>CM065812.1:62244357-67044357 GCA_033398695.1 Orobanche coerulescens
CATAACACACAAGTCAGGGTATCTCACAACCCAACGCTCTGATACCATCTTCTGTAACACCCCCAAATCCCATCAAGTTATTACAAGGTGGACCCCACACCGTGTGATCCACCAAAGTAACACGACTAAAATACAACAAACTGTCCAAAATAGGAAATCACAGACCCTACTATGATGTCCGACATACTATTCCGATATGGAATTTCAACGACAAGGATGGGCCTACATGGCTAAAATAAAATACAACAACATACACGAGCCTTACTCGGATAATACAAAACGACAACGACTGAACAAAATTGGAGTACTCCAACTGTCTGACCAACATGAACACCAAAATATCTCGGACTAGTATCTCTCGAATGCCTCGTCTCCCTTGTCATGCCCCTGTGTCTCAAATCTCTCCTCGCAAGTACCTAAAACATGAAAACATGTTCCGCCCCCACGGGGTCAGCCATCCACAATAATGAATATCAAATACATGCACAACATGATATGCATCCAAAGGCAGAATAAATAGTACAACAATGGTAGTACGAGATGCTCACAAACCAAAGTAAGAATCGAGTATTCGTGGAACACTATGCCCACGACATACGATCAATACCTGCTCAATAGGTTAGAACATATGTTCCCAATGGCGAATCATCAATATAGAACACAACAATACATTACCCGAAGGTTAATCAAACCAACGCTGAAATAAATAAGGATCACAATGCCCGAAGGCTCCAACGGAAATACCGATACATCACAATGGCCTGAAAGCCCTCAGCCGAAGCTGCCAAAATATCACGATGGCCTGAAAGCCGAACAGCCCGAAGCTGCCAAAATATCACGGTGGCCTGAAAGCCGAACAGCCCGAAGCTGTAAATCATCACAATACAGATCTCAAAGAAACAAACCTGACTGTCGAACATACCCCTCGGGCATATGAACGCTTAATCACAAAACGTCGAACACATCCACACATTTAAATGGACTATGAACGAACAAAATTGTATGGCTCAATGAGGAACATCACAGTACGCCCGATCCGAAAATGTGTCCGTGCACATGTCCACCCCGTATACGGAATCCAGAAATATACGTGGGACAATGTACCTAATTAGCCTCACGAACTACGTCTCGTGTGCACGGTCCAATGCGGAAACATCCACGCATGACCATCGTGTGCCTGGCTAAAAATCCTACACAATAACCAATCGGAACGCAGATATGATTCCGGATATGTCACGATACAACATGACAACGAAACTCAAAGGATAACACATCCAATACGGATCATACGACTCACCAAGTGAACGATGATACACGAATAATGAAAGATCGACACGACCAACGATATTCAAAACAACCATCCTGGGATCAAAATCCCTAAGGACCGATTAACACGAGCAACGATCATAACACAACAGTTCGGGAAATCCTCAACCTTCAACGATCACAAAATTACCGAGTTCACAAGAATAATAGTGGGCTGCCTTGAGTCGGTCAACACGACAATAATAAATCAACGGATGGGAACTATCCGCGACAGTCCCAATTCAATACTTCGATTACTGTAGAACGGCCAATCGATTACAATTATACAACAGATGGGAATTATCTTTTTGACAACGGATGGGAATTATCTTTGATAATCCCAATTCAATATATCGATTACCTTTAGAGCGGACAATCGATAATAATTATACAACGGATGGGAATTATCTTTTTGACAACGGATGGGAATTATCTTTGATAATCCCAATTCAATATATCGATTACCTTTAGAGCGGAAAATCGATAATAATTATACAACGGATGGGAATTATCTTTTTGACAACGGATGGGAATTATCTTTGATAATCCCGATTCAATATATCGATTACCTTTAGAGCGGACAATCGATAATAATTATACAACGGATGTCTCGACACCTTTAATCGGTTACCGATAACGGAGATGATAATCGAATACGTCAATGCCTTCAATCGGCCAAAAGGACATCAATAGAAAAACACTGATATCAATAACGACGATTCACAAAAATATCTTGATGGAACATCAATCAATAACAACAATCGATACGTCGATGCCGCCAGCCGGCTATCAACATCAATATCTCAAAGGAACATCAATCAACAATAACAATTGATATGTCGATACCGCGAACCGGCTATCGACAAATATATTACCAACAAGTATCGCAATGCCTTAAATCGGCCATTTACGAACAGCAATAATATTTGGCATAATTTGCCGAAGGGTATCGTATCAAACAATCCCCTGATATCAACAAAATCATAAAGAGACCAAGTCTCGAAATGAAACACACATTCATACACATACATGATAACATTAATCTCATTGACCAGTACAAGTATAAAACTTGCCTCAACCCAAAGGCGAGAAAGTCCCTCCACGATCAACGTCCTACCACGAATCAATCAACGCGTCCTCCGACAATCACAAGCACTCGAACAACCTTGAATGAAATACAATTCATTCGATAACACGATATCGACCGAAAACTACATAATAGATAACTCCGATACCAATACGAACACATACTATACTCGTATTTATCCGTATACACATATATATATATATATGTATAATATACATTCGGTACACACATTACTAACACACACTCACTACATAATATATATATATATATATATATATATGTGTGTGTGTGTGTGTATATATATACTGCACATGCACACAATTCACAATTTATATATATATATATATATATATATATGTACAACACACACCACACAAACACTTTACTGCACAACACACAACACGTTATATATATATATACATATATATATTAACACTACACACTCACACTTTACTGCACAACACACACAATATATATATAACACACAGCTATATATACATTATATATATATATATATATATATATATATATATATATATATATATATATATATATATATACAGAACACACACAAACTCACAAAACACACACACAAACTCACAAAACACACACATAAAAACTAACCAGAAGAGTCGATCGGCCGGCAACCCTCGCCGGAATCCGGTCAGAAAATAAAACTCGGCCGCCGGAAAAAAAAACTGACCCGCCGGACTTCGTCCAACTCCAGCCCGTTTCCGTCCATGGCCGGTTTTCACCCGACTCCATCTCCGCCTGCAACTCCTCGTCGGAAATCTGTCAAGCCTCCGTTCCGCCGTCCGTTCCGGACAAAAACCACCTCCGGTCGCCGGAAACAATGGAGAAACGTCCATGGCCGGAAACCATGAAGAACCGGCGCCTGAGCTCCGTCTCGCCAAAAGAAAAAAATGCCGGCTGGATTCTCCGTTCGAATCAGATGTCGACGAACAGCTCGACCGGATTTGCAACGCCTTCCGATCCGGAAATTCCAATCGGCCGCCGCCGAGCTCCGGTCGTCGCCGGAGATGTCAGCAAACTCCGGTTGTCAACTCCAGTCCGTCGTCGGAAATGAAGAAGTCGCTGCCCGTCCTACAGCTCCACCTCGCCGGGAAAAAAAAAATGACGGACGAGAGAGAGATGGCAGCGAGAAGGTGAGGGAGGAAAGAAAAAATGAGAGAGGGAGGAGAGAGGAAAGGTGAGGGAGAGGGAGATGACATAATGTGTATGTATATATTATATATATACATAAAGTGAGGGAGATAGGTGAGGGGAGAATATTAACGTGAGGGTTGGTGAGGAAGTGAGAGAAATGACAAAATGATATAACATATTATATATATATATAAATAATCCCCCAAAGATACCCTCGCCCCGAAAGTTGACCACGAGGAAGGTTCCCACCACCTACCACGCATTACGTACGTAACCTCATGGCGTAACGTACGTAATCACAACAAATTAGCGTACGCAATGCTACACAGGTAGCGTACGCTATGGCTATAAACTTAGCCAAAATTCCAAATTCGCCAAGCAACAACCAAACGACCAAACCAAACCGACGACCAGTATAAATATTTCGATCCCGAAATATTTTAATACAATATACATTGTATCGGTCCAAATAACAACACTTGTACAATTCCAAATGAATACGTACAACTCAACAGTAACACGAAAAAAAAAAATTACCCCCGGATATTACACTAATATATTCCAACAACAATCCAAGCTTACACGAAGAAATCGGAAGGAAAAATCCAAAATCCGAAATTCTAGATCCAAGAGATTAATACCTTTGATTTGATGTGTTGAAGATGATGAAATGATGATTAATCCAAATGATGAGCTTGAAGATGATGATAGATGAATACACCTTGAAGAAAACTCTGCAAATCATCCGAAACCGCCCAAAACCAAAAAGAAAATGAGAAGGAAGATAAATGATAAAATCTGGGCTACACTGTCCAATTTATAGTCTCTCCAGTTTAGCGTGCGCTAGCTCTTGTGCGTAGCATGCGCTAACGGGTATTTTGGGTAGTCCAGTACCCACTGTACGAGGACGGTAGCGTGCGCTACGTACCTCTTGTAGCGTGCGCTACTCCCCTTTAATTAGCGTGCGTTAACACAACTGGTTAGCGCACGCTAACGAATTATATGATGACCAGTACTGGAGTCCAAAAACCTTCTGTCCTCCGATCTGATCTTGGTAGCGTGCGCTACATCCAACGATTAGCGTGCGCTACTACACCTTTTGCGTACGCTAAAACCACTCATAGCGTGCGCTATGAATAAATTCAATTCAGTCCAGTAGCCACTGGACTCAACCTGATCCGTCCTTAGCGCGCGCTACACCAAATATTAGCGTGCGCTACTACAACCCACTAGCGCGCGCTACTTACCATTCGTAGCGTGTGCTACTTATAACTTGTAACACCCCAAACTAGGCGCATATTACAGTGCCGTAGATCCCCAACTGGGACCCACCAGGCAAATGAAAATGAATGAATTACACAGGATAAATGTAGTACCGAACCACATTACAACAATAATTACTCCGATGAGGAGTTTAGTTACAACACACCAGGACAATACCGAATACTAGTGTATTTTATATGAAGATAAAATACACAACACTGAATGAAACGGAGTATCCAAATGAAAGTCTGCAGCGGAAAATAAAGGACAATAACATGAATAACTGAAAGATCGGGGCCCCCTACTAGTATCACTGGGACTCCTCGACATCAACCTGCTATTCCCGTGCGTTTGCCTTGCCATGACCTGAAAAACAAAATCCCCAGCCGGGGTGAGTTAAACAGAACAACAATCCTCAAGGGTTGAAAATACACAAACATGATTTAACTGAAGTTATGAAATATCCTTAGTTATGAATTACGCTGAAGAAGAGTATCATAGTATGCCGGTAGTGTTCTGTGCAAGTGTACAAGATGGATGACCGGACACACCCGTCCTTGTACCTAATTAGTCTCACGGAGGTAATCGTTACCGTGTGCACAGTCCAATGTATCACTCCCAATACATGGCCATCATGTGCCCGACTAAAAATTCCACACATCCGCACCCGGCCACGTAATATGAACCCAGAAGGTCATATGAACGAGAATGACCATAATGAATATCAATGAATAATAATAATCTGACAACGTCAAGAATGACTTACCGAGATGAAAGTAATAATGAAGTGATTGATAGATTCAATGGAATGATTGGAACCGCCATTCCTCGTTAATGAAGTGATTATTCGACAATTACAAGTCTCAATATGATTAATACAATGATGAATGAGTTATGATTATGAATGATCAACAACAAAAGGAATGAATGTCCTTTTAACCGAGTAAGAATTAACTTACACAATACCGATGAAGAAAGTCCTTCCACGAACAAATGTCCTAAATGAAGTGTCGGTCGCACGAACAACCTTAATTCAATACAATTACCAACAATCCGATCAATATACGAATTAAACACGAATATGACGAACTCAAAACGTCGATACGATTAAACCAAGTTCATTGGGGCATTATATCGAACACTTTGAGGCCAACTTCTATTGATTACAACTAAACCTCAACAATACCAACCTCAAATCCCCAAGAAGTGTTTCAAACCAACAAAACATCTCCAATACGATCAATAATCCGTTATGAATATCCAAAAACGTGATTATAACAACAATTAGTCTAAAATCCTAAAATCCAACTCGATATTCAAAGTGTTCTTGAATAATCCCTCAATAATCCAATGAATCCTTATACAAATTCATAATCATATACATATCCCTTCATGTAACATGATTATAACGTCCAAAACATCATATCTCAACACAAAATCGAAATCCAAGATGTTGAAGAAATTACCTCTAGAAGATCCAACCACTTCGATCCGAAGAACACGAGTTTAATCGAGTATCCAAGCGTCCCAAATGATTGAAGATGATGAAAAATACACACTCAAATAATAGGTGAAGAGAATTTTCTCCCTCAAGCCTCTCTCTCTCGTATGAAGGTGGAAAAAAATGGAAGGAATGGGCTGAAATGCTCAAAAAATGAATTTATAGGGGTTGATTGCCGATCGGACACGGGCCGCGGCGCGCAATCGCCGGCGGGGACTCGACCGTGTCCTGCTTGACACGGCCGCGCGCCAAGGGCCTTCCGATAGTGACTGTCTTCGACAAATGACTGCCATTTACTCGACCGTGTCCTGGAACACGGCCGGCGTCCGCGATCGGTTACGCTTATCCGGAAGAGTTCGACTCGGCCGTGCCGTGCGACACGGTCGAGTCCTCGTGGGCGAGACTTCGGCATTTCCGGACGAGTGCAGACGGGCCGTGTCGGACGACACGGCCGAGTTCGGTCGGCAGTGATTGGCCAATAACTGAAAAATGAGCGGGTGAGCTAAAACGACCATAACTCTCTCGTCCGGACTCCGATTGACTCACCGTTTGAACCATTGGAAAGATAACTCGATGCTCTATAATATTGCAAAGATTTAGAATTTTTGGAGTTACCAAAAATTAATGGTGATCTAACAAAGTCGAACTCATATGCGGAAAGTTGAAACAATGGACAATAACGATACACAACTCGAAGTTTTTCCGAACGGTGAACACGAGTGAATGAACATGATTGATGAATGATTATAAATGAGTGAAAATCCACTGAGTGACAATCACCGAATGAAATTACTGAATGATAATGACTGAATTACAACCGGGTATTACATACACCCCCCCTTAAAACAACAAAACATCTCCAATACGATCAATAATCCGTTATGAATATCCAAAAACGTGATTATAACAACAATTAGTCGAAAATCCTCAAATCCAACTCGATATTCAAAGTGTTCTTGAATAATCCCTCAATAATCCAATGAATCCTTATACAAACTCATAATCATATACATATCCCTTCATATAACATGATTATAACGTCGAAAACATCATATCTCAACACAAAATCGAAATCCAAGATGTTGAAGAAATTACCTCTAGAAGATCCAACCACTTCGATCCGAAGAACACTAGTTTAATCAGGTATCCAAGCTTCCCAAATGATTGAAGATGATGAAAAATACACACTCAAATGATAGGTGAAGAGAATTTTCTCCCTCAAGCCTCTCTCTCTCGTATGAAGGTGGAAAAAAATGGAAGGAATGGGCTGAAATGCTCAAAAAACGAATTTATAGGGGTTGACTGCCCTGTCGGACACGGCCCGTGCCGATCGGCACGGTCACGGCGCGCAACTGGCCGGCAGGGACTCGACCGTGTCCTGCTTGACACGGTCGCGGCACGAAGGGCCTTCCGATAGTGACCTGTCCGACAGCGACTCGGCATGACTCGACCGTGTCCTGGAACACGGTCGGGCGTCTGGGCAGTCGGTTCTGGCTTATCCGGAAGAGTTCGACTCGGCCGTGCCAGGCGACACGGTCAAGTCCTGTGGGCAGAGACTTCGGCATTTCCGGACGAGTACAGCACGGGCCGTGTCGGACGACACGGCCGAGTTCGGTCGGCAGTGATTGGCCAATTACTGAAAAATGAGCGGGTGAGCTAAAACGACCATAACTCTCTCGTCCGGACTCCGATTGACTCACCGTTTGAACCATTGGAAAGATAACTCGATGCTCTATAATATTGCAAAGATTTAGAATTTTTGGAGTTACCAAAAATTAATGGTGATCTAACAAAGTCGAACTCATATGCGGAAAGTTGAAACAATGGACAATAATGATACACAACTCGAAGTTTTTCCGAACGGTGAACACGAGTGAATGAACATGATTGATGTATGATTATAAATGAGTGAAAATCCACTGAGTGACAATCACCGAATGAAATTACTGAATGATAATGACTGAATTACAACCGGGTATTACATAACTCACCTGCAGTCCAGTACCTTCTGGACTGCAGCCAGGGTAACATTAGCGTGTGCTACCTGTACTCAATTAGCGCGCGCTAAAAGAGTACGTAGCGTGCGCTACTCCTCACGCACAACCCACAATGAAAAAGACAATGATGATAAACACGGCACGAAACTCCAATTAGATTAGTGATGAATGACGATTGATACACGATACAATTACTCTGAACAATGAATACCATGATTGAATATGAGTGACAAATGATCATTAATGAGTGAAATTACTGAATGATAAATACTGAATGATAATTACTGAATTACAACCGGGTATTATAATATTCTGTAACACCCTCAGATTTAACCGGAAATATTACAGCGCCGTGGGCCCCAAGATGGAACCCACAAGGCTAAAAGAAATTTTTGCAAACATTTACAAACGCCCAAGAGGCTAACGACGGTATTATATTTAAAATATTCGAAGACTTTATAAAATCTATTTATCAAAACCGTCGTGAAATCTCGTTTTGAAAAGGGCAAGGGCAAACGACCGAAACTCAATAGTTTAGAAAATGATTTCCAAATTAACTCAAATTACTAGAAACGAAAGGTCATTTAAAAATACTCACGCAACGGAAAAGACAACAATTTAAATTACTCTAGCAGCGGAATACAGCGACTGATCAGGAAACTCAATACACAATTACATGCCCTAGCCAGTATCCTCCGGGAAGCTCATCTCTCCACGACCGCTACAAGCTCAATATCCAAAGAACCTAAAAAAAAGCCCACGACGGGGTCAGCCATAATATCCAACAATGATAACCATCACATCACGTCAATATTTACATATCAATGGAAATACTAAGAATACAACCAATGTAATCTTACCATCGTAACTTTACGAAAATCCACGATTCGTATCCTTAATAACACAATAAGATAATACTGAAATATCTGTACGGTATTTCAACAATACTCAAGGTTCTCAAAACATTATCATAATTCGCGATACGGAAATTATACCAACTCTGGCCAATTCAATCCATCGGATAACGTCGACAATTACAATACGATAATCGATTGTCCATCAAAGACAAGTGTCAAGGAAATACAGAACGTACCTCAAGATACGAAATACCATGATGAAATCACGTCAGTCTAATCCAAAATCAGATCAACACAACATACGAACATGGTCCTAACACAAGACCTACAAATGCATACTCATATGACAACGTCAATATGATCACAACAATAATGACAATGTATACTTATGGCAAACCCATAATATACATATGCACAACAACAACACATATGGTAATCCAACGATCCAGCGCACACAGCTATAGATTCCCATGATGATCCCGTCGGACCAACGCATGGTGGCATTACCTGTCCAGCGATCCAGCGCACACAGCTATAGATTCCCATGATGATCCCTCCAGACCAACACATGGTGGACATATGACAACGATGCACAACTGCACAAAACAACAGTACACAATACACAACAACAACAATGCACAAATGCATGACAACAATGATACACGAATGTATCACGACATGATCAACACAAATGATAAAAATGATTAGAGTACTTGCCCCGAGTCCTTTGAGAGCAGTCTAGATGTCTAACCATCACGAACCAATATCCTCAATACTCGACAGTCCCAAAATATCACGGACGGTAGATAGTACATGTCTTCGTCTATACCACGATGTATCCTCGATACCAAGTATACCAATAATGAAATGTAAATCATATACATTATGATTTAATTCCCAAAACTCGAATACAACTTATAATCCCAAATATCCTGTGATTACGATTATAAACATTGCTATACCAATTATAAATGAATGAAGCGGAAACCATTCATTAAATATTATAAACTGAGCAAGTAATAACTTGCCTCGATACCGATATGACGATGATGAATCCGCTACCAATTTCATTACCTTCGTCTACTAGCTCCTCGGCCCTGACCAACGCCATTCACGAACATACTCGAACATGACCGCAACATACGGTTATAAACACCGATCAATAATCTCAACCTATTGCAATAATCGATAAACAACAAGTTCGACAACAATCAACAATCGATAAAACCAATTCACAAACCCAACGGCTCAACAATATCTCGGTTAACCACAAGTCTGATCAAACCAACTTAAACGATCACGAATTTAGAACCACACCACAAAAATACTGCACTTTCTGCCTTCTTAGCGCACGTTAATCATTTAACGTAGCGTGCACTAAGTTGCTCCCGTTAGCGCGCGCTAGGCAGTAAGCATAGCGTGCGCTAATACTGTACAGATGCATGTTTTTCAGATACCGATAAACATATAGCAATTTCAAGAACACTAAGTGATTCTGAACCATGTTCAAAGCTATCAAAACAACGAAATCCGAGGTATATATCATAATGTCTATCATTTTCTTCATCATGCAAATCACATAATCAAATCAACCCGATAACAAGGATCATCTCATACAAAATCTGGAATACAACCTCATATCATGATTTAACTCATCTAAATCGACCACTGAAATTATCATGATTCAGAAATCCATGATCCAACCTCATCAAGTTTAAATAACGTCCGAAAACTCTTATCATAATTCCATAAAATCTTATATAATATCGTCACATGATTATCCAACATGTTCCTCACATGTAATCATCCTTAAAAACGAACAACTAACAAGGGTAACGAATATTACCTGGATTAGATAAACTAAGAAGAAGAACACTTGAACTCCATTCCAAGAATCATGAGTAACTTGAAGAACAAGGCTTGAATCCATGCTCTCTATCTTAATCTTGATAAATATCATCATCTTGGAGTGTTTCTGGACCTCAAGTACCTCCTAGAGCTCTCTCTATAGAGTGAAAGGAAAGAAATGGACGAAATGCTTCATAACACATGTTTGTCCTTTTTTATTAAATATATTACTAGCGTGCGCTAACATCTCATGTTTAGCGTGCGCTACGGCTTTAGCGTGCGCTAACTGACTTTGTTAGCGTGCGCTATCGCAGTCCAGGGGCTACTGTCTGGCTTAGTACATGCGCTTACGTACGTAATGCCCATGCATTAGCGTACGTAATTTACACTCTCTAGCGTACGCAAGTCCTTGCGTTTAGCGTGCGCTAATACCAGTTGACTCGTTTGTCTGTATGCTCCGAAGACTGGTCCACACGTCGAAAGTGCTGACGAGGATAAGATTCCTTTTTGTCCGATACACATTTAGCGTGCGCTAATCAACATGCATTAGCGTGCGCTAACACTACATTACAACATCCGTTGACTTATTAGAACATGCGGCGAAAGTGGCCTGGTCCACGCGTAGATTCCTTCCGATCTGACTACATTAGCGTGCGCTACATTCTGCCTCTAGCGTGCGCTAACCATGAACAATAGCGTGCGCTATACCTGAACATTAGCGCGCGCTAGTCAGGCTATACTTAGCCATTTCCAACTCTTCTCGTCCGTCTCAACATACTGGATACATATACATGACGCACTATATCCTCTAATACAATTGTCGACCAAGTACGACAATTATACCGATACTGACATCTCATTACTTCATTTATTTTATCTATACTGTATAGATTCCACGCTCTACAATATAACTCGGATAAAATAATATTAAACAACGGTAGTAGAAATTCCGGATATTACAAAGTAAAGGCTTAATCGAGGCTATTATAGTGAATTCACAATATAAAATGCTAGAACATAATCAATAAACCCGAGTTTTCGCAGAGTTCCGACTCGAGTGCATGTAATGTAGTCTTATATACTATTAACAAGCCTTAATCAAGAAGAAAGGCTTAATTGGAGCAACTATAGCTAATCTTTGATACAACAAGACTTAATCAAGAAGTAAAAGCTTAATCGAAGTTGTTATTGCCAATTCTCAGTATAAAAGGCTCGAATCTAACCAATAAACCCGAGTTTTTGTAGGGTTTCGACTCAAATACATCTAACATAGTTTTTTGTCCTATTAATTAGACTTAATTAAGAATTAAAAACTTAATTAGAGCTATTATAGCCAATTCTCAGTACAAAAGGCTCGAATAAAAAATATAAACCCGAGTTTTCATAGAGTTCCAACTCGAATACTGGTAATGTGGTCTTATCTTCTATTAGGAAGACCGAATCAAGAAGTAAAAGCTTAATGGGTGCTATTATAGTAAATCCATGCTACAGCAAAACATAATCAAGAATTAAAGGCTTCATCGGAGCTATTATAGCCAATCCTTGCTACTACAAGACTTACTCAAGAAGTAGAAGCTTAACCATGTTATATCCAATTTTGTGTACAAAAGGCTCAAATCTAATCAACAAACCCGAGTTTTCATAGAGTTCCAACTCGAATACATGTAATGCGGTCTTATCTCCTATTAACAAGACTAAGTAAAGGCTTAATCGAGGCTATTATAGTGAATTCACAATATAAAATGCTTGAATATAATCAATAAACCCGAGTTTTCGCAGAGTTCCGACACGAGTGTATGTAATGTGGTCTTATATACTATTAACAAGCCTTAATCAAGAAGAAAGGCTTAATTAGAGCAAATATAGCCAATCTTTGATACAACAAGACTTAATCAAGAAGTAAAAGCTTAATCAAAGCTGTTATTGCCAATTCTCAGTATAAAAGGCTCGAATCTAACCAATAAACCCGAGTTTTTGTAGGATTTCGACTCGAATACATGTAACTTAGTTTTTTGTCCTATTAATTAGACTTAATTAAGAATTAAAAGTTTAATCAGAGTTATTATAGCCAATTCTCAGTACAATATAAACCCCGAGTTTTCATAGAGTTCCAACTCGAATACTGGTAATATGGTCCTATCTTCTATTACCAAGACCGAATCAAGAAGTAAAAGCTTAATGGGTGATATTATAGTAAATCCATGCTACAACAAAACATAATCAAGAATTAAAGGCTTCATCGGAGCTATTATAGCCAATCCTTGCTACAACAAGACTTAATCAAGAAGTAGAAGCTTAACCATGTTATATCCAATTTTGAGTACAAAAGGCTCAAATCTAATCAACTAACCCGAGTTCTCATAGAGTTCCAACTCGAATACATGTAATGCGGTCTTATCTCCTATTAACAAGTCTAAGTAAAGTCTTAATCGAGGCTATTATAGCGAATTCACAATATAAAATGTTTGAATATAATAAATAAACCCGAGCTTTCGTAAAGTTCCGACTCGAGTGCATGTAATGTGGTCTTATATACTATTAACAAGCCTTAATCAAGAAGAAAGACTTAATTGGAGCTACTATAGCTAATATTTGCTACAACAAGACTTAATCAAGAAGTAAAAGCTTAATCGGAGTTGTTATTCCCAATTCTCAGTATAAAAGGCTCGAATCTAACCAATAAACCCGAGTTTGTGTAGAGTTCCGTCTCGAATACGTGTAACATGGTTTTATATCCTATTAGCCAGACTTTATCAAGAAGTAAAGGCTTAATCAGAGCTATCATAGCCAATTCGCAGTACAAAAGGCTCGAATCTAAAATATAAACCCAAGTTTTCATAGAGTTCTAACTCGAATACAGGTAATGTGGTATTATCTTCTATTAGAAATACTAAATCAAGAAATAAAGGCCTAATCGAGGCTCTTATAGCGAATTCCCAATATAAAATGCTTGAATCTAATCAATTAACCCGAGTTTTCATAGAATTCCGCCTAAAAACATGTAACATGTTCTTATCTCTTAATCAAGAAATAAAAGCTTAATGGGAGTTATTATAGCGAATTCTCAATACAAAATGCTCGAATCTAATCAATAAACCCGAGTTTTCATAGAGTTCCAACTCGACTACATGTATCATGGTCTTATCTCCTATTAACCAAACCTAATCAAGAAGTAAAGGCTTAATCGGAGCTACTGTAGCTAATTCTCAGTACATAGTGCTCGGATCTAATCAATAAACCCAAGTTTTCGTAGAATTTCGAATCAAAATACATGTAACATGGTCTTTTCTCCTATTAACGGGACTTAATCAAGAAGTAAAAGCTTAATCAGAGCTTTATAGCCAATTTTTAGTACAAAAGGCACGAATCTAACCAATAAACCCGTGTTTTTGTAGGGTTTCGACTCGAATACATGTAACATAGTTTTTTGTCCTATTAACCAAACTTAATTAAGAATTAAAAGCTTAATCAGAGCTATTATACCGATTCTTAGTACAAAAGTCTCGAATCTAAAATATAAACCCGAGTTTTTATAGAGTTCCAACTCGAATACAGGTAATGTGGTCTTATCTTCAATTAGCAAGACCGAATCAAGAAGTAAAAGCTTAATCGGTGCTATTATAGTAAGTCCATTCTACAACAAAACATAATCAAGAATTAAAGGCTTCATCGGAGCTATTATAGCCAATCCTTGCTACAACAAGACTTAATCAAGAAGTAGAAGCTTAACCATGTTATATCTAATTTTGAGTACAAAAGGCTCAAATTGTAATACCCGGTTGTAATTCAGTAATTATCATTCAGTATTTATCATTCAGTCATTATCATTCAGTAATTTCACTCCTTAATGATCATTTGTCACTCATATTCAATCATTGTATTCATCGTTCAGAGTAATTGTATCGTCATTCATCATCAATCTAATTGGAGCTTCGTGCCGTGTTTATCATCATTGTCATTTTCATTGTGGGCTGTGCGTGAGGAGTAGAGCACGCTACGTACTCTTTGTAGCGCGCGCTAATTGAGTACAGGTAGCGCACGCTACCACTCAGCATTAGCGCACGCTAATGTTGCCCTGGCTGCAGTCCAGAAGGTACTGGACTGCAGGTGAGTTATAAGTAGCGCACGCTACGAATGGTAAGTAGCGCGCGCTAGTGGGTTATAGTAGCGCACGCTAATTTTTGGTGTAGCGCGCGCTAAGGTCGGATCAGGTTGAATCCAGTGGCTACTGGACTGAATTGAATTTATTCCTAGCGCACGCTAGGAGTGGTTTTCAGCATACGCAAGCGATGTAGTAGCGCACGCTAATCGTTGGTTGTAGCGCACGCTATTGAGATCAGATCAGAGGACAGAAAGTTTCTGAACTCCAGTTCTGGGCATCAGATAAATTCGTTAGCGCACGCTAACAATGGGTTTTAACGCACGCTAGTGGTATGGCCGTAGCGCATGCTACAAAAAGGTACGTAGCGCGCGCTACCGTGTTCGGACAGTGGGTACTGGACTACCCAAATTACTCGTTAGCGCACGCTACGCACAAGGGCTAGCGCACGCTAACCTGGAGCGGCTATAAATTGGACAGTCTAGCCCAGATTTCGTCATTTGTCATCTATTCTCATTCTCTCGTCGGTTCTAGGCGATTTGGGCGATTTTGGAGAGTTCTCTTCGAGCTTTTATCATCCATCATCATCTTCAAGTCTTTGAGTTGGATTATCATCACTTCATCATCTCCTTATCATCGAATCAAAGGTATTAATCTCTTGGATCTAGAATTTTGGATTTTTGGGTTTTTCCTTTCAATTTCTTCGTGTAAGCTTGGATTGTTATTGGAATATGTTAGATATGGATTATCTACCTTGGATAAATATATTCCTACGGTTTTAACGGCTATTTTGGGGATTTATTTCAAGAACCCTTGGGGTTGACTTTGGTTAATTTGGGGATTTCCGATTGTCGTTGTTGTAATCTCGAATTGTGGATTTCTATGGGATTATTGATATCATTGAAAGTGTTTTGATGGTTTGAGATACTCTTCTTGGAGTTGGTTTCGATATATTCGAGGTCGAATATTGTTGTATCTATGTTTGAGTCGATTATGATCGTTTTTGATTTGCGTAATGATCGGATTATTGGTAATTGTTTTATTCAAGGTTGTTCGAGCGACCGACATTTCATTTAGGACATTGTTCGTAGACGGACATTCTTCATCGGTGTTGGGTAAGTTAATTCTTACTCAGTTAAAAGGATATTCATTCCTTTCGTTGTTGTTCATTCATAATCATAATTCATTCATAAAGTACTAACCGTATTGAAACTTGTAATTGTCACTTCATTACTTCATCCATGGGGAACGACGGTTCCAAATATTTCATTGAGCTATCATTCATTTCACTGTCATTTCATCTCGGTGAGTCATTATTGATTTTGATGTCACTTTTGTCATATAGTGGCATTAAGGTCGACCGGGCGTGCGGTTGGTTTGTGTAGGATTTTCATGTCGGGCACATTTAAGTCGTGTGTGTTGGTTGGTGGCCTCACATTGGGTATGCACACGAGTTGATGGCTTCGTGAGACTGATTAGGTACAAGACCACACGTGTATTCGATCGATACTCGTTGGTGGCTTGTGCACGGACACATTTCCATCCCGGACGTAGTGTGGCGCCATTCCTTTGAGCCATACCATTGGTTGATTCATATAGCATGTTTGATTGCGTATGTTTCGACAGGATAGTTAATAACTTCAGTTATATCATGATTGTGTATTTTCAACCCTTGAGGATTGTTGTTACGTATCGACCCGTTGGGGGATATTGTTTTTCAGGTCATGGCAAGGCTAAAGCACGGGGAGAGCACGGTGTCGGCGAGGAGTCCCAGTGATACTAAAAGGGCCCCCCAGCCTTTTCAGTCATTTATGTTTCCTTCATTTATTCCGCTGCAGACATTCCGTTTGAATATTCATTTCACTCATTGTTGTATATTTTATCTCCATATAAAATATACTTGTATTCAGTATCATCCTGGGTGTGTTGTATGAAACTCCTCATCGAAGTAATTAATTGTGTAATGTGGTTCGGTACTACATTTACCCTGCGTAATTCACTCATTTTCATTAGCCTGGTGGGTCCCAGTCGGGGGTCCACGGCACTGTAATATCCACCTAGTTTGGGGTGTTACAGAGTTGGTATCGGAGCGTGGTTTTGAATACTACCTTCCCAGTCATGTCTCATTTGAAATCATCGTCATCGGACTAGTATCATTGGACTTTCGCGTCACGTGTGACCTGTGCAAATGCCGAGCCAATCAGACCAAGAACTGTAAGATTTCTAATGCCATGGTATAATTTCTGGCAATAATCATTCATTCATAATTCATCAGTTAACAATCCTCAATCATCATTGTCATTTTGACCAGGACGGTCAGATTAACTCAATAATCACTCAATTCATTTCATTATTCAGTTGTTGATCACGAAGATCAAATCATTACTCTTGTTAACTCATTCAAGATAATCATTTCAGTAATTTCATCAGATAATCATGTCACCTCAGTTAATCATTCATGTAATCACCGTGTTAGAGCACGTATGCTCATTTTCATCATCTCATGTCATAATCATAACATGATATTCATGCGGGGAATATAATCATCATATGACTTTCCACTTCAGTATGGAAAGGGCTGGCAGAGGACGTGGAGGACGAGGCCGTGGAGCGGGCCGAATCCCGAGAACTCGTGTGAACACACGTGCGAATGCCAGGAATAATGCTAATTCATCGAGCAGCGACGCTGCCACTCATTCACCTGGACGCGATCATTCACTATCAGGGAGTCGTACTCGGGACACAGCTGAGTCAGAGGGTGTTCGGGTTGACCCGCTCGCTTTTATGCAGGGCATGATGGCCCAAATGACGCAGATGGCACAACTTATGGAGACGATGCACAACTCAGTCAATCAAAATCAACAAGCTCCTCCACCGCCACCTCAGAGGCAAGAGAGGGGTGTAAGCAATATCATTGGCGATATCTCTCGCCAGCGACCACCTACCTTTGAGGGCTCATCTGAACCGGCGGATATTGTTCATTGGCTTGAGCATTTCGAGAAGTTATTTGCTATGGTGGATTGCCCTAAAGGGCATAAAGTTTCAGTTGCGGCTTACTATCTTGGTAAGAGCGCTCATTCATGGTGGTTATCGTTGAAACCCACAGACGGATCGTGTACTTGGGATCAGTTCAAAACTCTCATGATGGAGAGGTACTATCCGGCCCCACTCAGGGAGGCCAAGTTGTCGGAATTACTCACTCCCGACCTTTCGGCGGATGATGATGTTCTCGCCATCGCCGAAAAATTTCAGGAACTTCTTCCGTTCGCCTCGTCTATCATTCACTCTGAGGCGGACAAGATCAAGTATTTCAGCAAGAGGCTGAAACCCCGTATGAGACTTCAGTTGCTTAATCATAACTGTACCACTCTGGCCGAGTTCATTGAGAAAGCTCTCACTTACGAGCTTACTGCTAAGGAAATTGCTAAGCAACAACCCTCATCAGCTGGCAAGAAGTCTAAGAACCGTAATCAGTCTGACGGGAGTCAGGCCACTTTCAAAAAACCACGTGTGGGCTCTACCTTTTCTGAGCGTCCTCCGATGACGCCTAAACCCGCGGAATCTCAGTCACGAGCGGCCAGTTCGGCCATCACCTGTTTCAACTGTGAAGAACAGGGTCATTTCAGCACCAAATGTCCGGCGATCGTCACGTGCCACAATCAGGATTGCTGGGCATAGGGCCCGTTTTTGCCGAAGGGACTCTAAACCTACTCCGGCGTCATCTCAGGCCCCAGATCATTCAGCAGTGCAGAATCAGGCCACTCAGTCAGCGTCGTTCAAGACGACAGGATCTAAAGGCGGAGCCAAGAGCTATCAGACGGGAGCGTCTGGTTCGGGGGCCGGCAAGCCCCGAATTTATGAGATGAAGAAGACCGATGATCCAGAGGCCCTGATGATCTCCGGTACACTCGATATTCTATCTCAACCTGTGTGTACCCTTTTTGATACTGGTGCATCGCATTCATTCATTTCCGAGTCATGTTTGAGTAGACTACGTCTGGTTAGTGCTACTAGTTGTGAGCCTTATGTCATTGGTCTACCTGATGGTAGACGAATTATTGGAAATCGTGAGATTCAGAATTGTCCGATTCAGCTTCATGGTCGTGTATGGCTAGCAGACCTAATCGTAGTAGATTTGCCGAGGGACGACGTCATTTTGGGTATTGACTGGATGGATCGTCATGATGCCATCATTAGTGTCCGTAAGCGTATGATCACTATCATTTCAGACGATGGGGTCGAATGTGTGTTTTAGGGAGGTAATCCCGTACATTGCAGTAAGGTCATTAATTTGATGAAAGCGGTAAGATTACTCAATCGAGGATGTGTCGGTTATTGGTGCTATATGGCCAAAACCGAAATCATCGATAATGTTGACGGACATTCCGGTAGTGAAGGAATATGCCGATGTTTTCCGCACAAGTTACGGTTTGCCTCCACGAGGGATGTGGAATTCACGATTGAGTTGGAGCACAGTACGTCCCGATATCGAAGGCACCGTACCGAATGGCCCCGACCGAAATGCAGGAATTAAAGAACCAACTTGAGGAATTGTTCGAGAAGGGTTATATTCGACCGAGTGCGTCTCCGTGGGGAGCACCAGTGTTATTTGTCAAGAAGAAGGATGGTTCGTTCCGCTTGTGTATTGATTACCGGGAATTGAACAGGGTGACGATCAAGAATAAGTATCCTTTACCCCGTATTGATGATCTCTTAGATAAACTTCAGGGAGCTTCAGTATTTTCCAAGATCGACTTAAGATCTGGATATCATCAGTTGCGGATTCGAGAGTCGGATATCGCGAGGACGGCGTTTCGAACACGCTATGGTCATTATGAGTTTGTGGTTATGCCGTTTGGGTTGACTAATGCACCTGCGGTATTCATGGAGTTAATGAATCGGGTTTTCATCGACTTTTTGGATCAATTTGTGTTTGTCTTCATTGATGACATTTTGATTTATTCTCGTGACCGGGAGGAACACGAGTTTCACCTTCATCAGGTTCTCGACGTGTTGAGACGAGAGCAACTTTATGGGAAGTTTTCCAAATGTGAATTCTGGATGTCCGAAGTGACGTTTCTCGGACACGTAATTTCTTCAGACGGAGTTCGTGTCGATCCTCATAAGACGGAGGCTATTCGAGATTGGCTACCTCCGAAGAATGTTAAGGAGATCCGGAGCTTTCTCGGATTGGCCGGTTATTATCGGCGGTTTGTTGAAGGATTTTCTAAAATCGCTCAACCCATGACGAATCTTTTACGGAAAGATAAGAAATATACGTGGTCCGACGCGTGTCAACAGAGTTTTGAGGAACTCAAGAGCCGGTTAACTTCATCACCTGTTCTTTCCTTGCCGCAGGGGACGGAAGGATTTGTGGTCTATAGTGATGCATCTGGGCAGGGTCTCGGATGTGTACTCATGCAGAATGGGAAGATTATTGCTTATGCTTCACGGCAATTGAGACCTTACGAGGTCAATTATCCGACCCATGACCTGGAGCTAGCAGCCGTGGTGTTCGCTTTGAAGATTTGGCGTCATTACCTTTATGGCATTACCTGTCAGATATTCACCGATCATAAGAGTTTAAAGTATATATTTACTCAGAAGGAGTTAAATATGCGACAGAGATGGTGGTTGGAATTAATCAAAGATTATGATATCGAGATCCTTTACCACCCGGGCAAGGCGAACGTTGTCGCCGACGCCTTGAGTCGTAAGTCCGTTCAGGAGCAGATGCTTGCTCGATTAACAGTTCAGAAGGAACTTCAACAGGAATTTCTGAGACCCGAGATCGAGGTCTGGTTACAGCGAGTACAAAGGCAACTTTGTATGTTAGAAATTTCATCGTCACTCGAGGAGGCAATCCGAGAGAATCAGAGTTCAGACCCTTCATTGTTGCGCATCCATGAGGATGTGACTCAGGGGAAAGCCCCTGGATTTGTGGTCCACGAGGATGGACTTTTGCGGTTTAAGAATCGGTTGTGCGTACCGGCGAAGGACGAGTTGAAAAAATCGATTTTGAAAGAAGCTCATGCTACCCCTTATTCTGTTCATCCGGGGTCCAGCAAGATGTACAAGGACTTGAAACAAAATTACTGGCGGAGTAATATGAAGCGAGAAGTCGCAGAATTTGTTTCGAGATGCTTAACCTGTCAACAAGTCAAGATTGAACATCAGCGACCGGTGGGTATGCTGAAACCTCTCCCTATTCCAGAATGGAAGTGGGAAGACATTTCTATGGATTTCATCACGAGTTTGCCGGCCGAGTCGTCGTGGCATGAATACGATCAGGTAATTGTGGACCGCTTAACTAAATCGGCTCATTTCCTTGAAATCAAGGATACGTGGGGTCCCGAGAGATCGCCCGATTGTTCATCAAGGAGATAGTGAGATTGCAGTACTCTAAAAGTATCGTTTCCGATCGTGACGGACGATTTGTGTCTCATTTTTGGAAATCAGTTCATCGTGCTATGGGAACTCAGCTTAATCTCAGTACCGCTTTTCATCCTCAGTCCGACGGACAATCAGAGAGGACTATTCAGACCTTAGAGGACATGTTGAGGGCATGGGTCCTCGATTGGAAAGACGATTGGGAAGCCCAACTACCATTGATCAAGTTCACGTATAATAATAGTTGGCATGCTTCGATTAAGATGGCACCTTACGAGGCCTTGTACGGTCGTCGTTGTCGATCTCCCTTGTGTTGGGATGACCTATCAGAATCAATAGGCACCGAGCCCGATATGCTTATATCCGCCCGTGAGAAGGTAGCTCTGATCAGGAGTCGTTTGTTGACCGCTCAGAGTCGACAGAAATCATATGCAGATAATCGTCGTCGACTGTTAGAGTTCGAGGCGGGTGACCATGTTTTGGTCAAGGTCTCCCCAAGTCGTGGTATCTTCCGTTTTGGGAAGAGGGGTAAGTTGAGTCCAAGATTCATTGGACCGTTTGAGATTCTGGATCGAGTAGGCGAGTTAGCTTACCGATTGGCTTTACCTCCGGCGTTGAGCCGAATTCATAATGTGTTTCACGTATCTCAGTTGCGGAAGTATGTTGCCGACCCGAGTCACGTACTTCAGTTCGATGAAATCGAGATCGCCGATGATCATTCATATGAGGAACGTCCTATACGAGTTTTAGAGCGGTGAATCAAACAGTTGAGGAACAAGACGATTCCTTTGGTAAAAATTCAGTGGTCTAGACACGGAGTCGAATAGGCTACTTGGGAAACCGAGGATAGTATGCGGGAGAGTTATCCCGAATTATTTGACCCTTAGTTTCGGGGACGAAACTCTTTTAAGGGGGGGTGTATGTAATACCCGGTTGTAATTCAGTAATTATCATTCAGTATTTATCATTCAGTCATTATCATTCAGTAATTTCACTCTTTAATGATCATTTGTCACTCATATTCAATCATTGTATTCATCGTTCAGAGTAATTGTATCGTCATTCATCATCAATCTAATTGGAGCTTCGTGCCGTGTTTATCATCATTGTCATTTTCATTGTGGGCTGTGCGTGAGGAGTAGCGCACGCTACGTACTCTTTGTAGCGCGCGCTAATTGAGTACAGGTAGTGCACGCTACCACTCAGCATTAGCGCACGCTAATGTTGCCCTGGTTGCAGTCCAGAAGGTACTGGACTGCAGGTGAGTTATAAGTAGCGCACGCTACGAATGGTAAGTAGCGCGCGCTAGTGGGTTATAGTAGTGCACGCTAATTTTTGGTGTAGCGCGCGCTAAGGTCGGATCAGGTTGAATCCAGTGGCTACTGGACTGAATTGAATATATTCCTAGCGCACGCTAGGAGTGGTTTTCAGCATACGCAAGCGATGTAGTAGCGCACGCTAATCGTTGGTTGTAGCGCACGCTATCGAGATCAGATCAGAGGACAGAAGGTTTCTGGACTCCAGTTCTGGGCATCAGATAAATTCGTTAGCGCACGCTAACAATGGGTTTTAACGCACGCTAGTGGTATGGCCGTAGCGCACACTACAAAAAGGTACGTAGCGCGCGCTACCGTGTTCGGACAGTGGGTACTGGACTACCCAAATTACTCGTTAGCGCATGCTACGCACAAGGGCTAGCGCACGCTAACCTGGAGCAGCTATAAATTGGACAGTCTAGCCCAGATTTCGTCATTTGTCATCTATTCTCATTCTCTCGTCGGTTCTAGGCGATTTGGGCGATTTTGGAGAGTTCTCTTCGAGCTTTTATCATCCATCATCATCTTCAAGTCTTTGAGTTGGATTATCATCACTTCATCATCTCCTTATCATCGAATCAAAGGTATTAATCTCTTGGATCTAGAATTTCGGATTTTTGGGTTTTCCCTATTGATTTCTTCGTGTAAGCTTGGATTGTTATTGGAATATGTTAGATATGGATTATCTACCTTGGATAAATATATTCCTACGGTTTTAATGGCTATTTTGGGGATTTATTTCAAGAACCCTTGGGGTTGACTTCGGTTAATTTGGGGATTTCCGATTGTCGTTGTTGTAATCTCGAATTGTGGATTTCTATGGGATTATTGATATCATTGAAAGTGTTTTGATGGTTTGAGATACTCATCTTGGAGTTGGTTTCGATATATTCGAGGTCGAATATTGTTGTATCGACGTTTGAGTCGATTATGATCGTTTTTTATTTGCGTAATGATCGGATTATTGGTAATTGTTTTATTCAAGGTTGTTCGAGCGACCGACATTTCATTTAGGACATTGTTCGTGGACGGACATTCTTCATCGGTGTTGGGTAAGTTAATTCTTACTCAGTTAAAAGGATATTCATTCCTTTCGTTGTTGTTCATTCATAATCATAATTCATTCATAAAGTACTAACCGTATTGAAACTTGTAATTGTCACTCATTACTTCATCCATGGGGAACGACGGTTCCAAATATTTCATTGAGCTATCATTCATTTCACTGTCATTTTATCTCGGTGAGTCATTATTGATTTTGATGTCACTTTTGTCATATAATGGCATTCCGGGTCGCACTGGCGTGCCGGTTGGTATGTGTAGGATTTTCATGTCGGGCACATTTAAGTCGTGTGTTGGTTGGTGGCCTCACATTGGACTGTGCACACGAGTTGATGGCTTTGTGAGACTGATTAGGTACAAGACCACACGTGTATTCGATCGATACTCGTTGGTGGCTTGTGCACGGACACATTTCCATCCCGGACGTAGTGTGGCGCCATTCCTTTGAGCCATACCGTTGGTTGATTCATATAGCATGTTTGATTGCATATGTTTCGACAGGATATTTAATAACTTCAGTTATATCATGATTGTGTATTTTCAACCCTTGAGGATTGTTGTTACGTATAAATGACCGTTGGGGATATTGTTTTTCGTGTCATGGCAAGGCTAAAGCACGGGAGAGCATGGTGTCGGCGAGGAGTCCCTGATACTAGAAGGGGGCTGACCTTTTCGATCATTTATGTTTCCTTCATTTATTCCGCTGCAGACATTCCGTTTGAATATTCATTTCACTCATTGTTGTATATTTTATCTCCATATAAAATATACTTGTATTCAGTATCATCCTGGGTGTGTTGTATGAAACTCCTCATCGGAGTAATTAATTGTGTAATGTGGTTCGGTACTACATTTACCCTGCGTAATTCACTCATTTTCATTAGCCTGGTGGGTCCTAGTCGGGGGTCCACGGCACTGTAATATCCGCCTAGTTTGGGGTGTTACACAAATCTAATCAACAAACCCGAGTTTTCATAGAGTTCCAACTTGAATACATGTAATGCGGTCTTATCTCCTATTAACAAGTCTAAGTAAAGGCTTAATCGAGGCTTTTATAGTGAATTCACAATATAAAATGCTTGAATATAATCAATAAACCCGAGTTTTCGCAGAGTTCCGACTCGAGTGCATGTAATGTAGTCTTAAATACTATTAACAAGCCTTAATCAAGAAGAAAGGCTTAATTGGAGCAACTATAGCTAATCTTTGATACAACAAGACTTAATCAAGAAGTAAAAGCTTAATCGAAGCTGTTATTGCCAATTCTCAGTATAAAAGGCTCGAATCTAACCAATAAACCCGAGTTTTTGTAGGATTTCGACTCGAATACATGTAACATAGTTTTTTGTCCTATTAATTAGACTTAATTAAGAATTAAAAGCTTAATCAGAGCTATTATAGCCAATTCTCATTACAAAAGGCTCGAATCAAAAATATAAACCCGAGTTTTCATAGAGTTCCAACTCGAATACTGGTAATGTGGTCTTATCTTCTATTAGGAAGACCGAATCAAGAAGTAAAAGCTTAATGGGTGCTATTATAGTAAATCCATGCTACAGCAAAACATAATCAAGAATTAAAGGCTTCATCGGAGCTATTATAGGCAATCCTTGCTACTACAAGACTTAATCAAGAAGTAGAAGCTTAACCATGTTATATCCAATTTTGAGTACAAAAGGCTCAAATCTAATCAACAAACCCGAGTTTTCATAGAGTTCCAACTCGAATACATGTAATGCGGTCTTAACTCCTATTAACAAGACTAAGTAAAGGCTTAATCGAGGCTATTATAGTGAATTCACAATATAAAATGCTTGAATATAATCAATAAACCCGAGTTTTCGCAGAGTTCCGACACGAGTGTATGTAATGTGGTCTTATATACTATTAACAAGCCTTAATCAAGAAGAAAGGCTTAATTAGAGCAAATATAGCTAATCTTTGATACAACAAGACTTAATCAAGAAGTAAAAGCTTAAATCGAAGCTGTTATTGCCAATTCTCAGTATAAAAGGCTCGAATCTAACCAATAAACCCGAGTTTTTGTAGGGTTTCGACTCGAATACATGTAACTTAGTTTTTTGTCCTATTAATTAGACTTAATTAAGAATTAAAAGCTTAATCAGAGCTATTATAGCCAATTCTCAGTACAAAAGGATCGAATCTAAAATATAAACCCCGAGTTTTCATAGAGTTCCAAATCGAATACTGGTAATATGGTCCTATCTTCTATTAGCAAGACCGAATCAAGAAGTAAAAGCTTAATGGGTGATATTATAGTAAATCCATGCTACAACAAAACATAATCAAGAATTAAAGGCTTCATCGGAGCTATTATAGCCAATCCTTGCTACAACAAGACTTAATCAAGAAGTAGAAGCTTAACCATGTTATATCCAATTTTGAGTACAAAAGGCTCAAATCTAATCAACAAACCCGAGTTTTCATAGAGTTCCAACTCGAATACATGTAATGCGGTCTTATCTCCTATTAACAAGTCTAAGTAAAGTCTTAATCGAGGCTATTATAGCGAATTCACAATATAAAATGTTTGAATATAATAAATAAACCCGAGCTTTCGTAAAGTTCCAACTCGAGTGCATGTAATGTGGTCTTATATACTATTAACAAGCCTTAATCAAGAAGAAAGACTTAATTGGAGCTACTATAGCTAATATTTGCTACAACAAGACTTAATCAAGAAGTAAAAGCTTAATCGGAGTTGTTATTGCCAATTCTCAGTATAAAAGGCTCGAATCTAACCAATAAACCCGAGTTTGTGTAGAGTTCCGTCTCGAATACGTGTAACATGGTTTTATGTCCTATTAACCAGACTTAATCAAGAAGTAAAGCCTTAATCAGAGCTATCATAGCCAATTCTCAATACAAAAGGCTCGAATCTAAAATATAAACCCAAGTTTTCATAGAGTTCTAACTCGAATACAGGTAATGTGGTATTATCTTCTATTAGCAATACTAAATCAAGAAATAAAGGCCTAATCGAGGCTCTTATAGCGAATTCCCAATATAAAATGCTTGAATCTAATCAATTAACCCGAGTTTTCATAGAATTCCGACTAAAAACATGTAACATGTTCTTATCTCTTAATCAAGAAATAAAAGCTTAATGGGAGTTATTATAGCGAATTCTCAATACAAAATGCTCGAATCTAATCAATAAACCCGAGTTTTCATAGAGTTCCAACTCGAATACATGTATCATGGTCTTATCTCCTATTAACCAAACCTAATCAAGAAGTAAAGGCTTAATCGGAGCTACTGTAGCTAATTCTCAGTACACAGTGCTCGGATCCAATCAATAAACCCGAGTTTTCGTAGAATTTCGAATCAAAATACATGTAACATGGTCTTTTCTCATATTAACGGGACTTAATCAAGAAGTAAATGCTTAATCGGAGTTATTATAGCTAATCTTGCTGCAACAAGAGTTAATCAAGAAGTAAAAGCTTAATTAGAGCTTTATAGCCAATTTTTAGTACAAAAGGCACGAATCTAACCAATAAACCCGAGTTTTTGTAGGGTTTCGACTCGAATACATGTAACATAGTTTTTTGTCCTATTAACCAATATTAATTAAGAATTAAAAGCTTAATCAGAGCTATTATAGCCAATTCTCAGTACAAAAGGCTCGAATCTAAAATATAAACCCGAGTTTTCATAGAGTTCCAACTCGAATACTGGTAATATGGTCCTATCTTCTATTAGCAAGACCGAATCAAGAAGTAAAAGCTTAATGGGTGCTATTATAGTAAATCTATGCTACAACAAAACATAATCAAGAATTAAAGGCTTCATCGGAGCTATTATAGCCAATCCTTGCTACAACAAGACATAATCCAGAAGTAGAATCTTAACCATGTTATATCCAATTTTGAGTACAAAGGCTCAAATCTAATCAACAAACCCGAGTTTTCATAGAGTTCCAACTCGAATACATGTAATGCGGTCTTATCTCCTATTAACAAGACTAAGTAAAGGCATAATCCAGGCTATTATAGTGAATTCACAATATAAAATGCTTGAATATAATCAATAAACCCGAGTTTTCGCAGAGTTCCGACACGAGTGTATGTAATGTGGTCTTATATACTATTAACAAGCCTTAATCAAGAAGAAAGGCTTAATTAGAGCAAATATAGCTAATCTTTGATACAACAAGACTTAATCAAGAAGTAAAAGCTTAATCGAAGCTGTTATTGCCAATTCTCAGTATAAAAGGCTCGAATCTAACCAATAAACCCGAGTTTTTGTAGGGTTTCGACTCGAATACATGTAACTTAGTTTTTTGTCCTATTAATTAGACTTAATTAAGAATTAAAAGCTTAATCAGAGCTATTATAGCCAATTCTCAGTACAAAAGGCTCGAATCTAAAATATAAACCCCGAGTTTTCATAGAGTTCCAACTCGAATACTGGTAATATGGTCGTATCTTCTATTACCAAGACCGAATCAAGAAGTAAAAGCTTAATGGGTGATATTATAGTAAATCCATGCTACAACAAAACATAATCAAGAATTAAAGGCTTCATCGGAACTATTATAGCCAATCCTTGCTACAACAAGACTTAATCAAGAAGTAGAAGCTTAACCATGTTATATCCAATTTTGAGTACAAAAGGCTCAAATCTAATCAACTAACCCGAGTTTTCATAGAGTTCCAACTCGAATACATGTAATGCGGTCTTATCTCCTATTAACAAGTCTAAGTAAAGTCTTAATCGAGGCTATTATAGCGAATTCACAATATAAAATGTTTGAATATAATAAATAAACCCGAGCTTTCGTAAAGTTCCGACTCGAGTGCATGTAATGTGGTCTTATATACTATTAACAAGCCTTAATCAAGAAGAAAGACTTAATTGGAGCTACTATAGCTAATATTTGCTACAACAAGACTTAATCAAGAAGTAAAAGCTTAATCGGAGTTGTTATTGCCAATTCTCAGTATAAAAGGCTCGAATCTAACCAATAAACCCGAGTTTGTGTAGAGTTCCGTCTCGAATACGTGTAACATGGTTTTATGTCCTATTAACCAGACTTTATCAAGAAGTAAAGGCTTAATCAGAGCTATCATAGCCAATTCTCAGTACAAAAGGCTTGTATCTAAAATATAAACCCAAGTTTTCATAGAGTTCCAACTCGAATACAGATAATGTGGTATTATCTGTAATACCCAGTTGTAATTCAGTCATTATCATTCAGTAATTTCATTCGGTGATTGTCACTCAGTGGATTTTCACTCATTTATAATCATTCATCAATCATGTTCATTCACCCGTGTTCACCGTTCGTTAAAACTTCGAGTTGTGTATCATTATTGTTCATTGTTTCAACTTTCCTCATATGAGTTCGACTTTGTTAGATCACCATTAATTTTTGGTAACTCCAAAAATTCTAAATCTTTTCAATATTATAGAGCATCGAGTTAGCTTTCCAATGGTTCAAACGGTGAGTCAATCGGAGTCCGGACGAGAGAGTTATGGTCGTTTTAGCTCAACCGCTCATTTTTTTCGATTATTGGCGATCACGCCGACAACTCGGCCGTGTCATCCGACACGGCCCGTGCCATACTCGTCCGAAATGCCGAAGACTCGCCTCAGACCCGACCGTGTCGTCGCACGGCCAGTCGAACCCTTCCGGATAAGCGAGCGAACCGCCCGGAGGCCCGACCGTGTTCAGGACACGGTCGAGTCATTGCCAGCGGCCATGACAGTCACTATCGGTAGGCCCCTGCGCGCGCGACCGTGTCAAGCGGGACACGGTCGAGTCCTACGGCCAGCGCGCGACCGTGTCAGGCGGACACGGTCGAGTCTGTCAGCCGAGTCAACCCCTATAAATTCGTTTTTTTCAGCATTTCAGCCATTTCTCTCCCTTTTCTTCACCTTCAACCGAGAGAGAAAGCTTGAGGGAGAGTTTTCTTCATCAATTATCATTTGAGTGTTTGATTTTCTTCATCTCCTTTCGATCGTGAAGCCCGGATAATCAATCTAACGCGTGTTCTTCGGATTAAAGTACTTGGATCTTCAAGAGGTAATTCTTCCACACTTTGGACTTCGATTTTGTGTTGAGATATGATGTTTTGGACGTTATAATCATGTTATATGAAGGGATATGTATATGATTATAAGTTTGTATAAGGATTCATTGGATTATTGAGGAATTATTCAAGAACACCTTGAATATCGAGTTGGAATTGGGGATTTTCGATTAATTGTCGTTATAATCACGTTTTCGGATATTCGTCTTGGATTATTAATCATATTGAAGATGTTTTGTTGGTTTGAAACACTTCTTGGGGGATTTGATATTGGTATATTGAAGTTTGATTGTAAACAATCGGAGTTTGGACGCAACGTGTTTGTTTTAATGCCTCAATGGACTTAATTTTATCGTATCGACGTTTTGAGTTCGTTATATTCGTGTTTGATTCGTATATTGAACGGATTGTTGGATATTGTATTATTTAAGGTTGTTCGAGCGACCGATATCTCAATTAGGACATTGTTCGTGGAAGGATAATTGCCGCCGGTGTTGCGTAAGTTAATTCTTACTCGGTTAAAAGGATATTCATCCCTTTTGTTGTTGATCATTCATAATCATAACTCATTCATCATTGTGTTAATCATATTAAAACTTGTTATTGTCAATTAATCACTTCAGTCATAAGGAACGACGGTTCCAATCTTTTCGTTGAGCTATCATTCATTTCATTATTACTCTCATCTCGGTGAGTCATTCTTGGCCTTGTCTAATTATTATTCATTGATATCCATTATGGTCATTCTCGTTCATGTGACCTTTTGGGTTCATATTGCGTGGCCGGGTGTGGCTGTGTGGAATTTTTAGTCGGGCACATGATGGTTATGTATTGGGTTCACCGATACATTAGACCGTGCACACGGGAAAGCGTTACACCGTGAGACTAATTAGGTGCACGGACGGGTGTTGTACACTTGCACAGAACATTACGGGCGTACTATGATACTCCTCTTCAGCGTAATTCATAACTAAGAATATTTCATAACTTCAGTTAATCATGATTGTGTATTTTCAACCCTTGAGGATTGTTGTTCTTTGTAACTGACCCCGTTTGGGGATTTTGTTTTTCAGGTCATGGCAAGGCAAACGCACGGGAATAGCATGTTGATGTCGAGGAGTCCTAGTGATACTAGTAGGGGCCCCCGATCTTTCAGTTATTCATGTTATTGTCCTTTTATTTCCGCTGCAGACTTTCATTTGAATACTCCGTTTCATTCAGTGTTGTGTATTTTATCTTCATATAAAATACACTAGTATTCGGTATTGTCCTGGTGTGTTGTAATTAAACTCCTCATCGGAGTAATTATTGTTGTAATGTAGTTCGGTACTACATTTACCCGTATAATTCATTCAATTTCATTTGCCTGGTGGGTCCCAGTCGGGGATCCACGGCACTGTAATATCCGCCTAGTTTGGGGTGTTACATTATCTTCTATTAGCAATACTAAATCAAGAAATAAAGGCCTAGTCGAGGCTCTTATAGCGAATTCCCAATATAAAATGCTTGAATCTAATCAATTAACCCGAGTTTTCATAGAATTCCGACTAAAAACATGTAACATGTTCTTATCTCTTAATCAAGAAATAAAAGCTTAATGGGAGTTATTATAGCGAATTCTCAATACAAAATGCTCGAATCTAATCAATAAACCCGAGTTTTCATAGAGTTCCAACTCGAATACATGTATCATGGTCTTATCTCATATTAACCAAACCTAATCAAGAAGTAAAGGCTTAATCGGAGCTACTGTATCTAATTCTCAGTACACAGTGCTCGGATCCAATCAATAAACCCGAGTTTTCGTAGAATTTCGAATCAAAAAACATGTAACATGGTCTTTTCTCCTATTAACGGGACTTCATCAAGAAGTAAATGCTTAATCGGAGTTATTATAGCTAATCCTTGCTGCAACAAGAGTTAATCAAGAAGTAAAAGCTTAATCAGAGCTTTATAGCCAATTTTTAGTATAAAAGGCTCGAATCTAACCAATAAACCCGAGTTTTTGTAGGGTTTCGACTCGAATACATGTAACATAGTTTTTTGTCCTATTAACCAAACTTAATTAAGAATTAAAAGCTTAATCAGAGCTATTATAGCCGATTCTCAGTACAAAAGTCTCGAATCTAAAATATAAACCCGAGTTTTTATAGAGTTCCAACTTGAATATAGGTAATGTGGTCTTATCTTCAATTAGCAAGACCGAATCAAGAAGTAAAAGCTTAATCGGTGCTATTATAGTAAGTCCATGCTACAACAAAACATAATCAAGAATTAAAGGCTTCATCGGAGCAACTATAGCCAATCCTTGCTACAACAAGACTTAATCAAGAAGTATAAGCTTAACCATGTTATATCCAATTTTGAGTACAAAAGGCTCAAATCTAATCAACAAATCCCAGTTTTCATAGAGCTCCAACTCGAATACATGTAATGTTGTCTTATCTCCTATTAACAAGACTAAGTAAAGGCTTAATCGAGGCTATTATAGTGAATTCACAATATAAAATGCTTGAATTTAATCAATAAACCCGAGTTTTCGCAGAGTTCCGACTCGAGTGCATGTAATGTAGTCTTAAATACTATTAACAAGACTTAATCATGAAGAAAGGCTTAATTGGAGCAACTATAGCTAATCTTTGATACAACAAGACTTAATCAAGAAGTAAAAGCTTAATCGAAGCTGTTATTGCCAATTCTCAGTATAAAAAGCTCGAATCTAACCAATAAACCCGAGTTTTTGTAGGGTTTCGACTCGAGTACATGTAACATAGTTTTTTGTCCTATTAATTAGACTTAATTAAGAATTAAAAGCTTAATCAGAGCTATTATAGCCAATTCTCAGTACAAAAGGCTCGAATCTAAAATATAAACCCGAGTTTTCATAGAGTTCCAACTCGAATATTGGTAATGTGGTATTATCTTCTATTAGGAAGAACGAATCAAGAAGTAAAAGCTTAATAGGTGCTATTATAGTAAATCCATGCTACAGCAAAACATAATCAAGAATTAAAGGCTTCATCGGAGCTATTATAACCAATCCTTGCTACAACAAGACATAATCAAGAAGTAGAAGCTTAACCATGTTATATCCAATTTTGAGTACAAAAAGGCTCAAATCTAATCAACAAATCCCAGTTTTCATAGAGCTCCAACTCGAATACACTGTCTTATCTCCTATTAACAAGACTAAGTAAAGGCTTAATCGAGGCTATTATAGTGAATTCACAATATAAAATGCTTGAATATAATCAATAAACCCGAGTTTTCGCAGAGTTCCGACACGAGTGCATGTAATGTGGTCTTATATACTATTAACAAGCCTTAATCCTGAAGAAAGGCTTAATTAGAGCAAATATAGCTAATCTTTGATACAACAAGACTTAATCAAGAAGTAAAAGCTTAATCGAAGCAGTTATTGCCAATTTTCAGTATAAAAGGCTCGAATCTAACCAATAAACTCGAGTTTTTATAGGGTTTCGACTTGAATACATATAACATAGTTTTTTGTCCTATTAATTAGACTTAATTAAGAATTAAAAGCTTAACCAGAGCTATTATAGCCAATTCTCAGTACAAAAGGCTCGAATCTAAAATATAAACCCGAGTTTTCATAGAGTTCCAACTCGAATACTGGTAATATGGTCCTATCTTCTATCAGCAAGACCGAATCAAGAAGTAAAAGCTTAATGGGTGCTATTATAGTAAATCCATGCTACAACAAAACATAATCAAGAATTAAAGGCTTCATCGGAGCTATTATAGCCAATCCTTGCTACAACAAGACTTAATCAAGAAGTAGAAGCTTAACCATGTTATATCCAATTTTGAGTACAAAAGGCTCAAATCTAATCAACAAACCCGAGTTTTCATAGAGTTCCAACTCGAATACATGTAATGCGGTCTTATCTCATATTAACAAGTCTAAGTAAAGGCTTAATCGAGGCTATTATAGCGAATTCACAATATAAAATGTTTGAATATAATAAATAAAACCGAGTTTTCGTAGAGTTGCGACTCGAGTGCATGTAATGCGGTCTTATATAATATTAACAAGCCTTAATCAAGAAGTAAAAGCTTAATCGAAGCTGTTATTGCCAATTCTCAGTATAAAAGGCTCGAATCTAACCAATAAACCCGAGTTTTTGTAGGGTTTCGACTCAAATACATCTAACATAGTTTTTTGTCCTATTAATTAGACTTAATTATGAATTAAAAGCTTAATTAGAGCTATTATAGCCAATTCTCAGTACAAAAGGCTCGAATAAAAAATATAAACCCGAGTTTTCATAGAGTTCCAACTCGAATACTGGTAATGTGGTCTTATCTTCTATTAGGAAGACCGAATCAAGAAGTAAAAGCTTAATGGGTGCTATTATAGTAAATCCATGCTACAGCAAAACATAATCAAGAATTAAAGGCTTCATCGGAGCTATTATAGCCAATCCTTGCTACTACAAGACTTAATCAAGAAGTAGAAGCTTAACCATGTTATATCCAATTTTGAGTACAAAAGGCTCAAATCTAATCAACAAACCCGAGTTTTCATAGAGTTCCAACTCGAATACATGTAATGCGGTCTTATCTCCTATTAACAAGACTAAGTAAAGGCTTAATCGAGGCTATTATAGTGAATTCACAATATAAAATGCTTGAATATAATCAATAAACCCGAGTTTTCGCAGAGTTCCGACACGAGTGTATGTAATGTGGTCTTATATACTATTAACAAGCCTTAATCAAGAAGAAAGGCTTAATTAGAGCAAATATAGCTAATCTTTGATACAACAAGACTTAATCAAGAAGTAAAAGCTTAATCGAAGCTGTTATTGCCAATTCTCAGTATAAAAGGCTCGAATCTAACCAATAAACCCGAGTTTTTGTAGGGTTTCGACTCGAATACATGTAACTTAGTTTTTTGTCCTATTAATTAGACTTAATTAAGAATTAAAAGCTTAATCATAGCTATTATAGCCAATTCTCAGTACAAAAGGCTCGAATCTAAAATATAAACCCCGAGTTTTCATAGAGTTCCAACTCGAATACTGGTAATATGGTCCTATCTTCTATTACCAAGACCGAATCAAGAAGTAAAAGCTTAATGGGTGATATTATAGTAAATCCATGCTACAACAAAACATAATCAAGAATTAAAGGCTTCATCGGAGCTATTATAGCCAATCCTTGCTACAACAAGACTTAATCAAGAAGTAGAAGCTTAACCATGTTATATCCAATTTTGAGTACAAAAGGCTCAAATCTAATCAACTAACCCGAGTTTTCATAGAGTTCCAACTCGAATACATGTAATGCGGTCTTATCTCCTATTAACAAGTCTAAGTAAAGTCTTAATCGAGGCTATTATAGCGAATTCACAATATAAAATGTTTGAATATAATAAATAAACCCGAGCTTTCGTAAAGTTCCGACTCGAGTGCATGTAATGTGGTCTTATATACTATTAACAAGCCTTAATCAAGAAGAAAGACTTAATTGGAGCTACTATAGCTAATATTTGCTACAAAAAGACTTAATCAAGAAGTAAAAGCTTAATCGGAGTTGTTATTGCCAATTCTCAGTATAAAAGGCTCGAATCTAACCAATAAACCCGAGTTTGTGTAGAGTTCCGTATCGAATACGTGTAACATGGTTTTATGTCCTATTAACCAGACTTTATCAAGAAGTAAAGGCTTAATCAGAGCTATCATAGCCAATTCTCAGTACAAAAGGCTCGAATCTAAAATATAAACCCAAGTTTTCATAGAGTTCTAACTCGAATACAGGTAATGTGGTATTATCTTCTATTAGCAATACTAAATCAAGAAATAAAGGCCTAATCGAGGCTCTTATAGCGAATTCCCAATATAAAATGCTTGAATCTAATCAATTAACCCGAGTTTTCATAGAATTCCGACTAAAAACATGTAACATGTTCTTATCTCTTAATCAAGAAATAAAAGCTTAATGGGAGTTATTATAGCGAATTCTCAATACAAAATGCTCGAATCTAATCAATAAACCCGAGTTTTCATAGAGTTCCAACTCGAATACATGTATCATGGTCTTATCTCCTATTAACCAAACCTAATCATGAAGTAAAGGCTTAATCGGAGCTACTGTAGCTAATTCTCAGTACATAGTGCTCGGATCCAATCAATAAACCCGAGTTTTCGTAGAATTTCGAATCAAAATACATGTAACATGGTCTTTTCTCCTATTAACAGGACTTAATCAAGAAGTAAATGCTTAATCGGAGTTATTATAGCTAATCTTGCTGCAACAAGAGTTAATCAAGAAGTAAAAGCTTAATCAGAGCTTTATAGCCAATTTTTAGTACAAAAGGCATGAATCTAACCAATAAACCCGAGTTTTTGTAGGGTTTCGACTCGAATACATGTAACATAGTTTTTTGTCCTATTAACCAAACTTAATTAAGAATTAAAAGCTTAATCAGAGCTATTATACCGATTCTTAGTACAAAAGTCTCGAATCTAAAATATAAACCCGAGTTTTTATAGAGTTCCAACTCGAATACAGGTAATGTGGTCTTATCTTCAATTAGCAAGACCTAATCGGTGCTATTATAGTAAGTCCATGCTACAACAAAACATAATCAAGAATTAAAGGCTTCATCGGAGCTATTATAGCCAATCCTTTCTACAACAAGACTTAATCAAGAAGTAGAAGCTTAACCATGTTATATCTAATTTTGAGTACAAAAGGCTCAAATTGTAATACCCGGTTGTAATTCAGTAATTATCATTCAGTATTTATCATTCAGTCATTATCATTCAGTAATTTCACTCCTTAATGATCATTTGTCACTCATATTCAATCATTGTATTCATCGTTCAGAGTAATTGTATCGTCATTCATCATCAATCTAATTGGAGCTTCGTGCCGTGTTTATCATCATTGTCATTTTCATTGTGGGCTGTGCGTGAGGAGTAGCGCACGCTACGTACTCTTTATAGCGCACGCTAATTGAGTACAGGTAGCGCACGCTACCACTCAGCATTAGCGCACGCTAATGTTGCCCTGGTTGCAGTCCAGAAGGTACTGGACTGCAGGTGAGTTATAAGTAGCGCACGCTACGAATGGTAAGTAGCGCGCGCTAGTGGGTTATAGTAGCGCACGCTAATTTTTGGTGTAGCGCGCGCTAAGGTCGGATCAGGTTGAATCCAGTGGCTACTGGACTGAATTGAATTTATTCCTAGCGCACGCTAGGAGTGGTTTTCAGTCATTTATGTTTCCTTCATTTATTCCGCTGCAGACATTCCGTTTGAATATTCATTTCACTCATTGTTGTATATTTTATCTCCATATAAAATATACTTGTATTCAGTATCATCCTGGGTGTGTTGTATGAAACTCCTCATCGGAGTAATTAATTGTGTAATGTGGTTCGGTACTACATTTACCCTGCATAATTCACTCATTTTCATTAGCCTGGTGTGTCCCAGTCGGGGGTCCACGGCACTGTAATATCCGCCTAGTTTGGGGTGTTACACAAATCTAATCAACAAACCCGAGTTTTCATAGAGTTCCAACTTGAATACATGTAATGCGGTCTTATCTCCTATTAACAAGTCTAAGTAAAGGCTTAATCGAGGCTATTATAGTGAATTCACAATATAAAATGCTTGAATATAATCAATAAACCCGAGTTTTCGCAGAGTTCCGACTAGAGTGCATGTAATGTAGTCTTAAATACTATTAACAAGCCTTAATCAAGAAGAAAGGCTTAATTGGAGCAACTATAGCTAATCTTTGATACAACAAGACTTAATCAAGAAGTAAAAGCTTAATCGAAGCTGTTATTGCCAATTTTCAGTATAAAAGGCTCGAATCTAACCAATAAACCCGAGTTTTTGTAGGATTTCGACTCGAATACATGTAACATAGTTTTTTGTCCTATTAATTAGACTTAATTAAGAATTAAAAGCTTAATCAGAGCTATTATAGCCAATTCTCATTACAAAAGGCTCGAATCAAAAATATAAACCCGAGTTTTCATAGAGTTCCAACTCGAATACTGGTAATGTGGTCTTATCTTCTATTAGGAAGACCGAATCAAGAAGTAAAAGCTTAATGGTGTAATACCCGGTTGTAATTCAGTCATTATCATTCAGTAATTTCATTCGGTGATTGTCACTCAGTGGATTTTCACTCATTTATAATCATTCATCAATCATGTTCTTTCACCCGTGTTCACCGTTCGGAAAAACTTCGAGTTGTGTATCGTTATTGTTCATTGTTTCAACTTTCCACATATGAGTTCGACTTTGTTAGATCACCATTAACTTTTGGTAACTCCAAAAATTCTGAATCTTTTTAATATTATATAGCATCGAGTTAGCTTTCCAATGGTTCAAACGGTGAGTCAATCGGAGTCCGGACGAGAGAGTTATGGTTGTTTTAGCTCACCCGCTCATTTTTTAGTTATTGGCCGATCACTGCCGACCGAACTTGGCCGTGTCGTCCGACACGGCCCGTGCTGTACTCGTCCGGAAATGCCGAAGTCTCTGCCACAGGACCCAACCGTGTCGTCTGGCACGGCCGAGTCAAACTCTTCCGGATAAGCCAGAACCGACTGCCCAGACGCCCGACCGTGTTCCAGGACACGGTCGAGTCGTGCCGAGTCGCTGTCGGACAGGTCTATCGGTAGGCCCCTTCGCGCCGCGACCGTGTCAAGCAGGACACGGTCGAGTCCCTGCCGGCCAGTGCGCGCCGCGACCGTGCCGATCGGCACGGGCCGTGTCCGACAAACAGTCAACCCCTATAATTTCGTTTTTTTTAGCATTTCAGCTCATTTCTTCATTTTTTCACCTTCTTACGCGAGAGAGGGTCTTGAGGGAGAGATTTCTTCATCAATTATCATTTGAGTGTGTATTTTTCCTTACCTTCAATCCTTTGGGAAGCTTGGATACTCGATTAAACTCGTGTTCTTCGGATCGAAGTGGTTGGATCTTCAAGAGGTAATTTCTTCAACACCTTGGATTTCGATTCTATGTTGAGATATGATGTTTTGGACGTTATAATCATGTTATATGAAGGGATATGTATATGATTATGAGTTTGTATAAGGATTCATTGGATTATTGAGGGATTATTCAAGAACACTTTGATTATCGAGTTGAAATTGGGGGTTTTCGATTAATTGTCGTTATAATCACATTTTCGGATATTCATTTCGGATTATTGATCATTTGGAAGATGTTTATTGGTTTGAAACACCACTTGGGGGATTTGATAGTGGTTCATTGAGATTTGATTGTAAACAATCGGAGTTTGGCCACAACGTATTCGATTTAATGCCCCAATGAACTTAGTTTAATCGTATCGACGTTTTGAGTTCGTTATATTGGTGTTTGATTCGTATATTGAATGGGTTGTTGGATATTGTATAATTCAAGGTTGTTCGAGCGACCGATATCTCAATTAGGACGTTGTTCGTGGAAGGATAATTGTCACCGGTATTGTGTAAGTTAATTCTTACTCGGTTAAAAGGATATTCATCCCTTTTGTTGTTGTTCATTCATAATCATAATTCATTCATCATTGTATTAACCGTATCAAAACTTGTTATTGTCAATTAATCACTTCAGTCATAAGGAACGACGGTTCCAATCATTTCATTGAGCTGTCATTTATTTCACTATCATTCCATCTCGGTGAGTCATTATTCATTTTCGATGTCACTTTCGTTATATCGTGGCATTCCAGGTCGCACTGGCGTCCCGGTTGGTATGTGTAGGATTTTCATGTCGGGCACATTATAGTCGTGTGTTGGTTGGTGGCCTCACATTGGACTGTGCACACGAGATTGATGGTTTCGTGAGACTGATTAGGTACAAGACCACACGTGTATTCGATCGATACTCGTTGGTGGCTTGTGCTTGGACACATTTCCATCCCGGGCGTAGTGTGGCGCCATTTCCTTTGAGCCGTACTGTTAGTTGATTCATATAGCATGTTTGATTGCGTATGTTTCGACAGGATATTTCATAACTTCAGATATAATCATGATTGTGTATTTTCAACCCTTGAGGATTGTTGTTCTGTGTAACTGACCCCATTTGGGGATTTTGTTTTTCAGGTCTTGGCAAGGCAAAGGCACGGGGAGAACACGCTGACGTCGAGGAGTCCCAGTGATACTAGTAGGCCCCGATCTTTCAGTTATTCATGTTATTGTCCTTTATTTTCCGCTGCAGACTTTCATTTGAATACTCCGTTTCATTCAGTGTTGTGTATTTTATCTTCATATAAAATACACTAGTATTCGGTATTGTCCTGGTGTGTTGTAACTAAACTCCTCATCGGAGTAATTATTGTTGTAATGTAGTTCGGTACTACATTTATCTTGTGTAATTCATTCATTTTCATTTGCCTGGTGGTTCCCAGTTGGGGATCTACGGCACTGTAATATCCGCCTAGTTTGGGGTGTTACAGAGTTGGTATCGGAGCGTGGTTTTGAATACTACCTTCCGAGTCATATCTCATTTGAAATCATCGTCATCAGACTAGTATCATTGGACTTTCGCGTCACGTGTGACCTGTCCAAATGCCGAGCCAATCAGACCGGAAGAACTGTAAGATTTCTAACGCCATGGTATAATTTCTGGCAATAGTCATTCATTCATCATTCATCAATTAACAATCCTCAAACATCATCATTCATTGTGATTAGGACGATCATGTTAACTCATTAATCACTTAATTCATTTCATTACTCGATTAATAATCGGGACGATCATGTTAACTCATTAATTACTCAATTCATTTCATTACTCGGTTGTCAATCTGGATGATCATATTATCAATCTTGTTAAGTTATTCAAGATAATCATTTCAAGAATTTCATCGATAATCATGTAACTTCATAAATCACCATATAATCACTAAGTTAGAGCATGTATACTCATTTTCATCATCTCATGACATAATCATAACGTGCTAATCATGCGGGTAATATAATCATTATGCGACCTTCCTACTTCGGTATGCGAGAGAGCTGTCAGGGATGCACGGGGAGAGGCCGCGGTGCGGACCGAAACCCGAGAAATAATCACTGTGCCGGAAATCGTGCCCGGGACTCGGCTCGATCGAAGATGTTCGGGTTGATCCACTCACTTTTATGCGAGCCATGATGACCCATGTGCGGTTGCTCAATCATCATTGCGCCACTCGACGGATTAATCGAGAGAACTCTCCGTATGAGCAGTGCTAAGGAAAGTGCTGAATTTGTCGGCAAGAAATCAACGGCGTAGTCAATCCGAAGGCGGTCGTCAACCTTCAAGAAGCCTCGCGTGAGTCCTATCGTTTACGGCGACCTCCTACGGCGCATAATCGTGCGGGATCTCATTCCCGGCGATTCGGCCATCACTGTTTCAATTGTGGAACGCCGAGTCATTTCGGCCTGAGTGTCCGAAACCGTCTATCACGTGCTATAATTGTGGGAATTTTGGGCATAAGGCCCGTTTTTGCGAAAAGGACTCCAAGTCGGCTCGGCATCTCGAGCCCGAAGCAACCAAGCGTTTGAGAATCGGATCGCTTTGTCAACGTCGTTTAAGACACTTTGAAGCAAATAGATTTGGAGCTTGTATTTATCGGACGAGGCGTCGGTTCGGGGACCGGCAAGTCCCAGATTCATATGATGAGGAGGATCGACGATCCGGTGGCCCGAATGATTTCAGGTATACTCGTAATTTTACTTCAACTTGTGTGTACCTTTTTATGCTGGTACACCGCATTCATTCATCTTCGAATCATGCTTGAATAGACTTATTTCGGGATAGTCCTATTGCTTGTGGACCTCATACCATCGGTCTACCTGACGATGGAAGAATTTTCGGAATCATACCGAATTAAGCTTAATGACCGCGATTGGTTGATGGATCTAATCGTGGTGAATTTATCTTAAGACGATGTAATTTTCGGTATTAGTTGGTTTGATCGTCTTGATACTATCCTCAGTGTTTGTTAGCATTTGGTCGCTATCTATCCGTCGTTGGTTGTCGAATGTGTGCTTCAGGGAAGTAATCCCCATTGTTCCAGAAGAAGTATTATTATGACGAAAGCAGAGAAATTCATGATCGAACTATTCAATCATTCATTGTATCATTTTCATCGATTGGCCTTTCTAAGGCAATCGAGTTATTAAATCATTCCTTGTATCATTTCCATCGATTGGCCTTTCTAAGGCAATCGAGTTATTCAATCATTCATTGTATCATTTTCATCGATTGGCCTTTCTAGGGCAATCGAGTTATTCAATCATTCATTGCATCATTTCCATCGATTGGCCTTTCTAAGACAATCGAGTCATTCAATCATTCATTGTATCATTTTCATCGATTGGCCTTTCAAAGGCAATCGAGTTATTCAAACATTCATTGTATCATCTTCATCGATTGGCCTTTCTAAGGCAATCGAGTTGTTCAATCATTATTGGTATCTCTTTTTATCGATTGACCATTATAGGGCAATCGAAATGTTCAATCATTCGTGGTATCATTGTCATCGATTGACGATGTATTTCCAGACGAGTTATCTGGTTGCCTTCACATAGAGTAGGGGAATTCAGGAGTGAGTTGGAGCAGTCGTCCCCTTTATCGAAGGCACCGTATCGGATGGCCCCGACCAGAATGCAGGAGTTGAAGATTCAACTTGAGGAGTAGTTCGAGAAAGGTTATATCCGACCGAGTGCGTCCCCGTGGGGAGCACCAGTGCTGTTTGTAAAGAAGAAGGATGGTTCGTTCCGTTTATGTATTGATTACCGGGAATTGAACCGGGTGACGATCAAGAATAAGTATCCTTTACCCCATATTGATGATCTTTTAGATCAACTTCAGGGAGCCTCAGTATTTTCCAGGATCGACTTAAGATCTGGATATCACCAGTTGCGGATTCGAGAGTCGGATATCGCGAGGAAAGCATTTCGTACACGCTATGGTCATTATGAGTTCGTAGTTATGCCGTTCGGGCTAACTATTGCACCTGCGGTATTCATGGAATTAATGAATAGGGTTTTCATCGACTTTTTGGATCAGTTTGTTGTTGTCTTCATCGACGACATTTTGATTTATTCTCGTAGCCGTGAGGAACACGAGGTTCATCTTCATCGGGTTCTCGACGTGTTGAGACGAGAGCAACTTTATGGAAAGTTTTCCAAATGTGAGTTCTGGAGGTCCGAAGTGACTTTCTCGGTCATGTAATTTCATCTGACAGAGTTCGTGTCGACCCTCAGAAGACGGAGACTATCCGAGATTGGCAACCTCCGAAAGATATTAAGTAAATCCGATGTTTCCTCGGATTAGCTGGTTAATTATCCAACCCACGGCCGGAGCTAGCAACCGTAGTTTTCACGTTGGAAAATTGGTGTCGTTACCTTTATGGCATCACCTGTCAGATCTTCACCAATCACAAGAGTTGAAGTATATATTTACTCACAAGGAGTTAAATATGCGACAGAGGCGGTGGTTGGAACTAATCAAAGATTTTGATATCAAGATCCTTTACCACCCGGGCAAGGCGAACGTTGTCGCCGACGCCTTGAGTCGTAAGTCCGTTCAGGAGCAGATGCTTGCTCGTTTAACAGTTCGGAAGGAGCTTCAGCAGGAATTCCTTAGACCCGAGATCGAGGTCTGGCTTCAGCGAGTTCAGGGATAGCTTTGTATGTTAGAGATTTCATCGTCACTTGAGGAGGTAATCAGAGAGAATCAGAGTTCAGACCCTTCATTGTTGCGCATCCGTGAAGATGTGGCTCAGGGGAAAGCCCCTGGATTCGTGGTCCACGAGGATGGACTTTTGAGGTTTAAGAACCAGTTGTGCGTACCGGCGAATGACGAGTTGAAAAACTCTATTTTGAGAGAAGCTCATGCTACCCCTTATTCTGTTCATCCGGGGTCCAGCAAGATGTACAAGGACTTGAAACAAAATTACTGGTGGAGTAATATGAAGCGAGAAGTCGCAGAATTTGTTTCGAGATGCTTAACCTGTCAACAAGTTAAGATTGAACATCAGCGACCGGCGGGTATGCTGAAACCTCTCCCTATTCCGGAGTGGAAGTGGGAAGACATTTCTATGGATTTCATCACGAGTTTGCCGACGAGTCGTCGTGGCATGAATGCGATCTGGGTGATTGTGGACCGCTTAACTAAATCAGCTCATTTCCTTGAGATCAAGGATACGTGGGGTCCCGAGAGACTTGCCCAGTTATTCATCAAAGAGATAGTGAGACTACACGGTATTCCTAAAAGTATCGTTTCCGATCGTGACGGACGATTTGTATCCCATTTTTGGAAATCAATTCATCGTGCTATGGGAACTCAGCTTAATCTCAGTACTGCCTTTCATCCTCAGTCCGACGGACAATCAAATAGAACTATTCAGACATTAGAGGACATGTTGAGGGCATGCGTCCTCGATTGGAAAGACGATTGGGAAGCCCAACTACCATTGATCGAATTCACGTATAATAATAGTTGGCATGCTTCGATTAAGATGGCACCTTACGAGGCCTTGTACGGTCGTCGTTGTCGATCTCCTTTGTGTTGAGATGACTTGTCAAAATCAATCGGCACCGAGCTCGAGATGCTTATAGCCGCCCGAGAGAAGGTAGCTTTGATCAAGAGTCGTATGTTGACAGCTCAGAGTCGACAGAAATCATATGCAGATAATCGTCTTCGACCACTAGAGTTCGAGACGGGTGACCACGTTTTGGTCAAGGTATTCCCGAGTCGAGGTATTTTCCTTTTCGGAAAACGGGGGAAGTTGAGTCCGAGATTTATTGGATCGTTTGAAATTTTGGATCGAGTAGGCGAGTTAGCTTATCGATTGGCTTTGCCTCCGGCATTGAGCCGAATTCATAATGTGTTTCACGTCTCTCAGTTGCGGAAGTATGTTGCCGACCCGAGTCACATACTTGATTCGGAAATCGAGATTGCGGATGATCATTAAATGCGAGGCGTCCTCTACGAGTGTTGGAGCGGCGAATCAAACAGTTGAGGAACAAGACGATCCCTTTGGTCAAGATTCAGTTGTCCAGACACGGAGTCGAAGAGGCTACTTGGGAAACCGAGGATAGTATGCGGGAAAGTTATCCCGAGTTGTTTGACCCTTAGTTTCGGGGACGAAACTCTTTTAAGGGGGGTGTATGTAATACCCGGTTGTAATTCAGTCATTATCATTCAGTAATTTCATTCGGTGATTGTCACTCAGTGGATTTTCACTCATTTATAATCATTCATCAATCATGTTCTTTCACCCGTGTTCACCGTTCGGAAAAACTTCGAGTTGTGTATCGTTATTGTTCATTGTTTCAACTTTCCACATATGAGTTCGACTTTGTTAGATCACCATTAACTTTTGGTAACTCCAAAAATTCTGAATCTTTGTAATATTATAGAGCATCGAGTTAGCTTTCCAATGGTTCAAACGGTGAGTCAATCGGAGTCCGGACGAGAGAGTTATGGTCGTTTTAGCTCACCCGCTCATTTTTTAGTTATTGGCCGATCACTGCCGACCGAACTTGGCCGTGTCGTCCGACACGGCCCGTCTTTGTACTCGTCCGGAAATGCGAAGTCTCGCCACAGACCCAACCGTGTCGTGCAGCACGGCCGAGTCAAACTCTTCCGGATAAGCGAACCGATCGCCGGGCCGGCCGTGTTCGTGACACGGTCGAGTCGTGCAGTCATTGTCGGACGGAGTCTATCGGTAGGCCCCTTCGCGCCGCGACCGTGTCAAGCGAGGACACGGTCGAGTCCTACCGGCTGCGCGCCGCGGCCGTGCCGATCGGCACGGGCCGTGTCGACAAGCGATCGGCCCCCTATAATTTCGTTTTTAGCATTTCACTCATTTCTTCATTTTTTCACCTTCTTACGCGAGAGAGGGTCTTGAGGAGAGATTTCTTCATCAATTATCATTTGAGTGTGTATTTTTCCTTACCTTCAATCCTTTGGGAAGCTTGGATACTCGATTAAACTCGTGTTCTTCGGATCGAAGTGGTTGGATCTTCAAGAGGTAATTTCTTCAACACCTTGGATTTCGATTCTATGTTGAGATATGATGTTTTGGACGTTATAATCATGTTATATGAAGGGATATGTATATGATTATGAGTTTGTATAAGGATTCATTGGATTATTGAGGGATTATTCAAGAACACTTTGATTATCGAGTTGAAATTGGGGGTTTTCGATTAATTGTCGTTATAATCACATTTTCGGATATTCATTTCGGATTATTGATCATTTGGAAGATGTTTATTGGTTTGAAACACCACTTGGGGATTTGATAGTGGTTCATTGAGATTTGATTGTAAACAATCGGAGTTTGGCCACAACGTATTCGATTTAATGCCCCAATGAACTTAGTTTAATCGTATCGACGTTTTGAGTTCGTTATATTGGTGTTTGATTCGTATATTGAATGGGTTGTTGGATATTGTATAATTCAAGGTTGTTCGAGCGACCGATATCTCAATTAGGACGTTGTTCGTGGAAGGATAATTGTCACCGGTATTGTGTAAGTTAATTCTTACTCGGTTAAAAGGATATTCATCCCTTTTGTTGTTGTTCATTCATAATCATAATTCATTCATCATTGTATTAACCGTATCAAAACTTGTTATTGTCAATTAATCACTTGATCATAAGGCAGCGGTTCCAATCATTTCATTGAGCTGTCATTTATTTCACTATCATTCCATCTCGGTGAGTCATTATTCATTTTCGATGTCACTTTCGTTATATCGTGGCATTCCAGGTCGCACTGGCGTCCCGGTTGGTATGTGTAGGATTTTCATGTCGGGCACATTATAGTCGTGTGTTGGTTGGTGGCCTCACATTGGGTGTGCACGAGATTGATGGTTTCGTGAGACTGATTAGGTACAAGACCACACGTGTATTCGATCGATACTCGTTGGTGGCTTGTGCTTGGACACATTTCCATCCCGGGCGTAGTGTGGCGCCATTTCCTTTGAGCCGTACTGTTAGTTGATTCATATAGCATGTTTGATTGCGTATGTTTCGACAGGATATTTCATAACTTCAGATATAATCATGATTGTGTATTTTCAACCCTTGAGGATTGTTGTTCTGTGTAACTGACCCCATTTGGGGATTTTGTTTTTCAGGTCTTGGCAAGGCAAAGGCACGGGGAGAACACGCTGACGTCGAGGAGTCCCAGTGATACTAGTAGGCCCCGATCTTTCAGTTATTCATGTTATTGTCCTTTATTTTCCGCTGCAGACTTTCATTTGAATACTCCGTTTCATTCAGTGTTGTGTATTTTATCTTCATATAAAATACACTAGTATTCGGTATTGTCCTGGTGTGTTGTAACTAAACTCCTCATCGGAGTAATTATTGTTGTAATGTAGTTCGGTACTACATTTATCTTGTGTAATTCATTCATTTTCATTTGCCTGGTGGGTCCCAGTTGGGGATCTACGGCACAGTAATATCCGCCTAGTTTGGGGTGTTACAGAGTTGGTATCGGAGCGTGGTTTTGAATACTACCTTCCGAGTCATATCTCATTTGAAATCATCGTCATCAGACTAGTATCATTGGACTTTCGCGTCACGTGTGACCTGTCCAAATGCCGAGCCAATCAGACCGGAAGAACTGTAAGATTTCTAACGCCATGGTATAATTTCTGGCAATAGTCATTCATTCATCATTCATCAATTAACAATCCTCAAACATCATCATTCATTGTGATTAGGACGATCATGTTAACTCATTAATCACTTAATTCATTTCATTACTCAGTTAATAATCAGGATGATCATGTTAACTCATTAATTACTCAATTTATTTCATTACTCAGTTGTCAATCTGGATGATCATATTATCAATCTTGTTAAGTTATTCAAGATAATCATTTCAAGAATTTCATCAGATAATCATGTAACTTCAGAAATCACCATATAATCACTAAGTTAGAGCATGTATACTCATTTTCATCATCTCATGACATAATCATAACGTGCTAATCATGCGGGTAATATAATCATTATGCGACCTTCCTACTTCATATGGAGAGAGTCATCGAGATGCACGGGGAGAGGCCGCGGTGCGGACGAGCAGAAATAATCACTCATTTGCCGGAAATCGTGCCCAGGACTCGGCTCGATCAGAAGATGTTCGGGTTGATCCACTCACTTTTATGCAGGCCATGATGACCCATGTGCAGTTGCTCAATCATCATTGCGCCACTCTGACCGGATTAATGGAGAGAACTCTCCCGTATGAGCCAGCTGCTAAGGAAAGTGCTGAATTTGTCAGCAAGAAATCAACGAAGCGTAGTCAATCCGAAGGCGGTCAGTCAACCTTCAAGAAGCCTCGCGTGAGTCCTATCGTTTCTGAGCGACCTCCTACGGCGCATAATCGTGCGGGATCTCATTCCCGAGCGGCCAGTTCGGCCATCACCTGTTTCAATTGTGGAACGCCGGGTCATTTCAGCACTGAGTGTCTGAAACCGTCTATCACGTGCTATAATTGTGGGAATTTTGGGCATAAGGCCCGTTTTTGCCGAAAGGACTCCAAGTCGGCTCCGGCGGCATCTCAGGCCCCGAAGCAACCAGCGTTTCAGAATCAGGCTGCTTTGTCATCGTCGTTTAAGACAATGGAAACAAATAGAGTTGGAGCTCGTATTTATCAGACGAGAGCGTCCGGTTCGGGGACCGGCAAGTCCCAGATTCATATGATGAGGAGGATCGACGATCCGGTGGTCCGAATGATTTCAGGTATACTCGTAATTTATTTCAACTTGTGTGTACCTTTTGATGCTGGTACACCGCATTCATTCATTTTCGAATCATGCTTGAATAGACTTATTTCGGGATAGTCCTATTGCTTGTGGACCTCATACCATCGGTCTACCTGACGATGGAAGAATTTTCGGAATCATACCGAATTAAGCTTAATGACCGCGATTGGTTGATGGATCTAATCGTGGTGAATTTATCTTAAGACGATGTAATTTTCGGTATTAGTTGGTTTGATCGTCTTGATACTATCCTCAGTGTTTGTTAGCATTTGGTCGCTATCTATCCGTCGTTGGTTGTCGAATGTGTGCTTCAGGGAAGTAATCCCCATTGTTCCAGAAGAAGTATTATTATGACGAAAGCAGAGAAATTCCGCAATCGAACTATTCAATCATTCATTGTATCATTTTCATCGATTGGCCTTTCTAAGGCAATCGAGTTATTCAATCATTCCTTGTATCATTTCCATCGATTGGCCTTTCTAAGGCAATCGAGTTATTCAATCATTCATTGTATCATTTTCATCGATTGGCCTTTCTAGGGCAATCGAGTTATTCAATCATTCATTGCATCATTTCCATCGATTGGCCTTTCTAAGACAATCGAGTCATTCAATCATTCATTGTATCATTTTCATCGATTGGCCTTTCAAAGGCAATCGAGTTATTCAAACATTCATTGTATCATCTTCATCGATTGGCCTTTCTAAGGCAATCGAGTTGTTCAATCATTATTGGTATCTCTTTTTATCGATTGACCATTATAGGGCAATCGAAATGTTAAATCATTCGTGGTATCATTGTCATCGATTGACGATGTATTTCCAGACGAGTTATCTGGTTGCCTTCGCATAGAGTAGGGGAATTCAGGAGTGAGTTGGAGCCGGTACGTCCCCTTTATCGAAGGCACCGTATCGGATGGCCCCACTGAATGCGGGAGTTGAAGATTCAACTTGAGGAGTAGTTCGAGAAAGGTTATATCCGACCGAGTGCGTCCCGTGGGAGCACCGGTCTTTGTTTGTAAAGAAGAAGGATGGTTCGTTCCGTTTATGTATTGATTACCGGGAATTGAACCGGGTGACGATCAAGAATAAGTATCCTTTACCCCATATTGATGATCTTTTAGATCAACTTCAGGGAGCCTCAGTATTTTCCAGGATCGACTTAAGATCTGGATATCACCAGTTGCGGATTCGAGAGTCGGATATCGCGAGGAAAGCATTTCGTACACGCTATGGTCATTATGAGTTCGTATTTATGCCGTTCGGGCTAACTATTGCACCTGCGGTATTCATGGAATTAATGAATCAGGTTTTCATCGACTTTTTGGATCAGTTTGTTGTTGTCTTCATCGACGACATTTTGATTTATTCTCGTAGCCGTGAGGAACACGAGGTTCATCTTCATCGGGTTCTCGACGTGTTGAGGCAGAGCAACTTTATGGAAAGTTTTCCAAATGTGAGTTACGGAGGTCGAAGTGACTTTCTCGGTCATGTAATTTCATCCGAGAGTTCGTGTCGACCCTCGAAGACGGAGACTATCCGAGATTGGCAACCTCCGAAAGATATTAAGTAAATCCGATGTTTCCTCGGATTAGGTGGTTAATTATCCAACCCACGGTGGAGCTAGCAACCGTAGTTTTCACGTTGGAAAATTGGTGTCGTTACCTTTATGGCATCACTGTCGGATCTTCACCAATCACAAGAGTTGAAGTATATATTTACTCACAAGGAGTTAAATATGCGGCAGGCGGTGGTTGGAACTAATCAAAGATTTTGATATCAAGATCCTTTACCACCGGGCAAGGCGACGTTGTCGCCGACGCCTTGAGTCGTAAGTCCGTTCGGGAGCGGATGCTTGCTCGTTTACGATTCGGAAGGAGCTTGGCGAGAATTCCTTAGACCGAGATCGAGTGCAGCCGGCGAGTTCGGGGATAGCTTTGTATGTTAGAGATTTCATCGTCACTTGAGGAGGTAATCGGAGAGAATCGAGTTCGGACCCTTCATTGTTGCGCATCCGTGAAGATGTGGCTCGGGAAAGCCCACAGATTCGTGGTCCACGAGGATGGACTTTTGAGGTTTAAGAACCGGTTGTGCGTACCGAATGACGAGTTGAAAAACTCCATTTTGAGAGAAGCTCATGCTACCCTTATTCTGTTCATCAGGGTCCAAAGAAGATGTACAAGGACTTGAAACAAAATTACGGTGGAGTAATATGAAGCGAGAAGTCGCGAGAATTTGTTTCGAGATGCTTAACTGTCAACAAGTTAAGATTGAACATCGGCGGCCGCGGGTATGTGAAACCTCTCCTATTCCGGAGTGGAAGTGGGAAGACATTTCTATGGATTTCATCACGAGTTTGCCGGCGAGTCGTCGTGGCATGAATGCGATCAGGTGATTGTGGACCGCTTAACTAAATCAGCTCATTTCCTTGAGATCAAGGATACGTGGGGTCCCGAGAGACTTGCCCAGTTATTCATCAAAGAGATAGTGAGACTACACGGTATTCCTAAAAGTATCGTTTCCGATCGTGACGGACGATTTGTATCCCATTTTTGGAAATCAATTCATCGTGCTATGGGAACTCAGCTTAATCTCAGTACTGCCTTTCATCCTCAGTCCGACGGACAATCAAATAGAACTATTCAGACATTAGAGGACATGTTGAGGGCATGCGTCCTCGATTGGAAAGACGATTGGGAAGCCCAACTACCATTGATCGAATTCACGTATAATAATAGTTGGCATGCTTCGATTAAGATGGCACCTTACGAGGCCTTGTACGGTCGTCGTTGTCGATCTCCTTTGTGTTGAGATGACTTGTCAAAATCAATCGGCACCGAGCTCGAGATGCTTATAGCCGCCCGAGAGAAGGTAGCTTTGATCAAGAGTCGTATGTTGACAGCTCAGAGTCGACAGAAATCATATGCAGATAATCGTCTTCGACCACTAGAGTTCGAGACGGGTGACCACGTTTTGGTCAAGGTATTCCCGAGTCGAGGTATTTTCCTTTTCGGAAAACGGGGGAAGTTGAGTCCGAGATTTATTGGATCGTTTGAAATTTTGGATCGAGTAGGCGAGTTAGCTTATCGATTGGCTTTGCCTCCGGCATTGAGCCGAATTCATAATGTGTTTCACGTCTCTCAGTTGCGGAAGTATGTTGCCGACCCGAGTCACATACTTCAGTTCGACGAAATCGAGATTGCGGATGATCATTCGTACGAGGAGCGTCCTCTACGAGTGTTGGAGCGGCGAATCAAACAGTTGAGGAACAAGACGATCCCTTTGGTCAAGATTCAGTGGTCCAGACACGGAGTCGAAGAGGCTACTTGGGAAACCGAGGATAGTATGCGGGAAAGTTATCCCGAGTTGTTTGACCCTTAGTTTCGGGGACGAAACTCTTTTAAGGGGGGGTGTATGTAATACCCGGTTGTAATTCAGTCATTATCATTCAGTAATTTCATTCGGTGATTGTCACTCAGTGGATTTTCACTCATTTATAATCATTCATCAATCATGTTCTTTCACCCGTGTTCACCGTTCGGAAAAACTTCGAGTTGTGTATCGTTATTGTTCATTGTTTCAACTTTCCACATATGAGTTCGACTTTGTTAGATCACCATTAACTTTTGGTAACTCCAAAAATTCTGAATCTTTGCAATATTATAGAGCATCGAGTTAGCTTTCCAATGGTTCAAACGGTGAGTCAATCGGAGTCCGGACGAGAGAGTTATGGTCGTTTTAGCTCACCCGCTCATTTTTCAGTTATTGGCTGATCACTGCCGAGCGAACTTCGGCCGTGTCGTCCGACACGGCCCGTCTGTACTCGTCGGAAATGCGAAGTCTCGCCCACGAGACCCGGCGTGTGCGTCGCACGGCCGAGTCAAACTCTTCCGGATAAGCGAGAACCGATCGCCGGACGCCGGCCGTGTTCCAGGACCTTTGTCGAGTCATGCCGAGTCGGCCGTCGGACAGTCTATCGGTAGGCCCCTTCGCGCGCGACCGTGTCAAGCGAGGACACGGTCGAGTCCCTACCGGCGATGCGCGCGCGCAGCCGTGCCCGATCGGCACGGGCCGTGTCCGGCATACCAACCCCTATAATTTCGTTTTTTTTAGCATTTCAGCTCATTTCTTCATTTTTTCACCTTCTTACGCGAGAGAGGGTCTTGAGGGAGAGATTTCTTCATCAATTATCATTTGAGTGTGTATTTTTCTTTACCTTCAATCCTTTGGGAAGCTTGGATACTCGATTAAACTCGTGTTCTTCGGATCGAAGTGGTTGGATCTTCAAGAGGTAATTTCTTCAACACATTGGATTTCGATTCTATGTTGAGATATGATGTTTAGGACGTTATAATCATGTTATAAGAAGGGATATGTATATGATTATGAGTTTGTATAAGGATTCATTGGATTATTGAGGGATTATTCAAGAACACTTTGATTATCGAGTTGAAATTGGGGGTTTTCGATTAATTGTCGTTATAATCACGTTTTCGGATATTCATTTCGGATTATTGATCATTTGGAAGATGTTTATTGGTTTGAAACACCTCTTGGGGGATTTGATAGTGGTTCATTGAGATTTGATTGTAAACAATCGGAGTTTGGCCACAACGTATTCGATTTAATGCCCCAATGAACTTAGTTTAATCGTATCGACGTTTTGAGTTCGTTATATTCGTGTTTGATTCGTATATTGAATGGGTTGTTGTATATTGTATAATTCAAGGTTGTTCGAGCGACCGATATCTCAATTAGGACGTTGTTCGTGGAAGGATAATTGTCACCGGTATTGTGTAAGTTAATTCTTACTCGGTTAAAAGGATATTCATCCCTTTTGTTGTTGTTCATTCATAATCATAATTCATTCATCATTGTATTAACCGTATAAAAACTTGTTATTGTCAATTAATCACTTCAGTCATAAGGAACGACGGTTCCAATCATTTCATTGAGCTGTCATTTATTTCACTATCATTCCATCTCGGTGAGTCATTATTCATTTTCGATGTCACTTTTGTTATATCGTGGCATTCCGGGTCGCACTGGCGTGCCGGTTGGTATGTGTAGGATTTTCATGTCGGGCACATTATAGTCGTGTGTTGGTTGGTGGCCTCACATTGGACTGTGCACACTAGATTGATGGTTTCGTGAGACTGATTAGGTACAAGACCACACGTGTATTCGATCGATACTCGTTGGTGGCTTGTGCTCGGACACATTTCCATCCCGGGCGTAGTGTGGCGCCATTTCCTTTGAGCCGTACTGTTAGTTGATTCATATAGCATGTTTGATTGCGTATGTTTCGGAGGATATTTCATAACTTGATATAATCATGATTGTGTATTTTCAACCCTTGAGGATTGTTGTTACGTATGCGACCCCATTTGGGGATTTTGTTTTTCGTGTCTTGGCAAGGCAAAGGCACGGAGAACACGCCGACGTCGAGGAGTCCCAGTGATACTAGTAGGGGCCCCGATCTTTGATTATTCATGTTATTGTCCTTTATTTTCCGCTGCAGACTTTCATTTGAATACTCCGTTTCATTCAGTGTTGTGTATTTTATCTTCATATAAAATACACTAGTATTCGGTATTGTCCTGGTGTGTTGTAACTAAACTCCTCATCGGAGTAATTATTGTTGTAATGTAGTTCGGTACTACATTTATCTTGTGTAATTCATTCATTTTCATTTGCCTGGTGGGTCCCAGTTGGGGATCTACGGCACTGTAATATCCGCCTAGTTTGGGGTGTTACAAATGGGTGCTATTATAGTAAATCCATGCTACAGCAAAACATAATCAAGAATTAAAGGCTTCATCGGAGCTATTATAGGCAATCCTTGCTACTACAAGACTTAATCAAGAAATAGAAGCTTAACCATGTTATATCCAATTTTGAGTACAAAAGGCTCAAATCTAATCAACAAACCCGAGTTTTCATAGAGTTCCAACTCGAATACATGTAATGCGGTCTTATCTCCTATTAACAAGACTAAGTAAAGGCTTAATCGAGGCTATTATAGTGAATTCACAATATAAAATGCTTGAATATAATCAATAAACCCGAGTTTTCGCAGAGTTCCGACACAAGTGTATGTAATGTGGTCTTATATACTATTAACAAGCCTTAATCAAGAAGAAAGGCTTAATTAGAGCAAATATAGCTAATCTTTGATACAACAAGACTTAATCAAGAAGTAAAAGCTTAAATCGAAGCTGTTATTGCCAATTCTCAGTATAAAAGGCTCGAATCTAACCAATAAACCCGAGTTTTTGTAGGGTTTCGACTCGAATACATGTAACTTAGTTTTTTGTCCTATTAATTAGACTTAATTAAGAATTAAAAGCTTAATCAGAGCTATTATAGCCAATTCTCAGTACAAAAGGATCGAATCTAAAATATAAACCCCGAGTTTTCATAGAGTTCCAACTCGAATACTGGTAATATGGTCCTATCTTCTATTAGCAAGACCGAATCAACAAGTAAAAGCTTAATGGGTGATATTATAGTAAATCCATGCTACAACAAAACATAATCAAGAATTAAAGGCTTCATCGGAGCTATTATAGCCAATCCTTGCTACAACAAGACTTAATCAAGAAGTAGAAGCTTAACCATGTTATATCCAATTTTGAGTACAAAAGGCTCAAATCTAATCAACAAACCCGAGTTTTCATAGAGTTCCAACTCGAATACATGTAATGCTGTCTTATCTCCTATTAACAAGTCTAAGTAAAGTCTTAATCGAGGCTATTATAGCGAATTCACAATATAAAATGTCTGAATATAATATATAAACCCGAGCTTTCGTAAAGTTCCAACTCGAGTGCATGTAATGTGGTCTTATATTCTATTAACAAGCCTTAATCAAGAAGAAAGACTTAATTGGAGCTACTATAGCTAATATTTGCTACAACAAGACTTAATCAAGAAGTAAATGCTTAATCGTAGTTGTTATTGCCAATTCTCTGTATAAAAGGCTCGAATCTAACCAATAAACCCGAGTTTGTGTAGAGTTCCGTCTCGAATACGTGTAACATGGTTTTATGTCCTATTAACCAGACTTAATCAAGAAGTAAAGGCTTAATCAGAGCTATCATAGCCAATTCTCAGTACAAAAGGCTCGAATCTAAAATATAAACCCAAGTTTTCATAGAGTTCTAACTCGAATACAGGTAATGTGGTATTATCTTCTATTAGCAATACTAAATCAAGAAATAAAGGCCTAATCGAGGCTCTTATAGCGAATTCCCAATATAAAATGCTTGAATCTAATCAATTAACCCGAGTTTTCATAGAATTCCGACTAAAAACATGTAACATGTTCTTATCTCTTAATCAAGAAATAAAAGCTTAATGGGAGTTATTATAGCGAATTCTCAATACAAAATGCTCGAATCTAATCAATAAACCCGAGTTTTCATAGAGTTCCAACTCGAATACATGTATCATGGTCTTATCTCCTATAAACCAAACCTAATCAAGAAGTAAAGGCTTAATCAGACTCATAGCTAATTCTCAGTACACAGTGCTCGGATCCAATCAATAAACCCGAGTTTTCGTAGAATTTCGAATCAAAATACATGTAACATGGTCTTTTCTCCTATTAACGGGACTTAATCAAGAAGTAAATGCTCAATCGGAGTTATTATAGCTAATCTTGCTGCAACAAGAGTTAATCAAGAAGTAAAAGCTTAATCAGAGCTTTATAGCCAATTTTTAGTACAAAAGGCACGAATCTAACCAATAAACCCGAGTTTTTGTAGGGTTTCGACTCGAATACATGTAACATAGTTTTTTGTCCTATTAACCAAACTTAATTAAGAATTAAAAGCTTAATCAGAGCTATTATAGCCGATTCTTAGTACAAAAGTCTCGAATCTAAAATATAAACCCGAGTTTTTATAGAGTTCCAACTCGAATACAGGTAATGTGGTCTTATCTTCAATTTGCAAGACCGAATCAAGAAGTAAAAGCTTAATCGGTGCTATTATAGTAAGTCCATGCTACAACCAAACATAATCAAGAATTAAAGGCTTCATCGGAGCTATTATAGCCAATCCTTGCTACAATAAGACTTAATCAAGAAGTAGAAGCTTAACCATGTTATATCTAATTTTGAGTACAAAAGGCTCAAATATAATCAACAAACCCGAGTTTTCATAGAGTTCCAACTCGAATACATGTAATGCGGTCTTATCTCCTATTAACAAGTCTAAGTAAAGGCTTAATCGAGGCTATTATAGTGAATTCACAATATAAAATGCTTGAATATAATCAATAAACCCGAGTTTACGCAGAGTTCCGACTCGAGTGCATGTAATGTAGTCTTAAATACTATTAACAAGCCTTAATCAAGAAGAAAGGCTTAATTGGAGCAACTATAGCTAATCTTTGATACAACAAGACTTAATCAAGAAGTAAAAGCTTAATCGAAGCTGTTATTGCCAATTCTCAGTATAAAAGGCTCGAATCTAACCAATAAACCCGAGTTTTTGTAGGATTTCGACTCGAATACATGTAACATAGTTTTTTGTCCTATTAATTAGACTTAATTAAGAATTAAAAGCTTAATCAGAGCTATTATAGCCAATTCTCATTACAAAAGGCTCGAATAAAAAATATAAACCCGAGTTTTCATAGAGTTCCAACTCGAATACTGGTAATGTGGTCTTATCTTCTATTAGGAAAACCGAATCAAGAAGTAAAAGCTTAATGGGTGCTATTATAGTAAATCCATGCTACAGCAAAACATAATCAAGAATTAAAGGCTTCATCGGAGCTATTATAGGCAATCCTTGCTACTACAAGACTTAATCAAGAAGTAGAAGCTTAACCATGTTATATCCAATTTTGAGTACATAAGGCTCAAATCTAATCAACAAACCCGAGTTTTCATAGAGTTCCAACTCGAATACATGTAATGCGGTCTTATCTCCTATTAACAAGACTAAGTAAAGGCTTAATCGAGGCTATTATAGTGAATTCACAGTATAAAATGTTTGAATATAATAAATAAACCCGAGTTTTCATAGAGTTCCGACTCGAGTGCATGTAATGTGGTCTTATATACTATTAACAAGCCTTAATCAAGAAGAAAGACTTAATTAGAGCTACTATAGCTAATATTTGCTACAACAAGACTTAATCAAGAAGTAAAAGCTTAATCGGAGTTGTTATTGCCAATTCTCAGTATAAAAGGCTCGAATCTAACCAATAAACCCGAGTTTGTGTAGAGTTCCGTCTCGAATACGTGTAAGATGGTTTTATGTCATATTTACCAGACTTAATCAAGAAGTAAAGGCTTAATCAGAGCTATCATAGCCAATTCTCAGTACAAAAGGCTCGAATCTAAAATATAAACCCAAGTTTTCATAGAGTTCTAAATCGAATACAGGTAATGTGGTATTATCTTCTATTAGCAATACTAAATCAAGAAATAAAGGCCTAATAGAGGCTCTTATAGCGAATTCCCAATATAAAATGCTTGAATCTAATCAATTAACCCGAGTTTTCATAGAATTCCGACTAAAAACATGTAACATGTTCTTATCTCTTAATCAAGAAATAAAATCTTAATGGGAGTTATTATAGCGAATTCTCAATACAAAATGCTCGAATCTAATCAATAAACCCGAGTTTTCATAGAGTTCCAACTCGAATACATGTATCATGGTCTTATCTCCTATTAACCAAACCTAATCAAGAAGTAAAGGCTTAATCGGAGCTACTGTAGCTAATTCTCAGTACACAGTGCTCGGATCCAATCAATAAACCCGAGTTTTCATAGAATTTCGAATCAAAATACATGTAACATGGTCTTTTCTCCTATTAACGGGACTTAATCAAGAAGTAAATGCTTAATCGGAGTTATTATAGCTAATCTTGCTGCAACAAGAGTTAAACAAGAAGTAAAAGCTTAATCAGAGCTTTATAGCCAATTTTTAGTACAAAAGGTACGAATCTAACCAATAAACCCGAGTTTTTGTAGGGTTTCGACTCGAATACATGTAACATAGTTTTTTGTCCTATTAACCAAACTTAATTAAGAATTAAAAGCTTAATCAGAGCTATTATAGCCGATTCTTAGTACAAAAGTCTCGAATCTAAAATATAAACCCGAGTTTTTATAGAGTTCCAACTCGGATACAGGTAATGTGGTCTTATCTTCAATTAGCAAGACCGAATCAAGAAGTAAAAGCTTAATCGGTGCTATTATAGTAAGTCCATGCTACAACAAAACATAATCAAGAATTAAAGGCTTCATCGGAGTTATTATAGCCAATCCTTGCTACAACAAGACTTAATCAAGAAGTAGAAGCTTAACTATGTTATATCTATTTTTGAGTACAAAAGGCTCAAATCTAATCAACAAACCCGAGTTTTCATAGAGTTCCAACTCGAATACATGTAATGCGGTCTTATCTCCTATTAACAAGTCTAAGTAAAGGCTTAATCGAGGCTATTATAGTGAATTCACAATATAAAATGCTTGAATAGAATCAATAAACCCGAGTTTTCGCAGAGTTCCGACTCGAGTGCATGTAATGTAGTCTTAAATACTATTAACAAGCCTTAATCAAGAAGAAAGGCTTAATTGGAGCAACTATAGCTAATCTTTGATACAACAAGACTTAATCAAGAAGTAAAAGCTTAATCGAAGCTGTTATTGCCAATTTTCAGTATAAAAGGCTCGAATCTAACCAATAAACCCGAGTTTTTGTAGGATTTCGACTCGAATACATGTAACATAGTTTTTTGTCCTATTAATTAGACTTAATTAAGAATTAAAAGTTTAATCAGAGCTATTATAGCCAATTCTCATTACAAAAGGCTCGAATCAAAAATATAAACCCGAGTTTTCATAGAGTTCCAACTCGAATACTGGTAATGTGGTCTTATCTTCTATTAGGAAGACCGAATCAAGAAGTAAAAGCTTAATGGGTGCTATTATAGTAAATCCATGCTACAGCAAAACATAATCAAGAATTAAAGGCTTCATCGGAGCTATTATAGGCAATCCTTGCTACTATAAGACTTAACCAATGTTATATCCAATTTTGAGTACATAAGGCTCAAATCTAATCAACAAACCCGAGTTTTCATAGAGTTCCGACTCGAATACATGTAATGCGGTCTTATCTCCTATTAACAAGACTAAGTAAAGGCTTAATCGAGGCTATTATAGTGAATTCACAGTATAAAATGTTTGAATATAATAAATAAACCCGAGTTTTCATAGAGTTCCGACTCGAGTGCATGTAATGTGGTCTTATATACTATTAACAAGCCTTAATCAAGAAGAAAGACTTAATCGGAGCTACTAGAGCTAATATTTGCTACAACAAGACTTAATCAAGAAGTAAAAGCTTAATCGGAGTTGTTATTGCCAATTCTCAGTATAAAAGGCTCGAATCTAACCAATAAACCCGAGTTTGTGTAGAGTTCCGTCTCGAATACGTGTAACATGGTTTTATGTCATATTAACCAGACTTAATCAAGAAGTAAAGGCTTAATCAGAGCTATCATAGCCAATTCTCAGTACAAAAGGCTCGTATCTAAAATATAAACCCAAGTTTTCATAGAGTTCCAACTCGAATACAGATAATGTGGTATTATCTTCTATTAGCAATACTAAATCAAGAAATAAAGGCCTAGTCGAGGCTCTTATAGCGAATTCCCAATATAAAATGCTTGAATCTAATCAATTAACCCGAGTTTTCATAGAATTCCGACTAAAAACATGTAACATGTTCTTATCTCTTAATCAAGAAATAAAAGCTTAATGGGAGTTATTATAGCGAATTCTCAATACAAAATGCTCGAATCTAATCAATAAACCCGAGTTTTCATAGAGTTCCAACTCGAATACATGTATCATGGTCTTATCTCATATTAACCAAAACTAATCAAGAAGTAAAGGCTTAATCGGAGCTACTGTATCTAATTCTCAGTACACAGTGCTCGGATCCAATCAATAAACCCGAGTTTTTGTAGAATTTCAAATCAAAATACATGTAACTGTAACACCCCCAATCCACTCAGGGATATTACACGCCGTAGACCCTCTCCTCGAGGATCTACCAGGCTGGTAACAACATTTAACATCTCGACAATGCCTTCAAGGCAAAATGACTCAGTAGACCGATTTGGTCTTTCAATAAATACATACAACTCGAATACAACTCATGCCCACGCAGGGGTCAAAATACAACCACACCCGTACAACGGGAAAAATATAGCAGCGGAAAATAAAGTACAACTAAACCAATACGACATCAACGGGTCCTCGTGTGATTAGTATCGTTCATCTTTCATCATCCTTCATGCCGACCCTGTGCTCTGCTCCAAAACCTGAATGCAATACAGACATCCTCCCCCCTAATACTCGGGGGTTAGCAAAACTCCACTGTTTTGCTAGTGCAAGTACAAGTGCAAAAATACGAGCCATACAATTCACATTCCACGAATAACAATAACCAGGAAATTCTCAAAGATTCAAACGCAACGAAAAGTACTTCCCGAGGCATGAGTTTGGGTAAAACACTCCAAAACCGATAGATCATAAATCAAGGAAAACAATTTATAAAACCGTTTAAAATGCCATCGAGAGTTTTAATAGAAGACAATTTTAGGATTATCGAATCCTTCTCTTTCCAAAAATCAACAGGGTCACAGCCCAAAGGTTTTGTTTTCGCAAATAGGATACCACCAACAATTTACAGGGCCCGAGCCCAACATCACGTGTCCTCGACGGACATAAAAATCAACACAATGTAATCATGCACGCGCGTCGCCTAGGACCGGGACGAAGCCACAAATCCCACTCGAGGCCTCGAAGGACCCTCCCGAGCTGGCTAGCGAAACAAATCACAACATCTCATGGTCGGATCAATCACTTGTTACATCCTGGCCACATGATCGCATGCCATGTGCCACCGTAGATTTTCTCAGGCTCTCACGGTTGGATCAATCACTTGTTGCATCCTGACCACATGATCACGTGCCATGTGTCACCGTAGACCTTCAACCATATCCACAGATTCACATAAATAACATATCACATCAAGGATATTCAAACAATTCGCCCAGAGGCATCAAACACTTAGCAAAACACCACGTCAATCCACAACACACCGAAATGAAATAATATTCGTCCACACACAATACCAAGTGCAACATTAACACCAAGCATATACATAGAATTCACATAGTTATTCACAAACCACGCCATTCACAAAACACACGCGTTTTGAAAGCAAGCCTTTAACAAGGCTAAACCGAATCTTTTGAAAGTTCAATTCAAACGACCACACAAACACATTTAGACGATCACCAATTATCATATCCATAAAACAAGAATAGTATGGACAAGGTACTTGCCTCAAAATCGGCACGCAAGTATCCCGACGAAGACGGCTCAACCGGAAAGCTTCGAAACGCCCGATGCAATCGAAAAGAAGGACGACAACGAACGGAAGGGTTCAACTCGGTTTCTTCGCAAGAAACTCGACCCTAACAATATATAATCCATAAATCATCGATCATATGAGGAAGAATAATCGTAGAACGCCCGACAATCCCTCTAAGACATTTTACCGGACACCTTCAAGGCGTCGGTCAAGAACTCGACCCAAATAACGAATCGATACGACCCAACCATGGAATAACAAGGGAAAAGATATAAAACATCTAAATAATCATCAATCCATCACAATCCTAAGTTAAATCGGATTAAAACGGATGAAAACAACCAAAACACCCAAATTCCCCAAAATTAGATTTCTAGGAAATCTGACCTGATTCGGTAGATCGGAGGATGTTATAGGATGGATGATTGATGATATGAACTCCAAGACTTCATGGATTGATTGTCTAACAACATCCTTCCATGATTACAACACCTCCAGCCGCGGAAGAGAAGGAAAATCGAGTGAAAATGGCTGAAGAAAACGCTGCCAGGCCTTAAATAGGCTGACTGCCGCCGTTACGACGTAATCGCCAAGGCTTACGACGTAACCGAAGTCATCGCCCAAATCGCCGCCCGTTACGTGCGTAATCGGCCGGAGGCCTTACGACGTAACCGCCTTACGTGCGTAATGGCCGAGCACTACCGACCGTAACTCGGCGGTCTGGCACAGGCCTGCATCGCCTATGACTCGGCCGGGGCCAACTCCGACGGCCCGAACGACCCCGAAACCCGAACCTGAATACGAATCGAAGATACGGTTACGAAGTACTCGCAAAGACGAATCCGAGCACTAATAGAACACACGATTCCGACTACCCGAAGGCTCGAAATTCGACAACGAAAAGTAATTACCCCAAACTTTGGGAAATTACGAAAATGGCCCAAAACGCCCCAAAATCACGATACGTGATCGAATAACCAAACCGAAGCTTGCAACATGAATAATAACATTAAATGAACTTACAAGAAAGTCGAAACAACAGTTTCGGACGAGATTCGCAAGAATCGAACTCAAGTGCGGAAAAACCGCTAAAAAGCACGGAACTCAACAAAACGACACCGAAACGAGCTCGGATGACAAAAAGTGCAGAATTAATCATTCTCGGAATGAAGAAACGGTCATGAGCGAGTCGTCAAAACGGACTTCCGCCGAATAAAGAAATTTACCGAAAATCGAAAATTGCGGATATTACAGTAACATGGTCTTTTCTCCTATTAACGGGACTTCATCAAGAAGTAAATGCTTAATCGGAGTTATTATAGCTAATCCTTGTTGCAACAAGAGTTAATCAAGAAGTAAAAGCTTAATCAGAGCTTTATAGCCAATTTTTAGTACAAAAGGCTCAAATCTAACCAATAAACCCGAGTTTTTGTAGGGTTTCGACTCGAATACATGTAACATAGTTTTTTGTCCTATTAACCAAACTTAATTAAGAATTAAAAGCTTAATCAGAGCTATTATAGCCGATTCTCAATACAAAAGTCTCGAATCTAAAATATAAACCCGAGTTTTTATAGAGTTCCAACTTGAATATAGGTAATGTGGTCTTATCTTCAATTAGCAAGACCGAATCAAGAAGTAAAAGCTTAATCGGTGCTATTATAGTAAGTCCATGCTACAACAAAACATAATCAAGAATTAAAGGCTTCATCGGAGCTATTATAGCCCATCCTTGCTACAACAAGACTTAATCAAGAAGTAGAAGCTTAACCATGTTATATCTAATTTTGAGTACAAAAGGCTCAAATCTAATCAACAAACCCGAGTTTTCATAGAGTTCCAACTCGAATACATGTAATGCGGTCTTATCTCCTATTAACAAGTCTAAGTAAAGGCTTAATCGAGGCTATTATAGTGAATTCACAATATAAAATGCTTGAATATAATCAATAAACCCGAGTTTTCGCAGAGTTCCGACTCGAGTGCATGTAATGTAGTCTTAAATACTATTAACAAGCCTTAATCAAGAAGAAAGGCTTAATTGGAGCAACTATAGCTAATCTTTGATACAACAAGACTTAATCAAGAAGTAAAAGCTTAATCGAAGCTGTTATTGCCAATTCTCAGTATAAAAGGCTCGAATCTAACCAATAAACCCGAGTTTTTGTAGGATTTCGACTCGAATACATGTAACATAGTTTTTTGTCCTATTAATTAGACTTAATTAAGAATTAAAAGCTTAATCAGAGCTATTATAGCCAATTCTCATTACAAAAGGCTCGAATCAAAAATATAAACCCGAGTTTTCATAGAGTTCCAACTCGAATACTGGTAATGTGGTCTTATCTTCTATTAGGAAGACCGAATCAAGAAGTAAAAGCTTAATGGGTGCTATTATAGTAAATCCATGCTACAGCAAAACATAATCAAGAATTAAAGGCTTCATCGGAGCTATTATAGGCAATCCTTGCTACAACAAGACTTAATCAAGAAGTAGAAGCTTAACCATGTTATATCTAATTTTGAGTACAAAAGGCTCAAATCTAATCAACAAACCCGAGTTTTCATAGAGTTCCAACTCGAATACATGTAATGCGGTCTTATCTCCTATTAACAAGTCTAAGTAAAGGCTTAATCGAGGCTATTATAGTGAATTCACAATATAAAATGCTTGAATATAATCAATAAACACGAGTTTTCGCAGAGTTCCGACTCGAGTGCATGTAATGTAGTCTTAAATACTATTAACAAGCCTTAATCAAGAAGAAAGGCTTAATTGGAGCAACTATAGCTAATCTTTGATACAACAAGACTTAATCAAGAAGTAAAAGCTTAATCGAAGCTGTTATTGCCAATTCTCGGTATAAAGGCTCGAATCTAACCAATAAACCCGAGTTTTTGTAGGATTTCGACTCGAATACATGTAACATAGTTTTTGTCCTATTAATTAGACTTAATTAAGAATTAAAAGCTTAATCAGAGCTATTATAGCCAATTCTCATTACAAAAGGCTCGAATCAAAAATATAAACCCGAGTTTTCATAGAGTTCCAACTCGAATACTGGTAATGTGGTCTTATCTTCTATTAGGAAGACCGAATCAAGAAGTAAAATCTTAATGGGTGCTATTATAGTAAATCCATGCTACAGCAAAACATAATCAAGAATTAAAGGCTTCATCGGAGCTATTATAGGCAATCCTTGCTACAACAAGACTTAATCAAGAAGTAGAAGCTTAACCATGTTATATCTAATTTTGAGTACAAAAGGCTCAAATCTAATCAACAAACCCGAGTTTTCATAGAGTTCCAACTCGAATACATGTAATGCGGTCTTATCTCCTATTAACAAGTCTAAGTAAAGGCTTAATCGAGGCTATTATAGTGAATTCACAATATAAAATGCTTGAATATAATCAATAAACACGAGTTTTCGCGAGTTAGACTCGAGTGCATGTAATGTAGTCTTAAATACTATTAACAAGCCTTAATCAAGAAGAAAGGCTTAATTGGAGCAACTATAGCTAATCTTTGATACAACAAGACTTAATCAAGAAGTAAAAGCTTAATCGAAGCTGTTATTGCCAATTCTCAGTATAAAAGGCTCGAATCTAACCAATAAACCCGAGTTTTTGTAGGATTTCGACTCGAATACATGTAACATAGTTTTTTGTCCTATTAATTAGACTTAATTAAGAATTAAAAGCTTAATCAGAGCTATTATAGCCAATTCTCATTACAAAAGGCTCGAATCAAAAATATAAACCCGAGTTTTCATAGAGTTCCAACTCGAATACTGGTAATGTGGTCTTATATTCTATTAGGAATACCGAATCAAGAAGTAAAAGCTTAATGGGTGCTATTATAGTAAATCCATGCTACAAAGAAACATAATCAAGAATTAAAGGCTTCATCGGAGCTATTATAGGCAATCCTTGCTACTATAAGACTTAATCAAGAAGTAGAAGCTTAACCATGTTATATCGATTTTGAGTACATAAGGCTCAAATCTAATCAACAAACCCGAGTTTTCATAGAGTTCCAACTCGAATACATGTAATGCGGTCTTATCTCCTATTAACAAGACTAAGTAAAGGCTTAATCGAGGCTATTATAGTGAATTCACAGTATAAAATGTTTGAATATAATAAATAAACCCGAGTTTTCATAGAGTTCCGACTCGAGTGCATGTAATGTGGTCTTATATACTATTAACAAGCCTTAATCAAGAAGAAAGACTTAATTGGAGCTACTATAGCTAATATTTGCTACAACAAGACTTAATCAAGAAGTAAAAGCTTAATCGGAGTTGTTATTGCCAATTCTCAGTATAAAAGGCTCGAATCTAACCAATAAACCCGAGTTTGTGTAGAGTTCCAACTCGAATACATGTAATGCGGTCTTATCTCCTATTAACAAGTCTAAGTAAAGGCTTAATCGAGGCTATTATAGTGAATTCACAATATAAAATGCTTGAATATAATCAATAAACACGAGTTTTCGCAGAGTTCCGACTCGAGTGCATGTAATGTAGTCTTAAATACTATTAACAAGCCTTAATCAAGAAGAAAGGCTTAATTGGAGCAACTATAGCTAATCTTTGATACAACAAGACTTAATCAAGAAGTAAAAGCTTAATCGAAGCTGTTATTGCCAATTCTCAGTATAAAAGGCTCGAATCTAACCAATAAACCCGAGTTTTTGTAGGATTTCGACTCGAATACATGTAACATAGTTTTTTGTCCTATTAATTAGACTTAATTAAGAATTAAAAGCTTAATCAAAGCTATTATAGCCAATTCTCATTACAAAAGGCTCGAATCAAAAATATAAACCCGAGTTTTCATAGAGTTCCAACTCGAATACTGGTAATGTGGTCTTATCTTCTATTAGGAAGACCGAATCAAGAAGTAAAAGCTTAATGGGTGCTATTATAGTAAATCCATGCTACAGCAAAACATAATCAAGAATTAAAGGCTTCATCGGAGCTATTATAGGCAATCCTTGCTACAACAAGACTTAATCAAGAAGTAGAAGCTTAACCATGTTATATCTAATTTTGAGTACAAAAGGCTCAAATCTAATCAACAAACCCGAGTTTTCATAGAATTCCAACTCGAATACATGTAATGCGGTCTTATCTCCTATTAACAAGTCTAAGTAAAGGCTTAATCGAGGCTATTATAGTGAATTCACAATATAAAATGCTTGAATATAATCAATAAACACGAGTTTTCGCAGAGTTCCGACTCGAGTGCATGTAATGTAGTCTTAAATACTATTAACAAGCCTTAATCAAGAAGAAAGGCTTAATTGGAGCAACTATAGCTAATCTTTGATACAACAAGACTTAATCAAGAAGTAAAAGCTTAATCGAAGCTGTTATTGCCAATTCTCAGTATAAAAGGCTCGAATCTAACCAATAAACCCGAGTTTTTGTAGGATTTCGACTCGAATACATGTAACATAGTTTTTTGTCCTATTAATTAGACTTAATTAAGAATTAAAAGCTTAATCAGAGCTATTATAGCCAATTCTCATTACAAAGGCTCGAATCAAAAATATAAACCCGAGTTTTCATAGAGTTCCAACTCGAATCGGTAATGTGGTCTTATCTTCTATTAGGAAGACCGAATCAAGAAGTAAAAGCTTAATGGGTGCTATTATAGTAAATCCATGCTGACAAAACATAATCAAGAATTAAAGGCTTCATCGAGCTATTATAGGCAATCCTTGCTACAACAAGACTTAATCAAGAAGTAGAAGCTTAACCATGTTATATCTAATTTTGAGTACAAAAGGCTCAAATCTAATCAACAAACCCGAGTTTTCATAGAGTTCCAACTCGAATACATGTAATGCGGTCTTATCTCCTATTAACAAGTCTAAGTAAAGGCTTAATCGAGGCTATTATAGTGAATTCACAATATAAAATGCTTGAATATAATCAATAAACACGAGTTTTCGCGAGTTAGGCTCGAGTGCATGTAATGTAGTCTTAAATACTATTAACAAGCCTTAATCAAGAAGAAAGGCTTAATTGGAGCAACTATAGATAATCTTTGATACAACAAGACTTAATCAAGAAGTAAAAGCTTAATCGAAGCTGTTATTGCCAATTCTCAGTATAAAAGGCTCGAATCTAACCAATAAAGCCGAGTTTTTGTAGGATTTCGACTCGAATACATGTAACATAGTTTTTTGTCCTATTAATTAGACTTAATTAAGAATTAAAAGCTTAATCAGAGCTATTATAGCCAATTCTCATTACAAAAGGCTCGAATCAAAAAATATAAACCCGAGTTTTCATAGAGTTCCAACTCGAATACTGGTAATGTGGTCTTATATTCTATTAGGAATACCGAATCAAGAAGTAAAAGCTTAATGGGTGCTATTATAGTAAATCCATGCTACAGCAAAACATAATCAAGAATTAAAGGCTTCATCGGAGCTATTATAGGCAATCCTTGCTACTATAAGACTTAATCAAGAAGTAGAAGCTTAACCATGTTATATCCAATTTTGAGTACATAAGGCTCAAATCTAATCAACAAACCCGAGTTTTCATAGAGTTCCAACTCGAATACATGTAATGCGGTCTTATCTCCTATTAACAAGACTAAGTAAAGGCTTAATCGAGGCTATTATAGTGAATTCACAGTATAAAATGTTTGAATATAATAAATAAACCCGAGTTTTCATAGAGTTCCGACTCGAGTGCATGTAATGTGGTCTTATATACTATTAACAAGCCTTAATCAAGAAGAAAGACTTAATTGGAGCTACTATAGCTAATATTTGCTACAACAAGACTTAATCAAGAAGTAAAAGCTTAATCGGAGTTGTTATTGCCAATTCTCAGTATAAAAGGCTCGAATCTAACCAATAAACCCGAGTTTGTGTAGAGTTCCAACTCGAATACATGTAATGCGGTCTTATCTCCTATTAACAAGTCTAAGTAAAGGCTTAATCGAGGCTATTATAGTGAATTCACAATATAAAATGCTTGAATATAATCAATAAACACGAGTTTTCGCAGAGTTCCGACTCGAGTGCATGTAATGTAGTCTTAAATACTATTAACAAGCCTTAATCAAGAAGAAAGGCTTAATTGGAGCAACTATAGCTAATCTTTGATACAACAAGACTTAATCAAGAAGTAAAAGCTTAATCGAAGCTGTTATTGCCAATTCTCAGTATAAAAGGCTCGAATCTAACCAATAAACCCGAGTTTTTGTAGGATTTCGACTCGAATACATGTAACATAGTTTTTTGTCCTATTAATTAGACTTAATTAAGAATTAAAAGCTTAATCAAAGCTATTATAGCCAATTCTCATTACAAAAGGCTCGAATCAAAATATAAACCCGAGTTTTCATAGAGTTCCAACTCGAATCTGGTAATGTGGTCTTATCTTCTATTAGGAAGACCGAATCAAGAAGTAAAAGCTTAATGGGTGCTATTATAGTAAATCCATGCTGACAAAGAAACATAATCAAGAATTAAAGGCTTCATCGGAGCTATTATAGGCAATCCTTGCTACAACAAGACTTAATCAAGAAGTAGAAGCTTAACCATGTTATATCTAATTTTGAGTACAAAAGGCTCAAATCTAATCAACAAACCCGAGTTTTCATAGAATTCCAACTCGAATACATGTAATGCGGTCTTATCTCCTATTAACAAGTCTAAGTAAAGGCTTAATCGAGGCTATTATAGTGAATTCACAATATAAAATGCTTGAATATAATCAATAAACACGAGTTTTCGCAGAGTTCCGACTCGAGTGCATGTAATGTAGTCTTAAATACTATTAACAAGCCTTAATCAAGAAGAAAGGCTTAATTGGAGCAACTATAGCTAATCTTTGATACAACAAGACTTAATCAAGAAGTAAAAGCTTAATCGAAGCTGTTATTGCCAATTCTCAGTATAAAAGGCTCGAATCTAACCAATAAACCCGAGTTTTTGTAGGATTTCGACTCGAATACATGTAACATAGTTTTTTGTCCTATTAATTAGACTTAATTAAGAATTAAAAGCTTAATCAGAGCTATTATAGCCAATTCTCATTACAAAAGGCTCGAATCAAAAATATAAACCCGAGTTTTCATAGAGTTCCAACTCGAATACTGGTAATGTGGTCTTATCTTCTATTAGGAAGACCGAATCAAGAAGTAAAAGCTTAATGGGTGCTATTATAGTAAATCCATGCTACAGCAAAACATAATCAAGAATTAAAGGCTTCATCGGAGCTATTATAGGCAATCCTTGCTACAACAAGACTTAATCAAGAAGTAGAAGCTTAACCATGTTATATCTAATTTTGAGTACAAAAGGCTCAAATCTAATCAACAAACCCGAGTTTTCATAGAGTTCCAACTCGAATACATGTAATGCGGTCTTATCTCCTATTAACAAGTCTAAGTAAAGGCTTAATCGAGGCTATTATAGTGAATTCACAATATAAAATGCTTGAATATAATCAATAAACACGAGTTTTCGCAGAGTTCCGACTCGAGTGCATGTAATGTAGTCTTAAATACTATTAACAAGCCTAAAATCAAGAAGAAAGGCTTAATTGGAGCAACTATAGCTAATCTTTGATACAACAAGACTTAATCAAGAAGTAAAAGCTTAATCGAAGCTGTTATTGCCAATTCTCAGTATAAAAGGCTCGAATCTAACCAATAAAGCCGAGTTTTTGTAGGATTTCGACTCGAATACATGTAACATAGTTTTTTGTCCTATTAATTAGACTTAATTAAGAATTAAAAGCTTAATCAGAGCTATTATAGCCAATTCTCATTACAAAAGGCTCGAATCAAAAAATATAAACCCGAGTTTTCATAGAGTTCCAACTCGAATACTGGTAATGTGGTCTTATCTTCTATTAAGAATACCGAATCAAGAAGTAAAAGCTTAATGGGTGCTATTATAGTAAATCCATGCTACAGCAAAACATAATCAAGAATTAAAGGCTTCATCGGAGCTATTATAGGCAATCCTTGCTACTATAAGACTTAATCAAGAAGTAGAAGCTTAACCATGTTATATCCAATTTTGAGTACATAAGGCTCAAATCTAATCAACAAACCCGAGTTTTCATAGAGTTCCAACTCGAATACATGTAATGCGGTCTTATCTCCTATTAACAAGACTAAGTAAAGGCTTAATCGAGGCTATTATAGTGAATTCACAGTATAAAATGTTTGAATATAATAAATAAACCCGAGTTTTCATAGAGTTCCGACTCGAGTGCATGTAATGTGGTCTTATATACTATTAGCAAGCCTTAATCAAGAAGAAAGACTTAATTGGAGCTACTATAGCTAATATTTGCTACAACAAGACTTAATCAAGAAGTAAAAGCTTAATCGGAGTTGTTATTGCCAATTCTCAGTATAAAAGGCTCGAATCTAACCAATAAACCCGAGTTTGTGTAGAGTTCCGTCTCGAATACGTGTAACATGGTTTTATGTCATATTAACCAGACTTAATCAAGAAGTAAAGGCTTAATCAGAGCTATCATAGCCAATTCTCAGTACAAAAGGCTCGTATCTAAAATATAAACCCAAGTTTTCATAGAGTTCCAACTCGAATACAGATAATGTGGTATTATCTTCTATTAGCAGTACTAAATCAAGAAATAAAGGCCTAGTCGAGGCTCTTATAGCGAATTCCCAATATAAAATACTTGAATCTAATCAATTAACCCGAGTTTTCATAGAATTCCGACTAAAAACATGTAACATGTTCTTATCTCTTAATCAAGAAATAAAAGCTTAATGGGAGTTATTATAGCGAATTCTCAATACAAAATGCTCGAATCTAATCAATAAACCCGAGTTTTCATAGAGTTCCAACTCGAATACATGTATCATGGTCTTATCTCCTATTAACCAAAACTAATCAAGAAGTAAAGGCTTAATCGGAGCTACTGTATCTAATTCTCAGTACACAGTGCTCGGATCCAATCAATAAACCCGAGTTTTCGTAGAATTTCAAATCAAAATACATGTAACATGGTCTTTTCTCCTATTAACGGGACTTCATCAAGAAGTAAATGCTTAATCGGAGTTATTATAGCTAATCCTTGCTGCAACAAGAGTTAATCAAGAAGTAAAAGCTTAATCAGAGCTTTATAGCCATTTTTTAGTACAAAAGGCACGAATCTGACCAATAAACCCGAGTTTTTGTAGGGTTTCGACTCGAATACATGTAACATAGTTTTTTGTCCTAGTAACCAAACTTAATTAAGAATTAAAAGCTTAATCAGAGCTATTATAGCCGATTCTTAGTACAAAAGTCTCGAATCTAAAATATAAACCCGAGTTTTCATAGAGTTCCAACTCGAATACTGTTAATGTGGTCTTATCTTCTATTAGGAAGAACGAATCAAGAAGTAAAAGCTTAATAGGTGCTATTATAGTTAATCCATGCTACAGCAAAACATAATCAAGAATTAAAGGCTTCATCGGAGCTATTATAACCAATCCTTGTTACAACAAGACTTAATCAAGAAGTAGAAGCTTAACCATGTTATATCCAATTTTGAGTACAAAAGGCTCAAATCTAATCAACAAATCCCAGTTTTCATAGAGCTCCAACTCGAATAGACTGTCTTATCTCCTATTAACAAGACTAAGTAAAGGCTTAATCGAGGCTATTATAGTGAATTCACAATATAAAATGCTTGAATATAATCAATAAGCCCTTGTTTTCGCAGAGTTCCGACACGAGTGCATGTAATGTGGTCTTATATACTATTAACAAGCCTTAATCATGAAGAAAGGCTTAATTAGAGCAAATATAGCTAATCTTTGATACAGCAAGACTTAATCAAGAAGTAAAAGCTTAATCGAAGCAGTTATTGCCAATTCTCAATATAAAAGGCTCGAATCTAACCAATAAACCCGAGTTTTTGTAGGGTTTCGACTTGAATACATGTAACATAGTTTTTTATCCTATTAATTAGACTTAATTAAGAATTAAAAGCTTAATCAGAGCTATTATAGCCAATTCTCAGTACAAAAGGCTCGAATCTAAAATATAAATCCGAGTTTTCATAGAGTTCCAACTCGAATACTGGTAATGTGGTCTTATCTTCTATTAGGAAGAACGAATCAAGAAGTAAAAGCTTAATAGGTGCTATTATAGTAAATCTGTAATACCCGGTTGTAATTCAGAAATTATCTTTCAGTATTTATCATTCAGTAATTGATACTCAGTAATTTTCACTCATTATTAATCATTTGTCACTCAGATTCAGTCATGGTATTCATCATTCAGAGTAATTGTATCGTGTATCAATCGTCATTCATCACTAATCCGATTGGAGTTTCGTGCCGTGTTTATCATCATTGTCATTTTCGTTGCGAGCTGTGCGTGAGGAGTAGCGCACGCTACGTACTCCTTTTAGCGTACGCTAATTGGGTATAGGTAGCGCATGCTACCACTCAGCTTTAGCGCACGCTAAGGTTACCCTGGCTGCAGTCCAGAAGGTACTGGACTGCAGGTGAGTTATTCGTAGCGCACGCTACGAGTGGTAAGTAGCGCGCGCTAGGGGCGGATCAGGTTGAGTCCAGTGGCTACTGGACTGCACTGGATTAATTCATAGCGCACGCTATGAGTTATTTTTAGCGTACGTAATCAATATTATAGCGCACACTAATCGTTGGTTGTAGCGCACGCTATCGAGGTCAGATCAGAGGGCAGACAGTTTTCTGGACTCCAGTACTGGGCATCAATATTTCGTTAGCGCACACTAGCAATGGGTTTTAGCGCACACTAGTAGTATGGCCGTAGCGCACGCTACAAAAAGGTACGTAGCGCGCGCTACCGTGTTCGGACAGTGGGTACTGGACTACCCAAATTACTCGTTAGCGCACGCTACGCACAAGGGCTAGCGCACGCTAACCTGGACTGACTATAAATTGGACAGTTTAGCCAGATTTCGTCATTTATTCATCTCATTTCACTCCTTCGGTAATTTTGGGCGATTTCGAGTGATTCGGAGAGGATTCTTCGAGGTGTAATCATCAATCATCATCTTCAAGCTCATCTTTCGGATTAATCATCATTTCATCATCTTCATCACATCGAATCAAAGGTATTAATCTCTTGGATCTAGAATTTCGGATTTTTGGGTTTTTCCTTCCGATTCCTTCGTGTAAGCTTGGATTATCATTGGAATATGTTAGATATGGATTATCTACCTTGGATAAGTATATTCTTACGGATTTAATGGTTATTTTCGGAATTATTTCAAGAACCCTTGGGGTTGACTTCGGTTATTTTGGGGATTTCCGATTGTCGTTATTATAAACTTGAATTGTGGATTTCTATGAGATTATTGATGTCATTGGTAATGTTTTGCTGGTTTGAATCAATCATGTTGGAGTTGGTTCGATAATTTGGGTTTGGCTTTAACCAACGGGAAGGATATTCTCAACGTTTTCATTAGAGTACATCTACGAGTTCGGATATTGTTGTATCGACGTTTGGGTCGGTTATGATCATATTTGATTCGTGTATTGATCGGTTGTTGGTAATTATTGTTGTTTAAGGTTGTTCGAGCGACCGACATTTCATTTAGGACGTTGTTCGTGGAAGGACATTATCATCGGTATTGTGTAACTTAATTCTTACTCGGTTAAAAGGATATTCATTCCTTTTGAGGTTGTTCATTCATAATCGTAATTCATTCATCATTGTATTAACCGTATCAAAACTTGTCATTGCCAAATAATCACCTCAGTCATAAGGAACGACGGTTCCAATCATTTCATTAAGCGGTCATTCATTTCACCATCATTTAATCTTGGTGAGTCATGATTCATTTTCGTTGTCACTTTTGTCATATTGTGGCATTCCGGGTCACTGTGGCGTGCGGGTTGGTATGTGTAGGATTTTCATGTCGGGCACATTATAGTCGTGTGTTGGTTGGTGGCCTCACATTGGACTGTGCACACGAGTTGATGGCTTCGTGAGACTGATTAGGTACAAGACCACACGGGTATTCGATCGATACTCGTTGGTGGCTTGTGCACGGACACATTTCCATCCCGGACGTAGTGTGGCGCCATTCCTTTGAGCCGTATGATTTGTTGATTCATAAAGCATGTTTGATTGCGTATGTTTCGACAGGATATTGTATAATTGTGGATAACTCATGATTGTGTATTTTCAACTCTTGAGGATTGTTGTTACGTGTGGCGACCCGTTGGGGATCTTTTTCGTGTCTGGCAAGGCTAAAGCACGGGAGAGCACGGTGACGGCGAGAGTCCCAGTGATACTAGAAGGGGGCCCGATGCATTGATCATTTATTCATCATTCATGTTTCCTTTATTTATTCATTGCAGACATTCCGTTTGAATACTCATTTCATTCAGTGTTGTGTATTTTATCGTCACATAAAATACACATGTATTCTATTTTATCCTGGGTGTGTTGTATGAAACTCCTAATCGGAGTAATTGATGTTGTAATGTGGTTCGGTACTACATTTTACCCTGTGTAAGTCATCCGTTTTCATCCGCCTGGTGGGTCCCAGTCGGGGGTCCACGGCACTGTAATATCCGCCTAGTTTGGGGTGTTTCAGAGTTGGTATCAGAGAGTGGTTTTGAATACTACCCTCCAAGTCATGTCTCATTTGAAATCATCGTCATCGGACTAGTATCATTGGACTTTCGCGTCACGTGTGACCTGTGCAAATGCCGAGCCAATCAGACCAAGAACTGTAAGATTTTAATGCCATGGTATAATTTCTGGCAAGAATCATTCATTCATAATTCATCAGTTAACAATCCTAAACCATCATTTTCATTTGACCAGGACGGTCATGTTAACTCATTAATCACTCAATTCATTTCATTACTCAGTTGTTGATCTTGAAGATCATATCATCAATCTTGCTAAATTGTTCAAGGTAATCATTTCAATAATATCATCAGATAATCATGTCACCTCACTTAATCATTCATGTAATCGCTGTATTTGAGCGCGTATGGTCATTTTCATCATTTCATAATATAATCATAATTTGATACTCATGCGAGATATATAATCATCATGTGACTTTCCACTTCAGTATGGAAAGGGCTGGCAGAGGACGTGGAGGACGAGGCCGTGGAGCGGGCCGAATCCCGAGAACTCGTGCGAATACACGTGTGAATGCCAGGAATAATGTTAACTCATCGAGCAGTGGCGCCACTCATTCACAGGCGCGATCATTCACTATCAGGGAGTCGGACCCGGGACACAGCTCAGTCAGAGGGTGTTCGAGTTGACCCACTGGCCTTTATGCAGGGCATGATGGCCCAGATGACTCAGATGGCACAACTAATGGAGGCGATGCATAACTCCACTACTCAAAATCAACAGGCTCCTCACCCGCCACCTCAGAGGCAAGAGAGGGGTGTAAGCAATATCATTAGCAATATCTCTCGCCAGCGACCACCTACCTTTGAGGGCTCATCCGAGCCGGCGGATATCGTCCATTGGCTTGAGCATTTAGAGAAATTATTTGCTATGGTGGATTGCCCTGAAGGGCATAAAGTTTCAGTTGCGGCTTACTATCTTGGTAAGAGCGCTCATTCATGGTGGTTATCGTTGAAGCCCACAGACGGATCATGTACTTGGGATCAGTTCAAGACTCTCATGATGGAGAGGTACTATCCGGACCCACTCAGGGAGGCCAAGTTGTCGGAATTACTCACTCCCGACCTTTCGGCGGATGATGATGTTCTCGCCATCGCCGAAAAATTTCAGGAACTTCTTCCGTTCGCCTCATCTATCATTCACTCAGAAGCGGACAAGATCAAGTATTTCAGCAAGAGGCTGAAACCTCGTATGCGGCTACAGTTGCTTAATCATAATTGTGCCACTCTGGCCGAGTTCATTGAGAAAGCTCTCACTTACGAGCTTATGGCTAAGGAAATTGCTAAGCAACAACCCTCATCAGCTAGCAAGAAGTCCAAGAACCGTAATCGATCGGCGGAGTCGTGCCACTTTCAAGAAACCACGTACGGGCTCTACTTTTTCTGAGCGACTTCCCACGGCGTCTAAACCCGCGGAATCTCAGTCGCGAGTGGCCAGTTCGGCCATCACCTGTTTCAACTGTGAGGAACAGGGTCATTTCAGCACCAAATGTCCGAAGCAGTCTGTCACGTGCCACAACTGTGGGATTGCTGGGCATAGGGCCCGTTTTTGCCGTAGGGACTCTAAACCCACTCCGGCGTCATCTTAAGCCCCAGGTCATTCAGCGGTGCGTAATCGAGGCCACTCGGTCGGCGTCGTTCAAGACCACAGAGCTAAAGGCGGAGCCAGAGCTATCGAGGCAGGAGCGTCGGTTCGGGGGCAGCAAGCCCCGAATTTATGAGATGAAGAAGACCGACGATCCGGTGGCCGGATGATCTCAGTACACTCGATATTCTATCTCAACTTTGTGTGTACCCTTTTTGATCTTTAGTGCATCTCATTCATTCATTTCCGAGTCATGTTTGAGCAGACTACGTCAGGGTAGTGCTACTAGTTGTGAGCCTTATGTCATTGGCCTACCTGATGGTAGACGAATTGTCGGAAGTCGTGAGATTCAGAATTGTCCGATTCAGCTTCATGGTCGTGTATGGACAGCGGACCTAATCGTAGTAGATTTGCCGAGGGACGATGTCATCTTGGGTATTGATTGGATGGATCGTCATGATGCCATCATTAGTGTCCGAAAGCGTTTGGTCACTATCATTTCAGACGATGGAGTCGAATGTGTGTTTCAGGGAGGTAATCCCTACATTGCAGTAAAGTCATTAATTTGATGAAAGCAGTAAGATTACTCAATCAGGGATGTGTCGGTTATTGGTGCTATATGACCAAAACCGAGAAATCATCAGTAATGTTGACGGACATTCCGGTAGTGAAGGAATATGCCGATGTTTTTCCAGATGAGTTATGTAATACCCAGTTGTAATTCAGTAATTATCACTCAGTAATTATCATTCAGTATTTATCGTTCAGTAATTGATACTCAGTAATTTCATTCATTATTGATCATTTGTCACTCATATTCAGTCATGGTATTCATCATTCAGAGTAATTGTATCGTGTATCAATCGTCATTCATCACTAATCTGATTGGAGTTTCGCGCCGTGTTTATCATCATTGTCATTTTCGTTGTGAGCTGTGCGTGAGGAGTAGCGCACGCTACATACTCCTTTTAGCGTACGCTAATTGGGTATAGGTAGCGCACGCTACCACTCAGCTTTAGCGCACGCTAAGGTTACCCTGGCTGCAGTCCAGAAGGTACTGGACTGCAGGTGAATTATAAGTAGCGCACGCTACGAATGGTAAGTAGCGCGCGCTAGTGGGTTGAAGTAGCGCACGCTAATATGAGGTGTAGCGCGCGCTAAGGACGGATCAGGTTGAGTCCAGTGGCTACTGGACTACACTGGATTAATTCATAGCGCACGCTATGTGTTGTTGTTAGCGTACGCAACCGATACATTAGCGCACGCTAAACAATGGTTGTAGCGCACGCTATCGGGGTCAGATCAGAGGTCAGGCAGTTTTCCGGACTCCAGTGCTGGGCATCAATATTTCGTTAGCGCACGCTAATAATGGGTCTTAGCGCACGCTAGTAGTATGGCCGTAGCGCACGCTACAAGAAGGTACGTAGCGCGCGCTACCGTGTTCGGACAGTGGGTACTGGACTACCCAAATTACTCGTTAGCGCACGCTACGCACAAGGGCTAGCGCACGCTAACCTGGACTGACTATAAATTGGACAGTTTAGTCAGATTTCGTCATTTATTCATCTCATCTCACTCCTTCGGTATTTTGGGCGATTTCGAGCGATTCGGAGAGGATTCTTCGAGGTGTAATCATCAATCATCATCTTCAAGCTCATCTTCATCATCTTCATCTCATCGAATCAAAGGTATTAATCTCTTGGATCTAGAATTTCGGATTTTTGGGTTTTCCTTCCGATTTCTTCGTGTAAGCTTGGATTATCATTGGAATATGTTAGATATGGATTATCTACCTTGGATAAGTATATTCTTACGGATTTAATGGTTATTTTCGGAATTATTTCAAGAACCCTTGGGGTTGACTTCGGTTATTTTGGGGATTTTCGATTATCGTTTTTATAAACTTGAATTGTGGATTTCTATGAGATTATTGATGTCATTGGTAATGTTTTGCTGGTTTGAATCAATCATGTTGGAGTTGGTTCGATAATTTGGGTTTGGCTTTAACCAACGGGTATCTCAACGTTTTCGTTAGAGTACATCTACGAGTTCGGATATTGTTGTATCGACGTTTGGGTCGGTTATGATCGTATTTGATTCGTGTATTGATCGGTTGTTGGTAACTATTGTTGTTCAAGGTTTTTCGAGCGACCGACATTTCATTTAGGACGTTGTTTGTGGAAGGACATTATTCATCGGTATTGTGTAAGTTAATTCTTACTCGGTTAAAAGGATATTCATTCCTTTTGTTGTTGTTCATTCATAATCGTAACTCATTTATCATTGTATTAACCGTATCAAAACTTGTCATTGTCAATTAATCACCTCAGTCATAAGGAACGACGGTTCCGATCATTTCATTGAGCTATCATTCATTTCACCATCATTTAATCTTGGTGAGTCATTATTCATTTTCGTTGTCACTTTTGTCATATTGTGGCATTCGGGTCATCTTGGCGTGCGGTTGGTATGTGTAGGATTTTCATGTCGGGCACATTATAGTCGTGTGTTGGTTGGTGACCTCACATTGGGTATGCACGAGTTGATGGCTTCGTGAGGCTGATTAGGTACAAGACCACACGTGTATTCGATCGATACTCGTTGGTGGCTTGTGCACGGACACATTTCCATCCCGGACGTAGTGTGGCGCCATTCCTTTGAGCCGTACTGATAGTCGATTCATATAGCATGTTTGATTGCCTATGTTTCGACAGGATAATTCATAATTTCAGATATATCATGATTGTGTATTTTCAACCCTTGAGGATTGTTGTTACGTATGGCGGCCCCATTGGGGATCTGCTTTTAGTCATGGCAAGGCTAAGGCATGGGGAGAGCACGGTGACGGCGAGAGTCCAGTGATACTAGTAGGGGGCCCCGATCTTTTCGATCATTATGTTTCTTTTATTTTATTCCGCTGCAGACATTCCGTTTGAATATTCATCTCACTCATTGTTGTATATTTTATCTCCATATAAAATATACTTGTATTCAGTATCATCCTGGGTGTGTTGTATAAAACTCCTCATCAGAGAAATTGATGTTGTAATGTGGTTCGGTACTACATTTACCTGTGTAATTCATTCATTTTCATTCGCCTGGTGGGTCCCAGTCGGGGGTCCACGGCACTGTAATATCCGCCTAGTTTGGGGTGTTACAAGTTACCTGGTTTGCCTCCACAGAGGGAGGTGGAATTCACGATTGAGTTGGAGCCTGGTACGTCCCCGATATCGAAGGCACCGTACCGGATGGCCCCGACCGAAATGCAGGAATTAAAGAACCAACTTGAGGAATTGTTCGAGAAGGGTTATATTCGACCGAGTGCGTCCCCGTGGGGAGCACCAGTGTTATTTGTCAAGAAGAAGGATGGTTCGTTCCGCTTGTGTATTGATTACCGGGAATTGAACCGGGTGACGATGAAGAATAAATATCCCTTACCCCGTATTGATGATCTCTTAGATCAACTTCAGGGAGCTTCAGTATTTTCCAAGATCGACTTAAGATCTGGATATCATCAGTTGCGGATTCGAGAGTCGGATATCGCGAGGACGGCATTTCGAACACGCTATGGTCACTATGAGTTTGTGGTTATGCCGTTTGGATTGACTAATGCACCTGCGGTATTCATGGAGTTAATGAATCGGGTTTTCATCGACTTTTTGGATCATTTTGTTGTTGTCTTCATCGATGACATTTTGATTTATTCTCGTGACCGGGAGGAACACGAGTTTCACCTTCATCAAGTGCTCGACGTGTTGAGACGAGAACAACTTTATGGGAAGTTTTCCAAATGTGAGTTCTGGATGTCCGAAGTGACTTTTCTCGGACATGTAATTTCATCAGACGGAGTTCGTGTCGACCCTCAGAAGACGGAGGCTATTCGAGATTGGCTACCTCCGAATAACGTTAAGGAAATCCGAAGTTTCCTCGGATTAGCGGGTTATTATCGGTGATTTGTAGAGGGATTTTCTAGAATCGCTCAACCCTTAATGAATCTTTTGCGGAAGGATAAGAAGTATACGTGGTCCGACGCGTGTCAACGGAGTTTTGAGGAACTCAAGATCTGGTTAATGTCAGCTCCTGTACTTTCCTTGCCGCAGGGGACGGAAGGATTTGTGGTTTATAGTGATGCATCCGGGCAGGGTCTCGGATGTGTACTCATGCAGAACGGGAAAGTTATTGCCTATGCTTCACGGCAATTGAGACCTTACGAGGTTAATTATCCGACCCACACAGAGCTAGCAGCTGTGGTGTTCGCTTTGAAGATTTGGCGTCATTACCTTTATGGCGTCACCTGTCAGATATTCACCGATCATAAGAGTTTAAAGTATATATTTACTCAGAAGGAGTTAAATATGCGTCAGAGACGGTGGTTGGAATTAATCAAAGATTATGATATCGAGATCCTCTACCACCCGGGCAAGGCGAACGTTGTCGCCGACGCCTTGAGTCGTAAGTCCGTTCAGGAGCACATGCTTGCCCGTTTAACGATTCGAGAAAGACCTTGGCGGGAATTCCATAAACCGAGATCGAGGTCGGCCGGCGAGTTCGAGGCAGCTTTGTATGTTAGAGATTTCATCGTCACTAGAGGAGGCAATCCGAGAGAATCAGGATTCGGACCCATCTTTGTTGCGCATCCGAGAGGATGTGGCTCAGGGGAAAGCCCCTGGATTTGTGGTCCAAGAGGATGGACTTTTGAGGTTTAAGAATTGGTTATGCGTACCGGAGAATGACGAGTTGAAAAACTGGATTTTGAAAGAAGCTCATGCTACCCCTTATTCTGTTCATCCGGGGTCTAGTAAGATGTATAAGGACTTGAAACAAAATTACTGGTGGAGTAATATGAAGCGAGAAGTCGCAAAATTTGTTTCGAGATGCTTAACCTGTCAACAAGTTAAGATTGAACATCGGCCCGGGCGGGTATCTTTGAAACCTCTTCCTATTCCCGAATGGAAGTGGGAAGACATTTCTATGGATTTCATCACGAGTTTGCCGACGAGTCGTCGTGGCATGAATACGATCTGGGTGATCGTGGACCGCCTAACCAAATCAGCTCATTTCCTTGAAATCAAGGGTACGTGGGGTCCCGAGAGACTGGCCCAGTTGTTCATTAAGGAGATAGTGAGATTGCACGGTACTCCTAAAAGTATCATTTCCGATCGTGACGGACGATTTGTGTCTCATTTTTGGAAATCAGTTCATCGTGCTATGGGAACTCAGCTTAATCTCAGTACCGCTTTTCATCCTCAGTCCGACGGACAATCAGAGAGGACTATTCAGACCTTAGAGGACATGTTGAGGGCATGCGTCCTCGATTGGAAAGACGATTGGGAAGCCCAACTACCATTGATCGAGTTCACGTATAATAATAGTTGGCACGCTTGATTAAGATGGCACCTTACGAGGCCTTGTGCGGTCGTCGTTGTCGATCTCCGTTGTGTTGGGACGACTTATCGAGAATCAATCGGCACCGAGCCCGATATGCTTATAGCCGCCGTGAGAAGGTAGATTTGATCGAGTCGTTTGTTGGCATTTCGAGTCGGCCAAATCATATGCACATAACCGTCGTCGACCATTAGAGTTCGAGGTGGTGACCATGTGTTGGTCAAGGTATCCCAGTCGTGGTATCTTCCGTTTTGGGAAGAGGAAAGTTGAGTCCGAGATTCATTGGACCGTTCGAGATTTTGGATCGAGTAGGCGAGTTAGCTTATCGGTTGGCTTTACCTCCGGCGTTGAGCCGAATTCATAATGTGTTTCATGTCTCTCGATTGCGGAAGTATGTTGCCGACCGAGTCACATACTTGATTCGACGAAATCGAGATCGCCGACGATCATTCATATGAGGAGCGTCCTATACGAGTTTTAGAACGGCGAATCAAACAGTTGAGGAATAAGACGATTCCTTTGGTTAAAATTCAGTGGTCTAGACACGGAGTCGAAGAGGCTACTTGGGAAACCGAGGATAGTATGCGGGAGGGTTATCCCGAGTTGTTTGACCCTTAGTTTCGGGGACGAAACTCTTTTAAGGGGGGGTGTATGTAATACCCAGTTGTAATTCAGAAATTATCATTCAGTATTTATCATTCAGTAATTGATACTCAGTAATTTTCACTCATTATTAATCATTTGTCACTCAGATTCAGTCATGGTATTCATCATTCAGAGTAATTGTATCGTGTATCAATCGTCATTCATCACTAATCCGATTAGAGTTTCGTGCCGTGTTTATCATCATTGTCATTTTCGTTGCGAGCTGTGCGTGAGGAGTAGCGCATGCTACGTACTCCTTTTAGCGTACGCTAATTGGGTATAGGTAGCGCACGCTACCACTCAGCTTTAGCGCACGCTAAGGTTACCCTGGCTGCAGTCCAGAAGGTACTAGACTGCAGGTGAGTTATTCGTAGCGCACGCTACGAGTGGTAAGTAGCGCGCGCTAATGGGTTGTAGTAGCGCACGCTATATATGTGGAGTAGCGCGCGCTAGGGGCGGATCAGGTTGAGTCCAGTGGCTACTGGACTGCACTGGATTAATTCATAATGCACGCTATGAGTTATTTTTAGCGTACGTAATCAATATTATAGCGCACGCTAATCGTTGGTTGTAGCGCACGCTATCGAGTCGAATCGAGAGGCGAGGCAGTTTTACGGACTCGATCGGGCATCAATATTTCGTTAGCGCACGCTAGCAATGGGTTTTAGCGCACGCTAGTAGTATGGCCGTAGCGCACGCTACAAAAAGGTACGTAGCGCGCGCTACCGTTTTCGGACAGTGGGTACTGGACTACCCAAATTGCTCGTTAGCGCACGCTACGCACAAGGGCTAGCGCACGCTAACCTGGACTGACTATAAATTGGACAGTTTAGTCAGATTTCGTCATTTATTCATCTCATTTCACTCCTTCGGTAATTTTGGGCGATTTCGAGCGATTCGGAGAGGATTCTTCGAGGTGTAATCATCAATCATCATCTTCAAGCTCATCTTTTGGATTAATCATCATTTCATCATCTTCATCACATCGAATCAAAGGTATTAATCTCTTGGATCTAGAATTTCGGATTTTTGGGTTTTTCCTTCCGATTCCTTCGTGTAAGCTTGGATTATCATTGGAATATGTTAGATATGGATTATCTACCTTGGATAAGTATATTCTTACGGATTTAATAGTTATTTTCGGAATTATTTCAAGAACCTTTGGGGTTGACTTCGGTTATTTTGGGGATTTCCGATTGTCGTTATTATAAACTTGAATTGTGGATTTCTATGAGATTATTGATGTCATTGATAATGTTTTGCTGGTTTGAATCAATCATTTTGGAGTTGGTTCGATAATTTGGGTTTGGTTTTAACCAACGGGAAGGATATTCTCAACGTTTTCGTTAGAGTACATCTACGAGTTCGGATATTGTTGTATCGACATTTGGGTCGGTTATGATCGTATTTGATTCGTGTATTGATCGGTTGTTGGTAATTATTGTTGTTCAAGGTTGTTCGAGCGACCGACATTTCATTTAGGACGTTGTTGGTGGAAGGACATTATCATCGGTATTGTGTAAGTTAATTCTTACTCGGTTAAAAGGATATTCATTCCTTTTGAGGTTGTTCATTCATAATCATAATTCATTCATCATTGTATTAACCGTATCAAAACTTGTCATTGCCAAATAATCACCTCAGTCATAAGGAACGACGGTTCCAATCATTTCATTAAGCGGTCATTCATTTCACCATCATTTAATCTTGGTGAGTCATGATTCATTTTCATTGTCACTTTTGTCATATTGTGGCATTCTGGGTCACACTGGCGTGACGGTTGGTATGTGTAGGATTTTCATGTCGGGCACATTATAGTCGTGTGTTGGTTGGTGGCCTCACATTGGACTGTGCACACGAGTTGATGGCTTCGTGAGACTGATTAGGTACAAGACCACACGGGTATTCGATCGATACTCGTTGGTGGCTCGTGCACGGACACATTTCCATCCCGGACGTAGTGTGGCGCCATTCCTTTGAGCCGTATCATTTTTTGATTCATATAGCATGTTTGATTGCGTATGTTTCGACAGGATATTGTATAATTGCGGATAACTCATGATTGTGTATTTTCAACTCTTGAGGATTGTTGTTCTGTGGCGGACCCGTTGGGAATCTGTTTCGAGTCCTGGCAAGGCTAAAGCACGGGAGAGCACGGTGACGGCGAGAGTCCTAGTGATACTAGAAGGGGGCCCCGATGCATTCGATCATTTATTCAGTCATTCATGTTTCCTTTATTTATTCCGCTGCAGACATTCCGTTTGAATACTCATTTCATTCAGTGTTGTGTATTTTATCGTCACATAAAATACACATGTATTCTATTTTATCCTGGGTGTGTTGTATGAAACTCCTAATCGGAGTAATTGATGTTGTAATGTGGTTCGGTACTACATTTTACCCTGTGTAAATCATCCGTTTTCATCCGCCTGGTGGGTCCCAGTCGGGGGTCCACGGCACTGTAATATCCGCCTAGTTTGGGGTGTTACAAAATCCATGCTACAACAAAACATAATCAAGAATTAAAGGCTTCATCGGAGCTATTATAACCAATCCTTGCTACAACAAGACATAATCCAGAAGTAGAATCTTAACCATGTTATATCCAATTTTGAGTACAAAAGGCTCAAATCTAATCAACAAACCCGAGTTTTCATAGAGTTCCAACTATTAGCAATACTAAATCAAGAAATAAAGGCCTAATCGAGGCTCTTATAGCGAATTCCCAATATAAAATGCTTGAATCTAATCAATTAACCCGAGTTTTCATAGAATTCCGACTAAAAACATGTAACATGTTCTTATCTCTTAATCAAGAAATAAAAGCTTAATGGGAGTTATTATAGCGAATTCTCAATACAAAATGCTCGAATCTAATCAATAAACCCGAGTTTTCATAGAGTTCCAACTCGAATACATGTATCATGGTCTTATCTCCTATTAACCAAACCTAATCAAGAAGTAAAGGCTTAATCGGAGCTACTGTAGCTAATTCTCAGTACACAGTGCTCGGATCCAATCAATAAACCCGAGTTTTCGTAGAATTTCGAATCAAAATACATGTAACATGGTCTTTTCTCCTATTAACGGGACTTAATCAAGAAGTAAATGCTTAATCGGAGTTATTATAGCTAATCTTGCTGCAACAAGAGTTAATCAAGAAGTAAAAGCTTAATCAGAGCTTTATATCCAATTTTTAGTACAAAAGGCACGAATCTAACCAATAAACCCGAGTTTTTGTAGGGTTTCGACTCGAATACATGTAACATAGTTTTTTGTCCTATTAACCAAACTTAATTAAGAATTAAAAGCTTAATCAGAGCTATTATAGCCGATTCTTAGTACAAAAGTCTCGAATCTAAAATATAAAACCGAGTTTTTATAGACCGAATCAAGAAGTAAAAGCTTAATCGGTGCTATTATAGTAAGTCCATGATACAACAAAACATAATCAAGAATTAAAGGCTTCATCGGAGCTATTATAGCCAATCCTTGCTACAACAAGACATAATCCAGAAGTAGAATCTTAACCATGTTATATCCAATTTTGAGTACAAAAGGCTCAAATCTAATCAACAAACCCGAGTTTTCATAGAGTTCTAACTCGAATACATGTAATGCGGTCTTATCTCCTATTAACAAGTCTAAGTAAAGTCTTAATCGAGGCTATTATAGCGAATTCACAATATAAAATGTTTGAATATAATAAATAAACCCGAGTTTTCGTAGAGTTCCGACTCGAGTGCATGTAATGTGGTCTTATATACTATTAACAAGCCTTAATCAAGAAGAAAGACTTAATTGGAGCTACTATAGCTAATATTTGCTACAACAAGACTTAATCAAGAAGTAAAAGCTTAATCGGAGTTGTTATTGCCAATTCTCAGTATAAAAGGCTCGAATCTAACCAATAAACCCGAGTTTGTGTAGAGTTCCGTCTCGAATACGTGTAACATGGTTTTATGTCCTATTAACCAGACTTAATCAAGAAGTAAAGGCTTAATCAGAGCTATCATAGCCAATTCTCAGTACAAAAGGCTCGTATCTAAAATATAAACCCAAGTTTTCATAGAGTTCCAACTCGAATACAGGTAATGTGGTATTATCTTCTATTAGCAATACTAAATCAAGAAATAAAGGCCTAGTCGAGGCTCTTATAGCGAATTCCCAATATAAAATGCTTGAATCTAATCAATTAACCCGAGTTTTCATAGAATTCCGACTAAAAACATGTAACATGTGTAACACCCCAAACTAGGCGGATATTACAGTGCCGTAGATCCCCAACTGGGACCCACCAGGCAAATGAAAATGAATGAATTACACAAGATAAATGTAGTACCGAACTACATTACAGCAATAATTACTCCGATGAGGAGTTTAGTTACAACACACCAGGACAATACCGAATACTAGTGTATTTTATATGAAGATAAAATACACAACACTGAATGAAACGGAGTATTCAAATGAAAGTCTGCAGCGGAAAATAAAGGACAATAACATGAATAACTGAAAGATCGGGGCCCCCTACTAGTACCACTAGGACTCCTCGACATCAACATGCTATTCCCGTGCGTTTGCCTTGCCATGACCTGAAAAACAAAATCCCCAAATGGGGTCAGTTACAAAGAACAACAATCCTCAAGGGTTGAAAATACACAATCATGATTATATCTGAAGTTATGAAAAAAAATTCTTAATTATGAATTACGCTGAAGAGGAGTACCATAGTACGCCCATAGTGTTCTGTGCGAGTGTACAAGACGAATGACCGGACACACCCGTCCTTGTACCTAATTAGTCTCACGGTGTAACACTTTCCTGTGTGCACGGTCCAATGTATCGGTAAACCCAATACACAACCATCATGTGCCCGACTAAAAATTCCACACAGCCACACCCGGCCACGCAATATGAACCCAGAAGGTCACATGAACAAGAATGACCATAATGAATATCAATGAATAATAATTAGACAAGGCCAAGAATGACTCACCGAGATGAAAATAATAGTGAAGTGATTGATAACCCAATGCAATGATTTGGAACCGTCGTTCCTCGTGAATGAAATGATTATTCGACAATTACATGTCTCAAAATGATTAATATAATGATGAATGAGTTATGATTATGAATGATCAACAACAAAAGTAATGAATGTCCTTTTAACCGAGTAAGAATTAACTTACACAACACCGGCGACAATTATCCTTCCACGAACAACGTCCTAATTGAGATATCGGTCACTCGAACAACCTTAAATAATACAATTACCAACAATCCGTTCAATATACGAATCAAACACGAATATAACGAACTCAAAACGTCGATACGACTAAACCAAGTCCATAGAGGCATTAAATCAAACACGTTGTATCCAAACTCCGATTGTTTACAATCAAACCTCAATATACCAATATCAAAATCCCCAAGAAGTGTTTCAAACCAACAAAACATCTCCAATACGATCAATAATCCGTTATGAATATCCAAAAATGTGATTATAACAACAATTAGTCGAAAATCCCCAATTCCAACTCGATATTCAAGGTGTTCTTGAATAATCCCTCAATAATCCAATGAATCCTTATACAAACTCATAATCATATACATATCCCTTCATATAACATGATTATAATGTCCAAAACATCATATCTCAACACAAAATCGAAGTCCAAAGTGTTGAAGGAATTACCTCTTCAAGATCCAAGTACTTTAATCCGAAGAACACGCGTTAGATTGATTATCCGGGCTTCACGATCGAAAGGAGATGAAGAAAATCAAACACTCAAATGATAATTGATGAAGAAAACTCTCCCACAAGCTTTCTCTCTCGGTTGCAGGTGAAGAAGTGGGAAAGAAATGGAAGAAATGAGATGAAATGCTCAAAAAACGAATTTATAGGGTTGGCTGACAGACTCTACCGTGTCCGCCTGACACGGCCGCGCGCACTGCCGGCAGGACTCGACCGTGTCCCGCTTGACACGGCCGCGGCGCCGAAGGGGCCTACCGATAGTGACTGTCATGGCGCCGGCATTGACTCGACCGTGTCCTGGAACACGGTCGGGCCTCTGGGCAGTCGGTTCTGGCTTATCCGGAAGGGTTCGACTCGGCCGTGCCAGACGACACGGTCGGGTCCTGAGGCAGAGTCTTCGGCATTTCCGGACAAGTACGGCACGGGCCGTGTCGGACGACACAGCCATGTTCGGTCGGCAGTGATCGGCCAATAACTGAAAAATGAGCGGGTGAGCTAAAACGACCATAACACTCTATAATATGAGCGGCCATGTTCGGTCGGCAGTCCGGACTCCGATTGACTCAACGTTTGAACCATTGGAAAGCTAACTCGATGCTCTATAATATTGCAAAGATTTAGAATTTTTGGAGTTACCAAAAATTAATGGTGATCTAACAAAGTCGAACTCATATGAGGAAAGTTGAAACAATGAACAATAATGATACACAACTCGAAGTTTTTACGAACGGTGAACACGGGTGAATGAACATGATTGATGAATGATTATAAATGAGTGAAAATCCACTGAGTGACAATCACTGAATGAAATTACTGAATGATAATGACTGAATTACAACTGGGTATTACATACACCCCCCCTTAAAAGAGTTTCGTCCCCGAAACTAAGGGTCAAACAACTCGGGATAACTCTCTCGCATACTATCCTCGGTTTTCCAAGTAGCCTCTTCGACTCCGTGTCTGGACCACTGAATCTTGACCACAGGGATCGTCTTGTTCCTCAACTGTTTGATTCGCCGCTCCAACACTCGTACAGGATGCTCCTCGTACGAATGATCATCCGCGATCTCGATTTCGTCGAACTGAAGTATGTGACTCGGGTCGGCAACATACTTCCGCAACTGAGAGATGTGAAACACATTATGAATCCTGCTCAAAGCCGGAGGTAAAGCCAATTGATAAGCTAACTCGCCTACTCGATCCAAAATTTCAAACGGTCCAATGAATCTTGGGCTCAACTTCCCCCGTTTTCCGAAACGGAAAAATACCTCGACTCGGGGATACCTTGACCAAAACATGGTCACCCGTCTCGAACTCTAGTGGTCGACGACGATTATCCTCATACGATTTCTGTCGACTCTGAGCTGTCAACATACGACTTTTGATCAAAGCTACCTTCTCCCGGGCGGCTATAAGCATGTCGGGTTCGGTGCCGATTGATTCTGACAAGTCATCCCAACACAAAGGAGATCGACAATGACGACCGTACAAGGCCTCGTAAGGTGCCATCTTAATGGAGGCATGCCAACTATACTGTACGTGGACTTAAACAACAGTAATTGGGCTTCCCAATCGTCTACTAATTGAGGACGCATGCCCTCAATATGTCCTCTAATGTGTGAATAGTTCTCTCTGATTGTCCGTCGGACTGAGGATGAAAGGCAATACTGAGATTAAGCTGAGTTCCCATAGCACGATGAACTTATTTCCAAAAATGGGAAACAAATCGTCCGTCATGATCGGAAACGATACTCTTAGGAGTACCGTGCAGTCTCACTATCTCCTTGATGAACAACTGATCGAGTCTCTCGGGACCCCACGTATCCTTGATCTCAAGGAAATGAGCTGATTTAGTTGAGCGGTCCACAATCACCCAGATCGCATTCATACCACGACGACTCGTCGGCAAACTCGTGATGAAATCCATAGAAATGTATTCCCACTTCCATTACGGAATAGGGAGAGGTTTTCAGCATAACCGCCGGTCGCTGATGTTCAATCTTAACTTGTTGACAGGTTAAGCATCTCGAAACAAATTTTGCGACTTCTCGCTTCATATAACTCCACCAGTAATTTTGTTTCAAGTTCTTGTACATCTTGCTGGACCCCGGATGAACAGAATAAGGGGTAGCATGAGCTTCTCTCAAAATAGAGTTTTTCAACTCGTCATTCGCCGGTACGCACAACCGGTTCTTAAACCTCAAAAGTCCATCCTCGTGGACCACGAATCCAGGGGCTTTCCCCTGAGCCACATCTTCACGGATGCGCAACAATGAAGGGTCCGAACTCGATTCTCTCGATTACCTCCTCAAGTGACGATGAAATCTCTAACATACAAAGCCGTCACCGAACTCGCTCAAGCCGGACCTCGATCTCGGGTCTAAGGAATTCTGTTGAAGCTCCTTCGAATCGTTAAACGAGCAAGCATCTGCTCCCGACGGACTTACGACTCAAGGCGTCGGCGACAATGTTCGCCTTGCCGGTGGTAAAGGATCTCGATATCATAATCTTTGAGTAGTTCCAACCACCATCTCTGTCGCATATTTAACTCCTTGTGAGTAAATATATACTTCAACTCTTGTGATTGGTGAGGATCTGACAGGTGATGCCATAAAGGTAACGACGCCAAATTTCCAACACGAAAACCACGGTTGCTAGCTCCGTCCGTGGGTTGGATAATTAACCAGCTAATCCGAGGAAACATCGGATTTAATTAATATCTTTCGGAGGTTGCCAATCTCGGATAGTCTCCGACTTCTGAGGGTCGACACGAACTCTGTCGGATGAAATTACATGTCCGAGAAAGTCACTGACCTCCAGAACTCATATTTGGAAAACTTTCCATAAAGTTGCTCTCGTCTCAACACGTCGAGAACCTGATGAAGATGAACCTCGTATTCCTCTCGGCTACGAGAATAAATCAAAATGTCGCCGATGAAGAAAACAACAAACTGATCCAAAAAGTCGATGAAAACCCGATTCATTAACCCCATGAATACCACAGGTGCAATAGTTATCCCGAACGGCATAACTACGAACTCATAATGACCATAGCGTGTATGAAACGCTGTCCTCGCGATATCCGACTCTCGAATCCGCAACTGGTGATATCCAGATCTTAAGTCGATCCTGGAAAATACTGAGGCTCCCTGAAGTTGATCTAAAAGATCATCAATACGGGGTAAAGGATACTACTCTTGATCATCACCCTATTCAACTCCTGGTAATCGATACACAAGCGAAAAGAACTATCATTCTTCTTGACAAACAGCACTGGTGCTCCCCACGGGGACGTACTCGGTTGGATATAACCTTTCTCGAACAATTCCTCAAGTTGATTCTTCAACTCTCGCATTTCGGTCGGGGCCATCCGATACGGTGCCTTCGATAAATGGGAGGTACCGGCTCCCACTCACTCCTGAATTCCCCTACTCTATGTGAAGGCTGTTAGGAATACTTGTTAGATTTTGATGACGTCATTAATTTAAAATCAAATGTTACAGTATATAACTTGGCAAAATGTAAGGAAGAACCAAATGAGTATCTTCCATAGGCCAAAATATGTTAAGAATAAAACTTGGCAAAATGTAAAGAAGAACCAAATGAGTGTCTTCTATAGGCCAAAGTTAGTTAGGCTGAAAATCGGCTAAGTACTAAAGTACAGCCTAGTACATCAGAGAAGTACAGCCGACTCCAGTCAGAGTAACCCTGGTCAACAAATTTTATCAGAGAAGTTTGACAGATGCGGTAGGTACCTCGGGAAGTCACTCGACTGCACAAGTCACAAAGCAATGAGCCGAGATGACCTACCCGAGAAGATGTAAGTGCACATCGGCTACTCAACTACAGCCTAGTACTCCAAGTCCACGTCAGCATGCGTTGAAAAGTCAAATATTACGGAAAGCTCACATGCAACGTGAAGAGACAAATTGGAGTGATTCCCGCAAGAGATATGATTTATTTAAATCATCCTGACCCACAGTGAAGACTTTTATCCTTTTATATTCAAAAGATTCGGCGCTCACATGCAGAAGTCCTCACAACGGTCGGAAGATAAAATAAAATAATGGGAATCCAGCCTTGCAAACGTTCAAAAAGATTAAACAATGAAGTCTCCCTCCAACGGACGGATTTGTTCAGATTTGCAACGGCTACAAGGAAGCAGCTCAGAGATCGTGATCTATATATATCCAGAGATTTGAAACTGGGCAACTACCGGTGCGAACATACATTCTAGCGATCAAAGCAAACAAAGCAATCTCAAGCAATCAAATAGCATCGTGAAAAGAGCAGATCTAAAAGTTCATATTTGAGGAAGCTCTTAAGTTGGAGAAGACATACACTCTTGTCTATAATCTTGAGTACGGGGTACTTCACTGGTTGAAGTAAGAGACTGTAAGGGCATCCGAGGATCGAGGATCAAGAGGTTCAAGGCAGTCCAGTGTGTGTACAACGGCACGGAATTCCACTGGTTGGAAGCTGTTGTAGTGTGTTGTGAATCACTGTAATATTTATCACTAGTTGAAAATTATAGTGAATTCATCTCCAACTGGTTTGGAGAAAAGTGGATTAGTAGAGGATTACCCCACCTCTGAGACCACTATAATTGCGTGTGTTATTTACTGTTTTACTGCATCATACTCTAACTGCTGCATACATTGTTAAGTGTTTCATTAAGATTAATTTATATTCGTCATCAGCTGACTTCCGCACTTATCCAAGAACAAACGACTCCAAGTCATTTGTTTGACCATCAGCTGAAGAAACTCACTCTTCGTGAAAAAGAGTTCAAGAGTTTCAACAAGTCTATTCACCCCCTCTAGACTTGTTCTGGACGACTTGTGACCTACAAGTGGTATCGGAGAGGTTGGTTCATTTTTCTCACGAACCAGATCTATACTAGATTTATATCTTATCTCTCACTTTATAATGGAACACATGCACTCTAGACTACTGTTTTCGATTGTGAGTATGATCTCTGGAAGATAAGAATGCAGGCACACTTATCTTCAATCCATGACGACATGTGGTGCATCATTGAAGACGGTCCATTCATTTTTGAGAGGGACAACACACCCGAGGAAATCGCAGCTGGGAGGCCAGAAAAGATTCCCAAGAAGAGAACGGAGCTGACCCCCGAAGAGAGAAAGCTGGCCAATCTTGACAACAGGGCCAGAGATGTGCTATACCAAACTCTTGACAAATCCACAATGGTCAAGATCAAAAACTGTAAGAATGCCAAAGAAATTTGGGACACATTAGCTCTAATGTGTGAAGGAACGGAGCTGATCAAGGAAAAAAAGTTGTCAATAGCTATCCAAAAGTTTGACAACTTTAAAATGAAGAATGGAGAATCTATAGATCATGTGGACACAAGGTTCACCGAAATCATCAATGAAATCAACTCCCTGGGCAAAACCTATGGCAACAGGGAAATGGCACTTAAGGTCCTCAGATCACTCAAACCCGAATGGAGCATGAAGGCTGTAGCCATGAGAGAGTCCAAAGACCTGAATAAGATAAAGATTCGGGAGGAGTTCTCGATCTAAAGGCTTATGAGTTCGAACTTCCAAGCTCATCCTCAATCGAGCTCGCAGAGAAGGGAATCGCATTTGCGGTATGAGTCCCCTGCTAAGAGCTTATCTGATGTGAAACCTCCAAATCCACTAGATTTTGAGGAAGAAATGGCTTTCATAATGCAAAGGTTCAACAATTTCAGAAAGAACTACTCCAAGTATAAGAAAAACTACAAGGAGAATCCTAGAAGGAACCAGAAGGCTGGAAGCTGGAAAGTTGAATGCTACAACTGTCACAAAATAGGACACATCCAAATGGATTGTCCCGAGCTCAAGAAGGACGAAACCAAGAAGGAGGTGGGCAGAAAGGAAGACAGAAGAAAAGCTCTCATCGGAGAAGACCAGGAGCATGTCGAATCGAGCGGCGGTTTTTTTTTCTGATGAAGACGAGGAGTATGATTGCCTGATGGCAAACTTAGCTGATGAAGAGGTAACTTCTAAACCTACCGGTTCAAATAATAGCTCAGCCATGTCACAAGATATGGATTTACATGAATAGGTAAATCAGTTATTCAAAGATTTTGAAACACTTAAATCTGCACACCAAGCTGTATCAGCAGAGAAGACTCAGCTGCAAGATGAGAATAGGCAGCTGAAAAATGATTTCGAAAAACTCAGCCTAGATTTAAATAAGGTTGAGTCAAATACAGCTGACTTTAAAAACCAGACAAGTGCCAATACAGCTGAGATAGACCGGCTAAACATTTTACTTAAAGAAAAATCAGCTGCACTTGCTCATGCCAAAGCTGAGTTTACTAAGCTGGCACAGATAAATAAAACTCAGGCGCAGGAAATAACCTCCCTGAAAGCGTCTTCAACTCTGGGCGAATTGTGTACCTATAAAAGGTCATTATATACCAAATCAGGCCTTGGATATGATTTTCACACTCCCTCTAGTTCTGAAACCAAGTTTATCAAGGGAGAAACAATGGTCTCGACTGCTGAGCCTGTGTATAAACCGATTTTCAAAAACAGGCAACAACCAAGTCAAATGTCTAGGCTGCAATGTTACACTGCATGACCACCTAGACAGCGACTAAGCAAAGGCCTGCAAAAGCAAGCGGCCCGGACAACATGCCCACTATTACCAACAACTCCCCAAAAATAGATTTCATAATGGGAGGGGCAGATGGAAACCTCAAGGTTATCCTAATTACCAAAATGAACAAGTGTGGAGACCACAAAGGTTTAATAAATGGTCTCAGCATAGATTTAGAAATGGCCCACACTATTTTGAGGAATATCCGGTATACAATCCAACCAGGAGATTTAGACCTCGACCACAGACACCTTATAAGGGTTATAATAATAATTCCTATAATCCAAGGAGAAATCAATTCTCCAGGAAACCAACTAACCCCAAAGGACCCACACAAATTTGGGTACCTAAATCTCTGCTTGTTTAATTGCAGAAAAGGTGGAAGGACTACAACCACATCTCCTCAAGCTCAAATTTTGGAGGTGAAGAATGGTTTGTAGACTCTGGATGCTCAAGGCATATGACCGGGAACAAGAAGATGCTGACCAAATATATCAAAGAAAGAGGTCCCGATGTAACCTTTGGAGATAGCTCTAGAGGACAGACAAAAGGCTTTGGAGAGATGCACCGAGGAAACATTGTCATATCCAAAGTACATAATGTCAAAGGGCTCAAGTACAACCTTCGAGCATCGGCCGGTTACGTGTGAGAAGAATCTAGTAGTCTTCACCATCTTGAAGTGTATGGTGATAGACATCTTATCTGGAGAAATAAAGCTTCAAGGATTCAGAAGAAGAGATGTCTACATGATTGATTGGAACACAGGAACACCTAACTCCTGTTTTCTATCCAAGACCGTAGCTGAGAATGGATGGCTGTGGCACAAAAGACTATGTCACCTAAACTTCAAAGCCATCAACAAGATTAGCTCTCAGAAGCTGGTCAGAGGACTTCCAAATGAAGCATTCAAGAAGGAAGCACTCTGTGATGCATGTCAGAAGGGAAAGCAGACCAAGGCATCGTTCAAGCCAGTTCAGCCTACAACGCTATCAACAAGGATCTTAGATCTACTCCACATGGATCTATTTGGTCCTATCAAACCAAGGACTTTGAGCGGGAGAAAGCATGCTATTGTGATTGTAGATGATTATTCAAGGTACACTTGGATCATTTTTCTATTCAAGAAAAGTGAAACCCTGACCAAGTTACGAGCCGAGAAGGATCCAGAATGAGAAATCCCTCTCCATAATCAAGATTAGATCGGATAGAGGAGGAGAGTTTCTCAACAAGGCGATAAGCGATTTGGCGATCGAGAATGGGATCCAAAGATGAGCTCTCTGCGGCAGGGCGCCCGTGAGAATGGTGTTCTTGAAAGAAGGAACAGAACCACGAAGGAAGCGGCAAGGTCCATGATTGCGAAGCGGACCTACCCAGAGGTTACAGGCTGAAGCCGTTAACACACCGCCACACCGAGCAGGAGTATGATAGTAGGGAGACATGGCAAAACTCCTATGAGGTTTGGAATAATAGAACTCCTCGTTGCTTACTTTCATGTTTTTGGTTGTAAGTGTTTCATCCACAACAACGGTAAAACACGGCTAAATGCCTTTGATGCTAAAACTGATGATGGTCTATTTATGGGATATTCCCAAAGAAGCAAGGCATATAGAGTTTTTAACAAAAGAACCTTAGTTGTGGATGAAACAACCCATTTTGTTTTTGATGAATCTATAGTTGAGTACAGGAAACAACTTGAGCAAATTGAGAACAAGCTCAATTCATCAACCCTTGAAGAAGTCATTATACATGACACTGTAATGGTGGACTCACTGCAGATCACCTGATGACCCAACCGCGGTGATGAAGACCCAATCTGCAGATCGACAGATCACCAAACCTATCCGATCCGATTCTTTGCGGAAGAAGACCAATGGAGCTGACAAAGACTCATCTGCAGTTCAGAACCAAGCTGCAGATGACAAGGCGGTAGCTGATCCAGTTGCAGACCAGAACCCAGCTGATGCAGATAGCCACCAGAGCAATCCAACAGGGGGAACAAACCCAGAATAGGACGAGATCCCCAAATGGCTCAAGGATCATCCAATTCAGCAAATTATCGGAAAGTTGACTGATGGAGTCAAGACAAGAGAGTCAACTCTACCAGCAGGAATGGCGATGTTCTCATGTTTCATGTCACAAATTGAACCCAAGACCACAGAACAAGCCTTGGAAGATTATTCATGGATTAATGCTATGCAAGAGGAATTGGAGCAGATGGAAAGAAACAAAGTTTGGGAACTAATAGACAGACCTGATCACAAGAAAGTTATTGGCACCAAATGGGTGTATAAAAACAAGAGTGATGAAGACGGAGCTGTTGTTAGGAATAAAGCCAGACTCGTAGCAAAAGGATATGCACAGTGTGAGGGAATAGATTTTGATGAGACTTATGCACCTGTTGCAAGATTAGAAGCCATCAGACTATTCCTCGCATATGCTGCATTCAAGGACTTTGAAGTCTACCAGATGGATGTAAAAAGTGCGTTTCTGAACGGAATCTTAGAAGAAGAAGTCTATGTAGAGCAACCCCCAGGTTTTGTCAAAGGAGACAAAGTCTATAAGCTATTGAAGGCTCTGTATGGACTCAAGCAAGCACCGAGAGCATGGTATGAAACACTGTCTGTGTTTCTTGAGAAAAATGGATTTTGCAAGGGAAAAGTGGACATGACCCTTTTTAGAGTGGAACACGAAGGCCACATATTAATAGTCCAGATTTATGTGGATGATATCATATTCGAGTCAACCAATCCAGAATTATGCGAGAAATTCTCCAACCTCATGCAAGGAGAATTCGAGATGAGTATGATGGGAAAGCTTAACTTCTTTCTCGGATTACAAGTTAAGCAGATGGAAAAAGGAATTTTCATCAACCAAGCAAAGTATACCAGAGACCTTATCAAGAGATATGGAATGGAATCAGCCAAACCCGCAAGAATTCCAATGAGCACAAGTACTCACCTGGATGCAGACGAGGCAGGCATATCAGTGGACTCAACCCACTACAGAGGACTCATCGGATCTCTTCTGTACCTCACAGCAAGCAGGCCAGACATATCATATGCAGTTGGAGTTTGTGCAAGATTCCAGTCCAAGCCGAAGCAATCACACCTAGATGCAGCCAAGAGAATAATTAAGTACCTAAAGTCTACAATTAATGTTGGACTATGGTATCCCAAGGATGAAAACTTCGAGCTATCAGGATACTCAGATGCGGACTTCGCAGGATGCAAAATCAATAGGAAGAGCACTAGTGGAACATGTCAATTCCTAGGAACCAGACTGATATCCTGGTTTAGCAAGAAGCAGGTTTCTAACTCCATATCCACTACAGAGTCAGAATACCTAGATGCAGGTAGCTGTTGTGCACAGATTCTATGGATCAGACAACAGTTAAGGGACTATAATATTATTGCCAACGAAGTTCCTATTTGGTGTGACAACAATAGTGCTATTGCAATAACCAACAATCCGGTTTTGCACTCAAGGACGAAGCACATTGACGTTAAGCACCATTTCATTCGAGACCATGTGCTTAACAAAAGGGTCAGAGTTGAAAGAGTCATCACAGACTACCAAATAGCTGACATCTTCACCAAACCCCTGCCTGAAGAAAGATTCTTAGAGCTTAGCAGAGACCTTGGATTACTATATTGGGAATCTAGTTCTGAAGCAAATTGAAGGAAGGACGGACCCTCGGGAATCGGCTAAGCCGATGCGGTAGAAGACGAAGGCAGACGAAGCAACTTAGGCATGTGAGAATACCAGGCGAGAAGTCAAACTCACCTGTTGCAGACTGGTCAACAGTCAACGAAATCAGACCAGCTAAGTTCTCTAAACTAATCTCTAAATTTTTAATTATTATCTGTCATATTTATAATATTATTTTGGCTAAAATGGCATTTAAAATATACATCTTTATAAGCCAAGTGGCAATTTTTAATACACGCGTCACACGCCTATTTAATTAACCTCTGCGATGGCCAATCAGAATCAACCGTCAAATTTTAAATTGGGCCACCGATTCAAATTTGAAATTCAAAAGAATATCAAAAGGCGTACCACCGTTCAAAAATATAATAAACTAATACAAACGTCTTTTCATCTTCTTTATAAGGAAGAAAACCTTTCACTTTACTCTTTACGCCTACAGAAACCCTAGAATTTACAGAGCAAAAATATACACTAAATCCTAAAATCCTTTTTGCAGAAATGGCAGGAGTGAATCTGAAGGCGATGAAGGACCAGGTCATCTTCTCCATGGTCGTCGACTTCGAAGGTTTATTAGAAGCAAATCTAGAGGACTTCGATATGCTGAATTTAATCCGGGCGATGAAGCTGAACGGAATCTACCCGTTTCTCGACATCAACCCGCAACATTTGTTCAAGGAAGATGTCGTTGAATTTTATCGTAATGCCTCTCTGATTCAGCACGGGATTAACAGCTCAGTCGGCGGAGTTCCAATCACCATAGATCGAGAGAAGATCCGCTCTGTATTCGGGATGAAACATCGCGGCTTGGCGGTCGAAGCTCTTAAACAATCACCCGCCGAAACCTGGAAAACGATCAAAGTCGAGAATATCCCAGAGAAATTGAAGTTTACAGCAAAGAGGAATGAGTTGAAAAGGATTTATCGAGTTGCTTTGGACATCACAAACAAGATAGTGATGGGGATGGCAGGCAGCTATGACCAACTGTCATCATCCAAATTCATGGTGTTGGGTGTGTTAATTCAAGAAGAAGAAGTTGATTGGGCGGACTATATTTTCCGGCAACTTGTTCGCGAGGTGAACAAAGTCGAATGGCTCGAAGATGAGAAGAAGTTCAAAACTAAGTTGGCGTTCGGAACGCATCTTAGTTGGTTTTTGGAGAAAACCGGAGTGGCAAAGGGAAACATTGACCCTTTCCACCCAAACAAGAGGCTAGGTCACATGGACCATGACAAGAAGAAAGTTGGAGTCACTGGGAGAGCAGCCCAGTTGTTGAAGGATTTGCCAGACTCAAGCTATTGCCCAAGATACGATTTATCAGAGGAATCGGACCAACCTGCAGCTGAGATCGGAACTGCAGTCGAGTCCGAGAATGAGTCTGACGATACACCAATAGCTATCAGATTCAAGCGACGGGGACCAGCCCCAGAAGGACCCTCTAATCTGCAGTCATCACCTGAACCCTCTCCAAAGAGGCCTAGGAAGCTGCAGTTCAGCGAGGGAGAGCAGCCTGAGCACCACGCCAGCCCATCAGTTCAGTCACCAGTTCATCCTGAAGACTTGCCTGCGCCAGATACTGAAACTCGAATTGTACCCGTTATTACACCTCCTGTGTACATAACCGAAGAAGAGGAAGCAGGTCTTATTATTTCCATTCCTGAAGCATATTACACTTTTAATCTATTAGATAATAATACTTTTAATCTCTCCATTGAACAACTTCAGCTTGTCAAACCACAAGCAGAAAAACACTCTTTTGTAAATATTTTTAAAGAGTGGAAAACTCTCAAAACCATGTCTTTTTCAAATCTTCAAACCTTTGTTGAAACTAGTGGTTGGGAATATCCCCAAGCCACTGAGGATGTTCTGACTAATTTTTGCAAAGAGTCAGATTTAGCTTTACTCCTCCAGGATAACTGGTTCATGTCACATTTCAAGACAAACATGGACCACTTTATCCACTCTATTATGCTCAGTATTTTTAATGGTGTTTTTGGAGAGGAGGAGGAAGAAGAAGTAGAAAAGGAGATTAGGATTGAAAAAATTAATGGAGACAATGAAATTATTGATTTGGCTGAAGAAGAAGATGTAGAAGAGAAAGAATCAGAAGAAAATATACCAGTTGAAAAACAAACAGAGGAGATTGAGAAGACAGAAGAAGTGGTTGATGAAGGAGATGAAGAAGAAGGAGAAGAAGTAGAGCAGGAAAAAGATGAAGAAGATAAGGAGGATGATGATGATGAAGGAGAAAAGGAGAAGGATGATGATAAGAAGAATGATGATAATGATGATGGTGATGATGATGATGATCATGATGATGGAGGTGAAGCAGGAGCAGAAAAAGAGAAAGAAAAAGAAAAAGAAAAGGAGGAAGAAAAAGGAAAATCTGGAGGAGAAGAAGGGAAAGAGGAAGAGAGAGAAGGAGCTAAGGAGCCAGAACAAGAGCCAGAGCCAGAGCCTGCAGATAAGTCTGTGGTACCTGCCAGGTACACCAGTCTAGACGCAGAGCTGGGAGAAGACTCCAGGTCAGGGACCCCGGAGAAAACCCAATCTGACCTACCGGCTGCAGCCAGGAGCCTGCAGTCTAGTGGCTCCCTTGCAGAAGGATCAGGAGAGCACTCCCCATCAGCTCAGTTATCTCCCACCATGACTGAGCTGATCAAGCAAATTGTCAGAGACACCATTGGGGAGCTGCTATCAACACAGGTCACTCCTGACCTTCAGACCATAAATGCCAAGATTGACACCCTTCTTCAGAGATCCCTCAGCCTCCTCCTCCTACAAACAACAGAATGCCTTTTGGCATGTCTGACTGGATGAGCCGCATGGAACAGCAGTTGACAACCCTTATTGATGCTGGCAAAAAGGGGGAAGAGAGGATTCAGGGGGAAGAAAGAGAAATCAGAAGCAAGAAGAAGCAGGATGTCCCTCAGATTGAAGGACCCTCCAGTCTGAAAAGAAAGGAAGCTGAAGACCCAGAAGACCAGGCTGTGCAGCCTGTAGGAAAAAGAAGAAGGACCAGAGGCAGCTTTGAACCTACTCTTGAATGGGAAGGGATGGAGCTATGGTATGTTGAGGATTTCATCCCATTTGAAGCTCTTGAAATGTGGGGAGCTGCTAAGAAGAGGTTCATCAAAGACTATTATGTCTGGGAACTACTTCAAGATGACAAACTCTCCCCACAGGAAATCTTCATAAACTTCATGGAAGAAGTCCATCTGAATCTTTGGGATGTTCTGAAGAAGCACGCTAAGGAGCAAAATGCCTTTCCTATGATTCCCTTATTCAGAGCTGAAGAAGCACCAATCCGCATGGATGGTGAACTTGATGAGTTACAACTTCAAAAGGAAATCAAGCTAGTCTGCCTTGAGAACAGATTCAGATCTCAGCAAGAGCAGGATTTCGCAGCACTTGTGGTGAAAAGAAAATATGGCCTTGCTCCAGTCAAGGTAAGACCTATCGGAGCCAAACCATTCAAGCCTACCAAGCAGCCTACTCGTAGAGGCAGATGACCCCTTAGTTATTTTTATTACTTGTAATTTTATTTTCTGTACTTAAAACATTTTTGTAAAATTTCAAATAATAAAGTCAGAAAATTTTATGAACAGTCTGTTGAATGACAATTTCCAGTTGTCTCAATATTAGACTGATTTCAGTTTTGTCTCGCACCTAAGTGCAGACTTGGTCATTTGATTTCTTACTTAGTTTTGCCATCATCAAAATAGGGGGAATTTGTTAGGAATACTTGTTAGATTTTGATGACGTCATTAATTTAAAATCAAATGTTACAGTATATAACTTGGCAAAATGTAAGGAAGAACCAAATGAGTATCTTCCATAGGCCAAAATATGTTAAGAATAAAACTTGGCAAAATGTAAAGAAGAACCAAATGACTGTCTTCTATAGGCCAAAGTTAGTTAGGCTGAAAATCGGCTAAGTACTAAAGTACAGCCTAGTACATCAGAGAAGTACAGCCGACTCCAGTCAGAGTAGCCCTGGTCAACAAATTTTATCAGAGAAGTTTGACCAGACTGCAGCCGAGGTACCTCAGGGAAGTCACCTGACCAGACAAGTCACAAAACAATGAGCACCGAGATGACCTACCTGCAGAAGATGTAAGCTGCACATCAGCCTACTCAACTACAGCCTAGTACTCCAAGTCCACGTCAGCATGCGTTGAAAAGTCAAATATTACGGAAAGCTCACATGCAACGTGAAGAGACAAATTGGAGTGATTCCCGCAAGAGATATGATTTATTTAAATCATCCTGACCCACAGTGAAGACTTTTATCCTTTTATATTCAAAAGATTCGGCGCTCACATGCAGAAGTCCTCACAACGGTCGGAAGGTAAAATAAAATAATGGGAATCCAGCCTTGCAAACGTTCAAAAAGATTAAACAATGAAGTCTCCCTCCAACGGACGGATTTGTTCAGATTTGCAACGGCTACAAGGAAGAAGCTCAGAGATCGTGATCTATATATATCCAGAGATTTGAAACTGAGCAACTACCGGCGCGAATATACATTCTAGCGATCAAAGCAAACAAAGCAATCTCAAGCAATCAAATAGCATCGTGAAAAGAGCAGATCTAAAAGTTCATATTTGAGGAAGCTCTTAAGTTGGAGAAGACAAACACTCTTGTCTATAATCTTGAGTACGGGGTACTTCACTGGTTGAAGTAAGAGACTGTAAGGGCATCCGAGGATCGAGGATCAAGAGGTGCAAGGCAGTCGAGTGTGTGTACAACGGCACGGAATTCCACTGGTTGGAAGCTGTTGTAGTGTGTTGTGAATCACTGTAATATTTATCACTGGTTGAAAATTATAGTGAATTCATCTCCAACTAGTTTGGAGAAAAGTGGATTAGTAGAGGATTACCCCACCTCTGAGACCACTATAATTGCCTGTGTTATTTACTGTTTTACTGCATCATACTCTAACTGCTGCATACATTGTTAAGTGTTTCATTAAGATTAATTTATATTCGTCATCAGCTGACTTCCGCACTTATCCAAGAACAAACGACTCCAAGTCATTTGTTTGACCATCAGCTGAAGAAACTCACTCTTCGTGAAAAAGAGTTCAAGAGTTTCAACAAGTCTATTCACCCCCCCCCCCCCTCTAGACTTGTTCCTGGACGACTTGTGACCTACAAAGGCAACTAGATAACTCGTCTGGAAATACATCGTCAATCGATGACAATGATACCACGAATGATTGAACATTTCAATTGCCCTAGAATGGTCAATCGATAAAAAGAGATACCAATAATGATTGAACAACTCGATTGCCTTAGAAAGGCCAATCGATGAAGATGATACAATGAATGTTTGAATAACTCGATTGCCTTTGAAAGGCCAATCGATGAAAATAATACAATGAATGATTGAATAACTCGATTGCCTTAGAAAGGCCAATCGATGAAAATGATACAATGAATGATTGAATGACTCGATTGTCTTAGAAAAGCCAATCGATGGAAATGATACAAGGAATGATTGAATAACTCGATTGCCTTAGAAAGGCCAATCGATGAAAATGATACAATGAATGATTGGATAGTTCGATTGCGGAATTTCTCTGCTTTCGTCATAATAATACTTCTTCTGGAACAACGGGATTACTTCCCTGAAGCACCCATTCGACAACTAACGACGGAAAGATAGCGACCAAACGCTAACAAACACTGAGGATAGTATCGAGACGATCAAACCAACTAATACCGAAAATTACATCATCCTAAGATAAATTCACCACGATTAGATCCATCAACCAATCGCGGTCATTAAGTAGGACTATCCCGAAATAAGTCTATTCAAGCATGATTCGAAAATGAATGAATGCGGTGTACCAAAGATCAAAAGGTACACACAAGTTGAAATAAAATTACGAGTATACCGAAATCATTCGGGCCACCGGATCATCGATCCTCCTCATCACATGAATCAGGACTTGCGGCCCCGAACCGGACGCTCTGTCGATAAATACGAGCTCCAACTCTATTTGCTTCCATTGTCTTAAACAGCGATGACAAAGCGATCGATTAAAGCTGGTTGCTTCGGGGCCTGAGATGCCGCCGGAGCCGACTTGGAGTCCTTTCGGCAAAAACGGGCCTTATGCCCAAAATTCCCACAATTATAGCACGTGATAGACGGTTTCAGACACTCAGTGCTGAAATGACCCGGCGTTTCACAATTGAAATAGGTGATGGCCGAACTGGCCGCTCGGGAATGAGATCCCGCACGATTATGCGCCGTAGGAGGTCGCTCAGAAACGATAGGACTCACACGAGGCTTCTTGAAGGTTGACTGACCGCCTTCGGATTGATTATGCTTCGTTGATTTCTTGCTGACAAATGAAGGTTGTTGTTCAGCACTTTCCTTAGCAGCTGGCTCATACGGGAGAGTTCTCTCGATTAATCCGGTCAGAGTGGCGCAATGATGATTGAGTAACTTCACATGGGTCATCATGGCTTGCATAAAAGTGAGTGGATCAACCCGAACATCTTCTGATCGAGCGAGTCACAGGCACGATTTCCCGGCAACAGTGATTATTTCTCGGGTTTCGGTCCGCCGCACTTCTCTCCCCGTGCATCCACAGCAGTTCTCTCCATACCAAGTAGGAAGGTCGCATAATGATTATATTTCCCGCATGATTAGCACGTTATGATTATGTCATGAGATGATGAAAATGAGTATACATGCTCTAACTTAGTGATTATATGAATGATTTCTTGAAGTTACATGATTATCGATGAAATTCTTGAAATGATTATCTTGAATAACTTAACAAGATTGATAATATGATCATCCAGTTGACAAGCGAGTAATGAAATGAATTGAGTAATTAATGAGTTAACATGATCGTCACGATTATTAATCGAGTAATGAAATGAATTAAGTGATTAATGAGTTAACATGATTGTCCTAATCACAATGAATGATGATGTAAGAGGATTGAAAATTGAAGAATGATGAATGAATGACTAAAGCAAGAAATTAAACCATTGCGTTAGAAGACTAACAGTTCTTTCTGATGCGATTGGCTCGGCATCTGCACAGTCACACGTGACGCGAAAGTCCAATGATACTAGTCCGATGACGATGATTTCAAATGAGACATGACTCGGAAGGTAGTATTCAAAACCACGCTCCGATACCAACTCTGAAACACCCCAAACTAGGCGGATATTACAGTGCCGTAGATCCCCAACTGGGACCCACCAGGCAAATGAAAATGAATGAATTACACAAGATAAATGTAGTACCGAACTACATTACAGCAATAATTACTCCGATGAGGAGTTTAGTTACAACACACCAGGACAATACCGAATACTAGTGTATTTTATATGAAGATAAAATACACAACACTGAATGAAACGGAGTATTCAAATGAAAGTCTGCAGCGGAAAATAAAGGACAATAACATGAATAACTGAAAGATCGGGGCCCCCTACTAGTATCACTAGGACTCCTCGACATCAACATGCTATTCCCGTGCGTTTGCCTTGCCATGACCTGAAAAACAAAATCCCCAAACGGGGTCAGTTACAAAGAACAACAATCCTCAAGGGTTGAAAATACACAATCATGATTATATCTGAAGTTATGAAAAAAATTCTTAATTATGAATTACGCTGAAGAGGAGTACCATAGTACGCCCGTAGTGTTCTGTGCGAGTGTACAAGACGAATGACCGGACACACCCGTCCTTGTACCTAATTAGTCTCACGGTGTAACGCTTTCCCGTGTGCACGATCCAATGTATCGGTAAACCCAATACACAACCATCGTGTGCCCGACTAAAAATTCCACACAGCCACACCCGGCCACGCAATATGAACCCAGAAGGTCACATGAACGAGAATGACCATAATGAATATCAATGAATAATAATTAGACAAGGCCAAGAATGACTCACCGAGATGAAAATAATAGTGAAGTGATTGATAACCCAATGCAATGATTTGGAACCGTCGTTCCTTGTGAATGAAATGATTATTCGACAATTACAGGTCTCAAAATGATTAATATAATGATGAATGAGTTATGATTATGAATGATCAACAACAAAAGTAATGAATGTCCTTTTAACCGAGTAAGAATTAACTTACACAACACCGGCGACAATTATCCTTCCACGAACAACGTCCTAATTGAGATATCGGTCGCTCGAACAACCTTAAATAATACAATTACCAACAATCCGTTCAATATACGAATCAAACACGAATATAACGAACTCAAAACGTCGATACGACTAAACCAAGTCCATAGAGGCATTAAATCAAACACGTTGTATCCAAACTCCGATTGTTTACAATCAAACCTCAATATACCAATATCAAAATCCCCAAGAAGTGTTTCAAACCAACAAAACATCTCCAATACGATCAATAATCCGTTATGAATATCCAAAAATGTGATTATAACAACAATTAGTCGAAAATCCCCAATTCCAACTCGATATTCAAGGTGTTCTTGAATAATCCCTCAATAATCCAATGAATCCTTATACAAACTCATAATCATATACATATCCCTTCATATAACATGATTATAACGTCCAAAACATCATATCTCAACACAAAATCGAAGTCCAAAGTGTTGAAGGAATTACCTCTTGAAGATCCAAGTACTTTAATCCGAAGAACACGCGTTAGATTGATTATCCGGGCTTCACGATCGAAAGGAGATGAAGAAAATCAAACACTCAAATGATAATTGATGAAGAAAACTCTCCCTCAAGCTTTCTCTCTCGGTTGCAGGTGAAGAAGTGGGAAAGAAATGGAAGAAATGAGATGAAATGCTCAAAAAACGAATTTATAGGGGTTGACTCGGCTGACAGACTCGACCGTGTCCGCCTGACACGGTCGCGGCGCGCAGCTGGCCGGCAGGGACTCGACCGTGTCCTGCTTGACACGGTCGCGGCGCGAAGGGGCCTACCGATAGTGACCTGTCCGCGGCGCTCGGCATTGACTCGACCGTGTCCTGGAACACGGTCGGGCCTCTGGGCAGTCGGTTCTGGCTTATCCGGAAGGGTTCGACTCGGCCGTGCCAGACGACACGGTCGGGTCCTGAGGCAGAGTCTTCGGCATTTCCGGACGAGTACGGCACGGGCCGTGTCGGACGACACGGCCGAGTTCGGTCGGCAGTGATCGGCCAATAACTGAAAAATGAGCGGGTGAGCTAAAACGACCATAACTCTCTCGTCCGGACTCCGATTGACTCACCGTTTGAACCATTGGAAAGCTAACTCGATGCTCTATAATATTGCAAAGATTTAGAATTTTTGGAGTTACCAAAAATTAATGGTGATCTAACAAAGTCGAACTCATATGAGGAAAGTTGAAACAATGAACAATAATGATACACAACTCGAAGTTTTTACGAACGGTGAACACGGGTGAATGAACATGATTGATGAATGATTATAAATGAGTGAAAATCCACTGAGTGACAATCACCGAATGAAATTACTGAATGATAATGACTGAATTACAACCGGGTATTACAACATGTTCTTATCTCTTAATCAAGAAATAAAAGCTTAATGGGAGTTATTATAGCGAATTCTCAATACAAAATGCTCGAATCTAATCAATAAACCCGAGTTTTCATAGAGTTCCAACTCGAATACATGTATCATGGTCTTATCTCCTATTAACCAAACCTAATCAAGAAGTAAAGGCTTAATCGGAGCTACTGTATCTAATTCTCAGTACACAGTGCTCGGATCCAATCAATAAACCCGAGTTTTTGTAGAATTTCGAATCAAAATACATGTAACATGGTCTTTTCTCCTATTAACGGGACTTAATCAAGAAGTAAATGCTTAATCGGAGTTATTATAGCTAATCCTTGCTGCAACAAGAGTTAATCAAGAAGTAAAAGCTTAATCAGAGCTTTATAGCAAATTTTTAGTACAAAAGGCTCGAATCTAACCAATAAACCCGAGTTTTTGTAGGGTTTCGACTCGAATACATGTAACATAGTTTTTTGTCCGATTAACCAAACTTAATTAAGAATTAAAAGCTTAATCAGAGCTATTATAGCCGATTCTCAGTACAAAAGTCTCGAATCTAAAATATAAACCCGAGTTTTTATAGAGTTCCAACTTGAATATAGGTAATGTGGTCTTATCTTCAATTAGCAAGACCGAATCAAGAAGTAAAAGCTTAATCGGTGCTATTATAGTAAGTCCATGCTACAACAAAACATAATCAAGAATTAAAGGCTTCATCGGAGCTACTATAGCCAATCCTTGCTACAACAAGACTTAATCAAGAAGTATAAGCTTAACCATGTTATATCCAATTTTGAGTACAAAAGGCTCAAATCTAATCAACAAATCCCAGTTTTCATAGAGCTCCAACTCGAATACATGTAATGCTGTCTTATCTCCTATTAACAAGACTAAGTAAAGGCTTAGTCGAGGCTATTATAGTGAATTCACAATATAAAATGCTTGAATATAATCAACAAACCCGAGTTTTCGTAGAGTTCCGACTCGAGTGCATGTAATGCGGTCTTATATAATATTAACAAGCCTTAATCAAGAAGTAAAAGCTTAATCGAAGCTGTTATTGCCAATTCTCAGTATAAAAGGCTCGAATCTAACCAATAAACCCGAGTTTTTGTAGGGTTTCGACTCGAGTACATGTAACATAGTTTTTTGTCCTATTAATTAGACTTAATTAAGAATTAAAAGCTGAATCAGAGCTATTATAGCCAATTCTCAGTACAAAAGGATCGAATCTAAAATATAAACCCGAGTTTTCATAGAGTTCCAACTCGAATACTGGTAATGTGGTCTTATCTTCTATTAGGAAGAACGAATCAAGAAGTAAAAGCTTAATAGGTGCTATTATAGTTAATCCATGCTACAGCAAAACATAATCAAGAATTAAAGGCTTCATCGGAGCTATTATAACCAATCCTTGTTACAACAAGACTTAATCAAGAAGTAGAAGCTTAACCATGTTATATCCAATTTTGAGTACAAAACGCTCAAATCTAATCAACAAATCCCAGTTTTCATAGAGCTCCAACTCGAATACACTGTCTTATCTCCTATTAACAAGACTAAGTAAAGGCTTAATCGAGGCTATTATAGTGAATTCACAATATAAAATGCTTGAATATAATCAATAAACCCGAGTTTTCGCAGAGTTCCGACACGAGTGCATGTAATGTGGTCTTATATACTATTAACAAGCCTTAATCATGAAGAAAGGCTTAATTAGAGCAAATATAGCTAATCTTTGATACAACAAGACTTAATCAAGAAGTAAAAGCTTAATCAAGCGATTGTGCCAATTCTCAATATAAAAGGCTCGAATCTAACCAATAAACCCGAGTTTTTGTAGGGTTTCGACTTGAATACATGTAACATAGTTTTTTGTCCTATTAATTAGACTTAATTAAGAATTAAAAGCTTAATCAGAGCTATTATAGCCAATTCTCAGTACAAAAGGCTCGAATCTAAAATATAAACCCGAGTTTTCATAGAGTTCCAACTCGAATACTGGTAATGTGGTCTTATCTTCTATTAGGAAGAACGAATCAAGAAGTAAAAGCTTAATAGGTGCTATTATAGTAAATCCATGCTACAGCAAAACATAATCAAGAATTAAAGGCTTCATGGGAGCTATCATAACCAATCCTTGCTACAACAAGACTTAATCAAGAAGTAGAAGCTTAACCATGTTATATCCAATTTTGAGTACAAAAGGCTCAAATCTAATCAACAAATCCCAGTTTTCATAGAGCTCCAACTCAAATACACTGTCTTATCTCCTATTAACAAGACTAAGTAAAGGCTTAATCGAGGCTATTATAGTGAATTCACAATATAAAATGCTTGAATATAATCAATAAACCCGAGTTTTCGCAGAATTCCGACACGAGTGCATGTAATGTGGTCTTATATACTATTAACAAGCCTTAATCATGAAGAAAGGCTTAATTAGAGCAAGTATAGCTAATCTTTGATACAACAAGACTTAATCAAGAACTAAAAGCTTAATCGAAGCAGTTATTGCCAATTCTCAGTATAAAAGGCTCGAATCTAACCAATAAACCCGAGTTTTTATAGGGTTTCGACTTGAATACATATAACATAGTTTTTTGTCCTATTAATTAGACTTAATTAAGAATTTAAAGCTTAATCAGAGCTATTATAGCCAATTCTCAGTACAAAAGGCTCGAATCTAAAATATAAACCCGAGTTTTCATAGAGTTCCAACTCGAATACTGGTAATATGGTCCTATCTTCTATTAGCAAGACCGAATCAAGAAGTAAAAGCTTAATGGGTGCTATTATAGTAAATTAATGCTACAGCAAAACATAATCAAGAATTAAAGGCTTCATCGGAGCTATTAAAGCCAATCCTTGCTACAACAAGACATAATCCAGAAGTAGAAGCTTAACCATGTTATATCCAATTTTGAGTACAAAAGGCTCAAATCTAATCAACAAACCCGAGTTTTCATAGAGTTCTAACTCGAATACATGTAATGCGGTCTTATCTCCTATTAACAAGTCTAAGTAAAGTCTTAATCGAGGCTATTATAGCGAATTCACAATATAAAATGTTTGAATATAATAAATAAACCCGAGTTTTCGTAGAGTTCCGACTCGAGTGCATGTAATGTGGTCTTATATACTATTAACAAGCCTTATTCAAGAAGAAAGACTTAATTGGAGCTACTATAGCTAATATTTGCTACAACAAGACTTAATCAAGAAGTAAAAGCTTAATCGGAGTTGTTATTGCCAATTCTCAGTATAAAAGGCTCGAATCTAACCAATAAACCCGAGTTTGTGTAGAGTTCCGTCTCGAATACGTGTAACATGGTTTTATGTCCTATTAACCAGACTTAATCAAGAAGTAAAGGCTTAATCAGAGCTATCATAGCCAATTCTCAGTACAAAAGGCTCGTATCTAAAATATAAACCCAAGTTTTCATAGAGTTCCAACTCGAATACAGGTAATGTGGTATTATCTTCTATTAGCAATACTAAATCAAGAAATAAAGGCCTAGTCGAGGCTCTTATAGCGAATTCCCAATATAAAATGCTTGAATCTAATCAATTAACCCGAGTTTTCATAGAATTCCGACTAAAAACATGTAACATGTTCTTATCTCTTAATCAATAAATAAAAGCTTAATGGGAGTTATTATAGCGAATTCTCAATACAAAATGCTCGAATCTAATCAATAAACCCGAGTTTTCATAGAGTTCCAACTCGAATACATGTATTGTAACACCCCAAACTAGGCGGATATTACAGTGCCGTGGACCCCCGACTGGGACCCACCAGGCGAATGAGAATGAATGAATTACACAGGTAAATGTAGTACCGAACCACATTACAACATCAATTACTCCGATGAGGAGTTTTATACAACACCCAGGATAAAATAGAATACATGTGTATTTTATGTGACGATAAAATACACAACACTGAATGAAATGAGCATTCAAACGGAATGTCTGCAGCGGAATGAATAAAGGAAACATAAATGACTGAATGAATGACTGAACAGACTGGGGCCCCCTACTAGTATCACTGACTCCTCGCCGTCACCGTGCTCTCCCCGTGCCTTAGCCTTGCCATGACACGAAAAACAACATCCCCAACGGGCCGATTACGTAACAACAATCCTCAAGGGTTGAAAATACACAATCATGATATATCTGAAATTATGAATTATCCTGTCGAAACATACGCAATCAAACATGCTATATGAATCGACTAATCAGTACGGCTCAAAGGAATGGCGCCACACTACGTCCGGGATGGAAATGTGTCCGTGCACAAGCCACCAACGATCAAACACGCGTGGTCTTGTACCTAATCAGTCTCACGAGCAATCGACTCGTGTGCACAGTTCAATGTGAGGCCACCAACCAACACACGACTATAATGTGCCCGACATGAAAATCCTACACATACCAACCGGCACGCCAGTATGACCCGGAATGCCACAATATGACAAAAGTGACAATGAAAATGAATAATGACTCACCAAGATTGAATGATGGTGAAATGAATGATAGCTCAATGAAATGATCGGAACCGTCGTTCCTTATGACTGAGGTGATTAAATGACAATGAAGAGTTTTGATACGATTAATACAATGATGAATGAGTTATGATTATGAATGAACAACGACAAAAGGAATGAATATCCTTTTAACCGAGTAAGAATTAACTTACACAATACCGATGATGAATGTCCGTCCACGAACAACGTCCTAAATGAAATATCGGTCGCTCGAACAACCTTGAATAACACAATTACCAATAATCCGATCATTACGCAAATCAAAAACGATCATAATCGACTCAAACGTCGACACAACGATATCCGAGCTCGAATGAATCGAAACCAACTCCAAGATGAGTATTTCAAACCATCAAAACACTTTCAAGGATATCAATAATCCATTAGGAATCCATAACTCATGATTACAACAACATCAATCGGAAAATCCCCAATTAACCGAAGTCAACCCCAAGGGTTCTTGAAATAATTCAGAAAATAACCATTAAATCCGTAGGAATATGTTTATACAAGTTAGATAATCCATAACTAACATATTCCAATGATAATCAAGCTTACGAAGAAATCGGAAGGAAAACCCCAAAAATCGAAATTCTAGATCCAAGAGATTAATACCTTTGATTCGATGTGATGAAGATGATGAAATGATGATCAATCCGAAAGATGAGCTTGAAGATGATGATTGATGATTACACCTCGAAGAATCCTCCGAATCGCTCGAAATCGCCCAAAACTACCGAAGGAATGAAATGAGATGAAAAATGACGAACTCGACTAAAGCTGTCAATTTATACTCGGTCCAGTTAGCGTGCGCTAGCCTTGTGCATAGCGTGCGCTAACGAGTAATTTGGGTAGTCCGGTACCTTGTCCGAACACGGTAGCGCGCTACGTACCTATTTGTAGCGTGCGCTACGGCCATACTACTAGCGTGCGCTAATATCCATTGTTAGCGTGCGCTAGCGATATTTGGCCTTGATCGAGTCGTAAAACTGTCGACCTCGATCGGCCCGATAGCGTGCGCTACAACCATTGTTTAGCGTGCGCTAATATATCGGTTGCGTACGCTAACAACAATGCATAGCGTACGCTATGAATTAACCGGTGCGATCCGGTAGCCACCGGACTCAACTCGATCCGTCCCTAGCGCGCGCTACTCGACACATATAGCGTGCGCTACTACAACCCGTTAGCGCGCGCTACTTATCACTCGTAGCGTGCGCTACAAATATTCTCACTGCGGTCGGTACCTTCCATGCGGCCAAACAACCTTAGCGTGCGCTAAAGTGGCGGTAGCGTGCGCTACCTATACCCAATTAGCGTACGCTAAAAGGAGTATGTAGCGTGCGCTACTCCTCAAGCACAGCTTGCAACGAAAATGACAATGATGATAAACACGGCACGAAACTCCAATCAGATTAGTGATGAATGACGATTGATACACGATACAATTACTCTGAATGATAAATACCATGACTGAATATGAGTGACAAATGATCAATGATGAATGAGATTACTGAGTATCAATTACTGAATGATAATTACTGAGTTACAACCGGGTATTACATACACCCCCCCTTAAAAGAGTTTCGTCCCCGAAACTAAGGGTCAAACAACTCGGGATAACTCTCTCGCATACTATCCTCGGTTTCCCAAGTAGCCTCTTCGACTCCGTGTCTAGACCACTGAATTTTAACCAAAGGAATCGTCTTATTCCTCAACTGTTTGATTCGCCGCTCTAAAACTCGTATAGGACGCTCCTCATATGAATGATCGTCGGCGATCTCGATTTCGTCGAACTGAAGTATGTGACTCGGGTCGGCAACATACTTCCGCAGCTGAGAGACATGAAACACATTATGAATTCGGCTCAACGCCGGAGGTAAAGCCAATCGATAAGCTAACTCGCCTACTCGATCCAAAATCTCAAACGGTCCAATGAATCTCGGACTCAACTTCCCTCTCTTCCCAAAACGGAAGATACCACGACTCGGGGATACCTTGACCAACACGTGGTCACCTGCCTCGAACTCTAATGGTCGACGACGGTTATCTGCATATGATTTCTGTCGACTCTGAGCTGTCAACAAATGGCTTCTGATCAAAGCTACCTTCTCACGGGCGGCTATAAGCATATCGGGCTCGGTGCCCAATGATTCTGATAAGTCGTCCCAACACAACGGAGATCGACAACGACGACCATACAAGGCCTCGTAAGGTGCCATCTTGATCGAAGCATGCCAACTATTATTATACGTGAACTCGATCAATGGTAGTTGGGCTTCCCAATCGTCTTTCCAATCGAGGACGCATGCCCTCAACATGTCCTCTAAGGTCTGAATCGTCCTCTCTGATTGTCCGTCGGACTGAGGGTGAAAAGCGGTACTGAGATTAAGCTGGGTTCCCATAGCGCGATGAACTGATTTCCAAAAGTGCGACACAAACCGTCCGTCACGATTGGAAACGATACTTTTAGGAGTACCGTGAAGTCTGACTATCTCTTTGATGAACAGTTGAGCAAGTCTCTCGGGACCCCACGTTTCCTTGATCTCAAGGAAATGAGCTGATTTGGTTAAGCGGTCCACGATCACCCAGATCGTGTTCATGCCACGACGACTCGTCGGCAAACTCGTGATGAAATCCATAGAAATGTCTTCCCACTTCCATTCGGGAATAGGAAGGGGTTTCAGCATACCCGTCGGTCGCTGATGTTCAATCTTAACTTGTTGACAGGTTAAGCATCTCGAAACAAATTCGGCGACTTCACGCTTCATATTACTCCACCAGTAATTTTGTTTCAAGTCCTTGTACATCTTGCTAGACCCCGGATGAACAGAATAAGGGGTAGCATGAGCTTCTTTCAAAATCGAGTTTTTCAACTCGTCATTCGCCGGTACGCACAACCGATTCTTAAAACGCAAAAGTCCATCCTCGTGGACCACAAATCCAGGGGCTTTCCCCCGCGCCACATCCTCTCGGATGCGCAACAATGATGGATCCAAACCCTGATTCTCTCGGATTTCCTCCTCGAGTGACGATGAAATCTCTAACATACAAAGCTGCCCCTGAACTCGCTGAAGCCAGACCTCGATCTCGGGTCTAAGGAATTCCTGCTGAAGCTCCTTCTGAACTGTTAAACGGGCAAGCATCTGCTCCTGAACGGACTTACGACTCAAGGCGTCGGCGACAACATTCGCCTTGCCCGGGTGGTAAAGGATCTCGATATCATAATCTTTGATTAATTCCAACCACCGTCTCTGGCGCATATTTAACTCCTTCTGAGTAAATATATACTTTAAGCTCTTATGATCGGTGAATATTTGACAGGTAACGCCATAAAGATAATGACGCCAAATTTTCAAAGCGAACACCATGGCTGCTAGCTCCAGGTCGTGGGTCGGATAATTAATCTCGTAAGGTCTCAATTGCCGTGAAGCATAGGCAATAACCTTCCCGTTCTGCATGAGTACACATCCGAGACCCTGTCCGGACGCATCACTATAGACCACAAATCCTTCCGTCCCCTGCGGCAAGGAAAGTACAGGTGCTGACATTAACCGGCTCTTGAGTTCCTCAAAACTCCGTTGACACGCGTCGGACCACGTGTATTTCTTATCCTTCCGCAAAAGGTTCGTTAAGGGTTGAGCGATTCGAGAAAATCCCTCTACAAATCGCCGATAATAACCCGCTAATCCGAGGAAACTTTGGATTTCCTTAACGTTCTTCGGAGGTAGCCAATCTCGAATAGCCTCCGTCTTCTGAGGATCGACACGAACTCCGTCTGATGAAATTACATGTCCGAGAAAAGTCACTTCGGACATCCAGAACTCACATTTAGAAAATTTCCCATAAAGTTGTTCTCGCGATATCCGACTCTCGAATCCGCAACTGATGATATCCAGATCTTAAGTCGATCTTGGAAAATACTGAAGCTCCCTGAAGTTGATCTAAGAGATCGTCAATACGGGGTAAGGGATACTTATTCTTGATCGTCACCCTGTTCAACTCCCGATAATCAATACATAAGCGGAATGAACCATCCTTCTTCTTGACAAACAACACTGGTGCTCCCCACGGGGACGCACTCGGTCGGATATAACCTTTCTCGAACAACTCCTCAAGTTGGTTCTTTAATTCCTGCATTTCGGTCGGGGCCATCCGGTACGGTGCCTTCGATATCGGGGACGTACCAGGCTCCAACTCAATCGTGAATTCCACATCCCTCTGTGGAGGCAAGACAGGTAACTCGTCTGGAAAAACATCGGCATATTCCCTCACCACCGGGATATCCGTCAATATTACTGATGATTTCTCGGTTTTGGCCATATAGCACCAATAACCGACACATCCCTGATTGAGTAATCTTCGCTTTCATCAAATTAATGACTTTACGAGCAGTAATGATTACCTCCTGAAACACACATTCAACTCCATGCGAAATGATAGTGACCAAACGCTTTCGGACACTAATGATGGCATCATGACGATCCATCCAATCAATACCCAAGATGATGTCGTCCCTCGGTAAATCTACTACGATTAGGTCCGGCCATACACGACCATGAAGTCAATCGGACAATTACGAATCTCACGACTTAGATAATTCGTCTACCATCGGGTAGGCCAATGACATATGGCTCACAACTAGTAGCACTACCCACGTAGTCTACTCAAACATGACTCGGAAATGAATGAATGAGATGCACCGGTATCAAAAGGGTACACAGGTTGAGATAGAATATCGAGTGTACGAGATCATTCGGGCCTCGGGATCATCGGTCTTCTTCATCTCATAAATTCGGGGCTTGGCCCCGAACCGGACGCTCCCGTCGATAGCTCTTGGCTCCGCCTTTAGCTCTGTCGTCTTGAACAACGGCCCGAGTGGCCTGATTACGCACCCGAATGACACAGGGCTTGAGATGACGCCGGAGTGGGTTTAAAGTCCCTACGGCAAAAACGGGCCCTATGCCCGGCAATCCCACATTGTGGCACGTGATGCATCGCCGGACACTTGGTGCCGAAATGACCCTGTTCCTCACGGTTGAAACAGTGATGGCCGAATCGGCCGCTCGCGACTGAGATTCCGCGGGTTTAGACGCTAGGGGAGGTCGCTCAGAAAAAGTAGAGCCCGCCCGCGGTTTCTTGAAAGTGGCCTGACTCCCGTCAGACTGATTACGGTTCTTGGACTTCTTGCTAGCAGACGAAGGTTGCTACTTAGCAATTTCCTTAGCCGTAATCTCGTAAGTAAGAGCCTTCTCAATGAACTCGGCCAACGTGGTGCAATTATGATTAAGTAACTGAAGTATCATACGGGGTTTCAGCCTCTTGCTGAAATACTTGATCTTGTCCGCTTCTGAGTGAATGATAGATGAGGCGAACGGAAGAAGTTCCTGAAATTTTTCGGCGATGGCGAGAATATCATCATCCGCCGAAAGGTCGGGAGTGAGTAATTCCGACAACTTGGCCTCCCTGAGTGGGGCCGGATAATACCTCTCCATCATGAGAGTCTTGAACTGATCCCAAGTACATGTTCCGTCTGTGGGCTTCAACGATAACCACCATGAATGAGCGCTCTTACCGAGATAGTAAGCCGCAACTAAAACTTTATGCCCTTCAGGGCAATCCACCATAGCAAATAACTTCTCAAAATGCTCAAGCCAGTGAACAATATCCGCCGGCTCAGATGAGCCCTCAAAAGTAGGTGGTCGCTGGCGAGAGATATCGCTAATGATATTGCTTACACCCCTCTCTTGCCTGCGAGGTGGCGGCGGAGGAGCTGCGATTTTGATTGACGGAGTTATGCATCGTCTCCATCAACCGAGCCATCAGGTCATTTGGGCCATCATGCCCTGCATAAATGCGAGTGGGTCGACCGAACACCCTCTCGGCGAGCCGTGTCGGTACGACTCACGACGATGAATGATCGCGTCCAGTGAGTGAGTGGCGGCGTCGGCTCGATGAGTTAGCATTATTCTGGCATTTGCACGGGTATTCGCACGAGTTCTCGGGATTCGGCCCGCTCCACGGCCTCGTCCTCCACGTCCTCTGCCCGGCCCTTTCCATGCGAAGTGGAAAGTCATATGATGGTTATACATCTCGCATGAGTATCACATTATGAATATATTATGAAATGATGAAAATGAGCATACGCGCTCAAATACAATGATTACATGAATGATTGATTGACGTGACATGATTATCGATGAAGTTCTTGAAATGATTATCTTGGATGAGTTAACAAGATTAATGATCCGATCTTCCCGATCAACAATCGAACAATGAAATGAATTGGTGATTAATGAGTTAACTCGACCGTCCGGTCAAAATGACAATGATGATTGAGGATTGTTAATCGATGAATTATGAATGAATGATTAATGCGAAATTATACCATGGCATTAGAAATCTTACGCTTCTTGTGATTGGCTCGGCATTTGCACAGTCACACGTGGCGAAAGTCCAATGATACTAGTCCGATGACGATGATTTCAAATGAGACATGACTTGGAGGGTAGTATTCAAAACCACGCTCCGATACCAACTCTGTAACACCCCAAACTAGGCGGATATTACGGTCCGTGGACCCCCGACCCAGGACCCACCGGGCGAATGAGAATGAATGAATTACAGGTAAATGTAGTACCGAACCACATTACAACATCAATTACTCCGATGAGTAGTTTTATACAACACCGTGGATAAAATAGAATACATGTGTATTTTATGTGACGATAAAATACACAACACTGAATGAAATGAGCATTCAAACGGAATGTCTGCAGCGGAATGAATAAAGGAAACATAAATGACTGAATGAATGACTGAACAGACTGGGGCCCCCTACTAGTATCATCGACTCCTCGCCGTCACCGTGCTCTCCCGTGCCTTAGCCTTGCCATGACCTGAAAAACAACATCCCCAACGGGCCATACGTAACAACAATCCTCAAGGGTTGAAAATACACAATCATGATATATCTGAAATTATGAAGTATCCTGTCGAAACATACGCAATCAAACATGCTATATGAATCGACTAATCGATGCGGCTCAAAGGAATGGCGCCACACTACGTCCGGATGGAAATGTGTCCGTGCACAAGCCACCAATGATCAAACACGCGTGGTCTTGTACCTAATCGGTCTCACGAGCAATCGACTCGTGTGCACACCCAATGTGAGGCCACCAACCAACACACGACTATAATGTGCCCGACATGAAAATCCTACACATACCAACCGGCACGCCAAGATGACCCGGAATGCCACAATATGACAAAAGTGACAATGAAAATGAATAATGACTCACCAAGATTGAATGATGGTGAAATGAATGATAGCTCAATGAAATGATCGGAACCGTCGTTCCTTATGACTGAGGTGATTAATTGACAATGACGAGTTTTGATACGATTAATACAATGATGAATGAGTTATGATTATGAATGAACAACGACAAAAGGAATGAATATCCTTTTAACCGAGTAAGAATTAACTTACACAATACCGATGATGAATGTCCGTCCACGAACAACGTCCTAAATGAAATATCGGTCGCTCGAACAACCTTGAATAACACAATTACCAATAATCCGATCATTACGCAAATCAAAAACGATCATAATCGACTCAAACGTCGACACAACGATATCCGAGCTCGAATAAATCGAAACCAACTCCAAGATGAGTATTTCAAACCATCAAAACACTTTCAAGGATATCAATAATCCATTAGGAATCCATAACTCATGATTACAACAACATCAATCGGAAAATCCCCAATTAACCGAAGTCAACCCCAAGGGTTCTTGAAATAATTCCGAAAATAACCATTAAATCCGTAGGAATATGTTTATACAAGTTAGATAATCCATAACTAACATATTCCAATGATAATCCAAGCTTACGAAGAAATCGGAAGGAAAACCCAAAAATCCGAAATTCTAGATCCAAGAGATTAATACCTTTGATTCGATGTGATGAAGATGATGAAATGATGATCAATCCGAAAGATGAGCTTGAAGATGATGATTGATGATTACACCTCGAAGAATCCTCTCCGAATCGCTCGAAATCGCCCAAAACTACCGAAGGAATGAAATGAGATGAAAATGACGAACTCTGACTAAACTGTCCAATTTATACTCAGTCCAGGTTAGCGTGCGCTAGCCCTTGTGCATAGCGTGCGCTAACGAGTAATTTGGGTAGTCCAGTACCCACTGTCCGAACACGGTAGCGCGCGCTACGTACCTATTTGTAGCGTGCGCTACGGCCATACTACTAGCGTGCGCTAATATCCATTGTTAGCGTGCGCTAGCGAAATATTTGACGCCCAGTACTGGAGTCCAGAAAACTGTCTGACCTCTGATCTGACCCCGATAGCGTGCGCTACAACCATTGTTTAGCGTGCGCTAATATATCGGTTGCGTACGCTAACAACAATGCATAGCGTACGCTATGAATTAACCCGGTGCAGTCCAGTAGCCACTGGACTCAACCTGATCCGTCCCTAGCGCGCGCTACTCGACACATATAGCGTGCGCTACTACAACCCGTTAGCGCGCGCTACTTACCACTCGTAGCGTGCGCTACAAATATTCTCACCTGCGCATCCGGTACCTTGGATCGCGGCCAAGGTAGCCTTAGCATGCGCTAAAGCTGAGCGGTAGCGTGCGCTACCTATACCCAATTAGCGTACGCTAAAAGGAGTATGTAGCGTGCGCTACTCCTCAAGCACAGCTTGCAACGAAAATGACAATGATGATAAACACGGCACGAAACTCCAATCAGATTAGTGATGAATGACGATTGATACACGATACAATTACTCTGAATGATAAATACCATGACTGAATATGAGTGACAAATGATCAATGATGAATGAGATTACTGAGTATCAATTACTGAATGATAATTACTGAGTTACAACCGGGTATTACATACACCCCCCCTTAAAAGAGTTTCGTCCCCGAAACTAAGGGTCAAACAACTCGGGATAACTCTCTCGCATACTATCCTCGGTTTCCCAAGTAGCCTCTTCGACTCCGTGTCTAGACCACTGAATTTTAACCAAAGGAATCGTCTTATTCCTCAACCGTTTGATTCGCCGCTCTAAAACTCGTATAGGACGCTCCTCATATGAATGATCGTCGGCGATCTCGATTTCGTCGAACTGAAGTATGTGACTCGGGTCGGCAACATACTTCCGCAGCTGAGAGACATGAAACACATTATGAATTCGGCTCAACGCCGGAGGTAAAGCCAATCGATAAGCTAACTCGCCTACTCGATCCAAAATCTCAAACGGTCCAATGAATCTCGGACTCAACTTCCCTCTCTTCCCAAAACGGAAGATACCACGACTCGGGGATACCTTGACCAACACATGGTCACCAGCCTCGAACTCTAATGGTCGGCAGCGGTTATACGCATATGATTTCGCCGACTCGAAATCAACAAATGGCTTCGATCAAAGCTACCTTCTCACGGCGGCTATAAGCATATCGGGCTCGGTGCCCAATGATTCGATAAGTCGTCCCAACACAACGGAGATCGACAACGACGACCATACAAGGCCTCGTAAGGTGCCATCTTGATCGAAGCATGCCAACTATTATTATACGTGAACTCGATCAATGGTAGTTGGGCTTCCCAATCGTCTTTCCAATCGAGGACGCATGCCCTCAACATGTCCTCTAAGGTCTGAATCGTCCTCTCGATTGTCCGTCGCGAGGGTGAAAAGCAGTGCGAGATTAAGCCGGGTTCCCATAGCGCGATGAATCGATTTCCAAAGTGCGACACAAACCGTCCGTCACGATTGGAAACGATACTTTTAGGAGTACCGTGAGTCGACTATCTCTTTGATGAACAGTTGAGCAAGTCTCTCGGGACCCCACGTTTCCTTGATCTCAAGGAAATGAGCTGATTTGGTTAAGCGGTCCACGATCACCCAGATCGTGTTCATGCCACGACGACTCGTCGGCAAACTCGTGATGAAATCCATAGAAATGTCTTCCCACTTCCATTCGGGAATAGGAAGGGGTTTCAGATACCCGCCGGTCGATGTTCAATCTTAACTTGTTGTGAGTTAAGCATCTCGAAACAAATTCGGCGACTTCACGCTTCATATTACTCCACCAGTAATTTTGTTTCAAGTCCTTGTACATCTTGCTAGACCCCGGATGAACAGAATAAGGGGTAGCATGAGCTTCTTTCAAAATCGAGTTTTTCAACTCGTCATTCGCTGGTACGCACAACCGATTCTTAAAACGCAAAAGTCCATCCTCGTGGACCACAAATCCAGGGGCTTTCCCCCGCGCCACATCCTCTCGGATGCGCAACAATGATGGATCCAAACCCTGATTCTCTCGGATTTGCTCCTCGAGTGACGATGAAATCTCTATCATACAAAGCTGCCCCTGAACTCGCTGAAGCCAGACCTCGATCTCGGGTCTAAGGAATTCCTGCTGAAGCTCCTTCTGAACTGTTAAACGGGCAAGCATCTGCTCCTGAACGGACTTACGACTCAAGGCGTCGGCGACAACATTCGCCTTGCCCGGGTGGTAAAGGATCTCGATATCGTAATCTTTGATTAATTCCAACCACCGTCTCTGGCGCATATTTAACTCCTTCTGAGTAAATATATACTTTAAGCTCTTATGATCGGTGAATATCGGCAGTAACGCCATAAAGATAATGACGCCAAATTTTCAGCGAACACCATGGTGCTAGCTCCAGGTCGTGGGTCGGATAATTAATCTCGTAAGGTCTCAATTGCCGTGAAGCATAGGCAATAACCTTCCCGCTCGCATGAGTACACATCCGAGACCCTGTCCGGACGCATCACTATAGACCACAAATCCTTTCGTCCCTGCGGCAAGGAAAGTACAGTCTTGACATTAACCGGCTCTTGAGTTCCTCAAAACTCCGTTGACACGCGTCGGACCACGTGTATTTCTTATCCTTCCGCAAAGGTTCGTTAAGGGTTGAGCGATTCGAGAAAATCCCTCTACAAATCGCCGATAATAACCCGCTATTCCGAGGAAACTTAGGATTTCCTTAAGGTTCTTCTGAGGTAGCCAATCTCGAATAGCCTCCGTCTTCTGAGGATCGACACGTACTCCGTCTGATGAAATTACATGTCCGAGAAAAGTCACTTCGGACATCCAGAACTCACATTTAGAAAATTTCCCATAAAGTTGTTCTCGCGATATCCGACTCTCGAATCCATGGCGATGATATCCAGATCTTAAGTCGATCTTGGAAAATCAAGCTCCACGAAGTTGATCTAAGAGATCGTCAATACGGGGTAAGGGATACTTATTCTTGATCGTCACCTGTTCAACTCCCGATAATCAATACATAAGCGGAATGAACCATCCTTCTTCTTGACAAACAACACCGGTGCTCCCCACGGGGGCACTTTTCGGTCGGATATAACCTTTCTCGAACAACTCCTCAAGTTGGTTCTTTAATTCCTGCATTTCGGTCGGGGCCATCCGATGCGGTGCCTTCGATATCGGGGACGTACTGTGCTCCAACTCAATCGTGAATTCCACATCCCTCTGTGGAGGCAAGCCAGGTAACTCGTCTGGAAAAACATCGGCATATTCCCTCACCACCGGGATATCCGTCAATATTACTGATGATTTCTCGGTTTTGGCCATATAGCACCAATAACCGACACATCCCTGATTGAGTAATCTTACTGCTTTCATCAAATTAATGACTTTACCAGAACAGCCGGGATTACCTCCCTGAAACACACATTCAACTCCATCGTCTGAAATGATAGTGACCAAACGCTTTCGGACACTAATGATGGCATCATGACGATCCATCCAATCAATACCCAAGATGATGTCGTCCCTCGGTAAATCTACTACGATTAGGTCCGCTGGCCATACACGACCATGAAGCTGAATCGGACAATTCTGAATCTCACGACTACCGATAATTCGTCTACCATCAGGTAGGCCAATGACATATGGCTCACAACTAGTAGCACTACCCAGACGTAGTCTACTCAAACATGACTCGGAAATGAATGAATGAGATGCACCAGTATCAAAAAGGGTACACACAGGTTGAGATAGAATATCGAGTGTACCTGAGATCATTCGGGACTCAAGATCATCGGTCTTCTTCATCTCATAAATTCGGGGCTTGCCGGCCCCCGAACCGGACGCTCCCGTCTGATAGCTCTTGGCTCCGCCTTTAGCTCCTGTCGTCTTGAGCAGCCCGACCGAGTGGCTTGATTCTGCACCCCTGAATGACACAGGGCTTGAGATGACGCCGGAGTGGGTTTAAAGTCCCTACGGCAAAAACGGGCCCTATGCCCGGCAATCCCACGATTGTGGCACGTGATGACGCTTGGACACTTGGTGCTGAAATGACCCTGTTCCTCACGGTTGAAACAGTGATGGCCGAACTGGCCGCTCGCGACTGAGATTCCGCGGGTTTAGACGCTAGGGGAGGTCGCTCAGAAAAAGTAGAGCCCGCCCGCGGTTTCTTGAAAGTGGCCTGACTCCCGTCAGACTGATTACGGTTCTTGGACTTCTTGCTAGCAGACGAAGGTTGCTGCTTAGCAATTTCCTTAGCCGTAAGCTCGTAAGTAAGAGCCTTCTCAATGAACTCGGCCAACGTGGTGCAATTATGATTAAGTAACTGAAGTCTCATACGGGGTTTCATCCTCTTGCTGAAATACTTGATCTTGTCCGCTTCTGAGTGAATGATAGATGAGGCGAACGGAAGAAGTTCCTGAAATTTTTCGGCGATGGCGAGAATATCATCATCCGCCGAAAGGTCGGGAGTGAGTAATTCCGACAACTTGGCCTCCCTGAGTGGGGCCGGATAGTACCTCTCCATCATGAGAGTCTTGAACTGATCCCAAGTACATGTTCCGTCTGTGGGCTTCAACGATAACCACCATGAATGAGCGCTCTTACCGAGATAGTAAGCCTCAACTGAAACTTTATGCCCTTCAGGGCAATCCACCATAGCAAATAACTTCTCAAAATGCTCAAGCCAGTGAACAATATCCGCCGGCTCAGATGAGCCCTCAAAAGTAGGTGGTCGCTGGCGAGAGATATCGCTAATGATATTGCTTACACCCCTCTCTTGCCTCTGAGGTGGCGGCGGAGGAGCCTGCTGATTTTGATTGACGGAGTTATGCATCGTCTCCATCAACTGAGCCATCTGGGTCATTTGGGCCATCATGCCCTGCATAAATGCGAGTGGGTCGACCCGAACACCCTCTGACTGAGCCGTGTCCCGGGTACGACTCCCTGACAGTGAATGATCGCGTCCAGGTGAGTGAGTGGCAGCGTCGCTCCTCGATGAGTTAGCATTATTCCTTGCATTTGCACGGGTATTCGCACGAGTTCTCGGGATTCGGCCCGCTCCACGGCCTCGTCCTCCACGTCCTCTGCCAGCCCTTTCCATACTGAAGTGGAAATTCATATGATGGTTATACATCTCGCATGAGTATCACATTATGATTATATTATGAAATGATGAAAATGAGCATACGCGCTCAAATACAGCGATTACATGAATGATTGATTGACGTGACATGATTATCTGATGAAGTTACTGAAATGATTATCTTGGATGAGTTAACAAGATTAATGATCCGATCTTCCTGATCAACAACTGAACAATGAAATGAATTGGTGATTAATGAGTTAACTGACCGTCCGGTCAAAATGACAATGATGATTGAGGATTGTTAATCGATGAATTATGAATGAATGATTAATGCGAAATTATACCATGGCATTAGAAATCTTACGATTCTTGAGTCCGATTGGCTCGGCATTTGCACAGGTCAAACGTGACGCGAAAGTCCAATGATACTAGTCCGATGACGATGATTTCAAATGAGACATGACTTGGAGGGTAGTATTCAAAACCACGCTCCGATACCAACTCTGTAACACCCCAAACTAGGCGGATATTACAGTGCCGTGGACCCCCGACTGGGACCCACCAGGCGAATGAGAATGAATGAATTACATAGGTAAATGTAGTACCGAACCACATTACAACATCAATTACTCCGATGAGGAGTTTTATACAACACCCAGGATAAAATAGAATACATGTGTATTTTATGTGACGATAAAATACACAACACTGAATGAAATGAGCATTCAAACGGAATGTCTGCAGCGGAATGAATAAAGGAAACATAAATGACTGAATGAATGACTGAACAGACTGGGGCCCCCTACTAGTATCACTGGGACTCCTCGCCGTCACCGTGCTCTCCCCGTGCCTTAGCCTTGCCATGACCTGAAAAACAACATCCCCCAACGGGGTCAGTTACACAGAACAACAATCCTCAAGGGTTGAAAATACACAATCATGATATATCTGAAATTATGAAGTATCCTGTCGAAACATACGCAATCAAACATGCTATATGAATCGACTAATCAGTACGGCTCAAAGGAATGGCGCCACACTACGTCCGGGATGGAAATGTGTCCGTGCACAAGCCACCAACGATCAAACACGCGTGGTCTTGTACCTAATCAGTCTCACGAGCAATCGACTCGTGTGCACAGTCCAATGTGAGGCCACCAACCAACACACGACTATAATGTGCCCGACATGAAAATCCTACAAATACCAACCGGCACGCCAGTATGACCCGGAATGCCACAATATGACAAAAGTGACAATGAAAATGAATAATGACTCACCAAGATTGAATGATGGTGAAATGAATGATAGCTCAATGAAATGATCGGAACCGTCGTTCCTTATGACTGAGGTGATTAATTGACAATGACGAGTTTTGATACGATTAATACAATGATGAATGAGTTATGATTATGAATGAACAACGACAAAAGGAATGAATATCCTTTTAACCGAGTAAGAATTAACTTACACAATACCGATGATGAATGTCCGTCCACGAACAACGTCCTAAATGAAATATCGGTCGCTCGAACAACCTTGAATAACACAATTACCAATAATCCGATCATTACGCAAATCAAAAACGATCATAATCGACTCAAACGTCGACACAACGATATCCGAGCTCGAATAAATCGAAACCAACTCCAAGATGAGTATTTCAAACCATCAAAACACTTTCAAGGATATCAATAATCCATTAGGAATCCATAACTCATGATTACAACAACATCAATCGGAAAATCCCCAATTAACCAAGTCAACCCCAAGGGTTCTTGAAATAATTCGAAAATAACCATTAAATCCGTAGGAATATGTTTATACAAGTTAGATAATCCATAACTAACATATTCCAATGATAATCCATGCTTACGAAGAAATCGGAAGGAAAACCCCAAAATCCGAAATTCTAGATCCAAGAGATTAATACCTTTGATTCGATGTGATGAAGATGATGAAATGATGATCAATCCGAAAGATGAGCTTGAAGATGATGATTGATGATTACACCTCGAAGAATCCTCTCTGAATCGCTCAAATCGCCCAAAACTACCGAAGGAATGAAATGAGATGAAAAATGACGAACTCGACTAAACTGTCCAATTTATACTCAGTCCGAGGTTAGCGTGCGCTAGCCCTTGTGCATAGCGTGCGCTAACGAGTAATTTGGGTAGTCCAAGGTACCTTGTCCGAACACGGTAGCGCGCGCTACGTACCTATTTGTAGCGTGCGCTACGGCCATACTACTAGCGTGCGCTAATATCCATTGTTAGCGTGCGCTAGCGAAATATTTGACGCCCGATCGGAGTCCGTAAAACTGTCGACCTCGATTCGACCCGATAGCGTGCGCTACAACCATTGTTTAGCGTCGCTAATATATCGGTTGCGTGACGCTAACAACAATGCATAGCGTCGCTATGAATTAACCGGTGCGATCCAATAGCCACCGGACTCAACACGATCCGTCCCTAGCGCTTACTCGACACAGATAGCGTGCGCTACTACAACCCGTTAGCGCGCGCTACTTACCACTCGTAGCGTGCGCTACAAATATTCTCACCGCACCCGGTACCTTCCGGATCGGCCAAGGTAGCCTTAGCGTGCGCTAAAGCTGAGCGATAGCGTGCGCTACCTATACCCAATTAGCGTACGCTAAAAGGAGTATGTAGCGTGCGCTACTCCTCAAGCACAGCTTGCAACGAAAATGACAATGATGATAAACACGGCACGAAACTCCAATCAGATTAGTGATGAATGACGATTGATACACGATACAATTACTCTGAATGATAAATACCATGACTGAATATGAGTGACAAATGATCAATGATGAATGAGATTACTGAGTATCAATTACTGAATGATAATTACTGAGTTACAACCGGGTATTACATGTATCATGGTCTTATCTTCTATTAACCAAACCTAATCAAGAAGTAAAGGCTTAATCGGAGCTACTGTATCTAATTCTCAGTACACAGTGCTCGGATCCAATCAATAAACCCGAGTTTTCGTAGAATTTCGAATCAAAATACATGTAACATGGTCTTTTCTCCTATTAACGGGACTTAATCAAGAAGTAAATGCTTAATCGGAGTTATTATAGCTAATCCTTGCTGCAACAAGAGTTAATCAAGAAGTAAAAGCTTAATCAGAGCTTTATAGCAAATTTTTAGTACAAAAGGCTCGAATCTAACCAATAAACCCGAGTTTTTGTAGGGTTTCGACTCGAATACATGTAACATAGTTTTTTGTCCTATTAACCAAACTTAATTAAGAATTAAAAGCTTAATCAGAGCTATTATGGCCGATTCTCAGTACAAAAGTCTCGAATCTAAAATATAAACCCGAGTTTTTATAGAGTTCCAACTTGAATATAGGTAATGTGGTCTTATCTTCAATTAGCAAGACCGAATCAAGAAGTAAAAGCTTAATCGGTGCTATTATAGTAAGTCCATGCTACAACAAAACATAATCAAGAATTAAAGGCTTCATCGGAGCTACTATAGCCAATCCTTGCTACAACAAGACTTAATCAAGAAGTATAAGCTTAACCATGTTATATCCAATTTTGAGTACAAAAGGCTCAAATCTAATCAACAAATCCCAGTTTTCATAGAGCTCCAACTCGAATACACTGTCTTATCTCCTATTAACAAGACTAAGTAAAGGCTTAATCGAGGCTATTATAGTGAATTCACAATATAAAATGCTTGAATATAATCAATAAACCCGAGTTTTCGCAGAGTTCCGACACGAGTGCATGTAATGTGGTCTTATATACTATTAACAAGCCTTAATCATGAAGAAAGGCTTTATTAGAGCAAATATAGTTAATCTTTGATACAACAAGACTTAATCAAGAAGTAAAAGCTTAATCGAAGCAGTTATTGCCAATTCTCAATATAAAAGGCTCGAATCTAACCAATAAACCCGAGTTTTTGTAGGGTTTCGACTTGAATACATGTAACATAGTTTTTTGTCCTATTAATTAGACTTAATTAAGAATTAAAAGCTTAATCAGAGCTATTATAGCCAATTCTCAGTACAAAAGGCTCGAATCTAAAATATAAACCCGAGTTTTCATAGAGTTCCAACTCGAATACTGGTAATGTGGTCTTATCTTCTATTAGGAAGAACGAATCAAGAAGTAAAAGCTTAATAGGTGCTATTATAGTAAATCCATGCTACAGCAAAACATAATCAAGAATTAAAGGCTTCATCGGAGCTATTATAACCAATCCTTGCTACAACAAGACTTAATCAAGAAGTAGAAGCTTAACCATGTTATATCTAATTTTGAGTACAAAAGGCTCAAATCTAATCAACAAATCCTAGTTTTCATAGAGCTCCAACTCGAATACACTGTCTTATCTCCTATTAACAAGACTAAGTAAAGGCTTAATCGAGGCTATTATAGTGAATTTACAATATAAAATGCTTGAATATAATCAATAAACCCGAGTTTTCGTAGAGTTCCGACTCGAGTGCATGTAATGCGGTCTTATATAATATTAACAAGCCTTAATCAAGAAGTAAAAGCTTAATCGAAGCTGTTATTGCCAATTCTCAGTATAAAAGGCTCGAATCTAACCAATAAACCCGAGTTTTTGTAGGGTTTCGACTCGAGTACATGTAACATAGTTTTTTGTCCTATTAATTAGACTTAATTAAGAATTAAAAGCTTAATCAGAGCTATTATAGCCAATTCTCAGTACAAAAGGATCGAATCTAAAATATAAACCCGAGTTTTCATAGAGTTCCAACTCGAATACTGGTAATGTGGTCTTATCTTCTATTAGGAAGAACGAATCAAGAAGTAAAAGCTTAATAGGTGCTATTATAGTTAATCCATGCTACAGCAAAACATAATCAAGAATTAAAGGCTTCATCGGAGCTATTATAACCAATCCTTGTTACAACAATACTTAATCAAGAAGTAGAAGCTTAACCATGTTATATCCAATTTTGAGTACAAAAGGCTCAAATCTAATCAACAAATCCCAGTTTTCATAGAGCTCCAACTCGAATACACTGTCTTATCTCCTATTAACAAGACTAAGTAAAGGCTTAATCGAGGCTATTATAGTGAATTCACAATATAAAATGCTTGAATATAATCAATAAACCCGAGTTTTCGCAGAGTTCCGACACGAGTGCATGTAATGTGGTCTTATATACTATTAACAAGCCTTAATCATGAAGAAAGGCTTAATTAGAGCAAATATAGCTAATCTTTGATACAACAAGACTTAATCAAGAAGTAAAAGCTTAATCGAAGCAGTTATTGCCAATTCTCAATATAAAAGGCTCGAATCTAACCAATAAACCCGAGTTTTTGTAGGGTTTCGACTTGAATACATGTAACATAGTTTTTTGTCCTATTAATTAGACTTAATTAAGAATTAAAAGCTTAATCAGAGCTATTATAGCCAATTCTCAGTACAAAAGGCTCGAATCTAAAATATAAACCCGAGTTTTCATAGAGTTCCAACTCGAATACTGGTAATGTGGTCTTATCTTCTATTAGGAAGAACGAATCAAGAAGTAAAAGCTTAATAGGTGCTATTATAGTAAATCCATGCTACAGCAAAACATAATCAAGAATTAAAGGCTTCATCGGAGCTATTATAACCAATCCTTGCTACAACAAGACTTAATCAAGAAGTAGAAGCTTAACCATGTTATATCCAATTTTGAGTACAAAAGGCTCAAATCTAATCAACAAATCCCAGTTTTCATAGAGCTCCAACTCGAATACACTGTCTTATCTCCTATTAACAAGACTAAGTAAAGGCTTAATCGAGGCTATTATAGTGAATTCACAATATAAAATGCTTGAATATAATCAATAAACCCGAGTTTTCGCAGAATTCCGACACGAGTGCATGTAATGTGGTCTTATATACTATTAACAAGCCTTAATCATGAAGAAAGGCTTAATTAGAGCAAATATAGCTAATCTTTGATACAACAAGACTTAATCAAGAACTAAAAGCTTAATCGAAGCAGTTATTGCCGATTCTCAGTATAAAAGGCTCGAATCTAACCAATAAACCCGAGTTTTTATAGGATTTCGACTTGAATACATATAACATAGTTTTTTGTCCTATTAATTAGACTTAATTAAGAATTAAAAGCTTAATCAGAGCTATTATAGCCAATTCTCAGTACAAAAGGCTCGAATCTAAAATATAAACCCGAGTTTTCATAGAGTTCCAACTCGAATACTGGTAATATGGTCCTATCTTCTATTAGCAAGACCGAATCAAGAAGTAAAAGCTTAATGGGTGCTATTATAGTAAATCCATGCTACAACAAAACATAATCAAGAATTAAAGGCTTCATCGGAGCTATTTGTAACGCCCCCAAAATGAACCGGTACGCCACAGTGCCGTAGATCCCATGAGGGACCCACAAGGCAAGTTTTGAAAATATTTTCTAAAATATTTTATTAAAAGTGGTAATATACGGAAGTAATTAAGAAAGTATTCGTGCATCCCAAGGTACAAATGCAAATAGTGTCCGTACATACGGTTATTACACAACGTGGAATGTTCAAATTGATTTAAGAAATTAACAGGCCTTCTTCCAACACAGCTCACGCCTGGCCGTAACCTTCGGGGGTGTCCTGCACAAATTCAACAAATTTACCTGGCACGACATGTCGTGCCAGTAATCTAGGTCAGAAACAATCCCAACCAAACTCAAAAGTAAAATCTAATAATTTCCAGGAATAAAGTTATCACCGAATGTTCCATGTTATTCCTTTTTATCAGCACATAAACTCCCAAGGTCGCAACCAAGGGTCACGGAAGTATCTACACAGGAATACTCCGGACGTGGGTACCATTCAGGTTTTATCCCGCAACACGGTCCATCAAGAAAACTCCCAAGGCCGCGGCCAAGGGTCACGGTAGTATCTACTCGGGAATACTCCGGACAAGATAATCGTAATAGGACCATTCCACAATAGTAACATTTACTATGTCTAAAATTATAAGACGTAAAGTCTGAGCAAGATTCACTTGCCTCAAATCCGACGCGAGTTATTTCCGGACAAGGCAACGGCTTGAACGATCGCACTTGGAAATCCGACCTATTACATGTTTGTCGATTAACATCTCGTGATATTAATAATGATCAACGACGTTCCTCCCCCTCCCGTATGTTAAAACCCTATCCTAGTTGTTTATGATGTCGGAATCGAATTTCTCCCTTTTTTTATCCATAATGCGTGCCATTAAGTTCTTAGGTTCGGCAACATTCTCTATAAGTTATCCATCCGCTAAACAATAGTGTTTTGACACAACATTCCTAGTTAATTATAACCGACAATCACCAAGATTTCATCGTTGTCTTAATATGCAAGTCTAGAACGATTAATCCATCATTTTAACATGTTTCGGTATCTATTTAGCTAGAAATTGTTGGTAACTTCATCAAGGATTCATTAACGGTTTTATTCAACATTATAGTACGGTTATATATGAAATCCTTCAAGATGATTCCGAGAAGTTGGTGATTAGCAATATGATTATGAGTTCTACCATTATTCATTCCAATTTCAAGCTTTGATGGATATCGATTAACAATTGCGATAGCTATATACCGGTTCGATTATTACGGAGGGTTCTAAGGTACCCAAGGCATCCGAGGTTTACTAAAACTTACTAAACAATACTGATATGAGATCAAGATTGAATAAACTTACCTTAATTGACAAAAGATGATGAAGAACGACGGTGGACGAAGGAGAACGAGAAGATACACCTTCAAGACCTTCCCCGAAGCTGGATTAACGCACTCTAATAGGATAGCACTTGAATTGGGAGGCTAGAATTGGTTCAAATATGGTGGAGAGTAGTGTACAACGAAGAGGGATGATGTTTGGGACGGGAGAAATGAAAGGCAAGGTGTTCTTTTATAAACTTAGGTTGCCCTTACGTACGTTATGCCTCACGCATTACGTACGTAAGAGGCTTTACGTACGTTATGGAAAAATACTTAACGTACGTAAGGAACTCGCTGGAACGATTCACCCACATCGTTACGTACGTTTCGCATACTGGTTTTCGTACGTATCTCCTCGTTGACTTGACTGTCGCAATCACGCCGAAAGTTGGTCGGCACGCGTACTACCGGACGAAGATTCCTGTCCGAAGACCGAAGACCGTTGTTACGTACGTAAGGGCCAACATATAACGTACGTAATGGCTCAGACATAGCGTACGTAATGGGTCGGAGTATAACGTACGTAAAAGACAGTTTTGTTTGTCAAATTATCATCTCATTAATTTATTATGACACGACTCCCTCTCCATGTCGTCCGGAAATGCATCGGGAACAAGACGTTGGCCACCGTCATATTCGCACCGATAATTACCTAACGACATCGAGGTATGTCACTGAAAGTTCGTCAATCATCATGCCATCACAATACACGAATAATAGATACGATGCCGTACAACCATATTATACAAAATATGTTTTATTGCAATGGAGTACATTTATTTATCAAACAGGAAAAATAGACGTGAGCGCCCAAAGTAAAAAGCATGTAATACTGGTGGTATTACACTATTATAGTCAATCCTTGCTACAACAAGACTTAATTAAGAAGTAGAAGCTTAACCATGTTATATCCAATTTTGAGTACAAAAGGCTCAAATCTAATCAACAAACCCGAGTTTTCATAGAGTTCCAACTCGAATACATGTAATGCGGTCTTATCTACTATTAACAAGTCTAAGTAAAGGCTTAATCGAGGCTATTATAGCGAATTCACAATATAAAATGTTTGAATATAATAAATAAAACCGAGTTTTCGTAGAGTTCCGACTCGAGTGCATGTAATGCGGTCTTATATAATATTAACAAGCCTTAATCAAGAAGTAAAAGCTTAATCGAAGCTGTTATTGCCAATTCTCAGTATAAAAGGCTCGAATCTAACCAATAAACCCGAGTTTTTGTAGGGTTTCGACTCGAATACATGTAACTTAGTTTTTTGTCCTATTAATTAGACTTAATTAAGAATTAAAAGCTTAATCAGAGCTATTATAGCCAATTCTCAGTACAAAAGGCTCGAATCTAAAATATAAACCCGAGTTTTCATAGAGTTCCAACTCGAATACTGGTAATATGGTCCTATCTTCTATTAGCAAGACCGAATCAAGAAGTAAAAGCTTAATGGGTGCTATTATAGTAAATCTATGCTACAACAAAACATAATCAAGAATTAAAGGCTTCATCGGAGCTATTATAGCCAATCCTTGCTACAACAAGACATAATCCAGAAGTAGAATCTTAACCATGTTATATCCAATTTTGAGTACAAAAGGCTCAAATCTAATCAACAAACCCGAGTTTTCATAGAGTTCTAACTCGAATACATGTAATGCGGTCTTATCTCCTATTAACAAGTCTAAGTAAAGTCTTAATCGAGGCTATTATAGCGAATTCACAATATAAAATGTTTGAATATAATAAATAAACCCGAGTTTTCGTAGAGTTCCGACTCGAGTGCATGTAATGTGGTCTTATATACTATTAACAAGCCTTAATCAAGAAGAAAGACTTAATTGGAGCTACTATAGCTAATATTTGCTACAACAAGACTTAATCAAGAAGTAAAAGCTTAATCGGAGTTGTTATTGCCAATTCTCAGTATAAAAGGCTCGAATCTAAACAATAAACCCGAGTTTGTGTAGAGTTCCGTCTCGAATACGTGTAACATGGTTTTATGTCCTATTAACCAGACTTAATCAAGAAGTAAAGGCTTAATCAGAGCTATCATAGCCAATTCTCAGTACAAAAGGCTCGTATCTAAAATATAAACCCAAGTTTTCATAGAGTTCCAACTCGAATACAGGTAATGTGGTATTATCTTCTATTAGCAATACTAAATCAAGAAATAAAGGCCTAGTCGAGGCTCTTATAGTGAATTCCCAATATAAAATGCTTGAATCTAATCAATTAACCCGAGTTTTCATAGAATTCCGACTAAAAACATGTAACATGTTCTTATCTCTTAATCAAGAAATAAAAGCTTAATGGGAGTTATTATAGTGAATTCTCAATACAAAATGCTCGAATCTAATCAATAAACCCGAGTTTTCATAGAGTTCCAACTCGAATACATGTATCATGGTCTTATCTCCTATTAACCAAACCTAATCAAGAAGTAAAGGCTTAATCGGAGCTACTGTATCTAATTCTCAGTACACAGTGCTCGGATCCAATCAATAAACCCGAGTTTTCGTAGAATTTCGAATCAAAATACATGTAACATGGTCTTTTCTCCTATTAACGGGACTTAATCAAGAAGTAAATGCTTAATCGGAGTTATTATAGCTAATCCTTGCTGCAACAAGAGTTATTCAAGAAGTAAAAGCTTAACCAGAGCTTTATAGCCAATTTTTAGTACAAAAGGCTCGAATCTAACCAATAAACCCGAGTTTTTGTAGGGTTTCGACTCGAGTACATGTAACATAGTTTTTTGTCCTATTAACCAAACTTAATTAAGAATTAAAAGCTTAATCAGATCTATTATAGCCGATTCTCAGTACAAAAGTCTCGAATCTAAAATATAAACCCGAGTTTTTATAGAGTTCCAACTTGAATATAGGTAATGTGGTCTTATCTTCAATTAGCAAGACCGAATCAAGAAGTAAAAGCTTAATCGGTGCTATTATAGTAAGTCCATGCTACAACAAAACATAATCAAGAATTAAAGGCTTCATCGGAGCTACTATAGCCAATCCTTGCTACAACACGACTTAATCAAGAAGTATAAGCTTAACCATGTTATATCCAATTTTGAGTACAAAAGGCTCAAATCTAATCAACAAATCCCAGTTTTCATAGAGCTCCAACTCGAATACATGTAATGCTATCTTATCTCCTATTAACAAGACTAAGTAAAGGCTTAATCGAGGCTATTATAGTGAATTCACAATATAAAATGCTAGAATATAATCAACAAACCCGAGTTTTCGTAGAGTTCCGACTCGAGTGCATGTAATGCGGTCTTATATAATATTAACAAGCCTCAATCAAGAAGTAAAAGCTTAATCGAAGCTGTTATTGCCAATTCTCAGTATAAAAGGCTCGAATCTAACCAATAAACCCGAGTTTTTGTAGGGTTTCGACTCGAGTACATGTAACATAGTTTTTTGTCCTATTAATTAGACTTAATTAAGAATTAAAAGCTTAATCAGAGCTATTATAGCCAATTCTCAGTACAAAAGGATCGAATCTAAAATATAAACCCGAGTTTTCATAGAGTTCCAACTCGAATACTGGTAATGTGGTCTTATCTTCTATTAGGAAGAACGAATCAAGAAGTAAAAGCTTAATAGGTGCTATTATAGTTAATCCATGCTACAGCAAAACATAATCAAGAATTAAAGGCTTCATCGGAGCTATTATAACCAATCCTTGTTACAACAAGACTTAATCAAGAAGTAGAAGCTTAACCATGTTATATCCAATTTTGAGTACAAAAGGCTCAAATCTAATCAACAAATCCCAGTTTTCATAGAGCTCCAACTCGAATACACTGTCTTATCTCCTATTAACAAGACTAAGCAAAGGCTTAATCGAGGCTATTATAGTGAATTCACAATATAAAATGCTTGAATATAATCAATAAACCCGAGTTTTCGCAGAGTTCTGACACGAGTGCATGTAATGTGGTCTTATATACTATTAACAAGCCTTAATCATGAAGAAAGGCTTAATTAGAGCAAATATAGCTAATCTCTGATACAACAAGACTTAATCAAGAAGTAAAAGCTTAATCGAAGCAGTTATTGCCAATTCTCAATATAAAAGGCTAGAATCTAACCAATAAACCCGAGTTTTTGTAGGGTTTCGACTTGAATACATGTAACATAGTTTTTTGTCTAATTAATTAGACTTAATTAAGAATTAAAAGCTTAATCAGAGCTATTATAGCCAATTCTCAGTACAAAAGGCTCGAATCTAAAATATAAACCCGAGTTTTCATAGAGTTCCAACTCGAATACTGGTAATGTGGTCTTATCTTCTATTAGGAAGAACGAATCAAGAAGTAAAAGCTTAATAGGTGCTATTATAGTAAATCCATGCTACAGCAAAACATAATCAAGAATTAAAGGCTTCATCGGAGCTATTATAACCAATCCTTGCTACAACAAGACTTAATCAAGAAGTAGAAGCTTAACCATGTTATATCCAATTTTGAGTACAAAAGGCTCAAATCTAATCAACAAATCCCAGTTTTCATAGAGCTCCAACTCGAATACACTGTCTTATCTCCTATTAACAAGACTAAGTAAAGGCTTAATCGAGGCTATTATAGTGAATTCACAATATAAAATGCTTGAATATAATCAATAAACCCGAGTTTTCGCAGAATTCCGACACGAGTGCATGTAATGTGGTCTTATATACTATTAACAAGCCTTAATCATGAAGAAAGGCTTAATTAGAGAAAATATAGCTAATCTTTGATACAACAAGACTTAGTCAAGAAGTAAAAGCTTAATCGAAGCAGTTATTGCCAATTCTCAGTATAAAAGGCTCGAATCTAACCAATAAACCCGAGTTTTTATAGGGTTTCGACTTGAATACATATAACATAGTTTTTTGTCCTATTAATTAGACTTAATTAAGAATTAAAAGCTTAATCAGAGCTATTATAGCCAATTCTCAGTACAAAAGGCTCGAATCTAAGATATAAACCCGAGTTTTCATAGAGTTCCAACTCGAATACTGGTAATATGGTCCTATCTTCTATTAGCAAGACCGAATCAAGAAGTAAAAGCTTAATGGGTGTTATTATAGTAAATCCATGCTACAACAAAACATAATCAAGAATTAAAGGCTTCATCGGAGCTATTATAGCCAATCCTTGCTACAACAAGACTTAATCAAGAAGTAGAAGCTTAACCATGTTATATCCAATTTTGAGTACAAAAGGCTCATATCTAATCAACAAACCCGAGTTTTCATAGAGTTCCAACTCGAATACATGTAATGCGGTCTTATCTCCTATTAACAAGTCTAAGTAAAGGCTTAATCTGTAATACCCGGTTGTGAATTCATTTATTATCATTCAGTAACTGTCACTCAGAATTTTTTTCACTCAGTAATAATCATTCATCATTCATATTCAGTCAACTATGTTCACCATTCGGCGTATTTTGGGATCATCACTGTTTGAGATCGAGCCGAGATTATTGTCGTCATCATCATCATGTTTTTATTTGCAGTTTGAGAGGTAGCGCACGCTACACATGGTAGTTAACGCGCGCTAATGAGGTCCATGTAACGCACGCAATTATTCAGTATTAGCGCACGCTAGCGCTAGTGAGGCAGACAGTCCAGAAGGTACTGGGCTGATTTGGGAAATTCGTAGCGCACGCTACGAGTGGTAAGTAGCGTACGCTAACTATCTTTGTGCACGCTAAGACTTCGAGTAGCGCACGCTAGCGCGCTCGCATCAAAGGACGGAGGTTACGGACTCCAGGATTTTGGATATCAACTATCGTGTAGCGCACGCTAACATAAGGTTAACGTACGCTAAGAATAGCCGTTAGCGCACGCTACCAAAGGTACTTAGCGCACGCTAACGATTCATCAAGTCTTGGATTACCCGGTACAGCGTTAGCGCACGCTAACATCAGGAGTTAGCGCTAAGTCGGGACGTATAAATAGGACAGTTTGGTCCAACTTTCGTCATTTCTTCATTTCTCAATCATTTCGGACGAGCTCGGGCGATTCGGAAAGGTCTTTTCGAGCTGCAATCATCTAGCATCATCTTCAAGCTTCTAAGTTGGATTAATCATCATCTAAATCAGTTTCATCACTCCAAATCAAGGCAATGATTCTTGGATCTAGAATTTCGGATCTTGGGTGTTTTGCTTTCGATCTCTTCGTGTAAATCGATATTATGTTGGAATATGTTAGATATGGATTATCTATCTTGGATACATGTATTTCTACGGATTCATTGGTGTAATTTTCGGAATTTATGAATAATTGAGGAATTGTTCAAGAATCCTTACGGGTTGACTTTGGAATTTTGGGGGTTTTCGACTAAATGTTGTTGAAATATCGTTCTAAGTATTCCTATTGGATTAGTGATAGTATTCATGAGTTTTTGTGGGTTTGAATCATTCATTGGGAGTTGGTTTCGGATGTAAATGAGTTTTGGTTGTAAACAATTGGAGATTGTTTACAACGCGTTTGTTTAAATGCCCCAATGAGTTTCGGGTATTGTTGTATCGACTTTTGAGTTGGTTGTGATCATGCTTGATTCATGTATTAATAGAATTGTTGGTTTTTGTGTTGTTTAAGGTTGTTCGAGCGGCCGGTAATTTCATTAAGGACGTTGATCGTGGAAGTACCTTCTCGCCTTCGGTATTGAGGCAAGTTTTATACTTGTACTAGTCAATGAGCTAATGTCATCATGTATGTGTATGGATGTGTTGTATCATTCCGAGACTTAGTCTCTTCATGAATTCATTGATATCAAGAGATCGTTCGATACGATACCTTCCGGCAATTTTGCCAAGTGTTTATTGTTGTTCGTTAACGGCCGATTCAAGGCATTGTAATACTCATTATTAATGTCATTGTCGATAGCCGGTTCACGGCATCGATGTATCGATTGTTTTTAATATTGATGTTAATCTAAGACATCGTTCGGATCATCGTTATTCATGTTGGGAGTTGTCATTAAAAACCGTATTGGCCGAATTAAGGCATTGGCTTATTCATTTCTCATCTTCGTCGTTGGTCACCGATTAAAGGTGCCGAGGCATCCTTCGTATCATTGTCATCGCTTGGCCGTTCTCAGGCAAATCGAAATGTTCAATTATTCACCATCTCATTGTTATCGATTGACCGTTCTAAGGCAATCGAGGTATTTTAATCATTCATCGTATCAATCGTAACGATTGGCCATTCTAATCCAATCGAAGTGCTTAATCATTCATGGAATCGTCCGCTGCATCATTGTTATCGGTTGGCCATCCTAAGGCATCCGAGGTGTTAAATGGGGACTGTCAAGGACGGTGTCTATCCGTGTGTTACTGTCATCGTGTTGGCCGACTCAAGGCAACACACTATCATTCATTGTGATACGGCTGGATGCCATGGCTTCGGCCCTAATTGTGATACGGCTGGATGCCGTGGCTTCGGCCCTAATTGTGATACGGCTGGATGTCGTGGCTTCGGCCCTAATTGTGATACGGCTGGATGCCGTGGCTTCGGCCCTCATTGTGATACGGCTTCGTACCGTGGCTTCGGCCCTCAATGTTATAGCTTCGGGCTGTTTTGACTTCAGGTGTTTGTGATATTTGTTAATTTCCGCTGAACGACTTTCAGCCCTTTTGTAATGTCTTGGTATTCTCATTGGAGCCTTTGGGCATTACGATTCATATCAAATTCAGTTCTGGTTTGGTTCATGTCGTTTAATTCATTGTGGTATTCTGTGATTATAATTCGCCGTTGGGCATTTATGTTCTAACCTGTCGAACAGGTATTAATAGTATGCCGTGGGCATAGTATTTCATGAATGCTCGATTCTTACCTTGGTTTTTGAGCATCTCGTATTATTATCATCATTGTACCGTTTCATTCTGCCTTTGGATGCATATCATGTTATACATGTATTTGATGTTCATTATCTGGATGACTGACCCCGTGGGGGCAGAACATGTTTTTCATGTTTTAGGTGCTTGCGAGGAGAGAGTTGAGACACAGGGGCATGATGATGGCGACGAGGCATTCGAGCGATACTAGTCCGAGTTGTTCATTGTCGGTCAGTCAGTTGGAGTGTACTCCAGTCTTGTCAGTTGTTGTCGTGTTGTATTACCCGAACAGATGTTCGTGGATGTTATTGTATTTCATTTTTGGCCATGTAGGCCACTTTTGTCGTTGAAATTCCTTATCGGAATATTATGTCGGATGTCATGGTAGGGACTATGATTTCCCTTGTTGTGTTAATTAATGTATTTTTAGTCATGCTCGCCTAGTGGATCTCCTGGCGTGGGGTCCACGGCACTGTAATAACCCAATAGGATTTGGGGGTGTTACAGAAATGGTATCAGAGATTTGGGTTGTGAAATACCCTGAGATGTGAGTTATGTGGTCCTACCGACGTGGTAGTGGTGGGATTGTCAGGTTATGACAATCTAGTCAGTCAGGTTTTGTGAGTCGTAATATTAGTGCGACTGCACGAGTCATTAATTCATCGAGTCGTCGTCAGTGTAGACTAGTATCGCGAGACCTCGAAGCATCGTATGACCTGTGTAAGGACTCGATTCTCTTTATGTTCATACATTCATCATGTCATTAATTGTTCATGCCTTGTTGAAACCTATATGCGATATTAGTGTTATGATTGATTCATGACTAATTGTTTTGGGACACGTGTGGATTGTGTAAGCATTAAGGATCAACTCATTCATCAGTTAATAATCCTCAATCATCATTCTGATCTTGTCGATCATGTTAATTCATTCATCACTCAGTCAATATCATCACTCAGTTAATTCATCACTCAGATAATTCATTCAACACTCAGTCAATATCATTACTCAGTTAATTCATCACTCAGATAATTCACTCAACACTCAGTCAATATCATTACTCAGTTAATTCATCACTCAGATAATTCATTCAACACTCAGTCAATATCATTACTCAGTTAATTCATCACTCAGATAATTCATTCAACACTCAGTCAATATCATTACTCAGTCAATTCATCGCTCAGATAATTCATTCATCACTCAGCCAATATCATTAGTCAGTTAATTCATCACTCAGTTAACTCATTCATCACTCAGTTAATTCATTCATCATTCACCAATATCATGGCTCGATTTGCCGTTCATCACTCAATTAACCTCATCGTTCAGCTAATTCATTCATCACTCAATTAATCTCATCATTTAGCTAATTCACTCGTCACTCAGTCAATCTCATTGCTCAGTTAATTCATTCCTCATTCAGTCAATCTCATTGTTCAGTTAATTCATTAATCGTTCAGCCCATCTCACGGTTCAGTTGTTGATCTTGAGGATCGAATTTTCAACCTTGTTAACTTGTTCAAGGTAATCATTTCAGGAATTTCATCAGGCAATCATGTTTCCTCATTTGATGTTTCATACGGTCTTATCATACTCTGACGTAATGTCGACGATCATTTCATTAAATCATTAATGTATTCATTGTGTTAGAGCGTGTATGCCCAGTATTGTCACTCTGTGACGTAATCATAATGTGATATTCATGCGGAATTTATAATCATCATGTGACTTTCCTACTTCAGTATGGATAGAGCTGTCAGAGGACGCAAGGGAAGAGGCCGCGGTGCGGGCCGGAACCCGGGATCTCGTGTGCATGCCCACACGAACGAGAGGGATATCATTAATTCATCAAATAGCGAGGCTACTCATTCACTGTCAGATAACCATTCACCGTCAGGGAGTCGTACCCGAGAAGCAGCTCACTCGGAAGGTATTCGGGTTGACCCATTCATATTTATGCAAGGCATGATGGCCCAGATGACTCAGATGATGCGGATAGTGGAGACCATGCAGACCTCGATGGTCCGTGGTCCACCGCAACAGGGATGCCAGGTGCCGTTTCACGGACAGACTGGAGGAGTGAATCAGATTGTTGGCGATATCTCTCGTCAGATGCCGCCTACTTTTGAGGGTTCGTCGGAACCAGCTGATATTGTTCATTGGATCGAGCATTTTGATAAACTCTTCGACATGGTTCAGTGTCCGGAGGAGAGTAAAGTGGCAGTAGCAGCTTATTACTTGAGTAAGGGCTCTTATTCGTGGTGGCTTTTTGTGAAACCCATCGATCGTGATTGTATTTGGAGCGAGTTCAAGACTCTCATGTTAGAGAGGTATTATCCGGCTCCACTTCGTGAAGCCAAGTTGTCAGAGGTTTTGAACCCCGAACCCGACGAGGACGAGGGTGTTATTGTCATTGCTGAGAAGTTTCAGGGACTACTTCAGTTTGCTTCGTCAATTATCCGTACTGAGGCGGATAAAATTAAGTATTTTAGCAAGAGGCTAAATCCGCAGTTGAGGATGTAGTTGTTCAATCACAATTGTAATTCACTTAGTGAGTTCATCTGGAAGGCTCTTGGAGCAGAGCTTTTGATCAAGGAGCTTACTCAGAAGCATCCTTCAGTTTCTTCAGGTGAGAGGACTAGAATGCCGGCTCGTTCAGAGGGACATCGGGCTCGACGTCCAAGGGTCGCTTTCTAGTCGTCTTCGTCTTTGGCCGACATCTTCCTCTCGGCGGCGAGTTCGACCGTTGTTTGCTTTAATCGTGATTCAAAGAGTCACGTTAGTACCGGTGTACGGTGCCGGCTATTGTTTGTTTTTACGTGTGGGAGGCGGGGACACCGCGGAAATACTGCAGGGTTCTAGCGCCAGTAAATCTCAAGAGAGCTCAAGAGCCTCGAGGATTTTGTTACTCCATCCATACTTCTTTCGGGGCCCTATCAGGCTTCGAGAGCCCGAGGTAAGGACATTCATCACCAGTTTTGAGCAAGTTAATTCTTGCTCGGTAGAAGGATAATCATTCATTTCATTGTCGTTCATTCATTCATATAACTCATTCATCATATATATCAATCATGTTGGGACTCATAATTATCGATTAATCATTCAATTCACGAGGAACGGCGGTTTCAATCACTTCAAGGAACTATCACTCATGACATTATTAATTCACCTTGGTGAGTCATTCTAAATCCTTGTCGGATTTGTAGTCATTTATCATTCATCATTCATTTTTGTCACTTTCATTCTTGTGACCTTCTGAGGTCTTAGTTAGCGGCGAATTCATCGTCGGATATACCTTAAATCGATGATATGGGAGGATATCGATGTTGGGTACATTTGAGATGTAACCTTGTTTTTAGATGACTGTGTAAATCTATCCGTAATAATGTATCGTGACTGTGAATCATTTATTGTTGGTCTATTTTATTATGATCATATTCGAGAATCTTGAGATTTGGGTCATTTGTTGGGAGTTCATCCCTTCGATGTTGTGCTCGAGATTTCGTGATAATTTGGGAAATCGTTCACTGTATTTCGAGACGTCAAGTCTTGGGGACTTGGGCTTGCGGTTGATTTGGTCCCAAGGACTATTTGAGCGTTATTGTCTTCAGATCGTGATGGATAGTTCATATCCCGAGTTGTTTACCCTCAGTTTCGAGGACGAAACTCTTTTTAAGGGGGGGAGTATATAATACCCGGTTGTGAATTCATTTATTATCATTCAGTAACTGTCACTCAGCCTTTAGTTCACTCAGTAATAATCATTCATCATTCATATTCAGTCAACTATGTTCACCATTCGGCGTATTTTGGGATCATCACTGTTTGAGATCGAGCCGAGATTATTGTCGTCATCATCATCATGTTTTTATTTGCAGTTTGAGAGGTAGCGCACGCTACACATTGTAGTTAACGCGCGCTAATGAGGTGCATGTAACGCACGCAATGATTCAGTATTAGCGCACGCTAGGGCTAGTGAGGCAGACAGTCCAGAAGGTACTGGGCTGATTTGGGAAATTCGTAGCGCACGCTACGAGTGGTAAGTACCGTACGCTAACTATGCTGGTAACGCACGCTAAGACTTCAGAGTAGCGCACGCTAGCGCGCTCAGATCAGAGGACAGTAGGTTCTGGACACCAGGATTTTGGATATCAACTATCAGGTAGCGCACGCTAACATAAGGTTAACGTACGCTAAGAACAGGCTGTTAGCGCACGCTACCAAAGGTACTTAGCGCATGCTAACGATTCAGTCAAGGGGTACTGGATTACCCGGTACACGCGTTAGCGCACGCTAACATCAGGAGTTAGCGCGCGCTAAGCTGGGACAGTATAAATAGGACAGTTTGGTCCAACTTTCGTCATTTCTTCATTTCTCAATCATTTCGGACGAGCTCGAGCGATTCGGAAAGGTCTTTTCGAGCTGAAATCATCTAGCATAATCTTCAAGCTTATAAGTTGGATTAATCATCATCTAAATCAGTTTCATCACTCCAAATCAAGGTAATGATTCTTGGATCTAGAATTTCGGATCTTGGGTGTTTTGCTTTCGATCTCATCGTGTAAATCGATATTATGTTGGAATATGTTAGATATGGATTATCTATCTTGGATACATGTATTTCTAAGGATTCATTGGTGTAATTTTCGGAATTTGTGAATAATTGAGGAATTGTTCAAGAATCCTTACGGGTTGACTTTGGAATTTTTGGGGTTTTCGACTAAATGTTGTTGAAATATCATTCTAAGTATTCCTATTGGATTATTGATAGTATTCATGAGTTTTTGTGGGTTTGAATCATTCATTGGGAGTTGGTTTCGGATGTAAATGAGTTTTGGTTGTAAACAATTGGAGATTGTTTACAACGCGTTTCTTTAAATGCCCTAATGAGTTTCGGGTATTGTTGTATCGACTTTTGAGTTGGTTGTGATCATGCTTGATTCATGTATTAAGAGAATTGTTGGTTTTTGTGTTGTTTAAGGTTGTTCGAGCGGCCGGTAATTTCATTAAGGACGTTGATCGTGGAAGTACCTTCTCGCCTTCGGTATTGAGGCAAGTTTTATACTTGTACTAGTCAATGAGCTAATGTCATCATGTATGTGTATGGATGTGTTGTATCATTCCGAGACTTAGTCTCTTCATGAATTCATTGATATCAAGAGATCGTTCGATACGATACCTTCCGACAATTTTGCCAAGTGTTTATTGTTGTTCGTTAACGGCCGATTCAAGGCATTGTAATACTCATTATTAATGTCATTGTCGATAGCCGGTTCGCGGCATCGATGTATCGATTGTTGTTAATATTGATGTTAATCTAAGACTTCCTTCGGATCATCGTTATTCATGTTGGGAGTTGTCATTAAAAACCGTATTGGCCGAATTAAGGCATTGGCTTATTCATTTCTCATCTTCGTCGTTGGTCACCGATTAAAGGTGCCGAGGCATCCTTCGTATCATTGTCATCGCTTGGCCGTTCTCAGGCAAATCGAAATGTTCAATTATTCACCATCTCATTGTTATCAATTGACCGTTCTAAGGCAATCGAGGTATTTTAATCACTCATCGTATCATTCGTAACGATTGGCCATTCTAAGCCAATCGAAGTGCTTAATCATTTATGGTATAACATAAATATGAAAAACATGTTCCGCCCCCACGGGGTCAGTCAACCAGATAATGAACATCAAATACATGTATAACATGATATGCATCCAAGGCAGAATGAAACGGTACAATGATGATAATAATACGAGATGCTCACAAACCAGAGTACGAACCGAGCATTCGTGAAATACTATGCCCACGGCATACTATTAATACCTGTTCGACAGGTTAGAACATAAATGCCCAACGGCGAATCATAATCACAGAATACCACAATGAATTAAACGACATGAACCAAACCAGAACTGAATTTAATATGAATCATAATGCCCAAAGGCTCCAATGAAAATACCAAGGCATTACAAAAGGCCTGAAAGTCGTTCATCGGAAGTTAACAAATATCACAAACACCTGAAGTCAAAACAGCCCGAAGCTGTATCAATGAGGGCCGAAGCCACGGCACGAAGCCGTATCACAATAAGGGCCGAAGCCACGGCATCCAGCCGTATCACAATAAGGGCCGAAGCCACGGCATCCAGCCGTATCACAATTAGGGCCGAAGCCACGGCATCCAGCCGTATCACAATTAGGGCCGAAGCCACGGCATCCAGCCGTATCACAATTAGGGCCGAAGCCACGGCATCCAGCCGTATCACAATGAATGATAGTGTGCTGCCTTGAGTCGGCCAACACGATGATAGTAACACACGGATAGACACCGTCCTTGACAGTCCCAAATTAACACCTCGATTGCCTTAGGACGGCCAACCGACAACAATGATGCAGCAGATGATTCAATACCTCGATTGCCTAAAACGGTCAATCGACAACAATGATACCATAAATGATTGAACACTTCGATTTGCCTGAGAACGGCCAATCGATAACAATGACACGATGAATGAGTGAATACCTCGATTGCCTTAGAAAGGTCAATCGATAACAATGATTTAGTGAATGATTGAACATTTCGATTTGCTTGAGAACGGCAATTCGATAACAATGATATGAAGGATGCCTCGGCACCTTTAATCGGTTACCGACGACGAAGGTGAGAAATGAATAAACCAATGCCTTTAATCGGCCTGTACAGTTTTAATGACAATCCAAACAGGAATAACAATGATCTCAACGATGTCTTTAATTGACATCTATATTAACAACAATCGATACATCGATACCGCGAACCGGCTATCGACAATGACATTAATAATGAGTATCACAATGCCTTGAATCGGCCGTTAACGAACAACAATAAACATTTGGCAAAATTGCCGAAAGGTATCGTATCGAACGATCTCTTGATATCAATGAATTCATGAAGAGACTAAGTCTCGGAATGATACAACACATTCATACACATACATGATGACATTAGCTCATTGACTAGTACAAGTATAAAACTTGCCTCAAACCAAAGGCGAGAAGGTACTTCCACGATCAACGTCCTTAGTGAAATTACCGGCCGCTCGAACAACCTTAAAAAACACAAAAACCAACAATTCTCTTAATACATGAATCAAGCATGATCACAACCAACTCAAAAGTCGATACAACAATACCCGAAACTCATTGGGGCATTTAAACCAACGCGTTGTAAACAATCTCCAATTGTTTATAACCAAAACTCATTTACCTCCGAAACCAACTCCCAATGAATGATTCAAAACCACAAAAACTCATGAATACTATCAATAATCCAATAGGAATACTTAGAACGATATTTCAACAACATTTAGTCGAAAACCCCCAAAATTCCAAAGTCAACCCATAAGGGTTCTTGAACAATTCCTCAATTATTCATAAATTCCGAAAATTACACCAATGAATCCGTAAAAATACATGTATCCAAGATAGATAATCCATATCTAACATATTCCAACATAATATCGATTCACACGAAGAGATCGAAAGCAAAACACCCAAGACCCGAAATTCTAGATCCAAGAATCATTACCTTGATTTGGAGTGATGAAACTGATTTAGATGATGATTAATCCAACTTAGAAGCTTGAAGATGATGCTAGATGATTGCAGCTCGAAAAGACCTTTCCGAATCGCCCGAGCTCGTCCGAAATGATTGAGAAATGAAGAAATGACGAAAGTTGGACCAAACTGTCCTATATATACTATCCCAGTTTAGCGCGCGCTAACTCTTGATGTTAGCGTGCGCTAACGCGTGTACAGGGTAGTCCAGTACCCCCTGACTGAATCGTTAGCGTGCGCTAAGTACCTTTGGTAGCGTGCGCTAACAGCCTGTCCTTAGCGTACGTTAACCTTATGTTAGCGTGCGCTACCTGATAGTTGATATCCAAAATCCTGGAGTCCAGAACCTACTGTCCCCTGTTCTGAGCGCGCTAGCATGCGCTACTCTGAAGTTTTAGCGTGCGTTACCAGCATAGTTAGCGTACGCTACTTACCACTCGTAGCGTGCGCTACGAATTTCCCAAATCAGCCCAGTACCTTACGGGTATGCGCCTCACTTGCGCTAGCGTGCGCTAATACTGAATCATTACGTGCGTTACATGCACCTCATTAGCGCGCGCTAACTACAATGGGTAGCGTGCGCTACCTCTCAAACTGAAAATCAAAACATGATGATGATGATGACAATAATATCGGCCCGATCTCAAACAGTGATGATCCCAAAATACGCCGAATGGTGAACATAGTTGACTGAATATGAATGATGAATGATTATTAGAATGAAAAAAAATTCTGAGTGGCAGATACTGAATGATAATAAATGAATTCACAACTGGGTATTACATACTCCCCCCCTTAAAAAGAGTTTCGCCCTCGAAACTGAGGGTAAACAACTCGGGATATGAACTATCCATCACGATCTGAAGACAATAACGCCTAAGTAGTCCTTGGGACCAAATCAACCGCAAGCCCGAGTCCCCAAGACTTGACGTCTCGAAACACATCGAGCGATTCCCAAATTATCACGAAATCTCGAGCACAACGTCGAAGGGATGAACTCCCAACAAAAGACCCAAATCTCAAGATTCTCGAAAATGATCATAATAAGATAGACCAACAATAAGTGATTCACACTCACGATACATTATTACGGATAGATTTACACAATCATCCAAAAACAAGGTTACATCTCAAATGTACCCATCATCGATATCCTCCCATATCATCGATTTCCTCTATCTCAACGATTTAAGGTATATCCGACGATGAACTCGCCGCTAACTAAGAGCTCAGAAGGTCACGAGAATGAAACTGACAAAAATGAATGATGAATGATAAATGACTACAAATCCGACAAGGATTTAGAATGACTCACCAAGGTGAATTAATAATGTCATGAGTGATAGTTCCTTGAAGTGATTGGAACCGCCGTTCCTCGTGAATTGAATGATTAATCGATAATTATGAGTCCCAACATGATTGATATACATGATGAATGAATTATATGAATGAATGAACGACAATGAAATGAATGATTATCCTCCTACCGAGCAAGAATTAACTTACTCAAAACTGGTGATGAATGTCCTTACCTCGGGCTCTCGAAGCCTGATAGGGCCCCCTGAAAGAAGTATGGACTGGAGTAACAAAATCCCTCGAGGCCCTTGAGCTCTCTTGAGATTTCTTGGCGCTAGAACCCTGCAGATTTACTGCGGTGTCCTGCCTCCCACAGAAAACACACAATAGGCACCGTACACCGGTACTAACGTGACTCTTGAATCACGATTAAAGCAAAGCGGCGGTCGAACTCGTCGCCGATAGGAAGATCTTTGTCCCGGCCACGAAGATGACTAGAAAACGACCCCTTGGATGACGGAGCCCGATGTCCCTCTGAACGAGCCGGCATTCTAGTCCTCTCACCAAGAAATCAAGGATGCTTCTGAGTAAGCTCCTTGATCAAAAGCTCTGCTCCAAGAGCCTTCCCGATGAACTCACTAAGTGAATTACAATTGTGATTGAACAACTGCATCCTCAGCTGCGGATTTAGCCTCTTGCTAAAATACTTAATTTTATCCGCCTCAGTACGGATAATTGACGAAGCAAACTGAAGTAGTCCCTGAAACTTCTCAGCAATGACAATAACACCCTCGTCCTCATCGGGTTCGGGGTTCAAAACCTCTGACAACTTGGCTTCACGAAGTGGAGCCGGATAATACCTATCTAACATGAGAGTCTTGAACTCGCTCCAAATACAATCACGATCGATGGGTTTCACAGAATGCCACCACGAATAAGCGCCCTTACTCAAGTAATAAGCCGCTACTGCCACTTTACTCTCCTCCGGACACTGAACCATGTCGAAGAGTTTATCAAAATGCTCGAGCCAATGAACAATATCATCTGGTTCTGACGAACCCTCAAAAGTAGGCGGCATCTGTCGAGAGATATCGCCAACAATCTGATTCACTCCTCCAGTATGTCCATGAAATGGCACCTGGCATCCCTGTTGCGGTGGACCACGAACCATCGAGGTCTGCATGGTCTCCACTATCTGCGTCATCTGAGTCATCTGGGCCATCATGCCCTGCATAAATATGAATGGATCAACCCGAACACCTTCCGAGTGAGATGCCTCTCGGGTACGACTCCCTGACAGTGAATGATTATCTGCTGATGAATGAGTAGCCTCGCTATTTGATGAATTAATGATATCCCTCGCGTTCGTGTGGGCATGCACACGAGATCCCGGGTTCCGGCCCGCACCGCGGCCTCTTCCCCTGCGTCCTCTGACAGCTCTATCCATACTGAAGTAGGAAAGTCACATGATGATTATATATTCCGCATGAATATCGCATTATGATTACGTTACAGAGTGACAGTAATGAGCATACATGCTCTCGCACAATGAATGCATTAATGATTTAATGAAATGATCGTCGACATTACGTCAGAGTATGATAAGACCGTATGAAACATTAAATGAGGTAACATGATTGCCTGATGAAATTCCCGAAATGATTACCTTGAACAAGTTAACAAGGTTGAAAATTCGATCCTCAAGATCAACAACGGAACCGTGAGGTGGGCTGAATGATTAATGAATTAACTGAACAATGAGATTGACTGAATGAGGAACGAATTAACTGAGCAATGAGATTGATTGAGTGACGAGTGAATTAGCTAAACGATGAGGTTAATTGAGTGATGAACGAAGCAACTGAGTAATGATATTGACTGAGTGATGAATGAATTAACATGATCGACAAGATCAGAATGATGATTGAGGATTATTAACTGATGAATGAGTTGACCCTTAATGCTTACAGAAGCCACACGTGTCCCAAAACAATTAGTCATGAATCAATCATAACACTAATATCGCATATAGGTTTCAACAAGGCATGAACAATTAATGACATGATGAATGTATGAACATAAAGAGAATCGAGTCCTTACACAGGTCATACGAAGCTTCGAGGTCTCGCGATACTAGTCTTCACTGACGACGACTCGATGAATGAATGACTCGTGCAGTCGTACTAATATTACGACTCACAAAACTCGATCGACTAGATTGTCATAACGACAATCCCACTACTACGCGTCGGTAGGACCACATAACTCACATCTCGGGTATTTCACAACTCAAAGCTCGATACCATTTACGTAACACCCCAAATCCTATTGGGTTATTACGGTTGCACCCCACGCCAGGAGATCCACCAGGCGAACATGACTAAAAATACATTAATTAACACAACAAGGGAAAATCATAGTCCCTACCATGATATCCGGCACAATATTCCGATAAGGAATTTCAACGACAAAAGTAGCCTACATGGCCAAAAATGAAATACAACAACATCCACGAACATCTGTTCGGGTAATACAACACGACAACAACTGACAAGACTGGAGTACACTCCAACCGACTGACCGACAATGAACAACTAGTACTAGTATCGCTCGAATGCCTCGTCGCCATCATCATGCCCCTGTGTCTCAACTCTCTCCTCGCAAGCACCTAAAACATGAAAAACATGTTCCGCCCCCACGGGGTCAGTTAACCAGATAATGAACATCAAATACATGTATAACATGATATGCATCCAAGGCAGAATGAAACGGTACAATGATGATAATAATACGAGATGCTCACAAACCAGAGTACGAACCGAGCATTCGTGAAATACTATGCCCACGGCATACTATTAATACCTGTTCGACAGGTTAGAACATAAATGCCCAACGGCGAATCATAATCACAGAATACCACAATGAATTAAACGACATGAACCAAACCAGAACTGAATTTAATATGAATCATAATGCCCAAAGGCTCCAATGAAAATACCAAGGCATTACAAAAGGCCTGAAAGTCGTTCATCGGAAGTTAACAAATATCACAAACACCTGAAGTCAAAACAGCCCGAAGCTGTATCAATGAGGGCCGAAGCCACGGCACGAAGCCGTATCACAATAAGGGCCGAAGCCACGGCATCCAGCCGTATCACAATAAGGGCCGAAGCCATGGCATCCAGCCGTATCACAATTAGGGCCGAAGCCACGACATACAGTCGTATCACAATTAGGGCCGAAGCCACGGCATCCAGCCGTATCACAATTAGGGCCGAAGCCACGGCATCCAGCCGTATCACAATGAATGATAGTGTGCTGCCTTGAGTCGGCCAACACGATGATAGTAACACACGGATAGACACCGTCCTTGACAGTCCCAAATTAACACCTCGATTGCCTTAGGACGGCCAACCGACAACAATGATGCAGCGGATGATTCAATACCTCGATTGCCTAAAACGGTCAATCGACAACAATGATACCATAAATGATTGAACACTTCGATTTGCCTGAGAACGGCCAATCGATAACAATGACACGATGAATGAGTGAATACCTCGATTGCCTTAGAAAGGTCAATCGATAACAATGATTTAGTGAATGATTGAACATTTCGAATTGCTTGAGAACGGCAATTCGATAACAATGATATGAAGGATGCCTCGGCACCTTTAATCGGTTACCGACGACGAAGGTGAGAAATGAATAAACCAATGCCTTTAATCGGCCTGTACAATTTTAATGACAATCTAAACAGGAATAACAATGATCTCAACGATGTCTTTAATTGACATCTATATTAACAACAATCGATACATCGATACCGCGAACCGGCTATCGACAATGACATTAATAATGAGTATCACAATGCCTTGAATCGGCCGTTAACGAACAACAATAAACATTTGGCAAAATTGCCGAAAGGTATCGTATCGAACGATCTCTTGATATCAATGAATTCATGAAGAGACTAAGTCTCGGAATGATACAACACATTCATACACATACATGATGACATTAGCTCATTGACTAGTACAAGTATAAAACTTGCCTCAAACCGAAGGCGAGAAGGTACTTCCACGATCAACGTCCTTAGTGAAATTACCGGCCGCTCGAACAACCTTAAACAACACAAAAACCAACAATTCTCTTAATACATGAATCAAGCATGATCACAACCAACTCAAAAGTCGATACAACAATACCCGAAACTCATTGGGGCATTTAAACCAATGCGTTGTAAACAATCTCCAATTGTTTATAACCAAAACTCATTTACCTCCGAAACCAACTCCCAATGAATGATTCAAAACCACAAAAACTCATGAATACTATCAATAATCCAATAGGAATACTTAGAACGATATTTCAACAACATTTAGTCGAAAACCCCCAAAATTCCAAAGTCAACCCATAAGGGTTCTTGAACAATTCCTCAATTATTCATAAATTCCGAAAATTACACCAATGAATCCGTAGAAATACATGTATCCAAGATAGATAATCCATATCTAACATATTCCAACATAATATCGATTCACACGAAGAGATCGAAAGCAAAACACCCAAGACCCGAAATTCTAGATCCAAGAATCATTACCTTGATTTGGAGTGATGAAACTGATTTAGATGATGATTAATCCAACTTAGAAGCTTGAAGATGATGCTAGATGATTGCAGCTCGAAAAGACCTTTCCGAATCGCCCGAGCTCGTCCGAAATGATTGAGAAATGAAGAAATGACGAAAGTTGGACCAAACTGTCCTATATATACTGTCCCAGTTTAGCGCGCGCTAACTCCTGATGTTAGCGTGCGCTAACGCGTGTACCGGGTAGTCCAGTACCCCCTGACTGAATCGTTAGCGTGCGCTAAGTACCTTTGGTAGCGTGCACTAACAGCCTGTCCTTAGCGTACGTTAACCTTATGTTAGCGTGCGCTACCTGATAGTTGATATCCAAAATCTTGGAGTCCAGAACCTACTATCCCCTGTTCTGAGCGCGCTAGCGTGCGCTACTCTGAAGTTTTAGCGTGCGTTACCAGCATAGTTAGCGTATGCTACTTACCACTCGTAGCGTGCGCTACGAATTTCCCAAATCAGCCCAGTACCTTCGGGATCGCGCCTCACTTGCGCTAGCGTGCGCTAATACTGAATCATTACGTGCGTTACATGCACCTCATTAGCGCGTGCTAACTACAATGGGTAGCGTGCGCTACCTCTCAAACTGAAAATCAAAACATGATGATGATGATGACAATAATCTCGGCCCGATCTCAAACAGTGATGATCCCAAAATACGCCGAATGGTGAACATAGTTGACTGAATATGAATGATGAATGATTATTAGAATGAAAAAAAATTCTGAGTGGCAGATACTGAATGATAATAAATGAATTCACAACCGGGTATTACAGATATGAAGAGGATTTCTCGATCAAACGAAGTGCAACCTTCGAGTCGACCTCCACCCAAACTTTGGTGAAATTATGTTCGATGCATAAATTGAGCCACCTCCAAATGGCGTAGATTTCAGCAAAATTATTGGTTTGAGCCCCAATAAATTCCGAAAACATGAAAAGTGGATTCCCGAAATGATCCCGAGCAATACCCCCCGCGGCCGCAACGCCCGGGTTACCTTTCACGGCACCATCCGTATTGAGTTTCCACCATCCCCTATCCGGTTTAATCCAACGAACCGCCCGAGTTTGATATTTCGGTCCCGGGCTCGGTTTGATGCCCATGAAATCTGCAATTGTATCAGCCCCCTTCCAAAAATTTCTTTTAATTTTGCCACGAACTTTAATGTTGTTAATGTAGTTCCAAATACACTTACACACAAGTTTCGACATAAATGGAATATTAACAACCCTCTTATCGTTCCTACAACACCAAAGAAACCATAGAATGAGTATCGGAATGATGTGAAAAATGTGAAGAGTGCCCTTCGCTTTACCAAACCAATTGGCAATGATAAGATTAAAGTAAGAGGACACAAGAATTTTAATACCGACGAGGTTATGAAAAAACTTCCACACATCTTTAGCAACCGGGCCATGAAGAAAGAGGTGTGGAAGATCTTCAACCCCATTACAACAATAGAAATTATTGGTAGCAAGGATTACCCTCCGCAATAGACCATCCGGCGTTGAGATCCATTTATGCACCTTAACCATAAAAAGAGAGATGGTAGGTGTGGTAAGTGGATTCCAACAATACCGCAGAATATTATGCGGAGGTTTTTTTTTACGAACCAGCTCCCAAGCAGTTTTGAAAGAAAAAATCCCATTAGGGGAGAGAGTCCATGAAGGCTTCATGGAGGGGAAAGTAGGTAGAGAGCAAATATGATCACAAATGCCAAGCGGGAGCTTGCGACTAATTTTTTTCCTATCCCACTCCCCATTATTCCAATAAAAATCAATTTTATTTTTGGACTTAGTATGGTAGAAGTTTGTGAGAGGGCTGAATTCACACCAATTGTCATGCCAAACAAACACATCATTATTGCCACTATGCCAAAAAATTTTATCATTTGCAATCGATCTAATACCACAAAGGTTTTTCCTAGTAGGAGAACTTTTGGGGTTAAGTTTAATAATCATGGGGTGGATTCGAGAACAATATTTTTGCAGTAAGAAATTGGACCAAATGTTATTAGATGTTCGCAATCTCCACCACATTTTAACATGGGCAGCCCGAATAATGTCATTGAGATCCCGACAGCCAAGACCCCCCTCATCTTTGGGGAAACAAAGTCGATTCCAAGCGGCCCAATGCAACTTCCGTTTGTTGTCATTAGTTCCCCAAAGAAATTTATTGAATAATCTTTCTATGAAAAGAATGACATTATCAGGGGGTTTAAGCACATGTAAGTTATAAAAGGCAATGGAGTTTAAGACCGAATTAATTAATTCAAGGCGCCCCCCGGTCGAAAGCAAATGGTGGTTCCAAGTAGTGATTTTATTTTTAATCTTCGAGAGGAGGGGAGCGTACATATCAAAGGATTGAAACCCTTTCCATAAGGGGACGCCAAGATACGTAATCGGTAATTCAACTTTATTAAACCCCGCAATTCATTGCACCCAACTAGCAATTTGAGGGGTCGGATTGTTCATAATAAAATTACTTTTGTGGTTGTTGATATTTTGCCCGGAGACGTTCTCATAGTGAGTAATGCAATTATTAAGAATGTGGAGACTTCTTTTGGAAGCATTAAGAAAAATGAGAATATCATCGGCATACGCAAGATGGGTGATTTTCACTTTTTTCTTAATCTTATAGTAGATCGAAGGATTATTGGAAAACATTCGATCAATACTCCTAGAGAAGTAATCCGCGGCAATCACAAAAATAAGAGGGGAAAGAGGATCCCCTTGTCGAATACCTCTCCCGCTTTTGAAAAACCCCCTCGGCTGCCCATTCACAAGGACCGAAAACCAACAATTGGAAATGCACGATTTGATATAACAAATCCAAACATTAGAAAAACCAAAGCTAGACATCACTTGAAAAATAAAATTCCAATTGATCCTATCATATGCTTTTTCCAAGTCAAGTTTAATAATGGTATTAGTAACCGATTGAGAAATATAATGAGTGACTTCGTGAGCCATCAAAATATTATCCATAATATTCCTACCTTTGATGAAGCCCGACTGAGCCGGATTGATAATGGATGGGAGAATTTTTCCAAGTCTCTTACTAAGAATTTTCGAGATGAGTTTATAAGAAGTGTTGCATAAACTTATCGAGCGAAAATCTTTCCATGATTGAGGGTTATTATTTTTTGGGATGAGTGTAATGGTGGTCGAAGTGAAGGCCCGAGGCAACGGGGAACCACCAAAAAAATCCAAAACGGCATCAAAAACATCCCAACAAACAATATCCCAACATATTTGGAAAAATTTAGCATTAAATCCATCCGGCCCGGCAACACTCTCACCATCCATGTCAAAAACAGAACTTCTAACTTCATCAATAGTAGGAATACTACAAAGAATATTATTAACCTCATTAGATATGTTATTGGGGACCACCCGGGGATCGATATCGTCTAAACATGTGTTTTGCTCCGTAAAACAATTGGAGAAATAAGAAACCGCGGACTTACTTATCTCCTCGGGATTCGTGATCCTGCGATCATTGTCCCGAATCGAGTGAATAAAGTTTTTATGTCTTTTCTTCTTCACAATGGAATGAAAAAATTGGCTGTTCCTTTCCCCTTCAATGAAAAAATTCGTGATCCATTTCACATTAGATTTTTGTTTCCAAAAATCCTCTTCCATGGACAGTACAAGGGTAAGGTTGGCGTTCATTTTTTTAAGGTTGATCAGGTTATTAATGGAGGGGATTAGATCAAAATCATTTTCGGCAACTTCCACCGCATATTGCGCATGATCAATTTTAGTAAAAATATTCCCAAATTGAAACTTATTCCATTCCTAAAGGGTGTGTTTTAATCTCGACAACTTCTCGACGAGTTTAAACATCCCTCTAGCATTGGTAAAAAGTTCCCAAGATTCCTTCACAGTAGGTATGAAAAGATGATGTTTAACCCACATATTTTGAAATCTGAAGGACGATTTGGGTTTAGAGATATTATTACTAAACTCGCACAACATGGAGTTATGGTCCGATTTATATTTAGGGAGATGTCTAATGGACATGAAAGGAAAAGCCGAATACCACTCAGGGGAGAGAAGGATCCTATCTAATCTTTGCCACACTCCATCATTATACCAGGTGTAAGGGGAGCCCACAAATCCACCATCAGTCAAGTTGCAGTTCAACAAAGCATCATTGAACTCCTCCATTTCTGATTGGATTCGGGCAGCCCCTCCTTTTTTCTCGTCCGGGTGGAGGATAATATTGAAATCCCCCCCAACCATCCAAGGTATCTGGCTATTGCTAATGGAGAGAAGATCATCCCATTGGTCCCTTCTCTCAATTTTGGTATTTCTACCATAAACCACAGTTAAAAGGAAGGGGAAGGTAAGGGAATTACAAACCACTTCGACATGAAGCAATTGCGCTGTATTTTGTAGAATATTGATTCGAACACCAGGTTCAGAAAATAGCCATATGTGGTTACTGATATTTGAAGAAACGTTAGAAAACCCAAATCGTTTCAGAAAAAAATTTGAATCCAAAGTCACTTTAGGTTCAATGAGAACCAAAATGTTAAACTTGTGTTTTCTTTTAAGCATTCTAATTTTGTTTTGGGCAGGTTTGTTCCCAATACCTCTAATATTCCAAAAAAATGTACTAATCATTGATGTGTAGTACTACTTCTCGTCCTCCTTTTTGGAATATTATCAGTTTTGGTTTTAATTTTCTTGTTACTAGAAATATTCATTTTTCCTTTAATCTTCATTTTGGCTAAGCGATCCTCATCAAGATCAGAACATTCGTCATTGTTATCCGAAAGAGATTGCTCTCGGATCGATTTTTTGGATTTTGCGGGCTTGTCAGTTCCTTCACCTGTATCATAATCAAGATCATCGTTAGATTGAGAAAAATGGTCACAGCTGCTGCCCGCATCACATTTCTCAGTTGGGTAGTCCACGTTGGATACCCTAACATCAACAAGATTTTCAAATTCAGCAAGCATATTAATATCAGGGGGTTTAAAAATAATTATGTCTGATATGTTGCCCCTAATAACATTATCATCATCAGTTGGGTTGCCAGAAGCCCCAGGCGAATCCCTTTTTTTTTGAGTTGCCTCATCCAATTTTACCGGGGGATGATTAGTTGGTTTGGGGCTATGGGGATGACAATTTATGGTGAGATTTTCAGTCCCTTGGTTACGAGATTCCTTTAGGTGTAAGATTGATTTGTCATTAACAATTTTTGGTGAAACAGGGACCTGGATGGGACTGTCCATCTGGACCATATTTCGAGTGCCTCCCTTGCTGACTTCCTCCGACTCCTGAATTACCGCAAGGGCATGAAAATTATTTTGAACGCCGAGTCTCGGAGCAACAGGGTTCACAGTGGTGATCTTGGTTGGGCTTTTAGAACCTGTATTTTTTTTGGGATTTACCTACCAGCACAAAACCATCATTAGCATGAGTTTTTTGATTTGAGGTAACGTCCGCAGCGTAGTTAACTTTTTTATCAAGATTTTTATGTGTAAATACAGCAGGTTTTAGGGCTGGGTTTTTAATATAGCACTCTACTACGTCGTGGCCAATATGTTTGTAGTATTGGCAATATTTTGGTATTTTTTCAAATTCTATATCATATTCAGATTTCACATCCTCCACCTGGAGATTAATTTTTTTAATAAGGCATTCTTCCAAATTAATAACCACACACATTCTGCAAAATTCATTTTAGTCCGATTAAGCGTAAAATCATCAATCTTTACAACATTACCAACAAGACTAGCTATTGTTTTAAGAGGTCAAACATCAAACGATTGTGATGGTAAGCCATGAATTTTAAACCATACAGTAACTAATGCCGGTTCCTGCTTGAAATCAAATGTTGGAGACCACTGAAATAATCTCATAGGAAAACCTGCAAAAACATATTCTCTTTTCATCCAAAGCTTGTCACAGAGAGATTTGCTAGTCAAGTTGATGAGAACATGTTTACCATTTAAAAAATGCAATTTGCATAATCCAAAACCATGAAGTTTAAGTTGATGGGATATTACCTGATTCGACGGTTTACCGTAGGTAAATTTGGCAATAAGGGCAAATTTGTAGTATTCGGAAACTGAGTCGCATTCGGACTTTGTGAAGATGGTTGTGGGGTTAGAGTCTGACAAATCCACTGTACCGAATTTGACATCATCCGTGTCTTCCATTGAAACGACATCACGATAAGATTTGTTCACACAAGATTTTTGAGATGTCCCTCTAGCCTTCGGATCCGATTCAACTGGTGGGATATCTCCTTCCAGACAGCCCTTTGAAAAAACAGTTCCATTGACCTCCCTATGCACGGTGTTCCGGCTAGCGGCTGGTTTTGTTGGCATCGACTTGTTTGGGTCCGAATCGGCGGCCGCCGCCTTATCTAAAACGGTGTACTTAGATATGTTCGTCGTGATATGATTTGCGAGGGACAATACCTGAGGAGGAAACGTAGAAGTTGTTTTGGATGTAGGAATCGGAGGAGTTGGAGCTGGAATTTCACCCTCTTCAAGATCAACATAGACTGTAGAGCCACCAGGAACAAATATCGGCGCTCCCGATATGGATGAAATCCCGACCAGCAACCCACCCGAGAGCTGAGGAACCTGGGAATCCGAAACGATGACCGGAGCCGGAAAAACCTCCGCGAATAAGACGTCGACCGCCGCAGGAGACGTAAGGGGAGCGACCCTGTAACACCCCAAACTAGGCGGATATTACAGTGCCGTGAATCCCCGACTGGGACCCACCAGGCAAATGAAAATGATGAATTAAATAATATAATTGTAGTACCGAACCACATTATATTACCAAGTACTCCGATGAGGAGTTTAAGTACAACACACTAGGACAAACCGAATACTAGTATATTTTATATGGAGAGAAAATACACCACCCTGAACAATTAAACATCTCAAACGGAATTTGCAGCGGAAAATACAAATGATGGAAATGACTGAAATGACTGAAACAAACGGAATGACTGGGGCCCCCTACTAGTATCACTGGGACTCCTCGCCTCAACATGCTCTTACCATGCCTTTGCCTTGCCGTGACCTGAAAATAAAATCTCCCAACGAGGTCAGTTACACAGAACAACAATCCTCAGGGGTTGAAATTACACAATCATTATATATCTGAAGTTATGAAATATCCTTAGTTATGAATTACGCTGAAGAGGAGTATCATAGTACGCCCGTAGTGTTATGTGCAAGTGTACAAGACGGATGACCGGACACACCCGTCTTGTACCTAAGTAGTCTCACGGAGGTAATCATTATCGTGTGCACAGTCCAATGTATCACTCCCAATACATGGCCATCATGTGCCCGACTAAAAATTCCACACATCCGCACCCGGCCACGCAATATGAACCCAGAAGGTCATATGAACGAGAATGACCATAATGGATATCAATGAATAATAATAATCTCACAAAGTCAAGAATGACTCACCGATATGAAAGTGATAATGAAGGGATTGATAGTTTCAATGAAATGATTGGAACCGCCGTTCCTCGCTAATGAAGTGATTATTCGACAATTACAAGTCTCAATATGATTAATACAATGATGAATGAGTTATGATTATGAATGATCAACAACAAAAGGAATGAATATCCTTTTAACCGAGTAAGAATCAACTTACACAATACCAATGACAATGTCCTTCCACGAACAACGTCCTAATCGAGATACCGGTCGCTCGAACAACCTCGAATAACAATAATTACCAACAACCGTTCAATACACATATCAAGCAACAAAACACGACTAACCCGAATGTCGATACAACGATAATCAACTCATAGGGGCATTCTAACGAATACGTAACCAACCACACAACTTCGAAAATATCCAATCCCGAATATATCGAAACCAACACCAAAATGAGTATTTCGAACTATCAAAACACTTCAATGATATCAATAATCCAATAGGAATCCACAATTCAAGATCACAACAACATCAATCGGAAAATCCCCAATTAACCAATGTCAACCCCAAGGGTTCTTGAAATAATTCCGAAAATAGCCATTAAATCCGTAGGAATATATTTATCTAAGGTATATAATCCATATCTAACATGTTCCAATGATAATCCAAGCTTACACGTAGAAATCGGAAGGAAAAACCCAAAAATCCGAAATTCTAGATCCAAGAGATTAATACCTTAGATTTGATGTGATGAGGATGTTGAAATGATGATTAATCCAAAAGATAAGCTTGAAGATGATGATTGATGATTACTCCTCGAAGAACACTCTCCAAATCACCCGGAATCGCCCGAAACCGCCGAAGAAACGAAGAGAAATGATAAATGACGGAGTAAGGGCTGAACTGTCCTATTTATAGCAATCCCAGTTTAGCGCGCGCTAGCCCCAGCTCTTAGCGTGCGCTAACGGGTGTTTTGGGTAGTTCAGTACCCACTGTCCGAACACGGTAGCGTGCGCTACGTACCTTTTGTAGAGTGCGCTACAACCATACCATTAGCTTGCGTTAATACTCATGGTTAGCGTGCGCTAACGAATTATTTGATGCCCAGTACTGGAATCCAGAAACCGTCTGTCCTCTGATCTGACCTCGGTAGCGTGCGCTACAACCAATATTTAGCGTGCGCTATAATATCGATTGCGTACGCTAAAAACAACTCATAGCGTGCGCCATGAATTAATCCAGTGTAGTCCAGTAGCCACTGGACTCAACCTGATCTGTCCTTAGCGCGCGCTACAACAATTATTAGCGTGCGCTACTACAACCCACTAGTGCGCGCTACTTACCACTCGTAGCGTGCGCTACTTATAACTCACCTGCAGTCCAGTACATTCTGGACTGCAGCCAGGGTAACATTAGCGTGCACTAATGCTGAGTGGTAGCGTGCGCTACCTGTACTCAATTAGCGCGCGCTAGAAAGAGTACGTAGCGTGCGCTACTCCTCACGCACAGCCCACAATGAAAATGACAATGATGATAAACACGGCACGGAACTCCAATTAGATTAGTGATGAACGACGATTGATACACGATACAATTACTCTGAACGGTGAATACCATGATTGAATATGAGTGACAAATGATCATTAATGAGTGAAATTACTGAATGATAAATACTGAATGATAATTACTGAATTACAACCGGGTATTACATACACCCCCCCTTAAAAGAGTTTCGTCCCCGAAACTAAGGGTCAAACAACTCGGCATAACTCTCCCGCATACTATTCTCGGTTTCCCAAGTAGCCTCTTCGACTCCGTGCCTAGACCACTGAATCTTAACCAAAGGAATCGTCTTATTCCTCAACTGTTTGATTCGCCGCTCTAAAACTCGCATAGGACGCTCCTCATATGAATGATCGTCGGCGATCTCGATTTCATCGAACTGAAGTATGTGACTCGGGTCGGCAACATACTTCCGCAACTGAGAGACATGAAACACATTATGAATTCGGCTCAACGCCGGAGGTAGAGCCAGTCGATAAGCTAACTCGCCTACTCGATCTAAAATCTCAAACGGTCCAATGAATCTCGGACTCAACTTCCCCCTCTTCTCGAAACGAAAGATACCACGACTCGGGGATACCTTTACCAAAACATGGTCACCTGATTCGAACTCTAAAGGTCTACGACGGTTATCTGCATATGATTTCTGTCGACTCTGAGCGGTCAACAAACGACTCCTGATCAAAGTTACCTTCTCACGGGTGGCTATAAGCATATCGGGCTCGGTGCCGATTGATTCTGATAGGTCATCCCAACACAAAAAAGATCGACAACGACGACCGTACAAGGCCTCGTAAGATGCCATCTTAATCGAAGCATGCCAACTATTATTATACGTGAACTCGATCAATGGTAGTTGGGCTTCCCAATCGTCTTTCCAATCGATCACCCAGATCGTATTCATGCCACGATGACTCGTCCGCAAACTCGTGATGAAATCCATAGAAATGTCTTCCCACTTCCATTCAGGAATAGGAAGAGGATTCAGCATACCCGCCGGTCGCTGATGTTCAATCTTAACTTGTTGACAGGTTAAGCATCTCGAAACAAATTCTACGACTTCTCGTTTCATATTACTCCACCAGTAATTTTGTTTCAAGTCCTTGTACATCTTGCTAGACCCCAGATGAACAGAATAAGGGGTAGCATGAGCTTCTTTCAAAATCGAGTTTTTCAACTCGTCATTCGCCGTACGCACAACCGATTCTTAAACCTCAAAAGTCCATCCTCGTGGACCACAAATCCAGGGGCTTTCCCCTGAACCACATCCTCACGGATGCATAACAATGATGGGTCCGAACCCTGATTCTCTCTTATTGCCTCCTCAAGTGACAATGAGATCTCCAACATACAAAGCTGTCCCTGAACTCGCTGAAGCCATACCTCGATCTCGGGTCTAAGGAATTCCTGCTGAAGTTCCTTCTGAACTGTTAAATGGGCAAGCATCTGCTCCTGAACGGACTTACGACTCAAGGCGTCGGCGACAACGTTTGCCTTGCCCGGGTGGTAAAGGATCTCGATATCATAATCTTTCATTAATTCCAACCACCATCTCTGTCGCATATTTAACTCCTTCTGAGTAAATATATACTTTAAACTCTTATGATCGGTGAATATTTGACAGGTAACGCCATAAATATAATGACGCCAAATCTTCAAAGCGAACACCACGGCTGCTAGCTCCAGGTTGTGTGTCAGATAATTAACCTCGTAAGGTCTCAATTGCCGCGAAGCATAGGCAATAACCTTTCCATTCTGCATGAGCACACATCCGAGACCCTGTCCGGACGCATCACTATAAACCACAAATCCTTCCGTCCCCTGCGGCAAGGAAAGTACAGGTGCTGACATTAACCGTCTCTTGAGTTCCTCAAAACTCCATTGACACGTGTCGGACCACGTGTATTTCTTATCCTTCCATAAAAGGCTTGTCAAGGGTTGAGCGATTCTAGAAAATCCCTCCACAAATCGCCGATAATAACCCGCTAATCCGAGGAAACTTCGGATTTCCTTAACATTCTTCGTAGGTAGCCAATCTCGAATAGCCTCCGTCTTCTGAGGATCGACACGAACTCCGTCTGATGAAATTACGTGTCCGAGAAACGTCACTTCGGACATCCAGAACTCACATTTGGAAAACTTCCCATAAAGTTGTTCTCGTCTCAACACGTGGAGCACTTGATGAAGGTGAAACTCGTGTTCCTCTCGGTCACGAGAATAAATCAAAATGTCGTCGATGAAGACAACAACAAACTGATCTAAAAAGTCGATGAAAACCCGATTCATTAACTCCATGAATACCGCAGGTGCGTTAGTTAGTCCGAACGGCATAACTGCGAACTCATAATGACCATAGCGCGTACGAAACGCTGTCCTCGTGATATCCGACTCTCGAATCCGCAACTGATGATATCCAGATTTTAAGTCGATCTTGGAAAATACTAAAGCTCCCTGAAGTTGATCCAAAAGATCGTCGATACAGGGTAAAGGGTACTTATTCTTGATCGTCACCCCTGTTCAACTCCCGATAATCAATACATAAGCGAAATGAACCATCCCTCTTCTTGACAAACAACACTGGTGCTCCCCACGGGGACGCACTCGGTCAGATATAACCTTTCTCGAATAACTTGTAACACCCCAAACTAGGCGGATATTACAGTGCCGTGAATCCCCGACTGGGACCCACCAGGCAAATGAAAAGGGTGAATTAAATAATATAATTGTAGTACCGAACCACATTATATTACCAAACACTCCGATGAGGAGTTTAAGTACAACACACCAGACAATATCAATACTAGTGTATTTTTTATGTAGATAAAATACACCACCTGAATAAATAAACATTACAAACGGAATTTGCAGCGGAAAATACGAATGACGTAAATAATCAAATGACTCAAAATGATCGAACAAACGGAATGACCGGGGCCCCTACTAGTATCATCGGGACTCGCCGCCAACATGCTCTTCCCGTGCCTTTGCCTTGCCGTGACTCAAAACAAAATCCCCAGTAAATCGCCATACGTAACAACAATCCTCAAGAGTTGAAATCACACAATCATGAATTAATCAAGTTATGAAATATTCTTAATTATGAATTACGCCAAGAGGAGTACCATAGTACGCCCGTAATGTTCTGTGCAAGTGTACAAGACGAATGTCCGACACATCCGTCCTTGTACCTAATTAGTCTCACGGAGGTAAGCGTTACTGTGCACACCCAATGTATCGGTGAACCCAATACATGACCATCGTGTGCCCGACTAAAAATTCCACACACCCACACCCGCCACGCAATATGAACCCGAGAAGGTCATATGAACGAGAATGACCGTAATGAAAATCAAAGAATAAGTAATAATCAGACAAAGTCAAGAATGACTCACCGAGATGAGAGAAAGAATGAAATTAATGATAGCTCAACGAAAAGATTGGAACCGTCTCCTTATGATCAAGTGATTAATTGACAATAACAAGTTTTAATATGATTAATACAATGATGAATGAGTTATGATTATGAGTAATCATGAACAATAGGAATGAGTATGCTTTTAACCGTGTATGTATTAACTTACTGAATACCGATGAAGAATGTCCGTCCACGAACAACGCCCTAACCAAGATACCGATCGCTCGAACAACCTTAATTCAATACAATTGCCAACAATCCGATCAATAACGAATTAAACACGAATATAACGAACTCAAGACGCCGATACGATTAAACCAAGTTCATTGGGGCATTATATCGAACACTTTGAGGCCAACTTTGATTGATTACCACTAAACCTCAAATAATACCAACTTCAAATCCCCAAGAAGTGATTCAAAACAACTAAACATCTCCAATACGATCAATAATCCGTTATGAATATCCAAAACGTGATTATAACAACAATTAATCGGAAATCCCCAAATCCAACTCGATATTCAAAGTGTTCTTGAATAAATCTCTCAAAAATCCAATGAATCCTTATACAAACTCATAATCATATACATATCCCTTCATATAACATGATTATAACGTCCAAAACATCATAACTCAACACCAAATCGAAATCCAAGGTGTTGAAGAGCTTACCTCTTGAAGATCCAACCACTACGATCCGATGAACACGAGTTATAACGAGTATCCAAGCTTCCCAAAGGAATGAAGATGATGAAGATTACACACTCAGGTGATTGATGATGATGAAATCACTCTCTCAACACTCTCTCTCGTATGAAGAAGGAAAATGAAAAAGTGAGGTGAAATGACTCGCCAAATCATTAAGTATCACGGAAGTTACGGCCGTAACTCGGCCCTCTTACGGCCGTAACTTTCCAAGTCAACGGCCTTACGGCCAGAATCGCCAACTCAGACGGCCGAACTCAAGCTTCGTCCGAAAGCTCGCCGATGCACTTACGGCCGTAGAATCGTTCCTTAGTTACGGCGTAACTCGCCTTCGTCAAAAACACCGCCGACACCTTACGGCCAGACCGCACACCTTACGGCCGTAACTCGGATGATACGGCCGTATCCGCCAACCTTACGGCGTAACCCGCCTTCGTCAAAAATGGCCGGACATCCTTCTGCAGCCAGACGGCCGCATTCGCCAAGCCTTACGGCCGTACTGCCTCGACTTACGGCCGTATGCCGCAACCCTTACGGCCGTAAGTCACCCCGATCGGCAACACCCGAAATTTACGAACGCCACTTACGGCCGTATCTCGCCTTCCCTTACGGCCGTAACTCACCTTCGGCCAAAATGCCCGGCACTTCTGGGACCACTTACGGCCAGAATCGCCAGCCTTACGGCCGTACCCGCTGACTTACGGCCGTATCCCAGAACCTTACGGCCGTAACTCGATGCTGGCCAAGGTGAATCAATCCGATAATTCCGATTCCACGATACGACTGATGAATGGTCCGACATAACATACGAATGTGAAAATGAACAAGTCTAACACGAGCCAAAGATGATACTCTCAGTACAAGGCTATCAATCACAATGAAAATGATAAAACTCCCGTCTCGATCTAAAAACGGAGATAAAATGACGATCGGTAACTGATATACGATTACAACATGCCAACATTGAACGCAATTGAGTGATTCATGAATGATGAGTGATTATTAATGAGTGAGAATTACTGAGTGACAATTACAGACTGATAATTACTGAATGAAAATGAATGAATTACAACCGGGTATTACATACTCCCCCCCTTAAAATAGTTTCGTCCCCGAAACTAAGGGTCAAACAACTCGGGATGACTCTCCCGCATACTCTCTTCGGTTTCCCAAGTGGCCTCTTCGACTCCGTGTCTAGACCACTGAATTTTAACCAAAGGAATCGTCTTATTCCTCAACTGCTTGATTCGCCGCTCTAAAACTCGTATAGGACGTTCCTCATATGAATGATCATCGGCGATCTCGATTCGCTTAATCCGGAGTATGTGACTCGGTCGGCAACATACTTCCGCAATCGAGAGACATGAAATACATTATGAATTCGGCTCAACGCGAGGTAAAGCCAATCGATAAGCTAACTCGCCCACTCGATCCAAAATCTCAAACGGTCCAATAAATCTCGGACTCAACTTTCCCTCTTCCCAAAACGGAAAATACCTCGACTGGGATACCTTGACCAAAACGTGGTCGCCGTCTCGAACTCTAGTGGTCGATTTACGATTATCTCGCATAGATTTCGCCGACTGAGCCGTCAACATACGACTCTGATTAAAGCTACCTTCTCTCGGCGGCTATAAGCATATCGGGCTCGGTGCCGATTGATTCGACAAGTCATCCCAACACAAAGGAGACCGACAACGACTACCGTACAAGGCCTCGTAAGGTGCCATCTTAATGGAAGCATGCCGGCTATTATTATACGTGAACTCGATCAATGGTAGTTGGGCTTCCCAATCGTCCTTCCAATCGAGGACGCATGCCCTCAACATGTCCTCTAATGTCTGAATAGTCCTCTCTGATTGTCCGTCGGACCGAGGATGAAAAGCGGCATCGAGATTGAGCCGAGTTCCCATAGCACGATGAATCGATTTCCAAAATGAGACACAAATCGTCCGTCACGATCGGAAACGATACTCTTAGGAGTACCATGAAGTCGACTATCTCTTTGATGAACAATCGAGCCAGTCTCTCAGACCCCACGTTTCCTTGATCTCAAGGAAATGAGCTGATTTGGTTAAGCGGTCCACGATCACCCGGATCGTATTCATGCCACGACGACTCGTCGGCAAACTCGTGATGAAATCCATAGAAATGTCTTCCCACTTCCATTCGGGAATAGGAAGAGGTTTCAAGATACCCGCCGGCCGATGTTCAATCTTAACTTGTTGATGAGTTAAGCATCTCGAAACAAATTCTGCGACTTCTCGCTCATATTACTCCAACAAGAATTTTGTTTCAAGTCCTTGTACATCTTGCTAGACCCCGGATGCACGAATAAGGGGTAGCATGAGCTTCCTTCAAAATCGAGTTTTTCAACTCGTCATTCACGGTACACACAACCGATTCTTAAACCTCAAAAGTCCATCCTCGTGGACCACAAATCCAGGGCTTTCCCGAGCCACATCCTCACGGATGCGCAACAATGAAGGGTCTCGAACTCTGGTTCTCTCTGATTACCTCCTCGAGTGACGATGAAATCTCTAACATACAAAGCCGTCTCGAACTCGCCGGCTGGACCTCGATCTCGGGTCTAAGGAATTCCCGAAGTTCCTTCGAATCGTTAGACGAGCAAGCATCCGCTTCCCGAACGGACTTGCGACTCAAGGCGTCGCGACAACGTTCGCCTTGCCCGGTGGTAGAGGATCTCAATATCATAGTCCTTGATTAATTCCAACCACTGCCTCTCGACGCATATTTAACTCCTTCGAGTAAATATATACTTTAAGCTCTTATGATCGGTGAATATCGGCGGTGACGCCATAAAGGTAATGACGCCGGATCTTCAAAGCGAACACCACTTTGCTAGCTCCGTGTCGTGGGTCGGATAATTAACCTCGTAAGGCCTCAATTGTCGTGAAGCATAGGCAATAACTTTCCCGTTCGCATGAGCACACATCCGAGACCCCGTCCGACGCATCACTATAAACCACAAATCCTCCGTCCCTCGCGGCAAGGAAAGTACAGTCCGACATTAACCGGCTCTTGAGTTCCTCAAAACTCACGACACGCGTCGGACCACGTGTATTTCTTATCCTTTCGCAAAGGTTCGTCAATGGTTGAGCAATTTTGGAAAATCCTTCCACAAATCGCCGATAATAACCCGCTAGTCCGAGGAAACTCCGGATTTCCTTAACATTCTTCGGAGTTAACCAATCTCGAATAGCCTCCGTCTTCTGAGGGTCGACACGAACTCCGTCTGATGAGATTACATGTCCGAGAAAAGTCACTTCGGACATCCAGAACTCACATTTGGAGAACTTCCCATAAAGTTGTTCGCGTCTCAACACGTCGAGTACTTGATGAAGGTGAAACTCGTGTTCCTCCCGGTCACGAGAATAAATCAAAATGTCATCGATGAAGACAACAACAAACTGATCCAAAAAGTCGATGAAAACCCGATTCATTAACTCCATGAACACCGCAGGTGCATTAGTCAATCCAAACGGCATAACCACAAACTCATAATGGCCATAGCGTGTTCGAAACGCCGTCCTCGCGATGTCCGACTCTCGAATCCGCAACTGATGATATCCGGACCTTAAGTCGATCTTGGAAAATACTGAAGCTCCCTGAAGTTGATCTAAAAGATCATCAATACGAGGTAAGGGGTACTTATTCTTGATCGTCACCCTGTTCAACTCCCGATAATCAATACATAAGCGGAATGAACCATCCTTCTTCTTGACAAATAACACTGGTGCTCCCCACGGGGACGCACTCGGTCGAATATAACCCTTCTCGAACAACTCTTCAAGTTGGTTCTTTAATTCCTGCATTTCGGTCGGGGCCATCCGGTACGGCGCCTTCGATATCGGGGACGTACTGTGCTCCAACTCAATCGTGAATTCCACATCCTCTCGTGGAGGCAAACTGTAACTCGTCTGAAAACATCGGCATATTCCTCACCACCGGAATATCCGTTAACATTATCGATGACTTCTCGGTTCGCCATATAGCACCAATAACCGACACATCCCCGATTGAGTAACCTTACCGCTTTCATCAAATTAATGACCTTACTGCAATGTAGGGATTACCTCCCGAAACACACATTCAACCCTCGTCTCAAATGATAGTGACCATACGCTTACGGACACTAATGATGGCATCATGACGATCCATCCAATCAATACCCAAGATGACGTCGTCCCTCGGCAAATCTACCACGATTAGGTCTCACGCCATACACGACCATGAAACGGACAGATTCAATCTCACGATTACACGATAATTCGTCTACCATCGTGTAGGCCAATGACATAAGGCTCACAACTAGTAGCACTACCCATTTAGTCTACTCAAACATGACTCGAAATGAATGAATGCGATGCACCAAGATCAAAAAGGGTACACACAGTTGAGATAGAATATCGAGTGTACCGAGATCATTCGGGCCTCTGGATCATCGGTCTTCTTCATCTCATAAATCCGGGCTTGCTAGTCCTGCACCGACGCTCCTGTCTCGATGGCTAAAAGCTCCAACTTTAGTCGCTCCCGTCGTTTTAAACGACGCCGATTGAGTGGCCCGATTTCGAACGGCCGATCGTTTAGGGGCACAGGATGACGCTCGAGTAGGTTTGGAGTCCCTACGGCAAAACGGGCCTTATGCCCAAGCAATTCCACAATTATGACATGTGATAGTCTGCCGGACACTTGGTACCGAGGTGACCAAGTTCCCCGCAGCTATAACAGTGATGGCCGAACCGGCCGCTCGAGACCGAGATTCCGCGGGTCTAGACGACACAGAGGTCGCTCGAAAAAGCGGAGCCCGCACGGGGTTTCTTGAAAGTGGCACGACTCCCGTCCGACCGATTACGATTCTGGACTTCTTGCTAGCGCACGAAGGTTGCCGCTTAGCAATTTCTTTAGCAAGAAGCTCGTAGGTGAGAGCTTTCAATGAACTCGCCAACGTGGTGCAATTATGATTAAGTAATCAAGTCTCATACGGGTTTCACCTCTTGTCAAATACTTGATCTTGTCCGCTTCGAGTGAATGATAGATGAGGCGAACGGAAGAAGTTCTGAAATTTCTCGGCAATGGCGAGAACATCCTCGTCTCGCCGAGGGTCGGGGTGAGCAATTCCGATGCCTTGGCCTCTCGAGTGGGGCCGGATAATACCTCTCCATCATGAGAGTCTTGAACCGATCCCAAGTACATGATCCGTCTGTGGGCTTCAACGATAACCACCATGAATGAGCGCTCTACCGAGATAGTAAGCCGCAATCGAAACCTTGTGTCCCTCGGGACACTCTACCATAGCAAACACTTCTCGAAATGCTCGAGCCAATGAATGATATCTCGCGGCTCGACGGCCCTCAAAAGTAGGTGGCCTCAAGCGAGAGATATCGCCGATGATGTTACTCACATTCCTCTCTTGCCTCGAGGTGGCGGCGAGGAGCTCACGATTCGATTGACGGAGTTATGCATCGTCTCCATCAACCGAGCCATCTCGAGTCATTTGGGCCATCATGCCTTGCATAAATGCGAGTGGATCAACCCGACACCCTCTCGACCGAGCCGTGTCCCGGTACGACTCCCGATAGGAATGATCGCGTCTGTGTGAATGAGTGGCGCCACATCGCTCGATGAGTTAGCATTATTCCCGGCATTTGCACGTGTGTTCGCACGAGTTCCTGGATTCGCCCGCTCCACGGCCTCGTCCTCCTCGTCCTTCTGCCAGCTCTTTCCATATCAAGTAGGAAAGTCACATGATGATTATATATCTCGCATGAGTATCACATTATGATTATATTATGAAATGATGAAAATGAGCATACGCGCTCAAATACAACGATTACATGAATGATCAATTGACGTGACATGATTATCTCGATGAAGTTATCAAATGATTATCTTGAATGAGTTAACAAGATTAATGATTCGATCTTCCCGATCAACAATCGAACAATGAAATGAATTGACTGATTAATGAGTTAACCTGACCGTCCCGGTCAAAATGACAATGATGATTGAGGATTGTTAACTGATGAATTATGAATGAATGATTAATGCCAGAAATTATACCATGGCATTAGAAATCTTACAGTTCTTGGTCTGATTGGCTCGGCATTTGCACAGGTCACACGTGACGCGAAAGTCCAATGATACTAGTCCAATGACGACGAATTCAAATGAGACATGACTTGGAGGGTAGTATTCAAAACCACGCTCCGATACCAACTCTGTAACACCCCAAACTAGGCGGATATTACAGTGCCGTGAATCCCCGACTGGGACCCACCAGGCAAATGAAAAGGGTGAATTAAATAATATAATTGTAGTACCGAACCACATTATATTACCAAACACTCCGATGAGGAGTTTAAGTACAACACACCAGGACAATACCGAATACTAGTGTATTTTATATGAAGATAAAATACACCACCCTGAATAAATAAACATTACAAACGGAATTTGCAATGAAAATACGAATGATGTAAATAATCAAATGATCAAAATGATCGAACAAACGGAATGACCGGGGCCCCTACTAGTATCATCGGGACTCGCCACCGTCAACATGCTCTTCCCGTGCCTTTGCCTTGCCGTGACTAAAACAAAATCCCCAATGGGCCGGCCATACGTAACAATCCTCAAGAGTTGAAATCACACAATCATGAATTAATCAAGTTATGAAATATTCTTAATTATGAATTACGCCAAGAGGAGTACCATAGTACGCCCGTAATGTTCTCGTGCAAGTGTACAAGACGAATGTCCGACACATCCGTCCTTGTACCTAATTAGTCTCACGGAGGTAAGCGTTACCGTGCACATACCCAATGTATCGGTGAACCCAATACATGACCATCGTGTGCCCGACTAAAAATTCCACACACCCACACCCGCCACGCAATATGAACCTGAAGGTCATATGAACGAGAATGACCGTAATGAATATCAATGAATAAATAATAATCGACAAAGTCAAGAATGACTCACCGAGATGAGAGTAATAATGAAATGAATGATAGCTCAACGAAAAGATTGGAACCGCTGCTCCTTATGATCAAGTGATTAATTGACAATAACAAGTTTTAATATGATTAATACAATGATGAATGAGTTATGATTATGAGTAATCAACAAATGTAAGGAATGAGTATCCTTTTAACCGAGTAAGAATTAACTTACTCAATACCGATGAAGAATGTCCGTCCACGAACAACGCCCTACCCAAGAGCCCGATCGCTCGAACAACCTTAATTCAATACAATTGCCAACAATCCGATCAATAACGAATTAAACACGAATATAACGAACTCAAGACGTCGATACGATTAAACCAAGTTCATTGGGGCATTATATCGAACACTTTGAGGCCAACTTTGATTGATTACCACTAAACCTCAAATAATACCAACTTCAAATCCCCAAGAAGTGATTCAAAACAACTAAACATCTCCAATACGATCAATAATCCGTTATGAATATCCAAAACGTGATTATAACAACAATTAATCGGAAATCCCCAAATCCAACTCGATATTCAAAGTGTTCTTGAATAAATCTCTCAAAAATCCAATGAATCCTTATACAAACTCATAATCATATACATATCCCTTCATATAACATGATTATAACGTCCAAAACATCATAACTCAACACCAAATCGAAATCCAAGGTGTTGAAGAGCTTACCTCTTGAAGATCCAACCACTACGATCCGATGAACACGAGTTATAACGAGTATCCAAGCTTCCCAAAGGAATGAAGATGATGAAGATTACACACTCAGGTGATTGATGATGATGAAATCACTCTCTCAACACTCTCTCGTATGAAGAAGGAAAATGAAAAAGTGAGGTGAAATGACCGGCAAATCATTAAGTATCGCCGGGTTACGGCCAGAACTCGCCCTCTTACGGCCGTAACTTTCCAAGTCAACGGCCTTACGGCCAGAATCGCCAACTCAGACGGCCAGAACTCGCTTCGTCCGAAAGCTCGCCGACAGACTTACGGCCAGAATCGTTCCTTTAGTTACGGCGTAACTCGCCTTTCAAAAACACCCGCCGACTTTACGGCCAGCACGCACACCTTACGGCCGTAACTCGGATGATACGGCCGTATCCGCCAACCTTACGGCGTAACCCGCCTTCGTCAAAAATGGCCGACATCCTTCTCGCACAGACGGCCGTACCGGCCAAGCCTTACGGCCGCATTCGCCTCGACTTACGGCCGTATGCCGCAACCCTTACGGCCGTAAGTCACCCCGATCGGCAACACCAAATTTACGAACGCCACTTACGGCCGTATCTCACCTTCCCTTACGGCCGTAACTCACCTTCGCCAAAATGCACCTCGGCTGACCACTTACGGCCAGAATCGCCACTTTACGGCCGTACCCGCTGACTTACGGCCGTATCCCAGAACCTTACGGCCGTAACTCGATGCTGGCCAAGGTGAATCAATCCGATAATTCCGATTCCACGATACGACTGATGAATGGTCCGACATAACATACGAATGTGAAAATGAACAAGTCTAACACGAGCCAAAGATGATACTCTCAGTACAAGGCTATCAATCACAATGAAAATGATAAAACTCCCGTCTCGATCTAAAAACGGAGATAAAATGACAATCGGTAACTGATATACGATTACAACATGCCAACATTGAACGCAATTGAGTCATTCATGAATGATGAGTGATTATTAATGAGTGAGAATTACTGAGTGACAATTACAGACTGATAATTACTGAATGAAAATGAATGAATTACAACCGGGTATTACATAACTCCTCAAGTTGATTCTTCAATTCCCGCATTTCGGTCGGGGCCATCCGGTACGGTGCCTTCGAAATCGGGGACGTACCGGGCTCCAACTCAATTGTGAATTCCACGTCTCTCTGTGGAGGCAAACCAGGTAACTCGTCTGGAAAAACATCGGCATATTCCTTCACTACCGAAATGTCCGTCAACATTACTGATGATTTCTTGATTTTGGTCATAAAGCACCAATAACCAACACACCCCTGATTGAGTAATCTCACTGCTTTCATCAAATTAATGACCTTACCAGAACAGCCGGGATTACCTCCCTGAAACACACATTCAACCCCATCATCTGAAATGATAGTGATCATACGCTTACCGACACTAATGATGGCATCATGACGATCCATCCAATCAATACCCAAGATGATGTCGTCTCTCGGCAAATCTACCACGATTAGGTCCGCTGGCCATACACGACCATGAAGCTGAACCAGACAGTTCTGAATCTCACGATTCCCGATAATTCGTCTACCATCAAGTAGACCAATGACATAAGGCTCACAACTAGTAGCACTACCCAGACGTAGTCTACTCAAACATGACTTGGAAATGAATGAATGCGATGCACCAGTATCAAAAAGGGTACACACAGGTTGAGATAGAATATCGAGTGTACCTGATATCATTCGGGCCTCTGGATCATCGGTCTTCTTCATCTCATAAATCCGGGGCTTGCTAGTCCCGGCACCTGACGCTCTCGTCTGCTGGCTATAGGCTCCACCTTTAGTCGCTCCTTTCGTTTTAAACGACGCTGATTGAGTGGCCTGATTCTGAACGGCTGACTGCTTAGTGGCCTGAGATGACGTCTGAGTAGGCTTGGAGTCCCTACGGTAAAAACGGGCCTTATGCCCAACAGTTCAACAGTTATGACACGTGACAGACTGTCTCGGACACTTGGTGCTGACATGACCAAGATCCCCACAGTTATAACAGGTGATAGCCGAACTGGCCGCTCGTGAGTGAGATTCCGCGGGGTTAGACGTCACAGGAGGTCGCTCAGAAAAAGCAGAGCCCGCACGAGGTTTCTTGAAAGTGGCCTGACTGCCGTCAGACTGATTACGGTTCTTGGACTTCTTGCTAGCAGATGAAGGTTGCTGCTTAGAAATCTCCTTAGCAGTAAGCCTGGTGCAATTATGATTAAGAAACTGTAGTCTCATACGGGGTTTCTCGAAATGCTCGAGCCAATGAATAATATCCGCCGGCTCAGACGAGCCCTCAAAAGTAGGTGGCCTCTGGCGAGAGATGTCGCCGATGATATTGCTCACATTCCTCTCTTGCCTCTGAGGTGGCGGCGGAGGAGCCTGTTGATTTTGATTGACGGAGTTATGCATCGTCTCCATCAGCTGTGCCATCTGGGTCATTTGGGCCATCATGCCCTGCATAAAAGCGAGTGGGTCAACCCGGACACCTTCTGACTGAGCCGTGTCCCGGGTACGACTCCCGTTAGTGAATGATCGCGTCCAGGTGGATGAGTGGCGCTGTCGGCCGCCGATGAATTAGCATTATTTCTCGCATTTGCACGTGTATTCACACGAGCTCTCGATTCGCCCGCTCCACGGCCTCGTCCTCCACGTCCTCTTCTTGCCCTCTCCATACTGAAGTAGGAAAGTCACATGATGATTATATTTCCCGCATGAATATCACGTTATGATTATGACATGAGATGATGAAAATGAGCATACGCGCTCTAACACAGTGATTACATGAATGATTAACTGAGGTGACATGATTATCTTGAACAAGTTAACATGATTAATGATTTGATCTTCCTGTTCAACAACTGAATAATGAAATGAATTGAGTGATTAACGAGTTAACATGACCGTCCTACTCAAATGAAAATGATGGTTGAGGATTGTTAACCGATGAATTATGAATGAATGATTCTTGCCAGAAATTATACCATGGCGTTAGAAATCTTACAGTTCTTGGTCTGATTGGCTCGGCATTTGCACATGTCACACGTGACGCGAAAGTCCAATGATACTAGTCCGATGACGATGATTTCAAATGAGACATGACTTGGAGGGTAGTATTCAAAACCACTCTCCGATACCAACTCTGTAACACCCCAAACTAGGCGGATATTACAGTCCCGTGAATCCCCGACTGGGACCCACCAGGCAAATGAAAATGATGAATTTAATAATATAATTGCAGTACCTTACCACTTTATATTTCCATGTACTCCGATGATGAGTTTAAGTACAACACACTAGGACAAATGAATACTAGTATATTTTATATGGAGATAAAATACACCACCGAACAATTAAACATCTCAAACGGAATTTGCAAATGAAAATACAAATGATGGAAATGATCAAATGATCAAACAAATGTAATGACCGGGGCCCCTACTAGTATCATGACTCGCCGTCAACATGCTCTTCCCGTGCCTTTGCCTTGCCGTGACTAAAACAAAATCTCCCAACGGCCGCCATACGTAACAACAATCCTCAAGGGTTGAAATTACACAATCATGATATATCTGAAGTTATGAAATATCCTTAGTTATGAATTACGCTGAAGAGGAGTATCATAGTACGCCCGTAGTGTTCTGTGCAAGTGTACAAGACGGATGACCGGACACACCCTTCTTGTACCTAATTAGTCTCACGGAGGTAATCGTTACCGTGTGCACAGTCCAATGTATCACTCCTAATACATGGCCATCATGTGCCCGACTAAAAATTCCACACATCCGCACCCGACCACGCAATATGAACCCAGAAGGTCATATGAACGAGAATGACGATAATGGATATCAATGAATAATAATGATCTGACAAAGTCAAGAATGACTCACCGATATGAAAGTGATAATGAAGTGATTGATAGTTTCAATGAAATGATTGGAACCGCCGTTCCTCGCTAATGAAGTGATTATTCGACAATTACAAGTCTCAATATGATTAATACAATGATGAATGAGTTATGATTATGAATGATCAACAACAAAAGGAATGAATATCCTTTTAACCGAGTAAGAATCAACTTACACAATACCGATGACAATGTCCTTCCACGAACAACGTCCTAATCGAGATACCGGTCGCTCGAACAACCTTGAATAACAATAATTACCAACAACCGTTCAATACACGTATCAAGCAACAAAACACGACTAACCCGAATATCGATAGAACGATAATCAACTCATAGGGGCATTCTAACGAATACATCACCAACCACACAAATTCGAAAATATCCAATCCCGAATATATCGAAACCAACACCAAAATGAGTATTTCGAACTATCAAAACACTTCAATGATATCAATAATCCAATAGGAATCCACAATTCAAGATTACAACAACATCAATCGGAAAATCCCCAATTAACCAAAGTCAACCCCAAGGGTTCTTGAAATAATTCCGAAAATAGCCATTAAATCCGTAGGAATATATTTATCCAAGGTAGATAATCTATATCTAACATGTTCCAGTGATAATCCAAGCTTACACGAAGAAATCGGAAGGAAAAACCAAAAAAATCCGAAATTCTAGATCCAAGAGATTAATACCTTAGATTTGATGTGATGAGGATGTTGAAATGATGATTAATCCAAAAGATAAGCTTGAAGATGATGATTGATGATTACTCCTCGAAGAACACTCTCCAAATCACCCGGAATCGCCCGAAACCGCCGAAGAAACGAAGAGAAATGATAAATGATGGAGTAAGGGCTGAACTGTCCTATTTATAGCAATCCCAGTTTAGCGCGCGCTAGCCCCATCTCTTAGCGTGCGCTAACGGGTGTTTTGGGTAGTCCAGTACCCACTTTCCGGACACGGTAGCGTGTGCTACGTACCTTTTGTAGCGTGCGCTACAACCATACCATTAGAGTGCGTTAATACTCATAGTTAGCGTGCGCTAACGAATTATTTGATGCCCAGTACTGGAATCCAGAAACCGTCTGTCCTCTGATCTGACCTCGGTAGCGTGCGCTACAACCAATATTTAGCGTACGCTATAATATCGATTGCGTACGCTAAAAACAACTCATAGCGTGCGCTATGAATTAATCCAGTGTAGTCCAGTAGCCACTGGACTCAACCTGATCTGTCCTTAGCGCGCGCTACAGCAATTATTAGCGTGCGCTACTACAACCCACTAGTGCGCGCTACTTACCACTCGTAGCGTGCGCTACTTATAACTCACCTGCAGTCCAGTACATTCTGGACTGCAGCCAGGGTAACATTAGCGTGCACTAATGCTGAGTGGTAGCATGCGCTACCTGTACTCAATTAGCGCGCGCTAGAAAGAGTACGTAGCGTGCGCTACTCCTCACGCACAGCCCACAATGAAAATGACAATGATGATAAACACGGCACAGAACTCCAATTAGATTAGTGATGAACGACGATTGATACACGATACAATTACTCTGAACGGTGAATACCACGATTGAATATGAGTGACAAATGATCATTAATGAGTGAAATTACTGAATGATAAATACTGAATGATAATTACTGAATTACAACTGGGTATTACATACACCCCCCCCTTAAAAGAGTTTCGTCCCCGAAACTAAGGGTCAAACAACTCGGGATAACTCTCCCGCATACTATCCTCGGTTTCCCAAGTAGCCTCTTCGACTCCGTGCCTAGACCACTGAATCTTAACTAAAGGAATCGTCTTATTCCTCAATTGTTTGATTCGCCGCTCTAAAACTCGCATAGGACGCTCCTCATATGAATGATCGTCGGCGATCTCTATTTCATCGAACTGATGTATGTGACTCGGGTCGGCAACATACTTCCGCAACTGAGAGACATGAAACACATTATGAATTCGGCTCAACGCCGGAGGTAGAGCCAGTCGATAAGCTAACTCGCCTACTCGATCTAAAATCTCAAATGGTCCAATGAATCTCGGACTCAACTTCCCCCTCTTCTCGAAACGGAAGATACCATGACTCGGGGATAACTTTACCAAAACATGGTCACCTGATTCGAACTCTAAAGGTCGACGACGGTTATCTGCATATGATTTCTGTCGACTGTGAGCGGTCAACAAACGACTCCTGATCAAAGTTACCTTCTCACGGGTGGCTATAAGCATATCGGGCTCGATGCCGATTGATTCTGATAGGTCATCCCAACACAAAGGAGATCGACAACGACGACCGTACAAGGCCTCGTAAGGTGCCATCTTAATCGAAGCATGCCAACTATTATTATACGTGAACTCGATCAATGGTAGTTGGGCTTCCCAATCGTCTTTCCAATCGAGGACGCATGCCCTCAACATGTCCTCTAATGTCTGAATAGTCATCTCTGATTGCCCGTCGGACTGAGGATGATAGGCGGTACTGAGATTAAGCTGAGTTCCCATAGCACGATGAACTGATTTCCAAAAATAAGACACAAACCGTCCGTCACGATCAGAAACGATACTTTTAGGAGTACCGTGTAGTCTCAATATCTCTTTGATGAACAGCTGGGCAAGTCTCTCGGGACCCCACGTATCCTTGATCTCAAGTAAATGAGCTGATTTGGTTAAGTGGTCCACGATCACCCAGATCGTATTCATGCCACCACGACTCGTCGGCAAACTCGTGATGAAATCCATAGAAATGTCTTCCCACTTCAATTCAGGAATAGGAAGAGGTTTCAGCATACCCGTCGGTCGCTGATGTTCAATCTTAACTTGTTGACAGGTTAAGCATCTCGAAACAAATTCTACGACTTCTCGTTTCATATTACTCCACCAGTAATTTTGTTTCAAGTCCTTGTACATCTTGCTAGACCCCAGATGAACAGAATAAGGGGTAGCATGAGCTTCTTTCAAAATCGAGTTTTTCAACTCGTCATTCGCCGGTACGCACAACCGATTCTTAAACCTCAAAAGTCCATCCTCGTGGACCACAAATCCAGGGGCTTTCCCCTGAACCACATCCTCACGGATGCGTAACAATGATGGGTCCGAACCCTGATTCTCTCTGATTGCCTCCTCAAGTGACGATGAGATCTCCAACATACAAAGCTGTCCCTGAACTCGCTGAAGCCAGACCTCGATCTCGGGTCTAAGGAATTCCCGCCAAGTTCCTTCGAATCGTTAAATGGGCAAGCATCTGCTCCTGAACGGACTTACGACTCAAGGCGTCGGCGACAACGTTCGCCTTGCCCGGGTGGTAAAGGATCTTGATATCATAATCTTTGATTAATTCCAACCACCATCTCTGTCGCATATTTAACTCCTTCTGAGTAAATATATACTTTAAACTCTTATGATCGGTGAATATCTGACAGGTAACGCCATAAATATAATGACGCCAAATCTTCAAAGCGAACACCATGGCTGCAAGCTCCAGGTCGTGTGTCGGATAATTAACCTCGTAAGGTCTCAATTGCCGCGAAGCATAGGCAATAACCTTTCCATTCTGCAGGAGCACACATCCGAGACCCTGTCCTGACGCATCACTATAAACCACAAATCCTTCCGTCCCCTGCGGCAAGGAAAGTACAGGTGGTGACATTAACCATCTCTTGAGTTCCTAAAAACTCCGTTGACACGTGTCGGACCACGTGTATTTCTTATCCTTCCGTAAAAGGCTTGTCAAGGGTTGAGGGATTCTAGAAAATCCCTCCACAAATCGCCGATAATAACCCGCTAATCCGAGGAAACTTCGGATTTCCTTAACATTCTTCGGAGGTAGCCAATCTCGAATAGCCTCCGTCTTCTGAGGATCGACACGAACTCCGTCTGATGAAATTACGTGTCCGAGAAACGTCACTTCGGACATCCAGAACTCACATTTGGAAAACTTCCCATAAAGTTGTTCTCGTCTCAACACGTCGAGCACTTGATGAAGGTGAAACTCGTGTTCCTATCGGTCACGAGAATAAATCAAAATGTCATCGATGAAGACAACAACAAACTGATCCAAAAAGTCGATGAAAACCCAATTCATTAACTCCATGAATACCGCAGGTGCGTTAGTTAGTTCGAACGGCATAACTACGAACTCATAATGACCATAGCGCGCACGAAACGCTGTCCTCGTGATATCCGACTCTCGAATCCGCAACTGATGATATCCAGATCTTAAGTCGATCTTGGAAAATACTAAAGCTCCCTGAAGTTGATCCAAAAGATCGTCGATACGGGGTAAAGGATACTTATTCTTGATCGTCACCCTGTTCAACTCCCGATAATCAATACATAAGCGAAATAAACCATCCTTCTTCTTGACAAACAACACTGGTGCTCCCCACGGGGACGCACTCGGTCGGATATAACCTTTCTCGAATAACTCCTCAAGTTGATTCTTCAATTCCCGCATTTCGGTCGGGGCCATCCGGTACGGTGCCTTCGAAATCGGGACGATCGAGCTCCAACTCAATTGTGAATTCCATGTCTCTCTGTGGAGGCAAACCTGTAACTCGTCTGGAAAAACATCGGCATATTCCTTCACTACCGGAATATCCGTCAACATTACTGATGATTTCTCGGTTTTGGTCATAAAGCACCAATAACCAACATACCCCTGATTGAGTAATCTCACTGCTTTCATCAAATTAATGACCTTACGAGCAATGGGATTACCTCCCTGAAACACACATTCAACCCCATCGTCTGAAATGATAGTGATCATACGCTTACGGACACTAATGATGGCATCATGACGATCCATCCAATCAATACCCAAGATGACGTCGTCTCTCGGCAAATCTACCACGATTAGGTCCGCTGGCCATACACGACCATGAAGTCAACTGCATGCTCAATCTCACGATTCCCGATAATTCGTCTACCATCAGGTAGACCAATGACATAAGGCTCACAACTAGTAGCACTACCCAGACGTAGTCTACTCAAACATGACTCGTAAATGAATGAATGCGATGCACCAGTATCAAAAAGGGTACACACAGGTTGAGATAGAATATCGAGTGTACCTGAGATCATTCGGGCCTCTGGATCATCGGTCTTCTTCATCTCATAAATCCGGGGCTTGCTAGTCCCGGCACCTGACGCTCCCGTCTGCTAGCTATAGGCTCCACCTTTAGTCGCTCATGTCGTTTTAAAAGACGCTGATTGAGTGGCCTGATTCTGAACGGCTGACTGCTTAGTGGCCTGAGATGACGTCTGAGTAGGTTTGGAGTCCCTACGGCAAAAACGGGCCTTATGCCCAACAATTCCAGAGTTATGACACGTGACAGACTGTCTCGGACACTTGGTGCTGACATGACCAAGATCCCCACAGTTATAACAGGTGATGGCCGAACTGGCCGCTCGTGACTGAGATTCCGCGAGTTTAGACGTCACAGGAGGTCGCTCAAAAAAAGCAGAGCCCGCACGAGGTTTCTTGAAAGTGGCCTGACTGCCGTCAGACTGATTACGGTTCTTGGACTTCTTGCTAGCAGATGAAGGTTGCTGCTTAGCAATCTCCTTAGCAGTAAGCCTGGTGCAATTATGATTAAGCAACTGTAGTCTCATACGGGGTTTCAGCCTCTTGCTGAAATACTTAATCTTATCTGCCTCGGAATGAATGATAGATGAGGCGAACGGAAGGAGTTCCTGAAATTTCTCGGCAATGGCGAGAACATCCTCGTCTGCTGAGGGGTCGGGGGTGAGTAATTCTGACAGTTTGGCCTCTCTGAGCGGGGCCGGATAATACCTCTCCATCATGAGAGTTTTGAACTGATCCCAAGTACATGATCCTTCGGTGGGCTTCAACGACAACCACCAAGAATGTGCGCTCTTGCCCAGGTAGTAAGCCGCAACAGAAACTTTGTGTCCTTCGGGACACTCTACCATAGCAAACAACTTCTCGAAATGCTCGAGCCAATGAATAATATCCGCCGGCTCAGACGAGCCCTCAAAAGTAGGTGGCCTCTGGCGAGAGATTTCGCCGATGATATTGCTCGCATTCCACTCTTGCCTCTGAGGTGGCGGCGGAGGAGCCTGTTGATTTTGATTGACGGAGTTATGCATCGTCTCCATCAGCTGTGCCATCTGGGTCATTTGGGCCATCATGCCCTGCATAAAAGCGAGTGGGTCAACCCGGACACCTTCTGACTGAGCCGTGTCCCGGGTACGACTCCCCGTTAGTGAATGATCGCGTCCAGGTGAATGAGTGGCAGCATCGCTGCTCGATGAATTAGCATTATTTCTCGCATTTGCACGTGTATTCACACGAGCTCTCGGGATTCGGCCCGCTCCACGGCCTCGTCCTCCACGTCCTCTTCTTGCCCTATCCATACTGAAGTAGGAAAGTCACATGATGATTATATTTCCCGCATGAATATCACGTTATGATTATGACATGAGATGATGAAAATGAGCATACGCGCTCTAACACAGTGATTAAATGAATGATTAACTGAGGTGACATGATTATCTTGAACAAGTTAACATGATTAATGATTTGATCTTCTTGATCAACAACTGAATAATGAAATGAATTGAGTGATTAACGAGTTAACATGACCGTCCTACTCAAATGAAAATGATGGTTGAGGATTGTTAACCGATGAATTATGAATGAATGATTCTTGCCAGAAATTATACCATGGCGTTAGAAATCTTACAGTTCTTGGTCTGATTGGCTCGGCATTTGCACAGGTCACACGTGACGCGAAAGTCCAATGATACTAGTCCGATGATGATGATTTCAAATGAGACATGACTTGGAGGGTAGTATTCAAAACCACTCTCCGATACCAACTCTGTAACACCCCAAACTAGGCGGATATTACAGTCCCGTGAATCCCCGACTGGGACCCACCAGGCAAATGAAAATGATGAATTAAATAATATAATTGTAGTACCAAACCACATTATATTACCAAGTACTCCGATGAGGAGTTTAAGTACAACACACTAGGACAAACCGAATACTAGTATATTTTATATGGAGATAAAATACACCACCCTGAACAATTAAACATCTCAAACGGAATTTGCAGCGGAAAATACAAATGACGGAAATGATCAAATGATCAAACAAACGGAATGACCGGGCCCCCTACTAATATCACTGACTCCTCGTCACCATGCTCTTCCCGTGCCTTTGCCTTGCCGTGACACGAAAACAAAATCTCCCAACGGGCCGGGCCATACGTAACAACAATCCTCAAGGGTTGAAATTACACAATCATGATATATCCAAGTTATGAAATATCCTTAGTTATGAATTACGTGAAGAGGAGTATCATAGTACGCCCGTAGTGTTCTCAGGCAAGTGTACAAGACGGATGACCGAGACACCCGTCTTGTACCTAATTAGTCTCACGGAGGTAATCGTTACCGTGTGCACACCCAATGTATCACTCCCAATACATGGCCATCATGTGCCCGACTAAAAATTCCACACATCCGCACCCGGCCACGCAATATGAACCCAGAAGGTCATATGAACGAGAATGACCATAATGGATATCAATGAATAATAATGATCTGACAAAGTCAAGAATGACTCACCGATATGAAAGTGATAATGAAGTGATTGATAGTTTCAATGAAACGATTGGAACCGCCGTTCCTCGCTAATGAAGTGATTATTCGACAATTACAAGTCTCAATATGATTAATACAATGATGAATGAGTTATGATTATGAATGATCAACAACAAAAGGAATGAATATCCTTTTAACCGAGTTAGAATCAACTTACACAATACCGATGACAATGTCCTTCCACGAACAACGTCCTAATCGAGATACCGGTCGCTCGAACAACCTTGAATAACAATAATTACAAACAACCGTTCAATACACGTATCAAGCAACAAAACACGACTAACCCGAATGTCGATAGAACGATAATCAAATCATAGGGGCATTCCAACGAATATGTAACCAACCACACAACTTCGAAAATATCCAATCCCGAATATATCGAAACCAACACCAAAATGAGTATTTCGAACTATCAAAACACTTCAATGATATCAATAATCCAATAGGAATCCACAATTCAAGATTACAACAACATCAATCGGAAAATCCCCAATTAACCAAAGTCAACCCCAAGGGTTCTTGAAATAATTCCGAAAATAGCCATTAAATCCATAGGAATATATTTATCCAAGGTAGATAATCTATATCTAACATGTTCCAATGATAATCCAAGCTTACACGAAGAAATCGGAAGGAAAAACCAAAAAATCCGAAATTCTAGATCCAAGAGATTAATACCTTAGATTTGATGTGATGAGGATGTTGAAATGATGATTAATCCAAAAGATAAGCGTGAAGATGATGATTGATGATTACTCCTCGAAGAACACTCTCCAAATCACCCGGAATCGCCCGAAACCGCCGAAGAAACGAAGAGAAATGATAAATGACGGAGTAAGGGCTGAACTGTCCTATTTATAGCAATCCCAGTTTAGCGCGCGCTAGCCCCAGCTCTTAGCGTGCGCTAACGGGTGTTTTGGGTAGTCCAGTACCCACTGTCCGAACACGGTAGCGTGTGCTACGTACCTTTTGTAGCGTGCGCTACAACCATACCATTAGCGTGCATTAATACTCATGGTTAGCGTGCGCTAACGAATTATTTGATGCCCAGTACTGGAATCCAGAAACCGTCTGTCCTCTGATCTGACCTCGGTAGCGTGCGCTACAACCAATATTTAGCGTGCGCTATAATATCGACAGACGCTAAAAACAACTCATAGGGTGCGCTATGAATTAATCCAGTGTAGTCCAGTAGCCACTGGACTCAACCTGATCTGTCCTTAGCGCGCGCTACAGCAATTATTAGCGTGCGCTACTACAACCCACTAGTGCGCGCTACTTACCACTCGTAGCGTGCGCTACTTATAACTCAGCTGCAGTCCAGTACATTCTGGACTGCAGCCAGGGTAACATTAGCGTGCACTAATGCTGAGTGGTAGCGTGCGCTACCTGTACTCAATTAGCGCACGCTAGAAAGAGTATGTTGCGTGTGCTACTCCTCACGCACAGCCCACAATGAAAATGACAATGATGATAAACACGGCACGGAACTCCAATTAGATTAGTGATGAACGACGATTGATACACGATACAATTACTCTGAACGGTGAATACCATGATTGAATATGAGTGACAAATGATCATTAATGAGTGAAATTACTGAATGATAAATACTGAATGATAATTACTGAATTACAACTGGGTATTACATACACCCCCCCTTAAAAGAGTTTCGTCCCCGAAACTATGGGTCAAACAACTCGGGATAACTCTCCCGCATACTATCCTCGGTTTCCCAAGTAGCCTCTTCGACTCCGTGCCTAGACCACTGAATCTTAACTAAAGGAATCGTCTTATTCCTCAATTGTTTGATTCGCCGCTCTAAAACTCGCATAGGACGCTCCTCATATGAATGATCGTCGGCGATCTCGATTTCATCGAACTGAAGTATGTGACTCGGGTCGGCAACATACTTCCGCAACTGAGAGACATGAAACACATTATGAATCGGCTCAATGCTGGAGGTAGAGCCAGTCGATAAGCTAACTCGCCTACTCGATCTAAAATCTCAAACGGTCCAATGAATCTCGGACTCAACTTCCCCCTCTTCTCGAAACGGAAGATACCACGACTCGGGGATACATTTACCAAAACATGGTCACCTGATTCGAACTCTAAAGGTCGACGACGGTTATCTGCATATGATTTCTGTCGACTCTGAGCGGTCAACAAAAGACTCCTGATCAAAGTTACCTTCTCACGGGTGGCTATAAGCATATCGGGCTCGATGCCGATTGATTCTGATAGGTCATCCCAACACAAAGGAGATCGACAACGACGACCGTACAAGGCCTCGTAAGGCGCCATCTTAATCGAAGCATGCCAACTATTATTATACGTGAACTCGATCAATGGTAGTTGGGCTTCCCAATCGTCTTTCCAATCGAGGACGCATGCCCTCAACATGTCCTCTAATGTCTGAATAGTCATCTCTGATTGCCCGCTTGATCGAGGATGATAGGCGATCGAGATTAAGCTGAGTTCCCATAGCACGATGAACTGATTTCCAAAAATAAGACACAAACCGTCCGTCACGATCAGAAACGATACTTTTAGGAGTACCGTGTAGTCTCAATATCTCTTTGATGAACAGCTGGGCAAGTCTCTCGGGACCCCACGTATCCTTGATCTCAAGGAAATGAGCTGATTTGGTTAAGCGGTCCACGACCACCCAGATCGTATTCATGCCACGACGACTCGTCGGCAAACTCGTGATGAAATCCATAGAAATGTCTTCCCACTTCCATTCAGGAATAGGAAGAGGTTTCAGCATACCCGTCGGTCGCTGATGTTCAATCTTAACTTGTTGACAGGTTAAGCATCTCGAAACAAATTCTATGACTTCTCATTTCATATTACTCCACCAGTAATTTTGTTTCAAGTCCTTGTACATCTTGCTAGACCCCAGATGAACAGAATAAGGGGTAGCATGAGCTTCTTTCAAAATCGAGTTTTTCAACTCGTCATTCGCCGGTACGCACAACCGATTCTTAAACCTCAAAAGTCCATCCTCGTGGACCACAAATCCAGGGGCTTTCCCCTGAACCACATCCTCACGGATGCGTAACAATGATGGGTCCAAACCCTGATTCTCTCTGATTGCCTCCTCAAGTGACGATGAGATCTCCAACATACAAAGCTGTCCCTGAACTCGCTGAAGCCATACCTCGATCTCGGGTCTAAGGAATTCCTGCTGAAGTTCCTTCTGAACTGTTAAATGGGCAAGCATCTGCTCCTGAACGGACTTACGACTCAAGGCGTCGGCGACAACGTTCGCCTTGCCCGGGTGGTAAAGGATCTTGATATCATAATCTTTGATTAATTCCAACCACCATCTCTGTCGCATATTTAACTCCTTTTGAGTAAATATATACTTTAAACTCTTATGATCGGTGAATATCTGACAGGTAACGCCATAAATATAATGACGCCAAATCTTCAAAGCGAACACCACGGCTGCAAGCTCCAGGTCGTGTGTCGGATAATTAACCTCGTAAGGTCTCAATTGCCGCGAAGCATAGGCAATAACCTTTCCATTCTGCAGGAGCACACATCCGAGACCCTGTCCTGACGCATCACTATAAACCACAAATCCTTCCATCCCCTGCGGCAAGGAAAGTACAGGTGGTGACATTAACCGTCTCTTGAGTTCCTCAAAACTCCGTTGACACGTGTCGGACCACGTGTATTTCTTATCCTTCCGTAAAAGGCTTGTCAAGGGTTGAGCGATTCTAGAAAATCCCTCCACAAATCGCCGATAATAACCCGCTAATCCGAGGAAACTTTGGATTTCCTTAACATTCTTCGGAGGTTGCCAATCTCGAATAGCCTCCGTCTTCTGAGGATCGACACGAACTCCGTCTGATGAAATTACGTGTCCGAGAAACGTCAATTCGGACATCCAGAACTCACATTTGGAAAACTTCCCATAAAGTTGTTCTCGTCTCAACACGTCGAGCACTTGATGAAGGTGAAACTCGTATTCCTCTCGGTCACGAGAATAAATCAAAATGTCATCGATGAAGACAACAACAAACTGATCCAAAAATTCGATGAAAACACGATTCATTAACTCCATGAATACCGCAGGTGCGTTAGTTAGTTCGAACGGCATAACTACGAACTCATAATGACCATAGCGCGCACGAAACGCTGTCCTCGTGATATCCGACTCTCGAATCCGAAACTCATGATATCCAGATCTTAAGTCGATCTTGGAAAATACTAAAGCTCCCTGAAGTTGATCCAAAAGATCTTCGATACGGGGTAAAGGATACTTATTCTTGATCGTCACCCTGTTCAACTCCCGATAATCAATACATAAGCGAAATAAACCATCCTTCTTCTTGACAAACAACACTGGTGCTCCCCACGGGGACGCACTCGGTCGGATATAACCTTTCTCGAATAACTCCTCAAGTTGATTCTTCAATTCCCGCATTTCGGTCGGGGCCATCCGGTACGGTGCCTTCGAAATCGGGGACGTACCGGGCTCCAACTCAATTGTGAATTCCACGTCTCTCTGTGGAGGCAAACCAGGTAACTCGTCTGGAAAAACATCGGCATATTCCTTCACTACCGGAATATCCGTCAACATTACTGATGATTTCTCGGTTTTGGTCATAAAGCACCAATAACCAACATACCCCTGATTGAGTAATCTCACTGCTTTCATCAAATTAATTACCTTACCAGAACAGCCGGGATTACCTCCCTGAAACACACATTCAACCCCATCGTCTGAAATGATAGTGATCATACGCTTACGGACACTAATGATGGCATCATGACGATCCATCCAATCAATACCCAAGATGACGTCGTCTCTCGGCAAATCTACCACGATTAGGTCCGCTGGCCATACACGACCATGAAGTCGAACTGCATACTCAATCTCACGATTCCCGATAATTCGTCTACCATCGTGTAGACCAATGACATAAGGCTCACAACTAGTAGCACTACCTGCACGTAGTCTACTCAAACATGACTCGGAAATGAATGAATGCGATGCACCAAGATCAAAAATGGTACACACAAGTTGAGATAGAATATCGAGTGTACCGAGATCATTCGGGCCTCTGGATCATCGGTCTTCTTCATCTCATAAATCCGGGCTTGCTAGTCCCGGCACTGACGCTCCCGTCTGCGGCTATAGGCTCCACCTTTAGTCGCTCATGTCGTTTTAAAAGACGCCGATTGAGTGGCTCGATTCTCGAACGGCCGATCGCTAGTGGCTCGAGATGACGTCGAGTCGGTTTGGAGTCCCTACGGCAAAAACGGGCCTTATGCCCAACAATTCCAGAGTTATGACACGTGATGATCGTCTCGGACACTTGGTGCCGACATGACCAAGATCCCCACAGTTATAACAGTGATGGCCGAAGGCCGCTCGTGATCGAGATTCCGCGAGTTTAGACGTCACAGACGTCGCCGTAAAAGCAGAGCCCGCACGAGGTTTCTTGAAAGTGGCAATGACCGCCGCCGATCGACACGGTTCTTGGACTTCTTGCTAGCAGATGAAGATTGCCGCTAGCAATCTCCTTAGCAAGAAGCTCCGGTGCAATTATGATTAAGCAATCGTAGTCTCATACGGGGTTTCACCTCTTCTTGAAATACTTAATCTTATCTCGCTCGGAATGAATGATAGATGAGGCGAACTAAGAAGTTCTGAAATTTCTCGGCAATGGCGAGAACATCCTCGTCACGAGGGCCTGGGGTGAGTAATTACGAGTTTGGCCTCTCTGAGCGGGGCCGGATAATACCTCTCCATCATGAGAGTTTTGAACTGATCCCAAGTACATGACCCTTCGGTGGGCTTCAACGACAACCACCAAGAATGTGCGCTCTTGCCCAGGTAGTAAGCCGCAACAGAAACTTTGTGTCCTTCGGGACACTCTACCATAGCAAACAACTTCTCGAAATGCTCGAGCCAATGAATAATATCCGCCGGCTCAGACGAGCCCTCAAAAGTAGGTGGCCTCTGGCGAGACATGTCGCCGATGATATTGCTCGCATTCCTCTCTTGCCTCTGAGGTGGCGGCGGAGGAGCCTGTTGATTTTGATTGACAGAGTTATGCATCGTCTCCATCAGCTGTGCCATCTGGGTCATTTGGGCCATCATGCCCTGCATAAAAGCGAGTGGGTCAACCCGGACACCTTCTGACTAAGCCGTGTCCCGGGTACGACTCCCCGTTAGTGAATGATCGCGTCCAGGTGAATGAGTGGCAGCATCGCTGCTCGATGAATTAGCATTATTTCTCGCATTTGCACGTGTATTCACACGAGCTCTCGGGATTCGGCCCGCTCCACGGCCTCGTCCTCCACGTCCTCTTCTTGCCCTCTCCATACTGAAGTATGAAAGTCACATGATGATTATATTTCCCGCATGAATATCACGTTATGATTATGACATGAGATGATGAAAATGAGCATACGCGCTCTAACACAGTGATTACATGAATGATTAACTGAGGTGACATGATTATCTTGAACAAGTTAACATGATTAATGATTTGATCTTATTGATCAACAACTGAATAATGAAATGAATTGAGTGATTAACGAGTTAACATGACCGTCCTACTCAAATGAAATTGATGGTTGAGGATTGTTAACCGATGAATTATGAATGAATGATTCTTGCCAGAAATTATACCATGGCGTTAGAAATCTTACAGTTCTTGGTCTGATTGGCTCGGCATTTGCACAGGTCACACGTGACGCGAAAGTCCAATGATACTAGTCCGATGATAATCATTTCAAATGAGACATGACTTGGAGGGTAGTATTCAAAACCACTCTCCGATACCAACTCTGTAACACCCCAAACTAGGCGGATATTACAGTCCCGTGAATCCCCGACTGTGACCCACCAGGCAAATGAAAATGATGAATTAAATAATATAATTGAAGTACCGAACCACATTATATTACCAAGTACTCCGATGAGGAGTTTAAGTACAACACACTAGGACAAACCGAATACTAGTATATTTTATACGGAGATAAAATACACCACCCTGAACAATTAAACATCTCAAACGGAATTTTCAGCGGAAAATACAAATGACAGAAATGACTGAAATGACTGAAACAAACGGAATGACTGGGGCCCCCTACTAGTATCACTGGTACTCCTCGCCGTCAACATGCTCTTCCCGTGCCTTTGCCTTGCCGTGACCTGAAAACAAAATCTCCCAACGGGGTCAGTTACACAGAACAACAATCCTCAAGGGTTGAAATTACACAATCATGATATATCTGAAGTTATGAAATATCCATAGTTATGAATTACGCTGACCGGACACACCCGTCTTGTACCTAATTAGTCTCACGAAAGTAATCGTTACCGTGTGCACAGTCCAATATATCACTCCCAATACATGGCCATCATGTGCCCGACTAAAAATTCCACACATCCGCACCCGGCCACGCAATATGAACCCAGAAGGTCATATGAACGAGAATGACCATAATGGATATCAATGAATAATAATGATCTGACAAAGTCTAGAATGACTCACCGATATGAAAGTGATAATGAAGTGATTGATAGTTTCAATGAAACGATTGGAACCGCCGTTCCTCGCTAATGAAGTGATTATTCGACAATTACAAGTCTCAATATGATTAATACAATGATGAATGAGTTATGATTATGAATGATCAACAACAAAAGGAATGAATATCCTTTTAACCGAGTAAGAATCAACTTACACAATACCGATGACAATGTCCTTCCACGAACAACGTCCTAATCGAGATACCGGTCGCTCGAACAACCTTGAATAACAATAATTACAAACAACCGTTCAATACACGTATCAAGAAACAAAACACGACTAACCCGAATGTCGATAGAACGATAATCAACTCATAGGGGCATTCCAACGAATACGTAACCAACCACACAACTTCGAAAATATCCAATCCCGAATATATCGAAACCAACACCAAAATGAGTATTTCGAACTATCAAAACACTTCAATGATATCGATAATCCAATAGGAATCCACAATTCAAGATTACAACAACATCAATCGGAAAATCCCCAATTAACCAAAGTCAACCCCAAGGGTTCTTGAAATAATTCCGAAAATAGCCATTAAATCCGTAGGAATATATTTATCCAAGGTAGATAATCTATATCTAACATGTTCCAATGATAATCCAAGCTTACACGAAGAAATCGGAAGGAAAAACCAAAAAATCCGAAATTCTAGATCCAAGAGATTAATACCTTAGATTTGATGTGATGAGGATGTTGAAATGATGATTAATCCAAAAGATAAGCTTGAAGATGATGATTGATGATTACTCCTCGAAGAACACTCTCCAAATCACCCGGAATCGCCCGAAACCGCCGAAGAAACGAAGAGAAATGATAAATGACGGAGTAAGGGCTGAACTGTCCTATTTATAGCAATCCCAGTTTAGCGCGCGCTAGCCCCAGCTCTTAGCGTGCGCTAACGGGTGTTTTGGGTAGTCCAGTACCCACTGTCCGAACACGGTAGCGTGTGCTACGTACCTTTTGTAGCATGCGCTACAACCATACCATTAGCGTGCATTAATACTCATGGTTAGCGTGCGCTAACGAATTATTTGATGCCCAGTACTGGAATCCAGAAACCGTCTGTCCTCTGATCTGACCTCGGTAGCGTGCGCTACAACCAATATTTAGCGTGCGCTATAATATCGATTGCGTACGCTAAAAACAACTCATAGCGTGCGCTATGAATTAATCCAGTGCAGTCCAGTAGCCACTGGACTCAACCTGATCTGTCCTTAGCGCGCGCTACAGCAATTATTAGCGTGCGCTACTACAACCCACTAGCGCGCGCTACTTACCACTCGTAGCGTGCGCTACTTATAACTCACCTGCACCCGGTACATTCTCGATCGCAGATGTGGTAACATTAGCGTGCACTAATGCCGGAGTGGTAGCGTGCGCCACTGTACTCAATTAGCGCACGCTAGAAAGAGTACGTAGCGTGCGCTACTCGACGCATACCACAATGAAAATGACAATGATGATAAACACGCACGGAACTCCAATTATATTAGTGATGAACGATTGATACACGATACAATTACTCTAAACGGTGAATACCATGATTGAATATGAGTGACAAATGATCATTAATGAGTGAAATTCGAATGATAAATCTTGAATGATAATTACTGAATTACAACTGGGTATTACATACACCCCCCCTTAAAAGAGTTTCGTCCCCGAAACTAAGGGTCAAACAACTCGGGATAACTCTCCCGCATACTATCCTCGGTTTCCCAAGTAGCCTCTTCGACTCCGTGCCTAGACCACTGAATCTTAACCAAAGGAATCGTCTTATTCTTCAATTGTTTGATTCGCCGCTCTAAAACTCGCATAGGACGCTCCTCATATGAATGATCGTCGGCGATCTCGATTTCATCGAACTGAAGTATGTGACTCGGGTCGGCAACATACTTCCGCAACTGAGAGACATGAAACACATTATGAATTCGGCTCAACGCCGGAGGTAGAGCCAGTCGATAAGCTAACTCGCCTACTCGATCTAAAATCTAAAACGGTCCAATGAATCTCGGACTCAACTTCCCCCTCTTCTCGAAACGGAAGATACCACGACTCGGGGATACCTTTACCAAAACATGGTCACCTGATTCGAACTCTAAAGGTCGACGACGGTTATCTGCATATGATTTATGTCGACTCTGAGCGGTCAACAAACGACTCCTGATCAAAGTTACCTTCTCACGGGTGGCTATAAGCATATCGGGCTCGATGCCTATTGATTCTGATAGGTCATCCCAACACAAAGGAGATCGACAACGACGACCGTACAAGGCCTCGTAAGGTGCCATCTTAATCGAAGCATGCCAACTATTATTATACGTGAACTCGATCAATGGTAGTTGGGCTTCCCAATCGTCTTTCCAATCGAAGACACATGACCTCAACATGTCCTCTAATGTTTGAATAGTCCTCTCTGATTGCCCGTCGGACTGAGGATTAAAGGCGGTACTGAGATTAAGCTGAGTTCCCATAGCACGATGAACTGATTTCCAAAAATAAGACACAAACCGTCCGTCACGATCGGAAACGATACTTTTAGGAGTACCGTGTAGTCTCAATATCTCTTTGATGAACAGCTGGGCAAGTCTCTCGGGACCCCACGTATCCTTGATCTCAAGGAAATGAGCTGATTTGGTTAAGCGGTCCACGATCACCCAGATCGTATTCATGCCACGACGACTCGTCGGCAAACTCGTGATGAAATCCATAGAAATGTCTTCCCACTTCCATTCAGGAATAGGAAGAGGTTTCAGCATACCCGCCGGTCGCTGATGTTCAATCTTAACTTGTTGACAGGTTAAGCATCACGAAACAAATTCTACGACTTCTCGTTTCATATTACTCCACCAGTAATTTTGTTTGAAGTCCTTGTACATATTGCTAGAACCCAGATGAACAGAATAAGGGGTAGCATGATCTTCTTTCAAAATCGAGTTTTTCAACTCGTCATTCGCCGGTACGTACAACCGATTCTTAAACCTCAAAAGTCCATCCTCGTGGACCACAAATCCAGGGGCTTTCCCCTGAACCACATCCTCACGGATGCGTAACAATGATGGGTCCGAACACTGATTCTCTCTGATTGCCTCCTCAAGTGACGATGAGATCTCCAACATACAAAGTTGTCCCTGAACTCACTGAAGCCATACCTCGATCTCGAGTCTAAGGAATTCCTGCTGAAGTTCCTTCTGAACTGTTAAATGGGCAAGCATCTGCTCCTGAACGGACTTACGTCATTACCTTTATGGCGTTACCTGTCAGATATTCACCGATCATAAGAGTTTAAAGTATATATTTACTCAGAAGGAGTTAAATATGCGACAGAGACGGTGGTTGGAATTAATCAAAGATTATGATATCGAGATCCTTTACCACCCGGGTAAGGCGAACGTTGTCGCCGACGCCTTGAGTCGTAAGTCCGTTCAGGAGCAGATGCTTGCTCGACAATGCTCGAAGGAACTTCATAGAATTTCTGAGACCCGAGATCGAGGTCTGGTTACAGCTAGTACAAGGGCAACTTTGTATGTTAGAAATTTCATCGTCACTCGAGGAGGCAATCCGAGAGAATCAGAGTTCAGATCCTTCATTGTTGCGCATCCGTGAGGATGTGACTCAGGGGAAAGCCCCTGGATTTGTGGTCCACGAGGATGGAATTTTGCGGTTTAAGAATCGGTTGTGCGTACCGGCGAAGGACGAGTTCAAAAACTCGATTTTGAAAGAAGCTCATGCTACCCCTTATTCTGTTCATCCGGGGTCCAGCAAGATGTACAAGGACTTGAAACAAAATTACTGGTGGAGTAATATGAAGCGAGAAGTCACAGAATTTGTTTCGAGATGCTTAACCTGTCAACAAGTCAAGATTGAACATCAGCGACCGGCGGGTATGCTGAAACCTCTCCCTATTCCAGAATGGAAGTGGGATGACATTTCTATGGATTTCATCACGAGTTTGCCGACGAGTCATCGTGGCATGAATACGATCTGGGTAATTGTGGACCGCTTAACTAAATCGGCTCATTTCCTTGAAATCAAGGATGCGTGGGGTCCCGAGAGACTGGCCCAGTTGTTCATCAAGGAGATAGTGAGATTGCACGGTACTCCTAAAAGTATCATTTCCGATCGTGACGGACGATTTGTGTCTCATTTTTGGAAATCAGTTCATCGTGCTATGGGAACTCAGCTTAATCTCGACTGCTTTTCATCCTCACCGACGGACAATCAGAGAGGACTATTCAGACCTTAGAGGACATGTTGAGGGCATGCGTCCTCGATTGGAAAGACGATTGGGAAGCCCAACTACCATTGATCGAGTTCACGTATAATAATAGTTGGCATGCTTCGATTAAGATGGCACCTTACGAGGCCTTGTACTCGCCGTTGTCGATCTCCTTGTGTTGGGATGACCTATCGTAATCATTCGCACCGAGCCCGATATGCTTATAGCCACCCGTGAGAAGGTAGCTCGATCAGAGTCGCTTGTTGACCGCCGCAGTCGGCAAATCATATGCGTATAATCGCTGCCGATCGTTAGAGTTCGAGGCGGGTGACCATGTTTTGGTCAAGGTCTCCCCAAGTCGTGGTATCTTTCGTTTTGGGAAGAGGGGTAAGTTGAGTCCGAGATTCATTGGACCGTTTGAGATTCTGGATCGAGTAGGCGAGTTAGCTTACCGATTGGCTTTACCTCCGGCGTTGAGCCGAATTCATAATGTGTTTCACGTATCTCAGTTGCGGAAGTATGTTGCCGACTCGAGTCACGTACTTTAGTTCGATGAAATCGAGATCGCCGATGATCATTCATATGAGGAACGTCCTATACGAGTTTTAGAGCGGCGAATCAAACAGTTGAGGAACAAGACGATTCCTTTGGTAAAAATTCAGTGGTCTAGACACGGAGTCGAAGAGGCTACTTGGGAAACCGAGGATAGTATGCGGGAGAGTTATCCCGAATTCTTTGACCCTTAGTTTCGGGGACGAAACTCTTTTAAGGGGGGGTGTATGTAATACCCAGTTGTAATTCAGTAATTATCATTCAGTATTTATCATTCAGTCATTATCATTCAATAATTTCACTCCTTAATGATCATTTGTCACTCATATTCAATCATTGTATTCCTCGTTCAGAGTAATTGTATCGTCATTCATCATCAATCTAATTGGAGCTTCGTGCCGTGTTTATCATCATTGTCATTTTCATTGTGGGCTGTGCGTGAGGAGTAGCGCACGCTACGTACTCTTTGTAGCGCGCGCTAATTGAGTACAGGTAGCGCACGCTACCACTCAGCATTAGCGCACGCTAATGTTGCCACGGCCGCACCCGTAAGGTACCGGACCGCAGTGAGCAAGTAGCGCACGCTACGAATGGTAAGTAGCGCGCGCTAGTGGGTTATAGTAGCGCACGCTAATTTTTGGTGTAGCGCGCGCTAAGGTTGGATCAGGTTGAATCCAGTGGCTACTGGACTGAATTGAATTTATTCCTAGCGCACGCTAGGAGTGGTTTTCAGCGTACGCAAGCGATGTAGTAGCGCAAGCTAATCGTTGGTTGTAGCGCACGCTATCGCGATCAGATCAGAGGACAGAAGGTTTCTGGACTCCAGTTCTGGGCATCAGATAAATTCGTTAGCGCACGCTAACAATGGGTTTTAACGCACGCTAGTGGTATGGCCGTAGCACACGCTACAAAAAGGTATGTAGCGCGCGCTACCGTGTTCGGACAGTGGGTACTGGACTACCCAAATTACTCGTTAGCGCATGCTACGCACAAGGGCTAGCGCACGCTAACCTGGAGCGGCTATAAATTGGACAGTCTAGCCCAGATTTCATCATTTGTCATCTATTCTCATTCTCTCGTCGATTCTAGGCGATTTGGGAGATTTTGGAGAGTTCTCTTCGAGCTTTTATCATCCATCATCATCTTCAAGTCTTTGAGTTGTATTATCATCACTTCATCATCTCCTTATCATCGAATCAAAGGTATTAATCTCTTGGATCTAGAATTTCGTTTTTTTGGGTTTTTCCTTTCGATTTCTTCGTGTAAGCTTGGATTGTTATTGGAATATTTTAGATATGGATTATCTACCTTGGATAAATATATTCCTACAGTTTTAATGGCTATTTTGGGGATTTATTTCAAGAACCCTTGGGGTTGACTTCGGTTAATTTGGGGATTTCCGATTGTCGTTGTTGTAATCTCGAATTGTGGATTTCTACGGGATTATTGATATCATTGAAAGTGTTTTGATGGTTTGAGATACTCATCTTGGAGTTGGTTTCGATATATTCGAGGTCGAATATTGTTGTATTGACGTTTGAGTCGATTATGATCGTTTTTGATTTGCGTAATGATCGGATTATTGGTAATTGTTTTATTCAAGGTTTTTCGAGCGACCGACATTTCATTTAGGACATTGTTCGTGGACGGACATTCTTCATCGGTGTTGGGTAAGTTAATTCTTACTCAGTTAAAAGAATATTCATTCCTTTCGTTGTTGTTCATTCATAATCATAATTCATTCATAAAGTACTAACCGTATTGAAACTTGTAATTGTCACTTCATTACTTCATCCACGGGGAACGACGGTTCCAAATATTTCATTGAGCTATCATTCATTTCACTGTCATTTCATCTCGGTGAGTCATTATTGATTTTGATGTCACTTTTGTCATATAGTGGCATTCCGGGTCGCACTGGCGTGCCGGTTGGTATGTGTAGGATTTTCATGTCGGGCACATTTAAGTCGTGTGTTGGTTGGTGGTCTCACATTGGACTGTGCACACGAGTTGATGGCTTCGTGAGACTGATTAGGTACAAGACCACACGTGTATTCGATCGATACTCGTTGGTGGCTTGTGCACGGACACATTTCCATCCCGGACGTAGTGTGGCGCCATTCCTTTGAGCCATACCGTTGGTTGATTCATATAGCATGTTTGATTGCATATGTTTCGACAGGATATTTAATAACTTCAGTTATATCATGATTGTGTATTTTCAACCCTTGAGGATTGTTGTTCTGTGTAACTGACCCCGTTGGGGGATATTGTTTTTCAGGTCATGGCAAGGCTAAAGCACGGGGAGAGCACGGTGTCGGCGAGGAGTCCCAGTGATACTAGAAGGGGCCCCCAGCCTTTTCAGTCATTTATGTTTCCTTCATTTATTCCGCTGCAGACATTCCGTTTGAATATTCATTTCACTCATTGTTGTATATTTTATCTCCATATAAAATATACTTGTATTCAGTATCATCTTGGGTGTGTTGTATGAAACTCCTCATCGGAATAATTAATTGTGTAATGTGGTTCATAGAGTTCCAACTTGAATACATGTAATGCGGTCTTATCTCCTATTAACAAGTCTAAGTAAAGGCTTAATCGAGGCTATTATAGTGAATTCACAATATAAAATGCTTGAATATAATCAATAAACCCGAGTTTTCGCAGAGTTCCGACTCGAGTGCATGTAATGTAGTCTTAAATACTATTAACAAGACTTAATCAAGAAGAAAGGCTTAATTGGAGCAAATATAGGTAATCTTTGATACAACAAGACTTAATCAAGAAGTAAAAGCTTAATCGAAGCTGTTATTGCCAATTCTCAGTATAAAAGGCTCGAATCTAACCAATAAACCCGAGTTTTTGTAGGATTTCGACTCGAATACATGTAACATAGTTTCTTGTCCTATTAATTAGACTTAATTAAGAATTAAAAGCTTAATCAGAGCTATTATAGCCAATTCTCATTACAAAAGGCTCAAATCAAAAATATAAACCCGAGTTTTCATAGAGTTCCAACTCGAATACTGGTAATGTGGTCTTATCTTCTATTAGGAAGACCGAATCAAGAAGTAAAAGCTTAATGGGTGCTATTATAGTAAATCCATGCTACAGCAAAACATAATCAAGAATTAAAGGCTTCATCGGAGCTATTATAGGAAATCCTTGCTACTACAAGACTTAATCAAGAAGTAGAAGCTTAACCATGTTATATCCAATTTTGAGTACAAAAGGCTCAAATCTAATCAACAAACCCGAGTTTTCATAGAGTTCCAACTCGAATACATGTAATGCGGTCTTATCTCCTATTAACAAGACTAAGTAAAGGCTTAATCGAGGCTATTATAGTGAATTCACAATATAAAATGCTTGAATATAATCAATAAACCCGAGTTTTCGCAGAGTTCCGACACGAGTGTATGTAATGTGGTCTTATATACTATTAACAAGCCTTAATCAAGAAGAAAGGCTTAATTAGAGCAAATATAGCTAATCTTTGATACAACAAGATTTAATCAAGAAGTAAAAGCTTAAATCGAACCTGTTATTGCCAATTCTCAGTATAAAAGGCTCGAATCTAACCAATAAACCCGAGTTTTTGTAGGGTTTCGACTCGAATACATGTAACTTAGTTTTTTGTCCTATTAATTAGACTTAATTAAGAATTAAAAGCTTAATCAGAGCTATTATAGCCAATTCTCAGTACAAAAGGCTCGAATCTAAAATATAAACCCCGAGTTTTCATAGAGTTCCAACTCGAATACTAGTAATATGGTCCTATCTTCTATTAGCAAGACCGAATCAAGAAGTAAAAGCTTAATGGGTGATATTATAGTAAATCCATGCTACAACAAAACATAATCAAGAATTAAAGGCTTCATCGGAGCTATTATAGCCAATCCTTGCTACAACAAGACTTCATCAAGAAGTAGAAGCTTAACCATGTTATATCCAATTTTGAGTACAAAAGGCTCAAATCTAATCAACAAATCCGAGTTTTCATAGAGTTCCAACTCGAATACATGTAATGCGGTCTTATCTCCTATTAACAAGTCTAAGTAAAGTCTTAATCGAGGCTATTATAGCGAATTCACAATATAAAATGTTTGAATATAATAAATAAACCCGAGCTTTCGTAAAGTTCCAACTCGAGTGCATGTAATGTGGTCTTATATACTATTAACAAGCCTTAATCAAGAAGAAAGACTTAATTGGAGCTACTATAGCTAATATTTGCTACAACAAGACTTAATCAAGAAGTAAAAGCTTAATCGGAGTTGTTATTGCCAATTCTCAGTATAAAAGGCTCGAATCTAACCAATAAACCCGAGTTTGTGTAGAGTTCCATCTCGAATACGTGTAACATGGTTTTATGTCCTATTAACCAGACTTTTTTTTTTTTTAAAAATAAATTGCTGTATTAGTGAGAAAATCAAGTCGAGGGTGGACGAGGCCCTCTACACGCCCGAAAGATTGAGGGAGGACAAACCCCTCTACAAGTCCCAAAACGAAAATCACATGAAAATAAGAGGAGCCGACCCTCAAACAAGGCTAGAGTTGCTTGGGATCACCCAAAATTACTGGATTATACATAAAATTTTCTGCTCCTAATATACGGGTAAGCAATTTTATCAAGTTTAATGAGACCGCGGATTTTCCCATTAATATTGGAGATATCATGAAGATGGAAGTCTTGACGATCACACCCTTGATTCGCTAATAAATCGGCGACGGCATTACCCTCCCGAAAAATATGAGAGAAATGAATTTCCAATTTCTCCATGAAAGCACGAATTTTAAAAATGAGTCCTTGGAGTTGCCAATGGCACGAGGATGAATGCTCGATCAAATGAAGCGCAACCTTCGAATCTACTTCCACCCATACTTTGACAAAGTTGTGATCAAAACAAAAATCGAGCCCTCTCCAAATAGCATAGATTTCCGCGAAATTATTAGTTTGGACCCCAAGATATTCCGAAAACATGAGGAGAGGATTGCCAAGATAATCCCTAACAACCCCGCAGCCGCATCGCCCGGGCTGCCCTTCGCGGCACCGTCCGTATTCAGTTTCCACCAGCCCATGTTAGGCCTCATCCATCGAACCGTCATAATTTTGTAGTGTAATACCCGGTTGTAATTCAGTCATTATCATTCAGTAATTTCATTCAGTGATTGTCACTGAGTGGATTTTCACTCAATTATAATCATTCATCAATCATGTTCATTCACCGTGTTCACCGTTCGGAAAAACTTCGAGTTGTGTATCGTTATTGTTCATTGTTTCAACTTTCCTCATATGAGTTCGACTTTATTAGATCACCATTAATTTTTGGTAACTCCAAAAATTCTAATTCTTTGCAATATTATAGAGCATCGAGTTAGCTTTCCAGTGGTTCAAACGGTGAGTCAATCGGAGTCCGGACGGAGAGTTATGGTCGTTTTAGCTCACCCGCTCATTTTTTCAGTTATTGCCGATCACTGCCGACCGAACTCGGCCGTTTCGTCCGACACGGCCCGTGCCGTACTCGTCCGGAAATGCCGAAGTTTCTGTCACAGGACCCGACCGTCTCGTCTGGCACGGCCAAGTCGAACTCTTCCGGATAAGCCAGAACCGACTGCCGACACGCCCGACCGTGTTCCACGACACGGTCGAGTCATGCCGAGTCGCTGTCGGACGGGTCACTATCGGAAGGCCCCTCCGCGCCGCGACCGTGTCAAGCAGGACACGGTCGAGTCCCTGCCGGCCAGCTGCGCGCCGCGACCGTGTCAGGCGGACACGGTCGAGTCTGTCAACCGAGTCAACCCCTATAAATTCGTTTTTTGAGCATTTCAGCTCATTTCTTCTATTTCTTTCCCACTTCTTCACCTGAAACCGAGAGAGAATAGCTTGAGGGAGAGATTTCTTCATCAATTATCATTTGAGTGTGTATTTTTCATCACCTTCAATCATTTGGGAAGCATGGATAGTCGATTTTACATGTTTTCATCGGATCGAATTGGTTGGATCTTCAAGAGGTAAATTCTTCAACATCTTGGATTTCGATTTTGTGTTGAGATATGATGTTTTGGACGCGATTATCATGTTATATGAAGGGATATGTATATGATTATGAGTTTGTATAAGGATTCATTGGATTATTGAGGGATTATTCAAGAACACTTTGAATATCGAGTTGAAATTGGGGGTTTTCGATTAATTGTCGTTATAATCACGTTTTCGGATATTCGTCTTGGATTATTAATCATATTGAAGATGTTTTGTTGGTTTGAAACACTTCTTGGGGGATTTGATATTGGTATATTGAGGTTTGATTGTAAACAATCGGAGTTTGGCCGCAACGTGTTTGATTTAATGCCTCTATGGACTTGATTTAGTCGTATCGACGTTTTGAGTTCGTTATATTCGTGTTTGATTCGTATATTGATCGGATTGTTGGTAATTGTATTATTTAAGGTTGTTCGAGCGACCGATATCTCAATTAGGACGTTGTTCGTGGAAGGATAATTGTCGCCGGTGTTGTGTAAGTTAATTCTTACTCGGTTAAAAGGACATTCATTACTTTTGTTGTTGATCATTTATAATCATAACTCATTCATCATTATATTAATCATTTTGAGACCTGTAATTGTCGAATAATCATTTCATTCACGAGGAACGACGGTTCCAAATCATTGCATTGGGTTATCAATCACTTCACTATTATTTTCATCTCGGTGAGTCATTCTTGGCCTTGTCTAATTATTATTCATTGATATTCATTATGGTCATTCTCGTTCATGTGACCTTCTGGGTTCATATTGCGTGGCCGGGTGTGGCTATGTGGAATTTTTAGTCGGGCACACGATGGTTGTGTATTGGGTTCACCGATACATTGGACCGTGCACACGGGAAAGCGTTACACCGTCAGACTAATTAGGTACAAGGACGGGTGTGTCCGGTCATTCGTCTTGTACACTCGCACAGAACACTACGGGCGTACTATGGTACTCCTCTTCAGCGTAATTCATAATTAAGAATTTTTTTTCATAACTTCAGATATAATCATGATTGTGTATTTTCAACCCTTGAGGATTGTTGTTCTTTGTAACTGACCCCGTTTGGGGATTTTGTTTTTCAGGTCATGGCAAGGCAAACACACGGGAATAGCATGTTGATGTCGAGGAGTCCTAGTGATACTAATAGGGGGCCCCGATCTTTCAGTTATTCATGTTATTGTCCTTTATTTTCCGCTGCAGACTTTCATTTGGATACTCCGTTTCATTCAGTGTCGTGTATTTTATCTTCATATAAAATATACTAGTATTCGGTATTGTCCTGGTGTGTTGTACTTAAACTCCTCATCGGAGTATTTGGTAATATAATGTGGTTCGGTACTACAATTATATTATTTAATTCATCCTTTTCATTCACCTGGTGGGTCCCAGTCGGGGATTCACGGCACTGTAATATCCGCCTAGTTTGGGGTGTTACAGAGTTGGTATCGGATCGTGGTTTTGAATACTACCTTCCGAGTCATGTCTCATTTGAAATCATCGTTATCAGACTAGTATCATTGGACTTTCGCGTCACGTGTGACCTGTGCAAATGCCGAGCCAATCAGACCGAAAGAACTTTAAGATTTCTAACGCCATGGTATAATTTCTGGCAATAGTCATTCATTCATCATTCATCAATTAACAATCCTCAAACATCATCATTCATTGTGATTAGGACGATCATGTTAACTCATTAATCACTTAATTCATTTCATTACTCAGTTAATAATCAGGACGATCATGTTAACTCATTAATTACTCAATTCATTTCATTACTCGATTTGTCAACTGATGATCATATTATCAATCTTGTTAAGTTATTCAAGATAATCATTTCAAGAATTTCATCGGATAATCTTGTAACTTCAAGAAATCATTCATATAGTCACTAAGTTAGAGCATGTATACTCATTTTCATCATCTCATGACATAATCATAACGTGATAATCACGCGGGAAATATAATCATTATGCGACCTTCCTACTTCGGTATGGAGAGAACTGCTGTGGATGCACGGGGAGAGCAGGCGGACCGAAACCCGAGAAATAATCACTGTCACGGAAATCGTGCCTGGGACTCGGCTCGATCGGGAGATGTTCGGGTTGATCCACTCACTTTTATGCGCCATGATGACCCATATGCAATTGCTCAATCATCATTACGCCACTCTGCCGGTTTAATCGAGAGAACTCTCCCGTATGAGCCACCGCTAAGGAAATTGCCGGCAAAGAACTCCGCATATGTCAACAGGAAATCAACGGCGTAATCTATCCGAAGGCGCGACCAACCTTCAAGAAGCCTCGTGTGGGCTCCTAGCGTTTGAGCCACCTTCTACGGCGCATGATCGGGATCTCAATCCCGAGCGGCCTCGCCATCACATGTTTCAACTGCGGCAAAACAAGGTCATTTCGGTACTAAATGTCCGAGGCGATCGTCATATGCCATAATCGTGGAATTGCGGGCATAGGGCCCGTTTTTGCCGAAAGGACTCCAAGTCGGCTCGCGTATCTCGTGCCCCAAGCAACCAGCTGAAATCGACCGCTTTGTCATCGCTGCTTAAGGCAATGGAAGCAAATATAGTTGGAGCCCGTATTTATCGACGGAGCGTCCGGTCGGGACCAAGAAGTCCCGCATTCATATGATGAGGAGGATCAACGATCCGGTGGTCCGAATGATTTCAGGTATACTCGTAATTTTATTTCAACTTGTGTGTACCTTTTGATGCTGGTACACCGCATTCTTGCATTTTCGAATCATGCTTGAATAGATTTATTTCGGGATAGTCCTATTGCTTGTGGACCTCATACCATCGGTCTACCTGACGATGGAAGAATTTTCGGAATCATACCGAATTAAGCTTAATGACCGCGATTGGTTGATGGATCTAATCGTGGTGAATTTATCTTAGGACGATGTAATTTTCGGTATTAGTTGGTTTGATCGTCTTGATACTATCCTCAGTGTTTTTTAGCGTTTGGTCGCTATCTTTCCGTCGTTGGTTGTCGAATGTGTGCTTCAGGGAAGTAATCCCCGTTGTTCCAGAAGAAGTATTATTATGACGAAAGCAGAGAAATTCCACAATCGAACTATTCAATCATTCATTGTATCATTTTCATCGATTGGCCTTTCTATGACAATCGAGTCATTCAATCGTTCATTGTATCATTTTCATCGATTGGCCTTTCAAAGACAATCGAGTCATTCAATCATTCATTGTATCATTTTCATCGATTGGCCTTTCAAAGGCAATCGAGTTATTCAAACATTCATTGTATCATCTTCATCGATTGGCCTTTCTAAGGCAATCGAGTTGTTCAATCATTATTGGTATCTCTTTTTATCGATTGACCATTCTAGGGAAATCGAAATGTTCAATCATTCGTAGTATCATTGTCATCGGTTGACGATGTATTTCCAGACGAGTTATCTGGTTGCCTTCACATAGAGTAAGGGAATTCAGGAGTGAGTTGGAGCCGGTACGTCCCCTTTATCGAAGGCACCGTATCGGAAGGCCCCGAACAGAATGCAGGAGTCGAAGATTCAACTTGAGGAATAGTTCGAGAAAGGTTATCTCCGACCGATTGCGTTCCCGAGAGGAGCACCAGTGTGATCTGTCAAGGAGAAGGATGGCTCGTCTCGTGTGTGTATAATTTACCAGGAGTTGAACAGGGTGATGATCAAGAGTAGTATCCTTTACCCCGTATTGATGATCTTTTAGATCAACTTCAGGGAGCCTCGATTTTCCAGATCGACTTAAGATCTGGATATCACCGAGCCATGGATTCGAGAGTCGGATATCGCGAGGACAGCGTTTCATACACGCTATGGTCATTATGAGTTCGTAGTTATGCCGTTCGGGCTAACTATTGCACCTGTGGTATTCATGGGGTTAATGAATCGGGTTTTCATCGACTTTTTGGATCAGTTTGTTGTTTTCTTCATCGACGACATTTTGATTTATTCTCGTAGCCGAGAGGAATACGAGGTTCATCTTCATCAGGTTCTCGACGTGTCGAGACGAGAGCAACTTTATGGAAAGTTTTCCAAATGTGAGTTCTGGAGGTCCGAAGTGACTTTCTCGGGCATGTAATTTCATCTGACAGAGTTCGTGTCGACCCTCAGAAGACGGAGACTATCCGAGATTGGCAACCTCCGAAAGATATTAAGTAAATCCGATGTTTTCTCGGATTAGTTGGTCAATTATCCAACCCACGACCTGGAGCTAGCAGCCGTGGTTTTCGCGTTGGGGATTTGGTGTCGTTGCTTTTATGGCATCACCTGTCAGATCTTCACCAATCACAACAATTGAAGTATATATTTACTCACAAGGAGTTAAATATGCGACAGATGCGGTGGTGGGAATTAATCAAATATTATGATATCGAGATCCTTTACCACCCGGGGAAGGCGAACGTTGTCGCCGACGCCTTGAGTCGTAAGTCCGTTCAGGAGCAGATGCTTGCTCATTTATCAGTTCAGAAGGAGCTCCAACAGGAATTCCTTAGACCCGAGATTGAGGTCTGGCTTCAGCGAGTTCAGGGACAGCTTTGTATGTTAGAGATTTCATCATCTCTTGAGGATGCAATCAGGGAGAATCAGAGTTTGGACCCTTCATTGTTGCGCATCCGTGAAGATGTGGCTCAGGGGAAAGCCCTGGATTCGTGGTCCACAAGGATGGACTTTTGAGGTTTAAGAACCGGTTGTGCATACCGGTGAATGACGAGTTGAAAAACTCGATTTTGAGAGAAGCTCATGCTACCCTTATTCTATTCATCCGGGGTCTAGCAAGATGTATAAGGACTTGAAACAAAATTACTGGTGGAGTAATATGAAGCGAGAAGTCGCAGAATTTGTTTCGAGATGCTTAAGCTGTCAACAAGTCAAGATTGAACATCAGCGACCGACAGGTATGTTAAAACCTCTTCCTATTCCAGAGTGGAAGTGGAAATACATTTCTATGGATTTCATCACGAGTTTGCCGACGAGTCGTCGTGGCATGAATACGATCTGGGTGATTGTGGACCGCTTAACTAAATCAGCTCATTTCCTTGAGATCAAGGATACGTGGGATCCCGAGAGACTGGCCCAGTTATTCATCAAGGAGATAGTAAGACTGCACGGTACTCCTAAGAGTATCGTTTCCGATCGTGACGGACGATTTGTGTCTCATTTTTGGAAATCAGTTCATCGTGCTATGGGAACTTAGCTCAATCTCAGTACCGCCTTTCATCCTCAGTCCGACGGACAATCAGAGAGAACTATTCAGACATTAGAGGACATGTTGAGGGCATGCGTCCTCGATTGGAAGGACGATTGGGAAGCCCAACTACCACTGATCGAGTTCACGTATAATAATAGTTGGCATGCCTCCATTAAAATGGCACCTTACGAGGCCTTGTACGGTCGTCGTTGTCGATCTCCTTTGTGTTGGGATGACTTGTTAGAATTAATCGGCACCGAGCCCGATATGCTTATAGCCGCCTGGGAGAAGGTAGCTTTGATCAAGAGTCATTTGTTGACAGCTCAGAGTCGACAGAAATCATATGCAGATAATCGTCGTCGACCACTAGAGTTCGAGACGGGTGACCACGTGTTTGTCAAGGTATCCCCAAGTCGAGGTACTTTCCGTTTCGGAAAACGGGGGAAGTTGAGTCCGAGATTCATTGGACCGTTTGAAATTTTGAATCGAGTAGGCGAGTTAGCTTATCGATTGGCTTTGCCTCCGGCATTGAGCCGAATTCATAATGTGTTTCATGTCTCTTAGTTGCGGAAGTATGCTGCCGACCCGAGTCACATACTTCAGTTCGACGAAATCGAGATCGCGGATGATCATTCGTACGAGGAGCGTCCTGTACGAGTATTGGAGCGGCGAATCAAACAGTTGAGGGACAATATGATCCCTTTGGTCAAGATTCAGTGGTCCAGACACGGAGTCGAGGAGGCTACTTGGGAAACCGAGGATAGTATGCGGGAGAGTTATCCCGAGTTGTTTGACCCTTAGTTTCGGGGACGAAACTCTTTTAAGAGGGGGTGTATGTAATACCCGGTTGTAATTCAGTCATTATCATTCAGTAATTTCATTCAGTGATTGTCACTGAGTGGATTTTCACTCAATTATAATCATTCATCAATCATGTTCATTCACCGTGTTCACCGTTCGGAAAAACTTCGAGTTGTGTATCGTTAATGTTCATTTTTTCAACTTTCCTCATATGAGTTCGACTTTATTAGATCACCATTAATTTTTGGTAACTCCAAAAATTCTAAATCTTTGCAATATTATAGAGCATCGAGTTAGCTTTCCAATGGTTCAAACGGTGAGTCAATCGGACTCCGGACGAGAGAGTTATGGTCGTTTTAGCTCACCCGCTCATTTTTTCAGTTATTGCCGATCACTGCCGACCGAACTCGGCCGTGTCGTCCGACACGGCCCGTGCCGTACTCGTCCAGAAATGCCGAAGTTTCTGTCACAGCACCCGACCGTGTCGTCTGGCACGGCCGAGTCGAACTCTTCCGGATAAGCCAGAACCGACTGCCGACACGCCCGACCGTGTTCCAGGACACGGTCGAGTCATGCCGAGTCGCTGTCGGACGGGTCACTATCGGAAGGCCCCTCCGCGCCGCGACCGTGTCAAGCAGGACACGGTCAAGTCCTCGCCGCGCCGCGCCGCGACCGTGTCAGGCGGACACGGTCAAGTCTGTCAACCGAGTCAACCCCTATAAATTCGTTTTTTGAGCATTTCAGCTCATTTCTTCCATTTCTTTCCCACTTCTTCACCTGAAACCGAGAGAGAATAGCTTGAGGGAGAGATTTCTTCATCAATTATCATTTGAGTGTGTATTTTTCATCACCTTCAATCATTTGGGAAGCTTGGATAGTCGATTTTACACGTTTTCATCGGATCGAATTGGTTGGATCTTCAAGAGGTAAATTCTTCAACATCTTGGATTTCGATTTTGTGTTGAGATATGATGTTTTGGACGCGATTATCATGTTATATGAAGGGATATGTATATGATTATGAGTTTGTATAAGGATTCATTGGATTATTGAGGGATTATTCAAGAACACTTTGAATATCGAGTTGAAATTGGGGGTTTTCGATTAATTGTCGTTATAATCACGTTTTCGGATATTCGTCTTGGATTATTAATCATATTGAAGATGTTTTGTTGGTTTGAAACACTTCTTGGGGGATTTGATATTGGTATATTGAGGTTTGATTGTAAACAATCGGAGTTTGGCCGCAACGTGTTTGATTTAATGCCTCTATGGACTTGGTTTAGTCGTATCGACGTTTTGAGTTCGTTATATTCGTGTTTGATTCGTATATTGATCGGATTGTTGGTAATTGTATTATTTAAGGTTGTTCGAGCGACCGATATCTCAATTAGGACGTTGTTCGTGGAAAGATAATTGTCGTCGGTGTTGTGTAAGTTAATTCTTACTCGGTTAAAAGGACATTCATTACTTTTGTTGTTGATCATTCATAATCATAACTCATTCATCATTATATTAATCATTTTGAGACCTGTAATTGTCGAATAATCATTTCATTCACGAGGAACGACGGTTCCAAATCATTGCATTGGGTTATCAATCACTTCACTATTATTTTCATCTCGGTGAGTCATTCTTGGCCTTGTCTAATTATTATTCATTGATATTCATTATGGTCATTCTCGTTCATGTGACCTTCTGGGTTCATATTGCGTGGCCGGGTGTGGCTATGTGGAATTTTTAGTCGGGCACACGATGGTTGTGTATTGGGTTCACCGATACATTGGACCGTGCACACGGGAAAGCGTTACACCGTGAGACTAATTAGGTACAAGGACGGGTGTGTCCGGTCATTCGTCTTGTACACTCGCACAGAACACTACGGGCGTACTATGGTACTCCTCTTCAGCGTAATTCATAATTAAGAATTTTTTTAGTAACTTCAGATATAATCATGATTGTGTATTTTCAACCCTTGAGGATTGTTGTTCTTTGTAACTGACCCCGTTTGGGGATTTTGTTTTTCAGGTCATGGCAAGGCAAACGCACGGGAATGGCATGTTGATGTCGAGGAGTCCTAGTGATACTAGTAGGGGGCCCCGATCTTTCAATTATTCATGTTATTGTCCTTTATTTTCCGCTGCAGACTTTCATTTGGATACTCCGTTTCATTCAGTGTCGTGTATTTTATCTTCATATAAAATATACTAGTATTCGGTATTATCCTGGTATGTTGTACTTAAACTCCTCATCGGAGTATTTGGTAATATAATGTGGTTCGGTACTACAATTATATTATTTAATTCATCCTTTTCATTCGCCTGGTGGGTCCCAGTCGGGGATTCACGGCACTGTAATATCCGCCTAGTTTGGGGTGTTACATGTAGCGCGGGCCAGGGCTTGGAATGACGCCCACATAGTTGGCAATTCTATCCGCTCCCTTCTAAAATTGTCTTGTAATTTTGCCATGACATTTGAGATTGGTTAAGTAATTCCAAATACGATTACACACAAGTTTCGACGTAAAAGGAATATTATCAACCCTCTTATCATTCCTACAACACCAAATAAACCAAAAAATGAGAATCGGAATGATGTGAAAAATGTGGATTGTTCCCTTGGCTTTACCAAACCAATTAGCAATAATAATATTGAAATTAGATGAGAAAAGGGCTTTGATCCCTGCAATATTATGGAAAAACTTCCAATCCTCTGTAGCAATTGGGCCATTTAAAAAAAGGTGGGAAAGGCTTTCAACACCATTACAACAATAACAGGAGTTGGTGGCAATAATACCCCTACGAAGGAGACCATCCGGAGTTGGGATCCATTTATTAATGACCTTGACCATAAATAGAGAGATGGTAGGGGTGATATATGGATTCCAACAAAACCGAAGGATATTATTCGAAGGTTTTCTATTACGAACTAAATCCCAAGCGCTTTTGAAAGTAAACTTCCCATTAGTAGATAAAGTCCAAGAAGGTCTATTTTCATAAGGGGAAGTAGGTAAGGAGCAAATATGGTCACAAATGCCCATCGGGAGTTTGCGATAAATTTTCCTTCTATCCCACTCCCCATTATTCCAATAAAAACCAATTTTATCTTTCGACTTACTATTGTAAAAGTTGGTGAGGGGGCTGAATTCACACCAATTGTCATGCCAAAAAGACACATCATCATTACCACTATGCCAAAAAAATTTATCATTCGCGATCGATCTAATACCACAAAGGTTTTTCCAAGTCGGAGAACTTTTAGGATTAAATTTGATAACCATGGGGTGAAGCCGAGAGCAATATTTTTTAAATAACAACTTCGACCAAATATTATTAGAAGTTCTAAACCTCCACCACATTTTAATATGGGCAGCCCGGATAATGTCATTAAGATCCCGACACCCAAGACCCCCCTCATCCGTTGGGTAGCAAAGACGATTCCAAGCAGCCCAATGCAACTTCCGTTTATTGTCATTGGATCCCCATAGAAATTTGTTGAACAATCTTTCTATGTAATTTATGACATTAGCAGGAGGTTTGAGCACTTGTAAGCAAAATAAAGCAATGGAGTTTAAAACCGATTTAATTAGTTCCAAGCGGCCCCCCGTCGATAGCAAGTGATGGTTCCAAGTAATCATTTTATTTTTAATTTTAGAAAGGAGGGGGTTGTACATCTCAAAATTTTGAAACCCTTTCCACATAGGTACGCCGAGATACAAAATCGGTAAATCGACTTTATTAAATCCCGAAATTCTTTGCACCCAACTAACAACTTGAGGGGTCGGATTATTCATAATGAAATTACTCTTGTGGTTGTTGATCTTTTGACCGGAAACATTTTCATAATGGGTAATGCAATTGTTGAAAATATGAAGACTTTTTTTGGAAACATTAAGGAAAATGAGAATATCATCGGCATACGCAAGATGCGTGATCTTCAGTTTTTTCTTAATTTTGTAGTACATCGAAGGATTGTTGGAAAACATTTGATCAATACTCCGAGAGAAGTAATCAGCGGCAAGCACAAAAATGAGAGGAGAGTGGGTCCCCTTGACGAATACCTCTCTCGCTTTTAAAAAACCCATAGGTCATCCGTTCACAAGGACCGAGAACCAACAATTAGAAATACACGACTTGATAAAATTAATTCGAACATTGGAAAAACCAAAGCTAGACATAACTTGGAATATAAAATTCCAATTTATCCTATCATAAGCTTTTTCCATATCCAATTTAATTATAGTATTAGTAGTCGATTGGGAAATGTCATGAGTAACCTCGTGAGCCGTCAAGATATTATCCGTAATATTCCTACCTTTGATGAAACCAGACTGGGCCGGATTAATAATGGATGGTAGAATTTTGGCAAGTCTTTTGCTAAGAATTTTCGAGATGATTTTGTTGGAAGTGTTGCAAAGACTAATCGGCCGAAAATCTTTCCAAGATCGAGGATTATTATTTTTGGGGATTAGTGTGATGGTGGTGGTAGTGAAAGCCCGAGGCATCGGAGATCCACCAAAGAAATCCAAAACAGCTTCCACAACATCCCGACACACTATATCCCAACAAATTTGAAAAATTTTTGCATTGAACCCGTCCGGTCCAGCAACACTATCCCCATCCATGTCGAAAATACAATCTTTAATTTCATCAAGAGTTGGAATACAACAAATACTATCATTAATCTCATTTGAAATATTGTTAGGCACCACCCGAGGATGGATATCATCTAAAAACGGGTTGTGCTCCGCAAAACAACTGGAGAAATAAGAAACCGCAGAGTTACCTATCTCCTCGGGATTAGTGATACTACGACCACTATCCCAAATCGAATGAATACAATTTTTTTGTCTTTTCTTTTTCACTACCGAGTGAAAAAATTTACTATTCCTCTCCCCATCGATCATCCATTTCACATTAGATTTTTGTTTCCAAAAATCTTCTTCCATGGATAGGACCAAGATAAGGTTGGCCTTCATTTTTTTAAGGTGGATGAAATTGATTATGGAGGGGTCCCGATCAAAATCATTTTCTGCCACTTCCACCGCATATTGGGCCTAATCAATTTTAGTAAAAATATTGCCAAATTCAAGTTTATTCCATTCCTTGAGGGTGTGTTTTAACCTTGAGAGTTTCTCCAAAAGTTTAAACATCCCTTGAGAATTGGTATGTAGATCCCATGATTCCTTCACCGTAGCAATGAAACAATGGTGTTTAGTCCACATATTTTGAAATCTGAAGGAAGCCTTGGGTTTAGAAATATTATTACTAAATTGACATAACATGGAGTTATGGTCCGATTTGTATTTAGGAAGATGCCGAATAGACATGAAAGGAAAAGCCGAATACCATTAGGAGATAGAAGGATTCGTCAGTCTTTGCCAAACACCATCACTATACCAAGTGTAGGGGTGCCCACATATCCGCCGTCGGTCAAGTCGCAATTCAACAAAGCATCGTTGAATTCCTCCATGTCTGACTGGATTGGGATGGCCCCCCCTTTTTGTTCCTCCGGTTGGAGGATAATGTTGAAATCTCCCCCAACCATCCAAGGAATTTGGCTTTGACTGACGGAGAGAAGATCATCCCACGTGTCCCTTCTCTCAATTTTGGTATTCCTACCGTAAACAACGATTAATGTGAAAGGGTTGGGGAGGGAGTCACGCATAACTTCCACATGAAGCAATTGCTCCTTATTTTGTAAAATATTAATTTGGATACCGATTCGGAAAAATCCATATGTGGTTACTAATATTTGCACAAACATTAGAAAACCCAAATCGTTTAAGAAAAAAATTGGAGTCCAGATTCACTTTTGGTTCAATGAGTGCCAAAATATTAAATTTGTGTTTTCTTTTAAGCAATCTAATTTTGTTTTGGGCAGGTTTGTTCCCAATACCTCTAATATTCCAAAAAAGTGTACTAATCATTGATGTTTAGCACTGCTCCTAGTCCTCCTCTTTGGAAAATTAGTAGTTTGGGTTTTATTTTTGGTGAGCAGCTGCTTATCAGAAATAATTTTTCCCTTCCGAGTATTCATTCTGATAAGCTTATTCTTACCAAACTCAGAACATCCGTCATTGTTATCCGAGAAGGACTGCTCCTGAATCGAATTTTTGGAGTTTGTGGACCTGTCCGATCCTCCTCCTGTATCAAATTCAAAATCATCATTAGATTCAGAAGAATGTTCATAGTTTACCACATCACACATCTCTAAAGAGGAGTCCATGCTGGAGATCCTGACATCAAAAAGAGATATACAATCAGCATTATCAGGTACATCGATAATCGGTGGTTTAAATACAATTAAATCTGTTATGTTGCCCTCCACAATATTATCAACCGCGGCTGAAATACTCGAGGGCTCAGCAGAAACCATTTTTCCGGTGGACGATTTGCCTTGTTTAGAGACCTCTGATTTTTCTATAGGCAAAACAATAGGTTTAAGAGATGGTTTTTTAGGCAGATTTGATTCAAGCTGGTTAGTCAAGGTATCAGGAGCCTGGTTGGGAATGGTTTTCTGGCCATCAAATTCATTACTCCTACTATTAATATTGGTCTCTTCCTGTATCACAGCAAGGGTTTGGAATTTGTTATGAGAGTCAAGTTTGGACAAGTCATTATTAGAGTTATTAAGGTTGGTAGTACTATTAGTGCCTGATACATTTTTGGACTTACCAACCAAAACAAAACCATCATTATCCTGAGTAATTTGGTTAGGGGGGACATTTTTACCCATATTTTTATGACTGAAAACAGTAGGTTTTAATGTTGGATTTTTAATGTAACACTCAGCAATATCATGGCCAATGTGTTTGCAATGTTGGCAATATTTGGGTATTTTTTCAAATTCTATATCATATTCAGTTTTAATATCCCCAACCTGAAGATTGATTTTTTTTGTCGGTTGTTTTTCAAGATTAATAATAACACACAATCTAGCAAAATTCATTTTGGTCCGGTTAAGTGTGAAATCATCAACCTTCACAAAAGTGCCAACCAAGCTAGCTATAGTTTTAAGGGATCGTAAATCAAACCATTGTGAGGGTAAAGCATGAATTTTGAACCATACAGGCACTAAAGCCGGTTCATGTTTGAAATCGAAAGTTGGTGACCATTGAAACAACCTCATGGGAAAACCAGCAACATTATATTCTCGTTTCATCCACAGTTTGTCACAAATAGCTTTATTAGTCAGATTTATAAGAACAGGCTTACCATTCAGGAACTGCACTTTACATAATCCATATCCTTCAGCTTTAAGTTGCTGGGATATTACCTGATTTGAAGGTTTACCGTAAGTGAATTTGCCAATGAGGGCAAATTTGTAAAATTCAGAAACTGTATCGTATTCCTCTTGTGAGAAGATGGCTGTCGGAATGTTGTCTGAAAAGTCCAAAATCCCGAACCTAATATCATCGACTTCCTCATTTGACATGGCATCACGAAACGACTTTTGTTGTACCTTCGGACTAGCGGTTAAAGGTGGGATTTCCCCTTCTTCCAGAGATGAGGAGCCCTCACCACGAGATTGCGCCGCCGATTTTGGATCCACTGCATGGTTCGGTTCTTCCAGAGTGGAATACTTAAAGAGGTTCGTCGTAATTTGAGAAGCAATCGATTGAATCGTAGTTTTACTGTTATCTGGAGCGACAGGCAGATTCGCATTGGTTTTGTGTGGCAATTTCAGGGTTGAAATACCCGATTTGGAGACTGGGGATGTTGTTTTTTGTGTTGGTTTCACCGGATTTGGATCCGAAGGCTGCACGTTACCGATTTTTTTTGGTGGAATCATGGTGGCACCGTCCACCGTCGCGATCTCCCCCTGCGCATCCGAGACGCCGGCCGGAGAAGGTTCTGAAGGCACCGACAAACCACCAACCAAAGCGGGATCCGCCTGCTGGCCGCCAAAAATACCAGAAGCAGGGGCGTCGGAGCCGAAAGGGACCACAGACGATGTGCCAACCGACTTTCTCCCCGATTTCGAGTTTGGGGAGCTGTAATTTGTGAAGTTTGCGGTGAGGTTGAACGGGAAGGACGGAACAGCCTGGGCGCCTGGATATGCTGCTCCTTTTGTCTCCTTCACAACTTAGGTTTCAGATATGAGGTTTCCCACAGTGGGAATACTAGTTGAATAATTAATCTTACCGCCATGGAGAACCGAAACAGCAGCACCGGAGCAACCGCCAAGCCCACCAGGTATTACGGCATCAGAAATGGCCGCCTTCTTCACGAGGGTGTTGGGATCGAGTGGGTTACCCACTGGGGGGAAATTAGACTCATTATTATTTTTTGGGTGGAGAGCAAGATGTCCCCCGTGAGATTCCTTTAATCCACAGCCAGTGAGGTTTGTATTAGCGGCTCCAGGAGATTCCAAGAGAGAGAGATGGCCCGTGAGAAATATTTAATTCCCAGCAAGTGGGGTTAGCATCAGTCTCCCCATGTGATTTGAAAGAGGGAGGTTGATTTGACTGGAGCGATTTTTGAGAGTCAGTGGAAAAGGAATCCCGATCTGAAGAGATGGGAGCCGCCCCATGTGCCTTTGTCTGATTAATTTTTTGGGGTTGATTAATAATGATATTAATCAACTCGTTTTTTGAGGAATCAGATCTGGAATTGGGGGTTGTTGACTGGGGGTTCTCCCCACCAGGGAGTATTTTATCTGCCATAGGGCAGACTAATTCACGGTGAGGACCGCCGCTCTAGGCGGCGGAAAACGAAAATAAAAGTGACGTTATCAGATGAGAATGCTGGTAACGTCCAAAAATTTAAAAAAATATGAAGAACACGGATGAAGATGGTAGAGAGAAGGGAGAGAAAAAATCTTAGAGAGAGAAAGCATGAAAAAATCCTATTAACAAGACCTAATCCTCCTATTAACGAGACTTAATCAAGAAGTAAAGGCTTAATCAGAGCTATCATAGCCAATTCTCAGTACAAAAGGCTCGAATCTAAAATATAAACCCATGTTTTCATAGAGTTCTAACTCGAATACAGGTAATGTGGTATTATCTTCTATTAGCAATACTAAATCAAGAAATAAAGGCCTAATCGAGGCTCTTATAGCGAATTCTCAATATAAAATGCTTGAATCTAATCAATTAACCCGAGTTTTCATAGAATTCTGACTAAAAACATGTAACATGTTCTTATCTCTTAATCAAGAAATAAAAGCTTAATGGGAGTTATTATAGCGAATTCTCAATACAAAATGCTCGAATCTAATCAATAAACCCGAGTTTTCATAGAGTTCCAACTGGAATACATGTATCATGGTCTTATCTCCTATTAACCAAACCTAATCAAGAAGTAAAGGCTTAATCGGAGCTACTGTAGCTAATTCTCAGTACACAGTGCTCGGATCCAATCAATAAACCCAAGTTTTCGTAGAATTTCGAATCAAAATACATGTAACATGGTCTTTTCTCCTATTAACGGGACTTAATCAAGAAGTAAATGCTTAATCGGAGTTATTATAGCTAATCTTGCTGCAACAAGAGTTAATCAAGAAGTAAAAGCTTAATCAGAGCTTTATAGCCAATTTTTAGTACAAAAGGCACGAATCTAACCAATAAACCCGAGTTTTTGTAGGGTTTCGACTCGAATACATGTAACATAGTTTTTTGTCCTATTAACCAAACTTAATTAAGAATTAAAAGCTTAATCAGAGCTATTATAGCCGATTCTTAGTACAAAAGTCTCGAATCTAAAATATAAACCCGAGTTTTTATAGAGTTCCAACTCGAATACAGGTAATGTGGTCTTATCTTCAATTAGCAAGACCGAATCAAGAAGTAAAAGCTTAATCGGTGCTATTATAGTAAGTCCATGCTACAACAAAACATAATCAAGAATTAAAGGCTTCATCGGAGCTATTATAGCCAATCCTTGCTACAACAAGACTTAATCAAGAAGTAGAAGCATAACCATGTTATATCTAATTTTGAGTACAAAAGGCTCAAGTCTAATCAACAAACCCGAGTTTTCATAGAGTTCCAACTCGAATACATGTAATGCGGTCTTATCTCCTATTAACAAGTCTAAGTATGTAATACCCTCGCCTTTAATATTGTATTTCATGATTTAAGTTATGTATTTTCGTACCATATCTGTGATGTTGTAGCAAATACCGACGAATTATGTTAAGTTGGATTCATGGTCATTCATACTATATTAGTTGTTGGGTGATATTGCGAGAATTCCATTTATGCTTGTTATAGTACTTAACGTACGTTAGCATGTCTTCATAACGTACATTATATAGGTCGCCTTACGTACGTAACATCAATACGTTAACGTACGTAATGCGGAAAAATCCTCCAGCAGTCCGCCTTTCGGCTGGTGGGGCCGAGCAGGGGTAGGTGGTCGGGAGTCGATCGCGACAGCCAAGTCAATGGCTATTACATACGTAATAGCTTCCTGGTTACGTACGTAACGAAATGCGTGTTTTGAGACAGGGAGATTTGATGAAATTGGTTACATACGTAATGATCACAAGATTACCTACGTAAAGGCTATAACGTACGTTAACCACGTTCGTTAACGTACGTAATGTCAAGTTCAGATTATAAATGTATGACTTGCCATTCACTTCCTACTCGACCCTTTCCAACCTCCCAACTGAGGATCGATTCTTTTCCCCTCCAACTTCATTTCTAAGCCTTCCTAACTTGTGTTGGAGCTTCAACACTTGATTGGTGACTTGGAGAGCTAGAGATTGAAGTGTATCCCTTGAAGTGTTGGTGTTGTTCTTCATTTTTAAGGTTGGTTTTTCTTTAACTCATATCAATTCCATGCTTATGATGATGTTAGTAGATAAACACTTCACATAATGTTAGTTTAAACTAGTGTAAACATGATAAGTTAATTGAATCATATTCAAACTAAGTGAAGATTAACTTTGAAGGTATTAGTTTTACTTCTTGATGTAAATAACTTCATAATGTGTTTGTGTTGATAATGATATCCTTAATGATTAAAAGTGAGAAATGTTAAATTTGTTTTAAACATTCTATTGATTCTTGAAGGTAGTATGGAACCATGATTTTTGACCTCTAAAATCTTTGTAATAAAATTGTTGGAAAGATGATTTAACCCTTTGTAGATGATATTTGGTAGATGGATGAAGTTACTTCAAAAATCTCAAGTATCCAATGATATAACTAGGCTTTTAATAAATTCTTCAAAATAAAACAATGAATGTTGATAGAAGGAAGTTGTAATCTTCATATGTTCGAATTTATCGATTTCGTTAAAGGGTGTTAATCACTACATTAATAGGTTGATAATGTTCTTAAGAGAATTGTGTTGAATATGATGATACAAATGCGTTAGATGAATAGCCGAATTCCATTTCATTAATCCGTGCGTGTCAAGAGGCGTAAATTAAGATGATGTTTTTAATTCACTAAAACTTAAACGTATGTTTCATATAGTAATCAAGTTTTGAATGAAATCGTTGGTAAAATAATGAAGAACGTAATTAAACACAAACTTATATCGTAATTGGAAGTGTCGATGTTTGAAAAGATATTTTCACGATATTGCATTGATGGTAAATTAGACATCAAGAATTTGACATTAAGGTTAGAATATGTAATGAACATGATAAACATACGATGATTTGTAATAAGAACATTAAAATGATCAATAGGATAATCGATTTATCCAAGTAAATTTACGAATATTGTTTATGCGATAATACCATTATCGTACGAATGTGTTGTTGAATGAATTATATTTCATTCAAGGTTGCTTGTCCACGTGAGTATTTTTAGACGAGGATACCATTCGTTTGACCATTCAAGGAAGGATTATTCGTCTACGGAATTGAGGCAAGTTACCTTGCTTGGTTATAATGATATGTGGATTCTTGTGATGATTATGCATTTCGTGTATATGAAACACCTATAAACTTGTGTCTTGTGACTCGAGGTCGTTCTTAATGATGTCCCGTTTTCATCATGGGATTGTATTCCCAAGTTCGTTACTTTTGGACCCTTGATATTGTTGAGCTTGATGACATTTCGGTGAGTTGTTCGATTCCTTGGTAAAAGTGTAATTCGTTGAGTTTCGTTGTCATGTTGTATCGTGACATCTCTGGAGTCATATCTGCGTGCCGATTGGTTATGTGTAGGATTTTTAGCCGGGCACTTGATGATCATGCGTGGATGTTTTCCGCATTTAGATCGTGCACACGAGACGTAGTTCGTGAGGCTAATTAGGTACATCGTCCCACGTATATTCGGATTCCGTATACGGGTGGACATGTGCACGGACACATTACCGGATCGGGCGTCTTGTGACGTCCGTCTTGAGCCATAGTATATGGTCGTTCGTATATTTGGTTATGTTCGGCTTGGGATTGTTGTTGTACGCCTTGGGGTATATTCGGTAGTCGGTGGATTTCTTTGAGATCGGTATATATGAATTGTATAATGTCATGAGAATTATTATCATTTATAGCCGACTCGTGGTTTGGGGCGAAATACTTGTATTTCGTGGCAGGAAAGGGCAAGGCACGGGAGGAGCACAATGGCGACGGAGGATTCTCGATGTATGCTATTTCGGGGCCCCAGTCTTTGGTTGTTCGGTTATGTTTTAATTGTGACTTTCCTTTTATTTTTGTGTCGGATGAATGTACTAAAATTTGTTAGGTACTGCCCATCGTCATATGGTCTGTACCGAGTTTGGATCCTGTGTATGTTTGCTCGTATTTAAAAACATGAATAACTCGTACTCCACACCGGGGTTTTGATAAATATTGTGGTACGGTGCCACGTTGTCAGATTTTAAATGAATATTGTGATATCGCCTGGTGGGTCCCAGGAGGGGTCCACGGCACCGTAATAGCCACTTGTTTTGGGTCACATGTAAGATGGTATCAGAGAGTGTGTTTTTATTTTGAGTCGTTGTAGAATCGAAATAGCATCGAGAAAACTTCGTGCCACGTGTAACCTATGCAAGCGCCTGACTCGTCGAATACGGTATGTTCTCATGAACCATAATTTGATTACTGGCATGATATTGACGATGTATTGGTCTCCTTACTTATCTTGGCATCTTCCTACCATGAGGCAAAATTCATCTGTTTGGGGAGAACCAAAATTAATTATGTGATTGGAATTGTTTCGACTTAATGTTGATATGATATTGAGTGTGTAACACTTGTAGTGCCGGTGATTCTTTACAACTGCTTTGTTGGATAGTAAATTCCTTGTTGCTATTAACTTAGCATGAATTATGATTGATAAATCGAACTGTACTTGTGACTTGATTCTTTCAGTATGGAAAGGAACCTTAGAGGTCGTGGCAGAGGGGGACGAGGCCGCGGAAGAGGCCGAATTCCGATACCACGAGCTAACAGACGCGCGAATGTGGAATAGAGTTCCGCAGGCAGTGATTCGTCTTCTAGGGACCAATCACACCACACCGGAGAGAATGCACGCGCCGATCCTTACACCGTGATGCAGGGCATGATGGCCCAGATGACCCAAATGGGTCGGCTGATGGAAACTATGCAAAGGAATACTACTGGTCAACAGCAGGGACAACAGCCTCCGCCTCTGGTGCCTGGCGGGATAGTGAGCCGGATTATTAGCGACATATCACGTCAGCGACCTCCGACTTTTGAAGGCTCATCTGAGCCTGCCGACATTGTACACTGGATAGAGCATTTCGAGAAACTGTTCGAGATGGTGGAGTGCCCAGAGGAAAATCGAGTTCTTTGTGGCGACTACTACCTTAGTAAGAGTGCCCATACTTGGTGGCTTTCTGTGAGGCCTGCCGAAGGCGCGAGTACTTGGGAGGAATTCAAGAATCTTATGCTAGATCGTTACTATCCTGCACCCCTTCGTGAAGCCAAACTGTCCGAATTACTAAACCCCGACCCATCGGAACACGAAGATGTGTTAGCAATTGCCGAAAAATTCCAAGCACTTCTCCCTTTTACTACGTCAGTTGTCCGTTCGGAAGCTGATAAGATCAAATATTTCCTCAAGAGGCTTAAACCCCGAATGAGGATGCAACTACTCAATCACCACTGCACGACCTTACCGGAGTTTATTGAGAAGGCTTTGGAATATGAACTTACTGCGAAGGAGATTTCCAAGAAACAGCCTCAGTTTTCCAACAAGAGATCCAAGAACCAGACCCAAGGAGACAGTAATCGGGGGTATTCAAGAAACCCCAGCCTGTACCAAATCTTTCTGAGCGGCCACCTATGGCACCGAAACCGGCAGGAATGCACTCTCGGGCAATCAGCTCACCTGTCGTGTGTTATAACTGTGGGGACCAGGGGCATATTAGCTCCAAGTGTCCGAAGCCGGCCGTTGCCTGTCACACTGGCGGGAAGAACGGTCATCGTGCTCGCTATTGCCGGAGTGGACTCGGGCGTGCTCCAGTAGCATCTCTCGCTCCAGTACAGTCTTCCGTTCAGGAACGTGCTCCTCCATCCGCTTCTTACCAGACTACCGGGGCGAACAAAGGGATGGGCCGCGGAAATCAAGTTGGTACACCTGCTTCCGGTGTTGCAAAACCCAGAGTCTACGAGATGAAGAAAGCCGATGATCCCGAAGCCAGCATGATTGTAGGTACTCTCCAGATCCACTCTCAACCCGTTTGTGTTCTTTTTGATACTGGTGCTTCACAGTCCTTTTTGTCTAGTTCTTGTTTGAGTCATTTGCATTTGAATCGTGTTACCGATTGTGAACCTTATGTAATTGGTCTACCCGATGGTAGAAGAATTATTGGGAGTCGTGAAGTACAGAACTGTCCGATTAGCATGAACAACCGTGAGTGGTTGTCCGACTTAATTGTAGTTGATTTACCTAAAGATGATGTAATCTTGGGTATCGACTGGATGGATCGTCACGATGCCGTCCTTAGCGTCCGTAAGCAAATGGTGACCGTCACATCGGATGATGGCGTCGAGTGTATTTTTCGGGGTGATAATCCCAATCATTCTGGGAGAGTCATCAGCGCTATGAAGGCTATGAGATTACTGAACCAGGGATGCATTGGTTATTGGTGTTACATGACTAAGACAACTGACCGGCCACCAAATTGATTGATATTCCAAAGAGTTCGAGATTATCCAGATGTATTTCCAGACGAGCTTCCAGGAATACCCCCACAGCGAGAGGTGGAATTCACCATTGAGTTGGAGCCAGGGACGTCCCCGCTTTCGAAAGCACCATATCGTATGGCCCCGACTGAAATGCAGGAGTTGAAAAGACAACTCGAAGAATTAACTGAGAAAGGATATGTTCGGCCCAGTGCATCCCCTTGGGGAGCGCCGGTGTTATTCGTACGGAAGAAGGACGGATCGCTGCGTTTGTGTATTGATTACCGGGAGCTGAACAAAGTAACAATTAAGAACAAGTATCCTTTACCTCGCATCGATGATCTATTGGATCAGCTCTAGGGAGCCGTTGTATTTTCCAAGATCGACTTGAGGTCTGGGTACCACCAATTGTGGATTCGAGAGTCTGACATCCCAAAGACAGCTTTTCGCACTCGCTATGGGCATTATGAGTTCGTTGTCATGCCATTCGGACTGACTAATGCACCTGCAGTATTCATGGAATTGATGAATCGGGTTTTTATTAATTATCTGGATAGTTTTGTAGTCGTTTTTATTGACGATATCTTGGTCTACTCTCGTGATCATGAGGAGCATGAGTGTCACCTCCGCCAGGTTCTCGATGCGTTAAGGCGAGAACAACTCTATGGAAAATTTTCTAAGTGTGAATTCTTGATACGAATTACGTATTATGATGAATGTAAATTCGCCGGAAAATGCAGCGGATATATTTTGTTACCTCACAACACTCGTATATATGTAACACTCGTAAGAAATAACCTAAAGTAGGGCAATTCGGCTTACGTAAACAAGAACAATATGAATGATTTATCAAACTAGACCTATAGTTTGATAAGGTAATCTTTCCTCAAGACCTATTGAGAATTGATTCGATTAAAACTCGAAAACGCGTCGAATTATAATCAAGGTTTCGATGAAAAGCATTCACCAAGAAAACACAAGTGTATTCTTATTTTCTTCAACATACAATATCCATAATGAAAGCATCAACAAGACTACTTATAACATGGTAGTCTTCTTAGCAACTAAGGAATCAAACAAGATCACATGATCTTGAAATGAAAAACAAAACACAAGATAAAATACAAGGGAATCAAATCAAAGGGAGGGGGAATCACACAACAAAATGAATATAAGACACCCCACATAACATGCAAGTCTAATCATGACATGTGAGGAGGAAAAACAACAAAAATAAAAAAATCAGCAATAATGGCATTTCTTTGATGCCGGACACGGCCGTGCCGATCGGCACGGCCGCGGCCGCAGATTGGCGGCGAGGACTCGGCCGTGTCGCCAGCACGGTCGGGTTGGTCGGACAGCGGATTTGTACTATCCGAAAGAGTGTGACTCGGCCGTGTCGCTGGCACGGTCGGGTTGTGTCGGACGGCCGTGTCGGACGACACGGTCGGGTTCGGCCGGCCGAGATTTCATTATCCAGACACCTCGGCACGGCCGTGTCGGATGACACGGCCGGATTCGCTCAGCGTGATCGGCGATTCAAGCAGTGCTGATCGGCGATTCCGCCGGTGGTGATTTTTCCGGCGATCTGTCCATTTTCCGGTCGATTGTCGACCTTCCGGCATAGCATGACACGGGCCGTGTTATATGACACGGCTGAGACCGAGACTCCACGTCTTATGTCCGTTTTCTCGCCTAAATACGTAGTAGCCCGTGCATGGCGTGTAGTAAGGTCAGTTATATCGATCCTTACTTCGTCTTCTTCGTTCATATCAAATGATTCCGTATCATCTCCTCCTCCTTTAAAAGGAATTGTCCTCAATTCCGAAATTCCGTCATCATCGATGTAAGGTGAGAGGTCCCCAACATTAAAGGTTGCATGAATCCCATAATCTCCCGGAAGTTCTAATTTGTAAGCGTTGTCGTTCACTTTCGCGATTACTTTAAATGGTCCCTCCGCTCGTGGCATTAATTTGTTCTTACGTTTATTTGGAAATCGCTCTTTTCTTAAATGCAACCAAACCAAATCACCAACTTCGAACAATCTCGGCCTTCTTTGTTTGTTCGACTTTCTTTTGTAAGCCTCGTTTATTTCCTTGATTCGATTACGTACTTGCTCGTGTAATTTCATCATCGACTTCAATTTTGATTCCGCATCCTTGTGCACTAACTCGTCACTTGGCAATGGAATTAGATCTAACGGCATGTACGGGTTTAGTCCGTAAACTACTTCGAACGGAGAGTGTGCCGTGGCATGAGTAGGAGAACGATTATAAGCGAACTCCGCATGTGCAAGTTTTAAGTCCCAATCCTTCTGTGTCTTGCTCACAAGACCACGTAGTAATGTGCCCAACGTTCGATTGGTCACTTCGGTTTGACCGTCCGTTTGTGGATGATGTGACGTGCTAAATAGTAGTTTGGTTCCCACCTTTCTCCACAAGGTATTCCAAAAATAACTAAGGAATTTTGAGTCCCGATCCGAAACAATCGTTTTTGGAACCCCATGCAATCGTACGATTTCTCGGAAATACAAATCGGCGACGTTACTCGCGTCGTCTGTCTTGTGGCAAGCCACAAAGTGAGCCATCTTCGAAAATCGGTCTACGAGAACCATAATAGCATCTCTCCCTCGTTGAGTACGAGGCAAAGCAACAATAAAATCCATTGAGACATCTTCCCACGGTCTTTCCGAAATCGGCAAAGGCATGTATGCTCCCGGTTTGAATGAACTTTTAGCAATATGGCATGTCACACACTTATTAATTATGTCGTGTACATTCACTTGCATCTTCGGCCAATGAAAATGCTCTTTAAGGACCTCCAACGTTTTGGCCGAACCAAAATGACCGGCCAAGCCTCCACCGTGAGCTTCCCGAACTAATAATTCCCGAATCGGGTGTTTGGGTAAACATAGGCGATTCCCTTTGAAAAGGAATCCTTCTTGCAACGTAAACTCTCCAAACGGACCGGATTTACACCGAATGAAAACCTCACCAAAATCCACATCCCCATCATAATACTCCTTCAATGCTTGAACCCAAGCAACCGAATGTCAAGAGTAGAGAGCAAGGCATACCGTCTAGACAAAGCATCCGCCACAACGTTGCTCTTGCCATCTTTGTACTTCGATGAAAAGTGGAATGATTGCAAGAATTCCACCCATTTAGCATGTCTCGGACTCAACTTTAGTTGGCCGTTGATATATTTCAAGGACTCATGATCCGAATGTAGGATGAAATGTTTCGGCCGAAGGTAATGGCTCCAATGATCAAGAGCTCTCACAATGGCATAGAACTCCTTGTGATAAGTACAATAGTTGAGTCGAGCCCCACCCAATTTCTCCGAAAAGTAGGCAATTGGTCGCCTCCCTTGGACGAGGACCGCCCCAATACCCACTCCACTTGCGTCACATTCTACCTCGAAAGGTTGTGAAAAGTCGGGTAAAGCCAAGATAGGTGCTTCACACATTTTCGCCTTCAATTTTTCAAACGCCCCTTGGGCAGCCCCGTTCCACATAAACGGTCCCTTTTCAAGCATTCCGTTATCGGACTAGAAATGGTACTAAAGTCTCGTATGAATCTCCGATAAAATGAAGCAAGTCCGTGGAAGGATCGGACTTCCGTGATGGTTTTAGGCGTAGGCCAAGATTTAATCGCCTCGATCTTGGTTTGATCAACCGACACTCCTTTTTTAGAAACGATGTAGCCAAGAAAGGCTACACTCTCGACTAGAAACGAACACTTCTCCTTTTTCCCATAAAGTTTTTGATCCCTAAGGATCTCAAAGACTTTCCTCAAGTGCCCGGTATGCTCTTGCAATGATCGACTATAAATTAAGATGTCGTCCATGTATACGACGACAAATTTTCCCAAAAATGGCTTAAGTACCTCATTCATTAATCGCATGAAAGTACTTGGCGCATTTGTAAGCCCAAAGGGCATGACGAGCCATTCATATAATCCATGTTTTGTCTTGAAAGCCGTTTTCCATTCATCTCCTTCCCGCATGCGAATTTGATGATAGCCGCTTCTCAAATCAACCTTCGAAAAAATCACCGAACCATGCAACTCGTCCAACATATCATCAAGTCTCGGAATTGGGAACCGATATTTGATGGTTATGTTGTTCACGGCTCTACTATCTACACACATCCGCCATGACCCATCCTTCTTTGGAACAAGTAAAACCGGAACCGCACAAGGGCTCAAACTTTCTCGAACGTACCCGCGGTTCATTAGCTCCTCGATTTGCTTTTGCAACTCCTTTGTCTCCTCGGGGTTACATCGATAGGCGGCCTTGTTAGGGAGTGATGCACCCGGTACAAGGTCGACTTGGTGTTCAATCCCACGCAAAGGTGGTAAACCCGGCGGTAAGTCTTCCGGGAAGACATCCGCAAATTCTTGTAGCAAGGTATCGATATCTCTCTTGCCTTTCACAACTACGTCAACATCTCGTGTTTCTTTAATCATCCATAAATACACACGCTCACCATCGTCAATAGCGTGTCTCACCTCTTTCTCGCTAGCAAACATGGTAATCTTCGGTTTCTCCATTTGATTAGAACTCATCGATCGAATGGCTTGGGGTGCCATCGGTTTAAGCACAATCTTCTTGCCTTTATCTCGTAATTCATATTCGTTACTCATTCCTCGATGCAAAACATCTCGGTCGAACATCCATGGTCATCCCAAAAGTACGTGGCATGCGTCCATCGGGAGTACGTCACATAACACATCGTCTCCATATGATCCCATGGTTAAGTTGACCCGTACTTGTCTCGTCACCTTCACTTTGCTTCCATCATCGAGCCAATGTAAAGCATACGGTCTCGGGTGAGCCGTAGTAGTTAGCCCAAGCTTGGTGACCATCTCGTTTGATGCTACATTCGTGCAACTCCCTCCGTCTATTATCAAGCTACACCACCTTTCTCCGACTTTGCATTTGGAATGAAAGATTTGGTCTCTTTGCTCCGTATCACTTGGAACGATTTTGGTATGTAGTGCTCGAAGCACTAGAGTAGTATCATATTCCGGAGCATCATAAGTCTCACAATCCTCATTCTCTTCCTCGGCCTCCATGTTAAATACGTCACCAAGGCCTTCCTTCTCGTCCTCGACCAAAAGTTCGTCTCGGACCGCAAGAGCTTCTCTTAAAGTGACCACCCGTTTATTTGGACATGCATTTTGATAGTGACCAAAGCCTTGACATTTAAAACATCGCACTTTAGCCAAGCTCGTTTCCTTGGAAATGTGGGGAACCTTCGGGGCCGGGGTAGGGACTTGAAAAGGTACGGTAGGTTTCGTAGTCGAACTTGAGCCGGCACTTGTATTTCCGAATTTGTATGGGAATTCGGGTTTGGTAAACTTCAATTTGTTTTGAGCTTCAATTTTTATGCATAGCCCGCATAAAGTATCGAAATCTTCATATGGATATAACTCCACCGTGTTGGCTATGTTTTTATTTAAGCCACGTAAAAAACGGGACATCTTTTGTTCTTCGTTTTCTTCTAGCTCTCCCATCAAGACCAAACTTTCGAACTCTTCAATATATTCACCGACACTTAGTTTGCCTTGCATGAAGTCGGCAATCTTCCGGTATAAGGTTAACCGGTGTGATGTTGGCACATACCTCTTACGAAGTTTTCTTTTTAAAGAATCCCACGAACGGATTTTTGCTTTTCCCTCCCGAGTTCTTCGCGTCTTTACTCCTCCGAACCAAAGAGAAGCACCCTTACCTAACTTGAGAATTGCATATTTGCAACGTTTCTCGTCGTTAAGGTCTTTGAATTCGAACATGCGTTCAATTTTCCGTTCCCACTCCAAATAAGCTTCGGGATCGGTACCTCCAACAAACTCCGGAAGTTCGTTTACTTTAAACTCATCCGCATGGTGTATTTGACGTGCGTCATCCCCGCGTCTTGCTTGCATACGTGGTTCCGGTAGACCGCTTAGTGCGTCCCGGAGTTTCATCAAGAAATCGGGATCGGAGAAATCCATAACAAGAATCAAGAGATAGTTTTGAACAAGAAATCTTCAATAAAATTTCCAAGGAAATATCCTTGGGCTCCGATGCCACTAATGATACGAATTACGTATTATGATGAACGTAAATTCGCTGGAAAATGCAGCGGATATATTTTGTTACCTCACAACACTCGTATATATGTAACACTCGTAAGAAATAACCGAAAGTAGGGCAATTGAAACTACGTAAACAAGAACAATATTAATGATTTATCAAACTAGAACTATAATTTGATAATGTAAACTTTACTCAAGACCTATTGAGAATTGATTCGATTAAAACTTCAGCGCGTCGAATTATAATCAAGGTTTCGATGAAAAGCATTCACCAAGAAAACACAAGTGTATTCTTATTTTCTTCAACATACAATATCCATAATGAAAGCATCAACAAGACTACTTATAGCATGGTAGTCTTCTTAGCAACTAAGGAATCAAACAAGATCACATGATCTTGAAATGAAAAACAAAACACAAGATAAAATACAAGGGAATCAAATCAAAGGGAGGGGGAATCACACAACAAAATGAATATAAGACACCCCACATAACATGCACGTCTAATCATGACAGGTGAGGGAGGAAAAACAACAAAAATAAAAAAATCAGCAATAATGGCATTTCTTTGAGTGCCGGACACGGCCCGTGCCGATCGGCACGGTCGCGGCGCGCAGCTGGCCGGCAGGGACTCGACCGTGTCGCCTGGCACGGTCGGGTTGGTCGGACAGCGGGATTTGTACTATCCGGAAGAGTGTGACTCGGCCGTGTCGCCTGGCACGGTCGGGTTGTGTCGGCACGGGCCGTGTCGGACGACACGGTCGGGTTCGGTCGGCAGCGAGATTTCATTATCCAGGACACCTCGGCACGGGCCGTGTCGGATGACACGGCCGGATTCGCTCGGCAGTGATCGGCCAGTTCCAGCAGGCAGTGATCGGCCAGTTCCGGCAGGTGGTGGTCAGCAGTGATCGGCCAGTTCCGGCAGGTGGTGAATTTTCCGGCCGGTGGTGATTTTTCCGGCAGTTCGTCCTTTTTCCGGTCGATTGTCGACCTTCCGGCATAGCATGACACGGGCCGTGTTATATGACACGGCTGAGACCGAGACTCCACGTCTTATGTCCGTTTTCTCGCCTAAATACGTAGTAGCCCGTGCATGGCGTGTAGTAAGGTCATTTATATCGATCCTTACTTCGTCTTCTTCGTTCATATCAAATGATTCCGTATCAATTCTGGATGCCTGAAGTTATTTTTCTAGGTCATGTGATATCAGCGGAGGGAGTGAGAGTAGACCCACAAAAGACGGAAGCTATCCGAGACTGGCTACCCCCGAAGAACGTGAAGGAAGTTCGTAGTTTTCTGGGTCTAGCAGGCTATTACAGACGATTCGTGGAAGGATTTTCCAAAATTGCTCAACCGATGACTAATCTATTGAGAAAAGATAAGAAGTACTTGTGGTCGGAAACCTGCCAACAAAGTTTTGATGAACTCAAAGGACGATTAATTTCAGCCCCTGTCTTGGTACTACCTAGAGGAACGGAAGGATTCGCGGTATATAGCGATGCATCGAGGTAGGGCCTTGGCTGCGTGTTAATGCAGGACAGGAAAGTGATTGCCTATGCGTCCAGACAGTTGCGTCCTTATGAGGTCAACTACCCGACTCATGACTTGGAGTTAGCAGCCATAGTGTTTGCTTTAAAAATCTGGCGCCACTATCTGTATGGAGTTACCTGCCAGATTTTTACGGACCACAAGAGCCTGAAGTATATTTTTACCCAGAAGGAGTTGAATATGAGACAAAGGAGGTGGTTAGAGCTAATCAAAGATTATGATATCGAGATCCTTTATCATCCAGGCAAGGCAAACGTGGTTGCCGATGCCTTGAGCCGCAAGACAGTGCAGGAGCAGTTACTAGCTCGTTTGACCGCCCAGAGGGAGTTGCAATTAGAGTTCATGAGACCAGAGATTGAGGTCTGGATACAACGCATTCAGGGACAACTGTGCATGCTTGAGATTTCACCGTCCCTTGATGAGACGATCAGGACGAAACAGATGACGGACCCATTCTTATCCAGAGTTCGAGGAGAAATCGATTAGGGGAAGGCCCCTGGATTTGTGGTTCACGAGGATGGACTGATACGCTTTAAAAATCGAGTGTGTGTACCAGCAGACGAAGAGTTGAGGAATACTATTCTAAAGGAGGCTCATGCTACCCCATATTCCATACACCCGGGATCGAACAAAATGTATAAGGATTTGAAGCCGTATTATTGGTGGAGTAACATGAAACGGGAGGTTGCCGAATTCGTTTCAAAATGTTTGACTTGTCAGCAGGTCAAGATTGAGCATCAACGACCAGCAGGCATGATGAAACCGCTTCTGATTCCCGAGTGGAAGTGGGAAGACATATCGATGGATTTTATTACTAGTTTGCCGACGAGTCGTCGAGGCATGAATACGATTTGGGTAGTTGTGGATCGATTGACTAAATCAGCCCACTTCTTGGAGATCAAGGACACTTGGGGCCCTGAGAGATTGGCCCAATTATTCATCAAAGAGATTGTGAGACTGCATGGCACCCCTAAGAGTATTGTATCAGATCGGGACGGACGGTTCGTGTCGCACTTCTGGAAGGCGGTTCATCGTGCTATGGGTACACAGTTGAACTTCAGTACGGGTTTTTATCCTCAAACCGACGGTCAGTCTGAGAGGACAATTCAAACTCTAGAGGATATGTTGAGGGCATGTGCTCTCGATTGGAAGCCTGACTGGGAAGCCCAACTGCCGTTGGTAGAATTCACATACAATAACAGCTGGCACGCCTCGATCATGATGGCACCTTATGAAGCATTGTATGGTCGTCGTTGTAGGTCCCCTTTGTGCTGGGACGAATTATCTGAATCTATTGGTACGGAACCTGATATGTTATTGGCAGCCCGCAAGAAGATTTCCCTGATCAAGAGCCGTCTATTAACGTCCCAAAGCCGCCAGAAATCATATGCAGATAATCATCGACGACCACTCGAGTTTGAAGTTGGTGACCATGTACTGGTCAGAGTATCTCCTACCAGAGGTGTTTTCCGATTCGGGAAGAGAGGCAAATTGAGCCCAAGGTATATTGGCCCGTTTGAGATCCTGCAACGAGTAGGCGACCTAGCCTATCGTTTAGCATTACCACCAGCTTTGAGTCGGATTCACAACGTATTCCATGTATCTCAGTTAAGGAAGTATGTTGCTGATCCAAGTCACGTTATTTAATTCGACGAGGTCGAAATAGCCGACGACCATTCATATGAAGAACAGCCTGTGCAGATACTCGAGAGAAGAATTAAACAGTTGAGTAACAATACGATTCCCTTATTAAAAATTCAGTGGTCAAGACATGGAGTCGAGGAAGCTACGTGGGAGACTGAAGATAGCATGCGAGAGAAATACCCTGAACTGTTTACCTCTTAGTTTCGGGGACGAAACTCCTTTTAAGGGGGGAGTATGTAATACCCTCGCCTTTAATATTGTATTTCATGATTTAAGTTAAGTATTTTCGCACCATATCTGTGATGTTGTAGCAAATACCGACGAATTATGTTAAGTTGGATTCATGGTCATTCATACTATATTAGTTGTTGGGTGATATTGCGAGATTTCCATTTATGCTTGTTATAGTACTTAACGTACGTTAGCATGTCTTCATAACGTACGTTATATAGGTTGCCTTACGTACATAACATCAATACGTTAACGTACGTAATGCGGAAAGATCCTCCAGCAGTCCGCCTTTCGGCGGGTGGGGCCGAGCAGGGGTAGGTGGTCGGGAGTCGATCGCGACAGCCAAGTCAACGGCTATTACGTACGTAATAGCTTCCTGGTTACGTACGTAACGAACTGCGTGTTTTGAGACAGGGAGATTTGATGAAATTGGTTACGTACGTAATGATCACAAGATTACGTACGTAAAGGCTATAACGTACGTTAACCACGTTCGTTAACGTACGTAATGTCAAGTTCAGATTATAAATGTATGACTTGCCATTCACTTCCTACTCGACCCTTTCCAACCTCCCAACTGAGGATCGATTCTTTTCCCCTCCAACTTCATTTCTAAGCCTTCCTAACTTGTGTTGGAGCTTCAACACTTGATTGGTGACTTGGAGAGCTAGAGATTGAAGTGTATCCCTTGAAGTGTTGGTGTTGTTCTTCATTTTTAAGGTTGGTTTTTCTTTAACTCATATCAATTCCATGCTTATGATGATGTTAGTAGATAAACACTTCACATAATGTTAGTTTAAACTAGTGTAAACATGATAAGTTAATTGAATCATATTCAAACTAAGTGAAGATTAACTTTGAAGGTATTAGTGTTACTACTTGATGTAAATAACTTCATAATGTGTTTGTGTTGATAATGATATCCTTAATGATTAAAAGTGAGAAATGTTAAATTTGTTTTAAACATTCTATTGATTCTTGAAGGTAGTATGGAACCATGATTTTTGACCTCTAAAATCTTTGTAATAAAATTGTTGGAAAGATGATTTAACCCTTTGTAGATGATCTTTGTTAGATGGATGAAGTTACTTCAAAAATCTCAAGTATCCAATGATATAACTAGGCTTTTAATAAATTCTTCAAAATAAAACAATGAATGTTGATAGAAGGAAGTTGTAATCTTCATATGTTTGAATTTATCGATTTCGTTAAAGGGTGTTAATCACTACATTTATAGGTTGATAATGTTCTTAGGAGAATTGTGTTGAATATGATGATACAAATGCGGTAGATGAATAGCCGAATTCCATTTCATTAATCCGTGCGTGTCAAGAGGCGTAAATTAAGATGATGTTTTTAATTCACTAAAACTTAAACGTATGTTTCATATAGTAATCAAGTTTTGAATGAAATCGTTGGTAAAATAATGAAGAACGTAATTAAACACAAACTTATATCGTAATTGGAAGTGTCGATGTTTGAAAAGATATTTTCACGATATTGCATTGATGGTAAATTAGACATCAAGAATTTGACATTAAGGTTAGAATATGTAATGAACATGATAAACATACGATGATTTGTAATAAGAACATTAAAATGATCAATAGGATAATCGATTTATCCAAGTAAATTTACGAATATTGTTTATGCGATAATACCATTATCGTACGAATGTGTTGTTGAATGAATTATATTTCATTCAAGGTTGCTTGTCCACGTGAGTATTTTTAGACGAGGATACCGTTCGTTTGACCATTCAAGGAAGGATTATTCGTCTACGGAATTGAGGCAAGTTACCTTGCTTGGTTATAATGATATGTGGATTCTTGTCATGATTATGCATTTAGTGTATATGAAACACCTATAAACTTGTGTCTTGTGACTCGAGGTCGTTCTTAATGATGTCCCGTTTTCATCATGGGATTGTATTCCCAAGTTCGTTACTTTGGGACCCTTGATATTGTTGAGCTTGATGACATTTCGGTGAGTTGTTCGATTCCTTGGTAAAAGTGTAATTCGTTGAGTTTCGTTGTCATGTTGTATCGTGACATCTCTGGAGTCATATCTGCGTGCCGATTGGTTATGTGTAGGATTTTTAGCCGGGCACTTGATGATCATGCGTGGATGTTTTCCGCATTTAGATCGTGCACACGAGACGTAGTTCGTGAGGCTAATTAGGTACATCGTCCCACGTATATTCTGGATTCCGTATACGGGGTGGACATGTGCACGGACACATTACCGGATCGGGCGTACTTTGACGTCCGTATTGAGCCATATTATATGGTCGTTCGTATATTTGGTTATGTTCTACAGTTGGGACTGACTGTTTATACGCCTTCGGGGTATATTTGGTAGTCGGTGGATTTCTTTGAGATCAGTATATATGAATTGTATAATGTCATGAGAATTATTATCATTTATAGCTGACCCTGTGGTTTGAGGCGAAATACTTGTATTTCAGGGCGAGGAAAGGGCAAGGCACAGGAGGAGCACAATGGCGACGGAGGATTCTGATGTATGCTATTTCGGGGGCCCCAAGTCTTTTGGTTGTTCGGTTATGTTTTAATTGTGACTTTCCTTTTATTTTTGTGTCGGATGAATGTACTAAAATTTGTTAGGTACTGCCCATCGTCATATGGTCTGTACCGAGTTTGGATCCTGTGTATGTTTGCTCGTATTTAAAAACATGAATAACTCGTACTCCACACCGGGGTTTTGATAAATATTGTGGTACGGTGCCACGTTGTCAGATTTTAAATGAATATTGTGATATCGCCTGGTGGGTCCCAGGAGGGGTCCACGGCACTGTAATAGCCACTGTTTTTGGGCTGTTACAAAGTAAAGGCTTAATCGAGGCTATTATAGTGAATTCACAATATAAAATGCTTGAATATAATCAATAAACCCGAGTTTTCGCAGAGTTCCGACTCGAGTGCATGTAATGTAGTCTTAAATACTATTAACAAGCCTTAATCAAGAAGAAAGGCTTAATTGGAGCAACTATAGCTAATCTTTGATAGAACAAGACTTAATCAAGAAGTAAAAGCTTAATCGAAGCAGTTATTGCCAATTCTCAGTATAAAAGGCTCGAATCTAACCAATAAACCCGAGTTTTTGTAGGATTTCGACTCGAATACATGTAACATAGTTTTTTGTCCTATTAATTAGACTTAATTAAGAATTAAAAGCTTAATCAGAGCTATTATAGCCAATTCTCATTACAAAAGGCTCGAATCAAAAATATAAACCCGAGTTTTCATAGAGTTCCAACTCGAATACTGGTAATGTGGTCTTATCTTCTATTAGGAAGACCGAATCAAGAAGTAAAAGCTTAATGGGTGCTATTATAGTAAATCCATGCTACAGCAAAACATAATCAAGAATTAAAGGCTTCATCGGAGCTATTATAGGCAATCCTTGCTACTACAAGACTTAATCAAGAAGTAGAAGCTTAACCATGTTATATCCAATTTTGAGTACATAAGGCTCAAATATAATCAACAAACCCGAGTTTTCATAGAGTTCCAACTCGAATACATGTAATGCGGTCTTATCTCCTATTAACAAGACTAAGTAAAGGCTTAATCGACTCTATTATAGTGAATTCACAGTATAAAATGTTTGAATATAATAAATAAACCCGAGTTTTCATAGAGTTCCGACTAGAGTGCATATAATGTGGTCTTATATACTATTAACAAGCCTTAATCAAGAAGAAAGACTTAATTGGAGCTACTATAGCTAATATTTGCTACAACAAGACTTAATCAAGAAGTAAAAGCTTAATCGGAGTTGTTATTGCCAATTCTCAGTATAAAAGGCTCGAATCTAACCAATAAACCCAAGTTTGTGTAGAGTTCCGTCTCGAATACGTGTAACATGGTTTTATGTCATATTAACCAGACTTAGTCAAGAAGTAAAGGCTTAATCAGAGCTATCATATCCAATTCTCAGTACAAAAGGCTCGTATCTAAAATATAAACCCAAGTTTTCATAGAGTTCCAACTCAAATACAGATAATGTGGTATTATCTTCTATTAGCAATACTAAATCAAGAAATAAAGGCCTAGTCGAGGCTCTTATAGCGAATTCCCAATATAAAATGCTTGAATCTAATCAATTAACCCGAGTTTTCATAGAATTCCGACTAAAAACATGTAACATGTTCTTATTCTTAATCAAGAAATAAAAGTTTAATGGGAGTTATTATAGCGAATTCTCAATACAAAATGCTCGAATCTAATCAATAAACCCGAGTTTTCATAGAGTTCCAACTCGAATACATATATCATGGTCTTATCTCCTATTAACCAAACCTAATCAAGAAGTAAAGGCTTAATCTGAGCTACTGTATCTAATTCTTAGTACACAGTGCTCGGATCCAATCAATAAACCCGAGTTTTCGTAGAATTTCGAATCAAAATACATGTAACATGGTCTTTTCTCCTATTAACGGGACTTCATCAAGAAGTAAATGCTTAATCAGAGTTATTATAGCTAATCCTTGCTGCAACAAGAGTTAATCAAGAAGTAAAGGCTTAATCAGAGCTTTATAGCCAATTTTTAGTACAAAAGGCTCGAATCTAACCAATAAACCCGAGTTTTTGTAGGGTTTCGACTCGAATACATGTAACATAGTTTTTTGTCCTATTAACCAAACTTAATTAAGAATTAAAAGCTTAATCAGAGCTATTATAGCTGATTCTCAGTACAAAAGTCTCGAATCTAAAATATAAACCCGAGTTTTTATAGAGTTCCAACTTGAATATAGGTAATGTGGTCTTATCTTCAATTAGCAAGACCGAATCAAGAAGTAAAAGCTTAATCGGTGCTATTATAGTAAGTCCATGCTACAACAAAACATAATCAAGAATTAAAGGCTTCATCGGAGCTACTATAGCCAATCCTTGCTACAACAAGACTTAATCAAGAAGTATAAGCTTAACCATGTTATATCCAATTTTGAGTACAAAAGGCTCAAATCTAATCAACAAATCCCAGTTTTCATAGAGCTCCAACTCGAATACATGTAATGTTGTCTTATCTCCTATTAACAAGACTAAGTAAAGGCTTAATCGAGGCTATTATAGTGAAATCACAATATAAAATGCTTGAATATAATCAATAAACCCGAGTTTTCGCAGAGTTCCGACTCGAGTGCATGTAATGTAGTCTTAAATACTATTAACCAGACTTAATCAAGAAGAAAGGCTTAATTGGAGCAACTATAGCTAATCTTTGATACAACAAGACTTAATCAAGAAGTAAAAGCTTAATCAAAGCTGTTATTGCCAATTCTCAGTATAAAAAGCTCGAATCTAACCAATAAACCCGAGTTTTTGTAGGGTTTCGACTTGAGTACATGTAACATAGTTTTTTGTCCTATTAATTAGACTTAATTAAGAATTAAAAGCTTAATCAGAGCTATTATAGCCAATTCTCAGTATAAAAGGCTCGAATCTAAAATATAAACCCGAGTTTTCATAGAGTTCCAACTCGAATACTGGTAATGTGGTCTTATCTTATATTAGGAAGAACGAATCAAGAAGTAAAAGCTTAATAGGTGCTATTATAGTAAATCCATGCTACAGCAAAACATAATCAAGAATTAAAGGCTTCATCGGAGCTATTATAACCAATCCTTGCTACAACAAGACTTAATCAAGAAGTAGAAGCTTAACCATGTTATATCCAATTTTGAGTACAAAAAGCTCAAATCTAATCAACAAATCCCAGTTTTCATAGAGCTCCAACTCGAATACACTGTCTTATCTCCTATTAGCAAGACTAAGTAAAGGCTTAATCCAGGCTATTTTAGTGAATTCACAATATAAAATGCTTGAATATAATCAATAAACCCGAGTTTTCGCAGAGTTCCGACACGAGTGCATGTAATGTGGTCTTATATACTATTAACAAGCCTTAATCATGAAGAAAGGCTTAATTAGAGCAAATATAGCTAATCTTTGATACAACAAGACTTAATCAAGAAGTAAAAGCTTAATCGAAGCAGTTATTGCCAATTCTCAGTATAAAAGGCTCGAATCTAACCAATAAACCCGAGTTTTTATAGGGTTTCGACTCGAATACATATAACATAGTTTTTTGTCCTATTAATTAGACTTAATTAAGAATTAAAAGCTTAATCAGAGCTATTATAGCCAATTCTCAGTACAAAAGGCTCGAATCTAAAATATAAACCCGAGTTTTCATAGAGTTCCAACTCGAATACTGGTAATATGGTCCTATCTTCTATTAGCAAGACCGAATCAAGAAGTAAAAGCTTAATGGGTGCTATTATAGTAAATCCATGCTACAACAAAACATAATCAAGAATTAAAGGCTTCATCGGAGCTATTATAGCCAATCCTTGCTACAACAAGACTTAATCAAGAAGTAGAAGCTTAACCATGTCATATCCAATTTTGAGTACAAAAGGCTCAAATCTAATCAACAAACCCGAGTTTTCATAGAGTTCCAACTCGAATACATGTAATGCGGTCTTATCTCCTATTAACAAGTCTAAGTAAAGGCTTAATCGAGGCTATTATAGCGAATTCACAATATAAAATGTTTGAATATAATAAATAAACCCGAGTTTTCGTAGAGTTCCGACTCGAGTGCATGTAATGCGGTCTTATATAATATTAACAAGCCTTAATCAAGAAGTAAAAGCTTAATCGAAGCTGTTATTGCCAATTCTCAGTATAAAAGGCTCGAATCTAACCAATAAACCCGAGTTTTTATAGGGTTTCGACTCGAATACATATAACATAGTTTTTTGTCCTATTAATTAGACTTAATTAAGAATTAAAAGCTTAATCAGAGCTATTATAGCCAATTCTCAGTACAAAAGGCTCGAATCTAAAATATAAACCCGAGTTTTCATAGAGTTCCAACTCGAATACTGGTAATATGGTCCAATCTTCTATTAGCAAGACCGAATCAAGAAGTAAAAGCTTAATGGGTGCTATTATAGTAAATCCATGCTACAACAAAACATAATCAAGAATTAAAGGCTTCATCGGAGCTATTATAGCCAATCCTTGCTACAACAAGACTTAATCAAGAAGTAGAAGCTTAACCATGTCATATCCAATTTTGAGTACAAAAGGCTCAAATCTAATCAACAAACCCGAGTTTTCATAGAGTTCCAACTCGAATACATGTAATGCGGTCTTATCTCCTATTAACAAGTCTAAGTAAAGGCTTAATTGAGGCTATTATAGCGAATTCACAATATAAAATGTTTGAATATAATAAATAAACCCGAGTTTTCGTAGAGTTCCGACTCGAGTGCATGTAATGCGGTCTTATATAATATTAACAAGCCTTAATCAAGAAGTAAAAGCTTAATCGAAGCTGTTATTGCCAATTCTCAGTATAAAAGGCTCGAATCTAACCAATAAACCGGAGTTTTTGTAGGGTTTCGACTCGAATACATGTAACTTAGTTTTTTGTCCTATTAATTAGACTTAATTAAGAATTAAAAGCTTAATCAGAGCTATTATAGCCAATTCTCAGTACAAAAGGCTCGAATCTAAAATATAAACCCGAGTTTTCATAGAGTTCCAACTCGAATACTGGTAATATGGTCCTATCTTCTATTAGCAAGACCGAATCAAGAAGTAAAAGCTTAATGGGTGCTATTATAGTAAATCTATGCTACAACAAAACATAATCAAGAATTAAAGGCTTCATCGGAGCTATTATAGCCAATCCTTGCTACAACAAGACATAATCCAGAAGTAGAATCTTAACCATGTTATATCCAATTTTGAGTACAAAAGGCTCAAATCTAATCAACAAACCCGAGTTTTCATAGAGTTCTAACTCGAATACATGTAATGCGGTCTTATCTCCTATTAACAAGTCTAAGTAAAGGCTTAATCGAGGCTATTATAGCGAATTCACAATATAAAATGTTTGAATATAATAAATAAACCCGAGTTTTCGTAGAGTTCCGACTCGAGTGTGTAACACCCCAAACTAGGCGGATATTACAGTGCCGTGGACCCCCGACTGGGACCCACCAGGCGAATGAAAACGGATGAATTACACAGGGTAAATGTAGTACCGAACCATATTACAACATCAATTACTCTGATTAGGAGTTTTATACAACACACCCAGGATAAAATAGAATACATGTGTATTTTATGTGACGATAAAATACACAACACTGAATGAAATGAGTATTCAAACGGAATGTCTGCAGCGGAATAACTAAATGACTGAATAAATGACTGAACAGACTGGGGCCCCTTTCTAGTATCATTGGGACTCCTCGCCGTCAACGTGCTCCCCCTGTGCCTTTGCCTTGCCATGACCTGAGAAACAAATATCCCCAAACGGGGTCAGTTATACAGAACAACAATCTTCCAGAGTTGAATAAACACAATCATATAAATATGTAGTATAAACTACAAGTTCGATTAAAATGAAGCGGTTAGATTATAACCCAATCTTGTTGAAAACATACGCAATCAAACATGCTGTATGAATCAACTAACAGTACGGCTCAAAGGGTGGCACCACACTATGCCCGGGATGGAAATGTGTCCGTGCACAAGCCACCAACGAGTATCGATCGAATACCCGCGTGGTCTTGTACCTAATCAGTCTCACGAAGCAATCGACTCGTGTGCACAGTCCAATGTGAGGCCAACAACCAACACACGACATAAATGTGCCCGACATGAAAATCCTACACATACCAACCGGCACGCCAGTATGACCCGGAATGCCACGATATAACAAAAGTGACATCGGAATGAATAATGACTCACCGAGATAAAATGATAGTGAAATGAATGATAGCTCGACAAAATGATTGGAACCGTCGTTCCTTGTGACTGAAGTGATTAATTGAAAATGACAAGTTTTAATACGGTTAACACAATGATGCATGAATGAGTTACGATTATGAATGAACAACAAAAGGAAATGAATATCCTTATAACTGAGTAAGAATCAACTTACACAATACCAGTGACAATTATCCTTCCACGAACAACGTCCCAATAGAGATATTGGTCTCTCGAACAACCTTGAATCATACAATATCCAACAACTCGTTCAATATACGAATCAAACACGAATATAACGAACTCAAAACGTCGATACGATTAAACTAAGTTCATTGGGGCATTATATCGAATACGTTGTGGCCAAACTCCGGTTGTTTACAATGAAATCTCAATAAGCCACTATCAATTCCCCCAAGAAGTGTTTCAAACCAACAAACATCTTCCGAATGATCAATAATCCAAAATGAATATCCGAAAACGTGATTATAACGACAATTAATCGAAAACCCCCAATTTCAACTCGATAATCAAAGTGTTCTTAAAAATACTTCAATAATCCAATGAATCCTTATACAAACTCATAATCATATACATATCCCTTCATATAACATGATTATAATGTCCAAAACATCATATCTCAACATAGAATCGAAATCCAAGGTGTTGAAGAAATTACCTCTTGAAGATCCAATCACTTCGATCCGAAGAACACGAGTTTAAACGAGTATCCAAGCTTCCCAAATGAATGAAGATGATGAAAATTACACACTCAAGTGATTGATGATTGCAAAATCTCTCTCTCAACCCTCTCTCTCGGATGAAGATGGAAAAAAAAGAAGAAGTGAGGAGAAATGACCCGGCCAAGTCCTTAAATACTGCCGGAAGTTACGGCCGTAACTCGGCCCTCTTACGGCCGTAACTTTCCAAGTCAACGGCCTTACGGCCGTAACCGGCCAACTCATACGGCCGTAACTCGGCTTCATCCGAAAGCCTGCCGACAGACTTACGATCGTAACCGTTCCTGAGTTACGGGCGTAACCCGCCTTCGTCAAAAACACCCGTCGACAGCCTTACGGCCGTACCGCACACCTTACGGCCGTAACTCGGATGATACGGCCGTATCCGGCCAACCTTACGGGCGTAACCCGCCTTCGTCAAAAATGGCCGGACATCCTTCCTGCAGCGTACGGCCGTATCCGGCCAAGCCTTACGGCCGTACCTGCCTCGACTTACGGCCGTATGCCGCAACCCTTACGGCCGTAAGTCACCCTTGGTCGACAACACCCGAAATTTACGAACACTACTTACAGCCGTAACTCACCTTCGGCCAAAATGCAGGCGACTCTTTGGACCACTTACGGCCGTAATCGCCAGCCTTACGGCCGTACCATGAACTTACGGCCGTATCCCGGAACCTTACGGCCGTAACTCGATGCCGCCAAGGTGAATAAATCCGATAATTCCGATTCCTCGCTACGACTGATGAATGATCCGACATATCATACGAATGTGGAAGTGAACAAGTCTAACACGAGCCAAAGATGATACTCCCAGTACAAGGCTATCAATCACAATGAAAATGATAATACTCCCGTCTCGATCTAAAAACGGAGATAAAATGACGATCGGAAACTGATATACGATTACAACATGCCAACATTGAACGCAAATGAGTGATTCATGAATGATAAGTGATTATTAATGAGTGAGAATTACTGAGTGACAATTACAGACTGATAATTACTGAATGAAAATGAATGAATTACAACCGGGTATTACATAGTTTTCAAATGTCAATAGAATAATACAATAGTTTACAAATGACAATACAATAATAACATAGTTTAACATAGTCTTCAACATAGACTCTCAAGAAATTAAATTACAATAACATACAATTAACATAGGCAGAGTGAGTCGTGAGATGTGTAGGAAAGGAATGGGTGAAAAGTGAAAATCCTAATTTACACTTATATACATAGGGTAATTAGGTAATTTAACATATAATTGGGTGGGTGTCTGGGTTTCGGGTGTGGGTTTGAGTGATCCCAAACCCGCACCCATAATATCGGGTGTCGCCCAAACCCAAACCCAGTCAACTCGGGTTTCGCCCGTTGACTTGGGTTCAGGTTCGGGTGGGCCCTACGGGTTTGGGCTTTCCTGCCATCCCTAGTCATGGTTGATGCTGCTTCGAAGTTATTTCCGCTCCTAGATGGGTGCGGAGGTTTCTTGAAAGAATGAAAAGATGATTGGGCCTTGCGGGGCCCGCTGCTCTTGTGCTCTGTAAAAGTACCAGAGACTTTCTGCTTCTTGGATTCCGTAAACTTCTCCATTGCTGCTTCCTTGATTTTGTACGCCAACGCTTTATCCTGGTATTGACGGAGAGTGGTACATTCAAAACCGGACATGTACCTCTGGATTTCTGGTTTCATTCTCATATCAAAATGGATCATCATTTACGCATACATTACGACCGGATGTCGAACAAATGCTATTCTTTGGTTAAACATCTTAATTGTTTGGGATACGAGTTCGTCGGCGGTGAGTGGAAAAACTCCCGAACTTTGGCTTCCCTCACGGGACGAGGCGATCTTGAGCTTCCATCATCAATTTAAATTCTGTCCAGTCAGCATCATGATCTGCAGGTCGGATGGCTTCCCACCACTCAGATGCTTCCCCTATCAGAAAGTACTGAGCAATAGAGGCTCTTCGGTCGTCTGGGCAATTAATTCTGGTAAAGATTTTCTACAATTCCTTCAACCAATGGTCCCATGTGGGTGCAGAAAAGCCGTCGAATTTGGGTGGTTGCATCTTCGCCACCTCTTGCAGCCATCGGTCACCTCGATTTCCCATGTCTGGGATCCCTTGCTGTCTATCTCCCTGCTGTAATCCCACCGCCACCTGCATTTGGTCCACGACCTGGGCGAACTGAGTCATCTGGTTCACCACCTGACGAAGGATTTCGGGCACAGCAGGTTCAGGTTCATTATTAATAGATCTTTGCGGCTTGCCTGAGCTGTGGCTGGCCTGATTAGAAGGCGAAGCTTCTCTTTCGGCATTCCTTCGTTCGCGTCCGCGACCGCGACCACATCCACGTCCACCTCTCAACATACTGTAAGCATAAATACTCAATATACAGGAAACAATATCGTTCTAATGTGCGAGTATAAAGAGATACAACATGTAAAGAACGAGATAGAGTTTAGGAACTTACAACCACCGTTCGCATGAAGACGTAGGCAGTACAGTGATGTTATTCACGGCCGGTTACCTCAAAATACATATATGACCCCTATTGTAACCCAATGGCCAAGATATCCATTATCTTAGCTCCGATACCATTTTATGTAACACCCACGATATATTCAGGAATATTACAGCGCCTTAAATCCTTTACATAAGGATTTACAAGGCTGAAGAACTGAAAAGACATTAACAGATACCAACGTATGATAATAACAGAAATAAGATACATCAATTCTGACCAATACTGAAAGTACGAATGTTCAACGTAAAAGTATTATTACATCACCAAATCCAATTCATCATAAACGACTACGCACTCGAGTACTTATTAAAACGATACAAACAACAGACAAATAAACCCGGCCGGAATATCACTCTGCACCCTCATCATCATGCAAATCTAGTGGTTGTTTCCCTGCTCTTCTGGATCCTGAACATAAACAAATGTTCACCCCCGAAGGGGTTAGCACAACGATTGCTAGTACAAGTACCACAACATATTATTCAACATTTCACGAAGAATAATAATAACATAAATGACAAAAGAACCAACGAGTCTTCTCCTGCGAGAAACTCAACAATAACATACACACATGATAATCACAACATGATATCACAACATACACATGGTAATTCCAATGATCCAGCGTTCACTGCCTAGACCCCCCGATGATTCCGTCAAACCAACCCGAGGTGGAAAAACTCGTCCGATGATCCAGCGCACGCTAGCATAGATCCCCCGATGATCCCGTCGGACCAACACGAGGTGGACATACAACAACGACATACGTGTACAACAATATGTATAACATCAATACATAAAACAATTAAGGTACTTGCCTCGATTCGAAGACAAGAATACTACTTCCACGAAAAATGAAACACTCGAAGGTCGCCCCTTCGATCAATCACGTAGCAAGGTCGAACCTTAACAAAAGAAATAATATAGAATTTATCTAACGTCGTACAAATGTCTAACAATCCAATTTATGGCCGAAAGTTCATAAAACGTAATCTGCCTGAACTGCTTAGCGTACGCTACGTATTCTACGTAGCGTTCGTTAAGCCTGCTCGTTAGCGCACGTAAACAACGAAGCCTAGCGTACGCTAACTATGTATCGACAGTCCTCTCTGGTCAGCCGACTGACTCGCCTGATGACCTAACGTACGTTACGTACCAAACGTAGCGTACGCTAAACATGCCCGATAGCGTACATTAATCTGTATAGCTTAGCGTACGCTAAGTGTGCATGGCAGTTTCACTGCTGGGCAGCAGACCGTTCTAACTGTGATGAAATTTATGAACTCCTCAGTGATTAACGTACGATATCCGTCTACATGTCATGTTCATAAACTTATGAATGATCTTACGGATTCAAACATCTTTGAATTCAAGGAAATGAATATCATCACAACTCTTATATCCAACTCGATTATCATTCTCATGTGAAGTTCGTGATCTCAGGTTGATGCACTAGATTCCATTGTCATTTACACATTCAGACTTCATCTTGAAGGTGAACTAACAATTCCAACTACGATGTTTCAACGACGATATTATAAGCATAATCATTCCCACTTCTAAACATGAGGTTTGTTCGAATAATTCACCAATGGAACTCAATATCTTGATAGCATAATTCATCTAATTCTTCAGAACACGAATATAAGGCTGGAGAAAGAATGAACATACCTTAAGATAAAGAAAACACTGAGTCAAAAAGGTAGAATCCAGCTCCGGTTGTTTGTATGCCAATTCAAGGTGTTTCTCCACTTCAACGATCAATCACAAGTGACATTCAATCTCCAATGATCAAGTAGAGGTGGTCTAAGTGTGTTTGAGGAGGATATAAGGATCTCTGGACTATCAAGAAATGAGGACGAGTGAAGGGAACAAGAAGAAATGGAGTGCTGTCCCTTAAATAAAGTTTCTGCACATTAGTTGATTAGCGCACGCTATCCTACTATCCTTAGCGCACGCTAATAAGCGTTGACTCCAAAACTATCCAGTTCCGCCCGTGGGAATCTTATCCGGACCCATGTACGGCTGACGCATGTGCTAGCCGTCTAGCTCAATAATTGACTGCCTAGCGCACGCAATTCTTCATTCATAGCGTGCGCTAGTTATAGCCGATAACGCACGTTAAGCTACATTCTTAGCGTGCGCTATCACGAGTTTGTTTGAGAAATTTTTCATGTTGTTATAATTATGTACAAAGATACAAATGTGATAAATATCATACTCCAATTATCGAGATCACAATTCCGAATAATACAGGGTTCAAATACAGATGAAATACACAATAATAAATCCGAATATTACACCTGGTGTGTCCAAAACATGTCCCTATAGGATGAAAATGAATCAGACCACATGTAAATGTAGTTATCGCAATAAATTAGGAGATATTAGGAACGATTGTCTTTGCGTAAAGCGTCCTTAACAAGAGATCAGCCTAATCAAGAAAATGAGCATACAAATCCATAAAATCACAATTTCAATCCGGTTTATAAGCAGCCAAGTCCAGTTTATGAGCAACCTAATCGTCGAAAAACATGTAAGAGTTTTTGTTGAAATTTAATTATGAAGCTAGTTTCTTATTTGGTTTAAAGTTATTTCTATTTGAATGATTATTTATTGTTGACTCTACAGGTGAGACTTAGAGGTATTGTTTCAAATCTTGGTCCACATTTTGATGAATCAGAAATGAGAATTCCTTAACAAATGAACAAGTCTAAAATTATTAGTATTTATTTCAGTATCAGCAAGCCTCCTAGTGTTCTTGTCTAATTTCCAGAAGCCTTTGGGTTGTTTTTATAAATATGTTGAACCTGAAGGGCAATTTGTAGTTATCCCTAAGAATAAGAAACCTCAAGGGTCAGTTCTTTTGTTGATATGATGTTTGTTATTTTGTGATACAGTGGAGGACCAGTGGACGTAGAGGAGTTTACCTCGAACCACTTTAAACTGTGTGTTATTTACCGTTTATCTCTACTGTTTTCATTTTACTGTGATTTATTAAGTATACACTATTAAACCCTGTATGCATCAAGCAACAGGAAAACACCTAGTTGCTGTATTTACAAGAACTCACTAAACAGACTTCCGCTACGCAATTAACTTCGAAAATCGTACAGCTTATTGTATTTTTACCATCTAAACTATTTAAGGTATACTTTATGGCCAACAAATGGTTTTATGATAACGTAAAAATAAAGTTTTGGAAACTTGTAGTTTTTGGGTCTGGTCCAAGTTAATAATCAAATCAATTGATTCTTGTAGGACCAATCCCTCTGATACCAATTGTTTGGTCACAATACAATTAGAAGTCAGCTTGGTGTGGTGAATAAATTGTACCCACTTTTTTCAAAAGTATGTGCATTGTGGAAGTTTTTTAATGTTGTTGTTGTTAGGAATATGCCCTCGAATGCCACTCAGAGGATGTATGAGAGAGGGCATTGTACTTGTTATTATGTAAATTCTTATTAGAAGATAATTGTTTGTTTCTTTATTTACTGAAAGTTAGTGGCATTCCTGACTCGTATATATATATATATATATATATATATATATATATATATATATATATATATATATATATATATATATATATATATATATATAAACTAGTCCATATATTTGAGAGCAAACATTCCACTCATTTGATAAGGGGGTCGGCATTGGAAAAGTTTATGGATAAATACTTAATTGTTCGCAAGTCGATGAAACATGACTGGGCGTTAAGTTTATGTGAAGACTTGTATAGCGTATTCTTTGACTTGGAGAGTGCATGTCGTCATTAATGGTTAGTGGGAGCACAAGTTGTAGGTATACTAATGGGATTAGTATACTCGAACCGACTCATCCGCGATTCGTCACACAAATTTCACTCTGGGACAGTCAATGACGGAATCGAAAGATTGTGATAGGTATTCGTAAACCTTCGACTTGAGGTTTTAGTAGGGATGTGATTGTGATGTTAAGATTTTCACTAGACTAGTTCGACCCTGAAAACAGAAAGGTGAGGGTCAGCCTCGACATGCATCTTGACAGGCAAGTAGCAAGTTCTACTAAATACTAAGATAGGATTCTTTCTCCTGTAAGTGAACAGGTATATGTCATATGCAGTTATTGGCAGATGAGATCATAAGTCTTTGGTCAAAGCATTGGAGCTAGTTGTATTAGATACACGAAAGCTCAGTGATCTTGATTTACATTAACTCATGCATAGCGTCAAGTACAGATAGGGTTTGACTGATCGTGACCCTATAACTTGATCGGAAAGTTTGAGAGAAGGGTTTATATGTTTATTGGTATTCACGACAGAATGATTCTTGAATGATTCCTATCATTCGACCTCAGTAAGGTTATAGTGTAGGCCGTGGGACTGGCTTGGTGGTGCTATAACTCTTTGGTTCCTCCCATTGCTTACTGAGACGGACCTACAGAGTCGCACATTAGGGAGACAACAGAATAATATGAACTAGATCTCTTATTGTGAATTGTTTAGATGTTGGGTCTTATTTAATTTATTAGATAAATTAAATTCAGCCTGGTGAATTAAATAAATCAGTAGGTAATTAATTTAATTCATGAATAATTATTTCTTGGAGAAATAAGATCTTAATATAATTAATTAATTAGATTAATTAATTTGAGACGAACAAAGGTGTATCAGTCGTACTGGATACATGATGACTCGTTTCATGGACAGAAACAAACCGAATCTTTCTCTATCATGGTATGGGCTGCCCCACATCTTGAAGCATCCTTGATGATGACTTTGTCCTCACGGTCGCATGTGTTGAGGTTGCTTCCTAACACTTGAAAACAAAAGGGTGATAAGATGGGATCTTATCATTATCAACCCTTAGGTGTGATGGTTGGAAGTTAGTGTGGACTTTGTTATAGAAAAAAGTTCATCCTCCTCCACCATGCATGGGAAAAATCGGCCATCACTATAGAAGAGAGGGAGAATTCACTTTGTTCACATTCTTACACTCTTAGAGAGAGAGAAAATCAAGGACAAATTTATATCACTTAGAGTGATCATAATCTTGAGAGATCATTTTCCTACTATTCTTTTCTAGCAGTATCATTGGAGGATAATTGAATAGTCGTTGTTCCGATCATCTCCTGGCGCATGGCTAGTAGATATGCGGTGCTTTCGGCATTTGGATCATCGAGGACTTATCAAATCGTATTTGCGGTTACCGGCATCAACTTCAACATTCAATCAATGGACTTATAGGTTATGTTGTCATATCCTTACTCTTGTACTTTTATATTCGTATATACGTTGCATGATTGGTCCTCTTTAAGTGTTTGGTAAAATTTATTTTTGCTTCCGCTGCGCCTTCATTTTAGGCATCAAATCCCAATAGTAGTAGTTACAACAAGAGTGTACTATTTTGTCGGCTTGATACTTAGAGGAGGTTTTTCCGAGTAAGTATACAAAATCACAAGTTAAATATTATGGGATGAAAAATAATAAAAAACACAGATGTTTATCATGGTTTGACGAAAAATCATTTACGTCCACGAGCTCCGTATAGGAGTTTGTTTACTAGAACCAAGGTAGAATACAACAATTATGAATCTAGATAAATAGTTAACAAGTTGTATTGTTCACAGAGACTGATATAACTCATCATCACAGCTTCACCATTGACACAGATTGGCATAATATGGTCTTGAACCACATCTTTATCTCACACAGATCAAAAGCTTGATTCGCCTAAGAAACTTCGTCCCACACAGGTTAGGAATGCTTGCTTCATTGATCCATACATGTTTTACTTCTCAACTTGAGGTAGGGTAGCATAGTATCAAACATCCGCTATAGATTTGGATTGGTTCGATGTATTGTGCTGTTCACAAGTTGAGAACTTGTTTTTCTCTTTGTTGCAGGATAGAGTTGTAGGCTGCAAAGAGTTAAGAGTTAGTTGTCTTAAGTTCATTAGATTACAATCGACAAGTAGTTCTTCAAGTCCTACTGATGGCTATTTATAACCATGGAAATATATCTGTTATAATTATATTCTTTGCCAGATAGGTGAGATATGGAAAACTCTGATAGGCGGCTCATGAAATTTCAAATTAAAGTAATCTATATTATCCATCAATAAATGTTTTAGACGTCCTGATAAATGCTCATGGACATCTCAGTCTACGGCTGCATTAAATTCGGCCTCTATCCACATTAAATGCTTTTAAATCGTGAATACTTTATGACTATTATATTCAGTCAATCACAATGGTAATTACTCCAAGTGTTATATCGTTGGAAGTATAAGACTATTTTCCAAGTCAAGTGCCTACAAGTATGTTGTAGCCTTGGAAGGTCTTCGTGCCATAGAAATGGCATCTTCAAATATTGTGGCTTCATTTGCCATCATATGCTGTTGTAGGATATTGCTGTAGGATAATTTTGAAGTTTTTTAGCACTTACCAAAATTCGATGAAAATTCTCTTAACAAGTTGCTCTCATCTCAACACGTCGAGAACCCGACGGAGATGATGCTCATACTCCTCGATGATGATAATATAGCAAAACTCTCACTTAGGCGAACAACTTACACACTCGTTCTAAACTAAAGAGTCAATCCTAACTCACCATGCTTATTCTATATTGGCTCGAATGCGCAATCTTAGAGTGAATTCTTAGAGCTTACAACTTAGTTTATGAACTGCATGTAAGAAAGTTCGTACAGTATAATCCTTAAAAAAATATACTTGAAAACATAAATACTGTAAAGTAAAATAGATTACAAGCCTTTCTTCGTTCCCTAGTGGGATATGGAGACTTACTAAAAATTAAAGACTGGTTATAATACAGAGCAAATCATAGTAAAAAAGAACAAAAAGGAAAAATATAGCAGCATAATGAAATGAAGAACTTAACGTCTAGGTGGCTGCTGCGGCTCGACCTTCTATAGGTTTGGGGATCATTTCTGGTACCCTTCCACCAGTTCTCCAGTTGGTCCTGAGCATGATTATGCTAGAAGTTCTTCCCTTCTGGAGTTACATCAGAGGCCAGCATCCAATCCTCCAGATGAGTACGGTGCTCATCTGAGTATGGTGCTCACCTCTCATATTGATGGCCATTTGGGTCAGGAGTTTTCCTTCGGCAAGAAGTCAGGAAAAATCATTTCCTGCTGCTTCGAGTGTTTTGCAATGTTTCGGGATGGAAGATTCCTTGGCTAAGGTACATAAGTACCTGTTGAGTTTGTTCTTCTTCCATTCCTGTATTTCTTGCATTGTAGATTGCCTATCTGTAGGCAGCAGTACTTCACCTGGCTTTTATAATAATTTCTCCAATCTATGTTAGGATTAGAGAATTTTGGTCTGTTGCCGCCAACTTTATAAACTGCATCCCCCTGTTCGATGCTCGATCCCACCAGACAGCTGATTTTTTGGGAAGCTGATTCATCAAGGATGGCTTCCCATTCCTTCTCTTTTCCTCCCTCTGTTTTCGTGCGGTCTCCCTAGACTTTTCGCACTTTTAGCACTATTCAAGGGGGAAACGGTCTCGTGAGTTGGACTGATGCGGATGATAGTCTCTGCTGTACTTTGACATCATTCACCCCCTTTTTGAGGTCTCTGATGGTTATAGCAAGGTCGTCGATTTTATTATATGGCCAGTTAATCTATCATCGGTGTGCTCGAGGGAAGCAAAGGTTGTAGCTACGACAACACCTGCTTTCTCATGCTCTTTCTTCAGGACAACCTCGTGACTTGTACCAAAGTTAGCAAAGGCTTTTGGTCCAACTTGCAACAGGAGGAAAATCTTATTGTGCAGGTAACACGAGTTGCAAACTTGGAGGCCTTAATCCTTCACGATGATGAGTTCTGTTGTCGATAAGCCTGACATCATTTATACGAGCAAGCAGAGGCTCATTCTACTAAGGGCAAGAGGTGTGGTGCGGTTGAAATTGTTCACCACGCCACATGTTGGCCACTAAGTATACTGGATACAACTTGGAAAGTGTTTTAAGCAACAAGCTATATGGTTTCTAAATCTGAGTGCGTAGCGGAAATCTTTAATACAGTTAGTTGCTGAGGATACAGCAACTCGGTGTGCAGTGTATACTTAAATAATCACAGTTAATAAAACAATAAAGGCGGAAGGTAAATAACACAATATTTAAAGTGGTTCGAGGTAAACCCCTTTACGTCCACTGGTCCTCCACACAGGAGTAAAAAGTTTATTATAATTACTGCGTACACAACTACGTAATTATAACAACACCTAATCAATATATCGTTCACACAGATTGATATAAATATTTTAGCTTTCAACCGTTCACACAGATTGGTTTGAGCTAACACTTGACTGGCTTCTTCACACACAGTTCTGAAGCTTCGTCTTCTTCAATGCAAGTCCATCACACACAATTCAGGAGTAGCAAGGATTCCTCAGTCCACACAGGGCTGATATGAGTTTGTTCAAAGATAGAACAGGGTTTGAACAACAGCAATGACTTTCTGGGCTTTAAGTTGATAATGTGTTGTTCAAGGTTTGAGCACTATATATCTCTTCTATCAGAATAGCAGAAAGCTTAGGGAGATATGTTTTGCTCTGAATATTTCTTATAAGCTTTGTTCATTTGTAAGTTGTGAATATTCTGTATATATTCTATAGACAATCTGTATATCTTGATCTTCAAACTCTGGAGATATATATACCCTCTGAAATATATCCATTCGAAATATATCCGTTGACCAAGATTCTGCGACAACTGATATTTGACTGAAATCCGGATATTGCGGGATTTGAAGATCTTCTGATGACTTACAGTATTTAAATACTTTATCCTTTAGTATTTAAATACTTCTTTATCAAACGGGACTTGACTTCTAGCGAATACTGAAGATTCCTTCTTGTCCTGTTTGAGGGCTGTATGGAACGATCGTTGTATTGATATTCGAGATAGCTTCTATACTTTAGCTTTGCGGGACTCTTTGATGTATGATAGATTTACTGTATGGTGGGACTACGAGAGGTCTTCGATATAGGATGATACTTGATCAGCTTTTCGATACAACTATTGGCGGTATTCAGGATTTGGCATATTGTCAAAACATTCTGATAATACGATCAATACAGGGATTGTTTATCCAAACAGCATCGATACAGGGTTTTTGTTATCCCAACAATTTTCCCCTTTTTGATAATTTGCCAAGTCCTTCCGAGTCTTCCTTTTTAAAACCTTATGATGTTATCCAAACATCCTTGATGATGCCAAAACTTTGACACGTAGCGGTTTGAAGTAGGGCAGACTTCTTGGTCTTCTTTCGAATTTTCTGGCCTTTGGCATTTGGCTTAACACTAAGAACTGCTCGTAGGCAAGTTCAGCTTTTATCAAACGAATGTTATATTGAAAACTTATGATTGGCGCGCAGGCACAATCTTACATTGTTTTCTAGATGCATACAACTTAAACTATGAACTGTTCGCAGACAACTTCTTACAACTTGTGTATGAGATAGGCTTCATAATATGAATACAGTAAGAATAAATAAAGTGACTGTAAACATATAAGAACACAGTAGATTACGAGTTGTAATCTTTCAAGACACGCAAAAATTTTATTGATGTAGAAATGATGAGTACAAAATTTTGATGTTCGGAAGAAAAGATTACAAAAATAATACAAGGAAATTTAGCTTCTATAGTCTGAATGCCTCCACGGTCTTTTTGGGTCATTCTTGGTGTTTTTCCACCAGTATTGATGAGCTTCCTTGTCTCGATTCTAATAAATGGCTCGACCTTCATATGATTTGTCGAAGACAAGAATCCAGTCCTCTGGATGGGTCACCAAGTCACCATTCTTGTGCTTTGATTTCATCTGCAGCTGTAGCGGGAGCGTTCCACCTTCCAGCTTCGTCTTGAATTCCTCTGCGGCTTCCTGCACCGTTCTGCATCTATTGAATAATGGAGAATCCCTGATAAGTACAACAAAGTATATTAACAGTTCATTTCTCCTCCAGTCTTTGATCTCTGCAGCGGTAGGTTGACGGTCTACCGGAAGGTTCATAGATTGCGTCTTTCGGACTAGGCTTTTCCAAGGATACTTAAGATCCGGGAATTTTGGTCTTTCTCCCTGTATCCTCACGTTCGGCGTTGAGATACGGGCTATGTCTGCAGTGATGGAGTCTTCAAACGGAGCTAACAACTCTTTCTCTTGCTGCAACCTCGTTCTCCCAGCGGCTTCCCTTGCTTCTTCCCCCTTTTTGGCATCATCAAGGTATGACACCTTTTCATCAAGACGTTCCAGGATTTCCAAAGCGGCATCAGGTTTCATCTCAATATTAGACATTCTGAGGAAGGAGAGCACCTGCGACATATATTTTATGTTCTTGTCATGGGCTCGTGGTTGGGAACCGGATTCGATCAGAGCAGATGCGGTCTTGGCCTCAAACACACGAAGTTTCGATTGCTCTTCTCTCAGGATCTGTTCTTGCTTCTCTTGTAGTTGGCTCAGAGCTTGCTTGAAGAGATGTGGCAAGACAGTGAAGGTTTCGACTACCCGAGAGACTTCATGCCTTAGTCCGGTCATTTCTTCAACAGCAGATGTGTGAAGCCAATCAAGAGCCTTCTCTACAGAGTGTAGAGCATTGACTGCGTCCTGAATAAAGACAGTTTGGAGGCCAAGAGCACGTAATCGCTCTTTTCTTGCTTCGGTGCTGGGAGAGTCTGGCTGGGCAAAGTCCTCGACTCCATTTAACCTTCTAAAATTCACATCAGGGCGTGAAGTGAGTTAGATATCCTCAGGTATAGTACCTTCATCGGATTCCAAGGCGGTTGATGGGGCGGGAGTAACTGTTTCGGGTTCGGCGGCAGGGGGTGTGGAATCCTCCTGTGTCGAAGTGGTTTCTGTAGACATGGATATAGGAGGGACCAATTCCTCCTAGTGTCTCTTAGGATCCGCCTGTTCTGGCAGAGGGACTGATTCCTCTTGCTGGATGGCGCGTGATTATTTTTCTTCGGCGGCGACGGCAGGCTCGGGTGCCTATTGCGAGGTGTTTTGCTGTTGCGAGGGAGATGATTGATGACTACTTGTCCCTGCATCTCTCTTATCTTTGGCTTCCTCTCGAATCATCCGCAAACTAGCCTGGAGTGCGTCGTCATCGTCGTCGGAATCATGATCGGATTTTGGACTATCGGGAGATTCCATGGATGAAGCTTTTACTTTCCTTCGAGCTTCAGCCTTATCAATTAGATGACTCTCAATAAGCTCCTTAACGAATAAGTTGTCCCATTGGATCAGTACAACAATTTCTTGAATGTCCGTCACTTCCAAAATGAATTTTTCTTCGTTACACCACTCGCTCCAGTTGTACAAAGTTTCGTACGGAGCAAGTCTAAAGCTCTTCCATTAGAGAAACCGCTCGAAAGACTGTTCAATCTTCACGGAAAGCAGGGTCTTGGAAATTATTGTGTCCAGGGAGGGACTCCGTACAGCGCCTGGGTTTGCTGTAGGAAGGGGTTCCTTTACAGGTGTGGAATACTGTATTGGAGAGGGATTCCTTACATGAAATGGTACCCCGAAGGAAGATGGATCCTGAACGGGTGTGGAATCCCGTATAGGAGAGGTAGCTATTGGCTCCAAACAGGTAGCCGACTCACCAGAGTCTTTTGAGTTGGCAGATGTCCTAGTATCCGTCGTAGCTGCCAAGGTCTCGGGATCTACTGTCGATACAGTAGCGGGCATCTCTTCCACAGGGGTTAGGCCCTGGGGTAGTTGATCAGTAGGTTGCGCCACGAGAGGAGCATCCTCGGAGGGTTCTGTAGCTTTAACTTTCGTAAGCCTCTTTAGCTTCCTTTTCGGCTTCTCAACAGCAACTGGTGTTTTGCTGTGAGATATTTTTCTTTTCTTCGAAGATTCGAAACTTTGGGACTTAGAAAAAACGTCCCTCGGATCTGCAGACAGCGGAAAATTCCGGATAAAAGGTCTGTTGGCAATCAGGACGCTCTGGTTGAAGGCAGTGGGCCTGACACCTCCTAAGAATATCCGTGAACTGATCTTCTTTGCTTCTGCGGTTTGCTGAAGTCCGCACTTCATCAAAACATGGTTTAAGATTAAACCAAATGATTTCTTCTGAGAAGCAGGTTTAAACACCTCTTCCTGCAAACGCTTAAGGATGACCTAACACCAATTGACCTTCTCGCAGGTCATTATAGCGACCATCATCCTGAATCTGAGATTGGTGCACATCTCAAAAGCACCTGTACGATTCTCAATAATGCGGCAGCAAAAATCATGTAAGTAAACGAACGATAAACAAAAATTCTTCTTATGGCATGTGGTGTGAACCACTTCCACCGTTGCTAAACCGGTGAATAAGCCATAGTACTGAGTTAACAGTTCTTGGGACCCAAAGGTCTCAAGTTCTTCCATTGTCAGGCCATCAGAAGGTAGCCTGAAGATGTTTTGGAGAAGCTCTTGGTCGACGCGGATCTCCACTCTGTGGATAACGGCTGTTATGTCAGCGACATGACCTCCTAGAGCCAGAGGCAGAAAACGAACTACGGCGTTGAGGTAGAATTCCTCAACCAGATGAGCGTCATAGTTCTCGGTGGTGTGGCTCCCAAGGCGGTAGAGGCCTTTTTGACGGATTCTTGTAGTGACGACCTCCATGGCATCGACGTCATCACTTTCAGCATGAATACGTTCCATCACGAAAGATCTGGAGAAGATCCGTCCATCGATGAAGTTGAGTGACTTCTTGAGAGAGGTGGTAGATGTCTGAGTAGACGCCATTGATGATTTTTCAAGTAACGGGAAAAAGATACAAGAAAAATATGCAGTAAACACAGAAAAATCTTGTAGGCTGAATGCTCGAGTGCTCTTAAAATATGCAGAAGGCGTAAAGAGTCTCAAATGGCATTTACAGTCCTTTTAAAGTAGGCGGAGAAGAAGGGTTTTCAGAGAACGAATGGTCAGATTTAAGGGATGGGAACTGGTGTTTAAAATGAACGGTCACAATGGACTGAGTGTAACTGGTACACTTATCCATTGAATTTTAAAATAGGAGCGGGTCCTACTTCTGACATTTCATATTACCCTTAGTGCCTGAAATGGCGGTATTAAACAATTAAACAATTTGAAAACATCGCGGCTTTTGAGATTTGATTGTCCAGATGTTGTGTAAGGCATTTATTGTAAACGACGTTTGACATGAAAACAGGGCACGTGGACAAAAATTGTTTTTAAAAGGAATATTATATTATATAATGAATCGAATTCCCATAGTATGTGCTGTATCCGTAACGATACAGCGTTCCCCCTTAAAAGGTACATATATGTTTCAATTCCATACAACAACTTTTGGATTAATGCTGTATTCATGGGTCATACTGTATTCCCCCTTAATTATTACACACGTCAGCTGTAGGATGATTCATATCGTTTTGTTCCCTACAGTGCTGTATTTAAGGCTCTGAGTGTACAAATAATTAATGGTGGATACTGTATTCTTGGGTCTTACAGCATTCCCCCTCAATTTTTGAGTAAAAACAGTAAATACTTACAGGGAGTCAGGTTGTAGCAATCCCAATTCTTGTCGAAGCAAGTTGAATCTTGCGGTGTCGAGAGGCTTGGTGAAGATGTCGGCCAACTGAATATCTGTATGAACTTTTTCCAGCCGAACATCATTGTTCTCGACATGATTCCTAATGAAATGATGCTTCATGTGGATATGCTTAGTGCGTGAGTTCAATACAGGGTTGTGCGTTATTGCAATTGCACTCGTGCTATCGCACATGATGGGCGTTTCCTTGGCTTCAATCCCATAATTTGACAACTGTTGCTGCATCCAAAGGATCTGCATACAGCAACTACCAGCAGCATAGTACTCTGATTCAGCCGTGGAAAGTGAGTTTGCCAATTGCTTCTTACTGAACCAAGACACAAGTCTAGGTCCAAGAAAATGACAAGTTCCACTTGTACTCTTCCTATCTAGCTTGCAGCCTCCGAGATCCGAGTCGCTGTAGCCAACTAAATCGAATATGCCTTCTTTAGGATACCACAGTCCTACATCGACTGTTCCTTTAATATACTTCAGGATTCATTTAGCTGTATTGAAGTGTGTTTCTTTGGGTGCTACTTGATATCTCGCACACACTCCTACAGCAAACTGGATATCGGGCCTGCTAGCCGTTAGGTACAGGAGAGAGACAATAAGCTTCCTGTATAGTGATTGGTCAACCGGCTTTCTGGCTTCATCAGCACTAATTTGCACGGAAGTGCTCATGGGGGTTGACGATGATTTGGAAGTATTCATTCCAAATTTGTTGAGAAGCTCCTTGCTGTATTTTTCCTGGTTGATGAAAATCCCTGTAGGCAACTGCTTTACCTGCAAACCTAGGAAATTACTAAGTTCTCCCATCATACTCATTTCAAATTTACTTTGCATGAGATGAGAGAACCTTTGACATAAAGCAAGGTTAATTGAACCAAATATAATGTCATCTACATATATTTGAACCATTAGAAGGTCATCGCCTTCCTGTATTTTGAACAAGGTCTTGTCCACATCACCTTTCTCAAATCCATTATCGATTAGATACTGGGACAGGGTCTCATACCATGCTCTAGGGGCTTGCTTAAGTCCATACAGTGCTTTTCTTAGCCTGTATACTAGATCTATGCCATCTGTGTTGGCAAACCCTGGTAGTTGTTCAACATAAACTTCTTCGGCAAGGTCTCCATTTAGGAATGCACTTTTGACGTCCATTTCGTATACAATGAAGCTCTTATGGGCGGCAAATGCTAAAAATATCCTAATGGCCTCTAGTCTGGCTACAGGGGCAAAAGTTTCATCGTAGTCTATGCCTTCTTCCTGTCTATAGCCTTGTGCGACTAGTCTGGATTTATTCCTTATAATTAGTCCATTTCGATCCTTCTTGTTTCTAAATACCCATTTGGTTCCAATAACTGATTGATGCGTAGGTCTGGGTACAAGATACCATACACTGTTTCTTTCGAAACCGTTAAGCTCTTCTTCCATAGATGTTATCCAATGAGAATTATTTAAGAGCTTCTATGGTAGAAACAGGTTCGGACTGGGCTAAGAATATAGCAATAGTGCACATATTGAGTCTTCTAAGCTCGGATTGAGATTTCCATTCAGGAAATGGTGACATCTCAGTATCTGGTTCTTCTTGTGCACACAGTACATTTCCTTGTGTACTCTGTATTCTCCTACGGGTAGAAACACCAGCATTAATGTTTCCTATGATCAGCTCTTGCGGGTGATCTCTCAACCATCTTCGATCGGGTTGTAATTCAAAGTCCCGTACTGTATCTTGAGTTGCTGTAGTTTTGGCTTCAGCTTGAACAGCATCGGCTTCATCTACGTCGATTCTTACAGCTGCGGGGTTGATTTCTAGGTCAACAACAGGTTCTATGGGAGTTGGTGGATCTAAGATGGAAAGTTGTTGGATGTTCTGAGTAACAGCTTCTACTCCTGTAAGGTCATGGTGAGGTTCGTCGAACACTACATGAATTGATTCCTCGATCGTCAACTTCCTTTTATTAAAGATCCTGTAAGCTTTGCTGACGGAAGAATATCCTACAAATATTCCTTCATCTGACTTCTCATCAAAGGTTCTAAGTTGATCCTTCCCATTGTTCAACACATAGAACCTGCATCCAAAAATGTGAAAATACGAAACTAACGGAGTTTTGTTGTTCCATACCTCATATGCTGTTTTGTTGTGGTGCTTGTTGACGATACAACGGTTTTGAGTGTAGCATGCTATATTGGTTGCTTCACCCCAGAAACGCTGTGGCAATTTGCTTGCGGCAATCATTGTCCTTGTTGCTTACTTCAGCGTCCTATTCTTTCGCTCGACAACACCATTTTATTGAGGTGTACGGGCAGCTGAGTATTCATGCTGTATCCCATTTTCCGAACAGTATTACTCTATAAAGTGGTTAGTAAATTCTGTACCTCTGTCGGAACGAATGGACATGATACTCGACCCTTTTTCATTTTGAAGCTTTCTCAAGAGCTCGTGCAGCTTTGATGTTGTTTCCTTCTTTTTGCTTAAGGAAATTGTCCAAGCATACCTGGAGTAATCATCAACAACAACGAGACAGTATTTCTTACCTCCCAAACTTACCGGGTCTACAGGACCATAAAGATCCATGTGTAGCATTTCCAACACTTTGTGGGTTGAAAGGTAGGATTTGCTCTTCAGGGTGGACTTGATTTGCTTGCCTTTTTGACATGGTCCACAGACACTGTCTTTTTGGAATGATACATTCGGAAATCCTCTAACCAGTCCCTGTCTTGAGAGCTTGTTGATCGTCTTGAAGTTGACGTGTGACATCCTCTTGTTCCATAGCCAGCTTAGATCTGCAGTGCCTTTGGCAACTAAATAAGGAATTGTGGAGCTCGTAGGCATCCAGTCAGCAATATACATATTACCTGATCTGCTTCCTATGAGCACAACTTCTTTGGTCAGGATATTCTTGACTCTACAGTGATCTATATAGAATTTCACCGAGAACTGTTTGTCACAGACCTGGCTAATACTAAGTAGATTGTACTATAAGCCTTCAACATGAGCTACATCGGTGACTGTGAATTTTCCGACAAGAAGGTTTCCTTTTCCTCTTGTTCTTCCTTAAGATTTATCACCGAAGCGCACTTTTGGACCGCGACCTTTTACGAAATCTGATAGCTTGCTTCTATCTCCTATCATGTGCCGGGAGCATCCGCTGTTGAAGTACCATATGTCCTTCTCCAAAATGTCCTGTAGCACACAAATTAGGTAGATTTAGGTCCCCTTTGATTGTTGGGTCCGTGAATGTTAGTGCCTTTTGGTACCCAAATTTTCCTGACAGCAATTGGTTTACTGTAGGTTACATTTGGTACAGATTTGCGGTATCTATATGGGGCATATACGTAGTTACTGCATCCATGATAATCATTATGCATGTAAAATCAGGGTTATTATAATTAATCCAGTACATATGCCGTCTCGGAGGTGGAGCCATTTTATTTGGCCTTACAGCTTGCCTTCTGGGTTTCCAGTTAGATTCCCAACGCTGTTGTCGATGCTGTGCGGACACCTGCTTTCTTGATAGATAATGAGGCTCCTGTATCCAGTACCTAGGCGTGCTATACTGAAAGTACTACCGTGCGGGCCTTTGGTATTTGGATACAGCCTTCTTTCTGAACGGCTGTTGGTGCTGTTGATATGCTCGGGGAGCATACTGTTGCGTGCGCCTTACAGGTTGGAATGGCTTATAATTCCGCTGTCTTGAATAGGATTTCGGAGGCGGAATGGCAGCCTTCGCTTTTCGCGGTGCAGCAGGTTCCTTCACAGGACTTGGAGTTTCTTCCGATAAAGGAATGTGTTCCACACTCTTGACGAACACAGTACTAGTTTTCCCTTTGTTGGAAAATGAGCTGTATCCTAAGCCACTTTTATCATGAGCATGTTGCCCAGTGCTTAGAATTTCTTCCATTCTTTTATATGATTTCCCGAAAGATTTCAGAATGGTCTCAAGTTCGCTTTCTCGTTTTTCGAGAGTATTAAATTTTGCTTGAAGTAGAACAAAATCATTTGTCTTGCTTCCATTTTGAGACTTAGTCTCACTTAGTTCATGAGCAAGTTGATGATTGCTCTCCACGAGTTTTTCATTCCCGACCTTGCTGTTTTCACAATCAATAGACATATTTTCATAATTTATCTTTAGCAAGTTGTTTCCTTCTTTCAGTTCTATGTTGGAAAGTTGAAGCTGAATGTTTTCATTTTTCAAAGTCTCGTGGGATTTTTGAATATTTTTAAATTCATTCATCATGTTTTCGAAAGTGTGCGATGCATTTACTGGAATAATTGAGGTTGAGCTTACCTCATCATCGCTATCTTATTCTTCCGGAATGTCCTTTGCCATAAAGCACATATATGCCTTATCTTCGAATTCATCGTTAGATGAGTCACTTTCAGTGACTACCTGAAGACATTCTTCGGATTTGGATGGTGTGGGGGAGGCTTCTGATTCTCCTATCAGTGCCTTGAGCTTGTTTTTCCAAGCACGTCTTCGTTTATCCCTCTCTTGTTGCTCGGCTTCCGGCAACCTTTGAACTTTGGGATGAGGACATTTGTTTGCATAATGTCCTGGTTTCCTGCAATTATAGCATAGGTTAGCGTCACCAGAGGAAGTTTCAGTACTTACCTTGTGAACAGGCTTAGGCCTGTAGGGAGTCTTTCCAGACTGTTTGATGAACTTTTTGAATTTGTGCATGAGGAGCGCCATTTCATCTTATGACAGGATATCGTCGTCGCTGTCAGCATTCTTATAATTTGGCTTTGATGGGCTGGGCATGTTGTGTCGACGGTTGGATACAGCGGCTAAGGCTGTAGTCCGTGTGGGACATTCTTCAGCTTTCTCTCTCCTGTCTATATCGTACTCAAAAGCTTTGAGGTCAGAAAAGAGATCAAAGGTAGATATTTCACTAAGATTACACGACACATGCATAGTTGTGGTCTTAATGTCCCATCAGTCAGGGAGAGATCTGAAAATCTTTAGGTTTTTCTCCCTTTGAGTATAAATTTTGCCCAAAGCTTCAAGTTCACCAACAATTCCAGTGAATATGAGGTCAAGTTCCTCAAGTGTTTCAGTTGGTTTCATTTCAAAAGATTCAAATTGCTGAGTTAATTTGGAAATCTTGTTTTCTTTTGAAAGCTCAGTTCCCTCACAAATAAACTTGAGTTTATCCCAGATATCCTTGGCTGATTTACACCTCTTTACCTTAGACAATGTGCCTTTGTCAAGGGTGACAAACAACGCAATCTTCACAACATTGTCGAGGTTGGCGCGCATTCTTTTGTCAGAAGTCCATTGTTCGCGCTCCTTTTCAAGCATCTCAGCGTGAGCTTGACCTTCAATCCTTGGGGCCGGATTTACCTTCATTATCTTGATGGGGCCATCCTGTATAACAAAAATCATCTCTTCATGGATTGCTGCAAGATGAGCCTCCATCCTGATTCTACAATCATCAAATTCATTAATAGAGAACATAGGAACTTTGTTGATCATTGATGTATCCATATGAGAATGTAGGAATGAAAAAGACTGTTTTATAAAAATAAGTGATTTTGGATCTGATTCGTTTAAAAATACGACTGATTCTTTTTAGAATCAACCACTTCGATACCACTTGTTGGCCACTAAGTATACTGGATACAGCTTGGAAGTGTTTTAAACAACAAGCTGTACGGTTTTTATATCTGAATGCGTAGCGGAAGTCTTTAATACAGTTAGTTGCTGAGGATACAGCAACTCGGTGTGCAGTGTATACTTAAATAATCACAGTTAATAAAACAATAAAGGCAGAAGGTAAATAACACAATATTTAAAGTGGTTCGAGGTAAACCCATTTACGTCCACTGGTCCTCCACAGAGGAGTAGAAAGTTTATTATAATTACTGCGTACACAACTACGTAATTATAACAACACCTAATCAATATATCGTTCACACAGATTGATATAAATATTTTAGCTTTCAACCGTTCACACAGATTGGTTTGAGCTAACACTTGACTGGCTTCTTCACACACAGTTCTGAAGCTTCGTCTTCTTCAATGCAAGTCCGTCACACACAGTTCGAGAGTAGCAAGGATTCCTTAGTCCACACAGGACTGATATGAGTTTGTACAAAGATAGAACAGAGTTTGAACAACAGCTATGACTTTCTAGGCTTTAAGCTGATAATGTGTTGTTCAATGTTTGAGCACTGTATATCTCATCTATCAGAATAGTAGAAAGCTTAGGCAAATATGTTTTTGCTCTGAATATTTCTTGTAAGCTATGTTCGTTTATAAGTCGTGAATATTCTGTATATATTCTGTAGACGATATGTATATCTTGATCTTCAAACTCTGGAGATATATATAGCCTCTGAAATATATCCGTTTGAAATATATCCGTTGAGCAAGATTCTCCGACAACTGATATTTTACTGAGATCCAGATATTGCGGGATTTGAAGATCTTCTGATGACTTACAGTATTTAAATACTTTATCCTTTAGTATTTAAATACTTCTTTATCAAACTGGACTTGACTTCTAGCGAATACTGAAGATTCATTCTTGTCCTGTTTGAGGGCTGTATGGAACGATCGTTGTATTGATATTCGAGACAGCTTCCATAATTTAGCTTTGCGAGACTCTTTGCTGTATGATAGATTTAATGTATGGTGGGACTACGAGAGGTCTTCGATACAGGATGATACTTGATCAGCTTTTCGATACAGCTATTGGCGGTATTCAGGATTTGGCATATTGTCAAAACATTCTGACAATACGATCGATACAGGGATTGTTTATCCAAACAGCATCGATACAGGGTTTTTGTTATCCAACACCATCATTCTGAGAAAGACTTGAAAAATGATGAATCTAACAAATCAAATTTAACAAAATTGCTCGGCTGAAAATTAGCCGAATTGCTAAGGTTGAAGTCGTCAGAGCAGTTAACATCATAAATTCATGCCATTACAAAACTATTAACATCATAATTCATTTGTGGCAAAAAGAATGCATGTTGTTTGGAAATAATTTGTTGGCAAAATAAATCGAACCCTTGAATAAACAGTGCAGAATTGAAAATATAATTTATTTTTTTAAACCCTGCAAAGAAAGTGTTAGCAAAATCAAATATTTGATGATGATGAAAACGAATGGAAGTTGATGTTGAGTCCAGAAGATCTGTCTCCTTCAAGCAGATTCGCCCTCACTACAGTCTATAACGTCTGCCTCCCAGGATAAAACAACACCCAGATGCACTGAATCGATGATCACTGCACTCTCAGCGAATTGGACTGCATAAGTTGGGAAAAAACCGTATGTTTTATGTTAAAATCCGGACCCCTCAATTAGGTATTTATAGGTGAGGACGAGAGAAAGACATGTGTTGGAGGAACTCTAAATCGATTAAGATTGATATCTTTGATACTTATCCTAATCTATTAATATATTAGTCCGATAATTACCAATCAACTTGATAGTTATCCTAATATATTAATTCAATAATTATCAGTTAATTTGATATTTATCCTGATCCAAGAAATTCGGATTTTATGATTTAGGCACTTTAGAAAAATGAATTTTTGCCGAATAAAATTGCAGTAAAAAAGACAACTTCGAGATGCATGTGTGTGTGTGCGCGAGGGGCACGCAGTCATGCATCCACTCATGTCTCACTTGTTATTATGAACAAGAGTTTGTTCACATCAACTTATATACTCACGATTCTTCTTACAATTTTCCAATGTGGGATAGGATCCCAAACCCATTTCCAAAGAGCTCACTTTGGAACATTATATCTCATTCATACCTCAATCATTTTGAGTCTTACATATTTTGAAAACCTCTTACGGAGTACTACGTATTCCAACTAAGTCCCGACATTAACTCGTAGTCGAGCCCACTAAAAATTGCCTCTCAATTGAGATGCTCAAAATAGCTAATTTTTCCTTTTTTTTTCCCCCGCATGAATGAGATTGATGGTCGAACAGCACATGTCTGACACTGAGTTTAACTTGGTGATAGTTATTGCGGTTAGGCAGTGCATAGGATAGATAGAGTATACTCCTTGAATCTTCCCTCGAAAAGATATATTCTCCTTACTCGCTAGACAGTGTGACTTGGTGCCTTTGAACTGTCCGACCGCTTGTGTAAGTGATCATATATCCTTCACAAATACCCTCCCTGATTTATTCTATTCTCATTATTGTGTCTGTTTTGGCCATGGACACCGTCCTAATTCTGCGAGAGTTTCTAAAGAATTGTGCCTTGCAATTCTCCTTTGAAGCGGCCCCTCTTCACTCCAACATAGGTGATTCCTTTAAGTATTTTGAGTAAACCCGTAATTTACTCCACCCGACTATACGTTGTCGACTTAAGAATCATTAAAAGTATAAGGTTAACCTCTTCCTGCGGGTATCACTGTTTTCATCCTAGGAATAGGTCGGTTCGGGGTAACCCCCCACAGTGATCGTGCCCAGTTTTATGAATTGGTTGTCCCATTGAACCTAGATCTTGGGATCTCCAGTCAGCTTAGGTTGGGTATCCTCCATAAAACCATTAGTTCATGGCAATAGACCCATTCCTCTTGATGATTTATCAATAAGGTCTTTTGAAATACATTTGGTTAGTGGATCCGCAATGTTATCCTTTGACGACACGTAGTCAATAGTGATAACTCCTGTTGATAGCAACTGTCTAATGGTATTATGTCTCCTCCTTATATGACGAGACTTACCATTATATATCACGCTCTGTGCCCTGCCAATCGCATATTGACTATCGTAATGAATACACATTGCGGTCAAAGCCTTTGCCCATCTTGTAATATCTTCTAGAAAATGGTGTATCCATTCTCCCTCTTCTACACATTTATCTAAGGCTAGAAATTCGGATTCCATCGTTGACCGAGATATAAGTGTCCGTTTCGAAGATTTTCATGCCACTGCTGCACCAACTAGTGTGAATACATATCCACTTGTTGACTTGGAGTCTTTTATATCAGATATCCAATTTACATCACTATATCCTTGGATATTTGGTATAGTGCAGCCCATACTCACGAGTACCCCTTAAATATCTTAGTACCCTTGTGATCGCCTTCCAGTGATTTTTTTCTAGGGTTGCTCGTGTATCTACTTAGTCTACTAACTGAGTAGGCATATCTGGTCATGTACAGCTCATCAAGTATTTTTCAGAACATTCAAAACTAAAAATTTGTGAGAAATAGCAAGGAAAAGGGAGAGCAAAAACAGAAAAGAAAGAAGAAGAAGAAAATAAAAAAAAATAAAAAGAGCAGGAAAAAAATTCAGTGAAGATGTAGGAAATATAACATACCTTCTGTAAAACGAAAGGCTTATTCATTTTATAGCAATTCGGCCAATTTTTAGCCGAGCAATTCTGTTAAATTTGATCTATTAGATTGTTAGGTAATTAAAATTCTATTTTTTATACTAGACAGTATATTTTGAGAACAAGGAATAAATCAAGAATGAAGAAGTCAGGTTGAAGTCGCACTACCAAAAATAACACTTTAGCCGACGACTAGCCGGAGAATGGCCGACGGCCGGCCGAAGTCATCGTCTAAAGTCAGCAAGTTTAGCCGACGGCTAACTTGTTGACGGCTAAAGAAGTTTAGCCGACGACCTTACTATTGGTCGTCGACTAAAGCCTAGTTAGTCGTCGGCTAAAGTTTTGTAGTTTAGCCAACGACTAGTATACTTTAGCCGACGACATGCCATCAGCTAAAGTCTTACATGTTTTTTTGTGCAGAATATATCACCACCTAACCCTTGAAGAGACCATTTACAATACATTCAGAAATTACAGAACAAGAAAACGAAAAACAGTAATTTTCTCTGGTTTGATCATTCAAGAAATCATATTGAATGTATGTTTATTGAATTTTAATATCAGTTATAATTATATTACGCATATATATAATATATCTATTTGGATGATTATGAAAATGTTTTAGAATTAGTTCGTTTTCTCGAATATTTCTTGGTGTGTGTGTGTGTGTATATATATATATATATGGATTTGACATCTTGAATTCGAGCTATATATGATGATTTTAGTTATGATTTTTGTATGTTCTTGATAAATACGATGTGTAATATTATTGTTATTTTTGTTATAGGATGGATAAAAGTTGGATTGGTCTGCAAAAATGGGATCCAAGGGTCATAGATGGAATGCGAGGGTTTATTCGATTTGTGAAGGAGCATGATAGTGATAGTATGATTCATTACTGTCCGTGCAATAAATGTAAATGCCGCAGCGATATGTACTATTTTACACTTGATGTCGTATGGGAGCACTTGAAAAAAATGGATTTTGGGATAAATATACATGTCGGATTTACCACGGTGAAAGATCGAATTCAATTATTCCCTGTGATCACGGACAGTACAGTGGTAGCACGTCCAATGACCCCACAAGAAGGTTGATTGACGACGTGTTTGGTTATTACGACAGGGACGTATCGGCTGAAGGTCAAGAATACCATATAGCTGATCAACCAGTCATCCGAACGCCTACATTAATACCCGTTAACACAATATCTCTTGATAGATACAACAAGCTAATCCAGCTCCAACAGACTCTTCTTTATCCTGGGTGTCACATGACGGTTCTTGATAGTGTCGTAGAGACTATGAGAGTCAAGGTGGAGAACAAAACCTCGATTAAAGCTATGGATGATTATTTGGAACTTACAGGAAAAATGCTCCCAGAAGGTCATCATCTTCCTAATAATAACAGTAAAATGAGACGTATCCTAAAAGGTCTTGGGCTATCGTATATCAAGATCCACGTATGCATATATGATTGTGCTTTATTTTGGGGAAAGCCTAATGAAGACCTAAAGAGATGTCCGGTATGTGACACAGAGAGGTATAAGTTCACTCCTTCTGGTAAAGAGAAAGATATGAAGGTTCTTTGATATTTCCCTCTGAAGGATAGATTGGAGAGGTTTTTCATGTCTTCTCACACAGCCAAGGCGATGAGATGGCACGCTGAGCCTCGGGTGACTGACGAGAATATTATGATACACCCTTCTGATGGAGAGGCTTGGAAGCATATAGATAGGGAGTTTCCAGGATTTGCATCATATGTACGAAATGTAAGACTCGGACTTGCATCTGATGGATTCAACCCTTTTGGAAACATGAGCCTTTCGTATAGTATATGGCCGGTGGTATTTGTAACACCCCCAGAGCCGACCGGGAATATTACAGCGCCGTGGGCCCCGAGATGGAACCCACAAGGCTAAAAGAAATTTTCGCAAACATTTACAAACGCCCAAGAGGCTAACGACGGTATTATCTTTAAAACATTCGAAAACTTTATAAAATCTATTTATCAAAACCGTCGTGAAATCTCGTTTTGAAAAGGACAAGGCCTGAAATGCCAGAACTCAACAGTTTAGAAAATGATTTCCAAAGTAACTCAAATAACCAGAAACGAAAGGTCATTTAAAAATACTCACGTAGCGGAAAAGACAAACAACTTAAAATACTCTAGCAGCGGAATACAGCGACTGATCAGAAACTCAATACACAAATACATGTCCTAGCCAGTATCCTCCGGGAAGTTCATCTCTCCACGACCGCTACAAGCTTGATAATCCAAGAACCTAAAAAGAAAGCCCACGACGGGGTCAGCCATAATATCCAATAATGATAACCGTCACATCACATTAATAATTACATACCAATGAAATTACTAAGTCAGAATACAACCAATGTAATCTTACCGTCATAACTTTACCAAAGTTCACATTTCGTACTGTATCTCACCAGTACCCAAGGTTCTCAAAACATCATCATAACTCACTATTACGAAATCTACTAACTCTGTCCAACCCAAATCCGTCAGATAACATCATCACATCTCAACACGATAATCGATTGTCCATCAAAAGACAATTACCAGAGGAAACACAGAACATACCTCGAGATACGAAATACCATTACCATCATGTCAGTCTAATCCGAGATCAAATCAACACAACATACGGACATGGTCCTAACACAAGACCTACAAATGCATACTCATATGACAACGTCAATATGATCACAACAATAACGACAATGTATACTTATGGCAAACCCATAATATACATATGCACAACAACAATACATATGGTAATCCAACGATCCAACAGACACAAACTATAGATTCCCATGATGATCCGTCGGACCAACGCATGGTGGCATTACCTCGTCCATGATCCAAGACACAAATATAGATTCCCATGATGATCCCCTGACCAACGCATGGTGGCATTACTCGGCCCAAATGATCCAAACGACACAACTATAGATTCCCATGATGATCCCGTCGGACCAACACATGGTGGACATATGACAATAATGCACAACTGCACAAAACAACCGTGTACAATACACGACAACAATAATGCACAAATGCATGACAACAACGATACACGAATGTATCACGACATGATCGACACAAATGACAGAAATGATTAAAATACTTGCTCCGAGTCCTTCGAGAGCAATCTCGATATCTAAACCATCACCAACCATTATTATGAATATTCACCGATCCAAAACATCACGGACGGTAGATAATTCACGTTTTCGTCAATACCATGATGTATCCTCGATAACAAGTATACCAACGACAATTGTAAATCATATACATTATGATTTAAATTCCCAAAACTCGAATACAACCTATAATTCCAAATCTCCTGTGATTACGATTATAAACATTGCTATACGAATTATAAACGAATGAAACTGAAACCATTCATTAAATATTATAAACTGAGCAAGTAATAACTTGCCTCGATACCGATACGATGATGATGAAGCTGCTACCAGTCACAATGCCTTCGTCTACGAGCTCCTCGGCCCCGACCAACGAAATTCAAGAACGTACTCGAACATGACCGCAAAATATGGTTCTAATCACCGATGAATAATCTCAACCTATCGAAGTAATCAAATAACACATATCCGATAACAATTAACAACCGACATGACCAACCAAATCATCTCAACGATTCAACGATACCTCGATCACACACAAAACCGAACAATACAACTCAAACCAATCAAACACGAATTCAAAACAATAATACGATTCCACATTCAATCTTAAATACGCTTACAAGTTTCCTCCTTGTATATTCATAATGAAACCAATTACCCATTATCATCATCAATCCGGACAATCCGATTAATTATAGATAATCATATTCCAAGATTTCCACAACTTATTCCGAAATCACATTCAAAGTCCCCAAACGGCATAATCCGATGTGTTCTAACATCTAAACAATCCTTATTCGCAATTCAAGGTGTATGTAATTATGTTCTTCAACATATACACTTCTCATAACATCATGGATTACAATAAACTATCAAGAACATCGAGATTACTACGATTCCATAATCATAACGACATAATCAAGGTATTTGATCATCAATTCATTATCTTCCCTTAACAAAATTCCCATAATTACCAAGAATAATCATAACACAATCAATTCCATCACCAATTATGGTCGTGTTACGTACGTAACACGTCCTGTATAACGTACGTAACACGTACGTTGACTCACCTGTCAACATCCTCCGCCGAAAGTTGCCGACACCGGGTCCCACCTGCCGACCATGACTCGGTCTTGTCCGATGCCCTCGTTACGTACGTAATACCTTAGCCTTAACGTACGTAGCCGTGCCAATCTTACGTACGTTAGCTCTCCTTGTTAACGTACGTAATAATTTCATACTTAGCCAATTTCAACTGTTACCGCCTGTCTCGACATACCGAAAACACATACAAACATACTGAATACATATACTGGATCCAATAACATTCTTATACGATATACCCTATATCGAAAGTACGATAATCTGAAACACGATATCCTCAAATGCAACTGTCGACCAGATACGACAATTATACCGATACTGACATCTCAGTCCTTTATTTATTTTATCCATACTGTACAGATTCCACGCTGTACAATATAACTCGGATAAAATAATATCAAACAACAATAGTAGAAATTCCGGATATTACATTCTACACCACTTAAAATAAGTTTCGGCCTCGAAAACTTGCAATCCATCATAAAAACAAACAAACATACGGTTCAACCAAAATATCCCAAAACCATCACGACAACGATCAATCATCATCATTCTGAATAGCCATAACCACATACTTACAAATACGCAGGTCGACGATCTCCGGAGATACTAGCAAGCGATTGTAACGCCCCCAAAACGAACCGGGTCGCCACAGTGCCGTAGATCCCATGAGGGACCCACAAGGCAAGTTTTTGAAAATATTTTCTAAAATATTTTATTTAACAGTGGTAATATACGGAAGTAATTAATAAAGTCTTCGTACAACCCAAAACACCAAAAGCAAATAGTGTCCGTACATACGGTTATTACGCAACGTGGAATGTTCAAATTATTTAAGAAATTAACAGGCCTTCTTCCAACACAGCTCATGCCTGGCCGTAACCTTCGGGGGTTTCCTGCACAAATTCAACAAATTTACCTAGCACGACATGTCGTGCCAGTAACCTAGGTCAGAAACAATCCAAACCAAACTCAAAGGTAAAATCTAATAATTTCAAGGAATAAAGTTGTCACCGAATGTTCCATGTTATTCCTCTTATCAGCACATAAACTCCCAAGGTCGCAACCAAGGGTCACGGAAGTGTCTACACAGGACTACTCCGGACGTGGGTACCATTCAGGTTTTATCCCGCAACACGGTCCAACAAGAAAACTCCCAAGGCCGCGGCCATGGGTCACGGTAGTATCTACTCGGGAATACTCCGGACAAGATAATCGTAAGAGCACCATTCCACAATAGTAACATTTACTATGTCTAAAATTCTAAGACGTAAAGTCTGAGCAAGATTCACTTGCCTCAAATCCGACGCGAGTTATTTCTTGACAAGGCAACGGCTTGAACGATCGCACTTGGAAATCCGACCTATTACATGTTTGTCGATTAACATCTTATGATAATAATAATGATCAACGACGTTCCTCCCCCTCCCGCCTGTTAGAACCCTATCCTAGTTGCTTATGATGTCGGAATCGAATTTCTCCATTTTTATCCATAATGCGTGCCATTAATTTCTTTAGGTTCGGCAACATTCTTTATAAATTATCCTTCCGCTAAACAACAGTGTTCTAACACAACATTCCTAGTTAATGATAACCAACAATCATCAAGATTTCATCGTTGTCTTAATATGCAAGTCTAGAACGATTAATCCATCATCTCAACATGTTTCGGTATCTATTTGGCTAGAAATTGTTGGTAACTTCATCAAGGATTCATTAACGGTTTTATTCAACATGATAATACGGTTATACATGAAATCCTTCAAGATGATTCCGAGAAGTTGGTGATTAGCAATATGATTATGAGTTCTACCATTATTCATTCCAATTTCAAGCTTTGATGGATATCGATTAACAATTGCGATAGCTATATACCGGTTCGATTATTACGGAGGGTTCTAAGCTACCCAAGGCATCCGAGGTTTACTAAAACTTACTAAACAATACTGAAATGAGTTCAAGGTTGGATAAACTTACCTTTACTGACAAAAGATGATGAAGAACGACGGTGGACGAAGGACAACGAGAGGATAACACCTTCAAGACCTTCCCCGAAGCTTGATTATCGTACTCTAATAGGATAGCACTTGAATTGGGAGGTTAGAATTGGTTCAATGATGGTGGAGAGTAGTGTACAAGGAAGAGGAATGATTTTTGGGACGGAAGAAATGAAAGGCAAAGTGTTCTTTTATAAACTAAGATTGCCCTTACGTACGTTATGCCTTACGGTTTACGTACGTAAGAGGCTTTACGTACGTTATGGCAAAATACTTAACGTACGTAAGGAACTCGCTGGAATGATTCGCTCACATCGTTACGTACGTAACGAAAGCGGGTTAACGTACGTAACACCTCGTTGACTTACCTGTCGCAATCATGCCGAAAGTTGGTCGGCACGCGTACTACCGGACGAAGATTCCTGTCCGAAGACCGAAGACCGATGTTACGTACGTAAGGGCCGATATTTAACGTACGTAATGGCTTAGATATAGCGTGCGTAATGAGTCGGAGTATAACGTATGTAAAGGACAGTTTTGTTTGCCAAATTATCATCACATTAATTTCTTATGACACGACTCCCTCTCCATGTCGTCTGGAAATCTCTCGGGGAACAAGACGTTGGCCACCGTCATATTCGCACCGATAATTACCTAACGACCTCGAGGTATGTCACTGAAAGTTCGTCAATCATCATACCATCACAATACACGAATAATAGATGCGATACCGTACAACCATATTATACAAAATATGTTTTATTGCAATGGAGTACATTTATTTATCAAACAGGAGAAATAGACGTGAGCGCCCAAAGTGAAAAAGCATGTAATACTGGTGGTATTACAGCGATCTCACTGTATAGCCTCAATACGCTTACAATCACAATTCCATGAGTCTCAACAAAATTATATCATCGTCCGATGAAATAATCCATCCGTGACAAATCTTGTTTGCCTGATCGCATGATCAAGTTCCAATTCCGATAAGACGAATAATATCCGATATATCTGTTAAACAACTGTCCAGAATAATGGCAACCAATCTCGAAACATCGACACAAAATTCGAACACTTATACGATCATCAACAATGATCAACCAACAAATTAACTGAGAATACCATCGACATGATCAACTCCAATATGACCAACCGTAGGTCAGCACAATCGAGTATATCATCAACATGATAAACTCTAATATGACCAACGAAGGAGCAATAATAATCAGGAATACCCTCACACGGTAAATTCCAACACGATACACACAGAACCATAGAGACATATATACGGACGAATAAAGCTCTCAAAACGACACACCAATCACATACCGTGGATCTCAATAAACATACTCGACTGGTGAGCATACTCCTCGGCATACGAACAACCAATCAAGTCGACGAAAATAACCAATCATACCTGGAGTGGAAACGACCGCTCGACATCTAAAACAACCAACATGGGGTCACCATCCCCAAATCTACAAAAGAAATCATTCAAAATCATTATGGTAAAGTCACAATATTACCATACCAATGGAATCACATAGCACATATGCCCCAGTTTCACAAAATCCAAAGTTCCAAAATTATATTATATGCATGATTCTACAACACACGACATATTTCCTTTATCCGATAAATCAATTGATCATCCTTGCATAACCAAACGACCATACCAAAGTTCGGATCCCTATTCATCGCACCATAGGAATGTCATAACCAGTTCGTGAGTCACACTCACAACTTCACCATGATATGGAATATACACTAAATGCGTATGGTTATCAATCACATTTTCAAAACTAGTTTGAAATCATATAGTCTTGTCAAAAGACAAATTTTCGAAAATTCTTTCAAAATTTTGAAAACTCACAACATAAATTTTCGTAAGACCACAAAATCAATTTTCGAACCAACCGGCTCGCTCGTGTCAAGTTCTCGATAAAAATTCTTTTCAAATACACACGATTAAATAAAATGGGATTTTATGCAAATGCTTGACCATATCCATACTCCTGTATACCAATTCAGCTCGTCACCAAATTCACTGATATTCCATCGGAAAACCACACGATGAAATTCCAAAATCTCAATATATAGACTCTGATAAAAAGTCCTCCTCCACCTACTACTCGCAACGTCAATCTTTAATCCATCCTGGATCACCTCAAATATGATATGACAAAACGTTGAAACAATTCAACAAATCAAACACGGCGAAAGACTTCCCGAGAAGTTCCATTTGAACAAGTAAACCAAAGCCTCGAAAGGCGGAAATAACATAAGTAAACGATTGGTAAAATGTTTTACAAATCTCGGGAGTTTTAGAAAACAAGAAAAAAGCCTTTTGAAACATTAGGGTCTCAGCCCGTATCTCTTCCACATTAGAAGAAGTTAAAAAAAGTAGAAAACTCTTTTCGGACTCCAAGTCCTGAGTTACAAAACTATTTCAAAATCTATTGGGTCTCGGCCCAAAAATCATTTTCCGTAAAACATCCGTAAAACATTCATTTTGAAAAGTATCATTTTCAAATGCTCAAAAGCAGTTTCATGTATCACAAAATGATCTATCATGACTACATGTTTTTCTCAACCATCCACAACCTTCTCCCAAATGCACAATTCCGTTCCAAAATCTACTCAACATACTGATTTCCAAAATCATAGTTTCTCAAGATCATCAATCCTGTCCCAAATCTGTCATCTTATACTATAACGCATAATATCTTTCTGAACCTCAGAACATATCAACTTAGAACGGCAATAAATCTCAATGCAATTCAAAAATCCAATACTTACATATCGTGAAGCCGACGATTCCACGTGATACTGGCACATGTCTCGACTCAAGAAAATACTCGACACATATATTTTCAAAACACACATTTTGCAAACTCAGTTCAACTCGAGAAAACAACATAGCTCTATCTGAAGAAACACGTTAACACCATTTGAAAAAGTTACAACAATCCCAGTACCACACTGGTAAATCACATAACGCACAAGCCCGAGTGAACAATAAAAACCCAGAGCTCAAACACTTGTCAACCGACAACTCGAATGACATGACAAAAGCACGACCCAACTTGACCCGACTGCCTAGGTTTTCACAACCTAAGCTCCGATACCATATTCTGTAACACCCCCAGAGCCGACTGGGAATATTACAGCGCCGTGGGCCTCGAGATGGAACCCACAAGGCTGAAAGAAATTTTCGCAAACATTTACAAACGCCCAAGAGGCTAACGACGGTATCATCTTTAAAACATTCGAAAACTTTATAAAATCTATTTATCAAAACCGTCGTGAAATCTCGTTTCGAAAAGGACAAGGCCTGAAATGCCAGAACTCAACAGTTTAGAAAATGATTTCCAAAGTAACTCAAATAACCAGAAACGAAAGGTCATTTAAAAATACTCACGCAGCGGAAAAGACAAACAACTTAAAATACTCTAGCAGCGGAATACAGCGACTGATCAGAAACTCAATACACAAATACATGTCCTAGCCAGTATCCTCCGGGAAGTTCATCTCTCCACGACCGCTACAAGCTTGATAATCCAAGAACCTAAAAAGAAAGCCCACGACGGGGTCAGCCATAATATCCAATAATGATAACCGTCACATCACATTAATAATTACATACCAATGAAATTACTAAGTCAGAATACAACCAATGTAATCTTACCGTCATAACTTTACCAAAGTTCACATTTCGTACTGTATCTCACCAGTACCCAAGGTTCTCAAAACATCATCATAACTCACTATTACGAAATCTACTAACTCTGTCCAACCCAAATCCGTCAGATAACATCATCACATCTCAACACGATAATCGATTGTCCATCAAAAGACAATTACCAGAGGAAACACAGAACATACCTCGAGATACGAAATACCATTACCATCATGTCAGTCTAATCCGAGATCAAATCAACACAACATACGGACATGGTCCTAACACAAGACCTACAAATGCATACTCATATGACAACGTCAATATGATCACAACAATAACGACAATGTATACTTATGGCAAACCCATAATATACATATGCACAACAACAATACATATGGTAATCCAACGATCCAGCGCACACAGCTATAGATTCCCATGATGATCCCGTCGGACCAACGCATGGTGGCATTACCTGTCCAGCGATCCAGCGCACACAGCTATAGATTCCCATGATGATCCCCTCGGACCAACGCATGGTGGCATTACCTGTCCAGCGATCCAGCGCACACAACTATAGATTCCCATGATGATCCCGTCGGACCAACACATGGTGGACATATGACAATAATGCACAACTGCACAAAACAACCGTGTACAATACACGACAACAATAATGCACAAATGCATGACAACAACGATACACGAATGTATCACGACATGATCGACACAAATGACAGAAATGATTAAAATACTTGCTCCGAGTCCTTCGAGAGCAATCTCGATATCTAAACCATCACCAACCATTATTATGAATATTCACCGATCCAAAACATCACGGACGGTAGATAATTCACGTTTTTGTCAATACCATGATGTATCCTCGATAACAAGTATACCAACGACAATTGTAAATCATATACATTATGATTTAAATTCCCAAAACTCGAATACAACCTATAATTCCAAATCTCCTGTGATTACGATTATAAACATTGCTATACGAATTATAAACGAATGAAACTGAAACCATTCATTAAATATTATAAACTGAGCAAGTAATAACTTGCCTCGATACCGATACGATGATGATGAAGCTGCTACCAGTCACAATGCCTTCGTCTACGAGCTCCTCGGCCCCGACCAACGAAATTCAAGAACGTACTCGAACATGACCGCAACATATGGTTCTAATCACCGATCAATAATCTCAACCTATCGAAGTAATCAAATAACACATATCCGATAACAATTAACAACCGACATGACCAACCAAATCATCTCAACGATTCAACGATACCTCGATCACACACAAAACCGAACAATACAACTCAAACCAATCAAACACGAATTCAAAACAACAATACGATTCCACATTGAATCTTAAATACGCTTACAAGTTTCCTCCTTGTATATTCATAATGAAACCAATTACCCATTATCATTGTAATATCCGCAATTTTCGATTTTCGGTAAATTTCTTTTTTCGGCCGAAGTCCGTTTTGACGACTTGCTCATGACCATTTCGTCATTCTGAGAATGATTAATTCTACACTTTTGGACATCCGAGTTCGTTTTGGTGTCGTTTTGTTGAGTTCCGTGCTTTTTAGCGACTTTTCCGCACTTGAGTTCGATTCTTGTGAATCTCGTCCGAAACTGCTGTTTCGAGTTTCCCGCAAGTCCGTTTAACTTTGTTAGACGTCTTGTGAACTTCGGTTTGGTTATTCGAGCACGTATCGTGATTTCCAGGCGTTTTGGGCCATTTTGTAATTTCTTGAAAGTTACGGGTATCCGTATCTGTAATTGTTGTCTCGACCCGTTTCTTGGTCGCGTATGACTAATTATGGTATTATGTTTTCATTTCGGGTCGTTGATGTCGTCCGCGAACTTTTCGTCGTGTTCGTTCCGTGCGTTTTCGGAAATCGGGTCGTCGAGCCCTGGCGGTTGCGGGATCGCCGGACGGTTGCGGGATGGCCGGACGATTGCGGGCACCGGCCGGACAGATCTGCGAGAACCGGCGTAGCGCACGCCATATGCCGGAAGGCTGCCGCGCGCTAACCGCAGTGTAGCGCACGCCTAGCTGGTCGACCAACGCACGCTATCGGGCGGACGGTGGGGTTCCGAGGTTCGACTCGGTGAGGATCGGCAGTAGCGCACGCCGCTTTGTCGGTCGTAGCGCACGCTAACCGGCAGGGTAGCGCACGCCGGCCGACTAGCGTCGTTACAGGTAAGTTTGTTAGTCCGGTGGCTCTTGGGCCGGAGTCGGCTAGCGCGCGCAGGCTTCCGGCCGTTGGGCACGCTAGCGGGAGTCGGGTGGACGAGTCATGGTCGACAGAATTGGTCGGTGGTGCCGGGTCATGCGGACCATGGCCGAGAGTGCTCGGCCGGTACTGGCCGATAGCGCACGCTAGTCCGGGAAGGCTAGCGCACGCTAGTTCCGGCCCAGTATATATATGACAGACCAGTCACATTTCATTTCGTTTTTCACTTCCTTCCTTCCCCGTCCGCGAATGGCGATTCATGGGTGACGAAGCCATGTTGTTTAACAACAAATCCATGAAGTTCTTGAGTTCATAACATCAATCAATCGTCCGTTATCATCCTTTGATCCAATAATCAAGGTAATCTTCCTTAGAACCCTAATTTCGTGAATTTGGGGATTTTTGCATTTTCGTCCGATTCGTTCCGTGTTGTTGATTAATTCATGATGGGTATGATTAATCTTGGTAGTATTGTTGTGTTTAACATCATTTAATCCATTGTTCTTCGTCGAATCGAAGTATATTTCTTGATTTCCTTCGAGTTGACTTTTTGGGGGATTTGTCCCGATCTCGTTTTCATCCGTTTTCGATGGATCGATTATCGTAAAAAGATGTTGTTAAACATATTCTATCGATTGAATATCAATAATTCAACTAGGAATTCCGTTTTGGGTTTTGACGGAACGAATCGTGTTCTTGGCGTTTTGGGGAAATCGTGAACTTTCGTCATTCGTTCTTTGAATTCAACGGCTTTGAGTCGTGTTATGGAATTCATTTCATTGTTATTATTTGTCCTTCGTAGTTTATGAACGTGAGTTGGCGTTCGGTGGAGTCGGCGGGTTCGTAGTCGGTTCGGGCCAACCTACTTCGGTCGATTCTCCGCGTTGTTCTTATTCGAGGAAAGTACCTTGCCCATACTTTTCTCGTTTTATGGATATGATGATCGGTGGTCGTCTTGATGTGTTCGTTTGGTTATTTGAAATGAAGTTTCAAAAGATTTCGGTTTTGCCTCGTTAAAGGCTTTCTTTCAAAACGCGTGTGTTTTGTGAACGGTGTTTTGAGAATTGATTATGATTTGGTTATTTTGAACGTTGAAGGATTTTATGATGATACTCCTATTGTTTAAGTTATGGAATCGTGTATTCCGTATTTAATCTTGTCATTGTGTTTTGAAGAGTTTGATAATGGTGTCGAGTTAATGGCCATCTCTAGTGAGTATTCTTAATGAACTTACATTCTTAGCATGTTAGTATTGCATGAGTAACGTGTGTGTGTATGCTCACTACGGGTTAGATCCGACGGGGTCTCGGTAGGGCTCCACGAAGCTGTGGAACCGCGAGCTTGCTTTTAACCACTGTGGGTTAGATCCGACGGGGTCTCGGCAGGGATCCACGAAGCTGTGGGTCCGCGGTTAATTGTGGTGCATTTTGCAAATGTGATTTAATATTGGCATTTCCGGAAATGAGTGCTTTCGAACGGTTTTCATGATTGCATGCATTGACTAAGTGTGTAAGAGGTAAGTTGTTCGTTTGGCCTACTTGGCTAGGATGGCATAAGAGTATTTTGTTGTTTGTTTTAAATCCTTTATTTGTGGATTTTGATGTTGGGAGACGAACCTTGTTGTCGTTCTCGTGTACTGTGAGTTGATGAGATTTGGGGCTAAAATCCCAACGGTTTGGTAAATATCATTTTTCGGGAAGTAAACCTTTGGGGTGGTGACCCCTTTTTGCGTTTTGGATTTTGAAAAGTAGGATTTGATAATCCTAAATTGTTTTCTATTAAAACTCTCGATGGCATTCTAAACCGTTTTATAAATTACTTCCATTGATTTATGATATTTCGATTTTGAAATGTTTTCTCAAATTCTTGCCTCGAGAAGTGCTTTTCGTTTCGTTTGGAACCTTGAGAATTCCGAATTATTATCGTTCGTGGAATGTGAATTGTATGGCTCGTATTTGCACTTTGTTCTTGCACTAGCAAAACAGTGGAGTTTTGCTAACCCCCGAGTATTCGGGGGGTGGATGTCTGTTTTTGCATTCAGGTTTTGGAGCATAACACAGGGTCGGCACGAAGGATGATGAAAGATGATCGATACTAATCACATGAGGAACCGTATATTGTTTATTGGTTCAGTTGTACTTTATTTTCCGCTGCTATACTTTTCCCGTTGTACGGGTGTGGTTGTATTTTGTCCCCTGCGTGGGCATGAGTTGTATTTGAGTTGTATGTATTTGTGGAAAGACCAAATCGGTCTACTGAGTCATTGTAGCCTTGAAGGCATTGTCGAGATGTTAAATGTTGTTACCAGCCTAGTAGATCCTCGAGGAGAGGGTCTACGGCATGTAATATCCCTGAGTGGATTGGGGGTGTTACATAAATGGTATCAGAGCTTAGGTTGAGGAAACCTAGGCTGTCAGGTCAAGTCGTGTTGTTTGAGTCTTGTTTCGTCGGATTTTATTTGACTGAGTCGTGTCGCGACGCGTCGTTTGAGTTTGTTGGTCGTGATTAGTATCGTGGGGCGATCATCATCTTCGTGCGACCTGTGGAAGTAAGTCTCCCTTCTTTGTGTTGTTCCTCATGTGACACGAGCTATTTTTTTTTTTTGATTATTTGTTAAGTGGTGGAATCTTTATGTGGATTTTGATTTCACGATATGTATTTAATCGACTCTCGTATTTGATTTATACGATGAGTGTCGTCGCTTGTGATGTCTTTTTATTGTTGTTTTTGTCCATTGTTGATGATTTTCGAATCGATTTGCACGTTTTACAAGTTCTATTGGGGAAGCTTTGTGCTTATACGCGTTCGACTTGTTCACTAGCCAGTGCGGGAGGGTCTTTAGAGGCCTCGAATGGGGTCAGTGGTTTTGTTCTGAATCCTAGGCGGTCTTCGAGAGTTGTTTTAGTGAATGTCGATATGTGTGAGTTTTGGGCATTCTGGCCTATTGGATTTTTGAAAACCTTGAGTATCTTAGAAAAATAAATTTCGAGACATACTTTTCAAATGAGTTATTTTCTTGTGGTACATCCTAGGTGCCACAATATATTTCAAAAAAAAAAAAAAAAATTCTACTTCGAGGACCAAAATGCTTTGAGATATTTTAAATGTTTTAGAAACACTTTTATTTAGACCCGAGGGTCGAATATTCTGAAAGTTTTCACTAAGAGAAAGTGTCCTCATTTTTATCAAATGCGAAATGGTTTTCCCAAAGTCTCGATAACGACGTTTCACGTTTGTACTTTTTGAAAGGTGATACTCAAGATCAACCGGTATTCTTCAAATTATTTTCAAAATGAGGTTTTCGTTTTTAAAACCTATCCATTCCCGTTTGAGGGCTGGGTATGAATGTATGATGTTCGCGTTATCATTTTGATACTTTCTTCCGAGTATGATCGAATTGGCAGTGTGAGCGTTGAGTCGCTTTCCACACATTGGTTGTGCTAGCCCCTGTGAGAGGCGGGATGTTGGTATTGAATGTTGTCGCCTCGTGGTGATTTCTGCGTTGTCGCGCATGTGCGAGCTGTTAGAGCTTGGTTTGGTATGACCGTGTGCATCGGTGATGGTTTCGTTATGTGTCGGTTGTTTAATGTCTTGTTACCTTGCTCCCGTTTTTGTGAATTTCGTGGACGAGGTCGGAGGTAATGCCCGTACTATTTTGACTTCGGTATTTTCTCTTTCTCCAGTCTATCGATTCGCTCATGTTCGTTGATACTTTATGAACTTGTTCGGTATTTCAGTTTCATCGTACGAACGAGCTGTGATCTTGGTTTGAGTGGATCTGGTTATCGTTGTAACTTTTTCGAGTTCGGTTCGATTCTTGTGAACCTTGTTCGGAAGTAACATCATTTGGTTCTACTAGTTCTTTTATTCGAAGTGGATCGGATTTGGAACTCTTATGTTTTCGACTCTGTCGACTCATTTATGTTCGTTGACATTTCTGAGCTTGTCCTGCCCCTTGTTTTTGTTTATCGAACGAGTGTGGTATCGTTTCGGAATAACTCGTTTGTCGTTGTGACTTTTCAATCGCTATTCCCTTTCCTGTGGATCTTCTGGGAATGCATGTCTTGTAGTTCTCACCAGATCATCCTGGGAGTTGTTGTTTGATATTTATTATCCTTCGTGTTTCGGACATGATTGTTCGATTTTTGTTGTCTCGATCGTTTATTTGTTCGGTTTTTGTTCTCGTTTCATGATTGTTGAGCGTTCAGGCTCCTTTGTAATTCCCTTAAGTTCGGGAAATTAGTTTCGTTTTCGATCTTCCAGCCCTTATGCGGTGGAATTCCGTATTTGTTCAGCGTTTGACTCGCGTTTTGATCAATGTACCGTTAGGTTGGTCAATCGTATGGAATTTCATTCGCTGTGTTTTGTGATTGTCGGATAATTGACTTGGCTATATTATCCATTTGATGACGCTTGTCATTTGTTGTTTTTATTATATCCCTAATGGCGACGTTGTGTTGGTCGCCGTGGAGCGTGTTTTCACGCCGTTTATTCCTTTGCGTTGTTTGTAACATTTCGCCGTGGGGCGTTAGTTACGCATTCTTGTGTATCTCGTTGAGTTTTTCCTGGCGGAATATTTCTTCTCCCTACTTGTTTTAAGTTTCGGGACGAAACTTCTTTTAAGGAGGGTAGAATGTAATATCCGCAATTTTCGATTTTCGGTAAATTTCTTTTTTCGGCCGAAGTCCATTTTGACGACTTGCTCATGACCGTTTCGTCATTCTGAGAATGATTAATTCTACACTTTTTGACATCCGAGTTCGTTTTGGTGTCGTTTTGTTGAGTTCCGTGCTTTTTAGCGACTTTTCCGCACTTGAGTTCGATTCTTGCGAATCTCGTCCGAAAGCTATTGTTTGAGTTTCCCATAAGTACGTTTAACTTTGTTAGATGTGTTGTGAACTTCGGTTTGGTTATTCGATCACGTATCGTGATTTCCGGGCGTTTTGGGCCATTTTGTAATTTCTTGAAAGTTACGGGTATCCGTATCAGAATCGCTGTATCGACCCATTTCTTGGTCGCGTATGACTAATTATGGTATTATGTTTTCATTTCGGTCGTTGATGTCGTCCGCGAACTTTTCATCGTGTTCGCCTGTGCGTTTTGAAATCGGGTCGCCGAGCCACAGCGGTTGCGGGGATCGCCGGACGGTTGCGGATCGCCGGACGATTGCGGGCACCGGCCGGACAGATGCGGCAGAACCGCGTAGCGCACGCCATCGCCGTAAGGCTGCGCGCTAACCGGCAGTGTAGCGCGCTAGCTGGTCGACAACGCACGCCATCGGGCCGACGGTGGGGTTCTGAGGTTCGACTCGGTCGGGATCGGCAGTAGCGCACGCCGCTTGGCCGTAGCGCACGCTAACCGGCAGGGTAGCGCCGCCGCGGCCGACTAGCGTACGTTACAGGTAAGTTTGTTAGTCCGGTGGCTCTTTGGACAGTCGCTAGCGCGCGCAGGCTTCCGGCCGTAGCGCACGCTAGCAGGAGTCGGGTGGACGAGTCATGGTCGGCAGAATTGGTCGGTGGTGCCGGGTCATGCGGGCCATGGCCGAGAGTGCTCGGCCGGTACTGGCCGATAGCGCACGCTAGTCCGGGAAGGCTAGCGCACGCTAGTTCCGGCCCAGTATATATATGACAGACCAGTCACATTTCATTTCGTTTTTCACTTCCTTCCTTCCCCGTCCGCGAATGGCGATTCATGGGTGACGAAGCCATGTTGTTTAACAACAAATCCATGAAGTTCTTGAGTTCATAACATCAATCAATCGTCCGTTATCATCCTTTGATCCAGCGAATCAAGGTAATCTTCCTTAGAACCCTAATTTCGTGAATTTGGGGATTTTTGCATTTTCGTCCGATTCGTTCCGTGTTGTTGATTAATTCATGATGGATATGATTAATCTTGGTAGTATTGTTGTGTTTAACATCATCTAATCCATTGTTCTTCGTCGAATCGAAGTATATTTCTTGATTTCCTTCGAGTTGACTTTTTGGGGGATTTGTCCCCGATCTCGTTTTTCATCCGTTTTCGATGGATCGATTATGGTTAAATTATGTTGTTAAACATATTCTATGGATTGTATATCCATATTTCAACATGGAATTCCGTTTTCGGGTTTTGACGGAACGAATCGTGTTCTTGGCCGTTTTGGGGGAAATCCGTGAACTTTCGTCATTCGTTCTTTGAATTCAACGGCTTTGAGTTGTGTTATGGAATTCATTTCATTGTTATTATTTGTCCTTCGTAGTTTATGAACGTGAGTTGGCGTTCGGTGGAGTCGGCGGGTTCGTAGTCGGTTCGGGCCAACCTACTTCGGTCGATTCTCCGCGTTGTTCTTATTCGAGGCAAGTACCTTGCCCATACTTTTCTCGTTTTATGGATATGATGATCGGTGGTCGTCTTGATGTGTTCGTTTGGTTATTTGAAATGAAGTTTCAAAAGATTTTGGTTTTGCCTCGTTAAAGGCTTTCTTTCAAAACGCGTGTGTTTTGTGAACGGTGTTTTGAGAATTGATTATGATTTGGTTATTTTGAACGTTGAAGGATTTTATGATGATACTCCTATTGTTTAAGTTATGGAATCGTGTATTCCGTATTTAATCTTGTCATTGTGTTTTGAAGAGTTTGATAATGGTGTCGAGTTAATGGCCATCTCTAGTGAGTATTCTTAATGAACTTACATTCTTAGCATGTTAGTATTGCATGAGTAACGTGTGTGTGTGTATGCTCACTACGGGTTAGATCCGACGGGGTCTCGGTAGGGCTCCACGAAGCTGTGGAACCGCGAGCTTGCTTTTAACCACTGTGGGTTAGATCCGACGGGGTCTCGGCAGGGATCCACGAAGCTGTGGGTCCGCGGTTAATTGTGGTGCATTTTGCAAATGTGATTTAATATTGGCATTTCCGGAAATGAGTGCTTTCGAACGGTTTTCATGATTGCATGCATTGACTAAGTGTGTAAGAGGTAAGTTGTTCGTTTGGCCTACTTGGATAGGATGGCATAAGAGTATTTTGTTGTTTGTTTTAAATCCTTTATTTGTGGATTTTGATGTTGGGAGACGAACCTTGTTGTCGTTCTCGTGTACTGTGAGTTGATGAGATTTGGGGCTAAAATCCCAATGGTTTTATAAAAGTCGTTTTACGGATTTGGGGCTAAAATCCCAACGGTTTAGTAAATATCATTTTTCGGGAAGTAAACCTTTGGGGCGGTGACCCCTTTTTGCCTTTTGGATTTTGAAAAGTAGGATTTGATAATCCTAAATTGTTTTCTATTAAAACTCTCGATGGCATTCTAAACCGTTTTATAAATTACTTCCATTGATTTATGATATTTCGATTTTGAAATGTTTTCTCAAATTCTTGCCTCGAGAAGTGCTTTTCGTTTCGTTTGGAACCTTGAGGATTCCGAATTATTATCGTTCGTGGAATGTGAATTGTATGGCTCGTATTTGCACTTTGTTCTTGCACTAGCAAAACAGTGGAGTTTTGCTAACCCCCGAGTATTCGGGGGGTGGATGTCTGTTTTTGCATTCAGGTTTTGGAGCATAACACAGGGTCGGCACGAAGGATGATGAAAGATGATCGATACTAATCACATGAGGAACCGTATATTGTTTATTGGTTCAGTTGTACTTTATTTTCCGCTGCTATACTTTTCCCGTTGTACGAGTGTGGTTGTATTTTGTCCCCTGCGTGGGCATGAGTTGTATTTGAGTTGTATGTATTTGTGGAAAGACCAAATCGGTCTACTGAGTCATTGTAGCCTTGAAGGCATTGTCGAGATGTTAAATGTTGTTACCAGCCTGGTAGATCCTCGAGGAGAGGGTCTACGGCGTGTAATATCCCTGAGTGGATTGGGGGTGTTACAATCATCATCAATCCGGACAATCCGATTAATTATAGATAATCATATTCCAAGATTTCCACAACTTATTCCGAAATCACATTCAAAGTCCCCAAACGGCATAATCCGATGTGTTCTAACATCTAAACAATCCTCATTCACAATTCAAGGTGTATGTAATTATGTTCTTCAACATATACACTTCTCATAACATCATGGATTACAATAAACTATCAAGAACATCGAGATTACTACGATTCCATAATCATAACGATATAATCAAGGTATTTGATCATCAATTCATTATCTTCCCTTAACAAAATTCCACTAATTACCAAGAATAATCATAACACAATCAATTCCATCACCATTCATATGAAAACGTGTAGAATTTCCCAAGTTCTACTCATTGAGGCATTTCATCGAACACTATGAAGGCATAATCCAAATCAATCATTTTAACGAAGAAATACTCGAATTTGTTCCACAAAACTTCAAGAGTATTGAATGATTACGAGATTACAACAAAGATCCATCAATAATCTGAACCAAAACGAATCAAATCGGCCAAAACACCAAGAAACTCCAAGAATATCCAAAAACAAGTGCTTAGGTGTTCTTACCTTCGATCCAGATGGAGGATGATGTTAATCCATGATTCCAACTTCTAAAACATGTTGCTACATGATGTTTTACTCAAATCCATCAACGTTGCTGAAGAAATCGCGAGAGGAACGAAGAAAAATGAAAAATGACAAGGGTGACTCGGTCCAGGCCTTATATAGGCCGAGACCTGCCGGTACCTTACGTACGTAACCGGCCACTGCCTTACGTACGTAATCGCCATGGCTCACCGCCCGATGCTCGAACCCTTACGTACGTAATCGCGGTTGGCTTACGTAACTGGCCCTTACGGCCGTAACCGGCCACTGCCTTACGTACGTAATCGGCCAGTCCTAGCCATCCCTGCGAGTCACTGCCGACCGTGATCAGCCATCCATGCGAATCACTGCCGACCATGCTCGGCCATCCCAACGAGTCACGTCCGGCCATGCTCGGCCATCCAGGTCATCTCGGCCACGACTCGGTCAGCCGCCCCGTAATGTACGTAACACTTAATCTGTTGCGTACGTAATACGTACGTTGACTTGCTACAGTAATATGGTCGTGTTACGTACGTAACACGTCCTGTATAACGTACGTAACACGTACGTTGACTCACCTGTCAACATCCTCCGCCGAAAGTTGCCGACACCGGGTCCCACCTGCCGACCATGACTCGGTCTTGTCCGATGCCCTCGTTACGTACGTAATACCTTAGCCTTAACGTACGTAACCGTGCCAATCTTACGTACGTTAGCTCTACTTGTTAACGTACGTAATAATTTCATACTTAGCCAATTTCAACTGTTACCGCATGTCTCGACATACCGAAAACACATACAAACATACTGAATACATATACTGGATCCAATAACATTCTTATACGATATACCCTATATCGAAAGTACGATAATCTGATACACGATATCCTCAAATGCAACTGTCGACCAGATACGACAATTATACCGATACTGACATCTCAATCCTTTATTTATTTTATCCATACTGTACAGATTCCACGCTGTACAATATAACTCGGATAAAATAATATCAAACAACAATAGTAGAAATTCCGGATATTACAGTATTGGTTCCTTACAACCTTCCTCCATGGATGTGCGTGAAGGAGTATAATATGTTGACTCTATTGGTACCTAGCCACTACGCCACAAATGGCCTTTAGCAAAGTTTATTTCGATGTTACAAGCAAAAGTGTTAGCATAGATGCCTTAAAATTGATCTACGCCAACACTTTTTTTTATCGTTACAGTTGATAGTAACTGGTGTTGCCAGGAAAGTAACTGGTGATAGTAACTGGCTGGCCCTGGGTATCCAGGAAAGTGTATTGATGTTTATTTGAGACCTTTGATAGAGGAGCTGAAGTTGTCGTGGGAGCAAGGTCATCCGACGTACGATAGTTATTCACGTGAAATGTTCTACTTAGGTGCTATGTGTATCGGTACCATCAGTGATTTTCCTACGTACGGGATGCTGTCTGGATCTGTTATTAATGGATACAGAGGATGTCCAGTATGCTTGAATGCTGACTGCGCAAGGTATCATTGTCAGAAGGTTATCAGAATGCATCACCGTATATGTCTTGAGAGGATGCATGTCTGGCGTACGGATGCTGCATCATTTGATGGGACTGAAGAGGTTGGTGATCCACTACGAGAGTGGACTAGTGAAAAAATTTTGGCCGAGCTGAATGAGTATGATTTTAGGCAGTTGAGCAACCATCCTGATATAGTAGCGGCAACGCCTGAAAGACTTGACATGTATAAGTATTTGTCCCACAAAAGTATTTTCTGGGATCTACCTTATTGGAGTAAGTTGTCGATTAGGAACTACCTAGATGTGATGCACATAGAAAAAATGTTTGTGAAAGTGTTGTCAGTACAGTATTATGTTGGGAAGGGAAGACTAAAGACGGCCCTAAGGCACGCATTAGTTTAAAAGAAATGAATATTAGAAAACATTTATGGTTGAAGGAAGGGAAGAGGAAACACAAAATGCCGAAAGCTGCTTACACCGTCACCCCTGAGCAAAAGGCTGAGATTTTTTCATGTATGAAGGCTGCAAGGTATCCCACAGGATATGCTGGAAATATAGAGAGGTGTGTTAACTTCAAGGAGAACAAGTTAACTGGACTGAAGAGCCATGATTGTCATATCCTCTTACAACATTTGTTTCCTGTGTTTATTCGACCATACTTGTCCAAACAGGTGGTCAAGCCTTGTGTATCATTATCCAGGTTCTTTCAAAAGTTATGCACTAGGGAAGTAAGTAAGTCAGATCTCCAGCTCATGCAAAAAGAGATCATTTATATCTTATGAAAATTTGAGAGGATCTTCCCACCGAACGTTTTTGATCTCATGCCTCACCTCATGATCCATCTCCCTCGCCAACTTTTACTAATAGGCCCGGTCCACTACACGTGGATGTTTCCAATAGAAAGGCAACTTGGTGAGTACAAGGACTCTGTGACTAATAAGTCTGCACCAGAAGATGTATAGCCGAAGCATATCTTGCATGGGAGTGTGTAACATATACCAAGTTCTATTTAGGCGCGGTGTATCCCACACCCGAGCCTATGTCAACAATTCCAGTGCAATTTAATCTCTCCATCATCACCAGCGAAGTTGAAGTTCAAGGAAGATTACCTGACAGTCATTTACAACCTTACGAGCTACGAATTGCAAATTGGTGGATATTACTTAACTGTCCAGAAGTTCAATATTGGAAAGACATTCACCTTTCATGTGATGCTGTGAATGGAGACATTAGATTCCACAATGAAACATTTGCTGATTATTTCGGACAATGGGTAAGTATTTAATTACTGTTTACTTATTTTGCTTACATAATTTACTTAATCACGACATTCACCTTAATTAATATCCAGATGACGCACATACAAAGTGATGGCCACCTGATGTGGTCACGTGAGTTGATGCTTATTTCGATGAAGCCTGTTACATCTAGAGTTTATTCAATGGCGAAGGTAAATGGTGTGACATTTGTATGTATCGACAGAGATCAAAGAAGGAGGTATCAAAATTCTGGGGTTATGATTGACGGTGGATATTACGGTGTTCTTCTCGAAGTAGTGGAACTAATTTATGGAGAAGGCTTGACAGTTTACTTGTTCAAGTGTAGGTGGTTTGATACAAATCCTCAAATCGAAAGGGAGGATAATTATGGACTATTATCTGTTGATACTTCTACAAGTTGGTATGAAGGTGATCCTTTTGTTTTTGCAACATCTGCTAAACCAGTTTACTACCTCGATGACTTGGTAAAAAAAGGAGCATGGAAGATCGTAAATCATGTGGCTACGAGAAATATATATAGTGCGGCTACACTTGGACAAGCAGTCGATAAGGATGATAATGAGGCATATCAAGAGCCGGATACAACTAATATTCCACCATCCTCCACAATACTACTGAATAATGCTGTAGAAGGTCGAGTGGTTCGGCTACATGGTGAAGATCGTGGGTTCATAGAAGTAGGTACAAATGAATTACGTGCTCTGATGAAGATGATGATGACGAGTTCATACATATGCTGCCAGTTATCTACTCCGACACAGAGACAGACTCAAGTAGTGATTCTGACTACGAACCTTAGAAGGACATATCATTAAAAGTTCCTTAAATATTTATTGTTGTGTGCCGCTCGAACGAATCGAAAAAGTGATATTATTACCTGTTTTTTTTATTTTGTTATATATTCATTGTTCCATTTATAATAAAACAAGTATAAATATACAAACTATTAATATTATATAAAAAACAAGTATAAATTTATAAAATATTATTATATAAAAACTGTATAAATTAATATACAGATATATAATCATGTCTAAATATTTATAAGATATATTTATAATTAAATTCAAATATATATAAAATATTATTATATAAAAACATGTCTAAATATATAAAATATTATTATGTAAAAACTATATAAATATATCGTCATATTATATAGGTTTGGGTTATTCTAAAAAGGGTCTTATAATAAAAAGTGTAGGAAGGATTGTGGGAGTGACATGTGTCATCCCCCATTCCACCTTATATGACATGTGTCACCCCCCACCCCCATCCACCCAGCCACCCACCCCCCCACCCACCACCCCCACCCCCAGCCCCCACCCCCGCGATTTTTTTTTTCCTGCCAAATTATTTTTTTTTTGGGGCAAATTTTTTTTTTTTCCCGCCAAAAAAATTTCCGCCAAAATTTATAAGTGCATCACATTTATAAAGGTACTGCATCACAGTTATAAAGCTACTGCATCACAATTATGATTTAGTGCATTAAGGTTATAAGTTACTGCATCACACTTATAAGTTTTTGGCGGAAAAAAAAAATGGTGCATCACACTTATAAGTTTTTGGCGGGAAAAAAAATTTTTTTGGCCCCCAATTTTTTTTTTGGCGGGATTTTTTTTTTCGTGGGGTCGGGGGTGGGGGGGTGGGGGGGTGGGTGGGTGGTGGAGGGTGCCACATGTCATATGATGTGGCATGATGATGTGGCAAGGTGACACATGTCACTCCCACAATCCTTCCTACACTTTTTATTATAAGACCCTTTTTAGAATAACCCCACCCATATTATATATATATATATATATATAATTAAATTCAAATATGTAAAATATTATGTTATATAAAAGACATAAATAAATATAAAACTGGGTTGAAATATTTGAATGACAAACATGACCCAGTGGCAACATGCCATATTACTTACATAAATGGCCCGGGTTCGAACCCCGACAGCCACTGGGTCATGTTTTTTTTTTTTTTGAATTATGAATAGCCGACGGCGTTGGTCATCGGCTAAAGTACTTGGGCTTTAGCCGATGGCTGTCGTCGGCTAAAGTATTGATTTTTTTAATTTTTTTAAATATATTCACAATTAAATTTAAATATATAATATCTTAATTTTGTATTATATCTATATTATTATATAAAAAATGTATAAATATATAAATATCATTTTATAAAAACTGTATAAATATATTATTTATAATTAAATTCAAATAATATATTATTTATAATTTTTGTTTTCGGTATTTAGTTTAGCCGACGGCTGTCGTCGGCTAAAGTGACACTACCCGTGTCAATTGACACTGCCCGTCTCGTTGTGGTCTACATTCAAAAAAGTTTCTGGATGGATAACCCGACCGTGTCGATGGACACGGTCGAGTCGGGCTGGTGTTTTGGCCGACGGTGGTCTCGGCTAAAGTCCTTAATAGTTTAGCCGACGACGTCCTTTGTCGTCGGCTAAAGTTCCCTTATAAAAAAACACGACTTTCTTCCCCATTTTCCCTTTCTTTCCCAGAACCTCCTCCACTGATAAAAAACCTTTTAGCACTGCCGGCGAAAAATTCCACCACTGCCGAAAACTCCGAAGCCGACCGCCGCACCCAGCACCGAAGCCGTTCCTCCTCCACCACCGTCCCCCGACCGCCGCACCCAGCACCCAGCACCGAAGTCGACCGCCGCCGAAGCCGTTCCTCCTCCACCGCTCCTCCATAAGCCAGCCACTGCTTCTCCACCATCGCCCCCAAAGGGTAAGAATATCCAATGAACAAACTATTTGCTGCTGCTTTGAAATTTTGGGAAAAAAAAATTATAAGTAGGTTTTGATGTTGAATGACATTTTTGAATTCTGATTTTGACTTAAAATGTGAGATAATTGGTATCATGAAGAATTTTATGTCTTGTTTGTATACAATTATAAGTAGGTTTTGATGTTGAGATATTTGCTGTCGCTCCTTCCAACATGTCTCAAGAATTGTCCGCAAACCGTTTTCTCTTTGAAATTGAAATTATTATAATCATTCGTAACCCTTCTCCCATGTTTCCCATAACTAGCAGCAAACAACTTGGATGTTTCAAAAGCACCAATGCTTAGGCAATGTGACAGCATAACATAGGGTACTGAAAGTTTATTGATTGTTGAATTTGTTGTTCTAGTGTGTATATTGGTGTGTGCGAATTTAGTTAATGTGATAGTTTTCGAATTTGTACAGGTTAAATGGATAAAATTAAGAGACTAGCATGTGGTAAGAAAAAATCGAAGACTCCGGAGTCGGGAGATAGTTCCGCAGCTTCCAATCTTGCGGATCATGTCGGTAAATATTTGGGTCAGAGTAACGCTCGCATACGTGGACTAGTAGAGAAAAGTGGACTAAAGTTTAAGGATGGGAACTTGTACCCGGCAGATGACGCACATACTATTGCGAGGCGCTTATCGTATCAGACTCCCAGATCGAGGACGACCCCCACTACTGTCGAGATGACTCAGCCTCGTATGCCTCCTATACACCGCATTCCCTCCCCTCCTACTACATCTGGGAGTGGCCGATCTACACCGAGCATGTCATCCGATGTGCCTTCCGGTCCGCCGTCGACTCTATTTATGCCCCCTATGGTACCATCGATTCCAGGGGTCTATGATAATGGAGTCCGCCGGCTATATAGCTTGGTTAACCCGACGGAGGCGTATGTGTTCCAGGCGTGGCCTGAGAAAATGATTTGGCGGACATGTCGGATATCTAAGACGAAGTTGTATGCGTCACTTGCAGAGCTTGAGAATGAGGAGGGTCGTATCGAAGACGAACCGAAAAAGAAGAAGAAGACTCGTGGCCCATCGAAGGGTCTAGCACTTGACGCATATGTTTCAAAAAATGGCCGTCACAAGATAGAAGTAAATGAAAAGTATCGACGACCCATTTTGGCTTCGGATGCTTGTACGGCATATTGTCGTAATGTTGGGTTTGTCATACGCGATAGAGTTCCGGTACTATGGGCTGAGTGGAAGGATGTGCCACAAAGTGTGAAGGATGCATTGAACAATGCTATGTCGGTAAGTTTATCTCAATTCCGAAAGCTACTTTGTGTATTTAAATTCATAAAAAATCTAGTAATATATATTATATGCTAATTGTAGGTTTGGTTTGAGGTTACTTCTTTCCTACTACATACTTGGTGTGATGAGGTGCAAACAACCAAGTAAGTAATTTTTACAATACGTAGTTGAGTAATTACTCGAGAAATTTTTGCATTATTTTTGTTATTGTTAAAAATATGTATTTGTCAAACGCGTTAATAATTTATTTATTAATACAAAATAATTTGTAATTTAAAATTCACAACTTGTATAAATGGAAGATAATTTGATTGATAAATTTAAACATGGTAAACATTCTAATTTACTTGTAATTATGAGTATTATAACATACACTTTTAGAATATACATAAAACATTATAATATTAATTATACATAAAAATAATAAAACCAACACATTAACATTATATAATCATACACAAACAACAAATATAAAATGACATGTAACATAATCACTAAACTTAAATCTTGACATTCAACTGCATAATAACAACTCTATACACACAACAAATTATTTATGAATAACATAATAAACAAATAACATTATGAATCAGAATAAAACAATAACACAAATCACAGTAAATAAATACATAAATTTACAAAATACTTTACAAATATATTTGACTAATGTTTAATTATTATTTATAAATATTTGTTATAGGTAAAAATCTTGGAAAAATGAGCTACACATGTTTTGGTCACCTTGGGGTAATTCCCGTGAGGCTACTCCCGAGGAGTTCAAGTATCGGGAGTACGAGTGGAGGTGGCTATGCGCACATTTTAGCGACCCGGACTATATTGTATGTAATCGAGCTCTAAATATTGTCGTAATGCTATTGTTGTTTAAAGATATGTAACATATATGAAACTTACTTGTGGTAATTTTTCTCCTTGTTAAATGAAAATTACATGTTTCTATGTGTAGGCGAGCAGTTCAACCAACACTCTTAACCGTAAGGGTTTGACGGAGCACCACAACTTAGGTTCGCGGTCATTAGCGAGAGTTTCGCACGAGGCCACTTCTGATGAAAATGTGGCGAATGCCTTTGTCTACATGACTCAGAAGGCATATCCTAACTATCCGGATAGACTTGTAAGTTGTAAATGTATCCTAACTATTTTAATACTGCTATCAGTCTTTACCTCTAAACTTTATTAATATTCGGTTACATTTTTGTTCCCACTTAATTAGGAGAGAGTGACTGAGGAGTCTGAGGATGTTGATAGAGATGGCGAGGGAGGAGCATCCAGATTTGGACGAGACTGGTCTCGAGTTAGCACGCCGAGAGATCGATCAGGCTGATCCCTACATTAGGGAATGGCGTGGGCTAACATTTACCCTCCTAAAGGGAGTCATCACCGGACGCCGATGATGGGAGCTGAAGGCACCAGATTATTGAAGAATATTAAAAGGTTTCAGCGCAATCAAACGGGCGACACTCAAAAGGCCTATTTGGAGGAGCAATTAAGGATCGAGAGGGAGCTCCGAGCTGGAGCAAAGGAAGTCTCAAGACCAGTTCCATAAATTCCAAGAGGAACAAAGAAAGGTTCAACAAGAGATGTTAGCTCAGCAGCAGGCCATGATGCAGTATATGATGTCATTGTGTCAGACCATGTGTCAATCGGGAATTTCGGTACCACCACCTCAATTCTTCAATTCACAAACCCCCCTATTCTTCACAGCCTCGGGACGACGACATGCAAGACGGTAGTAATCCTTCTTCTATCTTTAAGAATTTGATGGATCTTTGAGGATTTTAGTTGTCATTGTAGTAGTTCTTTTGCTAAATATTTTTTGTTTAGACTCGTGTTTGTTAACGTTGGTGTTTATAGTGATTTTGTTGATGTTGCTACATGACATGTTGATATGGTTTGTATTTAAATTATACTTTTCGTAATTGATTTATGTTGATTGTGATGTATGGTGGTGTATTGTACATTTAGAATAACAGGTTATCTGAACAGATTTGGTGATTTCGAAATCTGAATTTTTTTTTTCACTGGACTTTAGCCGATGGCATTTGCACAGACCATCGGCTAACGTATTTATTTAAAAAAATAAAATAAAACACTTTAGCCGACGACTATGTAACCATCGGCTAAAGTGTTCATTTAAAAAAACTAAAAAAACTTTAGCCGACGACTATGTAGCCGTCGGCTAAAACCTATATATTTTAGCCGACGACAACGTTTGCCGTCGGATAAAACCTATACACTTTAGCCGACGACTATGTATCCGTCGGCTAAAACGGTAACTATTTTAGCCGACGACCTTCCCTATTTACCGTCGTCTAAACTTTAGCCGACCGACCTCGACCGACCGACTTTTAGCCGACAGCTGACCACTTTAGCCGACGATTTTCGACTTTAGACGACGACTTTTTGCTGTCGACTAAAGTATAAACATTGGTAGTGTCGTCAGAGAAGTTAACATCATAAATTCATGCCATTACAAAACGATTAACATCATAATTCATTTGTGGCGAAAGGAATGTATGTTGCTTGGAAATAATTTGTTGGCAAAATAAATCGAACCCTTGAATAAACAGTGCAGAATTGAAATTATAATTTATTTTTTTTAACCCTGCAAAGAAAGTGTTAGAAAAATCAAATATTTGCTGATGACGAAAGTGAATGGAAGTCAATATTGAGTCCAGAAGATCTGTCTCCTTAAAGCAGATTCGTCATCACCACAGTGTATAACGTCTGCCTCCCAGGATAAAACAACCCCTAGATGTACTGAATCGATGATCACTGCACCCTCAATGAACTAGAATAGATCTGTATACTATCACCGACACGACCGAGAAGAAAGAAACAAAGAAGAGAATTGGACTGCATAAGTTGGGAAAAAACCGTATGTTTTTATGTAAATGATTATCAAAAGACCTTGTTGATAAATCATCAAGAGGAATGGGTCTATTGCCATGAACTAATGGTTTTATGGAGGATACCCAATCTAAGTTGACTCGAGATCCCAAGATCTAGGTTCAATGGGACAACCAATTCATAAAACTGGGCACGATCACTGTGGGGGTTACCCCGAACAGACCTATTCCTAGGATGAAAACAGTGATACCCGTAGGAAGAGGTTAAGCTTTTACTTTTAATGATTCTTAAGTCGACAACGTATAGTCGGGTGGAGTAAATTACGGGTTTACTCAAAATACTTAAAGGAATCACCTATGTTGGAGTGAAGAGGGGCCGCTTCAAAGGAGAATTGCAAGGCACAATTCTTTAGAACTCTCGCAGAATTAGGACGGTGTCCATGGCCAAAACATGCACAATAATGAGAATAGAATAAATCAGGGAGGGCATTTGTGAAGGATATATGATCACTTACACAAGCGGTCGGACAGTTCAAAGGCACCAAGTCACACTGTCTAGCAAGTAAGGAGAATATATCTTTTCGAGGGAAGATTCAAGGAGTATACTCTATCTATCCTATGCAATGCCTAACTACAATAACTATCGCCAAGTTAAAGGCAGTGTCAGACGTGTGCTGTTCGACCATCAATCTCATTCATGCGGGGGAAAAAGAGGAAAAATTGGCTATTTTGAGCATCTCACTTGAGAGGCAATTTTTAGTGGGCTCGACTACGAGTTAAAGTCAGGACTTAGTTGGAATACGTAGTACTCCGTAAGAGGTTTTCAAAATATGTAAGAACACTCAAAATTATTGAGGTGTGAATGAGATACAATGTTCCAAAGTGGGCTATTTGGAAATGGGTTTGGGATCCTTTCCCACATTGGAAAATTATAAGAAGAATAGTGAGTAAATAAGTTGATGTGAACAAACTCTTGTTCACAATAACAAGTGAGACATGAGTGGATGCATGACTGGGTGCCCCTCGCGCGCGCACACACACACACACACCGCCGTTATCCGTCTAGTCAGCCGACTCGGCTCAGGTCGGGTCGGGTCGAAAGGCGATTTGGGCGAAATGTCTTGGCGTCTCGAAGTTATCTTTTTACTGCAATTTTATTCGGCAAAAATTCATTTTGCTAAACCGCCTCAATCATAAAATTTGAATTTCTCGGATCAGGATAAATATCAAATTAATTGATAATTATCGAATTAATATAATATGATAACTATCAAGTTAATTGGTAATTATCAGACTAATATATTAATAGATTAGGATAAGTATCAAAGATATCAATCTTAATCGATTTAGATTTCCTCCAACACATGTCTTTATCTCGTCATCACCTATAAATACCTAATTGAGGGAAACCAGGAAGCTCAGGAAAGTTGATCAAGGCGATGAAAGCTGTCAAATTGTTGAAACAGGGTTGTACTGGATACTGGTGCTATGCAATGAAGAAAGAAGATGAAATTGTGGAACTTTCATCCATTCCTGTTGTGAACGAATTTCCGTATGTATTTCCTGACGAGTTACCTGGACTACCTCCACGACAGGATGTAGAATTCACCATCGAGCTGGAACCCAGAGCTACACCAATTTCTAAGGCGCCGTATCATATGGCACCTACTAAGATGTACGAACTGAAAAAGCAACTAGAGGAATTACTGGACAAAGGCTATATCCAACCAAGCGTTTCGCCCTGGGGAGCACTAGTTCCTTTTGTCCGAAAGAAGGATTGATCGCTTCGACTGTGTATTGACTATCGAGAGCTGAACAAGATGACGATTAAGAACAAGTATCCGTTGCCACAGATTGATGATTTGTTTGACCAGTTACAAGGAGCAACAGTATTTTCTAAAATCGACCTGAGATCAGGATATCATCAGCTGAGGATTAAGGAATCTGATGTTCCGAAATCAGCGTTCAGAAATCGCTACAGACACTATGAGTTTGTAGTGATGCCATTTGGTCTCACTAATGCACCTGCTGTATTCATGCAATTGATGAACAGAGTGTTCATCGAATATTTAGATAAATTTGTGGTCGTGTTCATTGATGACATTCTGGTGTATTCTAAGAGCCTGGAAGAGCATGCACAGCATTTGCGGATTGTGTTAGACCTGTTGAGAAATGAACAATTATACGCCAATCTTTCTAAGTGTGGATTCTGGCTAAAGGAAGTAATTTTCTTCGGACATGTGGTATCAGCTGAAGGAGTCCGAGTAGATCCTCAGAAGATCGAAGCAGTTATAGATTGGAAGCCTCCAAAGAACGTGAAAGAAGTCCGGAGTTTCTTAGGACTTGATGGATATTATCGTCGATTCGTGGAAGGGTTTTCCAAAATTTCCCGCCCACTTACTCGACTCCTGCAGAAAACTCAAAAGTTTGAATGGAATGAATTGTGTCAGAAAAACTTTGATGAATTGAAGAGGAGATTGACGACAGCGCCGATTTTAACACTTCCACAGGGAACTGGAGGATTTATAGTTTACAGTGATGCTTTGAACCAAGGACTCGGATGCGTATTGATGAAGAATGATAAGATGATCGCTTACGCGTCACGACAGCTAAAACCTTATGAAGTGAATTACCCAACGCATGATTTGGATCTAGCAGCAGTAGTTTTTGCTTTGAAAAACTGGAGGCACGACGAATAATCACTTCATTCATGAGGAACGACGATTCCAATCATTTCATTGAGCTATCATTCACTTCACTATTATTTCATCTCGGTGAGTCATTCTTGACTTTGTCGGATTGTTATTCATTAATATTCTTCATGGTCATTCTTGTTCATATGACCTTCTGGGTTCATATTGCGTGGCCGGGTGGGGATGTGTGGAATTTTTATTCGGGCACATGATGGTCATGTGTTCGGGTTCACCGACACAATGGACTGTGCACACGGTAACGTACCTCCATGAGACTAATTAGGTACAAGGACGGGTGTGTCCGGACACTCGTCTTGTGCACTTGCATATACCATTACGGGCGTACTATGATGCTCTTCTTCCGCTTAATTTCATAATTAAAATATATCATGATTGTGTTTATTCAACTCTTGAGGATTGTTGTTCTGTGTAACTGACCCCATTGGGTGATGTTGTTTTCAGGTCATGGCAAGGCTAAAGCACGGGAATAGAACGTTGACGGCGAGGAGTCCCAGTGATACTAGTAGGGCCCCTCAGTCCTTTCAGTCATTCACATTTTTCTTCATTTTATTTCCGCTGCAGATTTCCGTTGGATACTCATTTTCATTCAGTGTTGTATATTTTATCTTCATATAAAATATACATGTATTCTGTATTATCTTGGGTGTGTTGTACTTGAAACTCCTCATCGGAGTAATTGATGATATAATGTGGTTCGGTACTACAATTATATTATTTAAGTCATTAATTTTCATTCGTCTGGTGGGTCCCAGTTGGGGGTCCACGGCACTGTAATAGTCGCCTAGTTTGGGGTGTTACATATTATGTGTGTGTTTTTCGTTTAACTTTTGGATTTTGGTGTGAATTTTATTTACGTTTTTGGTGTGATTTTGTTATTATTTTGGTGTGTTTTGGTTTTTGTTTTGAACTCGGTATGTTTTGAGTATCATGAACTTGGATGAAACTAAAGAATGAACTCTTGTCTTGGATGCCTCGGGATTTACTTTGTTATTTTGATATACAAATCGAGGATAATTTAAAGAGGAAAAATTGTATAATAATAAAAAGGGTGTGAAATTGAAGAAATAGTTTAATACCTTGGAAATATGAACAATTCTAACTTGTGAGCTTTTGAGCCTTCGTGCATCATTAAATATGCAAGTTTCATTGTCGAGTGTACCATTCATGTTTTAAGACTCTAGAACTTGCCTTGGTATCTTATTCGAAGCTACAAGCGTGTGTGCAAATTAGTGAAAATAATTTTAGGCGATTTTTTTTGATTAGCCCTTCAAACCTTTTGGCCAACCCGAAAATTATTTCCCTAGTTAGCCCGATTGAGCTTAAAGCCTATTTCTTATTAACCACATTATGATCTTTCCGTTCCATTATAAACTTTTGTCCCTATACTTGAGCTTATTAGAATAAATTGGTAAAAGAATAAAAAGGTGTGTGGAGGCGTTTGGGAAGATTGTTGGTTCAAGTATAATGATTTATCAAAATAAACGGTGAGGTAGAAATGCTGTGATGATGATGTTGCCCGCTCTATGAAAAATCACATGGAGTTTACATGAATAAAGGGAAATAAAGATGAAGAGGCAAAAATAAAAATTAAATGAAGCGGTAAGGAGAAAATAAAATAAATGGAGCGATAAGGGGGAATGAGGTTGCGATTTTTACATTCAAAAAAGGCTCTTATTGCGATTCAAGGGGTTGAAGAAGCGAATTCCAGGGAAAACAAAAAAAAAATGAGCTTCTAATTGAGCGAAGTGATTATTGGGATGTAGTTCTAATTTTCTCAAGTCAAGTCACTTTAGCCATACTTATCCTACCCCGAACAAAAGGCCTACAATACAACCAATAAAGTCCTTTTTTATTCACCAAATTTGCATGCACAACTAGTGATAGAGATGTAGACGATTGGCAAGCCTATGGTGATTTTTATTTCATTGAATGAGTTTTGAGCGTCATTTATCCTATTATACACTTTGAAAGTGAGGGAATACACTTGACCGGCGAGGTTTGTATTATTCAAGTATTAGCTATGATGTTAAGGAAGCGCCCCCGAGATTTGAATACTTTATAGAACTCGACTTATTTATTTCTTGAGGCGTATTGATGAATTTTCAAAATGATACTTTGAGGTATGTTGAGGGACGAGTTCCCTTAAGAGTGGTTATTTTGAAGTGCATTGCTCGGGACGATCAACGTTCAAGTTTGGGGGATTTTGTTAACACTCATTTTTACACATATTTTTGCAAAGATTTACCGGATTTTAAGATCCAAAAATGTGTGGAATTGTGTCGTTTGTGCTCATATTGTGTTTATTGGACTCGATCACGCTTGGGTACGTTTATTATTATATAGGTGTTTTATGGACATTTATCAAGCAAGAATGAAGTCTCAACCCCGATACATACCAAGCAATGCGGAAAACGGAAGGTCGAGCCGGAAAAGGAGGAAAAAATGGAGTCAAAACGAAGCAACACGGGTCGTGTCACAAGATTGACCGTGCCAAGGTGACACGGTCGGGTTTCATGCCCAGAAAAAAGGACTAATGAAGAGCCTACAACGCGGACGTGTCACTTGACACGATCGTGTCACTTGCTCGGCCGTGTCAGCTAACATGGTCGAGTTCCCTGTCCAGCAACCATTGATGTTTCTAGAGCACTATGACACGGGTCGTGTCAGTGACACGGGTCGTGTCAGTGACACGGGCCGTCTCACTTTTCGGTGGGAAAATCACTTTTTGACAATTTTGAAAATTTGAACATGAAAAAGATGATATTTTGGCTTTATAAAAAGGTCTTGGGGCTGGACTTCAGGGGATATTCTGAATATTGGAGAGATTAGAGAAAGAAAAACACAAGATTGAGAGCTTTTCATCCAAAGAGAAGGAGATTTGAAGGGAACTCTTGAAGAACACTTCAAGAACATTTGAAGGCTTCAACCGGGATCATCCAAGACACCATCCGAGTTTTATCTTCTTCCTATCTTTTATTCATTTTGTTGTTTTATTTAGCATGAACATGATGATTATTAATCTTTCTTTCATTACCATGTCCGGCTAAACTCGTTAGATTCCAGGCATGGGAGTACGTTGATATGCTATGGTTTTGACGGATTGATGATTATATATATCTAGTGTGATTTCTTTATCAAATACTTGATTTTAATTCATGTTTAGACACTTGATCAATGTTTTTACATGTTTAACTTAATTGCTCGTAATTCGAGAGAAGAGGGCATTAATAGGTTTCGAGTATTTGACGTAGTAAATTACGAGATTGAGAAATCGGTGATAAGCTATGATGATGTTTAAATCTTATGAATTTTTGGAGTTAGATAATTTATAATAGACGGAGACGTTGTTATAGGTTGTTTAATCTACGTTTTAATGCATCTCGAGAGGGACTTTAGAATATTATTGTGGTTATCATTTTGGAAACACACTTAGAACTTTTTGAAACCAATCCCGACTAAACTTAGTAATCAATGGAAACCTAGACTTGGAATCTATCTTTCTAAACTCTTTAAATTCTCTTTAATTTGGATTTTTTTATTGTCATCATTTTATTTTATTTCGTTAACCATCCATTCAACTTTCGATCGTCTAGATAAAACCGGAATCATTATAATCTAGTACTCAACACAATAGGAATATTTAGTCTCTGTGGAATACAACCTTGCTCGTCGCTTTCTACACTTACTCCGTACACTTGCGGATTGTTTAAAAAAATATAGCGAACAAGTTTTTGGCGCCATTGTCGGGGCTAAAATATTTTTATTATTGTTGATATTACGATAAGTATTTCTAGTCTTACTTTAGACATTTTCTTATATTTGTTACTTAACTAATGTTGTACATTTTGAAATCTTACTCAGGGAGTGCATGAACAATCGTTCATCTCGAGTGCCTTTAGAAACTTTCATCCCGGAAGTAGAAGCATTTGCCCGAAGAATAAGTGCTACCTCAAGGAAATTAAGAAGGGGTCTTTTTGAAGACATGGAGAGAGCAGGAGATAACGTGGGAAGGGACAACACGAACGAGAATGCAATAATTCAAGACAACGAGGGCGGAATGATTGAAAATCCAACAACTAGGGTGCAATCAATTCGGGATAGATTCCGACCAAAACTGGACCGAAACCTTGGAGGAATCACTCATGTTCCAATCAATGCACTAAATTTTGAGTTGAAGCCCGCATTAATTTCAATGGTTCAACAAAATCAATTTGGAGGATTTGCTGTCGAAGATCCACATGCCCATCTCACTCATTTCATGCAAATATGTGATACTATCAAAATGAATGGAGTCTTAGATGATGCAATATACTTACGATTGTTTCCATTCTCTTTGAGAGAAAAGGCAAGAAATTGGCATGGAACTTTAGCGCCCGGAAGTATAAAGACATGGGAAGAATTGAGCAAAAAAATTTTGTTCAAATTTTTCCCACCAAACAAGACAATGAAGCTAAAAAGTGAGATTACTCAATTTCATCAACTGGATTCCGAACCGTTATATGAAGCTTGGGAACGTTTCAAAGATCTACTAAGGCGATGCCCTCGACATGGTTTTCTCGAAGACCAACAAATGTGTTTCTTTTACAATGGTCTTATAGGAGAAACAAGAAATTTTATTGACGATTCCGCGGGAGGAACATTGCTAGCTAGGAGCGCTGAAGAAGCTTATGGATTGATCGAAGAGATGGCTATGAATAGCTATCAATGGCCGATGGAAATAAAAAATATTAGAAGGGTGGCTGAGATATCCGATTCGGATCCTATCAAGGCACTAACCGCGCAAATGACGATGTTAACTACTCAATTGGGAGCTCTAACAAAAGGAGGCGATTCTAAGGGAGTCTCTCAAGGAAGTTCAAGTTCACTACCGTCCGATCCATTGGAGGAGGCACATTACATTAATAATCAGAATTACAATAATTTTCGGAATAATCCACCACCGGGCTTCTACCATCCCTCCAACCGAAATCATGAAAATTTTAGCTATGCTAATCCAAAGAATGCCTTGCAACCACCGTCAGGATTCAAAGTATCGAATGGTGAGATAATAGAAGAAGCAAAGCCGACATCGAATCTCGAGAACATTCTAGCTACCTTCATGATGGAGACAAAAAGCCGATTTAGTCGAGATGAGGAAAAATTAGACAAAATCGAAGGCCATGTCACTCAATTAGCTACCATCATGGGAGCTCAAATGAAAAATCTCGAAACTTAAATTGGACAATTGGCTAAAGTGTTGGAACAATATCTTTTAGATCATTTTGATGATGTGTTATTAAAACCAAAATTTACTTGAAACACATTTTCTCTTCAGTTAACGTACGTAACACAAACCATATTAACGTACGTAACATTCACAGTTGTCTGCAAGATTTTTAGTACAGTTAACGTACGTAACTCATCTATTATAACGTACGTAACACTCACTGTTTTCGTAAGTTTTTCATGCAGTAACGTCGTAACCGTGAGTTATCTAACGTACGTAATGCTTGAATTATTCTGACCGTTGGAAAAGACACTAGCCGTTGCAACAAGTCGTCTCAATCAACGGATCTTTGACCAGAATATTACGTACGTAACCATAAGGTTCATAACGTACGTAACGCATTCTATCATATCTCACTGGACAGTTTCTTCACTTTCGTTACGGCCGCTATTCGGAACATATAACGTACGTAACGTTCATAACGTACGTAACCTTCAGCATATAACGTACGTAACCAGTTAAACTGTTCCAATGGGAAATTGAGCTCAAGAAGGCTATAAATAGCCAACTTCATGGAGATTGAAGACACACAAGCATTCTGAGCCTACTAGCATACTCAAGCAATATCAACTAAACATTTTGAGAGATATACTTATTCTAGATTGTGATACGAGAATATTTGTTCTATAATTTCCAATCTTCATTCTTGTATCTAAGAGCGATATATCGTGAAAGTCGAGTTCCTACTCGCATTTATTTTGTGTATAGGTTATCTTGTACCTAGAAAAACAAGAGTGTTTTTGTGAGGTTGTTCTTGAGCCCGGAAATCAAGAAGTTGTAAGAAGTTGGCACTAAACTAGAAAGTGCAATTCCAAGTTCTAAGAAAAGTCCTAGTCGATAAAACTAGTTAGGGGACGTAGGCTTCGTTAATAGCCGAACCTCTCGAACAATTCCTTGTGTTCTTTCTTTTCCGCACTTTTATTACTCCGATATTTTTGCTTCCGCACAAAAAAAGTACAATACTCTTATCCGCACTATTCAACCCCCCCTTCTAGTGGCGGTACCAATCTAACAATTGGTATCGGAGCGGTCTCTTTATCACCGGATTAACACCCGCTAGAGAAAAGATCCAAATGGACTTTATCCACTCCTCCGTTGAAGGCAACGCTCTCAATCGCCCTCCCTTCTTCGATGGTTCAAACTTTATAACATGGAAGAAGAAGATGTCCATCTTCATCCGAGCTCACGATATTGAAATATGGAAGGTCATTGCCCTTGGACCTACCATTCCTAAGAAGACGGATGGCTCTCTCAAAAGTTTCGAAGAGTACGACGATGCCGACTGGAAGAACGATCACTTCAACAGTAAAGCCACTCAATTGCTTTATTGTGCTCTCAATCCAGAAGATCACAATAGAATTTCTTCCTGCGAGACGGCAAAAGAAATCTGGAAAATGTTAGAGATCACCCATGAAGGTACGAGTCAAGTTAAGGAAACCAAAATCAATATGCTTCTTCACGATTATGAACTCTTCACCATGAAAGAAGAAGAAAGAATTACCACTATGCTTGACCGTTTCTCGGCAATCAAAAATGGGCTAGCTTCGTTCGGGAAACTGATATCAAGTAGTGATAAAGCCAAGAAAATCCTTCGGTCTCTACCAAGAGAATGGGACGCTACCGTTACGGCTATCATGGAGTCGAAAGACCTCAATACAATAGAATTCAGTGCTCTCATCGGATCTCTCATTAATTATGAGATTGTCATTAAATCTCGAAGTTCGAAACCAAAACCTAAGGAGAGAGAAAGGACTATCGCTTTCAAAGCCAAAGAAGAAAGCGATCTAGAGGATGAACCTATCGAAGAAGAGGACGAAGAAACCGCCTTTTATGCCAAAAACATAAAGAAATTCAAAAATCTTCTACAAAGGCGCCAGAGAGATATCAAGCAAGAATCAAGGGATGAATCCAAAAAGACTCACTTCCCTCAAAACAAAAAGTTCGACAACACTTGTCGAAGGTGCGGCGTTCCAGGCCATTTTGCGAAAGATTGTCGTGCTGCTGCCCCAATAAATTCATCAAAACTACCTCATGAAAAGTTCAAAAAGAAGGAAGTTTATGTCGCCACATGGAGCGATGATGATGTGGATGATGAACCACAAGTCCAAACCAATCTTGCTCTAATGGCCCGCGCATCCGAAGATAGTGACGAAGAAGTCGAGGTTAGTGATTCTCATGAAGAACTACTTGATGCTTTTGAATCCCTAAATAATGAATACGAAAAGGCCTGCAATAGTAATAAAGAATTGAAAAAGAAAATAAAACTCCTTGAAAATGAAAATGCTAAATTATCAAAAAACAAGGAAGTTTCGATTGATCATACGAATTGCTTGGAAACCGAGAAAATTCTGAGAGATGAATTGCACAAAACTCAAAAGGAGTTAAAACTCTTTGTTAGAAAATTCTCATGTGGTAATGACAAATTTGAGCAACTATTATTTGGTCAAAAATTTTCTCTCTCAAAACAAGGACTTGGGTATAATTCATTTCCAATGAAAAAGTCCTTAGAAATTACCACAAAAGATTCGGACACTTTAAAAACGGAAATTCCATCATGTCCAAAATGTTTAAAACCTGGACATACCGAAACCTACTGTCGAAACTCTAGACGTACTATAAGGGTTAAGCAAATTTGGGTACCAAAAGGGACCGTTGTTAAAAATCAAGTTTTTGTATCTAACTCCTCAGGACCCAAATTAGCCTGGGTACCTATAAAACGGAAGAAAATGGTTTTTGTAGGTACAAGCAAGGAAGACAACATTATCAAATAAATGGTATGTTGATAGTGGATGTTCAAATCACATGAGTGGAAATAAACATCTCTTCACGGAGCTGAAAAAGGAAGATCGTGGCTGTGTTACCTTTGGCGATAATAAAAAGGGCCAAATAAAAGGGACAGGTAAAATTGGTAAGAAACATTTACCTACTATTGAAAATGTTCTATTTGTTGATGGACTTTGCCATAATCTCCTAAGTGTTTCCCAACTATGTGACACCGGTCTTAAATTAATTTTTGAAATTACGCATTGCACGGCAATGAGAAAAGACCAAATCGTTTTTATTGGATTGCGTTATGGAAATATTTACATTGTTGATCTCCAAGATGAATCTTCTTTTAACGAAAAATGTCTACTTTCGTACGATGAAAATGTCGTTGTTTGGCACCGAAAATTGGGACATGCCTCTTTACCACTTCTTTCAAAATTGGCCAAAAATGATATTGTTCGTGGTCTACCAAAATTGAATTTTAGAAAAGACCATATTTGTGAGGCCTGTATTAAAGGTAAACATGCAAGAGGCTCGTTTAAACCAAAAATGGAAATTTCCACTAGTCGCATTCTTGAATTAATTCATATGGATTTAATTGGTCCATCTCGACATGCCACTAACAGTAAACTTTATACTTTAGTTATTGTCGATGATTTTTCAAGATTCACATGGGTAAAATTCTTAGCCAATAAAGATGATGCTTTTAACGAGTTTGTTAAGTGGTGTAAGGTTACCCAGAAGGAAAAAGAATTACCAGTTATCGCCATTCGAACCGATCATGGTGGAGAATTTGATTCTAATCTCTTTGAAGATTGGTGCGATAAATATGGTATTGGGCACAACTTTTCGGCACCTCGGACACCTCAACAAAATGGAGTTGTCGAGAGGAAGAATCGCTCTCTAGAAGAAATGAGCCGAACAATGCTCAATGAGTATGGTCTTCCTAAATACTTTTGGGCCGAAGCCGTTAACACTGCTTGTTATGTTATTAATCGTGTCCATCTCAGGAGGAACAAAATGATGACTCCTTATGAGATTTTTAAAGGTAAAAAGCCCAATTTATCTTATTTTCATCCATTTGGTTGTAAAGTGTTTATTCATAACAATGGTAAGGATAATTTGGGTAAATTCGATCCAAAATCAGATATTGGCATATTTCTTGGTTATTCGACTAATAGTAAAGCGTATCGTGTATTTAATTGTAGAAGAGGTTCGGTAGAAGAATCTATTCATGTAAAATTCGATGATACAGTTTTACCCCCGAGAAAGGTTGTTTTTGATGATGATGCAGGTATGGTTCCAGCTAACGAAGTATCCAAAGTATCAAAGGAGTTGGAGAAGCTCGACGTAAGCTCGGACAAACAGGAGGAAAATACTTACAACCTTCCTAAAGATTGGGCAAATGTGAAAGACCATCCGATGGAACAAATTCTCGGAAAAATCGATGAAGGTGTACGAACTAGGAGAAATATAAATGATTGTATTAACAATATTGCATTTATTTCTCTTACAGAACCAAAGAATATCGATGAGGCCATAAATGATGAGAATTGGGCTATTGCTATGCAAGAAGAGCTAAACCAATTCGAAAGAAATAATGTTTGGGAATTAGTTCCGGCACCGGTAGACAAATCAATCATTGGCACCAAATGGGTTCATAAAATCAAAACCGATGATGATGGTCTCCCAATTAAAAATAAATCGAGGTTGGTCGCCCAAGGTTATAATCAAGAAGAAGGCTTGGATTATGAAGAGACGTTCGCTCCTGTTGCTCGTCTTGAAGCTATTCGTCTTCTCTGTGCCTTTGCCGCATACAAGAAGATCAAACTCCATCAAATGGATGTAAAAAGTATGTTCCTAAATGGAATCATCCAGGAGGAAGTGTATGTCAAGCAACCACCGGGTTTTGAAGATTATAATCATCCGGGTCATGTGTACAAGCTCCATAAAGCTCTCTATGGATTAAAACAAGCTCCGAGAGCATGGTATGATCGTCTAAGCTCTTTTCTTATCTCAAATGGTTATAAAAGAGGTAATGTTGATAATACTCTATTCATTAAGGTCTTAAGTGATGATATGTTAATTTGTCAAATTTATGTGGACGATATTGTTTTTGGTGCAACTAACGAAACTCTGTCCAAAGAATTTTCAAATCTTATGAAGGGAGAGTTCGAAATGAGTATGATTGTAGAGTATAAAAACTTAATCTGACTACAAATTAAGAAACTCAATTACGGAATATTCATTCACCAATCCAAGTACGTCAATGAGCTTCTAAAGAAATTTAAGATGGAAGATTGCAAAGAAATATCCACTCCTATGTCTTCCACTCTTAAACTCGATAAAGATGAAAAAGGTAAATCTGTTGACCAAAAACAGTATCGAGGTATGATCGGATCTTTACTTTACTTAACTGCATCTAGACCTGATATAATGTTTGCTACTTGTCTATGTGCTCGTTTTCAAGCAAACCCTAAAGAATCTCATCTAATTGCATGAAAACGGATTTTTCGATATTTAAAATATACTGCTGGCTTAGGCCTATGGTATCCTTCTAGCATTGATTTTCAACTTTTTGCATATAGTGATGCCGATTTCGGTGGATTTAAAATTGATAGAAAAAGCACCACCGGAACTTGTCATTTTATGAGTTCATGTTTAATTTCATGGGGAAGTAAGAAACAGACTAGTGTCGCTACTTCCACAGCTGAAGCAGAATATGTGGCTGCGGGAAGTGCATGTGCACAAGTTCTTTGGATCAAAAATCAATTACTTGATTATGGCATTGAACTTAAGAATACTCCTATTTTTTGTGACAATACAAGTGCCATTAATTTAAGTAAAAACCCCATTTTGCATAGTAGGACAAAACACATCGAAATTCGTCACCATTTTATTCGTGACCATGTCCAAAACGGGAATGTTCGTCTCCAATTTGTTGGTACTAATGAACAATTGGCGGATATTTTTACAAAACCATTACCCGAAGAAGCTTTCAACTTTATTCGCATAAATTTAGGAATGGGACATGCTGATCATTTTTAAATATTGCATACTCATCATAGTCACATTAAATGGTCATTTAAATCGGGACATCATCGAAAGGAAAAGACTATTCATTTGGTCCTGCTTACGTACGGTAGGAGCGGTCCATTACGTACGTAATAGGACCTTACGTACGTTACATGTTGTTACGTTACGTACGTAATGAAACGCAGGATTCAGTCCAGAGAGTTTAGGTTTTTATGCTACGTACGTTACATAAGGGATATAACGTACGTAATTGGTCGTTGACCCTAACATATATAAACCCATATCGACCGTCCCCTTTTCATTCCTTACAATCCCTAGCGACGTCGATGACGAAGTTCCTGCAAAATCTTCCTAAACTTCAAGATCATCCATCAAACCTTCACTTTTCGACCGATTCAATCTTCATGGCATCCAGAACCGGAAAAAAGAGAAGAGGAGAAACCTCCCAATCATCCTCCACGGCTTCCGGCGATCCATCATTTCGGAATGCTCAAGCCATGAAAGTTTTCAACGAAATCCTTATCGACGAAGAGGTAACTCCGAGTCACCACTTTGATTTCGAATCTCTGAACTGTGCTGGTGTTGCTATCGAAGAATTCTTCGATATGCCTGGGATAAATCGGTTCGTTAGTCTAGCTCGACCAATATATGTGGACTGTGTAAAAGAGTTTTATGTAAAAAATTTTGTCACTTATGATGCCGACGGACTTGCTGTAGTTAACTCTCTTGTGCGTGGTAAACCAATATCCTTTGATGCCGTGAAACTTTCGGAGATTTTTGGTCTCCCTAATGAGGGTTTTCGATGCAAAGGAGAGTTTGCTCCTCCGGATGAAGTCATTGACAACTTCTCCGATGATGAAAGCTATGGTGTTCATGAGTCCAAAGTCCGTGATTTTTTGTCGGACAAAGCCGTTATAAATATTCATTCCGGGCGGTTTGAAAACAATAACTTTGGGATAAACATCCGTTTGCTTCACGATGCTATCACTCGTTATCTTATGCCTAAAGTTAATGCTCAGCTTCGACTTGTGAATATCGATATGGAGATCATTTATCATGTGTGGAAGGATCACCAAGTCAACTTCGCGTCTATTGTGCTAAAATGGTTCGTGGAAAAGGGTCAAATTTTCCACAAAAAGAGCTACGCGAAAGTTGATCGACAGAGAAAATCGGGAATGCCGTTTGGATCAATCTTAACTGAAATTTTTGAGAAAGCAGAAGTTGATTTGTCTGGGGTCCATGGGGTTCTGATTCCTAGGGGGAGCCTTGTCACCGAGGGGACGTTACGGACGATGAGGTATCTACGCACGAGAAATCATGGATGGATATACTTTGCGTATATCAAGGATGATGATCGGCTCATAGATGGGGGTACTCTTCCGAGACCGGAGGAGAGGATCACATCGAGGGGGATCGAACATACTAGACCTTGTCCGTCATCTCAGCTTGGTTCCTCCCGTCCTCGTCTGGAATCCTCTTCATCCCAGATGGCTTCTCGGATGGATAGGCTAGAGAAAGATATGAGCGACATCAAGATCATGGTCAAGAACATCTGCACGCATTTTGGGATACCGCCGACACCTCCGGATGCAGACCTTGACTAGTCGGGCTATCCTTTCTGATGATGATGTTTCCTGTTTTATTAAAAGACCAAACATTTCACTCTCATGTTTCTTTTTCGTCTGTAATAACTATCTCTGTTTTTATGCATCATTTTGGTTATCATTTTGGTTAATCATTGACTTGGATTCTCTTGATTATTATGCGTATCATTGATTTCTCTTGCAGGACCTCTCAACTTTTTGTTAATGACAAAAAGGGGGAGAATAATATGTATTCGTTTTGAAATCAACTTTTGAAATAACCCGTGCGCGTTTTCAGGGGGAGCATATTAATTTTTGCAGTGCTCGTGTTCAGGGGGAGCCTTATTAAAATCATGTTTTCAAAAACTCACATACGTAAATTTTGTCATCATCAAAAAGGAGGAGATTGTTGGAACAATATCTTTTAGATCATTTTGATGATGTGTTATTAAAACCAAAATTTACTTAAAACACATTTTCTCTTCAGTTAACGTACGTAACACAAACCATATTAACGTACGTAACATTCACAGTTGTCTGCAAGATTTTTAGTACAGTTAACGTACGTAACTCATCTATTATAACGTACGTAACACTCACTGTTTTCGTAAGTTTTTCTCGCAGGTAACGTACGTAACCAGAGTTATCTAACGTACGTAATGCTTGAATTATTCTGACCGTTGGAAAAGCCACTAGCCGTTGCAACAAGTCGTCTCAATCAACGGATCTTTGACCAGAATATTACGTACGTAACCATAAGGTTCATAACGTACGTAACGCATTCTATCATATCTCATCGACGCTTCTTCACTTTCGTTACGGCCGCTATTCGGAAAATATAACGTACGTAACGTTCATAACGTACGTAACCTTCAGCATATAACGTACGTAACCAGTTAAACTGTTCCAACGGGAAATTGAGCTCAAGAAGGCTATAAATAGCCAACTTCATGGAGATTGAAGACACACAAGCATTCTGAGCCTACTAGCATACTCAAGCAATATCAACTAAACATTTTGAGAGATATACTTATTCTAGATTGTGATACAAGAAGATTTTTTCTATAATTTCCAATCTTCATTATTGTATCTAAGAGCGATATATCGTGAAAGTCGAGTTCCTACTCGCATTTATTTTGTGTATAGGTTATCTTGTACCTAGAAAAACAAGAGTGTTTTTGTGAGGTTGTTCTTGAGCCCGGAAATCAAGAAGTTGTAAGAAGTTGGCACTAAACTAGAAAGTGCAATTCCAAGTTCTAAGAAAAGTCCTAGTCGATAAAACTAGGTAGGGGACGTAGGCTTCGTTAATAGCCGAACCTCTCGAACAATTCCTTGTGTTCTTTCTTTTCCGCACTTTTATTACTCCGATATTTTTGCTTCCGTACGAAAAGAGTACAATACTCTTATCTACACTATTCAACCCCCCCTTCTAGTGGCGGTACCAATCTAACATAAAGTTGTCGGAAGTCAACATCACCGGGGACAATTTCCTAGTAATACCGAAGTGAATCCAAAAGAATCTTGTCAAGCTATCACCTTAAGAAGTGGAACGAATTATGAAGGGCCAAAGATTCCAATGGGCCAACAAAAAGAGGGAGTCAATGAGGATCAAATCGAAATTGTAGAGGAAGAAGGGAAGCATGATACACCCAAGGGGGCTGAGAAGCCTAAAATATCTTCTAACTCTACTCCTAACGTTCCTCTCCCTTTTCCTCAACGTTTCAAAAAAGAAAAAGTTAGATGCACAATTCGCAAAGTTTTTAGACATCTTCAAGAAAATTAATATCAATATTCCTTTTGCAGATGCTTTGGAACAAATGCCTAACTATGCAAAATTCTTGAAGGATGTGATGTCAAGAAAAATAAAGATGGAAGAGCATGAGATGGTTAAACTAACCGAATAATGTAGCGCTATTATCCAACGCAAATTACCTCAAAAGCTTAAGGATCCCAGAAGCTTTACCGTTCCATGCACCATTGGAAACGTCTCATTTGATAAAGCTTTGTGTGATTTAGGTGATTCGATTAACCTTATGCCTTTATCTATTTTCAGGAAATTAGGTGTCGGAGAAATGAAAGCAACAACAGTTATGCTACAATTGGCGGATCGATCCATAACACATCCCAAGGGGATTGTTGAAGATGTACTTGTAAAAGTCGATAAATTTATATTTCCAGCGGATTTTGTCGTTCTTGATATGGAAGAAGGTGAAAATATACCACTTATCCTTGGACGTCCATTTTTAGCAACGGGAAAGGCTCTTATTGATGTTGAAAGGGGAGAATTAACACTACGTGTTAATGATGAGCATGTTCTCTTTTTCTATATTTAAAGCTATGAAATTTCAGGATGATATGGAATATTGCAATGTTATTGACCACATAGGCTCGTATGGAAAAAAAATCTTACACTCATTGTCTTCGGATCCGGAGTTTGCTCTTACAAACTCATGTTTTTCTAGCGATTCAACTTTGGAGTTTGACGATTCTGACTTGTTTGATTATGTTTGTGAATTGAATTCTCTATAGGAAGAAACGCAAATCAATAAATCCGATGATTTCGACAAAGAGGAGCATGAAGTAGTTGTGGAAATAAAGTTGACAAACGACTCGACCATGTCGAATGACACGTTTCAAAATTTTGGGCCCGTTTCATCTCAAACGGATGTATCTCAACCAAGCATGGACCTTAAAGCCCTCCCAAAACACCTCAAGTATGTATTTCTAGATGATAACAATACCAATCCGGTAATTGTATCTTCTTCACTTTCATCCACTCAACTAGATAAATTGCTTCGTGTATTGAGAGCACATAAGTCGGCTATAGGATGGTCTATCTCAGATTTGAAGGGAATAAGTCCTTCCATATGCATGCATAGGATTTTGCTTGAAGAAAACTTTAAACCTAAAGTGCAAAATCAATGAAGACTTAATCCCATAATGAAAGAAGTGGTAAAAAAAGAAGTGCTCAAGCTATTAGATGCCGGAATGATATATCCAATCTCCGACAGTGAGTGGGTGAGTTCTACACAAGTTGTATCAAAAAAGGGAGGGATGACCGTAACCAAAGACGAGAAAGATGAATTAATTGCTATGAGGGTAGTCACGGGATGACGAGTGTGTATAGACTATAGGGCTTTAAATGTGGCTACTCGCAAAGGCCATTTTCCCCTTCCCTTCATTGATCAAATGCTTGATAGATTGGTGGGGCATGAATTTTTCTGTTTTCTTGATGGATACTCAGGGTATAATCAAATATACATAACACCGGAATATCAAGAAAAAACGGCTTTTACATGTCCTTATGGAATTTATGCTTGTCGTAGAATGCCGTTTGGTTTATGTAATGCCCCAGCCACTTTTCAACATTGCATGATGGCTATCTTTCATGGTTTGATCGAAAATATAATGGAAGTATTCATGGATGATTTTTCGGTGTTTGGAAATTCATTTGATCATTGCTTGCATAATCTCACTTTAGTTTTGCAGCGGTGTGAAGATACTAATCTCGAGCTAAATTGGGAGAAATGCCACTTTATGGTGCAAGAAGGAATTGTCCTACGCCATAGAGTGTCCGCCGCCGGTTTAGAGGTTGATAGGGCAAAATTTGTCGCCATTGTGAAACTTTCCCCATCGAAGAATCAAAAAGCAATTAGGAGTTTTCTTAGGCACGCGGGTTTTTATAGGAGATTCATAAAAGATTTTTCAAGAACCACTAAACCTTTGAGTAAATTGTTAGAAAAAGATACCGATTTCATTCTTTCTAACGAATGTTTGCAGGCATTTAAGACTCTAAAAAAGGCATTAGTGAGTGCTTCTATCCTCGTGGTACCAGATTGGTCTCAACCTTTTGAGATCATGTGTGATGCAAGTGATTATGCGGTCGGAGCTGTGTTGGGATAACGTCGTGAGAAACTCTTTCGGGCTATTTATTATGCAAGCAAAACATTGGACAGAGCACAACAAAATTACACAACAGCGGAGAAAGAAATGCTTGCTGTGGTATTTGCTTTTGATAAGTTCCGATCATACTTAATTGGGACAAAGACGATAGTACACACGGACCACACAGCTATCAAGTACTTGTTCGAAAAGAAAGATTCTAAACCTCGCCTAATTCGATGGATTCTTCTTTTACAAGAATTTGATGTGGAAGTTCGAGACAGGAAAGGATGTGAAAATGTGGTGGCTGACCACTTATCTCGCCTTGAGTACAAAAAGGAGGAGGAACCCGAGATCGAAGGGATTAAAGAAGAATTTCCGGACGAGCGACTTCTTATGATAGAAGCCAAATTCCCGTGGTTTGCTGGCATCGATAATTTTTTGGTCGCAGGTGTGCTACCCCCGGATTTATCTCATTATCAAAAGAAAAAATTCCTACATGATATCAAGTTCAATATGTGGGATGATCCACTACTTTTTAAGAGATGTGCAGACATGATAGTGAGAAGATGCGTACCGCAAGAGGAATGGGATAAAATTCTTCAACAATGTCATTCTGTACCAACTGGAGGACATTTCGGAGCAACACAGACTGCTGCAAAGGTGTTGCAAAGCGGATTTTATTGGCCTACGTTATACAAAGATTGCTATCTCTTCATTCAACAATGCGATAGATGCCAACGAGTGGGGAATATTTCAAGGCGTCATGAGATGCCCTTGACCAACGTAATTAAGGTTGAACTATTTGACGTTTGGGGCATCGACTTCATGGGTCCATTTTCCTCATCATTCAGGAATAAGTACATTCTATTAGCGGTCAAGTATGTATCTCGATGGGTCGAGGCAATTCCTTCTCCAACAAATGATGCTCAAGTAGTAATGTAATTTTTAAAGAAGAACATCTTTTGTCGATTCGGAACTCCAAGAGCATTAATCAGTGATCGGGGATCGCATTTTGTCAACAAAATCATGGATAAACTCCTTCAGAAATATGGGGTCCGGTCAAAGAAATCATTGGCCTATCATCCACAAGCAAATGGACAAGCCGAAGCAGCTAATAAAGAGATCAAATTAATCTTAGAAAAGACGGTGAGTACATCCCGGAAAGATTGGTCGTCCAAGCTCGACGATGCACTTTGGGCTTATCGTACGGCCTACAAAACGCCTTTGGGAACATCTCCCTACCAACTCATATTTGGGAAATCATGTCACCTACATTTGGAATTAGAGCACAAAGCAATGTGGGCGGTAAAAAGAATAAATCTAGATTTTGAGGCCGCTGGAAAGAAAATATTGCTAGAGCTAAACGAGTTAGAAGAATTCCGGGATGAATGCTATGAAAACTCTCGAATCTACAAAGATAGATCTAAAAGATGGCATGACAAGATGATCGTAAAATGTGAATTTATACCGGGGCAACAAGTACTTCTCTATAATTCAAGATTAAAATTGTTTTCCGGAAAATTAAAATCAAGATGGTCAGGGCCATTCGTGATCAAGAAAGTACTTCCACCCGGAATAGTCGAGATCATGAGCAGAGACGGAGATCTATCTAAAGTTAACGGACAACGAGTCAAACACTACTATCATACAAATCAAAAGGAAGTCATGACCGTTATAACTTTGATCGAGCCATAAAAAAAACTTCCAATTGAAGATGCACAGCTGAAGACGTTAAACTTAGTGCTAATTGGGAGGCAACCCAATAGTTTTATTTTTATGTTTTATTCTTTTTTCGCACTTTATTTCTTATTCTTACTTGTTGAAGAACTAACCGGTTCAACTATTGGTGTTCATTTCGCAAAAAAAAAAAACGAGGACAAAACTGCACTTTCCAGGCCTGTTTGACACGGGTCGTATCATATGACACGGTCGGGTCAGGCAGGCAGATGTTTTAACATTTTCTGTGCAGGTACGACACGGATCGTGTCATATGACACGGTCGAGTTAGGGGTCCAGGCGGTTTTGCACTTTCTGCTCAGGTACGACATGGGCCGTGTCATCTGACATGGTTGCGTCAGGTGTCCAGGAGGTTTCTCATTTTCTGGGGTAGTTGAGCACGGGCCGTGTCATTTGACACGGCCGGGTTAGGCGGACAGAATTTTTTTTTGTTATTGAGACATGTATGACACGGCCATGTAATTTGACACGGGCCGTGTCAGTCGGGACGTATAAAAGGCTGGATCAGCCGACCTCCTTCAGTCATCTTCTTCCCCAATTTTTTTTTTCCCCAATTCCAAAACCCTAGCCCCAAATCCTCTACAATCCATCAAAATCAAGCAAAAATCGTGGTAAATCTTACATAGTAACAAGGTGTTTATCATTATTCCACAATCCAAGAGCTTCAAAGGGTAGGAATCGGACGAATTCTTCCGATTTTTGGGGTCGCAATTTTTTCAAAGTTTTCTTCATTTTTCTACCCCGAATTCAAGGTATGATTCACAATTTTTGGTTGTTTAATTCTTCATTGCATTGAGATTATGTGAAAGATGATGTATTGAGCAATTTAGGGTTCTTAAGTTTTGGACTTTTTTTCCTGAGTATGGATGTGTTGAAATTTTGTTGGTGCTTTTCGTGAATTACATGTTGGTCTTATATGATTGAGAGATTGTATTACATGTTTGAAATTATTGGGATGTTATATACAATGACGATTGGTTTTGAAATTTACATTGGGGGTATTTTTGAAGAAACGATTATTTTGGGGAAAATGCACAATTCGTAATAAGTTTGGGGGAGCGTCTATTATCGAAAAATAGTGACTTTGAGCTTTTGTGAAACAAATGATAATCGATAAAATTTCTTGCAGAGAAATGGCCAGAGGTCGAGGACGAGGAAATGCCCAACAGGGACGTGTTGCGGCTCAAAGGGAACGAGAAAGACCCGCAATAGAAATTGAGCATCCAGCTAGAATACCGGCTCAAGGGGCTATCGAGACGCCCGAAACTTATGGAATTGAACTCCCGCCAAGCCGCTTAGCAAGGTGGGAGATGCTCGGGCAGAAAAAAATGCTCCCCACTAGATGGCCGGACGAGGAATGCATGACGGCCATGGGAATTAAAGACGATGTCATGAAGCTGTTACAAAGATTAAGTTGGGAGACGTTGCTGACGCAGCATTGGCCCACCTACCGATGCCTTATATTGGAATTCCTCAGCACGCTTACGGTTAAAAGGGACCCAATCACTCATGAGCCGACCACTTTGGAATTCCGTCTAGACAACCGGAACGAAAAACTATCTCTCGGCGAATTACAGGTTATATACGACACTCGAAGGTACAGAGAATACCGAATCAATCGGTTCGAGTGCGAGACATATTGGCGGGCTATGGTTGAATACCCGGGGAGCAATGCACGTCCCTACATCCCAAAGTCGGTAAACGGATCCTCAATTCGCAATCCTGTCCTCCGCTATCTACACAAGATAATTGCGAGCACTATCTTCGGCCGGAAAGAAACAGGGTCAATCACTCAACGAGAATTGTACGTTCTTTCTCATATGCTCGACGGGATGGATCCAGCAACCAGAGCTATTCTAATGGATCATTTTGAGGATGTGTAGACTAAACCGAGAGGGGAGATTTGGATAGGGGGTTTAATTATTCCTATCGCACTTCATCTTGATGTATCCCTAGAAAACTGAACTCCCCTTCCAGGAAATATGCTTTTATCTGTGCAAGTCATGAAGTTGATGAATATCCTGGACTACGACTCTCGTGTTATATTCCTCCAAAATGACGGCGATAATTTCCTACTCCCGAATACGACTTTAACAACTATTGATAGCATTCGGGATTTAGGAAATATACAAATGGCCACGGAGGCACATAAATTGGCCCGGGAAGCAGCTGGCTTGATCTCTCCTGGTGATAGACACTTTGCTCGGAATGTTCATCCTAGGCGTACAGCAAATGAGGATAGAGCCAAGAGAATACGAGAGGAAGATAGAGCGGAAAGAATGGAGGAAGAAGATGCTTATGAGAGAGGACCAGATAGCGAGGAAGAAGAAGAGGAAGAGGAAAGACAACGAGATCACCCCGAGACATCGAGGCAGGCCGAATCAAGACATGCCACATCTCGTTCAGCACTACGAGCAGAATTTGAGGCTTTCCGAGAGGAGACCCGACAAAAACAAGACGAGATGCTGACCCTTTTACGACAAATACACGAATGGCATGTCCAACAAGGCCACTTTCCTCCGCCAAATCAGTAGGACCGGTTGTAAGTATTTCTTGACCAAAAGTTTTTATTGTTTAAATACTATACCCCCTTCGTATGTACACTCTTTAAATCAAGTTTGGGGGGAGATATTGGGTCAAGAAATACTTATATTATGTAATACCCAGTTGTAATTCAGTAATTATCATTCAGTAATTATCATTCAGTAATTGTCACTCAGTAATTTTCACTCATTAATAATCATTCACCATTCATATTCAATCATTGTATTCACTGTTCAGAGTAATTTGTATCGTGTATCAGTTATTTTTCGTCTTTCTACCTGGTTGGAAGATCAAGTCGTGTTTATCATCATTGTCTTTTTCGTAGTGGATTGTGTGTGAGGAGTAACGCACGCTACGTACTCTCTTTAGCGCGCGCTAATTGAGTACGGGTAGCACATGCTATCTCTCAGCATTAGCGCACGCTAGCGTGGTTCTGGCAGACAGTCCAAAAGGCACTGGACTGCAGTTGAGTTATAGTAGCGCACGCTACGAATGGTAAGTAGCGCGCGCTAGTGAGTTTGGATAGCGCGCGCTATGCTAGCAGTGTAGCGCGCGCTAAGGTCGATTAGGGAGAGTCCAGTGGGTACTGGACTGATTTGGAATAATTCATAGCATACGCTATGAGTGGATATTAGCATACGCTAATGGTGTAGTAGCGCACGCTGAGTTTTGGGTGTAGCGCATGCTATCGCGAGCAGATCAGAGAACAGGAGGTTCTGGACTTCAGTCACTGGGCATCAGATATCAGTTAGCGCACGCTAACTTTTTGGGTTAATGCACGCTATCGGGAGGACGTTAGCGCACGCTACCAAGTTCGTAGCGTACGCTAACGAGGTAGTCATAGCTCACTGGACTGTCCGGTTAACCCGTTAGCGCATGCTACATATTAGGTCATAGCGTGCGCTAAACTGGGACCAGTATATATTGGACAATGCAGTCTAGATTCGTCATTATTTCATTCCACTTCTTTCCTTCGGCGGTTTTGGGCAATTTCGGGCGTTTTGGAGAGATTTATTTGAGTTGAATCCATCTATCATCATCTTCAAGCTTATCATTCAGATTAATCATCATTTCATCATCTCTAAGACATCAAATCAAGGTAATGATCTCTTGGATCTATAATTTCGGATTTGAGTATTTTTCCCTCCGATCTCTTCATGTAAGCTTGCTATTATGTTGGAATATATTAGATATGGATTATCTACCTTGGATACATGTATTCCTATGGATTTATTGATATGTTTTTCGGATTTGATGAATATTTGGAGAATTAATCAAGAACCCTTGATGTTGACTTTGGTTATTTTTTGGGGTTTCCGATTATGGTTGTTGTAACCGTGAATTGTAGTTTCCTATTGGATTATTGATATCATTGAAGGTGTTTTGTTGGATTGAACTACTCATTTTGGAGTTTGGTTTTGATATATTTTGGATTGGTTATAATCAAAGGATGATGTTCGCTAAGTGTTTGTTTGAATGCCTCAATGAGTTTGGTTATTGTTGTGTCGACCTTTGAGTTGGTCATGATTCATGCTTGATACGTATATTAAGCGGATTATTGGTATTGGTATTATTCAAGGTTGTTCGAGCGACCGACATCTCATTTTAGGACGTTTGTGTGAGGAAGAACATTCTTCACCGGTGTTGTGTAAGTTAATTCTTACTCGGTTAAAAGGATATTCATTCCTTTCGTTGTTGTTCATTCATAATCATAACTCATTCATAATGTGTTAATCATATTGAGACGTGTAATTGTCGAATAATCACTTCATTCACGAGGAACGACGGTTCCAATCATTTCATTGAGCTATCATTCACTTCACTATTATTTCATCTCGGTGAGTCATTCTTGACTTTGTTGGATTGTTATTCATTAATATTCTTCATGGCCATTCTTGTTCATATGACCTTCTGGGTTCATATTGCGTGGTCGGGTGGGGATGTGTGGAATTTTTAGTCGGGCACATGATGGTCATGTGTTCGGGTTCACCGACACAATAGACTGTGCACACGGTAACGTACCTCCGTGAGACTAATTAGGTACAAGGACGGGTGTGTCCGTACACTCGTCTTGTGCACTTGCACATACCATTACGGGCATACTATGATGCTCCTCTTCCGCTTAATTTCATAATTAAAATATATCATGATTGTGTTTATTCAACTCTTGAGGATTGTTGTTCTGTGTAACTGATCCCGTTGGGGGATGTTGTTTTCAGGTCATGGCAAGGCTAAAGCACAGGAAGAGAATGTTGACGGCGAGGAGTCCCAGTGATACTAGTAGGGGCCCCCAGTCCTTTCAGTCATTCACGTTTTTCTTCATTTTATTTCCGCTGCAGATTTCCGTTGGATACTCATTTTCATTCAGTGTTGTATATTTTATCTTCATATAAAATATACATGTATTCTGTATTATCTTGGGTATGTTGTACTTGAAACTCCTCATCGGAGTAATTGATGATATAATTTGGTTCGGTACTACAATTATACTCCCTCCACTTTTAAATAGATATCATTTTAGATTTTTGTAAATTTTTCAAAATAGATGTCACTTTAACTTTATTCTTCTCTTTATTCCATTATTACCCCTAATTAATTTACCTCAAAATTCATCTTTTCACTCTTCATTAATTACAAAATATCATTTATTAGAGGCAAATTTTGACATAAAAGAATTTTCTTAATTTGTGTGCACAAAGCCAAAGTGACATCTATTTAAAAGTGGAGGGAGTATTATTTAAGTCATTAATTTTCATTCGCTTGGTGGGTCCCAGTTGGGGGTCCACGACACTGTAATAGTCGCCTAGTTTGGGATGTTACAGCGTTGGTATCGGAGCGTGGTTTTGAATACTACCTTCCGAGTCATGTCTCATTTGAAATCATCGCTCATCAGACTAGTATCATTGGATTTTCGCGTCACGTGTGACCTGTGCAAGAGCCGAGCCCCTCAGACCAAAGAACAGTAATATTTCTGACGCCATGGTATGATTTCTGTCAATAAGAATCACTCGTTCATCATTCAATAGTCAACAATCCTCAATCATCATCTTCATTTTTGATCATGTTAACTCATTAATCACTCAGTTCATTTCACTGTTCAGTTGTTGATCTTGAGGATCGTATCATTAATCTTGTTAACTTGTTCAAGATAATCATTTCAAGATTTTCATCAGATATTCATCTCACCTTAGTGGATCATTCATGTAATCATTGTGTTAGAGCACGTATGCTCGTTTTCATCATTTCATGACGTAATCATAATGCGATATTCATGCGAGATCTATAATTATCTTGTGACTTTCCTACTTCAGTATGGAGAGAGCAGGCAGAGGACGTGGGGGAAGAGGCCGCAGTGCGGACCGAAACCCGAGAGCTCCTGTGAATGCACGAGCGAATGCGAGGAATAATGCAAACTCATCGAGCAGCGATGCTGCCACTCATTCACTCGGAAACGATCATTCACTGTCAGGGAGTCGCACCCGGGACACAGCTCATTCAGAAGGTGATTGACCCACTCGCGTTTATGCAGCGCATGATGGCCTAGATGACTCAGATGGAACGCCTCATGGAGACGATGCAGAACTCAACTTCACAGAAACAGCAGGCTCCTCCGCCGCCACCTCAGGGGCAGGAGAGGGGTGTGAGCAGTATCATTGGCGACATCTCTCGCCAGAGACCACCTACTTTTGAGGGCTCATCTGAGCCGGCGGATATTGTTCACTGGCTTGAGCATTTCGAGAAGTTGTTTGCTATGGTGGAGTGTCCCGAAAGGCACAAAGTTTCAGTTGCGGCTTACTATCTGGGTAAGAGCGTTCATTCATGGTGGTTATCATTGAAGCCCACCAATGGATCATGTACTTGGGATCAATTCAAGACTCTCATGATGGAGAGGTATTATCCGGCCCCACTCAGAGAGGCCAAGTTATCAGAATTACTCACTCCCGACCTCTCAGCGGACGATGATGTTCTCGCCATCGCCGAAAAATTTCAGGAACTTCTTCCCTTCGCCTAAACTATTATTCACTCAGAGGCGAACAAGATCAAGTATTTCAGCAAGAGGTTGAAACCTCGTATGCGGATGCAGTTGCTTAATCACAATTGCACCACTCTGGCTGAATTCATCGAGAAAGCTGTTACTTATGGGCTTACTGCTAAGGAAATTGCTAAGCAGCAACCTTCATCTGCTAGCAAGAAGTCTAAGAATCGTAATCAGTCTGAAGGTAGTCAGGCAACTTTCAAGAAGCCTCGTGCGGGCTCTACTTTCTATGAGAGACCTCATGTGGCGCCCAGACCCGCGGAATCTCAGTCACGAGCGGCCAGTTCGGCCATCACCTGTTTCAACTGTGGAGAACTTTGTCATTTCAGCACCAAGTGCCCGAGGCAGACTATCACGTGCAATAACTGTGGGATCGCTGGGCATAAGGCCCGTTTTTTCCGAAGGGACTCCAAACCTACTACGTCATCATCTCAGGCCCCGAAGCAATCACCTGTTCATAATCAGACCACTCAGTCTGCGTCGTTTAAGACGAGAGGAGCAAACAAATGCGGAGCCCATAGTCATCAGACAGGAGCGTCCGGTGCGGGGACTAGCAAGCCACGAATTTATGAGATGAAGAGGACCGACGATCCGGAGGCTCGGATGATCTCAGGTACACTCGAAATTCTATCTCAACCTGTGTGTACCCTCTTTGATATTGGTGCATCGCATTCATTCATTTCCGAGTCATGTTTGATTAAACTACGTCTGGGTAGTGCTACTAGTTGTGAGCCTTATGTCATTGGTCTACCTGATGGTAGAAGGATTATCGGAGATCATGAGATTAAGGATTGTCCGATTCAGCTTCATGGTCGTGATTGGTTAATAGACCTAATCATGGTAGATTTACCGAGAGACGATGTAATCTTGGGTATTGACTGGATGGATCGTCACAATGCCATCATTAGTGTCCGTAAGCGTATGGTCACTATCATTTTAGACGATGGGGTCGAATGTGTATTTCAGGGAGGTAATCCCAGCTGTTCCGGGAGAGTCATCAACTTGATGAAAGCGGTGAAATTACTCAGTCAGGGGTGTGTTGGTTATTGGTGCTATATGACCAAAACTGAGAAATCATCAAAAATGTTGGAGGATATTCTGGTAGTGAGAGAATATGCCGACGTATTTCCAGACGAGTTACCTGGTTTGCCTCCACAGAGAGATGTGGAGTTCACGATTGAATTGGAGCCTGGTACGTCTCCAATATCGAAGGCACCGTATCGGATGGCCCAGACCGAAATGCAAGAATAAGAATCAATTGGAGGATTTGATCGAGAAAGGTTATATCCGACTGAGTGCTTCCCCGTGGGGAGCACCAGTGTTATTTGTCAAGAAGAAGGACGGTTCATTTCGTTTGTGTATTGATTATCGGGAGTTGAAAAGTGTGACGATCAAGAATAAATATCCTCTACCCCGTATTGATGATCTTTTGGATCAAATTCAGGGAGCTTTAGTATTTTCCAAGATCGACTTAAGATCTGGATATCATCAGTTGCGAATTCGAGAGTCAGATATCGCAAGGACGGCGTTTCGAACACGCTATGGTCATTATGAGTTCGTGGTAATGCCGTTTGGGTTAACTAATGCACCTGCGGTATTCATGGAATTAATGAATCGAGTTTTCATCAACAATTTGGATCAGTTCGTGGTTGTATTCATTGATGACATTTTAGTTTATTCTCGTGACCGTGTGGAGCACGAATTTCACCTTCATCAGGTTCTCGACGTGTTGAGACGGGAGCAACTCTATGGAAAGTTTTCCAAATGTGAGTTCTGGATGTCCAAAGTGACGTTTCTCGGATATGTAATTGCATCAGACGGTGTGCGTGTTGATCCTCAGAAGATGGAGGCTATCCGAGATTGGCTACCTCCGAAGAATGTTAAGGAAATCTGAAGCTTTCTCGGATTAGCTGGTTATTATCGGCGATTTGTGGAAGGATTTTCTAAAATCGCTCAACCCATGACGAACCTTTTGCGGAAGGATAAGAAATACACGTGGCCCGACGCGTGTCAACGGAGTTTTGAGGAACTCAAGAGTTGTTTGATTTCAGCACATGTCCTTTCCTTGCCGCAAGGGACGGAAGGATTTGAGGTTTATAGTGACGCGTCCGGACACGGTCTTGGATGTGTATTAATGCAGAACGGGAAATTTATTGCTTATGCTTCACGGAAATTGAGACCTTACGAGGTTAATTATCCGACCCACGGCCTGGATCTAGCAGTCGTGGTTTTCGAGTTGGCGTCATTATCTTTATGGCATCACATGTCAGATATTCACCGATCATAAGAGTTTGAAGTATATATTTACTTAGAATGAGTTAAATATGCGACAAAGGCAATGGTTAGAACTAATCAAAGATTATGATATTGAGATACTATACCACCCGGGCAAGGCAAACGTTGTCGCCGACGCCTTGAGTCGTAAGTCTGTTCAGGAGCAGATCTTGCTCGTTTAACAGTTCAGAAGGAGCTTCAACAAGAATTCCTAAGATCCGAGGTCGAGGTCTGGTTACAACGAGTACAAGGGCAACTTTGTACGTTAGAGATTTCATCGCCACTTGAGGCGATCAGGGAGAATCAGGGTTCAGACCCATTTTTGTTGCGCATTCGAGATGATGTGACTCAGGGGAAAGCCCCTGGATTTGTGGTCCACGAGGATGGACTTTTGCGATTTAAGAATCGATTATGCGTTCCGGCGAATGACGAGTTGAAAAACTCGATTTTGAAAGAAGATCATGCTACCCCATATTCCATTCATCCGGGGTCTAGCAAGATGTACAAAGACTTGAAACAAAATTACTGGTGGAGTAATATGAAGCGAGAAGTCGCGGAATTTGTTTCAAGATGTTTAACCTGTCAGCAAGCCAAGATAGAACATCAGCGACCGGCGGGTATGCTGAAACCACTCCCTATTCCAGAGTGGAAGTGGGAAGATATTTCGATGGACTTCATCACGATTTTGCCGACGAGTCGTCATGGCATGAATACAATTTGGGTAATTGTGATCGCTTAACTAAATCAGCTCATTTCCTTGAGATTAAGGATACGTGGGGTCCCGAGAGACTTGCCCAGTTGTTCATCAAAGAGATAGTGAGATTGCACGGTACCCCTAAGAGTATCTTTTCTAATCGTGACGGGCGATTCTTGTCGCATTTTTGGAAATCAGTTCATCGTGCTATGGGAACTCAGCTTAATCTCAGCACAGCTTTTCATCCTCAGTCCGACGGACAATCAGAGAAGACTATTCAGACGTTGGAGGACATGTTGAGGGCATGTGTTCTCGATTGTAAGGACAACTACCGTTGATCGAGTTCACGTACAATAATAGTTGGCATGCTTCGATTAAGATGGAACCTTACGAGGCCTTGTACGGTCGTCGTTGTCGATCTCCTTTGTGTTGGGATGTCTTATCAGAATCAATCGGAACCGAGCCTGATATGCTTGTAGCCGCTCACGAGAAGGTAGCTTTGATCAGGAGTCATTTGTTGACCGCTCAGAGTCGACAGAAATCATATGTAGATAATCGTCGTCGACCATTAGAGTTCGAGACAGGTGACCACATTTTGGTCAAGGTATCCCCGAGTCGAGGTATCTTCTGTTTCGGGAAGCAGGGGAAGTTGAGTTCGAGATTCATTGGATCGTTCGAGATTTTGGATCGAGTAGGAAATCTGGCTTATCAATTGGCCTTACCTCCGGCGTTGAGCCGAATTCATAATGTGTTTCACGTCTCTCAGTTGCGGAAGTATGTTGCCGACCCGAGTCACATACTTCAGTTCAACGAAATCGAGATCGCGAATGATCACTCGTATGAGGATCATCCTATACGAGTTTTAGAGTGGCGAATCAAACAGTTGAGGAACAAGACGATTCATTTGGTTAAAATTTTGTGGTCTAGACACGGAGTTGAAGAGGCTACTTGGGAAACCGAGGATAGTATGCGGGAGAGTTATCCCGAGTTGGTTGACCCTTAGTTTCGGGGGCGAAACTCTTTTAAGGGGGGTGTATGTAATACCCGGTTGTAATTCAGTAATTATCATTCAGTAATTGTCACTCAGTAATTTTCACTCATTAATAATCATTCACCATTCATATTCAATCATTGTATTCACTGTTCAGAGTAATTTGTATCGTGTATCAGTTATTTTTCGTCTTTCTACCTGGTTGGGGGATCAAGCCGTGTTTATCATCATTGTCTTTTTCGTAGTGGGCTGTGTGTGAGGAGTAACGCACGCTATGTACTCTCTTTAGCGCGCGCTAATTGAGTACGGGTAGCGCACGCTATCTCTCAGCATTAGCGCACGCTAGCGTGGTTCAGGCAGATAGTCCAGAAGGCACTGGACTGCAGTTGAGTTGTAGTAGCGCACGCTACGAATGGTAAGTAGCGCGTGCTAGTGAGTTCGGATAGCGCACGCTATGCTAGCAGTGTAGCGCGCGCTAAGGTCGATTAGGGAGAGTCCAGTGGGTACTGAACTGATTTGGAATAATTCATAGCGTACGCTATGAGTGGATATTAGCGTACGCTAATGGTGTAGTAGCGCACGCTGAGTTTTGGGTGTAGCGTATGTTATCGCGAGCAGATCAGAGAACAGGAGGTTCTGGACTTCAGTCACTGGGCATCAGATATCAGTTAGCGCACGCTAACTTTTTGGGTTAACGCACGCTATCGGGAGGACGTTAGCGCACGCTACCAAGTTCGTAGCGTATGCTAACGAGGCAGTCAGAGCTCACTAGGCTGTCTGGTTAACCCGGTAGCCCACGCTACATATCAGGTCATAGCGTGCGCTAAGCTGGGACCAGTATATATTGGACAGTGCAGTCCAGATTCGTCATTATTTCATTCCACTTCTTTCCTTCGGCGGTTTTGGGCGATTTCGGGCATTTTGGAGAGATTTATTCGAGCTGAATCCATCTATCATCATCTTCAAGCTTATCATTCAGATTAATCATCATTTCATCATCTCCAAGACATCAAATCAAGGTAATGATCTCTTGGATCTATACTTTCGGATTTGAGTATTTTTCCCTCCGATCTCTTCATGTAAGCTTGCTATTATGTTGGAATATGTTAGATATGGATTCTATACCTTGGATACATGTATTCCTACGGATTTATTGATATGTTTTTCGGATTTGATGAATATTTGGAGAATTAATCAAGAACCCTTGATGTTGACTTTGGTTATTTTTTGGGGTTTCCGATTATGGTTGTCGTAACCGTGAATTGTAGTTTCCTATTGGATTATTGATATCATTGAATGTTTTTTGTTAGATTGAACTACTCATTTTGGAGTTTGGTTTCGATATATTTAGGATTGGTTATAATCAAAGGATGATGTTCGCTAAGTGTTTGTTTGAATGCCTCAATGAGTTTGGTTATTGTTGTGTCGACCTTTGAGTTGGTCATGATTAATGCTTGATACGTATATTAAGCAGATTATTGGTAATGGTGTTATTCAAGGTTGTTCTAGCGACCGACATCTCATTTTAGGACGTTTGTGCAAGGAAGAACATTCTTCACCGGTGTTGTGTAAGTTAATTCTTACTCGGTTAAAAGGATATTCATTCCTTTCGTAGTTCTTCATTCATAATCATAACTCATTCATAATGTATTAATCGTATTGAGACTTGTAAATGTCGAATAATCACTTCATTCACGAGGAACGACGATTCCAATCATTTCATTGAGCTATCATTCACTTCACTATTATTTCATCTCGGTGAGTCATTCTTGACTTTGTCGGATTGTTATTCATTAATATTCTTCATGGTCATTCTTGTTCATATGACCTTCTGGGTTCATATTGCGTGGCCGGGTGGGGATGTGTGAAATTTTTAGTCGGGCACATGATGGTCATGTGTTCAGGTTCACCGACACAATGGACTGTGCACACGGTAACGTACCTCCGTGAGACTAATTAGGTACAAGGACGGGTGTGTCCGGACACTCGTCTTGTGCACTTGCATATACCATTACGGGCGTACTATGATGCTCCTCTTCCGCTTAATTTCATAATTAAAATATATCATGATTGTGTTTATTCAACTCTTGAGGATTGTTGTTCTGTGTAACTGACCCCGTTGGGGGATGTTGTTTTCAGGTCATGGCAAGGCTAAAGCACGGGAATAGAACGTTGGCGGCGAGGAGTCCCAGTGATACTAGTAGGGCCCCCCAGTCCTTTCAGTCATTCACATTTTTCTTCATTTTATTTCCGCTGCAGATTTCCATTGGATACTCATTTTCATTCAGTGTTGTATATTTTATCTTCATATAAAATATACATGTATTCTGTATTATCTTGGGTGTGTTGTACTTGAAACTCCTCATCGGAGTAATTGATGATATAATGTGGTTCGGTACTACAATATTATTATTTAAGTCATTAATTTTCATTCGTCTGGTGGGTCCCAGTTGGGGGTCCACGACACTGTAATAGTCGCCTAGTTTGGGGTGTTACATATTATGTGTTTGTTTTTCGTTTAACTTTTGGATTTTGGTGTGAATTTTATTTGCGTTTTTGGTGTGATTTTGTTATTATTTTGGTGTGTTTTGGTTTTTGTTTTGAACTCGGTATGTTTTGAGTATCATGAACTTGGATGAAAGTCGAAAGAATGAACTCTTGTCTTGGATGCCTCGGGATTTACTTTGTTATTTTGATATACAATTCGAGGATAATTTGAAGAGGAAAAATTGTACAATAATCAAAAGGGTGTGAAATTGAAGAAATAGTTTAATACCTTGGAAATATGAACAATTCTAACTTGTGAGCTTTTGAGCCTTCGTGCATCATTAAATATGCAAGTTTCATTGTCGAGTGTACCATTCATGTTTTAAGACTCTAGAACTTGCCTTGGTATCTTATTCGAAGCTACAAGCGTGTGTGCAAATTAGTGAAAATAATTTTAGGCGATTTTTTTTTGATTAGCCCTTCAAACCTTTTGGCCAACCCGAAAATTATTTCCCTAGTTAGCCCGATTGAGCTTAAAGCCTACTTCTTATTAACCACATTATGAGCTTTCCGTTCCATTATAAACTTTTGTCCCTATACTTGAGCTTATTAGAATAAATTGGTAAAAGAATAAAAAGGTGTGTGGAGGCATTTGAGAAGATTGTTGATTCAAGTATAATGATTTATCAAAATAAACGGTGAGGTAGAAATGCTGTGATGATGATGTTGCCCGCTCTATGAAAAATCACACGGAGTTTACATGAATAAAGGGAAATAAAGATGAAGAGGCGAAAATAAAAATTAAATGAAGCGATAAGGAGAAAATAAAATAAATGGAGCGATAAGGGGGAATGAGGTTGCGATTTTTACTTTCATAAAAGGCTCTTATTGCGATTCAAGGGGTTGAAGAAGCGAATTCCAGGGAAAACAAAAAAAAAATTGAGCTTCTAATTGAGCGAAGTGATTATTGGTATGTAGTTCTAATTTTCTCAAGTCAAGTCACTTTAGCCATACTTATCCTACCCCGAACAAAAGGCCTACAATACAACCAATAAAGTCCTTTTTTATTCACCAAATTTGCATGCACAACTAGTGATAGAGATGTAGACGATTGGCAAGCCTATGATGATTTTTATTTCATTGAATGAGTTTTGAGCGTCACTTATCCTATTATACACTTTGAGAGTGAGGGAATACACTTGACCGGCGAGGTTCGTATTATTCAAGTATTAGCTATGATGTTAAGGAAGCACCCCCGAGATTTGAATACTTTATAGAACTCGACTTATTTATTTCTTGAGGCGTATTGATGAATTTTCAAAATGATCCTTTGAGGTATGTTGAGGGACGAGTTCCCTTAAGAGTGGTTATTTTGAAGTGCATTGCTCGGGACGATCAACGTTCAAGTTTGGGGGATTTTGTTAACACTCATTTTTACACATATTTTTGCAAAGATTTACCGGATTTTAAGATCCAAAAATGTGTGGAATTGTGTCGTTTGTGCTCATATTGTGTTTATTGGACTCGATCACGCTTGGGTACGTTTATTGATTATATAGGTGTTTTATGGACATTTATCAAGCAAGAATGAAGTCTCAACCCCGATACATACCAAGCAATGCGGAAAACGGAAGGTCGAGCCGGAAAAGGAGGAAAAAACGGAGTCAAAACGAAGCAACACGGGCCGTGTCACAAGATTGACCGTGCCAAGGTGACACGGTCGGGTTTCATGCCCAGAAAAAAAGGACTAATGAAGAGCCTACGACACGGCCGTGTCACTTGACACGATCGTGTCACTTGCTCGGTCGTGTCAGCTGACACGGTCGAGTTCCCTGTCCAGCAACCATTGATGTTTCTAGAGCATTATGACACGGGCCGTGTCAGTGACACGGGCCGTGTCACTTTTCGGTGGAAAAATCACTTTTTGACCATTTTGAAAATTTGAACATGAAAAAGATGATATTTTGGCTTTATAAAAAAGTCTTGGGGCTGGACTTGAGGGGATATTCTAAATATTTGAAAGATTAGAGAGAGAAAAACACAAGATTGAGAGCTTTTCATCCAAAGAGAAGGAGATTTGAAGGGAATTCTTGAAGAACAATTCAAGAACATTTGAAGGCTTCAATTGGGATCATCCAAGACACCATCCGGGTTTTATCTTCTTCCTATCTTTTATTCATTTTGTTGTTTTATTTAGCATGAACATGATGATTATTAATCTTTCTTTCATTACCATGTCCGGCTAAACTCGTTAGATTCCGAGTATGGGAGTACGTTGATTTGCTATGGTTTTGAGGGATTGATGATTATATATATCTAGTGTGATTTCTTGATCAAATACTTGATTTTAATTCATGTTTAGACACTTGATCAATATTTTTACATGTTTAACTTAATTGCTCATAATTCGAGAGAAGAGGACATTAATAGGTTTCGAGTATTTGACGTAGTAAATTACGAGATTGAGAAATCGGTGATAAGCTATGATGATGTTTAAATCTTATGAACTTTTGGAGTTAGATAATTTATTATAGACGGAGATGTTGTTATAGGTTGTTTAATCTACGTTTTAATGCATCTCGAGAGGGACTTTAGAATATTATTGTGATTATCATTTTGGAAACATACTTAGAACTTTTTGAAACCAATCCCGACTAAACTTAGTAATCAACGGAAACCTAGCCTTAAAATCTATCTTTCTAAACTCTTTAAATTCTCTTTAATTCGGATATTTTCTTTTATTGTCATCATTTTATTTTATTTCGTTAACCATCCATTCAACTTTTGATCGTCTAGATAAAACCGGAATCATTATAATCTAGTACTCAATACAATAGGAATATTTAGTCTCTGTGGAATACGATTTTGCTCGCCGCTTTCTACACTTACTCCGTACACTTGCAGATTGTTTAAAAAAATATATCGAACAAAATACAATTAGGACAAGAGAAGAAGAAAAGAGGCTGCCAGAAATAATTGAATTGTAACTGAAGGGGGAGCGATGCGATAGGCCGAGGAGCAGAGGCAGAACCATCAACGACAGAAAAATGGCGGCGTAGCAGAAGAAGAAAGGGCTGTTGGAGGCGTTTTGTGCAGGAGGTGGTGGTCGAGGGAGCTAGGGCTAGGATCATGTGTAGGCTGATACAACGTGATATGGTGAAATCCCTAAGCGATGCGTTGGTTGGCGTCCTTCTGCAATGAGGTATGAGTTCGAAATTTTTAAAACCCACACCATGTGTTTGGTTGACAAAATTATAAGTACTAAACCTATACCTCAAGCCCATAAGGTATTGGGTTTAGAAGCTCTTGGCTGGAGATGTTGGCTCATATCATACCACCCGATATCAAATTAAAAGAAAATTTATGATTATATAAAATAATATAACATAAAACTGAGAAAATATTATAATATTTAATAAATATGAAAATTTATAGTTCTAAATTGTCATTTGAAATGAAAAACAAACGAAAAACTGAAACATGTTATTAAAATAATATAAAAAAGTATTAAAACAATAAATAAACACAATAAATAAAATTCTAAATAATTATTGAAATGAAAACAAATTAAAAATTGAAAATAGTATAAAAGAATATTAATTCAACTAGTATCTATAAAAATAACTAAATAAATATTTGACAAAAACAGAAATTTTATTTTCTAGTTGCTTTTCATTTTTTAGATCAAGTAACTATTGATTTATAAATTTCTATATTTGTTAATTCGATTTAATATTTATCATTTTTTAATCTTTTATTATTAAAATTGTTGATGTGGACATTGAGGGTTTTTTCCCGCAAAAAAGTTCAATCAAACAACAATTAAAAGGATTATATTCATCTCTAAACTGAACCATGACATTAGGTATTAAGTTCCTACCATATACCACAGGTTCCATTCCTTACTTCAGAGCCATACGACTCTAGGAACCAAACCCCTTTGGGGTATTGTGCATTCGGAAATGAGCTCCGTTCTCCACATCCATCAATACCATTAAGTACATGAAACTACATTATTCAAGGGAATACTAAAAGTCATATGTAAACCCTATATACAAGTACAACAGATATGGAAAATAATTAATAACAATACAACAACATTATCCCAATGCCTCAACGGCTCCCGCAAAAAACGGGGTAAGGGGGAATCGGATGTCTGTGATTTACCCTGTCTTAACACAGAGAAATGCTTCGGATGATCCAAAATGAAAATTGCATCGGGAATTACATGGAAAGACTAGTAATTCATGAAAAAAAGAAGTGCAGTCAGTTTAGTGAGTCATTTTGTTTTTTCTATTATAATCCAGAACCAAAGAATAAGAAGTCTTTGAGTCTATTAAAAACAATGGAAAATAAAGATTAGAATAAACAAACGGAAAAAATATCTACTAGGTATTTCTTACAACAAATTGAACGAGTGCAAAGAAAGAGGTGCTCAGCCCAGGGTCCAAGAGTTTGGGGGTCATGTTAATCTTTTTTACTATTAATGGACCATGTTCCTGAAAATACATTCATAAGTCTAAATAAAATCATAAATGCGAAAAATGAATCAAAAAGAATATTATCCTTGGGAAAAAATCTAAATCAAATAAGTGTATTTGATTAAGTATTTGCTATTACAAGTTAACAAATACTTGTTAACCATCTACTAGTACCCATAAAGACTCGTCTTTATGCTTAAAATATTTTCTTATTATATTTGGGCATTCAAAAATAGATTCATCCTTTTTCCAAAAATAATTAATAACAATAAATTTATAAAATATAATAGTCTAAACTTATAAGATTCCATAAGGGCATGGTTGTGTGGGCTTTTAAAATATTGGATTTAGATAGGGGTGTCGAATGATTCGGTTCCGGTTAATCGGACCGAAATTTTCGGTTAACCGGAACCACAATTGCCCAAAAATAAGAATCAAAAATCGAACCATATAAAATTTTGGTTAACCGGAACCGAACCAGTTATTTTCGGTTCCAGTTCGGTTAAACCGACAGAACCGTTTTTTTAATACGAGTTAAATTATAAATTATAAAATATAATATTAATATTTAATACATATATAATATATTATTATAAAATTTTAACAAAATATAAAATATTTATTTAGCAATATTAGGGTTTTAAATTTTTAATTTACAAAAATTAAAATAATAAAATATATAAGTATAAAATATAAAAATAATATTTAATAAATATGTTATAAAATCGGTTTTCGGTTCGGACCGTTCGGTTCCGGTTCCGAACCGAAAACCGAAAAATTATGGAATAAGGAACCGAAAACCGATTATATGATTCCGGTTCGATTCCGATTCTAACCGAGAACCGGGAACCATTTAAACAACCTAAATTTAGATTTAAAATTCCAATGCTTGTTTCTGCTAGGACTTCCAAATGGGGTCTGTTATACAGACCCCCCTATGAAAACCCTCCTAGTCCCTACCAAACCCCCCTACAATATATATATATATATATATATATATTCTTTTTTAATTTCAAAGACAAAAAAAATTGTAACAAAAAAAGTATTTTTTTTAAAAAAAGTTTTAACAAATAAAAATATTTTTTTATTTGGTTCGATTACTTTTTTGTTATATTAAGTACGGGTGGTCACGGTATGGTTCGATTAATTTTTTATAAAAGTTGTAATGTATTTTCAGGTGTTCAGTTCTCCCGAGCAACTAACTGATTGGGTGCAAAATATAGCTCGAGTGATCGGTTTTGTTATTAGTGGCCCCCTCGTGATTGCCCGTATGGGGGGCGATGACTGTGCTCACTACATTTATGTGACGCTGGATGAAAATTCACCACTCCCCAATACTCACCCATAATGGGGAGCGTACAGACTTCCCAATGACATTGAAAAAATATATGCATTGCATGAAGAACAACATAAACTCCAGGGAATGCTCGGGAGTATTGATTGTTTGCATTGGGATTGGAAAAATTGTCCAAAGGCCTTACAAGCTCAATTCAAAAGATGTGATCATAAATACCCAACTCTTATGTTGGAAGCGGTTGCGGATCAAAAATTATGGATTTAGCATGCATATTTTGGGGTTACAGGGGCAAATAATGATCTTGATGTATTATATGGTTGCCCGATAATTTGGTAGCCGGGTACCCGAGTTTTTTTTCATATTATTATAATAATTATACACATATATATATATATATGATTTTTTTGCTATATTTTTTTCAACTTTTAGTTCAACAAAAATATTTTATTTTTAAATTAGCAAGAATTGATTCTAATTTTGAAGTCATGCGTTATGATTAAATCAAATATTAAGAAAATTTAACTTTAATTTAATTTATTTGCTCGATTGACTTCTATAAAAAAAAAATTAAAAGTAAGAAATTGTTTACAATAATTATAACATTCATTTTATTATCATTGGTTCTAATATATTAAGACATTATATGAAACATTTAATCTATTCACTTTGAAATTAGACTACTATATTATATTAATACATAAGTACTTGTAATGTTAATATTATTAAAATGTAAGTAAACACATACTAATTCTATACATAATATTTAAAAAGGTTAAAATAAAATATGTAGTGAGAAAATAAAAAAAAAATTACTGGGTCGGCGGGTACCCGGTTATTTTATTTGGCCGGCCCATTACCCCGCCCGGTAACTCACATAATTAGCGGGCCGGGTACCCGATCCGTTAAATTCGGGTAAATTAAAAAATTACCCGGTAAAAAGTTCCTGAGTAGTCGGGTAATTGGGCTGGGTCAACCGGGTCGGGTAGTTTTGAACACCCATAGTACAGACTTCTCAATGCATCTGCATGAGAAACTTTATATTCCAATCGACAATGCATGTATACTGAAATTATTGAGAATATAAGAGCACAAACATAGTAAATGATTACTGATTAATATTGTAAATATAAGAGCACAAACATAATAAATGCACTACATTAGGTGGTGGTGTTTTTAAATAATGTGTTAATATTGTTGTTGTTTAATTGAATAATAACAGTTGTTGTATTTGTTTAATGTGTTAATGTTTAACGTGTTATTGTTGTTATTGTTTAATTAAATAGAAATACATTAGACGAATACAAAAAACATAACACAAAAAACATAACAAATAAACACTAAAAAAACATTACACAAAAAACACATATAATAAACACTAAAAAAACATAACACACAAAAAAGACAACAAAAAGACTAAAGAAAAAAAAATAGGGGGACAAACCAGGATTTGCTTTGTAAAAATAAGGGTCTTAATAACCCACCCCCTTCCGAATATCCAACGAACAACTTCCAACACCTAACACCTATACCCTATAGCTACCCTATCATGCATCCTCTCTGTCTTCTCTCCCGTCATCTCTCTCTCTCCCCCTATTTTTACCTATAAATAAATACAACCACATCTCCCTCTTTTGTCACATCATGTCTTTCTCCCCCTTTTATTTTTAAATAATTACAACTAGAAATAATCTAATAGTACAATATCATCCACTTTTCCGGATACAACGAACATGTATTCTTACGGTTCACAGTATCCAAAATTTTGAATACCCAACATTTTGAATACCAGAAATCCAAATCCCAAATGAACTCTGACAAACATGCCCCGAGTGTAAGTATAATTGGCTTGAAAGATACTTGATGTCAGCGCAGCAGGCGTTTGAACATTAAGTTATTTGGATTTTAAGTATATACTACAATATTAAAAAAATTACTTCCATTTATTTGGTACCTTTAGTTACGGAGGTCAGAATATACTGATTTTTCGAGAATGTAAGTTTGTGATATGCTTGCTTATTATCTTTCTGTAAATACTTCAAATCATTTGGTTGTATATTCATTTATATATAAATTATATTATATAGCTGCGCAGAATCTAAATTGGCAGCAGTTTCAGTTTCCAAAATTCAAAATCCATAGTTAAGCAACCTCGATCTTCCTGAATTTTTTGTAATTGGATTTTGAATTTTGGAAACTGAAACTGCTGCCAATTTAGATTCTGCGCAGCTATAGAATATAATTTATATATAAATGAATATACAACCAAATGGTTTGAAGTATTTACAGAAAGATAATAAGCAAGCATATCACAAACTTACATTCTCGAAAAATCAGTATATTCTGACCTCCGTAACTAAAGGTACCAAATAAATGAAAGTAATTTTTTTAATATTGTAGTCCTGTTGTTGTTGTTGAAAAACACCGTATTAGCATGTGTCTCTTTTTGCTATTTCAACAATTAATACTAAAGAAATCTGCTAACTCCTAGGAAAATAATCTCATCTAATCTTAATTCCATAAATCTTGCAATACAACTCGTACCAGGACTTCCTAAATTAGTTGTACGCAAGGGATAATATTGAAAAATAACTTGGACTAAATTCTAAGTTTGCATTTGGGATGAAGGATTTAGATTTGGGAAAGAATTTCAATTGACTCCTAATGCGATGGATTCGAAATCCATGCAAATCATCATCATCGGATGCACCTTAATTCCAATTATATTGAGATCGGTAACATGAAGATTGTAGTGCTAATTAATTATCCCAAATTAGTTCCCGCTATAAATTCATGCAATAAGCAAAGCGGGAAATTTACACCAGATGTCCCTTCTTGTCGCAACCTTCATACGAAAGAAAAATGAGATGAAATTCCAAAACCGCCAACATCATAGGTTTTTCAACGACGACGAATTGTGATAACTGCTATAGTCATATTACATTACTGATTGATATTTTAAAAGTCAATACGTACATCATTGAACATGACTCTTGAAATCCATGCAAATGACTCAAAAACTAGTTCGAAATGAGGAGACTAAGGATTTGAAACCATTGCAGTCAAACAACTCAATTGATTTGTTATTGAGAATTTGAAATAATTCCTTCAAATCCTACCAGCCTAAAGGAGGCTGAGTATGTTATAGTTTTTTTTTTCCTCGCTAATGATGGCACACATGCCTTCTCACTGGGAACATTAACTCGCAGAAGTATAGGCTTTTTACCCACTTATGGTACGTAACATTCTGGTTTTTGACCTTTGCAGAATATATAGCGACAAATTTTTAATTTTCCTGGTTCTATATACTTCAATTATCTGGGATCTGTCATTTTTTTTTAATCTTGTCTGTAGATAAATATTCTCTTCCTTTACAAATAATAATTCAAGTATTATTTTGTAAGTTCCGTATGTGAGTTCTGATGTTTGCTTAATCGTGGAACGACTTAATTTACTTATATATTTAATCAAGTTGCCACCGTTTTTCTCTCCATAAACGTAAATAATCGCAAGCCATGTTATGGTATCAATTTTATAACTGCATACGATGGATTCACGCTATATGACCTTGTATCGTACAATTTTAAGGTATCACATTCCACTATGGTTTCCAGCTCAATTTGATTGAGTTCAGTAGCAACTGCATATTTACGTTTCCTCTTTGCTGAAATTTAGCACAATGATGCCAATGGTAAAGGTGGAAATGATGGAAGCAATGACAATCTTAGCTGGAACTGTGGCTTCGAAAGTAGATTTGGGTTCAATAATCAGTTTCCTAGTTCTGATAAGTTGAATCTTAAAGATGCATTTTCTTGGTATGAAGTGTAGATGTCTCACTGCAGCTACCCATGAGGTTTTAACTCTATTCTGAGCCAGTTGTTCACTTGTTTAAGCCATCTGATATAAATGGGTGAACTTCTGTATCTCCAACATTATGCATTATACCCGTGCTTTATCATCTTTTCATACTTTACATATGCATCTTAATAAGATACAAGCAATTGACTTCTCAAAATCTGTCAAATGATGAATGCAACCTCACTCACTCTTGTTTCTTCCGATTTTGAAATATATAGGAGGGAAGAATTGAACTCCAAAGATTTCTCTTTTGTTGTAATGAACTATATGTTGGATTAGCGAAGTAGGGTGAAGCATCTTGTGAATGGCTTCACCAAATTCCTTACTGGATCTGATTGTGTTGTTTTCATTTGACATCAGGCTTGCTCTCTCTTATTCTCCAGGTTATAAAATGCTATTGTTTGATTGAAAAAACAAACAAGTAGATGTTTGATTTGATCTTCACTAGACGTGTCCTTGTTTTTCTTGTTTGCAGCTAGCTAATTTTTTGCAGTCAAAGGTGTCTGTAATTTTTTTCTCTTATTCTTTGAACCACAGAAGATGTTATACGACTTGGTCAAAGCAAAGGGATTTTTTATTGAGCAGACTTCCTACAAAACACCATCACAAGATGTTATCACCAGGTTACTAGAATGTAGAAAAGTGTGGTATGTATTATCAGCCTACAAGAAGTACATAAAGGGATTAGGAGGAGGTATAGAATTCATAAGAAGTTGACACAGATTTAGTAGTGGAAGATTCAGCATATATTCGTTTGCAATCAGACTCTGAAGTATCTCCTGTATGATGTGTGCTTTCCAAATTTATAAGAGAGAATGAAATGTGGCATACAGCTGTACATTCCCGCTTATCTATGTTATTTCATGTATCTTTATTCAACCACTACAAAGGGAAGAATTAAAATCTCCTTGTAGCTTTCCCACTAGAAGCAACTCCATTCGAGCAAGTAAGAGTGACACTGAAATTATTGCTGCATAGCAAGGCAATCATTATAATTAAAAAGACTAATCATATTCATAGAGCAAAGCACCTGAGGCTGAGGGAAGTGACACTCTACTTAGTTCGGTGAAGGAATAACTGTAGCTCTGTCTGTTTACATTAGGCTAGCTAGATCCACTTGAGCACATGGCTATGAAATTAATGCTACATAGAATGGCACTCATTATTATAACTAAAAGACTTATCATATTCATAGAGCAGAGCACATGTGGCTGAGGGAAGTTGCACCGGTGAGGGTGAACTTCGCATTAAGCTTCTTTTGATCCTTGTCTTGCACATATCTATGCTATTTACTGCTTCAAGGATGTTTTTCTTTTCAATTAGAACTCCTTCCCCAAAGCGCCCCGCGATAAGTAGGCTTTTCGTTGCCAAAATTGATCCATTCACAGGCTGTTCTATATCCTTTAGATTATCAGATCTGTTTTTGAACACTTGATTCTTAAGTTTAGTTTACCTTTTTATTATGTTCGTTCTATCAGGAGAAACTGAAGATACATTTATCAAGGCACTACGTATGCGGCAAATGAAGAACTCCTATGTGGCTCTGATGATATCCCAGGTAAACATGTATGATAATGTATGAAGTACTTACATTTTGTATAGAATCATCACAAGTAATTCTCTTTTGTAATTAGTTACATCTTATATCATACTTCACTGCTGCATAGGTCTACATGACTGGTATTTTGCTGTTTTCTGCGTCATTTTTTTTCTGTGAAACACTTCCAATTAGTATTCAGTTTCATCAATTGCAACGACTTATTTTGTTTTTCAAGAAGATCTGAACCAAGAGCATGTTACAGTGTTGAGAAATTAAATACTTGGATATGGTTGGCCAAAATCTTAGAATTTTGATCTCTATTTTTTTGGAGATTTAATAGCATGTTATGGTGTTGAGATATTAATATTCAGTTAGGATTTCACCCAAATCGGAGAAATTTAGCATCTATAATTATGGATTTGAAAGTTTGAGGGTAGTTATCTGGATATGCTTTTTGTAAGGAATTTAACCTTAGGTTTGTCTTGAATAAGTGTTAATGAGGAAAAAACTTGCTAATATACCGAGGGAAGATCCCTTCTTCATGTTTCATCTTTTCTTCCCCCCTTTTTCTTTTTAATTTTCATATTATAGCGGAAAGGTCATACAATGTGTTCCAAATGAAGGAAGGTATATTTTGAAAGTAAAGCGTGTATCGAACTTTAAAGTTTGTGAGGGAGAGCTTGTATACAAGGTATTCAGTTTAGAATTTTTATGACTAATCTTAAAGCTTCAAAAGTCATGAATTTGCTGTTGATACAATATAGATCTGTAATGTTTTATCTCTTCCAAAGTAGTATCCTTCATCATCATCATCTGCACCTTAATCCATCTATATTGGGCCGGTGGCATGAAAATTATAGTGTGAAATAATTGTCAAAGTTAGTTAATACTAAAAAATCATGGAAAACATAAAGTAGCAAAGTTTTACGCCGGATGCCTTTCGTGTCGCAACCTTCATACGAAGGAGAAATGATATGAAATTCCAGTAATTGATATCATTATAAGTTTTTCCATTTGCATGGAGACGGTGGATGAGTTGAGATAATTGTTATAGTCATGTCCAATTACAGGATTGATATTGTAAAATCAATATGTACCTTATGGAACATGACGTAAATACTTAAGAGCATTTTGGTTGACATAAGTTTATTAAGAGTAAACTTTGTTGCGCAAAGAATCACTCAAAAGACGCTAGATATCAATTAGAAGCATGTTATAGTGTTGGGAATTAAATATTTGGTTATGGTTGGCCAAAACCTTAGAATTTTGATATCTATGTTTTTGGAGATTTGATAGTCAGTTAAAAGCATGTTATGGTGTTGAGATATTAATATTCAGTTAGGATTTCACCAAAGTCAGAGAAATTTAGCATCTATAATTGTGGATTTGAAAGTTGAGGATCTTTTCCTATGATTTGTTCAACTTTGCAAATTAGGGTATTAAGTTGGATTTTAGTTATCCTTTCTTTGTTCATTAGCATTTTCTCAAGGAAACAAATGGCATTGTTGTCTTAAGTTAGTCAATAGATACTGATGCAAATAGCAATCAGTAATCGGAGGCAATAACTGTTGAATCTATTGAGAATAAGCTGGTTCTTGCAAAAAACTGAAACTCTGCTCTCAATCGTTTAAGCTGCGTTCATAATCCTAAATCAAGGGTATAAATACACATCCAAAAAATAAGCATTAAGATCCCAATAGTTAAAAGTCCAATAATTAAAGTAGCTAAATAAATAAATAATGGGCCTGGACATAAAACTAAACTAAAATATAATAACTAAAAGGATTTTTTCCTATTCCAATGCTCCAAGGACGCCAACACAGCACCATCTATATCAGATACTTATTTTAAAAGTATTATCTTTGTTTAGATGGCACTAATAATTATCTTTGTTTAAATGGCCCAGGCGACGAAGCATATTTGTTTTCTCTCAACCATATAAAACTCTGTCCTTCGATCACTCTCAGGCATGTCCTTAGAAACATGCTATATAAGTCGATTCCACTTATAACTCGATCTAGGTTACCACCATGCGTGGAGATGGTTTCCTAAGATTTTCTCAATCTGCTCATGTGTATAAGAGGATACGAACAGATAGGCTATCTAACCAAATACAAGATAAACCAAGAAAATGAGGACACAACCTATGCTCATATAATAAAGTGTAACGTAAAGAAAGGAACCCTAGTTTATAGGTACAGAAAAGGAAACAGCATAAAACAACTTCCCTAAGCTAGCAAAGAGAATGCCCAAAGTTTTAAGGATTTCTTGTTTTATTCTAATTATTTAAAAAATTCTAGAAAAAACTTCTAAAATATCGACAAGCTGAACTGTACAAATTATACATGCTCAACTTGTCTACAAATTTCTCGAAAGTCAGCTTAGGAAAACATTTAGTGAGGATGTTTGCAGCTTGCTCGAGGGCAGGCACATAAACCATACAAAATGGCTTCATCCTCAATCCGCCGCCTTGATGAAATGTTGATCAACTTCAACTAGTTTTATCCTGTCATAATGTACCAGATTGTGGCAAATGTAGATTTTTTGCTGAAGCTCTGTTATCATCTTTATCTCTTCTAACAGTAACTTTATTCAGAAAATTTCACTATTCCTAGCTACCAGCACTTGTTTTTTCCTTCTTCGCCATATAATAAAGTTCCCCCAAACAAATGTACAGTACCTTGAGGCTGACCTATCCCGGGCAAGTATGCGACAAGTAGATGGGCTTCCCTACCAATCGTTGATATATACCACGATGCATTCTGATCCGGGTCTTTATTCGGATTAAATGGCGTGTCTGTCAGTATTTTCTGTAATACTCATGAATTGGTTTTCACAATCAATGCCCTGTACTTCTCTTGGGCTTTCAAATGTGTAGTAAGAATTCAACAAGATGCTACAATCAGGCCAAACCCCTCATAACCAGGGATTCTTCTATACCCAATGATGGTAAGCGAATATGTATATAAAGTTAGGTTTCCTTATTTCCATCCCCCCCTCAAAATGATGTTGGGAGGATCATGAAGTATCAATTTTCTAATGAGAAACTGATGACGCTGCCACGGAAGGGCTTTCTTGAATATGTCGGCTATTGAAGCGCAGTAGAAATGTGAGGGATAGTACTGGCGTTATTCATGTAAAATTTTCTTGTATAATGACAATCCACTTTGATATGCTTGGTGCATTCATGAAGGACGAATTCAGAATCACAACAATTCACACAACACTATTATTATCCGCATGCAGGGAAGTAGGATTTTTGCTGAGGGAAGCCTATTTCAGCTAATATTCCACGAAGCCATATAATCTCAGACCTTAGTCCTCGACCGCCTTGTGCATGAGAGTGCATAACAAAGTCAATTTTGAGATAAGCAAGGTCGGATGAAGGAATAAGATCAACTCCATGAGAATGCGCATTAAGCACAATGTCATGAGCATCATGTACTATAACATCTTCACCTTGTAAATTCGACTCTCTTTATCCTTTTCATACAAATCCAATGCTTTAAACTCGTACATAACCAAAGCACTTTGAATGATCTTCAATAATCGATGCTTCTACAGTCAAGTACAGTGCAAGCAAACCATTACCATAATTCTCATGAAAAGTATTCTCTTTGAGCTCTATTCACGATGAGATTATCTTGTACATTGGAATATTCCATTTCATTCTTCACCAACTCGACATGAGCTTCTATTGGAAGTTTCTCAACAATCACAGTCGCTTCATCCAGACATGGATCAGTCAACTCCTTACAATTAAAGCATATACTCTCAGCCATTATCTTTGAAGTAAGATTAAATTTTCTCTTCATAATTTTCAAAATTGGTTGCAACAAAACTTGCAACCTCTCCCTTTCACTTTCTTGAAGAATTTCACTCACAATTATCTCCAAATATCCAAGGATATCATCTCCATGATAATCCTTTATGCCAGTGAGAAAATGCTAGAACATTTCAATAATCAAATGATCACAATTTAGGTCCATTAATAATACTTTTTGCAATTAGCCATTGTTCCAAGAATAATTCTTCTCTTTTCATGTAATACCATAAATGCGTGAGACATATCCTCAAAGCATGAAATAATTAATTGCATGATAGCATCGAGTGTGTTCTCATCACATGGAGTATCAAGGATGGTGATTCTAATTATTTCACTAAGCCAAGAAGCAACTAATCTTACCTGGTAATCATGATGTTGCAATACGTCTGGCACGACCAATACTGGCAACAATCGAGAAAGTTCATCTTGTATGTATATATTACATGACTGGTCCACTCCAAGCAGCAAGTCGTGTACTCCATGAAGACTCAAAAGTAATATTAGATCCAAGTCTTGTATAACGCATATTTTAGATCACGGATTGAAATTGATTATTTACCTCTCTTGAGTCTCATCCCCAAATTAAACCATAATTCCGTAACGTAATATTCGAAGCTCAAAGCAAATTCGAGATGACCAAACTTCCGGTAGTATGTCTTAGTAATTTGCTTCCAGTTCAACAGGGGATGTTCACTTTGACAGTCTCCTTCACCACATGATCGGCGGCTGTGAGGTCGGCACTCGAGGAAAGAATCGCAGCAGACATGAATGGCGATGGCTTGTACATGATCAGCCGCGAAGGGCAAAACCATGGTGGCAAACTGCGACGGATCTGGACTGCGGCGGAGCTGGACTATGATAGCGCGGAAACTAGCAGCAGGAATCCAGTGGCTAGCGGCTATGAACAATAGTGACGGTGGCGCTGGGTGGTGGAGGACCGTGGTGCGTGGTGATAGGATTCTAACGGGAGATTCCGCATGAAACGTTCACTTAGTTGAGAATTCCACCCCTGTAAGCTAAGCCCTTTTGATATGAGTCCCTCCTCCTTAGGAGCGAATCTATTCTTGAGCAGCAGCGGTGGCTGTATATGGCGGCAGTGCCGGAGTGCGGTAGTGAACTAGGGTTCGTACGGTAGTTTCTGATTTTCCTTTTTTTTTTAATTCAGAAAATAGCAGATTAGGGTTTCTACGTTATGATTTTTTTTTTTTTTTTTTTTTTTTGCGAAAATCAGAAACCATTAAGACAGGATTTCGGAACTGATTTGGGGACTATGAACAGTAAATACGAAAATTTTGTTGTTTGCAGCGGAAAAAGAAAGCACGCGAAAGGAAATCATTTTCGATGCCAAGTTGATAGAGAACGTAATGCAGTTATGAGAGAAATTGAAGTAACAAGACCAGGAATCGAGAGAAAATTCAATATCAAATAATCAACAATGCCAATAATAAAAGAAGTGAATAAAAATGCAGCTCTTAAGCCTTTATTTATCGGCTAGGAATCCTAATTAAACTGGGAAATAGAATCCTACTAAAATATAAATTACTAAATATTAAAATTCTAAAAAAAACTATAATAGGAAATAACTCATACTTAATATTTATATCTCCTCTCTTGATTTCCATCATTGTCGATTTAGGTTTTAGGATTTAGGGTGTCAGAGTACATAGCGGATATACGGTATTGTCTCGAAACTTGGGTAGGAGGTTGGACAACCAACGGATTGTCACAGTACAGTGGGAATAGACCGAATGTGCCTGAAATTTTGTTAATTTTGAATCGTGCATATACTTTCTCATGACATTGCCTTTGACGGAATATGCTGTTTAATGTCTTAAATGATTTCTTTTGCAAATCTATATTCTGATTAGCAAGTTATTTATTTTCAGTATTTTTGATCGTTGAGAGACCAGAAAGAAAGAGGGGTAGCGGCCTAATCATTATGTTTCTACTTATTATACGAGTTAACAAAATCTGCATTTCTTGTTCTAGTATCATGGCTGACACCATTAATATTTCTTTTCTCTAAGACAGTGCTATCTAAAACTGTAATTGTTGACCATAATCAAAATTTTGAGGTTGGAATATGCACCATGGTTGTCACTATGTTAATTTCATCTTTCAAAACCTTCTTTTCCGGTTTACATTATAAAAAAATGTTCCTTTTATGTCATTTTATGTTTCTATTTTTGCGAAATTTTCTGCTTTCTCACTTGGTAGAGATCTTGGAGTTCATGCCTCTTACATTCTCACACAGTGAGCATCTACCATTTCTTTTTTCAAATCGGTCGTGCTTCTTTGTTGCAACGAGAACAGAATTTACGAATCTGACTCGTTTCTGGTTTAATGATATTTCCTTAAAATTGTGAACTTGTAACTTAATTAATCTGTTAAATGTTAACATCTTGTTTGTTCTTTGTTATTAGGGCACCCCAATGATGCTAATGGGGGATGAATATGGTCATATCCGTTTTGAAAATAATAACAGATATGGGCATGATAATGCTCTTAATAATTTCCAATGGGGACAAGTATGTACTTGCTTGATTTTTAACTTCGTTTCTTTGTATATATCCAGTAATTTTGTAAGGTTAGATCAAAGTTATCGACAGTTGAGAGACAAGAAGAAAAATCTATTTAGTTTTTTCTCGGAGATGATAAAATTTAGACGGGGTCATCATGTCTTCACAAAGGTATTTTTTTTTGTGTCTTTTGATGCATAAGTTCTCTGTTTCTAGTGAGCAGTTATCAACTTTATGTTGCTTTTATTGAATGCTGAATGCTACATTCTTGGTGAATCAATTTTGACATGAGCAATTTATGTTTTTCTCTATGTGAAAGTTTTGAGCAAGAATATAATGCACTGTCGAGTTTGCCAACCACCTCATTGGCCTTTATCTCTTATCAAATATCTCTGTCTTTGTGACACCTTCAAAAGTGGAAGCGAAGAGGAAGGTGGCCATATGGCAACGCCTTAAATGGTGGAACCTTAAAAATGACACTTGGTGTCTTCGGAGATAAGGTGGCTAAGGAAGATGTGTGGGAAGTGAGTAGCAATACAAATGTATGTGGGCTAGGGTTGCACAATGCCTGATTAGGACCAGGAAGAAGTATTGTGCGAGTCTAAAGGAAGTCCCCCTATACAAAAGGATGTGTGGTGGTGGGGTGACGAAGTCTAAGATTAACTGAAGCATAAGGAGAGTTCAAATTATGTCAAAAGGAGCAAACTAATCAAGGCTTTGAGAGGTATAAAGCAGCAAGAGAGAGACAAAGAAGACGGTTAGCGTCTAAAGACTAAGGCCTATGAAGACTTATACAACCGACTGGAAACATAAGGGGGGTAAAATGAGGTTTTTAGACTTGCCCATGCTCGATATAGACGCACAAAAGATTTGACCAAAGTTCTATGCATAAAAAACGAAGGTAACCTTTTGGTGGGAGAGGATGATGGAAACTCTCGCAGGGATAGGTATTTTTGCAGGCTATTTAATGAAGGGGCTGATGGGGATATACATTGGGGTTATTTAATCAGTACGTCTGAGGTTGGGGAAGCTTTGAAGAAGATAGAAAAACGGTGAAGTTGGATCAGTTAACATTTCTATAGAAGTGTGGAAGTGCTCGGGCACCAAAGGTATTGCTTGGTTAACTAGATACCAGAAGTTTGGAGGAAGAGTACATTGGTCTCTATATTCAAGATCAAAGAGGATATCCAAGATTGCGATAATTACTGTGAGAACAAACTTATGTATCATACGTTGAAGTTATTGAAGAGAGTTCTCGAAAGGAGGATACATCATACTACCTGTTGTGTGGCGATTAACACATCTCGACGGCGATCGACGTAAGGGACGAGCGACCGAGTCAGCGTCAAATGAGCCACGGCACGCCTACCAAACGAAGATCCCAGATCAAGTTCAAGTGCCGAGCGATCGACATCCAGGGCAATCGTCTCTTGGCACATAGCGATCGAATCTGTGCCCGATCAGGGACGACCGCCTCATGCCACGTGTAAAACCAACATTCGTCATATCTACCAAGACCGGATCTCGGAGTAAAGACCCACGTGCAGATCTGGAAAAGGCACCGTAGGAAAAGGCCTTTGACTCCGGCCCATCAACAGCTGTCAACGACAAGGACAAACCTCACCTACCGGAAGACCCGCCGAAAGGTCCAAAGTGGACCTCCCAAGAAAGCGACGTAAGGCACATGGCATCTTCTCACTGGTTCACACAGCTGGCTATCAGTAGCAGCCGCGGACTTTAAGGAAACCAACCCATGTGCTGAAGACGATCGCCCGCTTATTATAATACAAGAAAGGCGATCGCCCGCTCGGGATCAAGACATCCCAACTACCTCCTCTTCTATAAATAGAAGGCTTCCTGCACTTGGAAACCTCTCGGCTTTTCTCTTAACTCTGTCTAGGATTTCCCTCTCAGAACCTCTTAACCAAAAGACGGTCGGCAGAAATGAGAACTCCCTACATTTCAAGAACTAACAGAGCTTTAACTCTGGTTCTTCCAACAATCAGCAGCACTCAAAAGCTAGATAACTAGGGTCTTTACACTCATTGTAATTGTACTCTAAATATTAATATTTGTACTCCCAAGTATTCGTATTAATAATATCTCGCGAGAGCATTCAAGCCCGGGACTAACAACCCTAGCAAATCTTGTGTTATTTACTTCCCCACAGACGTGCTCTCGCATTTTGTTTGTTACTCGTCCATTCCAGCATATAATATCCAGATAATATTTCTTTCGCCCATGTTCAGGCACCTTACGAAGGACATCCCCCCGACCTGTGCAATCTTCCGCGCCAAGGCTGCAGACTTTTTGGCCAGACGGAGGTTGCTCGCCCTTCGCCAAGGCGAGGGGGCAGAGACGGCGATCGCCAACTCCAACAAGGTGGTCGCCAAGCCACCCGGTGATTTTAGGACCTTCAAAGATGTGGAAGCCCATCTATACCACAACCTCAATCTATCTCCGGCTCATATTTTCTACGCGATCCAGGGGCGCGAGCGGCTAAGCAAGCCGAAGGCGGTAAGAGACCACGGTCATCTGGACCGCAAAAAATTTTGTGCTTACCACAAGAGTCCCATACACAACACCGATCAATGCCAAGACCTCCTCAGACAACTATGGAGATTGTTTGAGGAGGGCAAACTGGACAGTCTAGTAACTTAGCTGGAGCCCGGGCGGAAAGGTTCAACTGCCGTGATCAGCGTCAGAACGACGATCACCAGTCTCCCAATCCGATTTCCATAATCAAACACGGCAAGCCGGAGGATTCATACGATTCGATCCTCCCGATCAACCCTGGCGGCCAGATCTTTATGCTTCAATCAAGAGGTGGAAACTTCGGAGGTCTTGTAATACCCCGATTTTTCGGATATATTTTTCATTTATATATTGGATATCGTGGATGGTTAATTATGCTCGAGGACGTTGTGAATGTTTGATAATGTTATTGAATTGAGTATATGTATTGATTTTGCCGTATGTTCGTATTCGGTATGTCGTGACTTTGGACAGGAATTGCTGTAAATGGCTAAGTATGGAAGCCATTACGTACGTTATGTGTTGAAGCTTACGTACGTTAAATTGGTAGAGTTACGTACATTATGGCCGAGACATTACGTACGTAACATGGGAATCAGGCGATCAAGTCGTGGTCGGTAGGTGGGACCCTGTGTCGGCAACTTTCGGCGGAGGATGTTGATAGGTGAGTCAACATACGTGTTACATACGTTATACAGGACGTGTTACGTACATAATACGACCATTGTACTGTAGCAAGTCAACTGGTATATTACGTACGTTATATGGCATGGGTTACGTACGTAAGGAAGTTCACGTTTTGAGGCAGTAGGGTCTGGGATGGCATTACGTACGCTAACCAGGACAAGATAGCGTACGTAAGAGGTGTTACGTACGTTAACTTGGGAATGTTACGTACGTAACGAGCGGGGAGTTTATATAAGGAATGGCCGTCATTTAATTTCACTTCAGCATTTCTTTTCGTTTTTCATCTCTAAACATTGAGAGAGGGATATTTTGGCTCTCCTAATTCGATTTTGAGCTTGAGGGATTGGATTTGGAGCTTGGATATGGAATTATTGATGATTCTTGAAGTGATTTCTTGTGTATTCCATATTCTAAGAGGTATGTTGGATAATCCTCCTTTTCATTTCGGATTTTTGATGTTGTTATTGATAAATGATTCATATGAAGATGATTAAGATGTGTTTGTTTCGATTCTTGAGGTTATATGAGGTGCATGTTGAAGGAAGATGATGATATGTTGGATTATGTCTTGATTATGTTGTTATGATTATGGAATCATAATATTCTTGATGTTTTTGGTAGTATTGCTTCGATTTTTGATGCTAAGAAGATCATATGTTGAAGAACATGATGATATACACCTTGAATTATGATTAAGGATTGGTTAGATGTTAGAAAACATCGGATTATGTTCTTTTATGGATTGTGAACGTGAATTCGGATAATTCATGTTCTTGAAGAATTCATAAGTTATACATGTTATGATTTTGGAAGGATTTCGGATAATTGGAATGTGATTATTCACGGTAATAATTGGTAAATTGTTCCTTACGAATTTACTAGTATAACAAGAAGGAGTCTTGTTGATTCTAATTTAGAATTAAAATCGGAATCGAATATGTTATGAAACCCTTGATATCAAGATGAATTGATCACTGATTTGAGGAATGTGTTGGTGTTTTGGGTATGAATATGGAATATTCATATCTATAATTAAGTTATGTATTTTGGTACAATATTCATATAGGTATGATTCCGGATTTGATAAGATTACGACTCACTTTTGAGTTTGAGAATTCATAGGTAATTAACAAGTGTTCAATTTGGATAATGGAATTATTTGAAACCTTTGGAATATGGCTATCTATAATGTTGAGTTGATCGAATTGTCCGGATTGATGATGATAACCGGTAATTGGGTTATATTATGAATTTACAAGGAGGAAACTTGTATCCGTATTTAAGATTGAATTTGAAATCGGTAATGTTAGACCCTTGTTGGTTTAAATTGACTATTGATATGATTATCGGATTATGAATTATGTTATGGTTTTAAATTCGTGATCGATTGATTTAGTTGTTCGGATTTGTGTCTAATCGGGATATGGTGGAACCGTTGGGTTTATTGATCGGTTATATTGATTATTGAGTTGCGACTTGCATTATGGATATGAGTTCGTATTTGTTGAGTTGGGTTATTTGGTTTTATGTATATGATCGAGGTTTCATTGAACCGTTGAGTTTGTTGGTTGGGTATGTCGGTTATTGATTTTTATCGAATGTGTGTTAATCGGTTATTGCAATAGGTTGTGATGTTTGATCGTGGTTTATGACCTTTGTGTTGCGGTTGAGGCTGAAGAATTCGTAGATTGCTTTTGGTCGGGGCTGAGGAGCTCGTAGACGAAGGCAATGGATTTTGGTAACGACTTCATGGTATCGGTATCGAGGCAAGTTTATACTTGTTCAGTTTATAATATTTGATGAATGGTTTCGTTTTCATTTCATTTATAATTCATATAGCAATGTTATTAGAAATTTAAGTTGTCGGGATAATAGTTTGTGCATCATACTCTGGTTTATATTAAATCATAAGGTATATGATTTAATTGTGTTCAAGGAAGACGTGAGTTATCTTTCGTCAAGGATATAGAATATCGGATATCGAGGATAGTTATCATGTCGATATTGATGTCAGGATGGTGGTTTGTTGGTATAAATGGACTATACCTATTTCGGGATTATTCGTATAACTGTGTGTTCGTTCAGGGATGTTGGTTCGTGGAAAGGATGTTGTCTCCGACTTTGAGGTAATTTATGTATTGTTCAGTTATGAGATAATTATTATGTTGAGTTGTTGTATATTTTGTACGTTGAGGCTTCGTGTATTGAGATTCATATTGGTTGTTCGTTGATGGATGTCGATCCCAGAACTGTTGTCTGAGATTGTTGATCGTATGGATTATCCCTTGGGGTTTGTAATACCAGGATTGTTGTTTTGAATATTGATTGGTCGTGTCGACTTTTCATTGTCAGTATGTTGTTGTTCACTTCGGTGAGTCTTTTGATCCATATTGGATATGTGTTTCTTTGAGTTTCGTTGTCATGTTGCATCGTGACATATCTGGAGTCATATCTGCGTTCCGATTGGATATTGTGTAGGATTTTTAGCCGGGTACATATATAGTCATGCGTGAATATTTTCCGTGAAAGGCTGTGCACATGAGACGTAGTTCGTTGAGGCTAATTAGGTACATTGTCCCACGTATATCCTGGATTCCGTATATGGGGTGGACATGTGCACTGACACATATTCGGATCGGGCGTACTATGACGTCCATCTTTGAGCCATACTGTTTGGTCGTTCATAGTTCCATGTATGATTGGATATGTTCGACGGTTTGTGGCTGGTTGTTCATACGCCTGAGGGGTATGTTCGACATTCGGAGTTATTTATTTGAGATCCATTATTGTTGATCATTTGGAGTTTACCTTGTTGATGGTATTCTCGGTTATGATTGGTCCTTTGTTGATCATTTGGAGTCTACCTTGTTGAGGGTATTCTTGGTTATTGTTGATCTTTGTTGATCGTGTTGGGAGTTTACCATGTTGAGGGTACTCTCGGTTATCATTGATTCTTTGTTGGTCATATTGGAGTTATCATGTTGGTGATATTCTCAGTTGACGTATTGGTTGATCTGGTTATTGATCGTATAAGCATTCGGACTGTACGTCGATGTTCGGGATTTGTTATCATTATCATGTGGTAGTTGATCTACAGATATGTTGTGTACTATTGATTTATCCAGGTTGATTTTTGATTGTGTAATCCGATGGACGAGATTTGGCACGGATGAATTATTTCATGATTATGAGTTATGAGGATGTTTTGAGGATTTTTGATATTATTTGAATACAGTACAGTTGGTTGTGGTTGAGTTCATTTCGTCATTTGAGAATGCGAAATGTGAATTATGGTAAGGATCGATTTGGTATGGATTGCCATGAATTGGTAAGGTTATGACGGTAAGTTTACATTGGTAGTATTCTTACAGTATTATTACATTGGTATGTAATTATTTATGATGATGTGATCGTTATCATTGTTGAGTATTGTGGCTGACCCCGTCGTGGGTTTTATTTTTAGGTACTCGGAGATCGAGCTAGTAGCGGTCTTGAAGGGGTGAGCTTCCCGATGTGATACTGGCGGTGGCATGTTTTTGAGTATTGAGTATTTATTTCTGGTTATTTTATTTCCGCTGCAAATGTGTCTTTTGAACTGTGTTTTTATCCGCTGCATGTGTATATTTCGAAATGGCTTTTCGGTATCTTTATCCGCTGCATGTGTGTATTTTAAATGGCCTTTTGGCATTTTGCGAACTTGGGTTATTTCGTTAAACCCTTTTTCCTAACTATTTTATCGGTACGTATAAGTGGTAGCTTAACGTACATTTTGAACTGTCGAGAATTGGCACTTTGCCTTGTATTTTCAAATGGTATTTTATGACGGTATTTGAGAACTATTCTTTTGAAAATATTTGAGTATTTAAAATATTACCGTCATTGGCCTTTTGACATTTTTAAACATTTTTGAAATGGTTTTGTAAACGGTTTTTAGCCTGGTGGGTTCCGGTGCGGGGCCCACGGCGCTGTAATAACCCGGATGGTTTCGGGGGTGTTACAGGTCTCTCCCCAGTTTCCACCATGTCAAACGAAAGGCCACTGCCCAAAGCAACGTCTCTAAAAAATGGAGGACTCGCTCGCCATCTAAAGTTCATCATCTAACATGATGGACCTAGGCACGAGATCGCCTCCCTCAGCAAAACGTATACCGTCGAGGATCGCCATCTAACATGACGATCCGAGGTAGAAGAGTGCAGCCATGGTCCTGGAGGTCGATGGAACCGACAGCTTCGTCCATGCAAGGTTCTTTTGGGCTGTGATCGCATGCCCTTCGTTTAAATACGAGGCGGGCGTAGCCGAAGGACCCTCCAAAAAAATCTGTGGACACGCACGCCTGCCCTCAAAGGTTTATCATCTAACATGGTGGACCCGGACAATGCGACGCGTCCCTACCCGTGTCACAACGTATACTGTCGAGGATCTCCATCTAACATGACGATCCAAGGTAGAAAAGTGCTAACAAGCCGTGGTCGTGGAGTCGATTAATCCGACGACGGCCTGTGCTAGGACTCCTCCAGACTAAGAACGCTCGCCCTTCGTTTAAATACGAGGCGGGCGCAACCTAATGGAGGGCCCTCATAATAAAGTGATTCGCGAGACAAACCTACAGGTGGAATATCGCTCGCGCAAAAGACATGGTCATGGAGGTCGGTCCATCGAACTCTGCGACCATGCACGGTTCCTCAAGACCGAGATGATCGGCCTTCCTCGAGGAATCTGCAAAATTGAAGACTGCAAAGAGCTGAACCAAGAATCAGTCCGCTCAAGAAAACAATCGTCTGGTCTATAAAGAGTTGAGTCGCTCATCTGTAATTCAAACAATCGCCGGTAACACCACCTCACCCAATGCCTTCAGCATCGGAGCGAGCTGGGGGGCAATTGTTGTGTCGCGATTAACACATCTCGACAGCGATCGACGTAAGGTCTGAGCGACCGAGTCCGCATCAAATGAGCCACGACACACCTACCAAACGAAGATCCCAGATCAAGTCCAAGTGCCGAGCGATCGACATCCAGGGCAATCGTCTCTTGGCACATAGTGATCGACTCTGGTGCCCGGCCAGGGACGACCGCCTCATGCCACGTGTAAAACCAACATCCGTCATATATACCAAGACCGGATCTCGGAGTAAAGACCCACGTGCAGATTCGGAAAAGGCGCCGTAGGAAAAGGCCTTTGACTCCGGCCCATCAACAGCTGTCAAAGACAAGGACAAACCTCACCTACCGATAGACCCGCCGAAAGGTCCGAAGTGGACCTCCCAAGACAGCGACGTAAGGCATATGGCGTCTTCTCACTGGTTCACACAGCTGGCTGTCAGTAGCAGCCGCGGACTTTAAGGGAACCAACCCATGTGCTGAAGACGATCGCCCGCTTATTATAATACAAGAAAGGTGATCGCCCGCTCGGGATCAAGACATCCCAACTACCTCCTCTCCTATAAATAGAAGGCTTCCCGCACTTGGAAATCTCTCGGCTTTTCTCTTGACTCTGTCTAGGATTTCCCTCTCAGAACCTCTTAACCAAAAGACGGTCGACAGAAACGAGAACTCCCTACAGTTCAAGAAGTCACAGTGCTTTAACTCTGGTTCTTCCGGCAATCAGCAGCACTCAAAAACTAGATAACTAGGGTCTTTACACTCATTGTAATTGTACTATAAACATTAATATTTGTACTATCAAGTATTCGTATTAATAATATCTCGCGAGAGCATTCAAGCCCGGGACTAACAACCCCGGCAAATCTTGTGTTATTTACTTCTCTACGGACGTGCTCTCGTATTTTGTTTGTTACTCGTCCATTCCAGCATATAATCTCCGGATAATATTTTGGATAACAACACTACCAATCTCTGAGAACCAGTTTGGATTCATGCCAGGAAGATCTACGATGGAAGTCATTTTCCTACCAAGGAGACATATTAAACATTATAGACACATGCAAAAGGACCTTCGTCTGGTGTTTCTTGACCTGGAAAAGGCATATGACCAAGTCCCTCGAGGTATTCTTGGGAAGGTTTTGGAGAAAAATGGAGTTTTATTGCGTATATCGGAGCAATCAAGGGTATGTGTGATGGAATGGAGATGTCGGTTAAGACGAGTGGAGGAAAGAGTAAAGAGTTCCCCATTACAATTGGATTACACCAAGTCTATGCTTTGAGCCCTTACTTATTTGCTATGGTTGTGGATGAACTCACCAGCCATGTTCAAGATGATGTGCCACGGCGTATGTTATTTGTAGATGACATCCTTTTAGTGGATGAGACAAAGGCATGTGTTAATGCGAAGTTGGAGATATGGAGAGAAGCATTGTAGAATAAAGGATTTAAAATAAGTCGTAATAAGGCGCAAGCATCAAGCAAAGTTTGAGGCAAACAGGCGCATAGATATACAGTTCACACATTCCCACTTTAGCCACCCCTTAGAGACTGCAGTATATTACATGCATACATAGTTGTACTTAATTTGTGTACAGTCAGAGCAGCTGTTACTATTGCAGATTGTTGCAAACGAGAAAGGGCCTCTCTGAAATCAGATGTGCACTTGTAGTATGTAGAACATGTTACTCACTCATTCTAGCTTCATAATGCTCCCATATGCAACATAGGAATATTGTGGATAGTTAGAGCATGAATACTGTAGTGGAATTGATAGCACTAGATCAGGTACCTTCGGGAAAGAGGTCTGTGAGTGTGACCCTATTTATGAGGCCTTAGTCGTTTGATACGAATCAGGCGCAAGAGAAGAAGAGATGGGGCCAAATTTATAAGAGGCGCAAAAGGCTAGGGGTGGTTAAGTAATTATTTTAAGTATGGTATTTATATTTTGAGTTTGAGGGTAATTAGGTAATTATTTTAAGTATGGTATTTATTTTTTAAGTTTGAGGATAATTAGGAAGTTTCCTTATTTTCAGATGTTAATAAATAGAGCTAAGGGGGGATCAGCTAGGGCAGGCTTTGTTTAACTTGTTCTTTACTCTTGTTCCCTCTAAACTCCCTGGTGTTCTTTTCTTTACATATTCAGTAATCAGATAATTCAATATTCCTTTAATTTCATTTTTTTACAAACTAGTTTATATCAAACTGGTATCGAAGAACTTTCCTGAGCCATGCCAAGCACGATAAAGGGATTGACCGGAGAAGGAGTATCAGAAGACGTTCAGGTTCACGCCGGGGACTGCTTTGAGCAATTGGAGCAGGAAATCGATCAACTCCGGGATGAGGCAGAATAGAGACAGGCCATCGCCGATCAACGCCATGCTGAAGTGATGGCTTTATTGTTGAAATTGACGCAGCCGACCACCACCAGCGGTAGCACCGCCTTGACCAGAGCCGCCCTACCCAGCGCTGCAACCTCCTTGCCGCCACCATCTGCCTCGCAACCACCACCCCAGTCGATGCCACAAGCTACCCAATCAACAGCCGCAGCCGTTACGATTCCGCAGTCAGGGCCGCTCCTAGCACGATCGATTCCCGCTATGCCGAATTCTACAGGTATGATTAGTTACTATGCGACTCCTTCTGTGCAACCTGTTATGTTACCACCGACACAACCCTCATGGGCAACCCATGCGATGCCGACCATGCCGGCAGCCACGCCGTACATGGGGGATGGATGGCTCCCTTTCCCTAACCAATTTTCTGATCCTAGAATAGAGGACCAGCGAGTTTTTATCCCACCTTACGCATACGTAGAGGGCTCGAGTTCGAGCAACGGTCGTTTAAGACAACATACTTTGGATTCGGGTTGGGGTTCGGAGAGGAATGGGGGCTGTGGGGTTACCGATGGACCATCGATTAACTCGTTCCCTACTAATCACACCAGTAACCGGGGAGGGTGGGTACCTGGCATCGATCATCGTATGAGAAAGATCAAGATGCCCTTGTTTGAAGGAGAAGATGCATTTAGATGGGTTTACAAGGTGGAACAGTAATTTGATATACAGGGATTGCAGACGTCCGCAGATCGACTTCGAGTCGCAGTTCTATGTTTGGAAGGACCGGTGCTCGCGTGGTATCGTTGGAGTGAGCAGCGCTCACCTTTTCGCATCTCGGAGGAGCTTAAATCAAAATTATTAGACCGCTTTCAGCCGTCGCGGGAAGGTAATTTGTACGAATAATTTTTGAATCTTACGCAAGATGGTACCGCTAGAGAATATATGGGGATGTTTGAATCGTTATCAGCTCAGTTAGGGGGTATACCCGAGAAGGTGTTGGAGGGTAATTTCGTGAAAGGACTTAAACCAGATTTATGTACCTCTGTTTGTATGTTACAACTGAACGGATTGGGGGCTACGATAAAACTGGCGCTTTTAATTGATGAAAGTCAATCCAGGATAGCCATGCCAGTAGGTAAGGTCGTAGCTAAACCCGTAGTTAATCGTGTCACAACAGTTGGGTCCAGCACCCATGGGTCGAGCGGTGGTAGTGGGAAAAGATCTACGGTAGTTCCGGCGACTAGAGCTCCATTTAAACGAATGACAGAAGCCGAAATGGCTGACAAAAGAACAAAAGGATTGTGTTTTCGGTGCAATGGCAAGTTCGGGCCCGATCACAAATGCCCAGAAAAGATGTTGCAGATATTATGGGTGACAGATGACGGCGAGGAGGATGAAGTCGAAACAGAGGACCATGTTCATCTCGACATGGTCTCTGTGTCTGCCAGTTCAGTAATGGGATTCATAACCCCGCACACTATGAAGCTTCAGGGAAAAATTAATGGGCACGACGTGGTAGTCTTAATTGATAGTGGAGCAACACATAATTTCTTGTCGCAATACCTGATTGAACCACTCGGTCTTAAGGTAAAAGAAGGGCATGAAATAGGGGTAATGTTGGGTAATGGCCAATTCGACAAAAGTTATAGATTTGTAGGAGAGTGATACTAGCACTTACTGGGTACCAGATGACCGATGATTTCTATCCTCTTGAGCTGGGTAGTACGGATGTAATATTGGGCATCAAACGGCTTAATACCTTGGGCGACACGTGTGTCAATTGGAATAAATCGATTATGTCGTTTATGGTTAATGGGGAACATGTTACGTTAAAAGGGGATCCCAGTCTTATTCGAGTCGATTCAACCATGCAGGCCCTGGTTCGCAGTTTACTATCAGTGAGTGAAGGGTACCTCGTGGAGGTTAGTATTTTGGCTGGCATTGGAGGACCGATGTCACAGGTCCACCCGGAGTTAGATGATCTACTCGCCAAATTCGCGGACGTTTTCGAATTACTTGTAACACCCCCAGATTTAACCGGGAATATTACAGCGCCGTGGGCCCCGAGATGGAACCCATAAGGCTAAAGGAAATTTTCGCAAACATTTACAAATGCCCAAGAGGCCGACGACGGTACTATCTTTAAAACAATTGAAGACTATATAAAATCTGTTTATCAAAACCGTCGTGAAATCTCGTTTTGAAAAGGGCAAGGCCAAACGGCTGAAACTTAATAGTTTAGAAAATGATTTCCAAAGTAACTCAAATTACCAGAAATGAAAGGTCATTTAAAAATACTCACGTAGTGGAAAAGACAAACAATTAAAAATACTCTAGCAGCGGAATACAGCGACTGATTAGGAAAATCAATACACAATTACATGCCCTAGCCAGTATCCTCCGTGAAGTTCATCTCTCCACGACCGCTACAAGATCGATATCTCAAGAACCTAAAAAGAAAGCCCATGACGGGGTCAGCCATAATATCCGACAATGATAACCGTCACATCACATTAATAATTACATTCCAATGAGAATACAAAATAAGAATACGACCAATGTAATCTTATCGTGATAACTTTACTTACTCAAATAATTCTCAACAGAACAACCATTATCACATCTCACATATCGTACTCGATTAACCAATCAATTCGAACATAATGTCTGTATTGTACCTCAAACAATACTCAAGGTTCTCAAACTATCATCACCAACTCACGATACGAAAATATACCATTTCTGACCAATACGATCCATCGGATAGCATCATCAAATCCCAAGACGACAACCGATTGTCCATTAAAAGACAAATACCAAAGGAAAATACGGAATATACCTCAAGATATGAAATGCCACGACAATCATGTCAGTCAAATACTAGGTCGGATCAATACCACACACGGACATGGTCCTAACACAAGACCTACAAATGCATACTCATATGACAATGTCAATATGCTCAAAACAATATCAACAGTGTATACTCAATGGAAATCCCATGACCCAGCGCCCTCAGCATAGGTCCCAAGATGATCCTACCAGATCAACACGAGGTGGATAACCAACAATATACATATACACAACAACATATGCAAAACCAACGATGCGAATCCATATGATTCCATCAACACAACACTGGTGTAACACCCCCAATCCGCTCAGGGATATTACACGCCGTAGAACCTTTCCTCAAGGATCTACCAGACTGGTAACAATATAGAACATCTCAACAATGCCTTTAAGTCTAAAAAGACTCCGTAGACCGATTTGGTCTTTCAATAAATACATACAACTCAAATACATTACATGCCCATGCAGGGGTCGAATACAACACACTCCCGTACAACGGGAAAGAATACTGCAGCGGAAATAAAATACAACTAAACCAATGACATCATACGAATCCTCGTGTGATTAGTATCGTTCATCTTTCATCATCCTTCGTGCCGACCCTGTGTTATGCTCCCAAACCTGAATGCAAAAACAGACATCCACCCCCCGAATACTCGGGGGTTAGAAAAACTCCACTGTTTTGCTAGTGCAAGAACAAAGTGCAAATACGAGCCATACAATTCACATTCCACGAATAACAATAACCAGGAATCCTTAAAAATCCAAACGTAAAGAAAAGTACTTCCCGAGGCAAGAGTTTGGGTAAATATTTCCAAAACTGAAAGATCACAAATAAAGGGAAACAATTTATAAAACAGTTTAAGATGCCATCGAGAGTTTTAATAGAAAACAATTTAGGATTACTGAATCCTTCTCTTTCCAAAAATCAACAGGGTCACACCCCAAAGGTTTTGTTTTCGAAAATAGAAAACCGACAACAATTCGCAGGGCCAAAACCCAAGTCACGTGTCCTCGACGGACATAAAATCAATACCAACTCGTGAAGTTTTTTACTCGTGTTTCCCGGACTCAACCCATTGGAAATCCCGTCGTGGCCCCGTCGAACCAACTCACGGTGAGTAAAATACATTCACTAAATATACACCAACCTGTGAAGTTTTTTACTCGTGAATCCCGGAATCAACCCATTGGAATTCCCTCCGTGATCCCGTCGGACCCCCCGAGGTAAGTAAAATACATTCACTAAACATACACCAACCTGTGAAGTTTTTACTCGTGAATCCCGGACTCAACCCATTGGAATTCCCTCCGTGATCCCGTCGGACCCCCCGAGGTGAGTAAAATACATTCACCACTCGTGAATCCAGGGCGCAACCCATTGGAATTCCCGTCGTGGCCCCGTCGAACCAACCGACGGTGAGAGAAGAAATCATGCACAAATAACATATCACACCAAGGATATCCAAACAATTCACCCAGAGCATCAAACACTTAGCAAAACACCACGTCAAACCACAATGCACCGAAATGAGACAATATACGTCCACACGCAAATACCAAGTGCATCATCAACACCAAACATATCCATATGATTCACATAGTCACTTACAACCCACACAATTTACAAAACACACGCGTTTGAAAGTGAGCCTTTAACGAGGCTAGCCGAATCTTTTGAAAACTCATTTCAAACAAACAAACAAACATACCAAGACGATCACCAATCATCATATCCACAAAATAAGAAATGTATGGATAAGGTACTTGCCTCGAAATCAGCACGCAAGTATCCCGACGAACACGGCTCAACCGGAAAGCTTCGAAATGCCCGATGCTATCGAAACGGAAGACGACGACGAACGAAAGGGTTCAACTCGGTTTCTTCGCAAGAAACTCGACCCTAACAACATATAATCAATAAATCATCGATCATGCGAGGAAGAATAATCGTAAAATGCCCGAAAACCCCTCTAAGACATTTTACCGGACACCTTCAAGGCGTCGGTCAAGAACTCAACCCAAATAACGAATCGATACGATCCAACCATGGAATAACAAGGGAAATGATATAATACATCTAAATAATAATCAATCCATTACAATCCTAAGTTAAAACGGATTAAACGGACGAAATCAACCAAAATACCCAATTTCCCCAAAACTATATTTCTAGAAATCTAACCTTGATTCGGTAGATCGGAGGATGTTATAGGATTGATGATTGATGATATGAACTCCAAGACTTCATGGATTTATTGTCCAACAACATCTCTCCATGATCAACACACCCCCAGCCGCGGAAGAGAAGAAAAACGAGTGAGAAATGGCTGAAGAAAACGTCTGCTGGCCTTAAATAGGCCGACTGCCGGCCGCCTTACGTACGTAACCGGCCAAGGGCTTACGTACGTAACCGGCCATGGCTGAGACGCTGCCCAAAAATGCCGGCATACTTACGTACGTAACCGGCCAAGGGTTACGTACGTAACCGGCATTACGTACGTAACTGCCGAGCGCTACCGTACGTAACTCGGCCAGTGCCGGCCTGGGCCCAGACTGCCCGACCATGACTCGGCCGGGGCCAACTCCGACGGCCCGAACGACCCCGAAACCCGAACCTGAATACAAATCGAAGATACGATTACGAACTACTCGCAAAGATGAATTCGAGCACTAAGAGAACACACGATTCCGACCACCCGAAGGCTCGATATTCGACAACGGAAAGTAATTACCCCAAACTTTGGAAAATTACGAAAATGGCCCAAAACGTCCGAAATACACGATACATGATCGAAACACCAAGCCGAAGCTTGAAACATGAATAATAACATTAAATGAACTTATGAGAAAGTCGAAACAACAGTTTCGGACGAGATTCGCAAGAATCGAACTCAAGTGCGGAAAAACCGCTTAAGAACACGGAACTCAACAAAATGATACCGAAACGAACTCGGATGACAAAAAGTGCAGAATTAATCATTCTCGGAATGACGAAACAGTCATGAGAGAGCCGTCCAAATGGACTTTCGCCGAAAAAAATTTTACCGGAAATCGAAATTACGGGTATTACACACTACCCTCCTTAAAAGAAGTTTCGTCCCGAAACTTAAAACAAGTAGGGAGAAGCAATATCCCGCCAGGAAAACTCAATGAGATACACAAGAAACGCGTAACTTATGCCCATCGGCGAAACGCTACAAGCAACGCAAAGGAATATACGGCGTGAAAACACGCTCCACGACGACTAACACAATGCCTCCGGTAGAGACATAATAAAATCAACAAGTGACAAGCGTCATCAAATAGATAATACAATCGAGTCGATTATCCGAACAATCACAAAACACAACGAACAAAAACCAATATGATTGACCACCCCAACGGTACATCAATCAAAACGCGAGCCAATCGCTGAACAAATACGGAATTCCACCGCCCAAGGGTTGGAAGATCGAAAACGAGACTAATTTCCCGAACTTAAGGGAATTACAAAGGAGTCTGAACGTCCAACAATCACGAAACGAGATCAACAAAAGCCGAACAATCAAACGATCAAACCACAACGACCGAGACAACAAAAATCGAACAATCATGTTCGAATCACGAAGAACAATAAGGTTCCAACAACAACTCCAAGGTTCACATCTCGACTCGAGACAATATATGGTCCGGTGAAAGCAACAAGATGTGCATTCACATGAGATCTACAGAAAGGGAATAGCAATTGAAAAGTCACAACGTCAAACGAGTTATTCTGAAACAATACCACCCTTGTTCGATCAACAAAAGCAAGGGGTAAGGAAAGTTCAGAAAAACGAGTCGATAGAGTCGAAAATACAGAAGTTCAAAATCCGATCCACTTCGAATAAAAGAACTAGTAGAACCAAAAGATGTTACTTCCGAACAAGGTTCACAAGAATCGAACCGAATTCGGAAAAGTCACAGCGATAATCAGATCAACCCAAAACAAGATTATAGCTCGTTCGGACGATGAAACTAAAGTACAGAATAAGTTCAGAAAGTATCAATGAACATGAGCGAATCGATAGACTGGAGGAAGACAAAATACAGAAGTCAAAATAGTACGGGTATTACCTCCGACCTCGTCCACAAAATTCACAAAAACGGGAGCAAGGTAACAAGACACTAAACAACCGACACATAACGGAACCATCAATGATGCACACGGTCATACCAAACCAAGCTCTAACAGCTCGCACATGCTCGACAATGCAGAAATCACTACGAGGCGACAATATTCAATACCAACATCCCACCTCTCACAGAGGGCTAACACAACAAATGTGTGGAAAACGACTCAACGCTCACACCGTCGATTCGATCATACTCGGGAGCAAACATCATAAGGACAATGCGACTTCATACATACCTACCCAGCCCTCAAACGGGAATGGATAGGTTTTAAAAACGAAAACCTCATTATGAAAATAATTTAGAAGAACACCGGTTGATCTTGAGTATCACCTTTCAAAAAAAAGTACAAACGTGAGACATCGTTATCGAGAATTTGGAGAACCATTTCACATTAGATAAAAATGAGGACACTTTCTCTTAGTAAAAACTTTCAGAATATTCGACCCTCGGGTCTAAATAAAAGTGTTTCTAAAACATTGAAAATATCTCAAAACATTTTGATCCTCGAGGTAGAAGAATTTTGAAACATATTGTGCACCTTGGATGTACCACGAGAAAATAATTCATTTTAAAAGTACGTCTCAAAATTTATTTTCTAAGATACTCAACGTTTTCAAAGATAATTCAATGGGCTAGAATGCCCAAAAATTTCAGGTAATTACACGAAACATTATAGCGCCGTGGGTCCCGCGCCGGAACTCACCAGGCTAAAAATCATTTACAACGTCAAAAGGCCGATGACGGTAATATTTCAAAAACTTACAAAAGCCATTTACAAAATACTAAATACCGTCAGAATTTCGCCAAAACGATCCAGGCCATAATGCCAAAAACTCGGTTAAAGGAATCGGTTTTCGAAACAAAACTCAGTTGGTAAAATACCGAAAGCCATTTCAAAAGAACTCACGCAGCGGATAAAAGAAATAAAGTCAAATATGCACAATCTAGCAATGCTACTCCTTATATGAACGAAATATGAGGGTCAAATAACCACATATCAAGAAATCAAAATCCATAAGAAAATTCCGTCACTGAACAAATAATCATAAAAATAGCTCGTGTCACACGAGGCACAACACATAGAAGGGAGAATTACAGCCACAGGTCGCACGAAGATGATGATCGCCCCACGATACTAATCACGACCAACAAACTCAGACGACGCGTCGCGACACGACTCAGTCAGACAAAATCCGACGAGACAAAAAATCAACAGACACCACTGACCCAACAGCCTAGGTTTCCACAACCTGTCTCTGATACCATTTATGTAACACCCCCAATCCGCTCAGGGATATTACACGCCGTAGAACCTTTCCTCAAGGATCTACTAGGCTGGTAACAACATAGAACATCTCAACAATGCCTTTAAGGCTAAAAAGACTCCGTAGACCGATTTGGTCTTTCAATAAATACATACAACTCAAATACATTACATGCGCACGCAAGGGTCGAATACAACACACTCCCGTACAACGGGAAAGAATACTGCAGCGGAAATAAAATACAACTAAACAAATGACATCATACGGATCCTCGTGTGATTAGTATCATTCATCTTTCATCATCCTTCGTGCCGATCCTGTGTTATGCTCCCAAACCTGAATGCAAAAACAGACATCCACCCCCCGAATACTCGGGGGTTAGCAAAACTCCACTGTTTCGCTAGTGCAAGAACAAAGTGCAAATACGAGCCATACAATTCACATTCCACGAATAACAATAACCAGGAATCCTTAAAAATCCAAACATAAAGAAAAGTACTTCCCGAGGCAAGAGTTTGGGTAAATATTTCCAAAACCGAAAGATCACAAATAAAGGGAAACAATTTATAAAACAGTTTAAGATGCCATCGAGAGTTTTAATAGAAAACAATTTAGGATTACTAAATCTTTCTCTTTCCAAAAATAAACAGGGTCACAGCCCAAAGGTTTTGTTTTCGCAAATAGAAAACCGACAACAATTCGCAGGGCCAAAACCCAAGTCACGTGTCCTCGACGGACATAAAATCAATACCAACTCGTGAAGTTTTTTACTCGTGTTTCCCGGACTCAACCCATTGGAAATCCCGTCGTGGCCCCGTCGAACCAACTCACGGTGAGTAAAATACATTCACTAAATATACACCAACCTATGAAGTTTTTTACTCGTGAATCCCGGAATCAACCCATTGGAATTCCCTCCGTGATCCCGTCGGACCCCCCGAGGTGAGTAAAATACATTCACCAAACATACACCAACCTGTGAAGTTTTTACTCGTGAATCCCGGACTCAACCCATTGGAATTCTCCGTGATCCCGTCGGACCCCCCGAGGTGAGTAAAATACATTCACCACTCGTGAATCCAGGGCGCAACCTATTGGAATTCCCGTCGTGGCCCCATCGAACCAACCCACGGTGAGCGAAGAAATCATGCACAAATAACATATCACACCAAGGATATCCAAACAATTCACCCAGAACATCAAATACTTAGCAAAACACCACGTCAAACCACAATGCACCGAAATGAAACAATATACGTCCACACGCAAATACCAAGTGCATCATCAACACCAAACATATCCATAGGATTCACATAGTCACTTACAACCCACACAATTTACAAAACACACGCGTTTGAAAGTGAGCCTTTAACGAGGCTAGCCGAATATTTTGAAAACTCATTTCAAACAAACAAACAAACATACCAAGACGATCACCAATCATCATATCCACAAAACGAGAAATGTATGGATAAGGTACTTGCCTCGAAATCGGCACGCAAGTATCCCGACGAACACGGCTCAACCGGAAAGCTTCGAAATGCCCGATGCTATCGAAACGGAAGACGACGACGAACGGAAGGGTTCAACTCGGTTTCTTCGCAAGAAACTCGACCCTAACAACATATAATCAATAAATCATCGATCATGCGAGGAAGAATAATCGTAAAACACCCGAAAACCCCTCTAAGACATTTTACCGGACACCTTCAAGGCGTCGGTCAAGAACTCGACCCAAATAACGAATCGATACGATCCAACCATGGAATAACAAGGGAAATGATATAATACATCTAAATAATCATCAATCCATTACAATCCTAAGTTAAAACGGATTAAACGGACAAAATCAACCAAAATACCCAATTTCCCCAAAACTAGATTTCTAGAAATCTAATCTTGATTCGGTAGATCGGAGGAGGTTATAGGATTGATGATTGATGATATGAACTCCTTCATGGATTTATTGTCCAACAACATCTCTCCATGACCAACACACCCCCAGCCGCGCAAGAGAAGAAAAACGAGTGAGAAATGGCTGAAGAAAACGTCTGCTGGCCTTAAATAGGCCGACTGCCGGCCGCCTTACGTACGTAACCGGCCAAGGGCTTACGTACGTAACCGGCCAAGGGCTTACGTACGTAACCGGCCAAGGGCTTACGTACGTAACCGGCCATGGCGGAGACGCTGCCCAAAAATGCCGGCATACTTACGTACGTAACCGGCCAAGGGTTACGACGAATCGCATTACGACGAATCGCCAGCGCGGCGCTACCGACGAATCGGCCGGTGCCGGCACAGGCCTGCATCGCCGGCCATGACTTGGCCGGGGCCAACTCCGATGGCCCGAAGGACCTCGAAACCCGAACCTATATACGAATCGAAGATCCGATTATGAAGTACTCGCAAATACGAATTCGAGCACTAAAGAACACACGATTCCGACCACCCGAAGGCTCGATATTCGACAACGGAAAGTAATTACCCCAAACTTTGGGAAATTACAAAAATGGCCCAAAACGTCCAAAATACACGATACATGATCGAAACACCAAGCCGAAGCTTGAAACATGAATATTAACATTAAATGAACTTACGAGAAAGTCGAAACAACAGTTTCGGACGAGATTCGCAAGAATCGAACTCAAGTGCAGAAAAACCGCTTAAGAACACGGAACTCAACAAAATGATACCGAAACGAACTCGGATGACAAAAAGTGCAGAATTAATCATTCTCGGAATGACGAAACGGTCATGAGCGAGCCGTCCAAATGGACTTTCGCCGAAAAAAGAAATTACCGGAAATCAAAATTACGGGTATTACACACTACCCTCCTTAAAAGAAGTTTCGTCCCGAAACTTAAAACAAGTAGGGAGAAGCAATATCCCGCCAGGAAAACTCAATGAGATACACAAGAAACGCGTAACTTACGCCCATCGGCGAAACGCTACAAGCAACGCAAAGGAATATACGGCGTGAAAACACGCTCCACGACGACTAACACAACGCCACCGGTAGAGACATAATAAAATCAACAAGTGACAAGCGTCATCAAACAGATAATACAATCGAGTCGATTATCCGAACAATCACAAAACACAACGAACGAAAATCAATATGATTGACCACTCCAACGGTACATCTATCAAAACGCGAGCCAAACGCTGAACAAATACGGAATTCCACCGCCCAAGGGTTGGAAGATCGAAAACGAGACTAATTTCCCAAACTTAAGGGAATTACAAAGGAGTCTGAACGTCCAACAATCACGAAACGAGATCAACAAAAGCCGAACAATCAAACGATCAAACCACAACGACCGAGACAACAAAATCGAACAATCATGTTCGAATCACGAAGAACAATAAGGTTCCAACAACAACTCCAAGGTTCACATCTCGACTCGAGATAATATATGATCCGGTGAAAGCAACAAGATGTGCATTCACATGAGATCTACAGAAAGGGAATAGCAATTGAAAAGTCACAACGTCAAACGAGTTATTCTGAAACAATACCACCCTTGTTCGATCAACAAAAGCAAGGGGTAGGGAAAGTTCAGAAAATGTTAACGAGCATAAACTAGTCGATAGAGTCGAAAATACAGAAGTTCAAAATCTGATCCACTTCGAATAAAAGAACTAGTAGAACCAAAAGATGTTACTTCCGAACAAGGTTCACAAGAATCGAACCGAATTCGGAAAAGTCACAGCGATAACCAGATCAACCCAAACAAGATTATAGCTCGTTCGAACGATGAAACCAAAGTACAGAATAAGTTCAGAAAGTATCAATGAACACGAGCGAATCGATAGACTGGAGGAAGAGAAAATACAGAAGTCAAAATAGTACGGGTATTACCTCCGACCTCGTCCACAAAATTCACAAAAACGGGAGCAAGGTAACAAGACACTAAACAACCAACACATAACGGAACCATCACTGATGCACACGGTCATACCAAACCAAGCTCTAACATCTCGCACATTCTCGACAATGCAGAAATCACTACGAGGCGACAATATTTAATACCAACATCCCACCTCTCACAGAGGGCTAACACAATAAATGTGTGGAAAACGACTCAACGCTCACACCGCCGATTCGATCATACTCGGGAGCAAACATCATAAGGACAATGCGACATCATATATACCTACCCAGCCCTCAAACGGGAATGGATAGGTTTTAAAAACGAAAACCTCATTATGAAAATAATTTAGAAGAACACCGGTTGATCTTGAGTATCACATTTCAAAAAAAAGTACAAACGTGAGACATCGTTATCGAGACTTTGGAGAACCATTTCACATTAGATAAAAATGAGGACACTTTCTCTTAGTAAAAACTTTCAGAATATTCGACCCTCGGGTCTAAATAAAAGTGTTTCTAAAATATTGAAAATATCTCAAAACATTTTGATCCTCGAGGTAGAAGAATTTTGAAACATATTGTGCACCTTGGATCTACCACGAGAAAATAATTCATTTTAGAAGTACGCTCAAAATTTATTTTCTAAGATACTCAACGTTTTCAAAGATAATTCAATGAGCTAGAATGCCCAAAAATTTCAGGTAATTACACGAAACATTATAGCGCCGTGGGTCCCGCGCCGGAACTCACCAGGCTAAAAATCATTTACAACGTCAAAAGGCCGATGACAGCAATATTTCAAAAACTTACAAAAGCCATTTACAAAATACTAAATACCGTCAGAATTTCGCCAAAACGATCCAGGCCATAATGCCAAAAACTCGGTTAAAGGAATCGGTTTTCGAAACAAAACTCAGTTGGTAAAATACTGAAAGCCATTTCAAAAGAACGCACGCAGCGGATAAAAGAAATAAAGTCAAATATGCACAATCTAGCAATGCTACTCCTTATATGAACGAAATATGAGGGTCAAATAACCACATATCAAGAAATCAAAATCCATAAGAGGATTCCGTCACTGAACAAATAATCATAAAAATAGCTCGTGTCACACGAGGCACAACACATAGAAGGGAGACTTACAGCCACAGGTCGCACGAAGATGATGATTGCCCCACGATACTAATCACGACCAACAAACTCAGACGACGCGTCGCGACACGACTCAGTCAGACAAAATCCGACGAGACAAAAAATCAACAGACACCACTGACCCGACAGCCTAGGTTTCCACAACCTGTCTCTGATACCATTTATGTAACACCCCCAATCCGCTCAGGGATATTACACGCCGTAGAACCTTTCCTCAAGGATCTACCAAGCTGGTAACAACATAAAACATCTCAACAATGCCTTTAAGGCTAAAAAGACTCCGTAGACCGATTTGGTCTTTCAATAAATACATACAACTCAAATACATTACATGCGCACGCAAGGGTCGAATACAACACACTCCCGTACAACGGGAAAGAATACTGCAGCGGAAATAAAATACAACTAAGCCAATGACATCATACGGATCCTCGTGTGATTAGTATCGTTCATCTTTCATCATCCTTCGTGCCGACCCTGTGTTATGCTCCCAAACCTGAATGCAAAAACAGACATCCACCCCCCGAATACTCGGGGGTTAGCAAAACTCCACTGTTTCGCTAGTGCAAGAACAAAGTGCAAATACGAGCCATACAATTCACATTCCACGAATAACAATAACCAGGAATCCTTAAAAATCCAAACGTAAAGAAAAGTACTTCCCGAGGCAAGAGTTTGGGTAAATATTTCCAAAACCGAAAGATCACAAATAAAGGGAAACAATTTATAAAACAGTTTAAGATGCCATCGAGAGTTTTAATAGAAAACTTAGGATTACTGAATCCTTCTCTTTCCAAAAATCAACAGGGTCACAGCCCAAAGGTTTTGTTTTCGCAAATAGAAAACCGACAACAATTCGCAGGGCCAAAACCCAAGTCACGTGTCCTCGACGGACATAAAATCAATACCAACTCGTGAAGTTTTTTACTCGTGTTTCCCGGACTCAACCCATTGTAAATCCCGTCGTGGCCCTGTCGAACCAACTCACGGTGAGTAAAATACATTCACTAAATATACACCAACCTGTGAAGTTTTTTACAAGTGAATCCCGGAATCAACCCATTGGAATTCCCTCCGTGATCCCGTCGGATCCCCCGAGGTGAGTAAAATACATTCACTAAACATACACCAACCTGTGAAGTTTTTACTCGTGAATCCCGGACTCAACCCATTGGAATTCCCTCCGTGATCTCGTCGGACCCCCCGAGGTGAGTAAAATACATTCACCACTCGTGAATCCAGGGCGCAACCTATTGGAATTCCCGTCGTGGCCCCGTCGAACCAACCCACGGTGAGCGAATAAATCATGCACAAATAACATATCACACCAAGGATATCCAAACAATTCACCGAGAGCATCAAACCCTTAGCAAAACACCACGTCAAACCACAATGCACCGAAATGAAACAATATACGTCCACACGCAAATACCAAGTGCATCATCAACACCAAACATATCCATAGGATTCACATAGTCACTTACAACCCACCCAATTTACAAAACACACGCGTTTGAAAGTGAGCCTTTAACGAGGCTAGCCGAATCTTTTGAAAACTCATTTCAAACAAACAAACAAACATACCAAGACGATCACTAATCATCATATCCACAAAACAAGAAATGTATGGATAAGGTACTTGCCTCGAAATCGGCACGCAAGTATCCCGACGAACACGGCTCAACCGGAAAGCTTCGAAACGCCCGATGCTATTGAAACGGAAGACGACGACGAACGGAAGGGTTCAACTCGGTTTCTTCACAAGAAACTCGACCCTAACAACATATAATCAATAAATCATCGATCATGCTAGGAAGAATAATCGTAAAACGCCCGAAAACCCCTCTAAGATATTTTATCGGACACCTTCAAGGCGTCGGTCAAGAACTCGACCCAAATAACGAATCGATATGATCCAACCATGGAATAACAAGGGAAATGATATAATACATCTAAATAATCATCAATCCATTACAATCCTAAGTTAAAACGGATTAAACGGACGAAATCAACCAAAATACCCAATTTCCCCAAAACTAGATTTCTAGAAATCTAACCTTGATTCGGTAGATCGGAGGATGTTATAGGATTGATGATTGATGATATGAACTCCAAGACTTCATGGATTTATTGTCCAACAATATCTCTCTATGATCAACACACCCTACCAAGGAAGAGAAGAAAACGAGTGAGAAATGGTCAAGAAAACGTCTCACGGCCTTAAATAGGCCGATCACGGCCGCCTTACGTAATCGCCAAGGGCTTACGTGCAATCGCCATGGCCGAGACGCCGCTAAAAATGCCGGCATACTTACGCACGTAATCGCCAAGGGTTACGTACGACGAATCCGGCATTACGCACGAATCGCGAGCGCTACCGCACTCGGCGATGCCGGCTCAGGCCTGCATCGCCGGCCATGACTCGCCCGGGGCCAATTCCGACGGCCCGAACGACCCCGAGACCCAAACCTGAATACAAATCGAAGATACGATTACGAAGTACTCGCAAAGACGAATTCGAGCACTAAGAGAACACACGATTCCGACTACCCGAAGGCTCGATATTCGACAACGGAAAGTAATTACCCCAAACTTTAGGAAATTACGAAAATGGCCCAAAACGTACGAAATACACGATACATGATCGAAACACCAAGCCGAAGCTTGAAACATGAATAATAACATTAAATGAACTTACGAGATAGTCGAAACAACAGTTTCGGACGAGATTCGCAAGAATCGTACTCAAGTGCGGAAAAACCGCTTAAGAACATGGAACTCAACAAAATGATACCGAAACGAACTCGGATGACAAAAAGTGCAGAATTAATCATTCTCGGAATGACGAAACGGTCATGAGCGTGCCGTCCAAATGGACTTTTGCCGAAAAAAATAAAATATCGGAAATCGAAATTACGGGTATTACACACTACCCTCCTTAAAAGAAGTTTCGTCCCGAAACTTAAAACAAGTAGGGAGAAGCAATATCCCGCCAGGAAAACTCAATGAGATACACAAGAAACGCGTAACTGATGCCCATCGGCAAAACGCTACAAGCAACGCAAAGGAATATACGGCGTGAAAACACGCTCCACGACGACTAACACAACGCCACCGGTAGAGACATAATAAAATCAACAAGTGACAAGCGTCATCAAACAGATAATACAATCGAGTCGATTATCCGAACAATCACAAAACACAACGAACGAAAATCAATATGATTGACCACCCCAACGGTACATCAATCAAAACGCGAGCCAATCGCTGAACAAATACGGAATTCCACCGCCCAAGGGTTGGAAGATCGAAAACGAGACAACTTTCCCGAACTTAAGGGAATTACAAAGGAGTCTGAACGTCCAAAAATCACGAAACGAGATCAACAAAATCCGAACAATCAAACGATCAAACCACAACGACCGAGACAACAAAAATCGAACAATCATGTTCGAATCACGAAGAACAATAAGGTTCCAACAACAACTCCAAGGTTCACATCTCGACTCGAGACAATATATGATCCGGCGAAAGCAACAAGATGTGGATTCACATGAGATCTACAGAAAGGGAATAGCAATTGAAAAGTCACAACGTCAAACGAGTTATTCTGAAACAATACCACCCTTGTTCGATCAACAAAAGCAAGGGGTAGGGAAAGTTCAGAAAATGTTAACGAGCATAAACGAGTCGATAGAGTCGGAAATACAGAAGTTCAAAATCCGATCCACTTCGAATAAAAGAACTAGTAGAACCAAAAGATGTTACTTCCGAACAAGGTTCACAAGAATCGAACCGAATTCAGAAAAGTCACAGCGATAACCAGATCAACCCAAAACAATATTATAGCTCGTTCGAACGATGAAACCAAAGTACAGAATAAGTTCAGAAAGTATCAATGAACACGAGCTAATCGATAGACTGAAGGAAGAGAAAATACAGAAGTCAAAATAGTACGGGTATTACCTCCGACCTCGTCCACAAAATTCACAAAAACGGGAGCAAGGTAACAAGACACTAAACAACCGACACATAACGGAACCATCACTGATGCACACGGTCATACCAAACCAAGCTCTAACATCTCGCACATGCTCGACAATGCAGAAATCACTACGAGGTGACAATATTCAATACCAACATCCCACCTCTCACAGAGGGCTAACACAACAAATGTGTGGAAAACGACTCAACGCTCACACCGCCGATTCGATCATACTCGACATCATAAGGACAATGCGACATCATATATACCTACCCAGCCCTCAAACGGTAATGGATAGGTTTTAAAAACGAAAACCTCATTATGAAAATAATTTAGAAGAACACCGGTTGATCTTGAGTATCACCTTTCCAAAAAAAGTACAAACGTGAGACATCGTTATCGAGACTTTGGAGAACCATTTCACATTAGATAAAAATTAGGACACTTTCTCTTAGTAAAAACTTTCAGAATATTCGACCCTCGGGTCTAAATAAAAGTGTCTCTAAAATATTGAAAATATCTCAAAACATTTTTGTAACACCCCAAACTAGGCGGATATTACAGTGCCGTAGATCCCCAACTGGGACCCACCAGGCAAATGAAAATGAATGAATTACACAAGATAAATGTAGTACCGAACTACATTACAACAATAATTACTCCGATGAGGAGTTTAGTTACAACACACCAGGATAATACCGAATACTAGTGTATTTTATATGAAGATAAAATACACAACACTGAATGAAACGGAGTATTCAAATGAAAGTCTGCAGCGGAAAATAAAGGACAATAACATGAATAACTGAAAGATCGGGGCCCCTACTAGTATCACTAGGACTCCTCGACATCAACATGCTATTCCCGTGCGTTTGCCTTGCCATGACACGAAAAACAAAATCCCCAAACGGGGTCACATAAAGAACAACAATCCTCAAGAGTTGAAAATACACCATGATTATATCCGGGTTATGAAATATCCTCGTCGAAACATACGCAATCAAACATGCTATATGAATCAACTAACAAGACGGCTCAAAGGAAATGGCACCACACTACGCCCGGATGGAAATGTGTCCGTGCACAAGCCACCAACGAGTATCGATCGAATACACGTGTGGTCTTGTACCTAATCGGCCTCACGAGACAATATGAATCGTGTGCACACCCAATGTGAGGCCACCAACCAACACACGACTATAATGTGTCCGACATGAAAATCCAACACATACCAACCGGCACGCCAAGATGACCCGGAATGCCACGATATAACAAAAGTGACATCGAAAATGAATAATGACTCACCGAGATGGAATGGTAATGAATAAAAGACACTCAATGAAAAGATTGGAACCGCTGCTCCTTATGATCAAACGATTAATTGATAACAACAAGTTTTGATATGATTAATATAATGACGAATGCATTATGATAAAGAATGATCAACAACAAAAGCAATTAATATCCTTTTAACCGAGAAATAATTAAATTACTCAACGCCATGACAATTATCCTTCCACGAACAATGTCCTAATTGAGATATCGGTCGCTCGAACAACCTAGAACAATTCAATTACCCACCATCCGTTCAATATACTAATCAAACACGAATATAACGAACTCAAAACGCCAATACGACTAAACCAAGTCCATTGAGGCATTAAATCAAACACGTTGCGTCCGAACTCCGATTGTTTACAATCAAACCTCAATATACCAATATCAAATCCCTCAAGAAAGGTTTCAAACCCACAAAACATCTTCAATACGATTAATAATCCAAAACGAATATCCAAAAACGTGATTATAACGACAATTAATCGAAAACCCCAATTTCAACTCGATATTCAAAGTGTTCTTGAATAATCCTTCAATAATCCAATGAATCTTTATACAAACTTATAATCATATACATATCCCTTCATATAACATGATTATAACGTCCAAAACATCTTATCTCAACACAAAATCGAAATCCAAGGTGTTGAAGAATATTACCTTTGAAGATCCAAACACTTCGATCCGATGAAAACGTGTTAAATCGACTATCCAAGCTTCCCAACGAAATAAGATGATGAAATCCGAATACACAAGTGATTGAGGATGGAAAAATACCTCTCTCAAGTCTTTCTTTCTAACAAGAAGAAGAAGAGGATGAAAATGAGTAAAAATGTCCTTACCGAGTACTTAAATATCGGGTTACGGCCGTAACTCGCCCTCTTACGGCCGTAACTTTCCAAGTCAACGGCCTTACGGCCAGAATCGCCAACTCAGACGGCCAGAATCGCCTTCGTCCAAAGCTCGCCGGCTGCACTTACGGCCAGAATCGCTCTCGAGTTACGGTGTAACCCGCCTTCAAAAACACCTGCCGACAGCCTTTACGGCCGTATCGCACACCTTACGGCCGTAACTCGGATGATACGGCCGTATCCGGCCAACCTTACGGCGTAACCCGCCCACGTCAAAATAGCCGACATCCTTCCGCACAGACGGCCGTATCCGGCCAAGCCTTACGGCCGTACCTGCCTCGACTTACGGCCGTATGCCGCAACCCTTACGGCCGTAAGTCACCCTTGGTCGACAACACCCGAAATTAACGAACACCACTTACGGCCGTATCTCACCTTCCTTACGGCCGTAACTCACCTTCGCCCAAAATGCCAGGCACTGGCAGACCACTTACGGCCGTAGAATCGCCACCTTACGGCCGTACCCTACTGGACTTACGGCCGTATCCCAACCTTACGGCCGTAACTCAATGTTGGCCAAGGTGAATAAATCCGATGATTCCGATTCCTCGATACGACCGATGAATGATCCGACAAATCATACGAATGTGGACATGAACACGTGTAACACATGCCTCAGAATGATTCTCCTGAACAAGACTACCAATCACGATGATAATGATAATACTCTGCTCCGACACTCAAACGGAGATGAAATGAGGATCTGTTACTAATTCACGGTTACATCTTGCAAACATAGATCGCTATTGATTGATTCATGAATGATGAGTGATTATTAATGAGTGAGAATTAATGAGTGACAAATACAGATCGATAATTACCGAATGAAAATGACCGAGTTACAACCGGTATTACATACTCCCCTTAAAAGAGTTTCGTCCCAAACTAAGGGTCAAACAATTCGGGATAACTCTCCCGCATATCCTCCTCGGTTTCCCAAGTAGCCTCTTCGACTCCGTGTCTAGACCACCGAATCGACCAAAGGAATCATCTTGTTCCTCAACCGCTTGATTTGCCGCTCCAACACTCGTGACAGACGCTCCTCGCACGGATGATCATCCGCGATCTCGATTTCGTCAAACCGAAGTATGTGAGAGACGTGAAACACATTATGAATTCGCCCAACAATGAGGTAAAGCCAATCGATAAGCTAACTCGCTTACTCGATTCAAAATCTCACACGGTCCAATGAATCTCGAACTCAACTTCCCCATTTTCCGAAACGGAAAATACCTCGACTCGGGAATACCTTGACCAAAACGGATCACCCGTATCGAACTCTAGTGGTCGATGACGACACGTATATGATTTCGCCGACTCCGAGCAACAATGACGTCTCCGATCAAAGTTACCATCTCCCGGCGGCTATAAGTATCTCGGGCTCGGTGCCGATTGACTCGATGGGTCGTCCCAACACAAGGGAGATCGACAACCGTAATAAGAATCGGGCTTCCCGATCCTCTACTAATCGAGGACGCATGCCCTCAACATGTCCTCCATCGCCCGAAAAGTCCTCTCCGATTGTCCGTCTGACCGAGGATGAAAACGGTAATGATATTAAGCCGAGTTCTCAAAGCACGATGAATCGGTTCCCTAAACGAGACACGAATCGCCCGACACGATCGAAACAAAACTCTTAGGAGTACCGTGCAATCTCACTAACTCTCTGCGAGCATTGGGCAAGTCTCTCGGGACCCCACGTATCCTTGATCTCAAGGGAATGAGCTGATTTAGATAGCGATCCACGATCACCCAGATCGTATTCATGCCATGACGACTGGTCGGCAAACTTGTGAAGAAATCCATAGAAATGTCTTCCCACTTCCATCCAGGAATAGGAAGAGATATCATCATACTCACCGGTCGCTTATTTTCAATCTTGACTTTCTAAAAGGCAAAACATCTCCAAACAAATTCCGCGACTCGCTTCATATTATTCCACCGTAAATGTTGTTTCAAATCCCGTACACTGCTAGACCCCGGATGAACCGGATAAGGGGTAGCATGAGCTTCTCTCAAGATCGAGCTCTTCAACTCATCATTCGCCAGACGCACAACCGATTCTCAAAACTCAAGAGTCCATCCTCGTGGACCACAATTCCGTGGGCTTTCCTCGTACCACATCCTCGCGGATGAGCAACAAAATGAATCTGAACCCTGATTCTCCCTGATTTCCTCCTCAAGTGATGATGAAATCTCTAACATACAAAGCTGTCCCTGAACTTGCTGAAGTCGGACCTCGATCTCGGGTCTAAGGAATTCCTGCTGAAGCTCCTTCTGAACTCTTAAATGAGCAAGCATCTGCTCCTGAACGGACTTACGACTCAAGGCGTCGACGACAACGTTCGCCTTGCCCGGGTGGTAAAGGATCTCGAGATCAAAATCTTTGATTAGTTCCAACCACCGCCCCTGTCGCATATTTAACTCCTTGTGAGTAAATATAACCTTCAACTCTTGTGATTGGTGAATAACTGAAAGGTGACGCCATAAAGGTAACGACGCCAAATCCCCAACGCGAAAACCACGGCTGCTAGCTCCAGGTCGTGGGTTGGATAATTGACCAACTATTCCGAGGAAACATCGGATTTACTTAATATCTTACGGAGATTGCCAATCTCGGATAGTCTCCGTCTTCTGAGGGTCGACACGAATTCTGTCAGATGAAATTACATGTCCGAGAAAGTCACCACGGACCTCCAGAACTCACATTTGGAAAACTTTCCATAAGGTTGTTCTCGTCTCAACACGTCGAGAACCTGATGAAGACGTACCTCGTGTTCCTCTTGGCTACGAGAAAAAAATCAAAATGTCATCGATGAAGACAACAACAAACTGATCTAAAAAGTCGATGAAAACCCGATTCATTAACTCCATGAATACCGCAGGTGCAATAGTTAGCTCGAACGGCCTAACTAAGAACTCATAATGACCATAGCGTGTACGAAACGCTGTCCTCGCGATATCCGATTCTCGAATCCGCAACTGGTGATATCCAGATCTTAAGTCGATCCTGGAAAAAAAAATACTGAGGCTCCCTGAAGTTGATCTAAAAGATCATCAATACGGGGTAAGGGATACTACTCTTGATCATTACCCTGATCAACTTCTGGTAATTAATACACACACGAGACGAGCCATCCTTCTCCTTGACAGATCACACTGGTGCTCCTCACGGGGACGCAATCGGTCGGAGATAACCTTTCTCGAACTACTCCTCAAGTTGAATCTTCAACTCTTGCATTCTGGTCGGGGCCATCCGATACGGTGCCTTCGATAAAGGGAACGTGCGGTTCCAACTCACTCCCGAATTCCACTACTCTATGTGAAGGCAACCAGATAACTCGTCAGAATACATCGTCAATCGATGACAATGATACCACGAATGATTGAACATTTCGATTGCCCTAGAATGGTCAATCGATAAACAGAGATACCAATAATGATTGAACAACTCGATTGCCTTAGAAAGGCCAATCGATGGAGATGATACAAGGAATGTTTGAATAGCTCGATTGCCTTTGAAAGGCCAATCGATGAAAATGATACAATGAATGATTGAATGACTCGATTTTCTTAGAAAAGCCAATCGATGGAAATGATACAAGAAATGATTGAATAACTCGATTGCCTTAGAAAGGTCAATCGATGAAAATGATACAATGAATGATTGGATAGTTCGATTGCGGAATTTCTCTGCTTTCGCCATAATAAAAATTCTACTGGAACAACGGGGATCACTTCCCTGAAGCACACATCGACAACCAACGATGGAAAGATAGTGACCAAACGCTAACAATCACTGAGGATAGTATCAAGACGGTTGAACCAACAAATACTGAAAATTACATCGTCCTAAGATAAGTTCACCACGATTAGATCCATCAACCAATCGCGGTCAGAGCTTAATTTGGTAAAATTCCGAAAATTCTTCCATCGTCAGGTAGACCGATGGTATGAAGTCCACAAGCAATAGGACTATTCCGAAATAAGTCTATTCAAGCATGATTCGAAAATGAATGAATGCGGTGTACCAACATCAAAAGGTACACACAAGTTGAAATAAAATTACGAGTATACCTGAAATCATTCGGACCACCGATCGTCGATCCTCCTCATCATATGAATCTGGGACTTGCCGGCCCCCGAACCGGACGCTCCCGTCTGATAAGTACGAGCTCCAACTCTATTTGCTTCCATTGTCTTAAATGACGTTGACAAAGCAAGATTTCAAAGACCGATTGCTTCGGCTCGAGATGCCGCCGAGCGACTGGAGTCCTTTCGACAAAAACGGGCCTTATGCCCAAAATTCCCACAATTATAGCACGTGATAGACGGTTTGGACACTCGGCTGAAATGACCCGGCCCACAATTGAAACAGTGATGGCCGAATCGCCGCCGGAATGAGATCCCGCACGATTATGCGCCGTAGAGGTCGCCGAAACGATAGGACTCACACGAGGCTTCTTGCAGTTGACCGACCGCCTTCGGATAGATTACGCCGTTGATTTCTTGCCGAAAGATGAAGGTTGTTGTTCAAGACTTTCCTTAGCAATGCCTCATACGGAGAGTTCTCTCGATTAATCCGGCCGAGTGGCGCAATGATGATTGAGCAACCGCACATGGGTCATCATGGCCTGCATAAAAGTGAGTGGATCAACCCGAACATCTTCTCGATCGAGCCGAGTCCTGGCACGATTTCCCGACAATGAGTGATTATTCCTCGGGTTTCGGCCCGCACCGCGGCCTCTTCCCGTGCATCCTCGACACTCTCTCCATCTTCAAGTAGGAAGGTCGCATAATGAAAAAATTACCCGCATGATTATCACATTATGATTACGTCATGAGATGATGAAAATGAGTATACATGCTCTAACATAGTGATTATATGAATGATTGACTGAAGTGACATGAATATCTGATGAAATTCTTGAAATGATTATTTTGAATAACTTAACAAGATTTATAATATGATCATCTAGATCGGCAATCGAGTAATGAAATAAATTAAGTGATTAATGAATTAACATGGTCGTCCTGATCATTAACTGAGTAATGAAATGAATTAAGTGATTAATGAGTTAACATGATCGTCTTAATCATAATAAATGATGATGTTGAGGATTGTGAAATGATGAATGATGAATGAATGACTATTGCGTAAATTATACCATGGCGTTAGAAGTCTTACAGTTCTTTTCCCGATTGCTCTAAGATCTCGCACAGTCACACGTGACGCGAAAGTCCAATGATACTAGTCCGATGACGATGATTTCAAATGAGACATGACTCGGAAGGTAGTATTCAAAACCACGCTCCGATACCAACTCTGTAACACCCCAAACTAGGCGGATATTACAGTGCCGTAGATCCCCAACTGGGACCCACCAGGCAAATGAAAATGAATGAATTACACAAGATAAATGTAGTACCGAACTACATTACAACAATAATTACTCCGATGAGGAGTTTAGTTACAACACACGAGGATAATACCGAATACTAGTGTATTTTATATGAAGATAAAATACACAACACTGAATGAAACGGAGTATTCAAATGAAAGTCTGCAGCGGAAAATAAAGGACAATAACATGAATAACTGAAAGATCCGGGCCCCCTACTAGTATCACTAGGACTCCTCGACATCAACATGCTATTCCCGTGCGTTTGCCTTGCCATGACCTGAAAAACAAAATCCCCAAACGGGGTCAGTTACAAAGAACAACAATCCTCAAGAGTTGAAAATACACAGTCATGATTATATCTGAAGTTATGAAATATCCTGTCGAAACATACGCAATCAAACATGCTATATGAATCAACTAACAGTACGGCTCAAAGGAAATGACACCACACTACGCCCGAGATGGAAATGTGTCCGTGCACAAGCCACCAACGAGTATCGATCGAATACACGTGTGGTCTTGTACCTAATCAGTCTCACGAGACAATATGAATCGTGTGCACAGTCCAATGTGAGGCCACCAACCAACACACGACTATAATGTGCCCGACATGAAAATCCAACACATACCAACCGGCACGCCAGTATGACCCGGAATGCCACGATATAACAAAAGTGACATCGAAAATGAATAATGACTCACCGAGATGGAATGGTAATGAATAAAAGACAGCTCAATGAAAAGATTGGAACCGTCGTTCCTTATGACTGAAACGATTAATTGATAACAACAAGTTTTGATATGATTAATATAATGATGAATGAGTTATGATTATGAATGAACAACAACAAAAGGTATGAATATCCTTTTAACCGAGTAAGAATTAACTTACTCAACGCCGGTGACAATTATCCTTCCACGAACAATGTCCTAATTGAGATATCGGTCGCTCGAACAACCTTGAACAATTCAATTACCAACAATCCGTTCAATATACGAATCAAACACGAATATAACGAACTCAAAACGCCAATACGACTAAACCAAGTCCATTGAGGCATTAAATCAAACACGTTGCGTCCGAACTCCGATTGTTTACAATCAAACCTCAATATACCAATATCAAATCCCTCAAGAAAGGTTTCAAACCCACAAAACATCTTCAATACGATTAATAATCCAAAACGAATATCCAAAAACGTGATTATAACGACAATTAATCGAAAACCCCCAATTTCAACTCGATATTCAAAGTGTTCTTGAATAATCCTTCAATAATCCAATGAATCTTTATACAAACTTATAATCATATACATATCCCTTCATATACAAACTTACAAACTCCTGAGTTACGGCCGTATCCGGCCAACCTTACGGGCGTAACCCGCCCACGTCAAAATAGCCAGACATCCTTCCTGCAGCGTACGGCCGTATCCGGCCAAGCCTTACGGCCGTACCTGCCTCGACTTACGGCCGTATGCCGCAACCCTTACGGCCGTATGCCGCAACCCTTACGGCCGTAAGTCACCCTTGGTCGACAACACCCGAAATTAACGAACACCACTTACGGCCGTATCTCACCTTCCTTACGGCCGTAACTCACCTTCGGCCAAAACGCCTGGGCACTGGCCGACCACTTACGGCCAGAATCGCCAGCCTTACGGCCGCACTACCGGACTTACGGCCGTATCCCATAACCTTACGGCCGTAACTCAATGTTGGCCAAGGTGAATAAATCCGATGATTCCGATTCCTCGATACGACTGATGAATGATCCGACAAATCATACGAATGTGGAAATGAACAAGTCTAACACATGCCAAAGAATGATACTCCAGCACAAGACTACCAATCACGATGATAATGATAATACTCCCGTTCCGACACTCAAACGGAGATGAAATGACGATCGGTAACTGATACACGGTTACAACATGCCAACATTGAACGCAATTGAGTGATTCATGAATGATGAGTGATTATTAATGAGTGAGAATTACTGAGTGACAAATACAGACTGATAATTACCGAATGAAAATGACTGAGTTACAACCGGGTATTACAATTTTGATCCTCGAGGTAGAAGAATTTTGAAACATATTGTGCACCTTGGATCTACCACGAGAAAATAATTCATTTTAAAAGTACGCTCAAAATTTATTTTCTAAGATACTCAACGTTTTCAAAGATAATTCAATGAGCTAGAATGCCTAAAAATTTCAGGTAATTACACGAAACATTATAGCGCCGTGGGTCCCGCGCCGGAACTCACCAGGCTAAAAATCATTTACAACGTCAAAAGGCCGATGATAGCAATATTTCAAAAACTTACAAAAGCCATTTACAAAATACTAAATACCGTCAGAATTTCGCCAAAACGATCCAGGCCATAATGCCAAAAACTCGGTTAAAGGAATCGGTTTTCGAAACAAAACTCAGTTGGTAAAATACCGAAAGCCATTTCAAAAGAACTCACGCAGCGGATAAAAGAAATAAAGTCAAATATGCACAATCTAGCAATGCTACTCCTTATATGAACGAAATATGAGGGTCAAATAACCACATATCAAGAAATCAAAATCCATAAGAGGATTCCGTCACTGAACAAATAATCATAAAAATAGCTCGTGTCACACGAGGCACAACACATAGAAGGGAGACTTACAGCCACAGGTCGCACGAAGATGATGATCTCCCCACGATACTAATCACGACCAACAAACTCAGACGACGCGTCGCGACACGACTCAGTCAGACAAAATCCGACGAGACAAAAAATCAACAGACACCACTGACCGGACAGCCTAGGTTTCCACAACCTGTCTCTGATACCATTTATGTAACACCCCCAATCCGCTCAGGGATATTACACGCCGTAGAACCTTTCCTCAAGGATCTACCAGGCTGGTAACAACATAAAACATCTCAACAATGCCTTTAAGGCTAAAAAGACTCCGTAGACCGATTTGGTCTTTCAATAAATACATATAACTCAAATACATTACATGCGCACGCAAGGGTCGAATACAACACACTCCCGTACAACGGGAAAGAATACTGCAGCGGAAAGAAAATACAACTAAGCCAATGACATCATACGGATCCTCGTGTGATTAGTATCGTTCATCTTTCATCATCCTTCGTGCCGACCCTGTGTTATGCTCCCAAACCTGAATGCAAAAACAAACATCCACCCCCCAAATACTCGGGGGTTAGCAAAACTCCACTGTTTCGCTAGTGCAAGAACAAAGTGCAAATATGAGCCATACAATTCACATTCCACGAATAACAATAACCAGGAATCCTTAAAAATCCAAACGTAAAGAAAAGTACTTCCCGAGGCAAGAGTTTGGGTTAAATATTTCTAAAACTGAAAGATCACAAATAGAGGGAAACAATTTATAAAACAGTTTAAGATGCCATCGAGAGTTTTAATAGAAAACAATTTAGGATTACTGAATCCTTCTCTTTCCAAAAATCAACAGGGTCACAACTCAAAGGTTTTGTTTTCGCAAATAGAAAACCGACAACAATTCGCAGGGCCAAAACCCAAGTCACGTGTCCTCGACGGACATAAAATCAATACCAACTAGTGAAGTTTTTTACTCGTGTTTCCCGGACTCAACCCATTGGAAATCCCATCGTGGCCCCATCGAACCAACTCACGGTGAGTAAAATACATTCACTAAATATACACCAACCTGTGAAGTTTTTTACTCGTGAATCCCGGAATCAACCCATTGGAATTCCCTCCGTGATCCCGTCGGACCCCCCGAGGTGAGTAAAATACATTCACTAAACATACACCAACCTGTGAAGTTTTTACTCGTGAATCCCGGACTCAACCCATTGGAATTCCCTCCGTGATCCCGTCGGACCCCCCGAGGTGAGTAAAATACATTCACCACTCGTGAATCCAGGGCGCAACCCATTGGAATTCCCGTCGTGGCCCCATCGAACCAACCCACGGTGAGCGAAGAAATCATGCACAAATAACATATCACACCAAGGATATCCAAACAATTCACCCAGAGCATCAAACACTTAGCAAAACACCACGTCAAACCACAATGCACCGAAATGAAATAATATACGTCCACACGCAAATACCAAGTGCATCATCAACACCAAACATATCCATAGGATTCACATAGTCACTTACAACCCACACAATTTACAAAACACACGCGTTTGAAAGTGAGCCTTTAACGAGGCTAGCCGAATCTTTTGAAAACTCATTTCAAACAAACAAACAAACATACCAAGACGATCACCAATCATCATATCCACAAAACAAGAAATGTATGGATAAGGTACTTGCCTCGAAATCGGCACGCAAGTATCCCGACGAACACGGCTCAACCGGAAAGCTTCGAAACGCCCGATGCTATCGAAACGGAAGACGACGACGAACGGAAGGGTTCAACTCGGTTTCTTCGCAAGAAACTCGACCCTAACAACATATAATCAATAAATCATCGATCATGCGAGGAAGAATAATCGTAAAACGCCCGAAAACCCCTCTAAGACATTTTACCGGACACCTTCAAGGCGTCGGTCAAGAACTCGACCCAAATAACGAATCGATACTATCCAACCATGGAATAACAAGGGAAATGATATAATACATCTAAATAATCATCAATCCATTACAATCCTAAGTTAAAACGGACTAAACGGACGAAATCAACCAAAATACCCAATTTCCCCAAAACTAGATTTCTAGAAATCTAACCTTGATTCGGTAGATCGGAGGATGTTATAGGATTGATGATTGATGATATGAACTCCAAGACTTCATGGATTTATTGTCCAACAACATCTCTCCATGACCAACACACTCCCAGCCACGGAAGAGAAGAAAAACGAGTGAGAAATGGCTGAAGAAAACGTCTGCTGGCCTTAAATAGGCCGATCACGCCGCCGCCTTACGACGTAATCGCCAAGGGCTTACGACGTAACCGCCATGGCCGAGACGCCCAAAATGCCGGCATACTTACGCACGTAATCGCCAAGGGTTACGACGAATCGCATTACGCACGAATCGCCGAGCGCCACCGCACGTAACTCGCCGCACTGGGCCTGCATCGCCGGCCATGACTCGGCCGTGGCCAACTCCGACGGCCCGAACGACCCCGAAACCCAAACCTGAATACAAATCGAAGATACGATTACGAAGTACTTGCAAAGACGAATTCGAGTACTAAGAGAACACACGATACCGACCACCCGAAGGCTCGATATTCGACAACGGAAAGTAATTACCCCAAACTTTGGGAAATTACGAAAATGGCCCAAAACGTCCGAAATACACGATACATGATCGAAACACCAAGCCGAAGCTTGAAACATGAATAATAACATTAAATGAACTTACGAGAAAGTCAAAACAACAGTTTTGGACGAGATTCGCAAGAATCGAACTCAAGTGCGGAAAAACCGCTTAAGAACACGGAACTCAACAAAATGATACCGAAACGAACTCGGATGACAAAAAGTGCAGAATTAATCATTCGCGGAATGACGAAACGGTCATGAGCGAGCCGTCCAAATGGACTTTTGCCGAAAAAATAAATTACCGGAAATCGAAATTACGGGTATTACACACTACCCTCCTTAAAAGAAGTTTCGTCCCGAAACTTAAAACAAGTAGGGAGAAGCAATATCCCGCCAGGAAAACTCAATGAGATACACAAGAAACGCGTAACTTACGCCCATCGGCGAAACGCTACAAGCAACGCAAAGGAATATACGGCGTGAAAACACGCTCCACGACGACTAACACAACGCCACCGGTAGAGACATAATAAAATCAACAAGTGACAAGCGTCATCAAACAGATAATACAATCGAGTCGATTATCCGAACAATCACAAAACACAACGAACGAAAATCAATATGATTGACCACCCCAACGGTACATCAATCAAAACGCGAGCCAATCGCTGAACAAATACGGAATTCCACCGCCCAAGGGTTGGAAGATCGAAAACGAGACAACTTTCCCAAACTTAAGGGAATTACAAAGGAGTCTGAACGTCCAAAAATCACGAAACGAGATCAACAAAATCCGAACAATCAAACGATCAAACCACAACGACCGAGACAACAAAAATCGAACAATCATGTTCGAATCACGAAGAACAATAAGGTTCCAACAACAACTCCAAGGTTCACATCTCGACTCGAGACAATATATGATCCGGTGAAAGCAACAAGATGTGCATTCACATGAGATCTACAGAAAGGGAATAGCAATTGAAAAGTCACAACGTCAAACGAGTTATTCTGAAACAATACCACCCTTGTTCGATCAACAAAAGCAAGGGGTAGGGAAAGTTCAGAAAATGTTAACAAGCATAAACGAGTCGATAGAGTCGAAAATATAGAAGTTCAAAATCCGATCCACTTCGAATAAAAGAACTAGTAGAACCAAAAGATGTTACTTCCGAACAAGGTTCACAAGAATCGAACCGAATTCGGAAAAGTCACAGCGATAACCAGATCAACCCAAAACAAGATTATAGCTCGTTCGAACGATGAAACCAAAGTACAGAATAAGTTCAGAAAGTATCAATGAACACGAGCGAATCGATAGACTGGAGGAAGAGAAAATACAGAAGTCAAAATAGTACGGGTATTACCTCCGACCTCGTCCACAAAATTCACAAAAACGGGAGCAAGGTAACAAGACACTAAACAACCGACACATAACGGAACCATCACTGATGCACACGGTCATACCAAACCAAGCTCTAACATCTCGCACATGCTCGACAATGCAGAAATCACTACGAGGTGACAATATTCAATACCAACATCCCACCTCTCACAGAGGGCTTACACAACAAATGTGTGGAAAACGACTCAACGCTCACACCGCCGATTCGATCATACTCGGGAGCAAACATCATAAGAACAATGCGACATCATACATACCTACCCAGCCCTCAAACGGGAATGGATAGGTTTTAAAAACGAAAACCTCATTATGAAAATAATTTAGAAGAACACCGGTTGATCTTGAGTATCACCTTTCAAAAAAAATACAAACGTGAGACATCGTTATCGAGACTTTGGAGAACCATTTCACATTAGATAAAAATGAGGACACTTTCTCTTAGTAAAAACTTTTAGAATATTCGACCCTCGGGTCTAAATAAAAGTGTTTCTAAAACATTGAAAATATCTCAAAACATTTTGATCCTCGAGGTAGAAGAATTTTGAAACATATTGTGCACCTTGGATGTACCACGAGAAAATAATTCATTTTAAAAGTACGTCTCAAAATTTATTTTCTAAGATACTCAACGTTTTCAAAGATAATTCAATGGGCTAGAATGCCCAAAAATTTCAGGTAATTACACGAAACATTATAGCGCCGTGTGTCCTGCGCTACGAACTCACTGTGCTAAAAATCATTTACAACGTCAAAAGGCCGATGACGGTAATATTTCAAAAACTTACAAAAGCCATTTACAAAATACTAAATACCGTCAGAATTTCGCCAAAACGATCCAGGCCATAATGCCAAAAACCCGGTTAAAGGAATCGGTTTTCGAAACAAAACTCAGTTGTAAAATACCGAAAGCCATTTCAAAAGAACTCACGCAGCGGATAAAAGAAATAAAGTCAAACATGCACAATCTAGCAACGCTACTCCTCATATGAACGAAATATGAGGGTCAAATAACCACATATCAAGAAATCAAAATCCATAAGAGAATTTCGTCACTGAACAAATAATCATAAAAATAGCTCGTGTCACACGAGGCACAACACATAGAAGGGAGACTTACAGCCACAGGTCGCACGAAGATGATGATCGCCCCACGATACTAATCACGACCAACAAACTCAGACGACGCGTCGCGACACGACTCAGTCAGACAAAATCCGACGAGACAAAAAATCAACAGACACCACTGACCCGACAGCCTAGGTTTCCACAACCTGTCTCTGATACCATTTATGTAACACCCCCAATCCACTCAGGGATATTACACGCCGTAGAACCTTTCCTCAAGGATCTACCAGGCTGGTAACAACATAAAACATCTCAATAATGCCTTTAAGGCTAAAAAGACTCCGTAGACCGATTTGGTCTTTCAATAAATACATACAACTCAAATACATTACATGCGCACGCAAGGGTCGAATACAACACACTCCCGTACAATGGGAAAGAACACTGCAGCGGAAATAAAATACAACTAAACCAATGACATCATACGGATCCTCGTGTGATTAGTATCGTTCATCTTTCATCATCCTTCGTGCCGACCCTGTGTTATGCTCCCAAACCTGAATGCAAAAACAGACATCCACCCCCCAAATACTCGGGGGTTAGCAAAACTCCACTGTTTCGCTAGTGCAAGAACAAAGTGCAAATACGAGCCATACAATTCACATTCCACGAATAACAATAACTAGGAATCCTTAAAAATCCAAACGTAAAGAAAAGTACTTCCCGAGGCAAGAGTTTGGGTAAATATTTCTAAAACCGAAAGATCACAAATAAAGGGAAACAATTTATAAAACAGTTTAAGATGCCATCGAGAGTTTTAATAGAAAACAATTTAGGATTACTGAATCCTTCTCTTTCCAAAAATCAACAGGGTCACAGCCCAAAGGTTTTGTTTTCGCAAATAGAAAACCGACAACAATTCGCAGGGCCAAAACCGAAGTCACGTGTCCTCGACGGACATAAAATCAATACCAACTAGTGAAGTTTTTTACTCGTGTTTCCCGGACTCAACCCATTGGAAATCCCGTCGTGGCCCCATCGAACCAACTCACGGTGAGTAAAATACATTCACTAAATATACACCAACCTGTGAAGTTTTTTACTCGTGAATCCCGGAATCAACCCATTGGAATTCCCTCCGTGATCCCGTCGGACCCCCCGAGGTGAGTAAAATACATTCACTAAACATACACCAACCTGTGAAGTTTTTACTCGTGAATCCCGGACTCAACCCATTGGAATTCCCTCCGTGATCCCGTCGGACCCCCCGAGGTGAGTAAAATACATTCACCACTCGTGAATCCAGGGCGCAACCCATTGGAATTCCCGTCGTGGCCCCATCCAACCAACCCACGGTGAGCGAAGAAATCATGCACAAATAACATATCACACCAAGGATATCCAAACAATTCACCCAGAGCATCAAACACTTAGCAAAACACCACGTCAAACCACAATGCACCGAAATGAAACAATATACGTCCATACGCAAATACCAAGTGCATCATCAACACCAAACATATCCATATAATTCACATAGTCACTTACAACCCACACAATTTACAAAACACACGCGTTTGAAAGTGAGCCTTTAACGAGGCTAGCCGAATCTTTTGAAAACTCATTTCAAGCAAACAAACAAACATACCAAGACGATCACCAATCATCATATCCACAAAACAAGAAATGTATGGATAAGGTACTTGCCTCGAAATCGGCACGCAAGTATCCCGACGAACACGGCTCAACCGGAAAGCTTCGAAACGCCCGATGCTATCGAAACGGAAGACGACGACGAACGGAAGGGTTCAACTCGGTTTCTTCGCAAGAAACTCGACCCTAACAACATATAATCAATAAATCATCGATCATGCGAGGAAGAATAATCGTAAAACGCCCGAAAACCCCTCTAAGACATTTTACCGGACACCTTCAAGGCGTCGGTCAAGAACTCGACCCAAATAACGAATCGATACGATCCAACCATGGAATAACAAGGGAAATGATATAATACATCTAAATAATCATCAATCCATTACAATCCTAAGTTAAAATGGACTAAACGGACGAAATCAACCAAAGTACCCAATTTCCCCAAAACTAGATTTCTAGAAATCTAACCTTGATTCGGTAGATCGGAGGATGTTATAGGATTGATGATTGATGATATGAACTCCAAGACTTCATGGATTTATTGTCCAACAACATCTCTCCATGACTAACACACCCTCAAATGAAGAGAAGAAAACGAGTGAGAAATGGTCAAGAAAACGCTCATCGCCTTAAATAGCCGATCGCCGCCGCCTTACGACGTAATCGCCAAGGACTTACGTACGTAATCGCCATGGCCGAGACGCTTCTAAAATGCCGGCATACTTACGACGTAATCGCCAAGGGTTACGTACGAATCGCATTACGACGAATCGCCGAGTGCTACCGACGTAACTCGGCCAAAGGCTTACCGGGCCTGATCGCCCGGCCATGACTCGGCCGGGGCCAACTCCGACGGCCCGAACGACCCCGAAACCCGAACCTGAATACGAATCGAAGATACGATTACGAAGTACTCGCAAAGACGAATTCGAGCACTAAGAGAACACACGATTCCAACCACCCGAAGGCTCGATATTCGACAACGGAAAGTAATTACCCCAAACTTTGGGAAATTATGAAAATGGCCCAAAACGTCTGAAATACACGATACATGATCGAAACACCAAGCCGAAGCTTGAAACATGAATAATAACATTAAATGAACTTACGAGAAAGTCGAAACAACAGTTTCGGACGAGATTCGCAAGAATCAAACTCAAGTGCGGAAAAACCGCTTAAGAACACGGAACTCAACAAAATGATACCGAAACGAACTCGGATGACAAAAAGTGCAGAATTAATCATTCTCGGAATGACGAAACGGTCATAAGCAAGCCGTCCAAATGGACTTTTGCCAAAAAAAGAAATTACCAGAAATCGAAATTACGGGTATTACAACTGGGTACTCCAACGATCCAGCGCCTTCAGCATAGATCCCAAGATAATCCCGTCGGACCATAACGAGGTGGAAGAACCCGTCCAATGATCCAACGCCCTCAGCATAGATCCCAAGATGATCCCGTCGGACCATAACGAGGTGGACATCTGATCCAGAGCCCTCAGCATAGATCACACGACCCCAACGGATTAACACAACATAAACAATACAATCATGCATACATATATGCAAATCAATATGTTCATCGACATGAACAACACATGACTCAATAACATGAACGACATTATGACAAAACAACTAGGACGACCTCATGTTCAACAATATGAAAGACAACCTTCATGATCAACATCATCAACACTAAACCGAAATCAAAACTAAGATACTTGTCCCGAGTCCTTCAGGAGCAATCTCGATGTCAAATCATCACCGGCGATTATCCTAAATGCTCGACGATCCAAACGCACCATGAACTATAGATATTCATATCCTCATCTTTATCGCAACGTAACCTTGATACCCGAATATGCCAATAACCTAGATAAAGCATATATATTATGATTTAACTCCCAGAATCGGAAAGACAACATATAATCCAAATCTCCAGAATTTGCAGTAATAATCATTGCTATATGCATTATAAACGAAATGAAACTGAAACCATTCATTAAATATTATAACTGAGCAAGTAATAACTTGCCTCGATACCGATACGACGATGATGAAGCCACTACCAATCTCATTGCCTTCGTCTACAAGATCCTAGGCCCCGACCAATGCAATTCACGAACATACTCGAACACGACCGCAACATACGGTTATAATCGCCGATCAATAATATCAACCTATTACAATAATCGATAAACAACAAGTTCGATAACAATCAACAATCGATATATCCAATCCACAACCCTAACGATTTCAAAATATCTTGATTAAACACAAGTCCGAACAATCTAACTCAAACAATTACGGATTCATTCCCATGATTCCGCAAGGTCCATATATCGATTTGATACGGCGAGTATACAAACTTAACTAAAATATTCCAATCAATTTCTCTTTCAAAACTTCAATCAAACACCTTGAAGGTGGAATTCAAAGTTATACTCGGATCATCAATCAATAAACACCAACCATGTCAAGAACACGAAGAACACAATCACAAATATATATGTCCGTCAACATATAGTCTATATAACCTCACGAATCGTAACAACAAAACCATAATCATCTTCATCCGAATCATTCATCGATAATAACATCAAAATCCGAATTCAAGGAGACGATTACCCAACATATATCTTAGAAGATGAAATATACAAGTAAACATTTCCATTGATTAACACGGTGCGAAGAAATCGACGAAAGGAAAGGGTACCGATTCAACCTTCTTCAAAAGTTCATTCCTAAATCACAACGATATCAATTCAATCACAATTCTACGAAAATGTATAGAATTTCCCAAGTTCTACTCATAAGAGCATTTTATCGGACACCTTGAGGGCATAGTCCAATTTAATCGATTATCGAATAAATACTCGAATTTGTTCCACAAAACTTCAAGGGTAATGTATGATTTCGAGTATACAACCAAATTCTATCAACAATCTGAATTGAAACGAAGGAAATCGGCCAAAACATCAAGAAACTCCAAAAATCTTCAAAACCAAAAGTTTAGGTGTTTATACCTTCGATCCGGGTGGAAGATGATGTTATCCATGAATCAAATCTTCCAAAACATGTTGCTCTATGATGATTCCATGCAAATCCAGCCATTTTTGATGAAGAAATGCGAAGAAACAAAGAAGAAAAGTGAAAATAATCAGATGACTCGGTCCAGGCCTTTAAATAGGCGGGACCTGCCGGACCATTACGTATGCTATCGGCCATGGATTACGGCCGTAACTGGCCATGGCTACTTCACTACCCGATTTGGTCGACACCCTTACGGCCGTAACCGGCACACGCCTTACGTACGTAATGGGCCCTTACGGCCGTACCCGGCCACGTCCTTACGGCCGTTATCGGCCAGTCCTGCGCCCAGCGAGTCACTGCCGATAGTGATCGGCCACTGGAGGTCCTCTCGTCTACGACTCGGCCAGTCGCCTCCTAACATACATAACACTTAATCCATTGTGTACGTAATACGTACGTTGACTTGCTACAGTAATATACTCGTATTATGTACGTAATACACCCTGTATAGCGTACGTAAATCCATATGTTGACTCACCTGTCCACATCTGTTGCCGAAAGATGTCGACACAGGGTCCCACCTGCCGACCACAGCTCGTCATGTCTAATTCCCTTGTTACGTACGTAATGCCTTATGCATAGCGTACGTAACACTTAGCAACTTAACGTACGTTAACTCTACTCCTTAACGTACATAATCCTTGTGTTTTAGCGTACGCTAAGTGTACATCGTAGCGTGCGCTAGTGTGGCTGTACTTAGCCATTTCAGCTACTCTTGTCCAACGTCTCGATATGTAGAATACAAACATACGGCATACTGAATACGTATACTCAACTCATTACATCCTCAAATGCAATTGTCGACCAGATACGATAATTATACAAATACTGACATCTCAGTTCTTAATTTATTTTATCCATACTGTACAGATTCTGCACTGTACAACATAACTCAGATAAAATAATATTAAACAACAGTAGTAGAAATTTCGGATATTACATTACCCACCGGGTTACCTCCGTCAAGGGGGCATGAACATGCTATTACTCTCAAAAATGGCACCGAACCCATCAATGTTCGACCCTATCGTTACCCCCAGTTACAGAAAGATGAGATAGAAAGGTTAGTTGACGAGATGATCACCGCGGGGGTTATTCGTACTAGTTCCAGCCTGTTTTCGAGTACAGTATTATTGGTGAAGAAGAAAGATGGCAGTTGCCACTTTTGTGTTGACTACCGTGCCTTAAACAAATTGACCGTATTAGATAAGTTTCCTATCCCCATTATTGATGAATTATTAGATGAATTACATGGAGCCGCAGTCTTTAGCAAGATGGATTGAAGTCCGGGTATCATCAGATTCGGATGAAACCCGATGATATTCCTAAGACAGCGTTTCGTACGCACGAGGGACATTATGAGTTTCTCGTAATGCCTTTCGGGTTAACTAACGTCCCTTCGACATTCCAATCATTGATGAATAGAATATTCCATCCTTATTTGAGAAAATTTGTTTTAGTTTTCTTTGATGATATTTTGATTTATAGCTGGACTATAGAGGAGCACAGGGAACATTTAACCTTGGTTTTTGACTGTTTGAAGACTGAGAAGTTATTTTGCAATTGGAAAAAATGTATCTTTGGTCAAGACAGGGTGAACTATTTGGGACATATTGTTGCCAAGAATGGTGTCATGGTGAATCCAGCGAAAATATCTGCCATGACCACGTGGCCAACTCCCAGCACGGTTCGAGAGTTACTGGGATTCTTGGGGCTGACCGGATATTATCGGAAATTTGTGAAACCATTGACTGATTTGCTGAAGAAGGATCAGTTCGGCTGGAGTATGGAAGTTGCACAGGCGTTTCGCAAGCTACAGGAAACAATGACTCGAGTGCCGGTCTTGGTGCTTCCAGATTTCTCGAAGACATTCACCGTCGAAACCGATGCTTCGGGCTATGGCGTCGGTGCTGTGTTAATGCAAGAGGGTCGACCTGTTGATTATTTTAGTCAAGTGTTGGGTATTTGTGCGCAGCAAAAGTCCATTTGTGAACGCGAGCTTATGGCTATCGGGATGGCCATTCAGAAATGGTGGCTATATCTTTTGGGTCGGCATTTTTTGGAGATCACTGATCAAAGAAGTCTGAAGTATCTACTGGAGCAAAGGGTTGTGGCTGGCGATCATCAAAGATGGATTTCTAAACTTACGGGTTTTGATTTTGATATTGTTTATAGGCCAGGTAAGGAGAATGGCGCGGCAGATGGATTATCAAGACGAGGCGAAGGGGTAGCGCTGGAAGAACTCACTATCACGTGCATCAGTAATCGTGAGGAATTGATGCGAGAATTAAAGCTTGACCCGCGACTGGTGGAATTGGCCGAGAAGGTGAAAAAAGGTGACGTAACATTGGAGGGTTACAAAGTGAAGCAAGGGTGGGTGTTTTACCTAGGACGGGTGGTATTGCCTTCTAATTCCGAGTGGGTGGAATGTGTATCCAACGAGTTTCATGCAGGGGTACCTGGAGGCCATGAGGGCGCACAAAAAATGTATCAGCGATTGGCCCGGGAATTTTATTGGAATGGTATGCATCGAGATGTGGCTGAAAGGGTGGCAAGGTGTTCTGTGTGCCAACAAAACAAATAGTCTAATTTGGATCCAGCAGGGTTGTTGTAACCGTTAGAGTTACCTCAGCGAATCTGGGAAGAATTGACCATGGACTTTGTCGAAGGCTTGCCCAAATCGGTGGGATACAGTGTAGTTATGGTAGTGGTTGACCGTCTGAGTAAATCAGCTCACTTAGTTCTGCTTAAACATCCCTTTACAGTAGCATCAGTAGCCGCCGTGTTCATACGTGAGATTTTTAGGTTGCATGGTGTTCCGATATCCATCATTTCTGATAGGGATAAGATTTTCCTCAGTCATTTTTGGAAGGAGCTTTTCAAACTACAGGGCACTAAATTGAAGCATAGCACCGCGTATCATCCTCAACTGCATTTGCATTTAAAGTGGTCAATCGAAGTTTGGAGACTTATTTACGATGCTTTGTTTCCATGAAACCCAAGCAATGGGTGAAGTGGATGCCTTGGACAGAATATTGGTATAATACTTCATACCATTCCTCAATCAAGAATACCTCATTTAAAATTTTGTGTGATCGTGATCCTCCATGTTTGGTGAGCTATGACCATGGCGCGGCTGTCAATTTTGAGGTAGATGCTTATTTATGGGAAAGAGATGGAGTACTTGAAGAATTAAACGAGTAGCTAGAGTGAGCTAGACAAGTTATGAAAACACAAGCTGACAAGAAAAGGCGTGATGTCGAGTTCGAGATTGGTAATCTTGTTTATCTCAAGTTACGACCATATAAACAGAACACTGTCGTGGGCACGCGTAATATGAAATTGGCACCTCGTTTCTATGGGCCTTTTCGGGTGTTGGCAAGAGTGGGAAAAGTGGCTTATCGTTTAGAATTACCAGAATGCGCTACCATTCACCCAGTCTTCCATGTTTCCCAACTTAAGAAGGTGGTGGGTCAACAGAAAGTTTTGCGCAGTCTACCGGAGGGGTTAACAGACAATATGGAGGTAGCCATTGTTCCAGAGCAGGTTTTGGGTACACGGGAACGTCATGGAATACAGGAGGTATTGATGAAATGGAAGAACTTACCAGATTTGGAAGCCACTTGGGAAGATGCGATCAATATTCAGGCTCAATTTCCGGACTTTCACCTTGAGGACAAGGTAAATTTTCAGAGGCGGGGTATTGATACGAATCAGGCGCAGGAGAAGAAGAGATGGGGCCAAATTTATAAGAGGCGCAAAAGGCTAGGGGTGGTTAAGTAATTATTTTAAGTATGGTACTCCCTCCTTCCCACCGATCTTGGTTCATATTCCTTTGGGCCGTCCCAAAATAATTGGTCATTTTCTTTTTAAGACACTTTTATCTCTCACAACTTTAAATAATATATATTCATACCATCACTTTATACACTACTTTTAAGCTTTTCTTAAATCTCGTACCAAAAAACCAATGCTTAAGATGGGTGGGACGGAGGGAATATTTATCTTTTGAGTTTGAGGGTAATTAGGTAATTATTTTAAGTATGGTATTTATCTTTTGAGCTTGAGGGTAATTAGGAAGTTTCCTTATTTTCAGATGTTAATAAATAGAGCTAAGGGGGGATCAGCTAGGGCATGCTTTGTTTAACTTGTTCTTTACTTTTCTTCCCTCTAAACTCCCTGGTGTTCTTTTCTTTACGTATTCAGTAACCAGACAATTCAATTTTCTTTTAATTTCGTTTTTTTTACAAACTAGTTTATATCAGCGTTTACTGTACAAATAAAATTGGTTTACCTAGTATTCTTTTCTCAGAATCTTTCTACACGCATTTTCTGAGTGAAGGCCTCCAATTTGGTGCACTTTGTTTAAACCTTTTCATATTAAGTTGCTGCCTTGTTGAGTTAAAATCCAAACTCTCATGTTAGTGTACATTATGCATTTCTATTAATTGCATAGTCGTTTTGAACTTTACAACTCAAGCTAACTTGTCATACCTTCTAATTCAGAATGACGTGACATGGCATGAAGATAACTGATCCAACTACGATAGTAAATTCCTTGCATTTACGTAAGGAAGACTTCTTTTGCTTTTCTGTAGATATCCTTTACTAATCTGATATTTTCCAATTTATTGTTTGCTTGCGTAATTTGCACAGTAAATTTTACTTTTATTAGTTTCTTTAATTTGGTCAGAAATTCTACGGACTATTATTAATTTTCATCTCAAATTCTAGAATGCTGTGCTTCAGAAATCTGAAGCTGAAATTACCTTGTGATTCTATGAGTAAGAACCATGAATTTTAACATAATTAAAGAGATAAAAGGGCCAATGAGAATGGCCGTGAGGAGCAGTGAGCAAGAGCAACTACAGTATAACCTCGATAAATGAATATGATCGGGATTGGAGAAAAAAATATTCATTTAGCAAAATTATTAATTTATCGAGAGAAATTTTGAACATGTTATAAATGTTGGGAAAACACCGATAATGTAACGTCACAACGAAAAATGCGGAACCTCGTTTGACAATTTCACACTCTTCAATCAGAATCATTAATGCGGCAGTAAAGCACACAATTACAACTCGACAATATAATACAAATGATATAACAAAAGCGATAAATAAAGAGACAAATTTTTGCGTGGAAAACCCCTCAAGACGAGAGTAAAAACCACGGGACCGAAGCCGCTTAAATCCACTATCACCAATACACAATGAACAATTCGTCCCTAGTACAAGCTAGAGGTATACAACACTCTTCAAATACTCGGTAATAAACGTTCTTCAAGTATTTGGAATACAACAATAACAACAAGATCGAGAAAAGAAAACACCAAAATAGCTTACAGGAAAAGCTAACAAAAATACCCGAACTTCCGGACTCAAACCCTCGACCTATTTCGGTGAAAAAGTTTGCCCAATAGCTACCAACACTACGCCATAAGTGCTTATAGGCAATGCTTTTAGCTAGTGTTGACACCAAAGCGTTTCAATAGAGTGCTGATTTTTGATCTTTTGAAACACTACTAAAATAGTATTGTACTAGATATACTTTTGGTGTTGCAAGATAAAAATGGTGTTGCGCGACGTGCAACACCTGTGATGGTGTTGCATTATATCTAATTTTTTAATAATTTGTTCAAGTTATTGTCAAAAACAAGCACAATGAAATGAGATTTAAATTTTGATAATTTTTTACTCTTAAAGTTTGATATATAACATATGATAAATTTAATTTAAATTATTTATATTTAATATAAATACTTATTATATTTTTTAATAATGTAATTAAAAAATAAATTTTTTTTATAATTTTAAAGCTTAATATATTATCAATATATAATGAAATTTAAATTACGATATATGTTTTATTTTCAAAATTTGATATATAATATAATATAAATTATAATTTATGTATATTTAAATTATTCAATATAAATACACATTATAAATTTTAATAATAAAATTACAAAATTTTAAATTTAAAAAAAAAATACAATCCTATTTAAAAATACTTAAATAGCGTTTAATTAGGAAGCGCTATGTAAAGTACACTTACATAGCGTTTTTAGAAAACGCGGTGGTAGGTTCTGTATTTTAAGTAATATTTCATTAATTCTCGATCCGTCAATTAAAAAGGTATTTTGAACTTTTTATTTTGAATTTGATTTGAAGGATTAAATTCTTTTTTTGTTTAGATCTGAATGATTGTTTAAGGGTTTCCTATTTTTTTCCCTATTTGATTGATTGCTAAGTGTATTTTGCTGGTGTGATTATATTACGTTATCTGTTTTGTTATAATATTTTGGCCCTACCCGACCCGTTATAACATTTTTATTATCCCAGCCCGAACCCAGCCCAAAGCCCATGTCAACTTTTTTTAGTGAGAGTCGTCCGATTGAGATTATTAATATCCACTTCATCAGGACCGTCCGATCCCCCCTTATAACCCCCTAACCCTACTCCCTCTTCTCACCGCCTCCCTCATTATCTCCTCTTCTGTTCTTCTTCTCCTCTCGCCGCGAGTCCTCCCCTCCACTCGGTTCAGCCGCCACGACGCCCTCCTCTTCCCTCCGCGAATTGACGCCCTCCCCTCCCCTCAGTTCAGCCGCCGCGACGCCCTCCTCTCCCCTTAGTTCAGCCGCCGCGATGCCCTCCCCTTCCCTCTGCGACGCGACGCCTTCCCCTCCCGTCCGCGACACAACACCCTCCCCTCCCTTCCGCGACGCGACCCTTCCCTCCGCCCCGGCGACGCCCTTCCCTCCCTCAGTTCTTCAAGTTTCTTCCCGGTCTATCGGTTCATGCAGCCGATGCACATCTTGATTTGTGCGAAGCTGAAGAACTAGGGGTCAGCTTTTTGTCATCTTTGTAACAAACATTAGTTGCTTCCACTGTGTAAAGTGACTGTAGTTCATTGTTATTGTTAATATCTAAATGCACCTTTCATTGCAAGCTTTAGATATACTGATCTGAATTATATGTGAGACACATCTTTAGGTTTGAGTACAAGCAATACGTGGGCTACCTCTTTTCTGCAAGGATACACCAGAGCATCTCTCTAAGATTGTTGACATTCTAGCACAACTGCTCACTGCTGGTATTATAACTGCTCTTGAGGAGTTTATTAGAATTTGAATGTATTTAGATGCAATTGCAGTGTTAAGAAGTAAAGACATTAAATTATTTAATTTTTAATATATTATTCTTATTTTTCTTGTTAATGAGGAACATGTGGAACGCGATGCAGTACATAAAACACTTTTATCATTATTGAGGCAAGATGTTCGAGCTAATTTACTGATCATTATATAGCGATATATGTATAAGGATGTTTATACGTGCATTTTGCCATCTTGTAGCGGGAAAAATTGATTTTGATGTGAAATGATGGCATCACATTTTGCAGCCCTGTCACCGCGGAACCCTTAATTGTGCCAGAGTTTTTCTCAAGCTCAGTCTGTAAGGTTATGAATGTGGTGTATAGCCACAACATCTTTCTGAAGAACAAAGGCCACAAAAATAAATAGAACTTATGATGGTAAAAAAAAAGTACAGATTAGATTGAGAATAAGCCATCTATAATTAAAATCATTTTCCAATTTAACGCATTAACAGATGCAGAAAATAAATTTTGAGTTTAGATGGTCAAATCGAAGTTGCCGCCACCATAGTCTGTAAAATCAACCAGATATCTTGTTTGCCTAGGGTTCAAGACTTGCTTGTTTGTTTTTGTGGCTTCTTATGTTTCACGTCTTTTGTGCTAAATAGGGTCTAGTCTATATAAAATAACATCATAGCATAGTACCTGGTTGCATCTCTTAGTTTGAATTTTTGCCCCCCCCCCCCCCAATTGAGACTCATGGTTTAATTTTTTTTTCAAGCGTACGTTTGAGACTCACATATTTCTTGCATTGTTTATGCAGCTTCCTTGACATCCCTGTTTAAGCATATTGAGTGTGTTGATGAGCAGATAACAAATGAAAATCTACGTGAGAGAACTCTACTTTTTATTAGAGACAAGGTGGGAAGACAGTTATATAATTCCTCTGAATTTGTTATGGTGCATTCCCTTGTATTTCCTTTAAAAAATGACTGGTTATCCCATGGTTCGTCCTTCTAACATAGATTTTTAATCTATGTACTTCCACTAAAAGATGAGCTCCTAAAGCCCTCTGAGCAAATGGAATCCCAGCCTCAACTTGGATATTGGAGAATTTTGTGCAATGATATCAAGTGATCAAGATGATAATTGTACTCCTATGACTCAAGGGGGCACCACTTATCAGTTATTTCAATATGTAACTTTCTATCACTTGTATTAAGATTTAGTAATTTTGTACTTTTAAGTTAGATTGGTGGTGTTGCTTGGTTGTGGTATTTTAAGTTAAATTTGTAACACCCCCAAGATATTCGAGGTGTATTACAGCGCCGTGGACCCCTACATGGGTCCACCAGGCTAACACAAGAAAACACCTCTCGACTAACCGTCTCGGTTAGCGAGGAAACAACTGTTAACAACAGAACATAAAACAACACGTCCGGTACAACCGGCACAATGAACATCAACCGGCAAATACAGTAACCCCAACGAAGTCCAAACACAATCCGAAAGGAAAAACCTAAGTACTCGCGAGTACAATCTATAAGTTTAGAAATACAGGAAACAACTATATCAAATTTAGACAAAGGAATTAAGACGACCCAAATGCACATGTCAACGACCCTGGCCGACATCCTCGTACTATCCCGGTGCTCGCTCGTCCGGATAATCATAACCTGAAATCCAAAACAAGAATTTCCCCGAAACGGGTCCCCCAAAGGGGTTAGCAATCACGCTAGTACAAGTAATTAAGGCAAACCAATCGCTTACACATTTCATAGTACATGCACCAATATCAATTTCAAAAGCCAAAACCAGACATGTCTTTTCCGGAAATAAACAGTCAAACAATTTGCCTTGGGAACAGAGTCATATCATAAATTCCCGCACGAGGCCTCTAAGGACCCTCCCGCACTGGCTATATTATAAAACAAAACACGCACATGCATCGCCTTGGGAACAGAGTCATATCATAAATTCCCGCACGAGGCCTCTAAGGACCCTCCCGCACTGGCTAGCTAAACAAACTCATGAATCCGGGACGCAAACCTTTGGATTCCCTCCTTGATCCCGTCGGACCAACACGAGGTGAGCAAATCACACACAAAATACATTACCATTCCACGTTAAGCATAAAGGTTTCCAAAAATACTTGTCTTGAATTAATGACGACGCGAAGAACGGAAAGGAAGTCACCGACGAACGCTAGGAACCAATGAAACCGAACCTAACGATTCGAAGAATACAATCACAAGCATTTCTAAATGAATACGGAATTGGAATACACCCGAAAACCCGCCTACGATTCATGTATATTCGTATATAAACAACAACGAGGGCGGACCACAACCAAACCCTCTCGATTCCGTAAAAATCACGAAATATACCATGAATCTGTAGGGAAACTAAGAATACCAACAAGATTAATCATATTCATCATGAATCCATCAACAAAACGGAACGGATCGGAAGAAAATCCCAAAACCCCCAATTTATCGAAAAGTAGGGTTCTAAGAGATTTACCTTGGATTAGGATGAAAGATTCGTGTTGATGTTGTTATAATACTCCAAGAACTCAAGAAAGATGTTGGATGAGATGATTGGAGGAAGAAATCGCCAAGAAAATCGCCTTGGAATCGCCTTCGCCGCGGAGAGAGGAAGAAATGAGAAATTATGATTATCTCGGTCAACTCCCTGGTTTATATAGCCAGGGAGTGTTAGCGCACGCTAAAACCTCAAGGTTAGCGTGCGCTAACGGGGTAAAATTCCAATCCCTACCGTTAGCATCCCAGTCCAGTAGCCAGATTTTTGGCCGTTAGCGTGCGCTACTCGAAACGTAGCGTGCGCTAATAACCTCTCGGTAGCGCACGCTATCGACCAATAGCGTGCGCTACCTGGACATCGACGAGTCCGGTGACAAACCGCCCGTAACCCACGATCCGTTAGCGTGCGCTACCATACAAGCGTAGCGTGCGCTAACCGGCACTTGGCCGTTCGGTAGTAAACTGTCGATCTTGGACACTCACGCTAGCGCACGCTACGGCATTATCGGCGTGCGCTAGCCTCTCGACATTAGCGTGCGCTAGTATACGTAGCGTACGCTAATACGCTAGTCCGTATACGAAAACAAGACCGCCACTCCCGTGGCTACTCGCTGGCGCGCTATTTAAACAAACGTAGCGTGCGCTACTAAGGGACCCCTAGCGTGCGCTATGCAGAAAAAATAGCGTGCGCTAGGTATGAAATATGAACGGTTCAAAACACCGGAAGGTGGACGAAACATCCAACGGAACATCTCAACGGGCATCATAACATAGAATGGATCCACGGCAACCCCGAAACGGCGGTTCCGCACAACAATAACGGGGATAAAATCCATAGATAATAGAAAAGATACACTGAAAGATACACGAGGGTCACTACTATCGAAAAATATGCCGAAAAAGAAAAATACAAGGGGAAGAAAAATGCGGATATTACATTCTACCCCTCTAAAAACAAGTTTCGTCCCGAAACTTAAGAAACAAACATCTCAGGGTACCTAGCACGCATGCTCTTCTCCGTTTCCCAAGTTGCCTCCTCGACACTGTGTCTCGACCACTGCACCTTGACCAAAGGGATGGTCTTATGCCTCAGTCGTTTCTCCCGATGCTCTAAAATCTTCAAAGGACGCTCCTCAAAAGTAATATCCTCGGCAACGTTAATCTCTCCATAGTCGATGATGTGACTAGGATCCGGGACATATTTCCTCATCTGGGAAACATGAAAAACGCTTTGAACATGGCTCAGGGCCGGGGGTAATGCCAGACGGTATGCTAACCCACCGACTCGCTCGAGAATCTCGAAGGGTCCAATAAATCTCGGACTCGACTTCCACTTTGTTGTTGCCCAAAATATCTATCTGAAGATTAAATACTGCTGGAAGACGGACAACAAACAACAATTGCGGGAGCACTTCCGAGAGAAGATAAATAATACATGATTTGCCGGGTTTGTTAGGCCCGGGCTTGAATGCTCTCGCGAGATGATATTAATACAAATATTCGTGGATACAAGTATTAATGAGAGAAATCTAAATACAATGAGTGTAAAAAGACTCTGTTAATCCGGCTCTTGAGCGAAGCTCGGTGTTCTTCGTCCCCGTCGATCGTCTTCCTGATGAGAGAGGCCGGGAGAAGTAAGACCGAATGATAGCTGTTGCCAATAGTTGGAGATAGCCAAGTGCTGGGTGTTTTGCTTCTGTATTGCGTGAAATCCGAAGGGAGTTCAAGAAGTATCTAAGTGGAGGGAGCCTTGTTTATATAGGGACAGCCGAGTCTTGTCCTCTGGCGGGCGATCGCCTTCCGGCCATTATAATAATGGGGCGATCGTCTGCCGGCCAATATTATAATGGGGAGATCACCCGGGCTGTCGGGCTAAAGTCCAAGGAATATGCTGGCAGTCTTCCTAAAGTCCAAAGCTCCAGCAGGCAGCCAGCTGGGCGGTCCAATGAGGGGCCAGCACGCGTCCGGAGTCAGTCACATGCGGCCCTACTTGACAACTTTCGGCGGCTTGTCGGCTGGTGGAAAGATTCTGCCAGGCTGTGGTCAATGACCCGTGATTCGCGGATCTTGTCTCGGCCCTTGCACGTGGTGTCTGTCTTGCGGCTCGGCCTTTGCCGACTGGATGGCCATCGGCGCTGATCGACATGAGGCGGTCGTCTCTAGCCGGTCATCAGAGGTCGTCATCGGCCAGTTGTCGAGGGTCGGCATTGGTCGGTCACCATGGGTCGGTCGGCAGATGCCGAGAGATGATCGTCTCCAGTCGGTCGCCAGGAGTCGGTCGCCGAGTACCGAGAGACGATCGTATTTGATGTCGATCGCTCGGCACCGGGACTTGTCCTGGGACCTTCGGTTGGTCTATGCCGCTTGTCCGCTGGGTTAAGGCTCGGCCGCCTGGTCGCTGGTCGGCAGATTTGCCTTGGCCGCTCGGCAGTGACTCGGTCGCCCGATCTCCGAGGCGATCGCCGGTCGGAAAGTGTTAATTCTTGACACAACAATTGCCCCCAGCTTGCTCCTATGTTGAAGACATGGGGCGAGGTGGTTCTTGCTGGCGATTGTGTAAGGAAGAGGACGGGCGATCTTGATGAGCTGACTTAGGATTCAGACTTGGGCTATCATGGTCGATTGGCTAGCTATCTTTCGGTCTTGTACCTGCAAAAAACAACATTGGCCGACCCCCCTCGGAAACTTGGTGGTTTCTCTTGTTTGAGGAATCGTGCACAATCGCGGAGATCGATGGACCGACTCCATGACCGTGTCTTGGTGCGCGAAGACATTGAGTGTCTCGTGACTCACTTTATTATGAGGGTCCTCTGTTAGGCTGCGCCTCGCCTCGTATTTAAACGAAGGGCGTGCGGTCTCGGTCTAGAGGAGTCCTTGCGCGGGGCAGCGTCGGATGAATCAACTCCACGCCCGCGGCTTGTTAGCTCTGCTTCCACCTCGGCCAGCCATGGAGATGGCTGACCTCGACGGTGTACGTCGAGACGGGGGTTGTGGCACGTGTCCATTGATTAATTTTGGAGAGCCCTTAGACTACGTCGGCCTCGTATTTAAACGAAGGGCGGGCGATCTCGGCCGAAAGGGACCTTGCATGGCCGAAGCAGCCCGTTCCATCGACTACCAGGACCATGGCTTTATGATGTGCGGTGGAGGCGATCTTATGCCTTAGTCCGTCATGTTAGATGTTGGACTGTAAATGGCGATCGTGTCCGCCGGGTTGCTGATGATGTAGCGTGATGATCGGCGATCGGGCCGGAAGACTGGCGATCGTCGCTCGGCAGCCGATCGCTTTATTCGTAGGTCGATATCGGCGATCGGGCGGGAGATCGTCGTCCGGGCGCCGATCGCGCTGCTCACAGGCTAAGAAGGAACCTTTGCCTGGACAGGAAATTTGCGGCTCTAGCCCGGAAGGCTGCGTAGATCGTCGGTTGGGTCTTCGTGAGATGCCTGAACATAGGCGAGAAGCCCTGAAAACCTCCTAGGACCGCGTAGAGGGCGGTCCCATCGCTTACGGTCTCGCCGTTGAGGATGATCCCGTCTACTCGGTCGATGTAGTCCGAGTCGGATTCTTCTTCTCCCTGCTTGATTTGCATCATGCGAAGGCGACCTTCGGGCCGGACGACTCTGGTGGCGAAGTACTCCGTGAAGACGTGCGCCAGCTCGTTAAAGGAGCCAATGGACCGAGATGGCAATGAGGTGTACCACCGGTGGGCGAGGTCGTCCAACGTCATAGGGAACATTCGGCACCGGGTCGCGTCAGATGCCCCACACCCGGTCATGTAGATGTTGAACTTCCTCAGGTGCACCTGGGGGTCCGATCGCCCCTCGTACACGGGTGTTTGCGGGGGAGCGATCCTGTGCTGCACGGGGGCGAGCTTGATGTCGATCGCGAGCGGCTCGCTTGGCTCGGCGATCGTCTTCATGGCGCCTGCCCTGGATTCCAGGAGCACTTTCACGTCGTCGAGCTGACGTTGCAATGCGGCAATCGCCGTGGCTCGGCTGCTTGCTGATCGGATTTGGGAGCGGGAGCCGAGGCGATCGTGTACCGATCTCCGGACTCCGCTGCTGCCGACCTCGGAAATTTGGCGAGCGGGAGCCAGGTGGCTGGGTTGCCTTCTGGGAGCCGGGTAGGCCGAGCTCCTGGTGACGGACTCAAACTCCGTCGTCTCGTAGCCGGGCCGGATGCCCGGTCGCGAGTCGGGTCACGCCCAGCGATCGAAGACATAGGTGCCCAGTGCCAGCGCCTCTTCTTGCGGACGAGCCTCACTGGCGATCGCTCGGCGATGCGCCTTGAGTTTCGCTTGGACTTCGGCGGGCGGCCGAGGGGTGATAGATGGAGCGCGTTGAGAGCACTCCGCGTCGTTCTGAAGGCGGCTATGGCCTCTTCGATCTGTTCATTGGTTGGGCCCGTCGACGAGCGAGAGGCTTGGGCCGCCGTCCGAGCGGTATCGAGCGTCTCGGCTGCGGCGGCTACCTTCCACCATCGGTGCGGCTTGGGCCGGGGGCGGGCAGTGCAGCCGGTGGTCGGATTTCTTCGACGCGGAGGCGGAAGACATGATTTATGAAAGATTTCTTTGAAGTGCAGTGAGTGTCACTTCAAGTATCTGCCCCGAGAACAGTGAGTGTTCTTCGGGACGGTAGGTATAAAAATTCGAGGGTTGGAGGCCCCTTCCTCTAGCGCCAATTGTTGTTGCCCAAAATATCTATCCGAAGATTAAATACTGCTGGAAGACGGACAACAAACAACAATTGCGGGAGCACTTCCGAGAGAAGATAAATAATACATGATTTGCCGGGTTTGTTAGGCCCGGGCTTGAATGCTCTCGCGAGATGATATTAATACAGATATTCGTGGATACAAGTATTAATGAGAGAAATCTAAATACAATGAGTGTAAAAAGACTCTGTTAATCCGGCTCTTGAGCGAAGCTCGGTTTTCTTCGTCCCCGCCGATCGTCTTCCTGATGAGAGAGGCCGGGAGAAGTAAGACCGAATGATAGCTGTTGCCAAGAGTTGGAGATAGCCAAGTGCTGGGTGTTTTGCTTCTGTATTGCGTGAAATCCGAAGGGAGTTCAAGAAGTATCCAAGTGCAGGGAGCCTTGTTTATATAGGGACAGCCGAGTCTTGTCCTCTGGCGGGCGATCGCCTTCCGGCCATTATAATAATGGGGCGATCGTCTGCTGGCCAATATTATAATGGGGCGATCACCCGGGCTGTCGGGCTAAAGTCCAAGGAAGATGCTGGCAGTCTGCCTAAAGTCCAAAGCTCCAGCAGGCAGCCAGCTGGGCGGTCCAATGAGGGGCCAGCACGCGTCCGGAGTCAGTCACATGCGGCCCTACTTGACAACTTTCGGCGGCTTGTCGGCTGGTGGAAAGATTCTGCCAGGCTGTGGTCAATGACCCGTGATTCGCGGATCTTGTCTCGGCCCTTGCACGTGGTGTCTGTCTTGCGGCTCGGCCTTTGCCGACTGGATGGCCATCGGCGCTGATCGACATGAGGCGGTCGTCTCTAGCCGGTCATCAGAGGTCGTCATCGGCCAGTTGTCGAGGGTCGGCATTGGTTGGTCACCATGGGTCGGTCGGCAGATGCCGAGAGATGATCGTCTCCAGTCGGTCGCCAGGAGTCGGTCGCCGAGTACCGAGAGACGATCGTATTTGATGTCGATCGCTCGGCACCGGGACTTGTCCTGGGACCTTCGGTTGGTCGATGCCGCTTGTCCGCTGGGTTAAGGCTCGGCCGCCTGGTCGCTGGTCGGCAGATCTGCCTTGGCCGCTCGGCAGTGACTCGGTCGCCCGATCTCCGAGGCGATCGCCGGTCGTAAAGTGTTAATTCCTCAACGGCGAGCCCGTAAGCGATGGGACCGCCCTCTACGCGGTCCTAGGAGGTTTTCAGGGCTTCTCGCCTATGTTCAGGCATCTCACGAAGACCCAACCGACGACCTACGCAGCCTTCCGGGCTAGAGCCGCAGATTTCCTGTCCAGGCAAAGGTTCCTTCTTAGCCTGTGAGCAGCGCGATCGGCGCCCGGACGACGATCTCCCGCCCGATCGCCGATATCGACCTACGAATAAAGCGATCGGCTGCCGAGCGACGATCGCCAGTCTTCCGGCCCGATCGCCGATCATCACACTACATCATCAGCAACCCGGCGGACACGATCGCCATATACAGTCCAACATCTAACATGACGGACTAAGGCATAAGATCGCCTCCACCGCACATCATAAAGCCATGGTCCTGGTAGTCGATGGAACCGGCTGCTTCGGCCATGCAAGGTCCCTTTCGGCCGAGATCGCCCGCCCTTCGTTTAAATACGAGGCCGGCGTAGTCTAAGGTCTCTCCAAAATTAATCAGTGGACACGTGCCACAAACCCCGTCTCGACGTACACCGTCGAGGTCGGCCATCTCCATGGCTGGCTGAGGTGGAAGCAGAGCTAACAAGCCGCGGGCGTGGAGTTGATTCATCCGACGCTGCCCCGCGCAAGGACTCCTCTAGACCGAGACCGCACGCCCTTCGTTTAAATACGAGGCGAGGAGCAGCCTAATAGAGGACCCTCATAATAAAGTGAGTCACGAGACACTCAATGTCTTCGCGCACAAAGACACGGTCATGGAGTCGGTCCATCGATCTCCGCGACTGTGCACGATTCCTCAAACAAGCGAAACCACCAAGTTTCCGAGGGGGATCGGCCAATGTTGTTTTTTGCAGGTACAAGACTGAAAGATAGCTAGCCAATCGACCATGATAGCCCAAGTCCGAATCCTAAGTCAGCTCAGCAAGATCGCCCGTCCTCTTCCTTACACGATCGCCAGCAAGAACCACCTCGCCCCATGTCTTCAACATAGGAGCAAGCTGGGGGGCAATTGTTGTGTCAAGAATTAACACTTTCCGACCGGCGATCGCCTCGGAGATCGGGCGACCGAGTCACTGCCGAGCGGCCAAGGCAGATCTGCCGACCAGCGACCAGGCGGCCGAGCCTTAACCCAGCGGACAAGCGGCATCGACCAACCGAAGGTCCCAGGACAAGTCCCGGTGCCGAGCGATCGACATCAAATACGATCGTCTCTCGGTACTCGGCGACCGACTCCTGGCGACCGACTGGAGACGATCATCTCTCGGCATCTGCCGACCGACCCATGGTGACCGACCAATGCCGACCCTCGACAACTGGCCGATGACGACCTCTGATGACCGGCTAGAGACGACCGCCTCATGTCGATCAGCGCCGATGGCCATCCAGTGGGCAAAGGCCGAGCCGCAAGACAGACACCACGTGCAAGGGCCGAGACAAGATCCGCGAATCACGGGTCATTGACCACAGCCTGGCAGAATCTTTCCACCAGCCGACAAGCCGCCGAAAGTTGTCAAGTAGGGCCGCATGTGGCCCGGACTCGGACGCGTCTTTGGCCCCTCATTGGACCGCCACCGTGCCTCTTTGGAGATTTGGACTTTAGGCAGACTGCCAGCATCTTCCTTGGACTTTAGCCCGACAGCCCGGGTGATCGCCCCATTATAATATTGGCTGGCAGACGATCGCCCCATTATTATAATGGCCGGAAGGCGATCGCCCGCCAGAGGACAAGACTCGGCTGTCCCTATATAAACAAGGCTCCCTGCACTTGGATACTTCTTGAACTCCCTTCGGATTTCACGCAATACAGAAGCAAAACACCCGGCACTTGGCTATCTCCAACTCTTGGCAACAGCTATCATTCGGTCTTACTTCTCCCGGCCTCTCTCATCAGGAAGATGATCGGCGGGGACGAAGAAGACCGAGCTTCGCTCAAGAGCCGGATTAACAGAGTCTTTTTACACTCATTGTATTTAGATTTCTCTCATTAATACTTGTATCCACGAATATTTGTATTAATATCATCTCGCGAGAGCATTCAAGACCGGGCCTAACAAACCCGGCAAATCTTGTATTATTTATCTTCTCTCGGAAGTGCTCCCGCAATTGTTGTTTGTTGTCCGTCTTCCAGCAGTATTTAATCTTCGGATAGATATTTTGGGCAACAACACCCTTCTTCCCGAAACGGAAAACTTCTCTCGTCGGCGACACCTTCAGCAAAACGTGGTCTCCCACCTCGAATTCTAAAGGTCGACGACGGACATCGGCATATGACTTCGCGACTGCGGCGATCAACATCCATTCTCGAATTAATTCTATCTTCCGTCTCGTCTCTAAAACGACATCCGGTTCGGTCCCGACCAAATCGGACGCCTCATTCCAACAAATCGGCGATCGACACCGTCGCCCATAAAGTGCCTCATACGGTGCCATCCGAATCGACGCGTGCCAACTATTGTTGTACGTGAATTCGATCAATGGAAAATGCTCCTCCCAGTCACTACTCCAGTCGAGAGCACAAGCACGCAACATGTCCTCGAATGTCTGGATAGTACGTTCCGTATCCATCCGATCGGGATGAAAAGAGGTACTCAAATGCAAACGGGTACCTAACCCCTTATGCACCGCCTGCCAAAAGTGCGATACAAAACGACCATCACGATCCGAAATAATAGACTTCGGAGTACCGTGAAGTCTCACAATCTGCGCGATAAACACACGAGCCAATTTCTCCGGGCCCCAAGTGTCCTTGATGCCCAGAAAATGTGCGGACTTGGTCAGACGATCAACAACCACCCATACCATATTCATGCCCGACCTCGATCTCGGCAAACTCGTAACAAAATCCATCGATATATCTTCCCATTTCCATTCTGGAATGGGAAGTGACTGCAATAACCCAGCCGGTCGCTGATGCTCGATTTTGACCTGCTGGCAAGTCAAACATCTCGCCGCAAACTGTGCGACCTCCTCCTTCATATCATTCCATCAGAAGTTCCTCCTCAGGTCCTTGTTCATCTTACTCGAACCAGGATGAACAGAATAGGGTGTGGAATGGGCCTCATGCAAAATACTCTGTCGCAACTCTGGATCGTTTGGCACACAAAGCCGACTCTGGAATCTCAAAACACCATTCTCGTGAATCACAAACCCAGGAGACTTTCCCTTAAGAACGTTCTCTCAGATTTGAGTAATCATCGGATCCTTTAATTGTTTCAGCTTAATTTCATCGATCAAAGACGACGAAATCTCTAAAGCACAAAGTTGCCCGACAGCTCCAGGCAACAAAATCACAACATCTAACCCGATCAAAGCCCGCCGAAGCTCAGACTGAGGCGTAAGGACCTCAAGCGTTCGCAACGCAATCGGTTTCTAACTCAAGGCATCGGCCACGACGTTCGCCTTGCCCGGATGATAAAGGATTTCGAGGTCGTAATCCTTAATCAGCTCTAACCACCTCCTCTGCCTCATATTCAACTCCCGCTGAGTAAATATGTATTTCAGACTTTTATGATCGGTAAAAATCTGACATGCAGAGCCGAAAAGATAGTGACGCCAAATCTTGAGTGCAAAGACAACCGCCGCTAACTCCAAATCGTGAGTAGGGTAGTTAAGCTCATACGGCCTCAACTGTCTCGACGCATAGGCAATGGTCTTGCCATGCTGCATCAATACGCACCCAAGACCCTGACCCGAAGCATCGCTATACACGGCGAATCCCTCATTGCCACATGGCAACGCCAAAACCGGAGCTGAAGTCAAACGCTTCTTCAATTCCTCAAAGCTCGACTGTCTCTCATCGGTCCAGACGAACTTCTCGGATTTCTGGAGCAACTGTGTAAGTGGCCGAGCTAGTTTTGAGAAACCCTCGACGAACCTACGGTAGTAGCCAGCCAAACCCAAGAAACTACGGACCTCCTTCATATTTGTGGGCGATGCCCAATCTAACACTGCCTCAATTTTCTGCGGATCCACACGGACTCCCTCGGATGAAATCACGTGACCCAAAAACATCACTTCCTTCAGCCAGAACTCACATTTCGAGAACTTCGCATAGAGTTGCTCGGTCCTCAAAATGTCTAACATTATCCGCAGATGATGGGCATGCTCTTCCTCATTCCTCGAATAGATAAGAATATCGTCAATGAAGACGACGACACACTTATCCAAATACTCGATAAAGACTTTATTCATCAATTGCATGAACACCGCCGGCGCATTAGTTAACCCGAAAGGCATAACTACAAACTCGTAATGTCCGTATCTCGTCCGAAAAGCTGTTTTCGGCACGTCGGAGTCTCTCACCCGAAGCTGATAGTACCCCGATTTCAAATCAATCTTCGAGAATACCACAGCTCCCTGCAACTGGTCAAACAAGTCATCGATTCTCGGCAAAGGATACTTGTTCTTGATGGTCACCTTGTTTAGTTCGCGATAGTCGATACACAAACGTAGTGCACCATCCTTCTTCCGCACAAATAGGACCGGTGCGCCTCAAGGCGAGGCACTCGGTCGAACATACCCCGACTCAAGAAGCTCACTCAACTGCTTCTTCAACTCTGCCATCTCTGAAGGTGCCATGCGATACGGCGCCTTCGAAATCGGAGCCGCGCCCGGCTCTAACTCTATAGCAAACTCAACCTCACGATCCGGTGGCAATCCCGGTAACTCGTCAGGAAATACATCCGGAAACTCACTAACGACTGGAATCGATGAAAACTCGACTCCACCATTCTCCATCTTCAAGGCGTAGCACCAATAACCAGTACACCCCTTCCGCAGGAGACTCATCGCCTTCAAGGCATTAATGACAAATTTTTGATTTCCCCTCCTTCGCCCCGCGAAGGAGTGCTCGGTGCCATCCTCGGCTAACATGGTGATGATTCTCGTGCGGTAGTTCATGATCGCGCCATGCCGCTCGAGCCAATCATCCCCGAGAATCAAATCCTCACCCACAATACTAACGACAATAAGATTAGAGAGCCAAGCTCTCTCACAAATAAACACAGAGCAGTCTCGGACTTCTCGATCACCGACAATTCTATCACCGCTAGGAAGTTTAACGATGAAAGGCTCGCAAGGTGACAAGAAGTCGAGACTCAAACGGCATACACACTCTAGAGAACTGAATGAATGTGTGGCACTCGAATCAAAAAGCACACCGACAGGATGAGAATGGATATGAACGGTACCTGTCGCCACAGTAGCTGCTGGGTCATCGGCCCTCCTCATCTCGTATATACGCAGCTGGGCGGAGCCGACACTGGAAGCTCCACCCCTAGCGGGCTGACCCCGACCCCTACCTCGGCCGGCAATCGGTGGAGGCGGCGGAGTAAATGAGCCCTGGTTCACACTCGGCTCCAACGGTACTGGTTGAGAAGAACGGGCGCCGCGAAGCTGTCTGACCTGCTCACAAAAAGGGGCCTTGTGGCCCAGCTGTCCACAAGTGTGACAAGTAAACTTCGGACGAGGACACTGCCGGCTCCTATGGCCCTGCACACCACAGTTAAAACATATGGGTTCACGAGCGGAGGTTCCGGCGGCACCCCGAAAGCTCCCAGAGAAACGAGCCGAACCGCCCGTTGAAATATTTGCAGCTTGAGATTTCTGCTGGCCTCCACTCTTGGGACCAGAAAAATTTCCGACCGACTTCTGTTTCTTGCTTTCACGAGCCAAATCACTAGCCGTCACTGACATATCATAAGCGAGGGCCCTACTCTGATAATCCTTCAAGGTAGTGCAGATGAGTCCAGACATGTAGTCCCGAATGGGCAACTTCATCCTCCTGGAAAAATGGAAAATTTTGTCGCTCTCAGCGACAACTTGGGTCTTCACATAACCCAACTCCTTGTTAAAGTCGGCAATCGCCTGAGATACGGGGATATACCATGGTTGAGCATCATAGAAAGCATGCACTCGAGCCTGTCTGACCGGCCACGGACAATATTCGGTCTCCATCAATTCTTGGAATTCGGTCCACGAAGCAACGTGATCTTTGGGACCAACGTCCTCCCACCAATCTGTAGCATCTCCCGTGAGAAAGTATTGAGCAATAGGGACCTTACGGTCCTCGGGGCAGTTGGTAGCAGTGAAGACTTTGGATATCTCCTTGATCCACCCTTCCCAGCCGATCGGGTCCGAAGCTCCCAGCGAGGAGGATGCATCTTGATGACATCCTGAAGCCGATCCGCTCCGCCCGATTAGCATGGGCCTGATCGGGGTTACGGACCACGAGCTATAGCCGCCATCTGGTTAACCATTTCTTTGCATAACGGCCGCAATACCAAGATCGGCACGCTCGAGAAGAAGCATGGCGTGACGGTCACGATCTGCCCGGCTCCCGAAGAATGCGGCGTGGCCGCCCCCAGCCGCCCCACGTCCTCGGCGCGTCCACGACCACGACCACGACCACGACCACGGTTTCCTCGGCATCCATCGATGTTGAGAGATAGCAGTATATCGATGATGAGTAAGGGAGGAAAAGCAACTACGATTCAAAAGTGGAAATACAATGCAAGAAACAAAAGAGCCGAATAAGAAAACTTACGAGCACCTTTGGAAAGTCTTGGGATCTGTGGCGGTGTGACAATGTGCAAAACAAACACGACTAGACCCAAATAACCGACAAGCCTAGGTATCCATAAACCTAGATCTCTGATACCATTTTCTGTAACACCCCCAAGATATTCGAGGTGTATTACAGCGCCGTGGACCCTTACATGGGATCCACCAGGCTAACACAAGAAAACACCTCTCGACTAACCGTCTCGGTTAGCGAGGAAATAACTGTTAACAACAGAACATAAAACAACACGTCCGGTACAACTGGCACAATGAACATCAACCGGCAAATACAGTAACCCCAACGAAGTCCAAACACAATCCGAAAGGAAAAACCTAAGTACTCGCGAGTACAATCTATAAGTTTATAAATACAGGAAACAACCATATCAAATTTAGACAAAGGAGTTAAGACGACCCAAATGCACATGTCAACGACCCTGGCCGACATCCTCGTACTGTCCCGGTGCTCGCTCGTCCGGATAATCATAACCTGAAATCCAAAACAAGAATTTCCCCGAAACGGGTCCCCCAAAGGGGTTAGCAATCACGCTAGTACAAGTAATTAAGGCAAACCAATCGCTTACACATTTCATAGTACATGCACCAATATCAATTTCAAAAGCCAAAACCAGACATGTCTTTTCCGGAAATAAACAGTCAAACAATTTGCCTTGGGAACAGAGTCATATCATAAATTCCCGCACGAGGCCTCTAAGGACCCTCCCATGGCTATATTATAAAACAAAACACGCACATGCATCGCCTTGGGAGCAGTCATATCATAAATTCCCTTGCAAGCCTCTAAGGACCCTCCCATGGCTAGCTAAACAAACTCATGAATCCGGGACGCAAACCTTTGGATTCCCTCCTTGATCCCGTCGGACCAACACGAGGTGAGCAAATCACACACAAAATACATTACCATTCCACGTTAAGCATAAAGGTTTCCAAAAATACTTGCCTTGAATTAATGACGACGTGAAGAACGGAAAGGAAGTCACCGACGAACGCTAGGAACTAATGAAACCGAACCTAACGATTCGAAGAATACAATCACAACCATTTCTAAATGAATACGGAATTGGAATACACCCGAAAACCCGCCTACGATTCATGTATATTCGTATATAAACAACAACGAGGGCGGACCACAACCAAACCCTCTCGATTCCGTAAAAATCACGAAATATACCATGAATCCGTAGGGAAACTAAGAATACCAACAAGATTAATCATATTCATCATCCATCAACATAACGGAACGGATCGGAAGAAAATCCCAAAACCCCCAATTTATCGAAAAGTAGGGTTCTAAGAGATTTACCTTGGATTAGGATGAAAGATTCGTGTTGATGTTGTTATAATACTCCAAGAACTCAAGAAAGATGTTGGATGAGATGATTGGAGGAAGAAATCGCCAAGAAAATCGCCTTGGAATTGCCTTCGCCGCGGAGAGAGGAAGAAATGAGAAATTATGATTATCTCGGTCAACTCCCTGGTTTATATAGCCAGGGAGTGTTAGCGCACGCTAAAACCTCAAGGTTAGCGTGCGCTAACGGGGTAAAATTCCAATCCCTACCGTTAGCGTCCCGATCCGGTAGCGATTTTTGGCGTTAGCGTGCGCTACTCGAAACGTGGCGTGCGCTAATAACCTCTCGGTAGCGCGCTATCGACCAATAGCGTGCGCTACGGACATCGATCGAGTCGGTGACAAGCTGTCGAGAACCCACGATCCGTTAGCGTGCGCTACCATACAAGCGTAGCGTGCGCTTCGCACTTGGCCAAGGTTGATAGTAAAGCTGACCGATCTTTGGACACTCACGCTAGCGCACGCTACAGGCATCATCGGCGTGCGCAAGCCTCTCGACATTATCGTGCTCTAGTATACGTAGCGTACGCTAATACGCTAGTCCGAAGGTGGAAAGCAACCTTTGCCACTCCCAGGGCTACTCGCTAGCGCGCGCTACGAAACAAACGTAGCGTGCGCTACTAAGGGACCCCTAGCGTGCGCTATGCAGAAAAAATAGCGTGCGCTAGGTATGAAATATGAACGGTTCAAAACACCGGAAGGTGGACGAAACATCCAACGGAACATCTCAACGGGCATCATAACATAGAATGGATCCACGGCAACCCCGAAACGGTGGTTCCGCACAACAATAACGGGGATAAAATCCATAGATAATAGAAAAGATACACTGAAAGATACACGAGGGTCACTACTATCGGGAAATACGCCGAAAAAGAAAAATACAAGGGGAAGAAAAATGCGGATATTACAAAATTGGTGGTTTGTTGCTTTGTATGAATTTAAGATTTTGTATTTTATATTGGCATCCTTGTTGGTTTTTGGGTGCTGGTTTATTTTGGATGGGTTGATGTATGAATAAAATGGTTATTTCAAAATATTTGTGTGAATTGTTGTTGTATTTTATAAAAGTAGTATTACAAAAAAATAATGATGTGGCATCGATGTGGGGCCCATTGCTGACGTGGCACAAATGTAGAGCCATTGTTGATGTGGCATAAATGTGGGCCCCACTGTTAGGCGTATTTTTATATGCTTATTTATCATTATTTTGTATTCTTTTTATGATTAAATCTGCATAAATGAGCTTGTAATGCCCTATTCTTTTATGTTTTGCAGGAAATTGGAGTCCGGAAGCCGAAACGATGAAAAACGGGCGAAAACGGCGATTTTTGGCCTGGGGCCGCGGCACGAACCAAGTGAGCCGCGGCACACAAGGATGTCCTGTAACACCCCCAAATCCCATTGGGTCATTACAGTGCCGTGGACCCCACACCAGGAGATCCACCAGGCGAACATGACTAAAATATAACAAACTAACCAAAAAGGGGAATCAGAATTCCTACACTGACATCCAACATAATATTCCGATATGGAATTTCAATGACAACAGTGGGCCTACATGGCCTAAATAAAATATAACGACATCCATGAGCCTAGCTCGGATGATACAAAATGACAAAGACTGAACAAAACTGGAGTACTCCAACTGTCTGACTGACATGAACACCAAAACATCTCGGACTAGTATCGCTCGAATGCCTCGTCGCCACCGTCATGCACCTGTGTCTCAACTCTCTGCTCGCAAACACCTAAAACATGAAAACATGTTCCGCCCCCACGGGGTCAGTCATCCAGATAATGATTATCAAATACATGTACAACATGGTATGCATCCAAAGGGCAGAATGAATAGTATAGTAATGGTAATACGAGATGCTCACAAACCAAAGTAAGAATCGAGCATTCGTGGAATACTATGCCCACGGCATACGATCAATACCTGCTCAACAGGTTAGAACACAAGTGCCCAACGGCGAATCATCAATACAGAACACAGCAATACATCACCCGAAGGTAACCCAAGCCAAACACTGAAATAGATACGAATCACAATGCAGAAGGCTCAGCGGGAATACCGATACATCACAATGGCCTAAAGCCAAAACGGCCATTTGTATCAATGAGGCTGAAGCCACGGCAAAGCCGTATCACAATGAGGCGAAGCCACGGCACGGCCGTATCACAATGAGGGCGAAGCCACGGCGGCAAAAGCCGTATCACAATGAGGGCGAAGCCACGCGGCCGGCCGTATCACAATGAGGGCGAAGCCACGGCGGCCGTATCACAATGAGGGCCGAAGCCACGGCACGAAGCCGTATCACAATGAGGGCCGAAGCCACGGCACGAAGCCGTATCACAATGAGGGCCGAAGCCACGTCATGAAGCCGTATCACAATGAGGTCATCCAATGACCGTAACCTGCTGAATTGCAGGTGTTGGGAAACCAACCGCGAGGGTTCAAGCCCCAAACTTACCCATCGAGCACTAGCCGAGACTAGCCTCCAAAACATAATTAATCACAACAGTAACGATCCCAAGATTACCAAATTCACAAGAATAATAGCATGCTGCCTTGAGTCGGCCAACCCGACAACAACAACTCATGGATGGGCACCGTCCACGGCAGTCCCAATTCAAATACTTCGACTGCCTTGGAATGGCCAATTCACAACAACTCAACGGGTGGAACTATCCTTGACCGTCCCAATTCAATACATCGATTACCTTAGAATGGTCAATCGATAACGATGACACAACGGATGGGAATTATCTTCGATAATCCCAATTAAATACATCGATTACCTTAGAACGGTTAATCGATAACCAATGATGCAACGGATGGGAATTATCTTCGATAACCCCAATTCAATACATCGATTACCTTAGAACGGTTAATCGATAACCAATGATACAACGGATGGGAATTATCTTCGATAATCCCTATTCAATACACCGATTACCTTAGAACGGTTAATCGATAACCAATGATACAACGGATGGGAATTATCTTCGATAATCCCAATTAAATACATCGATTACCTTAGAACGGTTAATCGATAACCAATGATGCAACAGATGGGAATTATCTTCGATAACCCCAATTCAATACATCTATTACCTTAGAACGGTTAATCGATAACCAATGATACAACGGATGGGAATTATCTTCGATAATCCCAATTCAATACATCGATTACCTTGGAACGGTTAATCGATAACCAATGATACAACGGATGGGAATTATCTTCGATAATCCCAATTAAATACATCGATTACCTTAGAGCGCTCAATCGATAAACAATGCTACAACGGATGGGAATTATCTTCGATAATCCCAATTAAATACATCGATTACCTTAGAACGATTAATCGATAACCAATGATACAGTAGAATAGATGTCCCGGCGTCTTAAACCGACCACCGAAATAGATACGATAAATGAATATATCAAATGCCTTCAATCGGCCAATGCAACATCATAGCAACAGTTCCAATTCGATAATAACGATTCAACGATGCCTCAGAACGACATTAACGTCAACAATAATAATCGATACATCGATGCCGCGAACCGGCTATTGACAACAAGAATCTCAATGCCTTAATCCGGCTGTTAACGAATAACAATCACATCTGGCATAATCACCGAAGGGTATTGCATCAAACAATTCCCGAATATCAACAAATCACGAAGAGACTAAGTCTCGAAATGATACAATACATTCATACACATATATGATAACATTAATATCATTGACCAGTACAAGTATAAAACTTGCCTCAAACCGAAGGCGAGAAAGTCCTTCCTCGATCAACGTCCTGGCACGAAACGACGAACGGTGCCTCCCGATGATCACAAACACTCGAACAACCTTGAATGAAAACGATTCATTCAAAAATACAAAATCAATAGAAAACAACGACAAGGACAAAGCCTGATTCAAACACAAATCGATCACACCGCACGAACGAATATCATAGTTCTCACTATGAATTCTAACATCCTCCAACACCTCGATGATCAATTAACATGATCATCACGTTCTTAACACTTGTGAAATCCATTCAACATGATTCACTTAAGAACAATCATCAAAACAATCATCTCAAAATGATAATATCACCAATATCATCTAATTGATCCTCCTACAATGATAATATTATCAATATTATCATTATCACCCCCAAGAACATCATCAACTAAAAAAATCATGATGTTTGAAACAAAAATCCTGCATCAATACATCATGAATTCGGATTAAACAACAAGATTCACTCAACCATTTTCAAATTATGATAATCACCCCTTAAATTATCATAAATCCTTACTAAAATGGTTAAAATCTTTCAAGAACACCACCAACAACAAAAATCATCTCAGGGCTATGTTAATCATATAACAATCTTAACATAATCCTTCCTAGACATGACTAAAAACCTCCAACAATCTAAAACATCAAGAACATAATCCAACTCAAGTGATACTATCATGTTCTTCATCAAAAGTTTATCAAAACCATGAAGAATCATGATATACTCCATTAATCAAACAATACCCGAAGAAAACAACAACAAAAACTTGAAAATCACTTGAAGAACAAGAGATTGAGGGAACTTACCAAAGAAGAACAAGAAGAAGCCTCCAAACACCAAAGGAGCACCAACAAGCTTCCAACTTCAAGCTTCAATCCAAGCTAGGATGATCAAGATCAAGTTGGAAGGTGCTAAACATCAATAACAAGTCCAAACGGACGATTCTAGGGAGAGAAATTGTGTTTTGGTTCGTGAGGAAATGAAATACGAAGTCAACATAAATAGACTGACAAACTCATTACGTACGTTATACACTACGGTTAACGTACGTAAGAGACATTACGTGCGCTATGCCATGACATTAACGTACGTAATGAAAAATCCAGAACTAACTGGACTAAAATACGAAGGCCTTAACGTACATAAACAAGAACTTATTACATACGTTAACAAGACCTGCATTACGTACGTAGAGCTCACCTCTTAACGTACGTAAGGGTCCGTTGACTGCAATAGTGAGATCCGATTGGAAGATGCTCTGGACCCACCGGCCGAAAGTGACTACGAGGAAAGTTCCTGCCACCTACCAAGCATTACGTACGTAACCTTACAGGCATAACGTACGTAATAACAGCACGCTAGCGTACGTAATGCTACATCCGTAGCGTACGCTAAGGCTATGAACTTCGCCAAAAATCCAAACTCTCCAACCAACATTCAAACGACGAAACCAACCCGACGACAAGTATAATATTTCGATCCCGAAATATTCCAATACAATATACATTGTATCAGTCCAAAACAACAACACTTGTACAATTCCAAATGAATACGTACAACTCAGCAGTAACACGAAAAAAAAATTACCCCCGGATATTACATACTCCCCCCCTTAAAAAGAGTTTCATCCCCGAAACTCAAGGTACGCAACAAGGGATAGAGACTATCCATCAGGATAAGAAAACAACATCTCCAGGAATACTCCTCACTGCGAACCACTTCGCCTGAGTAATCGGACCAACCCCACGGGTCCCCGCGTCTCCTATGCCCGAACACGGCGAAAAACAAGGGATAAAAACACTCAACCAACTGCGAGATCAGCCGAATCATAACTCTCCCGCTAGAGACCAGCCAGGAAGTCGTACCAACCGCATGACTAGTAACACCGGCGTACACATCCTGAGGGAGCCGCTCATTGTACATGCCTACAATCATCGGTGTACACTTCCCCATTCTCATCAGCATCGAACGTCCATGCAAACACTGCCTCACGCCACGCAAAAATAATGACAACACAAACATAGTCCTCAGGACCATATCAACCGCACGCCCAAGTCCTCACGACTCAGCATCCCGAATTGCAATGAACAATTACCCAGATTACCACAAAAATCTCGGGTACAATACCGAAAGAGAAAAAAATAACGCATCAGATGACGTCAAATCTCAAGATTCTCAAAAGTTATCATAACAATATAGATCAATAATAAATGGTTCACAACCACAATATTACAATACAGACTGAGTCAAATATCAATTCGAAAAATAAGGAAAATACATATCAAGACTACATCTCAAATGTATCCGAAATCAACATCCTCCAGGTTATCGAACTCCTCGATCTCATCGACTCGAGGAAGACTCAAATCTGAGCTCGCCGCTCCTCCTTGGGTGTCCATACCTCTGGCTCCCGAAGCCCGATGGGACCCCTTGGATGAAGTACGGACTGAAGTAACAAAATCTCTCGAGGCTCGTGAGCCCTCTCGAGACCTACTGGTACTAGAACTCCTGCAGTATTTCTGAAGGTGTCCCGGCTTCCCACACAGAAAACAAACAATATCTGGCACGGTACATCGAGTGCTAACATGCCCTGCTGAGTCACAGTTAAAGCAAGCAACAGTCAAACTTGTCGTCTGAGAAGAAGATGATTTCCCAGCACGAAGATGACTAGAAGACGACCTCTTGGACGTCGGAGCCCGATGTCCCTCTGAACGAACCGGCATCCTAGTCTTCTCACCAGAAGAAACTGAAGGGTTCTTCCGAGCAAGCTCCTTGATCAAAAGTTCTGCTCCAAGAGCCTTCTCGATGAATTCACCAAGTGAATTACAATTATGGTTGAACAACTGCATTCTCAACTGCGGGTTCAGCCTCTTGCTAAAATACTTGATCTTATCCGCCTCAGTACGGATAACAGATGAAGCAAACTGAAGAAGTCCCTGAAACTTCTCAACAATAACAATAACACCCTCATCCTCGACGGATCCGGGGTTCAAAACCTCTGACAACTTGGCTTCACGAAGTGGAGCCGGATAATACCTCTCTAACATGAGAGTCTTAAACTCACTCCAAGCACAATCACGATCGGTGGGTTTCACAGAAAGCCACCAAGAATAAGCGCCTTTACTCAAATAGTAAGCCGCTACTGCCACCTTACTCTCTTCTGGACACTGAACCATGTCGAAGAGCTTATCAAAATGTTCAAGCCAATTAACAATATCAGCTGGTTCCGACGAACCCTCAAAAATAGGCGGCCTCTGACGAGAGATGTCGCCGATAATCTGACTCACTCTCCTGGACTGTCCATAAAACGGCACCTGGGATCCCTGCTGCGGTGGACCAAGAACCACTGAGGTCTGCATGGCCTCCATCATCTGCGTCATTTGAGTCATCTGGGCCATCATGCCCCTCATAAGCAAGAAAGGGTCGACGGTTCCACTCTCAATTTGATCGACTCCTCGAGTATGACGTTCTGAAGGGAAATCGATCGCATAAGTCACATATCCGGCCGAATCCTGATCCATCTCGGCATCCGTACGCATATAAACATGAGGTTCTGGGTGTCGGCCTGTTCGGCAGCCTTTACCCTCTCTGCCATGTCCTCGGTTTCCTCTTTCCATATTGAAAGAATAACGCTCGATCATGAACAAGGCTCAATTATGCCTCAACGGCCAATCCACAATGCTAAGTCAATAGCCAAATACGAGTATACATACTCAACAAATAAACGATCACTTCAAACATGCTAATTATAGTCAATACTGAGCCAACACGCCCCATAGCAAATAATCATGAATGGGTCGTAACACAATGTTACATACAGGTTTCAACAAAACATGTATAATCAATGGCATAGTTAATGTATGAGCATACAAGAGAATCGAGTCCTTACACAGGTCATACGAAGCTTCGAGGTCTTGCGATACTAGTCTTCACTGACGACGACTCGATGAAAGAATAACTCATACAGTAGTCCAACTACCATGACTCACAAAGCCTGACTGTCCAGATTGTCATAACCTGACAGTCCACTACTACCGCGTCGATAGAACCACATAACTCACATATCAGGGTATCTCACAACCCAAAGCTCTGATACCATCTTCTGTAACACCCCCAAATCCCATTGGGTCATTACAGTGCCGTGGACCCCACACTAGGAGATCCACCAGGCGAACATGACTAAAATATAACAAACTGACCAAAAAGGGGAATCACAATTCCTACACTGACATCCAACATAATATTCCGATATGGAATTTCAATGACAACAGTGGGCCTACATGGCCTAAATAAAATACAACGACATCCACGAGCCTAGCTCGGATGATACAAAATGACAAAGACTGAACAAAACTGGAGTACTCCAACTGTCTGACTGACATGAACACCAAAACATCTCGGACTAGTATCGCTCGAATGCCTCGTCGCCACCGTCATGCCCCTGTGTCTCAACTCTCTCCTTGCAAACACCTAAAACATGAAAACATGTTTTTCCCCCACGGGGTTAGTCATCCAGATAATGATTATCAAATACATGTACAACATGTTATGCATCCAAAGGGCAGAATGAATAGTATAGTAATGGTAATACGAGATGCTCACAAACCAAAGTAAGAATCGAGGATTCGTGGAATACTATGCCCACGGCATACGATCAATACCTGCTCAACAGGTTAGAACACAAGTGCCCAACGGCGAATCATCAATACAGAACACAACAATACATCACCCGAAGGTAACCCAAGCCAAACACTGAAATAGATATGAATCACAATGCCCGAAGGCTCCAACAGGAATACCGATACATCACAATGGCCTAAAGCCAAAACAGCCCGAAGCTGTATCAATGAGGGCTGAAGCCACGGCATGAAGCCGTATCACAATGAGGGCAGAAGCCACGGCACGAAGCCGTATCACAATGAGGGCCGAAGCCACGGCACGAAGCCGTATCACAATGAGGGCCAAAGCCACGGTACGAAGCCGTATCACAATGAGGGACGAAGCCACGGCACGAAGCCGTATCACAATGAGGGCCGAAGCCACGGCACGAAGCCGTATCACAATGAGGGCCGAAGCCACGGAACGAAGCCGTATCACAATGAGGGCCGAAGCCACGACACAAAGCCGTATCACAATGAGGTCCGAAGCCACGGCACGAAGCCGTATCACAATGAGGTCATCCAATGACCGTAACCTGCTGAATTCCAGGTGCTGGGAAACCCATCGCGAGGGTTCAAGCCCCAAACTTACCCATCGAGCACTAGCCGAGACTAGCCTCCAAAACATAATTAATCACAACAGTAACGATCCCAAGATTACCAAATTCACAAGAATAATAGCGTGCTGCCTTGAGTCGGCCAACCCGACAACAACAACTCATGGATGGGCACCGTCCACGGCGGTCCCAATTCAAATACTTCGACTGCCTTGGAATGGCCAATTCACAACAACTCAATGGGTGGAACTATCCTTGACCGTCCCAATTCAATACATTGATTACCTTTGAACGGTCAATCGATAACGATGAGACAACGGATGGGAATTATCTTCGATAATCCCAATTAAATACATTGATTACCTTAGAACGGTTAATCGATAACCAATGATGCAATGGATGGGAATTATCTTTGATAACCCCAATTCAATACATCGATTACCTTAGAACGGTTAATCGATAACCAATAAACAACGGATGGGAATTATCTTCGATAATCCCTATTCAATACACCAATTACCTTAGAACGGTTAATCGATAACCAATGATACAACAGATGGGAATTATCTTCGGTAATCCCAATTAAATACATCGATTACCTTATAACGGTTAATCGATAACCAATGATGCAACAGATGGGAATTATCTTCGATAACCCCAATTCAATACATCGATTACCTTAGAACGGATAATCGATAACCAATGATACAACGGATGGGAATTATCTTCGATAATCCCAATTCAATAGATCTATTACCTTAGAACGGTTAATCGATAACCAATGATACAACAAATGGGAATTATCTTCGATAATCCCAATTAAATACATCGATTACCTTAGAACGGTCAATCGATAAACAATGCTACAACGGATGGGAATTATCTTCGATAATCCCAATTAAATACATCGATTACCTTAGAACGGTTAATCGATAACCAATGATACGGTAGAATAGATGTCGGCGTCTTAAGCAGGACCAAAGCAGATACGATAAACGAATATATCAAATGCCTTCAATCAGCCAATGCAACATCATAACAACAGTTCCAATTCGATAATAACGATTCAACGATGCCTCAGAATGATATTAACGTCAACAATAATAATCGATACATCGATGCCGCGAACCGGCTATCGACAACAAGAATCTCAATGCCTTAATCCGGCCGTTAACGAATAACAATCACATCTGGCATAATCACCGAAGGGTATTGCATCAAACAATTCCCGAATATCAACAAATCACGAAGAGACTAAGTCTCGAAATGATACAATACATTCATACACATATATGATAACATTAATCTCATTGACCAGTACAAGTATAAAACTTGCCTCAAACCGAAGGCGAGAAAGTCCTTCCACGATCAACGTCCTGGCACGAAACGACGAACGGCACCTTCCGACGATCACAAACACTCGAACAACCTTGAATGAAAACGATTCATTCAAAAATACAAAATCAATAGAAAACAACGACAAGGACAAAGCCTGATTCAAACACGAATCGATCACACCGCACGAACGAATATCATAGTTCTCACTATGAATTCTAACATCCTCCAACACCTCGATGATCAATTAACATGATCATCACGTTCTTAACACTTGTGAAATCCATTCAACATGATTCATTTAAATACAATCATCAAAACAATCATCTCAAAATGATAATATCACCAATATCATCAAATTGATCCTCCTACAATGATAATATTATCAATATTATCATTATCACCCCCAAGAACATCATCAACTAAAAAAATCATGATGTTTGAAACAAAAATCCTTCATCAATACATCATGAATTCGGATTAAACAACAAGATTCACTCAACCAAATTCAAATTATGATAATCACCCCTTAAATTATCATAAATCCTTACTAAAATGGTTAAGATCTTTCAAGAACACCACCAACAACAAAAATCATCTCAAGGCTATGTTAATCATATAACAATCTTAACATAATCCTTCCTAGACATGATTAAAAACCTCCAACAATCTAAAACATCAAGAACATAATCCAACTCAAGTGATACTATCATGTTCTTCATCAAAAGTTTATCAAAACCATGAAGAATCATGATATACTCCATTAATCAAACAATACCCGAAGAAAACAACAACAAAAACTTGAAAATCACTTGAAGAACAAGAGATTGAGGGAACTTACCAAAGAAATACAAGAAAAAGCCTCCAAACACCAAAGGAGCACCAACAAGCTTCCAACTTCAAGCTTCAATCCAAGCTAGGATGATCAAGATCGAGTTGGAAGGTGCTAAACATCAATAACAAGTCCAAACGGACGATTCTAGGGAGAGAAATTGTGTTTTGGTTCGTGAGGAAATGAAATACGAAGTCAACATAAATAGACTGACAAACTCATTACGTACGTTATACACTACGGTTAACGTACGTAAGAGACATTACGTGCGCTATGCCATGACATTAACGTACGTAATGAAAAATCCAGAACTAACTGGACTAAAATACGAAGGCCTTAACATACGTAAACAAGAACTTATTACGTACGTTAACAAGACCTGCATTACGTACGTAGAGCTCACCTCTTAACGTACGTAAGGGTCTGTTGACTGCAATTGTGAGATCCGATCGGAAGATGCTCGGGACCCACCGGCCGAAAGTGACTACGAGGAAAGTTCCTGCCACCTACCAAGCATTACGTACGTAACCTTACAGGCATAACGTACGTAATAGAAACACCCTAGCGTACGTAATGCTACATCTGTAGCGTACGCTAAGGCTATGAACTTAGCCAAAAATCCAAACTCTCCAACCAACATTCAAACGACGAAACCAACCCGACGACAAGTATAATATTTCGATCCCGAAATATTCCAATACAATATACATTGTATCAGTCCAAAACAAAAACACTTGTACAATTCCAAATGAATACATACAACTCAGCAGTAACACGAAAAAAAATTACCCCCGGATATTACGTGTCCAGCAGGCACCGAGCGCACTGTACTGTGAGCCGCGGCACGTAGAAGCTGAGCCGTGGCCCAGAAGAAAAAAATAGTGCCCAGGCATTCCGCTGAGCGCCGTGAGCCGCGGCACAGATTAAGTGAGACGTGGCCCATGGGGCGGTTTTGGTGTGCTCTGCGTGGGTTTGGGCCGTTTTGAAGCCGGTTCTCGACCTAATCACACGGACGCGTTTTGGAGGCTGTTGAGAGTTATAAATAAGGGTTTAAGGTCATAATTGAGGGGATTATCTTGGAATCGGGGATTATCGCGGAAGAGAGAAATCGATCACAAGAAGCAGAAGACACCAAGAGGAGAGGGCGGAAGCCAGAAGAACGGAGGAATCCGAGTCTTCATCTGCATTTGATTTCGATGCCTCCTTTCATTATTTCTGTATTTTTATCCTTTAGCATGTCAGGCTAAAACCTTGTTCTAGGATTTTGAAGAAACCAAAGTGTTGACGAATTTACTGTTGATTATCTATATAATTCCCTCTTCTGTTGAGTTTTCCCAATCGTTTTTAATGCTTTCAATTGTCTGGTCAATAATTAGATTGATTTAATTACGCAACTCGAATCGAGAGAGGAGAGTTGGTGAGGAACTATTGGTGAGAACCGTTTTATCTTGTGAGATAGCAATATACTCATAGGAACTACGTGGCCTTTTGAAGATTTTGTGATTTTTGCCTATTGTTGAATTAATTTACCTAGGGATAGAGTGCGTTATTCACCTTTAGAAAAATCTACTGACCTCGGGAGAGGCGGTAGAGTATATTAGCAATCTTCGCCTTCAATAAATTGGGAAAATCATTAACTTCAGATAATCGAGAGTAAATTCGGATAAACCGAGGTGGATTCACAATCCTAGACTTATTCATCATTTGATTTTCTTTCTTCGAGCGATCGTTTTTACTGTTTGTTCTTTTATTGGTTTTCTTTAGTTATTAATCACATCCCAAATTTTGACTATTCAAATAAAATTAGAATACATAAAAATTGGTAATTAGTGATTCAGTCCTCGTGGGAACGATAACTCACCCATCACTTTATTACTTGTCTACGATAACGTGCACTTGCGTTAACGAAATATCGCAACAAGTTTTTGGCGCCGTTGCCGGGGACTGATTTTGTTTACTAATATCGATTTCAGTATTTCTAGTCTTAGTTTGAACATATTTTTTTATTATTGTTTTCGTGTAATTTTATTTATTTGTTTTTCCTTTCAGGATTTTTCGGTTAGTGCATGAGAAAATTTGGTAACGAAGGCCTACTACCTTTGGATACCGAACTCGAGCGCACTCTTTGGAGAAACAAAAAAGAGAAACGAGAGCTACCGACAACAATCATCATGGCCGCGATTACGCTATGCCGCAAATTAATGCAAACTTTTCAGGGATTCGGCGTCCAACCATCCAGGTGAACAATTTTGAAATCAAGCCGGCTATTATTCAGATGGTGCAAGCGAGCCAATTTTGTGGTTTGGCGAACGATGACCCCAACGCACACATCGCGTCGTTTCTCGAGATTTGTGACACCTTCAAGAACAACGGTGTCACCGATGATGCTATTCGTCTACGGCTTTTCCCTTTCTCTTTGAGGGACAAAGCCAAATTTTGGTTAAATTCTTTACCGCCGGGCTCTATCACGACATGGGTGGAATTAGCGCAAGCCTTTCTGGCTAAATTCTTCCCACCATCAAAGATGGCGAGGTTACGGAACGAAATCACTACTTTCGGGCAATTCGATATGGAGTCGCTTCACGAGGCGTGTGAGCGATACAAAGATTTGCTGAGGAGATGCCCGCATCACCGCTTACCGGATTGGCTCCAAATTCAAACATTTTACAACGGATTGAGTGCCTCTACACGCACTCTCATTGATGCAGCCGCTGGGGGTGCCTTAATGGGAAAAACAATGGCCGAAGCCCACTCTCTATTGGAAGCTATGGCTGCGAATGCTTATCAATGGCCATCCGAACGAGTAAACCCGAAACGAGTAATGGAAATCTCAAACAACGATCCGATCTCTACATTATCAGCTCAAGTCGCCGCATTGACACAACAACTTCAATCCTTTTCGCATGCTCCTTCTCCCGTTACCATTGAATCGTGCAATTGGTGTAATGGATCTCATCCTAGCGCAGAATGCCAAGTCGAAAACCCTTTCGAGCAACCTCCGATGGAACAAGCTCAGTTCGTGGGGAACGGGAACCGGAAAAATAATCCGTACTCCAACACTTATAATCCGGGATGGCGTAATCATCCTAACTTCTCATGGAGAAACAAACAAAAATCGAACCAGCCTCCATTTGCTCAACACCAACAGCAGCCTCCTCCCGCTCCAAAAATCTCTCTAGAAGAAGCAATGGCGAAATTGGCTGCGAACACGAGTCAGTTCATGGCCCGTACGGAAGCGACCTTGCAAAACCACTCTGCTTCTATCCGTAACTTGGAAGTCCAACTGGGCCAGATTGCTAATGTATTAACAGCCCGCCCGGAAGGTACCTTGCCAAGTACGACCGAAACGAATCCCAGAGAGAGTGTCAATGCCATTGGTTTGAGAAGTGGGAAGGAATTGTGCGAGCAGCCTGAGCAGAGCAAAAAGAGAAGTGAGGATGAGGAGAAGAAAATTTCAGCGATTAAGGAATCACTAATGTCTAGACCCTCGAAATTGTTTCCAGATAATCCGACGGCATATGTACCACCCGTCCCGTTTCCACAGCGATTACAACAGAAAAAGGTGGACAAGCAATTCTCTAAGTTCCTCGACGTATTCAAGAAACTGCATATTAACATTCCATTTGCCGACGCCTTGGAGAAAATGCCGAGTTACGTGAAATTCATGAAAGAAATCTTGTCAAATAAAAGAAAACTCGAGGAGTATGAGACAGTCGCATTGACGGAGGAGTGCAGCGCTATTCTTCAGAAAAAGCTTCCACCAAAATTGAAGGATCCGGGAAGTTTTAATATACCGTGCACTATAGGAAATCTGACTTTTGATAGAGCGTTGTGTGATCTCGGGGCCAGCATTAATCTGATGCCTCTTTCCATTTTCAAGAAGCTTGGAATTGGGGAAGCAAAACCGACGACTGTCTGTTTGTAATTAGCCGATAGATCGGTCACATATCCGAGGGGAGTGATAGAGGACGTCTTAGTAAAGGTTGATAAATTCATCTTTCCAGACGATTTCATTGTGCTTGACATGGAGGAGGATCAAGACATCCCAATTATTTTGGGAAGACCATTCTTAGCTACCGGTCGAGCTCTCATAGACGTGGAAAAAGGTGAACTAACCCTACGGGTTCAAGACGAGCATGTCACTTTCCAAGTGTTTAAATCCTTTCCGTGCCCTAGTAGTGTTGAGAAGAGCTCGCAAATTGAAAGTGTGGATACCGTTGCGAAAGACACACACCGGAAGAATCGTCGATCGAAAAACTCAGAATCCGTTTCAGCTGCCCTGACGCCTAATAAGAATGAAGAGCAAGTCGCATATTTTAGGCATTTGTATATGTCTTCGTCAACATCCGTTCATCCACAATCGGAAAAATCTCATTCTGTCCTAAGTTCGCCCGTGGAGTTGAACATTAAGACGGATGTCAAACGGGCGCCAAGTCATGTGGAAAATGGGTGCTTCGGAAAGTTGTTTCTGTTAAAATCTTTTCGCAAACAACATTGGGAGTCCAAACCGAAAATCGAATTGTTAAAGACAAATGGTCAAAATTTTAAAACAAACATTAATGGTTCGATGAACAGGGCGGAGTTCAAATGGAGTTTGTGAAAAGCGAACTGATTTTCAATAAGTCCGGCTGAAGACTATAAACTTAGCGCTTCTCGGGAGGCAACTCGAGTATTAGTTGTAGATTTTTTTTTTGTGTTTTAGTATTTTCTTGCATTTTTGGATATTGATTTTTCGTCATTTTTGCTTTGATTTGCTTATCCCTCTCGTTATTGACGTGTTCCTTTGAAAATTCTGTGCAGAAATCACCGCAGGGATAAACTCAGCATTGGGCCGCGGCACAAGGAAAATGAGCCGCAGCACACATAAGTCGAAAAAGAAGGCCAAACAAACTGCACTTTGTGTCGCGGCACGACATTACTGAGCCGCGGCACACCAGGTCCCTGAGCCGCGGCACATATTCACTGAGCCGCGGCACGCAAAATGTCCAAGAAACTCCCAGGAGGCTGTACTCTGTGCCGCGGCACATATGTGCTGAGCCGCGGCACACTAACATTCTGAGCCGCGGCACCCGAATGCTGAGCCGCGGCACATAGCAATGGAACAAAGAAGCCCAGGCGGACTGTACTCTGGGCCGCGGCTCACTTAAGCTGTGCCGCGGCCCCCGTTCGGAATTTCAAAGGCCCAGGTACCTTCTTATACACGATCGGCCGGCAAACCAGGTAATAATTCTCATCTTCTTTGCATAGCGATCGGCCGATTCCTCTAAACTTGTCTTCCTCTTGCATACTACAATCCGAAGCAGGTAATCCTAGATCCCTTAATCCTTATTGATATATGATTTGTGAAGTAAGGTATGGTTATGATTATATTGTTGGGTTTTTCTTTTTGAAAGTCCTATCAAGAATTGAGTTGGGAATATGAAGTTTTTGTGATTGATTATTTATGTTATCTGTTGGTTATGAATGATTTGTTTATGTTATATGTTGTTTGTAAAGACGATCGAATTGTGTTGCTGTTTCTGGGGATTGAAGTAAGCTATTGCAATGTTTGTTCCTAAATAAAAATTATGCACATAAGGTGTTTGGTGAAATGCTTGAGTGAAAATTTTTCTTTGTTAAAACAATGTTTTGAAACTATGTGCAACGAATTCGTTTCTGGATTTACAGCGTACCCCAACCAACGTCAAGTTTAAACGTTAAGGCTCAATTTTATTTTTCTCTCACGGCGGTGCTAGCTCGTTAAATTCTTGATTCACATTTTGCATATTCTTAGCCGAGAAGTGTTGTTCTCCTTATTGCGTAAGTAAGTAAACTCCGGTGTTTATCTTTTCAGGACTCGCTATGGCTAGAACCAAAAAGGGTAGCAAAAGGGCCAGGACGCAATCGTCCCCCACACGAGGGGAAACTTCACAGAGCCGAGCCGAGTTGGAGGCGCACCAATTCTCCGACCCGGAGATTCATAAAATCTTCAATGAGAAGATCCGCCCTCGACCTATGATCCCGGAGAGGGGATTCACTCCAGCCCCCCAGGACGGGGAACTTCTGACGATGATCGATGAGATGGGGTGGGCCCGTTTCGCTGCACCTCCTGAGCCGGCGGTGATCTCCATGGTACAGGAGTTTTATGCTAGCGCGCTGCTGAAGCACATTCGAGCGGGGCAGATGATACCGCAGTCTGATACTCGGACGCAGGTCGTTGTCCGGGGCATTACAGTGGATTTTTCGGTAGCTGCCATACGGAGATTATTCGAGCTGCCGGTGGTAGACGAGACAGCTTATACACGAGCTATGAGTGGCCTCACGAGGGAGGCCCTGCTCGAGACACTTACTCATTCCGGCTCTGTCTGGGAGATGCGCGCTCCGGGTTCCTCGGCCTTTTATTTTAAGAGCTCGCGCCTCAGTCGGCTCGGGCGAGCCTGGTTATATTTCATCTGCGCTCGTGTCGACCCCACCTCGCAGATTCGTTCTGCACTACTCTCTCGAGCCCGTACTTTATATGCTATCACTTCGGGGCTCAAATTCGACGTGGCTCCTCTCCTGGTCCGATCCATTTTCTATGCATTCAGGGAGGGGCCAAGACGGGGCTGAAGCACCCCTTTCTTATTTGCGCTCTTTGCCGCCAGTCAGGCATGACTTGGTCGGATGACGAGCCGATGTTAGCACCCCAGGGCCCGATCGACCATCGCATCATTTCTCGCTTCGATCAGTGGGGAGGAGCGCCAGCACACGCTCGGGGGCGAGGATTTCTACTTGATGAGGCACACGAGCAGTCCCCCAAGCCTCTTCTTCTGACGCAGGGGTAGATGGAGTCCAGCCCGCCGCCCGACAGAGAGCACTTGCAGGCGATGTTCGACGGGTTGAGAGAGGATATGAGGAGAGAGAGAGAGAGGAGATGAGGAGAGAGAGAGCCTTTTGGCTGCACTGAGAGAGGAGAGGTGGACGGAGAGGGAGAGCATCATTGCTGCCGTCCGAGATGAGATGAGAAAGCAGGTCCGCCGGGCCAACCGGCGTGAGACGATGCGCTTGGCAGCGAGGGATGCCTACCACCAGGAGCACCTTGCTGCATGGACGGCCCACATTATGCACCCGGACGGGCCATTCATTCCACCTGTTCTCCCAGCCACACCACCCTCCTCGCCGGACGACACCGGCACCAGTTCGTGAGCAGACTGTAGGGGAGTACTTGACCCTTTTTCTTTTATTGCATATTACATTTTGTGTACATCGAGGCCAATGTACGTCCTAAGTTTGGGGGGGGGGGGGGGGTTATTTTTTGTCGCTATACTTATTGCTGTACTTATTCGTTTGCACTTTTGTTATTTTTAGTTATATTTTTGTTGCTAGCCTTGCTTGTCGTGTTTTTAGTTGCATTCGTGAATTTTTCATGCTTTTTTTTGTGTAAAACTGATGTTACGATACTGATTTCTCTCTGAAGAAATGGTTGAGTTTTAGTTGAGTTGCAGTCAGCGATATCTGTTTCTATTAAGTCTTCATTTAGGTCCGAAATTTTTTCGTTTTTGTAGAAATCTTAGCAGATAAGAAAGGAGACATACGTGTTTTCAAATCGCCGTCTATACGTTTGGTTACACTTTTTGCGTAGCTAGTCGTCCGGTCACATAAGTCGTGTGGGCACCTAAATTGAGTTTAGAGTCGGACAGTTTTTCCCAAAAGTCGAGATATTATTTGTTCTATGATGGGAAGTCTAGTAACCGGGGGTATTCGCGTGACCCGTTGTTTACTCTCGCATAAAACGACGACCCTAATTAGACTAGTGGTTTAAAGGTTTCGCATATGCCGATGATGGGGAGCCTAGTAACCGGGGGTATTCGCGTGACCCGTTGTCTACTCTCACGTAAAACAGCGACCTTGAATCGGACATACGGGAATAGCTATTCGAGTTGTTTCTCCGCTGTGGAGGGGAACTTAGTAACTAGAAGCATCCATGTGCCCCATGATTGTCTTTTACGTCAAATGGTTCCCCAATACATGAGAATGGAATGTCACCCTAGGATTGTCCCGATAAAACATCCCGAGATCCGAACCTAGTGGTCAACTCGAATCATCTTATCGAGCATATATAAGGGGATACTGTCCGATGGTTATTTTTGATGATGAAACTCTTGAAATTTTTGCCACTAGACTGTGGGACTGGGCGAATTAGCTTGTTTATTTTAACCCTTTATATTGGCGGTCGATTAAATTCATGCTTGTTAATCTTTGAGCTTGATTTTCTTCATGAACGATTGATTAAGACTGAAATTGGTTACTTCGTGGAATCAGTGTCCTGGATGTGACTCACTATTACGATACTTGTACTATTCTTTGAGATTTTCAGGGTAGTATTGATTAGGTTGAGTACTATGTGTTGCACGATCATTCACGATATTCTTTTGTTTGAAATTGATTATTTTTGCTTGAGGACAAGCAAAGTCTCAAGTTTGGGGGTATTTGTTAGGCGTATTTTTATACGCTTATTTATCATTATTTTGTATTCTTTTTATGATTAAATCTGCATAAATGAGCTTGTAATGCCCTATTCTTTTATGTTTTGCAGGAAATTGGAGTCCGGAAGCCGAAACGATGAAAAACGGGCGAAAACGGCGATTTTTGGCCTGGGGCCGCGGCACGAACCAAGTGAGCCGCGGCACACAAGGATGTCCAGCAGGCACCGAGCGCACTGTACTGTGAGCCGCGGCACGTAGAAGCTGAGCGCCGTGAGCCACGGCACAGATTAAGTGAGCCGCAGCCCACGGGGCGGTTTTGAAGTGCTCCGCGCGGGTTTGGGCCATTTTGAAGCTGGTTCTCGTCCTAATCACACGGACGCGTTTTGGAGGCTGCTGGGAGTTATAAATAAGGGTTTAAGGTCATAATTGAGGGGATTATCTTGGAATCGGGGATTATCGCGGAAGAGAGGAATCGATCACAAGAAGCAGAAGACACCAAGAGCAGAGGGCGGAAGCCAGAAGAATGGAGGAATCCGAGTCTTCATCTGCATTTGATTTCGATGCTTCCTTTCATTATTTCTGTATTTTTATCCTTTAGCATGTCAGGCTAAAACCTTGTTCTAGGATTTTGATGAAACCAAAGTTTTGACGAATTTGCTGTTGATTATCTATATAATTCTCTTTTCTGTTGAGTTTTCCCAATCGTTTTTAATGTTTTCAATTGTCTGGCAAATAATTGGATTGATTTAATTACGCAACTCGAATCGGGAGAGGAGAGTTGGTGAGGAACTATTGGTGAGAAACGTTTTTTCTTGTGAGATAGGAATATACTCATAGGAACTACGTGGCCTTTTGAAGATTTTGTGCTTTTTGCCTATTGTCGAATTAATTCACCTAGGGATAGAGTGCGTTATTCGCCTTTAGAAAAATCTACTGACCTCGGGAGAGGCGGTAGAGTATATTAGCAATCTTCGCCTTCAATAAATTGGGAAAATCATTAACTTCAGATAATTGAGAGTAAATTCGGATAAACCGAGGTGGATTCACAATCCTAGACTTATTCATCATTTGATTTTATTTCTTCAAGCGATCGTTTTTACTGTTTGTTCTTTTATTAGTTTTCTTTAGTTATTAATCACATCCCAAATTTCGACTATTCAAATAAAATTAGAATACATAAAAATTGGTAATTAGTGATTCAGTCCTCGTGGGAACGATAACTCACTCATCACTTTATTACTTGTCTACGATAACGTGCACTTGCGTTAACGAAATATCGCAACACCCACTACTGACGTGGCATCAAGATGGGATCCGCTGATGATGTGGCACAAAGGTGGGACCCACTGATGACGTGGCACATGTGGACCCTATGTTTTTTTTTTTTTTTGAAATCTTAGGCAACATCGTTTGTTGTTGCCTTACTTGATTATGTTGTTGCATTAGAGATGTAATGCAATACTTTTCCGTTGTTGCAGTAGAGACTAAAAGTGTTGCCTTAGGTGTCAAAGGCAACGACCGTATTGGCAACAAGAGTTTGGTGTTGCCTTTGGCCTAATGCAACACTTTTTGTGTCTTCTGCAACAATAAACAGGCATCGCCTATGAGCACTTATGGCGTAGTACAAGATCTTGTCAACAATCACGACGATCCGATCGATAAACCTCTGGGAAATCGAACAAGTATTCGTTTCTCTCTCTTTTCTCTCTTGCTTCTCTCTCTATGTGTATGTCACTCTCAAAGTGGTGAAGTTGGAATGAGAAAATCCCATAAAAAAATGCTGCTAAAAGGGATCCCAACCCTTGTTGACTTCGGGTGCCGCGACCCGAGCAGGGTGTCCCGCGGCACACTTCAAAACAATAGCCGAAGATGCCCAGGGGGGCCGCGGCCCGGATGAAAGGTGCTGCGGCCTAGAGTACAGTCGCGGCAGGGGACTTGAGGATAGATTTCGGGGGTTGCGGCCCGGCAGCCTTGTGCTGCGGCCCTAAGTGCTGTTGCTGGGAAGTCTATTTTCTAAGTGTAGTGCCGTGGCGCGGAGTCCAATCGACTCCGAAAATACCTATATTTCGGAAATAACTCCTACAAATCTCCCCCTTTCCGGAATATAGGAAGAGTTCGCCATCTCGGCGATCGAACAACATATCCTTACCTTCTATCTACTCAATGCCTTGGTTAACATATCGGAACCATTATCATCGGTATGAACTTTATCAAGTTCAAATAAACCATCCTCCAATGCATCTCGGATCCAATGGTACCTCACATCTATATGTTTTGTTCTCTTGTGAAAAGTCGCATTCTTCGCCAAATGAATCGCACTTTGACTATCAAAAAGAACCATGTAACGTCATTGTCGGAAGCCTAGCTCTCGTAAAAACATTTTCAACCATAAGAGATCTTTACACGCTTCCACTGCCGCAACATACTCGGCCTCTGTTGTGGACAAGGCAACACACTTTTACAATCTCGATTGCCATGACACGACTCCCCCCGCAAACATCATCAAATAACCGGTAGTGGATTTTCGGTTATCTTCGTTACCGGCCATATCCGAATCGGAATAACCAACAAGCATCGGTTTCCCATTTCCAAACATAATCCGAAATTTGGAAGTACCCCATAAATATCTAAATATCCACTTTATGGCTTCCCAATGCTTCTTTCCTGGATTCGATAGAAACCGGCTCACCACTCCCACGGCATGAGCAATGTCGGGCCTAGTACATACTATGGCATACATCAAACTCCCGACCGCCGAGGCATAAGGAATTTTATCTATTTCCTCAATTTCTTCCTTCGTCGTAGGGCAATATTTGTTCGTCAATTTAAAATTGTTAGTAAGAGGCAAAATAACAACTTTAGCTTTGTCCATGTTGAAGCTTTTAAGCACATTCTCGATATATTGCTCTTGTGACATGTGCAATTTCCGGGCTGCTCTATCCCGAGTGATTCTTATCCCAAGAATTTGTTTAGCGGCCCCCAAGTCTTTCATGGCAAAAGACTTATTCAACTCTTTCTTCAAGTTGGCAATCCTTTCAACATTCTTGCCAATGATCAACATGTCATATACATAAAGCAATACGATGATAAAATTATCATCTCCAAATTTCTTGAAAAATACGCAGTGGTCTAGGGTCGTCTTCAGGTAGCCTTGCTCCCCCATAACCGACTCAAACTTTTTATACCATTTACGTGGTGCTTGCTTCAAACCGTATAGACTCTTTCGGAGTCTACAAACATAATCCTCTTTTCCTTTGACCTCAAACCCTTCCAGTTGCTTCATATATATCTCCTTATTGAGATCCACATAAAGAAATGCCGTCTTGACATCCATTTGCTCAATCTCAAGGTCAAGACTAGCCGCTATACCAAGGACCAATCGAATCGATCCTATCTTCACAACCGGAGAAAAAATTTCGTCAAAATCAGTGCCTTTCTTTTGACTAAATTCCTCACTACATGTCTAGCTTTGTATCGGGGCAATGAAGTATGATCCTCCGACTTCACCTTATACACCCATTTGTTTCTTAAAGCTCTCCTCCATTTCGGAAATTTCACCAACTCGTACGTATTATTTTCATGCAACGAGCTTATCTCGTCTTGCATGGCATCCATCCAATCCTTCTTGTTCTCATCCTCCATAGCCTCCGCGAAATATTCGGGCTCTACCTCATCGGTGAGTAAAACATACTCATCGGCCGAATAACGAGTGGAGGGATGACGGTCCCTCATCGACCGCCTATGTGGAACAAAAGACGGCATGTTCATCACGGGTAGCTCGGGATGAACTCCATCGATGTCATCTTGTCTCAACTTGTTGGGAAAACAAGAACCCTGTATCGAATCACCCGGGATAATCAATCCCTATATCGAATTGTGTTGATAAGAGGTTTTGACATATATGCCAATCCTCAAGGAAACTGTATCGAAGAATTGAGACATCAACCTGTATCGAAGACCTGTCTCGAATCCAGCATATAGCGGAACCTTTCAGTACAACAAAGAAGTCTTATAAAGACCAAGTATGGAAACTGTCTCGAATCACCAATACAGTGATCTTCCATACAGCTCTCAACAGGACAAAGAAGGAATCTTCAGAAGTCAAAGTCCCGTTGAATAAGAAGTATTTAAATACTCAAGGATAAAGTATTTAAATACTGTCAGTCAACAGATCTTCAATTCCCGCTAAATCTCGTGCTTTTCATCCCGTTGGGACGGAATCTTGCTCAACGGATATATCTCAACGGATATATATCAGAGACTATATATATCTCATCAAGGCATTGAAGATCAGTTACCGAAACCAATTGACTGAAATTATCAAAGCTATCAAAGTTATTATCAGAGCAAAACATATCTCCAAAGCTTACTGCAACTCAGATCTAAGAGATATACAGTGCTCATCATCTTGAACAACACTTCATCAGCTAGAAGCTCATAAAGTCAAAGCTGTTGTTCATACTCTGTTCTATACTTTGCACAAACCCAGATCAGCCCTGTGTGGACTGAGGAAGACGAAGCTTTAGAACTCTGTGTGAAGAAGCCAGTCAAGCTTTAGCTCAAACCAATCTGTGTGAACGGTTGAAGCTAAGATCTTTATATCAGTCTGTGTGAATGATATATTGATTGTATACTGTTATAATTACGTAGTTGTGTATGTAGTAATTATAATAAACATTTTAATCCTGTGTGGAGGACCAGTGGACGTAGAGGAGTTTACCTCGAACCACTTTAAATACTGTGTTATTAACTTCAGTTTTTACTGTTTTAATTACTGTGATTATTTAATTATACACTGCACACCGAGTTGCTGTATCCACAGCAACTTACTGTATCTAAGACTTCCGCTACGCACTCAGATTTAAAATCAGTACAACTTGTTGTTTAAACTACTTCCCAAGCTGTATCCAGTATACTTAGTGACCAACAAGTGGTATCAGAGCGGTTGATTCTAAAAAGAATCAGTCGTATTTTTAACCGAATCAGATCCAAAATCACTTACCCTTTAAAACAGTCTCTTTCATTTCTCTATTCTCACATGGATACTTCTATGATCAACAAAGTGCCTATGTTCTCTATTAACGAATTTGATGATTGGAGAATTAGGATGGATGCTCATCTTGCAGCAATGCACGAAGAGATGATTTTTGTGATACAAGATGGCCCTATCAAGATCATGAAGGTAAACACGTCCGCAAGGATTGAAGGCCAAGCCCATGCTGAGATGCTCGAGAAGGAACGCGAGCAATGGACCACAGATGAAAGAAAGCGAGCCAATCTCGACAATGTGGCTAAGAACGCGTTATTTGTGACCCTTTACAAAGGCACGTTCTCGAAGGTAAAGAGCTGCAAAACAGCCAAGGAAATCTGGGATAAACTCAAGATGATTTGTGAGGGAACTGAGCTCTCAAAAGAAAACAAAATTTCTAAACTGACTCAGCAATTTGAATCTTTCAAAATGAAACCAACTGAGACACTTGAGGAACTTGACCTCAGATTCACTGGTATTGTTGGTGAACTTGAAGCTTTGGGCAAAATTTATACCCAAAAGGAGAAGAATTTAAAAATTTTCAGATCTCTCCCAGCCCGATGGGACATTAAGACCACATCTATGCGTGTGTCTTGCAATCCTAATGAAATAACTACTTTTGATCTCTTATCTGACCTCAAAGCTTTTGAGTATGATATTGACAGAAGAGAGAAAGCTGAAGAATCTCCTTCAAAGGTCACAGCACTAGCCGCTGTATCGAATCATCGACACAGCACGCCCAGCTCGTCGAAGCCGAGTCACAAGAATGCTAACAGTGACGACGACATCCTGTCTCAAGATGAAATGACGCTTCTCATGCACAAATTCAAAAAGTTCATCAAGCAGACTTCCTACAGGCCCAAACCTGTCCAAAAGGTAAGTACCGAAACTTCATTCGGTAATTCTAACCTGTGCTATAATTGCAGAAAACCAGGGCATTATGCAAATAAATGTCCTCATCCCAAAGTTCAAAGGTTGCCGGAGGCCGAGCAACAAGAGAGAGATGAAAGAAGACGTGCTTGGAAAAACAAGCTCAAGGCCCTGATTGGAGAATCAGAAGCCTCCCCCACACCATCATAATCAGAAGAATGTCTTCAGGTGGTCACCAAAAGTGATTCATCTGACGATGAGTTCGATGATAAAGCATATATGTGCTTTATGGCGAAAGACATTCCGGAAGGAGAAGATAGCGATGATGAGGTAAGTTCAACCTCAGCTATTCCGTCAAATGCATCTCATACTTTTGAAAACATGATGAATGAATTTAAAAACATTCAAAAGGCGACTTAAGAATGCTGAGAGAGAAGCTTCACCTTCTTTCCCTGACTCACTGTCAATTCAGGCTAGATACAACTGAGGCGAGCAACAAGAATCTATTAACAACGAACGAGAGCAGACGGTGGAGGCCAATGTCGAACCTACTGTTTCCGACATCCTTCGTCAGGTGGTCAACCAGATGAGTCAATTTGCTCAAGTTAGGATTGCAGCCAGGGGAAAGATAGCAAGGCATCCCAGACTTGGTAAATCAAGGATACAGATGGCTACAGGAGGTGGCGAAGATGCACCCGCCAAAATTCGATGGATTCTCTGAGACGCCGACATGGGATCACTAGTTGAGAGAACTGGAGAAAGTATTTGCCGGGATTAACTGTCAAGATGACCGGAGAGCTCCCATTGCCCAGTATTTTCTAACAGGAGAAGCGTCCGAATGGTGGGAAGCCATCCGACCTGTTGATCATGATGCCGGTTGGGAAGAGTTCAAACTTATGATGGAAGTTCGGTACTGCCCTCGTCCGGTGAGAGAAGCTAAGGTTCGAGAATTTTTCTCCGTGCAGCCTTGGGATGTGCCGATGGCTCAGACGATCAAGACATTTAATCAACAGCTGGCGTTTGTTCGACACCTGGTTAGAACCGACGTGTAAAGGATGATTCACTTTGATATGAGAATGAAGCCGGAAATACAGATGTACATGTCAAGTTTTGAATGCACCACTCTCCGCCAGTACCAAGACAAAGCTCTGGCATATGAAATGAAAGAAGCAGCTATGGAAAAGTTCTCGGGGTCCAAGAAGCAGAAAGTCACTGGTAGTTTCACAGAGCACATGAGTAGTGGGCCCCACAAAGCCAAGTCATCCTTCCATTCATTTAAGAGGCCCCCGCATCCATTCAAAGGCTGAAAGAACTTAATATCAGTAACAACACCGACAAATGTGGTCAAGAACTGTTTTAATTGTGGTCACCCAGGACACCTTTGGCATGACTGTTTCCGTTCTCCAGTGACATGTTATGAATGACGACAGGAAGGGAATCATGCAATGTTCTGCAAGGATGCTACTAAGTTCATTGGAGCTCGTACTTCACAGCCGGCTCAGAAGGAGGCAAGTGTTCCGCAGACGCAGCATAGTGTCCAACTACCCCAGAGTTTTGGTTGAGGACGAGGTAGAGGACAGTTCGACCGAAAGGGAGCATCGAGTGCTGGATCCGTTCCCCTACGCCTTATGAGATGAAGAGGGCAGACGACTAGGATGCCACTGTTGCATCAGGTACCGTTCAGATCCTTTCACAACCAGTTAGTGTTTTGTTCGATATAGGGGCTACACATTCGTTTATATCATTGTCTTGTGTTAATCGTTTGAACATTTCTTGTTTTCATAAATCTGAGCCTTATGTTGTGGGTTTACCGAGTGGGGAGAGAATTGTGAGGAACTTAGAAACTAGAGGTTTTCTTGTATCAATTAGAAGCAAAGAGTGGCCCTCAAATCTAATTGTGATAGAGATACAATGGGACGATCTGATTCTTGGAGACGATTAGCTTAATCGATATGGATCTATTGTTAACTATCGGAAGAGCAATATCTCGATGATAGCCGAAAATGGTTCTGAATTATTATTCTAGGGGTAGAGACCATGAAGCTTAGGAAAAATGATCAAAGCTATGAATGCCGTCAAACTGCTAAAACAGGGCTGTACTGGATACTGGTGTTACGCGATGATGAAAGAAGAAGGAAGAGTAGAGCCTTCATCCATTCCTGTTGTGAAGGAATTTCCGGACGTGTTCCCTGACGAATTACCTGGACTACCTACACGATGAGATGTAGAGTTTACCATCGAGCTGGAACCAGGAGCTACACCGATTTCTAAGGCGCCGTATCGTATGGCACCTACCAAGATGTATGAATTGAAGAAGCAACTGGAAGAGTTACTGGACAAATGTTATATTCAACCAAGTGTTTCACCCTGTGGTGCACCAGTTCTTTTTGTCCGAAAGAAAGATGGATCGCTTCGATTGTGCATTGACTATCGGGAGCTGAACAAGATGACGATCAAAACAAGTACCCATTGACACAGATTGATGATTTGTTTGAATAGTTACAAGGAGCAACAGTATTTTCCAAGTTCGATTTGAGATCGGGATATCATCAGTTGAGGATTAAGGAATCCGATGTTCCGAAGTCAGCATTCAGAACTCGCTGCGAACATTATGAGTTTGTGGTGATGCCGTTTGGTCTCACTAATGCACCTGTTGTGTTCATGTAATTAATGAATCGAGTGTTCATAGAGTATTTGGAAAAATTCGTAGTTGTGTTTATTGATGATATTCTGGTTTATTCCAAGAGCCCGGAAGAGCATGCGCAGCACTTGCGGATCATTTTGGACCTCTTGAGAAACGAGCAACTGTATGCCAAACTTTCTAAGTGTGAATTCTGGCTAAAGGAAGTGATGTTCCTCGGTCACGTGGTATCAGCGAAAGGAGTCCTAGTAGATCCCCAGAAAGTTGAGGCAATTTTGGATTGGAAGTCCCCTAAGAACGTGAAAGAAGTCAGAAGTTTCTTAGGACTTGCCAGGTATTATCATCGATTCATGGAAGGGTTTTCCAAAATTACCCATCTACTGACTCGATTAATACAGAAAACCCAAAAGTCTGAATGGAGCGATATGTGTTAGGACAATTTTGATGAATTGAAAAAGAGATTGACGACGGCATCAATTTTAGCACTACCACAAGGAAATAAAGGATTCATAGTTTACAGTGACACTTCCAATCAAGGTCTCAGGTGTGTACTGATGCAGAATGAGAAGGCGATCGCCTACGCATCACGACAACTGAAGCCATATGAAGTAAATTATCCAACGCATGATTTGGAACTGGCAACTGTGGTTTTTGTATTGAAGATATGGAGACAGTATTTGTACGAAACTCACTGTCAGATCTTCACGGATCATAAGAGCCTCAAATACATCTTCAGTCAGAAAGAGTTAAACTTGCAGTAGAGGAGATGGCTGTAATTGATTATAGACTATGACTTGGAAATTCTTTACCACCAAGGCAAAGCGAACGTAGTGGCCGATGCACTAAGCCGCAAACCTGTTTCTATTCGAATGCTGGAGACTCTCACTTCCTAGTCCAGCATTCAACGAGAGTTGATTCATGAAGGAATTGAAGTATGGTTGCAAGGAGTCCAAGGGCAATTGTACGTGATGGAATTAACCTCATCATTAACCGAAGACATTAAATCTAAACAATTAGACCATTCTCTGGTGATTCGGTTACGTAATGAAGTGAGCAAGTGTAAGGCCCCAGTATTTGTGATTCACGATGATGGAGTTTTTAGATTTCAGGGTCGACTTTGTGTTCCTGATAATAATATTTTGAAGCAGGCAATCATGAAGGAAGCTCACAGTAGGCCCTATTCTATTCACCCGGGAACTAGTAAGATGTATAAGGATTTGAAGCAGAATTTTTGGTGGGGCAACATGAAGAAAGATGTGGCGGAATATGTCTCGAAGTGTTTAACTTGTCAACAGGTTAAGATCGAACATCAACGACCAGCCGGGATGCTGAAGCCGCTTACGATTCTTGAATGGAAGTGGGAAGATATATGGTTGGACTTTATCACTAGTATGTCGAAGACGAGAACAGGGATGAACATGATTTTGGTGATAGTTCATCGTTTAACCAAATCGGCTCATTTTCTGGGCATTAAGGATACTTGGGGACCAGAGAAGTTGGCACGAGTGTTTATTGCAGAGATAGTCCGACTGCATGGCACGCCGAAGATAATTATTTCAGATCGGGATGGTCGCTTTGTGTCACACTTTTGGAAGAAGGTTCACAAAGCCTTGGGAACCGAGCTGAACTTTAGCACAGCTTATCATCCTCAGTCTGACGGACAATCCGAAAGGAGTATTCAGATAGTAGAAGACATGCTGCGAGCTTGTGCCTTGGATTGGTCGACCGATTGGGAAACTCATCTGCCGCTGATTGAATTCACTTACAACAGTTGGCATGCTTCCATTAAGATAGCACCTTTTGAAGCAATATACGGGAAAAGATGCAGACCACCCTTGTGTTGGGATGATTCTTCTGACTTGATCGGGACGGAACCGGAGTTGATAGTACAGACTCAAGATAAGGTAGCTCTAATTAGTGAATGACTGTTGATTGCCCAGAGTCGGTAGAAATCTTATGCAGACATGCACCGTCGCCCGTTAGAGTTTGGTATTGGAGACCACATGCTTTTAAAGGTTTCTCCTACTTGGGAAATTTTTCGTTTCGGGAGAAAAGGAAAGCTGAGTCCAAGATATATCGGACCATTCGAGATTCTTGAAAGAGTTGGAGAATTGGCATACAGGTTGGCCTTGCCGCCATCGCTGAGTCATGTTCATAATGTGTTTCACGTATCTCAATTACAGAAATACATACCAGATCCCAGTCATGTCATTAATTTCGGCGAAATCAAAGTCGCCAAGGACGGCACGTTCGATGAGAAACCAATCAAGATACTCAAGAGTCGAGTCAAACAATTGTCGCCACACGGAGTTGAAGAAGCCACTTGGGAGGTGGAGGATAGTATGAAGTAAAGATACACAGAGTTATTTTCGTCTTATGTTTCGGGACGAAAATCTTTTTTAGAGAGAGTATGTAATATCTGGATAAATTGTTGAGTATTTTCGTCTGTATTTGAACCTTGTATTATTCGACTTTGTGATATCAAAAATCGAAGTGTGATCTTTCCCATATTCGTATCAACATTCATGATCGTATCAACCTTGTAAATTCATGCATGCAACTACATCATAACGTACGCTAGCTAGTAAGCTTAACGTACGTTATGAGCTGCGGATAACATACGCTATGGACGAAGCATAATGTACGTAAGGCAGTCAACGATGGATAAGTCTAGCGAGCACATGGGCCAGTTGGTGGTGGGATTGGATAAGATTCCCGCGGCGTGAACCCGGACAGCCTTTTTATAAAGCGGGTCAATGAGGTTTAATGTACGCTAGATGCTGGTGATAGCATACGCAATGTCTAGATGATTACGTACGTAATGGTGTTGGTGTAGCGTACGTTAGAGAAGACCAGGAACGAGGCAGTATACTATTATTGGACATTAACGTATGCTAAGGATTGCTAATAGCGTACGCTAAGATGATAGCATACGTAAAGCGCTGAGGCTAACATACGTAAAGCTCATAACATTATAAATGGGACAGCACCCCATTTCATTTCACCCCAATTTTCTTTCATTCCTCCTCCGATTCCTGCAAACCCAGAGAGCCTTCCTACTACTTAAACACTGATTTAACATATTTACTTAGTCATTGAAGTTGGGAAGCACCTTGGATTGGTAATCAAGATTCCGATGTTGGGTTTTCATCAAGTGTTCGTCATTGTCCTCTACATTACGGTATGTTGATGTTTTCCAACCTCAAATTCTTGTTCTTAAGGAATGATATGAACATGCTTCTGAGATCATTGGATTAGTAAGTAACCCATTATGTTGAACACCATGTTTTTAGATGTCAAGATGAACATGTTTGAGACCTTCCATGATTGAAGAAGATTTTAATATTGAAATATGAGAATGCCGATCATAGGGGTGAGGTTTTCTGAGATTGTAACGTACCTGTTATGGTGATTTCTAAATATTCATCTGATGAGCATCATGTTAACCTTATCGCCTATGTTAAGAGTATTCATGGAGATAAGTGTATTAGATGGGTTTCGAAGTATGTTCATGTCTTGTAAAGATGGCCCGGATCCGATAATCTTCATAAGGATGATTAGAACAATGAGATTTCGTTCATGACCATCATGTTGAATATGAAACCTTGTATGTTAAACTTTCTCGCTGGAGAACGAAATCCTTGTGTTAAGTTAACTCGACTATATCCATCCTTATTGAAAATCGTAGATTTAATCAAGCCATACTTTAGAAGCAATGACCGAGATTGGAATATGAATGATGATGACTTGCATATCCTTGAACTGTAGACATCAACATTTTATCTCCGTTAGGACCAGTCGTTTCGCTTGTAATTCGGTATTCGTCCGACGTACTAGTTAACCGGGGATCAACCAAACAATAAGGGTTACTCTCGATCGCTATCGGAATGTTTAGAATGTTCGTGCAGTTGTCTTGTTACGTAAGTTGAGTTTGTCATTATCTTTTTTTGTGTAAGGTTCGAGCATTGCGAACGGTTGATCGTAGAGACGGCGTACGAGTTGGTTGAAGTCGTTGAAGTGCTAATTTTCTTGCCATCTTTCTAAGGCAAGTACCTTAATTATAATTATTCGTATTGATGTTGGTTATGTTGTTGTTGTATTGTGCATATGTGTTGTGATCGTTTTTTCCACCATGCGTTGGTCCGACGGGATCATCATGGGAATCTATAGCTGTGTGCGCTAGATCGTTGGATAGGTATTTACACCATGCGTTGGTCCGACGGGATCATCATAGGAATCTATAGCTGTGTGCGCTGGATCGTTGGAATACCACGAGTATGTTGAGATTAACATGATGTGTTATGCATTGTTATTGTTTCTCGTTGGAGAAACTTGTTGTGATTTATTGTTGATATTGTTGACGTTATTATTCAGGGTTGGTTGAATGGATCGTTGTTGTATAATTATCGTACTTGTACTAGCATCGTTGTTCTAACCCCTTCGGGGTGAATATTTGTTATATGTTCAGGATCCAGGAGGGTGGGAAGACAACCATTAGAGCTGCATGACGACGAGGGTGCAGAGTGATGTTATGGCCGGAGTGATTTGTCATATTTTAGTTCTGTTTTAATAAAGTACTCGAGTACGCTGTTGTTTTGTTCTCTTTTAAAGTTTATATTTGGATGTGGACTGATTTGTACTTTTCGAACTGGTGATGTAATAATTAATGTTACAGTTGTTATTTAAATAAGGTTGTTTTCTAATACTTAGCCTGGTAAATCCTTATATCGAGGATTTACGGTGCTGTAATAATCCTGAATATCTCGGGGTGTTACATATGCTTTATCTTCAATCTCATCATCAAAGAAGTCGGTGTCAGCGACAACTCGTATGTACTCTTCTGTCTTAGTTGTTGTAGGCGATGCATCTGAGTCCCTGATAAGGCCTTTAGTTTGATTCTCTAAACAAGTCTCTTTTAATCATTTTCCTATTGCTCAGCATCCGGTAGCTTTTGTACCTTGGGATGAGGACATCTATTTTCATAGTGTTCTGGCTTCTACAGTTATAACATAAGTTAGAGGCTCCGAAGATGGTGACTCGGAACTCACCTTGTTTGAGGTTCTTGTTCTATAGGGATCCTTTCCGGACTTCTAGAGAACTTCAGAACTTGTGCATGAGCAGTGCCATCTCATATTGTGACAGCACATCATCATCGTCATCTCCAACAGCTTTGGAGGTACTGGGGGCAGAACTGTCTTTATTCAGATACAACAACGAGTGTTATAGTCTTGACAGGGACTCTTCGGCCTTCTCACTCATGTCTATATCATACTCAAAAGCCTTGAGATCAGAGAACAGGTCCAAAGTAGACATATCATTAAGATTACAACACACATAGTTGTGGTCTTAATATCCTCAATATTTTCTGAAGATTTTATTTCAAAAGGTTCAAATTTCTGAGTGAGTTTTGAATTTTTTTTTCCTTTGAGAGCTCAGTACCGTTGCAAATCATCTTGATTTTTTCCTAGATTTCCTTGGCTATCTTACAACTTTTTACCTCTAAGAATGTGCCTTTATCGAGAGTGACAAATAGCATATTCTTAGCAACATTGTGCAGGTTCGCTCACTTGTGCTCATCAGTGGTCCACTAATCCCGAGACTTCTCGAGCATCTCTACATGGACCGCACCTTCTATTCTGGAAGCTATATTGACCTTCGTGATGGTGAAGGTCCTTCATGTATTACGAAGAGCATCTCTTCCTGCATGGCAGCCAGGTGTGCTTCTTTTCTTATTATCCAATCACTAAGTTCACTAATTCGGAATATAGAAACTTTATTAATCATATATGAATACATGAAGAGAATATAGGATGAATATGGGAGCTAAAAGTATGCAGTTTTAAAAGCTTGTGATTATGGATATGGTTCAGGTTAAAAATCGACTGATTTTTTGTAGAACAAACCACTTCGATACCACTTGTTGGTCATGATATACTTAAATGACAGCTTAGAAGGGAGGGTTGAATAAGTTGTACTCTTTTCGAAGTTTAATATGCATAGCAGAAGACTAATGCAAGTTGCTGTAACTATAACAACTAAATGATCTCCTGCTATCTTTATGCTTATAGAATTTTTCAGAGTAAGTATAAAAACAATCACATGCAATAGATAAGTAGTAGATACAGGAAGTAAACAAATAAGATTTAATATGGTTCGAGGAAACATCCTCTACGTCTACATGTACTCCACACAGGATATTTATTAAAATCACAGGATACATAATTATATGATTTTAACTAAATCCATCAGTGTATCGTTCACATATATTGATACACCTGACTGTAGCTTTAGTCTGTTCACATATATTAGCTATAAGTTTCCTTGAAATAACTTCTTCACACACAGATTGAAGCTTTGGTCTGAGCTCTCTTCGTCCCATACAGGTTAGAAAGGTTCCAACTAGTCCACATAGGGCTAATGTACTCAACGATCAAAATGTTGTATAATAAGGTATTTCCGAACAGTAGTTCTAGGCTTTGAGTGCTTAGATGTAGTGCGATGTGCTCAGTTGAGGACTGAGTATCTCTTTAATATAAATAGGCGTTGTAGGCTTTGAAGAGATTATCTGCTCGTGTATCATATTACAATATGATCAGCTTTTGATACTTCAGATTTTTGCAATATCTCAGATGATTCAGTTCTTTCAGTAAGTGAGCAAGTCCTCTGGATTGGGCTCCTTATAACCTTCAGAAATAGATCCGTTATAAATGTAGTCGTTGGCCAGTTGGTGAGATGTGGACACTTTAGATTGGCTGCTGATGAATGTTTAAATGAAAGTGTCTCATTTAATGCTTCAAATATTTTTTTTGGCCTTCATTAAATGCTCTTCGGTCCACAGTCTACGGCCGCATTAAATGCTCTCCTTCAACATTAAATGCACATTTGAAACCGTCAATACTTTGTGATTATAGAATTGCTTATTTCACAAGGTTTAGAGGTCCAAGTATTTTGTTGTTGAGTTTATATTTTACTTTTCCAAAGTAGAATGCTTACAGCGACTTTGGTGTAGACAACAGTTTCTTTTGTTGTAAGCTTAATCCTTATTTATATGTAGGAAAAACACCATCGGAGCACTCTATGAATATTGCTATTGGATGAACGTTGTATGATGTTTTTATCAAAACACTTAGGGTATATTATCCCAACACTTAGTTCCATAAATCTTTTAATACAACCCATATAACGACTTCCTAAGATCCCACACCTGTTCGGGAGCTAAATCCTCCCAGGAGGCCCTCTCCCACTAATATTATTAGTGAGACCCTATTGTCTGTTGAAACATAAGCAGGCATCAAAGTTCCAAACCTGTAAAGGCTACAGGCTGGCAGAAAGGGAGAAAGAGGAAGGTACCATATACATGTTAGGAACATGCCCTCGAATGCCACTCAGAGGATGAGAGAGTGAGAGCAATTGTATTGTAATTATGAATATTATATTAAATAAGGCAATTATTATTTCTATATTATTGTATATCACTGGCATTGTGATTTGGTATATAGAATAATAGTCCTTGCATTTGAGAGTGAACATTCTACTCCTTATGGAGATAATGAGATAGGCACTAGAAGTGTTTAGAGCTCGAATGCTTAACTAGTTCGCAAGTCGATAAAACTTAACAGGACATTAAGTTTTAATAAGACTTGTATAACTGATGCTAGGACGTGTGCACGTCTTGATAGCATAGTTATAAGTATATTGGTGGGACCAGTATACTCGAACACGACTCATACTCGATTCAGTCACACGGTATTCACTCTCGGAGAGTCGATGACGAATCGAAAGGTTGTGATAGTATACGTGGACCTTTGACTTGAGGGTTCAGTAGAAGATGTGCCTGTGACGTTTAGTTTGTCATTAGAGTAGTTAGACTCATTTTCTTAATTGCTGAGTCGACCTCGAAGTGCGGACTATACGGGCAGGTAGCGATCTTTCTTTACGCCAATAAAGGATTATATCTCCTATTAGTGAGAATGAGAATGTCCTATACGGTTAATGGCAAATAATATCATAAATCTTAGTCCAAATCATTCTGATATAGTCGTATTAGATACACTATTAATCGATCGGTCTTGATTTGCATTAACACATGTATAGAGTTTAGTCAACATTAGGGTTTGACTTTACCGTGACCGAAGACTTGACCGACATCGATGAAGGGTCTATACGTATATAGTATTCACGACATAATGGTTCGGAATGATTCGTTCATTCGTTCTCGATCGGGGTTTACAGTGCGGCCATTAAATTTGGCTAAGTCTTGCCGCACTCATTGGTTCCTCCCAATGCCTACCGAGACGAACCTACGGAGTCGCGCAATAGGATCATTTATGGATAAATATGAATTAATAATCTCTCTTATAATATTAGATATTAGTGATTTATCGGATAAATCAAATAGCGGTCTTATGAATTGTAAGTAGGTTACTGGGTGATTACTTTAATTCATAAATTATATTTCTTAGAGAAATGTATATTTGTGTTTGATATAAATAATTAATTGGATTAATTAATTAGTATAAACACATTGGAAATAAAACAGATTCGTTTGATGGACATCCGATTCACGAGGGATTCGTTTGACGAACATCCAATACACGAGCCGAATTAACTCGACTCGTTTCTTGGAAGATTCCCTATAAGGCCCCCCCTCATCTCTACTTTGTCTCTCTCTCATTATATTATACACTTGTGGGGTTATGTGAGGTGTAGAGATGCTTTTAAAAGCATCTTCTACATGTGAGGCTAGCAATAATGGTGAAAAGAAAGTCTTTTCAATTATAAAGTCTCCTTCTTCCTTCCTCAAGTGTTCAATTTCGTTTTTTTAGAGAGCTTCAAGAGTGAGAAAAATTTTCTACAGCATATGCTTGATCTTAGAGACAAGTTATTAGTAGAAAATATCGAGAGAAAAAAATTCTTACAAGCTTCCCTAGCCGCATTCTTAGAGAAAGGAAGTTTGCTGATTTTTCCGTCAAGTTCCGGCGTGTGAAGTAGAGGCACCTTGCTTTAGGTGCTTGGAACGAAGGGCTCTTCATCATCATCATCATCATACGAAGGTTTTTCAGAGACATCATAGGTATGGGACTTTGATTCCTTGATCTTCGTATTTTTCTTTTCGTATATACGTTACTTGATCGATCCTCTTAGGGATTCCGTTTATTCTTCCGCTGCGTTTATTTTCTGTGGAATCCCAACAGTGGTATCGGAGCGAGCTCAAATATATCGTATATACTATCATCTTTGCATTTGGAATGTTATTTGATGATGTTTATGATTTAGAATCATAATAGATATAATCGAAGAAATTTAATCGTTCGTAGTAAGTCAAGTTTCGACTATTTTATGTGAATTATAAATTTGAAAAACTTGATTTTTGTTGATTTATAAGTTCTTCATGAAGTTAAGAAACTTTTTCGTTTTGGAAGCGAGACGAAAAAATGAGAAAAACGGGGGTTAAACACGAATACCGCACGAAGACGCAGCTGCCGGCAGCAGCTTACTGGACTGCTGCCTGGCCGGCCGAGAGTGACTCGGTAGGCTACTGTAGCTGCTCGGCCAGCCTGCCGGGCAGTGGCCGAGAGTGACTCGGTCCGGGCGGTTCTCGGGTTTTCGGCCCGATTTGAATCGGGTCGTGGGCTGGGCCTGATACTGGATTTTCCGGGACTCCATTTTGGTGTTTATATTTCGTTGTAATAATTTCCGAAATTTAAATTGGATTTAATAAAATATTTGGTATATTTTTAAGGGAAATTATTAGACGAGAATATTGTTTTGGCCGGATTACTTTGAACGGATTAAAATGACGATTATAAATATTAATTTGATTAATATTGTAGAAATTAAATAGATTAATTTTTATGTTAATTAGATTAATATATTAATTTATTATTTAATTTCATTTACCGTTACATGTTGTATGTAATGCCTTATGTGATGGTGATATAGCTCGTGGACTTAGTTGTTGATTTGTTCGATTCGATATGGTTGTAAAGGCCGTTTTGAGCCTATTTATTTTTACTAGAAAATATGTATAATAGGACGTATTGTTCAATGATGTAATTATTCATATGGCTATGACGAAGACCGAAGACGACCGACTAGAAGACGAAGAATCAATACTGTATTTTTCCTTTCTATATTTGGCTTGGCCCAATACTTAGGAAAAAGTCCATGAGCTATATGTTGGTAGTAACTAGGTTGCTATTTATTGTTTTTCATTTTGAATGATTGACAAACCACAAACCGCGCTAATAAACGGATTAATGTGCAAAGTGTAACATATAATCGCGTTAATACTCCCACTTACAAACACTAAGTTATAAAGGTTACGAGGTTTCCTACCCTCCGTCAAACTCATGGAACATTGAAATCTAAACCGAAATATTATTCTTCCGAGTATGTCGGGGTAATATTTTTGGGGAAAATTGATAAATTCCTAGAGTGCATTAGATGCCTTTGGTTGTGACAAATCAAACCCCTATAAACCGTATGGGTTGCCGGGTAAGATTCAATTGTCAGACTAATAGGAGTTGACGGTTTAAACTTAGATAGTTCAGCGAGCCATAGAAACCGAATGGGTTGAGGGCAAGTGAACTAGGGGTAAAAGAAGATCGAATCATCCATTAGATGGGTTGGTATTAGACACCACTTTATAAAGAATAATAGAATATAAACCATATGGGTTGCCCTCTATTAAACTTTGTAAATAAATCGATCACCACTATGAAGTCACCCAAGACTTCCGGATTTAACATGGGAGTGTGTAAATGCCGATAAAATAGTGGGAGCCGAGTTATGAATAAAGAAAGTCCTTAAATTCTTTACTCGGATCATAATTAAACAAACACTAACGAATCTCAAATTATTCTCTGCAGTTAACATAACTCTCAATATGACAATGAACCCACTCGCTATACTACTTGAAAAGAACGTCCTGACTGGTCCGAATTATGTGGGATCGGCCGGAACTTGAGGATTGTCCTAACTATGGAAATCTTTGGGATACGTCTTGGAGGCGGACATCCCAGCGGCTCCTGCAAGAACCCGAGCCAATCAGGAAGATGTCGATGCCCATGAGAAATGGGTAAAAGACGACATAAGAGTGCGAGGGTACATGTTAGGCTCAATGACCAATGAGCTTCAAAGTGCCCATGAAAAGATGACGTCTTCACGAGCCATCTTAGCGCACCTGGCTGAGCTCTATGGAGAGCATAGTCGAACTGCTAGATATGAGATATCAAAGCAATTATTCGGCGCCAGGATGAAGGAAGGAGAGAGGGTTAGGGACCATGTCCTCAAGATGATCTCGATGATTGAGAGATTGGAAGCTCTTGATTTTCAGATGAATGCATCTCTCCAAACTGACCTTATCCTGCAGTCACTTCCTGACTCCTTTTCACAATTTGTCATGAACTTCAACTGCAATGAGATTGCATGTAACTTAGTGGGCTAATGAACAAACCGACGACTATCCAGTCTCGGATGAAGACAAAGGGAAAGGAAGTCGCACTTGTGATTTCTTCTAGGACTTGGAAGTCCAAGAATAAGAAGAAAAAGAACAAGAAGCGATTAGGTCCAATAGCCAAGATCGACAAGGGAAAGGGCAAAGCCCCAATGGTTCAAAAGAGCAAGGGGGCCAAGAAAACGGATGTATGCCTCAATCATGTGAGCTAGGCCACTGGAAGAGGTACCGTCCAAAGCTTGACCGTAATGCGCCTTCGTGCAGTAACTACCGGTTTTAGAAACAAATTGTTCAGAATCGTATATTCTACTTCTTGGATACTTGATTCCGGTGCGAGTTCTCACATTTGTACAATGAATCGGGATCTGGAACGAAGTAGGAAGTCGGATTCGGGGAGGTGATGGTCACCGTCGGAAGTGGGCATAGTGTCAAGCTTCGATATCGGATCCCTTATGTTGGATTTAGAATGGTTTTATTCTTACTTTAGATGATGTACTTGTTTTGCCCAAGGGGCACGGGAATATTGTATCAATTCCGGTCATGGACCGAAAGGGATTTCACTTCTTTATGGAGATGGGTCTGTCGTATTTATTTTAAATAAATTGGTTGGTATCGCTACATTATTAAATGGTTTATACCATTTAAATTTAAAGAATAAAACAACCGTGAACACTATAACTAGGAAGCGTGGTAGGGATGAAACGAACCAAGCACTTAAGTGGCATCTTAGACTTGGTCATATCGGTCGACCAAGGTTCATAAAATGGAGAAAGATGGGCTTACAGTCCATTGGGATCGATCCCTATCCAACTTGTGAATCTTTCCTTCAAGGCAAAATGACTAAGTTACCCTTCGCAGGACTTTTGAAAGAGTCCGAAAAGCTTGGATTGATCCATACCGACGTCTGTGGCCCTTTTGAAGTGGCACGAGACGACTTTCAGTATTTCATTACATTCACTGATGACCATACCAGGTATGGATTCGTGTACTTAATGAAACATAAGTCTGAAGATTTTGATAAATTCAAGGAATTTAAAGCCCTAGTTGAAAATCAAACAGGTAACCTTGTTAAGACTCTTCGGTCAGACCGGGGTGGTGAGTACATGAGTACTGAATTTGATAAGTTCTTAAAAGAACCAGGAATAGTGTCACAATTCACTCCTCCAGCTACTCCACAATTAAATGGTGTATCAGAAAGAAGGAACCGAACCTTGTTGGACATGGTTCGCTCTATGCTTAACTATACTGATCTACCGATTTATCTGTGGGGTTACGTGCTCCTTACTGCTGCGCATATCTTGAACAGATGTCCTTCCAAATCCGTTCCTATGACTCCCCATGAGATGTGGAGAGGTAGGAAACCAAGTCTTAATCACATTAGGATTTGGGGATGCCCTGCTTATGTCAAGAAGACTAAAGTAGAGAAATTGGAAACTAGGTCTGTGAAAGGTCGTTTCATAGGATATCCAGGGGATTCCATGGGATATCTATTCTACATGCACTAAGATCATAGGATCATCGTTGCTATACAAGCACACTTCCTGGAAGATCAGTTTATTCAGGAAGGAGGGGCAGGTAGAAATATTTCTTTGGAAGAAATAAAAGAAACACCAAATGAGACACCTATGCAAGATATTAGAACCCAACCTTCTGAAATACAAACACAACCTCGCAAGTCTAGTAGAATTTCTCAAATACCTGAGAGGTATGGCTATCTGCATCAAGAGAAACTGGGTGTCCATGAGATGACAGAAAGTAGTCAAGAGAATGATCCTTCTACATACGACCAAGCGATGGTAGACGTTGACTCCACGAAGTGGCAAGAAGCTATGGAAGCTGAGATAGACTCAATGCATGCTAATCAGGTCTGGACTTTAGTAGATCGTCCTAAAGGCATAGTGCCTATTGGAAACAAATGGATCTATAAGAGAAAGACTGATGGAGATGGCAAGGTTGATACCTATAAGGCCAAGCTTGTGGCAAAGGGTTATTCCCAAAGTGAAGGAATCGATTACTTCGAGACCTTCTCGCCTGTAGCTATTATTAAGTCTATTCGCACGATGCTTGCTATAGCAGCCCACTTAGATTATGAAATATGGCAAATGGATGTGAAAACGGCATTCCTAAATGGATTCCTCGAGGAGGAGATTTACATGGAACAGCCTAAGGGATTCATATCTCAAACCAATATTCATAAAGTATGCAAACTTCAGCGTGCCATTTATGGACTGAAGCAAGCTTCACGGAGTTGGAATCTTCGTTTTAACGAGACAGTCAAAGAGTTTGATTTTGTCCAAAACGAAGAAGAGCCCTGTATTTACAAGAAGGTTAGTGGGAGCAAAATTGCGTTCTTAATACTATATGTAGATGACATTCTACTTATAGGAAACGACGTAGGAATGCTCAGTTCTGTGAAAGCTTGGCTTTCTAAAGAGTTCTCAATGAAAGACTTGGGAGAAGCTACCTATATTCTAGGTATTCGTCTCTACCGGGATAGAGCGAAAAGAATGTTAGGTCTTTCCCAAGCCCTCTACATAGAAAAGATCCTGAAGCGATTTAGGATGGAAAATTCTAAAAGAGGGTTTCTACCTATGCAACATGGTGCAAAACTTTCCTTAGAGATGTGTCCTCAAAGTGAGGAAGATAGAAAGGAAATGACCAAGGTACCTTATGCTTCGGCAGTAGGTAGCCTTATGTATGCAATGATTTGTACTAGACCGGACATTGCCTATGCTGTGAGCGTAGTAAGTCGATTTCACCAAATCCAGGCAGAACATTGGACTGCTGTAAAGAACATTCTTAAGTACCTAAGGAGGACTAAAGACTTGGTTCTTACATACGGCAGTGGAGAACTAAGAGTGATGGGTTATACAGACTTAGATTTTTCAGGGGACATGGATGCTCAGATGTCCACATCAGGGTATATCTTTACTCTGAATGGTGGGGCGGTTTCTTGGAGAAGTGCCAAGCAAAGTTCGACTGCTATCTCTACATGTCAAGCCGAATATCGTGCACCACACGAGGTCGCTAAAGAAGCGTTTTGGATAAAGAAGTTCACTGAGGAACTTCAAGTGGTTCCTAACGCAGAGAAGCCCGTGACACTATTTTGTGACAACGACGGAGCTGTTGCACAGGCTAAGTAGCCTAGGGCTCACCACAACACCAAACATATTGCGAGAAAATATCATTTTGTTAGAGAAATGGTTCGGGATGGGAATGTTACACTGCAGAGAGTAGACACAGCAAATAAGGTTGCTGATCCGCTTACCAAGCCACTATCTCAGAAGGTCTGAGAGAGGCATCTGGAGAGTATGGGTATTAGATACCATAATTTGTGGCATTGAGTGCAAGTGGGAGATTGTTAGGAATATGCCCTCGAATGCCACTCAGAGGATGAGAGAGTGAGAGCAATTGTATTGTAATTATGAATATTATATTAAATAAGGCAATTATTATTTCTATATTATTGTATATCACTGGCATTGTGATTTGGTATATAGAATAATAGTCCTTGCATTTTAGAGTGAACATTCTACTCCTTATGGAGATAAGGAGATAGGCACTAGAAGTGTTTAGAGCTCGAATGCTTAACTAGTTCGCAAGTCGATAAAACTTAACAGGATATTAAGTTTTAATAAGACTTGTATAACTGATGCTAGGGCGTGTGCACGTCTTGATAGCATAGTTATAAGTATATTGGTGGGACCAGTATACTCGAACACGACTCATACTCGATTCAGTCACACGGTATTCACTCTCGGAGAGTCGATGACGAATCGAAAGGTTGTGATAGTATACGTGGACCTTTGACTTGAGGGTTCAGTAGAAGATGTGCCTGTGACGTTTAGTTTGTCATTAGAGTAGTTAGACTCATTTTCTTAATTGCTGAGTCGACCTCGAAGTGCGGACTATACGGGAGGTAGCAGTCTTTGCTGTACGCCAAGAAAGGATTCTATCTCCTGTTAGTGAGCAGGCGAATGTCCTATACGGTTAATGGAAAATACGATCATAAGTCTTTGGCCAAAGCATTCTGATATAGTCGTATTAGATACACTATTAATCAGTCGGTCTTGATTTGCATTAACACATGTATAGAGTTTAGTCAACATTAGGGTTTGACTTTACCGTGACCCGAAGACTTGACCGGGACATCTGATGAAGGGTCTATACGTATATAGTATTCACGACATAATGGTTCTGGAATGATTCGTTCATTCGTTCTCAGTCGGGGTTTACAAAGGCGCCCGCCAGCCGGCTAAGTCCGCCGCACTCATTGGTTCCTCCCAATGCCTACCGAGACGAACCTAAGGAGTCGCGCAATAGGATCATTGATGGATAAATATGAATTAATAATCTCTCTTATAATATTAGATATTAGTGATTTATCGGATAAATCAAATAGCGGTCTTATGAATTGTAAGTAGGTTACTGGGTGATTACTTTAATTCATAAATTATATTTGTTAGAGAAATGTATATTTGTGTTTGATATAAATAATTAATTGGATTAATTAATTAGTATAAACACATTGGAAATAAAACAGATTCGTTTGACGGACATCCGATTCACGAGGGATTCGTTTGACGAACATCCAATACACGAGCCGAATTAACTCGACCCGTTTCTTGGAAGATTCCCTATAAGGCCCCCCCTCATCTCTACTTTGTCTCTCTCTCATTATATTATACACTTGTGGGGTTATGTGAGGTGTAGAGATGCTTTTAAAAGCATCTTCTACATGTGAGGCTAGCAATAATGGTGAAAAGAAAGTCTTTTCAATTATAAAGTCTCCTTCTTCCTTCCTCAAGTGTTCAATTTCGTTTTTTTAGAGAGCTTCAAGAGTGAGAAAAATTTTCTACAGCATATGCTTGATCTTAGAGACAAGTTATTAGTAGAAAAGATCAAGAGAAAAAAATTCTTACAAGCTTCCCTAGCCGCATTCTTAGAGAAAGGAAGTTTGCTGATTTTTCCATCAAGTTCCGGCGTGTGAAGTAGAGGCACCTTGCTTTAGGTGCTTGGAACGAAGGGCTCTTCATCATCATCATCATCATCATCATACGAAGGTTTTTCAGAGACATCATAGGTATGGGACTTTGATTCCTTGATCTTCGTATTTTTCTTTTCGTATATACGTTACTTGATCGATCCTCTTAGGGATTCCGTTTATTCTTCCGCTGCGTTTATTTTCTGTGGAATCCCAACAATACATTGTCAACAACTCTTCGTAGGTTAGAGACTTTCTTTTGTGTAGCTTTATGAAGTTAATCAAGTTCCTTCACTATTGCATGGAGACCCTGTTAGTATTATGCTCTAAAGTCTACTGTTATATATAATATATATAATATATATATATCTATATATATATATATATATTGATTATATTATTTAATTAGTATTCTGCTTATGATCATCAAGTATGTGACTTGATAGTAAAGCTCGTTAAAGCATTAAAGAATATTTATTCTAGATATCCCTAGTAATATGATTACTAGTATGATAATGATACGCTGGCTATGTGTTATTGGTCATGAACATGAGATGTTACATCACGTCATAGATACATGTAGAGACATCGTATTGGATATGACCTAACAAAGAGAATTATATATGGATTAAGTCATTATAATTCCTATGATTGTTATATATTATTTAAAGTCATTATTACCTAAAGCCACTACAGTTTCCTACATAATGAGTATCATATTTTAACACAATACCAACGTCTTCTGTAACAAGGGACTATATAGTTTGTGATTGGATGCGGTACGATATATGCTGGGGGAAGTAGTTTGTCCATAGGGTACTTGTCCTTCCTATAAAATGGAGAAGATATCCACGGGCCCTTGATAAGTTGAATTGCTTAAATGCATGGCCATGCTCAAATTGATCAATAAAGAGTTATTGCTAAATATTTGAATTGGACATATGTAACTTGAGATCATGAATATTAATTAAGCTATATAAGGTCGACTTATCCATGCCTTATGCTTAATTAGGATATCGCGCGACGAGAGGATTAAATATTATACAGTAATGGGATTTCATTCGTGCCCTCGAATTAATTCTTTTAATGCGGGTAGTCATAATGTCTATCTAGAGGCCGCTTATGATTTATGAGTCGTAAAATTGTTTTTATACTCATTGCCGTATTAACTAGAACCTACAGGGTCACACATTTAAACGAGCAGCAGTTATTTTGTTCCGGTTGATTATGGTTGGTAAAGGGGTTGGTGAACCCTTAGCCATCTAGAGGGCTATATAATAGAGTCTTATGATGACCCTCGTATGAAAAAAAAAACACAAGAGAAGACATAATTTGTGTAGAGAGAATGAAAAAACTGATTTTGATATTTCTCTCTCTAAAAGTCTTGAAGATAATATTCAAGAGTTGAATAATCAAAAGGATCAAGAACATATCTTCATATCTTTGAAGATTGATTCTTCGACCAATAAAAGTATTTAGAATGCTCATCTTATCTTCATCTATCTTGTGAGTTTGATCTTTAATAACATATTGAATAAGATTCATAGTTGTTATTTTAGATCAAAGTTCAAGAACATTTGAATAACATTCTTGGTGTTCTTGTTCTTACCATACTCAAGAACATAACTATATTCAAATTGATTTAAGTGAAATTTTTATTGAATTAGCCATCCGTTAGATGCTCGGGAATTATTCATTGTGTGGATACCGTAGAGGACCACTATAAGAATAAATGTCAAAGACTTCGGATAATATTTGAAGTCAAAACGTTATAATTACCGAAGTTTATGTTCGTGTAGTAAAATGTATACTTTAGACTTTGCTTTTTATGCGAAGTCTAATATCCTAATAACCGATGTCTATCTCGGTTTTTTTCTAATAATGATCCAAATGTGGGGGTAAGTGAAGCAAAAGAATACCTTTAACTTTGGTTATTTTATAACTGGCGTAGTTAAAAAGGACTTTTTACCTCAGTTATTGTATAAGAAGAGTGAATACTAAATAACACTAATATCCGTTATTTATAAATGTTTTCAACATATTTAATATATTTTTTTCAATTTTAATGTTATTTATCTCATAAATAAATATATAACTTTAAAACAACAGAATGATAACCAACAATAAAAATATTATATATCATCCAAAATATTCATACATTATCATCTGAATAAACCAAGTATCAAGGATATATCATCATTGCATATTTTGATTCAAAATTGAAAGTACGAAGTATCTTACATCTAAAACGAAATTCTATCATACTATGTGTTCTAGCATCAAGTCCTCAATAACTAGTTGGTCAACCTGCTATGATGAATCTGCAACAACTAATTCAGGAGAGTACCCGACACACAAACTCAACCTGTCAATAGAAAAATACTCTAAATAAATTATGTGGAACAAAAGAAAAGCACCCATCAAAGATTGCTCATGTCTAAAAAAAGATACATATCTAAAAAGTATACTATTAGATTGTCACGCCCCCAACATCGGGAAGGATGAGGGCGCGACGCATCGGTCGATCAATCAATCAAAATGCGATAATAAATAGCGGAAGCAAAATAAAGATTGGATAATATTTTAAAACAACCATCTTAGCCTGATGTACTAAGATTCGTTGTGACAAAGCTGATAATCGAAATTACACTGTTCATAAGTTTGAAGCGGAAAAATACCAAACGAGTTAAGTACAAAGCATAGTTAACTATTACAAGTTGGGATAACAACAGAAATTCTAAGAACAGAAATCCTAAATCTTGAAGACAATCTTCTATTCGGCCTCTTCCTCGAAGTATTCTTCATCTTCTGCTGTTTGCTCATTCTCTGGTTTAAAAGGGAAAACGGTGGGGTGAGACAAAAGGTCTCAGTGAGTGGGTGATCGTGTGCGGGTGTGGCTCTTTCCTTTGAATTTTTTTTAAGTGATGCATGATTTTATCAATTATAAAAAAATGAGAACAATTACAATTACGTTGAAATTTTAAAATCATTGTACAATTGTAATATTATAATCCAGTCCTCTGTAATATCCTGAATTTTAGGAATACATACGACTAAATACGGGACTTGTAAATTTATTTGAATGTATTGGAGATACATTTCTGGTCTTAGAACATTTAAAATAAGAAAGGGATACCAGAAATGTTAGTAGAAACAAGATTGGACATTTTCTCGGAGGTGTCGTGGACAAGTATCAACTTTGAAAAATCACCACGAATTTTTGGGATGTTCAAAAATTCTGAAAATTTACAGTATTATGTATAATTGAGTTAGCTTTCCAACGGTTCAAACGAGGAGCCAATCGGAGTTCGGACGAAGAAGTTATGATCGAATTAGTGGAAGACTGTCAGCTGTCGGGCACCGTGCGTCACTGCGTGCGTCAGCGCCCGACAGGCGTCCGAGAATCCCGCGCGAGCGAGGCACGGGTCGTCACTCATAATGCCTAGTCATGATGCTGTATTGACCAACTAGCAGACTTTGAACCCGAAAATAGTAGCCTTACCTTTAAGACTGTACCATAAAACTTATCCATACCTGTAGAAAATTTACATGACTTAAAGGGAATACGTTTGTATCTTACATTGGAGATTTTTATATCCTCCAAAATACTCAAACACTCAGCGAATCAGAGCAGCCTTGTCCAGGAGACGACCGGTAGTTAGTTGATGAAATTGCCCAGAGAGTCTGTAAATTCCAGTCTGTATTGCCTTCTTTGAACTCGATTATCTCTCAACAGGTAAGTTATTTTACGAATACATCACGAGCATATTATAAAGAAAATTCACATAAATATAAATATTATTTGGACCGTAGGTATCGAGTCAGAATACCTTGTTATTATGAACTGTTTTATAGTGAGTCAGCCCTGTTATTTTCAGTCACTTCCAGCAACATTTCTTTTGAAGTTGATCGAGTTGTCTAGTTTGAACATGTATATCTTTGAACCTGCAAGTCTATTTTTGATAATGTTTCATGAAATTTGTACCAGAGATACATGTTATCACAAATCAGTTTTTATTTTGATTTTTACGAAATGTTTAGACTCCTGTATTTATCAATACATTACCGAGTCAGCTCTATATTTTTCGTTTGTATCGAACGGGTTGAATACCTTATATTTGTGTTAAAGGATGGAAAATTTAATAACTATGATTATTAATATTTTTCCATATGAAAATCATGGGTTTTCAAAATTTATGACTTTGGAATATTTTTCGTATTTAAATAGTACGAAGTTTTTATTCGATCAAATAATGGTTATATCATAAATACAACCGAAAAATATTGAATATTATTTTTTACATTTAAAATAATATTCTGGAGTTTTAGTAATGAACTTGTTAAAGTTCGGATCATCACTTTTGAGAAAGAGGAAACCAAAATTATAAAATTGGGATAGCCCTTGATCGTGGAAATCGAATGTCGTATGTTGTGTCAAGATTTAACACCTTCCGACCGGCGATCGCCTCCGTGGCCGAGCGACCGACTTACTGCCGAGCGACCAAGGCAAGTCTGCCGACCAGCGACCAGGCGACCGAGCCTTAGCCCAGCGGACATGCTAGACTGGCCAACCGAAGGTCCCAGGAGGAATCCCGGTGCCGAGCGATCGACACCAAGACGATCGCCTCTCGGTACTCGGCGACCGACCCTTGGCGACCGACCGTCTCTCGGCACCTGGCGATCTACCCTTGGTGACCGACCACTGGCGATCTCCATCCACTGGCCGATGGCGACCTCGGATGATCAGCTAGAGACGACCGCTCATGTCGATCACCACCGACGGACACCCGGGCGAAGGCCGAGCCTCAAGATCGGCACCACGTGCAAGGGCCGAGACAAGATCCGCGAATCTCGGGCCATTGACCAAAGCCTCGACAGATTCCTCCACCACCGACAAAGCCGCCGAAAGCTTGTCGGTAGGGCCACATGTTGATCGACTCCGACACGTGATGGCTCCTTATCGACCGCCTAAGCCGTGCCATCCTCTTCCTTGGACTTTAGCCCGACAACAAGATCTTCCTTGGACTTTAGCCCAACCAGAGATCGCCCCATTATAATATTGGCCGGCAGCGGTCGGCACATTATTATAATGGCCGGCAGCGATCGGCCACTACAGACAGACCCGGCCGCCCCTATATAAGCAAGGCGCCCGCACTTGGACACTCCTTCGCAACCTCACGATTCGAGCACACAAGATGAAACAATATACGGACTTGGCTAACATCCAACTCTTGGCAACGGCTTTCGGTCTAACTTCTCCCGGCCTTTTCTCCTCGAGCAGATTATCGGCGGGACGAAGAACACCAAGCTTCGCTCAAGAGCCGGATTAACAGAGTCTTTTTACACTCATTGTATTTAGATTTCTCTCATTAATACTTGTATCCACGAATATTTGTATTAATAACATCTCGCGAGAGCATTCAAGCCCGGGCCTAACAAACCCGACAAATCTTGTATTATTTATCTTCTCTCGGAAGTGCTCCCGCAATTGTTGTTTGTTGTCCGTCTTCCAGCAGTATTAATCTTCGGATAAATATTTTGGGCAACAACAATTGGCGCTAGAGGAAGGGGGGCATCCAACCCTCGATTTGTTACACCTACCGTCCCGAAGAACACTCACTGTTCTCGGGGCAGATATTTGAAGTGACACTCACTGCACTTCAAAAGAAATCCTTCAGAAATCATGTCTTCCGCCTCCGCGTCGAAGAAAGCTGCTGATCAGCCGGCCAAACCCCCTGTTCCGTCCCAGTCCGAGCCGCAGCCTATGGTGGAAGGTAGCCGCCGCGGTCAGAGACGCTCGATCCCGTCCCTGGACGGCGGCCCAAGCCTCTCGCTCGAGCGGTTCCGAACCAAGGAACAGATCGAAGGGGCCCTGGCCGTCCTACAGGAGCGACGGAGTGCTCTCGACGCACCTCCAGCTACCGCCCCCCCGGTCTCTCGCCGGAAGATCAAGCGGAAGCTCAAGGCACTACTGGCCGAGCAATCGCCAGGAGGCTTTCGCCCGCAAGAAGAGGCCCTCGGCAGCCGGGGCACCTCTGTCTTCGATCGCCTGGGCAGTGACCCGACCTGGCGACCGGGGCAGTCCGGCCCCAGCTACGAGACGACGGAGTTGGTATCCGTCACCAGGAGCTCGGCCTACCCGGCTCCCACAAGACGATCCAGCCGCGTGGCTCCCGCTCGCCAAATTCCCGAGGTCGGCAGCAGCGGGGTCCGGAGATCGGTACACGATCGCCTCGGCCCCCGCTCCCAAAGCCGATCCGCAAGCAGCCGAGCCGCGGCGATTGCCGCAATGCAACGTCAACTCAACGACATGAAGGCGCTCCTGCAATCCGGGGCAGGCGCCGTGAGGACGATCGCCCCGCCGAGCGAGCCGCTCGCGATCGACATCGAGCTCGCCCCGGTGCAGCGCAAGATCGCCCCTCCTCAGACACCCGTGTACCAAGGGCGATCGGACCCCCAAGCACACCTGCACAAGTTTAACATCTACATGACCGGGTGTGGGGCATCGGACGCGACCAGGTGCCGAATGTTCCCTCTGACACTGGACGACCTCGCCCACCGGTGGTACACTTCATTGCCACCTCGGTCCATCGGCTCCTTTAACGAGCTGGCGCACGTCTTCACGGAACACTTCGCCACCAGGGTCGCCCGGCCAGAAGGTCGCCATCGCATGATGCAAATCAGGCAAGGAGAACAGGAGTCCGACTCGGACTACATCGACCGGGTAGACGTGATCATCCTCAACGGCGAGCCCGTAAGCGATGAGACCACCCTCTACGCGGTCCTAGGAGGTTTTCAGGGCTTCTCGCCTATGTTCAGGCATCTCACGAAGACCCTACCGACGACCTACGCAGCCTTCCGGGCTAGAGCCGCAGATTTCCTGTCCAGGCAAAGGCTTCTTCTTAGCCTAGGAGTACCGCGACCGGCGCCCGAGCGGCGACCTCCAGTCTCCCAGCCCGAGCGACGACCTCCAGTCTTCCAGCCCGATCGCTACTATCCAGAAGAGCCGGAGGACTCGCTCACCGCCTACAGTCCAACATTCTAAGTAAGGGACTGACTCCCGCCGATCGCCGATATCGACCTACGAATAATGCGATCGGCCGCCGAGCGACGATCGCCAGTCTTCCGGCCAGATCGCAACATCATCAGCAACCCGGTGGACACGATCGCCATCTACAGTCCAGCATATAACATGACGGACTAAGGCATAAGATCGCCTCCACCGCGCATCATAAAGCCATGGTCCCGGGCAATGATGGAACTGGCCGCCCGGCCATGCAAGGTCCTTTCGCCGAGATCGCCCGCCCTCGTTTAAATACGAGGCCGGCGTAGTCGAGGGCTCTCCAACATTAATCGGTGGACACATGCCACAACCCCGTCTCAACGTACACCGTCGAGGTCGGCCATCTCCATGGCTGGCTGAGGTGGAAGCAGAGCTAACAAGCCGCGGGCGTGGAGTTGATTCATCCGACGCTGCCCCGCGCAAGGACTCCTCTAGACCGAGACCGCACGCCCTTCGTTTAAATACGAGGCGAGGCGCAGCCTAACAGAGGACCCTCATAATAAAGTGAGTCACGAGACACTCATTGTCTCCGTGCACCAAGACACGGTCATGGAATCGGTCCATCGATCTCCGCGACTGTGCACGATTCCTCAAACAAGCGAAACCACCTAGTTTCCATGGGGGATCGGCCAATGTTGTTTTTTGCAGGTACAAGACCGAAAGATAGCTAAGCCAATCGACCATGATAGCCCAAGTCCGAGTCCTAAGTCAGCTCAGATCGCCCGTCCTCATCCATACACGATCACCAGCAAGAACCACCTCGCCCCATGTCTTCAACATAGGAGCAAGCTGGGGGGCAATTGTTGTGTCAAGATTTAACACCTTCCGACCGGCGATCGCCTCCGTGGCCGAGCGACCGACTTACTGCCGAGCGACCAAGGCAAGTCTGCCGACCAGCGACCAGGCGACCGAGCCTTAGCCCAACGGACATGCTAGACTGGCCAACCGAAGGTCCCAGGAGGAATCCCGGTGCCGAGCGATCGACACCAAGACGATCGCCTCTCGGTACTCGGTGACCGACCCTTGGCGACCGACCGTCTCTCGGCACCTGGCGATCTACCCTTGGTGACCAACCACTGGCGATCTCCATCCACTGGCCGATGGCAACCTCGGATGATCAGCTAGAGACGACCGCTCATGTCGATCACCACCGACGGACACCCAGTCGGCGAAGGCCGAGCCTCAAGACTGGCACCACGTGCAAGGGCCGAGACAAGATCCGCGAATCTCGGGCCATTGACCAAAGCCTGACAGATTCCCTCCACCACCGACAGCCGCCGAAAGCTTGTCGGTAGGGCCACATGTTGACCGACTCCGGACACGTGATGGCTCCTTATCGACCGCCTGCCGTGCCGCCTCTTCCTCGACTTTAGCCCGACAAACAAGATCTTCCTGGACTTTAGCCCAACACCAGAGATCGCCCCATTATAATATTGGCCGGCAGGCGGTCGGCACATTATTATAATGGCCGGCAGGCGATCGGCCACTACAGGACAGGACCCGGCTGCCCCTATATAAGCAAGGCGCCCTGCACTTGGACACTCCTTCTGCAACCTCACGATTCGAGCACACAGTACAAAAACAATATACAGCACTTGGCTAACATCCAACTCTTGGCAACGGCTTTCTTTCGGTCTTACTTCTCCCGGCCTTTTCTCCTCGAGCAGATTATCGGCGGGACGAAGAACACCAAGCTTCGCTCAAGAGCCGGATTAACAGAGTCTTTTTACACTCATTGTATTTAGATTTCTCTCATTAATACTTGTATCCACGAATATTTGTATTAATAACATCTCGCGAGAGCATTCAAGCCCGGGCCTAACAAACCCGGCAAATCTTGTATTATTTATCTTCTCTCGGAAGTGCTCCCGCAATTGTTGTTTGTTGTCCGTCTTCCAGCAGTATTAATCTTCGGATAAATATTTTGGGCAACAACATCGTAGTATACTGTTATTGATATCGGGATATAAATATTTTGTCAAGGTGTGGGAATCGAACCTCGGGACTGATTTGCTTTACCGACCCGGCTATTTGAGGCAAGTGTTTACTTGTTCGGTTGTAATGTTTTGATGAGTAATTCCATTTACATTTCATAAGTATTTTATGTTGTATTGCATATTGGCGAATGTTCAGTGATGTTCTAAAAGGATTAGAATGCACAGTTGATGATTGTTGAGATACTTGGACAATCTTGGGAAGATTGTAGTATTCGGATATTGTTGATGTCATTTTTGATATTCTTGGTCTATGGTATGCATTTCGGAAGGACGTCCGGATAGAGGTATATTTTATGGTAATCGTACATAGAGGATTATGTACGAGAAAGTATTCGGTATTGAGGTATTATATGGTATTGTTGTGATACTGGAATTTTTATGGTATTATCGTGATATTGGGATTTTGACGAGAATCGTTGGATTACCGGAGGTGGTAAGGTTATCGTTGAGGTTATTATTCTCATGATGCATGGCATGTGAATATTTATGTTTATGTACTTGCGGTTATTTGTCGGACATTATTGCTAACCCCGTTGTGGGACTTATTTTTCAGGTATTGAGGACTTTGATGGTTGCGGTCGTGAGGCGAGGATTCCGGACGATACTGGCTATGGCAAATTGTTGGGGAATCGTGTATTTTGTTGTGTATATCATTATTTATGTATATGTATCTTGGACTGTATTTCTATCCGTTGCGTGAGTTCTTTCAAATGGCTTTCGGCTTTATGCCAACTGAGTTTGATTTCAAAAACCGATTCCCTTAACCGAGTTTTTGGCCTTGATCGTCTTGACGGTAGTTGGGTGTTTTCAAATGATTTTGTGAGTTTTGGAAAATACTACCGTCATCGGCCTTTTTGGCGTTTTTGTAAATGATTTTTAGCCTAGTGGGTCCCGGCGTGGGGCCCACGGCGTGTAATACTCCCGTAAGGTTTTTGGGGTGATACTCCCGTATCAGAGCCAGGTTTTGTGATAACTGGGCATGTGTGTTATGTGGCTCTACCGGTGTGGTAGTAGCGTGATGTTTGTGATGTTTTGGAACTGTATGATTTTTTAGTACTGTCGTGGTGATGTGTGGGTTTGGGGATTGTTGGTGTTCCCAAGACTGACGAGGCAGGGAGTGAACGCCGGTGCCGTGGTCATGTGCAATGTGCGGCTCCAATCGGGAAGTGAACGCCGGTGCGAGGCACGTGCAATGTGCGGCTTTCGATGTGGAGTGGAACGCCGGTGATACGTGCATGTGACAAGGAGCGGCTCATGCGCTTTAGGTGAGGAGACACAGCCTCACAGATCCCACAAAACTCGACAGTGCTCTAAACTTATTGTGGTCTTAGTGGAGACCAATTGTTTTCAAATTGTGATTGACTCTGTTTTGCACTCTTTTTGTGTCGAGATTTTTGAAATGGTGTCATATGCTAGTATCACGGGAGATCATAGACTTCACAGACCTGTAAGTATATTGTTCCAATTGTTCGATAATGATTGTTTACTTTTGGTGATATTGGATTTTCTGATTAAACGGTTGTTTGTAAGAGGATTGCAAGTTTCGAGGACGAAACTTATTTTTAAGGGGGGTAGTATGTAATATCCTGAATTTTAGGAATACATACCGACTAAATACGGGACTTATAAATTTATTTGAATGTATTGGAGATACATTTCTGGTCTTAGAACATTTAAAATAAGAAAGGGATACCAGAAATGTTAGTAGAGACAAGATTGGACATTTTCTCGGAGGTGTCGTGGACAAGTATCAACTTTGAAAAATCACCACGAATTTTTGGGATGTTCAAAATTCTGAAAATTTACAGTATTATGTATAATTGAGTTAGCTTTCCAACGGTTCAAACGACGAGCCAATCGGATTTCGGACGAAGAAGTTATGATCGAATTAGTGGAAGACTGTCAGCTGTCGGGCACCGTGCGTCAGCGCCCGACAGGCGTCCGAGAATCCCGCGCGAGCGAGGCACGGGTCATCACTCATAATGCCTAGTCATGATGCTGTATTGACCAACTAGCAGACTTTGAACCCGAAAATAGTAGCCTTACCTTTAAGACTTTACCATAAAACTTATCCGTACCTGTAGAAAATTTACATGACTTAAAGGGCATATGTTTGTATCTTACATTGGAGATTTTTGTATCCTCCAAAATGCTCAAACACTCAGCGAATCAGAGCAGCCTTATCCAGGAGACGACCGGTAGTTGGTTGATGAAATTGCCCAGAGAGTCTGTAAATTCCAGTCTGTATTGCCTTCTTTTAACTCGATTATCTCTCAACAGGTAAGTTATTTTACGATTACATCACGAGCATATTATAAAGAAAATTCATATAAGTATAAATCTTATTTGGACCGTAGGTATCGAGTCAGAATACCTTGTTATTATGAACTGTTTTATAGTGAGTCAGCCCTGTTATTTTCAGTCACTTCCAGCAACATTTCTTTTGAAGTTGATCGAGTTGTCTAGTTTGAACATGTATATCTTTGAACTTGCAAGTCTATTTTTGATAAAGTTTCATGAAATTTGTACCAGAGATACATGTTATCACAAATCAGTTTTTATTTTGATTTTTACGAAATGTTTAGACTCCTGTATTTATCAATACATTACCGAGTCAGCTCTATATTTTTCGTTTGTATCGAACGGGTTGAATACCTTATATTTGTGTTAAAGGATGGAAAATTTAATAACTATGATTATTAATATTTTTCCATATGAAAATCATGGGTTTTAAAAATTTATGACTTTGGAATATTTTTCGTATTTAAATAGTACGAAGTTTTTATTCGATCAAATAATGGTTATATCATAAATACAACCGAAAAATATTGAATATTATTTTTTATATTTAAAATAATATTCTGGAGTTTTAGTAATGAACTTGTTAAAGTTCGGATCATCATTTTTGAGAAAGAGGAAACCAAAATTATAAAATTGGGATAGCCGTTGATCGTGGAAATCGAATGTCGTATTATACTGTTATTGATATCGGGATATAAATATTTTGTCAAGGTGTGGGAATCGAACCTCGGGACTGATTTGCTTTACCGACCCGGCTATTTGAGGCAAGTGTTTACTTGTTCGGTTGTAATGTTTTGATGAGTAATTCCATTTACATTTCATAAGTATTTTATATTGTATTGCATATTGACGAATGTTCAGTGATGTTCTAAAAGGATTAGAATGCACAATTGATGATTGTTGAGATACTTGGACAATCTTGGGAAGATTGTAGTATTCGGATATTGTTGATGTCATTTTTGATATTCTTGGTCTATGGTATGCATTTCGGAAGGACGTCCGGATAGAGGTATATTTTATGGTAATCGTACATAGAGGATTATGTACGAGAAAGTATTCGGTATTGAGGTATTATATGGTATTGTTGTGATACTGGAATTTTTATGCTATTATCGTGATATTGGGATTTTGACGAGAATCGTTGGATTACCGGAGGTGGTAAGGTTATCGTTGAGGTTATTATTCTCATGATGCATGGCATGTGAATATTTATGTTTATGTACTTGCGGTTATTTATCGGACATTATTGCTGACCCCGTTGTGGGACTTATTTTTCAGGTATTGAGGACTTTGATGGTTGCGGTCGTGAGGCGAGGATTCCGGACGATACTGGCTATGGCATATTGTTGGGGAATCGTGTATTTTGTTGTGTATATCATTATTTATGTATATGTATCTTAGACTGTATTTCTATCCGCTGCGTTAGTTCTTTCAAATGGCTTTCGACTTTATGCCAACTGAGTTTGATTTCAAAAACCGATTCCCTTAACCGAGTTTTTGGCCTTGATCGTCTTGACGGTAGTTGGGTGTTTTCAAATGATTTTGTGAGTTTTGGAAAATACTACCGTCATCGGCCTTTTTGGCGTTTTTGTAAATGATTTTTAGCCTGGTGGGTTCCGACACGGGGCCCACGGCATGTAATACTCCCGTAAGGTTTTTGGGGTGTTACATCCTCGTGGACGGATATCAAGTCAAACAGTCAGTCAATCAGTCGATCAGTCAATTCAGTTTCGAATCCTGCCGATGTGGACTTTGGATTCTAGACTCTCCTTATTACTCCTAGCAAGATAGTCCGTCGCCCCAAGATTTGGACCGTCGTCTCAAGATTTGGACCGTCGCCTCAAGATGCTGAGCCTTCGCTCTCACACTTAGCGTGTGATTCCTTATCTCTTATCTGGGCTCGGTATGTCCTTAGATGTGGGTCAATACCCGGATCACACCATAATCGCGATTATACCCCAAGACTACGATCCAGGTCCCTCGGAACACTCCGTTCCTCGGTTATGGGAATAGGAAACAACGGTAGCCTTGTTCATGAACAGCAGCCACGCTGCTCGATCCAAGACTCGGTCTAACCATCCCTGACACGATTTGGGACTCTAGAGGTGGCTCCTACAGCTCAAGAGGTGGCCCCCGGATTGTAGGTCGGCACTCTGTTTCATACGGACTCAAGAGGTGGCCCCTGTCCGTCGACGTGGCACTTTGTTCCGATAGAGTTAGAGGCGGACCCGTCCGTGGAACTTTGTTTGTATAGCACTTAGTTCCCGGACAGTCACATTTATCAATTTGACGCGTTTCACAAGTATCACGTAAACGTTCGGTTAGTGAGGTTAATAACGTCTTTTGATTAAGTATGGAATATAGTTAATTTTATTTCTGGCCCGGTAATGCGGAATAGGACTTGTATATAGACTCGAAAATATTCTCAATAATTTATTTAACGGTCTGATGGGTTCATATCAGATATATTAAATGGGTAGGTTTGACGAAACGAAACGAGAGTTTCGTAAATAGTTAGAAAGGACGCTTTTTTGCCCTTAGGTTCAAACCTAAGCGTTGGAGTATGAAACGAAATCGGATGGTTATGAAATTTTATGAGGAAGCCAAAAATAATTCCTCGACTCCAGATTTAAGGAAAATTCGGAAATTTTCAGTTTCGGGACTGAAATTTCCAGAAATTATGATATTGCCCCAAAACTCAAGAAAATCGTTCCGAGGCATATAGAGCTATGAATTTAGCTCGCAATTTAACGAAATTTTACGAGATGAACCTGGAATTACAGATTTGTGAAAATTCCAGAAAATTTCGGACCTGGTACAGAAGTTTGGAATTTTTGCGTTTTGGCCCCGAAATTGTTTGAAAATTACAATTTGGACTATCAAGTTTAGATATCGAACTTCGAATCGCTTGAAACTTTATGGACAGCCTATGCATGGTATAATATGTACTGTCCAAGGTCCAGAATGTTTTATTTTCGAAATTTTCAGTTTAGTCCTCAAACTTTAAGAAATTATAATTTATGCCCAAAAGCTCCGTTTACTCGTTTCAAGTCCCGTTTTGACCGCAAATAAATTATCCATATATCATAACATAATTATATAACACAATATTTCAGATTTTGGTAAGGTTTCAACAACACATAGAAGAAAACATATAACTTTCAAGTTATCACAAAATCGGCACCCGATTACCAAATCGGTTGTCGTTTAAATTCGATAAATCATATTGCATGTTGTTATAACCTTAAAATTCATCTTTAAAAACATGCATTTATACAAAAATTTCAGATTAGTACATACTTTCATATTTTTCATAATATATGATGATTATGTTTAAGAAAAACGAATTTCACATAGTTATACATAAAATCATAACATGAAATTATAACATGAAGATTTTAACATAGATCATACCAAAAGAATCTTGAAATACTTCATATTTAACACATGCATCACAAGAAAAAGAATAGATTTCTACTTTAAAGTTTGAAAGAGTTTTCACCCACCTTGATCTTGTCGGATTTCGTCGGTTCTAAGTCTTGAAAGTTGAAAAACGACTTCTCCTCTACTACTACATGGTTTGGCCGATCCACATGCACGCCAAGGTGAAAATTATGTTTGCATGTATTGAAATTAAGGTTAGATTATGTAGGATTTCATTAGAAATTATGGAAATAGTTATAAGGGATGAGATTACCTATTTCTTCTTGAAATTTTCCTTCCTCCTCCTCCTTCTTCCTCTTGGTTCGGCCCTATCCCTCACTTAGACTCTCAATTTCAGATTTTTGTGGCTGTGTAGGAGGTGTAAAATGAGGGTTAAGTTAGGGTGTAAGTATTTAAAGTTGGGATAAGGAGGGTTGGGAAGTGAAATGTATAGAAGACTTGCTACATGTGTCAAGATGTTTCATGCAACTCTTGCATGTGATGAGTGAAGAATCTAGAGATACACCTTTACACTCTATTTTGGCCGCCCAATGTATGTATATATACATATATTATTTATTTATTTTTTGTTAAATTAAGAGTATAATTAAAATGGTAAAGGATTTAATTAGTTGGGTTGGGTTTTGAAGTGTAACTTCAAGTCTTATGATTTTTAATAAGTTGGGTTGAGTCCATTAGTGAGTCCTCATGTAGTTAGGTGTTGGCAATTAGCCCAATAGGTGAATCAACACACTATTTTAATTTTTACTATTTGGTTTATTAAGTAAATTACAAAGTTAAAGAGTGAAATAAAATAAAATAGATGTAGGTTATATCATGACATAAAATAACTATTATTAAATTACATCATGATTTGATACATTATACATGTGATAAGTTATCGAATTTAGGGGGTTTTACATCCTCCCCTCCTTAAAAGAATTTGGTCCCCAAATTCCTATTTAAACAACTCGGGGTAAGATTTCTTCATTTCTTCCTCGGTCTCCCACGTCGCGTCTTCCTCTCTGTTGTGATTCCACCAGATGACTTTAACCAAAGGAATTCGCTTCTTCCTAAATTCGCGTACTTGCCGGTCCAGGACCTTGATTGGCTTCTCTTCATAAGATAAGTTATCCTTGATCGGCGGAATGTCAGAAGTAGGAATGTGTGTTGGGTCTGGATGATACTTCTTTAATCTCGAAACATGGAAAACATCATACATTCCAGACAGATTGGGTGGTAGCTCCAATCGGTATGCTAGTCGTCCAATCCTTTCCGTGATTTTGAATGGTCCTGCATATCGGGGACTTAACTTTCCTCCTTTTCTTGATACTATCAAACCTTTTCGTGGTGTTAACCTCAGGAAGACTTGATCTCCTACTTCAAATTCTAGATCCTTCCGACATTGATCGGCGTAACTCTTCTGTCTGCTTTGCGCTGTGCGGATCCTATCCTTAATTAGTCATACTTTATCTATGGCTTCCTTCACCAAATATGTGCTCATTGCTGAAGGTTATGTTCGTTGAGTCTTCGGCATCCACTGGTCATCGATTTCCCAATTGAGCGGGGATCGACACTTCCTCCCATACAGCGCTTCATAAGGTGCCATTCCGATTGTCGCTTGGAAACTGTTGTTGTATGCAAACTCAGCTAATGGCAGGTGGTGATCCCAATTTCCTTGAAAGTCCAGTACGCAAGCTCGCAACATATCTTCAAGGGTTTGAATGGTTCGTTCAGATTGTCCGTCGGTCTGGGGATGCGCACTTGTGCTGAAGCTTAAGGAAGTTCCTAATTCCTTATGAAAGACTTTCCAAAAACGAGATACGAATCTAGGATCTCTGTCCGATACTATGTCTGTTGGCACTCCATGGAGTCGAACGATTTCTCTAATATAGGTCCTAGCCAGCTTTTGCAAAGCGCCGTCCTTTTTTTAGGCATGAAATGTGATGATTTCGTCAGTCTGTCGACGATCACCCAAATGGTGTTATAACCTCCTCTTGTGGTCGGTAAATCCATGATAAAATCCATGGTTACCATTTCCCATTTCCATTCAGGGACTTCTAGTGGCTGTAGTAGTCCTGAGGGTCGCTAATGCTCAGCTTTGACTCTCTGACATGTGAGGCATCGCGCCACGAATTCTGCCACTTGGTTCTTCATGTTCACCCACGAAAAGTGTTTCTTCAAGTCTCGGTACATCTTGTTACCTCCTGGGTGTATCGTATATCTCGAGCAATGAGCTTCCTCGAGAATCCGTCTTTTGAGCTTCCCGTTGTGAGGTATGCATAATCGTCCCTTAAACCTTACAATTCCATCCTCAGTAATTGTAAACTCGGGTTTCTCGCCCTTAGCGATCTTGTGCTTAAACTCTTGAAGTTTTAGATCTCTCTCTTGGGCTAATCGAATATCGTCCAATAGATTCGATTTAACTGTGAGGTTGGCGCAACTTAAACGAGTACCTTCATGAATGGGTTTCAGGTAGCTCAGTTCCTTGAGAGCTTTCCATTCTCGAACCATGAGTCGGGCCACTCTAGCCTTTCTACTTAGGGCATCGGCCACGACATTCGCTTTCCCTGGGTGGTGTTGAATTTCACAATGGTAATCTTCTAAAAGCTCTACCCATCTTCTCTGTCGTAGATTAAGTTCCTTCTGAGAAAATAGGTACTTGAGACTTTTATGATCAGTAAACACGGTAAATTCAACGCCGTATAAATGATGTCGCCATTTCTTTAAGGCGAATACTATTGCAGCAAGTTCGAGGTCATGCGTTGGATAATTCTTATCGTGCGTCTTGAGCTGCCTGGAAGCGTATGCGATAACTTTACCATTCTGCATTAGAACGGCACTGAGGCCATCCTTTGAGGCATCACTATATACGACAAATCCTTGGGTCCCTTCTAGAAGTGTCAGTATAGGTGCGGTGGTAAGTCTCTTCTTGAGTTCCTGGAAACTTGACTCGCATCTATCCGTCCATTCAAATTTCACTTGTTTCTGGGTTAATCGGGTGAGGGGTCCCGCTATCTTCGAGAAGTCTTTGATGAATTTATGGTAGTAGCCCGCAAGTCCAAGAAAACTTCTGATCTCAGTTACGTTTTCTGCCCTCTTCCAATCCATAATAGTTTCTATCTTAGATGGATCAACTGCAATCCCTTCTCCAGAAATAATATGGCCTAGAAATGCCACTTCCCTCAACCAAAATTCACACTTGTTGTACTTGGCGTACAACTTGTGCTGCCTTAGTGTATCCAACACTAGTCTAAGATGTCTCTCGTGATCTTTTGACGACTTAGAGTACACGAGTATGTCATCGATGAAAATTACTGCGAATTGGTCGAGGTATGGTTGAAATACTCTGTGCATTAAATCCATAAATGTCGCAGGTGCATTCGTGAGTCCAAAAGGCTTCACTACAAATTCGTAGTGGCCGTATCTAGTTTGGAACGCAGTTTTAGGAACATCTTCATTCTTAATCTTTAACTGGTAGTATCCTTGTTGAAGATCGAACTTGGAATACATCGTAGCTCCTTGGAGTTGTTCAAACAACTCATCTATCCTCGGGAGAGGATACGTATTTTTAACTGTCACGTTGTTGAGTTCACGGTAATCTATGCAAAGCCTCAATGTTCCATCCTTCTTTTTGACAAATAATACTGGAGCTCCCCAAGGTGATACACTGGGTTGTACAAAACCCATGTCGAGTAACTTCTGCATTTGGACCTTCAACTCTTGCAGCTCCAGTGGTGCCATTCGGTATGGCGCCTTTGCAATGGGTGCCTTCCCAGGCATGATTTCGATATTGAATTCAACTTTTCTGTCAGGCGGTAGGGAGGTCAATTCTTCGGGAAATACGTCAGGGTATTCGGATACCACACGTATATTTTCTATGCCCGACTTACTCATGGGTTTGTTGATGATGAAGGCTAAAAATCCGGTCGCCCCTTTGGCAACTGCCTTACTAGCTTTGATAGCTGATATTATAGGTGCTAGGTTCACTCTAGCGTCTCCAATTAATTCCACGATTGGCTTGTTAGGTTCGCAAAACCTAACTATCTTAGAATGACAATCCAATTGTGCGTAGTGCTTAGATAGCCAATCCATTCCTAGGATGACATCATATTCTAATATTGGAAGCACTACTAAATCGGCAGAGTAACAGTTACCACTGATGATCACATCACACGCAGGATGGACTTTATATGCTAGCTGACTAACTGCCATCGTGGTAGATACTTCTAGGCATAATGATAAAGATTCTAACAGCCTATCAAGTTTCTTAGAAAAATGCGGTGCAACAAACGAATGGGATGATCCTGGATCTATAAGGATTCGTGCAAGTTGATTAGATATCAGGAGTGTACCTTCCACCACATCCTTGTTCTCTGGTGCCTCTTGACCAGTCAATGCGAACACTCGAGCTGGGGCTTTTTCTTTGTTGTTTCCTGGTTTGGCTGCAATAGGTGGTTTGATTATTGGGGTGTTCATATCTAGGCACTCTCGAATTTGGTGATCTTGGCTGCCGCAACGTATGCACTTTCCGAGCTTTCTCCAACACAACTCTAATTTATGCCCTTTCCTACCACAGTGAGTGCAAGGCGCTGTTGCTTTGTTGAGAACTGGTGCCTTCGTTCCACTCGAGCTTCCTTGAGTTCCCATCCTCTTAAACTTCTATGGTGGCGTGGATGTTGGTCAGGTAGCAGGCCTCTTCGCGTTGTTGGAGAAACGGCTTTGTTGTTGAGCTAACTTCGCAGTTCCGCTCTCGATCCGGGTAGCAGCTTCCACTGCTTGGGTAAGTGTCGTCAGCTGAATAGTTAGAAGGCTCTGTTGAAGCGGCTGCCTCAGTCCTCTAGTGAACTTATAGAGCTTGTCCTCATCAGTTGTAATCAATCCCGGTGCGTATTTAGACAACCTGTTAAACTGGGCTTCATATTGAGCGACTGTCATGGCTCCTTGCTTCAGGTGGTAGAACTCGTCTTGTCTAGCCTCTCTGGATGCTGCTGACACGTACTGAGTTCGGAAGTCGGTCAGGAAGTTAGCCCATGTTCTGACACGGTTTTCTCTCGTCCAGCGCTCGTTGACATTCCTCCACCAGTCATGAGCTGCGGACTCAAGTTGGAATGCAGCCAGCGATATCCGTTGTTCATCAGTATACTGAAGGGCGTTGAAAATTCCCTCAATTCTCTCCAACCAGAGTTCAGCTTTGATATCATTAGGTTCCCCATCAAAGGTCGGCGGATTGAAACGTAAGAATCATTCTGGGGTACGATCATGAGTTTCATTGTGGTTCCCGTTGTTAGCAGTCTGTTGTTGTAAGAAGTTCATCTGTTGAGTGAGGGCTTGGGCCATGGCATCGTTCTCAATTCCACCTCGTAGAGGAGAGCATGAGCGATCATCGCGTTGATGCTGCTCTTCACGATTCATGCGAGGATGTCCGTGTCTTCGGTCAGCCATCTAATATAAGTTAGGGATGTGTGAGGATTAGCAATTTTATGTGGAGTTATCAATAAGTTATGTTATCATGTAGATTTAAGCGTATGATTGAGAACTAATAGTTGATTCTGGTTAAATTTGGCTTATCCGCCTGAGCATTCATGTCGAGTTAGGAGTATTCTAATTTTCCTTAGTTAAATCTTTCTCGCCATAGGGGTCCACAAAACTAATAAAATGAAACTAAGTCAATATCTCGCAAAATCTAATATCCAATATAAGGCTCTATTAAGCATGAATAATCATTAAGGCAGTGAACTTAATGATTCAACAAATATGCTTATATGATACTAACGACAAAGGTACAATAATACTCCGTCTTTAAGAAGACAATGAAGTTTAGTGGAGTTTAAAGGAATATCGTCAATTTTGAATGAATAGTGACATGACTTTGAGAAATGGATAAGTGAAGTAAACTATATATGTTTCAAAAGTTCAACAGAAGGATTGATCCAGTTGGGGAAATGCCATGGATACTTAAAAAAGTACTTTGGCCAATGACTTAGGAATTTTGAATTTGACTATGCATATTCTAAGTGAATAGCGATAAGTCGAAAGAGATCTTTAATGAGAATTGACTCGAGAAATCTACATTAGGTCTCAATCCTATGGTTCACTTCGTCCTAGGTGGAATTCCCATCTAAGTCCGAAGAATCTTATCCTAGTTAGCCCGTTGTAAGTGTCCTTCTCACAAAGCGGGCTCGATACCACTCCTGTCACGCCCCCAACATCGGGAAGGACGAGGGCGCGACGCATCGGTCGATTAATCAATCAAAATGCGATAATAAATAGCGGAAGCAAAATAAAGATTGGATAACATTTTAAAACAACCATCTTAGCCCGATGTACTAAGATTCGCTATGACAAAGCTGATAATCGAAATTACACTGTTCATAAGTTTGCAGCGGAAAAATACCAAACGAGTTAAGTACAAAGCATAGTTAACTATTACAAGTTGGGATAACAACAGAAATTCTAAGAACAGAAATCCTAAATCTTGAAGACAATCTTCTATTCGTCCTCTTCCTCGAAGTCTTCTTCATCTTCTGCTGTTTGCTCATTCTCTGGTTTAAAAGGGAAAACGGTGGGGTGAGACAAAAGGTCTCAGTGAGTGTGTGATCGTGTGCGGGTGTGGCTCTTTCCTTTGAATTTTTTTTTAAGTGATGCATGATTTTATCAATTATAAAAAATATGAGAACAATTACAATTACGTTGAAATTTTAAAATCATTGTACAGTTGTAATATTATGATCCAGTCCCCGTGGACGGATATCAAGTCAAGCAGTTAGTCAATCAGTCGATCAGTCAATTCAGTTTTGAATCCTGCCGATGTGGACTTTGGATTCTAGACTCTCCTTATTACTCCTAGCAAGATAGGCCGTCGCCCCAAGATTTGGACCGTCGTCCCAAGATTTGGACCCTCGCCCCAAGATGTTGAGCCTTCGCTCTCACACTTAGCGTGTGATTCCTTATCTCTTATCTGGGCTCGGTATGTCCTTAGCTGTGGGTCAATACTCGAATCACACCATAATCGCGATTATACCCCAAGTCTACGACCCAGGTCCCTCGGAACACTCCGTTCCTCGGTTACGGGAATAGGAAACAACGGTAGCCTTGTTCATGAACAGCAGCCGCGCTGCTCGATCCAAGACTCGGTCTAACCGTCCCTGACACGATTTGGGACTCTAGAGGTGGCTCCTACAGCTCAAGAGGTGGCCCCCGGATTGTAGGTCGGCACTCTGTTTCATACGGACTCAAGAGGTGGCCCCCGTCCGTCGACGTGGCACTTTGTTCCGATAGAGTTAGAGGCGGACCCGTCTGTGGCACTTTGTTTGTATAGCACTTAGTTCCCGGACAGTCACATTTATCAATTTGACGCGTTTCATAAGTATCACGTAAACGTTCGGTCAGTGAGGTTAATAGCGTCTTTTGATTAAGTATGGGATATAGTTAATTTTATTTCTGGCCCGGTAATGCGGAATATGACTTGTATATAGACTCGAAAATATTCTCAATAATTTATTTAATGGTCTGATGGGTTCAGATCAGATATATTAAATGGGTAGGTTTGACGAAACGAAACGAGAGTTTCGTAAATAGTTTGAAAGGACGTTTTTGCCCTTAGGTTCAAACCTAAGCGTTGGAGTATGAAACGAAATCGGATGGTTATGAAATTTTATGAGGAAGCCAAAAATAATTCCTCGACTCCAGATTTAAGGAAAATTCGGAAATTTCCAGTTTCGGGACTGAAATTTCCTGAAATTACGATATTGCCCCAAAACTCAAGGAAATCGTTCCGAGGCATATAGAGCTATGAATTTAGCTCGGAATTTAACAAAATTTTACGAGATGACTCGTGATGAACCTGGAATTACATATTTGTGAAAATTACAGAAAATTTCGGACCTGGTAGAGAAGTTTGGAATTTTTGCGTTTTGGCCCCGAAATTGTTTGAAAATTACAATTTGGACTATCAAGTTTAGATATCGAACTCCGAATCGCTTGAAAATTTATGGACAGCCTATGCATGGTATAATATGTACTGTCCAAGGTCCAGAATGTTTTATTTTCGAAATTTTCAGTTTAGTCCTCAAACTTTAAGAAATTACAATTTATGCCCAAAAGCTCCGTTTACTCGTTTCATGTCCCGTTTTGGCCGCAAATAAATTATCCATATATCATAACATAATCGTATAACACAAGATTTCATATTTTAGTAAGGTTTCAACAACACAGAAGAAAATATAGAACTATCAAGTTATCACAAAATCGGCACCCGATTACCAAATCGGTTGTCTTTTAAATTCGATAAATCATATTGCATGTTATTATAACCTTAACATTAATCTTTAAAAATATGAATTTATACAAGAATTTCAGATTAGTACATACTTTCATATTTTTCATAATATATGATGATTATGTTTAAGAAAAACGAATTTCACATAGTTATACATAAAATCATAACATGAAATTATAACATGAAGATTTTAATATAGATCATACCAAAAGAATCTTGAAATACTTCATATTTAACACATGCATCACAAGAAAAAGAATAAATTTCTACTTTAAAGTTTGAAAGAGTTTTCACCCACCTTGATCTTGTCGGATTTCGTCGGTTCTAAGTCTTGAAAGTTGGAAAGCGACTTTTCCTCTACTACTACATGGTTTGGCCGATCCACATGCACCCCAAGGTGAGAATTATGTTTGCATGTATTGAAATTAAGGTTAGATTATGGAGGATTTCATTAGAAATTACGGAAATAGTTATAAGGGATGAGATTACCTATTTCTTCTTGAAATTTTTCTTCCTCCTCCTCCTTCTTACTCTTGGTTCGGCCCTCTCTCTCACTTAGACTCTCAATTGCAGATTTTTGTGGTTGTGTAGGAGGTCTAAAATGAGGGTTAGGTTAGGGTGTAAGTATTTAAAGTTGGGATAAGGAGGGTTGGGAAGTGAAATGTATAGAAGACTTGTTACATGTGTCAAGATGTTTCACGCAAGTCTTGCATGTGATGAGTGAAGAATATAGAGATACACCTTTCCACTCCATTTTGTCCGCCCAATGTATGTATATATACATATATTATTTATTTATTTATTTTGTTAAATTAAGAGTATAATTAAAATGGTAAAGGATTTAATTAGTTGGGCTGGGCTTTGAAGTGTAACTTTAAGTCTTATGATTTTTAATAAGTTGGGTTGAGTCCATTAGTGAGCCCTCATGTAGTTAGGTGTTGGTAATTAGCCCAATAGGTGAATCAACACACTATTTTAATTTTTATTATTTGGTTTATTAAGTAAATTACAAAGTTAAAGAGTGAAATAAAATAAAATAGATGTAGGTTATATCATGACATAAAATAACTATTATTAAATTACATCATGATTTGATACATTGTACATGTGATAAGTTATCGAATTTAGGGGGTTTTACATAGATAATAAGTATAATGAAAAAAAATAAGTTAAAAAAGATAATTTCATTGAGCAATAATAAGGTAGCATATACGTGTACCTAACTTGTTTAATTAAAACAGCAGACTGCCAGAAACTAAAGTTGAAATTCTAACTTTTATTTGAAGACTGGGTCATGCATCGATCCTAAATGAATTCCACGAAGCAAAAGTATTATGTATATATGAGGGAAGCTCACTTGTCTGTCCATTACCAAACCAAACCTTGTATATAAAAACTCACATACCACTTCAAATTATAACGACAATATTCACATCAACAGCAGCAGACGTCTTAGCATCAACCCCTTTAGTTAAATATAGCACATAACTAGAGACTAGTGACTACCTCCACTATATCTGGCAGATCTCTTTTGGGCTCAATTTTAGGAATTCCCTGAAAAGATTGAAAACAGATAAGTTAATGCACCAGATATAGGCAAGATAAGTAGCATGATAGCAAATATGACGCATAAAATAGAACTTATAACTTATAAGCTCACCAAAAAACCCTCTGCAGATTGCTTTTATTAAACCATAGAAAGCAACTCCCAAAAGCTTCCATTTTCAAACCTTTACCTCAGAAACTCAAAATTTGTTGAGTTGTGGGAATACAAATATGAGCATGCCCTTCAAAGGCATTCCATGACTTTTTTGACCGATCTCTATCTCCCATCTCACATTAAAGAAACTTCTTGTGATTCACAGCCCAATACACAGCTTTCGAAATCAACCCATCTTTTCTGAAAACTTATCTTGCACATTTGTGCATATGATTCATGAGCACTAAGAGTTACAATACATAAGACAATGCAGAGAATGAAGAATTCTCAACTGAACTTTTAATTTAAGTTGTTGATTCAAGAGAATACAATACATAAGACAATGCACTCAGAAATGATGATTTTATTTTCAACATCCAGATACCAAAAAAAAAAAAAAAAGAAACATGATCTTATTTTTCAGCATCCAAATGCTTGCGAGAGAAATTGATTCATGCGACTATTAATATACTGAAATAATCAACTATGCCAATATGCAGGTACCCAAACAAATTATGTAATGAATAGATAGTAACCAATAATCTTGAATTGATATTCACAAATTTTACAAATTACAACTCACCTTTTATTACAATTGTGCATGAATTTACTGGAGCAAAAAGAAATACATCTGCATACCAACAGTTCCACATCCCCAGCAGTGTGGCATTGAAATTGAATATCAAGCAGTGCAAACAAATTCAGTCAGAGAGCACACAAGAGATTCAGAAAAATAGTACCTGAATTCAGAAAGTAAAAGAAATACACATACCAAATTTTGCTTGATATCACAAATTTACATGAGGGCAGGCAGCGCTGGTCGTGGTGGCTAGGGTTAGCAGATGAAAGGGTCAGCGACGAGCAGGCGGCTCTGGTCGAGGCGGCTAGGGTTAGAAAATGAGAGGGGCGGCGAGATGGGGTGCGCTGGATGGCAGGCGTCGTGGAAGTTAGGAAAGAGGCATATGGAGGTTAGGCGGACTGGGGGAGGCATCATGGCAGGCGTCGTGGCGGTTAGGCAGACCGGGGGAGGCGGATGGAGGCAATGCATATAGGGAGGAGACAGCGTGGCGGACTAGATTCAGGGGCGGGGTGGAGGATTTGATGGGAGGCAGAGGCGGCTTAAGGGGCGGGGCAGACAGAGAGTCAGATCGGGGGCGCGTCGGATTGGAGGAGGCTGCCGGAGGCACGCTAGACCGGGGGATGCATCAAGGCGGACTGGGTGCGGGGTAGCCAAACGAGAGAGAGATCATTATGAACTTAGCGTTTTGAATCTTGTAGTAATATTAAAATCTAATACATAACATAAATTAATAATGATAATATTTTACTTGTATTTTTAGGAGCCAAATGAAAAAATTTGAAGTTGAAAATATTAATTCTCTCAATATACATACACTTCGTTTTTGCAAAAATATTCTGATAAAAAATAAAATTTCACACTTTTAACTTCATTAATTATCATATAAGTGAAGTCTTTGTATCTTAAAATTCTCAACTAGTTTATGCTTTTTAGTATGGTACCATTTAGTGAAGTCTACGTGTGTGTTTTACTTCAGCAAATTGAAAAGCAAAGTTGCTTTTTGTTTTTTACTTCACTAATATACATAACTGAAGTAAATTGTACCAAAGTCTTTGATGTTTATTCTACTAGTGGACGCTCGCTTCTTGCAACATCTCCAGAAGGCTTGATCGAAAACACGCTACAAGAGGTAAAAATCTTGTTCTTCGTACTTTGTTAATATACTTGGATCCTCAGAGGGTTTTTACATATTATATTTATACTTCCGCTGCACTATTTCGATATATGATGAGATCATAAATCTTATTACTTCGATAAAAACCCAACAGTGGTATCAGAGCGACTAATATATTTTCATTTTTTCGATTTTCATATATGTTGATATATGATGTTCATATATGTGATGTATGATGTTTATATATATGACATATAAATTTTATCTATGTATATTTATATATATGGTGATATATATAATTTTAATAGTTTTGTGTTTCGATCTATATATATGATGCCTATCTTAATATGTATATGGTGATATATATTTTTTGATTTATATATTTGATCTTGAAATATATGGTTCTTTGATATATGGATATTCATGTGATAATTTAGTTCTACTAATAATCCAAGAATCAAAGAACATATGATTGGATCGACATATAATTTTATGTTAGGATTATGAATTTTAAGAGGTGCATATGAACATAAAATTTCATATGAACATAATTATATTTTGATTCCGAGGTTGTCTAAATATAGATTTTATCTACTTGATTTATACATTTATATTGTTTCATAGGCATTAGTTATAGTATACATGAGATGTATACTCAAATACACAATGTTTTGAGCAAAAACGAGGGCTGCCGAGCAGTCGAGGAAGGGGACTGCGGTCCAGGCCTGAAATGGCCCTGCCATGCGGTCTTGTCACTCCCCCCACACCGGGGTTGGATGAGAACTCAACAGTTAACGTAATAAATAACGTTGTGATAAAGAAATTTCAGTAAGCATACAAGTGCCAGATCTTAGCCCAATGAACTAAGTCTGGTTATTCGATAGAAGAAAAATTCATGAGTACAACGGAATTATTACATCAAGTGCAAAAGAGTACATCGGAAACCAAATACATTTTGACACAAGAATAAAAAGAAGCATTAAAGCAGTATCCCAATTCCTACGTCTTGGCAATACTTTGAGGATGGTCTTCAGTGGTCGTCAGTATCTGTCTCTTCTTCCTCTTGATTCTCTTCATCTAGTGGGGTTTTAGAAAAACAATTCAAAATAGGGTGAGAATAATGGATTCTCAGTGAGTTGGGGTTTGATATTTAATGAGTTTATTAGTTAATAAACATTATGTTTCTCCCAATTTTGAAAAATAGTGTTGTTTAAAAATTGGTGCAAGTTTTCCAAAATAATATTATGAATTATGATATAATGTACAGTCAATCTCCGTAGACTGCGGTTGAGTATGAAGAATGCACGGCGTGGAGCGCCCAATGAGTATTTAGCTTTGGGAGGTCGTCTACATGACTAATCCCTTAGCCTCCTTATAACGTCTTAGACCGTTATCAGTGTTTGACCTTTAACTATCGCCACGACCTTTGGTTTGATAACCGTAGCCTTGGGCGTTTTTCGGACCATCACTATAACATTGGCCTTTGAGCTTTATCGCTCTCACGCTTGGTGACATGCTGCCTTTTCTCTTATCTGGGCTCGATATATCCTTAGCTTGAGTCTATGCCCGGATCATATTATAATCACGACTATACCCGAATTCTACGACCCAGTCACCTTGGGAACACTCCGTCCTTCGGCTTCAAGGGATTAGGATACGATGGTAGCTTTACTTAGAACCGCAGCCACGCTGCTTGATTCATGACTTAGACTAACCACCTCTCATGCATATAAATAGAAAAAGGGACTCTGGAGGTATTCGTATGGACTCTAGCGGTGGCTCCCGCCCGTCGTAGCACTTAGCTCCGCACAGCACTTACTCCCGATTTCTATTGAGTAACAATTATTGTCATGATTAACAACGATTATGCATATTATAAGATATCAATATGATTATTTGATAGTAAATGGACATAGATAAACTAGAGGAGTTAGTTCAACCGGTTGATGATTAGATTGCTATTGTGCGAGTCTTAGCATAATCATATAATAAACTTATAAACTTGAATTATTCGGTACGGATTGATTATACGTCCGAAAATTACAAACTTTATTGCGAAAAGTCCTTTATGATATGAGGATTGAAGGTCAGAAGTCACATGAAAGTTTACCTTTCAGAAATTACAATTCTGCCCTTCCGTCTTTTAAGTACTATAATTATTATTTTTACTATAATTGTATGAATTTGGATAATTCGGTAGGATTGATTATACGTCCGAAAATTACGAACTTTATTGCGAAAAGTCCGATATGATATGAGGATTGAAGGTCAGAAGTCGCATGAAAGTTTACCTTTTGGAAATTACAATTCTGCCCTTCCGTCTTTTAAGTACTATCATTATTATTTTTACTATAATTCTATGAATTTGGATAATTCAGTACGGATTGATTATACGTCCGAAAATTACGAACTTTACTTCGAAAAGTCCATTATGATATGAGGATTGAAGGTCAGAAGTCGCATGAAAGTTTACCTTTCGGAAATTATAATTTTGCCCTTCCATCTTTTAAGTACTATCATTATTATTTTTACTATAATTGTATGAATATGGATAATTCGGTACGGATTGATTATACATCCAAAAATTACGAACTTTATTGAGAAAAGTCCGTTATGATATGAGGATTGAAGGTCAGAAGTCGCATGAAAGTTTACCTTTCATAAATTACAATTCTGCCCTTCCGTCTTTTAAGTACCTTTGAGAATAATATATATAAACTCGGGAGTTTTAGAAAACGACAGAAAGTCTTTTGGGACTTGTAGTTCAAGATTATAAAACTTCTTTTTGAAAATAATAGGGTCTCGGCCCAAATCTCGTTCATGTGACAAATATTTTTATAAATAGAAAATTTTTATGGACCTCGAGTCCTTAGTTGCAAAACCATCTCAAGACAAATGGGTCTCGACCCAAAGTTATTTTCCAGAAATCAACCTTGACACAACCGTTGGGATCTCAACACAAAATTTCATCAAACCACAGTACAAGAAAACAATAACAAGGTTTGTTTTCCAACACCAAAACTTCACAATCAAGGAGCTAAACACTTACGACACATATCCTAGTGCCATTCCAGCCAAGTTCCAAAATTCAATATATAATGTACATCAACATCAAGAACCAAAACATTGTGATATTCCGGACATATCACAATTATCGAAAACAACATAATCCTCATGATGAAAACCACACATGATAACCCGCGGCCGTACCTATTAGTATCGGCCCCTAGAGGCCCCGTCGGACCCTCCCGAGGTGGGAAACCACTTCCACGGCCATACCCATTAGTATCGGCCCCCAGAGGCCCCGTCGGACCATCCCTGGGTAGAAGAACAACAACACACACACGATACAAAACTGCATGTCTCGATTGTTGGTCACAATATATATAATCAAATCACTTGCTAGATATGACCATTTATCCGACACATAACTACGACCGACACAGGTTAGCAACAACCTAACAATTCTAGACGTATCGTTACATATCGACAGGTATAACAACCGATCAAACCATTACAGCCAATCCAAATCCCTAACACACAACTTAATCCACACAACCCGGTGATCACCAAAACATTATAGCACACGTCTAAGTGTACTATATACCCGTCACTACGTCTCTATTGACATATCTCTATGACAAGCAATGAACCAACACTAACTTCACATAACCACATAACAACTACGATAATTCACATAAGGCACAATCAACAAAAATACACAAACTAACACAATTTCATATGCAACCTCAATTCACACAATATAAATCGTATATACAAGAATACTTGCCTCGATGGTTAACACACGAACAACTCCGAAAAACGTAGCTCGACCGAAAGTCCCCAAACTTATATCCTCCACGAGAGACACAATAGCAACGTGATCACTACGAGCATAGCAACTGAAAACAATGGAAAATGCATCTAAGAATTGAAGGAAAACTCATTGAGACATTTAATCGAGCATTAAATGCTCAAGACTTCAATAGGTCACCGAATCACGATTCGGATTATACGAAACCGGAATATGGATATACAATCCATATAACGTGATCAATAACAATATTTAACAACAAGACATTCATAAAAAAACAGATTAGAAACAAGATCAAGAACAAAATCCCCAAAAAAGTCAACTCTGGGGAAAACAAGAAAATACCTCGATCCGACGAAGAACAACCGATTAGATTGTAACACCCCCGAAATTATGTGGGAATATTACACGTCGTAGATCCTTCCCACGAGGATCTACCAGGCTAAATGTCACAAAACGACCAAGTGTTTGCCCGGCCAGGGGCAAACATACAATAATACGGATCGTTAAGATCAATTATAAACAACTACACTGACCGATGAGGTCGCACGACTGACACAAACAGAAAAATACAATTCTTTACAATAAATACCCACACAGGGGTAAGGATACAAAATAGCGGAAGACGGAATACAACTCTATCGATACAACATAACTCAACTTAACTCCCAACTCTTGATTAGTATCGTAGCTCGTCACTTCCTGTGCCGATCCTGTGACTGCTCCCACGAACCTGCATGTACCTGGACGCAAAACATACATCCACCCCCCGATTACTCGGGGGTTAGCAAAATTCCACTATTTTGCTAGTGCAAGTATAATACTTTACGAAATGTAACAAGCAAATAGCAACCACGAATCACATATGACAATCAACTATCAAAACAATCCCGAGAGGTTTTAGGATTTCGAATTCAAGCAAAGAAGTATTTGAAAATAAACACATCATCTCGGGGATTTTTAGAAGTAGAAACTTTTTCGGACCACAAGTCCAAGTTACAAAACTTTTCCGAAATCATTAGGGCCTCAGCCCGATTCTTGTTTCAAAACACATTAGCTAGAATATCGTCACGGGTCCGTGACCCAACATCAAAACATTATCCATTTGATCGTTGTTCGTACCCGTCAAATAACGTACCCCGGAGTCCACGACGGACCGTACCCGGTTCCACACATTCACTGTTCGTACACATCATGTACCGAACTCCAGAGGTCACGATGGACCGTACCTGGTTCCACATATTCACTGTTCGTACACACCATGTACCGAACTCCAGAGGTCACGACGGACCGTACCTGGTTCCACATATTCACTGTTCGTACACATCATGTACCGAACTCCAGAGGTCACGACGGATCGTACCTGGTTCCAAACACTCATTTCACCACACATAAAGATCATCTCAAGACACTACCACGAAACAATACACCTTATTACAATTATGTCCAACCAATCAACAATACACCACAATACATACCCAAGTATATAATCAATCCGATCCAATTATCATAATCTTCACGGTACCTCATTCAAGAACAACCGCGCACAACACAACAACACGGTTAGCATCATCAACACAAATTCACAGCATTAAACAAGCAAATATATCATCGATACAATCAACGTTCGAAATAATCAATTCACACGAATCATATCCACAGAGGCAAATCAAGTCATCGTAAACCCAACAGGTAACCTCTATTCGCAAGATACAAATCGTATAAGCAAGATACTTGCCTCAATAATCGATACCGAAACTCCGACGAATATGGCACAGCTGGGAAAACCTTGAACACCTACAATCCTCCGTGAAAAACAATGAAAATGCGATTAATACGAGTATAACAACTGAAAACAACAAGAAACACCCCCAGGAATCAAAGGAAAACATGTTGAGTCATTTAATCGGACAATAAATGCTCAAGGTTTCCTTAGAACAGAAAAATCACGGTTGGACTCAAACGAATTCGGGATATAGATATACAATCCATAAAACATGATTAATAACATCATATAACATCAACCCATTGATCAAAATCGGACTAGAATAGAAATAAATAAGAAAGCCCCAAAAAATAGTTGAAAGAGGATTTACAAGGAATTACCTCAATTCGTATGAATAATTAACGAAGGATGATGTTAAACATGATCAAGACCTCAAAATATGATGATAATCTGCTCAAGGATTGAAATCCTCGTCAAATCGCCCAAAAATAGAGAGAGAGAGAGAGAGGGAAATAAAATGGGCTGAAAAACGCGACTGTCCTATTTATACACCTGGACAAAACGGTCCAGCAAAACGGATGAATTGGTGTCGTGTTCCAGCGCTGTATTTGGACAGCAAGCAAAATGAAAAACCTGAAGGAAATGGCTCAACAAAACGGCGCAAATTAGCACTGTGTTTAGCGTCGTGTTTCAACAAACGCTATTTAGCACTATATGCTGACAATATAGACTTTGCTATTTCAACCATAACTCCTTCGTCCGGATTTCGATTGACTCACCGTTCGAACCATTTGAAAGATAACCTGATGCTATATCACATTGTAAAGTTTAAAAAAATTTAGACTTTATAAGTGCCGGTGGTGATCTTATAAAGTCGACCCAAATGAACAACAATGATACTCCTCGACAAAACAACGATCAATCAACATGCAATGAAACATTAACGGACAACACCAACAATCCAGATTGAAAACCAACAAATAATAAAGCACGACATACGATTACATAAACATAGGCACCACATATCTGCTTTACATTGTAAATACGATAACACGATACCAACACATATCAATCAATGAGTAAATAATACCAGCCGCTCGATCCGACGAAGAACAACTGATTAGATGATGTTACAATCACCTAAGACCCTCCAAAACACCTTGGAATTGAGCAAGAATCCAAACCCTATCTTCACCCATCCGCCGACCGCGAGAAGAGAAGGAGAAATGGGAGAAATGAAGGGAAACCCGTCGCCCAGCTATTAAATAGCTGGGCGTGTTACGGCCGTAACACATAGGATATTACTGCCATAACCCAGCTCACGGGTATTCTGCCCAAAATGTGGGGGTGTGTTACGGACGTTACCAATAAGCCATTACGGCCGTAACACCCACCATATTACGGCCATAACATATTGCAGGTTACGGCCGTAACCTGCATTCTGGCAGCAGATTCCATTCTGCTGCCCGACTAGCCCTGAACGACCCCGAAATGCGATGATTCAGAAAATTCAATGAAATGCTCACAAAGGATTCTCAACAACGAACAAAAGCGTTAATGGAACACGCGATTCCAATGATAAAAGGTAAGTAAAAACGGGTATGAAAACGAGTACCCAAAACTTTAAGAAATTACGAAACGGCCCAACAGTTCGAAAATCACGATACGAGATCGAATAATAATTTCAAAGTTCACAACATGACCACAAATATTAAACGAACTTGTAGGAACGACAATATAATAATTCTGAGCAAGATTCACAAGAATCGAACCCAAATGCAGAAAAGTCGAAATAATATATCGATTAACCTGAAACAATATCAAAACTCGCTCGATTAACAAAAAGTGCAGAACAAAACATGTCTAAAATGTTTCAATGAACACAAGCGAATCGAAAAATACAGGAATGAAAAATACGGGTATTACATTCTACCCCACTAAAAATAAGTTTCGTCCCGAAACTTGAATAAAATAACAAGGTAGAACACAAACGAAGTAAAAAGGTTCGCACAATAAATATCAATCCTCACACAAGACAAAACCCACAATACAACACGCAATAACATCACTGGGCCCCACTGGGCCCTCTACGGGCAGGAGCGGGTCTCCGGTTCCCGAACATCTCAATGACGGTATCGCACTGCACCGCTTGGTGTCCCAAATGACCACACTTGAAACAGTTAACCTGCAGTGAGCGACAATTCTGCCGACTATGGCCCACACGGCTACAGTTGAAGCATATCTCACTTAGTCACCTCTGGGGTAAGATTCTTGGACCGACCAAACGAACGAGGGGTGCTCCCAGAAGGACAATGCAAAACAGCAGGCTCACGAAAGTAACTTCTCTGGCCTCTGGAAAAGTTACCCGAGGTCTTCTGACTCTTACTTTCTGGACCCGCCTCCATCATAGGAATGGCTCTCTCAGCGGTCATGTTTGATCTAGATACTTCATCACTGTAACACCTCCTAAAAGGTGGCTATCACAATGTCGTGGAACCACACTAGGACCCACCAGGTGATACCAAAATATAGATTAATCATGACATACTTTGTGACACCGAACCACAAAACAATAATCCTTACTCCGATCGGGAGTTTACAAATAGTACGGCTATTAGCCTTAAAATACACAGGATCCAAATACTAGTATAGACCATATGAAGATGGAATATACTTAAATAATAGTACAGTCGACAATAGTTTAAATGAGACGAAGAAGTAATATTACATGAGTTAAAGCACAACCGGGCAACAAAAGACTTTGGGGTCCCCCAAACTAGTATCCTTCAAACCCTTCGTCGTCACCGTACTCTTCCCATGCCTTACAACCTTACAAAGATTCAAGAATTGATACCAACAATATTGTCATGTTTTTAACTTTAGTTTGATCAAATGATCACTAATCATTAGGTTATACCAGTTTAATCTAACATTATAAGAATTACTCTTAACTAACATCATCAAAAGCATGGAATCAGCAAGAGTTTAAGATAACTAACCTCAAGAAAAAAAGCATAACACCAAGACTATCAAGAACACACTCTAAGCTTCTAAACAATATGATTCAATCAAAGGTGCAAGCTCCAAGATAAGATGGAAAGGTGCATAATCGGTCTAGGGAGGCAAAGGGATGGAAACTAGAAGGGAAAGCAAAGTTGGAACATGCAAATAAAAGACACAAGCTGTCTTTATATAAACTGTACAATCTGTTACGTATGTTATAGCATGAAGCTAACATACGTTAAACACTTTACGTACGCTACACCTAAGATGTTACATACGTAATCTACCTCCAGAGGCTACTGCCCCAAAACACCAACCTCATTACGTACGTTATATCCTCAGCATTACGTACGTAATGCACGTCAACTTGGCTGCCTCGAAAGGGCCAAATATCCGGGTCATGTATGGCCCCCCATGCCGAAAGTTGAGATCGGATAAGATTCCCACCATTATGTATGTAACCAGTACCTCATTACGTACGAAAATACAATGCATTAGCATACGTTAAGTTAAATCTTAGCGTACGTTAAACACAGAAAACCTAACCCAAAATATAACAATCTACACAACGTCAAGCAATCAACCACAATGCGAATGACACTTATAATCAAGTCTATTCTAATATATTCCGACATCAATAAACATTAAACTAAATGTAACATGATTACAGCGATACTAAAATTATCCGAATAATACAACAGTAGATAAGAAATTACTGTCGGATATTACATACTCCCCCCCCCTTAAAAGGAGTTTCGTCCTCGAAACTGAGGAATAAACAACTCGGGATACCTTTCTCGCATGCCGCTCTCCGTCTCCCACATAGCCTCCCCAACTACGTGTAATGACCACTAAACCTTCAGCAGGGGAATCGTCTTGTTCCTCAATTGTTTGATCCTCCTCTCAAGTATCTGTACGGGACATTCCTCGTAAGAATGATCATCGGCTAACTCGATCTCTTCAAACTGAAGTACGTGGCTCGGATCAGCAACATACTTCCTCAACTGGGAGACATGAAACACGTTATGAATCTGACTCAAATCTGGTGGCAACGCCAGAAGATAGGCCAGATTGCCTACTCGTTCCAAAACCTCAAATGACCCGATGTACCTCGGACTCAGCTTGCCTCTCTTCCCAAAACGAAAGACACCTCGAGTAGGGGACACCTTCATTAGCACATGTTCACCAACCTTGAACTCAAGCAGTCATCGACGGTTGTCTGTATAAGATTTCTGCCGGCTGTGAGCCGTTAACAAATGACTCCTAATCAGGGCAATCGTCTCACAGGCTGCTAACAACATATCAGGTTCCGTACCCAGAGATTCAGACAGGCCGTCCCAACACAAAGGGGATCTACAACGATGGACATACAATGCTTCTTATGGTGCCATCTGAATCGAAGCGTGCCAACTATTATTGTAGGTGAATTCCATCAAAGGCAGTTGGGCTTCACAATCGTCCTTCCAATCAAGAGCACACGCCCTCAACATATCTTCTAGAGTTTGGATAGTTCTCTCAGACTGGCCATCGGTCTGAGGATGAAATGCTGTACTGAAGTTCAACTGTGTATACATCGCACGATACACTGCTTTCTAGAAGTGTGACATGAACCTCCCATCAAGATCCGATATAATATTCTTGGGAGTATAATGCAACCTTACAATTTCTTTAATGAACAGCTGAGCCAACCTCTCGGGACCCCATATGTCTTTAATCTCCAAGAAGTGGGATGATTTGGTCAGACGATCCACAATCACCCAAATGGTATTCATTCATCGGCGACTCGTCGGTAAGTTGGTGATAAAATCCATCGATGTGTCCTCCCATTTCCATTCAAGAATCGGGAGTGGTTTCAGCATAACTGCCAGTTGTTGGTGCTCAATCTTAACCTGTTGACAGGTCATACATCTTGAAACGAATTATGCAACTTCTCATTTCGTATTTCCCCACCAATAGCATTGCTTCAAATCCTTGTACATCTTGCTAGACCCCGGATGAATAGAATAAGGGGTAGCATGAACCTCGATCAGAATAGATCTTCTCAACTCTTCGTCTGCCGGTACACATACTCGATTCTTGAAATGTATCATTCCATCCTCGTAGATCACAAATACAGGGGCTTTCCCCTGGGTTACTTCATTTCGGACCCGAGATAAGAATGTGTCTGTAATCTGCTTCGATCTGATTTCATCATCAAGGGACAACGAAATCTCAATCGTGCAAAGTTGTCCCTGAACAAGCTGTAGCCAAACTTCAATCTTCGGCCTCATAATATCTAACCGCAATTCTCTTTGGGCTGTCAGACAGCTAAGCATTTGCTCCTGTACTGTCTTGCGACTTAGGGCGTCGGCAACCACATTCGCCTTTCTCGGATGGTATAGGATCTCAATGTCATAGTCCTTAATCAGCTCTAGCCACCTTCTCTGTCTCATGTTCAACTCCTTCTGAGTAAAAATATACTTCAAACTCTTATGATCAGTAAAAATATGATAGGTGACTCCATACAAGTAGTGGAGCCAAATCTTCAAAGCAAACACCACGGTTGCTAGCTCCAAGTCATAGGTCGGATAGTTAAATTCATAGGGTCATAACTGTCTCGATGCATAGGTAATCACCTTCCCATTCTGCATTAATACACATCCAAGGCCCTGTCTTGACGCATCACTATATACCACGAATCCTTCAGTCCCTTGAGGTAAGACCAAAACAGGTGCCGAAATCAATCGACTTTTGATTTCATAAAAGCTTCGTTGACAAGGTTCTGACCAAGTATACTTCTTGTCCTTCCTCAACAGATTAGTCAGCGGTTGAGCGATCTTGGAAAAGCTTTCCACAAATCGTCTATAATAGCCAGCAAGACCAAGAAAACTATGAATTTCCTTCACATTCTTCGGAGGTAACCAATCTCGGATAGCCTCTGTCTTTTGTGGGTCCATACTAACCCCTTCAACCGATAGAACATGTCCAAGAAAAGTAACCTCAGTCATCCAGAACTCGCATTTGGAAAATTTTCCATAGAGTTGTTTTCGTCTCAGCACATTGAGAACCTGGCGGAGATGGTACTCGTGTTCTTCACGGCTATGGGAGTAAATCAAGATGTAGTAGATGAACACGAACACGAAACGATCTAGAAAATTAATGAAAATTCGATTCATCAATTCCATGAATACTGTTGGTGCATTAGTCAGTCCAAACGGCATTACTACGAACTCATAATGCCCACAGCGAGTACGAAAAGTTGTCTTCGAGATATAAGACTCCTGAATCCTCAACTGGTGATATATGGATCTCTTGTCGATCTTAGAAAACACAGCAGCGCCTTGGAGTTGATCTAAAAAATCATCAATACGAGGCAACAGATATTTATTCTTGATTGTTACTCTGTTCAGCTCACGGTAGTCAATACATAAATGTAAGGATCCATATTTCTTCCGTACAAATAATACTGGTGCCCCCTAAGGGGACGCACTGGGTCGAACATAACCTTTCCGGTCAAATCCTCAAGCCGATTCTTCAACTCTTGTTTCAGTTTGAGCCATGCGATACGGTGCTTTTGAAAGCGGGGACATGCTTGGCTCTAACTCAATGGTAAATTCTATCTCGCGATGTGGAAGTAAACCCAGTAATTCATATGGAAAGACATCTGTGTAGTCTCGGACTACCGGAATATCGGCCAATTCAATTGATCGATCCACCATCTTGGTCCCAATAACCAATACATCTCTAATTAAGTAGTTTCACTGCTTTCATAGCGCTGATGATTGTCCTAGAACGGCTAGGATAATCACCCTGAAAAATACACTCGAAGCCATCGTCAGCAGTGACGGTCACCATCCGCATGTGGACACTAAGTATGGCATCATGACGATCCATCCAATCGATACCCAAGATTACATCATCTTTAGGTAAATCAATCACAATTAAAATCTGAAAACCACTCACGGTCGTTCATACGAATCGGATAGTTCTGAACTTCACGATTCCCAAAAATTCTTCTACCATCAGGTAGACCAATTACATAAGGCTCACAATCGATACATGATCTAATTGTAAACGACTCAAACAAGAAGCAGATATAAACGAATATGAAGCACCAGTATAAAAAAGAACGCATACGGGCTGAGAGAGAATCTTGAGAGTACGTGTAATCATGATGGCTTCGGGATCATCGGCCTTTTTCATCTCGTAGACCCTGGGTTTCGCAGTCCCGGTACCAGATGTACCAGCTTGATTTCACCGGCCCATCCCTCTGTTCGTCCCGGTAGTTTGATAGGAAGCGGACGGAGGCACACGGTCCTGAACAGAAGACTGTACTGGAGCATGAGAGGCTGCTGGAGTACGCCCTGGTCCACCCCTGCAATAACGAGCACGATGCCCCGTAATCCCACAAGCATGGCATGCAACGGCCGGTATTGGGCACTTGGAGCTGATATGCCCTTTATCTCCATAATTATAACACACAATCGACGAGCTAACCGCTCAAGGATGTGATCCTGTCGGTTTTGACACCACAGAAGGTCGCTCAGAAGGATTCTGTACATACTGGGGTTTCTTGAACGTCTCCCAGTTACTATTAGCCTGGTTCTGGTTCCTGGACCTCTTATTATTGGACTGTGGTTGCTTCTTGAAAATCTCCTTTGCCGTAAGCTCGTACTCAAGAGCTTTATCAATTGAATTCCGGCAGAATCGTGCAGTAGTGATTCAACAGCTGCATTCTCATTCGGGGTTTAAGCCTCTTGAGAAAATATTTGATCTTATCGGTCTCCGTTCGGACAATCGACGAGGCAAAATGAAGAAGTGCCTAAAATTTCTCAGCAATAGATAGTAGATCATCGTCTTCAGACGGGTCCGGGTTCAGCAATTCTGACAGTTTGGCCTCACGGAAGGGTCCTGAATAATAACGGTCCAGCATGAGGTTTTTGAATTCCTCCCAAGTACATACACCATCAGCGGGTCTCACTGAAAGCCACCAAGTATGGGCGCTCTTACTGAGGTAGTCGCGATTCTCCACTAGACAATCAACCATCTCGAACAACTTCTCGAAATGCTCTATCCAGTATACAATATCAGCAGGCTCAGAGGAGCCTTCAAAGGTCGGAAGTCGATGTCGCGATATGTCGCTAATGATCCAGCTCACGATCTCGCCATGCACCAGAGGCGGAGGCTGTTGTCCTTGCTGTTGGCCAGTAGTAGCGGCTCTCTGCATGGTCTCTAGCAATTGACCCATCTGGGTCATCATACCCTGCATAACAGCATAAGGGTCGACGCGAATATCCTCATGTCAGCGTGGTGAGATTGGTTCTCAGAAGGCGAGTCACTGCCGGATGAACTTTGTCCCATATTCGAACGGGTATTGGCTCGTGGCCTCGGGATTCAGCCCCTTCCGCGGCCTAGACCCCCCTACCACGGCCTCTCAGGTTTCTTTCCATAATGAAAGAATCAAACAAATACCATAAGTACAGTTTATGACCGTCTTTATGACCGATCAAAATTCATGCTAAGTTAATAGCAACAATGCAACTACATATTTAAGAAAATAGTTTATAATGAATTATCGGCACCGCGAGTGCCACACAATATATCATATTGATATCAAGTCGAAACAAATTCAATCACATAATCAGTCCAGAATTTTCTCGGAATATCGATTAGATAAATCCCACCACAGATCCTCGAAATATCAAGATCAACAAAAAGATCCATTACGAAATCAATATTATTCCAGTAATTAAATCATGGCTGACAAAGGACATACCGTATTTGGCTCGTAGGGTCAGGTGCTTGCATAGGTCACACATGATGCAAAGGTTTCTTGATACTAGTTCACTTCATAACGACTCTTAAAGAGAAACGACTCTCTGATACCATCTTCTGTAACACCCCCTAAAAGGCGGCTATCACAGTGTCGTGGACCCACACTGGGACCCACCAAGCGATACCAAAATATAGATTAATCATGACATACTTTGTGATACCGAACCACAAAACAATAATCCTTACTCCGATCGGGAGTTTACAAATAGTACGGCTATTAGCCTTAAAATACACAGGATCCAAATACTAGTACAGACCATATGAAGATGGAATATACTTAAATAATAGTACAATCGACAACAGTTTAAATGAGACAGAGAAGTAATAGTACACGATTTAAAGCACAACCGGACAACAAAAGACTTGGGGTCCCCTGAACTAGTATCCTTCAAACCCTTCGCCGTCACCGTGCTCTTCCCGTGCCTTGACCTTGCCTCGAACTAAAATACAACACAAGTATTTCGCCCAAAACCATAGGGTCAGATATACATGATAATTATTCTCAAGACATTATACAATTCACATATACTAGATCTCAAGGAAACATCCCGACTATTGAACATACCCCTCGGGCGTATGAACAAACAGTCACAAACCGTCGAACATATCCAATTATATATGAACTATGAATGACCAATCAACATGGCTCAAGATGGACACACAGTACGCCCGATCCGGAAATATGTCCGTGCACATGTCTACCCCATATACGGAATCCAGAATATATGTGTGACAATGTACCTAATTAGCCTCACGAACTACGTCTCGTGTGGACAGTCTAATACGGAAACATCAATGTATGACCATATGTGCCTGGATAAAAATCCTACACAATAACCAGTCGGCACGCCGAGATGATTCAGATGTGTCACGATACAACATGACAAAAAATTCAATAAATTACGTATCCAAGTAAGGATCAAGAACTCTCCGAAGTGTGACAATAAGAATCAACGAGATCAACGATTCAAAGGTGATGAACTTGGGAGTGCAATACCACAATAAAAACGGAATATCATCAAGAACAATATCACAATACGAATCACAGATTCATAAATATATTATATACACGAAACGTATAACGTTGACAAGAATTCAATCATCATTATAACCAAGCACGATAACTTGCCTCAATTCCGTAGACGAAAGATAGTCCTTATCCAAATGATCGAACGGACGGTACCCTCGACTAAGTACTCTCTCGAAAGCAACATTGAATGCAACGTAATTCATTCAACAATACATTCACACAATCTTGATATCAAGCCGTAGGAAATGACACCCGAAACCTGTCCGAAATAATTTATTCTATCCCAACGAATGCTCAATCGACTATTTATGTATCTCTATGCATCTGATTTGTTTTTAACAATCGGATTATCCGCTAAAAATGTCCTTCTAATACTCTTGTTATTATTATGAGCAAGTTTACTTAAACAACTTCAATTAACCACTTCAATATGTTTAGTATTGCCATAACTTGTAATAAACATTTTGAAAATTTCACCAACCTTCTTACATAAAGCTTTAAACAGCCCAATTCATCAATTTATCAATCTCAGCATAAATGTATCAAATCATGAGTGTATTTACATAGTTCACTATCATTCCTAAAGGATTAACTACACCTCTTCTTCAAGACATGATTAGATTCTAAAATCTCTAAGCATCAAGAGAATCCTAATCTTATAAGTTCCAATTATCATGTTCAATATCAGGTTCTAGACATAAAAAACCATAACTAAGTTATCTTACAACCTTACAAACATTCAAGAATTGATACCAACAATATTGTCATGTTTTTCACTTTAGTTTGATCAAATGTTCACTAATCATTAGTTTATACCAGTTTAATCTAACATTATAAGAAGTACTCTTAACTAACATCATCAAAAGCATGGAATCAGCAAGAGTTTAAGATAACTAACCTCAAGAAAAGAAGAATAACACCAAGGCTATCAAGAACACACTCCAAGCTTCCAAAAAATATGATTCAATCAAAGGTGCAAGCTCCAAGATAAGATGGAAGGGTGCAGAATCGGTCTAGGGAGGCAGAGGGATGGAAAGTAGAAGGGAAAATCAAACTTGGAACGTGCAAATAAAAGACACAAGTTGTCTTTATATAAATTGTACAATCTGTTACGTACGTTATAGCATGAAGCTAATGTACGTTAAACAATTTACCTACGCTACACCTAAGATGTTACGTACGTAATCTGCCTCCAGAGGCTACTGCCTCAAAACACCAACCTCATTACATATGTTATAGCCTCAGCATTACATACGTAATGTACGTCAACTTGGCTGTCTCAAAAGGGCCAAATATCCAGATCATGTCTGGCCCCCCATGCGAAAGTTGAGATCGGATAAGATTCCCAGCATTACATACATAACCAGTACCTCATTATGTACGTAAATCCAATGCATTAGCGTACGTTAAGTTAAATCTTTGCGTACATTAAACACATAAAACCTAGCCCAAAATGTAACAATCTACACAACGTCAAGCAATCAACCAGAATGCGAATGACAGTTATAATCAAATCTATTCTGATATATCCCGACTTCAATAAACATTAAACTAAATGTAACATGATTACAACGATACTCAAATTATCCGAATAATACAATATTTAATAAGAAATTACTGTCGGATAGTACAATCACAGTACTGCACTCGATGCCCTTCGTGTCCACAAATATACCAAGCTATCGGCGGCTTCTTACAATTCGCGCGTTCGTGACCCAGAACATTACAGTTGAAGCATTTAGGCAAGTTACCCACAGTCAACGATATCGCCTTGGATCTCCTGGATTTTACAGGTGGCCTAGAAGGTTCCACAATCGATTGATATAGGGGTTGAGGTCTATGGACCCCCGTTCCCTTACTTCCTAATGAATCCTCTGAATCCTTCTGCTTTATTGCCACGGACATGTGGTTCGTCAATGATAGAGTCATAATGAACGTTCGATTTCTGCCAACAATGACATTCTCTCCGGCTAGTTGCCTCTGATTACATACCTCACCATGCTTCTGACGATGTCCACCACTACAACCTCGGCTTCACCTTCTCGGCATACTGAGCTCTATGGAACATAACATCGCGAAACAATAACCATAATGCCAATTCATCGCAACATACCGACGTAAGCCAATAATAACATCACACAAAATATTCACTCATGAAGTCACACAAGTACAATAATTACATTGCAATTAATGGAACCTACAATCGTAACTGATGGACCACAAGACCATATCAACAGAAAATTTACGTTCAATGCCGATACAAAACAACAGACACGGCCACCAGAAGTCGCACGTCATAGTAGTAAATCATTGATAACATTCTTTTTCAGAAAGTCCCTGAGACATTTGTTTAAATAGTAACATTTTAAAATCTGAGTTCATAAAATTTTTCCGAAATAAGATTGGAAAACGCTTTTGGCACCTCAGGCTATTTTACCAAAACTATAAGGAATAGATCGAAATTGTTTCTTTCTGAAATCATTTGCAAAACCTTGATCCGGAATATTAAAATCCATTAAAACATCATCGTTAAGAGAAATCATGTCGAAATAACATTACACGGGCTACAAAACAAACCGAAACCAGGCCACAGAACAATTAGGTACAAAATTAGTGTGCGCTAATAATGACATTAGCGTGCACTGACTGACTCTTCTCAGATAATTACTCCAAATCCGAGTTTAAAGTTTAAGCCGAGTAAGATTCTCCATCTTTCACTATCTATAAATTTTGAAAATAAAAATCACATTTTGGTTTAAAATATAAAAAATTTATGGTGTGAAAGATTTTAAAATCGTATACTCGAGCTATTTGAAATTAACATCAATAGGCTAAAACCATTCTAAAATTCTTTCAAATATGACAAAAGATTGACGACGGTGATATTTACTAAAATATCGAAAGTACTTTAAAACATAACCTTCGTACTCCGTCGCAAGGCTTCTATGAAAGTGCACGATCACTTTGTCAAAACTCAAAACATTTATAATTAAAAACAATGTATACGCTAAGTCACTACTTATGCATACCGATAAAATAGTCACGAAAATTTTCTAGTTTAACTTAGATTGCGAAATACTTGCAAGTCATTTAAAAATACATGTGCAGCAGATATAGCTAATGATGAGCGTACACTGAGGTAGCAAGAAACAATCAATCAACTCTCTTCTTTGAAAATATACGGCCGGCTAGTCCAAAATTTTAGAAAATTTTCAAAATTCATAGTATCCGCCGTTTAACCGTACTAGTAAAATTATTTGAGATGATCTGATTTTTCACAACATACTCAAGTCTACGAAATTTTCAGAAACATTTTGAAATACACACGCAGCCAACACAGTCATCAATAAGAACACGTTTGTAGCAATTAGCAACAATGTCAAACATATTCGGTTCCCAAACACGTGCCCATCTAGCATTCAAATCATCATACTAATCGATACCACTCATGAATATAATCTCATATTCAAACATACGTTGAAACCATCTGTTTGCATTTCCGACAATCTCTGTCAGCAATACGCCTCCTGGAATACAGTAATATCCAGAGACTTCCACAACACATTGTACCAATCAAAACTCAATCTACCAGTATATCCCAATTACCACACACGTAATATACCACAAGTATCAAATATGGTTTCTATTTTGCCTCTTACTTGCAAATAAAATTATACAACACAAAATATAAAATATAAAGTACAAATAAGGTCAAAAGTATACGAACAATGTTTGACCGGCCAAGGTCAAACAACTTACTAACACAGACCGATAAGGTCAAATATTAATTACACTGACCAATGAGGTCTCACGATTAAATCAACCCAAAAATAAACTCATTATAGTACATACCCACGCAGGGGTCAAAATACAATACAGCGGAAGACTGAAGATAACTCAACAATACAACAATATCAAATTGGACTTTTAACTCTTGATTAGTATCGCGGCTCGTCTTCTTCCATGCCATCCCTGTGGTTGCTCCTGTAACACTGCCAAAACCATCCAGGATATTACAGCGCCGTGGGCCCCGCGCCGGAACCCACCAGGCTAAAATCCATTTTAAAAAATGTTCAAAAACGCCAAAAAGGACGATGACGGTAATGTTTTCAAATACTCACAAAAGTCATTTGTAAAGTATCAAATACCGTCATGAAAATATCGTTAAAACGTTCAAGGCCAAAATGCCAAAACTCAATTTAGGGAATCGGTTTTACGAAATAATCCAAGTTTACGAAGTACCAAAAAAAGCCGTTTTTAAATGTACACACGATTTGGTAAAAATACCGGAAAGACATTTTGAAATATACACACGCAGCGGATAAAACACAGTTCAAAATATATATTTGCAGCGGAAATAAAACAACCAGAAAAGAATACTCGATTCCCAAAATAATGCCACGGCCAGTATCACTCGGGAAGCTCATCTCTTCACGACCGCTAATAGCTCGATCTCCGAGTAACTAAAAATATAGCCCACGACGGGGTCAGCCACAATACTCAATAATGATATCGATCACATCATATAAATAATTACATACCAATGTAATAATACTGTAAGAATACTACCAACGTAATCTTACCGTCATAACTTTACCAATCCAAAGCAATCCTTACCATAATCCACATTTCGCATTCTCAAATGACGAAATGAACTCAACAACAGCCATCTGGACTGAACCAAAACAATACTCAAAATCCTCAAAAACATCATCATAACTCATAAGCGGAAAATAATCTATACGTGCCAAATTCTGTCCATCGGATCGCACAATCAAATACTAATCCTGATAAGAAACAAACATACACAATACATATGTAGATCAACTACCACAAAATAATGATAACAAATCCGAAACATCAATGCACAGCCCAAACGCTCATACGATCAATAACCAGATCAACCAATACGTCAACTGAGAATATCACCAACATGACAAACTCCAAGCAAGACCAACGAAGAATCAACACGACCAAGAATCTCATCGACATGATCAGCTCCAACATGACCAAAAAGCATCAACGATGACCGAGAATACCATCAACAAGGTAAACTCCAAACACAATCAACAAAGGACCAATTAACGACCGAGAATACCATCAACAAGGTAAACTCCAAACACAATCAACAAAGGACCAATTAACGACCGAGAATACCATCAACAAGGTAAACTCCAAATGATCAACAATAATGGATCTCAAGAAAATAACTTTGACTGTCGAACATACCCCTCGGGCGTATGAACAACCAGTCGCAAACTGTCGAACATATCCAATCATACATGGACTATGAACGACCAAAACAATATGGCTCAAAGATGGACGTCACAGTACGTCCGATCCAAAAATGTGTCCGTGCACAAGCCACCCCGGGTATCGATCAAATACCCGTGTGGTCTTGTACCAAATCAGTCTCACGAAGTAATCTTCTCGTGTGCACAGCCCAATGTGAGGACATGACCCCATCACACGTCTATATGTGCCCGCCCTGAAAATCCTACACATAACCGATCTGCACGCAGATATGACTCCAGATATGTCACGATGCAACATGACAACGAAACTCAAAGAATCACATATCCGATAAGGATCGAAAGACTCACCGAAGTGAACAAAGACACACGGATAGTGAAAGATCGACATGACCGACAATATCCAAAACAACCATCCTGGAATCGCAATCCCCATAACTGAATAATTACATTACCTCAAAGCTGAAAACAATGTCCTTTCCATGAACAAACATCCCTAAACAAATACTCAGTTATATGAATAATCTTAAATAAGGTACCGTCCATTTAATACCAATAAACCTTTATCCCGATACTCATGTCATCACGATAACTACCTTCGATATCCGACATTCCATAACACAGATTAAAGATAACTCACATATCTGTCTTCAATCAAACACAGTTAAATCATATACATTATGATTTATCCCAAACCACGGCACGATAAACAAATCATCATCCCGATATTTTATATCTATAATAGCATTGCTATATGAATTATAAATGAAAATGAAAGCGAAATCATTCATTAAATATTATAAACTGAACAAGTATAACTTGCCTCGATACCGATACCACGAAGCCGTTACCAAAACTATTACCTTCGTCTACGATCTCCTCAGCCCCGACCAAAAGCAATCTACAAACTCTTCAACCTCAACCGCAACACAACGGTCGTAATCAACGATCAATTATCACCACCTATTGCAATAATCGATTAACACGCATTCGATAATAATCAACAACCGGTATAACCAATCCACAACCCTAACGATTCCAAAATATCTTGATTAAACACAAGTCCGAACAATCTAACTCAAACAATTACGAATTCATTCCCATGATTCCGCAAAGTCCATATATCGATTCGATAAGGCGAATATACAAACTTAACTAAAATATTTCAATCAATTTCTCTTTCAAAACTTCAATCAAACACCTTGAAGGCGGAATTCAAAGGTATATTCGAATCATCAATCAATAAACACCAACTACATCAAGAACACGAAGAACACAATCACAAACATATATACCCTTCAACATTATATGATTCTAGCCATCGATACGAACTAAACAACCCAAATATATCAAGAATCTCAAACATCCCAAAATATTAGAGTTCAAGCCAATTACCTTCAATCTGGCGAAAGAATCAAGAATGATGTTATAATCCTTGTTCCAAGCTTTCCTAGACGTTATCACTTGATAAACCAACTCAAAATCTGAGGTTTAGGGGTTAAAAACCGAGTTTGGGTGATTTGGGACGAAAGGAGATCGTGTAAGAAGGGTTGGGGAATGAAATTCCTGACTGCTATACGTTTTTATACGTCCAGGGACGTTAGCGTACGCTAACTTCATCAATAGCGTGCGCTACCTGTTCTCAGAATACAGACAGTATAGTTTTTGCCATTTTGAGCATAACTCACTCATCCGGACTACGATTAACTCACTGTTCGAACCATTAGAAAGATAACTCAATTTTCTATCATACTGTTATGTTTCAGAATTTTTAGAGTTTTCAAGAATCGGTGGCGATTTTCCAAAGTCGAACCTTATACGCATTACTTTCCAAACAAGTGTCCAAATATCATTTCTACTAACGTTTCAACATATAATCTTCTTAATCATATCATATAAACCATGAATCATAATCACTTGCATGATCATCATCATACGAAGTAAATAATAATGACAACATCAAAACCCGAAATGAAGGGAGATATTAACCAACCTATCTCTTGAAGAAGAACAACACCATTCCAAACCACACGAATCAATCAATATCCACATATCAACAATATCATCAACATAACTCAGTAATCCATCTCATAATCATATACTCATCAGCTCATATACATGACGATTATCAACTCAAGAACAACATATACAATTCAAAACAAAATCCCAAAGTGAAGAGTAATTACCTCTTTGAAGGAATTGATTGAATCCTAAGGTTGAATCCGTTTCAAATCGTTTCCAAACTCCAATGTTGTTAAGGACGATCAACTCAAATGTTTGGAACCTCAAACTTCTCTTTAAGAACTCTCTCTATCGAAATAAGGATATGAATGGCCGAAAATGCATCTTAACACCCAGCTGCCCCTTTATATACTGCACATTACTAGCGTGCGCTAAAACTTGTATTTAGCGTGCGCTATCTTTCCTTGATAGCGTGCGCTATCGGGCAGTCCAGGGGCTACTGCCTTGCTTCGCACATCATCTTACGTACGTAATGCACATGCAATAGCGTACGCAAATAGGCGTTGAGTTACTACATTGTAATGCTCAGCAGCGTGCGCTATTCTCCAACAATAGCGTGCGCTATTCCTCATTGACCCGACATTCTGCACCTTCCCCGAAGATGCCCGGGGTCCACACGCCGAAAGTAACCTGACAAAGCTAATATTCTCTTTTGACCGATCTGATATTAGCGTACGCTAACCATATGCACTAGAGTGCGCTAAATGCCGATAATAATTAGCCTGGGCCTACCTGTCGGCCACCTTCCGAACCTTATCCAGAATGCCTTACGTACGTTAGGGGTCATTCTTAGCGTACGTAATTCAAACCTCTTAGCGTGCGCTAAGTATACATCGTAGCTTGCGCTAAGCATACATCATAGCGTGTGCTAACGTGGCTATACTTAGCAATTTTCAGCTATTCTCGTCCAACGTATCGACATACAGAATACGAACATACGGCATACTGAATACATATACTCAATTCGATAACATTCTCATATGATATACCCAATATCAAAAGTACGATAACCTGATACACGATACCCTCAAATGTAATTATCGACCGAATAAGACAATTATACCAATACAGCTGTCTCAATTCTCAATCTATTTTATCCATACTGTATAGACACCAAGCTATCCAGTATGTCTCAGATAAAATAACGCGAAAAATTTATACTGAAAATCCGCATATTACATACTAGAAATTGGGGTATTACACTCTACTCCTCTTAAAATAAGTTTCGTCCTCGAAACTTGCAACCTGCCACACCCAACAGATCAACCAAAATTTCCAATTCATCACAAAACAATCAATCGTCGCCACAAGCGAATAACCAAAATGACATACTTACAGGTGCATGAAGCCGATGATCTCCCGTGATACTAGCACATGACTCACATATGAAGTCTCAACACAATACCAACACACACCAATATCGCAAATAGTAATTTTGAGAATACCTCAAATATTTTGGAACCTCCAAAAATCGATTTGACTCAAAAGTTAGGAAAATCATTTTTAAAAAAAAAATCACGCTACTAACGTACTGGTAGAGTCACATAACACACATGCCCAGGTTTCACAAAACCTAGGCTCTGATACCATCTCCTGTAACACTCCCAAAACCATCCAGGATATTACAGCGCCGTGGGCCCCGCGCCGAAACCCACCAGGCTAAAATCCATTTTAAAAAATGTTCAAAAACGCCAAAAAGGACGATGACGGTAATGTTTTCAAATACTCACAAAAGTCATTTGTAAAGTACCAAATACCTTCATGAAAATATCGTTAAAACGTTCAAGGCCAAAATGCCAAAACTCAATTTAGGGAATCGGTTTTACAAAATAATATAAGTTTACGAAGTACCCAAAAAAGCCGTTTTTAAATGTACACGCGATTTGGTAAAAATACCGGAAAGACATTTTGAAATATACACACGCAGCGGATAAAACACAGTTCAAAATATATATTTGCAGCGGAAATAAAACAACCGGAAAAGAATACTCGATTCCCAAAATAATGCCACGGCCACTATCACCCAGGAAGCTCATCTCTTCACGATCTCTACTAGCTCGATCTCCGAGTACCTAAAAATAAAGTCCACGACGGGGTCAGCCACAATACTCAATAATGATATCGATCACATCACATAAATAATTACATACCAATGTAATAATACTGTAAGAATACTACCAACGTAATCTTACCGTCATAACTTTACCAATCCAAAGCAATCCTTACCATAATCCACATTTCGCATTCTCAAATGACGAAATGAACTCAACAACAGTCATCTGGACTGAACCAAAACAATACTCAAAATCCTCAAAAACATCATCATAACTCATAAGCGGAAAATAATCTATCTGTGCCAAATCCTGTCCATCGGATCGCACAATCAAATACCAATCCTGATAAGAACCAAACATACACAATACATATGTAGATCAACTACCACAAAATAATGATCACAAATACGAAACATCGATGCACAGCCCAAACCCTCATACGATCAATAACCAGATCAACCTATACGTCAACTGAGAATATCACCAACATGACAAACTCCAAGCAAGACCAATGAAGAATCAACAGCGACCAAGAATCTCATCAACATGATCAGCTCCAACATGACCAACAAGGATCAACGATGACCGAGAATACCATCAACAAGGTAAACTCCAAACACAATCAACAAAGGACCAATTAACGACCGAGAATACCATCAACAAGGTAAACTCCAAACACAATCAACAAAGGACCAATTAACGACCGAGAATACCATCAACAAGGTAAACTCCAAATGATCAACAATAATGGATCTCAAGAAAATAACTTCTACTGTCGAACATACCCCTCGGGTGTATGAACAACCAGTCGCAAACCGTCGAACATATCCAATCATACATGGACTATGAACGACCAAAACAATGTGGCTCAAAGATGGACGTCACAGTACGTCCGATCCGAAAATGTGTCCGTGCACAAGCCACCCCGGGTATCGATCAAATACCCGTGTGCTCTTATACCTAATGAATCTCATGAAGTAATCTTCTCGTGTGCACAGCCCAATGTGAGGACATGACCCCATCACACGTCTATATGTGCCCGCCCTGAAAATCCTACACATAACCGATCGGCACACAGATATGACTCCAGATATGTCACGATGCAACATGACAACGAAACTCAAAGAATCACATATCCGATAAGGATCAAAAGACTCACCGAAGTGAACAAAGACATACGGATAATGAAAGATCGACACTACCGACAATATCCAAAACAACCATCCTGGAATCGCAATCCCCATAACTGAACAATTACATTACCTCAAAGCCGAAAACAATGTCCTTTCCATGAACAAACATCCCTAAACAAATACTTAGTTATACTAATAATCTTAAATAAGGTATCGTCCATTTAATACCAATAAACCTTTATCCCGATACTCATGTCATCACGATAACTACCTTCAATATCCGACATTCCATAACACAGATTAAAGATAACTCACACTTCTGTATTCAATCAAACACAGTTAAATCATATACATTATGATTTATCCCAAACCACGGCACGATAAACAAATCATCATCCCGATAGTTTATGTAATACCCGGTTGTAATTCAGTAATCATCGTTCAGTAATTGTCACTCAATAATTTTTACTCATTATTAATCATTCATCATTCATATTCAATCATCATATTCACCGTTCAGAGTATTTGTATTGTGTATCAATTGTTATTCGTCATTCTACCTGGTTGGAGAATCGGAACGATCATCTTATCATTTTCATCTTTGGAGCTGGTTGTGTGTATTGAGTAGCGCACGCTACGCACTCTTCTTTAGCACGCGCTAATTTGGTATGGATAGCGTACGCCACTCCCGTCTTTAGCCCACGCTAGCGCGTTTCAGGCAGACAGTCCAGTGGGTACTGGACTGCAGATAAGTTGTGGTAGCGCACGCTACGATTGTTACGAAGCGCGCGCTAGTGAGTTGGATAGCGCACGCTATGCAGTCAGTGTAGTGCGCGCTAAGACCGGTCAGGCAGAGTCCAGTGGGTACTAGACTGATTTCGTATTAATTCCTAGCGCACGCTATGAGTGGATTTAGCGTACGCTAATGGGGCAGTAGCGCATGCTAATTATTGGACGTAGCGCGCACTATCGCGATCGGATCAGAGAACAGGAGGTTATGGACTTCAGTACTAGACAGCAGATATTTAGCTAGCGCACGCTAACAATTGGAGTTAATGCACGCTATTGGGATGGAGTTAGCGCACGCTACCAAGTTGTAGCGTACGCTAACGGGTCAGTAGAGTTCACTGGAATGTACGTATAACTCGTTAGCGCACGCTAAATATCAGGTCATAGCGTGTGCTAATCTGGAGCAGTATAAATTGGACAGTTAGCCTGAGTTCGTCATTTTTCTCACTTCTCTTAGTTTTCGGGCGATTTCGGGCGATTTGGAGTGTTCTCTTCGAGCTACTATCACCTATCATCATCATCAAGTCTTTGAGTTGGATTAATCATCACTTCATCATCTCCAATACATCAAATCAAAGGTAATGATTTCTTGAATCTAGAATTTCGGATATTTGGGGTTTTCCTTCCGATTTCTTCGTATGAACTTAGATTGTTGTTGGAATATGTAGATATGGATTATCTATCTTGGATAAATGTTTTCCCATGGATTTTTCAGTGTATATTTTGGATTTCATGAATTGTTGAGGTTTGATTCAAGAACACCTTGGAGTTGACTTTGATATTTTTGGGGGGTTTTCGATTAGATGTTGTCATTAACTCGAATTGTAGATTCCTAGGGGATTACGGATAGTGTTTTGATGGTTTGAAATACTCATTCTTGATGTTGGTTTCGATATATTCGGGATTGGATATTTTCGAAGGTTGTGTGGTTTGCTACGTATTCGTTAGAATGCCACAATGAGTTTGATTATTGTTGTATCGACGTTTGAGTTCGCTTTATTCGTGTTTGATACGTATGTTGAACGGATTGTTGGTAATTGTGTTATTCAAGGTTGTTCGAGCGACCGACATCTCATTTAGGACATTTGTTCGTGGAAGGATAATTGTCATCGGTATTGAGTAAGTTAATTCTTACTCGGTTAAAAGGATATTTATTCCTTTTATTGTTGATCATTCATAATCATAACTCATTCGTCATTGTATTAATCATATTGAGACTTGTAATTGTCGAATAATCACTTCATTAACGAGGAACGGCGGTTCCAATCATTTCATAGAAACTATCAATCACTTCATTATTACTTTCATCTCGGTGAGTCATTCTTGACTTTGTCAGATTATTATTCATTGATATTCATTATGGTCATTTTCGTTCACATGACCTTCTGGGTTCATATTGCGTGGCCGGGTGCGGATGTGTGGAATTTTTAGTCGAGCACGTCAATCTCGCTATAGTAAATAACATGACTTGGATTAGGCACATACTTTCTCAACTGAGAAACATGAAAAACGCTATGGATATGACTCAACGCTGGAGGCAACAACAAGCGATAAGCTAAATATCCAACCCTCGAGTAAAACATGGTCTCCAAAATCGAATTCCAATGGTAGATGGCGAGAATCGGCATAATATTTGATATGTTGAAGGGCAATTTCAAAATACGAAAGAACTCAACTATAACCGTCTGTACTATTTTTAGATAATACCAAGAATCCCCAAAACATCATCACAACTCATAAGTGTGGAATGAACTATTTGTGCCAAATCCTGACCGTTGGATTGCAACGCCAAATCTCAATCTGGGTCAAACCCAATATCACATAATATATTTGTAGATTAACTATCACAAAACAATGATAACAAGTCCTGAACCATCGACATACAGTCTGAATGCTCATACGATCAATAACAATGATCAACCAATAAATCAACCTAGAATATCATCGACATGATAAACTCCAACACGATCAACAAAGAATCAATAACGATCGAGAGTACCTATCAACAAGCTGGACTCCAAACATGATCAATAATAATGGATCTCAAAGAAATAACCCCGACTGTCAAACATACCCAAACATAAATGGAGGATGAACGACCAATCCATACAGCTCAAAGATGGACGTCACAATACGCCCGATCCGGAAATGTGTCCGTGCACATGTCCACCCCGTATACGGAATCCAGTCTATATGTGGGACATGTACCTAATTAGCCTCACGAAGTAACGTCTCGTGTGCACGGTCCAATGCGGAAAGTCCCACGCATGACCATCGTGGGCCCGGCTAAAAATCCTACACAATAAACAATCGGTACGCAGATATGACTCCAGATATGCACGATGCAACATGACAACGAGACTCAAACAATCACATATCCAATAAGGATCAAAAGACTCACCAAAGTGAACAATGACAAACTGACAATGACAAGTCGACATGACCAAACAATATCCAGAACAACAATCCTGGGATCATCATCCCCAATAAATGATCAACACGGTTAATAATCTTAATACAAACATTCCTGGGATCAACATCTCTCAACGAACCAATCAATATGAATCCCGTCATATGAAACATCAACATACAACATATACACCAATTCACTAGAATAAGTATCCTCATAACTGAACAATACTGAAATTATCTCAAAGCCGAAGATAACCTCCTTTCCACGAACACACATCCCTGAACGAATATTCAGATTATTCAAAGAACCTCCAATGAAATACAGTCAATTAAGCACCAATAAACCTCCATCCCGAAATCAATGTCGACACGAAAAACTATCCTCGATATCCGACATTCCATAACATAGGCCAAAGATAACTCACGTGTCCGCCTTCAATCAAACACAATTAAATCATATACATTATGATTTAATCCAAACTGGAGCACAATATACAAACCATCATCCCGACAATTCACATTTATAATACCATTGCTATATGAATTATAAATGAGATGGAAGCGAAACCATTCATTAAAATTGTAAACTGAATAAGTATAAACTTGCCTCAATACCAATACAACGAAACTGTTACCAATTCAGTTGCTTTCATCTACGAGTTCCTCGGCCCCGCCCAAAAGCAATCTATGAACTCTTCAACCTCAACCGCAACACAACGGTCATAATCTACGATCAAACATCACAACCTATTGCAATAATCGATTAACACATATTCGATAATAATCAACAACCGATATAACCAGCCAATCAAACTTAACGGCTCAACAATACCTCGATCACATACAAAACCGAACAATACAGCTCAAACAATTACGAACTCATATCCACAATGCAAACCGCAACTCGATAATCATAATTAACAATCAATATAACCGATCAACAAATCCAACGGTTCCACCACGTCTCGATTAAACACAGCCTGAACAATCCAAATAAATCAGTCACGAATCCATAACCATAATACGATATACTGCACTGTATGCCTACTTAGCGCACGTTAAACACATAACGTAGCGTGCGCTAATGGTCACAAGTTAGCGTGCGTTATCCAATCAGCTAGCGTGCTCTAATCTCTTGCGGCTGCATGCATTCCAAGCATCGACTAACACCTTGCGACTACGAATACGAATGTAAAGGAAATCTCATTCCAAGACCAATCACAACCTTTCAAAATTCAATCCCATCATCATGATCCATATCTTATCATACGAACTCGATCACTAAAATCAACATAATATTAGTTTAAATTATCTTATCCATGTTTATAATAAAAAACATTATATATCCTTCCTCTCTGATGTGATATATACCAAGAACACCAAGAACACCATGATTCCATAATCATGTTCATGACAACCAACATAATTGAAGGCATATATCATCATACTCTCCAATATACAATTCACATAACCTCAAGAATCACACAACAACACCATAACCATCATCATACGAAGAAAAATGTCAATAACAGCATCCAATCTGAAATGAAAGGAGATATTAACCAATATATCTTGAAGATAAACAACACCATTCATACCACAAGAATCATATCAATGTCCATATATCAACAACAACAACAACATAACTCGGTAACAATGATCATAACATACTCAATCCGGAATTCAACCTCATATCATGATTCATCTCATCTAAATCGACCACTATAATTACCATGATTCAGAAATCCATCTTACATCGGGTTAAACGAATCATAATCCTTACAACAGGAAGAATCTTAATTAACATCATCACATGATAATCCAACATGCTCCCTCACAAGTAATCATCCTTTAAAAATGAACCACTATCAAAGGGATATGAGAATTACCTTGTATAGACGAACCAAGAAGAAGAACAATTGAACTCCATTCCAAGAATCATCAATAACTTCAAGGACAAGGATTTAATCCATGCTCTCCATCTTAATCTTGTTTAATAGGATCATCTCTCAGTGTTTTGGAACCTCAAGTATCCTCCCAAGGCTCTCTTTATCGAGTGAAGGGAAGAAAATGGCCGAAATGAACAACATTACTCCACTGCACATATATAAATATATATATATATATATATATATATGTATATATATATATTGACTATTATTAGCGCGCGCTAACATCTTCATTTAGCGTACGTTACATGCTTTAGCGTGCGCTAACTTACTTTGTTAACGTACACTATTGGGATCCATAGGCTACTGCCTTGCTTCGCACAGTGGTTTGCGTACGTAATTCCCATGCAATAATGTATGTAAACACTCTATTTAGCATACGCAAGTCTCCAAACTTAGCGTGCGCTACTCGTAGTTGACTTACTACAGTCTGCACCTACCCCGAAGATGCCCGTGCCCCCACACGCCGAAAGCACCCATGATTACCGGGATTCCCTCTTACCGATCTGAGATTAGCATGCGCTAACCATATGTATTAGCGTGCACTAAATGCCGATAATAATCATCCTGGGCCTACCTGTCGGCCACCTTACAAACCTTATCCAGAATACCTTACGAGCGTTAGGGGTCCTTCTTAGTGTACGTAATCCAAACCTCTTAGCGTGCGCTAAGTATACACCGTAGCGTGTGCTAACGTGCCTGTACTTAGCCATTTTCAGTTATTTTTGTCCAACGTCTCGGCATACATAATACGAACATACGGCATACTGAATACATATACTCAATTCAATAACATTATCTTACGATATACCCGATATCAAAATTGAAACCATCTGATACACGATATCCTCAATTATAACTGTCAACCAATCACGTCAATTGTACAAATACAACTGTCTCAGTCCTCAAATTATTTTATCCATACTGTATATACACCAAGTTATGCAGTATATCTCAGATAAATTAATGCGAAAAATTTATACTGAAAATCCGGATATTACATACTACCCCCCTTAAAATAAGTTTCGGCCTCGAAACTTGCAATCCTGTCACAAATAACAGATCAACCCAAAATGCTCAACTCATCACAAAACCAATCAATCGTCGCTACAAGCAAATAACCAAAATTGTACTTACAGGTGAGTGAAGTCGATGATCTCCCGTGATACTAGCATGCGACTCCCACACAAAGTGTCAACACCATACCAATACACACCAATATCATAATTAGCAATTTGATGATATCTCAAGGAAGATTCACGTCTGTGATCACGGCCACGACTCTGTATCTTGTCAGCAAAAATCCTGAAGGCCACACACGTACTTAAGTACAATCCAAATCACACATCATCAAAATGACTGATTCCCAAAAATTCCAAATCAGAAGCAAAGCGATTAAGGAAACACCAATCGATGACTCAATCGACCCAAAAGACTGATAGCCTAGGTATCCATAAACCTAAGCTCTGATACCATATTCTGTAACACCCCCAAGTTATTCAGGGTATGTTACAGCGTCGTGAGCCCTGTCGTGGGATCCACGAAGCTATACATACGCGGAATTATAACATTTGACCGAGAAGGTCCAAATACAATGAAATGAAAGACAATACAAATGGTATTCAAACCATAACCAATGTATCTAAATACAACACGTCGCAAATCAATACCTTGGAAACACATGACAGAACATCAAGGAAACTGAAAACAATACTCGAGTATTCAAAAGCCATTCCAGTACAACAACACTAAATGGAGGAAACACAAAATGTAACCAAAGACAAGACACAGTATCACGCTTGCCCATCATCTTCATGCCGACCCAATACCTACCTGTCCGCTCTCCTGGAACCTGAAATACTTAAAAGTATTTCCCCCATGAAGAGGTTAGCCGTCGAGTAGCTAGTGCAAGTATATCGAATATGAAACACAATATTACTCGATACTAAAGTAAAAGTAACCGTCAATTCAACATTTCAAGACTAGTATTCCGGAATAACTAAATCTCATAGCATCACATCAATACATACATGATCAACCGTGGAACCGCACCAGAGGCTACGAAGCCCTCAGAGGACCCGTCAGTCCGTCCCATAGTGGTTAACCCAAACTATCCATGGAATCGCACCAGAGGCTACGAAACCCTCAGAGGACCCGTCGGTCCATCCTAGAGTGGATATAAACAATCATGCCAATCATATATCTTACTTTCAAAGTCGAGAACATACAATCATAAACATATACTTGTCTTTGAGACATTGAGAAATCGGAAGGAAAAGAGTATAAGTTCGGTAGGTCTGAGAACGCACTTCCGGCACCTAAATGATTCGCAAGGAAAACGGTAATCAATAATCCATACTCAAATCACACGAAGAAACTCCCGAAACCCGCCTACGGTACACGAAACTACAAGGGTAAACATCTAGAGGTTCGAAAATCACCCAAACCCTCTCACATCCGAACAAGGTACCAAACAATACATAAAATTGTAGGGAAAACATGTACGCGGGGTAGATACTTCATAATCTCGAGGTTCTCAAGCTCCAAAATGGATAAATTGGACGAATCTAAGAAAAACCCCAAAATACCCAAAATTAGGGTTCTAAGGATTTTTACCTTGAGTTGGAATATAGAAATGAATTAGATGTTGTGAAGTCTTTGTTATCCAACTCAAGATGATGATTGTTGAAGATGGATCACCTAAAATCGCCCCAAATCGCCTCTCCCGAGCTCTCCCGATCGAAAATGTGAAAAAAGAAGGAAAAATGACGAGTTCAGGGTCAACTGTCCCTTATATGCTGTGCCCAGTCTAGCGCGCACTACACGTCAAAATTAGCATGGCTAACGGGGTCATCGGTAGTCTAGTGTCTTCTGCCAGCCTCGTTAGCGTGCGTTAGGTATACCGTTGCGTGCACTAATCGCCTTCCTTTAGCGTGTACTAGCCGATAGTTAGCGTGCCCTACCTGGGAGTCGGTGTCCAGAAATTGGAGTTCAGAACCTACTGTCCTCTGCCCTACTCGAGTCTTAGTGTGTGCTGCTGATAGCTTAGCGTGCGCTACGCAACACTTATAGCGTGTGCTAGCCAAAGCCTAGCGTATGTTACCTGATAGTCCAGACAGTCTGAAAATCTCACTGCCTATGCCGACCCAGATCGTTAGCGTGCGCTACGGACGTGTTAGTGCATGCTACTGACCACGAATAGCGTGCGCTAGCTAAATCCTAACATGCGCTAACTTCTAGTCCAGAGAGCATAATTAGCTACTGCCTCTGCCCTGTCTGGACCCTTAGTGCGCGCTAAGTCTACTCAAGCAGAATTAGCGTGCATTAGCCTAGGCCTAGCATGCGCTATCTCCCTGACCCAGAACACTTCCGAAAGGTCTAAACAACATGATCATGATCCAAACAAGGTACGAAACTCTATAACAACATCGACAACATCACAAGGAGTTTACAGAGTGACAAAATAGAAAGAACGGCAAGGTCAAACAGTCAATAAAAAGTACGGATATTATACTCTTCCCCTCAACAGGAAGCTACCCAAGACAAATAGGAGGATTCAGTCCCTCCTGTACAGCAATCAGTTCCTGAATAGGCAGTCTAGTCTGTCTCAACCTAAGAAGAAGAAGCCCGCACCATCCACCAAGAGGAATCAGTCCATCTTCTGGAGCAGGCGGAGGCTAAGAGTCGGCAGGAGGATTCAATCCTTCCTATACCTCCGACTACTGATGATCATTCCAAATAGGAGGAATCAGTCCCTCCTATCGCCGAGACTGAACCAACAGCACCCTCTGTTGTTCCACCTCAAGATGTCCCTGCATCTCCATCCTCTGTAAACTCCAGATCTGTTTCCGATGACGGTTTTCTGCCAGATGACAGACCACGATGCCCTCGTCACAATGTGGTTCTTCGTCAATGCAACGAACCAGAGGATTCCAAAGTCACACATCCTGGCTCCCCGCGCACCGAGGCCCAGATTAATCAACTCCATGCAATCAGCCAACAGACTGTATTCATGCAAGACGCAGTAAAGGCACTGTACGATGTCGGAGAAGAGATCGATTAGATGCGAGAGGCAGCTCATGATGATCTCTCTGGCCTGAAGAATGCAATCTCTAATGTCAATGATGCATTCTACCTAATGCCTAATGCATTGTGGAAAGCGCTCAATCAGCTACATGTGCATCAGGAGAGAATCCTTAAGCAAGGGCAGGAGAAGCTTAGAATTGCCAAAGCCAAGACGGTCGCTACCCTTAAGGAGACTAGTACCAGACTGACAGACCATGATCATAAGATAGATTACATGTCTCTGGTAGTCGCCACTCTAGTTGATAAAATCTCAAGTTTGGAGACCAAACAGGACAATGCAATGAAAATCCTACAAGAGATTCATACTAAGGTCACAGATCTTGATGATGCCAAAAAGGGGGAAGAAGCCAGATGGGCTGGAAGGAAATGGAGGTTGGAAAGAGAAAAAGAGATGGATGCTGCTCTTGAAGAAATGTTGCTACTGCAATAGGCCGTTTAGCCGTGCCTACAAGAGGATACAAGGTATCTAGTTCTCGTCTGGAGTTCCATGATCCCAACGTTCTCTGGAAGAACAACATGCAAAAACCATACGAGATTCTTCTGCCCACTCACCGACAGCCTACAGCAGATGAAGTAAAAGACTGGAGGAAAAACAAATTGATGAGATACTTCGTTAAACTCACCAGAGAGTCCTCTATGTTCAATAAGTTCAAGACGCTAGCGGATGCTGCAGATGAATTTATGAGGATGTATGTAGAAGGAAAGTTTCATATACAAATGCTAATGAAATTAAGGCACCTAAAAAGTGATCGGCTTACCCACCCAGATGACTGGATACTTGCTTTCGACCAATCCGCTGAAGGAAGAGCTATCTACTGGGATCGAGGTAAATATGCACTAGTCAATTGGTGGAAAGGGACCGAGAATGATCCTTACAGGAGACCTTGGAGGCATTCTCAGTACAGGAGTTAAGCTGTCGGGCCCTTCTCACTGTATTTGTTCCTTAGGATTGTTATTGCAGTATGCACTTTTTGTCTGTATTTTTCTATTTCAAGAACTTGTAATCTTCTTTGATTATCAATCAAAATTTGTTATCTTGAAAGATTACAGATCGTAATCTACGCTTATTGTTTTACTATTTGATTACGAATTTATTTTCTGCAAACACACAAGTATAGAACAAGTCTTAAAGCTGTAAGAACATGTCTGCGAACAGTTCATAGGTTAAGTTGTATCCAACCTAGACATACATTGTAAGATTGTGCCTGCGCGACAATCATAAGTTTAAAGTTGTAATATACATCCCTGTAGATGTTTTCAACTCTAGAGCAGTTCATATTTTTAGACCAAGTATTGAAGATCAGACCATTCAACAGAAGACCAAAAGCCATCCTCTCTAAATCAAGAAGTTATCTTGAAGAAGTTTTGCCATTATCAAAAAGGGGGAAATTGTTGGGATAAACAATCCTGTTTTGATAAGTTCCATCATACAGCAAAGAAGTCGAAAGAACTAAAATGCCGCTAAGTATGGAAGTTGTCTGGAATCTCCATATAGCCCCTCCATACATCAATTGAAGATCTCATTCAGCCTATCCTACAGAGCCTACAGCTACAGCAAAATACAATGCGTCGGATACAACAGTCAGGTTATACGATATTTTACTTGGGAAAAGTTAAACATATCCGACATACCTGATTAAAGAATGCTTTAAACCGTTGTGAGGTAAATATTGTTTATTCATAAAGAATTCACGGTTAAAGCAGCATTTATTGCTGATGGTACAACATTTAATGCAGCCGGAGTGAGACAAGTTTGAACACGCTGAAGAGCATTTAATGCAAAGTAAAAAACAATGTCTGAAGCATTAAATGTGATATGCTTTAATTTAAATATTCAGCAAGCCGCCAATCAGAGACGTCAACATCTCACCCACCTGCAATGGCTACATTTATAACGGATGTATTTTCCAAAGGTTATAAATACCCCCTAGCCAGAGGACTTAAACACATACATACATACGAAGAATTCATCGCTAAAGCTCTGACAAAGATTTTGACAATCTGAGCTATATCAAGAGCAAGTCTATTTTGCAAGCACACAACGTATCTACAGCAAAGAAATATACTCAAATAGAACAGCACAACATACAACAAACGTATATCAAAGATCAAGCTGCTGTTCAGACAATTCTACCCTTTACCTTCTAGATAATCATCAGCCCTGTGTGGACTGAAGATCCTTGCGTATTCCAACCTGTGTGGGAAGAATAACATTGTAGACGAAGCTTTAAATTGTGTGTGTATAAGCAAGTCAATGAAGAGCTCAAGCTAATCTATGTGAACGTCAAAAAGCTTTGGTCCCTGTATCAATCTGTGTGAATGATATAGAGACAGGTTTCGTTATAGTCATGTAGTTGTGTACGTAGTGATTATAATAAATGTTTTACTCTTGTGTGGAGAGCCAGCGGACGTAGAGGGGTTTACCTTGAACCACTTTAAATTGTGTGTTATTTACCTTCTATCTTTATTGTTTTCATAACTGTGATTTATACAAGTATACATTGCTAAAACCTTGTACGCACTAAGCAAACAGGAGAACACCTAGTTGTTGTATTTACAGCAACTCACACCTAAACTTCCGCTACGCAAACTCACTTTAGAAAAACATATATCTTCTAGTACTATCTCTTTCCAAGCTGTTTATTATATACTTAGGGGCCAACAAGAATCAAGTTGTGCAACGGAATGAAAAGATAAACAAAGAAGTCCACTCTCTAATAGATGGCTTTGTTACAAGAGATGCAACGGCTATGAAGAAGCTCAAGATTCGTACTATAAATATCTGAAGAACATATTGAGCAAAGTACGATGCAAACAATACATACAAGTGATCAAAGCAAACAATACATACAAAGCAATCTATAGCATCGTGAAGAGCAAGTTTAAAAGTCATATTCAAGAGAAGCTCTTAAGTTGGAGAAGACAACACTCTTTAAGTTTGAGTACGGGGTACTTCATTGAATGAGGTTCTCAGAATTTTTGAGGCTGATAAGGCATCCACGGGTTCTTGATTGGAAGGTGATAGACAGCTTGTGATTTGTTGAGGCATCCACGGGTTTTCGATCAAGAGGTGCTAGGCAGCCAAAGGGAGTTGCAATGTAATACCACCGGTATTTCATGCTTCATTACTATGTACTGTGTGAATTTTTGTAATGTGACGTCATTTCTATTTATGTATTCCATTGAGTGCTATATAATTGTGCGATGTAAATGAAACGGAGGTGACACGCCTTGACGCCGTGGGATGATCGTCGGTGCGAATATGACGGTGGCCAACGTCTTGTTCCCCGATAATTGTTGACGAGTGGAAGGGATGGTCACCCCGAGATGGTTAGAATGTGATATGTGGCTAAAGAGTTTATGTCTAACGCACGCTAGAGTTTATGTCTAACGTACGTTAGAGTTTTGTCTAACGCGCGCTACAACTTATGCCTAACGTATGCTATATTTCGATTGTTACGTACGTTAAGGTAGTTATATTACGTACGTAATGGGTGAGTCAGTCTCCCGACCAGAATCTTTCTTTTGACACGGACGGAGCTACTTTCGGCGGGCTAGAGGACAAACGAGTCAACTTTTCATAACGTACGTTATCCCCCAAATTTAACGTACATAACACTTGGGCACATTTCGGGCAGTGGCGGTCTTTACGTACGTTGTCATTAAACTGTTACGTACGTAATAAGCCTTACGTACGTAACACCGTTATCATTACGTACGTAACAAAACCAAGTTTTATAAAATGACAATTCCCTTCTTCATTTGCACGACCCAACATTTGTAGGATAACACCCTTGGAGAAATTCCTAGCCTTATACTCGGTTCTTAACCTCTTATATACGTGAATTAACATTGAGGAGGTGGTTTCTTGAGGTCCGGTGAAGATTATCCAAGTCGTTCAAGTCACTTCTCGTTTTTCCTCGTAGTTCTTGTGGATTCGCCAACTCTCTTCATTATTCTTCTTCCAATAAGGTAAGCCACCAATCCCTAGAGTAATATCTTCGATGTTTTTTATATATACTTGTTAGATTACAGGTATTGGGTAGATTTTTGCCAACATTCGTAGACAATCTTTTCGGAAGGAATTGTAGTAACCGGAGTTATCGTTTTTCATATGTTTCATTTCATGCAAATCATATCTATCATACGAAATTTCATTTCAATCATCACTAGGAATGTAAAATTTGACGAATCAATTGTAGGAGAATTCGTAGTAATCCGTCACCGTATGTTCCATTTTTTGTAGCCACCCTTACCTTGTGATTTTTGACACTTAGTGAACTAAGGAAAACAATTCGATAGTATAATCATTATTGGATATCAAACCACCAAAGTTATTGTGTAATAGAATCCGCCGATTGTAGTATTCGGAATATAGAATAGAATTAGAAAGTATGAGATTCGATTATGCTATAATCATTTGTTGATAACCGAAAAATGATAGGGATAATCTTGTTGAGCAAATCGATATATCTAATGTTAACTGTAGAATTGAATGGAATAATGGTACGTAATGCTTACGAACTTAGAAACGATACTAATATAGACAATTAAAACTATGCTAGGAATCTGATTAGGAAAGGGAGACTAGTTTTTTTCATCATGACCCGTACGAGGTGTTAATCGGATATTACGTGGCTAGGTTAAGCTCGAGCGGGCGTGGGGACTCCGTTTATCACAAAGCACCTACTGTCGGATCACAGGCAAGTGAAATCTTGCTCGAGAATTTTCTAATATTAATGATATGTCCGTATGTGTGTACGTGCCATTTTTGATGAATGTCGACGGTTGTCTTCCTCTAAAATATGTTATAAATGGGCCGATGTGTTAGGGATAAAACCTATATGGTACCCGTGTGGAAATGTGTTAGGGGATAAGACCCGAATTGGGCGCCTATGTTCCGGGGTATTCCCGTGTGGATACTTCCGTGACTCTTGGTTTCGACCTTGGGGTTTATGTGATAAAAGAGAGAGACAACGTCGGTTGTGTGGTGAAATATTCTCTGTTGATTATTTGATACTGTGATTGGTAAAATGGTGCATATCGTTGCTAGTAGTTGTTATTTGGTATGCATTCTCTGACCCTGGTTACCTGGTATGATTCGTCGTGCCAGGTAAAATTGTTCATCATGTGCAGGACATTCCCGAGGGGTCCGGTCAGACTTGAGCGGTGTTGGAATTATCTCTTGCCGCTGCTTAAATTAAATTAAATTTGCTTTCTTTTAAAAACCTCTGTTGTGTAATAATTGGACTTCGAATTACATTTTTCCTTAGAATCTTTCGACTCACGTTATGTAAAACTTGAACCTAATGTTTTATCGTGATTTCCTTAAATTGTCTATTTTCTAACTAGCCTTGTAGGTCCCACGTGGGATTCACGGCACTGTAATACCTCGAGAGATTTAGAGGGTGTTACAGAAAATGGTATCAGAGCGAAACTCCTGGTTTGAATAAAATTTCTCCTAATTTTTCAAAGTTATTCCAATCCAACACCCCAAGCGATCGAAACTCCTCATGGGAATGCAAAGTAAGTGATATGTGTGTTTCTATCTATGTACTACATTTAATTATAAACCGTGTATGGAACTGGCTTTAGATTAATACTGTCAGTGATGGAACGCCGAGGAGCTAGGAGGGTGGTGAATGACGCTTAGGGTTCCGCCGCGAACCACAATGAGTGCGGGAACACTGCCGAGACCCATCCTGCTAGGGGCCAGCCGCCACCAGTTAATCAAAATGATCAGGAGGCGGAACGCTAGAATAACAACCCGGGAGGCATGGACCCAGCTTTTGTTCAGGCCCTTGCGTAGGCTATCGCCATGGGAATTGCTCAGGTCAACCAGGCGGAACGGATACCGGTCATCAATGTGGAAGAAAACGCAGGAAGAGACCGATGGTTGGGAGAGATGCTGAAGGTTAGGCCTCCATTATTTGACGGGACAGGAGAGAAACACGTGGACGACTGGATTTCTGAAATGGAGACTGCCTTCGAAGTGATCGGATGCCCAGAGAACCGGATGGTGCCGCTCGGGATTAATCAACTCCGTGACATTGCTGCACGTTGGTGGAGGACTTACAGGCCAGAGGACCGAGTGGTCAGGTGGACCGAATTTGCCCGACTAGTACGGAGCGAGTACTGTCCCAGATCAGCCCGAACCGCTCGCGCACGAGACTTTTTCAGTGCCGGACCTCAGAACATGCCAGTACCAGAGATCATTCGGGCCTATCAAACCGAGCTAAGTTACATCTCACAGATGGTTCCATCAGAAGATCAACGAATATGCCACCTTGCACAGAGGTTGCCGGAGGATGTACAATGCTATGCCGCCGGATTTCACTGCACGACCCTGAGGGCATACGAAGAGGTAGTCACAGCATATGCCGGTACTGTTGTTAATACCGACATCGGGCATAACTCAAAGAAGCAGAAGACATCAGTACAGCCTGGGAGCAGCAACAAAACGAATTCGGGGCCCGTATCTTCTTTCAAGTCGGCGGTTTCATACCAACAGAAGGGTGTATCTGATCGGCCTTACCGTAGGGACTGTTTCAATTGTGGCGTGTCCGGGCATACTAAGTATCGGTGCCAGTAGATGGCTACCAAATGTTTTACTTGCGAAAAGAGTGGACACATGTCTCGTTACTGCTGGCGGGCCAATCCCACTCAGAACCCAGCTTCCCAACCAAGTCAATAAGGCTCTGTGCAATCCCCTAGGACGCCTGCTGTTTCCAACTACCGAGCTCCATCCCACCAGAACCAACCACCGCTACACGGTGCCGGACGAGGCCGTGGGCGCGGTGGAGGTACTTCGTCCTTTTCGGAGTCAGTGCCGTCCCGTGTATTTGAGCTGAGGGCTACGGATGGTCAGTCTGCGCCAGCTATCTTAGGTACTCTTCTTGTTAACTCTCAGCCAGTGCATGTACTATTTGATACCGGATCCACCCATTCGTTTATATCTGTGGAATGTGTTGAACGCTTAAATCTTGTTTGTGTACCTTGTGAGCCCTTCACTGTTAAACTACCCGAGGGTAGTAGATTAGGCGGCGATCAAAAGGTTCGACACTGTCGGATCTGCATCGACAATCATAGTTGGACCGCTAATCTTATGGTCTTTCCGCTCCAGAATGAAGATATCATATTAGGTATGGACTGGATGCCATTGCACAGAACGATCTTGGATACCTACCACTTGACTATTTCCATTTCGGCTCATGACGGTACCACACATGTCATCAGCGGACATGAACACTTTAGTACGAAAGGGTCTCTCAGCATTGTCGCATCAGAAGCCTCCTGCAACTCTCGAAGGGAGTACTATTGGTGTTATGTTCTTCGAGAGGATACTTCACAACTTACAATCACAAACATTCCGGTGGTGAATGAATTTCTAGACGTCTTTCCCGATGAACTACCAGGGCTGCCACCGCACCGAGAAGTTGACCTTTCCATTGAACTCGAGCCGGGGACGAGACCTATTTCCAAAGCTCCTTACAGGATGGCGTCGGCCGAGATGAAGGAATTAAAGATACAGCTCGAAGATCTGTTGGAGAAAGGGTTGATCCGCTCAAGCACCTCACCGTGGGGCGCGTCTGTACTTTTCGTTAAGAAGAAAGACAACTCTATACGCTTGTGCATCGACTACAGGGAGCTAAATAAGGTTACTATCAAGAATCGTTACCCACTACCAAGAATTGATGACCTCTTGGATCAATTTCAAGGGGCAGTCATGTTTTCAAAGATCGATTTCCGGTCCGGATATCACCAATTGAGGATTCGGGAGGAAGATATACCCAAGACTGCATTTCGGTCGAGGTATGGGCATTACGAGTATATCGTGGTATCATTTGGGTTGACTAATGCCCCAGCCGTTTTCATGGAACTGATGAATAGAGTTTTGATTGATTTCCTCGATAAATGTGTGGTGGTTTTTATCGACGACATCCTGATATATTCTCGAAGCCGAAGGAACACGAGGAACATTTGAGGCAAGTGCTGAGCGTGTTAAGGCAACACCAACTTTATGCGAAACTGTCCAAGTGCGAATTTTGGATGCCGTAGGTAATTTTTCTCGGACATGTTGTCTCGGCAGAAGGTGTCAAGGTCGACCCACAAAAGATCGAGACAATAATGAGTTGGGAACCGCCAAAGAACGTCAAGGAGGTTAGGAGTTTCCTAGGACTGGCGGGATACTATCTAAGATTCGTCGAGGCCTTTTCCTGTATCGCCCGACCGTTAACGAACCTACTGAGAAAGAGCACCAAATTTGTATGGACTGCAGAATGCCATAAGAGCTTCGACGAGCTCAAGAGTAGGCTAACTACTGCCCCAGTACTAGTGTTACCGCAGGGTACAGAAGGATTCATTATATACATGGATGCATCCAAGCACGGACTAGGGTGTGTCTTCATGCAGAATGGCAGAGTCGTTGCGTACGCATCCCGACAACTGAAGTCGTACGAAGTAAATTACCCGACGCATGACTTGGAGCTAGCCGCATTGGTGCATGCCCTCAAGATTTGGAGGCACTATCTTTACGGAGTTACTTGCAAAGTTTTCACGGATCATAAGAGTTTGAAATATATCTTCACTCAGAGAGAATTAAACATGAGGCAGAGGCGCTGATTGGAGCTAATCAAGGACTACGATGTGGAAATCTCCTATCATCCCGGGAAAGCCAATGTGGTAGCTGATGCTCTTAGTCGGACAACTACACAAGAGGTAATGGTATCCAGCATAACAGTTCAGCCCAAACTGCAGCAAGACATCAGGAGAAGCAGCACCGAAGTATGGATATAATGTAGGCAAGGACAATTATGCTCTATCAACATACTTTCGTCCTTACTAGACGAGATACGTTTAGCACAGATGGAAGATCCTGAATTACATGCGATTGGTGCAAGAATCGAAGAAGGAGATGTTTCCAATTATAAGATTCAAGGTGATTTGGTGGGGTTCAAGAATAGGATCTGTATTCCACCGAATGACGGGATGAAGCAAACTATACTGAAGGAGGCACACTCCACTCCCTATTCTATTCACCCCGGAGAAAGCAAGATGTACAAAGATTTGCGACAGAGTTTTTGGTGGAAGAATATGAAATGGGAAGTTGCTAGGTTCGTCGCCCGATGTATGACATGCCAACAAGTAAAGATTGAACACCGCAGACCAGCTGGAATTATGCAACCCCTACCCATCCCAGAGTAGAAATGGGAGAGAATATCAATGGACTTTGTCACTAAGCTTCCTACGGCGGTGGGAGGAAAGGATACAATTTGGGTTATTGTTGATCGATTGACAAAATCGGCACATTTCATTTCTATTCAAGAGACAACCGGGACAGAGCAACTGGCCGTCATTTTCATCAGAGAGATCGTAAGGATACATGGCGTTCCCTCATCCATCATTTCGGATAGGGACACCAGATACGTGTCTCATTTTTGGAAAGCCGTCCATAAAGCTATGGGGACCCAAATACACTTTAGCACGGCTTATCACCCTCAGACAAATGGACAGACCGAGCGTACGATTCAAACCTTGGAAGATATGTTGATGGCATGTGTGCTCGATTGGGGTAAGGATTGGTCTAGACATTTGGGATTAGTGGAGTTCTCGTACAACAACAGCTGGCATGCAAGCATAGGCATGGCACCGTTTGAGACCCTGTATGGGCGAAGATGCAAGTCGCCGTTATGCTGGGATGATGTTTCCGACACCGCGGTTACCGAGTTAGATCTTATCCAAGAATCCATTAAGAAGATCTCTATCATTCGAAAGCACATGCTAGCCGCACAGAGCCGGCAAAAATCTTATGCCGAAAACCGACAGCGACTGTTAGAATTTACGGTCGGGGATCATGTTTGGGTCAAAGTATCACCTATGCGGGGTATCCGGTGTTTCGGCCAAAAGGGCAAGTTAAGCCCGAGATTTATAAGTCCATTTGAGATATTGGACCGGGTAGGGAAGCTCGCGTATCGATTATCTCTACCGCCGCATCTGGATGGATTGCATAACGTTTTTCACATCTCCCAGTTAAGGAAGTATGTCTATGATCCGAGTCACAAGCTCAATTTCGAAGAAGTGGAAATTTCCGATGACGCTACTTTTAGAGAGGTACCGGTCGCCATTTTGGATCAGCATATGAAGATGTTAAGAAATAAAGCCATACCCCTCGTGAAGATTCAGTCGTCGCACCATGGCACGGAAGAAGCGACTTGGGAAACCGATTCGAGCATGAAAGAGAGTCATCCCGAGTTATTTTCTTAAGTTTTGTGACGAAACTATTTTTAAGGGGGTGATATGTAATACCACCGGTATTTCATGCTTGATTACTTTGTACTGTGTGAATTTTTGTAATGCGACGTCATTTCTATTTATGTATTCCATTGAGTGCTATATAATTGTGCGATGTAAATGAATCGGAGGTGACACGCCTTGATGTCGTGGGACGATCGTCAGTGCGAATATGACGGTGGCCAACATCTTGTTCCCCGATAATTGTTGACGAGTGGAAGGGATGGTCACCCCGAGATGGTTAGAATGTGATATGTGGCTAAAGAGTTTATGTCTAACGCACGCCAGAGTTTATGTCTAACGCACGTTAGAGTTTTGTCTAACGCGCGCTACAACTTATGCCTAACGTACGCTATATTTCGATTGTTACGTACGTTAAGATAGTTATATTATGTACGTAATGGGTGAGTCAGTCTCCCGACCATAATCTTTCTTTTGACACGGACGGAGCTATTTTCGGCGGGCTAGAGGACAAACGAGTCAACTCTTCATAACGTACGTTATCCCCCAAATTTAACGTACGTAACACTTGGGCACATTTCGGGCAGTGGCGGTCTTTACGTACGTTGTCATTAAAATGTTACGTACGTAACACCGTTATCATTAACGTACGTTAACAAAACCAAGTTTATAAAATGACAATTCCCTTCTTCATTTGCACGACCCAACATTTGCAAGATAACACCCTTGGAGAAATTCCTAGCCTTATACTCGATTCTTAACCTCTTATATACTTGAATTAACATTGAGGAGGTGGTTTCTTGAGCTCCGGTGAAGATTATCCAAGTCGTTCAAGTCACTTCTCGTTTCTCCTCGTAGTTCTTGTGGATTCGCCAACTCTCTTCATTATTCTTCTTCCAATAAGGTAAGCCACCAATCCCTGAGTAATATCTTCGATGTTTTTTATATATACTTGTTAGATTACGGGTATTGGGTAGATTTTTGCCAACCTTCGTAGACAATCTTTTCGGAAGGAATTATAGTAACCGGAGTTATCGTTTCTCATATGTTTCGTTTCATGCAAATCATATCTATCATACGAAATTTCATTTAAATCATCACTAGGAATGTAAAATTTGACGAATCAATTGTAGGAGAATTCGTAGTAATCCATCACCGTATGTTCCATTGTTCGTAGCCACCGTTACCTTGTGATTTTTGACACTTAGTGAACTAAGGAAAACAATTCGATAGTATAACCATTATTGGATATCAAACCACCAAAGTTATTGTGTAATAGAATCTGCCGATTGTAGTATTCGGAATATAGAATAGAATTAGAAAGTATGAGATTCGATTATGCTATAATCATTTGTTGATAACCGAAAAATGATAGGGATAATCTTGTTGAGCAAATCGATATATCTAATGTTAACTATAGAATTGAACGGAATAATGGTACGTAATGCTTACGAAATTAGAAACGATACTAATATCAACAATTAAAACTAGGAATCCGATTAGGAAAGGGAGACTAGTTTTTTTTTATCATGATCCGTATGAGGTGTTAATCGGATATTACGTGGTTAGGTTAAGCTCGAGCGGGCATGGGGACTCCGTTTATCACAAAGCACCTACTGTCGGATCACAGGCAAGTGAAATCTTGCTCGAGAATTTTCTAATATTAATGATATGTCCGTATGTGTGTACGTGCCATTTTTGATGAATGTCGACGGTTGTCTTTCTCTAAAATATGTTATAAATGGGCCGATGCGTTGGGGATAAAACCTGTATGGTACCCTTGTGGAAATGTGTTAGAGGATAAGACCCGAATTGGGCGCCTATGTTCCGGGATATTCCCGTGTGGATACTTCCGTAACCCTTGGTTGCGACCTTGGGGTTTATGTGATAAAAGAGAGACAACGTCGGTTGTGTGGTGAAATATTCCCTGTTGATTATTTGGTACTGTGATTGGTAAAATGGCGTATATCGTTGCTAGTAGTTGTTATTTGGTATGCATTCTCTGACCCTGGTTACCTGGTATGATTCGCCGTGCCAGGTAAAATTGTTCATCATGTGCAGGACATTCCCGAGGGGTCCGGTCAGACTTGAGCGGTGTTGGAATTATCTCTTGCCGCTACTTAAATTAAATTAAATTTGCTTTCTTTTAAAAACCTTTGTTGTGTAATAATTGGACTTCGAATTACATTTTTCCTTAGAATCTTTCGACTCACGTTATGTAAACCTTGAACCTAATGTTTTATCGCGACTTCCTTAGATTGTCTATTTTCTAACTAGCCTTGTGGGTCCCACGTGGGATTCACGGCACTGTAATACCTCGAGAGATTTTGGGGGTGTTACACGCAACTACCACGAGTTTCTACTGGTTGGAAGCTGTTGTAACTAGAGAATTTAATGTAACATTTATCACTGTTTGAAAGTTATAGTGAATTTTTCTCCAACTGGTTTGGAGAGAAGTGGATCAGTAGAGGATTACCCCACCTCTGAAACCACTATAAGTGCTTGTGTGTTTTACTGCATTTCATCATACCTATCTGCTGCATTCATATTTGCTATTCCATTAAATTGTCACCTGCAGTTTACTTAGTCACCTGCATTGTTATCAGATGTGCTTCCGCATTACTCATCTGCAGCCAAGGTTTGTTAGCTGCATATATAACAGCTGAGGTTACTCATCTGAGATTCAGGAAAAGAGTTTATAAGTCTATTCACCCCCCCTCTAGACTTATTCATGACGACTTGTGACCTGCACCATCTAGATATAGATAGCTCATGGGATCCCCTACGTATCCTATGGCACTCCCTTTACAGATCTAGATTCCAACTTATCCGCTTTAGTCTCCTTGACATAAGCTGGACATTCCAAGTCTGAATATGATTAACACTTGGCTTTCTACCTCTCCACATCTCATGTGGAGTTTTAGAAACGGACTTGGAAGGACATCTGTAAGATATGTGCAGCAGTAAGGATCTTGTAACCCCACAGGTAAATTGGTAGATCAGTGTAGTTAAACATGGATCGAACCATGTCCAACAAGGTTTGGTTCCTTCTTTCTGACATACGTTTTAATTGTGGAGTAGCTGGAGGGGTAAATTGTGATACTATTCCTAGTTCTTTCAAGAACTCATCAAACTTGGTACTTATATACTGGCCACCTCAGTCCGACCAAAGTGCTTTAATATGATGATGTTTTTGGTTTTCAACTAGGTCCTTAAATTTTTTAAAAGGATTTGGATTTATATTCCATTAAGCATACGACTCATACCTAGTATGGTCATAATAAAATACTAAAATCTAACTCATTCCGCTTCAAAAAGGCCAGATAGGCGGTCTGGACTAATCCAAGCTTTTCAGCGGCTTTTTCAAAGTCTCCGTGAAGGGTAACTTAGTCATTTTGCCTAGAAGGTAAGATTCACAAGTTAGATAGGGATCGTCCTAATGGACCTTTGAGTCCATCTTTCTCTATTTCGTGAATCTTAGTTTGACCAATATGACCAAGTTCAAGATGCCATTCAAGTGCTTGGTTAGTATCTCCCCTTCCATGTTTCCTAGTTATAGTGCTCAGTGTTGTTCTTTAAATGTTTAAATGGCATAAGCCATTCAGTAATGTTGTTTTATCAACCAATTTATTTCTAAAAATAAAGGCAGTAAGATCCATCTCCAAGAAATGAAATCCATTACGGTCCATGATCGAATTGATATAATAATTTTATGCCCCTTGGGCAAACAAGTACATTATTCAAAGTAAGAATAAAATTGGATTCTAAATCCAATCATAAGTGATACAACGTCAGTAGACGGAATATTATGTCCGCTCCCAACTGTTACCATCACTTCTCCAGATCAAAGCTTTCTACTTTTTTCCAGATCATAATTCATTATACAAAGGTGAGAATTTGCACCAGAATAAAGTATCGAAGAAGTAGAATATATAATTACAGAACAATTTGTTTCCAAAACTAATAGTTATATACTTGAAGGCGCATTAAAATAAAGATTTTGATAGTCTCTCCTTCAGTGTCCCAGCTCACCGCAGTTGAGACATTCGTATGTATTCTTGTCCTCTTACTCTTTTGAATCATTTGGGGCCTTGCACTCACCTTTATCAATCTTGTATTTTGCATCTAGCTTCTTGTTCTTTTTCTTCTTGTTCTTGGACATCCAAGTCCCAGAAGAAACAACAAGTGCAGCCTATTTTCCCTTTGTCTTTATTTGAGACTCAGGAGTCGTTTATTTATACATTAGCCCAGCTAAGTTAAATGCAGTCTCATTGCAGTTGAAGTTCATAATATGTACGGGAAAAAGAGTAAGGAAGTGACTGCAGGATGAGTTCAGTTTGAATAGAGAGACATGCATCTGAAACTCGGGAGCTTTTAATCTCTCAATTGTCGAGATTATTTTTAGGACATGGTCCTCAACTCTCTCTCCTTCTTTTATCCTAGCGCCGAACATTTTTTTGATATCTTATACCTAGCAGTTCGACTATGCTCCCCATAGAGTTCAATCAAGTGCATTAAGATAGCTCTCGAAGATGTCATCTTTTCATGGGTACGTTGAAGCTCATTAGTCATTGACAACATGTGCCCACGCACTCTTGTGTCGTCTTTCACCTATTTCTCATGGGCGTCGATTTCTTCATGATTGGCTCGGGTTCTTGCAGGAGCTGCTGGAATGTCGGCCTCAAAGATGTATCCCATCATTTCCATCACGAGGATAATCCTCAAGTTCCATAGCCATTACACAAAGTTTGGACCAGTCAGTGTGTTCTTTTCGAATAATATTGAGAGTGGGTTCAACGTCATATTGAGAGTTTATTCGTTTTACTGCAAAGAATAATACTAGATTTGTTAGTGATTATTTAATAATGATCCGAGTTTAGATTCAAGGACTTTATTTATTCATTAGCTCGGCTCTCACTATTTTTATTGTCATTACACACTTCCATGTGGAATCCGAAAGTCATGCTTGACTTCATAGTGGTGATCAAGTTCTTTACATAGTTTAATAGAGAGCAACCCATACAGTTTCTAGTCTATTATTCTTTGTAAAGTGGTGTCTAACACCAACCCATCTAATGAATGATTCGATCTTCTTTTACCCCTAGTTCACTTGCCCTCAACCCATACGGTTTATATGGCTCGCTGAACTATCTTAGTTTAAACCGTCAACTCCTATCAGTCTGATAATTGAATCTCACCCAGCAACCCATACGGCTTCTGGGGTTCGACTTGTCGCAACTGAAGGCATCTAATGCACTCTAGGATTTTATGAATCCTCTCCAAAATACTTTCTCGACATACTCGGGAGAATTGTATACTAGTTTGATTTCAAATTTCCATGAATTTAACGGAGGGTAGAAAACCTTGTAATCTTTATAACTCAGTATTTGTAAGTGGGAGTATTACGAGATTTAATATCACACTTTGCATATTAATCTGTTTATAAGAGAGGTTTGTCGGTTTGTTTGTCATACAATATGAAGACATCCACAACCTAGTATCTACCAACATACAGTTCATGGTCCGTTCCTAAGTACCGAGTCATCATCGACCCAGTAAAAATATAAGTAATCAAAATGTTCGTCCTTAATTCTTTGTCTTCATGGCAGTTCGTCCTTGATTACATTAATAAGAATTGCATCCTATACAATTTTTTTCTAATAAAACAAATTGGCTCAAAATGGTCTTTACATCCCCATCGAATAAAGATTCAAAAACTAAGTCCATGAACTACATCACCATCACAAAACAAATACAATTAATACATTAAAGTAATGGCATAAATAATTAATCTAATATATTGATCCAATCAATATAAAATTAATCTATCTATTAAAATTAATCCAATTAATTCACAAAATCGATAAGTTTAATTTATTCCGGATGAAATAAGTATTTAATTAAATTAATTTCCTTAAAAATAAAAATACCAAATTTATATTTTAGTCAAATTAAATACAATTTAATTTATGAAAAATTAATTTACCAAATATAAAATAAAAATATAGAGTCAGAAACACAAGGCCTATCTATGAAAAAGTTATTTTAAAGTTATATACCTTGTTTATTTGATTTTTGTATTAAAACTTTAATTTATTTAATTCATTTGGGAATACAAATACAGGCCCTGGCCGAGAGACGCAGGGCTGCCAGGCCCTGACCGAGAGGCTCGGCCCTCTCGATTGCTGCCTGCCGAGCGCAAGCAGCCTGTTGTCAGCAGCCCCGAGCTACCGGGTCCAGCCATTTTTCCGGCCCGCTCTTTCGTCCCGAATCCAAAAATAATATTATTTTTAATTATTATAGTACAATATAAATTAATTTTTCAAAAAAAAAATAGATTTATATTATAACATAAATTCATGAAAACTAAATTTTTGGACGAACAATTAAACTCAACGGTTAAAACAATTATGATTCTGAATCATAAAAATATTCAATCAAGCATTCTAAATGCGAATATCCTTTATACGATCACATAGACCTTGCTTCGATACCACTGTCGGGACTCGGGCCTAAAATCGAAGTCGGGGCGGAAAAATAAAGTTGATCCAATCAATAAACTGAAACCCTAATCAAGATCGATCAAGCATCGTATATACGAATATAAAATACATAGTATGAATTGAGAAATCATACTCTTGAAGACCTTTATTAATTTTGATGTTGATCACAATTCCAAATTGTTGAAGCTTTGCAAAATTTCCGAGCAATGAAAGCATTGTGCCTCTACGTATCACGTGTCGAAAAGATAACCAAAAAATTTTCGACCACCACCACTTGACCTCCAAGGCTGACTATTAAGTGGTAATGCTAGGATATCTATTTATCTTGTTCTTTTCTTACTCTCCAAGAGTGAAAACTATGAACAAAATTATCTCACTTGTTTTTCCTCTTGAAAATATAATTAACAAAGATGTAAACTTGACAAGATGTCTCTCCCTTCCTCTCACCTCATATTCAGCCGTAGTACACCTCTTAAATGGTGAAGATCAAGTTTGTTTTTATAAAACAAACTCATTTCACTATGAGACATGCCCACCAAATATATTTTAAAGTCCCCATACTCACATTATGTAACACCCCAAACTAGGCGGATATTACAGTGCCGTAAATCCCCAACTGGGACCCACCAGGCAAATGAAAATGAATGAATTACACAAGATAAATGTAGTACCGAACTACATTACAACAATAATTACTCTGATGAGGAGTTTAATTACAACACACCAGGACAATACCGAATACTAGTGTATTTTATATGAAGATAAAATACACAACGCTGAATGAAACAGAGTATTCAAATGAAAGTCTGCAGCGGAAAAATAAAGGACAATAACATGAATAACTGAAAGATCGGGGCCCCCTACTAGTATCACTAGGACTCCTCGACATCAACATGCTATTCCCGTGCGTTTGCCTTGCCATGACCTGAAAAACAAAATCCCCAAACGGGTCGATTACAAAGAACAACAATCCTCAAGGGTTGAAAATACACAATTATGATTAATCAAGTTATGAAATATTCTTAGTTATGAATTACGCTGAAGAGGAGTATCATAGTACGCCCGTAATGTTACGTGTAAGTGTACAACACCCGTCCGTGTACCTAATTAGTCTCACGGTGTAACGCTTTCCCGTGTGCACGGTCTAATGTATCGGTGAACCCAATACAATAACCATCGTGTGCCCGACTAAAAATTCCACACAGCCACACCCGGCCACGCAATATGAACCCGGAAGGTCATATGAACGAGAATGACCGTAATGAATATCAATGAATAAATAATAATCTGACAAAGTCAAGAATGACTCACCGAGATGAGGGTAATAATGAAATGAATGATAGCTCAACGAAAAGATTGGAACCGTCGTTCCTTATGACTGAAGTGATTAATTGACATTAACAAGTTTTAATATGATTAATACAATGATGAATGAGTTATGATTATGAATGATCAACAACAAAAGGTATGAATATCCTTTTAACCGAGTAAGAATTAACTTACTCAACACCGGCGACAATTATCCTTCCACGAACAACGTCCTAATGGAGATATCGGTCGCTCGAACACTCTTAAATAATACAATTACCAACAATCCGTTCAATATACGAATCAAACACGAATATAACGAACTCAAAACATCGATACGATTAAACCAAGTCCATAGAGGCATTAAATCAAACACGTTGTATCCAAACTCCGATTGTTTACAATCAAACCTCAATATACCAATATCAAAATCTCCAAGAAGTGTTTCAAACCAACAAAACATCTCCAATACGATCAATAATCCGTTATGAATATCCGAAAACGTGATTATAACAACAATTAGTCGAAAATCCCCAATTCCAACTCGATATTCAAAGTGTTCTTGAATAATCCCTCAATAATCCAATGAATCCTTATACAAACTCATAATCATATACATATCTCTTCATATAACATGATTATAACGTCCAAAACATCATATCTCAACACAAAATCGAAGTCCAAAGTGTTGAAGGAATTACCTCTTGAAGATACAAGTACTTTATTCCGAAGAACACGCGTTAGATTGATTATCCGGGCTTCACGATCGAAAGGAGATGAAGAAAATCAAACACCCAAATGATTTGTGAAGGAAAAACCCTCCCTCAAGACTTATCTCTTGATTGAAGGTGAAGAAAAGGAAGAAAAATGGGCTGAAATGCTGAAAAAATGAATTTATAGGGGTTGACTACCCTGCCGGACACGGCCCGTGCCGATCGGCACGGTCGTGTCGCACGCGATTGGCCGGCAGTGGCCGCGGGGACTCGGCCGTGTCTGCCCGACACGGTCGCGGCGCGAAGGCCTTCCGGCGGATGACCCGTCCGACGGCGACTCGGCATGACTTCGGCCGTGCGAGCGACACGATGCAGCGTCTTGGCGGATAATCGGCTTATCCGGAAGGTTCGACTCGGCCGTGCGGGCGACACGGTCGGGTCTGGCGAACACTTCGGCAACTTCCGGACGAGTACGGCACGGGGCGTGTCGGACGACACGGCGAGTTCGTTGGCGATGATCGGCCAATACTGAAAAATGAGCGGTTGAGCTAAAACGACCATAACTCTCTCGTCCGGACTCCGATTGACTCACCGTTTGAACCATTGGAAAGCTAACTCGATGTTCTATAATATTGCCAAGATTTAGAAATTTTGGAGTTACCAAAAATTAAAGGTGATCTAACAAAGTCGAACTCATATGAGGAAAGTTGAAACAATGAATAATAACGATACACAACTCGAAGTTTTTCCGAACGATGAACACGGTGAAAGAACATGATTGATGAATGATTATAATTGAGTGAAAATACACTGAGTGACAATTACAGACTGATAATTACTGAATGATAATGACTGAATTACAACCGGGTATTACATACACCCCCCCTTAAAAGAGTTTCGTCCTCGAAACTAAGGGTCAAACAACTCGGGATAACTCTCCCGCATACTATCCTCAGTTTCCCAAGTAGCCTCTTCGACTCCGTGTCTAGAGCACTGAATCTTGACCAAAGGAATCGACTTATTCTTCAACTGTTTGATTCGCCGCTCTAACACTCGTACAGTACTCTCCTCGTACGAATGATCATCCGCGATCTCGATTTCGTCGAACTGAAGTATGTGACTCGGGTCGGCAACATACTTCTGCAACTGAGAGACGTGAAACACATTATGAATCCTGCTCAAAGCCGGAGGTAAAGCCAATCGATAAGCTAACTCGCCTACTCGATCCAAAATTTCAAACGGTCCAATGAATCTTGGGCTCAACTTCCCCCGTTTTCCGAAACGGAAAAATACTTCGACTCGGGGATACCTTGACCAAAACATGGTCACCCGTCTCGAACTCTAGTGGTCGACGACGATTATCCGCATACGATTTCTGTCGACTATGAGCTGTCAACATACGACTCTTGATCATAGCTACCTTCTCCCGGACGGCTATAAGTATATCGGGCTCGGTGCCGATTGATTCTGACAAGTCATCCCAACACAAAAGAGAGCGACAACGACGACCGTACAAGGCCTCGTAAGGTGCTATCTTAATGGAAGCATGCCAACTATTATTATACGTGAACTCGATCAATGGTAGTTGGGCTTCCCAATCGTCCTTCCAATCGAGGACGCAAGCTCTCAACATGTCCTCTAATGTCTGAATAGTCCTCCCTGATTGTCCGTCGGACTGAGGATGAAAGGCAGTACTGAGATTAAGCTGAGTTCCCATAGCACGATGAACTGATTTCCAAAAATGTGACACAAACCGTCCGTCACGATCGGAAACGATACTCTTAGGAGTACCGTGCAGTCTTACTATCTCCTTGATGAATAACTGGGCCAGTCTCTCGGGACCCCACGTATCCTTGATCTCAAGGAAATGAGCTGATTTAGTTAAGCGGTCCACAATCACCCAGATCGTATTCATGTCACGACGACTCGTCGGCAAACTCGTAATGAAATCCATGGAATTGTCTTCCCACTTCCACTCTGGAATAGGGAGAGGTTTCAGCATACCCGCCGGTCGCTGATGTTCAATCTTGACTTGTTGGCAAGTTAAGCATCTCGAAACAAATTCCGCGACTTCTCGCTTCATATTACTCCACCAGTAATTTTGTTTCAAGTCCTTGTACATCTTGCTGGACCCCGGATGAACAGAATAAGGGGTAGCATGAGCTTCTCTCAAAATAGAGTTTTTCAACTCGTCATTCGCCGGTACACAACCGGTTCTTAAACCTCAAAAGTCCATCCTCGTGGACCACGAATCCAGGGGCTTTCCCCTGAGCCATATCTTCACGGATGCGCAATAATGAAGGGTCTGAGCTCTGATTCTCTCTGATTACCTCCTCAAGTGACGATGAAATCTCTAACATACAAAGATGTCCCTGAACTCGCTGAAGCCAGACCTCGATCTCGGGTCTAAGGAATTCCTGCCAAGCTCCTTCCGAAGCTGAAACGAGCAAGCATCTGCTCCGAACGGACTCACGACTCAAGGCGTCGGCGACAACGTTCGCCTTGCCCGAGTGGTAAAGGATCTCGATATCAAAATCTTTGATTAGTTCCAACCACCGCCTCGCCATATTTAACTCCTTGTGAGTAAATATATCCTTCAACTCTTGTGATTGGTGAATAACTGAAAGGTGACGCCATAAAGGTAACGACGCCAAATTTTCAAAGCGAACACCACGGCTGCTAGTTCCAGGTCGTGGGTTGGATAATTAACCAGTTAATCCGAGGGAACATCGGATTTAATTAATATCTTTCGGAGGTTGCTAATCTCGGATAGTCTCCGTCTTCTGAGGGTCGACACGAACTCTGTCCGATGAAATTACATGTCCGAGAAAGTCACCACGGACCTCCAGAACTCACATTTGGAAAACTTTCCATAAGGTTGTTCTCGTCTCAACACGTCGAGAACCTGATGAAGACGTACCTCGTGTTCCTCTCGGCTACGAGAATAAATCAAAATGTCATCGATGAAGACAACAACAAACTGATCTAAAAAGTCGATGAAAACCCGATTCATTAACTCCATGAATACCGCAGGTGCAATAGTTAGCTCGAACGGCATAACTACGAACTCATAATGACCATAGCGTGTACGAAACGCTGTCCTCGATATCCGACTCTCGAATCCATGGCGGTGATATCCAGATCTTAAGTTGATCTTGGAAAATACTGAAGCTTCCTGAAGTTGATCTAAAAGATCATCAATACGAGGTAAAGGATACTACTCTTGATCATCACCCTGTTCAACTCCTGGTAATCGATACACAAGCGAAAAGAACTATCATTCTTCTTGACAAACAAAGACTGGTGCTCCCCACGAGGACGTACTCGGTTGGATATAACCTTCCTCGAACTATTCCTCAAGTTGAATCTTCAACTCCTGCATTACGTCGGGGCCATCCGATACGGTGCCTTCGATAAAGGGGCGTCGGCTCCAACTCACTCCTGAATTCCCTTACTCTATGTGAAGGCAACCAGATAACTCGTCTGGAAATACATCGTCAATCGATGACAATGATACCACGAGTGATTGAACATTTCGATTGCCCTAGAATGGTCAATCGATAAAAAGAGATACCAATAATGATTGAACAACTCGATTGCCTTAGAAAGGCCAATCGATGAAGATGATACAAGGAATGTTTGAATAACTCGATTGCCTTTGAAAGGCCAATCGATGAAAATGATACAATGAATGATTGAATGACTCGATTGTCTTAGAAAAGCCAATCGATGAAAATGATACAAGAAATGATTGAATAACTCGATTGCCTTAGAAAGGTCAATCGATGAAAATGATACAATGAATGATTGGATAGTTCGATTGCGGAATTTCTCTGCTTTCGCCATAATAAAATTTCTATTGGAACAACGAGGATTACTTCCCTGAAGCACACATTCGACAACCAACGACGGAAAGATAGCGACCAAACGCTAACAAGCACTGAGGATAGTATCAAGACGGTTAAGCCAACTAATACCGAAAATTAAGTCGTCCTAAGATAAATTCACCACGATTAGGTCCACCAACCAATCGCGGTTACTAAGCTTAATTCGGTATGATTCCGAAAATTCTTCCATCGTCAGGTAGACCGATGGTATGAGGTCCACAAGCAATAGGACTATCCCGAAATAAGTCTATTCAAGCTGCGGTGTACCAGCATCAAAAGTTACACACAAGTTGAAATAAAATTACGAGTATACCTGAAATCATTCGGACCACCGGATTGTCGATCCTCCTCATCATATGAATCTGGGACTTGCCGGTCCCCGAACCGGACGCTCCCGTCTGATAAATACGAGCTCCAACTCTATTTGCTTCCATTATCTTAAGCAGCGATGACAAAGCGATCGATTACAAACGCTGGTTGCTTGGGCTGAGATGCCGCGGAGCCGACTTGGAGTCCTTTCGCAAAAGCGGGCCTTATGCCCAAAATTCCCACAATTATAGCACGTGATAGACGGTTTGAGACACTCGGTGCTGAAATGACCAGCGTTCCACAATTGAAACAGTGATGGCGAATCGGCGCTCGGGAATGAGATCCCGCACGATTATGCGCCGTAGGAGGTCGCTCGAAGCGATAGGACTCACACGAGGCTTCTTGAAGGTTGGTGACCGCCTTGAATTGATTACGCGTTGATTTCTTGCCGACAAATGAAGGTTGTTGTTCGGACTTTCCTTAGCAGCTGGCTCATACGGGAGAGTTCTCTCGATTAATCCGGTCAGAGTGGCGCAATGATGATTGAGCAACTGCACATGGGTCATCATGGCCTGCATAAAAGTGAGTGGATCAACCCGAACATCTTCTGATCGAGCCGAGTCCTGGGCACGATTTCTCGGCAGCGAGTGATTATTTCTCGGGTTTCGGTTCGCACCGCCGCCTCTCCCCGTGCATCCCCTGACAGCTCTCTCCATACGGAAGTAGGAAGGTCGCATAATGATTATATTTCCCGCATGATTAGCACGTTATGATTATGTCATGAGATGATGAAAATGAGTATACATGCTCTAACTTAGTGATTATATGAATGATTTACTGAAGTTACATGATTATCTGATGAAATTCTTGAAATGATTATCTTGAATAACTTAATAAGATTGATAATATGATCATCCAGATTGACAACTGGATAATGAAATGAATTGAGTAATTAATGAGTTAACATGATCGTCCTGATTATTAACTGAGTAATGAAATGAATTAAGTGATTAATGAGTTAATATGATCGTCCTGATCATTAACTGAGTATTGAAATGAATTAAGTGATTAATGAGTTAATATGATCGTCCTGATCATAATGAATGATGATGTTTGAGGATTGTTAATTGATGAATGATGAATGAATGACTATTGCCATAAATTATACCATGGCGTTAGAAATCTTACAGTTCTTCCGGTCTGATTGGCTCGGCATTTGCACAGGTCACACGTGACACGAAAGTCCAATGATACTAGTCTGATGACGATGAATTCAAATAAGACATGACTCGGAAGGTAGTATTCAAAACCACGCTCCGATACCAACTCTGTAACACCCCAAACTAGGCGGATATTACAGTGCCGTAAATCCCCAACTGGGACCCACCAGGCAAATGAAAATGAATGAATTACACAAGATAAATGTAGTACCGAACTACATTACAACAATAATTACTCCGATGAGGAGTTTAATTACAACACACCAGGACAATACCGAATACTAGTGTATTTTATATGAAGATAAAATACACAACACTGAATGAAACGGAGTATTCAAATGAAAGTCTGCAGCGGAAAAATAAAGGACAATAACATGAATAACTGAAAGATCGGGGCCCCCTACTAGTATCACTAGGACTCCTTGACATCAACATGCTATTCCCGTGCGTTTGCCTTGCCATGACCTGAAAAACAAAATCCCCAAACGGGGTCAGTTACAAAGAACAACAATCCTCAAGGGTTGAAAATACACAATTATGATTAACTGAAGTTATGAAATATTCTTAGTTATGAATTACGCTGAAGAGGAGTATCATAGTACGCCCGTAATGTTCTGTGTAAGTGTACAACACCCGTCCGTGTACCTAATTAGTCTCACGGTGTAACGCTTTCCCGTGTGCACGGTCTAATGTATCGGTGAACCCAATACAATAACCATCGTGTGCCCGACTAAAAATTCCACACATCCACACCCGGCCACGCAATATGAACCCAGAAGGTCATATGAACGAGAATGACCGTAATGAATATCAATGAATAAATAATAATCTGACAAAGTCAAGAATGACTCACCGAGATGAGGGTAATAATGAAATGAATGATAGCTCAACGAAAAGATTGGAACCGTCGTTCCTTATGACTGAAGTGATTAATTGACATTAACAAGTTTTAATATGATTAATACAATGATGAATGAGTTATGATTATGAATGATCAACAACAAAAGGTATGAATATCCTTTTAACCGAGTAAGAATTAACTTACTCAACACCGGCGACAATTATCCTTCCACGAACAACGTCCTAATGGAGATATCGGTCGCTCGAACAACCTTAAATAATACAATTACCAACAATCCATTCAATATACGAATCAAACACGAATATAACGAACTCAAAACGTCGATACGATTAAACCAAGTCCATAGAGGCATTAAATCAAACACGTTGTATCCAAACTCCGATTGTTTACAATCAAACCTCAATATACCAATATCAAAATCTCCAAGAAGTGTTTCAAACCAACAAAACATCTCCAATACGATCAATAATCCGTTATGAATATCCGAAAACGTGATTATAACAACAATTAGTCGAAAATCCCCAATTCCAACTCGATATTCAAAGTGTTCTTGAATAATCCCTCAATAATCCAATGAATCCTTATACAAACTCATAATCATATACATATATCTTCATATAACATGATTATAACGTCCAAAACATCATATCTCAACACAAAATCGAAGTCCAAAGTGTTGAAGGAATTACCTCTTGAAGATACAAGTACTTTATTCCGAAGAACACGCGTTAGATTGATTATCCGGGCTTCACGATCGAAAGGAGATGAAGAAAATCAAACACCCAAATGATTTGTGAAGGAAAAACCCTCCCTCAAGCCTTATCTCTCGATTGAAGGTGAAGAATAGGAAGAAAAATGGGCTGAAATGCTGAAAAAATGAATTTATAGGGGTTGACTACCCTGCCGGACACGGCCCGTGCCGATCGGCACGGTCGTGTCGCACAGTTGGCCGGCAGTGGCGACAGGACTCGACCGTGTCCCCGCTTGACACGGTCGCGGCGCGAAGGGCCTTCCGACGATGACCCGTCCAAGCGGCTGACTCGGCATGACTCGGCCGTGCCGGGCGGACACGGTCGGGCGTCTTTGCGACGATACCGCTTATCCGGAAGGGTTCGACTCGGCCGTGCCGGACGACACGGTCGGGTCCTGAGGCAGACACTTCGGCAACTTCCGGACGAGTACGGCACGGGCCGTGTCGGACGACACGGCCGAGTTCGTTCGGCAGTGATCGGCCAATACTGAAAAATGAGCGGTTGAGCTAAAACGACCATAACTCTCTCGTCCGTACTCCGATTGACTCACCGTTTGAACCATTGGAAAGCTAACTCGATGCTCTATAATATTGCAAAGATTTAGAATTTTTGGAGTTACCAAAAATTAAAGGTGATCTAACAAAGTCGAACTCATATGAGGAAAGTTGAAACAATGAATAATAACGATACACAACTCGAAGTTTTTCCGAACGGTGAACACGGTGAAAGAACATGATTGATGAATGATTATAATTGAGTGAAAATACACTGAGTGACAATTACAGACTGATAATTACTGAATGATAATGACTGAATTACAACCGGGTATTACACATTATTAATCACCATGATACAAAAATAATGCCACACCGTGTGAGAAGTGAGGAAGGGCGGCCATATTTGAATTATGGAGGTTTGGTTTGTTTCGTCCGTGAAACAGACCCTCGTGTATCTATTCTGATATAAATAAACCTCGATACGTTTCAAATCTAATACAATTATTAATCCATTTAATTAACAGCATTAAATATAATTTTTCTAAGAAATAATATGAATTAAAATAATAACTCAGTAATTATTTAATTCACTGGACCGATTTAATTTATCCAATAAATTAAAATAGCATTTATTCAATAAATTAAATTAGATATATAATGTCCAATATTAATTAAGAAAGAATATCCTTTATTTAATCCATCATCTATCTTGTGCCACGACTCCATAGGTTCATCGCAGTCGGCAATTGGGGGGAAATAAAGAGTGTGAGTAACACTTAGCCAATCTCGTGGCTCACACTATACAACTGAGAGTGAATGATGGGGATCATTCCAAAACCTTTAGTTATGAATACCGTATATGTATAAACCCTTAAACCATATGTCCCAAGTATTAGGATCACGGTAATGTCAAACCCTATTGTTAGTTGATACTATGTATTTTGTTAGTGCAAACTGAAATCACCGAGCTATTGTGTATCAAATACAACTAGCTCTAAATGCTTTGGCCAAATACTTATGATCCCATTTGCCACTAACCTCATAGGACATCTACCAGATCTCTTACAGGATAAAGATTCATATCTTGGTATTTAATAGAGACTGTTACTTGCCCACCAAGTTGCACTTCGAAGTTGACCCCACCGGTCGGTGATTGGATCGAACTATTTTAGTGACTAACGTAATGTCACAAGTGCCTCACCTACTAAATCCTCAAGTCAAAGGTTCACATATACCTATCACAACCTTTCGATGCCATTATTGACTATCCCAGAGTGAAAGCCATGTCACCGAGTTGAGGTGAGTCGAGTCCGAGTATACTAATCCCATTAGCATACCTATAATGTGTTCTCTCACTACCTCTTAGTAAATATAGACACTCTACATGTCAAAGTACAAGTCTTGCCTAAACTTAATGCCTAGTTAAGTTTTATTGACTTACAAACCAGTTAAGCATCTGATCCCTAAACACTTCCAGTGTCAATCTCCTTAACTCATAAGGAGTGAAATATTTGCTCTCAAATGAAAGGACTATTATTCTATATACCAAATTATTATGCCAACGGTATACAATAATATAGTAATAAAAATTCCTTGTACAAGTAATGTTGATAATAATAATACAATGCTCTCACTCTCTCATCCTCTGAGTTACATTCAAGGGCATATTCCAAATAAGTTATGCATGTAAAATTGAGTCACTCTTCATGTAAGGTTGTCGTCTAGGGGGAGGGAACCATTTCTCTTTGCCTTCTGGATTGCCTCTTGGGCCTCCAGTTGAAATCCTAGAGCTGATGTTAATTGAATTGAACGGTATCTTTCTTGTGGGAGAGGCGCTTGGGTTCTTGTACCCAGTATTGAGGTGTTGTGTGCCTCAACTGATTATTCCATTATTGTCGAGGGTTATTATTCCTCTATTGATTCTTGCGATGTTATTGATATGCAGGAGGAGCATAATGTTGATATTGGGCATTGCTTCTTTTTTCCACAGATCTGTAGGGTTGTGCTTTCTGCTGCTTATAATTTGTTGTATCTAGGGCACAACTGTAGTCTTGGCACGTGACTCATTGGCCTTTATCTATTGTCAATATCATACTTAAAGCCTTGAGGTCAGAGAATATATCAAAAGTAGATATTTCATTAAGGTTATAAGACACATGTATAGCAGTGGTCTTAGTATCCCACCGAGCAGGGAGAGGTCTAAATATTTTGGGGTTTTCTCCTTTTGGGAGTATTCTTTTCCCAGCGCTTCAAGTTCACCGATAATGCCAGGTCAAGATCGTAATATCCGCATTTTTCTTTCCCTTGTATTTTTATTTTTGATGTATTTCTCGGTCGTAGTGACCCTCGTGTATCTTACAGTGTATCTTTTCTGTCATCTATTGATCTGATTCTCGTTATTGTTATACGGAACCGCTGTTTCGGGGTTGCCGTGTATCCATTCTATGTTTCGATGCGTCTTGAGATGTTTCGTTTAACGTCTCGTTCACATTCCGGTGTTTTGGACCGTTCATACTTCGTACCTAGCGCACGCTATTTTTTTTCTACATAGCGCACGCTAGGGGCCCCTTAGTAGCGCACGCTACGTTTGTTTCGTAGCGCGCGCTAGCGAGTTAGCCCTGGGAGTGGCAGTGCTGTTTTTCCAGCCTTCTGGACTAGCGTATTAGCGTACGCTACGTAGACTAGCACACGCTAATGTCGAGAGGCTAGCGCACGCTGATGATGCCCGGTAGCGTGCGCTAGCGTGAGTGTCCAGTACTGGACAGTTTACTACTGAACCCGGTCAGGTGCCAGTTAGCGCACGCTACGCTTGTATGGTAGCGCACGCTAACAGATCAAGTGAGTTCTGGAAAGTTTGTCACTGGACTCGACTGATGCCCAGGTAGCGCACGCTATTGGTCGATAGCGCGCGCTATCGATAGGTTATTAGCGCACGCTACATTTGGAGTAGCGCACGCTAACGGCCAGAAGTCTGGCTACTGGACTGGACGCTAACTACTTTGGCCTGTAATTTTATCCCGTTAGCGCACGCTAACCTTGAGGATTAGCGCGCGCTAACACTCCCTGGCTATATAAACCAGGGAGTTGACCCAGATGAACACATCATTTTCATTTCTTCTCTCCCCGCGACGCAGAACCTCTCCAGGCGAATTCCGAGCGATTCTTCCCTTTGATTATTTCAGGCATCCTCTACCTTGAGTTTTTGAAGTAGATTAACAACACCTACTTGTGTTCTTCATCATCAATCCAAGGTAAATCTCTTAGAACCCTACTTTTGGGCGATTTGGGGGTTTTGGGATTTTCTTCCGATCCGTTCCGTTTTGTTGGTGGATTCATGATGAATATGATTAAACTTGTCAATATCATTAGTTTCCCTACGGATTCATGGTATATTTTCATGGTTTTGCCGAATCGAGAGGGTTTGGTTGTGATCCGCCCTCATTGTTATTTTTGTACGAATATACATGAATCGTAGGCGGGTTTTCGGGTGTATTCCATTTCCGTATTCGTCTAGAGTTGGTTGTAATTATGTTCTTTGAATCGTTAGGTTCGGTTCCATTGATTCCTAGCATTCGTCGGTGCCGTTCGTTGTGTCGTCAATTATTCAAGGCAAGTATTTTTGGAAACCTTTATGCTTAACGTGAAATGGTAGTGTATATTGTGTGTGATTTGCTCACCTCGGGAGGGTCCGACGGGATCACGGAGGGAATCTATGGCTTCGTCCTGGATTCATGAGCTTGTTTCGCTAGCCAGCTCGGGAGGGTCCTTAGAGGCCTCAAGTGGGATTCGTGGCTTCGTCCCGATCCTAGGTGACGTGTGGTGCTTGATTTGTTTTATGAATGTGGCCAGCTCGGGAGGGTCCTTAGAGGCCTCGAGTGGGATTCGTGGCTTCCTCCCGGTCCTAGGCAAATTAATTGTGATTGTTTGTTTCCGGAAAAGACATGTCTGGTTTTGGTTTATGAAACGATATTGGTGCATGTACTATGAAACGTGTAAGCGATTGGTTTGCCTTGATTACTTGTACTAGCGTAATTGCTAACCCCTTTGGGGACCCGTTTTGGAGAAATTCTTGTTATGGATTTCAGGTTATGATTATCCGGACGAGCGAGCACCGGGACAGTACGAGGATGTTGGCCAGGGTCGTTGACATGTGCATTTGGGTCTTCTTATTTCTGTTGTTCATTTTGATTTGGTTGTTTCCACAGTTATAAACTTATAGATTGTACTCGCGAGTACTTAAGCTTTTCATTTCAAACTCCGTATTGTATTACTTTAAAATTGTTACATTGTCGGTTGATACTTATTTCGCCGGTTACTCCGTGTGTATCTTTTTATGTCATATCATTTAAATCTGTGTCCATGCTAACCGAGATGGTTAGTCGAGTGGAGTTTCCTTGCTTGTAGCCTGGTGGGTCCCATGTAGGGGTCCACGGCGGTGTAATATACTCCGAATATCTCGGGGTGTTACAGAAAATGGTATCAGAGCTCTAGGTTTATGGATACCTAGGCTTGTCGGTTATTTGGGTCTAGTCGTGTTTTGTTTCGCACATTGTCACACCGCTGCCGGCATCTCAGTACTTCCAGTGTTCGTAAGTTTCCTTACTCGATTCTTTACTTTCTCGTACTGTATTCCATTTCTTGGACTGTGATTATTCTCCCTCTTTTACTTATCATCGAGTTGCTTTTGCCACCTCTTATCGCCAAAGATGGATCCGGAAGGGGACGTGGTCGCGGTTGTGGCCGTGGGCCGGTCGAGGACGTGGGGCGGCCGGTGGGGCGGCCACGCCGCACTCTTCGAGGCCAGCGATCAGCGGCCGTCACGATCATGCTTCTTCTCGTGAGCGCGCCGATCTTGGTATCGCGGTCATTATGCAGCAAATGGTTAACCAAATGGCGGCTATAGCTCGGGTGGTCAGAACCCGATCGGGCCCATGCTAATCGGGCGGAGCGGATCGCCGGCTTCAGGATGTCATCAAGATGCATCCTCCTCGGTTCAGAGCTTCGGACCCGATCAGCTGGGAAGGGTGGATCAAGGAGATATCCAAAGTCTTCACTGCTACCAACTGCCCCGAGGACCGTAAGGTCCCTATTGCTCAATACTTTCTCACGGGAGATGCTACAGATTGGTGGGAGGCCGTTGGTCTCAAAGATCATGTTGCTTCGTGGACCGAATTCCAAGAATTTATGGAGACCGAATATTGTCCGTGGTCGGTCAGACAGGCTCGAGTGCATGCCTTCTATGATGCTCAACCACGGGATATTCCCGTATCCCAAGCTATTGCCGATTTTAACAAGGAGTTTGGTTATGTGAAAACCCAAGTTGTCGCTGAGAGCGACAAAATTTTCCATTTTTCCAGGAGGATGAAACTGTCCATTCGGGACTATATGTCTGGGCTCGTCTGTACTACCTTGAAGGATTATCAGAGTCGAGCTCTTGCTTATGATATGTCGGTGACGGCTAGCGATTTGGCTCGTGAGAGCTGTTAGGAATACTTGTTAGATTTTGATGATGTCATTAATTTAAAATCAAATGTTTATTAATTGACGAAATGTAAGGAAGAACCAAATGAGTATCTTCCATAGGCCAAAATGTGTTAAGTATAAAATTGGCAAAGTGTAAAGAAGAACCAAATGAGTGTCTTCTGTAGGCCAAAGTTAGTTAGGCTGAAAATCGGCTAAGTACTAAAGTACGTCTAGTCTATCGTGAGAAGTACAACCGACTCAATCGAGTAGCCACAGTCAACTAAAAATTTATCGAGAAGTTTGACCAGACTGCAGCCAAGGTACCTCGTGGAAGTCACCTGATCGGACAAGTCTCAAACGGTGAGCATGTGAGACGACCTACCTGCAGAGAAGTAAGCCGCACATCACTACTCAACTACAAACTAGTACTCCAAGTCCACGTCGGCATGCTTTGAAAAGTCAAATATTACGGAAAGCTCACATGCAACGTGAAGAGACAAATTGGAGTGATTCCCGCAAGAGATATGATTTATTTAAATCATCCTGACCCACCGTGAAGACTTTAAACCTTTTATATTCAAAAGATTCGGCGCTCACATGCAGAAGTCCTCACAACGGTCGGAAGATAAAATTAAATAATGGGAATCCAGCCTTGCAACGTTCAGAAAAGATTAAACAATGAAGTCTCCCTCCAACGGACGGATTTGTTCAGATTTGCAACGGCTACAAGGAAGAAGCTCAGAGATCGTGATCTATATATATCTGAAGATTTGAAACTGAGCAAACTACCGGTGCGAACATATACTCTAGCGATCAAAGCAAACAAAGCAATCTCAAGCAAACAAATAGCATCGTGAAAAAGAGCAGATCCAAAAAGTTCATATTCAAGGAAGCTCTTTAGTTGGAGAAGACAAACACTCTTGTCTTTAAATCTTGAGTAAGGGGTACTTCACTGGTTGAAGTAAGTGACTGTAAAGGCATCCGAGGATCGAGGATCAAGAGGTGCAAGGCAGTCAAGTGTGTACAACGGCACGGAAGTCCACTGGTTGGAAGCTGTTGTAGTGTGTTGTGAATCACTGTAATCTTTATCACTGGTTGACAATTATAGTGAATTCATCTCCAACTGGTTTGGAGAAAAGTGGATTAGTAGAGGATTACCCCACCTCTGAGACCACTATAACTGCCTGTGTTATTTACTGTTTTACTGCATCATACTCTAACTGCTGCATACATTGTTAAAGTGTTTCATTAGATTAATTTATATTCGTCATCAGCTGACTTCCGCACTTATTTAAGAACAAACGACTCCAAGTCATTTGTTTGATTATCAGCTGAAGAAACTCATTCTTCGGAAAAAGAGTTCAAGAGTTTCAACAAGTCTATTCACCCCCCCCTCTAGACTTGTTCCTGGACGACTTGTGACCTACAAGTGGTATCAGAGAGGTTGGTTCATATTTTTTTCCACGAACCAGATCTACTAGATATATCTTATCTCTCACGTTATAATGGAACACATGCACTCTAGACTACCTGTCTTTTTAGTTGACGAGTATGATCTCTGGAAGATAAGAATGCAGGCACATTTATCTTCAATACATGACGACATGTGGTGCATCATTGAAGACGGTCCATTCATTTTCGAGAAGGACAACACGCCCGAGGAAATCGCAGCTGGGAGGCCCGAAAAGATTCCTAAGAAGAGAACGGAGCTGACCCCGAAGAGAGAAAGTGGCCAATCTTGACTACAGGGCCTGTTATGTGCTATACCAAACTCTTGACAAATCCTCAATGGTCAAGATCAAAATTGTAAGAATGCCAAAGAGATATGGGACACATTAGCTCTAATGTGTGAAGGAACGGAGCTGATCAAGGAGAACAAGTTGTCAATAGCTATCCAAAAGTTTGACAACTTTAAAATGAAGAATGGTGAATCAATAGACCAAGTGGACACAAGGTTCACCGAAATTATCAACGAGATCAACTCCTGGGCAAAACTTATGGCAACAGGAAATGGCACTCAAGGTCCTCGGATCACTCAATCCCGAATGGAGCATGAAGGTGTAGCTATGAGAGAGTCCAAAGACTGAATAAGATAAAGATTCGGGAGTCTGTTCTCGATCTAAAGGCTTATGAGTTCGAGCTTCCAAGCTCATCCTCAATCGAGCCTGCAGAGAAGGGAATCGCATTTGCGGCCGAGTCCCTGCTAAGAGCACATGATGTGAAACCTCCAAATCCGCTAGATTTTGAGGAGGAAATGGCTTTCATTATGCAAAGGTTCAAGAACTTGAAAGAACTACTCCAAGTATAAGAAAAACTACAAGGAGAACCCAAGAAGGAACCAGAAGGCTGGAAGCTGGAAAGTTGAATGCTACAACTGTCATAAAATAGGACACATCCAAATGGATTGTCCCGAGCTCAAGAAGGATGAAACCAAGAAGGAGGTGGCCAGAAAGGAGGACAGAAGAAAAGCTCTCATCGGAGAAGACCAGGAGCATGTCGAATCAAGCAGCGGTTTCTTTTCTGATGACGACGAGGAGTATGATTGCCTGATGGCAAACTTGTCTGATGAAGAGGTAACCTCTAAACCTACCGGTTCAAATAATAGCTCAGCCATGTCACAAGATATGGATTTACATGAATCGGTAAATCAATTATTCAAAGATTTTGAAACACTTAAATCTGCACACCAAGCTGTATCAGCAGAGAAGACTAAGCTGCAAGATGAGAATAGGCAGCTGAAAAATGATTTCGAAAAACTCAGCCTAGATTTAAATAAGGTTGAGACAACTACAGCTGATTTTGAAAACCAGGCAAGTGCCAATACAGCTGAGATAGACCGGCTAAATATTTTACTAAAAGAAAAGTCAACTGCACTTGCTCATGCCAAAGCTGAGTTTACTAAGCTGGCACAGTTAAATAAAACTCAGGCGCAGGAAATAACCTCCCTGAAGGCGTCTTCAACTCTGGGCGAATTTTGTACTTATAAAAGGTCATTATACACCAAATCAGGCCTTGGATATGATTCTCACACTCCCTCTAGTTCTGAAACCAAGTTTATCAAGGGAGAAACAATGGTCTCGACTGCTGAGCCTGTGTATAAACCGACATTCAAAAACAGGCAACAGACAAGTCAAACGTCTAGGCTGCAGTCAGGTTATACCAGACAGCCACCTAGACAGCGACTAGGCAGTGGCCTGTGCAAAAGCAAGGCCAGCACAACATGCCCACTATTACCAACAACTTCCCAAAAATCGATTTCATAATGGGAGGGGCAGATGGAAACCTCAAGGTTATCCAAATTACAAAAACGAACAAGTGTGGAGACCACAAAGGTTTAATAAATGGTCTCAGCCTAGATTTAGAAATGGCCCACACTATTTTGAGGAATATCCGTATACAATCCAACCAGAGATTTAGACCTCGACCACGTGCACCGTATAAGGGTTATAATAATAATAACAATTCCTATAATCCAAGGAGAAATCAATTCTCCAGAAACCAACTAACCCCAAAGGACCCACACAAATTTGGGTACCTAAATCTCTGCTTGTTTAATTGCGTAAGAGGTGGAAGGACTACAACCACATCTCCTCAAGCTCAAATTTTGGAGGTGAAGAGTGGTTTGTAGACTGGATGCTCAAGGCACATGACCGGGAACAAGAGGATGCGACCAAATATATCAAGGAAAGAGGTCCCGATGTAACCTTTGGAGATAGCTCTAGAGGACAGACAAAAGACTTTGGAGAGCCGCACCGAGGAAACATTGTAATATCCAAAGTTCATTATGTCAAAGGTCTCAAATACAACCTCCCGAGCATAAGCCGATTCTGCGGACGAGAAGAATCTAGTAGTCTTCACCATCTTGAAGTGTATGGTGATAGACATCTTATCTGGAGAAATAAAGCTACAAGGTTTCCGAAGAAGAGATGTATACATGATTGATTGGAACACAGGAACACCTAACTCCTGTTTTCTATCCAAGACTGTAGCTGAGAATGGATGGCTGTGGCACAAAAGACTATGTCACCTGAACTTCAAAGCCATCAACAAGATTAGCTCTCAGAAGCTGGTCAGAGGACTTCCAAATGAAGTATTCAAGAAGGAAGCACTCTGTGATGCATGTCAGAAGGGAAAGCAGACCAAGGCATCGTTCAAGCCAGTGCAGCCTACAACGCTCACATCAAGGATCTTAGATCTACTCCACATGGATCTATTTGGTCCCATCAAGCCAAGGACTTTGAGCGGCAGAAAGCATGCTCTTGTGATTGTAGATGATTATTCAAGGTACACTTTGATCATTTTTCTATACAAGAAAAGTGAAACCTTGACCAAGTTACTCGAGTGCCGAGAAGGATCGAATGAGAAATCCCTCTCCATAATCAAGATCAGATCGACAGAGGAGGAGAGTTTCTCAACAAGGCGATAATCGATTTCGGCGATCGAATGGGATCCAAGCATGAGCTCTGCGGCAGACGCCCAGAGAATGGTGTTCTTGAAAGAAGGAACAGAACCACGAAGGAAGCGGCAAGGTCCATGATTGCGAGCGAGACCTACCCAGGTTACTGGGGTCAAGTCACAACACACTGTCACACCTGCACAGGAGTATGATAGTAGGGAGACATGGCAAAACTCCTATGAGGTTTGGAATAATAGAACTCCTCGTTGCTTACTTTCATGTTTTTGGTTGTAAGTGTTTCATCCACAACAACGGTAAAACACACTAAATGCCTTTGATGCTAAAAGCGATGATGGTCTATTTATGGGATATTCCCAAAGAAGCAAGGCATATAGAGTTTTCAACAAAAGAACCTTAGTTGTGGAGGAAACACCCCATGTTGTTTTTGATGAATCTACTGTTGAGTACAGAAACAACTTGAGCAAATTGAGAACAAGCTCAAGTCGGCAACCCTTGAAGAAGTCATTGTACATGACACTGGAATGGTGGACTCACTGCAGATCACCTGATGACCCAACTGCAGCTAATGAAGACCCAATCACAGATCAGACAGATCACCAAACCTATCCGATCCAGTTGCTTCTGAAGAAGACCCAGCAGGAGCTGATAAAGACTCATCTGCATTCAAGAACCAAGCTGCAGATGACAATGCGGTAGCTGATCTAGTTGCAGACCAGAATCCAGCAGATGCAGATAACCACCAGATCAATCCTACAGGGGAACAAACCCGGAAGAGGACGAGATCCCCAAATGGCTCAAGGATCATCCCATTCAGCAAATTATCGGAAAGTTGGTCGATGGAGTCAAGACAAGACAGTCAACTCTACCAGCGGGAATGGCAATGTTCTCATGTTTCATGTCACAAATTGAACCCAAGACGACAGAACAAGCCTTGGAAGATTATTCATGGATTAATGCCATGCAAGAGGAATTGGAGCAGATGGAGAGAAACAAAGTTTGGGAACTAACAGACAGACCCAATCACAAGAAAGTTATTGGCACCAAATGGGTGTATAAAAACAAAAGTGATGAAGACGGAGTGTTGTTAGGAATAAAGCCGGACTCGTAGCAAAAGGATATGCACAATGTGAGGGAATAGATTTTGATGAAACTTATGCACCTGTTGCAAGATTAGAAGCCATCAGACTATTCCTCGCATATGCTGCATTCAAGGATTTTGAAGTCTACCAGATGGATGTGAAAAGTGCGTTTCTGAATGGAATCCTAGAAGAAGAAGTCTTTGTAGAGCAACCCCGTGTTTTGTCAAAGGAGACAAAGTCTATAAGTCATTGAAGGCTCTGTATGGACTCAAGCAAGCACCGAGAGCATGGTATGAAACACCTGTCGTGTTTCTTGAGAAAAATGGATTTTGCAAAGGAAAAGTGGACAAGACCCTATTTAGAGTGGAGCACGAAGGCCACATACTAATAGTTGATTTATGTGGATGACATCATATTCGGGTCAACCAATCCAGAACTATGTGAGAAATTCTCCAACCTCATGCAAGGAGAATTCGAGATGAGTATGATGGGAAAGCTTAACTTCTTTCTCGGATTACAAGTTAGCGAGATGGAAAAAGGAATTTTCATCAACCGAGGCAAAGTATACCCGAGATCTCATCAAGAGATATGGAATGGAATCACCAAACCCGCAAGAATTCCAATGAGCACAAGTACTCACCGGATGCGAGCAGGCGGGAATATCGGTGGACTCAACCCACTACAGAGGACTCATCGGATCTCTTACGCCTCACGGCAAGCGTGCCGGACATCTCATATGCGGTTGGAGTTTGTGCAAGATTCCATCAAGCCAAGCAATCACACCTAGATGCAGCTAAGAGAATAATTAAGTACCTAAAGTCTACAATTAATGTTGGACTGTGGTACCCCAAAGATGACAACTTCGAGCTATCGGGATACTCTGATGCGGATTTCGCAGGATGCAAAATCAATAGGAAGAGCACTAGTGGAACGTGTCAATTCCTAGGAACCAGACTGATATCCTGGTTTAGCAAGAAGTAGGTTTCTAACTCTATCTCCACTACAGAGTCAGAATACCTAGCTGCAGTAGTGTTGTGCACAGATCCTATGGATCGACAACAATTAAGGGACTACAATATTATTGCCAACGAAGTTCCTATATGGTGTGACAACAATAGTGCTATTGCAATAACCAACAATCCGGTTTTGCACTCAAGGACAAAGCACATTGACGTTAAGCACCATTTCATTCGAGACCATGTGCTTAACAAAAGGGTTAGAGTTGAAAGAGTCAGCACAGACTACCAAATAGCTGACATCTTCACCAAACCCCTGCCAGAAGAAAGATTCCTAGAGCTGAGCAGAGACCTTGGATTACTAGATTGGGAATCTAGTTCTGAAGCAAGTTGAAGGAAGGATAAACCCACCCAGAATCAGCCTAAGCTGATGCAGGCGAGAAGACGAAGGCCGGTCGAAGCAACTTAGTCATGAGAATACCAGGCGAGAGGTCAAACTCACCTGTAGCAGAGTGGTCAACAGTCAACGAATCAGACCAGCTAAGTTCCCTAAACTGATCTCTAATTTTTAATTGTTATCTGTCATATTTATAATATTATTTTGGCTTAAGAAATAGCATTTAAAAATACATTTTATAAGCCAAGTGGCAATTTTAAATACACGCGTCACACGCCCATTTAATTAACCTCTACGGTGGCCAATCAGAATCAACCGTCAATTTTAAATGGGGCCACCGATTCAAATTTGAAATTCAAAAGAATATGAAAAGGCGTACCACCGTTTAAATTTATAATAAACTAATCCAAACGTCCTTTCATCTTCTTTATAAGGAAGAAAGCTTTTCACTTTCCTCTTTACGCTTTCAGAAACCCTAGAACTTACAGAGCAAAATACACACTAAAAATCCTAAAATCTTTTTGCGAAATGGCATCTTTTGTGGAGCAAACTTGAAGGCGATGAAGGACCAGGTCATCTTCTCCATGGTCGTCGATTTGAAGGATTACTGAAGCGAATCTAGAGGACTTTGATATGCTCGACTTAATCCGGCGATGAAGGTGACGGAATCTACCCGTTCTCGACATCAACCCTCAACACTTGTTCAAGGAAGATGTGGTTGAATTTTATCGCAACGCTTACCTGATTCAGCACGAGATTCAGAGCACGGTCGGTGGAGTACCAGTCACCATAGATACAGAGAAGATTCGCTCTGTATTCGGGATGAAACATCGCGGTTTGGCGGTCGAAGCGCTCAAACAATCACCCGCCGAAACATGGAAGACGATTAAGCTCGAAAATGTCCCTGAGAAATTGAAGTTTACAGCGAAGAGAAATGAGTTGAAGAGGGTCTATCGAGTCGCTCTGGACATCACAAACAAGATAGTCATGGGAATGGCAGGAAGCTATGACCAACTATCATCCTCAAAATTCATGGTGTTGGGTGCGTTAATTCAACGAGAGGAAGTTGATTGGGCCGATTATATTTTTAGGCAACTTGTTCGCGAGGTGAACAAGGTCGAATGGCTCGAGGGAGAGAAGAAGTTCAAGACTAAGTTGGCGTTCGGAACGCATCTTAGTTGGTTCTTGGAGCAGACTGGCGTGGCCAAGGGAAACATTGACCCTTTCCACCCAAACAAGAGGCTTGGTCACATGGACCATGATAAGAAGAAGGTTGGAGTCACTGGGAGGGCAGCCCAGTTATTGAAGGATTTGCCAGACTCAAGCTTTTGCCCAAGATACGATCTATCAGACTCGGACCAACCTGCAGCTGAGATCGGAACTGCAGTCGAGTCCGAGAATGAGTCTGACGATACACCTATCGCCATCCGTTTCAAGAGAAGGGGACCAGCCCCAGAAGGACCTTCCAACCTGCAGTCATCACCTGAACCCTCTCCAAAGAGGCCAAGGAAGCTGCAGTTCAGCGAAGGAGCGGCTGAGCACTATGCCACCCATCAGTTGATCACCGATTCATCGGACGGCTGCACTGGATACCGAAACCCGAATTGTACCTGTCATTACTCCTCCAGTGTACATGACCGAAGAAGAGGAAGCAGTCTTGTTATATCTATCCCTCAAGCATTACTCATTCAATCTTTTAGAAAATAATATTTTTAATCTCTCCATAGAACAACTTCACTTGTCAAGCCACAAGCGAAAAACACTCTTTCGTAAATATTTTTAAAGAGTGGAAAACTCTTAAAACCATGTCCTTTACAAATTTTCAAATTTTTGTTGAAACTAGTGGTTGGGAATACCCCCAAGCCACGGAGGATGTTCTGACCGATTTTTGCAAAGAGTCGATTTAACTTTACTCCTCCAGACAACCGGTTCATGTCACACTTTGAGACAAACATGGACCATTTTATCCACACTATAATGCTCAGTATTTTTGATGGTAGTTTTGGAGAGGAGGAGGAAGAGGAGAAAGTAGAAAAGGAGATTAGGATAGAAGAAGTTGATGAAGAGAATGAAATTATCAATTTGGTTGAGGAGGATGAAGAAGCAAAAGAACCTGAAGAAAACATACCAGTTGAAAAGGAGACAGAGGAGATTGAGAAAACAAAAGAAGTAGATGATGAAGAAGATGAAGAAGAAGGAGAAGAAGTGGAGCAGGAAAAAGAAGAAGAAGATAAGGAGAAGGATGAAGATGATGAAAGAGAAAAGGAGAAGGATGATGCTGAGAAAAATGATGATGATGATGATAATAATGATGATGGAGGTGAAGGAGGAGCTGGTGTGGCGGCTGGAGAAGAGAGAGAAAAAGATGAGGAGAAAGAAAAAGAGAAATCTGAAGAAGAAGAAGGGAAAGAGGAAGAAAGAGAAAAGGAGCCAGAGAAGGAGCCAGAGCCTACCAACGAAGCTGCAGAAAGGGTTGTTGTACCTCCCCGGTACACCAGCCTAGACGCCGAGCTGGCAGAGGACTCAGTCGGGGACCCCGGAGAAGACTCAATCGACCTGCACGGCCGCAGCCAGAGCCTGCAGCCTAGTGGCTCCATTGTGAAGGATCGGGAGAACACTCCCCATCAGCTCGGTTATCACCCACCATGGTTGGTGATCAAGCAAATTGTCGAGACACCATTGAGGCTGCTATCAACACAGTCACTCGACCTTGAGACCATTAATGCCAAGATTGACACCTGCTTGAGAGAGATCCTCGGCCTCCTCCTCCTACAAACAATGTAATGCCTTTTGGCATGTCGATTGGATGAGCCGCATGGAGCAACAATTGGCAACACTCATTGATCTTTGGCAAAAAGGGGGAAGAGAGGATTCGGGGAAGAGAGAAATCGAAGTAAGAAAAAGCGGGATGTCCCCGGCAGAAGGACCCTCTAGCCTAAAAAGGAAGGAAGTCGTAGATCAAGAAGACAAGGTGACCGGCTGAAGGGAAGCAGAAGGACCAGAGGCGGCTTTGAACCTACTCTTGAATGGGAAGGTGCGGAGCTATGGTATGTTGAAGATTTACGCCACTTGAAGCTCTTGAAATATGGGAGGCTGCTAGGAAGAAGTTAAATCGGAGACTTTTATGCAGGAACTACTTCAAGATGACAAACTCTCCCCACAGAGATTTTCATAAAGCTGGATGGAAGAGGTTCATCCTAAGCTTTGGGTCATTCTAAAGAAGTACGCAAAAGAGCAAAATGCATTTCCCATGATCCCTAAATTGAGTGAAGAAGCACCAATCCGCATGGATGGTGAACTTGATGAACTACAACTCCGGGGAGAAATCAAGCGAGTCGCCTTGAAAACAAATTCAGATCTCGGCGGGAGCAGGACTTCGCAGACTGGTTGTGAAGAGAAAGTATGGCCTTGCTCCGGTCAAGGTAAGACCTATCGGAGCCAAACCATTCGGACACACTTAGCGGCTATTCAAGAGGCGAGAGGAAGAGGCGGATGACCTTTTAATTATTTTCTTACTTGTAATTTCATTTTTACACTTAAAACAATCTTGTATAATTTCAATGATAAGTCGAAAATTTTATGAACAATCTGTTGAATGACAATTTTCCAGTTGTCTCAATATTAGATCGATTTCGCTTTGTCTTGCACTTAAGTGCAGACTTGGCCATTTGATTTCTTACTTAGTTTTGCCATCATCAAAATAGGGGGAATTTGTTAGGAATACTTGTTAGATTTTGATGATGTCATTAATTTAAAATCAAATGTTTATTAATTGGCGAAATGTAAGGAAGAACCAAATGAGTATCTTCCATAGGCCAAAATGTGTTAAGTATAAAATTGGCAAAGTGTAAAGAAGAACCAAATGAGTGTCTTCTGTAGGCCAAAGTTAGTTAGGTGAAAATCGGCTAAGTACTAAAGTACGGTCTAGTCTATCGAGAAGTACAGTGACTCAATCGAGTAGCCACAGTCAACTAAAAATTTATCGGAGAAGTTTGACCAGATGCGGCCCAAGGTACCTCGGGAAGTCACCCGATCGGACAAGTCTCAAACGGTGAGCAGTAGGACGACCTACTGCAGAGAAGTAAGCCGCACATCGGTCTACTCAACTACGGCTAGTACTCCAAGTCCACGTCGGCATGCTTTGAAAAGTCAAATATTACGGAAAGCTCACATGCAACGTGAAGAGACAAATTGGAGTGATTCCCAAGAGATATGATTTATTTAAATCATCGACCCACCGTGAAGACTTTAAACCTTTTATATTCAAAAGATTCGGCGCTCACATGCGTAAGTCCTCACAACGGTCGGAAGATAAAATTAAATAATGGGAATCCCGGCCTTGCAACGTTCGTAAAAGATTAAACAATGAAGTCTCCCTCCAACGGACGGATTTGTTCGATTTGCAACGGCTACAAGGAAGAAGCTCGAGAGATCGTGATCTATATATATCGAAGATTTGAAACCAGGCAAACTACCAGTGCGAACATATACTCTAGCGATCAAAGCAAACAAAGCAATCTCAAGCAAACAAATAGCATCGTGAAAAAGAGCAGATCCAAAAAGTTCATATTCAAGGAAGCTCTTTAGTTGGAGAAGACAAACACTCTTGTCTTTAAATCTTGAGTAAGGGGTACTTCACTGGTTGAAGTAAGTGATCAGAAGGCATCCGAGGATCGAGGATCAAGAGGTGCAAGGCGATCAGTGTGTACAACGGCACGGAAGTCCACTGGTTAGAAGCTGTTGTAGTGTGTTGTGAATCACTGTAATCTTTATCACTGGTTGACAATTATAGTGAATTCATCTCCAACTGGTTTGGAGAAAAGTGGATTAGTAGAGGATTACCCCACCTCTGAGACCACTATAACTGCCTGTGTTATTTACTATTTTACTGCATCATACTCTAACTGCTGCATACATTGTTAAAGTGTTTCATTAGATTAATTTATATTCGTCATCAGCTGACTTCCGCACTTATTTAAGAACAAACGACTCCAAGTCATTTGTTTGATTATCAGCTGAAGAAACTCATTCTTCGGAAAAGGAGTTCAAGAGTTTCAACAAGTCTATTCACCCCCCCCCCCCCCCCTCTAGACTTGTTCCTGGATGACTTGTGACCTACAAGAGCAAGAAGCAGAAGTCGGTCGGAAATTTTTCTGGTCCCAAGAGTGGAGGCCAGCAGAAATCTCAGGCTGCAAATATTTCTACGGGCGGTTCGGCTCGTTTCTCTGGGAGCTTTCGGAGTGCCGCCGGAACCGTCGTCCGAGACCCCAGATGCTTTAACTGTTGCAAGCCAGGCCACGTGAACCGGGATTGTCCTCGTCTACCTTTGACTTGTCATACTTGTGGTCAGTCGGGCCACAAAGCTTCTTTTTGCGAGAAGCTCAGACAGTTTCGCGGCGCCCGTTCTTCTCACCCAGCACCTATGGAGCCGAGTGTGAACCAGGGCTCATTTGCTCCGCCGCCTCCACCGAGTGCCGGCCGAGGTAGGGGTCGAGGTCAACTCGCTAGAGGAGGAGCTTCCAGTGTCGGCTCCGCCCAGCCGCGTATATACGAGATGAGGAGGGTCGATGACCCAGCAGCTACTGTGGCGACAGGTACCGTTCATATCCATTCTCATCCTGTCGGTGTGCTTTTTGATTCGGGTGCTACGCATTCATTCATTTCTCTAGAGTTTGTACGCCGTTTGAGTCTCGACTGCTTGTCACCTTGCGAGCCTTTCATCGTTAAACTTCCTAGCGGTGATAGAATTGTCGGTGATCGAGAAGTCCGGGACTGTTCTGTGATTATTTGTGAGAGGGCTTGGCTCTCTAATCTTATTGTCGTGGGTATCGAGGGTGATGATTTGATTCTCTGGGATGATTGGCTCGAGCGGCATGGCGCGATCATGAACTACCGCACGAGAATCATCACTATGTTAGCCGAGGACGGCACCGAACACTCTTTCGCAGGGCGAAAGAGGGGAAACCAGAAGTTCGTTATTAATGCTTTAAAGGCGATGAGTCTCCTGCGAAAGGGGTGTACTGGTTATTGGTGCTACGCCTTGAAGGCGGAGAATGGTGGAGTCGAGCTTTCGTCGATTCCAGTCGTTAGTGAGTTTCCTGATGTATTTCCTGACGAGTTGCCGGGATTGCCACCGGATCGTGAGGTTGAGTTTGTTATAGAATTAGAGCCGGGCGCGGCTCCGATTTCAAAGGCGCCGTATCGCATGGCACCTTCAGAGATGTCAGAGTTGAAGAAGTAGTTGAGTGAGCTTCTTGAGTCAGGGTATGTTCGACCGAGCGCCTCGCCTTGGGGTGCACCGGTCCTGTTTGTGCGGAAGAAGGATGGTTCACTACGTTTGTGTATCGACTATCGCGAACTAAACAAAGTGACCATCAAGAACAAGTATCCTTTGCCGAGGATTGATGACTTGTTCGATCAGTTGCAGGGAGCTGCGGTATTCTCGAAGATTGATTTAAAATCAGGGTACTATCAGCTCCGGGTGAGGGAGTCCGATGTGCCGAAAACGGCTTTTCGGACGAGATACGGACATTATGAGTTTGTAGTTATGCCTTTCAGATTAACTAATGCGCCGGCGGTGTTCATGCAGTTGATGAACAAAGTCTTTATCGAGTATTTGGATAAGTGTGTCGTCGTCTTCATTGACGATATTCTTATCTATTCGAGGAACGAGGAAGAGCATACCCATCATTTGCGGGTAGTGTTAGACATTTTGAGGACCGAGAAACTCTATGCAAAGTTCTCTAAATGTGGGTTCTGGCTGAAAGAAGTGATGTTTTTAGGTCACGTGATTTCAGCCGAGGGGGTTCGTGTGGATCCGCAGAAAATTGAGGCAGTGTTGGATTGGGCATCGCCCACAAATGTGAAGGAGGTCCGTAGTTTCTTGGGTTTGGCTGGCTACTACCGTAGGTTCGTCGAGGGTTTCTCAAAACTAGCTCGGCCACTTACACAGTTGCTCCAGAAATCCGAGAAGTTCGTCTGGACCGATGAGAGGCATTCGAGTTTTGAGGAGCTGAAGAAACGTTTGACTTCAGCCCATGTTTTGGAATTGCCATGTGGCAACGAGGGATTCGCCGTTTATAGCGATGCTTCGGGTCAGGGTCTTGGGTGCGTATTGATGCAGCACGGCAAGACCATTGCCTATGCGTCGAGACAGTTGAGGCCGTATGAGCTTAACTACCCTACTCACGACTTGGAGTTAGTGGCAGTTGTCTTTGCGCTCAAGATTTGGCGTCACTATCTTTTCGGCTCTGCGTGTCAGATTTTTACCGATCATAAAAGTCTGAAATACATATTTACTCAGCGGGAGTTGAATATGAGGCAGAGAAGGTGGTTAGAGCTCATTAAGGATTATGACCTCGAAATCCTTTATCATCCGGGCAAGGCGAACGTCATGGCCGACGCCTTGAGTCGGAAACCGATTGCGTTGCGAACGCTTGAGGTCTTTACGTCTCAGTCTGAGCTTCGGCGGGCTTTGATTGAGTTTGATATTGAGGTTTTGTTGCATGGAGTTGTCGGGCAACTTTGTGCTCTAGAGATTTCGTCGTCTTTGATCGATGAAATTAAGCTGAAGCAATTAGAGGACCCGATGATTACTCAAATCCGAGAGAACGTTCTTAAGGGAAAGTCTCCTGGATTTGTGATTCACGAGGATGGTGTTTTGAGATTCCAGAGTCGGCTTTGTGTGCCGAACGACCCAGAGTTGCGATAGAGTATTTTGCGTGAGGCCCATGCTACACCTTATTCCGTTCATCTTGGTTCGAGTAAGATGTACAAGGACCTGAGGAGGAATTTCTGGTGGAATGATATGAAGGTGGAAGTCGCACGGTTTGTAGCGAGATGTTTGACTTGTCAGTAGGTCAAAATCGAGCATCAGCGGCCGGCTGGGTTATTACAGTCACTTCCCATTCCAAAATGGAAATGGGAAGATATATCGATGGATTTTGTTACGAATTTGCCGAGATCGAGGTCGGGCATGAATATGGTATGGGTGATTGTTGATCGTCTGACCAAGTCGGCACATTTTCTGGGCATCAAGGACACTTGGGGTCCAGAAAAATTGGCTCGTGTATTTATCGCGCAGATTGTGAGGCTTCACGGTACTCCGAAGTCTATTGTTTCGGATCGTGATGGCCGTTTTGTATCGCACTTTTGGCAGGCGGTGCATAAGGCGTTGGGTACCCGTTTGCATTTGAGTACCTCGTTTCATCCCCAGTCAGATGGACAGTCAGAACGCACTATCCAGACATTCGAGGACATGTTGCGTGCTTGTGCCCTCGATTGGAGCAGCGACTGGGAGGAGCATTTGCCATTGATCGAATTCACGTACAAAAATAGTTGGCACGCGTCGATTCGGATGGCACCGTACGAGGCACTTTATGGGCGGCGATGTCGGTCACCGATTTGTTGGAGTGAGGCGTCCGATTTGGTCGGGACCGAGCCGGATGTCATTTTAGAGACGAGGCGGAAGATAGAATTAATTCGGGAACGGATGTTGTCGGCCTAGAGTCGACAGAAGTCATACGCCGATGTCCGTCGTCGACCTTTAGAATTTGAGGTGGGAGACCACGTTTTGCTGAAGGTGTCGCCGACGAGAGGAGTTTTCCGTTTCGGGAAGAAGGGAAAGCTGAGTCCGAGGTTTATTGGACCCTTTGAGATTCTTGAGCGAGTCGGTGGGTTAGCATACCGTTTGGCGTTACCCCCGACCTTGAGTCATGTTCATAGCGTTTTTCATGTTTCCCAGCTGAGGAAATATATCCCAGATCCTAGTCACGTCATCGATTATGGTGAGATTGATGTCGCCGAGGATATTACTTTTGAGGAACGTCCTTTGAAGATTTTAGAGCATCGGGAGAAACGACTGAGGCATAAGACCATCCCTTTGGTCAAGGTGCAGTGGTCGAGACACGGAGTCGAGGAGTCAACTTGGGAAACCGAGGATAGCATGCGTGCTAGATACCCTGAGTTGTTTGTTTCTTAAGTTTCGGGACGAAACTTGTTTTTAGAGGGGTAGAATGTAATATCCGCATTTTTCTTTCCCTTGTATTTTTATTTTTGATGTATTTCTCGGTCGTAGTGACCCTCGTGTATCTTACAGTGTATCTTTTCCGTCATCTATTGATCTGATTCTCGTTATTGTTATACGGAACCGCTGTTTCGGGGTTTCCGTGTATCCATTCTATGTTTCGATGCGTCTTGAGATGTTCCGTTTAATGTCTCGTTCACATTCCGGTGTTTTGAACCGTTCATACTTCGTACCTAGCGCACGCTATTTTTTTTCTACATAGCGCACGCTAGGGGCCCCTTAGTAGCGCACGCTACGTTTGTTTAAATAGCGCTAGCGAGTTAGCCCCAGGAGTGGCGATCTTGTTTTCCGGTATACGGACTAGCATATTAGCGTACGCTACGTAGACTAGCGCACGCTAATGTCGAGAGGCTAGCGCACACTGATGATGCCCGGTAGCGTGCGCTAGCGTGAGTGTCGATCTTGGGCGATTTACTCACGAACCCGTCAGTGCGATTAAGCGCCGCTACGCTTGTATGGTAGCGCATGCTAACGGATCAAGTGAGTTACGGGATTTGTCCTTTGGACTCGATCGATGCCAGTAGCGCACGCTATTGGTCGATAGCGCGCGCTACCGATAGGTTATTAGCGCACGCTACATTTGGAGTAGCGCACGCTAATGGCCAGAAGTCTGGCTACTGGACTGGACGCTAACTACTTTGGCCTATAATTTTATCCCGTTAGCGCACGCTAACCTTGAGGATTAGCGCGCGCTAACACTCCCTGGCTATATAAACCAGGGAGTTGACCCAGATGAACACATCATTTTCATTTCTTCTCTCCCCGCGACGCAGAACCTCTCCAGGCGAATTCCGAGCGATTCTTCCCTTTGATTATTTCAGGCATCCTCTACCTTGAGTTTTTGAAGTAGATTAACAACACCTACTTGTGTTCTTCATCATCAATCCAAGGTAAATCTCTTAGAACCCTATTTTTGGGCGATTTGGGGGTTTTGGGATTTTCTTCCGATCCATTCCGTTTTGTTGGTGGATTCATGATGAATATGATTAAACTTGTCAATATCATTAGTTTCCCTACGGATTCATGGTATATTTTCATGGTTTTGCGGAATCAAGAGGGTTTGGTTGTGATCCGCCCTCGTTGTTATTTTTGTACGAATATACATGAATCGTAGGCGGGTTTTCGGGTGTATTCCATTTCCGTATTCGTCTAGAGTTGGTTGTAATTATGTTCTTCGAATCGTTAGGTTCGGTTCCGTTGATTCCTAGCATTCGTCGGTGCCGTTCGTTGTGTCGTCAATTATTCAAGGCAAGTATTTTTGGAAACCTTTATGCTTAACGTGAAATGGTAGTGTATATTGTGTGTGATTTGCTCACCTCGGGAGGGTCCGACGGGATCACGGAGGGAATCTATGGCTTCGTCCTGGATTCATGAGCTTGTTTCGCTAGCCAGCTCGGGAGGGTCCTTAGAGGCCTCGAGTGGGATTCGTGGCTTCGTCCCGGTCCTAGGTGACGTGTGGTGCTTGATTTGTTTTATGAATGTGGCCAGCTCGGGAGGGTCCTTAGAGGCCTCGAGTGGGATTCGTGGCTTCGTCCCGGTCCTAGGCAAATTAATTGTATTTGTTTGTTTAGGAAAAGACATGTCTGGTTTTGGTTTATGAAATGATATTGGTGCATGTACTATGAAACGTGTAAGCGATTGGTTTGCCTTGATTACTTGTACTAGCGTAATTGCTAACCCCTTTGGGGACCCGTTTTGGGGAAATTCTTGTTATGGATTTGTGTTATGATTATCCCGGACGGCGAGCACCGGGACGATGCGAGGATGTTGGCGTGGTCGTTGACATGTGCATTTGGGTCTTCTTATTTCTGTTGTTCATTTCGATTTGGTTGTTTCCACAGTTAAAAACTTATAGATTGTACTCGCGAGTACTTAGGCTTTTCATTTCAAACTCCGTATTGTATTACTTTAAAATTGTTACATTATCGGTTGATACTTATTTCGCCGGTTACTCCGTGTGTATCTTTTTATGTCATATCATTTAAATGTGTGTCCATGCTAACCGAGATGGTTAGTCGAGTGGAGTTTCCTTGCTTGTAGCCTGGTGGGTCCCATGTAGGGGTCCACGGCGCTGTAATATACTCCGAATATCTCGGGGTGTTACAAAGATCCTCTAGAGTTTCTGAAGATCTCATTTCAAAATACTCAATTTTTTTTAGTAAGTTTAGAAATTTTATTTTCTTTGGAGAGCTCAGTGCCCTTGCATATACTCTTGAGTTTATCCCAGAGATTTTATTGGGTTGGTACCGCCATAGAAGGGGGGTTGAATAGTATGGTGAAGAGTAATGAACTCTTTTTGTATGTCGAAGCGATAAGTACGTGCAGAATTAAATGACAGAGAATTATGCAGGTTCGGCCCTAACTGGCTTACGTCATTTGTCCTTCATTATTTTTTTTATATAAGTTCAAGATAAACCTTTCCGCCTTGTCTTCGATATGTCTGAGGTAAGCTATTACAATCTTATCTTTTATTGGTCCAAGATAAACCGTTACAGTATTGTCTTCTATCGGTCCAAGATAAATCATTTCTCCTTTTCTATCGAACAAGGAAACAACCTTTAATGCTTTCTATCGGTACTATAAAAAACTCATCAGATTTAGATTATGATTCTAACAATGCCGGATCCATAATCCTAATAACACCGAATCAAAACTACAATTCTTTTTTTCCTCTCGTATATGCATGAGTGAATCAAACACTCAAACTCTTAACAATTTAACTCAATAACAACAACAAATAGTGTATACAATAATCCCAGGTTCAGATATTCTTGGAATTGTTGTGTGTTGTTGTATGTAGAATACCAAATTAACTGGTAGTTAAAGGCTTCGAAGCCTCGAATAGCCGTTGGTGCCTGCTCATTCATAGTGTACGCTATACTGACCTCTTAGCGTATGTTAAGAACATTGCGTACGTAAAACTTGCAAGGTTACATATGTTAGCATCTGTTCAGTGCAGTCTAGTAGCTACGTTTCTTCCTTTGCATATGTTATATCCTTAAGTTATAATTTTCAAATGAATTTGTTAAATCCTTAAGTTCTTTTTGGACTTTTAGTAAATCATCCTTTAATTTATTTTCTTTTTCTAAGCAAAACGAATGATCATTTTAATTTAATTTTCTCTTTTCTTGTAAATTAGAGATTTCATCTTCCAATATTTTATTTTTAAATTTAAGAGATTTATATCTTTAAGCGAATATAAAAATCCTTATGCAATAATTCAAAAGCGTTAAAAAGTTCGTCTTGAGACGAGTACTTACCTGACTTTCGTTGTCGCTGTCATCATAAGAGATCCTTGTTATGAGTGCGAGATTTGTATGGACTTTCTCATATTCTTTATTATAGTCACTCCAGGTGGATATATATGCTTTATTTTTGGAAATTGAACCACAATAGTTTTTCGCAAAGTGACCGGGTTTTCTGCAATTTCAATCATTATTTGTTGAACCTTTTTTACTCATTTAGGGCTTGCAAGTTGATGTCTTTTATCCTCCAGTTTTATATATTTTGATACTTATAGATATTTTGGCGTAGAATTCCGATTCTACATCATCATCATTTATCATGTTTTTTCTTCATTATCCGACATCTTTTTAGCATTAAATCTATGGATTTCTCCTTGGGCTTCGGTTTGGCATTTCATGATTTAAGCACGATCTCATAATTTATTAGCGAATCAACAAGGGAGCTAAAATCTAACGTGTTGAGGTTATTTAATTCCATAATATATGTGGCCGTCCATCCCATTCAGGAGGTAGTGATCGTAATATTTTCTTCACTTTTTCACTACTCGATAATGATTTTTCAAAGCAAGCCAGTCCATTTGTGATGACGGGAAATCGGTCGAGCATGTTTGATATGGACTCGTGATCTTTCATCATGAATAACTCGTAGTCATGGAGAAGCATATTTATCTTTGTCTTTTTTACTTGAGTTGTTCCTTGGTGAGTTACCTCGAGCATTTCCCAAATTTCTTTGGCACTTTCACACGAAAAGATTCGATTGTGTTCTTTTGGATTTAGAGCAAAATATAACAATTGTGTGGCTTTACAATTGTAATGGTCGGTTTTCCAATCCTCCTCAGTATATTCTTCAAAACTTTTGAGAGAGCTGTCGGATTTCATAGGAACATTTGGACCAAGGCAAATTATCTTCCAAATTTCGATCTCGTATTCTCGAAAAAAATTGACAATATTTTTCTTCCATATCATAAAATTTGATCCATCGAAAAATGATGGTCGGTTTAAGGTAAAACCTTATTCCAGAGCAAAAGTACATGCGGTCAGATCTTTTCTCCATGGATGTTATGCCGACTAGTTAGAGACCGCTCCGATACCAATTGTTGGGTTGGTACCGACACTAGAAGGGGGTTTGAATAGTGTGGTCAACAGTAAAAACTCTTTTCACATGCGGAAGCGATAGATACGTGCGGAATTTAAATGATATGGAGATTTATAGAGGTTCGGCCCTAACAGGCTTACGTCCTCTGTCCTTCGTTATCTTTTTTTATAGGTTCAAGATAAACTTTTCCGCCTTGTCTTCGATTGGTCTGAGGTAAACTGTTACAATATTGTCTTCTAACTGTCCAAAATAAACCATTACAGTCCTGTCTTCTCTCGGTCTAAGATAAACCATTTTTTTTCTATCGGGCAAGGAAAAAAACTTTCTGTTTTTCAAACGGTACTAGAAAAATCTCACCGTATTTACATTATGATTCGAACAATATTGGATCTACGATCTTAATAATACCGAATCAAATATACAATCTTTTCTTTCCTCTTGTGTATGTATGAGTGAACCAAACACTCAAACTCTTAACAATTTAGCTTAATAACAATGAATAGTGTACACAATAATCTCAGATGTGTATGAATTATTCTGGGAGTTGTTGTGTGTTGTTGTATATAGAAATGAATTGGCATTTATATGATCCAAATCCTCAACTAGCTATTGCTGCCTGCTCAATCATAGCATACGCTATACTGTCCTCTTGGCGTACGTTAAGAACATTGCGTATGTAAAACTTGTAAGGTTATGTACATTAACATCTCTTTAGTGCAGTCCAGTAGCTACGCTTCTTCCTTTATGTACGTTATATATTCACGTTGCATATGTTAAGTACAACGGGCATATGAACATTGTACAAGTTCACCTTCTAGATTCTTCCAATGGGCTGATATTTGAATTCGTATTTCATAGCGGCTCTAATAGATAGCTCATGGCGTACATTAGTTTGTGCATGTAGCATATGTTGTGCTTTGATCTTGCGTGCGTTAACATGCCTTAATGTCATCATTCGGACTTCTTCTGATTAAATATTATGTATGTTAACTTGGCTTGGTTACGTACTTTGAGCATGCTAACTTGGCTGGTTCAGCTGGGTATAGTTTTACGTACGTTAGCTATGAGGCTTAGCATACGTCTGTGCTTTTGTTTTAATTCTTTAATCTTTTGTCCAGCCCGTGTGTCTTCCACTGCTTGTTGATTAATTGTTATTTTTCTTTGATCATCAACACATCATCAAAATCCTTTAATATATTTCTGTGGAATAAAATGTTCCAACAGATTTGGCTGTGTTACTGCCGTTTACCTTGGAGAAAGAGCCTTTGTCAAGACTGACTAACAACACATTCTTGGCGATGTTGTCTAGTTGCTCGCTTCCTGTCATCAGTTGTCCACTGATCTCACGGCTTCTACAGCATCTCTGCATAGGCTTGGCATTCCATCTGTGTCGCTGTAATGACCTTCCTTATGCTGATAGTTCCTTCCTGTATCGTGAAGCACGTCTCTTCGTGCATGGAAGCAAGATGTGCTTCCATTCTAATTCTCAATCATCGAATTCGTTAACGGAAAGAATTGAAACTTTATTCATCAATGAGGAATCTATGTAGAGAGATAAGAGATGATTTTGAAAAGTAAAATTATGCAGTTTTTGAAAGCTAGTGATTATGAATCTAAATCAGGTGAAAACCGATTTATTCTTTACAGAACTAATCTCTCTGATACCACTTATTGGTCACAGTATACTTATATAATAGCTTGGGGTGAATAAGCTATACTTTTTTTGAAGATTTTGCGTAGCGGAATTCTATACGTAAGTTGTTGTAATTACAGTAACTGATGTTCTCCTGTAGGCTTGGTGCTTATAGGGTTCTACAGTATAATGATAATAAAATCATATGAAATAATGCAGAAGTGAGTAAGTAGAGACACAGTATGTAATGTGGTTCGAGGCAATGTCCACAGGTTCTCCACACAGGGGGGTGTTTATTAAAATCAATTCGTACACACCTGTATGTTTTTAACTAAAACTTCTCAAGCTGTATCTTTCACATAAATTGATATACTTGCCTGTAGCTTGAGCCGTTCACGCAAATTGGTTGTAGGCTTTCTGAACTCAGGCCTCATCTCATACAAATTGAAGCTTCGTTTTCCTGAACATTCTTTATTACACAGAGGTTGGAATGCGCTCCCTTTTTTAGTTCACATAGGGCTAACTCTTAATGTCAATTATGATCGATCAAGTCTTTGAACAACAATTGTAGACTTTTAAGTCGCTTGTAGTGTGCTGTTCTCTTTCGTTTAGAACTGTCAATCTCTTCAATATAGAATATGGTTGTCGGCTTGAAGAGTGTTTGATCTTTTGATTGCTACTTTTTCACAAGTAGTTTCAGTGGTGAGAGCAACTACTCTGATTGGGCTATTTATAACCTCGAAAATAGATCTGTTATAAATAGACGCTGCCTGGTTGGTGAGATGTGGACACTTCATATTGATGACTTAGTGAATGTTTAAATTGAAGTAATCCCTCTTATCAGCATTGAATGCTTCATAAATTCTTTACCTTCATTAAATGATCTGTAAGACACAGTCTTCGGCCATATTAAATATTTTCTCCATCAATATTAATGCTCTTCAAACCCTTGAATACTTCTTTGAAGTGTTAGTAATTTCCTGTTAATTTTATATTTTATTTTTTCTAAGTAAAGTGCATACAATATTATTGTTGTAGTTAACCAGGAGCTATTTGCTATAAATATCTCGAATTTTATTATGCTGTTGGATGAACACTGTTTGATCATGACTGTGAAGTCAGTTGTATGATATGCATTGTGGTTTGTGTTTGGTATATTTTGAGTAATATTTTTATTAGTATTTCATGTATATAATTGTGCGTTTTGTGTGATAATTTATCATTTTTACCATATATTTATATTATTTCATTTGTTAGAATTTTCTATAATTTTGTGTCATTTTTGAATAATTAATTAGAATTAAATTATATCTGAAGGTTAACCAACCGATACAAGACAGATCAATTGGTTCAAGGACGATATTTTTTCAAAATTTAAATATAGTCACGACTGGTATCATTTTATTCGTCTCGTCTGTTGAAATATTTTATTTCAAATATTCATTAATAGAGTTTTAATGATTAGTTGTTAGATAAAGAAAAACAACAAGGAAGCAAAACAAAACAACGAAGAAATCGAAGAAGCAAAAAGGTGGAATTAACAAGCTTAGCGCGGTCTATGAGCGTGCACGCTATCGAGGCATCTAACGTACGTAATGCATATAGTATAACGTACGTAATGAGAATTCAAATCAGATGAACGTTGGAAGATTCCGGGTCAAAGTCAAGCAATCAACGGATACTTTGACAAATGCAGGCAATGGCTATATGTGATTAACGTAAGTTAAAGCATATACTTAACATACGCTATGGAGACAGCATAACGTACGTAATATGAAGTGACAACATACGTAATAGAAGAAACGAAAGCTGCTGGACTGATACTGGAAGTCGATAACGTACGCTACAGGACATGTATAACGTACGTAATGAGCCAAAACGCACGCTATGAAGAAAGGCTAGCGCACGCTAACAAGTTAAAAGTGACTAACGGCTAGTTAGATAAAAATGGCTATAAATATAAACCATTTGGTATCAAACCACATAACAACATTGAGCAAAGCATTCATACTTGAGATATCATTGTAATCATTCTAGTTGTTGTATTTGAGCTTATATTGTTTAGTGATTGAGTGTTATACATGAAGTCATACAAGAGAGGAAAAAGAAATGATACGATTGGATTCGGTGTTATTAGGATCAAGGATCCGTTAGTGTTAGAATCGTAATCGATATCGACGTGAGGTTTATCTAGTACCCATAGAAAGCTAGATTGGTTGATTCCTTGTCCAATAGAAAAGGAAAACCGTTTAACTTGGACCGACATAAAGACAAGTGATTGAACGGTTTACTCGGACCGATAGAAGAAGAGTTTGTAATGGTTATCCCTAGACCGATAGAAGAGAGGTGCAGAGGTTTATCTTTGGACTATTGAAAAAGATACCAAGTGTAACACCCCGAGATATTCGGAATAATTACAGCGCCGTAAACCCTTTAAGTAAGGATTTACAAGGCTAATTAAAAGAAATGTAAATATAATCCAACAGTACCACAAATTCAAAATACAAAACCGGTTCCAACTGATCCATTGAGTTAATTAATACAACCATATCGAAATGATATTATTAAGACATGCGTACTCGAGTATTAGAATAATTCAAAAGACAAATCACAATGAACATCACTGAGCCCCTTCGTCGTCACATCGGTACTGTGGATGTTTTCCCGCTCCTCGACTACCTGAACATCAAAACAAATGTTCACTCCCCGAAGGGGTTAGCAAAACGATGTTAGAACAAGTATCATATTAATCAAATCGAATATGCAACCAAATGCATAACAGAATACACAACACGGACTTCCGCTACCGGAATCCAATAATGCGAATCCACAAGATTCCATTAACACAGTATGGGAATTCCAATGATCCAACGCCCTCAGCATAGATCCCAAGATGATCCCATCGGACCAACATGAGGTGGAAAAACCCGTCCAATGATCCAGCGCCCTCAGCGTAGATCCCAAGATGATCCCGTCGGACCAACACGAGGTGGACATCCGATCCAGTGCCCTCAGCATAGATCGTACAACATACACAAACACAACTCATGCATACACATATGCAAAATCGCTATGTCCATCAACATGAACATACAAACACTTGATAACGAATATCATGACAATTCAATAAAATAAATCCCATGTTCAACAACATGAATAAACCACATGCATGCTCAAAATACCAACATGAACAAATTACGATACTTGCCTCAAAGATGGCAAGAACTAATCACTCTGATGATCTCAACACTCTCGAAGGTCGCCTCCTTCGATCAAACGTAGCAAGCTCGAACCATAACAAAAGAAATAATATAGAAATCATCTCATGTCGTACGAATGTCTAACAATCCGATCTAAGGCCGAAAGCACTTAAAATGTAATTTGCCTGAACTACTTAGCGTACGCTACGTATTCTACGTAATGTGCGTTAAGCCTGCTCGTTAGCATATGTAAACGACGAAGTCTAGCGTACGCTAACTATGTACTGACAGTCCCCTCTGATCAGCCGACTGACTCGCCTGATAACATAATGCACGTTACGTACTAAGCGTAGTGTACGTTAACTGATGCCCGATAGCGCACGTTAATATACATATCTTAGCGTGCGCTAACCGTGCATGGCAGTTCACTACTGGGCAGCAGACTAGATCTAATGGTGATGAAACTCATGAAATCTTCAGTGTTAATACATATCATCTCCATGCATATCATGCTCATACGGTTTATGAATGATCTTTACGGATTAAACGACTTCGAGATACAAGGATACGTATAATCATCACAAAACCATCATTCATCTTGATCTTCAAGAAAATATCCTAAGTTCAATCCATTCTATGTCCCAAAAATTATAATTCCATTATGTAAAATCATAAGAACTTTATAATCTCCATAAATAGGCCATAATCGGTTTAATAGCTTCATGAATGTGCTTCGGAGTTCAAACACTAAAAGGTTCAATGGTCTAAACGATGACGAAGTACCGAAACATCGAAAATATCCTTCTAACAACATGATGTTCAACTACGTACGAATTTATCTGACTAGATAATCTCAAAACATGTTCCAAAACATCCTTAAGAATACTACTCCAGTTGGTGAAGAATCACCTACCTCAAAATAGTGAAGAACAAGGAGGAACTTGAAGAATTCCAACACCGAGAGCTTGAACACCAATCTCCAATGATCTATAATCTTCAAACTCATGATACGATGATGATATGAGAGGTTTAGGATGGAGGAAGTAACTCTCTAAGTCTAAGAATTCGGATATGGGAAGTGAAGAAGTCTGAAAAATGAAAAATGGTGTTGTCCTATATATAGAAAATGGTTATTAGCGCGCGCTAGTCCATATCCATAGTGTGCGCTAACGGCCATACGAAGCTTACTGACCTCATTGCACCCAACATTTAGCATGCGCTATCCTCATACCAGTAGCATGCGCTACAGCGTTAACTCGGCTTTTCCCAAAAGCCGTCCAGGTTCATCCCGACATGATCCGACTAAGATCCACGACTGATCTCACATACCACCCTATCTTAATCATGTTGACTACGTATAGCGTGCGCTAAGGTTCATACATAGCATACGCTATGAAACCCAATTTAGTGTACGCTACGCCTAGTCGATAGCGTGCGCTACATGTGCAGAAATCACAATTTAGAACACATTCATGCAATCATATGCTCAACAACACCGGATCATGAAATACGGAGAATAATACTCAGATCAAAATGCAACAAATACAATATCACAAGGTTCAAATACACATCATAAATCTCGGGTATTACATCCTCTCTCCCTAAAAAGAAGTTTCGTCCCGAAACTTAAGATGAAAACAACTTCGGATACCTAGTCTTCATATTGTCCTCCGTTTCCCAAATGGCCTCTTCAACTCCGTGTCGTGACCATTGTACTTTAACCAAGTGTATTGGTTTATTCCTCAATTGTTTGATCCGACTCTCAAGTATCTTGATTGGTCTCTCTTCGAAGGTGCTGTCATTAGATATCTCGATCTCATCGAAATCAATAATATGACTGGGATATGGTACATACTTCCGCAATTTGGATACGTGAAACACATTGTGAACGTAACTCAGCGATGGCGGTAAGGCCACCCTGTATGCTAAATCCCCAACTCTCTCGAGGATCTCAAATGGTCCGATATATCTCGGACTTAGCTTACCTTTCCTCCCAAAACGAAAAATTCCTCATGTAGGAGACACCTTCAATAGTACGTGGTCCCCAATGTCGAACTCTAGAGGGCGACGACGCACATCTGCATAAGAATTCTGTCGACTCTGGGCAGTCAACAGTCTTTCCCGAATCAAAGCTATCTTCTCTTGAGTCGGAACTATCAATTCCGGTTCCGTCCCGATCAAGTCCGAAGAATCATCCCAGCATAGGGGTGATCGGCATCTTCTCCCGTACAAAGCTTCAAATGGTGCCATCTTAATAGAAGCATGCCAACTATTGTTGTAGGTGAATTCAATAAAGGGCAAATGAACTTCCCAATCAGTTGACCAATCCAAGGCACAAGATCTAAGCATGTCTTCTACGGTTTGTATCGTCCTTTCGGACTGACCGTCCGTCTGAGGATGATAAGCCATGCTAAAGTTCAGCTCGGTCCCCAAAGCCCTGTGAACTGCCTTCCAGAAGTGCGACACGAAGCGACCATCTCGATCTGAAATAATGGTCTTCGGCGTCCCATGCAATCTGACTACCTCTACAATAAATACTCGTGTCAATTTCTCGGGTCCCCACGTGTCTTTAATTCCTAGGAAATGAGCTGACTTGGTCAGTCGATCAACTACAACCCAAATCATGTTCATTCCCGTCTTGGTCCTTGGCATATTGGTGATGAAATCCATCGAGATATCCTCCCACTTCCACTCAGAAATCAGAAGTGGTTTCAATATTTCGGCAGGCCGCTGATGTTCAATCTTAACCTGCTGACAATTCAAACACTTCGAAACATACTCTGCTATATCCTTATTCATATTTCCCCACCAGAAGTTTTGTTTTAGATCCTTATACATCTTACTGCTGCCCGAGTGAATAGAATAGGGTGCGCTGTGAGCTTCCTTCAGAATTGTCCGTCTCAAATCATCATCATCGGGAATGCAAAGTCGAATCTGAAATCTCAGAACTCCATCATCTTGTATCACGAATCCTGGGGCCTTTCCTTTCTTTACCTCGTCACATAACCGAAGAATCATAGAATCGTTCAACTGCTTAGATTTGATTTCCTCGACTAGTGACGAAGTTAGTTCCATCACATATAGTTGCCCTTGGATTCCTGGTGACCATACTTCAATCCCTTCGCGGATCAGTTCTCATTGAATGCTGGTTTGGGACGTAAGTGCTTCCAACACTCGAAGAGAAACAGGTTTACGGCTCAGTGCATCAGCTACTACGTTTGCTTTACCCGGATGATAGAGGATTTCCAAGTCGTAATCCTTGATCAATTCCAGCCACCTTCTCTGCCTCATGTTTAATTCCTTCTGACTGAAAATATACTTGAGGCTCTAATGATCTGTAAAGATCTGACAATGAGTGCCGTATAAATAATGTCGCCAAATTTTCACAGCAAAGACCACAGCTGCTAACTCCAGATCATGAGTCGGGTAGTTAACTTCATACGGTTTCAATTGTCGAGAGGCATAAGCAATCACCTTATCCTTTTGCATCAACACACATCCCAGACCCTGATTTGAAGCATCGCTGTATACCATGAATCCAACAGTTCCATCTGGTAACGCTAATATAGGTGATGTCGTCAGTCTCCTCTTAAGTTCATCAAAACTATCCTGGCATTTCTCATTCCACGCGAACTTTTGAGTTTTCTGTAACAGTTGAGTGAGCGGACGAGCAATTTCGGAAAATCCCTCTACAAAACGGCGATAATATCCAGCAAGTCCTAAGAAGCTTCGGACTTCTTTCACGTTATTAGGAGCTTCCCATTCCAAGATTGCTTCGACTTTATTCGGGTCCACCTGAACTCCATCAGCTGATATCACATGCCCAAGGAAGGTTACTTCCCTAAGCCAGAACTCGCATTTGGAAAGTTTCGCATACAGCTGTTCATTCCTCAAGGTGCTCAAAATAACACGCAAATGCTCAGCATGCTCCACTGTATCTTTCGAATAGATCAAGATGTCATCAATGAAAACGACCACAAACTTATCTAGGTATTCTAAGAATACCCGATTCATCAATTGCATAAATACCGTAGGAACATTAGCAAGTCCGAATGGCATCACCACAAATTCATAGTGTCCGTACCGGGATCTGAAAGCAGATTTCGGTATATCCAATTCCTAAATTCTCAACTGATGGTATCCTAATCGCAAGTCAATCTTCGAAAATACCCTTTCCCCTTGCAGTTGATCAAACAAGTCATCTATCCGAGGTATAGGATACTTGTTCTTGATCGTCACCTTGTTTAGCTCCCTGTAATCGATACATAATCGGAGGGATCCATCTTTCTTCCGGACAAAGAGAACGGGCGCTCCCCAAGGAGAAACAATAGGTTGAATGTAACCCTTCTGTAATAATTCCTCCAGTTGCTTCTTTAGTTCATACATCTCGGTTGGCGCCATACGGTATGGTGCTCTGGAAATAGGAGCGGCTCCAGGCTCTAATTCGATAGTGAACTCCACTTCTCTCTTCGGAGGCAACCCAGGTAGTTCGTCAGGGAATACATCTGAGAATTCATTCACAACTGGAATAGATGAGAGCTCTGCTTCTTCTTCTTTCTTCATGGCGTAGCACCAAAATCCGTAACAACCCTGCTTCAGTAATTTAACTGCTTTCATAGCCTTGATCACTTTTCCCGAGCTTCCCGGTCTCCATCCTTTGAATAAATATTCATATCCATCATCGGCAATGATAGAAATGACTCACTTTCGGTAATTCATAATAGCTCCATAACGGTTGAGCCAATCGTCTCCGAGAATTAAATCGTCACCATGGATGTCGACTACAATAAGATTCGACGGCCAATATCTCCCTCCTATAGACACTGGAAAATCTCTAGTTTCTAGGGTTCCCACAATTCTCTCTCCGCTCGGCAAACCCACAACATAAGGTTCACAATCAGATAAACACGAGATTTTCAAACGATTAACACAGTTCATTGATATGAAGGAATGTGTAGCTCCTGAATCGAATAAGACAATAACTGGTTGCAAAAGGATCTGAATCGTACCTGATGCAACAGCAGTGTTCTGATCGTCAGATTTCCTCATCTCGTACAGGCGCGGAGGAACGGACCCAGCACTTGATGTCTCTTTCTTCCCAACATTATGCTGCTGAAACCCACTCTGATGTGTCTAGTTCACACTTATCTCTTTTGGAACTGGTGCTGGAGCGCGAGTACCAAAAGATCGTCACATTCCCGCAAAAATTCGCACGGTGTCCTTCTTGCCCACATTCAAAACAAGCCATAGAAGGAATGGGACAATCATGTCGAATATCCCCTGCTCGACCACAATTATAGCACTTCTTTGATGCGCCCGAAACAGCTGATGTTGTCCGGAACTTCTTTCCACCTCGAGAAGGATGTGGAGGTTTCCTAGATGAATAAAATGAAGACTAGCCCTTACGGGGCCCACCACTCTTGTTTTTCAAGAAGTTACCGGACACTTTCTGCTTCTTTGCCTCCATCGATTTCTTCACCGCTGCCTCTTTTGTAACATTCGATCCAGCGCCCTCAGCATAGATCCTCATGACCCCCCTCGGATCATTTATACCATAAACCAATCAATTATGCATACATATATGCATTTCAATATATTCATCAATACGAACAATTAACAACGAATACCACGAGAAATTAAAGAAATAAATCTCATATTCGACAACATGAACAAAACCATAAGCATGATCAAAGTTCCAATATAAATCAAACTCAACATATGATACTTGCCTCGAAAATGGCAAGAATGAAATACTCCAACAAATGACACGCGTCCGTATGCCACCGCCCCTCGATCGTCCCCTATGCAAGGCTCGGACCTAAGAAATAATAAAGAATTCCTTTCAAGTCGTACGAATGTCTAATAATCCGGTTTACGGCCGCAATCTCTAAAAATGAATTCTGCCTGAACTACTTAGCGCGCGCTACGTACTCTACGTAACGTGCGCTAAGCCTGCCCGTTAACGTACGCAAATAATCAAGTCTAGCGTACGCTAGCCGTCTGCATGACCCTCTCGATCGGCCACTGTCTTACCTGATGTCATAACGTACGTTACGTACCAAACGTAGTGCACGTTATTCATTCCCGATAGCGCACGTTAATATGCCTATTTTAGCGTGTGCTAACTGTGCATGGCAGTTTACTACTGGGCAGAAACTTGAGCTAAAGGTGATGAAACTCATGAAATCTTTAGTGTTAATACATTACATCTCCGTGCATATCATGCTCATACGGTTTGTGAAAGATCTTTACGTATTAAATGACTACAAGACACAAGGATACGTATAATCATCACAACACCATAATTCATCTTTGATCTTCAAGAAAATATCCTAAGTTCAATCCATTTCATGTCCCAAAACGTATGATTCCTTTATGTAAGGGCATAAGAACTTGGTAATCTCCATATACTGGTCATAATCGATTTTAAAGATACATGAATATGCTTAGGAGTCCATATACTAAAAAGGTTCAATGGATTATATGATGAATAAGTGCCGAAACGTCAAAAATATCCTTCTAACACATGATGCTCGACTACTAACGAATTTAACTGACTAGATAATCCAAAATCATGATCAAAACGTCCTCCAGAATATTACTAATATTGGTGAAGAATCACCTACCTCAAAGTAGTGAAGAACACGAAGGAAGAAATCCAACACCGAGAGCTTGAACAACAATCTCCAATGACCTACAATCTTCAAACTCTTGCTAGGAGGATGATATGAGAGGTTGAGGAAGGAGGAAGTAACTCTCTAAGCTCAAAAATTCGGATTAGGGAAGTGAAAATATCTGAATAATGAAAAAGTAAGATGTCCTATATATAGGAAATGGTTATTAGCGCGTGCTAGTCCCTATCCATAGCGTGCGCTAACGGCCATACGAAACTTACTGACTTCACTGTACTCAGCGTTTAGCGTGCGCTATCCTCATATCATTAGCGTGCGCTACCGCGTTGACTTGGCTTTTCCCGAAAGCCGTCCAGGTTCATCCCTACATGATCCGACCGAAATCCTCAGCCGATCTCACCTACCACCCTGTCTTAATCATGCTGACTACGTATAGCGTGCGCTAAGGTTCATGCACAGCGTGCGCTACGAATCCAAATTAGCGTATGCTACACTTAGTCGATAGCGTGCGCTACATGCGCAGAATCACAATTTAAATCACATTCATGAAATCATGCGCTCAACAACACCGGATTATGAAATACGGAGAATAATACTCAGATCAAAATGCAACAATTACAATATCACAAGTTCCAAATACATATCAAAAATCTCGGGTATTACATCCTTCCTCCCTAAAAAGAAGTTTCGTCCCAAAACTTAAGATGAAAACAACTCTGGATATCTAGTCTTTATACTGTCCTCCGTTTCCCAAGTGGCCTCTTCAACTCCGTGTCGTGACCATTGTGCTTTAACCAAGTGTATTGGTTTATTCCTCAATTGTTTGATCCGACTCTCAAGTATCTTGATTGGTCTCTCTTCGAAGGTGCCGTCACTCGCTATCTCGATCTCATCGAACTCAATGATATGACTGGGATCCAGTACATACCTCCGCAGTTGGGATACGTGAAACACATTGTGAATGTAACTCAGCGATGGCGGTAAGGCCAACCTGTATGCTAAATCTCTAACTCTCTCGAGGATCTCGAATGGTCCGATATATCTCGGACTTAGCTTGCCTTTCCTCACAAAATGGAAAATTCCTCGTGTAGGAGACACCTTCAATAGTACGTGGTCCCCAATATCGAACTCTAGAGGGCGACGATGTACGTCTGCATAAGACTTCGCCGACTCGGCGATCAGCAGTCTTTCTCGAATCAAAGCTATCTTCTCTTGAGTCTGAACTATCAATTCCGGTTCCGTCCCGATCAAGTCCGAAGAATCATCCCAGCATAGGGGTGATCGACATCTTCTCCCGTACAAAGCTTCAAATGGTGCCATCTTAATAGAAGCATGCCAACTATTGTTGTAGGTGAATTCAATCAACGGCAAATGAACTTCCCAACTATTGTTTCGGACTGACCGTCTGTCTGAGGATGATAAGCCATGCTAAAGTTCAGTTCGGTCCCCAAAGCCCTGTGAACTGCCTTCCAGAAGTGCGACACGAAATGACCATCTCGATCTGAAATAATGGTATTCGGTGTCCCATGTAATTTGACTATCTCTGCAATAAATACTCGCGCCAATCTCTCGGGTCCCCAAGTATCTTTAATTCCTAGGAAATGAGCCGACTTGGTTAGTCGATCAACTACAACCCAAATCATGTTCATTCCCGTCTTGGTCCTTGGAATACTGGTGATGAAATCCATCGAGATGTCCTCCCACTTCCACTCAGGGATCGGAAGCGGCTTTAACATTCCGGCAGGTCGCTGATGTTCAATCTTAACCTGCTGCCAAGTCCAACACTTTGAAACGTATTCTCCTACATCCTTCTTCATATTCCCCCACCAAAAGTTTTGTTTTAGATCCTTATACATCTTACTGCTGCCCGGGTGAATAGAATAAGGCGCGCTATGAGCTTCCTTCAGAATTGTCCGTCTCAAATCATCAGCATCGGGAACGCAAAGTCGACTCTAAAATCTCAGAACTCCATCATCTTGTATCACGAATCCTGGGGCCTTTCCTTTCTTTACTTCGTCACATAACCAAAGGATCAGAGAATCGTTCAACTGCTTAGATTTGATCTCCTCGACTAGTGATGAAGTCAGTTCCATCACATATAGTTGCCCTTGGATTCCTGGTGCCCATACTTCAATCCCTTCGCAGATCAGTTCCCGTTGAATGCTGGTTTGGGATGTAAGTGCTTCCAACACTCGAAGAGAAACAGGTTTATGGCTCAATGCATCGGCTACTACGTTTGCTTTACCCGGATGATAGAGGATATCCAAGTCGTAATCCTTGATCAATTACAGCCACCTTCTCTGCCTCATGTTTAATTCTTTATGACTGAAAATGTACTTGAGGCTCTTATGATCTGTAAAGATCTGACAATGAGTGCCATACAAATAATGTCTCCAAATTTTCAATGCAAATACCACAGCTGCTAGCTCCAGATCATGAGTCGGGTAATTAACCTCGTACGGTTTCAACTGCCGAGAAGCATAGGCAATCACCTTATCCTTTTGCATCAACACACATCCAAGACCTTGATTTGAAGTGTCGTTGTATACCATGAATCCATCAGTTCCATCTGGTATCGCTAATATAGGTGCTGTCGTTAGTCTCCTCTTAAGTTCGTCAAAACCAGCCTGGCATTTCTCATCCCACGTGAACTTTTGAGTTTTCTGTAACAGCTGAGTGAGCGGACGAGCAATTTTGGAAAATCCCTCTACAAAACGGCGATAATATCCAGCAAGTCCCAAGAAACTCTGGACTTCTTTCACGTTATTAGGAGGTTCCCATTCCAAGATTGCTTCGACTTTCTTCGGGTCCACCTGAACTCCGTCAGCTGATATCACATGCCCAAGGAAAGTTACTTCCCTAAGCCAGAACTCGCATTTGGAAAGCTTTGCATACAGCTGCTCCTTCCTCAAGGTGCTCAAAACTACACGCAAATGCTCGGCATGCTCCTCTGTGTCTTTCGAATAGATCAAGATGTCATCGATGAAGACGACCACGAATTTATCCAAGTATTCTAAGAATACCCGATTCATCAATAGCATAAATACCACAGGAGCATTGGTAAGTCCAAATGGCATCACTACAAATTCATAATGCCTGCATCGGATCTGAAAGCAGATTTCGGTATATCCGATTCCTTAATTCTCAACTGATGGTATCCTGATCGCAAGTCAATCTTCGAGAATACCCTTGCCCCTTGCAGTTGATCAAACAAGTCGTCGATCCGAGGTATAGGATACTTATTCTTGATCGTCATTTTGTTGAGCTCCCTGTAATCAATACACAGTCGGAGGGATCCGTCTTACTTCCGGACAAAGAGAACGGGCGCTCCCCAAGGAGAAACGCTAGGTTGAATATAACCCTTCTGTAACAATTCCTCCAGTTTCTTCTTTAGTTCATACATCCCGGTTGGCGCCATGAGGTATGGTGCTCTGGAAATAGGAGTGGCTCCAGGCTCTAATTCGATAGTGAACTCCACTTCTCTCTGCGGAGGTAGCCCAGGTAGTTCGTCAGGAAATACATCTGAGAACTCATTCACAACTGAAATAGATGAGAGCTCTACTCCTTTTTCTTTCCTCATGGTATAGCACCAAAGTCCATGACATCCCTGCTTCAGTAATTTCACGGCTTTCATTGCTTTGATCAATTTTCCCGAGCTTCTCGGTCTCCATCCTCGGAATAAGTGTCCAGATCCGTCATCAGCAATGATAGAAATGACTCTCTTTCGGTAATTCAGAATAGCTCCATAACGGTTGAGCCAATCCTCTCCGAGAATTAAATCGTCACCATAGATGTCAACTACAATAAGATTCGATGGCCAATCTCTCCCTCCTATAGACACTGGAAAATCTCTAGCTTCTAGGGTTCCCACAATTTTCTCTCCGCTCGGTAATCCCACAACATAAGGTTCACAATCATACAAGCACGAGATTTTCAAACGATTAACACAGTTCAAAGATATAAAAGAATGCGTAGCTCCTGAATCGAATAAGACACTAACTAGTTACAAAAGGATCTGAATCGTACCTGATGCAACAACTGTGTTCTGATCGTCTGACTTCTTCATCTCGTAAATACGCGGAGGAACGGACCCAGCGTTAGATGCCTCTCTTTTCTTAACATTCTGCTGCTGGAAACCGCTTTGCTGCGTCTGGTTTACACTAGTGTCCTTCGGAACCGGTACAGGAGTGCGAGTACCAAAAGATCGAGTCGCATTTCCACAAAATGTTGCGCGATGCCCTTCCTGTCCACACTTGAAACAGGTCACAACAGGCGCGAAACAGTCACGTCGAACATGCCCCGCTTTGCCACAGTTATAACATTTCTTCCCTGCGTCTGAAACGGTTGGTGCTGCCCGGAACTTCTTTCCACCTCGAGAAGGATGCGGAGGCCTCCTAGATGAATAAAAAGAGGACTGGCCCCTGCGAGGCCCACTACTCTTATTCTCCGTGAAGTTGCCAGACACCTTCTGTTTCTTTGCTTCCGTTGACTTTTCTACTACTGCCTCTTTCATATCATAGGCCAGTGCTTTGTCCTGATACTGTCGCAAGGTGGTACATTCAAATCCGGACATATATTTCTGAATTTCCGGCTTCATTCGCATGTCAAAATGAAAAATCCTCTCTGCCTCGGTCCTGACCAAGTGGCGCACATAAGTCAACTGATGATTAAAAGTCTTAATCACGTCTGTCACAGATGCTTCTGAATTTTGTGGTGAGAAAAACTCTCGGACTCGGGCCTCTCTAACTGGGCGAGGACAATACTGCACTTCCATTATTAATTTGAACTCCGTCCAGTCGACATTATGCTCCTCAGGTCGAATGGCCTCCCACCAGCCGAAAGCCTCCCCCGTCAGAAGATACTGGGTGACCGGAACCTTTCTGTCGTTGGGACAGTTAATCCCCGCAAAAATCTTCTCTAACTCCTTCATCCAGTGATCCCAAGAAAGCATCTCAGCAGAACCGTCAAATTTCGGAGGATGCAATTTGATCACCTCAGTAAGCCATTTATCTCCCCGATTATCCACGTTATGCTACTGTCCCATCGCCGTCTGCATGCGATCAACAACTTGAGCAAACTGGTTTATCTGAGCAACCACCTGCTGAAGCACTCCCGGCACATTAGGATCTGCATTATTATTTGCTGATCCCTGTTGTCCTCCGGAATGGGAATCCGTTCGACTAGCGGTTATTTCTGGGGTAGACACCGAATCTTCCTGTCTCGCATTTCCACGTCCGCGTCCACGACCACGTCCGCGTCCACGACCTCCTCTCAACATACTGTAAACACAAATACTCAATATCCAGGGCAAACTTTCTAAAAGAAAGTCCATCAATATTCACAAAACATGAATTAAATAAAACGGTAGTATTTGAGATTAGGAAACTTACAACCACGGTCCACACGACGATGCTGGCTCAGCAGTGATGTTACAAACAACCAATAATCAAATAACGTAAACAGATCCAACTAACCCGACTGCCAAGATATCCATGAATCTTAGCTCCGATACCATATTCTGTAACACCCCGAGATATTCGGAATAATTAAAGCGCCGTAAACCCTTTAAGTAAGGATTTACAAGGCTAAATAAATAAAATACAAATATAATTCAACCTTACAACTGAAGTTCAAAATACATAAATGGTTCAACTGACTCAAAGAGTTAACTTATACAACCATATCGAAAATGACATTATTAAAAACACACGTACTCGAGTACTAAAGTGAACCAAGAAGACAAATCACAATAACAATAAACATCAACCACATCACTGAGCCATTTCATCGTCCTGTCGGTACTGTGGTTGCTTCCCCTCTCCTCGGCTACCTGAACATCAAAATAATGTCCACCCCCGAAGGGGTTAGCAAAACAATGCTAGTACAAGTATCATAATACATAAATCATCAGTGCATCATAAAACATGCAAAACGGACTTTCGTCATCGGAATCCAACGCTGTGAATCCTCACGATTCCATCAACACAATACAGGGTAATCCAGCGATCCAGCGCCCTTGGTATAGATCCCCATGATGATCCCGTCGGACCAACGCATGGTGGAAAACCCGTACAGCGATCCAGAGCCCCCAGCATAGATCCCCATGATGATCCCGTCGGACCAACGCATGGTGAATATTCGATCCAGCGCCCTCAGCATAGATCCTCATGACCCCCCTCGGATCATTTATACCATAAACCAATCAATTATGCATACATATATGCATTTCAATATATTCATCAATACGAACAATTAACAACGAATACCACGAGAAATTAAAGAAATAAATCTCATATTCAACAACATGAACAAAACCATAAGCATGATCAAAGTTCCAATATAAATCAAACTCAACATATGATACTTGCCTCGAAAATGGCAAGAATGAAATACTCCAACAAATGACACGCGTCCGTATGCCACCGCCCCTCGATCATCCCCTATGCAAGGCTCGGACCTAAGAAATAATAAAGAATTCCTCTCAAGTCGTACGAATGTCTAATAATCCGGTTTACGGCCGCAATCTCTAAAAATGAATTCTGCCTGAACTACTTAGCGCGCGCTACGTACTCTACGTAACGTGCGCTAATCCTGTCCGTTAATGTATGCAAATAATCAAGTCTAGCGTACGCTAGCTGTGTACAGACAGCCCTCTCTGATCAGCCGACTGTCTTACCTGATGTCATAACGTACGTTACGTACCAAACGTAGCGCACGTTATTCATTCCCGATAGCGCACGTTAATATGCCTATTTTAGCGTGTGCTAACTGTGCATGGCAGTTTACTACTGGGCAGAAACTTGAGCTAAAGGTGATGAAACTCATGAAATCTTTAGTTTTAATACATTCCATCTCCGTGCATATCATGCTCATACGGTTTGTGAAAGATCTTTACGTATTAAATGACTACAAGACACAAGGATACGTATAATCATCACAACACCATAATTCATCTTTGATCTTCAAGAAAATATCCTAAGTTCAATCCATTTCATGTCCCAAAACGTATGATTCCTTTATGTAAGGGCATAAGAACTTGGTAATCTCCATATACTGGTCATAATCGATTTTAAAGATACATGAATATGCTTAGGAGTCCATATACTAAAAAGGTTCAATGGATTATACGATGAATAAGTGCCGAAACGTCAAAAATATCCTTCTAACACATGATGCTCGACTACTAACGAATTTAACTGACTAGATAATCCAAAATCATGATCAAAACGTCCTCCAGAATATTACTAATATTGGTGAAGAATCACCTACCTCAAAGTAGTGAAGAACACGAAGGAAGAAATCCAACACCGAGAGCTTGAACAACAATCTCCAATGACCTACAATCTTCAAACTCTTGCTAGGAGGATGATATGAGAGGTTGAGGAAGGAGGAAGTAACTCTCTAAGCTCAAAAATTCGGATTAGGGAAGTGAAAATATCTGAATAATGAAAAAGTAAGATGTCCTATATATAGGAAATGGTTATTAGCGCGTGCTAGTCCCTATCCATAGCGTGCGCTAACGGCCATACGAAACTTACTGACTTCACTGTACTCAGCGTTTAGCGTGCGCTATCCTCATATCATTAGCGTGCGCTACCGCGTTGACTTGGCTTTTCCCGAAAGCCGTCCAGGTTCATCCCTACATGATCCGACCGAAATCCTCAGCCGATCTCACCTACCACCCTGTCTTAATCATGCTGACTACGTATAGCGTGCGCTAAGGTTCATGCACAGCGTGCGCTACGAATCCAAATTAGCGTATGCTACACTTAGTCGATAGCGTGCGCTACATGCGCAGAATCACAATTTAAATCACATTCATGAAATCATGCGCTCAACAACACCGTATTATAAAATACGGAGAATAATACTCAGATCAAAATGCAACAATTACAATATCACAAGTTCCAAATACATATCAAAAATCTCGGGTATTACATCCTTCCTCCCTAAAAAGAAGTTTCGTCCCAAAACTTAAGATGAAAACAACTCTGGATATCTAGTCTTCATACTGTCCTCCGTTTCCCAAGTGGCCTCTTCAACTCCGTGTCGTGACCATTGTACTTTAACCAAGTGTATTGGTTTATTCCTCAATTGTTTGATCCGACTCTCAAGTATCTTGATTGGTCTCTCTTCGAAGGTGCCGTCACTCGCTATCTCAATCTCATCGAACTCAATGATATGACTGGGATCCAGTACATACCTCCGCAGTTGGGATACGTGAAACACATTGTGAATGTAACTCAGCGATGGTGGTAAGGCCAACCTGTATGCTAAATCTCTAACTCTCTCGAGGATCTCGAATGGTCCGATATATCTCGGACTTAGCTTGCCTTTCCTCCCAAAATGGAAAATTCCTCGTGTAGGAGACACCTTCAATAGTACGTGGTCCCCAATATCGAACTCTAGAGGGCGACGATGTACGTCTGCATAAGACTTCTGTCGACTCTGGGCAGTCAACAGTCTTTCTCGAATCAAAGCTATCTTCTCTTGAGTCTGAACTATCAATTCCGGTTCCGTCCCGATCAAGTCCGAAGAATCATCCCAGCACAGGGGTGATCGACATCTTCTCCCGTACAAAGCTTCAAATGGTGCCATCTTAATAGAAGCATGCCAACTATTGTTGTAGGTGAATTCAATCAACGGCAAATGAACTTCCCAACTATTGTTTCGGACTGACCGTCTGTCTGAGGATGATAAGCCATGCTAAAGTTCAGTTCGGTCCCCAAAGCCCTGTGAACTGCCTTCCAGAAGTGCGACACGAAATGACCATCTCGATCTGAAATAATGGTATTCGGTGTCCCATGTAATTTGACTATCTCTGCAATAAATACTCGCGCCAATCTCTCGGGTCCCCAAGTATCTTTAATTCCTAGGAAATGAGCCGACTTGGTTAGTCGATCAACTACAACCCAAATCATGTTCATTCCCATCTTGGTCCTTGGAATACTGGTGATGAAATCCATCGAGATGTCCTCCCACTTCCACTCAGGGATCGGAAGCGGCTTTAACATTCCGGCAGGTCGCTGATGTTCAATCTTAACCTGCTGCCAAGTCCAACACTTTGAAATGTATTCTCCTACATCCTTCTTCAGATTCCCCCACCAGAAGTTTAGTTTTAGATCCTTATACATCTTACTGCTGCCCGGGTGAATAGAATAAGGCGCGCTATGAGCTTCCTTCAGAATTGTCCGTCTCAAATCATCAGCATCGGGAACGCAAAGTCGACTCTAAAATCTCAGAACTCCATCATCTTGTATCACGAATCCTGGGGCCTTTCCTTTCTTTACTTCGTCACATAACCAAAGGATCATAGAATCGTTCAACTGCTTAGATTTGATCTCCTCGACTAGTGATGAAGTCAGTTCCATCATATATAGTTGCCCTTGGATTCCTGGTGCCCATACTTCAATCCCTTCGCGGATCGGGCCTTCCGTTGAATCTTTGGTTTGGGATGTAAGTGCTTCCAACACTCGAAGAGAAACAGGTTTATGGCTCAATGCATCGGCTACTACGTTTGCTTTACCCGGATGATAGAGGATATCCAAGTCGTAATCCTTGATCAATTACAGCCACCTTCTCTGCCTCATGTTTAATTCTTTATGACTGAAAATGTACTTGAGGCTCTTATGATCTGTAAAGATCTGACAATGAGTGCCATACAAATAATGTCTCCAAATTTTCAATGCAAAGACCACAGCTGCTAGCTCCAGATCATGAGTCGGGTAATTAACCTCGTACGGTTTCAACTGCCGAGAAGCATAGGCAATCACCTTATCCTTTTGCATCAACACACATCCAAGACCTTGATTTGAAGCATTGTTGTATACCATGAATCCATCAGTTCCATCTGGTAACGCTAATATAGGTGCTGTCGTTAGTCTCCTCTTAAGTTCGTCAAAACCAGCCTGGCATTTCTCATCCCACGTGAACTTTTGAGTTTTCTGTAACAGCTGAGTGAGCGGACGAGCAATTTTGGAAAATCCCTCTACAAAACGGCGATAATATCCAGCAAGTCCCAAGAAACTCCGGACTTCTTTCACGTTATTAGGAGGTTCCCATTCCAAGATTGCTTCGACTTTCTTCGGGTCCACCTGAACTCCGTCAGCTGATATCACATGCCCAAGGAAAGTTACTTCCCTAAGCCAGAACTCGCATTTGGAAAGCTTTGCATACAGCTGCTCCTTCCTCAAGGTGCTCAAAACTACACGCAAATGCTCGGCATGCTCCTCTGTGTCTTTCGAATAGATCAAGATGTCATCGATGAAGACGACCACGAATTTATCCAAGTATTCTAAGAATACCCAATTCATCAATAGCATAAATACCACAGGAGCATTGGTAAGTCCAAATGGCATCACTACAAATTCATAATGCCCGTACCGGGATCTGAAAGCAGATTTCGGTATATCCGATTCCTTAATTCTCAACTGATGGTATCCTGATCGCAAGTCAATCTTCGAGAATACCCTTGCCCCTTGCAGTTGATCAAACAAGTCATCGATCCGAGGTATAGGATACTTATTCTTGATCGTCATTTTGTTGAGCTCCCTGTAATCAATACACAGTCGGAGGGATCCGTCTTTCTTCCGGACAAAGAGAACGGGCGCTCCCCAAGGAGAAACGCTAGGTTGAATATAACCCTTCTGTAACAATTCCTCCAGTTTCTTCTTTAGTTCATACATCCCGATTGGCGCCATGAGGTATGGTGCTCTGGAAATAGGAGTGGCTCCAGGCTCTAATTCGATAGTGAACTCCACTTCTCTCTGCGGAGGTAGCCCAGGTAGTTCGTCAGGAAATACATCTGAGAACTCATTCACAACTGAAATAGATGAGAGCTCTACTCCTTTTTCTTTCCTCATGGTATAGCACCAAAGTCCATGACATCCCTGCTTCAGTAATTTCACGGCTTTCATTGCTTTGATCAATTTTCCCGAGCTTCCCGGTCTCCATCCTCGGAATAAGTGTCCAGATCCGTCATCAGCAATGATAGAAATGACTCTCTTTCGGTAATTCAGAATAGCTCCATAACGGTTGAGCCAATCCTCTCCGAGAATTAAATCGTCACCATAGATGTCAACTACAATAAGATTCGATGGCCAATCTCTCCCTCCTATAGACACTGGAAAATCTCTAGCTTCTAGGGTTCCCACAATTTTCTCTCCGCTCGGTAATCCCACAACATAAGGTTCACAATCATACAAGCACGAGATTTTCAAACGATTAACACAGTTCAAAGATATAAAAGAATGCGTAGCTCCTGAATCGAATAAGACACTAACTAGTTACAAAAGGATCTGAATCGTACCTGATGCAACAACTGTGTTCTGATCGTCTGACTTCTTCATCTCGTAAATACGCGGAGGAACGGACCCAGCGTTAGATGCCTCTCTTTTCCCAACATTCTGCTGCTGGAAACCGCTTTGCTGCGTCTGGTTTACACTAGTGTCCTTCGGAACCGGTACAGGAGTGCGAGTACCAAAAGATCGAGTCGCATTTCCACAAAATGTTGCGCGATGCCCTTCCTGTCCACACTTGAAACAGGTCACAACAGGCGCGAAACAGTCACGTCGAACATGCCCCGCTTTGCCACAGTTATAACATTTCTTCCCTGTGTCTGAAACGTTTGGTGCTGCCCGGAACTTCTTTCCACATCGAGAAGGATGCGGAGGCCTCCTAGATGAATGAAAAGAGGACTGGCCCCTGTGAGGCCCACTACTCTTATTCTCCGTGAAGTTGCCAGACACCTTCTGTTTCTTTGCTTCCGTTGACTTTTCTACTACTGCCTCTTTCATATCATAGGCCAGTGCTTTGTCCTGATACTGTCGCAAGGTGGTACATTCAAATCCGGACATATATTGCTGAATTTCCGGCTTCATTCGCATGTCAAAATGAAAAATCCTCTATGCCTCGGTCCTGACCAAGTGGCGCACATAAGTCAACTGATGATTAAAAGTCTTAATCACGTCTGTCACAGATGCTTCTGAATTTTGTGGTGAGAAAAACTCCCGGACTCGGGCCTCTCTAACTGGGAGAGGACAATACTGCACTTCCATTATTAATTTGAACTCCGTCCAGTCGACATTATGCTCCTCAGGTCGAATGGCCTCCCACCGATCAGCCTCCCCATCGAAGATACCGGGTGACCGAACCTTCTCGCTCGTTGGGACAGTTAATCCCCGCAAAAATCTTATCTAACTCCTTCATCCAGTGATAACAAGAAAGCTTCTCAGAAGAAACTTCAAATTTCGGAGGATGCAATATGATCACCTCGGTAAGACATTTATTTACCCGATTATCAACGTTATGCTGATGACCCATCGCCGTCTGCATGCGATCAACAACTTGAGCAAACTGGTTTATCTGAGCAACCACCTGCTGAAGCACTCCCGGCACATTAGGATCTGCATTATTATTTGCTGATCCCTGTTGTCCTCCGGAATGGGAATCCGTTCGACTAGCGGTTATTTCCGGGGTAGACACCGAATCTTCCTGTCTCGCATTTCCACGTCCGCGTCCACGACCACGTCCGCGTCCACGACCTCCTCTCAACATACTGTAAACACAAATACTCAATATCCAGGGCAAACTTTCTAAAAGAAAGTCCATCAATATTCACAAAACATGAATTAAATAAAACGGTAGTATTTGAGATTAGGAAACTTACAACCACGGTCCACACGACGATGTTGGCTCAGGAGTGATGTTACAAACAACCAATAATCAAATAACGTAAACAGATCCAACTAACCCGACTGCCAAGATATCCATGAATCTTAGCTCCGATACCATATTCTGTAACACCCCGAGATATTCGGAATAATTACAGCGCCGTAAACCCTTTAAGTAAGGATTTACAAGGCTAAATAAAAGAAATACAAATATAATTCAACCTTACAACTGAAGTTCAAAATACATAAATGGTTCAACTGACTCAAAGAGTTAACTTATACAACCATATCGAAAATGACATTATTAAAAACACACGTACTCGAGTACTAAAGTGAACCAAGAAGACAAATCACAATAACAATAAACATCAACCACATCACTGAGCCATTTCATCGTCCTGTCGGTACTGTGGTTGCTTCCCCTCTCCTCGGCTACCTGAACATCAAAATAATGTCCACCCCCGAAGGGGTTAGCAAAACAATGCTAGTACAAGTATCATAATACATAAATCATCAGTGCATCATAAAACATGCAAAACGGACTTTCGTCATCGGAATCCAACGATGTGAATCCTCACGATTCCATCAACACAATACAGGGTAATCCAGCGATCCAGCGCCCTTGGTATAGATCCCCATGATGATCCCGTTGGACCAACGCATGGTGGAAAACCCGTACAGCGATCCAGAGCCCCCAGCATAGATCCCCATGATGATCTCGTCGGACCAACGCATGGTGAACATTCGATCCAGCGCCCTCAGCATAGATCCTCATGACCCCCCTCGGATCATTTATACCATAAACCAATCAATTATGCATACATATATGCATTTCAATATATTCATCAATACGAACAATTAACAACGAATACCACGAGAAATTAAAGAAATAAATCTCATATTCGACAACATGAACAAAACCATAAGCATGATCAAATTTCCAATATAAATCAAACTCAACATATGATACTTGCCTCGAAAATGGCAAGAATGAAATACTCCAACAAATGACACGCGTCCGTATGCCACCGCCCCTCGATCATCCCCTATGCAAGGCTCGGACCTAAGAAATAATATAGAATTCCTCTCAAGTCGTACGAATGTCTAATAATCCGGTTTACGGCCGCAAGCTCTAAAAATAAATTCTGCCTGAACTACTTAGCGCGCGCTACGTACTCTACGTAACGTGCGCTAAGCCTGTCCGTTAACGTATTCAAATAATCAAGTCTAGCGTACGCTAGCTGTGTACAGACAGCCCTCTCTGATCAGCCGACTGTCCTACCTGATGTCATAACGTATGTTACGTACCAAACGTAGCGCACGTTATTCATTCCCGATAGCACACGTTAATATGCCTATTTTAGCGTGCGCTAACAGTGCATGGCAGTTTACTACTGGGTAGAAACTTGAGCTAAAGGTGATGAAACTCATGAAATCTTTAGTGTTAATACATGCCATCTCCGTGCATATCATGCTCATACGGTTTGTGAAAGATCTTTACGTATTAAATGACTACAAGACACAAGGATACGTATAATCATCACAACACCATAATTTATCTTTGATCTTCAAGAAAATATCCTAAGTTCAATCAATTTCATGTCCCAAAACGTATGATTCCTTTATGTAAGGGCATAAGAACTTGGTAATCTCCATATACTGGTCATAATCGGTTTTAAAGATACATGAATATGCTTAGGAGTCCATATACTAAAAAGGTTCAATGGATTATACGATGAATAAGTGCCGAAACGTCAAAAATATCCTTCTAACACATGATGCTCGACTACTAACGAATTTAACTGACTAGATAATCCAAAATCATGATCAAAACGTCCTCCAGAATATTACTAATATTGGTGAAGAATCACCTACCTCAAAGTAGTGAAGAACACGAAGGAAGAAATCCAACACTGAGAGCTTGAACAACAATCTCCAATGATCTACAATCTTCAAACTCGTGCTAGGAGGATGATATGAGAGGTTGAGGAAGGAGGAAGTAACTCTCTCATCTCAAAAATTCGGATTAGGGAAGTGAAAATATCTGAATAATGAAAAAGTAAGTTGTCCTATATATAGGAAATGGTTATTAGCGCGCGCTAGTCCTTATCCATAGCGTGCGCTAACGGCCATACGAAACTTACTGACTTCACTGTACTCAGCGTTTAGCGTGCGCTATCCTCATATCATTAGCGTGCACTACCGCGTTGACTTGGCTTTTCCCGAAAGCCGTCCAGGTTCATCCCGACATGATCCGACCGAAATCCTCAGCCGAAAGCCGTCCAGGTTCATCCCAACATGATCCGACCTAAATACATGACAATCATGAGATTTCAATCCAACTAACTTAAGATCTTGCAATGACACAAGACTCTTGATATTGGAAGAATATCCCTGCGGCACTTTCATGCCCCGTAGACACTGGCAAAAACTTGTTCTCTCTTTTTTTGATAAAGTGTGACATGCTGGAGGCAAATAGGTACGTTTACCTACTAATTGTGGATGTAGCTCTGGTCGTATACCCATCTCAAGCAAATCTTGTCGAGCCTTCACATTATCTTTCGTCTTGCCTTTAATGTTCAAAAGTGTACCAATTACACTATCACACACATTCTTCTCCACATGCATAACATCAATACAATGCCTAACATCTAGATGGGACCAGTATGGTAGATCAAAGAATATCGACCTCTTCTTCCAGATATTTTTCTCAATAGCCTTCTTCTTGGTCTTCCCAAATATAGTATTGATGTTTTTAACCCGATCATAAACCTGTTTACCCGTCAAGGGTGTAGGTGCAGTTCTATCCTCCTGAGATCCGTTAAAAGCTTTTTTTAATCTACGATAAGGGTGATAACGTTCAAGAAACCTTCGATGTCGAGTGTAAGCAGTCTTTTGCCCATGCTTTAGTTGTATGTAACTTGTGTTTTCTTCGCATATAGGACATGCGTGATGCCCCTTAACACCATACCCACTCACATTTCCATATCTTTGGAAAGTCGTTAATGGTGCAAAATAACAATGCACGCAACTTGAAACTTTCTTGTGATACCCATCAAACACGTTTATCCCTTCCTTCCATAACATTGTCAAGTCTTCAATCAAAGGACTTATATAAACATCTATGTCATTTCCTGGTTGTCTTGGGCCTGAAATCATCATAGATAACATAACATATTTCCGGTTCATGCACAACCAATCAGGTAGATTGTAAATCACAAGCATAACCGGCCATGAACTATGCTTACAACTCATGTTACCAAATGGATTCATCCCATCTGTAGCAAGTCCGAGTCTAAGATTTCTTGCCTCATTCCCAAACTCTGGAAACAAGTTATCAATTTTCTTCCACTGTAAAGAATCAGCCGGATGGCGAAGCTGTCCATCACATTTTCTCCCATCCGCATGCCATATGAGGTTCTTCGCATCATCTGCATTAGCAAACAATCGCTTAAACCTTGGAATTATTGGAAGATACCATAACACCTTCGCAGGGGAACCTCGTTTTGTGCTATCACCACTAAAATCATCAGACTTGGATTTGTACCTCGATACCCCGCATGTGGGACACTTATGCAATGTTTCAAACTCTTTTCTATATAATATGAAATCATTGGGGCATGCGTGTATTTTCTTGTACTCCATTCCCATCGGACACAATATCTTCTTTGCCTCATAATTACGATTCGGTAATGTGTTATTTTCTGGAAGCATCTCCACAACAGTTCAAGCAATTCGGTAAAGCTTTTATCACTCCATCCATTTCTTGCCTTGATTAACCAGCTTTTAACATCTGACAACCGTGTAAAGAGTTTACATCCCGCCACAAAGGTATCTCGAATCACTTTTCAATGTATCATACACATGTGCTCGTTGAAAAGATTCTTGTCCAACATCACGAATCATGTCTTCAACTCGATCATATGTATCCACATCAATGTCATGAGTGTCTTTCGAGTGCTCACTTGAAAAGTCCATCAATTCACCATGCCATGTCCCTATTTTATAATTCTTGTTAATTCCATCACAAAGAAGATGTTCTCGAATCTTGCCAACTTCATGTCTTCTTCCATTCACACAATTGATACAAGGACAATAATACTTTTGATCGGGTTCTGGTCGATTTTTTGTGCAAATTCTAGAAATTGTTCAACTCCATTCTCATATTCAACACTTATTCGACTAGCTTTCATCCAAACTCGATCCATTTTAAGATGTTAGATCAATTTGGACAAACAAAATAGTTTCAAAACCAAATGACGAGAAGATATTCAAAACGAAAGTAACATCTAACAAGAATGTAACTAGTAAGATTCCGCAAGAATGTAACTATTATGGTATTATGTTTGTTTTGACACTGGGTTGCACAACAATGATATGTTATGTATGCATTTTATAAAATGTTATATCGCCCGTACATGTTTGTATAAAGATTTAGTTGGTAAAATATAGTTTTGTCGATGTTGACTATCAATAGTCGTAATATACACTTTTAGCGACTAAACAAGTATAAAACATTTTGAAAAGTATCTGACTTGACTAATATGTATATATAAAACATTACAACTTTTATTTCGTCCGTTTCAGTTAATTCCGATGTTAAGGCGTCCAAAAATGACTTTTAAGTTAATTTTCAGCATAAACTAAAAGCTATCAATAGTGTAAAAATATATATTTTCAGCATATCTTTTGATAGACCATAACTTCTTCGTTTTTAAGAGTTACGACGTGCGCGAGCACTACTTTTAAAGGTAAAAACATGATTTACACTTTTATAAGTTTTCCCCTTCTCGGACTAGAAACGGGTTAAAAACAATCAAATGGGTTGGTGACGCGGTTAAGTCGGGAGCGAAGATCCTTTCTATCTAGTTAAACCAAGATTTAACTTACCCGTATCCTACTTTCAATTTCAAAAATAGCTTTAGGCGATCGGGATAAAGAAAAAGGGTTCAGCCGGCCGTGTACTATCAAACTAGCAATAGAAGGCATAAGAATGCTCTTAGGAAAGCAAAGCATTCGCAAGAGAGCTTGAAGTGACTCCCCGATACGAATTTTTAAGTGTTCAAATAAAACCATTCGCCAAGCTTCAAATTCATGCACACAAAAACAAAGAAGGAAAACCAGACCATAGAATCAAAAGTGCAACGAAAAGTACAAAGGATTGAGTTACCTCTGGAGAATACGACTGCCGGCGATATCTGCTGTTCGCTTGTTGGGGAACTGGCGGCTCTCTTTCTAGTGTGGTTAATCGGAGACGACGACCAAAAACACCCTAGGTCTTTACACTAAAACGGCGTAATACTCAATCATGTTCTCACCGCGTTTATCCCTAAATTTGGCTGCCGGGAGGTTTCACCTTTGAGGGATTGATGAAACGGGGATGATGGATGATGTAGAGCGATTGAGATTAGGGATGATGAAGGAACAATGATTATCGTTTTCTTGGAGAAGAAAGATGAAAGGGGAAGGTTCGTTGAGTGTTGAAGACAAATGAAAGGAGAAGACTGCTTGCGTAGGGTTGGAAAAAAATATAAACGTTCCACATCGGTTACACATTAAAACCGATGTTAAACTACTGTTATTCACATCGGTTTCTAAAAAAACTGATGTTAAACTACTGATATTCACATCGGTTTCTAAAAAACTGATGTTAAACTACTGATATTCACATCGGTTTTTACAAAACCGATGTTAAAAAACTGAAATTCACATCGGTTCTTAGAAGAACCGATGTTAACGTTTGAAAAAATTACAATTACACCACCGTCTTTTTTTTACATCGTTTTTCTTAAAAACCGATGTAAATTGGGCGATGTTGAATCCTATTTTCCTAGTAGTGCATGTCTTAATCATGCTGACTACGTATAGCGTACGCTACACTTAGTCGATAGCGTGCGCTACATGCGCAGAATCACAATTTAAATCACATTCATGAAATCATGCGCTCAACAACACCGGATTATGAAATACGGAGAATAATACTCAGATCAAAATGCAACAATTACAATATCACAAGTTCCAAATACATATCAGAAATCTCGGGTATTACATCTTTCATGTCGTAGGCCAGCGCTTTTTCTTGATACTGTCGCAACGTAGTACACTCGAATCCGGACATGTACTGCTGAATTTCCGGCTTCATCCGCATATCGAAATGAGAAATCTTCTCCGCCTCCGTCCTGACCAAGTGCCGCACACAAGTCAACTGATGATTAAAAGTCTTGATTATGTCTGTCACAGATGCTTCTGAACTCTGTGGTGAGAAAAACTTTCGGATTTTTGCCTCTCTAACTAGACGAGGACAATATTGTGCTTCCATCATTAGCTTGAATTCCATCCACTCAGCATTACGATCCTCAGGTCGAATAGCTTCCCACCAGTCAAAAGCCTCCCCAGTCAGAAAATACTGGGCAATAGGAACTTTCCGGTCCTCGGGACAGTTAATTCCCGCAAATATCTTCTCTAACTCCTTTAGCCAGTGATCCCAAGTAAGTGCCTCAGCAGAACCGTCAAATTTTGGCGGGTGCAATTTGACCACTTCAGTAAGCCATCTGTCTCCCCGATGTCCCATCGCCGTCTGCATGCGGTCAACCACCTGAGCGAACTGGTTTATCTGAGCCACCACTTGTTGAAGCACTACCGGCATGTTAGGGTTTGCGTTGTCGTTCGCTGATCCCTGCTGTCCTCCAGAATGAGAATCGGTTCGACTAGCCGATAATTCTGGGGTAGTTGCTGAATCCTCTTGTCTTACATTACCATGACCGCGTCCGCGTCTACGTCCTCCCCTCAACATATTGTAAACACAATTACTCAATATTCAGGGCAAAATTTTCAAAAATGAAGCCCGCCAATATTCACAAAATAGAAATTAAGTAAAACGGTAGTATAAGAGATTAGGAGACTTATAACCACGGTCCGCATGACGACGCTGGCTGAACAGTGATGTTACGAACGACCCGTAAACAAACCCAACTAAGACCCGACTGCCAAGATATCCATGAATCTTAGCTCCGATACCATATTCTGTAACACCCCGAGATATTCGGAATAATTACAGCGTCGTAAACCCTTTAAGTAAGGATTTACAAGGCTAATTAAAAGAAATGTAAATATAATCCAGCAGTACCACAAATTCAAAATACAAAACCGGTTCCAACTGATCCATTGAGTTAATTAATACAACCATATCGAAATGATATTATTAAGACATGCGTACTCGAGTACTGGAATAATTCAAAAGACAAATCACAAGGAACATCAATGAGCCCCTTCGTCGTCACGTCGGTACTGTGGATGTTTTCCCGTTCCTCGGCTACCTGAACATCAAAACAAATTTCTATCCCCCGAAGGGGTTAGCAAAACGATGCTAGTGCAAGTATCATATTAATCAAATCGAATATGCAACAAAATGCATAACAAAATACACAACACGACTTCCGCTACCAGAATCCAACAATGCGAATCCACAAGATTCCATTAACACAGTATGGGTATTCCAATGATCCAGCGCCCTTAGCATAGATCCCAAGATGATCCCGTCGGACCAACACGAGGTGGAAAAATCCGTCCAATGATCCAGCGCCCTCAGCATAGATCCCAAGATGATCCCGTCGAACCAACACGAGGTGGACATCCGATCCAGCGCCCTCAGCATAGATCGTACAACATACACAAACACAACTCATGCATACATATATGGAAAATCGCTATGTCCATCAACATGAACATACAAACACTTGATAACGAATATCATGACAATTCAATAAAATAAATCCCATGTTCAACAACATGAATAAACCATATGCATGCTCAAAATACCAACATGAACAAATTACGATACTTGCCTCAAAGATGGCAAGAACTAATCACTCTGATGATCTCAACACTCTCGAAGGTCGCCTCATTCGATCAAACGTAGCAAACTCGAACCTTAACAAAAGAAATAATATAGAAATCATCTCATGTCGTACTAATATCTAACAATCCGATCTAAGGCCGAAAGCTCTTAAAATGTAATCTGCCTGAACTACTTAGCGTACGCTACGTATTCTACGTAACGTGCGTTAAGACTGCTCGTTAGCGTACGTAAATGACAAAGTCTAGCGTACGCTAACTATGTACTGACAGTCCCCTCTGATCAGCCGACTGACTCACCTGATAACATAACGTACGTTACGTACTAAGCGTAGCGTACGTTAACTGATGCCCGATAGCGCACGTTAATATACATATCTTAGCGTGCGCTAACCGTGCATGGCAGTTCACTACTGGGCAGCAGACTAGATCTAATGGTGATGAAACTCATAAAATTTTCAGTGTTAATACATGTCATCTCCATGCATATCATGCTCATATGGTTTATGAATGATCTTTACGGATTGAACGACTTCGAGATACAAGGATACGTATAATCATCACAACACCATCATTCATCTTGATCTTCAAGAGAATATCCTAAGTTCAATCCATTCTATGTCCCAAAACGTGTAATTCCATTATGTAAAATCATAAGAACTTGATAATCTCCATAAACAGGCCATAATCGGTTTAATAGCTTCATGAATTTGCTTCGGAGTTCAAACACTAAAAGGTTCAATGGTCTAAACGATGAAGAAGTACCGAAACATCAAAAATATCCTTCTAACAACATGATGTTCAACTACGTACGAATTTATCTGACTAGATAATCTCAAAACATGTTCCAAAACATCCTTAAGAATACTACTCCAGTTGGTGAAGAATCACCTAACTCAAAATAGTGAAGAACAAGGAGGAACTTGAAGAATTCCAACACCGAGAGCTTGAACACCAATCTCCAATGATCTAAAATCTTCAAACTCGTGCTAGGATGATGATATGAGAGGTTTAGGATGGAGGAAGTAACTCTCTAAGTCTAAGAATTCGGATATGGCAAGTGAAGAAGTCTGAAAAATGAAAAAGGGTGCTGTCCTATATATAGAAAATGGTTATTAGCGCGAGCTAGTCCATATCCATAGCGTGCGCTAACGGCCATACGATGCTTACTGACCTCACTGCACTCAACCTTTAGCGTGCGCTATCCTCATACCAGAAGAGTGCGCTACAGCGTTGACTCGGCTTTTTCCAAAAGCCGTCCAGGTTCATCCCGACATGATCCGACCAAGATCCGCGGCTGATCTCACCTAACACCCTGTCTTAATCATGTTGACTACGTATAGCGTCCGCTAAGGTTCATACATAGTGTACGCTACGAAATCCAATTTAGTGTACGCTACGCCTAGTCGATAGCGTGCGCTACATGTGCAAAAATCACAATTTAGAACACATTCATGCAATCATACGCTCAACAACACCGGATCATGAAGTACGGAGAATAATACTCAGATCAAAATGCAACAAATGCAATATCACAAGGTTCAAATACACATCAGAAATCTCGGGTATTACACCAAGAGAGGACGTAGGCACGTTTGGCTGAACCTCTATAAATCCTGTGTCGATTTATTTTCCGCACTGTTATTTAAATCGCTTCCGCAACACGAAAGAGTTTTATAACTCTATCTCCAAACGGAGATACCGACCATTATTGCACCAACATCTTCGAGATGATCGTTTTAAAAAAAAAACTCATCCGACCGAGTTCGTATGAAAAAGTTATGACCGTTCGAAGGATAATTAAATAGACGGACCATATTGCGCCATGTGTCAACACCCGATTGGACTGGAAATTCAACTCTCCGCTAACGTCATCCATGACATCAGCATCCTCTTGGGAGTCGTGCATGATTGAGTAGTGGGATTTAAAAATTTTAAAATTATTGTTTTATTAATTTTGAAGTATTATAAATAATGGAGGGAGGTGTAGTGTGTTGGAGGAGAAAAATAGAGAGATGTTATTGTAAGAGAAATAAAATTATATTTGAGTAATAATATTATGAAATATTTATTTATTTGTGTTGTTATTATGAGTGAGGAATTTTCTTTTACTGGTGTTATGATGAAACCATGTCTATATTATTATTATTATTATTTATATAATAATTCCAACTAAATATATTAACGATTATGATTTTTGCTTCAATAGGGGAATATTATTTCATCAATTATATCACGTATTTTTTATATTTATAAATTCCCCATTGCATTGTTATTATTGTTAGTAGTTAATTTTTTTGATTATTTATTTTCCATTAAATTGGATACATATAATGCTTAGAATTATACTTTTCAAGCTAAGGAAAATCTATATTTGAATTATATTTTGTACTTATTGTTAAATCTATAGGAAAATAGTGAGATTGATTTCAAAATCTATTCTCTGAATTTCTTGGAATTAAAATATAAAATAAATAATAAATATACATCGGTGGATTCTAAATGCTAGTAAATTATTTAAAAATCTATTTATCTAAAATTCAATTAAAAAATATTATTATTATTTATTACAATTATTTCAATCATTCCAACTACAAATTATTTGGGACTAGGTTACAATTTAATATAATTTGGTTTAAAACGATAGAAATATTTTTACTTAACTCTCATAGTCCTCCCTGTGGAATCGACCTTGCACCGCATATCTACATCGAACGAATCGTGCGCTTGCGAGTAGGGCTGATCACCGGGTCTGACCCAGTCCGGACCGGCCCGGTCCGGAATGGACCGGATTATACATGGTCGGACTTTATCGACCCGAAGCTCGGACCTGTTCGGAACCGGGCCAACCCGCTCCGGACCCGGTAAAACCGGGTCGGTCCGGGCTGGCCCGGTTCTAGCCCGATTTTGTAAAAAAAATACATATTAAGTGTCCTTTTATTACATATAAAATGCTTTCTTCTTTACATACTCCCATAAAATACAATTATCAATCTTAATATCTTCATTTAGTCACCAAACTCCCAAGTTCAACAATATTTTAGTATAAATAAACTTAATTAGAATAATGTGCAATCATAATCGAGCTATTAATCATCATTAGTTCATCACCACCCAGGGTAAATTACAATAAAAATATTTTTTTATGTATTTTTTATTTTTATCGGGTCGTTCCGGGCTGGACCCAGATTTTCCGGGTTTTGACCCGGTCCGGCCCGGAACCCGGATTTAGACAAAATGCAGATCCTAGACCCGGACCTAATTAACAGGTCCGGTCCGGGTCCGGGTAAAAACCGTGTCCGGACCATTTGTGCTCAGCCCTACTTGCGAGTAGTAGACTAAAGAATCAACAAGTTTTTGGCGCCGTTGTCAAGAGGCGCAAACGAAGTACAAGAAGACTATTGTCACCAAGTTAGTTAAATTCTTCAACTAGTTATTTATTTTACTACTTTTTTTTAATATTATCTAGTCTTTCTAATTTTTGTTTTAGATTGTGTTAGTTTAAATAATAGTTAATAGTAGAATCTATTTTCTTTATATATTCATAAAACAATAAAATAATAAAAACTTATAATAATAAATATAAAAGTATAAGTAATAATAATAATAATAAAACTACTGTTCATTTTCGTAAAAATTATAATAAACTAATAAAAAATAAAAAAAGTCTAAAAATATTTAAAAAATCTAAAAAATCTGAAAAGGTTTAAAAAATCGGAACTTATTTATTTTTATTTTTCAAAAAAAAATCTGGAAAATTAAAAAAAAAAATCGGACCTTAAGGTATGTTTTTTTGTAATTCTCGAATATTATTATTAAAAAAATCGAAATTTTTTAATTTAATTTCAAAAATAAAAAACTAAAAAATATCTGGATTATATTTATAAACTTTTTTTATTTAAAAACTAAAATTGGAATTTTATTTTATTTTTATAAAGTAAATCCTGCTAGTTTTATTTTCCTAAAAAAATTACTCTTCATAAAAATCTAAAAATATAAAAAAAAAACAGATAAAGAATTAATAATTTAAATAATCTGGAATATATCTAATAAAAAAAATTATACCTATTTCTGAACTCTGAATATTTTTTTTAATAAAAACAAAAACTTGTTTTTTTAAATAAAGTTTCAAAATTTTAATAAAAAGGGCAAATATTAAAAAAATATTTAAAACCTTAAAAATAACTAGAAACCAAAATTGGTAATGAAATAAACTATTATTATTGTTTGCATAAATAAAATAAAAGTTTGTAAATTTTATTCTTCCTAAAAAAATATGAAATTTTTTTCCTGTAAAAAAAATATATTTGGATATCTTTATTTTTGCTCAATATTATTAGTCTAAAAAGTATAATACAATTATAAATATAAAAATATATGAAAACTTAAAAAAATAATAAAAATATAAAAAATAGAATTTATTTTTTTAAATTTTAAAATAAATTATATCTTGTATTTATTTTAAATAGAATCTTGTAGTGGTAAATTTAGATTGTATTATTAGTTGTTATTTTCTATTTAAAGTATTCTTACACATTTAGTTTAATTGCAATATTTCTCGTCGGAAAATTTAGTTTATCAATATATACTGTTTTCGTAGATCAATTAGTAAGTTTATTCCTTTGCAATCTGTTACACCCTACAATATTTGTAATAATTATAATCATCATCATAATTATTATTAATAAGAAGAAGAAGAAGAAAATAAAAAGCTCAAAAAAAAAAACAATAAAATCCTTTAAAAGATTCAACAAGAGATTGATATTTTCCACTCACTACTTTATTCGATTTGAATAGAGAAAAGCTAAATATCAATCTTGTACAAACTGATTTTGAAAATCGATTGAATTTTGGCAAAAAGGCCTCTGTTGTACATGCCGAAGAAAGTTGTATTTTAAGTGCGACCTTTGTAACGCCTCCAACGATCCGGAAGTTCGATCGACTATCATAATTTGGTTTGTATGCAAAGTTAAAAAAATTGAAATATTGGTGAATGCAGTTTGGCAACGAAATAATAAAGGTCGATTAACGCGAAGAAGATTGTCCTTAAAAAAAACTGAAGTTCAATGAACAAAACCGATACCAAAAATGGACGAAATCAAAAATCGGAATAATCAAGTAGCAAAAGAGAAAACTTTAATAGAATATTTTTCTCCTGTAACTGCTAATTCTCCTTCTTGCATAGTGTTGCCTACAACTAACACAACTCATTTCGAACTTAAGCCATCAATAATTCAACTTCTTCCATCTTTTTATGGTTTGGAAAGAGAATATCCGTATATGCATGTCAAGAAATTTCTCGACATTTGTTCTACTTTTCGATTCCAAAATTTCTCTGATGAGTCTATCAAACTTAGACTATTTCAATTTTCTCTCAAAGATAAAGCAAAATTCTGGCTAAATTCTCTTCGAGCAAGAACAATTACTAGTTGGGACCAACTAGTGAATAAATTTCTTGCAAAAAAAATTTCAATGTCCAAAACTGATAGTCTTAGAAGAGAAATATCAGAATTTTTCCAAAAATGAAGAACTTTATGAGTGTTGCGAAATACTTAATGATTTAATCCTTAAGTGTCCCCATCATGGTTTTGAAATATGGCATTTGGTAAAATATTTTTATGACGGTTTAACTCCAAACAATCGCCAATTAATCCAATCAATACATGGTGGAATCTTCACCTTATTGGAGACGAAGCTTGGAATGCACTAGAAAATATGTCAATTAATTCACAACAATGGAATTCACTCAACTCTAGAGCCAAATCAATGCATACGACCCCAAAAGAAGGTGGAATCTACGAGGTTAGACAAGGTGTTGAAATAAAATCTACTATGGATGATTTAGTACGAAAAGTGGATGCATTAGTCTTGAAGCAATCCATTATCTCGTCAAACTCAAAAAATAAATTCTGCATTTCATGTGCGGAATCGTTTCATTCATCTCAATCTTATCCATCTGGTCCACAAAATCAAGAAACTTTTAATGAATAAGTCAATGTGTTACACTCATATGGAAAATCTTCGGATAGTCCATTTGCTCCAACTTATAATCCAAAGTGGAGGAATCATCCAAATTTTTCCTGAAAGCAGAACATGCCTCCAATGAGTCAAGGAGGACATCAAATGAACATGTCAAATCAACAAAATGTCCGTCCTAATCAATATTCTCCAAATACTTATCAGTATCCTTCTACAGTACCAAAGAAACCATCTTTGGAAGATACGTAGCAACAATTCATGTAATCGACTCAACAAATATTCCAATCAACTCAGCAGGCTGTACAATCAAACTCACAGGCTATTTCTAAGCTTGAAACACAAATTGGTCAACTTGCAACAACTTTAGCTGAAGGAGAAAAAGGAAAATTTCCGAATCAATCCATCCCTAATCGTAAATGAAAATATGAAGTAAACTCTTCTAACGCAGAAGTTTAGTCCATAACTACCCTTAGAAGCAGAAAAGAAATACAAAAGGCTGACTATGATACGGAAGAAAAGTCAAATGAACCACAAATTTCAAAACCAAACAAATTCTAAGGAAAAACAAAAGCCTTATATTCCAAAAGCTCCATTTCCTGAAAGACTTATTCCAAAAGATAAAAGTGCGCAATACAAAGATATATTGGAAATATTTAAACAAGTTTGAATAAATATTCTATTCCTTGATGCTATTAAACAAGTGCCTGCTTTTTCTTAGTTCACAAAAGATCTTTGCACTGGTAAAAGAAGAACAAATGTTCCAAGAAAGGCATTTTTAGCTGAACATGTTATCTCAATAATCCAAAATAAAACTCTTGTTAAGTAAAAAGATCCTGGTTGTCCTACAATATCTTGTGTCATTGGAGATCACATCATTAAACGAGCCTTGCTTGATTTAGGAGCCAGTGTAAATTTATTACCATATTCTGATTATACACAACTTGGACTATGAGAGCTAAAATCAATATCTGTGATACTCCAACTAGCTGATAGATCTAAAAATACCTCGAGGAATCGTAGAGGATGTTCTGATTCAAGTATATAAATTCTACTTTCCTGTTGATTTTATAGTCCTAGACACTGAACCTGTTGAGAATACCAAAGATCAAATCCCTGTCATTTTAGGAAGGCCATTTTTAGCTACTTCAAATGCATTAATTAACTATAGAAATGGCATCATAAAATTTTCTTTTGGAAATATGATTGTTGAAGTAAATATGTTTAACATTTCTCAACAACATGATTATCATGATGATGTCTGTGAGGTAAATATGATAGAGAGTATGAGTCCTTATTTCTTTCCAAAAATAGATGATGATCTTTTTGAAAGCTGTCTTGCTTATTTTGGCTCAGATTTTGACATCGACAGTTCAATTAATGAAGTAAATTCTTTACTAGATTCTACACCATTATTGGATAATGATAAATGGAAAGCTAAAACTGAACCACTTGAGAGTCAAATGAATAAAGAAGTACATATTGAAGATTCAAAGATAGAGCTCAATACATTACCTGAGTCTCTAAAATATGCATTTTTAGGACCATCAGAAACCCTGCCTGTCATCATAGCATCTGATTTAGATGAAGAACGAGAAGATAAGTTAATAAATGTTCTTAAACAACATAAAGAAGCAATAGGCTGGACCATCTCCAATATTAAAGGTATTAGTCCTTCTATATGCATGCATAGAATTCATCTTGAAGAAAATGCAAAAACATCCCGAGAATTTCAAAGAAGACTAAATCCTAATTTGAAAGAAGTTGTAAGAGCTGAAATAATCAAACTCTTAGATGTAGGGATCATCTATCTTATTTCTGATAGCTCTTGGGTCAGTGTTGTTCATATAGTTTCAAAGAAATCTGGCATAACTGTAATCACGAATGAAGAAAATGAACTTGTTCAAACCAGAATTCAAACTGAATGGAGAGTCTGTATTGATTACAGAAAATTGAACATTGTTACAAGAAAAGATCACTTTCCACTTTCTTTTATTGATCAAATACTAGAAAGGTTAGCCGGTCATGCTTATTATTGTTTTCTTGATGGATATTCCGGCTATAACCAAATTCCCATTGCTCCTGAAGATCAAGAAAAAACCACTTTTACCTGTCCTTTCGGCACTTTTGCTTACCGACGAATGCCATTTGGTGTGTGCAATGCACCTGCTACTTTTCAACGGTGTATGATGAGCATTTTCTCTGCCATGGTTGAGCAGTTTTTAGAAATTTTATGGATGATTTTTCTGTGTCCGGGTCTAGCTTTGATGAATGTTTACACCACTTAACCCTTGTAACATCCGCATTTTTTCCTTCTTTTTCCAATATTCTCGTTTTGGTGTATTTTCATTTTTAGTATCTCGCTTGTAACCATGTCGACATTTTGAATCTATTTTATTCTTGGAGTTTTCCATTTGGACGATCTTCGGTGATGTTTTGATATTATTCCGTTTTATGTCATGTATTGTGGCATGGACGTTCGATTCTCGTATAACCCGTTCACTTTTGTAATTTCTTTGGTTACACGAGTTCGTATGGTTGAGTTGTTCATGTTGTGAGTTTCGGTTTGTTAATCAGACGTCTTATCGCGATTTTTGGACGTTTGGGCCGTTTCGTAATTTCCCTAAGTTTAGGGTATTCTTGCTATCCTTGTTGTTCCTGAACCTTCAGGTATTCAGAGTCACGCTTCATCGTAACGTTTTGGTTTCTGACTCGAATCCGTGGTGATTGTATCCGTTGGTCGTTGTTACGCCTTGGAATTAATTTTTTTTCCTCTGATTATTTCTCGTCGAGTAGTTACTTCAGTCCTGGCCTGTTTGCTGTCCCATGCTGTGTTACGGCCGTAAGCCAGCTTCATTACGGCCGTAATACTAGAGATTTACGACCGTAGGCATTTCTTTTTGCTGCCGTAACAAGGCTTCGTTTCTTGCCTCCTGGTCCAGTTCTGAGTTACGGGCGTATCATATTTGAGTTACGGCCGTAAGTATTGATACGGCCGTAATGGTGTTCTTGATACGGACGTATGTGTCTTTCGTCAAATTGCCCAGTTTCTCTCCAGAGGCCAGTTACGGCCGTGAGAGAGTCAGGTTACGGCCATAATGTTCCTATGTTACGGCCGTAAGTGGGGTGTGTTACGGCCGTAACACCTGCCAGTATATAAACTGGTAGCGGCCCATTTTTTTCCTCATTTCTCATATCTCTCTTTTCTCTTCGCGACGGGAGCGACGGCAGAGGCTATGGTTCGTTCGATTTTGATCCAAACTCCATTGTAAGGGCATATCCAAGTATCATATCATCCACCTATCACTAATCATCCATCGTTCATCTTCGAATCAAGGTAAAATCTCTTAGAACCCTACCTTGGGGGATTTGGGGGTTTTCGATTCTATTGTTCGTTTTGCTCTGTGTTGTTGATTAATCCTTGATGATTATGATTAATCTCGTTAGTATTCTTGTTCTCCTACGAATTCATGGTGTATTTCGTGATATTTGCGTAATCGAGAGGGTTTGGTTGTGATCCGCCCTCGTCGTTGTTTTGATACGAATACACATAAATCGTAGGCGGGTTTTTGGGTGTTTTCCAATTAAGTATTCATTTAGAATTGGTTGTGATTGTGTTCTTCGTATTGTTAGGTTCATGATTATCGGCTCCTAATATTCATCGGTGTTTTTCCTTCCGTTCGTTGCGTCGTCTATTATTCAAGGCAAGTATTTTGGAAAACCTTTATGCTTAACATGAAATGGTAATGTTTTTGTGTGTACTTTGCTCACCTCGGGAGGGTCCGACGGGGCCTCGGGGGAATCTATGACTTCACTCTGGATTCACGAGCTTGATTCGCTATCCAGCTCGGGAGGGTCCTTAGAGGCTTCGGGTGGGATTTGTGGTGGCGTCCCGGTCCTAGGAGATGCCTGTGCATGTTTTTGTTTTATAAAGTGGCCAGCTCGGGAGGGTCCTTAGAGGCTTCGGGTGGGATTTGTGGCTTCGTCCCAGTCCTGGGCAAATTGATTGTGACTGTTTGTTTCCGGAAAAGACATATCTGGTTTTGGTTTTTGAAATGACATTGGTGCATGTACTATGAAATGTGTAAGCGATTGGTTTGTCTTGATTACTTGTACTAGCGTAACTGCTAACCCCTCTGGGGACCCGTTGTGGGGAAATTCTTGTTATGGATTCAGGTTATGATCATCCGGACGAGCGAGTGATGGGACAGTACGAGGATGCTGGCCAGGGTCGTTGATATGTGCATTGAGTCCTTTTATTTCCGTTGTTCCATTCGATATGGTTGTTGTCTACTTTTGAAACTTATAGGTTGTACTCGCGAATACTAAGGATTTTCTCTTCGGATTATGATTTGTATTCGTTGAAGTTATTTATGTTTGCCATTGTTGATTATTCCGCCGGTTGTACTGGGCATGTTAATTGATTTTCAACTGGATGATGTGTGTTTTTACTGTGGTAAGTTGTGTCTAGCCTGGTGGGTCCCATGTAGGGGTCCACGACACTGTAATATACCTTGAATATCTCGGGGGTGTTACAAAAAATGGTATCGGGGCCTAGGTTTATGGATACCTAGGCTTGTCGGTTATTTGGGTCTAGTTGTGTTTTGTGTTGCACAATGTCACACCGCTGCCAGCATCTCGGTACTTCCAGTTCTCATAAGTTTTCCTTACTCGCTTCCTTGTTTTCTCATGACGTAGTTCCGTTTCTTGAATTGTGGATGTTTTTCGCCTCTTACTTATCATCGAGTTGTTTTGCTATCTCTTAACATCAGTATGGATGCTGGGAGAGGCCGAGGTCGTGGACGCGGCCGAGGACGTGGGGCAGCCGGAGAGGCGGCCACATCGCATTCTTCGGGAGCCGGCAGTACTGGCGACCGTCACAGTCATGCTTCTTCTCAGGAGCGCGACGACCTTGGTATTGCGGCCGTTATGCAGCAAATGGTAAATCAAATGGTGGCGATAGCTTAGGTGGTCCAGAACCCGGATCCATCCCACGCTAATCGGGGCGGAACGGATCGTTGGCTTCAGTATGTCATCAAGATGCATCCTCAGTTTTCGGGAGCTTCGGACCCGATCGGCTGGGAGGGGTGGATCAAGGAGATATCTAAAGTCTTCACTGCTACCAAATGTCCCGAGGACCGTAAGGTCCCTATTGCCCAGTACTTTCTCACTGGGGACGCTACGGATTGGTGGGAAGTCGTTGGGCCCAAAGACCATGTTGCTTTGTGGGCTGAATTTCAGGAATTGATGGAGACTGAATATTGCCCGTGTCCGGTTAGACAGGCTCGAGTCCATGCTTTATATGATCCTCAACCACGGGATATTCCCATATCCCAAGCTATTGCCGATTTTAACAAGGAGTTGAGCTATGTGAAGACCCAAGTTGTCGAGGAGAGCGACAAAATTTTTCACTTTTCCATACGGATGAAACTGTCAATTCGGGACTACATGTCTGGGCTCGTCTGTACTACTTTGAAGGATTATTAGAGTCGAGCTCTTGCCTATGATATGTCGGTGACAGCCAGTGCGGCGGTTCGAGAGAGTAAGAAACAGAAATCCGCCGGAAATTTCTCGGGTCACAAGGGTGGAGGTCAGCAGAAGTCTCAGTCTTCGAATATTCCTGGAGGTAATTCGGATCGTTTCTCTGGGGGCTATCGAGGTACTGCCAGTGCTTCCATTTGGGATGTCAAATGCTTTAACTGTGGCGAGCCGAGCCATGGGAACCGGGACTGACCTCTTCCGCCTCTAACTTGTCATACTTGTGGTCAGTTGGGCCACAAGGCTTTCTTTTGTGTGTGGGCAAGACAGCTTCTTGGTGCTCAGGCTTCTTTTCCAGCACCTAGGGAGTCGAGTGTGAACCAGGGCTCATTTGTTCCGCAGTCTCCACCGAGTGCCAGTCGAGGGAGAGGTCGGGGTCAGCCCGCTAGAGGGGGAGCTTCCAGTGTCGGCTCTGCCCACCCGCATATCTATGAGATGAGGAGGTCCGATGATCCAGCGGCTACTGTGGCGACAGGTACCATTCACATCCATTCCCATCCTGTCAGTGTGCTTTTTGATTTGGGTGCTACGCATTCATTTGTTTCTCTGGAGTGTGTGCGCCGTTTGAGTCTTGACTATTTATCGCCTTGCGAGCCTTTCATAGTTAAACTTCCTAGCGGTGATAGAATCGTCGGTGATCGAGAGGTCCGGGACTGTTCTGTGTTTATTTGTGAGAGGGCTTGGCTCTCTAATCTTATTGTTGTGGGTATTGAGGGTGAGTATTTAGTTCTCGGGGATGATTAGCTTGAGCGGCATGGTGCAATCATGAACTACCGCACGAGGATTATCACTATGCTAGCCGAGGACGGCACCGAGTGTTGGGATTCGGTGCCTAAAATGAAGGCCCAGCGGAAGCGGTAAAACGAAAATTAATTCGATCTGAATCCCTACGAGGATCGATCGAGCTACGTATATATGAATAAATAAAAGAAAAACAAGAGTTATAAGAAACTCACCCTTGAAGTCTGTTGATTAAATGGTAACCTTCTCTTGAGCTATTCCCCAAGCTTTGGTTGATCTCTACGAATCCGATCCGCTCCAAGCTCTTGAACGATCCAACGCCGAAAACACCGCGTCTCTACTTGCCACGTGCCGGAAAAACGACTGGAATGACAACACTCGATTAACCTCTAAGGTTACGGCTAGAATCAATTGATGAAGCCTTTTATTATTTCACTCTAAGTGTATAATATTTATCTCTCAATGTATCTTGAATTTTCTCCAAGAAAAAATCAAGAACATGATGAAGAAGATGATAAAGACTTAGAAAAATATTTTCTCTCTCACTTCTCTTAACTCATGTTGGAAAGAGGCTTCCAAAACAAGTGATGAGAGTCTTCATTTTATTCTCCATAAAATCCTCTCAAATCAAGACCCAATAATTAAAATGAAATAATTAAAAGATCTTGTTCCCTTGATACTTCAAGTCATCCACCAATTAAGGTGGAGACTATGACCAAAGGAAAGAGGGGGGAACATGGGGCGGCCATCTAGAAGGAGCCGGGATGAGTTCGGTTCGTTTCGGACTCCCGTGAGTCCAAACAGATAAACTCCTATTCCGTTTCGATGTATTTGTAACGATTAATTAATCCAATCAATTAATCACATTAAATACATAACAACATAATTAATTTCTCCAAGAAATAATTATATCTATGAATTAAATTAATCACCCAGTAATTTATTTAATTCATTAGGCCGTAAATCAATTTATCCAATAAATCGATTTAAACATCTAATGTCCTAAATTAGATATCCAATATATAATATTCATAATGAGATAATAAGCTTGATACATTCCATCGTCCATCCTATTGCGCGACTTGGTAGGTCCGTCTCAGTCAGTAATGGGAGGAACCAAAGAGTAGTAGCACCACCTAGCCAGCCTGGCGGCCTACACTGTACCCCAACTGAGAACGAATGATTGGGATCATTCAAGAACCATTCTGTCGTGAATACCAGTATACGTGTAAACCCTTCTTTCAAATGTCCCGTTCAAGTTATAGGGTCACGGTCAGTCAAACCCTATCTGTACTTGACGCTACGCATGCGTTAATGCAAATCGAGATCATCGAGCTCTCGTGTATCCAATACAACTCGCTCCAATGCTTTGGCCAAAGAATTATGATCTCATCTGCCAATAACCACATAGGACATATAACCCGCTCACTAACGGGAGAAAGAATTCTATCTTGGTATTCAGTAGGACCTGCTACTTGCCCATCAAGATGCACGTCGAGGTTGACCCCCGCCTTCCGGTTTATAGGGTCGAACTACTCTAATGAAAATCTTGACGTCACAAGCACATCCCTACTAAATCCTCAAGTCGAAGGTTCACGAATACCTAGCACAACCTTTCGATTCCATCATTGACTGTCCCGGAGTGAAATCTGTGTGACGAATCGAGGGTGAGTCGGTTCGAGTATACTAATCCAATTAGCATACCTATAACGTGTGCTCCCACTAACCATTAGTGTTCGACAGGCACTCTCCTTGTCAAAGAACACGTCATACAAGTCTTCACATAAACTTAATGCCCAGTCAAGTTTCATCGACTCGCGAACGAGTAAGTATTTGAGCTATAAACCTTTCCAGTGCCGACCCCCTTATCCAATAAGGAGTGGAACGTTTTGCTTTCAAATACAAGGACTAGTTTCTATGTGTATATTTACGAGTTAGGAATGCCAGTAACTACCAGTAAATAAAGAAACATCCATTGCCTTATATTGATGATTTACATAATAACAAGTACAATGCCCTCACTCAACGTCCTCTGAGTGGCATTCGAGGGCATACTCCTAACAATATCCCACTTGAACTCAATGCCACACACTATGGTATCTAATACCCATGTTCTCCAGATGACGCTCCAAGCTAGTCTGAGAAAGTGGCTTGGTCAGTGGATCGGCGACGTTGTCGGCCGAGTCTACTCTGTGCAGCGCAATGTATCCCTTGCGAACAAATTCTCTTACGAGATGATACTTCCTCTCAATATGTTTGGTGCTGTTGCGAAACCTCGGCTCCTTAGCCTGCGCTATAGCTCCGTCGTTGTTGCAGTACAGTGGAACAGGCAGCTCAGCACATGGTATCACTTGAAGTTCTCCCAAAAACTTCTTAATCCAGAACCCTTCCTTGGAAGCCTCCGAGGTTGCTTGATACTCAACCTGATAGGTGGAATCAGCAGTCGCGCTTTGCTTGGCGCTACGCCAAGATACTGCTCCTCCATTAAGAGTAAATATGTAGCCAAAAGTAGACATCGAGTCGTCCTTCAGTCCTTGGAAGTCCGAATCAGTGTATCCCACCACATCCAATTCTCCACCGCCATACATCAGAACCATATCTCTAGTCCTTCTCAAGTACTTGAGAACGTTCTTTACGGCAGTCCAATGTTCCCTACCTGGGTTTTCCTGAAACCTACTCACCACGCTTACAGCATGCGCGATGTCAGGTCTTGTACACAACATAACATACCTAAGGCTACACACGGCCGAAGCATATGGTATATTACTCATTTCCTTTTGTTGTTCCTCACTTTGAGGACACATCTTCAAGGAGAGTTTTATTTCATGTCGTATCGGTAGGAACCCTCTTTTAGAATCATCCATCTTAAATCGCTTTAAGATCTTATCTATATAGAGGGCTTGGGAAAGACCTATTGTTCTCTTCGCTCTATCCCGGTAGAGTAGAATTCCAAGAATATAGGTTGCTTCTCCCAAGTCTTTCATGGAGAAATTACTCGAAAGCCAAGCATTCACAAAATTGAGCATTCCCACATCGTTTTCTATTAGTAGAATGTCATCTACATATAGTACTAAGAATGCGATCTTGCTCCCACTAACCCTCTTGTATAGACAAGGTTCCTCTTCATTTTGCACGAAGTCAAACTCTTTGACCGCCTCATCAAAATGAAGGTTCCAACTACGCGATGCTTGCTTCAGTCCATAAATGGAACGCTGAAGCTTGCACACTTTCTGAATATCGACTTCGGACACAAAACCTTTAGGCTGCTCCATATAGATTTCCTCCTCGAGGAATCCATTAAGGAAATTCGTCTTTACGTCCATTTGCCATATCTCATAATCGTGGTAGGCAGCTATAGCAAGCATCATGCGAATAGACTTGATCATGGCTACGGGCGAGAAGGTATCATGGTAATCGATTCCTTCCTTCTGGGTATAACCCTTTGCCACGAGCCTGACCTTATAGGCGTCAACCTTGCCATCACCATCAGTCTTTCTCTTGTAGATCCACTTGTTCCCAATAGGCACTATGCCCTTGGGGCGGTCTACTAGAGTCCATACCTGATTGATATGCATCGAGTCTATCTCACCTTCCATAGCTTCACGCCATTTCGCGGAGTTTACATCCACCATCGCTTGGTCATAGATCGCCGGGTCGGTCTCTTGGCTATCGCTTGGAACCTCATGGAGACCCAGCTCCTCCAAGTGCACAAGCCCATACCTCTCAGGTAAATGAGACACCTTACTAGACCTATGAGGTGGTTGTACTTGTGTTTTAGAAGGTTCGGTTCCAGTTTCTTGCACAGGTGTCTCCTTAGGAGTTTCATTGTATTCTTCCAAAGAAATACTTCTACCTGCTCCGCCTTCCTGGATGAACTCATCTTCCAGGAAGTGTGCTTGCAAAGCAACAATGATCTTTCGATCTTCGGGCATGTAGAATAGATAACTCATCGTCCCAGATGGGAATCCAATGAAATGTCCCTTCGCGGACCTAGCTTCCAACTTTTCCACCTTAGTCTTCTTGACATAGGCGGGACATCCCCAAATCCTAATATGATTAAGACTTGGTTTCCTGCCCTTCCACATCTCATGTGGAGTTTTAGGAACGGATTTGGAAGGACATCTATTCAAGATATAAGCGTGAGTCAGGAGTGCATATCCCTACAGGTAAATTGGTAAGTCAGTATAGCCCAGCATGGAGCGGACCATGTTCAACAAGGTCCGGTTCCTTCTTTCTGACACACCATTTAACTGAGGAGTACCTGGAGGTGTTAGTTGTGAAACTATTCCATGTTCCCTAAGGAACTCGTCAAATTCCATACTCATATACTCGCCACCTCAGTCCGACCGAAGTGATTTGATATGATTACCAGTTTGTTTCTCGACTAGGGCCTTGAATTCCTGGAATTTCTCAAAGGCCTCGAATTTATGTTTCATTAAGTATACATAACCATACCTAGTATGATCATCTGTAAATGTAATGAAATATTGATATCCGTCACGCGCTGCTTCCAAAGCACCACATACGTCGGTATGGATTAATCCCAGTTTATCAGCGGCTCTTTCAAAAGTCCCTGTGAAGGGGGACTTAGTCATTTTTCCTTTAAGGCAAGATTCACAAGTAGGAAAGGGATCCGATCCCAATGGACCCATAAGTCCATCTTCTTCCATTTTGTAAACTTTGGTCTGACCAACATGACCAAGTCTAAGATGCCATTTCAAAACTTGATTGGTTTCATCCCTACCACGTTTTCTAGTCATAGTATTCACAACTACTTTGTTGTTGATATTTAGATGATACAATCTATTTAACAATGTAGCAGTACCCACTAGTTTATTTTTGAAATAAATTTTGCAGGAACCATCACCAATGAAAAATGAAAAGCCTTTTCGGTCCATGACCAGAATGGACACAATGTTTTTGTGCCCCTTGGGCAAAACAAGTACATCTTCTAAAGTCAAAACAAAGCCGGATTCTAAACCCAAAAGAAGTGATCCTATGTCGGTCGCCTCGACACTATGCCCGCTTCTGACTGTGATCATAACTTCTCCAGCTCCAAGCGTCCTACTTTGTTCCAGATCCTGATTCACAGTACAAATATGAGAACTAGCACCAGAATCCAGTATCCAGGAAGTAGAAAATACAGTAGCAGAACAATTTGTTTCCAAAACTAAAAGTTCTGTACCTAAAGTGCCATAAAGAATCGGACAGTCTCTAGCCCAGTGGCCCAGCTCACTGCACTTGAGACAAGCATCCTTCTTCTTCTTGCCTTTTGGAACCATCGGGGCCTTGCCCTTTCCTTTAAGGTCCTTAACTTGTGGTCCAGTTTGCTTCTTGGTATTTTTCTTCTTATTCTTAAACTTCCGAAGTCCAGAAGAAATCACAAGGGCAGACTCCTTCATCCGCGGAGTCTTCATCTGAGACTGAGCGGTCACCAGTTTGTTCATTAGCCCAGCTAAGTTACATGCAATCTCATTGCAGTTGAAGTTCATAACAAACTGTGAGAAGGAATCAGGGAGAGACTGTAGGATAAGGTCAGTTTGGAGAGAAGTATCCATTTTAAAATCAAGAGCCTCCAATCTCTCGATCATGGATATTATTTTGAGGACGTGTTCCCTAACTTTCTCACCTTCCTTCATCCTTGCACCAAATAGTTGCTTGGATATCTCATATCTAGTAGTTCTGCTGTGCTCACCATAAAGCTCGGTTAAGTGAGATAGAATCTGCCTAGCAGAAGTTATTTTCTCGTGAGCTCTCTGAAGCTCATTAGACATGGAAGCAATCAAATAAGCACGGACTTTCACATCATCCTTAACCCACTTTTCGTGGTTTTCAATCTCTTCCTGATTGGCTCGGGTCCGCACAGGAGGTGCCAGAATGTCCGTCTCCAAGACGTATCCCAGTGCCTCTATACTGAGGACAATCATCAGATTGCGGAGCCAATCCACAAAGTTAGGTCCCATTAAGGTGTTCTTTTCAAGTAGAATTGCGAGTGGATTCATTGTCATATTGAGATTTGAGTCTGCATTAAGTATGATAGATTAATTAGTGACTCATTCAATCATGTTCTGAGTATAGAATTAAGGTCTTTTTATTCTTGTTACCCAGCTCCCACTATTTTTATCGAAATAACACACTCCCATGTGAAATCCGGAAGTATCGTCGCTCTACTTCATAGTGGTGATCGAGTTATTCATAAATCTTAATAGAGGGCAACCGAACAGGTTTCTAGTCTATTAATTTTCATAAAGTGGTGTCCAACACCAACCCATCTAATGGATGATTCGATCTTCTTTTTCCCCTTGTTCACTCCCCTCAACCTATACGGTTTCTATGGTTCGTGAACAAGTTAAGTTTATACCATCGACGCAAATCAGTTTCACAATTGAATATTATCCGGCAACCTATCAGGTTTCTAGGGATAATATTTGCTCCAACCGAAGGCATCCAATGCGCTCCCGGTAATTTATCCGTCCTCCTCGAACGACTACCCCGATAACTCGGAAGCATAGCACATCCGGTTTGGATTTTAATTTCCCGAAAGCTCGATGGAGGGAAGGAAAACATTGAAACCTTATAAACTTAATAATTTGTTGTGGGAGAATTTTTGCGATTAACGTTACACTTTGCACATTAATCATTTTAGCGCGTTTGTTGCATTCATACAATATGAAACAACCATTCACAACCTAGTTGCTACCAACATGTGGTTCATGGACCGTTCCTAGAAAACAAAAACTCGGTAATCTAATTACAAGTCTTCGTCTTGAATCTTCGTCTTCTCGAAATGGATCTTCCTCCGGTCTTCGTCATTACATATAAATTTTACATCAAAAATTGCATCCTAGATATAAACATTTCTAGTAAAATAAATAGGCTCAAAACGGTCTTTACAACCCAATCGAATAAAACGAACGATTCAAAACTAAGTCCACGAACCACATCCCCATTCAAAAGCATTCATACAATAAATACTATATAAATGGAAAGCGTAGAGATACATTGATCCAATCAAAAATACGAACCGATCCAATCGATTCATAACAAAACGAATTAATCCAATTAATTCAAACAACCATCAATATTAACTTGTTCCGGACGATAAAATATTTCATTAAATTAATTCCCCTAAGATTAAAATTACCATAATTAAATCTTAGTCAAATTAAATCCAATTTAATTTGTGGGAAATTAATTATCGAACGAAATATAAAGAAGGAGTCGAAAAACACTAGGAGCATTGCCCAACAAGTCACTGCCAGCGAGCGAGACCGGAGGACCGAGACCACTTCGAGCGTGGCGAGACCACCCGGCACAGTGCCGACCATGGCGATCACGGGTCCAGATCGCGTCTGCGCCTCGGGCGCGGCGCCCGGCGATCCCAGTGCCGGGTCGATTACGTTTATTTCGTTTTTCGCCCGATTCCAAAAATAACATTTTTCTAATCTTTATATTACACTTTAAATCAGTTTTTCAAAAGAAAAATAGATTTACATTGTAAAATAAAATCATGAAAAAATATTTTTTGGATGAACAATAGAAAATCAATGATTAATACGATTATGATTCCAAATCATACACCATCTAATCAAGCATTCCAAATGCCAATATCGTATATACGATCGCAAGACCTACTCTCCGATGCCACTGTTGGGATTCGGAACCTAAAACGAAGGCCCAGCGGAAGCGGTAAAACGAAAATTAATTCGATCCGAATTCCTACGAGGATCGATCGAGCTACGTATATACGAATAAATAAACGAAAAACAAGAGTTATAAGAAACTCACCCTTGAAGTCCGTTGATTAAATGGTAACCTTCTCTTGAGCTATTCCCCAAGCTTTGGTTGATCTCTACGAATCCAATCCGCTCCAAGCTCTTGAACGATCCAACGTCGAAAGCACCGCGTCTCTACTTGCCACGCGCCGGAAAAATGACCGGAATGACAACACTCGATTAACCTCTAAGGTTACGGCTAGAATCAAGTGATGAAGCCTTTTATTATTGCACTCTAAGTATATAATATTTATCTCTCAATGTATCTTGAATTTTCTCCAAGAAAAAATCAAGAACAAGATGAAGAAGATGATGAAGACTTAGAAAAATATTTTCTCTCTCACTTCTCTTAACTCACGTTGGAAAGAGGCTTCCAAAACAAGTGATGCTAGTCTTCATTTTATTCTCCATAAAATCCTCCCAAATCAAGACCAAATAATTAAAATGAATTAATTAAAAGATCTTGTTCCCTTGATACTTCAAGTCATCCACCAATTAAGGTGGAGACTATAACCAAAAGAAAGAGGAGGGAAAATGGGGCAGCCATCTAGAAGGAGCCGGGACGAGTTCGGTTCGTTTCGGACTCTCGTGAGTCCAAATAGATAAACTCCTATTCCGTTCCGATGTATTTGTGTCGATTAATTAATCCAATCAATTAATCACATTAAATACATAACAACATAATTAATTTCTCCAAGAAATAATTATATCTATGAATTAAATTAATCACCCAGTAATTTATTTAATTCATTAGGCCGTAAATCAATTTATCCAATAAATCGATTTAAACATCTAATGTCCCAAATTAGATATCCAATATCTAATATTCATAATGAGATAATAAGCTTGATACATTCCATCGTCAATCCTATTGCGCGAATCGGTAGGTCCGTCTCAGTCAGCAATGGGAGGAACCAAAGAGTAGTAGCACCACCTAACCAGTCTGGCGGCCTACACTGTACCCCAACTGAGAACGAATGATTGGGATCATTCAAGAACCATTCTGTCGTGAATACCAGTATACGTATAAACCCTTCTTTCAAATGTCCCGTTCAAGTTATAGGGTCACGGTCAGTCAAACCCTATCTGTACTTGACGCTATGCATGCGTTAATGCAAATCGAGATCATCGAGCTCTCGTGTATCCAATACAACTAGCTCCAATGCTTTGGCCAAAGACTTATGATCTCATCTGCCAATAACCGCATAGGACATATAACCCGCTCACTAACGGGAGAAAGAATTCTATCTTGGTATTCAGTAGGACCTGCTACTTGCCCACCAAGATGCACGTCGAGGTTGACCCCCGCCTTCCGGTTTATAGGGTCGAACTACTCTAATGAAAATCTTGACGTCACAAGCACATCCCTACTAAATCCTCAAGTCGAAGGTTCACGAATACCTATCACAACCTTTCGATTCCATCATTGATTGTCCCGAAGTGAAATCCGTGTGACGAATCGAGGGTGAGTCGGTTCGAGTATACTAATCCAATTAGCATACCTATAACGTGTGCTCCCACTAACCATTAGTGTTTGACAGGCACTCTCCTTGTCAAAGAACACGTCATACAAGTCTTCACATAAACTTAACGCCCAGTCAAGTTTCATCGACTCGCGAACGATTAAGTATTTGAGCTATAAACCTTTCCAGTGCCGACCCCCTTATCCAATAAGGAGTGGAACGTTTTGCTCTCAAATACACGGACTAGTTTCTATATGTATATTTACGAGTTAGGAATGCCAGTAACTACCAATAAATAAAGAAATATCCATTGCCTTATATTGATGATTTACATAATAACAAGTACAATGCCCTCACTCAACATCCTCTGAGTGGCATTCGAGGGCATACTCCTAACACCGAGCACTCCTTCGTGGGGCGAAAGAGAAACCAGAAGTTCGTTATTGACGTCTTGAAGGCGATGAGACTCCTGCGAAAGCGGTGTACTGGTTATTGGTGCTATGCCTTGAAAGCGGAGAGTGGTGGAGTCGAGCTTTCATTGATTCCAGTCGTTAGTGAATTTCCTGATGTTTTTCCTGATGAGTTACTGGGGTTGCCACCGGGCCGTGAGGTTGAGTTTGCTATAGAGTTAGAGCCGGGTGCGGCTCCGATTTCGAAGGCGCCGTATCGCATGGCACCTTCAGAGATGGCCGAGTTGAAGAAGCAGTTGAGTGATCTTCTTGAGTCAGGGTATATTCGACCGAGCGCTTCGCCTTGGGGCGCACCGTTTTTGTTTGTTCGAAAAAGGATGGTTCACTGCGTTTGTGTATCGACTACCGCGAGCTAAACAAGGTGACCATCAAGAACAAGTATCCTCTGCCGAGGATTAATGACTTGTTCGATCAGTTGCAGGGGACTGCGGTATTCTCGAAGATCGACTTGAGATCGGGGTACTATCAGCTTCGGGTGAAGGAGTCCGACGTTCCTAGAACAGCTTTTCGGACGAGATACGGACACTATGAGTTTGTAGTTATGCCTTTTGGGTTAACTAATGCGCCGGCAGTGTTCATGCAGTTGATGAACAAGGTCTTTATCGAGTTTTTGGATAAGTGTGTCGTCGTCTTCATTGACGATATTCTTATCTATTCGACGAACGAGGAGGAACACGCGTATCATTTACGAGTAGTGTTAGACATTTTGAGGACCGAGCAACTCTATGCAAAGTTCTCGAAATGTGAGTTCTGGCTGAAGGAAGTGATGTTTCCAGGTCACGTGATTTCACCCGAGGGTGTTCGTGTGGACCCGCAGAAGATTGAGGCAGTCTTGGATCAGGAACCGCCTAAAAACATGAAGGAGGTCTGTAGTTTCTTGGGTTTAGCTGGGTACTACCGTAGGTTCGTCGAGGGTTTCTCGAAACTAGCTCGTCCACTTACACAGTTGCTCCAGAAGTCCGAGAAGTTCGTCTAGAATGACGAGAGGCAATCGAGTTTTGAGGAGCTGAAGAGGCGTTTGACTTCATCCCCGATTTTGGCATTGCCATGTGGCAACGGGGGTTTTGTCGTTTATAGCTATGCTTCAGGTCAGGGTCTTGGGTGCGTGTTGATGCAGCACGGCAAGACTATTGCATTTGCATCGAGGCAGTTGAGGCCGTATGAGCTTAACTACCCTACTCACGATTTGGAGTTAGCGGCAGTTGTTTTTGAGCTCAAGATTTGGTGTCACTATCTTTTTGGCTCTGCATGTCACATTTTTACCGACCATAAAAGTCTGAAGTATATATTTACTCAGCGGGAGTTGAATATGAGGCAGAGGAGATGGTTAGAGTTGATTAAAGATTATGACCTCGAAATCCTTTATCATCCGGGCAAGGCGAACGTCGTGGCCGACGCCTTCAGTTGGAAACCAGTCTCGTTGCGGACACTTGAGATCCTTACGTCTCAAACCGAGCTTCAGTGGGATTTGATTGAGTTGAGTGTTGAGATTTCATTGCCTGGAGCCGTAGGGCGACTTTATGCTTTAGAGATTTCGCCATCTCTGATCGATGAAATTAAACTGAAGCAGCTGGAGGATCCGATGATTATTCAAATCCGAGAGAATGTTCTTAAGGGGAAATCTCCTGGATTTGTGATTCATGAAGATGGAGTATTGAGATTCCAGAGTCGACTGTGTGTGCCGAATGACTCAAAATTGAGGCAGGGTATTTTGCGTGAGGCCCATGCTACGCCTTACTCCGTTCATCCTGGTTCGAGTAAGATGTACAAGGACCTGAGGAGGAATTTCTGGTGGAATGATATGAAGGAGGAGGTCGCACGGTTTGTAGCGAGGTGTTTGACTTGTCAGCAGGTCAAAATCGAGCATCAGCGACCGGCAGGGTTATTGCGGTCACTTTCCGTCCCGGAATGGAAATGGGAAGACATATCGATGGACTTCATTATGAGTTTGCCGAGATCGAAATTGGACATGAATAGGGTTTGGGTGATTGTTGATCGCCTGACCAAGTCGGCACATTTTCTAGGCATCAAGGATACTTGGGGCCCGGAGAAGTTGGCTCGTGCGTTTATAGCGCATATTATGAGGCTTCACGGTACTCCGAAGTCTATTGTTTCAGATCGTGATGGCCGTTTTGTATCACATTTCTGGCAAGCGGTGCATAAGGCGTTGGGTACTCGTTTGCTTTTGAGTCCCTCTTTTCATCCTCAGTCACATGGACAGTCGGAACGCACTGTCCAAACGTTCGAGGATTTTTTGCGTGCTTGTGCTCTCGACTGGAGTAGCGACTGGGAGGAGCATTTACCATTGATCGAATTCACGTACAAAAATAGTTGGCACGCGTCGATTCGAATGGCACCATACGAGGCACTTTATGGACGGGGTTGTCGTTCGCTGATTTGTTGGAATGAAGCGTCTGATTTGGTCGGGACCGAACCGGATATTATTTTAGAGACGAGGCGGAAGGTGGATTTGATTCGAGAACAGGTGTTGACCACTCAGAGTCGATAGAAGTCATATGCCGACGTCCGTCATCGACCTTTGGAATTCGAGGTGGGAGACCACGTTTTGCTAAAGGTGTCGCCGGCGAGAGGAGTTCTTCGCTTTGGGAAGAAGGGGAAATTGAGTCCGAGATTTATTGGACCCTTTGAGATTCTCGAGCAGGTCGGTGAGTTGGCATACCGTTTGGCACTACCTCCGGCCTTGAGTCACGTTCATAGCATTTTCCATGTTTTCCAGCTGAGGAAATATGTTCCGGATCCTAGTCACGTCATCGACTATGGTGAGATCGATGTTGCCAAGGATATTACTTTCGAGGAGCGCCCCTTAAAGATTTTAGAGCACCGTGATAAGCGACTGAGGCATAAGACCATTCCTTTGGTCAAAGTGCAATGGTCGATACATGGTGTCGAGGAAGCAACTTGGGAGACCGAGGATAGCATGCGTGCTAAGTACCCCGAGTTGTTTATTTCTTAAGTTTCGGGACGAAACTTATTTCTAGAGGGGTAGAATGTAACATCCACATTTTTTTCCTTCTTTTTCCGATATTCCCGTTTTGGTGTATTTTCATTTTTAGTATCTCGCTTGTAACCATGTCGACATTTTGAATCTATTTTATTCTTGGAGTTTCTCCATTTGGATGATCTTCGGTGATATTTTGATATTATTCCGTTTTATGTCATGTATTGTGGCATGGACGTTTGATTCTCGTATAACCCGTTCGCTTTTGTTATTTCTTTGGTTGCACGAGTTCGTATGGTTGAGTTGTTCATTTTGAGTTTCGGTTTGTTAATCCGACGTCGCATCGCGATTTTTGGACGTTTGGGCCGTTTTGTAATTTACCTAAGTTTATGATATTCTTGCTATCCTTGTTGTTCCTGAACCTTCGGGTATTCGGAGTCACGCTTCATCGTAATGTTTTGGTTTCTGACTCGAATCTGTGGTGATTGTATCCGTTGGTCGTTGTTACGCCTTGGTATTTTTTTTTCTCCGATTATTTCTCGTCGAGTAGTTACTTCAGTCCTAGCCTGTTTGCTGTCCCAGGCTGTGTTACGGCCGTAATCCAGCTTCATTACGGCCGTAATACTAGAGAGTTACGGTCGTAGGCATTTCTTTTTGCGGCCGTAACAAGGCTTCGTTTCTTGCCTCCTGGTCCAGTTCCGAGTTACGGGCGTATCATATTTGAGTTACGGCTGTAAGTATTGATACGGCCGTAATGGTCTTCTTGATACAGCCGTATGTGTCTTTCGTCAAATTGCGCAGTTTCTCTCCAGAGGCCAGTTACGGCCGTAAGAGAGTCAGGTTACGGCCGTAATGTTCCTATGTTACGGCCGTAAGTGGGATGTGTTACGGCCGTAACACCTGCCAGTATATAAACTGGCAGCGGCCCATTTTTTTCCTCATTTCTCATATCTCTCTTTTCTCTTCGCGACGGGAGCGACGACAGAGGCTATGGTTCGTTCGATTTTGATCCAAACTCCATTGTAAGGGCATATCCAAGTATCATATCATCCACCTATCACTAATCATCCATCGTTCATCTTCGAATCAAGGTAAAATCTCTTAGAACCCTACATTGGGGGATTTGGGGGTTTTCGATTCTATTGTTCGTTTTGCTCCGTGTTTCTGATTAATCCTTGATGATTATGATTAATCTCGTTAGTATTCTTGTTCTCCTACGAATTCATGGTGTATTTCGTGATATTTGCGTAATCGAGAGGGTTTGGTTGCGATCCGCCCTCGTCGTTGTTTTGATACGAATACACATAAATCGTAGGCGGGTTTTTGGGTGTTTTCCAATTCCGTATTCATTTAGAATTGGTTGTGATTGTGTTCTTCGTATTGTTAGGTTCATGATTATCGGCTCCTAATATTCATCGGTGTTTTTCCTTCCGTTCGTTGCGTCGTCTATTATTCAAGGCAAGTATTTTGGAAAACCTTTATGCTTAACATGAAATGGTAATGTTTTTGTGTGTACTTTGCTCACCTCGGGAGGGTCCGACGGGGCCTCGGGGGAATCTATGACTTCACTCTGGATTCACGAGCTTGATTCGCTATCCAGCTCGGGAGGGTCCTTAGAGGCTTCGGGTGGGATTTTTGGTGGCGTCCCGGTCCTAGGCGATGCCTGTGCGTGTTTTTGTTTTATAAAGTGGCCAGCTTGGGAGGGTCCTTAGAGGCCTCGGGTGGGATTTGTGGCTTCGTCCCGATCCTGGGCAAATTGATTGTGACTGTTTGTTTCCGGAAAAGACATGTCTGGTTTTGGTTTTTGAAATGACATTGGTGCATGTACTATGAAATGTGTAAGCGATTGGTTTGCCTTGATTACTTGTACTAGCATAATTGCTAACCCCTCTGGGGACCCGTTGTGGGGAAATTCTTGTTATGGATTTCAGGTTATGATCATTCGGACGAGCGAGCGCTGGGACAGTACGAGGATGCTGGCCAGGGTCGTTGATATGTGCATTGAGTCCTTTTATTTCCGTTGTTCCAGTCGATATGGTTGTTGTCTACTTTTGAAAGTTATAGGTTGTACTCGCGAATACTTAGGCTTTTCTCTTCGGATTATGTTTTGTATTCGTTGAAGTTATTTATGTTTGCCATTGTTGATTATTCCGCCGGTTGTACCGGGCGTGTTAATTGATTTTCAACTGGATGATGTGTGTTTTTACTATGGTAAGTTGTGTCTAGCCTGGTAGGTCCCATGTAGGGGTCCACGGCACTGTAATATACCTTGAATATCTCGGGGGTGTTACAACCCTTAGTGTTGGTTAGGTTTAAGGAGAAAAATCTTGTACTAAACTGGGAAAAACGTCATTTTATGGTTAAAAAGGAATTGTCTTAGGACATGTGATTTCTAAAAAAGGAATTGAGGTGGATAAATCTAAAGTTGACTTAATATCCAGTCTTCCACCCCCACAAAAGATTAAAGGAATTCGGTCATTCTTAGGCCATGCTGGTTTTTACCGTCGATTCATCAAAGATTTTAGCAAAATCTCAAGGCCTTTATGTAATTTATTTTCAAAAGACACACCTTTCGTATTTGATGATCATTGTCTAAGAGCTTTTAAGACACTCAAATCTATGTTGAGCTCTGGACCTATCATCAAATCTCCAAACTGAAATCTTCCTTTTGAAATAATGTGTGATGCATCCGACTATGCTGTCGGTGTAGTATTGGGTCAAAGAGAAAATAAATTGCCAACTATAATATATTATGCAAGCAGAACTCTAAATGATACCCAATTAAATTACTCTACAACTGAAAAAGAATTGCTTGCAGTTATTTTTGCCTTAGATAAATTTTGACCTTACTTGATTGGTTCGAAAGTCATATTTACTCCGATCATGCTGCACTAAAATATCTTCTTTCCAAGAAAGATGCTAAACCTCACTTGATCCGTTGGATTCTATTGTTACAAGAGTTTAACTTAGAATTTTGAGATAAAAAAGGATCTGAAAATATTGTTGCTGATCATTTATCTAGGTTAATCGTGAATTTTACTGATAAAGAAACTCCCATTAATGAAACTTTCCCTGATGAACAGCTCATATTTGTTTATCACATACCTTGGTATGCAGACATTGTCATTTACCTTGTCACTGGTAACATGCCATCTCATTGGAATAATCAAGATAAAACAAAAATTTTAAACGAAGTAAAAAAATTCTTTTGGGATGATCCATATTTGTTCAAATATTGTCCTGATCAAATTATTAGGAGATGTGTGCCTGAACATGAACAACAAAATATCATTGCCTTTTGTCATGATCATGCATGTGGAGGTCATTTTAGTTCAAAGAAAGCAACCGCTAAAATTCTGCAATGTGGTTTTTATTGGCAACACTTTTCAAAGATACACATTCATATTACAGCATATGTGATTGATGCAAAGATTAGCTCGAATTTCTAAAAGAAATATGATGCCTTTAAACCCAATTTTAATTATTGAAATATTTGATGTTTGGGGCATAGATTTTATGGGACCTTTTCCAATTTCTTTTGGCAATCTTTACATCCTTGTGGCCATTGATTATGTTTCAAAATGGGTATAAGCAATTGCTTTCAAAACAAATGACCACAAAGTCGTGGTAAATTTTTCAAAAGAAAATATTTTTTCCATATTTGGAACACCACGAGCAATTATAAGTGATGGAGGAAAATATTTTTGTAACCAATTTTTGAATCATTCATTTAAAAAATATGGTGTTACACATAAAGTTGCTACTCCTTATCACCCTCAAACAAGTGGACAAGTTGAAATTTCAAACAGAGAAATCAAACATATTCTGTAATATCCGGATAAATTGTTGGGTATTTTCGTCCGTATTTGAACCTTGTATTACTCGAATTTGTGCTATCAATAATCGAAGTATGATCGTTTCCGTATTCGTATCCTCATGCATGATAATATCAACTTTTAATCCTTCACATGCAACTACGTCGTAACGCACGCTAACAGGTAAGCGTAACGTACGTTACGAGCTAGAGATAGCGTACGCTACGAGCTAGACGTAGCGTACGTAAGGAGGTCAATGATTGAACAGGCTGGCTAGCACATGGACGGCTGGTGGTGGGCTCAGAAAGATTCTCGCGGATGAACCTGGATAGTTTTGGGGTCAACGGGTGTTAACGTACGCTAAGGTTTGTAACTAGCGTACGCTAATGTGTGTAGCTTACGTACGTAATGCATAGTGTGTAACATACGTAAGCGAGTACAGAATGAGACAGTAAGCTACCATTGAACGATAGCGTACGCTAAGAACGAATGGTAGCGTGCGCTAAGTTGATTACGTATGTAAATAGCTAAGGCTAACGTACGTAAAGCTCAAGACATTATATATATGGACAACACCCCATTTCATTTCACTTCGTCCCTTTCACGTGTACTTCGTTTTCCTTCATTTCTAGAGAGTCTCCAGCCATCCAGAATACCTATAGATTACATAGACTCGATCATTTAAGTTAAGAAACATCTTGGATTGGCATTCGAGCAATCGGAGTTGGATGCTACCTCTTGTCTCTGCGTTTCCTTCATATTAAGGTATGTTAATGCTACCTCTGTAACACCCCAAACTAGGCGGATATTACAGTGCCGTGGACCCCCGACTGGGACCCACCAGGCGGATGAAAATGAATGAATTATACAGGTAAATGTAGTACCAAACCACATTACAACATCAATTACTCCGATGAGGAGTTTTATACAACACACCCAGGATGATACTGAATACATGTATATTTTATATGGAGATAAAATATACAACAACGAGTGAAATGAATATTCAAACGGAATGTCTGCAGCGGAATAAATAAAAGAAACATAAATGACTGAATAAATGACTGAACAGACTGGGGCCCCCTACTAGTATCACTGGGACTCCTCGCCGTCACCGTGCTCTCCCCGTGCCTTAGCCTTGCCATGACCTGAAAAACAGCATCCCCCAACGGGCGGTTCTACGTAACAACAATCCTCAAGGGTTGAAAATACACAATCATGATATATCTGAAGTTATGATTTATCCTGTCGAAACATACGCAATCAAACATGCTATATGAATCAACTATCAGTACGGCTCAAAGGAATGGCGCCACACTACGCCCGGGATGGAAATGTGTCCGTGCACAAGCCACCAACGATCAATACACGTGTGGTCTTGTACCTAATCAGTCTCACGAAGCCATCAACTCGTGTGCACAGTCCAATGTGAGGCCACCAACCAACACACGACTATAATGTGCCCGACATGAAAATCCTACACATCCCAACCGGCACGCCAGTATGACCCGGAATGCCACAATATGACAAAAGTGACAACGAAAATGAATAATGACTCACCAAGATTAAATGATGGTGAAATGAATGATAGCTCAATGAAATGATCGGAACCGTCGTTCCTTATGACTGAGGTGATTAATTGACAATGACAAGTTTTGATATGGTTAATACAGTGATGAATGAGTTATGATTATGAATGAACAACAACAAAAGGAATGAATATCCTTTTAACCGAGTAAGAATTAACTTACACAATACCGATGATAATGTCCTTCCACGAACAACGTCCTAAATGAAATGTCGGTCGCTCGAACAACCTTGAACAATAATAGTTACCAACAACCGATCAATACATGAATCAAATACGATCATAACCGACCCAAACGTCGATACAACAATATCCGAACTCGTAGATGAACTCTAACGAAAACATTGAGATACCCGTTGGTTAAAACCAAACCCGAATTATCGAACCAACTCCAACATGATTGATTCAAACCAGCAAAACATTATCAATGATATCAATAATCTCATAGAAATCCACAATCCAAGTTTATAATAACGACAATCGGAAATCCCCAAAATAACCGAAGTCAACCCCAAGGGTTCTTGGAATAATTCCGAAAATAACCGTTTAAATCCGTAGGAATATATTTATCCAAGTTAGATAATCCATAACTAACATATTCCAATGATAATCCAAGCTTACACGAAGAAATCGGAAGGAAAACCCAAAAATCCGAAATTCTAGATCCAAGAGTTTAATACCTTTGATTCGATGTGATGAAGATGATGAAATGATGATTAATCCGAAAGATGAGCTTGAAGATGATGATTGATGATTACACCTCGAAGAATCCCCTCCGAATCGCCCGAAATCGCCCAAGATTACCGAAGGAATGAAATGAGATGAGTAAATGACGAAGTCTGACTAACTGTCCAATTTATAGTCAGTCCAGGTTAGCGTGCGCTAACGAGTAATTTGGGTAGTCCAGTACCCACTGTCCGAACACGGTAGCGCGCGCTACGTACCTTCTTGTAGCGTGCGCTACGGCCATACTACTAGCGTGCGCTAAGATTCCATTATTAGCGTGCGCTATCGAAATATTGATGCCCAGTACTGGAGTCCAGAAAACTGTCTGCCCTCTGATCTGACCTCGATAGCGTGCGCTACAACCATTGCTTAGCGTGCGCTAATATATCAGTTACGTACGCTAACAACAACACATAGCGTGCACTATGAAATAATCCAGTGCAGTCCAGTAGCCACTGGACTCAACCTGATCCGTCCTTAGCGTGCGCTGCACCTCATATTAGCGTGCGCTACTTCAACCCACTAGCGCGCGCTACTTACCAATCGTAGCGTGCGCTACTTATAACTCACCTGCAGTCCAGTACCTTCTGGACTGCAGCCAGGGCAAAACTTAGCGTGCGCTAAAGCTGAGTGGTAGCGTGCGCTACCTATACCCAATTAGCGTACGCTAAAAGGAGTATGTAGCGTGCGCTACTCCTCACGCACAGCTCGCAACGAAAATGACAATGATGATACACACGGCACGAAACTCCAATCAGATTAGTGATGAATGACGATTGATACACGATACAATTACTCTGAATGATGAACACCATGACTGAATATGAGTGACAAATGATCAATAATGAGTGAAATTACTGAGTATCAATTACTGAATGATAATTACTGAGTGATAATTACTGAATTACAACTGGGTATTACATACACCCCCCCTTAAAAGAGTTTCATCCCCGAAACTAAGGGTCAAACAACTCGGGATAACTCTCCCGCATACTATCCTCGGTTTCCCAAGTAGCCTCTTCGACTCCGTGTCTAGACCACTGAATTTTAACCAGAGGAATCGTCTTATTCCTCAACTGCTTGATTCGCCGCTCTAAAACTCGTATAGGACGTTCCTCATATGAATGATCGTCGGCGATCTCGATTTCGTCGAACTGAAGTATGTGACTCGGATCGGCAACATACTTCCGCAACTGAGAGACGTGAAACACATTATGAATTCGGCTCAACGCCGGAGGTAAAGCCAATCGATAAGCTAACCCGCCTACTCGATCCAAAATCTCAAACGGTCCGATGAATCTCGGACTCAATTTTCCCCTCTTCCCAAAACGGAAGATACCACGACTCGGGGATACCTTGACCAACACATGGTCACCAACCTCGAACTCTAATGGTCGACGACGGTTATCTGCATATGATTTCTGTCGACTCTGAGCGGTCAACAAACGACTTCTGATCAAAGCTACCTTCTCACGGGCGGCTATAAGCATATCGGGCTCGGTGCCGATTGATTCTGATAAGTCGTTCCAACACAACAGAGATCGACAACAACGACCATACAAGGCCTCGTAAGGTGCCATCTTAATCGAAGCATGCCAACTATTATTATACGTGAACTCGATCAATGGTAGTTGGGCTTCCCAATCGTCTTTCCAATCGAGGACGCATGCCCTCAACATGTCCTCTAATGTCTGAATGGTCCTCTCTGATTGTCCGTCGGACTGAGGATGAAAAGCGATCGAGGTTAAGCCGAGTTCCCATAGCACGATGAACTGATTTCCAAAAATGCGACACAAACCGTCCGTCACGATCGGAAGCGATACTTTTAGAGTGCAGTGCGATCGACTATCTCCTTGATGAACAGTTGAGCAAGTCTCTCGGGACCCCACGTTTCCTTGATCTCAAGGAAATGAGCTGATTTAGTTAAGCGGTCCACGATCACCCAGACCGTATTCATGCCACGACGACTCGTCGGCAAACTCGTGATGAAATCCATAGAAATGTCTTCCCACTTCCACTAGGGAATAGGAAGGGGTTTCAGCATACCCGCCGGTCGCTGATGTTCAATCTTAACTTGTTGACAGGTTAAGCATCTCGAAACAAATTCTGCGACTTCTCGCTTCATATTACTCCACCAGTAATTTTGTTTCAAGTCCTTATACATCTTACTAGACCCCGGATGCACAGAATAAGGGGTAGCATGAGCTTCTTTTAAAATCGAGTCTTTCAACTCGTCATTCGCCGGTACGCACAACCGATTCTTAAACCTCAAAAGTCCATCCTCGTGGACCACAAATCCAGGGGCTTTCCCCTGAGCCACATCCTCTCGGATGCGCAACAATGATGGGTCCGAACCCTGATTCTCTCGGATTTCCTCCTCGAGTGACGATGAAATCTCTAACATACAAAGCTGCCCCTGAACTCGCTGAAGCCAGACCTCGATCTCGGATCTAAGGAATTCCTGCTGAAGCTCCTTCTGAACTGTTAAACGAGCAAGCATATGCTCCTGAACGGACTTACGACTCAAGGCGTCAGCGACAACGTTCGCCTTGCCCGGGTGGTAGAGGATCTCGATATCATAATCTTTGATTAATTCCAACCACCGTCTCTGACGCATATTTAACTCCTTCTGAGTAAATATATACTTTAAGCTCTTATGATCGGTGAATATCTGACAGGTAACGCCATAAAGATAATGACGCCAAATTTTCAAAGCGAATACCGCGGCTGCTAGCTCCAGGTCGTGGGTCGGATAATTAACCTCGTAAGGTCTCAATTGCCGTGAAGCATAGGCAATAACCTTCCCGTTCTGCATGAGTACACATCCGAGACCCTGTCCGGATGCATCACTATAAACCACAAATCCTTCCGTCCCCTGCGGCAAGGAGAGTACAGGTGCTGACATTAACCGGCTCTTGAGTTCCTCAAAACTCCGTTGACACGCATCGGACCACGTGTATTTCTTATCCTTCCGCAAAAGGTTCGTTAAGGGTTGAGCGATTCTAGAAAATCCTTCCACAAACCGCCAATAATAACCCGCTAATCCGAGAAAACTTCGGATTTCCTTAACGTTCTTTGGAGGTAGCCAATCTCGAATAGCCTCCGTCTTCTGAGGATCGAGACGAACTCCGTCTGATGAAATTACATGTCCGAGAAAAGTCACTTCGGACATCCAGAACTCACATTTGGAGAACTTCCCATAAAGTTGTTCTCGTCTCAACACGTCGAGCACTAGATGAAGGTGAAACTCGTGTTCCTCCCGGTCACGAGAATAAATTAAAATGTCATCGATGAAGACAACAACAAACTGATCCAAAAAGTCGATGAAAACTCGATTCATTAACTCCATAAATACCGCAGGTGCATTAGTCAAACCGAACGGCATAACCACAAACTAATAATGACCATAGCGTGTTCGAAACGCCGTCCTCGCGATGTCCGACTCTCGGATCCGCAACTGATGATATCCAGACCTTAAGTCGATCCTGGAAAATACTGAAGCTCCCTGAAGTTGATCTAAGAGATCATCAATACGGGGTAAGGGATACTTATTCTTGATCGTCACCCTGTTCAACTCCCGATAATCAATACATAAGCGGAATGAACCATCCTTCTTCTTGACAAACAACACTGGTGCTCCCCACGGGGACGCACTCGGTCGGATATAACCTTTCTCGAACAACTCCTCAAGTTGATTCTTTAATTCTGCATTTCGGTCGGGGCCATCCGGTACGGTGCCTTCGATATCGGGGATGTACCAGGCTCCAACTCAATCGTGAATTCCACATCCCTCTTTGGAGGTAAACCAGGTAACTCGTCTGGAAAAACATCGGCATATTCCCTCACCACCGGAATATCCGTTAACATTACTGATGATTTCTCGGTTTTGGCCATATAGCACCAATAACCGACACATCCCTGATTGAGTAATCTTACTGCTTTCATCAAATTAATGACTTTACTGCAGTAGGGATTACCTCCACGAAACACACATTCGACTCCATAAATGCGAAATGATAGTGACCAAACGCTTTCGGACACTAATGATGGCATCATGACGATCCATCCAATCAATACCCAAGATGACGTCGTCCTCGGCAAATCTACTACGATTAGGTCCGCCGCCATACACGACCATGAAACCAGATCGGACAATTACGAATCTCACGGTTACCGATAATTCGTCTACCATCGTGCAGCCAATGACATAAGGCTCACAACTAGTAGCACTACCCTGCGTAGTCTACTCGGACATGACTCGGAAATGAATGAATGAGATGCACCGGTATCAAAAGGGTACACACGAGGTTGAGATAGGATATCGAGTGTACCGAGATCATCCGGCCTCGGATCGTCGGCCTTCTTCATCTCATAAATTCGGGGCTTGCCGCCCCGACCGGACGCTCCGTCGATAGCTCTTAGCTCGCCTTTAGCTCTGTCGTCTTGAACGCAGACCGAGTGCTTTGATTACGCGCATGAATGACACAGGGCTTGAGATGACGCCGGAGTGGGTTTAGAGTCCCTACGGCAAAACGGGCCCTATGCCCGGCAATCCACGATTGTGGCACGTGATGCATCGCCGGACATTTGGTGCTGAAATGACCCTGTTCCTCACAGTTGAAACAGGTGATGGCCGAACTGGCCGCTCGCGACTGAGATTCCGCGGGTTTAGACGCCGTGGGAGGTCGCTCAGAAAAAGTAGAGCCCGCACGTGGTTTCTTGAAAGTGGCCTAACTCCCGTCAGACTGATTACGGTTCTTAGACCTCTTGCTAGCTGATGAGGGTTGCTGCTTAGCAATTTCCTTAGCCGTAAGCTCGTAAGTGAGAGCTTTCTCAATGAACTCGGCCAGAGTGACACAGTTATGATTAAGCAACTGAAGTCTCATACGGGGTTTTCACCTCTTCTTTGAAATACTTGATCTTGTCCGCTTCTGAGTGAATGATAGATGAGGCGAACGGAAGAAGTTCCTGAAATTTTTCGGCGATGGCGAGAACATCATCATCCGCCGAAAGGTCGGGAGTGAGTAATTCCGACAACTTGGCCTCCCTGAGTGGGGCCGGATAGTACCTCTCCATCATGAGAGTCTTGAACTGATCCCAAGTACATGTTCCGTCTGTGGGCTTCAACGATAACCACCATGAATGAGCGCTCTTACCGAGATAGTAACCCGCAACTGAAACTTTATGCCCTTCAGGGCAATCCACCATAGCAAATAACTTCTCAAAATGCTCAAGCCAATGAACAATATCCGCCGGCTCAGATGAGCCCTCAAAGGTAGGTGGTCGCTGGCGAGAGATATCGCTAATGATATTGCTTACACCCCTCTCTTGCCTCTGAGGTGGCGGCGGAGGAGCCTGCTGATTTTGATTGACGGAGTTATGCATCGTCTCCATCAACTGAGCCATCTGGGTCATTTGGGCCATCATGCCCTGCATAAATGCGAGTGGGTCAACCCGGACACCCTCTGACTGAGCCGTGTCCCGGGTACGACTCCCCGATAGTGAATGATCGCGTCCAGGTGAGTGAGTGGCAGCATCACTGCTCGATGAGTTAGCATTATTCCTGGCATTTGCACGTGTATTCGCACGAGTTCTCGGGATTCGGCCCGCTCCACGGCCTCGTCCTCCACGTCCTCTGCCAGCCCTTTCCATACTGAAGTGGAAAGTCATATGATGATTATATATCTCGCATGAGTATCACATTATGATTATATTATGAAATGATGAAGATGAGCATACGCGCTCAAATACAGCGATTACATGAATGATTAGTTGACGTGACATGATTATCTGATGAAGTTACTGAAATGATTATCTTGAATGAGTTAACAAGATTAATGATTCGATCTTCCTGATCAACAACTGAACAATGAAATGAATTGGTGATTAATGAGTTAACTCGACCGTCCGGTCAAAATGACAATGATGATTGAGGATTGTTAATCGATGAATTATGAATGAATGATTAATGCGAAATTATACCATGGCATTAGAAATCTTACGATTCTTGGTCCGATTGGCTCGGCATTTGCACAGGTCACACGTGACGCGAAAGTCCAATGATACTAGTCCGATGACGATGATTTCAAATGAGACATGACTTGGAGGGTAGTATTCAAAACCACGCTCCGATACCAACTCTGTAACACCCCAAACTAGGCGGATATTACGGTCCGTGGACCCCAGTAGGACCCACCAGGCGGATGAAAATGAATGAATTATACAGGTAAATATAGTACCAAACCACATTACAACATCAATTACTCCGATGAGGAGTTTTATACAACACACCCAGGATGATACTGAATACATGTATATTTTATATGGAGATAAAATATACAACAACGAGTGAAATGAATATTCAAACGGAATGTCTGCAGCGGAATAAATAAAAGAAACATAAATGACTGAATAAATGACTGAACAGACTGGGGCCCCCTACTAGTATCACTGGGACTCCTCGCCGTCACCGTGCTCTCCCCGTGCCTTAGCCTTGCCATGACTAAACAGCAGATCCCCAACGGGTCGATTTACATAACAACAATCCTCAAGGGTTGAAAATACACAATCATGATATATCTGAAGTTATGATTTATCCTGTCGAAACATACGCAATCAAACATGCTATATGAATCAACTATCAGTACGGCTCAAAGGAATGGCGCCACACTATGCCCGGGATGGAAATGTGTCCGTGTACAAGCCACCAACGATCAATACACGTGTGGTCTTGTACCTAATCAGTCTCACGAAGCCATCAACTCGTGTGTACAGTCCAATGTGAGGCCACCAACCAACACACGACTATAATGTGCCCGACATGAAAATCCTATACATCCCAACCGGCACGCCAGTATGACCCGGAATGCCACAATATGACAAAAGTGACAACGAAAATGAATAATGACTCACCAAAATTAAATGATGGTGAAATGAATGATAGCTCAATGAAATGATCGGAACCGTCGTTCCTTATGACTGAGGTGATTAATTGACAATGACAAGTTTTGATACGGTTAATACAGTGATGAATGAGTTATGATTATGAATGAACAACAACAAAAGGAATGAATATCCTTTTAACCGAGTAAGAATTAACTTACACAATACCGATGATAATGTCCTTCCACGAACAACGTCCTAAATGAAATGTCGGTCGCTCGAACAACCTTGAACAATAATAGTTACCAACAACCGATCAATACATGAATCAAATACGATCATAACCGACCCAAACGTCGATACAACAATATCCGAACTCGTAGATGAACTCTAACGAAAACATTGAGATACCCGTTGGTTAAAACCAAACCCGAATTATCGAACCAACTCCAACATGATTGATTCAAACCAGCAAAACATTATCAATGATATCAATAATCTCATAGAAATCCACAATCCAAGTTTATAATAACGACAATCGGAAATCCCCAAAATAACCGAAGTCAACCCTAAGGGTTCTTGGAATAATTCCGAAAATAACCGTTTAAATCCGTAGGAATATATTTATCCAAGTTAGATAATCCATAACTAACATATTCCAATGATAATCCAAGCTTACACGAAGAAATCGGAAGGAAAACCCAAAAATCCGAAATTCTAGATCCAAGAGTTTAATACCTTTGATTCGATGTGATGAAGATGATGAAATGATGATTAATCCGAAAGATGAGCTTGAAGATGATTATTGATGATTACACCTCGAAGAATCCCCTTTGAATCGCTCGAAATCACCCAAGATTACCGAAGGAATGAAATGAGATGAGTAAATGACGAAGTCTGACTAACTGTCCAATTTATAGTCAGTCCAGGTTAGCGTGCGCTAGCCCTTGTGCGTAGCGTGCGCTAACGAGTAATTTGGGTAGTCCAGTACCCACTGTCCGAACACGGTAGCGCGCGCTACGTACCTTCTTGTAGCGTGCGCTACGGCCATACTACTAGCGTGCGCTAAGATTCCATTATTAGCGTGCGCTATCGAAATATTGATGCCCAGTACTGGAGTCCAGAAAACTGTCTGCCCTCTGATCTGACCTCGATAGCGTGCGCTACAACCATTGCTTAGCGTGCGCTAATATATCAGTTATGTACGCTAACAACAACACATAGCGTGCGCTATGTAATAATCCAGTGCAGTCCAGTAGCCACTGGACTCAACCTGATCCGTCCTTAGCGCGCGCTGCACCTCATATTAGCGTGCGCTACTTCAACCCACTAGCGCGCGCTACTTACCAATCGTAGCGTGCGCTACCTGCTCACTGCGATCCGGTACCTTACGGATGCGGCAGCAAAACTTAGCGTGCGCTAAAGCTGAGTGGTAGCGTGCGCTACCTATACCCAATTAGCGTACGCTAAAAGGAGTATGTAGCGTGCGCTACTCCTCACGCACAGCTCGCAACGAAAATGACAATGATGATACACACGGCACGAAACTCCAATCAGATTAGTGATGAATGACGATTGATACACGATACAATTACTCTGAATGATGAACACCATGACTGAATATGAGTGACAAATGATCAATAATTAGTGAAATTACTGAGTATCAATTACTGAATGATAATTACTGAGTGATAATTACTGAATTACAACTGGGTATTACAACCTCAACCTTGAATTCGTGTTCTTAAGGATGTTATGAACATACTACCGGGATTATTAAGCTCCATAGATGATTTTTATCCGAACATCATGTTTTTGGAAGTTGGAATGTTCATGCTTTAGTTACCCGAGTTAAGAACATTATAGTTTGAATCTTGTTATGATGAACAAGTAAGGGAAGTTTTCTGAGATTAATAAACCGTATTGTATGGTGTTTCCATAATGATCGTAGACTTAATGTTGATAACAACCTCAGATTTTCTGAACTACCTTTGAGGATTTATAATCGAGATTGGAGTAAGTTTTATGATGGGATGATTAACCTGGAATTCGAAGACATCAACACCATAGGATCATTCTGATTCACATGAGTATTATATGTGTGAATATAACGTACGTTAAGCTCTATGCATTACGTACGTTATACCTCGAGCAAGACAGGTTATGCAGGCCGAGAAGAATCACAAATGCATGCTTAGCGTGTGTTAATCTTTGTAGCTTACATGCGCTAACGTGCAGACGTAACGTACGTTACGCAGGTGTGTAACGTATGTTATGAAGAGTACAGTTAGGGTTCGGTCATCTTTCTATGTTTTTCCTCGTGTGATTGTTTGTTTATTTAATGATAGGATATTAAGAACGAATTTCCTACGATAATCCACTGTTGAGCCTTTCCAATCGTCGTTTCCGTTGGAGTTACGGATTGTTCCAATCAACTGTATTTCCGGAGTATTCGCGAGAGATTACCAAGGAAAGTACCTTGATATACGAATTATAATTACGTGAAATCATTGTTGCTGAAGTGTATGAATCATGTTACGAATATCTGTATATATATTATATATATATATATAAAAATATATGTGTGGTATATGTATATATATATATATGGAGATAAATGTTGGGTAATTAATACCAATATTAGTCGACGTATTCAACTTAGATTAAAGTACGAATGATATTTATAGAGGTAATATGGTAATATTTCTATTTTCGGTTGAGTTACGATATAAGGATATATATGTAGTGTTGATTGGTAGTGTTTAAGGCTTAATGTGTTAAGTCTTGATGAATAACGTGCGAGTTGTTGTTTATTTTGCGTAGTTACGGACTGGCGAATAAATTATGTGAATTGATGAACTGATTTGATAATTGTTGCAACGGTTGACTGTGTGCTTGGTATTTGTGACAACATGAATACTTGTTATGAGAGACGTCATATCCGGGTGCCTCTAAGGGCGGGGTGTGTACTCCGGCCTGGTGTACGCTGCAATGAGCGGCTCCATATGATTGGTGAACACCGGTGTTACTTAATGCGCGAGCAAGGGGAGGCTCATGTGGGAGTGAACGCCGGCGCGGTGACATTTGCAATTGGCGGCCAATATAGTGGAGTGAACGCCGGTACACAGGTGTGCAAGGGAGGCGTCTGGCAGGCTTATTGGTAACGGATATTTGAGTGATAGCTAAGACCCCGTTACCAAATGATTTTCGTAATTCAAAGTTCTTGCAACTCGCTTTAAAATGTTGGTCTTGATGTAGACCACGATTCGTGTTTCTGAAAGTTCGTTCCAACTTGTTTTAAATGTTGGTATCAGGGTTAATTAACCAAGGATATTTGACGAGATCTCCGAGGGTTAATTAATCAGGGGTCTTGAGGAGGATTTGTTGAATGAGAGGTTGTGCCTTTGATTGTACTGTGATGATTATTCTGTGTATTGGGTCTAGGACCCCGTGGGATGTTGAGATTTGATCTCGTGATGATATTATTTGGATTGGGCCGAGAACCCCATGAGATGTTGTAATGATTCGCTTGTGATAGTGTTTTATCAATTGGGTCGAGGACCCCGAATAATGTTGTAATGGTTTTCTTGCAAATTATTTTCCACATGTTGGGTCGAGGACCCGAGAACTTTTGAAGTATTTTCTAAAATATTCCCATTCGATTCTCAAAATCCCAAGACGGCCCGAGTAAATAATAATGTTTTCAAACTTTCTTATCAAAATACTTTTCCTTTTATAAAAAATGATTTTTCAAATTAGATCTTCTGACTCCTTGGACTCATTTAAAGTTTCATTGGTGTTATGTTCCGTAAAGAGAATATGACTATGTGATTATCTTTCACCTTCTGTATGCGAGTGCTGTTCTGTGTTGACTATGGGAATGTATGGTTTGTGTTAAGGCTTCGCGGCTGTTGAGTTTTGTGTTGTTATTGTTCGTATATCTTGTATATTATGTACTTGCACTAGCAAAATTCCAGTTTGCTAACCCCCGAGATTTCGAGGGGTGGGTGCCTGTTATGCGCTCAGGTTTTTGGCGGCTCGGGAGCAGTCACGGGATTGGCTTGTAAAGAGATGGAAGACGACGATGCTAATCACACAAGAGTCAGAGTCTTTTTCTTTTGTTTCATTTTGGTTGGTATTTCTCTTTCGGTCGAGTATCCACCCTTGCATGGGTGTAATTATCATTCATTAAATTAAGTTGTCATTCCTTTCTGTGTTCAAGTTTATTATTGTCATTGAGAAGAGAATTTAGTTAGTTTTTGAATTGTTTGATGACCTTGTCGGTCTACTTTGTAACTAAGATTGACCCCGGTCGGTCAATCATTGAGTAGTCTTTTAGAGTTTAGCCTGGTAGATCCTTATGATAAGGGTCTACGGCGTGTGACATTCCCGGTCGTATTCTGGGGGTGTTACATATTCTTGGAAAAACTGTTAATCCTACAAGGAAAGATTGGTCTTTGCGATTGAATGATGCATTGTGGGCTTACCGTACTGCTTTTAAAACTCCCATCAGAATATCTCCATTTAGGCTTGTCTTTGGAAAACCATATCATTTGCCTGTTGAATTAGAACATACAGCATACTGGGCCACAAAACAATTAAATTTTTTATTAGACTTGGCTGGATTTCATAGAAAACTTCAACTAAATGAATTGGAAGAAATCAGAAATGATGCTTACGATTGTGCAAGGAAATATAAGGACAAAATGAAATTTTTTCATGATAAACACATCTTGAGAAAAACTTTTTCTCCTGGTCAAAAAGTCCTTCTTTTTAACTCTCGTTTGTTATTATTTCCAGGAAAGTTGCGTCCATTTATTATTCGTACGGTCTATCCTCACGAAGCTGTAGAAATTGAAAATCCAAAAAATGGTAATATTTTTAAAGTGAATGGTCAACGGTTAAAACCATATTGGAAATTAAAATCTTTTGAGGTAGAATAGGTTCTTCTTAAGGACCCCGATATTGTGGATTAATACTCCATTGTGTTTGTCCGGTCAAGTGGCGGATAACGGTACTCCGTGGCTATTAAAGTCGGATTTTTCAGTTTCTCACAACAACTGATTTTGTAGATATTTTTTATTTTTTTTATTTTTATTATGGAACAAACATTAAAAACAATTGAAAAAATATTTCCCTTTCTTAGCAAAAAAAGTCATTTTGAAAGTTTACAAAACCAGACTTGAAAGGATGAGGTTGCTTATGAATAAAGGCATACCATTTGATATTCGATTCATTATTGAAGCCAAAGTGAGAATAGCAGGTAAATTCAAGGAAACACCTACTAGATTTTTACCAAGGCTTGGAAAAAGTTCATATGCCAAGAAACGACGAGCAAAGAAAATGGCTGTATGCTACAAATGTGCTAGGTGGAGCTATGATTCAAGATGTCGATCTTTAGGAATTCCTTCCATAAACAGAGAAGAAAAAATTCAGTTCATCAAAGATGGTCTGAATAAGGAGAATTTAGATCATATCGAAATTTCTCTTGATACGCATCCTAGTGGACTCGTACATTATGGGATTCCATGTTTGTGGAATAAATTAAAACCAGAATATGAACAACATCTTGGGAATCTGACGTTAAAAGACCTTGTTTGCCAATTTGTAAGAAAATTGGATGGGAAGCTTCTCCCGACTCATAGAAGGCGTTTAAGCCATTTATGAACGTAAAATCAGAGGAAGATGTGAGCCACAATCGCAACTACTGTACATACACGTGAGTATCGTTACTTTTTGTCTTTTTTCTAGATTTTCTGAATAAAAAAAGGTGATACGCAATAAATGCATTCATTATTCTATTGAGTAGTTGAAGTGCAATTAACGCAGTCACAGATTCGATAAATCTTTTTACTTTATTTTGCATCTGTAAATAAACATTGCAGTTGTTTCTTTTCTGCATCCCTCAAACTTGTATTCTTTTCCTTTTCTCTCTAAATAATTTTCTTTTCAAAAAATGGAATCATCATCTTCCACAAAAAGATTTAACTCCATCTGCATTTTTGGTGGAGCTAGTCATGGGAAAGAGGCTTGCTTTACTGAATCAGCCCACAACTTGGGTCGTACCTTAGGAGAAAAATGCATTCATGTAGTTTACGGAGGAGGAGGTCTAGGATTAATGGGACGTGCTGCTGCTTCTGCCTATATGGAAAGAGTAAAAGTGTTGGGAATCATTCCAAAACCTCTGGCTGAAAGTAAAAATCACCGGAGAAACTATTAGACATGAGTTCAGAACTGTGAATGCAAGACCGCATAACTCACATGACAAATAATGTTGATGCCTTTATCACTCTTCCCGGTGGTTTTGGCACTCTTGAGGAACTTTTTCATGTGCTTACCCGAGCCCATCTAAATATTCATAAGAAACCAATAGGTCCGCTAAATGTCAAAGGTTTCTTCGATGGTTTACTATCTTTCATCGACTACTCTTCTGAAAAATATTTTATTTCTAAGCGTGCTAAACAAATCATAGTCGTTGCAACAACACCAGAAGAGCTGATCAAAAAACTTATTGCATTTGTTCCTGAACCATACCCAGCTCTAGCTAATATTGTTTGGATGGAAGATTTCACTGTGCAGAAACGCAAAATTGATGCATTCCTTTCCCTTTGATATCTCACTTCATTCCTCTTGTTTTTTTTTATTTTGCGGGTGTAAAAATCATGAAAATTATGGTAGCTTAAGGAGTTTCTTTTCGACCTCTTGACGCGCATCTATTCCCGATTTATGTATTGTTATTTCTATTACTACATTTCTCGTTTGTTTTTAATAAAAGCATTGATGGCAGCATAAGGCGACTCTTCGGACTCTCTTGAAGCGAATCTAGGTTATTTGTGTTATACTTCCAGGTATATATTTTCTTTTGTTTTTTTGCCACACTTATTTTTCTTGCAGGTCCAAAAAGACTTAAGCGAAGCGTCATCTTTCATAACAGGGAAGCCTTCTTTAAACCCTTACTCCATTGATCTTTTTACACAATAAGAATATTGTTTATCATTAAGTGTGGGAAAAGGTGTATATTTCTCTATATCTGTATCTATATATATAAATAATAATATAATAAAACAAGTTGAAAATTATGGCACCATTCTCTTGAGAAAACATTAGTGAAAAAATTCATTTTGGGATATTTCACTGGTTTTGATAATAGATTTGGATGAAGGTGTATGGGATTCATTACACAACACCCTTTTCATGAGTTTTGAGCCTTAGAGCAATCCTTATATATAAGCTCTATATTTTTTGTTGTATGGTCAAACATATTGTGTTCATTCTAGAACTTGTTCATTTATACATTTCGAGACTACAATTATAAGCTCTTACATTAAGATGATAAAGGCAATTAGGATTAACCCATTGGCTTATATTTTTTCACCCATTACATTTTATCCTCAGAAGCTCCACTGAGCCTTAGTCTATTTCTTTGATCAGGCACATTACTTTAGCCATTATTCATTCTTGTTGATGACTCATCCATTTGCGCCATCTGGTCAAAGATTTAATTGTGAACTAGATGTGAGACAAATAGAGATCGATGTTCATAAGAGTATTGTAGGATGAGGAGCTTTCATTGAAACTGAAAGGGTTGTGAAGTACATTGGAGTATTGAACCGAATAAAAAATAAATATAAATAAAGGCCAAAAAAAAAAAAGAACGGCCAAAAAGAAAAATGCGGGAGGTCAAGTGCGAAAACAATCACTATGAATACATAAAATAGCACTTGAACTATATCCCTTGAGTGATACATAATTCCTTCCAGAAGATCCATTGCATACTTTTTCTTACACAAGTCGGATGAATATTCAATTACCCTGTGAAATACAGAATAACTTGGAGATGATGGTTTGAGAGTTTTTATTACAAAAGAGGGGATGTTGATTGTTATTTTTAGGATTTGTTACGCATCTAAATTCACAATTGATCTTGGCTAGCAAACCTCATAATTTTTCCTTTATCCTACCTATACCCAAAGCCACGTTACAACCAAAAGAACGACCTTTTGATTTATGCATGAGTTTATTTTTTGTAGTAGTGGAGATTTGATTTTTGACCAAGCATAAGGTAATGATACATTATGCTTTGATATGAGTGAACTCTTCTCGAATATCCCGTATATACACTGGAGTGAAGAGTGATATCCACTGTGAGGGTATTGAATCTTTTTGCATTCGATTCTCAATGAAGTTGTTAGAATTTGGTGTGGCATCCTATTTTTCTCTGACCTCACTTGGGTCATGATCACTTGTTCTCTTTTGATATTGGTTTTGTCGTGATTTTTTCAGCATATGAGTATTATAACGCGGATATAAGATTTGTTCAAGGACGTGCAAAAGATAAGTGTGGGGGAATTTATTTGGTATATTTTGAGTAATATTTTTGTTAGTATTTTATGTATATAATTGTGTGTTTTGTGTGATAATTTATCATTTTTACCATATATTTATATTATTTTATTTTGTTACAATTTTCTATAATTTTGTATCATTTTTGGATAACTAATTAGAATTAAATTATATCTGCAGGTTAACCAACTGGTACAAAACAGATCAATTGGTTCAAGGATGATATTTTTCCAAAATTCAAATATAGTCACGACTAGTCTCATTTTATTCATCTCGTCGAGACGATCGTTCTTAAAAAAATTCATCTGAATCCGAGTTTGTATGAAGAAGTTATGACCATTCGAAGGATAATTAAATAGACGGACCATATTGCGCCACGTGTCAACACTCGGTTGGACCGAAAATTCATTCTCTGCTGACGTCATCCATGACATCAGCATCCCCTTGTCAGTCGTGCATGATTGAGTAGTGGGATTTAAAAATTTTAAAAATTATTATTTTATTAATTTTGAAGTATTATAAATAGGGAATGAATGTGTAGTGTGTTGGGAGGAGAAAAATAGAGAGATGTTATTGTAAGAGAGAGAAATAAAAATATTTTGTAATAAAATTATATTTGAGTAATAATATTATGAGATATTTATTTATTTGTGTTGTTATTATAAGTGAGTAATTTTCTTTTACTGGGGTTATGATGCAATCATGTCTATATTATTATTATTATTATTATTATAATTCCAACTAAATATTTTAACGATTATGATTTTTGCTTCAATAGGTGAGTATTATTTCTTCAATTATATCACGTATTTTTTATAATTATTAATTCCCCATTGCTTTGTGATTATTGATATTAGTTAATTTCTTTGATTATTTGTTTTTCATTAAATTGGATACATATAATGCTTAGAAATTACACTTTTCAAGCGAATGAAAATCTATATTTGAATTATATTTTTGTACTTATTGTTAAATCTATAGGAAAATAGTGAGATTCATTTCAAAATTTATTCCCTGAATTTCTTGGAATTAAAATATAAAATAAATAATAAATAGACATCGGTGGATTATAAACCCTAGTAAATTATTTAAAAATCTATTTATCTAATATTTTTGTACTTATTGTTAAATCTATAGGGAAATAGTAAGATTCATTTCAAAATTTATTCCCTAAATTTCTTGGAATTAAAATATAAAATAAATAATAAATAGACATCAGTGGATTCTAAACCCTAGTAAATTATTTAAAAATCTATTTATCTAAATTCAATTAAAAATTATTATTATTTATTGCAAATATTTCAATAATTCCAACTAACAGTTTGCTGCAATAATCAAAACTTAAGATAAATTCTCCCAACAATATATGTTAAATGATTTAATTTCATACCATATAAAATATACATATAATATAATATCTTACTATTTATATTGTTAATATTTATTTTTATTAACTACTTATTGTTAATCATATACATAGTATTGTAGTACATTTTTATTTTTTTTATTTTTTGGAAAGTACACCAAATTCCTTAACGAGGTAGGAATATGGTATTAAAATTTATAAGCGAGTACGAGGCGGGGATGACGACTGGAGCAGGCAATTAGGTAAAAGTAGGGATTAAGACATGGATCTAGATGTATTGAAGCGCGAATGGTGAAATGATAATGAAACCGAAGTCACCCTGCATCTCTGCAGCAAGGACATACTGAAATTAATATTTTAAATTGCCCTACATGAAAGAGCGGAGCGGTTTCTTTGCCCAGCCCTCCGCATGGCCTTTGAAAAATCATCAGGAAAATAGGCAGAGCAGGCTATGCCACCAAGTGGTCAAACTCTCGACCTCGTGGCTGGTATAAGTAGCCTCCACAATTCATTAAAAAAGCAAGTTTCCGAAGCTACTAATGAAAGACAACCTCGAGTTAGATATTGTAATAAGTAAAAATGTTGGTTACTAACGTTCCCAACTTACCATGAATTGTGATTTCATCTAATCATCCTAAAATTCAATTTAAACCAACATCGGTCTCTCATAAAAACACTCCGCTAAGTTACCATGAACACCTCCATCCATAAAACTTACCTAAATCAATATTTTTTTGTCTACCCATGATGTTTGAAATCAACCAAAACAGAACTCACAAATTCAGGTCCTCCAATACAATTCCTTTTTTTTTGAGGACAACTGGAATGGACGACAAAAGACCCCTTCCAGGTTTTCTTTTCTTTTTTCTTGAAGAGAGAATCTGCGTGGGAGACGAGAGGCAGAATATAAATTTGACTGTAATATCCTCTTAATCTCAAATGTTAAATAGGGGAAAAGAATTACTACTACAACTCAGAGTTTCAAATTTCTCAATTAAAATCCATAAAAAATAATTTATCAATAAATAGTAAAAGAACATGTCTCGGCAGTTCCAACTTCTCATCATGGTCACTTCTCATATGCTAATTAAAAAAAAAAAAAAAAAAAAAATCATACTAGAAAAGGTGGCAGTTGCGTAAACAACTTTTTCCCCCCCAAACAATCCTCAGAATAACAAAAACCAAGACAAGTCATAATAATTAGACAAAACGATGGACATATCAGAATTGGCAAAATTTTACCTATCAACGCTACAATACTACTTTAACATCACGATTCTTCTTTCATAATAAGTCGGAAATATCAATCACAATGACTCAGGGCTAGTCGAAGGTCTGATTTTCGAGGGCATCTGCACAAATCTTTGTTTTCTGCCTCCAAACTTGCTGCTTGAGTCTCTAGGTGTTATGGACATTTTGTCCAAAGAACAGTCAAATTCATCAGCATCAGAGTTTTCCTCATCATAACACTCATCTTGAATACTCATCCCGTTACCAGCAACATCTTCATCATTTGTACCTTCTCCATCGTCTTCATCGTAAGTACTTTTTACCATTGACCAATAGATATAATTTGGCCGTACATATCTTCAGAAAAAGATGAAAAACGAAAATTGCTCACGTGAATTCCAAGTCGAATTAGAAGTAAAATGAAAACTTTCTTTCTAAAACATACTTTCTAGTGCATATTTTCCTCAGATTTGCAATTAAAGAAGTCGCATGTTAGAGAAAGCAAATAAAGCAAGAAAAAATGAACCTGTCACATTTCCTTAATAGGCAGGGATCGAATGGGAAAAACATGTCGAGTCTTTCCATTCCACCAAATGCCCTTGAATGTTCTGATTCAAGGAGACCAAAGTCAACATAGCTTTGAGGCGGAGAAAAAACATGATTTGCCTTCATCAACCGTTGAAATTCTTCCACTATTGATGGCAGGCATACCTAAACAGGAAAACCAAGTATGATAAGGTCAGAGTAAATAAATATCTGCCCAAAAAAATGAGCTACAATGAACTGAAAAGTAAACTAGGTTTAAGGAATGATTTCAAATCCACAAGAAAATGAACCAAAACTGATGATGAATCTGAATCCATTGGCATAGGTTTTTTAGACAAAGACAATGGGGATTTGATGATGGATTTCAAATCGCTCCCCACAAATCCCTCAATTCAAATGGAAGGCAATATCAGACAAACATTTGAAAGAGAAAATAATACTCCCTCCGTCCATGACCAATAGGCCTAATTTGACTTTTTTGGTCAACCGTCTCCGACTTTGACTACAAATTAATCTTAAACCGCAAATGTAAAATCTTCAATTAAATTATATAATGAAACTTTAGTACCTAAACGTTCATTATATAATTTAATCGAACATTTAACATTTACGGTTTAAGATTAATTTGTAGTCGGAGACGGTTGACCAAAAAAGTCAAATTAGGCCTATTGGTCATGGACGGAGGGAGTATAAAACTAAAATCATGACTAAGCATTATTGTATGCCCATATCAAACGCTGGGTAGCCAACTATGGCAGCTAAATCTAGCACAATCACAGATCCGGAATAGCTTCTTAGGACATCAAGGCAGTCACCAAAACTGCTTATACCTACAATTCCTGAGCATTAGGCCTCGCCAAATAAGAAGAGAAGTTAGGAGGATCTTAACAACAAGTACCATCGCATTGCGGACTGCAACAATACATATAGCACAGTAGGAGGATAGTCATTAAGGAACATCAAGCATCTCAGTCCAATTATTTTTACTTATTAGGAACACTGATACCCCATAACTACCAATAGAACACTCTTTCCTTCTCCAGGCCAGTTTTAAGAGTAACATGTAGAAATGATATTATTTTAATCTTCAGTGTAATCACATAAGAAAAATAAGAAATTTATCTTCTCTTAAAGGTTATTATTATGTTAACCCTTTATCCATCTGACCCGTGAAGTACCCGAACTTGAACTGTCGCTCCACGTCCTTCAAAGACACCATACATGACACTCTGACGTCATATGGATCCATATGGAGTAAGAATCTGACCTTTTCTTTTGATCAATGATGATACACTAGCATATATGCAAGTGAAAATAAGGTATAGAGTAGAAAGTGAAATTCTGAAAAATACTCTCAAAAAACAATTGGAAAAAAAGTCCACCTGCAGTGGTTTCAAAGGGTGTTCAAGGATGGCCTCAATATGCATGAATACCAGTTGGGACTTGAGGCGAGGTACAGCAACCATTTGTCTCATGCGAAAACAAAGCACATACATAATTGCCTACAGAGAAGTAATCGAACATTCAGAAGTATTAGAGGCAGATTTTGTGGAAAAATCAAACAGAAATCTTATGCACCGCGTGAAATTCGTGACAGTAACTGTGATTTCTGATGGAACGTTTTGTGAGCAAGAAGGGTCATACATCATACAATGAGCAAACAATATTTACTATACATCCATAAAGTTTGGCACTAGATTGCTCTACCAATGTTTGTTGTTCTCAGAAAAAAAAGTTCTGTTCTTTTTCAATGCCAATAAATAATCCATCCCCCTTTATTATATTATATTATATCCACCTTGGTATTGTCAGATAAAGTGGAGATAGTATTCACATGCAATGACTGGTTAACTTCTCTCTCATGCCTCTCCCATTGCATTTTTTGTAATGCATTATTCTTTAGCATGCATGATATTTGCTCACTGAGAATTAGTTCATGTAATTCATGCATTGTAGGCAATGTTACCTGGTACGGGGTTCAATTCGAAATGGTGTACGAAGACGGGTTTGCAGAACGCTAACAATGGTGAATTGGGCACGATGGATATATATGTGTGTGTGTGTTAAAATTATATTTTATCAGTAAAAGTTGAAAAATAAAGTTGACTAAATGTGAACTTGCGAACCAAAAAAATTTCATAAAAGGCAAATAAATTACAATAAATATAAATTTGACGTTAAATCTATTTATAGTTGCTTTGTGCAAAACATCCCTAAAAATCTTGTTGAATTATTATTATTGTGGATAGTACTATTCTGTTATCTTGACAGATACAGTAATATCAAAGACCAATACGAAGCCCAACCAAGTTCCTGTTTCACTAAGGCTTCATATGAACTCGAAGCCCAGCTTATTTTTCCCAACACCTTTGCCTCTAACACCACAAAGAGAATCTATTAACTCAATCCAACTGACAAACCCTAATTTCGACCGGCTCCATATAAACAACTGACACTACCACATGTGAAGTTACGTGAGTTGACAAAATGCAGATCTTCATGAAAACCTTAAATGATAAAATAATAACGCTCAAAGTTGAATAAAGTGACACCATTGACACTGTCGAGGCTAAAATTCAATGAAAAGGTCTAATAGGCTGTACTCCACACAAAAGAATTCGCAGAGAGCTGATTATTGCAACTCAAGCTAGAGAATAAAAATTAATGGAACCATGTTCTGGTTTATGTTCATGGGTATTGAGTGAATATTCTGACCAAAATACATATTCTGTTGTTTTGGGTTTGGTCATCTTTCTAAATTTGCAATTCTGATAATAATAATAAACACAAGCAGCCAGGGGTAAGATTCTTAATATTCCTCATTGCGGTCCATGGAAACATAATCTTTTGGGGATCAGTTGGCAACCCACAATTCTGTCTGGGCTACTTTTATTTCACACTTTATTTTGGAGAATAACTCGTCAAATGTTAGATCACCACTCATCAGGCAATAATTAATACCCATAATTTTCTGCGAGAACTAATTTGGACACCACTTCATAAAATTGGCGCAAAAACCTTAGCAGTAATATAATTTGGATCATCATAGCAGTTAGAAGATACAATGCAACACATCAAATAAACATCAATACTTGGCAGCTCCAACTAAAAAACTCGGACATCCATCCTCACTGAAAATGTATCTATCAATATGAACAAAAAGAAACCCACTTAAGAAGATCCCTCAATTCAAGTAAAATGATAAAGGAGATCCATGTATGTAAGAACTCGATCAGACTACCCACTACAACTCAAGCAAAACTTCTGAGATACTAATCTAAAAAACTGAGCTACCTACCACATACCTGGCATCCAGCATAAAATACTTTATGAGATTCTGGATTGATGTCACCGTCATGGTTTTTGCAATAAAGGAAACACCAGTTCACCAAACTAAAAATCCAAGCAAAAAAACAAATGACTGAGTCAGAAAAACTCTTTCTTGGTCTTTTGTCCTTGATGAACGAATAAGCAAATGAAAAACATGACATGCATACGCACCTTTCTAGCATAGCTGCAACAAATGAGACAGGCACAAATCTTGCACGCGCCAAATAACTAGCAAGATATGCAACAGCGCTCATTCTGCAACACATAAAAAAATTATAGACTAATTACTACTGATCATTGATTAGTTACAACCAAGACCTTGACATTAAAAATGCAGATGAATAATTTTCGGAAGATTCTTTAGTTGAACTGCATATAATTTCGAAATTTTCATATCAGGTTACAGCGAGTGGATACGTATAGGGCAACATTTGGCAACATTGTACGAGACGGAAGAGAGCAGCTAAAATTGATGCAGGCACAATCTCTAGCCTTTGGCGGTAGATTCATCAAAGACTTCTTTTCCAGCTTTGTTCAGGCTCTCTTGCAGGTCCATCTTCGTACCATGGGTCTCAAACATAGTTAAAGGTGCGCCTGGGTGCGAGGCACGCAGGTGAAACATCAGATCGCCTTTTAAGCCCGAAGGCAAGCAACCTCAGACGGGCGCGCGCTTGGGCCCGCCTTATTTCTTACAGCCAGGCGCCAGAAAGGCCTGCCTTATTAATGCATGTTTTTATTTTATTTTCCAGCATTTTTTATAGTTGTTAGTCAGTTTTTGGGGATTTCTTTTTTATATCCTTCGATAAGATAAAACAAAACAGAACACAACCTACCCACCGGAGAATAGAAAAGAAAATAAAAACTAGGGTTTTCAGGATAGAAAAGAAAAAGGACGCAGCTGAAATCACCCAATCTGAACCGCGTCCGGTGCTGCGCCACCGCTGACCGCGACCGCTGCTATTTTCAGGTTCTTCATTCTTTGATCCTTTGTGCTTTTTATGTTATTTCTTTTACTATGAAACTAGACAATTATTTGCTTCCAAGTTCCAGTTTTTAAAAGTCCAGTTTTTTTTTTGAAGTCCAGTTTTGTTGAAAAGTCCAGCTTTTTTCTCATATTATTTGCTTCCATATTATGTAATTGATTGAATTAATTAATAATATGTATAGTGTTTCTTTATATTTCTCAAGTATTTTGCAGATTAATATTGTAACAAATGGAGCAAGCAAAAATGATTTGGTTTTGGCTTGCAATTCCTGTGAAAAAGTTACCCAAGGGGGGATTTATGTCAAAGAAGAAAAAGATTTAACAACAACAACAAACAACATCTAAGCCTTAGTCCCAAAATGATTTGGGGTCGGCTAACATGAATCAAGCTTTGAAACCGTCAATGATCGTTACATAAATAACATAAAAGGAGAAAAAGAGGGAAAAAGTAGAGAAAAAAGCAAATAAAAAAAGGGAATGAATGTTAAAAAAAAAAAATCAGATTCCATCCACCATCCGTATTCTTTCCCGCCACATTTGCCTCTCTATCGCCATACTTTCTCCAATTCCAAGAAACCGCATATCATTTTCAATCATCTTTATCCAAGTTTTCTTGGGTCTTCCTCTACCTTTCACAACATTACTTGTTCCCCAACTTTCAAGCCTCCTCACTAGGCCCCAACAGGTCTTCTTCTCACATGACCAAATCATCGTAATCGATTCTCCATCATCTTGTCTTCTATAGCCGCAACTCTTACCTTCTCTCTAATCACCTCATTTCTGAGCCGATCCTTTTTTGTATGACCACACATCCATCGTAGCATACGCATCTCCGCCACATTCATCTTTTGAACGTGACACTGTTTCTGACCCAACACTCGGTGCCATATAACAAATACAGCCGAATTGCCGTGCGGTAAAATTTACCCTTTAATCTATGAGGCATGTCAGGATCACATAAAACCCCTGTGGCACTCTTCCACTTCAACCACCCGGCCTTTATTCTGTGAGCCACATCGCCATCTAGCTCTCCATCCTTTTGGATAATAGATCCAAAATACCGAAAGAAAGTAGATCCATGAACAACTTTCCCATCAAATGTGATCATTCCCGCCTCTCTATCACTGTTTTCGCTAAACCTACACTCCATATATTCAGTCTTACTTCTGCTCAGCCTAAAGCCTCGAGCTTCCAAAGTATCCCTCCAAAGTTCCAATTTCTGTTGCACTCCAACCTTCGTTTCATCAATCAACACAATATCATCTGCAAACATCATACACCACGGAACGTCATTTTGAATTTCTCTTGTCAATTCGTCCATGACTTAGAAAAAGATTTAACAAAAAGATAAATTCCCGATTCTGAAGATGTAGACAAATACAAAGGTGACGAAGATTTACATGAGAGAGACCGTTGGGGGAAGCAAATTTTCAAAAAGTGGAAGTAGCACTAGCAAGTCGATTAGCATGGCAAAAAATCCAAGAGTAAAAGGTCCGATGGATGTTTACTTTGCTCAAAATCCGACAAAAGTTGTTCAAGCTAGAAACAAAGACAAGGCAAGACCATCTATAATCAATGAAGCATGCAAGAAAAAATTGAGAGAAAAAGAGTAGGGATATAGCTAGATGGATGTATGATGCGGCAATTGCATTCAATGCCATTAGTTATCCAAGTTTTGAGGTGATGATCAAATCATGGTTGTCAAGGCGGCCTGTCAAGTCGCGGCGCCATCAGACCATCTCGACGCCTAGGCGACGTCCAGGCGACAAATTGTATATATAATATATATTATTTTTATAAATGTAATATATGAATTATTCTTAAAACATGATAAGTTTGAGACTTGGGCTGAAGCAGTCGAGTCGAGTCGATACTGAATATATGATTTTTTGCATCTGACTTCTGTTTAGGGTTAACTTAATAAATAATTTTCTTTTTTTAATTTAAAAACAAACAGGCCAACGCAGGTCGAAGAATCGGTTTGACAACTCAAGCGTCGGCTATTACGTCTAGGCGACGCCTGACACCAAAAGGCAAGGTGACAAGGCCAGGCGGTCCCCCAAAACCCGCCTAGATGCCTAGGCGGCAACTAGGCGTCGCGTCAACAACAATCGATCGAATCCATTGGGCTATATGGTTGTGGCATGAAACCTTCCGATTATCATAAGGTGAGGGTTCCTTTTTTAAGAAAGGAAGTTAATGATGTTAACCAAATGAAGAAGTACTACGAAGATGAATGGGTAAAGTATTTGGTTGCTCTTTATTTGTGATGGATGGACAGACCGGAAAAATAGGACCCCCATTAACTTTTTAGTAAATTCACCAAACATGACATTTTTTGTCGAATGAGTTGATATTCCGAATAATCATGGCTGGGAAAAAAGATGAGTGAGTTGATTAATAGCTACGTAGTTCATGTTGGGGTTGAAAATATGGTACAAGTTGTCACCGATAGTGCAAGTTCAAATGTTGCCGATGGTATTCTTTCATTTATCTATGTTCTAACTCCAAAAGTATCTCTTAACTATTCTTTTTTTATTGGTTCAGAAAGAATATTGATGGCAATGAGACCGCATTTGTATTGGACTCCTTATATGTTGCTCATTGCATTGATCTAATATTAGAAGATATTGGAAAATTGCCTACCTTTAAGAGGACACTGAAGCAGACAATGAGTTATTATGCGTATATGTATGTTCGACCAGGTTTGTTCATTTGCTTAGAGAATTCATTGGACATAAAGAACTTGTTCGATCTGGTGTGACAAGATCTGCCACAGCTTTTCTCACTCTTCAACGATATATAAGCAAGAAAATAATTTCAAAAAGATGTTCACTTCAAAAGCATGGTTAGGTAGAAAATGGGCCAAAGATGCTGGTGGTAAGCATGTGACTTCTATTACCTTGATGCCTAATTTTTAGACTAGTATTTCTATATCTTGAAGATATTTCGGCGGCCTTTAGTTCGAGTACAGATTGGTTGATGGTGAGAAAAAACCTGCAACAGGATATGTCTATGAAGCTATGAATAGATGTAAAGAATCTACCCCAACATCTTCTAATCACAATGAGGAGAAGTATATAGATACCTTCAAAATCATCGACCATCAATGGGATTGTCAACTCCATCAACCATTGCATGCCGCTTGACGTTACTTGAATCCGGAGTTTTTATACTCGGCTTCTAATCTTACTCAAAAAGAAGAGGTAATGAAGGGATTCTATGCATCATTGTAAACGTTGGTCCCAAACCATGAAGAGCAAGACAAAACTACCGATCAAATATCTTTTTATCAAAATGCAGGATTACTTGGGATTAAGATGGCAATTAGGCAGAACAAAATTGAAGAAGACCAGTTAACGGAAAAGGAAAAAGCGTTATCGGCTCTACATCATTTATAAGTCTAGGGACAAGCAAGTAGAAAAGAGAAATACTTCTCATAAGAGGGATCCTCGAGGACTTAGAGATGAGGAAAAGATAGTGTTTGAAGTGGAAGGAGAAGGTGAAGAAGAGAAGGAATTTATTGAAGAAGAACATAATGAAGAAGGAGGCTCTATGGAGCTTAGTGATGATGAGTGATGATCTACGACTTGCTTGTTCTTTTGTTTGTTTTAGGCATCGTGTCTTGCTTCTGTGTTGTGTTATGGTTTTAGTTTTTTTTTATTGCCTCACCTCATTCAGGCGTGCGCCTCGCATTACACCTTGGCAATAGGAACCCTTATTGCCTCAGTGAGCCTTCCACCTTTAACAACTATGGTCTCAAATTTCCAAAAAGAAGATTTACAACACAGATATTATTAACATTAGAGGAAACTCAACAAATTTCAACACATTGAGGAGAAGTGTTATTGAACGAGATAAGAGAAACGTTGATCATAAAAGAATTGGTAATTAATTACAAGTAATTAGATCCATTTATATAGGGTCTAATACATAAGACAAATACAGATTTTTCATATGTTCCATATGTTAACATAGCCTATCTTGACAATCCCCCTTAAGCTGGAGCATATCTATCATATGTGCCAAGCTTGCTACATATATACTCGACTCGAACCTCCAGATACTTAGTAAGGAAATCAACCAATTGGTCATCCGAACTAACATGCAAGGTGACAATTTACTTGGCCGATAATTTACTTCTTACGAAATGACAGTCAATTTCAATGATTTTAAATGTTTGGTGCGTTCATCAAGATGTAATGTGCATTTCGCCTAGTTATGGTAATTTCAGGAGTCCTGAGTAGTCCAGCCCAATTTCACTAACCAAGTACATTACCCTAGTCAACTCACGAGTGGCCAGCCCCATGGCATTGTACTCAGGCTCTGTACCACAACGAGCAACAATAACTTGTTTCTTACTTTTCCAAGAGAGAAGATTACACATACAGGAAGATACAACATCCACAGGTTGTTGATCGTCTCTCAATCAGAGAACCTGCCCAATTTACATCAAAATAACCAGCAACATTCATGTCCTTTGTTAGCGTATATGATCCCTTTGATTGGGGTATGCTTGACGTACCATGGAATTCGAACAACATCCCAATGACTTTCTCATGGTGAATTAAGGAACTGATTACCACTCACTGCAAAAAAATGTCTGGACAAGCGACTAAGATAATTGAGTTTGCCAACTAACATCCTATACCATCCTACAACAAATATCAATTGCCCACCATTATGTGTAAGTTTGACATTAGGATTCATTACTGAGTCACACTTTTGAACCAAGCTCCAAGCATGTTGAGAGATAAAAATACCTTGGTTAGACCATGTAACTTCAATTCCAAGAAAATAATGCCACGCTCCAAAATCCTTGGGTGTGAAATTGTATGTGAAAAGATTTTCAGATCCCGAATACTGTAAAAATAAAATGGGGTTGCGCTATATATGTGAAAGGGTATACAATAATGGTGAATTTGGTAACTCAAATACCAGTCTAATAATCAAACATATGATCTCCACCAGACATATGTAATACTTTAGCTAGTAAACAGAAGTGTATACCATGGTTCGTCTGTCTATCACTAACTGCATGCATTGCATGTTGAATCTGAAGAACTAGGGCATTATCTCGGCAATAATGAGTCAAACTAGCTTTTCCACTGAATCCTTGCATTATGATAGGACAGCTCTTTCGATCATTTCCTTGCATGTACCCGCAGTAGTATTCAAGTAATGCCCTTTGATTTTGCTGAATTCATGAGCTTTAAAGAGGAATTTATGCCACCACAAATAGAAACTAAAGCAAGTCTTGGATTCAAAGCGGGTTTTAAAGAGTACAAACTGACTTAGTATACTCCTGAATACGAAACCAAAGACACTGATATTTAGCGGTATTCTGAGTAACTCTTCAACCTGGAGTTCCGCATGAAGAAGCAGCGGTAGCTGCCGAATCGTTTACTGGTACATGGACAATTGCGTGGACTAATGACTTAACAGCCTTGATGGTACAATCCGACCGGCATTGTTGCTAGGGCAGTTAAAGAAAATGTATTTGGATTCAAAGCCCTGCTCTCCTTCTTATACGAGATTTCCAAGATTCAAGAGAATAAAAACTGCCCAAGGCCCACCCCATGGGATTCAAGTTGAAAGAGATAAATTGAACAAGTATGGTTGTCCTGTGTTGGGATGTACTATTAAACCTAAATTGGGGTTATCCCTTAAAAACTATGGGAGAGCAGTTTATGAATGACTTCACGGTGGACTTGATTTTACCAAAGATGATGAGAACGTAAACTCCCAGCCATTTACGTGCAGGAGAGATCATTTCTTATTTTGTCTCGTCATCGCCATCGCCAGTAATGATAATTCCATGAACATAGACATTAGATTAGACACTTCCTAGACGAGATGTCGGAAAATACGGTGTGGTCAACCCCACACCTTATGAGTCCAAAATGAACTACAGCCTCACTGAAAACTGCAAACCATGCTCGAGGTTAGTGTTTTAAATCATACGAAAATTTCTTGAGACAACATACCTTTAGCCAGATCCTATTACAAGTGACCCATTTTTTCTTAAATATACGTCTAGGCAAAATAAATTAATATTAAGACTTTAAGTGTTTGTAGGATTAATATTTAAATGTTATTTCTTGAATTTAATATTAAATATTATGACTTTTTATTCAGCTATTTTGTCATGCATACTATAATTTTTTTAATTACCGCTATTAGTACTTTATTATATTTCGACTGGACACCTAACTGTCGCATAGGCGTCTAGGCAGTAAGCTGGCGCCGTGATAACCATGCAACTACGAGTACCTTGGTGAAGGGCAATAGGAAGACCTAAATCAGAGGGTACGGAAGCTGGAACTGGATCTTCGGAATCAAGAGGCAAGCCGCGAGAGAAGCTGGGGCATGCGGTCTCTCCTATGTAATAAGGTTAGGGTGAACAAGGCAAGAGGGTTGTGGAGGCACGGTCGGGGTGGCTGGATACACTGGGGAATAAAATATTGAGCATGTAGTGGTAAATCATTGATGATAGCCTCAAAGGACCAAGTGGACAGACCACAATAATATTATCCTTGAAGAAGGTGAAATCAGCAGAAATGAAACATTCATCCAATTCTGGAGAGTAACTGAGATAACCTTTTCCTGTTGCGACTATATCCGAAAATAGACCAAGAATGCAATTTATAAGTTGGAGAAAGATTATGCACAAACAAACACAATCAAACACTATTGTTGGTAAAGAATAAATAGACTGTTGAGGAGAAAGAACAGACGGGTACATAGTAGTCAATGGCGATTAACGGCCCGTAGCGGTCACGTACCCGTTTAGCTATATAGCGATAGCGGTACAATAGCGGCCGCTAAATTCAAATATAGCGACAAGTTTGTAAAAAAGTGACATATATATATATATATAAGAAGTAATGCAATAACTAAATTCATTAAAGTGAAAACAAAGTCTAGTTCATTAATCGTCATCAAAGATGAAACGTCAAATGGAAACCGATTACTAGAATAAAAAACATTAAGAGCAAACAAAGTCTAGTTCAAATGTTCAATTAAATTTAATCATCTAAAATATTGATGCCAAAGTCATCATCATCAAAAAAAATGCATGCATGCTACCATTTATTTAAAAAAATTGGGAAATATTAAATAAAATTATTAGTTAAAAAAATTAATGCAAACAAAACATAGTGCTAAAATATTAAATGAAAATTACCTGCAAAATAAAAAAATAAAAAACAGAATGCTAAGGTAGAAAAATAAAAAACAGAATGAAAAGAAAGAAAAAGAAACGGGGACTCGGGAGGGGTTAATTAGGGTTGGGCCTTTATTATTTCAAAAAAAAAATAATAAAAGAAAGAAAAAGAAACGGGGGAGTCAGTCGGAAGGGGAACTAGGGCTGGGCCCTTTATTATTTAAAAAAAAAAAAAGAAAAAAGAAATTTAGTGGCCGCTAAGGCCGCCATCACTAAACTGAGTTAGCGTTAATAGCGGTGGTTCGCGGCCGCTACTCAGAAACCCTTAACGTATAACGGCCGATAGCGATAGGTGACCGCTTCGCGTCGCTAACCGCTATAGCGGCCGTAGCGGCCGCTATTGACTACTATGGACGGGTATTGTATGATTGAAGACAGATGAAAGCCTGCAGTTAATTGGATAACAACCAATAAGAACGGCATCATCCCAAAGACGAGTTGGAACGTTCATGTGAAAGTTTCAAATAGATGACAATTCTTGTGTTAACTCCATTTTGTTAAGTGAAAGCACAATAGAGTGGTGAATACTCCCTTCTGAAATTAAAAAGCCACAAAAGAGGGCGGAAATAATTTCGGGTATTATCACTATCATAAGTCCATATGCACCACAAGTAGGATTGGATGCATCTATTTAAACAAATTTTGGGGAAATTCGGAGGAGGTTGTTAAACAAGTTCCTATGGATGAGAAAAATTGATCATTATGGTGACCTCAACGGCCATGTGGGTGCTAGATGACATGGCCTTGAGAGCATTCACGATGGCTTTGGTTTTGGGGATAAGAACCAAGCAGGATTTTGTGTTAGCATATGACTTGGGTATAAAGAACACTTGGTTCGAGAAAGGGACTCTCACTTGGCGACATATAGAAGTGAAGGTAATGCAAGTCACATCGACTTCTTTTTAGTAAGAAATGCTTGGAGAAAAAGTTACACTGATTGGAAAGTGATTCCCGATGAGAGTGATACAATGTAACATAGAGTTGTGGTGCTTGATTTTCGAGGTAATAGACACTTAAGAAAGAGAAGTATACGAGTTGACCCTCAAATCAAGTTGTGGACGCTTCAAGAGGAGAGCCAACATACTTTAGTGGCTAAGATGGCCAACAATGGTATTTGGTCCGATTACGCGGAGATGAATATAGATTCGATTTGGAATATGTTGGAGCATAGCATAAAATAAGCTGCTATAGAAATTTTAGGAGAATCTAAAGGAACCAAGTCATCTATTAAGGACACATCTTGGTGGAACGATGAAGTTGAGCAAGAGACAAAACGTGAATGTTATAAGCTATTGGGTAAATGCAGGAGCAATGAGAACTATGAAAAGTACAAGGAAATCAGAAGAGAAGCCAAAAAGGCAGTGCGAGATGCCAAGAATTATATGCGAGATTGGATACTAAGAAAGGGGAAAAAGATATCTATAAAACTTGCTCGTATAAGAAACCATAAGACGCTGGATATTGAGAAAGTTAAATGTGTGAAGGATTTTGACCGAAAGATTTTGCTTTGATATAAAGAGATGGATAGATAGAGGTCATACTTTGATACCATATTCAATAGGAACAAGATATTGGAGATTTATACATTTCTTCAAGTATGGTTAATTGAGAATTTATACTGAGGATTCAAAAGGGTGAAGAGATCAAGGATTTCCTTCTTACTGCAAGGAGGAGTGATGCACGTTCTGTGAAAATAAAGAGAAGCAAGGATGTGGTGAAGCTCAAGGTTCGATGCTCCAAGTACCTTTACACATTGTGCGTGTTCGACTCTGAGAAGGCCGACAAGTTGAAGGAATCCCTACCACCGGGTTTAAGTATGCAGGTTCTGTAGAATTGGCGGAAATTGTCGGACTTTTACTTGTAATCAGCACGAGACTCGTGCTCTCTCTCTTTCTCTCTCTCTCTCTCTCTCCCTCCCTCCCTCGATCTCTTGACACTTCGTTATAGTGATCTCTTGTTTTTGGATGTTGAATCTTATGTTTGTTATTATTGGTCATGATCGTCTTATCTTTATACTGTGTCCATTTGAAACATCGAGAAATAAAACATTGGTTCAATAATCAATGTTGAAAAAAATAAAAAATAAATAAAAAGATGGAGTCTAAGAAAACCAAAGGACCAGAATGGTATACCAATTCAAGTTTGGAGGTGTTTGGGGGAGGGAGGGATTGAATGGTAACTATGCTTTTCAACAAGAATTGAATGGGTAACTATGCTTTTCAACAAGATTTGGAGAAGCAACAAGAGGCGTGGAGGAAAAGTACTCTCGTCCCCTTGTATAAGAACAAAGGTGAGTTTCAATATTGTTCCAATTATCGCGGAATTGAACTAATGCGTCATACAATGAAATTACGGAACGCGTGATTGAATAAAGGCTTAGGAAATGTGTGAAAATCTCAGAAAATCAATTTGGATTTATGTCCGGAAGATCGACCATGGAAGCAATTTACCTTACCAAACAGGTGATTGAATAATATCAAGATAAAAAGAAAGATCTGCATATAATTTTTATTAATTTAAAGAAGGCACATGATAAAGTATCGAAGAAGTACTATGCTAGTCTTAGCAAAGAATGATGTATCTCGTAAATATATTGATCTCGTAAAGAACATGTATGAGAGAGCTTATACAAGTGTATGTACTACTATTAAGAGGACAGAAGAATTCCCGATTGCAAATGGGGTGCATCAGGGATCTCGACTTGCCCCTTTTCTCTTTGCCATAATTATGGACGATTTGATAAGGTCAATTCAGGACAGCATTCCTTGATTTTTGATGTTCACAAATGATATTGAGTTGATTGATGAGACGAAGGTTGGAGTTCAAAGGAAGTTGAAACTTCGGAGGGATATTTTAGAAGCTCGAGGCTTTAGGATGAGCAGAAGTAAGACTGCATATTTAGAAGTTAAGTTTAGTGAAAATAGGGGTAGAGAGGCGGGTGATAGCTTTTGATGGAAAATTAATCGAGGATCCGAATTTTTTCGTTATCTTGGATCTATTATCCAAAAAGATGGAGAGCTACATGGTGATGTGGCTGACAAAATTAAGGAGGGTTGGTTTAAGTGGAAGAGTGTCACAGGGTACAAGGTTGCTATATGGTCCAGGCATGCCTCATAGACTAAAGGATAAATTCTACTGCATGCAATTAGGCTTGCACTGTTATATGGCAGTGAGTGTTAGGCAGTAAAACAGCATCACGTTCAGAAGATGAATATGTCAGAGATGCGCATGCTACGATAGATATGTAGCCACACAAGAAAGAATCGACTTAGAAATGAGGTTGTTAGGGAGACGGTAAGAGTTTCGTCCACAGAAGATAAGATGATGGAAAATCAGCTAAGATGATTTGGCCATGTGAGACGGAGACCTGTAGAGACTGAAGAACAAATAAAATTGTGAAGGGTAGAGGAGACCCAAAAAGGCATAGATAAATCTGATAGAAAATGATATGAGATTCCTTGAGATTGGAGAAGATATGGCGATGGAGAAGACAATATGGAGGGAAAATATGTGTGGGTGATTGCATTTGATTTTTTTTATTATTATTTGTAATATCCGCCATTTTTTATAATAAAATATTATATATATATATATATATATTATTTATTTATAATAACATTAGTAAAATGCATTTTCATTGATTTAGTCTCATTACATTACCGAGTGAGTAATTGTTGTACAATTACTTTACTCCAGATACAAGTCAATTCATTTAATCTCATTTAGAGGATCATAAATATTTTTACGACATCTCATAGGTTCTACGCCCGGGTCAATTTTATCAATTTAATTTAAGAAGCATTTAATATTAGTCATTATTATTAATATTATTATTAAAGGTATTAGTAGTAATAATAATAATAATATTTATAATAGAGAGCAGTATTAATATTAATAGTTTTAGTATTATTATTAGATGTCATTTTCAACTACTCCCTCCGTCCATATGTAAGTGTCCCATTTGGGTGTGGGCAAGGTTTTAAGAAAGCTGGTACAGGTGTTTTGAGTGGGGTAAAAGTTGGGATATAGGGGTAGTGGTAATGAAACACTTAATTTTGTTAATCCTTGTTTACTTTTTGAGTGTTGTTATTCTAGGTGATTGCTTTATTTTTTTTATTCACATTTACCTGCTTCTTTAAAACTAATGACTGCTTCTTTTTTTTATTTTTAGTTGCACGTCATTTTTTTTATTCTTCATTTACCATCCCTAAGAGCTAAAGGTACCGAATTGGTTCCTCTTTGGTTCTCTCTTCTGACAATTGGTGCTGTTGTTACGGCGCTCGACTAGTCGCGACTAGTCGACCAGGCGATGGAGGATGGTCGCCGTGCCACTCCGACTCGCCGTGTGTAAAAATGTCGCCCGACTTGGGTCGACTGGGTCGCCTGGTCGACGACTTGGGTCGACTGGGCGACGATTCGGGTCCGACTTGGACCCGCAGATTTTTTTTTTTTTATTGCAGGGCAGCAGAATACTTAAAAAGAAAAAAACGTCAACTCTCACAAGTCACAACCCTAATTGCAAACCGAGCCGACTGAAGAAACCTGAAATTTCCACTTCGGTCCCATCGCCTGAGTCGACCGCCGCCCGCCGCCGTACGCCGATTTGCCGCTGCTAATAAACAGGTACGTTTTCTTCTTCTTCCTAATTTGCCGCGCCGATTGTTGTACCCTTCTTCTTCCTATTTCTATTAATATTATATATATATATACACGCACACACTAATATACTAACACACTAATATACTGGATATATATATATATACATACAGCCAGTATATATATATATATTACTTTATATATAATCAGTATATATATAATTATATATTAATAGGGATTGACTATGGTGAAAACACCATTAATGGTGAAATCTAGAAACCAATTGCATTATTAAGTAATTTCATTGCATATTTGTTATTATTTGTTGCATCAAGCTGGTCGCTAGTATATGCAACAAATAATGCAATAAAAAAAATACATAAATGCATATAATTCTACTCATCTACAGCCGTTAGATTACTAATATCAATGGCCTACAAAAGTTTCTAGATTTCACAAGGTAATTAGTTTTCATATGATCTATTTCCTATATTAATAAATAGTACATACAGTAGTATTAGTATACATATTATTACATATAAATATAATCATATATATTGATTATGTTCGAATGTTTTTCAAATTGTAGATGGCAGAATCAAATGAAGCTTATGATCCGGCTAAGGATCCAAAACGGAAGGCTAAATCCGGGGATGTTGGGTGGAAATATGGATTTTGGCCAGATTTAACAAATAAAGATGTGGTTCAATGCATTCTTTGTAGTAAGGTCATGCATTCGGGGGTAAGAAGGTTGAAACAACATCTTGCGGGAGGATTTCCGCATATAGCAATGTGTACGAAAACTACACCGGCAATCATAAAAGAAATGAAAGACTATATTCAGAAGAATGCAAAGAAGTCTGTGCCACTTGATGACGATCTAGATGATGATGATAATAATAATGAAGATGACGAAGTTCATGAAAATCCAACACATCCACATGAGTCCTCAACAGCTGGTTCTAATACTTTGTCAAGTTCCAGGACAACAGCGAAAAGAAAGAAGATGTCTTTCATAGTACCACAATCAAAACCAACAAAGACAATTGCTTCTATGATTTGAAAACTCCCGAAGAAGTCATTGAGGAAAGACATAGTAAGGGTCCATCTCAAACTACTCTTGAAAATTCTACAAAGACCGAGGAAAAAAAAGAAAGGGTGAAGATGCACATAGCAAACTTCTTCTATGAATGTGGGATACCATTCAATGCCGCTAACTCCAGGAGCTATGAGATCATGGTCGAGTCTATTGGACAATTTGGACCGGGTTTGAAGCCGCCCACCTATCATGAATTGCGGCTGCCATTACTTGAAAAAGCAAAGAAAGAGACAGACAAGTTGAGAGACAAACATGAAAAAGCCTGGAAGCAGTATGGTTGTACACTTATGTCTGATGGATGGACCGATAAAAGGAGTAGACACTTGATCAATTTCCTTGTTAACAGCCCGGAGGGTACCTTTTTTCTAAAGTCAGTTGATGTGTCAAGTAAGGTACAAGATGCACGGATGTTGGCTGATCTATTCGAGGAACAAATTGATTCAATTGGGAGAGACATTGTTGTTCAGGTAGCTACATACTTATTTTGTATTGTTTGTCTTCAATCTTCATTGAACTTAAGAAATGTTCTCACTTGTTGCATTAATTTTAGGTTGTGACAGATAATAGTGCTAACTTTAAGGCGGCGGGAGGATTATTGTACGAACGGATACGTACACTTTATTGGACTCCTTGTGGCGCACATTGCTTAGACCTTATGCTAGAGGATATTACAAAGTTGAAGGAGTTCGATGCTACCATCACACACGGTAGAGGAATAACAACATTTATTTATAGGCATGGTCGACTCCTATATGCCATGAGGGAGAAGGCTATGGGAAGAGACATTATGAAAACGGGAGCTACAAGATTTGCTACGGCATTTCTTACATTACAGAGTTTGTACAAAAATAGGTAAGTCCCTCACTTAGGTCTTCTTTAATTTTTAAATTCATTCATTTGTGAAATGAAAGTAAAATATCAAGATGTGTGTATAGGGATGCTTTGAGGAAATTGTTTGGTGGCGAAGAGTGGTTCAATTCTAACTTGGCTAAAACTGTTGCGGGAGGGAAAGTGCATGATGTTGTCCTCTCAACAAGGTTTTGGAATAGTGTTGAGGATTGCATTAGAGCATCACAACCATTGTTGGTTGTCTTGAGGATTGTTGACGGAGATGAAAAACCGGCTATGGCGGAGATTTGTGCGTCAATGGAATATGCAAGGCTAAGATCAAAAGTGCACTTGAAAAAAAACCAAGACTTTCAAGCAAAGTGTTAAGTATTATTGAGAAACGATGGGACTCTCAAATGGAAGTAGATTTGTATAGCGCGGCTTTGTTTCTCAATCCGGGAAGATTCTTTGATATCAAAGAAGATGATTATGCATACTCTGCACGATTGCGAATGAAGTTTAATGATGTTCTTGAAAGGATGGTTCGTGATACAAGTGTGGTGGAAAAGATTAGTGACCAAGCCGATCAATACGAAAATTCAAGGAATTCTTTCTAAAGCAATTATCAATTCACAAAGGAAAACTAAGAATCCACGTAAGTAAATTAAGTTAATGTTTATAAATTAAATTTATAACTTGTTGTACTTGTACCATCACAGTAGAAATGCTTATTAGTATACATTATCTGTATTCGTTCTAGTTGATTGGTGGGGTGCTTTTGGTGGCAATACCATTGAGCTTGCAATATTTGCAAAGAGAGTTGTTGGACTTTGTTGTTCTTCATCCGGTTGTGAACGTAATTGGAGTACTTTTGAGTTTGTAAGTAGCTTTATTATTTTCTTCATTATAATCAAAATTGTATTTTTCAGTTTATAAGTTACATGTCATTGATTCATTGTTATTTATGTTATATATGTATCTAGATTCACACCAAGAAAAGGAACAGATTGGAGCATCAACGTTTGAATGATTTGGTCTATGTTCAGTACAATTGGAAAATTGCAACAAGGTTCCAAAAGAGACGTGAAGATGGTAAAAATTTGATCCATTGCTTCTAGATGATTTCCAATGGGATAATGAGTGGGTGAATGGAGAAGTCGTTGATCCCGGTGATGTGGATCGCTTGTCAGAGATAGAGCTTTGGAGGCATCGGAAGGCATTGATGGACGTCGGAATCCTAGTAGAGGTGGTGGTGGGGATGTTGCTAGGCTTACCTACAGTAGGCGTCGTGGCAGTGGTTCTTCTCAAATTGATGCATCATCCGATAATGAGATGGAACCGGATCCTATCATTTTAAATGATGATGAGGGTGTGGATGATGATTATGGACATAGGCCACCAACTACTTCTACTCACGAAACTAGTGATCGCGACACATATGACTTGGAGCTTGATGAATATGTTTGATCATGATTCTGTTTTGTTTTTTATTTTGCACTCTATTGGATTCTACTTTTCTTTTGTTGAAACTTGCAACTTAAAATTGGATGATTATTGTTATTCTATTTTGCAATGTGGTATTTGTCAATTGTCATTACATATTTACATGACAATTTCATATATATAATTATATATATATATTTATAATTAGTCGACTAGTCTCGACTAGTCTACGACTCGCCATGCCGGACCTCCGTCGACTCGACTCGACTTACCGCCGTAACAACCATGGGTGGAGGTAATTCATCCACCAAAACCTCGTCGTTAGCCACCCATGCATCATACCCAGGATCAGGAAACGTCGATTCATACACAAGTGTGATTCTTCGATTCAGAGATCGGAGATCCCACCGGTTCGGATTCTGGCACTATCTCCTGCAATTCAGAGATCGGAGTTCTCACTGGTTCAGATTCCAGCAAGAATGGGGACACTTCATCAGCGAAGATGCCGTCGTTGGCCCGCCAAGCCTCGTAGCCAGATTCAGTTACCTGGCTCTCTGATTCCGGCACCGGCAGGAATGGGGTCAGTTCATCAGCGAAGATGCCGTCGTAGGCCCGCCAAGCCTCATAGCCAGATTCAGTTACCTGGCTCTCCGATTCCGGCACTATCTCCAGCGATTTAGAGAGATGAACACCATCACCTTCAGATTCGAGGGATGGGAACCGTGTTTCTGACACCATCTCCACCGAATCGGACTCAATCTCCCATGAATCAGTTGGAGTCGGAAAGCCCTAAGTCGTAAACGGAGAGAGAGGCGTAGCAGATCCATAGATATTTTCAGAGAGAGGCGGAGAGTTAGGATTAGTCATCGGAGATGAGAGCAGAGATGAATAAGAGAGACAGCGGAGGAGTGAGAGAGAGTGAATGAGAGAGACGACAGAGTGAATGAGAGAGAGTGAATTAGGGTTGCAGAGAAATGAACTGGGTATTTTTATTTTTATGGATTTCGGTGGGTCTGAATTGTTGGATTGGGCTTTGGTGGTTGGGTTGGGTAATTAGTGTTAATTAGGGAATTAAGTGGATTGGGTTAATAATTATGGGTGGGTCCAAAATGGCAAAAGGTCGTAAATAAAGGGAAATGAGGAGGTTATAATCGTACGAAAAGCAGAGCAGGACACTTACATTTGGACAACGAAAATTGGTAATTAGGACACTTTACATTTGGAAGGAGGGAGTAAATAAAGTCCAATAAATTTTCATTATAATTCTTTTTTCCTTTAGCCTAATAGGCCCGGTAAGAAATCCCCTCTCACTTTCCATCGATGAAATTCAGCAATTTAAACATCTCATATATTCCTAGGGCTACCCTATACTTAAACTAGGAGTATAAATGTTAGGAGTATGCCCTCGAATGCCACTCAGATGATGTAAGAGTGAGGGCATTGTACTTGTTATTATGTAAATCATTATCAGAAGACAATTGTATGTTTCTTTATTTACTGGTAGTCACTGGCATTCCTGACTCGTAAATATATATATAGAAACTAGTCCGTTTATTTGAGAGCAAAACATTCCACTCCTTATTGGATAAGGGGATCGGCACTGGAAAGGTTTATGGCTCAAATACGTAATCGTTCGCAAGTCGATGAAACTTGACTGGGCGTTAAGTTTATGTGAAGACTTGTATGACGTGTTCTTTGACTTGGAGAGTGCCTGTCGATCACTATTAGTTAGTGGGATCACACGTTATAGGTATGCTAATGAGATTAGTATACTCGAACCGACTCACCCTCGATTTGTCATACGGATTTCACTCTGGGACAATCAATGACGGAATCAAAAGTTTGTGATAGGTATTCGTGAACCTTCGACTTGAGGATTTATTAGGGATGTACTTGTGACGTTAAGATTTTCATTGGAGTAGTTCGACCCAGAAAACCGGAAGGTGGGGGTCAACCTCGACATGCATCTTGACGGGCAAGTAGCAGGTTCTACTAAATGTCAAGATAGAATTCTTTCTCCTGTAAGTGAACAGGTATATGTCCTATGCGGTTTTTCGCAGATGAGATCATAAGTCTTTGGCCAAAGCATTGGAGCTAGTTGTATTGGATACACGAGAGCTCAGTGATCTCGATTTGCATTAACTCATGCATAGCGTCAAGTACAGATAGGGTTTGACTGACCGAGACCCTATAACTTGTTCGGGACATTTAAAAGAAGAGTTTATACGTATACTGGTATTCACGACAGAAAGATTTTGGAATGATCCTAATCATTCGTTCTTAGTTAGTTTACAGTGTAGGTCGCGGGACTGGCTAGGTGGTGCTATCCCTCTTTGGTTCCTCCCATTGCTAACTGAGACGAACATACCGAGTCGCGCATTAGGATAGAAGACGGAATAAATCGAGCTTGTTCTCTCTTTAATTATATTAGACATTGGATATCTAATTTATTGGACATTGGATGTCTAATTAATTTTGGGACATTGGATGTCTAAATTAATTTATTAGATAAATTAATTACGGCCTAATGAATTAAATAAATTACTGGGTGATTAATTTAATTCATAATTATAATTATTTCTTGGAGAAATTAATTATATTATTTGTATTTGATATAATTAATTAATTGAATTAATTAATTGATATAAATACATCGGAACGAAACGGAGTTTATCTGATTGGACACACCAGAGTCCGAAACGAACCGAACTCGTCCGGTGCTTCTAGATGGCCGCCCCACTCCTCAATTTTATGCATTGGTCTTGACTCCACCTTAAATGGTGGAAGACCAAAGAATAAACATTGAAAGGGATTTTCATTTTGTAATGAGGGGAAGACTTTGGCATGTGAATGATGAGTTGAAGACAAATAATAAAAGAAGACATCTTCCACTCTTAAATGAAGCTTTACCCGTGAGCAACTAGAGAGAGAACTCTTTCTTTTGTTTTCATCATCTTCATCATCTCATTTTCATTATTGAGAGAGAAAAAAGATTTTCAAAAACCATTTTGAGTGCTTAAGAAAATCAAGAGTGAAGATTAACTAGTACACTTAGAGTGTATCAATAAATCACATAGCTCCAACCAACTTGTTCTAGCCGTATCCGTTGTAGATAATAAGGTGGGTGTTGTTCCGATCGTTTTTTCGGCGCGTGGCAAGTAGAGGCGCGGTACTTTCGGCATTGGATTTTCCAAGAGCTATTGCGGATTGGATTCGTAGTGGAAATCATCTTCTCAACGATTAAATCAACGGACTACAAGGGTATGATATCGTATCTTCCGATTTGTTCGTTTTATATTCGTATATACGTAGCTTGAATCGATTCTCCTGAGGGATTCGTGTTAAACTTCTTGTTTTCGCTTCCGCTGCGCCCTTCGTTTTGTATGCGAATCCCAACAGTGGTATCAGAGCGAGGTCTTGCGATCCTATATACGATATTTAGCATTTGGAATGCTTGATTGGGTGTTCTTATGATTTAGAATCATAATTGTTTTAATTGTTAATGTTTAATTGTTCACCTAAAAATTATTTTTCATGATTTTATGTTACAATATAAATCAATTTTTCTTTTAAAAAACTGATAATTGTGTAATATAAAAATTAGAAAAATGTTATTTTTGAATTCGGGACGAAAAGACAAGCCGGAAAGAATAGATAAAACCGAGCCTCCTATTCGGTTGCCCTCTATTAAAATTTATAAAAAACTCGATCACCACTATGAAGTAATGCGAACAAATACTTCCGTATCTCGCAAGGGAGTGTGTTGTTCCGATAAAAGTAGTGGGAGTTGGGTTAAAGAATAGAAAAGATCTTAATTCTAAACTCAAATCATAATTGAACGAGTCACTAATCAATCTGTCGCACTTAATGGAGACAAACAAAATATCAACTCTCAAAATGACAGTGAACCCGCTTACCATTCTACTCGAAAAGAACACCTTAAATGGTCCTAACTTTGTGGATTGACTCCGCAACCTAATGATAATCCTCAGTATGGAGGCGCTGGGATACGTCTTGGAGGCGGATATTCCGGCGGCTCCGGTGCGGACCAGAGCCAGTCAGGAAGATGTTGAAAACCACGAAAAGTGTGTTAAGGATGACATTCCGTGGCTATATGATGACCACTATATCTAATAAGCTTCAGAGAACTCATGAGAAAATGACTTGTGCTAGGCAGAACTTATCTCACTTACCCGAGCTTTATGGTGAGCACAGTCGAACTACTAGATATGAGATATCCAAGCAACTGTTCGGTGCCAGGATGAAGGAAGGTGAGAAGGTTGGGGACCACGTCCTCAAAATGATCTCTATAATCGAGAGATTGGAGGCTCTTGATTTTAGGATAGATGCTTCTCTCCAGACCGACCTTATCCTATAGTCTCTTCCTGATTCCTTCTCACAGTTTGTTATGAACTTCAACTGCAATGAGATTGCTTGCAATTTAGTAGGGTTGATGAACAAATTTGTAATCGCTCGGTCTCAGATAAAGACTCCGCGGATGAAGGAGTCTGCTCTTGTGATTTCTTCTGGATCTCGGAGGTCCAAGAATAAGAAGAAAAAGACCAAGAAGCAGATGGGTCCACGAAGCAAGGACATTAAGGGTAAGGGGAAGGCCTCGATGGTCCCTAAGAGCAAGAAGGTGAAGTCGGACCAATGTCTCAAATGCGGTGAGCTGGGCCATTGGGCAAGAGACTGTCTGATCTTTCATGGCGCTTCAGGTACGGAACTTTTAGTTTTTTAAACAAATTGTTCTGCTATTGTATTTTCTACTTCTTGGATACTGGATTCAGGTGCTAGTTCTCACATTTGTACCATGAATTCGAATCTGGAACAAAGTAGGAAACTTGGAGCTGGGGAAGTGATGATTACTATCGGAAGCGGACAGTGTCGAAGCGACTGATATAGGATCACTTCTTTTGGGTTTAGAATCCGGCTTTGTTTTAACATTAGATGAGGTACTTGTATTGCCCAAGGGGCATAAGAACATTGTATCCATTCTAATCTTGGATCGGAAAGGCTTTTCATTTTTCATTGGTGATGGTTCTTGCAAAATTTAATTTCGAAATAAATTAGTAGGCACTTCCACATTGTTGAATGGACTGTATCATCTAAACATAAGTAACAAAGTCATTGTGAACACTATGACTAGGAAACGTGGTAGAGATGAAACTAATCAAGTTCTGAAATAGCATCTTAGACTTGGTCATGTTGGTGAGACCAAAGTTTACGAAATGGAAAAGGATGGACTTATGGGTCCATTGGGATCGGATTCTTTTCCAACTTGTGAATCTTGCCTTAAAGGCAAAATGACTAAATTCCTCTTCACAGGGACTTTTGAAAGAGCCGCTGATAAACTTGGATAAGTCCATATCGAAGTGTGTGATGCTTTGGAAGCAGCATGTGACAGATATCAGTATTACATTACGTTTACAGATGATCATACTAGGTGTGGTTATGTATACTTAATGAAACATAAATCCGAGACCTTTGAGAAATTCCAGGAATTTAAGGCCCTAGTCGAAAAACAAACTGGTAATCATATCAAAGCACTAAGGTCGGACCAAGGTGGCGAATATATGAGTACAGAGTTTGACGAGTTCCTAAAGGAACATGGAATAGTATCACAACTAACACCTCTAGGTACTCCTCAGTTAAATGGTGTGTTGGAAAGAAGGAACCGAACATTGTTAGGCATGATTCGTTCCATGCTTAGCTACACCGACTTATCGATTTACTTATAGGGTTATACGCTCCTGATTGCTGCTTATATCTTGAACAGATGTCCTTCCAAGTCCGTTCCTAAAACTTTGCATGAGATGTGGGAGGGCAGGAAACCAAGTCTTAATCATATTAGGATTTGGGGATGTCCCGCCTATGTCAAGAAGACTAAGGCGGAGAAGTTGGAAGCAAGGTCCGCGAAGGGACATTTCCGGATTCCCATCTGGGACGATGGGTTATCTATTCTACATGCCCGAAGATCGAAAGATCATTGTTGCTTTGCAAGCACACTTCCTGAAGATGAGTTCATTCAGGAAGCTGGAGCAGGTAGAAGTATTTCTTTGGAAGAATACAATGAAACTCCTCTGGAGACACCTGTACAAGAAGTTGGAACCGAACCTTCTGAAACACAAGTACAACCACATCGTAGGTCTAGTAGGGTGTCTCAATTACCTGAGAGGTATGGTTTTATGCACTTGGAGGAACTGGGTCTCCACGAGGTTCCAGGTGATAACCAAGAGACCGACCCGCAACCTATGACCTAGCAATGGTGGATGCAGACTCCGTGAAATGGGCTGTTGCAGACTTCACGGAGTTGGGACCTTCATTTTGAGGAGGCAGTCAAAGAGTTTGACTCCGTGCAAAATGAAGAGGAACCTTGTGTATACAAGAAGGTTAGTGGGAGCAAGATCGCATTCTTAGTACTATATGTAGATGACATTCTACTAATAGAAAACGATGTGGGAATGCTCAATTTTGTGAATGCTTGGCTTTCGAGTAATTTCTCCATGAAAGACTTGAGAGAAGATACCTATATTCTTGGTATTCGGCTCTACTGGGATAGAGCGAAGAGAATAGTAGGTCTTTCCCAAGCCCTCTATATAGAGAAGATCTTAAAGCGATTTAAGATGGATGATTCTAAAAGAGGGTTCCTACCGATGCGACATGGAATAAAACTCCCCTTGGAGACGAATTTTCGAATGGATCAGTATGCTCAACTTTACATCAGTGAGATTATAAAGTTGCATGTAGTGCTAGTCTCTATAGTATCGGATAGTATCGGACAGGGATACTCGTTTAGCATCGCATTTTTTGGAAAGTTTGCAAGAAGCTTTGAGAACGCAATTGAATTTTAGTACGGCTTATCATCTTCAGACTGACGGTCAGTCTGAGAGGACTATTCAGATTCTTGAGGACATGTTGCGAGCGTGCGTGTTAGACATGGGCAATAATTGGGAACGACTTTCGCCTTTGGTAGAATTTGCTTACAACAACAGTTATCAGTCGACGATTGATATGGCGCCGTAGGAAGCCTTATACAGTAGGAAGTGTCGATCTCCACTGTATTGGGACGAAGCAGGTGAAATGAAAATCTTGGGTCCCGAGATGATTGAACAGACAGTAGGTGTGATGGATAAGATTCAAGAGAGGATCAAGATAGCTCAGGATCGTCAGAAGTCTTATGCCGACAAGCGTAGGAAAGATCTCGAATTCTATGTTGGCGACAAGGTATTCCTGAAGGTATCTCCTACCAAGGGAATTATTCGTTTTGGTCCGAGGAGCAAGTTGAGACCGAGATATATTGGACCGTTCGAAAATTTTGAAAGGATTGGAGAATTAGCTTACCGTTTGGCTTTATCCCCAGAACTTTCGGCCGTGCACAACGTTTTTCATGTATCGTTGTTGAGGAGGTATGTGCACGATCCCGGCCACGTTATCAACTATACCGCCGTGGAGGTGAGCAAAGATCTTACTTATGAAGAACAACCAGAAGTTATTCTCGACCGATCAGTCCAGCAGTTGAGGAACAAAGAGAAGGTGTTTGTCAAATTCCAATGGCGTAACCACAGTAAAGATGGGGGCACTTGGGAGCGCGAAGAGGAACTTCAAGCTCGTTATCCAAATTTCTTCAATCGAGGTATGTCATTTATTTTCGAGGACGAAAATTTTTCTAAGAGAGGTAGGATGTAATATCCGCCATTTTCATAATAAAATATTATATATATTATATTATTATTTATAATAATATTAGTAAAATGCATTTTCATTCATGAGTAATTGTTGCACAATTACTTTACTCCACATACAAGTCAATTCATTTAATCTCATTTAGAGGATCATAAATATTTTTACGACATCTCATAAGTTCTAAGCCCGAGTCAATTTTATCAATTTAATTTAAGAAGCATTTAATATTAGTCATTGTTATTAATATTATTATAAAAGGTATTAGTATTAATAATAATAATATTTATAATAGAGAGCAGTATTAATATTAATAGTTTTAGTATTATTATTAGATGTCATTTTCAACTATTTAAAGTCCAATAAATTTCAAGTATAATACTTTTTTTTTCTTTAGCCCAATAGGCCCGGTATGGAATCCCCTCCTGCCGACCGATTCAAGCATCGACTCTCAAGTTCTGCAAAATTTCATCTTCTCCAACAAAGGTAAGAATTCCATATTATCCTCATTCTGCAAATTATAGTCCATTGTTATTCTGTATGTTCTATCTAAAACACTCGAACCAGAAATCAACTTCAAACACCCTCAACGTAGTTCAGTCCTGAACACGAATCACCAAACCTGAAGCATGCAACATCAGTAAATTTTAATTTTGTACACCAACTTGAACCTGAAGTTCAAAACACCTTGAACCCTTATCCCCAAATTCCGAGCCCAAATTAGAGACCCGATTCGGATCCATCTCCATCGTTAATAAAACCAAAAACCCTTTTACATCAGCCCGACTTCAAAATTTGCGGCCCGAACATCACCTACTCCTTCAGTCGTGAGCCATCGCCGCCGGACCTGCCCCTTCAGTCGCGAGCCTTCGCCTCCGCCGTAGCCTGGAGTTTCGTGGCTGATTAATCCAAGCTCGGGCGAGCAAGAAAGTGTGTGTGTGTGACGTGTTCGTGTGTGTGTGTCGGACCGAGATTGTGTGTGTGTTTCTGCAAGCTGCGGCCGAGAAAATTTTTTGAGAGAAGAGAATAGGGAGATACGAGAGGAAGGAGTAAAGTGAGAAATGAGGGTGAGTGCGGCCGATCGGTGGCAAGGGTTTTTATACCCACTAGTTTTAGGTTAAATTCAATTAAGCCCAGAATTTCCAATAAACTTTCAATTTTACCCCAGCCATCTTCTAATTTCTTCAATTGACCCGAGACAGTTTTATATCTTCAAATCCAGCCCTATTTTCCAAGCCATTAATAATGTTAACTTTTCAATTAATATTAATAAAAAATTTAATTTATGCATTAGATCTTATTTTCAGTTGTTATATAATAATAATAAATTATATTAATTAATATTATTATTATTATACGTAGATATTAACAAGAAATTACGGGCTTAAGATTGTGAGTCGAGCATCTTCATATTCAAGTTCCAGCAGCAACATCTTATCAGGTGGGAATTTTCACTATCACTTTAATTGCTTTACTTGGTCTGCTATGTGATATTCTATTTATGTTTTAAAACTGAGGATACATGTTGTAAATCAGGCTCACCTGTGTACGTGTAAAGAGGCTATCATAATATATATGTTGTGGGGGGACACCTGTACAACCTCAATATTCACATGCGTGCTGATTCATGTTATATGTGATATTGTGTGTGTATTCATGTTGAGGAAAATATTATTGATAGAATAATCATTTAATTGCTTTCCATGAATTTGTATATTATTGTGATATGTGTGATTCCCACGAGCTGAAGGAAGCTCACCCCCACCTATATTGATCCCGTGGGTTAAGCCCGAGCCGGATAGACGCAGGAGCGAGCCGAGCGGCATATGATGATAGATTTTATAAACGGTGTTTTTTCTTTTATGTCTTGCTTTGAAACATTTATTTTATTTTGGGGAAACTCGGCAATAATAACTCTTAAATTTCTTCCGATTATGACCTTTTAATTATGACATGTCGTTGCCTTAATATGTATTTATTTTAGTCAGTATAGCGACTCGAATTTGTAGGCGAGAATTTTAATATTCTCGAAGGAATTTATTTTTCATCAAAATTCACCTTTTTACTAATTTTCCCCTATAATTATTCCTAGAGAGTCGGGGCATTTTTATTATTTTTTATTTTTTATCTCTAGAGTCGATTAGGTTTTTCTTTACACTTCGTATTTTCATTTATGTTTTTCCTATTAATTGATTTTTTTGGTCGTTGACGGTTTCATTTTTAGGACCTATTCGAGATAAACCGTTACAATCTTGTCTTTATATTTTGGGATATTAAGGCTCAAAGGTTGATATTTTGGGATTAAGGCTCAAATGTTGTTCATGTTGTTGTATCACTACGTAATATACGAATATTGGAACCAAATAGAGTACATACTTCAATAGAGAACACTAAACTACTAGGAATAGAAGTATGCGAATGTTTTCCTAGTTGACATGACTCATAAAATACTACTGACACGACTCATGGAGGAACTATTTTCTTGAGATTACATAGAGATGGTTTTTTCTTGAGATTACATAGAGATGGTTGACCAGAGACTATGAATGACTTTAGGAGTAGAGCGGGCAACATAGGCAGGTGATGACTCATTATCAAGGTAGTAAAGGCCATCAGACTGGACAAGGACATATCCAACCCTGGACAAGGACAAATCCAGAGGTAGAGGTAGAGGTGATAAAACAACTAAATTACTTAATTTGCGGATGGATACTAAATTACAAGGAAAAGTATGAAGAACAAAGACAAGAGGGTGATAGATGATGTGGGATGTCTGGATCCATCCCCAATAACATAAGTAGAAGAACCATCGGCAAGAGTAACATGAGGACAAGAATCCAGAGAGCCAATATCATAAAGTAAGGAAGATTACCAAACATGTGATCACATGCACCTGAATTTATGATCCACTTGCCCGAGCTAGAGCAAAGATGAGACATTTGTGCGGAAGTGGCATGTGCAAGAGAAGCCGTGGAAGATTGGCTAGCCTGTTGAGATGCTTGGTACTGGAGATATTACAGGTATTCCGACTCCAGAAGTAGATGAATTTTTCTGTTCTGGTGACAGATATACTGGTTGGTCTTCAAATTCAAGATGAACATCATTGGCAACCAGACAGCCATCCATGCAGATCCCAACATTAATCAATAGTGTGATCTGTTCTATGACAATGTGTGCATAAAGGTCTTGAGTTAGGGTCAGAACGGCCAGTGCCGCGATTAGCGACTAAGACACCCTCTTGAGAATTACTGTAAGTAGAACTGACTGGACGAGAAAGGACCGTAAATAATGACCAGACAAGAGAACAGTCATAGATCACAGTTACACGATAATAAAGTTCAAACATCGTGGGAAGAGCCAGGATAGAAAGATTTTGCTAACGAGTCGCCCATACTAAACTGGAATGAAAATCACAAAAGGTTGCTACTGTTGTTTGCGAGCAATCTGGATAAAAGAAGGAAAAATTTCATTGTGTTCTGCCATAGCTCTTTGAAACCGGCCAAAATATAGTAAGACGTATATCATCAAGGTCCATATTGAGCACATCAGCAATCAGATAACATTGGTAGATACTTAACCAGAGTCTAAAGGGTTCTGCATGACACAAGATTAAAAACAAGTAATGCAAATTCAATAGACTCTAGTAATGCACTAGTAAGTTGGGAATCAACTTGATCCCAAGTATGTAATTTCTCCTCATCTAGTTTAAGAGGATATTGGTCAAATGATGAGACAACCCTTGCCCTCCAAACCATAAATGAACAACGGAGCACTATTGGGTTAATCAGAATTTGTTTGGATGTATTTGACTTGAGTAGGTCAAGATTGAACACCAGAGACCTACTGGAATGTTGAGGCCGCTTCCCATTCTAGAATGGAAATAAGATGTGACGATAAGTTTTGTCATCGGGATGCCGAGAACTCGTACGGGAATGAATATGATTTGGCTAATCATTGACCGATTGACCAAATCCACTCAGTTTTTGGCGATCAAAGACGCATGGGGACAGAAGGGCGAGCCCGAATATTTATTGAGATTGTAAGGTTGCACTGTATTCCGAGGATTATTGTTTCAGACCATGATGGTCGATTCGTGTCACATTTTTCACAAGCCTTTTGACAAGTGAGTTTGGTCGTTGTAATAATTGGTGTACCGGTGAAGCTGGAATAATAATTGAGCTATCCTTAGAGGTACCTCTGATGGGGTTATCAACTATAGAAGAGTCATCAATAACGAAATGTTGATCAAGAGCAAGAGAACAAAACGAACAACTTACTAAGAAAAGGAACACCTTAGTAACAATCATCAAACTACAAACTACAATACTGAGGCACGGCATTACAAAAATCATGAGGCATGCCATTTCAGAACTTAAATGGCTCTGCTTTGTGTTGATAGATTTCTATTATTTCTTTAGTACAGAGATGGTAGAGCAGACCAAATTACAGAACCATGAAGTAGGTGGTAGAACCGACCAAACTGCAGAATATTAAAAAAGTATGGTAGGAGCTACCAAATTACATAATAAAAAACAGAAAATAAGTAGTAGAACTGACTAAACAACATAACCAAAATCACAGAAAATATGTGGTAGAAACGACCAAAAAAAGGGTACCATGATTTAGGTGATAGAACGACCAAATAACATGAACATAATCAGTCATATTTGTAAAGAACAACAATAACAACAAACGAGTCAAGTTCAATACACGAAAAAAGTGGCTAAGTTGACTTCACATTCATTCAAGTCGGGAACGTGGAGGCGAGCAAGAGTATGAGCCCGACAGTTTCCCTTTCTAATTATATATATACATACATATATATATATATGTGTATATATATATATATATATATATATATATAGGATTAATGTCTCTTTGGCTCTTGATACCATATTCAACGAGTTACGAGAAACATTAATCATAAAGCAATTGGTAATTAATTAGAAATGATTAGATCCTTTATGTAGTCCTCCTATGTGGACACACACAAAGCATGTATTAAAATAGCCTATCTTAACAAGTGTAAAAGCGCTTTAGTTCAATACAAGTTACAGTACCTAATTATGTTGTTGAAAACATAGGGAAATCTTCTACTCCGCAAAGGTCATTAGAACAATGTCTCACAAGTATTAACCATTATGTAACCGGTATTATGCATCTCATATAAAAATATGCGATTATATCCAGCAAATAAGACGAGATGAGAAGAAACTAACACCAATTTTACACAAGCACATAAGTGAATCGTGCATCAAGATGTCAAGAAATAAGGTTTACAAAAACATTCTTTACCTCCATTCACGAAAGAGACTGCTGATAAAGATATTCAAAAGAGCATTGGCAAACATCTCTCCACAATTTTCAGGATCCAGCGAGCAAGCATAGAACATAACAAACTACAAAAGATATGTTATATAGAAAATTTAATTAAAAGACTGACGATAGATTTCAACCATAATAATGTGTGTGAAGGCCATTCAGGAAGTTGCCCAACAAGAAAGAAAACTATATATTAAGCCTTTATATTTATACAAAAAAAAAAAATCCCAAAATACCTGGGTAAATTTTGCTTTATATGCAGTCAATATTGTTGTTTGAAATGATTGAAGGAGAATCTCAAACACCTGATTTACCATTAGAAAGTAAACTAAGAAACCACATCATCATCATGTCAGATTCAAAAGTAAAATAATAAATTTACCTGAACTAGACGGCCATTCTCTAAACAGGATTTTAAGTGTTCAAACGTAAGCACCATCAGGTTGTCTAACTTTTCAGCAGCTAAGTTTCCTCTTAAAAATTTTTGTATAAAGGCTTCCCTTGTAAGCTGGAAATACAAAATTTGGTTATGAGACAAGAGATACCGAGGGTGATATTAAAAGTTCAAACAAATCTCAAAGAGACAAGAAAGTAACAAGTTAAAATGATCCAAAACCACTACTCAACTCTTTTAATGTCCTAGCACAATGCGAAAGACTCTTTCAACAGAGTTGTCTCATCAACCTAAAGCCCAACAATTTCTTCAAAAAATATCCTCAAACAAACTAAGCTACTTTATTATTAGTGTTGGTTTATAAATAATGAAGTCCTTTGCTTATCATCAGATAACACATTACTTGTATTAACAACACATGAGATTTCAGCAAAAGATAATATCATCTCACTAGAAGTCGAATTTATAGATGGATTACAATCATACTAGGCAAATATTCAAGCAGCACCAAATGAAAGTCAAAAAACAAGATGAGTGTAGCGACTCTTTTGAAGCCACGTACCCCATTAACACGAGTCATACACTCCGGACACGCCCGACACGCTCCGACACGCAGCCAACACGCATGTCGGAGAGTGTCGGACTTCTTTTGGGTCAGGCACTCCCCCGACATGCTGGCGACACTCCAGGACACGTCCGGACACACGTTGGACATGCATGGGCTTTTTTTTTGTTTTTTGTTTTTTTGTTTTTTTGTTGGTGGGGGGGGGGGGGAACCTTTTGGGGCTGTTTCTATCTTGTTGTGGATACAAAAAGGAAGGAGGAAGGTTGTGGAGGTTACAGTTAGGTTAAAACTGATATATATGGAACAAGCACTTAATCGGTGAGATGCCCCAACCATAGTTGTTAGAGGCGAGAGGCGCACAGAGGCGCAAAGGCTGCCCTAGCGCCCGAGGCGAGAGGCGCGCCGCGCAAAATTAATTAAAAATTAATAAGAAAACATAATTCATGTAATCAAGTCTAAGAATTCCATAACATAAAGTTTAACTTCAACTTCAATAATAAATCACATAATCAACAAAAATCAACACATAACCAACAAAAACCAACACACAAAAGACATGTTTAGGTTCAACACTTCTTAAAGAGATAAATGACAAATAATTAAAATAAAACAGAAAATTTAATAAAAACAACATAAAAGAGACATAAAATACTATAAGAAATGCATTATAAGAAAGAAAGAGATATAAATTAAATATAGATAACAATATTAATCAAATGAGAAATTAAAAAATAATGAAAAAAAACAGAAAAATAAACATAAAAACAGAAAATATAATCTTTAGATACAAAAAAACTGAAAATATGATAAATCATATCACATATTAATCAAATGTGAAATTAAAAAATAATGAAAAAAAAACAGAAAAATAAACATAAAAACGGAAAATATAATCTTTAGATACAAAAAAGCTGAAAATATGATAAATCATATCACATATTAATCAAATGAGAAATTAAAAAATAATGAAAAAAAAAACAGAAAAATAAACATAAAAACAGAATCTAATCTTTAGATACACAAAGCTGAAAATATGATAAATCATATCACATATTATATTATAGAATAAATTGCCAAAAAGAAAACTGAAATAAAAATAAAAAATAGCCAAAACTTACCAGTAAACCCTAATTTTGAAGGTTGAAAATGAAGATGGGAGAGAGGCGCGCCTCAGGCGCACCCTAGGAGGCGCGCTAGGCGCACAAAGGCGCCCGCCTCCCTCCCGCGCCCGCCTCGCCTTCCAGGAGGCGCTGCTCTTGGCGCCCCTAGCGCCTTGCGCCTCGGGCGCGCCTCGGGCGCGCCTCTAACAACTATGGCCCCAACATAAAAAGTAAGCATTTAAACGTGGGATATCCAGCAACAAGAAGGAAAAAGAATGAACAAAAGAACTCCCGAACATTTGGCGATCTCAGATGTGTCGATATCAACGCTGACTCATTATTTCGATGAATCGTTGCTTCGGATAGAAGAAGATTATGAAAACACTTATCAGATTCCATGTGGAAGATGCCATTTTCTCTGAAGAATTCGCCATGACATCTATTTTCCAAGTGAATCAATTATTTAAAATGGCATTAAACAAAAACAGACAAGGCAGTACTCAAAGTTGAATAAAATTGACATCACTATAATGGTAGTGCAGAAACTAATAGAACCCAGAAGAACATTGCATCTGAAAATAAAACATATATATTGATTTTATTCTAACACCTTTCCAAGAGAGAGAGTATTTTACATAGTGCTCAGGCTGCGAAAACTTGTCCATATCTACCTAATTTCAAAAAAAAAGAACAATAATAACCTTCTGCAAACGTTTTGTGTGATAGAATGCGAAGAAACTCCCCACAGCACTATATCAATTCCAAGAAGCGTATATTGACAAAGGAAGTCGCTGCGAACAAATAAAAACTCCTAGGATTAACAGCAAAAGGTATGAAAAGCACCTCATTGCAGTCTTGTTCAACATGGTCTGCATGCCCCTCGAGGTCTTCCAGTTCCATATCAAAGATATCCTTGTTAAAATCATCCTGCAAAATATCATCCCATGCTATATCCACCTACAGGCCAAAACAGGAAGAAGAGAAAAAACTATCAAATCACTGGAATGTCTCTCGAACAACAGACTAACTCTTACGCAACTTACATCTAACTCTATCAGACTATCCACTAACACAACCAGAATTGTACTCCCAACAAGTTCGCCCATCGGACCAGACTGTAATCTCAACATATTCTCCACGTACATCACAACAAACTGCAACTGCATAGAAATCAGCATAAAATCAGAGACAGATTGAAAAAGCAAATCTAAATGCACATCTATTCTTTGTGTTCTCCCATGTTACAATTGCAATTCATTACAGCCTGCAGAGAGGTTAACTGTACATCTTATTAAGCATATAGGAAGCACCAAATATAGCATCTTAATATGCAAGGCTAACTAATACATGGTAAAACTTGGAACTTTATGTGGTGAATCCAAGTGCAAACTGGCAAAGGCCATTCATGTGCAAATTCATCTAATTGGCAAACCGGTGATGGCACATAAAATTTAAATGAACACAACAAGCACATTTCTGTGAGTGCATTGACGTTGAGAACCTGTCTAATCATGCCTATCCCTCCATAATAAATTTTATTTGGAAAAAGATAAAAATTATCTTTCGTATTGGAAAAACATAAAACATTAGAATAAGACAGCAATATAAAAGGCGAAAAGATCTAAAACAAACGCAAAAAACAATATATGATAATTCTTACAGGTTCTTTTGTATGTATGTTTGGCATTCTATCACTCAATATCTTCTCTAGTCTCAAGGGTGAAAGAGGAACTACATTTGCAATATCTTTCAAAGTTGAGTGAACCCGATCAAGAACCTGAATCTTCTTAGCAAGACCCCGAGGTTGCTTCAATAGTTCCACAAAATACGAAGCAGGAGTAGATGGCGGCATGAAATTCAAAACAAGCATCTCCAAGCATAAATCAACATAGTCTGCACTTGATGAAGCCTATATATATATATATATATATTACCCCCCACCAATAACACACACACATATATATGAGGGGAAAATGAAAAATCAATAAGGGCTTTCATAAAAAATGACAGCAACATTGAGGTAAAACATGTTACTAAAGTACCAACGAAATTAGCAATTCAACCAATGCGTCCATCACATCAGTTCCGTAATTCCACAAACTCATTCCAAATATCTGCGGTGCCAAAATCAACGGATAGTTGAAGATAGGAATATCACAGTAATGATCAAGCAACTTCAAACTCTAAATGGCTGTAACTCACAGCAGCAAGGAGAGATCGATGATGATTAATGTTTATACAAGAGACAGCTCCAATGATTGCTTTCAAACATGTCTGCCACATTATCATAAAATGTTAAAAAGATGCAACTGAATGGATGGATGTGAAGGAGAGAATCAAAAATTCGCTCAGAAGGAATCACAACATACCACAAGAAGGGCCACCTCCTCAGCAACAAGATGTTCTTTATGGTGTATCACTGCCAAAAGCTGGTTATAAAAGTCGCAGTCACCCTACACCCAGTAAAAACAGCAGCTATTACTGCTTCCCATCCATGTTTCTAGTTATTAACTAAAAAGGTGGAACATGCTAAACTTCAAGCACTAATACCTGAACAGCAGCTGTAAGAGCACTCCTAACATGATAATCCAGCTCAGAATCAGTGAAATTTAACTCATCCATATCAGGTACGCCCATTAATTTCTTCCACCCACAAGAATTCACCACGGTATTACCGCAGTTTTTAACCTTACCCCTGGAATAATCATTAAACATGTGACTATTGTACAACAAATTAATTAGTCAGGGCAATTGTTGGTAAAAGCTCAAACTGCTATATGGTACAAGCAGTGATGGATCTAGGGTTTTGAAATGGGGGTAAAGATAGAATTGAAAAAAAATAACAATAACACTTCACATAACATTATTTAATATTTAAAGTCATACAACCCAAAATATAAAAAAAAAAAAATGCGACTTCTTTTTTTAAGACAATTTCCGACACCCTTATCCGAAACTTGTAGAAAGAAACTAGAGCTGGCAATGGGTTCGATAGGGTGGGGCCAGGCCATCCCAATCCCATCAAGCCAGGACATGAAACCGGGCAGGTGGTTACGTCAGGCCTAGCTTTTCGTTATCCCAATCCAGCCATACCGTGGGCCAGATTAGCCAATTTACTATATTAAAGGAAAAAAATATTTAAAATCCTAATTAGAAGAAATAAATATATATATTACTGCTGGTGCTGGTCATCTTCTTGACAAAAGATATATACTTAAAATGCCTGATATTGTAAAAATAAAAGATACATCAGAAGCCTTATCATGTTCTTAACAAATAATAATGTTCCATGCTAGAGCCTGCCAGTCATGTGCTAAATTTATTTTTCATCTGCATGAATCCATGATGTAAGTTGACACACTGATCCTACCTAAGCTATGAAGCATTGATACGGGTAGAGGACACGGATACGATACAACACTGGTATGAGGATACGGCATATTTTGAAAGTTTAAGGATACATGTACGGTGTGTGTGTGTGTGTGTATATATAAAATTGTTGAAATATCTACCTATTACGTACATAAAAAAAATATTTAGCCATATTAAAGTAAAATCTTAACTGTGACAAGTACCATAAGAAAATATGTCAGCAATTAGCAATAAAAAAAATAATGCCTTAGCTTTTAATTGTAAACTTTATTGGAACATGCATAAATGTCCCATAGGTAGGGATAAATAATCGAAGCGTATCCGGTATGGGTACGTCGTGCTAACAAAATATCTGTGCTTCCTAGTTCCCAAGCAATTCCGCATGCAAGTGTAATGATATATCAAAAGTTGAAAATTGGTAATCAATAAACGAAGATAGTATCAACTATTCTAGACAATTAGCCTTTCTAGGACATTAAAATCCACAACTCGTAGAAATTCACAAGTATTAAATCCAATTTCCAAGTCATCATCCATATCCTCCAGATTTTGATCAATATTCATATCTGGAAAAACTCAACGAAACGCGATGGATGAACCAAAATAAATAGCAAACATGATAAGCTAATGAATTTATGATTACAAGCTGTCAAGTAGTTTCAACAGTCTTTGATAGATAGCAAATAAACTCATGAAGCAGTTAGTTTTTTGTGTTGCTAAATAAGCTGGTCCTGATTAGTTTAGTTAGTTTCAGTTGGTGTAAATATTCTTTTCCCGGGATTTAGAAAATAAAATGAAGATAAACAAATAACTACGTCTATCAGTCTATGAAACAGATAAACAAAAACCAAAAAAAAAAAAAAAATTAACACAAAAAATTGTACCAGTCAAATTTGCAGATTAAGATTCATCAAAATGTATGACAGGTTCAGTTATACATGTATCAAACAGCTACATAATCATCAAAACAAAATAAGTCAGAAAGTTGGCAAAAGAAATCAGTTTATGATTTTTGATTGGTTCTCGTTCAGAGGAAACGGATGTAAAGCTAATTTAAAACCAAAATATACATACAAAATCGAGAAGTTTCAACAGAAAGGAAAAAAATAGAAAATAAAAAGAAACAAACAAATTCTAACCACTATGCTGACGAGTAGCGCTGCAGCAGCAGTGCTAGGGTGGCTGGATCGTGACGGTGCAGCGGCGGCGGCGACGGCAGCGGCAGCAAGTTAAGAGTCTAGGTAGGTTTTGCTATGAAAGGTGCCGATCGGGCCGGGGAGAGTACAACTTTTCCTTTTTTCAACTTTCCTTCAATGTACTACATTATTATTGTATTATATTGTAATTACTGTTATGATATAGTGAAAAGAGTAATAAGAAGGAATCACTATTAGTGTCTTAAGTAACTATTATATACTGATGTAATTATAAATAGAATTTCAGTTATTAATGAAAATTATACTTGAAAATCATTCTCTCTATTCTTTCTCTAAATTCTTTATCTATAATATGCAGTTTTATAACACATTATTTAGCACGACTCTAACCATTTGAGTAATATGACGAGAGTATGCAACTGTAAAATGATACTCCGCATCAGAGTTGAATTATTACAAATAAACCACATATTATGATCCTCAATTCAAAAAAGAAAGCCTCAGAGCACTGCTAAACATCAACTCATATTTTGACAAGTGATATGAAATTATCACTCGAAGTAATTGTTCAATAAATCCATGTTGATTATATCACATGGTATGATCATATGAAATCATATTGTTATGACAATGCTCATGAAGAAGCATATATTCTTGAGAATACTATATTTGCATAAAGGCAAAAATAATCTTATTATTACTCTGAAAGAAGCATAGAGTAGTCGAAGTGAAAATTATTGAAACTAGCTGAAAAATGTCGTAAACACTCGACAATATGCGAAAAGAAAATACATATGAAACTCATAAAAAAAGGGTGCAACTCGAGAGTATAAAGCTCCATAACTCTGCCACCCATATATGACATTAGGGTTCATAATGAAAGATCTAAGTGATCTAAACTTCTTTGTCGCTCGACATAAATAGTCTGCGGCCGATGAGCTTTGAATTACAAATTATGAACTGGAATATATGCTTGAAACTTTATAAGTAGATCAGCAACTGTTGATACATATAAGTATTTCTCTCGATGTCTGAGAGATAAACTTGTGATCTACTCAAGCAAATCAGTGAAAATTATTAATATTCAGGAAACCTATAGGTTCGGTATGGAAGTCTCTTTCAGCCCATGACGTGATATTAAATATATCACTCACTGTGTCATAGTCACTGGGAAGAACAATAAAGGCATCACTATTATTCACGTTATACATCATATTATCATAAAGAGCATATGCTTGAAGCATCAATCTAGTTGAACCCGTTATAATATTGGTTCTTGCTGTGGAGATATGTATAGCACTTGCTACTCTTATTCCCCCATTTTGTGCAGCCTTTAAAAGATAACCCAAAAATATATGGTTACTCCCTCCATAGAGTATATCGATTTTGTACATTCCCAACTCTTTTACTAGCTGATATGCCATATTTATACATTGGCTATGACCTAATAGTTTGGATCCACCCAAAATACATATAATTTTAATTGGACGAGGTCTATATGAGGATTTTGAAAACTCCATCTCTCTACATTATACTTTCAAAATATTTTTATGAGAGATACATTTTTTGATTTGTGAATCTCAAATACAAATTTTTTGCTAAAAGATGAATGACTTCACTATTGAAAAAAAAGCGGCAAATAAGCCACTATTTTACTATTTTTTTTTTGATAAAATTGCAGAAGAAAACGACAGATATGATATTATATTTTTCGATGAAAATGACGTTATCGGTCGGCAACTGAAAAATTTAAATATTGAAAAACAATATTTATTAAAATAGGAAAAAAGCATTAACTTGCACATTTTTTTATTTACCGTATACCAACTTCGACTAAACGGACTTACAAATTGGATCTTTTGAGATCAATTTTTCATGACTATAGCGGTCTCGTTCATCCTTAAACTGTGTCCACAAAGCCATAAGTTTACGATGAACGTATCCACGGGAATGTATCCCAAGAATCTGTTGGATATCATGATCCATAGATTCATTACTCAATTCATCCCTGATAATGCTATTTTATCTTCTCGATTTTTGGACACAAACCCCACAAATTTGCATCGTGCGTTACAGGTCGACCGAGCACATTTATAGCATCCACCTAATCTTTTTGCTCTTTGTTTCTTTGCAGAACTACTCTTACTTGTACTTGGCATGTACTTAAATGACTTTGAAAATTCTTCAGAAAATTGAAATTGTGCTTTGATCAACTATCGAATATCTTATGGAATGCCACTTTTTATTATCACTCTTAATCTTTCGAGTTGAGCTCGATAAATTCTTTTTATGCTAACCCACAAGACCTGGGCCAGGCTGCACCCTGATTGAAATCGATCCTTATGATCGGCCCTACAGGCGCGGTAAGACAAAAGGGTAGAATGAAAAATCCCCTTTTCGGTTTTTTAAAGGTTGATTTGAGCTTTTGATTATGGTGGTTCAGGGACGACAAAATTGGCAGAGTACAGTGGGTCTCAAACTTTTCTTTTTTTTTTTTTTTTGAAATTTTGGTTTATAGTATAGGATGATTGAATTCAGTTGGTTGATCCAAATTTCCTAATTTGGAAAAAAGGTCAAATGATAAAATTTGTTCTTCTAGATTTGGGCCTCATATTTGTGAATTTAGAATTTATATTTTGTAGGAAAATTGGCACATGTCTGGATGATGGGATTCAATTGCTGATTTGAATTAGAGCTCGATCTCTCGGTGATGATATAGATTTGCAAATTGAAAACTTGAGTATATAAGGGTATTGGCAATGCATGCGGCACGGCCTCCGTATGGCTTGAAACCGCACGGCAACACCACCGCCACCCCTGTGGTGTGCCTGCGGTATGCAGGCTTGCGGCATATTTTGCCGAAACGGCATGGCCATTTTGTGGCATTGAATTTTTTGAACGTTGGGAGAGTTTTGGAAACAAAAAAAAAATGCCTTCGTGAATAGTGGTTGTATGTGTGTGTGCAAGTGTGTGTTCGGTGGAAGAAAGCCTTTTTTTTTTTTTGAATATCTCAATTCGTGAATAGTGGTTGTAGTGGTTGTCACTTTTTAAATGTTATGTTGTTTATTAATGGAATATTATGTTTTTATTAAATTATTTATTATAATTTATGAATATAAAAAATAAAAAAATAAAATTAGGTGAGGTATCGAATCATGGTTGCCACTAAAAAGTATGGTGAGGTATGGTTGAGGTATGAGATGAGGTGAAAATGACGCAGGCATCTGAATATTCCGCCTGACCCATGGCCCGGGCGTCCACAGATTCCGCTTAGACCATGGTACAGGCGTCCAACGGACGCTCAGTCCTTGGTCTAGGCGTCTAGACCAGACGTCTGGACCAAGGTCTTGGCGTCCGATGTAGATGCATGTACCATGGTCTGGGCGTTCGATTCAGACGTCTGTACCGTGGTCATGCGTCCATGCCAGACGCCTCTGCCATAGTCTAGGCGCAATTTCTGGACGCTTGGTCGCTTTTTTTTCATGATTTTAAAATGATAGTAGTGTTGGTGGCTGGGAGAATTTGTATACGAGCAGGACAGAAAAATGGAATAGATTAGTCAGTATGATGTAAAAATGAATTTGTTGTATGTTCCTTAATTATTTTTGTTGATCGTGATAGTTGATTGTTATTACAATGTATGCAGAAGAGAAAAACAGCAAAATACAAAATACAAAAAAAAACTACTAAAACATGAAAAAATATTACAGTGCTGGGTAATACCGTCATACACAAAGCAGACAAAATACAAAATGTTACAGATGAAAAAAAAATCAGTTGGCCAAATGCCAATCCCTCATGTACTCCTCAAGCATCGTCGTCGCTTCTGCCGCCTGGTCTGGGGGAAGGTGTCTGATACAGTGCTGGGTAATAATCGCTCGAATCCTCAGTACCAAAGTCAGTATAAGGTACGTGATCCCTATGCTCTGCCTCCCGCTGTCTACGAACGGAAGCATCAACACCACGAGCTCTGGTGTGACGCGCTCCAGAACCCATCAACTCTGTGACTAGCGGCATAGATTTGCCCGCTCCTCCTCTCATCTGCATTTAGCAAACAATACAACTAATGAGTAATAATCATACAAACAATACATATTATTAAATATTAATTGAATATTTTATTTTATTTTCAAAAAGGGTCGACGTCCGGCCAGATCAGTGGTCGTATGCCCAATGAGGACGCCGATTCAGCCGCATAGGCGTCCGACCGACACTGTCCATGGTTCGACGCTCGACCAGACGCCTATACTAAGGTCAGCGTCGTCAGATGCTCGCGCCATGGACGGGCGGAATCGACGGACGTCTGTGCCATGGACAGGCGTCTTCGGCGGACGCCTGTGAAAAAATTCGACCGCCGCATCCGTCGTGCACTCCGACACGGCGGCCGGCGCCCAAAGTAGCAGAAACCCAAAAAAAAAAAAATTATCGGAGCTTTTCCTTTTCCAGACATGGCGGCAGATGGCGGCGGACGGCGGCGGTGCGGCGGGTGTGCAGCGGCGACTGGTGACTTCTTTAGAGTAGGTCGAGAGAGAAAAGTAGTGAGACGGTAATTTTATAAATCTGCTGAATATGAAGTAAGGGAAAAAATGTAATATTATAGGGCGATGACTAGTAATTTAGGGCGGTGTTTAGTAATCCAATTTCTTTATTGGGTTACCCTATTGTGTGTCGGTAACCCTTGATATATATTTTCGTTCCATTCTTCTCCATGTGCAACAATTAAACAAGATGACCTCATCTGCTCTGTATGTAATGGTAAAGAATGTAACAAAAAAATAATATCATATCCGCTTACTGGTATCTCTTGTACAATATTTCTTGTCTTCTTACTTATTAATCGGGTTACATTCCTACCTGCTAGTAACCCGTTACGAAATGATTATTTTTTATTGTGTTAATCTATTGTGTGCTGGTAACTCGTTAAGAAATGATCATTTCTTTATTGGGTTACCCTATTGTGTGCTGGTAACCCTTGAAAGAAATAACCATTTCATATTCTGATTACTCGTTTGTGTTACCATAATGTCGTACTGGTCGAATGTTATACGCATATGCGGAATAGGAATTTCGTATTCTGATTACCCTTTTGTACCATAATGTCGTACTGGTTGAATGTTATACGCATAGGTGGAATATGAATGTACTCTTTTCTGCCTCCATCGTATATATTTTTGTTCCATTCTCTTCCATGTGCAACAATTAAACAAGATGAGCTCATCTGCATGAAATATACGAATGATCAGCTCTGTATGTAATGGTAACGAACGTAACGAAAAAACAAATATCGCAGGATTTTTGTTTGAAATGAATTTGTGAAATCCCAGGCTGGATCTGATTTGTTTGTGGTATGATTTCTCGTCTTCTTGCTGTAATTCTGGAGTATATAGCATGTTTCGTGATAATTCGTGGCTGAATTGATTTGAATTTCTGGGTTACTCTAATGTGTTGTGGTAACTCGTTACGAAATGAACATTTCTTTATTGTGTTACGAAATGATCATTTCTTTAGGCATTATACATGATCAATTCTTAGCTGGGATGCTCTTGTATCTGATGGTAACTCAGTACGAAATTATGACTTATTAGTTGGGTTACCCTGAGATGCTCTTGTATGTTACGAAATGATCATTTCTTTAGGCATTATAAATGATTAATTATTAACCGGGTTACATTCCTACATGCTAGTAACTCATTACGAAATGATTATTTCTTTATTGTGTTACTCTATTGTGTGTTGGTAACTCATTAAGAAATGATTATTTTTTATTGGGTTACCCTATTGCGTGCTGATAACCCTTGAAAGAAATAACCATTTCGTATTCTGATTACCCTTTTGTATTACCGTGCAATTTATTGAAAAGTAAGGGTATATTGATCCAGACATGTCTTTTTTGGCTAGAATTTGTACTTTTTGGCTAGAATTTGTACAAACTAAATCCTTTGACAAATATTGTCATTGACTGGGGTAAAGTGGCTAAAGAAGTGAATTTCCACTAATTAACATGCTCTAAAATTTTAATTCAGACCTATAAAAAATGATAAGATGCAAGAAAAAAATAACTTGATATGAATTTGAAACAAGATGAATGAATTGATATGTTCATGCAAATCAAGTGAAATAGATGATCACATTAGTTGGGCATTACAGAATTTTGAATATATTTTTCTAAATACACAATAAAATGCGTTAAGATAGTTAAAATCTGTAACGCCCCCAAAATAAACCGGGACGCCACAGTGCCGTAGATCCCATGAGGAACCCATAAGGCAAGTTTTTGAAAATACTTTCTAAAATATTTTATTCAACTGGTAGTATGCGGAAGTAATTAAGAAAGTATTCGTACAACCTAAAGTACAAAAGAAAATAGTATCCGTACATACGGTTATTACACAACGTGGAATGTTCAAATTGATTTAAGAAATTAACAGGCTTTCTCCCAACACAGCTCATGCCTGGTCGTAACCTTCGGGGGTGTCCTGCACAAATTCAACAAATTTACCTGGCACGACATGTCGTGCCAGTAGCCTAGGTCAGAAAATCCAAACCAAACTCAAAGATAAAATCTGATAATTTCAAGGAACAAAGTTATCACCGAATATTCAATGTTATCCCTTTTATCAGCACATAAACTCCCAAGGTCGCAACCAAGGGTCACGGAAGTATCTACATAAGAATACTCCGGACGTGGGTACCATTCAGGTTTTATCCCGCAACACGGTTCTACAAGAAAACTCCCAAGGCCGCGGCCAAGGGTCACGGTAGTATCTACTCAGGAATACTCCGGACAAGATAATCGAAAGAGCACCATTCCACAAATAGTAACACTTACTATGTTTTGAAATTATAAAACGTAAAGTCTGAGCAAGATTCACTTGCCTCAAATCCGACGAGAGTTATTTCTTGACAAGGCAATGGCTTGAACGATCACACTCGGAAGTCCGACCTATTACATGTTTGTCGATTAACATCTTATGGTAACAATGATGATCAACGACGTCCCCCCCCCCCCCCCGCCTGTTAGAACCCTAACCTAGTTGCTTATGATATCGGAATCGAAATTCTCTATTTTTCACCACAATGCGTGCCATTAAATTCTTAGGTTCGGCAACATTCTTTATAAGTTATCCTTTCGTTGAACAATAGTGTTCTAACACAACATTCCTACGTTAATTATAACCAACAACCACCGAGATTTCATCGTTTGTCTTAATATGTAAGTCTAGAACGATTAATCCATCATCTTAACATGTTTCGGTATCTATTCGACTAGAAATTTGTTGGTAAGTTCATCAAGGATTTATTAATGGTTTTATTCAACATGATAATACGGTTATGTATGAAACCCTTCAAAAGATGATTCCGAGAAATTGGTGATTAGCAATATGATTATGAATTCTCCCATCTGATTACGAGTTCTACTATTATTCATTCCAATTTCTAGCTTTGATGGATATCGATTAATAATTGTGATAGTTATATACCGGTCCGATTATTACTGAGAGTTCTAAGCTACCCAAGGCATCCGAAATCTATTATAACTTACTAAACAACACTGAAATGAGTTCAAGGTTGGATAAACTTACCTTTATTGACAAATGATGATGAAGAACGACGGTGGACGAAGAAGAACGAGAGGATAACACCTTCAAGACCTTCACCGAAGCTTGATTAACGCACTCTAATAGGATAGCACTTGAATTGGGAGGTTAAAATTGGTTCAAGGATGGTGGAGAGCAGTGTATATGAAAGAAGAATGATTTTTGGGACGGAAGAAATGAAAGGCAAAGTATTCTTTTATAAACTCAGATTGCCCTTACGTACGTTATGCCTGACGATTTACGTACGTAAGGGACTTTACGTACGTTATGAAAAAGTATTAACGTACGTAAGGAAACTCACTGGACTAGTCTACACACATCGTTACGTGCGTAACGAAAGCAGGTTAATGTACGTAACACTTCATTGACTTGCCTGTCGCAATCACGCCGAAAGTTGGTCGGCATGCGTACTACCCGACGAAGATTCCTGTCCGAAGACTGAAGACCGATGTTACGTATGTAAGTGCCGATCTTTAACCTACGTAATGACTCGGATATAGCGTACGTAATGACTCGGAGGATAACGTACGTAAGGACCAGTTTTGTTTATTAAATTATTATCACATTAATTTCTTATGACACGACTCCCTCTCCATATCGTCAGGAAATCTCTCGGGGAACAAGACGTTGGCCACCGCCATATTCGCACCGATAATTACCTAACGACATCAAGGTATGTCATTGAAAGTTCGTCAATCATCACACCATCACAATACACGAATAACAAATGCGAACAATACAGTACAACCATATTATACAGAATATGTTTTATCGCAATGGAGTACATTTATTTATCAAATAGAAGAAATGGACGTGAGCGCCCAATGTAAAACAACATGTAATACTGGTGGTATTACATACCACCTCCCTTAAAATAGTTTCGTCCTGAAACTAAGAAAATAACTCGGGATGATTCTCTCTCATGCTCGCCTCGGTCTCCCAAGTCGCTTCTTCCGTGCCGTGGTGCGACCACTGAACTTTAACAAGGGGTATGTCCTTGTTCCTTAGTATCTTTACGCGTCGATCCAAAATCGCTGTTGGGACTTCCCTAAAGGTAGCATCATTGGATATCTCTACTTCCTCGAAGTTGATCTTGTGGCTTGGGTCGTACACGTACTTTCTCAGCTGGGAGACGTGTAAGACATTATGCACTCCGTCTAACGATGGTGGTAATGCTAGCTGATAAGCGAGTCTACCGACTCGGTCCAGTATTTCGAACGGGCCAATAAATCTCGGGCTCAGTTTGCCCTTCTGGCCGAAGCGTCGAATGCCCCACATTGGCGATACTTTAACCCAAACATGATCCCCAACCATAAATTCCAACGGTCGCTGTCGGTCCGTAGCATAAGACTTTTGGCGGCTTTGCACTGCCAACATGTGTTTTCGAACAATAGATATCTTTTTAATAGATTCTTGGATTAGATCCAACTCGGTGGCGACGACATCGGATGCATCGTCCCAACATAGGGAAGACTTGCACCTCCTACCATACAAGGCCTCAAAGGGGGCCATGCATATGCTTGCATGCCAGCTGTTATTGTATGAAAATTCCGCTAAGCAGAGGTGTTTAGCCCAATCCTTGCCCCAATCGAGTACACATGCTCTCAACATATCTTCCAGGGTCTGTATGGTGCGTTCTGTTTGTCCATCCGTTTAAGGGTGATAGGCAGTGCTGAAATGCAGTTGAGTACCCATGGCCTGGTGGTCAGCCTTCCAGAAGCGGGACACATATCTAGTGTCTCTATCCGAAATAATTCTCGAGGGAACACCATGTAATCTCACGATTTCCCGAACAAAGATGGTGGCCAACTGTTCTGTTCTGATGGCCATTGGAATGAAATGTGCCGACTTCGTCAGTCGGTCTACAATAACCCATATCGTGTCTTTTCCCCCCGCCGTCACTAGTAACTTGGAGACAAAGTCCATTGATATGCTCTCCCATTTCCATTCCGGAATGGGTAAGGGTTGCATGATTCCGGTCGGTCTACGGTGTTCAATCTTCACCTGTTGACATATCATACATCGAGCGACAAACCTTGCTACCTCTTGCTTCATATTCTTCCACCAGAAACTCTTCCGCAGATCTTTGTACATTTTGCTCGCCCCGGAATGTATCGAATAGGGAGTAGAATGAGCTTCCTTGAGTATAGTTTGCTTAAGCTCGTCATTAGGTGGAATGCAAATCATGTTCCTGAATCTAACTAAGCCCCCTTGGATCATGTAGTCTGAAATAATTCCCCCTTCGGCCTTTGCACCGATCGCACGAAGTTCTGGATCCTCCATCTGTGCTAGGCATATCTCGTCCAGCAGAGATGAGCGAATATCAATCGAGCATAACTGTCCCTGGCGGTGTTGTATCCACACTTCAATGTCATTTCTCCTGAGATCATGCTGCAATTCCAGCTGTACCGTCAAACCAGATAGTGTCACCTCTTGCGCAGTTTTCCGACTCAGTGCGTCTGCTACGACGTTGGCCTTTCCAGGGTGGTATAGAATCTCTACATCGTAATCCTTGATTAACTCCAGCCAACACCTCTGTCTCATATTTAACTCTCTATGTGTGAAAATATACTTTAAACTCTTGTGGTCCGTAAAGATCTTACAGGTAACCCCATACAGGTAGTGTCTCCAAATCTTAAGAGCGTGGACCACTGCAGCTAGTTCCAAGTCATGTGTCGGGTAGTTCACCTCATAGGGTTTAAGTTGTCGAGAGGCGTAAGCGATAACTCTGTCGTTTTGCATGAACACACATCCAAGCCCGTGCTTAGATGCATCGGTGCATATTATGAATCCCTACGTGCCCTGCGGTAGTACCAATAATGGGGCGGTAGTAAGCTTTCTTTTTAGCTTGTCAAAACTCTCCTGACAATCTGTTGTCCAGAAAAACTTGGTGTTCTTCCTAAGCAGATTTGTTAATGGCTGAGCGACACAGGAGAAGGCCTCGACAAACCGTCGATAATATCCTGCCAACCCCAGGAAACTCCTCACCTCTTTGACGTTTCTAGGTGGTTCCCAACTCATAACTGTCTCGATCTTCTGGGGGTCTACTTTAACGCCTTCTGCTGAAATCACATGTCCCAAAAAGGTTATCTCTGGCATCCAGAACTCTCATTTAGAAAGTTTAGCATACAGTTGATGTTGCCTTAAAACGCTCAACACCTGCCTCAAGTGTTCCTCATGCTCCCATCGGCTCCGAGAATAAATATAAATGTCGTTAATAAAAACCACCACACACTTATCGAGAAACTCTATCAGAACCTTGTTCATCAATTCCATAAAAATGGCTGGAGCATTAGTCAAGCCAAACGACACCACCATGTACTCGTAGTGTCCATATCTCGATCGAAATGCGGTCTTAGGAATATCCTCCTCTCGAATTCTCAATTGGTGATATCCCGAACGTAAGTCGATCTTTGAAAACACAGTCGCTTCTTGCAGTTGGTCCAGTAAATCATCAATCCTCGGAAGTGGGTAACGGTTCTTAATAGTAACCTTATTAAGTTCCATGTAATCGATACACAGGCGCAGAGAGTTGTCCTTCTTCTTCACAAAAAGAACGGGCGCACCCCATGGCGAAGTACTTGGACGAATGAGCCCCTTCCTTAGCAATTCTTTGAGTTGTAACTTTAGTTCCTTCATTTCGGCTGGTGCCATCCTGTATGGTGCCTTGGAGATAGGCGTCGTTCCTGGCTCAAGTTCAATTGAGAGATCGACTGTTGCGATATTTGTTGAACGCAAGTGTACGTTATCGTATACAAGTAATAAAATGATGATTGAGTATTGTTCCCACAAGGACTGAATCACTAACTACCGATTTTTATGTATTCTAGTTTTATTTGAACAATCGAACTTGGGTTTTGCAATTAATTACTAAAAGAATTAATAAAAGACTAAATAGTAAAAACGATCGCTTGAGGAAAGAAAATCAAATGAGGAATAAGTCTAGGATTCTGAATCCACTCGCTTATCCGAATTTACTCTCGATTATCCGGGTTAATAATTTTCCCAATTTATTGAAGGCGAAGATTGCTAATATATTCTACTGCCTCTCCCGAGGTCAATAGATTTTTCTAAAGGCGAATAACGCACTCTATCCCTAGGTGAATTAATTCGTCAATAGGCAAAAAACATAAAATCTCCAAAAGGCCACGTAGTTCCTATGAGTATATTCCTATCTCACAGAATAAAACGGTCCTCACCAATAGTTCCTCACCAATTCTCCTCTCCCGATTCGAATTGAATGATTAAAACAATACAACTATTGGCCAGATAATTGAAAGCATTAAACACGATTGGGAAAACTCAACAAAAAGGTAATTAATTAGATAATCTCAAGCAAATCCATCAAAACGTAGGTTTCATCAAAATCCTAGATTATGGTTTTAGCCTGACATACTAATAAAGAAAAATACAGAATTAATAAATAGAAGCATGAAAATCAAACGCAGATGAAGCTCGGATTCCTCCGTTCTTCGGCTTCCGCCTTCTGCTCTTGAAGTCTTCTGCTTCTCTTCCTCTTCTGCCGTCTCCTCACGATTCTCTAATTCCAAGTTCCCCAAAGATCCAAAGATCAAAAGATAATTGATTAGGGTCTTAAACCCTTATTTATAGCTTTAAACAGTCTCCAAATCGCGTCCGTGTGAGTAGGTCGAGAACTGGCTTCGAAACGGCCCAAATCCGCGCGGAGCATACAAAAACCGCCTAGTGTGCCGCGGCGCACTAAATCTGTGCCGCGGCACATTGCCTTCAGCTGGATGCCTGGACGCCATTTAATTCATCTGTGCCGCGGCTCACATGGACTGTGTCGCGGCACAGAGTACAGTCTACTTTGTGCCCGCTGGGTGTCTTCGTGTGCCGCGGCCCACTTGCCTTGTGCCGCGGCTCACAGCCAAAATTTGCCGTTTTCGCCCGTTTCGCCTCGTTTTAGCCTCCGGACTTCAATCTCCTGACAAACATACAAGATCAAGGCATTAAAAGCTCATTTAAGCAAATTCACTCTCCAAAATAACACAAAATAATGATAAATAAGCGTATAAAAATACGCCTAACAAATATCCCCAAACTTAAGCCTTTGCTTGTCCTCAAGCAAAAAGAATTAATTTCAACAAAAAAATGTCGTGAATAATCGTGCAACTCGTAGTGCTCTACCTAATCAATACTTTCCTGAAATTCTCTCTGAATAATACGAGTATCGTAATAGCGAGCTACACTCAGAACACTGATTCTACAAAGTAACCAAGTTCAGTCCTAATCACTTGTTCATGAAGAAAATCCAGCTCACAGATTAACAAACGTGAATCAAATCGACCGTCAATTTGAAAGGCTAAAATAAACAAGCTAGTTCGCCTCGTTCCATAGTCTAATGGCAAAATTTTCACGAGTTTCATAAAAATAATCCTCGGACAGTATTCCTTTATATATATATGCTCAAGAAATTGATTCGAGTTGACCACTAGGTTCGGATCTCGGGATGTTTCATCGGGATAATCCTAGGGCGGAACTTCCATTCTCATGTATTGGGAAACCGTTTGACGTAAAAGACACTCATGGGGCACATGGATGCTTCTAGTTACTAAGTTCCCTTCTACAGCGGAGAAACAACTCGAATATATAATTCCCGCATGTCCGAATCAGGGTCGCTGTTTTACGCGAGAGTAAACAACGGGTCACGCGAATACCCCCGGTTACTATGCTCCCTATCATCGGCACATGTGAAATTTCTAAATCACTAGTCTAATCAGGGTCATCGTTTTACGCGAGAGTAAACAACGGGTCACGTGAATACCCCCAGTTACTAGACTTCCCATCATAGAACAAATATTATCTCGACTTTTGGGAAAAACTGACCGATTCTAAACTCAATCTAAGTGCCAACACGACTAATGTAACTGGACGACTAGCTAACCGAAAAATGTAACCAAACGTATCGACGGTGATTTTAAAACACGCATGTATCCTCTCTTATCCGCCAAGACCTCTACAATTACGAGAAAAATTTCGGACCTAAATGAATACTAAGCAGAAACAGAAATCACTGACTACAATGCGACTAAAACTCGACCATTTCTTCAGAGAGAAAAACAGTGTCGTAACATCAGTATCACACAAATAGAAGCACGAAAAATTCACGAATAGAGTAAAATCAAGACAAGCAAGGCTATCGAAAAAAAAAATAACGCAAAGTAATAAAAAGTGCAACAAAATCAGTACAGCAATGAATGTAGCAACTGAAAGTAAACCCCCCCCCCCAAACTTAGGACGTACATTGACCTCAATGGACAAAATATGATATGCAATAGAATAAGAAGGTCAAATACTCCCCTCCAGTCCTCTCACGAGCTGGTGCCGGCATCATCCGGTGAGCTTGCACGCTTCTTGACTACATCATGCGGAGCGTGAATAATTGAGCTTGCATCATCAAAGAGGAAGTTAAATACGAGCTCTCCAGTTTAATCATGATGTAAGGGTTGGGGGCAATGTAACTCGATAAAATGATTCGTTGCATACAATTTGAAAATGCCTGGCTTACCAATTTTTCATTGCTGCAATTTATCAAACACTTTGTGTGCACAAGTTAAAATGAAGAACAAGAATTTTGATGGTTAACTCCAAATCCCAAAATTAATAACACAGATAATAACCATGAATAACGACAACTATCATCACCAATTCGTTCATAAATATCAATTCCTTCACAATCAATAACCAAATTCCCCATATTCCAACTCCATTTTAGAGAAAACATTGAAGAACAACTAGCAATATATAACTTCCATTCTTTTCAAATCAAGTATCACTTATGATTAAGAAATCAAGAATTACCTGAAGAATTTGAGAAGGAGACTAAGAGAATGGTATCTACTGACCTCATTGTGCGAAGGAAGGAAGGAAGGAAGGAAGGAAGGGAGGGAGGGAGGTACCTTGTGCAGGCCGATCGACTGTATGAGGCCTACCTGGGTGTTCTTATTTTGCGACGGGGGCCGCGGCACAATATAAGTGAGCCGCGGCCCAAGGTACAGTCTGCCTGGGACTCTTTGCAATACCGCCGGGTGCCGCGGCTCAGTGTAGGCGTGCCGCGGCTCAACGTGTTAGTGTGTCGCGGCTCATTTGCCCCGTGCCGCGGCAATAAGTACAGTCTCCTGGGCGTTTCTTGAACATTTGGTGTGTCGCGGCTCAGAGTATGTGTGCCGCGGCTCAGTGACCTGGTGTGCCGCGGCTCAGTAATATCGTGCCACGGCATAGAGTACAGTTTGTTTGTCCATGTTTCATCAACCGGCGTGCTCACTTTTATCAGGCCGCGCTGCCCATCATTGAGTTCCTCCTCGCCGATTCCTCGCATGCACTTTTAAACGAAAACATCAAGACGAGAGGGAAGGACGGATCAAAGAAGAATGACGACAAAGAAAGACTCTAAAAATGCAAGAAAACAATAAAGAATCTACAACTAATACTCGGGTTGCCTCCCGAGGAGCGCTAAGTTTATAGTCTTCACCTGACTTTTCTCGCATTCATCCGGCGGTGGATAAGGCGACACTGCTTTTCGCGTGTCTATTGGATTTCCCAAGTATGCCTTCAACCGTTGTCCATTAACTTTGAATTTTCGGGCATCTTTTTGTACTTCTACCGCACCATGTGGAAACACTTGAACTACGGTGAACGGTCCCGACCATCGTGAACGCAATTTCCCGGGAAATAACTTTAAGCGAGAGTTAAAGAGCAACACCTCTTGTCCCGGGACAAATTCTCTCTGCGTGATGTGCTTATCATGCCAAATCTTTGTCCGCTCCTTATAAAGTTTCGCATTTTCATATGAGTCGTGGCGAATTTCTTCCAACTCGTTCAGCTGCAAACAATGCTTTTCACCAGCAGATTTCAGATCAAAGTTTAGTTTCTTTATCGCCCAGTAAGCACAATGTTCCATCTCTACGGGTAAATGGCAACCTTTCCCATAGACCAATCTGTAGGGCGACATTCCGATATGTGTTTTATACGCAGTCCGGTACGCCCAAAGTGCATCATCGAGTTTAAATGACCAATCTTTTCGAGACGAGCTGACCGTCTTTTCTAGGATCCACTTCAGCTCTCGATTTGATATCTCGACTTGACCGCTCGTCTGAGGATGGTATGCTGTAGCAACACGATGAGTGACTCCGTATTTTCTCAAAACCGCATCGAGAAATTTGTTGTCGAAGTGTGACCCACCATCACTGATAATAGCACGTGGAGTCCCAAAACATGTGAAGATATATTGTTTTATAAACTTGATTACGACATTAGACCCATTCGTAGGTAGTGCCACCGCTTCAACCCATTTTGAGACATAATCTACGGCCACCAAAATATAGAGATTCTTATTTGATGGAGGAAATGGACCCATGAAGTCGATCCCCCATACATCGAACAATTCAACTTCAAGTATGGTGTTCAGCGGCATTTCGTGTCGTCTTGAGATGTTTCCCGTCCGTTGACACTGATCACACGCGGACACAAAGGAGTGAGCATCCTTGAATAAGGACGGCCAATAGAACCCCAATTGTAAGACCTTTGCCGCTGTTCTATTTCCACTAAAATGTCCACCGTAGGGTGATGCATGGCAATGATTTAGCACACTGTGGATTTCCTCATCCGGAATACATCTACGAATGATTTGATCGGGGCATCTTTTGAAAAGGAGAGGATCGTCCCACAAATAATACTTAGCGTCCGAGATTAGCTTCTTCTTTTGATGGCGTGAGAGGTCGTTCGGAATTGTTTTACTTGCCAAGTAGTTCACTAGATCAGCATACCAAGGCGCGTGTTTTGAATCCAACTTGTAGAGCCGTCGTCAGGAAGGTTTCTATAATTTGTGGCTGACTTTCTCCCTTCTCTAGGGGACTCTCTAATCGTGAAAGGTGATCGGCTATAACATTTTCAGTCCCTTTCTTGTCCCGAATCTCCAAGTTGAATTCTTGAAGGAGTAGCACCTACCGAATCAACCTTGGTTTGGCATCCTTCTTCTCCAAAAGGTATTTTATTGCTGAATGGTCGGTCCACACTATCACTTTCATTCCCAGTAGATACGCCCGGAATTTATCAAATGCAAAGATCACCGCCAACAATTCCTTCTCCCTTGTGGCATAATTTCTTTGGGCGTCATCGAGTGTTCGGCTCGCATAGTATATGACATGGAACACCTTCCCTCGTCTCTGCCCCAAAACAGCCCCAATGGCAAAGTCGCTTGCATCACACATTAACTCGAACGGAAGGTCCCAATCCGGAGCGACTATCACCGGTGCCGTGCTTAGAGCTTTCTTCAATAAATCGAAACTTTCTTTACACGACTCGTCAAAAGTAAATGGAACATCCTTCATGAGTAGATTGCACAATGCTTCGTGATCTTCGAAAATCCTTAATAAATCGGCGATAGAAACCGCATGTCCCAAAACTTCTAATCCCCTTGACCGAAGTGGGCGGAGGCATCTTCTCAATTGTTTCAATTTTCGCCTCGACTTCAATTCCATGTGAGGATATTCGATGGCCAAGCACAATGCCCTCCTGCACCATAAAATGACACTTCTCCCAATTCAAGACCAAATTTGTCTCTTCGCATCTTCTCAAGACTTTCTGCAAATTTTTCAAACAAATGTCAAACGAATCTCCAAAACAAAATCATCCATAAAAATCTCAATACACCGCTCTACCATGTCGTAAAATAGCCATCATACACCGTTGAAAAGTAGCCGGCGCATTACATAATCCAAAAGGCATGCGTCTATAAGCGAAAATGCCGTAAGGACATGTAAACATCGTTTTCTCTTGGTCTTCGGGGGCTATGTAAATCTGATTATACCCCGAGTAACCATCGAGAAATCAATAGAAATCGTGTCCGGCTAATCTATCTAACATCTGATCAATAAAAGGTAAGGGAAAATGATCTTTTCTAGTTGCCTTATTTAATTTCCTATAATCTATGCACATACGCCACCCCGTGACAATCCTAGTGGGAATTAATTCATTATTATCGTTTTGAACAACCGTTATCCCACCCTTTTTCGACACAACTTGGACCGGACTTACCCACTTGCTATCAGAAATCAGAAAGATCATACCTGCGTCGAGGAGTTTTAAAACCTCGACTTTTACCACCTCCTTCATGTTTGGATTCAACCGGCGTTGATGCTCCACGGATGGTTTGTAGTCTTCATCCATTAAAATCTTGTGCATGCAAATTGACGGGCTGATCCCCTTAATATCCGCAATAGACCATCCAAGAGCAGATTTGTACTCCCTCAAAACTCTTAATAATTTCGCCTCTTGATCCCCCGCTAAAGTGGCCGAAAGAATAACTGGAAGGGAGTCGTCGGGCCCCAAAAATGCATATTTTAAATGAGCGGCAGCTTCTTGAGTTCCAACTTTGGAGGTTTTTCGATCGATGGGGTTGGTCGAGTTAGTGAACTTCCGAGCTTCTCGAATGGTTTACGAATGAAAATTGGCGGGGAAGCATCCATGTGGCGTACATAGGCTGCATGTTCTGCATTTAGTTCTAAACAATTTCAATCAAAATGGATTCCAATGGATCGGGTGGATAATTTTCTCGAAAAGTTCTACTCACGCACGAGTCAATGACGCTAACTTGGAAACAATTTTCGGCCACTCGGATATTTTATGGATCGAAAGATATTGAATGTTACTTGCTCCTCTTGAACACGAGAGTCGCCTTTCCTTTTCCACATCGATCAAAGTTCGGCCACGCTAAGAATGGTCTTCCCAAGATAATCGGGATATCTTGATCTTCCTCCATATCGAGCACAATAAAACTACCTGAAAGATAAATTTGTCAACCTTTACTAACACGTCCTCTATTACTCCCCTCGATATTTGATAGATCGATCCGCTAATTGCAAGGAGACCGTCGGCTTGGCTTCCCAATGTCCAGCCTTTTGAAAAATAGAAAGGGGCATAAGATTTATGTCGCTCCGAGATCGCATGTGGCTCTTTCAAAAGACGAATTTCCGATGATGCAAGGGATGGTAAAACTTCCTGATCTCTCAATTTAGGTGGGAGCTTCTTTGTAAAATAGCATTGCACTCCTCCGTTAAAGCGACCGCCTCATATTCCTCGAGCTTTCTTTTGTTTGACAAGACTTCTTTCATGAATTTAACATAACTCGGCATTTGTTCCAACGCCACAAGAAACGGATTGTTTATGTGCAATTTCTGAAGACGCCGAGGAATTTTGAAAACCGCTTGTCCAGCTTTTGCTTTTGGAAACGCTTGTGGGAATGGAATTTGAGGAGTGGGCTGAGTAGTCGATACTTCCTTTCGCTTGGGTGCCTCATCCTTTTCCTTCTCGCTTTGCTCGATCGGCTGCTCTTTGTTATTGATAGTCCGCCTTTCAACTCCTTTCCACTTCGTAATTCGATTGCTTGCACGTTTTCCTTGGGTTTCATTTCTACTGCTACTGGCGATGCACCTCGAGACCGAGAAGACAAGAGATTAGCAATCGCCCCATTTGTGTTTCCATTTTGATGGAGGTAGAATGATTTTGGAGGGTCGCTTTGGCGGGTCATGAATTGGCTCGTGTTAGCCGCCAATTGAGCAAGAGCATCTTCCAATGATACCTTTGGTGATTGAGGGGGCTGCTGTGGGGGCTGCGCGAAGTGAGCTTGTGGAGGTTTTAAAGCTTGCCCGTTCCTCCACGAAAAATTTTGTTGATTTCGCCACCCTTGATTATAAGTGCTGGGGTAAGAGTTAATTTGTCGATTTCCATTTCCCACGAATTGAGCTTGCTCCATCGGCTGTTGCTTGAACGGGTTTCCGACTTGACACTCCACGCTCAGGTGGGATCCGTTACACCAATTGCATGTCTCAATGGTAACGGGGGAAGGTGAATGCGAAAATGCTTGAAGCTGTTGGGTCAAGGCGGCGACTTGAGCTGACAATGTGGAAATCGGGTCATTACTCGAAATTTCCATCACTCGCTTCGGCGTTATTCTTTCAGATGGCCATTGATATGCATTTGCGGCCATAGCTTCCAACAACGAATGTGCCTCGGCCATAGTGTTTCCCATCAAAGCCCCACCGGCAGCTGCATCCACGAGAGTGCGTGTAGAGGCACTCAATCCATTGTAAAACGTCTGAATTTGAAGCCAGTCTGGAAGGCCGTGATGTGGGCATCTCCGTAACAAATCTTTGTACCGCTCCCACGCCTCGTGGAGCGATTCCATATCATACTGACCGAAAGTGGTGATCTCGTTTCTCAATCTCGCCGTCTTAGAAGGTGGGAAGAATTTAGCAAGGAAGGCTTGCGCTAACTCTGCCCATGTTGTGATCGACCCCGGCGGTAAGGAATTTAGCCAAAATCTCGCTTTATCCCTCAAAGAGAAAGGGAAAAGCCGTAATCGGATAAAGCATTGCGGTGACACCATTGTTCTTGAACTTGTCACAAATATCAAGGAAAGAATCAATATGAGCGTTTGGTCGCCATTCGGCAATCCACGGACCGCTCGCCCGCATGATCCGAATGATCGCAGCTTGATCTCAAATTGTTTGCTCGGATAGTGGGGCGCCGAATTCCCAAAAATTAGCATTAATTTGCGGCATGGCATAGTCTCGAAGTGCCATTTCCGTTGAGCTTGCCGCACAATATTATTTCCTCCTTGTATTTCAATATTTTCGCCATGGTCACCGCTGCTCGTAACTCCTGCTTTCTCCTTCTTGTTCCTTCAAGAGTGCGCCGAGCTCGGTATCCAAAGGTAGTAGGCCTTCGTTACCGAGTTTTCTCATGCACTACGCGAAAGATCCTGAAAGGAAAAACAAATAAATAAAATTAAACACAAAAAATAATAAAATAAAAACGTTCAAACTAAGACTAGAAATACTGGAATCGATATTAGCAAAAATTTCAGTCCCCGGCTACGGCGCCAAAAACTTGTTGCGATATTTGTTGAACGCAAGTGTACGTTATCGTATACAAGTAATAAAATGATGAGTGAGTATCGTTCCCACGAGGACTGAATCACTAACTACCGATTTTTATGTATTCTAGTTTTATTTGAACAATCGAACTTGGGTTTTGCAATTAATTACTAAAAGAATTAATAAAAGACTAAATAGTAAAAACGATCGCTTGAGGAAAGAAAATCAAATGAGGAATAAGTCTAGGATTCTGAATCCACCTCGGTTTATCTGAATTTACTCTCGATTATCTGAAGTTAATAATTTTCCCAATTTATTGAAGGCGAAGATTGCTAATATATTCTACCGCCTCTCCCGAGGTCAATAGATTTTTCTAAAGGCGAATAACGCACTCTATCCCTAGGTGAATTAATTCGTCAATAGGCAAAAAGCATAAAATCTCCAAAAGGCCACGTAGTTCCTATGAGTATATTCCTATCTCACAGAATAAAACGGTCCTCACCAATAGTTCCTCACCAATTCTCCTCTCCCGATTCGAATTGAATGATTAAAACAATACAACTATTGGCCAGATAATTGAAAGCATTAAACACGATTGGGAAAACTCAACAAAAAGGTAATTAATTAGATAATCTCAAGCAAATCCATCAAAACGTAGGTTTCATCAAAATTCTAGATTAGGCTTTTAGCCTGACATACTAATAAAGGAAAATACAGAATTAATAAATAGAAGCATGAAAATCAAACGCAGATGAAGCTCGGATTCCTCCGTTCTTGGGCTTCCGCCTTCTGCTCTTGAAGTCTTCTGCTTCTCTTCCTCTTCTGTCGTCTCCTCACGATCCTCTAATTCCAAGTTCCCCAAAGTGTAATATCTGGGGGTAATTTTTTTTGGTGTTACTGTTGAGTTGTACGTATTCATTTGGAATTGTACAAGTGTTGTTGTTTGGACCGATACAATGTATATTGTATTAGAATATTTCGAGATCGAAATATTTATAATGGTCGACGGTTTGGTTTCGTCGTTTGGTTGTTGCTTGGCGAGTTTAGAATTTTGGCTAAGTTTATAGCCATAGCGTACGCTACCTGTGTAGCATTACGTACGCTAATTTGTTGCGATTACGTACGTTAAGCCCTGAGGTTACGTACGTAATGCGTGATAAGTGGTAGGAACCTTCCTCGTGGTCAACTTTCGGGGCGAGGGTATCTTTGGGGGATCATTTTTATATATATATATATATATATATATATTATCTTCTTTGTCTTCTCTCTCCCTCACGTTATATCTTATCTCACCCCCCTCACCTTTCTCTCTCTCGTCCCTTTCCTCTCTCTCTCTCATTCTCACTTTCTCTCATTTTTCTCCCTCCTCTCGTCACCTCTCTCTCTCTCGCCATCATCTCTCTCTCTCCTTCTCTCTCGTTTTCTTTCGACGAGGTAGAGTTAGGACGGGCAGCCGGCTTCTTCATTTCCGGCGACGGACTGGAGTTGACAACCGGAGTTTGCTGACATCTCCGGCGACGACCAGAGCTCGGCGGCGGCCGGTCGGAATTTCCGGATCGGAAGGCACTGCAAATCCAAATGAAATGCTCCGGCATATTTTTTTCTTCTCGGCGAGATGGAGCTCAGCGCCTTGTTCTTCATGGTTTCGGCCATGGACGCTTCTCCATTGTTTCCTAATCGGAGGTAGTTTCGTCTGAACGGACAACGGAACGGAGGCTTGACAGATTTCCGGCGAGGAATTACAGGCGGAGATAGAGTTGGGTGAATACCGGTCATGGACGGGAATGGAATGGAGTTAGACGAGGTCCGGCGGGTCAGTTTTCCGGCGGCCGAGTTCCAGTAGGAGTTGTTTTATGTCCTGGTTCCGGCGAGGTTGCCCGGCCGATCGAATTTTCTTTGGTAAGATATGTGTGTAGATATATTTATAAATATCTATATATATTGTGTGTACTGTGTGTTTTATATATATATATATATATATATATATATATATATATATATACACACACACGTACGGTTATATATATACAAGTGTGTGTTGTAGTGGTAAGTAGTGTGTGCAAGTGCACAGTGAGTATATTTATATATATTGCAGGTATATATATATATTGTGGGTTGTATTGTATATATATTATATATATGTGATGTATGTATATTATATATATGTGTGTGTATACGGATAAATACGAGTATAGTATGTGTTCGTGTTGGAATCGGAATTATCTATTGTGTTGTTTTCGGTCGATATCGTGTTATCGAATGAATTGTATTTCATTCAAGGTTGTTCGAGTGCTTGTGATTGTCGGAGGACGCGTTGATCGATTCGTGGTAGGACGTTGATCGTGGAAGGACTTCCTCGCCTTCGGTTTGAGGCAAGTTTTATACTTCTACTAGTCAATGAGATTAATGTTATCATGTATGTCTATAAATGTGTGTATCATTTCGAGACTTGGTCTCTTTATGATTTTGTTGATATCAGGGGATTGTTTGATACGATACCCTTCGGCAAATTATGCCAAATATTATTGTTGTTCGTAAATGGCCGATTTAAGGCATTGCGATACTTGTTGGTAATATATTTGTCGATAGCCGGTTCGCGGTATCGACATATCGATTGTTATTGTTGATTGATGTTCCTTTGAGATATTGTTGTTGATAGCCGGTTCGCGGCATCGACGTATCGATTGTTATTATTGATTGATGTTCCATCAAGATATTTTTTGTGAATCATCATTATTGATATCAATGTTTTTCTATTGATGTTGTTTTGGCCGATTGAAGGCATTGACGTATTCAATTATCATCTTCGTTCTCGGTAACCGATTAAAGGTGCCGAGACATCCGTTGTATAATTGTTATCGGTTAACCGATATATTGAATTGGGATTATCAAAGATAATTCCCATCCGTTGTATAATTAATATCGATTGTCCGCTCTAAAGGTAATCGATGTATTGAATTGGGATTATCAAATATAATTCCCATCCGTTGTCAAAAATATTCTCATCCGTTGTATAATTATTATCGATTGTCCGCTCTAAAGATAATCGATATATTGAATTGGGATTATCAATGATAATTCCCATCCGTTGAATTATTATTGTCGTGTTGGCCGACTCAAGGCAGCACACTATTATTCTTGTGAACTCGGTAATTTTGTAATCGTTGAGGATTGAGGATTCCCGAATTGTTGTGTTGTGATTGTTGCTCGTGTTAATCGGTCCTCAGGGATTTTGATCCCAGGATGGTTGTTTTGAATATTGTTGGTCGTGTCGATCTTTCATTATTCGTGTGTCATCGTTCACTTGGTGAGTCGTATAATCCGTATTGGATGTGTTATCCTTTGAGTTTCGTTGTCATGTTGTATCGTGACATATCCTAATCATATCTCGTTCCGATTGGTTATTGTGTAGGATTTTTAGCCAGCACATATATAGTCATGCGTGGATATTATTCCGCATTGGGACTGCACACGAGATGTAGTTTCGTGAGGCTAATTAGGTACATTGTCCCACGTATATTCGGATTCCGTATACGGGCGGACATGTGCATGGACACATTTTCGGATAGGCGATCGTGATGTCCATCTTTGAGCCGCATAACTTTGATCGTCCATAGTATCGATGAGTTCGATGTTTTGTGATCGAGCGTTCATACGCGGGGTATGTTCGATACTGTGTTTGTTTCTTTGAGATCTGTATTGTGATGATTTACAATGGCCATTCGGCTTTCGTGCCATCGTGATATTTTCGCGGCTTACTGAGGGCTTTCACGCCATTGTGATGTATTTCCGTTGGAGCCTTCGGGCATTGTGATTCGTATTTATTTCAGCGTTGGATTGGTTTACCTTCGGGTAATGTATTGTTGTGTTCTATATTGACGATTCGCCGTTGGGCACTTAGTTCTAACCTATTGAGCAGGTATTGATCGTATGCCGTGGGCATAGTGTTCCACGAATGCTCGATTCTTACTTTGGTTTGTGAGCATCTCGTACTACCATTGTTGTACTGTTTATTCTGCCTTTGGATGCATATCATGTTGTGCATGTATTTGATATTCATTATTCTGGATGACTGACCCCGTGGGGCGGAACATGTTTTCATGTTTTAGGTGCTTGCGAGGAGAGAGTTGAGACACAGGGGCATGACGATGGCGATGAGGCATTCGAGCGATACTAGTCCGAGATATTTTGGTGTTCATGTTGGTCAAACAGTTGGAGTACTCCAATTTTGTTCAGTCGTTGTCGTTTTGTATCATCCGAGCAAGGCTCGTGTATGTTGTTGTATTTTATTTTGGCCATGTAGGTCCAACCTTGTCGTTGAAATTCCATATCGTAATAGTATGTCGGACATCATAGTAGGGTCTGTGATTTCCTATTTTGGTCAGTTTGTTGTATTATAGTCGTGTTCGCCTGATGGATGGGGTCCACGGCACTGTAATGACCCAATGGGATTTGGGGGTGTTACAGAAGATGGTATCAGAGAATTGGGTTGTGAGATACCCTGATATGTGAGTTATGTGGCTCTACCGACGCGGTAGTAGTGGGGTCACAAAGTTATGACAACTCAGGCGATGGGTTTTGTGAGTCGTGATAGTTGGACGACTGTATGAGTCATTCTTTCATCGATTCGTCGTCAGTGAAGACTAGTATCGCAAGACCTCGAAGCTTCGTATGACCTGTGTAAGGACTCTATTCTCTTTTATGTGCATACATTCATTATATCATTGATTAAACATGTTTTGTTGACACTTGTATGTGACGATCGGGTGCGATTGATTTATGATTATTTGCTTTGGAGCGTGTGGGCTCTGTATCGGCTATGATTAGCGCGATCGATGTGATCCTTTATCTGTTGAGTATGTATACTCGTGTTTGGCGTTGACCTAGCATTCTGGCCGTTGAGGCATATTTGAGCTGTGGTCATGATTGAACGTTATTCTTTCAGTCTGGAAAGAGGACGTGACAGAGGGAGTAGAGGCCGCAGAGTGGGTGGGAATCCGAAACCTCGTACCAATACTTTGGTGGATGACGAATCATTTTCGGAGTCGTGCTCGAGAACCCACCGATCGTGATTGTGCTTGGAGTGAGTTCAAGACTCTCATGTTAGAGAGGTATTATCCGGCTCCACTTCGTGAAGCCAAGTTGTCGGAGGTTTTGAACCCCGAATCCGTCGAGGACGAGGGTGTTATTGTTATTGCTGAAAAGTTTCAAGGACTTCTTCAGTTTACTTCATCTGTTATCCATACTAAGGCGGATAAGATCAAGTGTTTTAACAAGAGGTTGAACCCGCGGTGGAGGATGCAGTTGTTCAATCACAATTGTAGTTCACTTGGCGAATTCATCGAGAAGGCTCTTGGAGCAGAACTTTCGATCGATGAGCTTACTCAGAAGGATCCTTCAGTTTCTTCTGGTGAGAGGACTAGGATGCCGATTCGTTCAGAGGGACATCGAGCTCCGACGTCCAAGAGGTCATTTCCTAGTCGGCTTCGTGCTGGGAAAGCATCTTCTTCTCAGGCACCGAGTTCGACTATTATTTGTTTTAACTGTGATTCAGCGGGGCATGTGAGTACTTGATGTACAGTGCCAGCTATTATTTATTTTCTGTGTGGGAGGCAGGGACACCTTCCGAATACTGCAGGAGTTCTAGTGCCAGTAGATCTCGGGAGAGCTCATGGGCCTCGAGAGATTTTGTTGCTTCAGTCCGTACTTCATCCAAGGGGTCATATCGGGCTTCGGGAGCCAGAGGTATGGACACCCGAGGGGAAGTAGCGAGTTCAGATTTGGGTTTTCCTCGATTCGATGGGATCGAGGAACTCGATGATCTGGAGGATGTTGATTTCGGGTACATTTGAGATGTAGCCTTGATTTATATTTTCTTTGTCTTTCGGATTGATGTTTGACTCGGTCTGTATTTTATTATTGTGGTTGCGAACCATTTATGGTTGATCTATCTTGTAATGATTGTATCTGAGAATCTTGACACTTGAGTCATTTGATGTGATTTTCTTTCCTCTTGGTCCTGTACCCGAGATTTTGTGATGATCTGGGTAATTGTTCATTGTGATTCAAGACGTCAAGTCGTGAGGACTTGGGCGTGCGGTTGATATGGTCTCGAGGACTATTCGTGCGTTTTTATTTTCTGTGGTGCGAGTCCGTGATTACATGGGCGTTCGATGCTGACGAGAACGGGGAAGTGTACACCGATGATCGTAGACATGTACAATGGGCGGTATTCATGGGGCGTGTACGCCAGTGTTACTAGTCATGCGGTTGGTACGACTTCCTGGCTAGCCTCTAGCGGAGAGTCATGATTCGGCTAATCTCGCACTTGGTTGAGTGTCTTTATCACTTGATTTTTTTCGCCTTGTTCAGGCAGAGGAGACGTGGGAACCCGTGGGGTCGACCCAGTTACTCAGGTGGAATTGCTCGTATTGAGGAGTATTCCTGGAGATGTTGTTTTCTTATCTTGATGAATAGTCTGTGCCCCGAATTGTGCACCCTGAGTTTCGGGGACGAAACTCTTTTTAAGGGGGGGAGTATGTAATATCTGGGGGTAATTTTTTTTCGTGTTACTGTTGAGTTGTACGTATTCATTTGGAATTGTACAAGTGTTGTTGTTTGGACCGATACAATGTATATTGTATTAGAATATTTCGAGATCGAAATATTTATACTGGTCGACGGTTTGGTTTCGTCGTTTGGTTGTTGCTTGGCGAGTTTAGAATTTTGGCTAAGTTTATAGCCATAGCGTACGCTACCTGTGTAGCATTACGTACGCTAATTTGTTGCGATTACGTACGTTAAGCCCTGAGGTTACGTACGTAATGCGTGATAAGTGGTAGGAACCTTCCTCGTGGTCAACTTTCGGGGCGAGGGTATCTTTGGGGGATCATATATATATATATATATATATATATATATATATATATATATATATATATATATATATTATCTTCTTTGTCTTCTCTCTCCCTCACGTTATATCTTATCTCACCCCCCTCACCTTTCTCTCTCTCGTCCCTTTCCTCTCTCTCTCATTCTCACTTTCTCTCATTTTTCTCCCTCCTCTCGTCACCTCTCTCTCTCTCGCCATCCTCTCTCTCTCTCTCTCCTTCTCTCTCGTGTTTTTTCGACGAGGTAGAGTTAGGACGGGCAGCCGGCTTCTTCATTTCCGGCGACGGGCTGGAGTTGACAACCGGAGTTTGCTGACATCTCCGGCGACGACCAGAGCTCGGCGGCGGCCGGTCGGAATTTCCGGATCGGAAGGCACTGCAAATCCAGTCGAGCTGTTCCGGCATATTTTTTTTCTTCTGGCGAGACGGAGCTCAGGCGCCGGTTTTTCATGGTTTCCGGCCATGGACGCTTCTCCATTGTTTCCGGCGACCGGAGGTAGTTTCTGTCCGGAACGGACAGCGGAATGGAGGCTTGACAGATTTCCAGAGAGGAATTACAGGCGGAGATAGAGTTGGGTGAATACCGGTCATGGACAGGAACGGACTGGAGTTAGACGAGGTCCGGCGGGTCAGTTTTCCGGCGGCCGAGTTCCAGTAGGAGTTGTTTTATGTCCTGGTTCCGGCGAGGTTGCCCGGCCGATCGACTTTTCTTTGGTAAGATATGTGTGTAGATATATTTATAAATATATATATATATATATACGTACTGTTATATATATATACAAGTGTGTGTTGTAGTGGTAAGTAGTGTGTGCAAGTGCACAGTGAGTATATTTATATATATTGCAGGTATATATATATACATACATATATATATATTGTGGGTTGTATTGTATATATATTATTTACATATATGATGTATGTATATTATATATATGTGTGTGTATATGGATAAATACGAGTATAGTATGTGTTCGTGTTGGAATCGGAATTATCTATTGTGTTGTTTTCGGTCGATATCGTGTTATCGAATGAATTGTATTTCATTCAAGGTTGTTCGAGTGCTTGTGATTGTCGGAGGATGCGTTGATCGATTCGTGGTAGGACGTTGATCGTGGAAGGACTTTCTCGCCTTCGGTTTGAGGCAAGTTTTATACTTGTACTAGTCAATGAGATTAATGTTATCATGTATGTGTATGAATGTGTGTATCATTTCGAGACTTGGTCTCTTTATGATTTTGTTGATATCAGGGGATTGTTTAATACGGTACCCTTCGGCAAATTATGCCAAATATTATTGTTGTTCGTAAATGTCCGATTTAAGGCATTGCGATACTTGTTGGTAATATATTTGTCGATAGCCGGTTCGCGGTATCGACATATCGATTGTTATTGTTGATTGATGTTCCTTTGAGATATTGTTGTTGATAGCCGGTTCGCGGCATCGACGTATCGATTGTTATTATTGATTGATGTTCCATCAAGATATTTTTTCTGAATCGTCGTTATTGATATCAATGTTTTTCTATTGATGTTGTTTTGGCCGATTGAAGGCATTGACGTATTCAATTATCATCTTCGTTCTCGGTAACCGATTAAAGGTGCCGAGACATCCGTTGTATAATTGTTATTAGTTAACCGTTCTGAAGGTAATCGATATATTGAATTGGGATTATCAAAGATAATTCCCATCCATTGTATAATTAATATCGATTGTCCGCTCTAAAGGTAATCGATATATTGAATTGGGATTATCAAAGATAATTCCCATCCGTTGTCAAAAATATTCTCATCCGTTGTATAATTATTATTGATTGTCCGCTCTAAAGATAATCGATATATTGAATTGGGATTATCAACGATAATTCCCATCCGTTGAATTATTATTGTCGTGTTGGCCGACTCAAGGCAGCACACTATTATTCTTGTGAACTCGGCAATTTTGTAATCGTTGAGGATTGAGGATTCCCGAATTGTTGTGTTGTGATTGTTGCTCGTGTTAATCGGTCCTCAGGGATTTTGATCCCAGGATGGTTGTTTTGAATATTGTTGGTCGTGTCTATCTTTCATTATTCGTGTGTCATCGTTCACTTGGTGAGTCGTATAATCCGTATTGGATGTGTTATCCTTTGAGTTTCGTTGTCATGTTGTATCGTGACATATTCGGAATCATATCTGCGTTCCGATTGGTTATTGTGTAGGATTTTTAGCCAGGCACATATATAGTCATGCGTGGATATTATTCCGCATTGGACTGTGCACACGAGACGTAGTTTCGTGAGGCTAATTAGGTACATTGTCCCACGTATATTCTGGATTCCGTATACGGGGCGGACATGTGCACGGACACATTTCCGGATCGGGCGTACTGTGATGTCCATCTTTGAGCCGTACAACTTTGATCGTCCATAGTATTGGATGAGTTCGACGTTTTGTGATTGAGCGTTCATACGCCAGAGGGGTATGTTCGACAGTCAGGTTTGTTTCTTTGAGATCTGTATTGTGATGATTTACAGCTTCGGGCTGTTCGGCTTTCAGGCCATCGTGATATTTTGGCAGCTTCGGCTGAGGGATTTCACGCCATTGTGATGTATTTCCGTTGGAGCCTTCGGGCATTGTGATTCGTATTTATTTCAGCGTTGGATTGGTTTACCTTCGGGTAATGTATTGTTGTGTTCTATATTGACGATTCGCCGTTGGGCAGTTATGTTCTAACCTATTGAGGAGGTATTGATCGTATGCCGTGGGCATAGTGTTCCACGAATGCTCGATTCTTACTTTGGTTTGTGAGCATCTCGTACTACCATTGTTGTACTGTTTATTCTGCCTTTGGATGCATATCATGTTGTGCATGTATTTGATATTCATTATTCTGGATGACTGACCCCGTGGGGGCGGAACATGTTTTCATGTTTTAGGTGCTTGTGAGGAGAGAGTTGAGACACAGGGGCATGACGATGGCGATGAGGCATTCGAGCGATACTAGTCCGAGATATTTTGGTGTTCATGTTGGTCAGACAGTTGGAGTACTCCAATTTTGTTCAGTCGTTGTCGTTTTGTATCATCCGAGCAAGGCTCGTGTATGTTGATGTATTTTATTTTGGCCATGTAGGCCCATCCTTGTCGTTGAAATTCCATATCGGAATAGTATGTCGGACATCATAGTAGGGTCTGTGATTTCCTATTTTGGTCAGTTTGTTGTATTTTAGTCGTGTTCGCCTGGTGGATCACCTGGTGTGGGGTCCACGGCACTGTAATGACCCAATGGGATTTGGGGGTGTTACACAAAGATCCAAAGATCAAAAGATAATTGATTAGGGTCTTAAACCCTTATTTATAGCTTTAAACAGTCTCCAAATCGCGTCTGTGTGAGTAGGTCGAGAACTGGCTTCGAAACGGCCCAAATCCGCACGGAGCATACAAAAACCGCCTAGTGTGCCGCGGCGCACTAAATCTATGCCGCGGCACATTGCCTTCAGCTGGATGCCTGGGCGCCATTTAATTCATCTATGCCGCGGCTCACCTGGACTGTGCCGCGGCACAGAGTACAGTCTACTTTGTGCCCGCTGGGTGTCTTCCTGTGCTTGTGCCACGGCTCACAGCCAAAATTTGCCTTTTTCGCCCGTTTCGCCTCGTTTTAGCCTCCGGACTTCAATCTCCTGACAAACATACAAGATTAAGGCATTAAAAGCTCATTTAAGCAAATTCACTCTCCAAAATAACACAAAATAATGATAAATAAGCGTATAAAAATACGCCTAACATCGACCTCCCTTCGTGGTGGCAATCCTGGTAGTTCATTGGGGAATACGTTCGGAAATTCATTCACCGCAGAAATGTTAGCAACCGACAGTTGTGACGTGTCCTCCTGAAGAATATAACACCAATAATACGTTCCTCGATCATCATGAGATGCTACTGCTGAAAGAAGACTGAGGGACCCTTTAGTACTGAAGTGTTCTTGGCCTCTGATTGTGTGGGTGGCACCGTCATGGGTCATAATGGAAATTGTCAGGTGATAGGTATCCAATACCGTCTTGTGCATCGTCATCCAGTCCATACCCAAAATCACATCTTCGTTTTGGAGTGTAAAGATCATGAGATTGGCTGTCCAGCCCAGATTATTGATACGAATTGGACAGTTTCGAACTTCCAAGTTACCCTCCACCCTGCTACCCTCGGGTAGTTTAACAGTAAAGGACTCACAAGGTACACAAGGGAGATGCAAACGGTTAACACATTCCACGGATATAAACGAGTGGGTTGCTCCAGTATCAAACAGTACATGAACAGGCTGAGATTTAATAAAGAGTGTACCTAAGACAGCAGGTGTAGTCTGGTCGTTAGTAGCCCTTAGTTCGAACACGTGGGACGACAGTGTCCCCGAGGAGGGTGCAGTGCCTCCCCCGCGACCACGTCCTCTTCCGGCACCGTGTAGAGGAGCTTGGTGAGGTGGGGATCGGTAGTCGGACATGGCAGACGCTCTGGATATCTGTACCGAGCCTTTTTGACTCTGAGGAGCTGGATTTGGTGTAGGTTTGATCCATGAGCAGTAGCGAGACATGTGCCCACCCCTTCCGCATGAAAAACACTTTGTCGACGCTTTACGACACTGACCCATGGTATGTCCTGCTATGCCACAATTGAAACAGCTACGGCGAGAAGACCCGTCAGATGTTCCTCTCTGTTGGGACGAAGCTTCTGATTTGGAGGGGAACCCAATTCCCAAGTCCACTCTGCTGGTGCTCCCGGACTGATTTGTTGTCTTCTGCTTCTTTTGGTTATGCCCGGCATCCGAACTGACAACCGTACCCACGTATGCTGTGACCACGTCCTCATATGCCCTCAAAGTGGTGCAGTGAAATCCCGCCGCGTAACATTGAACATCCTCCGGCAACCATTGAGCAAGGTGACAAATTCGCTGGTCTTCGGATGGAACCATCTGTGCGACATAGCTTAGCTCGGTCCTGTACGCTCGAATGATTTGCATCGCAAATTCGAGGTCTCACAATGAAGAAGCTCGCTCGTGCGGATTTGATCGATCGGGGACAATACTTGTCTCTCAATAGTTTGGAAAACTCGGGCCATCCGACTATTCTGTCCTCTGGCTTATAGGTCCTCCACCATCGGGCTGCGATGTCACGGAGATGGTTGATCCCGAGTGGTACTTTTCGGTTCCCTGGGCAACCAATCACTTCGAAGGCAGTCTCCATCTCCGAGATCCAATCGTCCACGTACTTATCCCCTGACCCGTCGAATAATGGCGGTCTGGCCTTCAACATTTCTCCTAGCCAACGGTCCTTCCCGGTGTTCTCTTCTATGTTAATGACTGGTACTTGTTCTGCCCGGTTGACCTAAGCGATTCCCATAGCAATGGCCTGGGCGAGAGTCTGAACGAAGGCTGGATCAAATCCCCCGCTGTTCTGGTTTTCCGCTTCCTGTTCGTTCTGATTAACAGGCGGTGGTTGATTTCCGACTGGATTAGTTTCATCGGTGTTCCTGTCTCCCTGCTGGTTCATAGCGGAACCCTGTGCATCATTTACATTTCTTCTAGCTCCACAATGTGCCATTGGTGATGTTCGTTCGATCTAACAGGTTAGTTTAATGCAAACAGTCTTTGAGTTCTTACTGAATCCAAACATCATACTTGGTTCTTAAGAATTTACGTGTATTTTACCTCGACATCCCTCGAGGAGTTACGGCCACCAGAAGTGTTGGATTTTTGAAGGCAAAATGTTTTCAAAATATTTTGATAAAACTTTCCACGTGAGTGTTCGTCTCTGATACCATTTTCTGTAACGCCCCCAAAATAAACCGGGACGCCACAGTGCCGTAGATCCCATAAGGAACCCACAATGCAAGTTTTTGAAAATACTTTCTAAAATATTTTATTCAACTGGTAGTATGCGGAAGTAATTAAGAAAGTATTCGTACAACCGAAAGTACAAAAGAAAATAGTGTTCGTACATACAGTTATTACACAACGTGGAATGTTCAAATTGATTTAAGAAAATAACACGCCTTCTTCCAACACAGCTCATGCCTGGCCGTAACCTTCGGGGGTATCCTGCACAAATTCAACAAATTTACCGGGCACGACATGTCATGCCAGTAGCCTAGGTCAGAAAATCCAAACCAAACTCAAAGATAAAATCTGATAATTTCAAGGAACAAAGTTATCACCGAATATTCAATGTTATCCCTTTTATCAGCACATAAACTCCCAAGGTCGCAACCAAGGGTCATGGAAGTATCTACACAGGAATACTCCGGACGTGGGTACCATTCAGGTTTTATCCCGCAACACGGTTCTACAAGAAAACTCCCAAGGCCGTGGCCAAGGGTCACGGTAGTATCTACTCAGGAATACTCCGGACAAGATAATTGAAAGAGCACCATTCCACAAATAGTAACACTTACTATGTTTTAAAATTATAAAACGTAAAGTCTGAGCAAGATTCACTTGCCTCAAATCCGACGAGAGTTATTTCTTGACAAGGCAACGGCTTGAACGATCACACTCGGAAGTCCGACCTATTACATGTTTGTCGATTAACATCTTATGGTAACAATGATGATCAACGACGTTTCCCCTCCCTGTTAGAACCCTAACCTAGTTGCTTATGATGTCGGAATTGAAATTCTCTATTTTTCACCACAATACGTGCCATTAAATTCTTAGGTTCGGCAACATTCTTTATAAGTTATCCTTCCGTTGAACAATAGTGTTCTAACACAACATTCCTACGTTAATTATAACCAACAACCACCGAGATTTCATCATTTGTCTTAACATGTAAGTCTAGAACGATTTGTCAATCATCTTAAGATGTTTCGGTATCTATTCGACTAGAAATTTGTTGGTAAGTTCATCAAGGATTTATTAACAGTTTTATTCAACATGATAATACGGTTATGCATGAAACCCTTCAAAAGATGATTCCGAGAAATTGGTGATTAGCAATATGATTATGAATTCTCCCATCTGATTACGAGTTCTACTATTATTCATTCCAATTTCTAGCTTTGATGGATATCGATTAACAATTGTGATAGTTATATACCGGTCCGATTATTACTGAGAGTTCTAAGCTACCCAAGGCATCCGAAATCTACTATAACTTAGTAAACAACACTGAAATGAGTTCAAGGTTGGATAAACTTACCTTTATTGACAAACGATGATGAAGAACGATGGTGGACGAAGAAGAACGAGAGGATAACACCTTCAAGACCTTCCCCGAAGCTTGATTAACGCACTCTAATAGGATAGCACTTGAATTGGGAGGTTAAAATTGGTTCAAGGATGGTGGAGAGCAGTGTATATGAAAGAAGAATGATTTTTGGGACGGAAGAAATGAAAGGCAAAGTGTTCTTTTTTAAACTCAGATTGCCCTTACGTACGTTATGCCTGACGATTTACGTACGTAAGGGACTTTACGTACGTTATGAAAAAGTATTAACGTATGTAAGGAAACTCACTGGACTAGTCTACACACATCGTTACGTGCGTAACGAAAGCAGGTTAACGTACGTAACACTTCGTTGACTTGCCTGTCGCAATCACGCCGAAAGTTGGTCGGCATGCGTACTACCTGTAACACCCCCAAATCCGCTCAGGGATATTACACGCCGTAGACCCTCTCCTCGAGGATCTACCAGGCTGATAACTAAAATCAAACATCTAAACCTCGCCTTTAAGGCTAAAATGACTCAGTAGACCGATTTGGTCTTTCAACAAATACATACAACTCAATTCCAAACACATGCCCACGCAGGGGTCAAAAATCTGATAAACTCCCGTACAACGGGAAAAGATCTTGCGGCGGAAAAGAAAATACAACTAGACCAAAACGACGTCAACGGATCCTCGTGTGATTAGTATCGTTCATCTTTCATCATCCTTCGTGCGACCACGTGTTATGCTCCAAAACCCGAATGCAAAATAGACATCCACCCCCGAATACTCGGGGTTAGCAAACTCCACCGTTTTGCTAGTGCAAGTACAAGTGCAAAAATACGAGCCATACAATACAAGTTCCAAGAACAATAATAATCAGGAATCCCCAAAAATCCAAAGTAACGAAAAGCACTTCCCGAGGCATAAGTTTAGTAAAACATTCCAAAAAAAAACCCGAAGGATCACAAATCAAGGGAAACAATTTATAAAACAGTTTAAAATGCCATCGAGAGTTTTAATAGAAAACCATTTAGGATTTCCGAATCCTTCTCTTTCCAAAATCAACAGGGTCACAACCCAAAGGTTTTATTTTCGCAATTAGAAACCCGACAACAATTCACAGGGCCAGAGCCCAACATCACGTGTCCTCAACGGACGTAAAATCAACGAAACATAATCACGCACGCGCATCGCCTAGGACCGGGACGATACCACCGACATCCCACTCGAGGCCTCGAAGGACCCTCCCGAGCTGGCTAGCGAAACAAATCACAACATCTCACGGTTGGATCAATCACTTGTTGCATCCTGGCCACATGATCTCATGCCATGTGCCACCGTAGATTAACTTTGGCGCTCACGGTTGGATCAATCACTTGTTGCATCTCGCCACATGATCACATGCCATGTGCCACCGTAGTTTTCCTTAGGCTCTCACGGTTGGATCAATCGCTTGTTGCATCTGGCCACATGATCACATGCCATGTGCCACCGTAGGCCCCGCCCACATTCACACAATCACACACATATCACAATGCAACAAAGATATCCAAATAATTCGCCCAGAGGCATCAACACTTAGCCAAACACCACGTCAAACCACAACGCACCGAAATGAAATAATATACGTCCACACGCAATACCAAGTGCAACATCAACACCAAACATATCCATAGAGTTCACATAGTCATTCTCAAACCACACCATTCACAAAACACACGCGTTTTGAAAGCAAGCCTTTAACAAGGTTAAACCGAATCTTTTGAAAGTTCAATTCAAACGACCAAACAAACACATTTAGACGATCACCAATTATCATATCCACAAAACAAGAATCATATGGACAAGGTACTTGCCTCGAATAATTAGACGATGACACGAACGGGACGGAAGAGTTGAACACGACCGCAAGGAACCGGCGGAAATGAACCTAACGATTCGGATAGCACAATCACAACCACTTCTAAACGATTACGGAAAAGGAATACACCCGGAAACCCGCCTACGATTCATGTATATTCGTATACAAACAACAACGAGGGCGGACCACAACCGAACCCTCTCGATTCCGTAAAAATCACGAAATATACCATGAATCGTAGAAACTAAGAATACCAACAAGAATAATCATATTCATCATGAATCCATCAACAAATCGGAAAGAATCGGACAAAACCCCAAAATCCCCAATTATCCAAAAAGGTAGGGTTTTCAAGAGATATTACCTTGAGTGATTCAAGTATTAAGATCCGTAGAACACGCGTTAGATTGATTATCCGAGCCTCATAACCGAAAAGAAATGATGAAAATCGACCCCGGATGAAGAACTCTCTCTCCTCTATGTCTCTCTCTCGCGATCTTTGTGTAAAATGGGGAAAAAATGAGCCGCTCGCTCAAGACGACACATTTATAGGGTAACGCAGTGAGAACCTATCGGCGGCTATCAGTAAATGATGACAAATAACCGATACGGAATGCCGATGTAGGGTCTATCGACCCCTTATCGGCCGAAAGGCTACCGGAAGTTCAAAAGTGAAGAAATTTACATATCGGCGGCCTATCGGCGATAGGCCAACCGATACCCATACGGAATGCCGGCGGTAGAGTCTATCGGCCCCCTATCGTAGAAAGGCTCTGGGAGTGCTCGGCCAAAAGCAAACGACCATAACTCTCTCGTCCTGACTCAGATTGACTCACCGTTTGAACCATTGGGAAGCTAACTCGATGATCTATAATATTGCAAAGATTTATAATTTTTGGAGTTACCAAAAATTAATGATGATCTAACAAAGACGAACTCATACTTAGAAAAGTCGTTTAGTAATCCGAATTCAACAAAGCGACACCGAAACCCGAACCTGAATACGAACCGAAGACACGGTTACGAAGTACTCACAAAGACGAATCTAAGAGCTAGTAGAACACACAATTCCGACCACCCGAAGGCTCGAGATTCGACAACGGAAGGTAATTACCCCAAACTTTGGGAAATTACGAAAATGGCCAAATGCCGAAAATCACCATACGTGATCGAATAACCAAACCGAAGTTCACAACACGTCTAACAAAGTTAAACGGACTTGCGGGAAACTTCGAAGCGGCCGGTTTGGTCGAGATTCGCAAGAATCGAACTCAAGTGCGGAAAAGTCGCTAAAAAGCACGAACTCAACGAAACGACACCGAAACGAACTCGGATGTCAAAAAGTGTAGAATTAATCATTCTCGGAATGGCGAAGCGGTCATGAGCGAGTCGTCAAAGCGGGCTCCGACCGAAAAAAGAAATTAGGAAATCGAAAATTGCGGATATTACATTCTACCCTCCTTAAAAGAAGTTTCGTCCCGAAACTTAAAACAAGTAGGGAGAAGAAATATTCCGCCAGAAAACTCAACGAGACACACAAGAATGCGTAACTAATGCCCAACGGCTAAATGTTACAAACAACGCAAAGGAATATACGGCGTGTAAACACGCTCCACGGTGACCAACACAACGTCGCCGTTAGGGATATAATAAAACCGACAAGTGACAAGCGTCATCAAACGGATACTATAGCCAAGTCAATTATCCGATAATCACAAAACACAACGAACGAAAATCAATATGATTGATCAACCCAACGGTACATCAATCAAAACGCGAGTCAACCGCTGAACAAACACGGAATCCCATCGCCTAAGGGATGGAAGATTGAGAACGAAACTAATTTCCCGAACTAAAGGGAATCACGAAGGAGCCTGAACGTTCAACAATCACGAAACGAGAACAAAAACCGAACAAACAAACGATCGAGACAACAAAAATCGAAGAATCATGTTCGAATCACGAAGAACAATAAAGTTCGACGATAACTCCCAGGATGATCTGGTGAGAACTACAAGACATGCATTCCCATAAGATCCACAGGAAAGGGAATAGCGATTGAAAAGTCACAACGACAAATATGTTATTCCGAAATGATATCACACCCGTTCGATAAACAAAAACAAGGGTAGGACAAGCTCAGAAATGTCAACGAACATAATGAGTCGACAAAGTAGAAAATACAGAAGTTCAAAATCCGATCCCTTCGAATAAAAGGACTAGTAGAACCAAATGATGTCACTTCCGAACAAGGTTCACAAGAATCGAACCGAACTCGAAAAAGTCACAGCGATAACCAGATTGACCCAAAACAAGATCACAGCTCGTTCGAACGACGAAACCGAAATACAGAACAGGTTCAGAAAGTATCAACAAACACGAGCGAGTCGATAGACTCGAGAAAGAGAAAATGCAGGAGTCTAAAAACAACACGGGTACTACATTCGACCTCTTATAAAAGAAGGTCGCCCCCGAAACTCACAACAATAAATCAAGGTGACGACACAACAAGCAATCGCGAAACATCCTTCAAAGGCCTCTCAAAGCCGATTCCGATGGTATCTTTGAGCGCGAACTCCGAAAGTCTCGGTAGCCAATTCACAAAATCAATTCGGTGTCCTCGAGTCCACACTTGAAATGTGTTACCGAGAAGGACAATTTACACGTGCATGCCCCGGCACATCTCGATTGAAATGCCTCGGCTCGGCATACCGAAAATACAAATGCTAGATACAATGGGGCATAACGTCGCAAAACAACATAGCGGAGATGCCAACTCAGCACAACAAGGAATCATAATACATATCATATACAACGATTATCATCGTAAAATAATACACACAAACACTACAAGAACAACGGTATCGTTCGCGACCTCAACGGCCCGAACGATAACCAAAGACATAATTACAACCATCATGAAACAATCACACATGTACACAAACGTACAAACTCAAGCTTCAACAGCTCACACCCGTGCGACAACACGCAAATCACCACGAGGCGACAAACAGTAAATACCAGTTCACACCTCTCACAGAGGGCTAGTACAACAAATGCGTGGCAACGCCTCGACGTTCATGCCACTAATTCGATCACAATTCGGGGTTAACACCGTAACGAAAGTTCGAAAACCATACATGCATTTCCGATCCGCAAACAGGAATGATAGGTTTTAAAAACAAAAACCACCTTTTGAAAACAGTTTGGAAACAACAGTTGATCTTGAGTATCATTTTACAAAAAGTAGTACAAACACCATTATCGAGACTTTGAAAGTCATCTTGCGTTTGAACAAAAATGAGGACACCTTTCTTTTAGTGAAAAACTTTCAAAAATATTCGACCCTTGGGTCTAAGCAACTGCATTTGAAAATATCTCAAAATATTTTTGGTCCTCAATCGGAAAATTTTTGAAATGTATTGCGGCATCAGAAAACACCTTGAAAACACCGCAAGAAAATAATTCGTTTTAAAAGTACGTCTCGAATTTTAATTTTCTAAGATACTCAAGGTTTTCAAAAATAATTCAATGGGCTAGAATGCCCAAAAAGTTTAGGTACTTACACGGAACATTATAGCGCCGTGTGTCCCGCGCCGGAACCCACCAGGCTAAAAACCATTTACAAAAATACCAAAAAGGCCGATGACGGTAATATTTCAAAAACTCACAGAAGCCATTTAGGAAATAATAAATACCGTCATAGGAATTTCGCCAAAATGATCAAGGCCATAATGCCAAAAACTCGGTTAAGGGAATTGATTTTCGAAATAAAACTCAGTCGGTAAAATACCGAAAGCCATTACAAAAGAACTCACGCAGCGGATAAAAGAAATAAAGTCAAACATGCACAAGACATCAACACTACTCCTCATATGAACGAAAAATGGGAGTCAAATAATCACATATTACGAAATCAAAATCCATAAGAGGATTCCGTCACTTAACAAATAATCATAAAAATAGCTCGTGTCACACGAGGCACAACACAAAGAAGGGAGACTTACAGCCACAGGTCGCACGAAGATGATGATCGCCCCACGATACTAATCACGACCAACAAACTCAGACGACGCGTCGCGACACAACTCAGTCAGATAAAATCCGACAAGACAAAAACTCGATAGACACCACTGACCCGACAGCCTAGGTTTCCACAACCTAAGCTCCGATACCATTCATGTAACACCCCCAAATCCGCTCAGGGATATTACACGCCGTAGACCCTCTCCTCGAGGATCTACCAGGCTGATAACTAAAATCAAACATCTAAACCTCGCCTTTAAGGCTAAAATGACTCAGTAGACCGATTTGGTCTTTCAACAAATACATACAACTCAATTCCAAACACATGCCCACGCAGGGGTCAAAATACAATAAACTCCCGTACAACGGGGAAAAGATACTGCAGCGGAAAAGAAAATACAACTAGACCAAAACGACGTCAACAGATCCTCGTGTGATTAGTATCGTTCATCTTTCATCATCCTTCGTGCCGACCCTGTGTTATGCTCCAAAACCTGAATGCAAAAATAGACATCCACCCCCCCGAATACTCGGGGGTTAGCAAAACTCCACTGTTTTGCTAGTGCAAGTACAAGTGCAAAAATACGAGCCATACAATACAAGTTCCAAGAACAATAATAATCAGGAATCCCCAAAAATCCAAAGTAACGAAAAGCACTTCCCGAGGCATAAGTTTAGTAAAACATTCCAAAAAAAAACCCGAAGGATCACAAATCAAGGGAAACAATTTATAAAACAGTTTAAAATGCCATCGAGAGTTTTAATAGAAAACCATTTAGGATTTCCGAATCCTTCTCTTTCCAAAATCAACAGGGTCACAACCCAAAGGTTTTATTTTCGCAATTAGAAACCCGACAACAATTCACAGGGCCAGAGCCCAACATCACGTGTCCTCAACGGACGTAAAATCAACGAAACATAATCACGCACGCGCATCGCTCAGACCGGACGATACCACCGACATCCCACTCGAGGCCTCGAAGGACCCTCCCGAGCTGGCTAGCGAAACAAATCACAACATCTCACGGTTGGATCAATCACTTGTTGCATCCTGGCCACATGATCGCATGCCATGTGCCACCGTCGATTAACTTTGGCGCTCACGGTTGGATCAATCACTTGTTGCATCCTGGCCACATGATCACATGCCATGTGCCACCGTAGTTTTCCTTAGGCTCTCACGGTTGGATCAATCGCTTGTTGCATCCTGGCCACATGATCACATGCCATGTGCCACCGTAGGCCCCGCCCACATTCACACAATCACACACATATCACAATGCAACAAAGATATCCAAATAATTCGCCCAGAGGCATCAACACTTAGCCAAACACCACGTCAAACCACAACGCACCGAAATGAAATAATATACGTCCACACGCAATACCAAGTGCAACATCAACACCAAACATATCCATAGAGTTCACATAGTCATTCTCAAACCACACCATTCACAAAACACACGCGTTTTGAAAGCAAGCCTTTAACAAGGTTAAACCGAATCTTTTGAAAGTTCAATTCAAACGACCAAACAAACACATTTAGACGATCACCAATTATCATATCCACAAAACAAGAATCATATGGACAAGGTACTTGCCTCGAATAATTAGACGATGACACGAACGGGACGGAAGAGTTGAACACGACCGCAAGGAACCGGCGGAAATGAACCTAACGATTCGGATAGCACAATCACAACCACTTCTAAACGATTACGGAAAAGGAATACACCCGGAAACCCGCCTACGATTCATGTATATTCGTATACAAACAACAACGAGGGCGGACCACAACCGAACCCTCTCGATTCCGTAAAAATCACGAAATATACCATGAATCCGTAGGGAAACTAAGAATACCAACAAGAATAATCATATTCATCATGAATCCATCAACAAAACGGAAAGAATCGGACAAAACCCCAAAATCCCCAATTATCCAAAAAGGTAGGGTTTTCAAGAGATATTACCTTGAGTGATTCAAGTATTAAGATCCGTAGAACACGCGTTAGATTGATTATCCGAGCCTCATAACCGAAAAGAAATGATGAAAATCGACCCCCGGATGAAGAACTCTCTCTCCCTCTATGTCTCTCTCTCGCGATGCTGTGTAAAATGGGGAAAAAAATGAGCTGCTCGCTCAAGACGACACATTTATAGGGTAACGCAGCAGAACCTATCGGCCGGCCTATCGGCCGATAGGCCCAACCGATAGCCATACGGAATGCCGACAGTAGGGTCTATCGACTTTATCTACCGAAAGGCTACCGGAAGTTCAAAAGTGAAGAAATTTACATATCGGCCGCCTATCGCCGATAGGCCCAACCGATACCCATACGTAATGCCGGCAGAGAGTCTATCGGCCCCCTATCGGCCGAAAGGCTCCTGGGAGTGCTCGGCCAAAAACTGAAACGACCATAACTCTCTCGTCCGGACTCCGATTGACTCACCGTTTGAACCATTGGGAAGCTAACTCGATGATCTATAATATTGCAAAGATTTATAATTTTTGGAGTTACCAAAAATTAATGATGATCTAACAAAGACGAACTCATACTTAGAAAAGTCGTTTAGTAATCCTGAATTCAACAAAACGACACCGAAACCCGAACCTGAATACGAACCGAAGACACGGTTACGAAGTACTCACAAAGACGAATCTAAGAGCTAGTAGAACACACAATTCCGACCACCCGAAGGCTCGAGATTCGACAACGGAAGGTAATTACCCCAAACTTTGGGAAATTACGAAAATGGCCCAAATGCCCGAAAATCACCATACGTGATCGAATAACCAAACCGAAGTTCACAACACGTCTAACAAAGTTAAACGGACTTGCGGGAAACTCAAAGCAATAGCTTTCGGTCGAGATTCGCAAGAATCGAACTCAAGTGCGGAAAAGTCGCTAAAAAGCACAGAACTCAACGAAACGACACCGAAACGAACTCGGATGTCAAAAAGTGTAGAATTAATCATTCTCAGAATGACGAAACGGTCATGAGCGAGTCGTCAAAACGGGCTCCGACCGAAAAAAAAAGAAATTACCGGAAATCGAAAATTGCGGATATTACACTACCCGACGAAGATTCCTGTCCGAAGACCGAAGACCGATGTTACGTACGTAAGGGCCGATCTTTAACGTACGTAATGACTCAGATATAGCGTACGTAATGACTCGGAGGATAACGTACGTAAGGATCAGTTTTATTTACTAAATTATTATCACATTAATTTCTTATGACACGACTCCCTCTCCATATCGTCAGGAAATCTCTCGGGGAACAAGACGTTGGCCACCGCCATATTCGCACCGATAATTACCTAACGACATCAAGGTATGTCATTGAAAGTTCGTCAATCATCACACCATCACAATACACGAATAACAAATGCGAACAATACAGTACAACCATATTATACAGAATATGTTTTATCGCAATGGAGTACATTTATTTATCAAATAGAAGAAATGGACGTAAGCGCCCAATGTAAAACAGCATGTAATACTGGTGGTATTACAAAATCATTGTTCATTCACATTTAAAATATTTGTAGAAATTTTTTATTCTCGCAAAATTAATTCTATTTATTCATATACTGTTTCTATATTTTAGCAACATATGTCTAAAATTCGTAAAAGCACTCATTGTTTAATATAATTAAATTACTGAAGATGTGTAAATGCTATGATAGAAGTTGTACCAAAAAGATACAAATGCGTATCATCTAAATTATATTAAAAAAACAAAAAATAGTAATATGGGAAATTGAATCCTTGGATATTCCATACCAACTGTAGTTTGAATCACGGAGACTATAAAGTTTTTTGTTTACTATTTAATTAGTCATGACTTATATGTTAACCCGGAAAATACGAGACTGACACATAAACAGCCAAATCACTAAAATATGACATGTGGTCGAAAAAGCATAAGAAGTAAGACAACATTACTAATTAGGGGCATAAACTTTTTCAAATTTTGCACTTATGGTAACAAATTTTTTTTTTGTATCATTTAGGGTATGAACTTGTTTCCGTCCAACCAAGTTAAGGTATCCGTGAATTTTTGTCAGTCAAATTTAACGGACTTACTTATCTGTCCGTTAAGTGACATGTGTCACCTTCTGATTGGTCCACGTGTCTCCGATTGGCCTTCTTCTTCTCCAGTCTTCTTCACCCATTTTTTTCATCCCTTTTTTTCCGGCCACCCTTTCTTTTCGGCCAAGTTTTTTTCCGGCAACCCTTTTTTTTCAGGCCAAGTACCTCCATTGATATATATATATATATATATATATATATATGAAGGGATCAAATGAGAATGAGATTTATTTTGAGAAATAAGAATACAGCTCAGCCCTTGATTGTATGTGATGGATGGTCTGGATTGTATGAATACTTGGATTCTTTCTTAATTAATGACTGGTTCCTCATTTCGTAAACTCATAATTAATATATAGAAAGAATTTTTTCCTCATTTCCTTCATTTAATCTGGATCAATAAAACTAGTTAAATCAATTGTATGGATGTATTCTCATTTCTTAACTAAAAATCTATTCTCCCTAAAATCCACCACACACACACACACACACACACACACACACATATATATATATATATATATATATGGATTGGTTCCGGTGAGAACCTTTCCTAGTGTGAGAAGTAGGAACCAATCTGAGCCATTAAATAATAAAATAAGGAAGGTCTAGATTTTGCCTCATCATCAAAGGAGATTGAGGGTGTGAATGATATTAATTAAGGAGAATGATAATTTTGTCCCTTCATAAATAATTTTTTTCCATTTAAAGTATAATAACTAATTCATTTATTATACATTTTAAATAAAATATATATCAACTTAATCGTCTTTCCATGATCAACAATTTAAGATGAATATTGCTATCTAAAAATAAAAAAAATAAAAAAGCAGTGTATTGTAATAATAAAAGCAGTGCGGATTATAGAGAAAAATGCAATACTTTATAGAATATACCAATATATTGCTCCATAGTGTATAAATGCACTACTTCACATTGTATAAATGCACTGGGTTCACAGTGTACAAAGTACTATTTGTAATACCCGGTTGTGAATTTATTAATTATCATTCAGTAATTGTCACTCAGAAATTTTTCACTCAGTAATAATCATGCACCATTCATATTCATTCAATTGTGTTCATCATTCGGCATACTTTAGAATCGAGTATCAGTTGTATTCGTCATTCATCACTGTTTGAGATCGAGACGAGAATGTTGTCATCATCATCATCATCATCATCATCATCATATTTTTGGTCATCTGTGTGTGAGATAGCGCACGCTACAAACTCTTTTTAGCACGCGCTAATGGAGTACAGGTAGCGCACGCTATGCATCAGCATTAGCGCAGGCTAGTGCAATTGAGGCAGATAGTCCAGTAGGTACTGGACTGAAATTGGAAATTCGTAGCGCACGGTATAAGTGGATAATAGCGTACGCTAATTGTACTGGTAGCGCACGCTAAGTTACAGGTGTAGTGCACGCTAACGCGAGCAAGCGGAGGACAGTGGGTTCTGGACTCCAATATACTGGACATCAACTATCAGGTAGCGCACGCTAACACAAGGTTAACGCACGCTAAGAGGAGGTGTTAGCGCACGCTATCAAGTTCGTAGCGCACGCTAACGCGGCATGTAGAGTTCACTGGACTACCCGGTGAACCCACTAGCGCACGCCAATCACAGGAGATAGCGCGCGCTAAGCTAGGTTTTGTATAAATAGGACACTTCACTCTTCATTCCGTCATTCCTTCATTTCTCAACCATTCTGGACGATTTTGGGTGATTCGTGTAGATCTTTCCGAGCTGCAATCATCTAGCATCATTTTAAAGCTCCTAGTTCAGATTAATCAACATTTAATCCGCTTCATCACTCCAAATCAAGGTAACTTTTCATTAAATCTTGAATTTCGGGATTTGAGGGCTTTTTTCTCGATCTCTTCGAGTTAGCTTGCTATCATGTTAGAATATGTTAAATATAGATTATCTACCTTAGATACTTATATTCTTACGGATTCATTGATGTAATTTTCGGAAGTTTTGAATATTTGGGGAATTGTTCAAGACCACCTTGGGTGTTGACTTTGGAATTTTGGGGTTTCAACTAGGTGTTATCGTAATCTCGAATGGAGTATTCCTATTGGATTATTGATGGTATTAATGATGTTTTGTTGGATTGAATCACTCATTGGAGGTTGGTTTTTGGTATAATTGGGATTAGTTGTAAACAATGGGAGATTGTTTACAACGTGTTTGTTTAAATGCCCCAATGAATTTTGGGTAGTGTTGTATCGACTTTTGAGTTGGTTGAGATCATGCTTGATTCGTATATTAAGCGAATTGTTGGTACTTGTGTTATTCAAGGTTGTTCGAGTGGTCGGTATTTCCATTAAGGACGTTGATCGTGGATGGACTTTCTCGCATTCGGTTTGCGGCAAGTTTTATACTTGTACTAGTCAATGAGATTAATGTTATCATATATGTGTATGAATATGTTGTATCATTCCGAGACTTGGTCTCTTCATAAGTTCATTGATATTAAGGGATCGTTCGATGCGATACTCTTCGACAATTATGCCAAATGTTTATTGTTGTTCATTAATGGCCGGTTCAAGGCATTAGGATACTCGTTGTTAATGTTATTGTCGATAGCCGGTCCGCGGTATCGATGTATCGATTGTTGTTGTTGATATTGATGTCGATCTAAAACATTGTTGTAATCATTGCTATTGATGTTGGTGTTTTGTTATTGATGTTGTTTGGGCCGATTGAAGGCATTGACGTATTCATTTCTCATCGCCGTCATCGGTAACCGATTAAAGGTACTGAGGCATTCATTGTACCATTGTTATCGATTGGCTGTCCTAAGGCAATCGAGGTATTGAGTCATTCATTGTATCATTGTTATCGGTTGGCCATTCTACGGCAATAAAGGTATTGAATCATGTGCTGCATCATTGTTATCGATTGGCCATTCTAACGCAATCGAGGTATTGAATTGGGACTATCGAGGATAGTTCCCATCCGTTGATCATTGTTATCGGTTGGCCATTCTAAGGCAATCGAGGTATTGAATTGGGACTGTCAAGGACAGTGCCCATCCGCGAGTTACTGTCGTCGTGTTGGCCAATTCAAGGCAGCACGCTATCATTCTTGTGAATTCGTCAATCTTAGGATCATTGACGTTTGTGATTAATTGTGTTTTGGAGGCTAGTCTCGGCTAGTGCTCATTATGGGTAAGTTTGGGGCTTGAACCTTCGCGGTTGGGTTCCCAACACCTACAGTTCAGTAGGTCACGGCCATTGGATGGCCCTCATTGTGATACGGCTTCGTTCCATGGCTTCGGCCCTCATTGTGATACGGCTTCGTGCCGTGGCTTCGGCCCTAATTGTGATATGGCTTCATGCCGTGGCTTCGGCCCTCATTGTGATACGGATTCGTGTCGTGGCTTCGTCCCTCATTGTGATACGGCTTCGTGTCGTAGCTTCGGCCCTCATTGTGATATGACTTCGTGCCGTTGCTTCAGCCCTCATTGTGATACGGCTTCGTGCCGTGGTTTCGGCCCTCATTGTGATACGGCTTCGTGCCGTGGCTTCGGCCCTCATTATGATACAGCTTCGTGCCGTGGCTTCGGCCCTCATTGTGATACGCTTCGTGTCGTGGCTTCGGCCCTTATTACCCTCATTGGTTTCAGGTGATTGTGATATTTGACAACTTCGGCTGAGTGGCTTTCAGGCCTTTGTGATGTCTTGGTATTTCCATTGGAGCCTTCGGGCATTATGATTCATATTTAATTCAGTTCTGGTTTAATTCATATTCGTATAATTCATTGTGGTGTTCTACAATTATAATTCGCCGTTGGCCATTTACGTTCTAACCTGTCGAACAGGTATTAATAGTGTGTCGTGGGCATAGTGTTTCACGAATGCTCGGTTCTTACCTTGGTTTGTGAGCATCTCGTATTATTATTATCATTGTACCGTTTCCTTCTGCCTTTGGATGCATATCATGTTATACATGTATTTGATGTTCATTATCTGGATGACTGATCCCGTGGGGGTGGAACATGTTTTCATGTTTTTAGGTGCTTGCGAGGAGAGAGTTGAGACACAGGGGCATGACGATGGCGACGAGGCATTCGAGCGATACTAGTCTGAGTTGGTCATGTTGGTCAGTCAGTTGGAGTGCTCTTCAGTTTGTTAGTCATTGTCATTTTATATTACCCGAGCAGATGCTCGTGGATGTTGTTGTATTTTTATTTTGGCCATGTAGACCCATCGTTGTCGTTGAAATTCCTCATCGAAATATTGTGTCGGATATCATAGTAGGGACCATGATTTCCCTTGTTGGTTAATTTGATGTATTTTAGTCGTTTTCGCCTGGTGGATCTTCTGGTGTGGGGTCCACGACACTGTAATAACCCAATAGGATTTGGGGGTATTACAGAAGATGGTATTAGAGATTTGGGTTGTGAGATATCCTGATATGTGAGTTATATGGCTGTACTGGTGCAGTAGTAGTGGGACTGTCAGGTTATGACAATCTGGACAGTCGGGTTTTGTGAGTCGTGAAATTTGTACGATTGCACGAGTCATTTATTCATCGAGTCGTCATCAATAAAGACTAGTATCGCAAGACCTCGAAGCTTTGCTATGACCTGTGTAAGGACTCGATTCTCTTTATGTTCATACATTCATTATGTCATTGATTATACATATTTTGTTGAAACCTATATGTGATATTAGTCTTACGATTGATTCATGACTAATTATTTTGGAGCACGTGTGACCTGTGCAAGCGATAAGGATCAACTCATTCATCAGTCAACAATTCTCAATCATCGTTTTTTATCTTGTCGATCATGTTAATTCATTAATCACTCAGTCAATCTCATTGCTCAATTGTTGATCTTGTGGATCGATTTATCAACCTTGTTAACTTGTTCAAGGTAATCATTTCAGGAATTTCATCATATAATCATGTCACCTCACTTGATCTTTCATGTGATCTTATCATATTCCGGCGTAATGTCGACGATCATTTTATTGCATTATTCATGCGTTCATTGTATTAGAGCGTGTATGCTCATTATTATCATTTCGTGACGTAATCATAATGCGATATTCATGCGGGATCTATAATCATCATGTGACTTTCCTGCTTCAGTATGGATAGAGTTGTCAGAGGACGCAGGGAAAGAGGCCGCAGTGCGGGCCGAAACCCAGGATCTCGTGTGAATACCCGTGCAAACGCGAGGGATAACATTGGTTCAACAGTTAGCGATGCTACTCATTCACTATCAGATAATCATTCACTGTCAGGGAGTCGTACCCGAGATGCAGCTCAATCAGAAAGTGTTCGGGTGGACCCATTCATATGTATGCAGGGCATGATGGCCCAGATGACTCGTATGACACGTTTGATGGAGACCATGCAGACCTCGATGGTTCGTGGTCCACTACAGCAGGGATTCCAGGTGCCGTTTCATGGACAGACTCGAGGAGTGAGTCAGATTGTTGGCGATATCTCTCGTCAGAGACCACCTACCTTTGAGAATTCGTCGGAACCAACTGATATTGTTCATTGGCTTGAGCATTTTGATAAACTCTTCGACATGGTTCAGTGTCCGGAAGAGAGTAAGGTGGTAGTAGCGGCTTACCACTTGAGTAAGGGTGCTTATTCTTGGTGGCTTTCTGTGAAACCCACCGATCATGATTGTGTTTGGAGTGAGTTCAAGACTCTCATGTTAGAGAGGTATTATCCGGCTCCACTTCGTGAGGCCTAGTTATCAGTGATTTTAAACCCCGAACCCGTCAAGGATGAGGGTGTTATTATCATTACTGAGAAGTTTCAGGGACTTCTTCAGTTTGGTTCGTCTGTTATCCGTAATGAGGTGGATAAGATCAAATATTTTAGCAAGAGTCTAAATCCGCAGTTGAGGATGCAATTGTTCAATCACAATTGTAATTCACTTAGTGAGTTCATCGAGAAGGCTCTTGAAGCAGAGCTTTTGATCAAGGAGCTTACTCAGAAGTACCTTCAGTTTCTTCTGGTGGGAGGACTAGGATGTCGGTTCGTTCAGAGGGACATCGGGCTCCGGTGTCCAAGAGGTCATTTGCTAGTCGCCTTCGTGCTGGGAAAGCATCTTCCTCTCAGAAGACGAGTTCGACTGTTGTTTGCTTTAACTGTGATTCATCAGGGCACGTTAGTACTCGGCGTACGGTGCCAACTATTGTTTGTTTTCTGTGTGGGAGCCAGGGACACCTATGCTGTAGGAGTTCTAGTGCCGGTAGATCTCTAGAGGGCTCACAAGCCTCGAGGGATTTTGTTACTCCAGCCCGTGCATCATCCAGGGGGTCCTATCAGACTTCGAGAGCCAGAGGTAAGGACATTCATCACCGGTTTTAAACAAGTTAATTCTTGCTCGGTAATAGGATAATCATTCATTTCATTGTCGTTCATTCATTCATATAATTCATTCATCATACATCAATCATGTTGAGACTTGTAATTATCAAACTAGTCATTAAATTCACGAGGAACAACGGTTCCAATCACTTCATTTGAGCTATCACTCATTGCGTTATTAGTTCACATCGGTGAGTCATTCTTGATCCTTGTCGGATTTCAAGTCATTCATCATTCATCGTAGTCACTCTCATTTTTGTGACCTTTCGGGATCATATTAAGCGGTGAGTTCAGATTTGGGTCTTCCTTGAATCGATGCGATCGAGGGGATCGATGATCTGGAGGATATCGATGTTGGGTACATTTGAGATGTAGCCTTGTTTTTCAGATTACTGTTTAACTTAATCTGTATTGTAGTATTGTGGTTGTGAATCATCTGTTGTTGTTTTATCTTATAACTATGGTAATTGAGAATCTTGAGATTTGGGTCATTTGTTGGGATTTCTTCCCTTTGGTGTTGTACCCAAGATTTCGTGATAATCTAGGTAATTGTTCATTGTGATTCGAGACGTCAAGTCATGAGAACTTTGGAGTATGATTGATATGGTTCCGAGGACTATATGTACGTTGTTGCTTTTCTTTTAAGGCGTAAGTCAGTGCTTGCATGGGCGTCCGATGCCGATGAGGATGGGGAAGTATACACCGATGGATTGTAGACATGTACAATGAGCAGCTCCCTCGGGATGTGTACGCCAGTGTTTTGAATCATGCTGTGGGTACGACTTTCTGGATGGTCTCCGGCGGAGTGTTTCCGCATTGAGGAGTATTCCTGGAGATGTTGTTTTCTGATCCTGATGGATAGTTCATATCCCGAGCTGTGTACCCTTAGTTTCGGGGATGAAACTCTTTTTAAGGGAGTATGTAATACCCGATTGTGAATTCATTGATTATCATTCAGTAATTGTCACTCAGAAATTTTTCACTCAGTAATAATCATTCACATTCATTCAATTGTGTTCACCGTTCGGCATACTTTAGAATCGAGTATCAGTTGTTATTCGTCATTCATCACTATTTGAGATCGAGACGAGAATGTTGTTATGATCATCATCATCATCATATTTTTGGTAGTCTGTTTGTGAGATAGTGCACGCTATGTACTCTTGTTAGTGCGCGCTAATGGAGTACAGGTAGCGCACGCTATGCATCAGTATTAGTGCACGCTAGCGCAATTGAGGCAGACAGTCCTGTAGGTACTGGACTGAAATTGGAAATTCGTAGCGCATGGTATAAGTGGATAATAGCGTACGCTAATTGTACTAGTAGCGCACGCTAAGTTATAGGTGTAGCGCACGCTAACGCGAGCATGCGGAGGACAGTGGGTTCTGGACTCCAATATACTGGACATCAACTATCAGGTAGCGCACGCTAACACAAGGTTAACGCACGCTAAGAGGAGGCGTTAGCGCACGCTACCAAGTTCATAGCGCACGCTAACGCGGCATGCAGAGTTTACTGGACTACCCGGTGAACCCGCTAGCGCACGCTAATCACAGGAGATAGCGCGCGCTAAGCTGGGTTTTGTATAAATAGGACACTCCACTCTTCATTCCGTCATTCCTTCATTTCTCAACCATTCGAGGCGATTTTGGGCGATTCGCATAGATCTTTCCGAGCTGCAATCATCTAGCATCATCTTCAAGCTCCTAGTTCAGATTAATCAACATTTAATCCGCTTCATCACTCCAAATCAAGGTAACTTTTCATTAAATCTTGAATTTCGAGATTTGAGGGTTTTCATCCCGATCTCTTCGAGTTAGCTTGCTAGCATATTGGAATATGTTGAATATGGATTATCTACCTTAGATACTTGTATTCTTATGGATTTATTGATGTAATTTTTGGAAGTTTTCAATATTTGGGGAATGGTTCATGACCACCTTGGGTGTTGACTTTGGAATTTTGCGGGTTTCGACTTGATGTTGTCGTAATCTCGAATGGAGTATTCCTATTGGATTATTGATGGTATTAATGATGTTTTGTTGGATTGAATCACTCATTGGAGTTTGGTTTTCAGTATAATTGGGATTAGTTGTAAACAATGGGAGATTGTTTACAACGTATTTGTTTAAATGCCCCAATGAGTTTTGGGTAGTGTTGTATCGACTTTTGAGTTGGTTGTGATCATGCTTGATTCGTATATTAAGCGAATTGTTGGTACTTGTGTTATTCAAGGTTGTTCGAGCGACCGGTATTTCCATTAAGGATGTTGATCGTGGAAGGACTTTCTCGCCTTCAGTTTGAGGCAAGTTTTATACTTGTACTAGTCAATGAGATTAATGTTATCATATATGTGTATGAATGTTTTGTATCATTTCGAGACTTGGTCTCTTCATAAGTTCATTAATATTAAGGTATCGTTCGATACGATACTCTTAGGCAATTATGCCAAATGTTTATTATTGTTCGTTAATGGCCACTTCAAGGTATTATGATACTCGTTGTTAATGTTATTGTCGATAGCCGGTCCGCGGTATCGATGTATCAATTGTTGTTGTTGATATTGATGTCGGTCTAAGACATTGTTGTAATCATTGCTATTGATGTTGGTGTTTTGTTATTGATGTTGTTTGGGTCGATTGAAGGCATTGACATATTCATTTCTCATCTCCGTCATCAGTAACCGATTAAAGGTATCGAGGCATTCGTTATACCATTGTTATCGATTATCCGTCCTAAGGCAATCGAGGTATTGAGTCATTCATTGTATCATTATTATCGGTTGGCCATTCTAAGGCAATCGAGGTACTGAATCATCCGCTGCATCATTGTTATCGGTTCGCCATTCTAACGCAATCGAGGTATTGAATTGGGACTGTCGAGGATAGTTCCCATCCGTTGATCATTGTTATCGGTTGGCCATTCTAAGGCAATCGAGGTATTGAATTGGGACTGTCGAGGACGGTGCCCATCCGTGAGTTACTATCGTCGTGTTGGCCGACTCAGGGCAGCACACTATCATTCTTGTGAATTCGGCAATCTTAGGATCATTGCCGTTTGTGATTAATTGTGTTTTGGAGGCTAGTCTTGGCTAGTGCTCATTATGGGTAAGTTTGGGGCTTGAAACTTCGCGGTTGGGTTCCCAACACCTACAGTTCAGTAGGTCACGGCCATTGGACGACCCTCATTGTGATACGGCTTCGTGCCGTGGCTTCGGCCCTCATTGTGATACGGCTTCGTGCCGTGGCTTCGACCCTCATTGTGATATGGCTTCGTGCCGTGGCTTCGGCCCTCATTGTGATACGGCTTCATGCCATGGCTTCGGCCCTCATTACCCTCATTGGTTTCAGGTGATTGTGATATTTGACAGCTTCGGCTGAGTGGCTTTCAGGCCTTTGTGATGTCTTGGTATTTCCGTTGGAGCCTTCGGGCATTGTGATTCATATTTAATTCAGTTATGGTTTAATTCATATTCGTATAATTCATTGTGGTGTTCTACAATTATGATTCGCCATTGGACATTTACGTTCTAACCTGTCGAACAGGTATTAATAGTATGCCGTGGGCATAGTGTTTCACGAATGCTCGGTTCTTACCTTGGTTTGTGAGCATTTCGTATTATTATTATTATCATTGTACCGTTTCATTCTGCGATGGAACAATTCGTCGAACATTACTAGGGTATTGTTGGGTATAAGTGATGAACAACGGAAAAATCGAAGTTTAAAACCACAAATCCTTAATAAAAACGAAGGATTACAAGTATACGATTGAAGTCTAGCAATAATCCAAGATAGTTCGGATTAAAAGAGTCTAATCAAAAGAAATCCCCAAAATTTCCCCAAAATCTCAAAACAAGGGTTTCAAAGATTCTTACCTTGATTCGGATGGCGGAAAATGTCAAGAACTTGAAGAATCCGCGCAAGGAATGTAAGGATGTTAGTGGATGATGATATTTGGTCGAAACCGGCCCTAACCCTCGTCTGGAATCGCTCAAAGCCGAAGAGAAGAAATAAGGATGGAAAATGACGAAGTTGGGCTGTTGCTGTCCTATTTTAATAATATATTGTTACCGCACGCTAACCACCAAAGCATAGCGCACGCTAACGGGGACCGCAAGCAGTCCAGAAGCAGTCCAGCGTCTCTAGCGTGCGCTAGACATGTTTAGCGTGCGCTAAATACTACCCGATAGCGTACGCTATTGAAGCCTTAACGCACGCTACCTGAAGATCAGTGTACAGAATATGAATTCAGAACCACCACTGCCCAGTACACTGAAATCGTTAGCGCACGCTACAAACTCCAAGTTAGCGTACGCTAATCACGCAATGATAGCGCACACAAGGAATCAAGGAGTAGCGTGCGCTACTCACGCAGCAGTTTAGTACTGCTCAGATCAGTACACTGTTGCAGACATTACGAAAATCGAAATGCAAAGCAAGGCCAGAATCCAGAAACACAAACACGGAATATTCAATACGATAGAGCTAAGCGTTGAAAGAAAATACAATTCCGACCACCGGAGAGTCCGCAATGCGACAAAGAAAGTGAAATTCCCTAAACTTATAGGAAATTACAAAAATGGCCCATGCGCCCGAAAATCACGATACGACGTCGGATTAACAAACCGAAAGTCTCAACATGACTAACTCAACCATACAAACTTAGGCAAACCAGGAAACAGTGAAAACGAACGAGTTTTTACGAGAATCGAACGTACATGCGACAAGATATAATTCAAGATAAAATTACGTAAAAACATCCTCGAAACTCGTAGAAACGGAAAAATCCCAAGAACAAAATAGGTTCAGAATTCCAAAACAGTAACAAGAGAGTCGTCCGAAACGAACATACCCCAAAAATAGAAATTACCAAAAATAGAAAGTACGGATATTACATTCTCTCCCCCTAAAAATAAGTTTCGTCCCGAAACTTACAAAGCGAATAACTCGGGGTATCTCGACTGCATACTCTCTTCCGTCTCCCACGTGGCTTCCTCGGATCCATGCCTCGACCACTGAACTTTAACCAAGGGAATGGTTTTGTGCCAAAGTTGCTTCACCCGACGCTCTAAAATCTGAATCGGCCTCTCCTCGATGGTAATGTCGGGTCCCAACTCGATCTCTCCAAAATTGATAATATGGCTAGGGTTTGGTATACTTCCTAAGCTGGGAAACATGAAATACGTTATGTACGTGACTCAAGGATGGCGGCAAGCCTAACCGATATGCAAGTTCTCCAACTTTCTCTAAAATCTCGAATGGTCCAATATATCTCGGACTAAGTTTACCCTTCCGACTGAAGCGGTAAACTCCCCGTGTCGGCGACACCTTAAGCAAGACATGATCTCCCAACTCAAACTCCAACGGCCGGTGATGCGTATCGGCATAAGACTTCTGCCAACTCTGGGCCGTCAACAACCTATCGCGAATAAGAACAATCTTCCCTCTCGTCTCAACTACCATATCGGGTTCGGTACCAATCAGCTCGGACGCATCGTCCCAACACAACGGCGATCTGCACCTCCTCCCATACAATGCCTCAAATGGTGCCATTTTGATCGAGGCATGCCAACTATTGTTGTACGTGAACTCGATCAATGGCACGTGCGACTCCCAATCATCCTTCCAATCTAGGGCACAGGCTCTCAACATATCCTCCAGCATCTGGATCGTCCGCTCTGACTGACCGTCAGTCTGAGGGTGGTAAGACGTACTGAGTCTCAACTCAGTCCCCAAAGCTCGATGAACAACTTGCCAAAAATGTGATACAAACCGGCCATCTCGATCCGAAACAATACTCCTACGAGTCCCATGCAATCTCATGATCTATGCAATAAATACTCGTGCCAGCCTCTTCAGCCCCCAAGTGTCCTTAATACTCAGGAAATGAGCTGATTTGGTTAGTCGATCGATAATAACCCAAATCATGTTCATTCCAGTCCGAGTCCTAGGCATCCCGGTAATGAAATCCATAGAGATGTCTTCCCACTTCCATTCCGGAATGGGAAGTGGTCATAGCAACCCCGCGGGCCGCTGATGCTCAATCTTAACCTGCTGACAGGTCAAACACTTCGCCTCAAACTCATTAACGTCCATCTTCAAATTGCTCCACCAGTAATTACTCCTCATATCCTTGTACATTTTGCTCGTACCAGGATGTATGGAGTAAGGCGTAGTATGAGCCTCACTCAGAATCTTCTGCCTCAACTCAAAGTCATTCGGTACACATAATCTGCCGCGAAATCTCAAAACTCCGTCATCCTGAATCACAAACACAGGGGCTTTCCCCTTCCTCACATCCTCCCTCAACTGGACCAAAAATGGATCATCATACTGTCTCGCCTTGATATCATCAATCAAGGACGAAGTGATCTCCAACGCACATAACTGACCCTGAACTCTCTGAACCCAAACCTAGATATTCTGACAAATCAAATCCCGCTGGATCCCGCTCTGTGGTGTAAGTAACTCTAACATCTGTAACGCCATCAGTTTCCGGCTCAACGCATCAGCCACTACGTTAGCCTTACCCGGATGATAAAGTATCTCGAGGTCGTAATCTTTAATTAGCTCCAACCACCTATGCTGCCTCATATTTAACTCTTTCTAACTGAAGATATACTTCAAACTCTTATGATCTGTAAAAATCTTACACGACGACCCATAGAGATAATGCCTCCAGATATTTAAGGCGAAAACGACCGCAACTAACTCCAAATCATGCGTGGGGTAATTTACCTCATAAGGTTTCAACTGGTGGGACGCATAAGCAATAACCCTATCTCTCTGCATCAAAACACATCCGAGCCCGAGGCCTGAAGCATCACTATACACCACAAAGTCCTCGTTCCCCTGAGGCAATGCTAAAATGGGTGCGGTAGTCAATCGTCTCTTCAACTCGTCAAAACTATCCTGTCTATCTACGGTCCACTCGAACTTCTGAGTTTTCTGGAGTAACTGAGTGAGCGGTCTAGCAATCTTAGAAAACCCCTCAATGAATCTACAATAGTAGCCTGCAATTCCCAGAAAACTTCTCACTTCCTTCACATTCTTGGGCGGTTCCCAAGCCATCACCGCCTCTATCTTCTGTGGATCTACCCGAACTCCCTCCGCTGAAATCACGTGCCCGAGGAACATCACTTCCTTGAGCCAAAACTCACATTTAGAGAACTTCGCGTACAACTGCTCAGTTCTCAAAGTGTCCAACACAATCCGGAGATGTAAAACATGCTCCTCTCGACTCCGGGAATAGATAAGGATGTCGTCGATAAAGACGACTACGAATTTGTCCAGATACTCGATAAAAACTTTGTTCATTAACTGCATGAACACTGCTGGGGCATTGGTTAGACCGAAAGGCATAACCACAAACTCGTAATGGCCATATCTCGTCCGAAAGGCAGCTTTCGGTATATCGCTGTCCCGAATCCTCAACTGGTAGTAGCCCGATCGTAAATCACTCTTCGAAAAGACTGTCGCTCCCTAAAGCTGATCAAACAAGTCGTCGATCCAGGGAAAAGGGTACTTGTTTTTGATGGTCAACTTGTTTAATTCTCGGTAGTCGATGCATAAACGAAGCGTTCCATCCTTATTCTTAACAAAAAGTACGGTCGCACCCCAAGGCGATGCGCTCGGTCGAATATATCCTTTATCTAACAATTCCCCCAACTGTTTCTTCAATTCTAACATATCCGACGGTGCCATACGGTATGGCGCTCGAGAAACGGGAGCCGCATTCGGCTCAAGATCAATAGGAAACTCAACCTCTCGCTGTGGTAGTAATCCCGGCAAGTTATCTGGAAATACGTCGGGGTACTCGCTGACAACTGGAATCGACGACATGTCGACTCCGCCATCCTCCGCCTGCAGAGCGTAACACCAATAGCCGACACAACCCTGATTCAGAAGTTTCATCGCCTTTAATGCGCTAATCACATTTCCCGATCTACTCGCTTTACAACCAATGAGAGTATGCTCGGTGCCGTCCTCGGCCATTATCGAGATGGTACGAGTCCGATAGTTCATGATAGCACCGTGACGATCCAACCGATCGTCCCCGAGGATCAAATCCTCACCCTTAAGGTCTATAACAATGAGATTCGAAGGCCAATCTCGGCTGCCGATCCTCACTGGACAATCCCTAACTTCACGGTCCCCAACCATACGATCCCCGCTAGGCGTACCCAGTACAAACGGTTCACACTCGAACAAGCAGTCAATACCAATACGACACACACAATCCGAAGCAATAAAAGAATGAGTAGCACCCGAATCGAAAAGCACCGAAACTGGATGAGAAAGGATCTGAGTGGTACCTGACGCCACTGGAACGTCTGCCTCCTCCGTGCGCCTCATATGATATAACCGAGGGTGGACTGAGCCCGAACTAGATGCAGCTCGGCGGTCCGGCTGACCCAGGCCCCTACCACGGCCCGAACTCTGAGGAACATGAGTAACTGGAGTCTTCTGATCAATACCGTGCTCTCTCTGAGCGGTTGTGGTAGTCGAAGCTCTGGCATCCCTGGTGGCTTTCTCACAATGTGCTGCTCCCCGGTCTGCCCGCAAGTAACGCAAGTAACTGGAGGAGAAGGGCAATCCTTCATCAGATGCTCATATTGGTTGCAGTTAAAACAAACCCTGCCACCAGAAGCAATGGACTGGACTGAACGATTACCCTGAGATCCTCCAGCCAGATGAAATGGCCTCTTCCCAGGTGTAGGGGCAGACTATGCTCTCGAAAATCGGCCACTCTTGCCGGCTGAAAAACTGCCAGCCGTTTTCTGTTTCTTGGCCTCGGAATTCAACTCTGATTCCGGTGCAGCCATCTCGATCGCTAGGGTGCGATCGTGATACTCCTTCAAGGTGGCACACATGAGCGGTGCCATACTCTGCCTGATATGCGGCTTCATGCGCATATTGAAATAACGGATCTTGTCGGCCTCGATCCTCACCTGATCTTTCATGAATCCTAACTGCTGATTATAAGTGATGATGGCCTAAGAAATCGGCACATCGTGAGGTGTAGCAGTGAAGAATTCCACAATCCTGCGCTCCTTGACTGGCGGTGGACAATATTCGGCTTCCATCGTAGCTTTAAATTCCTCCCAAGTGGCCTGACGGTCTCTAGGCGTCACAGCCTCCCACCATTCCGCAGCTTCCTTATCCAGGAGGTACTGAGCAATATGTACCCTCCTGTCATCGGTACAAGCTACGGCATCAAAAGTCCTGCCCAACTGAAAGAGCCAATTCTCCCAACCGAGGGAGTCAGAAGAACCAGTGAAACGAGGGGGTGCATCTTAGTTACTATATGAAGCCATTTACTAGCTTCGTCCTCTGGAGTCGGGGGCGGATTTTGGCGTCCACCCTGAGCTATCTGAGTGAGTTGGGCTACCAACTGCTGAAGTACAGTAGTAGCCCCGTCGTCGGCGTTATTACCCGACGGCATTGAATGAGAAGACGAATCCGCAGAGGACTGAGAAAGTGAGCCTTCCTCGTTATTAGCACCACGACCACGGCCTCCGCCGCATCCCCTAGCTGGTCTACCGCGACCTCTCAACATACTGAAGAAAATATGAAAAGAACAACATCAGAAAAAATTCACAATTCACAATTCTGAACAACGCAAGAAAACGAATTACAGAAGTGTAAGAGTTCGAAGAGACTTACAACCACGGGTCGCACGAAAAGACGGTAGCACAATGATATTAGGCTCAACGACTGACTCTAACAACATAACTGACAGACCCAAAATTAACCGACAGCCTAGGCATTCAAAACCTAAGGCTCTGATACCATAAATGTAACACCTCAATTCACGAATGGGACATTACACGCCGTAGAAGCCTCATGAGGTCTACCAAGCTAACACATGACACACATGAAAAAAATCCAAAGACACAATAATCAATGTAAAAATGGGGCCTTGGCCTCGACCAAAACGTTTTAATAGACGTACGTGAAAATATAAGTCAATTCCATATCATTGCCCACGCAGGGGACTTTAACCGAATATAATAAAACCAGTCAAATTCCAACAGACAAACAATATAAATGACCGAACATAATTAAAGACTCGAGCCTCATAATCATGCCAACCCATCCTTTGCGTGCATATCATGTGCCTGCTCCTCAGCTCTTACGGTACGTGAAATGCATAAGACGCATTTCCCCCATTTAAGGGGTTAGCATTCGAATAGCTAGTGCAAGTACACAATTACACAACATTATATACAAATACGATTTTTACACAGTCATCTCAATCAGAAATCATTTGCCATAGATATTCCGGAATACTACATTGGCAATCAAAACAGTTATCAATTCATCACGATATCATAAAATCACAACTGGTGTCCCGTGGCCATACCCCTTAGTATCGACCTCCAGACATCCCGTCGAACGCTCCAGGTGGGACACCACTTCCGTGGCCGTACCCCTTAGTATCGACCCCCAGACATCCCGTCGAACGCTCCGGGTGGAAGTTCAACCACACACGCACCCAAGTCCACTTCCGCGGCCGTACCCCTTAGTATCGACCCCCAGACATCCCGTCGAACGCTCCGGGTGGAAGGAACACAACGCACGCACCTGAAAACCACAATTTATCATTCATTTTGAAAATGTAACATACATAACGGAATGTAATACATGTACTTGCCTTGGTTAGCATGACGTGAAGGAAAACGGTGAACGAAAAGGTTTTGGCTCGAATAACCTTCACAAATCCAATCCTAACACAATAATGGTATGCAACCAATCTCAATATTACGAAAACGTAGGAATACATCCTAGTTCGACCCGCTGGAACAATTCGTCGAACATTACTAGGGTATTGTCGGGTATAAGTGATGAACAATGGAAAAATCGAAGTTTAAAACCACAAATCCTTAAGAAAAATGAAGGATTACAAGTATACGATTGAAGTCTAGCAATAATCCAAGATGGTTTGGATTAAAAGAGTCAAATCAAAAGAAATCCCCAAAATTTCCCCAAATTCTCAAAACAAGGGTTTCAGGGATTCTTACCTTGATTCGGATGGCAGAAAATGTCAAGAACTTGAAGAATTCGTGTAAGGAATGCAAGGATGTTAGTGGATGATGATATTTGGTCGAAACCGGCCCTAACCCTCGTCTGGAATCACCCAAAGCCGAAGAGAAGAAATAAGGATGGAAAATGACGAAGTTGGGCTGTTGCTGTCCTATTTAAATAATACATTGTTAGCGCACGCTAACCACCAAAGCATAGCGCGCGCTAACAGGGACCGCAAGCAGTCCAGAAGCAGTTCGGCGTCTCTAGCGTGCGCTAGACATGTTTAGCGCGCGCTAAATACTACCCGATAGCGTACGCTATTGAAGCCTTAGCGCACGCTACCTGAAGATCAGTGTACAGAATATGAATTCAGAACCCCCACTGCCCAGTATGCTGAAATCGTTAGCGCACGCTACAAACTCCAAGTTAGCGTACGCTAATCACACAATGATAGCGCACGCAAGGAATCAAGGAGTAGCGTGCGCTACTCACGCAGTAGTTCAGTACTGCTCAGATCAGTACACTGTTGCAGACATTACGAAAATCGAAATGCAAATCAAGGCCATAATCCAGAAACACAAACACGGAATATTCAATACGTTAGAGCTAAGGGTTGAAAGAAAATACAATTCCGACCACCGGAGAGTCCGCAATGCGACAAAGAAAGTGAAATTCCCTAAACTTATAGGAAATCCCAAAAATGGCCCATATGTCTGAAAATCACGATACGACGTCGGATTAACAAACCGAAAGTCTCAACACGACTAACTCAACCATACAAACTTATGCAGACCAGGAAACAATGAAAACGAACGAGTTTTACGAGAATCGAACATACATGCGACAAGATATAATTCAAGATAAAATTACGTAAAAACATCCTCAAAAGTCGTCTAAACGGAAAAATCCCAAGAACAAAATAGGTTCAGAATTCCAAAACAGTAACAAGGGAGTCGTCTGAAACGAACATACCCCAAAAATAAAAATTACCAAAAATAGAAAGTACGGATATTACAGCGCATGCTACCGTTGCGAACAGAGGGTACTGGATTACCCAATACACCAATTAGCGCACGCTACGCACAGGAGCTAGCGCACGCTAAACTAGGGTTGCTATAAATAGGACAGTTCAATCTTTTCTTCATCATTCTTCATTTCTTTTCATTCCTTCGTCGGTTCCGGGCGATTTGGAGCTTCTTGAGAAGTGTTCTTCGAGGTGCAATCATTTATAAACATCTCCAAGCTTATAATTCGGAGTAATCATCATTTCATCCTCTTCCAAACATCAAATCGGAGGTAAATATTTCTTGAATCAAGAATTTTTGGATTTTGAGTATTTTCCTTTCGATCTCTTCGTGTAAGCTTGGTTTTAAGTTGGAATATTTTAGATATAGATTATCTACCTTGGATACATGTTTTCCTATGGATTATTCAATGTATATTTCGGATTTCATGAATTGTTGGGGTTTGATCCAAGAACACATTGGAGTTGACTTTGATATTTGGGGGTTTTCGATTAGATGTTGTCGTTAACTCGAATTGTAGATTCCTATTGGATTATTGATATCATCGGAGGTGTTTTGTTGGATTGAACTACTCATTTTGGAGTTGGTTTCGATATATTCGTGATTGGATATTATAAAAGGATGTATGTTTGCTAAGTATTCGCTAGAATGTCTCAATGAGTTTGGATATTGTTGTATCGACGTTTGAGTTGGTTTTAATCGTGTTTGATACGTATATTGAGCGTTTGTTGGTAATTGTCATTCAAGGTTGTTCGAGCGATCGACATCCCTTTTAGGACGTTGTTCGAGGAAGGACATCCTTCACCGGCGTTGAGTAAGTTAATTCTTACTCGGTTAAAAGGATATTCATTCCTTTCGTTGTTGTTCATTCATAATCATAATTCATTCATAATGTATTAACCGTATTGAGACTTGTAATTGTCAATTAATCACTTCATTCGCGATGAATGACGGTTCCAATCATTTCATTGAGCTTTCATTCATTTCACTATCATTTCATCTCGGTGAGTCATTCTTGTCTTGAATTTGTCGGATTGTTATTCATTATTATTTTTCATGGTCATTTCTTGCCCATATGACCTTCTGGGTTCATATTGCGTGGCCGGGTGGGGATGTGTGGAATTTTTAGTCAGGCACGTGATGGTCATGTGTTGGGTTATTGGACTGTGCACACGGTAACGTACCTCCATTAGACTAATTAGGTACAAGGACGGGTGTGTCCGGACATTCGTCTTGTGCACTTGCACATACCATTACGGGCGTACTATTATGCCTCTCTTCAGCATTATTTCACAATTAAGATATATCATGATTGTGTTTATTCAACTCTTGAGGATTGTTGTTCTGTGTAACTGACCCCGTTGAGGGATGTTGTTTTCAGGTCATGGCAAGGCTAAGGCACGGGAAGAGAACATTTACGGCGAGGAGTCCCAGTGATACTAGTAGTGGCCCCCAATCCTTTTTCATTCACTCGTGTTTTCTTCATTTTATTTCCGCTGCAGACTTTCGGTTGAATATTTATTTCATTCAGTGTTGTATATTTTATCTTCATATAAAATATACATGTATTCTGTATTATCTTGGGTGTGTTGTAATGAAACTCCTCATCGGAGTAATTGATAATGTAATGTGGTTCGGTACTATAATTATATTATTTAATTCATAAATTTTCATTCGCCTGGTGGGTCCCAGTCGGGGGTCCACGACACTATAATATCCGCCTAATTTGGGGTGTTACAGAGTTGGTATCGGAGCGTGGTTTTGAATACTACCTTCCGAGTCATGTATCATTTGAAATCATCATTCATCAGACTAGTATCCTTGGACTTTCGCGTCATGTGTGACCTGTGCAAGAGCCGAGCCCCTCAGACAAAGAACAGTAATATTTATGACGCCATAGTATAATTTCTGGCAATAAGAATCACTTAGTCATCATTCAACAGTCAACAATCCTCTTTCATCATTTTCATTTTTGATCAAGTCGATCATGCTAATTTATTAATCACTCACTTCATTTCATTGTTTAGTTGTTGATCTTAAGGATCATATCATTAATCTTGTTAACTTGTTCAAGATAATCATTTCAAGAATTTCATCACATAATCACGTCACTTCAGTTGATCATTCATGTAATCATTGTGTTTGAGTGCGTATGCTCATTTTCATTATTTCATAACGTAATCATAATGTGATATTCATGCGAGATATATAATTATCATATGACTTTCCACTTCAGTATGGAAAGAGCTGGCAGAGGACGCGGGGGAAGAGGCCGTGGTGCGGGTCGAAACCCGAGAGCTCGTGTGAATACATGCGCGAACGCGAGGAATAATGCAAATTCATCGAGCAGCGACGCTGCCACTCATTCACCCAGAAATGATCACTTACTGTCAGGGAGTCGTACCCGGGACACAGCTCAATCAGAAGGTGTTCGGGTTGATCCACTCGCTTTTATGTAGGGCATGATGGCCCAGATTACTCAAATGGCATGCATCATGGAGATGATGCAGAACTCAGCTACTCAGAATCAACAGGCTCCTCCGCCGCCACCTCAGGGGCAAGAGAGGGGTGTAAGCAGTATCATTGGCGACATCTTTCCCCAGAGGCCACCTACTTTTGAGGGCTCATCTGAGCCGGTGGATATTGTTCACTGGCTTGAGCATTTCGAGAAGTTGTAAGCTATGGTGGAGTGTCCCGAAGGGCACAAAGTTTCAGTTGCGGCTTACTATCTTGGTAAGGGCACACATTCATGGTGGTTATCGTTGAAGCCCACCGACGGATCTTGTACTTGGGATCAATTTAGGACTCTCATGATGGAGAGGTATTATCCGGCCCCACTCAGGGAGTCCAAGTTGTCAGAATTACTCACTCTCGACCTCTCAGCAGACGATGATGTTCTCGCCATTGCCGAGAAATTTTAGGAGCTACTTCCTTTCGCCTCGTCCATTATTCACTCTGAGGCGGACAAGATCAAATATTTCAGCAAGAGGTTGAAGCCTCGTATGCGGATGCAGTTGCTTAATCACAATTGCACCACTCTGGCTGAATTCATTGAGAAAGCTCTTACTTATGAGCTTACTGCTAAGGAGATTGCTAAGCAACAACCTTCATCTGCTGGCAAGAAGTCAAAGAATCGTAATCAGTCTGACGGTAGTCAGTCCACTTTCAAGAAACCTCATGCGGGCTCTACTTTTTCTAAGCGACCTCCTATGGTGCCTAGACCCGCGGAATCTCAGTCACGAGCGGCCAGTTTGGCCATCACCTATTTCAACTGTGAAGAACAGGGTCATTTCAGCACCAAGTGTCCGAGGCAGACTGTCACATGCCATAACTGTGGGATTGCTGGGCATAAGGCCCATTTTTACCGAAGAGACTCTAAACCTACTCCGGCATCATCTCAGGCCCCAAGACATTCAGCGGTACAGAATCAGGCCACTCAGTCTGCATCGTTCAAGATGACATGAGAAAATAAAGGCGGAGCCAAGAGCTATCAGACGGGAGCGTCCGGTTCGGGGGCCGGCAAGCCCCAAATTTATGAGATGAAGAAGACTGACGATCCAGAGGCCCGGATGATCTCAGGTACACTCGATATTCTATCTCAACCTGTGTGTACCCTTTTTGATACTGGTGCATCGCATTTATTCATTTTCTAGTCATGTTTGAGTAGACTACGTCTGGGTAGTGCTACTAGTTGTGAGCCTTATGTCATTGGTCTACCTGATGGTAGAAGAATTATCGGGAATCATGAGATTAAGGATTATCCGATTCAGCTTCATGGCCGTGATTGGTTAGCAGACCTAATCGTGGTAGATCTACCGAGAGACGATGTCATCCTGGGTATTGATTGGATGGATCGTCACGATGCCGTCATTAGTGTCCGTAAGCGTATGGTCACTATCATTTTAGACGATGGGGTCGAATGTGTATTTCAGGGAAGTAATCCCAGTTGTTCTGGGAGAGTCATCAACTTGATGAAAGCAGTGAAATTACTCAGTCAGGGGTGTATCGGTTATTGGTGCTATATGACCAAGACCGAGGAACCATCAGTAATGTTGACAATATTCCTGTAGTGAGAGAATATGCCGATGTATTTCCAGACGAGTTACCTGGTTTACCTCCACAGAGAGATGTGGAATTCATGATTGAGTTGGAGCCTGGTACGTCTCCAATATCGAAGGCACCGTACCGGATGGCCCCGACTGAAATGCAGGAGTTGAAGAATCAATTAGAGGATTTGACCAAGAAGGGTTATATTTGACCGAATGCGGCCCCGTGGGGAGCACCAGTGTTATTTGTCAAGAAGAAGGATGGTTCATTCCGCTTGTGTATTGATTACCGTGAATTAAACCGGGTGACGATCAAGAATAAATATCCTCTACCCCATATCGATGATCTTTTGGATCAACTTCAAGGAGTTTCAGTATTTTCCAAGATCGACTTAAGATCTGGATATCATCAGTTGCGAATTCGACAGTCGGATATCGCAAGAACGGCATTCCGAACACGCTATGGTCATTATGAGTTTGTGGTAATGCCGTTTGGGTTAACTAATGCACCTGCGGTGTTCATGGAGTTAATGAATCGGGTTTTCATCGACTATTTGGATCATTTCGTGGTTGTTTTCATTGATGACATTTTAATTTATTCTCGTGACCAGAAGGAGCACGAGTTTCACCTTCATCAGGTGCTCGACGTGTTGAGACGAGAGCAACTTTATGGGAAGTTTTCCAAATGTGAGTTCTGGATGCCCGAAGTGATGTTTCTCGGACATGTAATTTCATCAGACGGAGTTCCTGTCGACCCTCAGAAGACGGAGGGTATCCGAGATTGGCAACCTCTGAAGAATGTTAAGGAAATCCAAAGTTTCCTCGGATTAGCTGGTTATTATCGGCGATTTGTGGAAGGATTTTCTAAAATCGCTCAACCCATGACGAGCCTTTTAAGGAAAGATAAGAAATACACGTGGTCCGACGCGTGTCAACAGAGTTTTGAGGAACTCAAGAGCCAGTTAACTTCAGCACCTGTCCTTTCTTTTCCGCAAGGGACGGGATGATTTGTGGTTTATAGTGATGCGTCCGGACAGGGTCTCAGATGTGTACTAATGCAGAACGGGAAAGTTATTGCTTATGCTTCATGGCAATTGAGACCTTACGAGGTTAATTATCCGACCCACGACCTGGAGCTAGCAGCCGTGGTATTCACATTGAAGATTTGTCGTCATTATCTTTATGGCGTTACCTGTCAGATATTCACCGATCATAAGAGTTTAAAGTATATATTTACTCAGAAAGAGTTAATTATGCGACAGAGATGTTGGTTGGAACTAATCAAAGATTATGATATTGAGATACTTTACCACTCGGGCAAGGCGAACGTTGTCGCCGACGCCTTGAGTCGTAAGTCCGTTCAGGAGCAGATGCTTGCTCAATTAACAGTTCAGAAGGAACTTCAGCAGGAATTTCTGAGACCGAGATCGAGGTCTGGTTACAGTGAGTACAAGGGCAACTTTGTACGTTAGAGATTTCATCGCCACTTGAGGAGGCGATCAGGGAGAATCAGGGTTCGGACCCATTTTTGTTACACATTCAAGATGATGTGACTCAGGGGAAAGCCCCTGGGTTTGTGGTCCATGAGGATGGACTTTTGCGATTTAAGAATCGGTTGTGTGTACCGGCAAATGATGAGTTGAAAAACTCGATTTTGAGAGAAGCTCATGCTACCCCTTATTCCGTTCATCCGGGGTCTAGCAAGATGTACAAAGACTTGAAACAAAATTACTGGTGGAGTAATATGAAGCGAGAAGTCGCGGAGTTTGTTTCGAGATGATTAACCTGTCAGTAAGTCAAGATAGAACATCAGCGACCGGCGGGTATGCTGAAACCTCTCCCTATTTCAGAGTGGAAGTGGGAATATATTTCAATGGACTTCATCACGAGTTTGCTGATGAGTCGTCGTGGCATGAATACAATTTGGGTAATTATAGATCGTCTAACTAAGTCAGCTCATTTCCTTGAGATTAAGGATACGTGGGGTCCCGAGAGACTTGCCCAGTTGTTCATCAAAGAGATAGTGAGACTATACGGTACTCCTAAAAGTATCGTTTCCGATCGTGACGGGCGATTCATGTCTCATTTTTGGAAATTAGTTCATCGTTCTATGGGAACTCAGCTTAATCTCAGTACATCTTTTCATCCTCAGTCCCACAGACAATCAGAGCGAACTATTCAGACTTTGGAGGACATGTTGAGGGCATATGTTCTCGATTGGAAAGATGATTGGGAAGCCCAACTACCGTTGATCGAGTTCACGTATAATAATAGTTGGCATGCTTCGATTAAGATGGCACCTTACGAGGCCTTGTACGGTTGTCATTGTCGATCTCCTTTGTGTTGGGATGACTTATCAGAATCAATCGGCACCGAGCCCGATATGCTTATAGCCACCCGTGAGAAGGTAGCTTTGATTAGGAGTCGTTTGTTGACCGCTCAGAGTCGATAGAAATCTTATGCAGATAACCATCGTCGGCCATTAGAGTTCGAGGCGGGTGACCATGTTTTGGTCAAGGTATCACCGAGTCGAGGTATCTTCTATTTTGGGAAGAGAGGAAACTTGAGTCCGAGATTCATTGGACCGTTTGAGATTTTGGATCGAGTAGGCGAGTTAGCCTATCGATTGGCCTTACCTCCGGCGTTGAGCCGAATTCATAATGTGTTTCACATCTCTCAGTTACGGAAGTATGTTGCCGACCCGAGTCACATACTTCAGTTCGACAAAATCGAGATCGCTGATGATCATTCATATGAGGAGCGTCCTATACGAGTCTTAGAGCGGCGAATCAAACAATTGAGAAACAAGACGATTCCTTTGGTCAAAATTCAATGGTCTAGACACGGAGTCGAAGAGGCTACTTGGGAAACCGAGGATAGTATGCGGGAGAGTCATCCTGAGTTATTTGACCCTTAGTTTCGGGGACGAAACTCTTTTAAAGGGGGGTGTATCTAATACCCGGTTGTAATTTAGTCATTATCATTCAGTAATTATCGTTCAGTAATTGTCACTCAGTAATTTTCACTCATTAATGATCATTTTTCACTCATATTCAATCATTGTATTCACCGTTCAGGGTAATTGTATCGTGTATCAATCGTCATTCATCATCAATGTAGTTGGAGAATCGTGCCGTGTTTATCATCATTGTCATCTTCATAGTGGGCTGTATGTGAGGAGTAACGCACGCTGCATACTCTCTTTAGCACGTGCTAATAGAGTTCGGGTAGCGCACGCTACCTCTCAACATTAGCGCACGCTAATGTAGTTCAAGCAGGCAGTCCAGAAGGCACTGGACTGCAGTTGGGTTATAAGTAGCGCACGCTACGAATGTTAAGTAGCGCGCGCTAGTAGGTCGGAGTAGCGCACGCTATGACGTCGGTGTAGCACGCGCTAAGGTCGGATCAGGCAGAGTCCAATGGCTACTGGACTGAATTGGAATAATTCCTAGCGCACGCTACGAGTAGATATTAGCGTATGCTAATCGGTGTCAGTAGCGCATGCTAAATTTTTTGTGTAGCGTGCGCTATCGCGAACAGATCTGAGAACAGGAGGTTCTGTACTTCAGTACTGGGCATCAGATAATTTGTTAGCGCACGTTAACATTTTGAGTTAACGCACGCTAAGTATATGGTTGTAGCGCACGCTACAAAAGAAACGTAGCACATGCTACCATTGCGAACAGAGGGTACTGGACTAGCCAGTACACCCGTTAGCGCACGCTACGCACAGGAGCTAGCGCACGCTAAACTGGGGTTGCTATAAATAGGACAGTTCAGTCTTTTCTTCATCATTCTTCATTTCTTTTCATTCCTTCATCGGTTTCGGGCGATTTGGAGCTTCTTGAGAAGTGTTCTTCGAGGTGCAATCATTTATCAACATCTCCAAGCTTATAATTTGGAGTAATCATCATTTCATCCTCTTCCAAACATCAAATCAGAGGTAAATATTTTTTGAATCAAGAATTTTTGGATTTTGAGTATTTTCCTTCCGATCTCTTTGTGTAAGCTTGGTTTTAAGTTGAAATATTTTAGATATGGATTATCTACCTTGGATACATGTTTTCCTACAGATTATTCAATGTATATTTCGGATTTCATGAATTGTTGGGGTTTGATTCAAGAACACATTGGAGTTGACTTTGATATTTGGGGGTTTTTGATAAGATGTTGTCGTTAACTCGAATTGTAGATTCCTATTAGATTATTGATATCATCGGAGGTGTTTTGTTGGATTGAACTACTCATTTTGGAGTTGGTTTCGATATATTCGGGATTGGATATTATCAAAGGATGTATGTTTGCTAAGTATTTGCTAGAATGCCTCAATGAGTTTGGATATTGTTGTATCGACATTTGAGTTGGTTTTAATCGTGTTTGATACGTATATTAAGTGTTTGTTGGTAATTGTCATTCAAGGTTGTTCGAGCGACCGACATCCCTTTTAGGACGTTGTTCGAGGAAGGACATCCTTCACCGACGTTGAGTAAGTTAATTCTTACTCGGTTAAAAGGATATTCATTCCTTTCGTTGTTGTTCATTCATAATCATAATTCATTCATAATGTATTAACCGTATTGAGACTTATAATTGTCAATTAATCACTTCATTCACGAGGAACGACGGTTCTAATCATTTTATTGAGCTATCATTCATTTCACTATCATTTCATCTCAGTGAGTCATTCTTGACTTTGTCGGATTGTTATTCATTATTATTCTTCATGGTCATTTCTTGCCCATATGACCTTCTGGGTTCATATTTCGTGGCCGGGTGGGGATGTGTGGAATTTTTAGTCGGGCACGTAATGGTCATGTGTTGGGTTCACCGACACATTGGACTGTACACACGGTAACGTACCTCCGTGAGACTAATTAGGTACAAGGACGGGTGTGTCTGGACACTCGTCTTGTGCACTTGCACATACCATTACGGGCGTACTATGATGCCTCTCTTCAGCGTCATTTCATAATTAAGATATATCATGATTGTGTTTATTCAACTCTTGAGGATTGTTATTTTGTGTAACTGACCCCGTTGAGGGATGTTGTTTTCAGGTCATGGTAAGGCTAAGGCACGGGAAGAGAACATTGACGGCGAGGAGTCCCAGTGATACTAGTAGCGGGCCCCAGTCCTTTTTCATTCACTCGTGTTTTCTTCATTTTATTTCCGCTGCAGACTTCCGGTTGAATATTCATTTCATTCAGTGTTGTATATTTTATCTTCATATAAAATATACATGTATTCTGTATTATCTTGGGTGTGTTGTAATGAAACTCCTCATCGGAGTAATTGATGATATAATGTGGTTCGGTACTACAATTATATTATTTAATTCATAAATTTTCATTTGCCTGGTGGGTCCCAGTCGGGGGTCCACGACACTGTAATATCCGCCTAATTTGGGGTGTTACATATATTGTATTTTCGAGTAACATAATTTCGAGTCAACTTCAAAAATATACAATATTGAGGAAGGCTGACAATTGGGTAACACGCATTAGACAATTGAGTAACATATTTTTCTATCGGGTAACTCGAGCCGAGTAAGGCCCTGTTCTTTTGGACTTATTTTTCGATTTTGATTCGATTCGATTCGATTCGAGTCCATTCAATTGATTCGATTCGATTGATTGATTCGAGTCCATTCGATTCGATTCGGCTCTTCTTCTTCTTCTTCTTCTTCGTCTTCTTCTTCTTCTTCTTCTTCTTCTTCTTCTTCTTATTATTATTATTATTATTAATCTTAATTATTATTATTGTTATTATTACTAATAATATTACTATTATCGTTGTTGTTGTTAATTACTATTATTATTATTTACCATTATTATTATTATTTACCCTTAATATATATTTCAGTTCCATTCACTTGATTCGATTCGATTCGATTCGATTCGAATCCATTCGATTCGATTCGATTCGATTCGATTCGATTCATTCATCGAAAAACGAGCCTAACTCGAGATTATACCGAGTAACTCGAAGCGTGACTCAGGTGACTCGTGCCGAGTAACTCGAGATTATAACGAGTAACCCAATTTTTTGCTCGAGTTACACGATTTTGGTCGAGTAACTCGGCCAAGTTAACACGTTTTTCCACCGGGTAACTCGAACTGTTACTCGGGTTACACGAGTTCTTTCGAGTAACCCGACAAAGTTACTTGAGTAACCCGACCAAGTTAGTTGGGTAACTCAAAGTGTGACCTGGGTAACTCGAGCCGAGTAACTCGAGATTTATACCGAGTAACCCGAACTTGTCGGGTTAACTGACAAAGTTACTTGGGTAACTCGAAGTGTGACTCGAGTAACTCGACCAAGTTACTAGAGTAACTAGAGTATAAATGTCAAGTTTTTAAATAAGTACCATGCTCAAGCCACAACATCTATTGAACTATCTCTCAGCAATATTTTTATCTTTCTTTTATGATAAATTATCTCAGCAATATTTTTACCTTTTTTTTCTGATAAATTATCTCACATCAAGAGCTCTCTCACCTCGAAGAACAAGGATTATTTCGACTGCAAAAAATAAAAGGTATATATGTAGCTCAACTTCAGATAATGTTTATACTTGAAATATCAGAAAATATTCAAATACTAATTAATCTGTGTAAATATTATAAGTTTTAGGTTTAGATAATTAACTAAATTTTTTAAATTATTTGACAGATGAGTTTTTGGAAAAAGGTTATCATTCGTTTTAATGGCAAGTGACAAGATTTAGACTATCGCGGTGGAGAAGAACAAATATTGCGTGTGCCCGTTGGTATGAGCTATGCAACAATAGTAGATAATGTTCACTATATTGTTGAAGCTGATAGAACAAAACTTGTTTATGTTATATTCTCAATTGATTGTGATGGAAAAAAAGAAGAAAAATAAAGATAAAGAATGACTCTGATATAAAATACTTGTTCCAATTCAATGCTGAGTCTGTGATTTTTGTTAGCCTTCAGAATGCAACTAGCATTTGTAGTAATACCCAGTTCCAAAACACTAATGCTAATTTTAGTTTTTCCAATTTCAAAATATTCCTCCAACAGCTCCCTCATTTGGTCCATAATTGGACTTACCTGGATCTATCTCTTTTCCAGTAACTTATAATTCTAATCGTATGGATTATATGACTGATTGGGGTTCAAGCATACAAATCCCTCAGGAATTTGATGGTTCTCGATTTGATGGTTGCAGTCCTTTAAATAATGTATGTGATGTTGGTGGTAATTGTTGTAGTGGTAGTGCTGATGATGGTAATCGATGATATTGAGGTTCATAAACATTGGTTTGAATTTTTTTTCAAATATTGTGAGAAACAAGGCATGTTCAATAAAAGATTTGTAAAAAAAGCAGAACCAGAACCAGAACCAATATTAAGACGCTTTGATTTCGATTAATTAGTAGATGAAGAAGGTGCTCTAGCTCCTTGCTCTGGTCCTGGGTGGGAAATTCCACTAGACCTCCATATGTGTCTCCTTCTGGAGTTGATGATGATATGGATGAGAAATTTGATCCTGCAAATGCACTATCTTTACAAAGAGGATCTGTATTTCTCTCCAAAGATAGATTGAAGAACGATGTTAGGCGTTATCATTTGGAAAATAAACTTGACTATCGTACTCTAAAATCTGATAAGAAGCGCTATTCTACCGCTTGTACAGATGAAACTTGTAATTTTTTGTTGAGCGCCTCCGGGAGGGGTAGATTTTGGAGAGTGCACTCACTGAACGAGCATACCTGCCATTTTGACCCAAATCACAAGGAACATAAGCAATTGCCTTCTAAGATGCTCGGTGAATACATGTCCGACAAACTATTAGTGGATTAGCATATTACGACTCCGAAGCTAGTGTAAGCTCAACTTCAGAAGGAACATTGTTTGACAATCCATTATGGCTTAGCATTGGGCATTCTCAACCATGCTATTTCGGTGATATATAGAGACCATCAAGATTCTTTCAGAATGATCCCCTCGTACTTGCATATGTTGGAGGTGACGAATCCAGGTACCATAACTGATTATGTGGTTGATGCAAATACTGAAAAATTTGAATACATGTTTTATGCTTTAGGGGCTTCAATATCTGGATTTCGTTATGATAGACTAATTATTGTTGTTGATGGGACACACCTTAAGGATAAGTATCGATGAGTATTATTTGTTGCTGTTACAAAAGATGGTAACAATCAGATATTTCCACTTGCTTTCGGGATTGGCGATGTTGAATGCGATGAGTCATGGAAGTCTTTCATGTACAAATTGAAAGAAGCCTTCGATTTTCCAATGGACCTCTTGATTGTTTCAGACGGGCATAAATACACATAAAATGTTATAGGAGAGGTATTCTCACTTGCGCATCACGGGTTATGTTGTTACCACATTCAGAAGAATTTGGCTAAGTATGGTCAACATGTGGTGGCAATTTTCAATGCTGCAGCTTACAACTATCGTATTGAGGACTATAATAGGCATATGGAAAGTTTAGAAATAGCATGTCCAGCTACAGTTACCCACTTGAAAGAAGTTGTCGGTGAAAATAAATGGGCTCATGTGAAGTGCCCAGTCCGGCGATTTGAGGTTATGAATTCAAATGTCGTTGAAAGCATGAACAACCGTCTTCTCTGGGAGAACACTACATGTTTCTGCATTTCTCGAGGTATGTCGTACCGTGGTAGAAGAATGGATACCTGATCGACATAAAAATGAAAATGAGTGTCCTGGACCTTTAACGAATCAAATATACGAGATATTTATGAAGGCGGTTGAAGATGGATCCAACATGGACGTTCAATTCCTTAGGGATAGGGTGTTCAAGGTGACCTCTAATAGGAAAAATTATGTTGTGGACTTGAGAGAGCAAAGATGTAGTTATATGATGTTCCAACATGATATGATCTCATGCAGTCATGTCGCTGCAGCTATAAGGTACCTCAATCACGAGCAAACTGTGTACATACATGATTACTACAAAGTGTTCATGCTTTGCCAAATGTGGGGATGGTCTGTGATTCTAGTACCTCATTCAAGTGATTGGTTCATTCCTGCTAACATCAAAGTGAAAGTTTGTGAACCACCAGAAAATCCGAGATAGGCAGGGCGATCAAAAGAAAGGAGATACACATCAGGGGTTGAGTCCTCGACTTATACCCGTAAAGTTCAAATATGCCCCAGATGTGGACATAAAACTGAAGCTTAAATATTTTCATTGCGTGTTTATTATAGTTAGCTTACAATTGGGAATTTCGAGTAATCTCAATCGAGTTACTCAAGACAAACGAGTTACTCATGAATACCAGACCGAGTTACTCGGTAAATCAAATCGAGTTACTCGGTAAAATCAAATCTAGTTACTCGAATAAGGAAAACCGAGTTACTCAAGTTAAATCGAGTTACTCGGTAAAATGTCGAGTTACTCACTCTCAAAAGAGTTACTCGAATAAGAAAAACCGAGTTCATGACTTGATTTTGTATTTAATTCGTTGATTTGATTTTGAAAAATACCCCGTGTTACTCGAGATACAAATCGAGTTACTCGATCATGAATTGAGTTACTCGAATTACATATCAAGTCACTCCTATCTCAAATCGAGTCGAATATTCATTATATTTATTATAAAATAAATCGTTCGAGTTACTACTCTTTTAGATTTCGAGTTGAATATTTTATATTTACTATTTTATATTTATTTAGTGTTGAATTATTTTCATTGTGTATTTATTATAAAAAAGGTATTCATACACAATAATCATTATAAAGAAAAAATCATTATTTACTGATTTGGAATATTTATGTATATGTATATCACTAATCTCTATCATCCTACTATATAAACAAACTAGCGGGATCATATACTACATTATCTACATCATCGCTAAACCTCTAGATAGCTCGTGCCATACGTCCTCTAAATGCGTAAATATCCGTCTCGGTCTTTCCATGAGAGAAAGACTGCTGAACGAGAGACTCTAAAGTCTGTATAGAAAACGCACCACAAGAGGTCGAGTCGTCATGTACATCAAATAAGTCCCTCCTCGCTACAATAATTTGAAACCGAGTAACCGGGGTGATATCAGGGCGGCACTCGTAAAATATAGAACACTGTAGAATAGTAGGAATTAAGCAACATATACCCGATGCCTGCCACGATCTTAATTTCCCATATACATCATGTTCCTGCGCCAGAGAATCGTGCATGATGATGATACCCTCCTCGAGTCTAATGCGGAGAACAACCCAATGTCCACTCGAGGACTCTGGAGACGTATTTCAGATGGTCACACCTGGATTGTTCAAAAAGTACATTGTCAGTACAATAGTAAACGAATAACTAATACAAATAAATAACAAAGCATGCAATAAATTATCACTTCGTGTAACTCCCATCAAGGGCGATGATCGCCCCAAAATGGTCTCAGGCCATGAACATGGCTGATCAAGAAATCGAGATCCTCATCATCAATCCTCAATGAACCTCCTCTCCTATTAGAATTTTTCCATACATTCATACACGTAACCTAATATAAAATAATTTTGTCAGTAACGAAGCATTCAATTAATTTGGAAGAAATTTAATATTTTTTCATTACCAAGAAGCTCGTATGAACCAAAACCGTATGGGCAGCCCAATCATCGAGCCGTCGCATGCCAACAAATTTGGGATCAAACTATAGGATCCCTATATATGCATACAAATGCTGGATATCATTTAAATTTCAAATAAAGTAAACATTTTCAATAACTAGACATTTCAATAATAGAATATATATATATATATATATATTCTATTATTGATATATATATATATATATATATTGGAAGACTTACTTCTGCATCTATCAATCTGGATCCATCCTGTAGCATCAAAAAACCGGAGGCACTAGCTCTGCATGCAGCACCAACATTGACACTACAATTTACTTTATTTTTAAAAAGGGACAATTTTAGTAAATAATATTGAATATACAATTGAACTCATCTCTCGCCGCTGTTAGGAATACTATTTTAGATTTTAATGATGTCATCTCTATATTCATGATTATTTCAAATGTATGTACTTAGCATTGTAAAGAAGAACCAAATGAGTATCTTCTATAGGCTTTAATAAGATTAGGCTAAGTATTGATCATGTTGATTAAGCAGAAATTTAGCGAGGTATAGAACAAGCCTATTATCAGCTGAGGTTTAGTCAACGCAAGATAACCGATAGGTTTGATCACAGGCGAGTTTATTATCAGTCGTGCTTTCAGACAAAGGCAGGCAAGTTTTACCCCAACTGAAAGCAGACGAGTTTTTATCAAGCGAGTTTCAGTCAAAGGAAATATCAGCTGAGCTTGACCAGACATAATATCAGGCGAGGCTTGGTCAAAGTATGATATCAGGTGAGGGTTGACCAAGGGAATATCAGCCAACTTTCTAAAGACAAGATATCAGACAACTTTTATCCAGGCGGAACATCAGCCAGGTTTGACCAACATATTAGGCAGGTTTGATTAAGGCAACATCAGATGAGCTTTTATCAGATGATATATCAGCCAAGTTCTTGGATATCAACTGTCCACGTCAGAAAGCGTTGACTAGTCAACAATAACGGCCAAACTCATGCAAATATAAAAGCCAAGGAACAAAGTGATTGATTCCCGAAAGTTAAGGAATATTTTATTCCTAGAGATTCGTGCCCTCACGACTTTCTAATTATAGTAATCAAGAAAAACAGGCGCAATGGGACAATACATCTTCAAACAGTCAGATTTGAAGAAAGAAACAAAGCCTTGCAAAGAGATGAACAGATAAATAATAAAGTTCACTCTCCAATGGACAGAATTGTTGCAAGATGCAACGGCTGTGGAGAAGCTCAAGATCGTACTATAAATATCTGAAGAAAGATTGAGCAGAAGTACAATGCGAACAATACTTAGAAGCGAACAAAGCAATCAAAGCAATCAAAGCATATCTATAGCATCGTGAAGAGCTAGTTTCTAAAGTCATATACAGAGAAGCTCTTAAGTTGGAGAAGACAACACTCTTGTTTTACAGATTGAGTAAGGGGTACTTTTTTGAACGAGGTTCTTAGAAGTTCAAGGTTGTAAACGCATCCAATGGTTCTTGATTGGAAGGTGATAGACAGCTTGCAAGTTGTTGAGGCATCTATGGGTTTTCGATCAAGAGGTGCTAGGCAGCTAAAAGGGAGTTGCAACAACCACGAGTTTCCACTGGTTGGAAGCTGTTGTAACGAAGTTCATTGTAACATTATTTCACTAGTTGGAGTTATAGTGAATTTATCTCCAACTGGTTTGGGGAGAAGTGGATTAGTAGAGGATTAGCCCACCTTTGAAACCACTATAAAAGTGTTGTATGATTTACTGCTTTATCATCATATTTAACTACTGCATACATATATAGTGTTCCATTATAGAGTCAGCTATTTTTCCGCAAAACAAGTTTTACCACTGACATAAGCTATCTACATTATTATCAGCTATGTACGCATATGCAGCCGAGGTTTGTTAGCTGCACACAATCATAGTTGAGGTTACTTAATTGATATATTCAGGAAAAGATTTTAAACAATCTATTCACCCCCACCTTTAGACTGTACTCTGAGTATCTGTGACCTACAAGTGGTATCAGAGAGGTTAGTTCAATTTTACCGAACCAGATCCATATATATATATTTGAGCATATATATTTTAATCTCTCATAAATGGAACGCATGCAACATACGCATTCTAGATTACCTATATTCTCAATTTATGAATATGACTTATGGAAAATAAGAATGCAGGCACATCTATCATCCATCCATGATGACATGTGATGTATCATAGAGGATGGACCCTTCATCTTCCTGAAGGCCAGTACAGATGAGGAAATAGCAGCTGCGAAACCAAAATAGATTCCAAAGAAGACAACAGAAGAAAGAAAGCTGGCCAACCTTGACAACCGGGCCAGAGATGTATTGCACCAGACTCTTGATAAAGCCACAATGGTGAAAACCAAGAATTACAAAAATGTAAAAGAGATATGGGGCACAATAGCTGTAATGTGTGAAGGAACAAAGCTTATCAAGGACAATTAATTGTCAATAGCTACTCAGAAATTTGACAATTTCAAAATGAAGATAGGTGAAACAATTGACCATGTGGATACAAGATTAAAAAAAATCATCAATGAGATAAACTCCCTTGGAAAGACATATGGCAATAGGGAGATGGCTTTGAAAGTTCTAAGATCTCTCAATCCAGAATGGAATATGAAGGTTGTTGCCATGAGAGAATCAAAAGATATTAATAAAATAAAGATCTAGGAGCTGTTCTCATACCTGAATGCCTATGAGTTTGAGCTGCCCTGCTCATCATCAAGTGAGCCAACAGAAAAAGGCATTGCATTTGCAGCTGAGTCCCCTGCAAAAAATCTATCTGAAGTAAATCCTCTAAGCCCTCTAAACTTTGAGAAAGAAATGGCATTCATCATGCAAAGATTCAACAACTTCAGAAAGAATTACTCCAAGTACAAAAAGAACTACAAAGACAATCCAAGGAGAAATTAAAAGGCTGGAAATTGGAAATTAAAGTGCTACAACTGCCACAAAACAGGGCACATCCAGTTTGACTGTCCTGATCTCAAGAAAGATGAAGACAAGAAGGAAGTAGGATGACAAAAGAAAATCCCTCATCGGTGAAGATCAAATTCAAGAGAGAGTAGAATCAAGCAGTGGATTCTTCTCTGATGATGATGATGACTACAACTGTCTTATGGCTAACATGGCTGATGAAGAGGTAACATCTAAACCTTAAACTACAGAAGGTTTTAGTTCTGATATGTCTGAATATATTGATCTTCACAACTCTGTAAATCAACTACTAAAAGATTTGAAACCTTAAAAACTGCTCACCAGACTGTGACAGTTGAGAACGCACAACTGACAAATGAGAAAGTCCAACTGAAAAATATTATGACAAACTCAGCCTAAAGTCAGCAAAACCCCAAAACATCAGAGCTGAGTCTAAAAAACACTCAGATCAATAATTTGAAAACTCAGCTGATATTACCACAACTGATATTAACATCTCTAAAAACATCTATAACCCTTGATGGATTGTGTATAAACGAAAGGCCACTATATTTGAAATCAAGCCTTGGATATGACCCCAACACTCCCTCTACTTCTAAAACCATTTTTATATAGGGAGAAATATATGTCCAGACTGCTGAGCCAAGAAACAAACCTGTATTTAAAAATAAGCAGCAGCCCAGTCAAAAGTTTAGGCAGCAACCAAAGTTTACAAGGCCGCCACCTAGACAAGAGACTAGGCAATGGACAAAACAGCAACAACAGTCAATACAATATTCTTCTTACAATCAAAGATTCCCCAAAAATATATTTCAAAATGGGAGAGAAAAATGGAAACCTCAAGACTATCCAAAGTTTCAAAATGATCAGGTATGGAGACCTCAAAACTTTCATCATAGGTCTCAGCCAAGACTTTACAATGGCCCATACCACTCAAATTATCAGGCATATTCTATATACAATCCTTACCAGAGATATAGACCTAGACAGTATGCACCTTATAGGGGTAATCAATATATAAGGAGAAACCAATTCTCCAGAAAAATCACTAGCCCCAAAGGACCCACTCAAATTTAGGTACCTAAATCTCTTCTTTACCGATTGCAGAAAAGGTGGGAGGACTACTACCATATCTCCTCAAGTTCAACAATAGGAGGTGAATAATGGTTTGTAGACTCTGGATGCTCAAGGCACATGACAGGAAACAAGAAGATTCTGTCAGAGTATGTTAAAGAAAGAGGTTCAGATGTGACATTTGGAGATAGCTCAAGTGGAAAAACCAAAGGTTAGGGAAGCTGCACAGAGGAAACATAATCATTACACAAGTGTAGTATGTCAAAGGGCTCAAATACAATCTCCTAAGTATAAGCCAATTCTGTGATGAGGACAACCTGGTAGTCTTCACAAGATGGAAATGTATGGTGATTGATCTCCTCACTGGAGAAGTGAAGCTACAAGGATACAAAAGAAGAGATGCCTACCTGATAGTAGGGGTGGCATTTCAGAACCGAAAATCCAAAACCGAACCGAAAAAACCCGAAAAAAGAACCGAAAAACCGAAACCGAAGAAGACCGAACCGAAAAACGAAAAAACAGAACCGAACCGAACTAATTTGGTTCGGTTCTCGGTTCGGGGTAGAGCGGAACCGAACCGGACCGAAATGGACCGAAGTCAAATTTCAACATACTAAAATGACATTGTTTTTGTGATTTTGGTGTGTTTCGAAATTTAGTATAATTCATTTTCCTTTTTTAAGACCCTCATGGGTCCAAGAAGGACCGATAATATGCTCATGAATTTGTGATTCAATTAATTTAGGTTGAGAGAATGAGCTACTGTGATTTACGATTGTTATATATTTTGAGATATTTGGAAATTGCTATGCAACTCTAGCTTTTATCTTGAATATATATATATATATATATATAACTCTTGTTACCTTGTTGTTATATATAACTTATTCTATTGCATATAATATTTGAATTTATATTGTGAAGAACCGAAAAAACATCAAACCAAATCGAAACCGAACCGAATATTTATAAAGCCGAACTTAACCGAACCGAACTTCAAAAAGAACCGAACCAAACCGAAACCGAATATTTGGTTCGACTCTCGGTTTCGGTCAAAAACCGAACCGAATGGAACCGCGTCCACCCCTACCTGATAGACTGGAAATCAGGATCACCAAACACTTGTTTCTTATCAAAAACAATTGCTGAAAATAGATGGCTCTGGCACAAGAGACTCTGTCACCTGAACTTCAAAGCCATCAACAAAACAAGTTCTGAAAAGTTGGTCAGAGGACTTCCAGCAGAAGCATTAAAAAAAGAGACTCTTTCTGATGCATGCCAGATGGGAAAGCAAACCAAAGCATCTTTCAAATTAGTTCAGCCTACCACTCTCATCAGCAGAATTTTGGACCTACTTCACACGGATTTATTTGGTCCCATCAAGCCAAGAACACTGAGTGGAAGAAAGCATGCATTAATAGTTACTGATGACTTCTCTAGATATACATGAATTGTTTTCCTCTATAAAAAGAGTGAAAGATCAACAAATATCCCCCAGCTGATAAGAAAGATTCAAAATGAGAAATCCCTCTCCATCATAAAGATCAGATCAGACAGAGGTGAAGAATTCCTCAACAAGGCAATCACTTAATATAGTGATCAGAATGGAATCCAGCATGAAGTCTCTGCCGCAAGAACACCACAACAAAATGGTGTGGCTAAAAGAAGGAACAGAACCCTAAAGGAAGCAACAAAGTCAATAATTGCTGAGACTGTCCTGTCAAAGAGGTTCTGGGCTAAAGCTGTCAACACATTATGCCATACTCAGAATCGGATTATGATAGTAGGGAGACACAACAAAACTCCCTATGATGTTTGGAATGGCAGAATACCAACTGTTGCATATTTTCACATTTTTGGTTGTAAGTGTTTCATCCACAACAATGGTAAAACCCAACTGAATGCCTTTGATGCTAAAACTGATGATGGTCAGTTTATAGGATACTCACAAAGAAGCAAGGCATACAAAGTATTTAACAAAAGAACATTTGTTGTGGAAGAAACACCTCATGTTGTCTTTGATGAATCTACTGCTGAGTACAAAAAACAGGTAGAATTAATTGAGAAAAAGCTCAAAACCATCTCCATGGAAGAATTCATCATCAATGACATAGGAATGATGGACACAGCTGATGAAGACCCAACTGCAGATCAAACAGGATTTCCAACCATAGCTGGTCCAACCGTAGCTGATCCATCTATAGCCGATAAAGTTACAGCTGATGAAAATCCTCAAGACACAATTGCAGCTGATAAAACCATAGCTGAACCTAATGCAGCTGCAGACCATCAAATCCAAGCTGATGCAGAGTCAGACACAGTTTCTCCAAGCAATTCAACAGGGGGAATGAACAGTGAAGACTCTCAATCCAAAGCAGAAGACAAAGATGAAATTCCCAAATAGCTCAAAGATCATCCCATCCAACAGATCATTGAAAACCTATCATATGGCGTCAAAACCAGGAATTCAAAATAATCAACATGAATGGCCATGTTCTCATGTTTTATGTCTCAAATGGAACCTAAAACAACTAAACAAGCCCTGGAAGACTACACATGGGTAAATGCCATGTAAGAAGAGCTCAACCAGATAGAAAGGAACAGAGTATGGGAAGAGGTATAAAGGCCACTTCATAATAAAGTTATAGGCACCAAGTGGGTTTACAAGAACAAATGTGATGAAGATGGAACTATTGTTAGGAATAAAGCAAGACTTGTTGCAAAGGGATATGCTCAATTTGAAGGCATATATTTTGATGAGACCTTTGCACCTGTAGCAAGATTGGAAGCAATAACACTATTAATAGCTTATGCAGTATTCAAGGATTTTGAAGTATACCAAATGGATGTCAAAAGTGCCTTTCTAAATGGAGTGCTGGAATAAGAAGTCTATGTGGAGCAGCCTCCTGGATTTATCAAAGGAGACAAAGTGTACAGATTGCTCAAAGCTCTATATGGAATCAAACAGGCACCTAGGGCCTGGTATGATACTCTGTCCATATTCCTGGAGTCAAATGGATTTACCAAAGGAAAACTAGACAAAACACTATTCAGGATTGAACATGAAGACCACATATTACTTGTCCAAATATATGTGGTTGATATTATTTTTGGATCAACAAATCTAGAGTTGTGTGAAAAATTCTCTAAACTAATGCAAGGAGATTTCGAAATGATCAAGAGATTTGGCATGGAGATAGCCAAACCCCTAAGAGTACCAATGAGCGCATCTCTACACATTGATTCAGATGATGGAGGCGTTCCAGTAGATCCAACCCATTAAAGAGGATTAATTGGATCTTTACTATACCTAACTGCAAGGAGACCAGATATATCATATGCAGTTGGAGTATGTGCAAGATTCTAGTCCTAGCCAAAGCAATCCCATCAGGAAGCAGTTAACAGGATTATCAGATACTTGAAATCCACAATCAATGTTGGATTATGGTACCCCAAAGATGACAACTTCGAACTATGAGGATATTCAGATGCTGATTTTGCAGGCTATAAAATCAACAGGAAGAGCACAAGTGGAACATGCCACTTCCTTGGAACAAAGCTGATCTCATGGTTTAGCAAGAAGCAAACATCAACTTCTATATCCACAACTGAGTCAGAATACCTACCTGCAGGTTGCTGCTGTGCTCAAATTATGTGGATTAGACAACAGTTGAGGGACTACAACATTATTGCAAATGAAGTTCCAATTTGGTGTGACAGTACAAGTGTAATTGCCATCTCCAACAATCCAGTGCTTCATTCTAGGACAAAGTACATTGATGTGAAACACCATTTTATCAGAGATCATGTCATCAATAAGAGAGTCCGAATAGAAAGAGTCAGCACGGAGTATCAAATAGCTAACATATTCACAAAACCTATACCTGAAGAAAGATTCCTTGAACTAAGTAGGGAACTTGGTTTATTGGATTGAGAATCAAAATTGTAGCTGATGAAGAAAAACAGTTAACTGACCAGAACCAGATGAGAACAGTCATCTGATCAGAAGCAGACAAAGACATATCACCTGATCAGACCAGACGGTGAAAAGTCACCTAATCAGACCAGAAGGTGAAAAGCCACCTGATCAGACCAGACGATGGAAAATCACCTGATCAGGACAGATGATGAAAAACCATCTGATCAGAGCTGACGAGGATCCAAAGCACAGACGAGAAAGCTAACTGATCAGAAGTCAAAAAGTCAACCAGCTAAGTTTTCTAATTCTTTAAATACTCATTTTTATTACAAAAGGCTAAAAACACACGCTCACCATTGTTGGGATTCCGGAAACAATAACGAATACACAACGGAAAAATAAAAAGAATCCAAAATAGGATCGATCAAGTGACGTATATACGAAAAGGAAAAAAAAAGATAAAGGATTAAGGTCCCATACCCTTGAAGTCTTTGATAATATCTTCGTAAATTTATGATGTTCACGAACCCGAGCACGAACATGAATTCCCTTCATTCCAGACACCAAAAGTGCATTGTCACTACGTCACCACGCGACAGAACTTGACTGGAAAAATCAACGGGACTCTGTTCTCCAAGAACACGGCTAGGGAACTCGCAAGAATTTTTTCTCTCAATTTATCTTACTAGTTTTTCACCTCTAAGATGATGAATAATCTCAAAGAAAAATTCTCCCCCTTTTTGTTTAACCTCTTGGCCGAACCACTCTTAGGAAGTGGTGGTGTGATGTCTTCTCTTAAAAACCATATGAAATGATGATATGATGAGATATATAAATCAATCAAAACAAGATCCTCACATCTCATCATGTGGGATCATGTGGGAAAGTCTGACCACCTACCATGAAGAAAAAGACAACCAACCAAGAGGACACATGGGGTGGGGCGGCCTAATAGGAAATTTCTAGGAAACGGGCCGAGTCACTCGGCTCGTATACTGGACGTTCGTCAAACGACTCCGTTAAATACACTCCGTTTTATTTCCAATGTATTTATACTAATTTATTAATCCAATTAATTAATTATATCAAATACAAATATATTTCTCTAAGAAATATTATTTATGAGTTAAATTAATTACCCAATAACTTAATTTCAATTCATAAGACCGCTATTTGATTTATCCAATAAATCATAAGTAGATACCCAATATCTAATATAATTAGAGAGATAATAAATTCACATTTATCCGTCAACGATCCTGATGCGTGACTCTGTAGGTCCATCTCAGCCGGCATTGGAGGAACCAATTGGTGCGGGCAGCACTTAGCCAGCCTAGCTGGCCGCACTGTAAACCCCGACTGAGAACGAATGAAGGGATCATTACAGGACCATTTTGTCGTGAATATTATATACGTATAGACCCTTCATCAGATGTCCCAGTCAAGTCTTCGGGTCACGGTAAAGTCAAACCTTATTGTTGACTAGACACTATTAATGCAAATCAAGACCGACTGATTAATAGTGTATCTAATACGACTAAATTAGAATGATTTGGCCAAAGACTTATGATCTTATTTTCCCATTAACCGTATAGGACATTCGCCTGCTCACTAACAGGAGAGAGAATACTTTCTTGGCGTACATTTAAGACTGTTACCTGCCCGTATAGTCCGTACTTCGAGGTTGACTCAGCAATTAAGCAAATGAGTCTAACTACTCTAATGACAAACTAAACGTCATAGGCACATCTCCTACTGAACCCTCAAGTCAAAGGTCCACATATACTATCACAACCTTTCGATTCGTCATAGACTCTTTGAGAGTGAATACCGTATGGCTGAATCAAGTATGAGTCGTGTTCGAGTATATTGGTCCCACTAATATACTTATAACTATGCTATCAAGACACGCACACGTCCTAGCATCAGTTATACAAGTCTTACTCAAAACTTAATGCCCATTTAAGTTTATCGACTTGCGAACGGTTTATGTAAATAAACTTTAAACACTTCCAGTGCATCTTCTCTTATCCGATAACGAGAATGGAGTGCTCGATTTATTTACATGGACTTCACTTTAATGTTTACCAAATCAAGAATGTATTTGAAATACAATAAACATTGAATGAATCATATTGCCTTTTATTAATAATTCCATAATTACAAGTACAATGCCTCTACACTCTCATCCCCTGAGTGGCATTCGAGGGCATATTCCTAACAATCTCCCACTTGCACTCAATGCCACACATCATGGTATCCAATACCCATGTTCTTCAGATGTCTTTCCAAGATAGCCTAAGATAACGGCTTAGTCAGTAGGTCAGAGACATTGTCTTCTGAGTCTACTCTTTGCAACAAAACATATCCTTTTTCAACCATCTCTCGAACAATGTGATACTTTCTTTCTATATGCTTGGTGTTGTGGTGAGCCCTCGGATCCTTGGCTTGGGCGACAGCTCCATCATTATCACAGAATAGTGATATAGGCAGCTCTGCATTCAGCACCACTTCAAGTTCTTACACAAACTTCTGCATCCAAAATGATTCCTTGCTAGCCTCTGAGGCAGCATGGTACTCTGTTTGGCAGGTGGAATCTGCAGTAGCGCTTTGCTTGGAGCTTCTCCAAGATACTGCTCCTCCATTGAGAGTAAACAAATACCCAGATGTCGACTTAGAGTCATCATTGTCTCCTTGAAATTCAGAATCGGTGAATCCAATCACTTTCAGTTCTCCACCATCGTAAGTAAGAACCAAATCTCTAGTTCTTCTCAAGTACTTAAGAATGTTCTTGACGGCAGTTCAGAGTTCCCTTTCCGGGTTTGCCTAAAAACGACTTACCATACTAACAACATAGGCTAAGTTCGGTCTCATGCGCAACATAGAGTACATGAGGCTACTCACTGCCGAGGCATAGGGCACCTTGCTCATCTGTCTTTTGTCTTCCTCACTTTGAGGACACATTTTCGTGGTGAGATGAATTCCATGTCGCATGGGAAGGAACCCTCTTTTAGATTAATCCATATTGAATCTTCTCAGGATTTTATCTATATAGAGGGCTTAGGGAAGTCATATCATTCTTCGCGGTCTATCTCTATAAAGACGGATCCCTAGAATATAGTAAGCTTCTCCCAAGTCTTTCATGGAGAACGTTTTAGAAAGCCAAGCTTTCACAGTGCTGAGCATTGCTACGTTATTTCCTATAAGTAGAATATCATCTACAGATAGTACTAAGAACACAATGTTGCTCCCACTGACCTTTTTGTAAACACATGGTTCCTCCTCTTTTCGCACGAAGTCAAAGTCCTTGACTGCTTCGTCAAATCGAAGGTTCCAACTCCGAGAAGCTTGCTTCAGCCCATAAATGGCTCGTTGAAGCTCACACACCTTATAAATATTATCTTTGGACACAAAACTCTTAGGCTGTTCCATATAGATTTCCTCCTCAAGGTATCCATTTAGAAAAGCTGTTTTGATGTCCATTTGCCATATTTCATAATCGTAATAGGCAGTAATGGCAAGCATCATGCGAGTCAACTTGATCATAGTTACGGGCGAGAAGGTATCATGATAATCGATCCCTTCCCTTTGGGTATAACCCTTTGCCACAAGCCTGGCCTTATAGGCATCAAACTTGCCATCCTCATCAGTTTCTCTTATAGATCCATTTACTTCCAATAGGCCTCATGCCAGTTGGTAGATCTACTAGAGTCCAGACCTGATTGGCATGCATCGAGTCTATCTCATCTTCCATTGCTTCTTGCCATTTATTGTAGTCCACATCCACTATCGCTTGGTCATAGGTGATAGGGTCATCCTCACGGCTATCAGGTGCATCGTGGAGACCTAGTTCCTTGACATGTGAATAGCCATATCTATCAGGTAAGTGAGACATCCTATCAGACCTTCGAAGTGGAGGTTGTGTTACAATAGGTTCGGTTCATGATCCTTGATCAGATGTCTCCTCAGGACTTTCATTATGCTCTTCCAAAGAGATACTTCTACCCGAGCCACCTTTCTGAATGAACTCATCCTCAAGGAAGTGCGCTTGTAAATCCACAACGACCCTATGGTCTTCTGGATGTAGAATAGATAACCCATCGGGTCCTCTGGGTATCCAATGAAATGTCCTTTGACGGACCTCGCTTCCAGTTTGTCCACCTTAGCCTTCTTGACATAGGCTGGACATCCCCAAATACTTATGTGATTAAGACTTAGTTTCTTACCCTCCCACATCTCATGCAGAGTAATAGGAACGGATTTGGAAGGACATCTATTAAGGATATAGGAAGCGATAAGTAAGGCGTACCCCATATGTAAATTGGTAAATCAGTGTAATTCAACATAGAGTGGACCATGTCCAAAAAAGTCCGATTTCTCCTTTCTGAAACACCATTTAACTATGGGGTTCCTGGCGGCGTGAATTGGGAAACTATTCCATGTTCCTTAAGAAACTCATCAAACTCTATGCTCATATATTCACCACCTCGGTCCGACCGAAGTGCTTTGATATGACATCTAGTCTATTTTTCAACTAGGACCTTAAATTCTTTGAATTTAGTAAAGGCTTCGGATTTATGTTTTATTAAGTACACAATCCATACCTAGTATGATCATCTCTGAACATTATGAAATATTGATATCTATCTCGGGCTGCTTCTAAAGCACTACAAACATCGGTATGTACCAATCCAAGTCTTTCAGCAGCCCTTTCAAATGTTCCTGTGAAGGGGGACTTAGTCATCTTGCCTCTAAGGCAGGATTCACAAGTTGGATAGGGTTCTACACCCAATGGACTTAAAAGTCCATCTTTCTCCATTTTGTGAACCTTAGTCTGACCAACGTGACCAAGTCTAAGGTGCCACTTAAGAGCTTGATTAGTATCTTGCCTGCCATGTTTCCTAGTTATAGTGTTCACTGCTGATTTATTTTGTAAGTTCAGATGATATAAACCATTCAATAATGTAGCTGTGCCAACCAATTTATTTCGAAAATAAATTTTACAACTACCATTGCCAATGAAGAAAGAAAATCCTTCCCGGTCCAAGACTGGAATGCATACAATGTTTTTATGCCCCTTGGGCAAAACAAGTACTTCATCTAATGTCAAAATAAACCCAGATTCTAAACCCAGTAGGAGTGATCTAATATCGGTTGCCTCGACACTTTGTCTGCTTCCGACAGTGATCATCACTTCCCCATCTTCAGGCTGCCTACTTCGTTCCAAATCCTGATTCCTAGTTCAAATATGAGAAGTAGCACCTGAATCCAAAATCCATGAAGCAGAATATACAGTAGCAGAACAATTGGTTTCAAAAACAAAAAGTTCCGTATATGATGCGCCATTAATCTTGGGACAAGTCCTACGCCAGTGGCCCAGCTCACCGCATTCAAGACATTTGTCCATAGGTTTTGGACCGCCTACCCTATGAACCTTTTGGGCCTTGCCCTTTCCTTTCTGCACCCCCTTCTTGGGTTTATATTGATCGTAGGTCTTTTTCTTCTTGTTCTTGGACCTCCGAGGCCCAGAATAAATCACAAGAGCAGCCTACCTCGGTTTAGTCTTCATGTTAGACTGTGCCGTCACCAGTTTATTCATTAGCCCAGCTAATGTGCATGAAATCTCATTAGAGTTGAAATTCATTACAAACTGTATGAAGGAGTCAGGCAGAGATTGAAGGATGAGATCAATATGAAGGGATAAATCCATATGAAAGTTGAGAACCTCGTGCCTCTCAATCATAGAGATCATCTTGAGGATATGGTCTCCCACTTTTCCCCTTCCTTCATCCTAGCACTGAACAACTGCTTCGATATCTCATATCTAGCAGTCCTACTGTGCTCTCCATAAAGTTCTGTCAAGTGTTCGAGATTCTGCCTAGTAGAAGTCATTTTCTCGTGCGCTCTCTGCAGCTCATTAGTCATTGAGCCCATCATAAAGCTACGGACCAGCACATCATCCTTGACCCATTTTTCATGGACGTCAATCTCTTCCGGATTACCCCTAGTCTGGACTGGAGTCGGTGGAATGTTCGCCTCCAAGACGTATCCCAGAGACTCCATACTGAGTACAATCATCATATTCCGAAACCAGTCAACAAAGTTGGGCTAGTTAGAAGATTCTTTTCAAGTAATATTGCAAGTGGGTTCTTCGCTATTTTAGAGAGATATTGTTTCGTTTCTCTGCATTGATATAGACAAGATTGAATTAGTGACTTGTTTTATTATGACCTAGTATAGAATTTAAGGGCTTGTATAATTCTTGTATCGGCTCCCACTAATTTTATTGGAATTACACACTCCCATGTTATAACCCAGAAGTCATGGTAAGATAGACTTCTTAGTGGTGATCAAGTTCTTTATAAATTTTAATAGACGCTACCTGCCCGGTTTCTTGTCTATTAATTTCCGTAAAGTGGTGTTCTACACCAATCCGTTCAATGGATGATTCGATCTTCTTTTACCCCTAGTCTGTAATACCCGCAATTTTGGATTCCGGTAATTTTCTTTTTTCAGCGGGAGTCCATTTTGACGACTCGCACATGACTGGATCGTCATTTTGAGAATGATTAATTCTGCACTTTTTGTCATCCGAGTTCGTTTCGGTATTGTTTTATTGAGTTCCGTGTTCTTGAGCGACTTTTCCGCACTTGAGTTCGATTCTTGCGAATCTCGTCCGAAATTGTTGTTTTGAGTTTCTCGTAAGTTCATTTAATGTTATTATTCATGTTGCGAGCTTTGGTTTGGTGTTTCGATCGTGTATCGTGTATTTCGGATGTTTTGGGCCGTTTGCACAGTTTCCCAAAGTTTGGGGTAATTACTTCCGTTGTCAAATTTCGACACTTCGGGTGGTCGGAATCGTGTGTTCTCTTAGCTCTTAGATTCGTCTTTGCGAGTACTTCGTAACTGTATCTTCGATTCATACCCAGGTTTGGGTTTCGGGGTTGTTCGGACCGTCGGAGTTGGCCACGGCCGAGTCATGGCAGGGCATTTTGGGGCCAGGCCACTCGTGGCCGAGTTACGGCCGTAAGTGTCCGGCAGTTACGGTCGTAAGGCCTGTTACGTATGTAAGCCCTGGCCGGTCACGTACGTAATGCTTCCGGCATTTTTGGGCAGAAGACTCGGCCATGGCCGGTTACGGCTGTAAGCCATGGCCGATTACGTACGTAAGGCGGCCGGCAGGCTGCCTATATAAGGCCCAGCAGACGGGTTTTTCACCCATTTTCTCACTTGTTTCCTTCACTTCCGTGGCTGGAGGTTTGATGAAAATGGAGACATGTTGTTAGACAATGAATCCATGAAATCCTGGAGTTCATATCATCGATTATCCATCCTATAACATCCTTTGATCGAGCGAATCAGGTCAAATTTTCTAGAAATCTAGTTTTGGGGAATTTGGGTATTTTATTTGATTTCGTCCGTTTAATCCGATTTAACTTAGGATTTTGATGGATTGATGATTATTTAGATGTATTATATCATTTCCCTTGTTATTTCATGGTCGGATCGTATAGATTCGTCGTTTTGGTCGAGTTCTTAATCGACGCGTTGAAGGTGTCCGGTAGAATGTCATAGAGGGGTTTTTGGAAGTTCTACGATTATTCTTCCTCGTATGATCGTTGATTTATTAATTATATAATGTTAGGGTCGAGTTTGTTGCGAGGAACCCGTGGTCATCTTCCTTTTCAATAGCATCGAGCGTTTCGAAGCTTCCCGGTTGAGCCGTGTTCGTCGGAATACTTGCGTGCCGATTTCGAGGCAAGTACCTTGTCCATACTATTCTTGTTTTATGGATAAGATAATTAGTGATTGTCTAAATGTGGTTTTTTGGTCGTTCGAATTGAACTTTCAAAGTTTCGGTTAGCCTCGTTAAAGGCTCTCTTTCAAAACCGTGTGTGGTTTTACGATTGTGGTGTTTCGTAAATGATTATGTAAATCCTGTGAACATGCTTTGTAATATCCATATATTTTGGTATTCGTGTGTGTGTTGTTTCGGACGCATTTAGTTGAGAAATTATTCGTAATTTCCATTTTGTATTATGGTTATTTGAAACCGTGTGTTTTGACGATTGGAATTGGAATGTTTATGCTTGGTAATTGTCGAGTTTGTGATTTCCGAAGTATGTTGTTCTGGATGAATGTTGAAGTGGTGCACGAGAGTTATGGCCGTAAGATATGAATGTATTACCAAAAGAGTGTTAATAGAATAAGAGTAGATATTTCCGAATAGTGATATGCACAAGGGCTAACTTAGATCGATCACCATAAATTCCAGAAAAATCCAAAAATTCTAAAATTTTCTACCATTGTATAGAATTGAGTTAGATATCCAATAGTTCAAACGGTGAGTTAATCGGAGCAAGTACGAACGAGTTATTGTCAAAATAGCAGACCCTGGTGCAGTGACACGACCGTGTCATTTGACGCGGGCCGTGTCGAGCTATTGCGGTTAATCAAAAACGTTCTAGATGGGTGACACGACCCATGACACGGCCATGTCATTTGACATGACCGGAAAGTGCAGAAATGCTGAAAAACCCACTTCGGGAGCTATATATAGCCTTTGGTCGATTTTTTGGGCATTCTAACACCTTCCCATCATCCTCCACCTAGAATCCTTCATATTAAACTCCAAAATCAGGCCATAAACATGTTCCAAACACTATAGAATCAATATATCAAGTCCATTTTTGAAGAATTATCCATCTCTTGGTTGAATTAAAGTATGTGGTTGAAGTTCTTCAAGTCATTTTATAGAATTTTGGGGTTTGTTGGGAATTCTTGATTCAAGTTCGTTTTGGCTTTGGATTATGTTAGATTATGATGTTTTAATCATGTTCTTTTGTTTTCCCTCAAAGTTTATGGATTAAATTCCGAGTTTTTAATCCGTTCTTGGATTCGACCTTTATCGCCTCCGTAGTGTTCGATTAAATGTCTCTAAGGGTAGAACTTAGGGTGAATCCTTCCGTTTCCGTGGTGTTGTTTTTTGATGCGGTATCTCGATGTGTTAGGGTCGAATTGTTGAAGGAAGTTCGGACCGTACGTCCATCCGTTCGTTGTTTCCCATGTCGTTCGAATTGAGGCAAGTACTTTGATTGTGTTTAATGTACTTCGTGTGAATATGTAAAAATGGGATTTGTGCCAATTGTTGATTGAGTGTGTGTGAGCCGAGTAAAACCAGTGAGGGTCCCCTGGGGTCCGGTAGGCTGCGTTTCCCTACGGATCACTCGGTTGGCTATACAACCAGAGAGAGCCTGACGAGGTCTCTTGGGGTGCATATCTTGCGAGATGCGGGACTAGTATAGCTCGGGAGGTTGTTTTGTGATGATGATTGTGATGTGGTATTCCGGAATATCTGTGATGACACTGTGATTTATGTTGATTATTCACTTGTTGTACATATTCTAGAATCATTGTACTTGCACCGACTTCTTGCTGACCCCCTCTGGGGTGGATATACTCTTGTGTATTCAGGTACCGGTCCAATTGAAGAGCCAGCACAGGACGGACACGAGCTTGGCAGACAACATTGATATCGTGCACCCTTTTTGAGTTATTAGTTATATTGTCATGGTCATGGTTGTGTTTTACATTTTGTACTCGCGTGGGTACTGTCGTGTGATGTTGTTGTACCAGATATGAACTGTTGTATCAGTTGTGGTCCTACGGGGCGAGATGTTTTTGGTGTTGTGTTGTATGTCATCTTGAAGTTGGTTTGTTTAATAAAAGAATAAAGTTGTGGTTTGTAAAACTAAATGAGTTCTTACGTTAGTCCAAGCCTGGTAGATTCTCCAAAAGGAATCTTCAGTGCTGTAATATCCCTGTAAATCATGAGGTTGTTACAGAATATGGTATCAGAGCTTAGGTTTATGGATACCTAGGCTATCGGTGTTTTGGGTCTGTTAAATTGAGTCAGTTGTTGTCTACGATATCATTGGCATGCTACCACCCCTTGTTGCCTGTGCTGGAAGACTCTTCAGATGCTGGTTGTTTCTTTCCTTCGGAAGTACTTCTCCTTGTCATTGTGCAATTTATTATTGTAACCGTTTCCTTGTTGAATCATTCTTATTCTTCAGTATGCTGAGAGGTAGAGCTAACCGCCAACGCGGCCGAGGCCATGGCAGAGTAGTGGCATCTGAGTCCGAGAGATCCATTTCAGAATCAGCATCTCGTTCTGCGACTAGGTCAGACCCGATCTCTTCGGGAGGTTCAGATGGAGGCTCGGAGGCCGAAGTGCCTAATGTCCTTCAACAAGTCGTAACGCAAGTGCACCAATTGGCACAAGTGGTGCAGAATATTAATATGGCAGGACAGTTGAGGATCGATGGCTTCAAGAAGTTATGAAGATGAACCCTCCCAGATTCGATGGTTCCGGTGATGCGAACAACTGGGATCATTGGTTAGTTGAGCTGGAGAAGATCTTTGACGGTATTGGTTGTCCTGAAGCCAAGAGAGTCCCGATTTCTCAATATCTGACAGTTGACGACGCTTCAGACTGGTGGCGAGCTGTTAAGCCCAAGGACCGTGATGTCACTTGGGAAGAATTTAAAGAACTGATGGAAGCTCAGTATTGTCTAGCGCCGGTACAGTTAGCAAGAGTGAGTGAGTTCTTCAGAGCTCAACCCGAATATGTTCCTATTTCTGAGGCAATCAAGACATACAACAAGCAGTTAGTGTATGTCCAAGATCGGGTTAAGGATGAGATAGACAAGATACTTCATTTCGATGCTAGAATGAAACCGGAGGTCCGAAAGTATATGGTGGGCCTTGGGTGTACTACTTTGAGAGAATATCAAGATAGAGCACTTGCTTATGAGATGGTGTCAGTTCCGGTTCCTGCAGTTTCGAGATCGAAGAAACTGAAATTTTCTGGTAGTTTCCGAGGCAGCGGATCGCGTAGGCCTCAACCTTCTGTGAAATCTTCTGTTGGTTCCCCTCAGCCTAGTGGAGGAGCGCCGAAAGTTTGTTTTAATTGTGGAAATACGGGACATATCAATTCTCGTTGCACTTCTCGCCCCATTGATTGTTTTAAGTGTGGGAAGCAGGGTCATCGCGCATTATCTTGTGAGTCAGTGGGCATAATCTTCTCTAAACAGTCTCCTACTCCGGCCGGCACAGTTACGGGTCAGCCAACTCCGAGTGTCGGACGCGCAGTGGCAGAGGTAAGACCGAGCATAAGGATGCACCTAGTATTGGATCAGCTCCACCTTGATTGTATGAGATAAGGTGGACTGATGACGTAGGGACTGCAACTACGTCAGGTATTGTTTATATTTCGATGCACCCGGTAGATGTATTGTTTGATTCTGGAGCTACTCATTCTTTTATATCATTATCTAGTGTGAATCGTTTGGGTCTTGACGGTCTCTCTGCATGCAAACCTTTTATTGTTGGGCTGCCAAGTGGGGAAACAATAGTTGGGGATCGAGAGATTGCCAATTGTCCTGTAACCATTGGCAGTAAAGATTGGTCATCTGATTTGATTGTGATCGATATGATGGGAGAGGATTTAATCCTCGGTGATGATTGGTTAAATCGGCATGGAGCGATAGTAGATTATCGTTGGAAAATAATTTCGATAGTCGCGCTGGATGGTACTGAACACGTGTTTGAAGGGCAGAAACCTAGTACAATGGTCCTCTGTTCCAGTTGTGAATGAATTTCCATACGTATTTCCAGATGATTTTCCTGGGTTGCCGCCGCATCGTGACGTGGAGTTTACTATCGAACTAGAGTCAAGTGCGGCACCTGTATCTAAGACACCGTATCAGATGGCCCCATCAGAAATGTTAGAATTGAAGAAGCAACTGAGTGAGTTATTGGACAAAGGTTATATTCGGCCTAGTGTGTCTCCATGGGGTGCACCGGTATTGTTCGTACGAAAGAAAGACGGATCTTTGCGGTTATGTATTGACTATCGTGAGTTGAATAAACTCACTACCAAGAACAAGTATCCGTTACCAAGAATTGATGATCTATTTGATCAATTACAAGGGGCTACGGTTTTCTCAAAGATTGATTTGAGATCGGGATATTATCAATTGCAGATTCGGGATTCAGATATTCCAAAAACAGCATTCCGAACGAGATACGGGCATTACGAATTTGTAGTCATGCCTTTTGGTTTGACGAATGCTCCGGCGGTATTTATGCAACTTATGAACAAAACATTTATAGAATACCTCGATAAATTTGTGGTGGTATTTGTTGACGATATTTTGATTTATTCCAAGAATGAGTTGGAGCATGCCGAACACTTGAGAACTGTGTTGGGTATTTTGAGAACTAATACACTTTATGCTAAATTCTCCAAGTGTGAATTCTGGCTGAAAGAAGTTTCTTTTCTTGGGCATATTGTATCGGCCGAAGGTATTCGAGTAGACCCTCAAAAGGTTGAAGCAGTCTTAGCTTGGGAGCCTCCACGGAATGTTAAGGAAGTTCGGAGTTTTCTGGGATTAGCGGGCTATTATCGTCGATTTGTCGAAGGATTCTCGAAAATTGCTCGACCGCTCACCCTATTATTGCAGAAAACTCAGAAATTTGAATAGAGTGATGAGTGTCAGAGGATTTTTGATGAATTAAAGAAGAGGCTGACTACGTCTCCGGTCCTAGCCTTACCACAAGGAACGGAAGGTTTCGTTATTTATAGTGATGCTTCTAAACAAGGATTGGGATGTGTATTGTTGCAAACTGAGAGAGTAGTGGCTTATGCATGTCGTCAATTGAAATCATACGAGATGAATTATCCTACTCATGATCTTGAGTTAGCCGCTGTGGTGTTTGCGTTGAAAATTTGGAGGCATTACTTATATGGTTCTTCTTGTCGAGTGTATATGGATCATAAGAGCTTGAAGTATATACTCATGCAGAAGGAGATCAATATGCGTCAGCGGCGATTGATGGAATTGTGTAAAGATTATGATCTTGACATTCTTTACCATCAAGGTAAAGCGAATGTCGTTGCCGATGCTTTAAGCCGCAATTCTATCATGTTGCAGAGATTGGAATTACTTACGATTCAACCGAAGCTCAGACGAGAGTTATTTGATATGGAGATTGAAGTTTGGCCTCAAGTAACGCAAGGGCAATTATGTTTACTTGAGGTCACATCCTCCGTGATGGGAGATATTAAGTCCAACCAGTTAGATGATCCCTTATTTGTGCAGCTTCGGGAAGATGTTATTAAAGGAAATGCTCCTGGATTTTTAATCGATGAAGACGGAGTTCTTCAATTTCAAGGTAGAACTTGTGTACCTAAGCGGAATGATCTCAAACAAGTGATTCTGAATGAAGCACATTCTACTCCGTACTCGATCCATCCGGGTACGAGTAAAATGTATAAAGACTTGAAGAAAAAATTTTGGTGGCCGAACATGAAGAAAGATGTAATGGAATTCGTGTCGAGATGCTTAACTTATCAGTAGGTTAAAGCTGAGCATCAAAGACCTGCCGGGAAGTTACGACCATTACCGCGATGGATTTTATTAAAGGAATGCCAAGGACGCGAACCGAGATGAATATGATTTGGGTAATCGTTGATCGGTTAACCAAATCAGCACATTTTCTGGGAATTCGAGATACTTGGGGACCATAGAGATTAGCTCATTTATTCATTGCAGAGATTGTGAGACTCCATGGTACCCCAAAAAGTATTGTTTCGGATCGCGATGGTCGTTTTGTGTCGCACTTCTGGCAAGCAGTACATCGAACACTCGGTACCCAACTGAATTTCAGCACCGCTTATCATCCTCAGACGGATGGGCAGTCGGAGAGAACCATCCAGACATTGGAAGACATGTTGAGGGCTTGTGCGTTGGATTGGAAAGAAGATTGGGAGATTCATTTACCATTGATCGAATTTGCGTATAATAATAGTTGGCATAGTTCGATTGGAATGGCTCCATTTGAAGCATTATATGGAAGATGGTGTAGATCACCGATTTGTTGGGACGAACCGTACGAGATACTTAGAGTAGAACCTGACTTGATGATTCAAACATGGGAGAAAGTCACAGTTATTCGACAGAGACCGTTGACCGCCCAGAGTCGACAAAAGTCATATGCAAACGTTCGACGTCGACCGTTAGAATTTCAGGCAGGAGGTCATATGCTGTTAAAGGTATCGCCGACTCGTGGAGTCCTTCGGTTTGGTAAGAGAGGGAATCTTAGTCCTCGTTACATTGGCCCTTTCAAAATCCTGGATAAAGTAAGTGATGTGGCTTATCGACTAGCGTTACCTCCGTCGCTTAGTCATGTCCATAACGTGTTTCATGTTTCATAACTGCGTAAATATGTTCCCGATCCCGGACATGTTATTGATTATCAAGAGATTGAAGTTAAGGATAATGTTTCGTATGAAGAGCACCCAGTAGCCATATTGGAGCAACGAGTTAAACAATTGCGATGGAAAGCTATTCCGTTAGTGAAGGTCCAATGGTCTAAACACGGAATCGAGGAAGCCACGTGGGAAACCGAAGAGAGTATGCATGCCCGATACCCTGGCCTTTTTCAATCTTAAGTTTCAGGACGAAACTTCTTTTTAGGGGGTAATGATGTAATATCCATGTATTTTGGTATTCATGTGTGTGTTGTTTCGGACGCATTTAGTTGAGAAATTATTCGCAATTTCCATTTTGTATTATAGTTATTTGGAACCGTGTATTTTGACGATTGGAATTGGAATGTTTATGCTTGGTAATTGTCGAGTTTTTGATTTCCGGAGTATGTTGTTCTGGACGAATGTTGAAGTTGTGCACGAGAGTAATGGCCGTAAGATATGAATGTATTACCAAAAGGGTGTTAATAGAATAAGAGTAGATATTTCCGAATAGTGATATGCACAAGGGCTGAATTCGATCGATCACCATAAATTCCAGAAAAATCCAAAAATTCTAAATTTTTTATCATTGTAGAGAATTGAGTTAGCTTTCCAATGGTTCAAACAGTGAGTCAATCGGAGAACGGACAAACAAGTTATGGGTGAAATAGCGGACCCTGGTGCAGTGACACGGCCGTGTCATTTGACGCGGGCCGTGTCGAGCTATTGCGGTTAATCAAAAACGTTCTAGATGGGTGACACGACCCATGACACAGCCTTGTCATTTCACATGACCGGAAAGTGCAGAAATGCTGAAAAACCCACTTCGGGAGCTATATATAGCCTTTGGTCAATTTTTTGGGCATTCTAGCACCTTCCCTTCATCCTCCACCTAGAATCCTTCATCTTAAACTCCAAAATCAAGCCATAAACATGTTCCAAACACTATAGAATCAAGATATCAAGTCCATTTTTGAAGAATTATCCATCTCTTGGTTGAATTAAGGTATGTGGTTGAAGTTCTTCAAGTCATTTTATAGAATTTTGGGGTTTGTTGGGAATTCTTAATTCAAGTTAGTTTTGGCTTTGGATTATGTTAGATTATGATGTTGTAATCATGTTATTTTGTTTTCCATCAAAGTTTATGGATTAAATTCCGAGTTTTTAATCTGTTCTTGGATTCAACCTTTGTCGCCTCCGTAGTGTTCGATTAAATGTCTCTAAGGGTACAACTTAGGGTGAATCCTTCCGTTTCCGTGGTGCTGTGTTTTGATCCGGTATCTCGATGTGTTAGGGTCGAATTGTTGAAGGAAGTTCGGACTGTACTTCCATTCGTTCGTTGTTTCCCGTGTCGTTCGAATTGAGGCAAGTACTTTGATTGTGTTTAATGTACTTCGTGTGAATATGTAAAAATGGCATTTGTGCCAATTGTTGATTGAGTGTGTGTGAGCCGAGTAAAATAAGTGAGGGTCCCCTAGGGTCCGGTAGGCTGCATTTCCCTACAGATCACTCGGTTTGGCTATACAACTAGAGAGAGCCTGACGAGGTCTCTTGGGGTGCGTATCTTGCGAGATGCGGGGCCAGTATGGCTCGGGAGGTTGTTTTGTGATGATGATTGTGATGTGGTATTCCGGAATATCTGTGATGACACTATGATTTATGTTGATTATTCACTTTTTGTACATATTCTAGAATCATTGTACTTGCACCGGCTTCTTGCTGACCCCCTCTGGGGTGGATATACTCTTGTGTATTCAGGTACAGGTCCAATTGAAGAGCCAGCACAGGACGGACAAGAGCTTGGCAGACAACATTGATATCGTGGACCCTTTTTGAGTTATTAGTTATATTGTCATGGTCATGGTCGTGTTTTACATTTTGTACTCGCGTGGGTACTGTCGTGTGATGTTGTTGTACCAGATATGAACTGTTGTATCAGTTGTGGTCCTACGGGGAGAGATGTTTTTGGTGTTGTGTTGTATGTCATTTTGAAGTTGGTTTGTTTAATAAAAGAATAAAGTTGTGGTTTGTAAAACTAAATGAGTTCTTACATTAGTCCAAGCCTGGTAGATTATCCAAAAGGAATCTACGGTGCTGTAATATCCCTGTAAATCACGGGGGTGTTACATGCTTGGTGTTGTTGTTGTTGTGCTTTGATAATATAGATTCATATATTATCTCATTTCGGCGTGTTGTGATTTGATACTCGTATCGTGCTGTGTGTTTGTTGCCTTTGGGTGAATTATTCGGATATCCTTGGCGTGCTATGTTATTTGTGTGAATGTGTGGATATGGTCGAAGGTCTATGGTGACACATGGCATGTGACCATGTGGTCAGGATGCAACAAGTGATTGATCCCACCGTGAGAGCCTGAGACAAGACCTGTGGTGACATATGGCGTGTGATCATATGGTCAGGAAACAACAAGTGATTGATCCAATCGTGAGATGCCGTGACAAGTGTTCACGCTGGTGTGTTTATGATTTGTGAATGTGTTTTGCTAGCCAGCTCGGGAGGGTCCTTAGAGGCCCCGGGTGGGATTTGGCTTCGTCCCGGTCCTAAGCGATGCCTGTGCGTGATTTGTTTTATGATTGTGGCCACCTCGGGAGGGTCCTTAGAGGCCTCATGTGGGATTTGTGGCTTCATCCCGGTCATAGGCAACTGTGATCTATGACTTCACTCTAGACTCATGAGTTGGTGTTATATTTGTGTGACCAAGATTTGCGTGTCTCGGGTGGTTATGTTGTCTTGATTTTATATCCGTCGAGGACACGTGACGTGGGTTTTAACCCTGTGAACTGTTGTTGGTTTTATTTTGTGAAAACAAAAACCTTTGGGCTGTGACCCCTGTTGATTTTGGAAAGAGAAGGATTCGATAATCCTAAATGGCTTTCTATTAAAACTCCCGATGGCGTATTAAACCATTTGTAAATTTGTCTCTCTTGAATTATGAACTTTCGGTTTTGAAATGTTTTACCTAAACTCTTGCTTTGGGAAGTATTTTTCGTTGTATTTGAATCTTTGAGAATTCCTGATTATTGCTATTCTTGGAACTTGAATTGTATGGCTCGTATTTGCACTTTGTACTTGTACTAGCAAAATAGTGGAGTTTTGCTAACCCCCGAGTAATCGGGGGGTGGATGTCTGTATTGCATTCAGGTTTCAGGGAGCATGGCACAGGGTCAGCACGAAGGATGATGAAAGATGATCGATACTAACCACATGTGGAACCATGCGTTGTGTATTGGTTCAGTTGTACTTTATTTTTGCTGCAGTATTTTTCCCCGTTGTACGGGAGTTTGTTGTATTTTGACCCCTGCGTGGGCATGTATTGAAATTGAGTTGTATGTTTTTATTGAAAGACCAAATCGGTCTACTGAGTCATTTTTAGCCTTAAAGGCATTGTTGAGTTATTCGACATTGTTACCAGCCTGGTAGATCCTTGAGCAAAGGTTCTACGGCGTGTAATATCCCTGAGCGGATTGGGGGGTGTTACATAAATGGTATCAGAGATTAGGTTGTGGAAACCCTAGCTGTCGAGTTTAGTGGTGTCTGTTGAGTTTTGTCTCGTCGGATTTTGTCTGACTGAGTCGTGTCACGACGCGTCGTCTGATTTGGTTGGTCGTGATTAGTATCGTGGGGCGATCATCACCTTCGTGCGACCTATTGATGTAAGTCTCCCTCCTTTGTGTTGTGCCTCGTGTGACACGAGTTGCTGGTATGATTATGTGTTAAGTGATGGAATTTTTATGCAGATTCTTGGTCTCATGATGCGTTTATGTGACTCCCATATTTCGTTTATATGAGGAGTGTTGTCGTTATTTATGTCCATTTGACTGTGATATTTGACTGTTTTTTTTCCGGTAAAAGACATGTGTTGTCATGATTTTGAGCGAGGTGATGCGTGTGTTGTGATGTATGTAAGTGAATGTTGTTACATGTGAATTTTTTAGGCATTCTAGCCTAATAGATTTTTGAAAACCTTGAGTATCTTAGAAAATAAATTTCGAGGTGTACTTTTAAAATGAATTATTTTCTCGCGGTACTTTTCTTCTAGTGCCGCAATATGTTTCAAAATTATTCAGACCAAAATATTTTGGGATATTTTCAATCATTTAGAAACGCTTTGCTTAGACCCGAGGGTCGAATATTTTTGAAAGTTTTTCACTAAAGAAAAGTGTCCTCATTTTTGTTCAAACGCAAGATGGTTCTCAAAGTCTCGATAATGGTGTTTGTACAATGTGATACTCAAGATCAACTGGTGTTTCCAAATTGTTTTCAAAAGGTGGTTTTCGTTTTTAAAACCTATCATTTCCTGCTTGTGGTCGGGGAAGGTGTGTATGATGTTGGTATTGTCGTTAGGGTGTTAGCCCTCCGAATTGTGATTGAATTGGTGGCGTGAGCGTTGAGTCGTTCGCCACGCATTTGTTATGATAGCCCTCTGTGAGAGGTGTGATGTTGATCTTCAATGTTGTCGTTTCGTGGTGATTTGCGTGCTATCGCACCTGTGTAAGCTGTTAGAGCTTGAGTTTGTATGATTGTGTACATATGTGGTTGTTTCGTGATGTTTAGTAATTATATGCTGGTTATCGTTCGGGCCGTTGTAATCATCTTACGATGCCGTGGTTGTTGTGATTTTAGTATGTGTCGATATGTTATGCCAAGTTGGCATTTCCGGTTTGTTGTTTTGCGATGTTATGTTCCATTGTATCGAGCATTTGCATATTCGGTATGCCGAGCCGAGGTGTTTCAACAGTGGTGTGCCGGGGGCATGCACGTACCAATTGTCCTTCTCGCCAGTAACACATTTCAAGTGTGGACCCGAGAGACACAGGATCCAGTTTTGCGAGTTGGGTTCCGAGTCTTTCGGGGCACGGACTTCAGCAGAGATATCAGGATCGGCTCTAAGAGGCCCATGGGAAATGTTTCCGTCAGCTGCTTTTGTGTTGTTGCCTTGTTTCCGTTATTGTGAGTTGCGGGGATGACCTTATTTTATAAGAGGTCGAATGTAATACCCGTATTTTTTTGGACTTCTGCATTTCCTCTTTCTCAAGTCTATCGACTCGCTCCTGTTCGTTGTTACTTTCTGAACTTGTTCTGTATTTCAGTTTCATTGTTCAAACGAGCCGTGATCTTGTTTTGGGTCGATCTGGTTATTGCTGTGACTTTTCCGAGTTCGGTTCAATTATTGTGAACCTTTTTCGGAAGTAACATCTTTTGGTTCTACTAGTTCTTTTGATGTCTTGAGTTGAAGTGTGAACTTCGGAGTCATTATTTGACCGTTGTCGTTCGATCATTGTTGTTCGATCGTTGTTGTTTGATTGTTGTTACTCGATCATTGCTTTTTGATCTTTGTTGTCCGATCATTGTTATTTGATCATTGTTATTCGATCGTTGTTGTTCGGTCGTTGTTGTTCGATCGTTGTTGTTCTATCGGGGTTGTCTGACTGTTGTTACCTGATCTCGCACCGCGAAGAATTGTCGTTTATTGTTAGTGAGCTATTTCGAGTGTGGCCAGGTGGGTCACTGAGCCGTGCATTGCGAGACGGTATCTGAGAGATTTGGGGATCGAGGCTGCGTCTCTGCTCCGAAAGGGCACAGAGATGCCTAGTATGCTTTTTGAGGATTTCGGCGTAGTCCGAATTGTTTGTGATTGTCCTTGTGGATCGTTTTGTGTTTATTTTCTGTTTTCTCGACTGTGCGTATCCCTTGTAACAGGTGCTTTGTGTTTTTTGATAGTTCGGACAATTGACTTGATTGTATTACCTGTTTAATGACGCTTGTCACTTGTTGGTTTTATTATGTCCTGCTTGTAGCAATGTGATAATTGTCGTTGAGCATGCTTTCATGCTGTTCGTTTCCTTGCATTTTTTGTAACGTTTCGCCGTTGGGCGCGAGTTTTTGGTTCTTTTGTATCTCATTGAGTTTTCCTGGCAGGATATTACTTCTCCCTACTTGTTTTAAGTTTCAGGACGAGACTTCTTTTAAGGAGGGTAGTATGTAATACCCGCAATTTCGAATTCCGGTAATTTTATTTTTTCGGCGGGAGTCCGTTTTGACGACTCGCTCATGACCGGATCGTCATTCTGAGAATGATTAATTCTGCACTTTTTGTCATCCGAGTTCATTTCGGTATTGTTTTATTGAGTTTCGTGTTCTTGAGCGACTTTTCCGCACTTGAGTTCGATTCTTGCGAATCTTATCCGAAATTGTTGTTTCGAGTTTCTCGTAAGTTCATTTAATGTTACTATTCATGTTGCGAGCTTTGGTTTGGTGTTTTGATCGTGTAACGTGTATTTCGGACGTTTTGGGCCGTTTTCGTAATTTCCCAAAGTTTGGGGTAATTACTTCCGTTGTCGAATTTCGACACTTCGGGTGGTCGGAATCGTGTGTTATCCTAGCTCTTAGATTCGTCTTTACGAGTACTTCGTAACCGTATCTTCGATTCATACTCAGGTTCGGATTTCAGGTTGTCCAGACCGTCGGAGTTGGCCACGGCCGAGTCATGGCCGGGCATTTTGGGGCCAGGCCACTCCTGGCCGAGTTACGGCGGTAAGTGTCCGACAGTTACGGCCGTAAGGCCTGTTACATACGTAAGCCCTGTCCGGTCACGTACGTAACGCTGCCGGCATTTTTGGGCAGAAGACTTGGCCATGGCCGGTTACGGCCGTAAGCCATGGCCGATTACGTACGTAAGGCGGCCGGCAGGCTGCCTATATAAGGCCCAGCAGACGGGTTTTTCATCCATTTTCTCACTTGTTTCCTTCCCTTCCGCAGCTGGAGGTTTTATGAACATGGAGATATGTTGTTAGACAATGAATCCATGAAATCCTGGAGTTCATTCATATCATCGATTATACATCCTATAACATCCTTTGATCGAGCGAATCAGGTCAGATTTTCTAGAAATCTAGTTTTGGGGAATTTGGGTAATTTGTTTGATTTCGTCCGTTTAATCCGATTTAACTTAGGATTGTGATGGATTGATGATTATTTAGATGTATTATATCATTTCCCTTGTTATTTCATGGTCGGATCTATAGATTCGTCGTTTTGGTCGAGTTCTTAATCGACGCCTTGAAGGTGTCCGGTAGAATGTCATAGAGAGGTTTTCGGACGTTCTACGATTATTCTTCCTCGTATGATCGTTGATTTATTAATTATATGATGTTAGGGTCGAGTTTCTTGCAAGGAACCCGTGTTGAACCCTTCCGTTCATCGTCATCTTCCTTTTTGATAGCATCGAGCGTTTCGAAGCTTCCCGGTTGAGCCGTATTCGTCGGAATACTTGCATGCCGATTTCGAGGCAAGTACCTTGTCCATACAATTCTTGTTTTATGGATACGATAATTAGTGATCGTCTAAATGTGGTTGTTTGGTCATTTGAATTGAACTTTCAAAGTTTCGGTTAGCCTCGTTAAAGGCTCTCTTTCTAAACCGTGTGTGTTTTTACGATTGTGGTGTTTCATAAATGATTATGTGAATCCTGTGAACATGTTTGGTGTTGTTGTTGCTGTGCTTTGATAATATAGATTCATATATTATCTCATTTCGGTGTGTTGTGATTTGATACTCGTATCGTGCTGTGTGTTTATTGCCTTTGGGTGAATTATTCGGATAATCCTTGGCATGCTATGTTATTTGTGTGAATGTGTGGATATGGTCAAAGGTGTATGGTGACATATGGCATGTGACCATGTTGTCAGGATGCAACAAGTGATTGATCCAACCGTGAGAGCCTGAGACAAGACCTATGGTGACATATGGCGTGTGATCATATGATCAGGAGACAACAAGTGATTGATCCAACCGTAAGATGCCGTGACAAGTGTTCACGCTGGTGTGTTTATGATTTGTGAATGTGTTTCGCTAGCCAGCTCGGGAGGGTCCTTAGAGGCCTCAGGTGGGATTTGTGGCTTCGTACCGGTCCTAGGCAAGTGTGATCTATGACTTCACTCTAGACTCATGAGTTGGTGTTATATTTGTGTGACCAAGATTTGCGTGTCTCGGGTGGTTATGTTGTGTTGATTTTATGTCCGTCGAGGACACGTGACGTGGGTTTTAATCCTGTGAACTGTTGTTGGTTTTATTTTGTGAAAACAAAAACCTTTGGGCTATGACCCCTGTTGATTTTGGAAAGAGAAGGATTCGATAATCCTAAATGGTTTTCTATTAAAACTCCCGATGGCGTATTAAACCATTTGTAAATTTGTCTCTCTTGAATTATGAACTTTCCGTTTTGGAATGTTTTACCTAAACTCTTGCTTTGGGAAGTATTTTTCGTTGTATTTGAATCTTTGAGAATTCCTGATTATTGCTATTCTTGGAACTTGAATTGTATGGCTCGTATTTGCACTTTGTACTTGTACTAGCAAAATGGTGGAGTTTTGCTAACCCCCGAGTAATCGGGGGGTGGATGTATGTATTGCATTCAGGTTTCAGGGAGCATGGCACAGGGTCAGCACGAAGGATGATGAAAGATGATCGATACTAACCACATGTAGAACCGTGTGTTGTGTATTGGTTCAGTTGTACTTTATTTCTGCTGCAGTATTTTCCCCCGTTGTACGGGAGTTTGTTGTATTTTGACCCCTGCGTGGGCATGTATTGAAATTGAGTTGTATGTTTTTATTGAAAGACCAAATCGGTCTATTGAGTCATTTTTAGCCTTAAAGGCATTGTTGAGTTGTTCGACGTTGTTACCAGCCTGGTAGATCCTTGAGGAAAGGTTCTACGGCGTGTAATATCCCTGAGCGGATTGGGGGTGTTACATAGTCTTCATGCCCTCAACCTATCAGGTTTCTTGGCAATCCAGACTATCTAAGTTGTTGACCATCAACGTCTATCAGTTTGACTATTGAATCTCACCCGTTAATCTATCAGGTTTCTAGGGGCGAAATTTATAACCAACCGAAGACATCTAATGCACTCAAGAATTTTTCAATCTCTACCAAATGTACTACCCCGATAACTCGAAAGCGTAGCACGCCAGCTCGGGTATCAATTTTCTACGAGTTTGATGGAGGGTAGGAAACCTCGTATCCTTTTTCAACCTTAGTCTATTTTTGGGAGAATTTCGCGATTAATGTTACACTTTGCAAAATTAATTTATTTAAGCGCATTTTTTTTGTCAATCATTCAAAATGAAAAACACTAAATAGCAACCTAGTTAGTACCAACATATAGCTCATGGACCTTTTCTTAAGTACTGGGCCAAGCGAATGACCCAATAAAGAAAAATAAAATAGTCTTCGATTCTTCGTCTTCTAGGTCAGTTGTCTTCGGTCTTCGTCATAGCTAAATAAATAATTACATCATAGAAAAATGCAACCTATTATACAAATTTTCTAGTAAAAATAAATAAGCTCAAAACGGCCTTTACAACCCAATCGAATCGAACAAATCAACACTAAGTCCACGAGCTATATCACCATCACATAAGGATTCCATACAATAGTGGTATCATAGCGAGGTCAATGATACTGTATATACGATTATTTGTGCATTTTGAATGCTATTGGTTGATGTTTATGATTTCGAATCATTGTTGGTATAATTGGAGATTTTTAATTATTCGTTGTAAATTTTGTTTATATGATTTTATGTGAATTATAAATCTGTAAAATTTTATTTTATTGATTTATAAGTCCTACATAAAAATTAGAAACATCACATTTTGGAAACGAGCCGAAAAAACGAGCCGAACGGAAGTCGGACTTGGCATAACCCACAAGTCCCAGGATCGAAACCTGGCTCTGATACCACTGTTGGGATTCCAGAAACAATAACGAATACGCAGCGGAAAAATAAAAAGAATCCCAAACAGGATCGATCAAGTAACGTATATACGAAAAGAAAAAAACGAAGATAAAGGATTAAGGTCCCATACCCTTGAAGCCTTTGATAATATGTTCGTAAATTGATGATGTTCACGAACACGAGCACGAACACGAATTCCCTTCGTTCCAAACACCGAAAGTGTGATGTCTCTACATCACCACGTGACGGAACTTGACTCGAAAAATCAATGAGTCTCCATTCTCCAAGAACACGGCTAGGGAACTTGTAGGAATTTTTTCTCTCAATTTATCTTACTAGTTTTTCACCTCCAAGATGATGAATAATCTCAAAGAAAAATTCTCCCCCTTTTTGTTTAACCTCTCGGCCGAACCACTCTTAGGAAGTGGTGATGTGATGTCTTCTCTTAAAAACCATATGAAATGATGATGTGATGAGATATATAAATCAATCAAAACAAGATCCTCACATCTCATCATGTGGGATCATGTGGGAAAGTCTCACCACCTACCATGAAGAAAAAGACAACCAACCAAGAGGACACATGGGTGGGGCAGCCTAATAGGAAATTTCTAGGAAACGGGCCGAGTCACTCGGCTCGTGTATCGGACGTTCGTCAAACTACTCCGTTAAATACACTCCATTTTATTCCAATGTATTTATACTAATTTATTATTCCAATTAATTAATTATATCAAATACAAAAATATTTCTCTAAGAAATATTATTTATGAATTAAATTAATTACCCAGTAACTTAATTTCAATTCATAAGACCGCTATTTGATTTATGCAATAAATCATAATTAGATACCCAATATCTAATATAATTAGAGAGATAATAAATTCACATTTATCCGTCAACGATCCTGATGCGCGACTCTGTAGGTCCGTCTCAGCTGACATTGGGAGGAACCAATGAGTGCGGGCAACACTTAGCCAGCCAAACGGGCCGCACTGTAAACCTCGACTGAGAATGAATGAAGGGATCATTCAAGAACCATTATGTCGTGAATACCATATACGTATAGACCCTTCATCAGATGTCCCAGTCAAGTCTTCGGGTCACGGTAAAGTCAAACCCTACTGTTGACTAGACACTATATATGTATTAATATAAATCAAGACCGACTGATTAATAGTGTATCCAATATGACCAGATCAGAATGCTTTGGCCAAAGACTTATGATCTTATTTGCCATTAACCGTATAGGACATTCGCCTGCTCACTAACAGGAGATAGAATCCTTTCTTGGAGTATAGTAAACACTGCTACCTGCCCCAATAATCCGCACTTAAAGGTTGACTCAGCAATTAAGCAAATGAGTCTAACTACTCTAATGACAAACTAAACATCATGGCACATCTCCTACTTAAAACTCAAGTCAAAGGTCCACGTATACTATAACAACCTTTTGATTTGTCATCGACTCCCCGAGAGTGAATACCGTGTGACTGAATCAAGTACGAGTCGTGTTCGAGTATGCTGGTCCCACCAATATACTTATAACTATGCTATCAAGACATGCACACGTCCTAGTATCAGTTATACAAGTCTTACTCAAAACTTAATGCCCATTTAAGTTTATCGACTTGCGAACGGTTTACGTAAATAAACTTTAAACACTTCTAGTGCATTTTCTCTTATCCGATAATGAGAATGGAGTGTTCAATTTATTTATATGGACTTCACTTTAATGTTTACCATATCAAGAATATATTTGAAATATAATAAACAGTGAATGAATCATATTGCCTTTTATTAATAATTCCATAATTACAAGTACAATGCCCCTACTCTCTCATCCCCTGAGTGGCATTCGAGGGCATATTTTAGCCGACGACTAACTTGACTTTATCCTAAGACCAATAGTAAAGTCGTCGGCTAAACTACTTTAGCCGACAACAAGTTAGCCGTCGGCTAAACTTGCTGACTTTAGCCGACGACTTCCGTCAGCCGTCGGCCGTTCTCCGGCTAGTCGTCGGCTAAAGTGTTATTTTTGGTACCACCGAGTATTTCTGAAAGTTTCTCCTTTTCGCGGCATCAAACGTTTTGGCATTAAGGGCAAGTTGAGTCCTCGTTTTATTGGTCCTTTTGAGATTTTGGAACGTGTGGGCGAGGTGTCTTATCGTTTGGCTCTTCCACCTCAACTAGCACATGTGCATAACGTTTTCCCATGTATCTCTTTTGCGGGGATATAACTATCATCCTCTACATGTGGTGTCATACCTTTTTGACCAGATTCAACCAGACATGTTACTTCCAGAAGAACCGGAAGCCATTCTTGATAGGCAGGAGAGAGTCATGAGAAATAAGGTCATTCGCTTTGTTAAGATTCTTTGGAAGAACCACCCAGCACGCGAGGTGACCTGGGAAACCAAAGAGTCTATGCGAGCCAGCTACCCTCATTTCCTTTCGTAGTCTGGTATGCTTTCGTTTTGTTTCGTTACCTTTCCTTTTTCATTTTCGAGGACGAAAATTTTTTTTAGAGGGGAAGAGTTGTAAAATCCAGATTTTTGAACATGTTAAAATACCCTTTAATCTCAAATCTATAAAAGATGTTTAATTATTTAAAATATTGCATTACGATTATAACCTAAGTATTTAAATCGTTAACATTTGAACAAATTAATGTAATACGAATATAATGTAACACCCCCAAAACCGTATGGGAATATTACACGCCGTAAACCCTTTCCGCAAGGATCTACCAGGCTAAACGTCCATAAACAACCAAAAGCTTGCCCGTCCAGGGTCAAACAATATAATAATACACTGGCCAAGGTCACTTACACATAAACACACAGACCGATGAGGTCACACAACTCTATCAACAGGATCGACTAACAACATAACCCACAAAGCGTACGAAATACAATACAGCGGAAGACTGAATCAACTCAAACAATACAACTAAACTCTACCAACTCTCAACTCTTGATTAGTATCGCAGCTCGTCATCCCCTTTGTGCCAATCCTGTGACTGCTCCCCTGAACCTGCATGTACCTGGACGCAAAACAGACATCCACCCCCCGATTACTCGGGGGTTAGTAAAACTCCACTGTTTTACTAGTGCAAGTATCAAACCATACGAAATGTAACAAGCAAATAGCAACTACGAATTTAATACGGAAATCAATTATCAAAATGTTCCCGAGAAGTTTTAGAATTTCGAACTCAAATAAGAGATATTTGAAAAGGAACACATCATCTCGGGGATTTTTAAAGCAGAAAATCTTTTGGACCTCGAGTCCCAATTTACAAAACCTTTTCGTAAACAATAGGGCCTTAGCCCGATTCTCGTTTCAAAGCACACCAAATAATATATCATTATGAGTCCGAGATCTATATTTAAAATGTTACCCGAACAATCACTGCTACACGACCACTGTTCGTACACATCATGTACCGAACTCCGGAGGCCTCGACGGACCTTACCCGGACTACACACATTGTTCGTACACATCATGTACCGAACTCCGGAGGCCTCGACGGACCCTACCCGGCTACAACACACCTGCTCGTACACATCATGTACCGAACTCCGAGGCCTCAACGGGCCTTACCCGGCTACTGAGATCGTTCGTACACATCATGTACCGAACTCCAGGTCTCGTCTGACCCTACCGGATCACACACCTTGTCCGTACACGCCATGTACCGGACACCAGAGGCCTCGTCGGACCCTACCTGGTTCACACACTTTGTTCGTACACATCATGTACCGAACTCCGCAGGCCTCGTCGGACCTACCTGGATCACACACACATCGACTCGACACAATTCATAATCATTAAATGTCAAGTCATTCCACATTACGCCGAATGTACAATCCAGCAAGTAAACCGAAACAACACAAACATCATGATCATCACAACGACTCTTAACCAACACAACACACATTCGGTACACAATACATTGAAGAAACACGTGTACAACCATCTCATATGTACATCGCAATCCTGCACAAATGGCACAACGACTAACACGTATACCAATATATCACTATTATCACAAAGCCTTCAAATTTCGGAAAACACAACCAACTCAAACAGAACATATTTACGGAGGCAAGCAAAATCGTTATACATATCATACATAATTACTATTCACAAGATACGAGTCGTATAATAAGATACTTGCCTTAATAACCGCTACCAAACGCTCCGAAGAACACGGTTCGACCGGGAAGCTCGGACCCCGAAGAAGACAACGAACGAAAGGGTTCCGACTCGAGTTCTTCACAAGAATTCGACCTTAACAACATATAATCAATAAAACTAATTTCAACACCATGAATACGAAGAAAATCATCCTAGTTCTACCCGTTGAGACAATTCATCGGACACCACGCGTGCATAAGGAAAAGAAATCGGTCAACGGTGGATTAACGGGATTTCGTCCCAACCAATAACAAGAAAACCAAGGGTTACGATTATACTATCAAAATCTAACAACAACATCGGTAAATTCGAATTAAAACACAAGATCACCACCAAATCCTCCCCAAAATCATACTAGGATTGAAGGAGTTCTTACCTCTTGAAGATTCAATCCCTATAATCCGAAGAACACGTGCTAAATCCACAATCCGAGCTAAACGATTGAAGGAGGATGAAGAAAATAAAACACTCAAATGATTTGTGAAGTAAAAACCCTCCCTCCGGCTCTCTCTCGGTTGCAGTGAAGAAACGGGGAAAATGAGTGAAATGCCGAGAAAATGAATTTATAGGCGATGACAGACTCGACCGTGTCCGACATGACACGGTCGTGGCGCGCAATCGTCCGGCAGGGACACGACCGTGTCCTGCAAGACACGGTCGTGTCCCGAAGGGGCGCTAGGCATCGACTTCGGCCGTGTCCTCGAACACGGCCGAGCCTGCAAGCGTGGCTACCGGCTTATCCGGACGAGTACGCACGGCCGCGCTGCATTTACACGGTCGGGTCCTGAGGCGCCGCCGGCTTATCCGGACGAGTACGACACGGGCCGTGTCGGACGACACGGCCGAGTCCGGTCGGCAGTGATCGGCCAAATGAGCGGGTGAACGAAAACGATCATAACTCTCTCGTCCGGACTCCGATTGACTCACCGTTCGAACCATTGGAAAGCTAACTCGATTCTCTATAATATTGCAAAGATTCAGAATTTTTGGAGTTACCAAAAATTAATGGTGATCTAACAAAGTCGAACTCATACTTAGAAAAGTCGTTTAGTAATCCTGAATTCAACAAAACGACACCGAAATCCGAACCTGAATACGAACCGAAGATACGGTTACGAAGTATTCACAAAGACGAATCTACGAGCTAGTAGAACACACGATTCCGACCACCCGAAGGCTCGAAATTCGACAACGGAAGGTAATTACCCCAAACTTTGGGAAATTACGAAAATGGCCCAAATGCCCGAAAATCACCATACGACAACGAATAATCAAACCGAAGCTCACAACACGTATAACAACGTTAAATGAACTTACGAAAAACCCCAAACGACAGTTTCGAACGAGATTCGCAAGAACCGAACTCAAGCGCGGAAAAATCGCTAAAAAGCACGGAACTCAACAAAGCAAAGACCAAACGAACTCGGATGACAAAAGTGCGTAATTAAATATTCTCCGAATGACGAAACGGTCATGAGAGAGTCACAAACAGACCACCAAAAAAGAAATTTACCGAAAATCGAAAATTGCGGATATTACATTCTACCCTCCTAAAAGAAGTTTCGTTCCGAAACTTAAAACAAGTAGGGGGAGAAATATTCCGCAGCAAATCTCAACAAGATACACAAGAATGCGTAACTAACGCCCAACGGCGAAATGTTACAAACAACGCAAAGGAATATACGGCGTGAAAACACGCTCCACGGCGACCAACACAACGCCGTTAGGGATATAATAAAACCAACAAATGACAAGTTATCAAACGGATAATATAGCCAAGTCAATTATCCGACAATCACAAAACACAACGAACGAAAATCAATATGATTGACCATCCCAACGGTACATCAATCAAAACGCGAGCCAACCGAACAAATACGGAATCCCACCGCCAAGGGTTGGAAGATCGAAAACGAGACTAATTTCCCGAACTTAAGGGAATTAGGAAGGAGCCCGAATGCTCAACAATCACGAAACGAGAACAAAAACCGAACAAGCAAACGATCGAGACAACAAGGATCGAACAATCATGTCCGAAACACGAAGGATAATAAAATTCAAACAACAACTCCCGTGATGATCCGTGAGAACTACAAGACAAGCATTCCCATAAGATCCACAGAAAGGAAATAGCGATTGCAAAGTCACAAATGACAAACGAGTTATTCCAAAACAATACCACACTCGTTCGATCAACAAAAGCAAGGGGCGGGACAAGCTCAAATGTCAACGAACATAATGAGTCGACAAAGTCGAAAACACAAGAGTTCCAAATCCGATCCACTTCGAATGAAAGAACTAATAGAACCGGATGAGGTCACTCCCGAACAAGATTCACAAGAATCGAATCAACCCAAAAGTCACATCGATAACCAGATCGACCCACAACAAGATCACATTCGCTCGAACGATGAAACCGAAATACGTAACAAGTTCATAAAGTATCAACGAACACGACGGGTCGATAGACTCGAGAAAGAGGAAATGCGAGTCAAAACGATACAGCATTACATTCGACCTCTTATAAAAGAAATGTCGCTCCCGCAACTCACAACAATCGGAGTAAGGTGACAACACAAAAGCAAACGAGAAATATCTCCCATGGGCCTCACAGATCCGATCCTCATATCTATATGAAGTTCGCGCCCAAAGACTCGGAACCCAACTCGCAAAACCGGATCCTGTGTCTCTCGGGTCCACACTTGAAAAGCGCATCGACGAGAAGGACGATTGGCACGTACTCGCCCGCACAATACGCTCAAATGCCTCGGCTCGGCATATCGAAAATACAGATGCTAGATACAATGGAACATAACACCGCAAAACAACATACCGAGATGCCAACTCAAAGATAATAAAAATCATAACACATATCATATACAACGATTACCATCGTAAAGTAATACACACACAAACACTACAACAACGACAAGATCGTTCGCGACATCAACGGCCCGAACGATAATCAGCACATAATTACAAACATTATGAAACAATCACACATGTACACAAACGTACAAACCCAAGCTTCAACATCTCACACTCGTGCGACAACACGCAAATCGTCACGAGGCGATAAACAATAAACACCGGTTCACACCTCTCACAGAGGGCTAGTACAGCAAATGCGTGGCAACGCCTCGACGTTCATGGCACCAATTCGATCATACTCGGGAGCAAACATCATAACGACAACGTGAACATCATACATACATACCCAGCCCTCAAACGGGAATGGGTAGGTTTTTTAAAAAAAACGAAAACCTCCTTTTGAAAATAATTTTGGAAACACCGATTGATCTTGAGTATCACCCTTCAAAAAAAATTACAATCGTGAAACATCGTTATCGAGACTTTGGAAAACTATTTCGCATTCGATAAAAATGAGGACACTTTCTTTTCGTGAAAAACTTTCGGAAATATTCGACCCTCGGTCTAAGTAAAAGTGTTTATAAAACATTGAAAAATATCTCAAAACATTTTGGTCCTCGAGGTAGAAGAATTCGGAAACATATCGTGGCACCTTGGAAGTACCATGAGAAAACAATTCATTTTAAACGTACGTCTCGAAATTTATTTCTAAGATACTCAAGATTTTCAAAGATAATTCAATGGGCTAGAATGCCCAAAAACTTCAGGTAATTACGCAAAACATTATAGCGCCGTGGGTCCCGCGCCGGAACTCACCAGGCTAAAACCATTTACAACGTTAAAAAGGCCGATGACGGTAATATTTCTAAAACTCACAAAAGCCATTTACAAAATACTAAGTACCGTCACAAGAATTTTGCCAAAACGTTCAAGGCCATAACGCCAAAACTCGGTTAAAGGATTCGGTTTTCAAAATAAAACTCTGTCGCCGATACCTTTTCGAAATCCATCAAGGTTTACAACTTCCACACCACACCACACCACCCGGTGGTTCAAAGATAAAACAATAATGTGCCCAGTTCTATACACATACTATATGCCACAAGTACTAAACACAATTATATTACACAATACTGTAAAGAAAATCATGCACCGCAATTAACTCACTAAGATAAAATCGAGATACACAGGTACTACGCATAAAGGAGGAGACTTACATCCACAGGTCGCACGGAGGTGACGGTCGCCCACGATACTAATCTCGTCCGACAACATATCCAACGCGTTGTGACTACGCACAACTCAACTTGTCACCTGACGACTCGAACGACAAGACAACACATTACTCGACAAATCACAACTCGACTCGACCCGACAGCCTAGGTTTCCGCAACCTAAGCTCCGATACCATAAATGTAACACCCCCAAAACCGTATGGGAATATTACACGCCGTAAACCCTTTCCGCAAGGATCTACCAGGCTAAACGTCCATAAACAACCAAAAGCTTGCCCGTCCAGGGTCAAACAATATAATAATACAGACCGTCAAGGTCACTTACACATAAACACACAGACCGATGAGGTCACACAACTCTATCAACAGGACTGACTAACAACATTACCCACACAGGGGTCGAAATACAATACAGCGGAAGACTGAATCAACTCTAACAATACAACTAAACTCTACCAACTCTCAACTCTTGATTAGTATCGCAGCTCGTCATCCCCTTTGTGCCAATCCTGTGATGCTCCCCGAACCCGCATGTACCGACGCAAACAGACATCCACCCCCGACACGGGGTTAGTAAAACTCCACTGTTTTACTAGTGCAAGTATCAAACCATACGAAATGTAACAAGCAAATAGCAACTACGAATTTAATACGGAAATAAATTATCAAAATGTTCCCGAGAAGTTTTAGAATTTCGAACTCAAATAAGAGATATTTGAAAAGGAACACATCATCTCGGGGATTTTTAAAGGTAAAATCTTTTGGACCTCGAGTCCCAATTTACAAAACCTTTTCGTAAACAATAGGGCCTTAGCCCGATTCTCGTTCAAAGCACACCAAATAATATATCATTATGAGTCCGAGATCTATATTTAAAATGTTACCCAACAATCACCGCTCGTACACATCATGTACCGAACTCCGAGGCCTCGACGGACCTTACCCGACTACACACATTGTTCGTACACATCATGTACCGAACTCCGAGGCCTCGACGGACCCTACCCGGCTACAACACACACCGCTCGTACACATCATGTACCGAACTCCGAGGCCTCAACGGGCCTTACCTGCTGACATCGTTCGTACACATCATGTACCGAACTCCGTGAGGTCTCGCTGGACCCTACCGGATCACACACCTTGTCCGTACACGTCATGTACCGGACACCGAGGCCTCGTCGGACCCTACCCGGTTCACACACTTTGTTCGTACACATCATGTACCGAACTCCGAGGCCTCGTCGACCCTACCCGGATCACACACACATCGACTCGACACAATTCATAATCATTAAATGTCAAGTCATTCCACATTACGCCGAATGTACAATCCAAAGAAGTAAACCGAAACAACACAAACATCATGATCATCACAACGACTCTTAACCAACACAACACACATTCGGTACACAATACATTGAAGAAACACGTGTACAACCATCTCATATGTACATCGCAATCCTGCACAAATGGCACAACGACTAACACGTATACCAATATATCACTATTATCACAAAGCCTTCAAATTTCGGAAAACACAACCAACTCAAACAGAACATATTTACGGAGGCAAGCAAAATCGTTATACATATCATACATAATTACTATTCACAAGATACGAGTCGTATAATAAGATACTTGCCTTAATAACCGCTACCAAACGCTCCGAAGAACACGGTTCGACCGGGAAGCTCGGACCCCGAAGAAGACAACGAACGAAAGGGTTCCGACTCGAGTTCTTCACAAGAATTCGAACCTAACAACATATAATCAATAAAACTAATTTCAACACCATGAATACGAAGAAAATCATCCTAGTTCTACCCGTTGAGACAATTCATCGGACACCACGCGTGCATAAGGAAAAGAAATCGGTCAACGGTGGATTAACGGGATTTCATCCCAACCAATAACAAGAAAACCAAGGGTTACGATTATACTATCAAAATCTAACAACAACATCGGTAAATTCGAATTAAAACACAAGATCACCACCAAATCCTCCCCAAAATCATACTAGGATTGAAGGAGTTCTTACCTCTTGAAGATTCAATCCCTATAATCCTAAGAACACGTGCTAAATCCACAATCCGAGCTAAACGATTGAAGGAGGATGAAGAAAATAAAACACTCAAATGATTTGTGAAGTAAAACCCTCCTCCGGCTCTCTCTCGGTTGCGGTGAAGAAACGGGAAAAATGAGCTGAAATGCCGAGAAAACGAATTTATAGGATGAGACTCGACCGTGTCCGACATGACACGGTCGTGGCGCGCAATCGCCGCAGGGACTCGACCGTGTCCGCATGACACGGTCGTGTCGCGAAGGGCGCTGCATCGACTGGCCGTGTCCTCGAACACGGCCGAGCCTGGCGCGGCTACCGGCTTATCCGGACGAGTACGGCACGGCCGCGCTGCATTTACACGGCCGGGTCCTCGAGGCGCTGCCGGCTTATCCGGACGAGTACGACACGGGCCGTGTCGGACGACACGGCCGAGTCCGGTCGGCAGTGATCGGCCAAATGAGCGGGTGAACGAAACGATCATAACTCTCGTCCAGGACTCGATTGACTCACCGCTCGAACCATTGGAAAGCTAACTCGATTCTCTATAATATTGCATGATTAAGAATTTTTTTATTTATCAAAAATTAATGTTGATCTAAAAAAGTCGAAATCATTCTTAGAAAAGTCGTTTAGTAATCCTGAATTCAACAAAACGACACCGAAATCCGAACCTGAATACGAACCGAAGATACGGTTACGAAGTATTCACAAAGACGAATCTACGAGCTAGTAGAACACACGATTCCGACCACCCGAAGGCTCGAAATTCGACAACGGAAGGTAATTACCCCAAACTTTGGGAAATTACGAAAATGGCCCAAATGCCCGAAAATCACCATACGACAACGAATAATCAAACCGAAGCTCACAACACGTATAACAACGTTAAATGAACTTACGAAAAACCCCAAACGACAGTTTCGAACGAGATTCGCAAGAACCGAACTCAAGCGCGGAAAAATCGCTAAAAAGCACGGAACTCAACAAAGCAGCACCGAAACGAACTCGGATGACAAAAGTGCAGAATTAAATATTCTCCGAATGACGAAACGGTCATGAGAGAGTCGTCAAAACAGACTCCGACCAAAAAAAGAAATTTACCGAAAATCGAAAATTGCGGATATTACATATAAGACTTATACTGAAATAATTTGTACACATTTAAAATTATCACACATTTTTTTTTTATTTTTGTCTCTGGCCGAATGATATGTTGTACACAAACATATGGAATCGTGAATCAGGTCAAGGTTTGTGATGAATTTTAAATTTGGCAAAGTCTTCCATCAAATCCCCATAATTTAGGCATTTTCCCTTTTGAAATTCCTCCCCACTCGCCTATATATATCACACACACATACTTCACAAAACTAAAAACCCTAAAACCTAAAACTAAAAATGGCGGCTACCTAGTTCTCTACCATTCCCGTTCGATTGAGGCGTGCACAAAGGAAGGCTTGGTGGTAGATTGAAGGTCTTGGGTGCATTGGTATGATTAAACACGATATGATGGCTTAAATGAATTCTGGAATTGAGACAGCTTGTATACTTAAATTTGTGAATGAGATAGGTCATGATATATAATGATTCAATTCAGTTTATTTTGATGAAAACCTAGTTTTATGTCTTAGTTAAGTTCTCCCATTGGTTTGGAGTGATTTCGAGTTGTTTTGCTCGTGTTTTTGATTTTTGAGTAATAAAGTGTTGAATATGAAATTCGGGAGTCTGAAATCAGTCCACTTTGTCGATTTTTGATTCAAAGACTATAATGAGTTGGGCCATTAAACTCACCATAATGTAACTTGTATATGATTAGTAATACCATGAATTTTTGGAAATTTTTCCTGGATGTTTTGGTAGGTCGTTGAGGCGGATACTTTTTGGGTACAACTGCAGGTCGGTTTTCTGAATAGTCTGAGTTTGAGTATTTTTCGTGTGGGGTTAAACAAACTAATAAATTCTGGGAAAATTCGTGTGGGTTTTAAAAAAATTGAAGTACCTGTGAGAATATTTGTGAATTTTACTTTTGAGTTCTGATGTGGTTCAAAAATTCATCAAGTTGTAACCTGTTCATAGATAAAAGATGATAAAAAAAGGTTAAAAGGCTAATAAATGTTAGAGTTGTATTGAATTTATCTCCAGGTATGCTGTCAGGTTTTTGGGACATATTGAAATTCGTCCATTTTAATGATACTAACGTGTTTTTAAGTGATTCTTGAGTCTAAAATCCAGTTCTGGAAAATTACTTTCTGAATATGTAAGTCTTGTACTTTTTAGAAGTCGAGAGAATGTCTTTTCTGATTTTACAAGTTCAAGTGTCAAACCTGTCAATTAGTAATCCGAATTTCAACCTTGGTTTATGATTTTTGTTTTGAAATTAGTAAGGAATCATTAACTCAAATTGGACAGAACTTAAATATAAGATGTGTTTGGCCTCTGTAATTTTTGGTGGAATTTTTAGAGTAGCAGATCATGGTATCTTAATTGCTTACTTTTTGAGTCTCAGATCTATCACTGAATTTGGATTAGTTTTGATAAGGAATTTTTGTTCTATAGCTATACTACCTGGAAATTCTACAAAAAAATCACACAAAGTAGAAAACATATGTACCTACCTGGGGTAATTTTGCTAAGGCTCCAGGAGATGCACAAGTATACTTTAAAAATCCGGAAACGTGATATATGTTCTGATATTAAAAGCTGAGTTTTCTTAAAAAGGTGGTTACACACTCAAAGTCTATTATATTACTAAAATGAGTAACCAAATTCATTCGGACTTAAAGTTGTCTTGGGTTCCATCTGAGACGTGAAACATGAGAACATAGCCATTCATGCCGGTTCTATGGATGGTTAGGTTCTGACTCCATCAGTTAGGTTTCCAATTATCTGTTGAATAGGATGATCTTTGAGCCATTTGGGGATATCTTCTTCAGGGTTTGTTCCCTCTCTTGAGTTGCTTTGGTGATCTTCTCTCTCTGCATCTGCTTGGTTCTGGACTTCTTGATCTGCAAGTGGATCATCTACGGTCTTGTCATCTGCATATGGGGGTCCTGTGTGCTCTGTAGATGCATCTTTGTCAGCTACAATTGGGTCTTCATCAGCTGCAGTTGGATTAGGTAGGTTCTGGAATCCTATCTAATCTGCAGTTAAGTCTTCAGGATAATCTGCAGTTGGGTCTTCAGGCTGGTCTGCAGGTGAGTCCATCATTCTTATGTCATGAATGATAACTTCTTCTAGGGTGGCGGATTTGAGCTTTTTCTCAATCGATTCCACCTGTTTCCTGTACTCAATAGTCGACTCATCAAACACAATATAAGGTGTTTCTTCCACAACTAATGTTCTTTTGTTAAATACTTTGTATGTCTTGCTTATTTGTGAGTAACCCATAAAGAGACCATCATCAGTTTTAGCATCAAAGGCATTCAGTTGGGTTTTACCATTGTTGTGGATGAAACACTTACAACAAAATATACGAAAGTATGCAACAGTTGGTGTTCTGCCATTCCAAACCTCATAGGGATTTTTACCATGTCTCCCTACTATCATACTCCTGTTATGAGTATGGCATGCTGTGTTGACAGCTTCAGCCCAGAACCTCTTGGGCAGGTCAGCTTCAGCAATCATTGACCTGACAGCTTCCTTCAAGGTTCTGTTTCTTCTTTCAGCAACACAATTTTGTTGTGGTGTTCTTGCGGCAGATACTTCATGCTGGATTCCATTCTGATCACTGTACTCAGTGATTGCCTTGTTGAGAAATTCTTCTCCTCTATCTGATCTGATCTTGATGATTGAGAGAGATTTCTCATTCTGAATCCTCCTTAGTAGCTCAGGTAACTTTGTTAGTGTTTCACTCTTTTTATAGAGAAAAACAACCCATGTGTATCTTGAGTAGTCATCTACTACTACTAGAGCATGCTTCCTTCCACTTAATGTCCTTGGCTTGATGGGGCTAATGAGATCCATATGAAGTAGATCTAAAATCCTGGTGATGAGAGTGGTAGGCTGAACTGGCTTGAATGATGCTCTGGTCTGCTTCCATTTCTGGCATGCATCAAAGAGAGCTTATTTCTTGAATACTTCTTCTGGAAGTCCTCTGACCAGCTTTTTAGAGCATATCTTGTTGATGGCTTTGAAGTTCAGGTGACATAATCTCTTGTGCCATAGCCATCCATTTTCATCAATTGTCTTAGATAGAAAATAGGTGTTTGGAGTGCCTGTGTTCGAATCTATCATGTATACATCTCTTCTTCTTAACCATTGTAGCTTCAGTTCTCCAGATAAGATATCAATCAACATGAATTTCCAAATGGTGAAGACTACTAGATTCTTCTCATCATAGAATTGGCTTATGCTCAACAAATTATATTTGAGCCCTTTGACATAGTGGACTTTGGATATGGTTATATTTCCTCTGTGCGGCTCTCCAAATCATTTTGTCTGACCTCTAGAGATATCTCCAAAGGTTACATATAGGCCTCTTTCTTTGGTGTAGTTTGAAAGCACCTTCTTATTCCCTATCATGTTCCTTGAGCATCTAGAATCTACAAACCATTCTACACCTCCTATTGTTGAGCTTAAGGAGATGTGGTAGTAGTCTTTCCACATTTTCTCTTCATCGGATAGGTTGGCCATTAGACAGTTGTATTCATCATCATCATCATCAGAGAAAAATCCACCACTTGATTCAACTCTTTCTTCAATCTGATCTTCTCCAATGAGAGCTTTTATTTTGTCTTCTTTTCTACTCACTTCTTTCTTGGATTTATCTCTCTTGAGATCAGGGTAGTCAGATTGTATATTCCCAGTTTTGTGGCAGTTATAACATTACACCTTCCAGTTGCCTGCCTTCTGGTCCTCCTTGGATTTTCCTTGTAGTTATTCTTGTATTTGGAATAATTCTTTCTGAAATCACTAAACCTCTACATGATGAATGCCATCTGTTCTTCAAAATTTAGAGGATTGGGAGGACTATCTTCAGCTAGGCTCTTTGCAGATGATTCTACTGCAAATGCTATCCCTTTCTCTGCAGGTTCATTAGATGATGAACAGGGCAGCTCGAACTCATATGCCTTTACATCAGAAAACATGTAATATCCGCAATTTTCGATTTCCGGTAACTTCTTTTTTTTTTTCGGTCGGAGTCCGTTTTGACAACTCGCTCATGACCGTTCCGTCATTCTGAGAATGATTAATTCTACACTTTTTGACATCCGAGTTCGTTTCGGTATCGTTTCGTTGAGTTCTGTGCTTTTTAGCGACTTTTCCGCACTTGAGTTCGATTCTTGCGAATCTCGACCGAAACTGCTGTTTCGAGTTTCCCGCAAGTCCGTTTAACTTTGTTAGACGTGTTGTGAACTTCGGTTTGGTTATTCGATCACGTATGGTGATTTTCGGGCATTTGGGCCATTTTCGTAATTTCCCAAAGTTTGGGGTAATTACCTTCCGTTGTCGAATTTCGAGCCTTCGGGTGGTCGAAATCGTGTGTTCTACTAGCTCTTAGATTCGTCTTTGTGAGTACCTCGTAACCGTATCTTCGGTTCGTATTCAGGCTCGGGTTTCGGTGTCGTTTTGTCGAATTCAGGATTACTAAACGACTTTTCTAAGTATGAGTTCGACTTTGTTAGATCACCATTAATTTTTGGTGACTCCAAAAATTATAAATCTTTGCAATATTATAGAACATCGAGTTAGCTTTCCAATGGTTCAAACGGTGAGTCAATCGGAGTCCGGACGAGAGAGTTATGGTCGTTTTAGTGAAAGACTGTCAGCTGTCGGGCACCTTCCAGGAGCCTTTCGGCCGATAGGGGGGTCGATAGACCCTACTGCCGGCATTTCGTATGGCTATCGGTTGGGCCTATCGGCCGATAGGCCGGCCAATAGGGTCTGCTGTGTTGCACTATAAATGTGGTTTTGAGCGTGAACAGCTCATTCTTTCCCATTTTTTTCCACCGAGTCGCGAGAGAGAGAGATAGAGAGGGAGAGAGTTCTTCATCCGGGGGTCGATTTTCATCATTTCTTTTCGGTTGTGAGGCTCGGATAATCAATCTAACGCGTGTTCTACGGATCTTAACACTTGAATCACTCAAGGTAATGTCTCTTGAAACCCTACCTTTTTGGATAATTGGGGATTTTGGGGTTTTGTCCGATTCTTTCCGTTTTGTTGATGGATTGATGATTATTTAGATGTATTATATCATTTACCTTGTTATTCCATGGTTGGATCGTATCGATTCGTTGTTTGAGTTGAGTTCTTGACCGACGCCTTGAAGGTGTCCGGTAAAATGCCTTAGAGGGGTTTTCGGGCGTTCTACGATTATTCTTCCTCGTATGGTCGATGATTTATTGATTGTATGATGTTGTGGTCGTGTTTCTTGCGAAGAAACCGCGTTGAACCCTTTCGCTCGCCGTCTTCCGCTTCGATAGCATTGGGCGTTTGAAGCTTTCCGCTGAGCCGTGTCCGTCGAATACTTGCGTATCGATTTTGAGGCAAGTATCTTGTCCATACATTTCATGTTTCGTAGGCATAATTATTGATAAATGATTTTATGCGAAATCCAATGTTTAATGAACGTAAAAAGGGATCGGTATGTTCTCGATAAATGTTGTCTTTCAACAATAATTCTTGTAATTCGTGAATATATGTGTTCTCGGAATATATGTGTTGGTTTTGTATGTTGAAAGATGCTACGATCACTTTGAGTGAGTTTAATAGACCGTAATCCTTTGCGGGGATTACGTAATGTTATGTGTACTTGTTCGGTAAGAACGTAATGTGTGCGATATTGGTTGTTATTCCTTCGTGAGGAGATTGTGACACTTGGTGTTGTTTGGTATTGGTATTTGCTTGTGGTTGTGTGACATTAGTTGTGAGTGTACGTCGACTATAGTGGCCATTCTAGCGAAGTACCTAACATTTGTATGCATATTCTAGTATTCGAATTATGGCTTCCCGTGGCGTTGTGGATGATATGTGTATGTTCACCTAGGGACGGTCCGACGAGGCCTCTAGGGATACGTTGCCGTGAGTTTCGTATCGCGAACTATGGTTAACCACCCAGGATGTCCGACGGGCTCTGCGGGTACGGTGGCCGTGAGTCTCGTATCAAGGTTAACTTTGAAGTGTTTTGTTGAGAACCGTGATCTTTGGCGCATATTTCGTCGATTAGAATGGCAGTTCAAATGGTATCGTACTTGGCCGGAATGGCACTAATAAATGTGTTGTGAATGAATTGTCTCTTGGTTGTGATAATTTGGTATGGGTACGTGAGTCATGTGGTTGCTCGTGCATTGTAGCTCTGTGGTATGATGAGTGAGACCGTTGTCATGGTAATGTTGGATACGGTGTAATTTCCACCGGGGTATTCTTGCGAGTATGTGATGTGGATGATTTGGGTCGTGGACCCCTGTGTTGTGATTGGAATGTTATAATTGGGTCGTGGCCCTGTTATCTGCTATCGGACTTGTATTTTGAAATAAACGATTGTTGGGCTATGTCCCTAAGCATTTCAAAGGCTTGAAAATTCTTAAATCCCAAACGTTTTCAAAACTCCCGAGATCGGAAAATGTTTTGTAAGTCAGAAATGGTTTTATTCTTATCTTTCGTAATCTAAATTGTTTTGATCAAGTGAATTATCTCGAAGTATATTCATGATTTCTATGTTCTTGGAGTATGATTTGTATGGCTGTCTTTGTATTTATACTTGCACTAGCAAAACAAAGGGGTTTTGCTAACCCCCGAGTATTCGGGGTGGATGTCTCAGACAAGGCCCGTGTATTTGCAAAGGTTCTGGGAGCAATTCACGGGATCGTTACGAAGGATGATGGAAGACGGCGATACTAATCACATGAAGACCTGTTGAATATTTGGTGATGTTTTGTTTTGTCTTTCCGTTGTGTTTACTTTCCCTATGCGGGATTGTTGATTTATGTTAACCCTGCGTGGGTATGAGTTACGAAAGAGTAATGTATGCTCGATGTGTATGTTGTGGTAAAAGACCAAATCGGTCTAATGGTTCGTTTGTTAGCCATGTCGGCATGTATAGTGTTAATGTGTTTTCTCGTATTTAGCTTTGGTAGATCCTCACGGAGGGGTGCAACGCTGTAATATTCCCGAAGGGTTTGGGGTGTTACGTAATATGGTATCGAGCTTAGGTTGCGGAAACCTAGGTCCGTCGGTCAGTTGTGTGTTGTTGGGTCTTGTCTTGTCTTGTCTTGTCGATTTTGTCTGATCGAGTCGTGTCGCGACGCGTACCGCCCGAGGTGTCGGTCGTGATTAGTATCGAGGTGCGGCCATCATCTTCGTGCGACTGTGGAAGTAAGTCTCCCTTCTTTGTGTTGTGCCTCGTGTGACACGAGCTATTTTTATGATTATTTGTTAAGTGGTGGAATTTTATGTGAATTTTGATTTTCACGATATGTATTTAGTCAACGTCGTATTTGATTTATACGAGGAGTGTCGCTTGTGATATCTTTTTATTGTTGTTTTTGTTCGTTGTGGATGATTTTCGAATCGATTGGCACGCTTTACAAGTCTCTTGTGGAAGCTTTGTGCTTATACGCGTTCGACTTGTTCACTAGCCAAAGGGAGGGTATTTTATCGGTGGTTTTGTTCTCAATGTGGTATTTTATCGTTTGTTTTCGTTTAAAGACATGTATTGTCTTGATTTTAAACGTTTTGATGCGTGTGCTAGGAGTTGTTTTAGTGAACGTCGATGTGTGAGTTTTGGGCATTCGCCTATCGATTTTTGAAAACCTTGAGTATCTTAGAAAAATAAATTTGAGACATACTTTTCAAAGGAGTTATTTTCTTGTGGTACATCCTAGATGTCACAATATATTTCAAAATTTTTCTACCTCGAGGACCAAAATGTTTTGAGATATTTTCAACACTTTTATTTAGACCCGGGGTCGAATATTTTGAAAGTTTTCACTAAGAGAAAGTGTCCTCATTTTTATCAAATGCGAAATGGTTCTCCAATGTCTCGATAACGATGTTTCAAGTTCGTACTTTTGAAAGGTGATACTCAAGATCAACCGGTGTTCTTCTAAATTATTTTCAAAATGAGGTTTTCGTTTTAAAACCTATCCATTCCCGTTTGAGGGTGGGTATGAATGTATGATGTTCGCGTTGTCATTTTGATACTTTCTCCCGAGTATGATCGAATTGGCGGTGTGAGCGTTGAGTCGCTTTCCACACATGGGTTGTGCTAGCCCCGTGAGAGGCGGGATGTTGGTGTTGAATGTTGTCGCCTCGTGGTGATTTCTGCGTTGTCGCGCATGTGCGAGCTGTTAGAGCTTGGTTTGGTATGACCGTGTGCATCGGTGATGGTTCCGTTTTGTCGGTTGTTTAATGTCTTATTACCTTGCTCCCGTTTTTGTGAATTTCGTGGACGAGGTCGGTGGTAATGCCCGTACTATTTTGACTTGTGTTTTCTCTTCCCGCCTATCGATTCGCTCATGTTCGTTGGTACTTTATGAACTTGTTCGGTATTTCGATTTCATCGTCCGAACGAGCCGTGATCTTGTTGTGGCCGATCCGGTTATCGGTGTGACTTTTTCGAGTTCGGTTCGATTCTTGTGAACTTTGTTCGGGAGTAACATCATTTGGTTCTACTAGTCCTTTTATTCAAGGGATCGGATTTTGAACTTCGTATTTTCTACTTTGTCGACTCATTTATGTTCGTTGACATTTCGAGCTTGTCCTCCTTGTTTTTGTTTATCGAACGAGTGTGATATCATTTCGAATAACATATTTGTCGTTGTGACTTTTCAATCGCTATTCCCTTTCTGTGGATCTTATGGGAATGCATGTCTTGTAGTTCTCACCGATCATCCTCGGGAGTTATTGTCGAACTTTATTGTTCTTCGTGATTCGAACATGATTCTTCGATTTTTGTTGTCTCGATCGTTTGTTTGTTCGGTTTTTGTTCTCGTTTCGTGATTGTTGAACGTTCAGGCTCCTTCGTAATTCCCTTTAGTTCGGGAAATTAGTTTCGTTTTCAATCTTCCATCCCTTAGGCGATGGGATTCCGTGTTTGTTCAGCGGTTGACTCGCGTTTTGATTGATGTACCGTTGGGTTGATCAATCATATTGATTTTCGTTCGTTGTGTTTTGTGATTATCGGATAATTGACTTGGCTATAGTATCCGTTTGATGACGCTTGTCACTTGTCGGTTTTATTATATCCCTAACGGCGACGTTGTGTTGGTCACCGTGGAGCGTGTTTACACGCCGTATATTCCTTTGCGTTGTTTGTAACATTTCGCCGTTGGGCATTAGTTACGCATTCTTGTGTGTCTCGTTGAGTTTTTTCCTGGCGAAATATTTCTTCTCCCTACTTGTTTTAAGTTTCGGGACGAAACTTCTTTTAAGGAGGGTAGAATGTAATATCCGCAATTTTCGATTTCCGGTAACTTCTTTTTTTTTTCGGTCGGAGTCCGTTTTGACAACTCGCTCATGACCGTTCCGTCATTCTGAGAATGATTAATTCTACACTTTTTGACATCCGAGTTCGTTTCGGTATCGTTTCGTTGAGTTCTGTGCTTTTTAGCGACTTTTCCGCACTTGAGTTCGATTCTTGCGAATCTCGACCGAAACTGCTGTTTCGAGTTTCCCGCAAGTCCGTTTAACTTTGTTAGACGTGTTGTGAACTTCGGTTTGGTTATTCGATCACGTATGGTGATTTTCGGGCATTTGGGCCATTTTCGTAATTTCCCAAAGTTTGGGGTAATTACCTTCCGTTGTCGAATTTCGAGCCTTCGGGTGGTCGAAATCGTGTGTTCTACTAGCTCTTAGATTCGTCTTTGTGAGTACCTCGTAACCGTATCTTCGGTTCGTATTCAGGCTCGGGTTTCGGTGTCGTTTTGTCGAATTCAGGATTACTAAACGACTTTTCTAAGTATGAGTTCGACTTTGTTAGATCACCATTAATTTTTGGTGATTCCAAAAATTATAAATCTTTGCAATATTATAGAACATCGAGTTAGCTTTCCAATGGTTCAAACGGTGAGTCAATCGAGTCCTGAGAGAGTTTTGGTCGTTTTAGTGAAAGACTGTCAGCTGTCGGGCACCTTCCAGGAGCCTTTCGGCCGATAGGGGGGTCGATAGACCCTACTGCCGGCATTTCGTATGGCTATCGGTTGGGCCTATCGGCCGATAGGCCGGCCGATAGGGTCTGCTGTGTTGCACTATAAATGTGGTTTTGAGCGTGAACAGCTCATTCTTTCCCATTTTTTCCACCGAGTCGCGAGAGAGAGAGATAGAGAGGGAGAGAGTTCTTCATCCGGGGGTCGATTTTCATCATTTCTTTTCGGTTGTGAGGCTCGGATAATCAATCTAACGCGTGTTCTACGGATCTTAACACTTGAATCACTCAAGGTAATGTCTCTTGAAACCCTACCTTTTTGGATAATTGGGGATTTTGGGGTTTTGTCCGATTCTTTCCGTTTTGTTGATGGATTGATGATTATTTAGATGTATTATATCATTTCCCTTGTTATTCCATGGTTGGATCGTATCGATTCGTTGTTTGAGTTGAGTTCTTGACCGACGCCTTGAAGGTGTCCTAAAATGCCTTAGAGGGGTTTTCGGGCGTTTCTACGATTATTCTTCCTCGTATGGTCGATGATTTATTGATTGTATGATGTTGTGGTCGTGTTTCTTGCGAAGAAACCGCTGAACCCTTTCGCTCGCCGCCGCCTTCCGCTTCGATAGCATTGGGCGTTTGAAGCTTCCGGTTGAGCCGTGTCCGTCAATACTTGCGCATCGATTTTGAGGCAAGTATCTTGTCCATACATTTCATGTTTCGTAGGCATAATTATTGATAAATGATTTTATGCGAAATCCAATGTTTAATGAACGTAAAAAGGGATCGGTATGTTCTCGATAAATGTTGTCTTTCAACAATAATTCTTGTAATTCGTGAATATATGTGTTCTCGGAATATATGTGTTGGTTTTGTATGTTGAAAGATGCTACGATCACTTTGAGTGAGTTTAATAGACCGTAATCCTTTGCCGGGATTACGTAATGTTATGTGTACTTGTTCGGTAAGAACGTAATGTGTGCGATATTGGTTGTTATTCCTTCGTGAGGAGATTGTGACACTTGGTGTTGTTTGGTATTGGTATTTGCTTGTGGTTGTGTGACATTAGTTGTGAGTGTACGTCGACTATAGTGGCCATTCTAGCGAAGTACCTAACATTTGTATGCATATTCTAGTATTCGAATTATGGCTTCCCGTGGCGTTGTGGATGATATGTGTATGTTCACCTAGGGACGGTCGACGAGGCCTCTAGGGATACGTTGCCGTGAGTTTCGTATCGCGAACTATGGTTAACCACCCGGGGATGTCCGACGGGCTCTGCGGGTACGGTGGCCGTGAGTCTCGTATCAAGGTTAACTTTGAAGTGTTTTGGAGAACCGTGGTCTTTGGCGCATATTTCGTCGATTAGAATGGCAGTTCAAATGGTATCGTACTTTGGAATGGCACTAATAAATGTGTTGTGAATGAATTGTCTCTTGGTTGTGATAATTTGGTATGGGTACGTGAGTCATGTGGTTGCTCGTGCATTGTAGCTCGTGGTATGATGAGTGAGACCGTTGTCATGGTAATGTTCGATACGGTGTAATTTCCACCGGGTATTCTTGCGAGTATGTGATGTGGATGATTTGGGTCGTGGACCCTGTGTTGTGATTGGAATGTTATAATTGGGTCGTGGGCCCCGTTATCTCGCTATCGGACTTGTATTTTGAAATAAACGATTGTTGGGCTATGTCCCTAAGCATTTCGAAAGGCTTGAAAATTCTTAAATCCCAAACGTTTTCAAAACTCCCGAGATCGGAAAATGTTTTGTAAGTCAGAAATGGTTTTATTCTTATCTTTCGTAATCTAAATTGTTTTGATCAAGTGAATTATCTCGGGAAGTATATTCATGATTTCTATGTTCTTGGAGTATGATTTGTATGGCTGTCTTTGTATTTATACTTGCACTAGCAAAACAAAGGGTTTTGCTAACCCCGAGTATTCGGGGTGGATGTCTCAGACAAGCGCCCGTGTATTTGCAAAGTTGCCGGGAGCAATTCACAGGATCGTTACGAAGGATGATGGAAGACGGCGATACTAATCACATGAAGACCGGTGTTGAATATTTGGTGATGTTTTGTTTTGTCTTTCCGTTGTGTTTACTTTCCCCTATGCGGGATTGTTGATTTATGTTAACCCCTGCGTGGGTATGAGTTACGAGAAAGAGTAATGTATGCTCGATGTGTATGTTGTGGTAAAAGACCAAATCGGTCTAATGGTTCGTTTGTTAGCCATGTCGGCATGTATAGTGTTAATGTGTTTTCTGTATTTAGCCTGGTAGATCCTCACGGAGGGGGTCTGCGGCGCTGTAATATTCCCGAAGGGTTTGGGGGTGTTACAAAACAGCTCCTGGATCTTTATTTTGTTGAGATCCTTTGACTCTCTCATGGCCACAGCCTTCTTGCTCCATTCAGGATTGAGAGATCTTAAAACTTTTAGAGCCATCTCCCTATTGCCATATGTCTTTCCAAGGGAGTTTATTTCATTTATGATCTCAGTGAATCTTATGTCCACTTGGTCAATTTATTAACCATTCTTCATCTTGAAGTTGTCAAACTTTTGGGTGGCAATTGACAACTAGGGGTTTGATTTATCACAATCGAAGACATCAAATGCACTCTAGGAATTTATCAACCTTCCCCAAAAATATTACCCCGACATACTCGGAAGAATAATATTTTGGTTTAGATTTCAATTTTACATGAGTTTGATGGAGGGTAGGAAACCTCATAACCTTTGTAACATAGTGTTTGTAAGTGGGAGTATTACGATTATATGTTAAATTTTGCACATAATCCATTTAAAATCACGATTTGTCGGTTTGTTGTTTATCATACAATATGAAAACATTCACAACCTAAATATACCAACATGCACTTCATGAACTGTTCCTAAGTACTGAGTCCTCATTGACTCGATAAAAATATATGTAATCTAAATACATGTCTTGAATCTTCGTATTCATGGCGGTTCTTCCTCGGCTCATCGTCAAAGCTAATTTATTACATTAATAAAAATTGCATTCTATACAAATTTACTAATAAAATTAAATTGGCTCAAAACGACCTTTACAACCTCATTGAATAAAGATTCAAAAGTAAGTCCATGAACTACATCACCATTCACATAATAATGTAACAATCACATTAAAATAAATAGCATAAATAATTAATGTGAATATTGATCCAATAAGCATAAAATTAATCCATTCATAAGAATTAATCCAATTAATTCAAACAACTATTAATTTTAACTTTATTGGCCACAATATGCAATATAAACAGCTTAGAAAGTGGGGGGGGGGGGGGGGTTGAATAAGTTGTATCTTTTTCGAAGTTTGTTTGCTTAGCGGAAGACTAAAGTTAAGTTGCTGTAAATACAGCAACTGAATGGTCTCCTGTTAACTTCATGTGTACAGGGTTTTTACGATATGTATACTAAAATTACACAGGCAGATAGAAAACAGTAAAGGCAGAAGGTAAAGATACACTTATTAAAGTGGTTCGAGGTAAACCCCTCTACATCTACTGGACCTCCGCACACGAGTAAATTGTTCATTAAAATCATGGCGTATACAACTATGTGACTTTAACTAAACACATTGCTATATCCTTCACACAGATTGATATAGCCGACAACAACTTGGGTCGTTCACATATATTGACTTTGGCTTCTTAGACTCGCTTCTTCTCACACAGATTGAAGATTCGTCCTTGGCGCTATTCGTCCCACACAGGTAAGAGATAGCAAAGCTTAGTCCACACAGGGCCAAGTAAACTCAACCGTAAGATTAGTATGACAAGATCGAATAACAGATGTATGCTTGATGAGCTTTTGCTGTAAGTGTGTTGTTTGCGTTGAGGAGTTGTATATTTCTTCTCTTTCTTCTCACAAGGATCTACCAGTGTGGATACCAAATGACGACATAATACCTCACCGACAAGCTCAAACTACACTGTAACTAAACCATAACCGAAACGAATTACATTACCACACGTACCCACGCAGAGGTCAAAATAAAATACATAATACAACTCAACAATACAAACAAAATCAGACTGAATGATCTAACTCCTGATTAATTAGTATCGTAGCTTGTCATCTTCCATGCCGATCCTGTGACTGCTCCCTCGAACTAAGATTACCTGAAATGCTTGAAATGCGTTTCCCCCATTTAAGGGGTTAGCAATTCGAATTTGCTAGTGCAAGTATTCTAGTCATACAAAATATATCATGCAAATATCAGTCATGGATCAAACATCAGCAAACATTAAGGGAAGTTCCCGATAGGTTCTTAAACTTTAGAAAACAACTCAAGTCTTTGAAAATGAATCATCATCTCGAGATTTTTTGAAAATGGAAATGTCTTTTGGGATCTCAAATCTCAAGTGTTTTAAAAAATGGAAGGACCTCGAGTCCTTAGTATAAACCATTTCAAAATCATTAGGGTCTCACCCCAAATCTCAGTTCAAGTAACAATACACGGTAACATTCATAGGGTCCAAGAACCAACAACCAAACATCACAACATAGGCCCATAAGCTATCCCGACACCACACTCGCAAATGCGCACCCGAGAGACCCTGTCGGATCATACCTGGTTATATACTGATGACCGAATACTGTTCGCACTCGCAAGTGACGAACTCTAGAGGCCTCATCGGACTCTACCTGGTACCATAATAGACTGTTCGTATCCACAAGTTACAAACTCCAGAGGCCCCATCGGGCCCTACCTGGCACCACACAATTACTAGATTTCGACACATACTCGTATTTGCCGAATCCCAGAGGCCACGTCAAGCTTTACCTGGTTAAACCCAGCACAACACCACTGTGTCCCGACCCGTACTCGCAAGTACCAAATTCCAAAGGCCTCGGCAGACATTACCTGGTTGAACACATCACCACAATAATCCACAACACATTTCAACCATCACAACAATCACCGCGAAGAACACACAACAAACATAAAATATCCAATCGTTCAGCAACACATCATAATACACGTCCAAGTGTATAAATCAATCAACACGATCGTTAGGACCGAAAAAAATTAATAATACATAATAATTCAAAACACATCGAAAAACACATCCAATTGTATTATTAAAACAGTACAACATCACAATCGACACATTTTCACTATAAGAAACAATCGAACACCAAACATCATAAAAAGATACCTACAACGACAATTTACATATTGCACAATCAACAAGAATGAATAAACCATCATAATTCCATTATACAACTTCAACCCACACGATATAAATCATATAAACAAGAAGACTTACCTCGGAATCAACAAATGAATACTTCGGCGAACTCGACTTGACTGGAGAACACCGAAAACCTACAACCTCCATGAGAAACAACAACAACAACTACAACAACAACAACAACAACAACAACAACAGAATCACTATGAGAATAACATCCATAAACGATGGAAAACACGCCCAACACCCGAAGGAAGCTCATTGAAACATTTAATCAAACATTAAATGTTCAAGATCCCCTCAAAGAACACAAAAATCATCAACCGGGTTTAATGAATCCAAGATATGGATATACAATCCATACAATACGATTAACAACATCCAATAACACCAACCGATTAATTATAATTGGACTAGAATCGAATCAAGAGTAAAACCCCAAAAGTAGTTGAAAAAGGATTTTCAAGGAATTAAATCAATCCGAACGAATAATCAACGAAGGATGATGCTAAACATGATCAAGACCTCAATATATGATGACAATCTGCTCAGTGATCGAAACTCTTTTTCAAATCGCCAAAATTGAGAGGAAAGGATGAATGAGGCTAAAAAATGTGATTGTCCTATTTATACACCTGAACAAAACGGCCCAGAACATGGCTCAAACATCACCGTGTTGACTATAGTGTTCTGAAAGTTGGTGAATACCTGAAGGAAACGGCGCAAGGGCATGGCCCAGAATGACACATGTTTAGCAATGTGTTCTCACAAATGGCGCAACACCTGCACCAAACATGACCATGTCTCTCGGTCGTGTCCCGACTCGCCAGTACAGATGCTCCCCCCCACACAGCATGCACACCCGGGTCTAACTCGTCCATGTCACAAAAGGCCAACATACGATGCAACCAGCACCGTGTTTAGCATTGTGTTCCTCCAGAATTAGCAAAAGTGTCTCCTAGAGTTGACGAACCGATATGAAGACAAATCAATGAAAACACACAACATAAAATAACACAAATACACATATAAATCATCACAGACTAACTTCAGAGAATTCATATTAAATAGAAAACACGACAACACAGTCTTAATATACAGAGTCAACGAAGAAATATTAAACCCAAAACGACAAATAATTCCATATTACCAAAAACAAAAATCCATGGTATTACAGAGGCTACTGACATCTGATCACTTATGCTGGATTTAGAATCTGGCTTTATTAATTTGGATGATGTACTCGTTTTGCCCAAGGGGCATAAAAATATTATATCAATTCCAGTCATGGACCGTAAGGGATTTCATTATTTTATTGGAGACGGGTCTTGTCGCATTTATTTTAGAAATAAATTGATTGGTACTGCTGTATTATTGAATGGTTTATACCATTTAAATATAAAGAATAAAACTATTGTAAACATTATAAATAGGAAGCGTGGTAGAGATGATACAAACTAAGTGCTTAAATAGCATCTTAGACTTAGTCATGTTGGTCAGACCAAGGTTCAAAATATATAGAAAGATGGGCTTACGGGTCCATTTGGATCGGATCCCTATCGAAGTTGTGAATCTTGCCTTTAAGGAAAAATGACTAAGTTACCCTTCACATGGAGTTTTAAAAGAGCTGCTGAAAAACTTGGATTGACCCATATTGACGTATGTGGCCCTTTTGAAGTGGCATGATATGGTTTTTTAGTATTTTATTATATTCACTGATGACCATACCAGGTATGGGCTTGGGTACTTAATGAAACATAAATCCGAAGCCTTTGAAAAATTTAAGCCCTAATTGAAAACCAAACAGGTCATCATGTCAAGGCTCTTCGGTCGGACCGAGGTGGCGAGTATATGAGTACCGAGTTCGTTGAGTTCCTAACAGAACTAGGAATAGTGTCATAATTTACACCTCCAGGTACTCTAAAATTTAATGGAGTGTCAGAATGAAGGAAACGAACTTTGTCGGACATGGTTCGCTCCATGCTTAACTATACAGACCGACCAATTTACTTATGGGGTTACGCGCTCCTTACGGATGCACATATCTTGAATACATTTCCTTCTAAATCCGTTCATAAGGTTCCACATGAGATCTGGAGAGATAGGAAGATACGTCTTAATCACATTATGATTTGGGTATGTCCTGCTTATGTCAAGAAGACTAAAGTAGAGGAGTTGGAATCTAGGTTTGTGAAGGGTCGTTTCATAGAATATCCAGGAGATTCCATGAGATATCTATTATACATGAATGAAGATCATAAGATCATTGTTGCTTTACAAGCACACTTCCCTGAAGGTGAGTTCATCCAGGAAGGAGGCGTAGGTAGAAATGTTTCTTTAGAAGAAATAAAATAAACACCAGTACAAGATATTGGAACCGAACATTATGAAATACAAACATAACCTCGTAGGTCTAGTAGAGCTTCTCAATTACCTGAGAGGTATGGCTATCTGCATCAAGAGGAACTGGGTATCCATGCTATAACAGTATCCAGAAGAATTATCCCTCTAGATATGACCAAGCGATGGTAGATGTGGACTCCACTATTATATGGGAAGAAGCTATAGAGGCTAAGAGAGACTATATGCATGCTAATCAGGTCTGGACTTTAGTAGATCATCCTAAGGGCATAGTGCCCATTAGGAACACATGGATCTATAAGAGAAAGACTGTTGGAGATGGAAATGTTGATACGTATAAGGCCAGGCTTCTGGAAAAGGGTTATTTCCAAAAAGAGTCTACTACTTCGAGAAATTCTCGCCTGTAGTCATGATAAAGTCTATTCGTATTATGCTTGCTATAGCAGCCACTTGAATTATGAAGTATGGCAAATGGATGTGAAAGTAACTTCCTATATGGATTCCTTGAGGAGGAGATCTACATGTAACAACCTAAGGAAATCATATCTAAAACCGATATTCATAAAATACGCAAACTTTAGCGTGTCATTTATAGGACTGAAGCAAGCTTCACGAAACTGGAATCTTAATTTTAACGAGACATTCAAAGAGTTTGATCTTGTCTATAATAAAGAGGAGTCCTGTATTTACAAGAAGGTTAGTAGGACCAAAATTACGTTCTTAATACTATATGGGGATGACATTCTACTTATAGGAAACGACGTCTGAGTGCTCAGTTATGTGAAAGCTTGGCTTTCAAGTAAGTACTCCAATGAAAGACTTGGTAGAAGGTACCTATATTCTGGGTATTCGTCTCTACCGGGATAAAACAAAAGGAATGTTAGGTCTTTCCCAAGCCCTCAATACAGAAAAGATCCTAAAGCGATTTAGGATGGAAGATTCTAAAGGAGGGTTCCTACCGATGTGACATGGTATAAAACTATCCTTAGATATATGTCCTCAAAGTGAGGAAGATAAAAAGGAAATGAGTAAGGTATCATATGCGTCGGCAGTGGTATCCTCATGTATGCTCTGTTTGCACTAGATCGGATATTGCTTATGTTGTGAACATGGTAAGTCAGATCAGTCAAATCTAGGGCAAGAACATTGGACTGTTGTAAAGAACATTATTAAGTACCTTAAAAGGACTAACGACTTGGTTCTTACATATGGTGGTGGATAACCAAAAGTGGAGGGATTTACAGACTCGGAATCTTTAGGGGGCATGTATGTGAAGATATTCGTTGTAGGGTATAACTTTACTCTAGCATAGCATGACTGCTATATCCATATATCAAGTCGAATATCATGTATCCATATAGGCTTCTAAAGAAGCTTTTTGCATTAAGAAGTTTATTGAGGAACTTCAAGTGGTCCCTGACGCAGAGCGGCCCACGATACTATTTTCCAACAACAAAGTAGCTGCTGCACAGGCCAAGGAGCCTAGGGCTCACCACAATACCAAACATATTGATAAAAAATATAATTTTGTAATAGAAATGGTTCAAAAGGGAAATATTACACTACATAGACTAGACACAACAAATAATGTTGCTGATCCACTGACCCAGCCACTATTTCAGATGGCCGTAGAGCGATATATAGGGAGTATGGGTATTAGATACCATAGTTTATGGCATTGAGTTCAAGTGGAGATTGTTAGGAATATGCCATCGAATTCCACTCAGAGGATTATAGAGTGAGAGCATTGTATTGTAATTATGAACATTAATTGATTGCGGTATTTATTATTGTTATGTTATTATATATCATTGCATCATGATTTGGTATATAGAATAATAGTCTTTTTATTTGAAAGCAAACATTCCACTCCTTATGAGACAAGGAGATAGGCATTGGAAGTGTTTATGGCTCGTATACTAAACTGGTTCGCCAGTAAATCTTAAATGTGCATTAATATGAGACAAGACTTGTATAACGCGTACTTGACATGTAGAGTGCTTGTGTCCACTAAGAGTTAGTAGTAGCACAAGTTATAATTAATGGGATTACTATACTCGGACTCGACCCACCTCGATTCGATCACATGCATTTCAATCTGGGATAGTCAATGACTGAATCGAAAGGTTATGATACATTTGACTTGAGTATTCAGTAGGAGATATTTTGGTGACATTAAGTTAGTCAGTAGAGTAGTGTAATCCAATCACTCGCTAGTGGGGCCAAACTCGAAGTGCCACTTGATGCGCAAGTGACAGTCTCTACTAAATACCAAGATAAAATTCTTTCTCCGTTAAGTGAATAGGTAGATGTCCTATGTAGTTAGTGGCATATGAGATCATAATTCTTTGTCCAAAGCATTTAGAGCTAGTTGTATTTCATACATGAGAGCTCGGTGATCTCAATTTCCACGAACAAAAGCAGAGTCAAGTTGCAATAGGGTTTGATATTATCGTGACCATAATACTTGATCAGGAAATATGATTGAAGGTTTATACGTCTACGGTATTCATAACGTAAAGTTTTTGGAATGGTTCCTAACATTCATTCTCAGTTGGGTTACAGTATAGGTCACGGGATAAGCTAGGTGCTGCTAACACTCTTTACTCCCTCCCATTGCTAACTGAGACGAACCTATAGAGTCGCGCACTCACAATAGACGACGGATTATATATTATTATTCTCTTTTGGTTAATATTGGATGTTGGATGTCTAATTTAATTTATTAGATAAATTAAATCTGTCTATTAAATTAAATAAGTTACTAGGTAATTAATTTATTTCATAAATAATTATTTCTTAGACAAGTTATAATTAAAACAATTAATTAATTAAATTAATTTATTGTATTAATATATTGAAACGTACGAAGGTATATCTATCCTCTTCATTTCTTTATCATCCCCCCATGGTGCCTTGTTGGTGCTTTTGTCTTGGCATGGTTATGATTAAAGTGTGGGGATTAAATTATACATGGTATATAATATAATGAAGACCTGTGGCATGTAGTGATGATTGAGTTTTTTTGATGTTTATTGAATTGAAGCTTGCATTTTGGACGTGATTTTTGAGAGGGAGAGAGAGAGTTTCAAACATATAAGTTTAGAACTTATAGTCAAGTGTTCCAGAGATATATTGTATATACACTTGGAGCATTTGAAAATATGTCCTATAATCTTCTTCTATCACTTCTTTACGTGTTCCTAGAGAACAATAAGATAGAAGATTATTCTGATTGATTTTTCGACGCGTGATACATAGAGGCACGGTATTTTTCGATGCTTGAAATTTTGCAAAAGCTCTAATTGTGTTCATCAACATTTAATCAAAGGTCTTCAAACATATTATTCCTAAATTTATACATTGAATTATTTTATTCCTATATACGGTGCTTTATCAATCTTGTTCAGGGGTTTGGTTTATTGAGTAGATAAATATTATTATTCCACCGTGCCTTCGTTTAGCCCCCGAATCACAATAGTGGTATTAGAGCGAGTTCTATGCAATCGTATAAATGATATTAGCATTTGGAATGCTTGGTTGAATGTTTATACAATTCGGAGTCATAACCGTTATAACCGTTAATGTTTCATTGTTCGCTAGAAAAATTATTTTTCATGATTTTACGTTACAATATGAATCTATTTTTTTGAAAAACTGATTTAATATGTATATTAAAAATTATAAAAATATTATTTTCGGATTCTGAATGAAAAAACGAGCCGGAAAAATGGCCGGACCCAGGAGCTAGAGGCTGTCGGGAAGCTGCCGACAACGGCCGGCAGCAAGCTGTCTGTGCTCGACAGGCAGCAGCCGAGGGGTTCAGCCCTCTCGGCCAAGTCCCGACTATTATGTCGGTTGGGGGCTTGGCCCGGACCACTGTTTTCCGACTCTGTTTTTTATTTCGTGTTTTGGTAAATTATTTTCCCACAATTAATAATGGAATTAATTTGACTAAAATAAAAAAAACGTATTTTTATTTTCAACCGAATTAATCTAAAAATATTTATTTTTTGTTGTAACATAATAAAACTATCAATTGTGTGAATTAGTTGGATTAATTCTAATAGATGGATAAATTTGTATATTTGTTGGATCGATATATATTCAATTGATTATTTATGTTACTTTAATGTACTTATTGTATTTTTGTGTGATGGTGATATAGTTCAGGGACGCAGTTTTGAAACTTTATCCAATGAGGTTATAAAGGCCGTTTTGGGATAATTTATTTTAATTAGAAAATTTGTATAGAATGCATCAACGATATAATAACTTAGCTATGACGAAGAGACAAGGACGAACCGCCAAGATGAAGACTGAAGAGATGTAATTTTATTACTTGTATTTCTACTGGGTCGATGATGACTCGGTACTTATGAACGATCAATGAACTGCATGTTGGTAGATATTAGGTTGTGGATATTTTCATATTATGAAAAACAAACAAACCGTGAATGTGCATAGTGTAACATCTAATCGCGTAAAACTCCCACTTACAAATACTAAGTTATAAAGCTTACACGGTTTTCTACCCTCCGTCAAACTCATGGAAAATTGAAATCTAAACTGAAATACTAGTCTTCTGAGTATGTCGGTGTAGTATTTTGGGGAAGATCAATAAATTTCTAGAGTGCATTAGGTGCTTTCTGTTTTGACAAATCAAACCATTAGAAGCCGTATGGGTTGTCAGGTGAGATTCGATTACCAAACTGATAGGAGTTGACATTTATCATATGAGTTGAGGGAAAGTAAACTAGTGGTAAAAAATATTGAATCATCTATTAGATGGGTTGGTGTTAGACACCACTTTATACATAATGATAATTTACAAACCGAATGGGTTGCCTTCTATAAAACTTTGTAAAGAAATCGATCACCATTATAAAGTCAACCATGACTTCCGGATTTCACATGGGAGTGTGTAATGTGGATAAAATAGTGGGAGTCGAGTTAATGAATATAGGAAGTCCTTAAATATACTCGGATCATAATTAACAATCACTAATGAATCTAGTATTATTCTCTGCAATTAAACAAACAACACTCTGGGTTCACTATCTATACTACTTGAAAAGAACACCCTGACGGGTCCTAATTTTGTGGACTGGTTGTGGAACTTGAGGATTGTCTTGATGATGGAAATTCTAGGATATGTCTTGAAGGCGTACATCCCAACGGATCCTGAAAAGCCTGATCCAATGAGGAAGAAGTCGACACCCATGAGAAATGGGTGAAGGACGATATTAGAGTGCACTGGTACGTGTTAGGTTTAATGACTAATGAGTTTCAACGTGCCAATGAAAAAATAACGTCTTCGAGAGCCATCTTAGCACACCAAACTGAGCTCTACGGAGAGCATGGTCGAACTGCTAGATATGAAATATCAAAGCAACAACTGGGATAATAAACCAATTGTCGACTGCCTAGTCATAAATGAAGACAATGGGAAAGGAATCTGCACTTTTCATTTCTTTTGGGTCTTGGAGGTCTAAGAATAATCAAAGAAACAAGAAGCAATTTGGTCCCAAAGCCAAGATCGACAAGGCTAAGGGCAAAGCCCTAATGTTTCCTAAGGGTAATGGTGCCAAGAATACATAGGCACGCCTCAACTTCGGTGAGCTAGGCCACTGGAGGAGGTACTGTCCAAAACTTGACTGCAATGTGCCTTCAGGTATGGACTGCTAGTTTTATAAATGAATTGTTCTGTAACTGCTTATTCTACTTCTTGCATACTTGGTTCTGGTGCAATTTCTCACATATGTAAAATGAATCAGGATCTGGAACAAAGTAGGAACCTTGGAGCTAGAGAAGTGATGGTGACAGTCGTCAGTAGGCATAATGTCGAGGTTGCTGACATCGGATCACTTATATTGGATTTAGAATCTGGCTTTGTTATTACTTTGGATGATGTACTTATTTTTCCCAAGGGGCATAAAAATATTGTACCAATTCTGGTCATTGACCGTAAGGGATTTCATTTTTTTATGGAGATGGATCTTGTCGCATTTATCTTAGAAATAAATTGGTTGGTATTGCTAGATTATTGAATGGTTTACACTATTTAAATCTAAGTAATTAAACTACTATAAACACTATAACTAGAAAGTATGGTTGGGATGACATAAACCAAGCGCTTAAATGGCATCTTAGACTTGGTCATGTTGGACATACCAAGGTTCAGAAAATAGAGAAAGATGGGCTTACAGGTCCATTAGGATCAGATCCCTATCCAATTTATGAATCTTGCCTTCAAGGCAAAATGATTAAGTTACCCTTCATATGGACTTTTGAAAGAGCTACTGAAAAACTTGGATTGATCCATACCGACGTATGTGGCCCTTTTGGAGTGGTAGAAGATGATTTTCAGTATTACATTATATTCAGTGATGACTATACTAGGTGAGTTTGTGTACTTAATGAAACATAAATCTAAAGCCTTTGAAAAGTTCAAGGAATTTAAGGCCCTAATTGTAAACCAATCAGGTCATCATGTTAAGACTCTTAGGTCGAACCGAGGTGGAGAGTATATTAGTATCGAATTTGATTTCTTAAAAGAACTAGAAATAGTATCAAAATTTACACATCCAGCTACTCCAAATTGAATGGTGTCATCCAAAAGAAGGAACTGAACCTTGTTGGATATGGTTCGGGACATGCTCAACTATAGTGATCTTCCAATTTACTTGTGGGGTTACACACTCGTGACTGATGCACATATCTTGAAAATATTTACTTCTTGTTGGTGCGATAATCGGTATATGCGCTATTGTGCGGAAGAGTATTTGAAGGAGCAGAAAATAAATCGACACAAGATTTATAGAGGTTTGGCTAAACGTGCCTACGTCTTCTCTTCAGTATCTTTTTCTATAGGATGAAGATCAACCTCTGCACCTCTCTTCTATCGGTCGAGGGATAACCATTAAAATATCGTCTTCTATCGGACCGAGATAAACCTTACAATCACTTGTCTTTTTGTCGGTCCAAGTTAAATCATTTTCCTTTTCTATCAGACAAGGAATCAACCTTTCTAGCTTTCTATGGGTACTAGACAAACCTCACTCGGATATAGATTGCGATTCTAACAATGTCGGATCCTTGATCCTAATATTACCGAATCGAATCTTATCCTTTCTTTTACCTCTCGTGTATGAGTTTTCGTGTATCACACTCAAATTCTTGACAATATAAGCTCAAGTACAACAACTAGAATGATTACAATAATATCTCAAGTATGAATGATTTTCTCAAGGTTGTTGTGTTGATTGATACCAAATGGTTTGATATTTATAGCCATTTTCCTCCAACTAGTCGTTAGCTCCATTTGACTCTTTAGCGTGCGCTAGCCTTCCTGCGTATCGTGTATTATTGCTCATTACGTATGTTATAGATATCCTGTAGCGTACGTTATCTGCTTCAAGTTTCAGTCCAGTGGCTTTCGTTTCTTTCTTTACGTACGTTGTCACTTTTCATTACATATGTTAACTCTCCGGTGTAGCGTACGTTAATCTTGCATTGTAGCGTGCGTCAATCAGTCAATATATCCGTTGCCTGCTTTTATCAAAATATCCGTTGAGCGCTTGACTTTGACCCGGAATCTTCCAACGTTTATCTGTTTGAATTCGTATTCAAACTTCATTACGTACGTTAACAGCTTTGTGTTACGTACATTAATCACCATCGATAGCGTGCGCTATACTTGTAACTTACTGCGCGTTAATACCATCAGGTAACTTCGGTAAGACATCATGTAGCTCTCACATTACGTACGTTATCTGCTTTGCGTTACGTACGTAAAGCTCATCAAGTGACTTTTACTTCAGGTCATTTTGCTCTCGTCTGATCAGTTAACTTTGCTCTCGTCTGATCAGGTAACTTTCCTTGACTGATCCAATCAATTAGCATTCCACAACTGATCTGTTCATGTAACTATTCCCATTCCGAGTGTCTTCGACTTCTTCGTTAATTTGTTTCGCTTCTTTGTTGTTTTCCTTTGCTTAACAACTAATCATCAAAACTCGATAATGAATATTTGAAATAAAATACTCCAACAATCTACCCCTTTTTGATGATTACAAAACAACACCTTGAATGGGATAAAACTTGTAAAATATAAATATATATTCGCACGAATTAAAGTTTTCGGCTTTGATCGTTTCGTTAGTTTCTTCTCCCATCTTTTCTTTCTCTCCTTTTCAACTACTTCTCATTATTTCTCAACTTCGTCGTTTCTTTTTTTTCGGTATATCACCTCTCGACACTTCTTAGTCTTTTCTTTTCTTTCTACTATTCTCTCCCATTTATGTATTTTTTCTCAAAGTTTTTTCGTTTCTGCCATTCGTTGCTCCGGCTCAAAACGGCATTTAAAACCCAATCAAATAAAAGCAAATGATTCAAAACTAGGTCCATGAACTACATCACCATTCACAAGCATTTATCTAATAAATACTAAATAAATAGAGTTTATATTAAATAAGTAATTTAATATATTGATCCAACCAATATATAAAATTTACTGTTTAATAAAATTAAACCAATCAATTCACACAATCGGTAATGAATTCTATCAAAGTAATTCGGTAAATCATAAGTACTCCAGTAAATCAATTTTCCCTTTCAAAATGAAGTACCATATATCATTTTAATCATATTAAATCCAACTTAAAGTGCGGGAGATTAATTTTCTGGAATACAAGAAAAATCAAGTCCGAAACAGGTCCAGAAGGGACATGGACTCCGGTCTCAACAAACCGGACCGCAGGGCAGGTCCCGGAAAAAAGGTCCGAATCGCGGTCCCCTCAGTTTGGACTACACGGCAGCCCCGTGAGTCAAGTTCCTGGGTCCTCCAACGGCAATCCTAGGCTTGATTTTCGACCGGATATCCAATATCCATATTTTTCGACTTTCATATCATCAACATAAATCTTATTTTCAAGAAAATAAAGATTTATATTTAGATATAGATTTATGAAAAGTATAACTACAATGGACAAACAAATATATACCACGATTATAATATTAATAATTTCAAATCATAAATCATTCAATCAACCATTCCAAATGCTATATATCGTATATACGATCGCAAGACCTCGCTCTGATACCACTGTTGAGATTCATTGCCTAAAATGAAGGCGCAGCTGAAGCAATTTACAAAAATAAGTTCGATCTGAATCCCTTGAGAGGATCGATTCAAGCAATGTATATACGAATAATAAACTAAACAAGTGTTGGATTCGAAATCATACCCTTGAAGTCCTCCGATTAAATTTTGGAGTCGGTGATCTCCGCCACAAATACGATTTGTCAAAGCTTTTGATATCTCGAGCACCAAAAGTATCGTGCCTCTACTTTCCATGCACCGGAAGTCAACCGGAATAACACCCACCTTATTATCCTCCAAGAATACGGTGAGAACAAGGTGGTTGGAACTTACAAATTTTATTTATAACACTCTAAGTGTATAAATATATTTTTCTCTCAATTTTCTCTAAGAAAGTGAAGAAGTGAATGAAGAACACAAAACAAAACTCTCTCCTCTTTTTCTCTTAGATGTCACGGCTCAAACTCCAAAATGAGGGAGGAGGGGTTTATATTTTCTTCATTGATCTTTTTCAAGTCTTCCCTTAATATTTGATTCTTCATTATTAAAATAAAAAAATATTTCTTGATTTTCTTTGGTCTCCCTCCATATATGGTGGAATGAAAGACCAAAATAGAAAAACAAAAGGGAGGGGCCGGCCTCTAGAAGCAAACTGGAGAGTTTGGTTTGTTTCGGACTCTCGTGTGTCCAATCAGATAAACTCCCTTCCGTTTCGATGTATTTATATTAATTAATTAATCCAATTAATTATGTTAAATACAAAATAATATAATTAATTTCTCAAAGAAATTATTATATTTATGAACTAAATTAATCACCGAGTAATTTATTTAATTCATTAGGCCGTAAATTAATTTATCCAATAAATTATTCAGACATCCAATGTCCAATAAGTTAGATATCCAATATCTACTATTTATAAAGAGAGAGTTAGCTCTATTTATTCCGTCGCCTATCCTATTGCGCGACTTAGTAGGTCCATGTCAGTTGTCAATTGGAGGAACCAAAGAGTGATAACACCGCCTAGCCAGTCCCATGGCCTACACTGTAAGCTAACTGAGAACGAATGATGGGGATCATTCCAAAACCTTTCTGTCGTGAATACCAGTATACATACAAACCCTTCTCTCAAATGTCCCGATCAAGTTATAGGTTTACGGTCGGTCAAACCATATTTGTACTTGAAGTTATGCATGAGTTGATGCAAATCGAGAGCACTGATCTCTCGTGTATCTAATACAACTATCTCCAATGCTTTGGCCAAAGACGTATGATCTTATCTGCCAATAACCGCATAGGACATACTTGTTCACTTAAAGGAGAAAGAATCCTATCTTGGTACTTTGTAGAACCTGAGCAGGTCTGTCAAGATGCACGTCGAGGTTAACCGCCACCTTCCGGCTTTCTGGGCCGAACTACTCTCGTGAGAATCTTAACGTCACAAGCACATCCCTACTAAATCCTCAAGTTGAAGGTTCACGAATACCTTTTACAACCTTTCGATTTCGTCATTGACTGTCCCGGAATGAAATCCATGTGATGAATCGAGGGTGAGCTGATTCGAGTATATTAATCTCATTAGCATACCTATAATGTATGCTCCCACTAATAATTAGTGACGACAGTCACTCTCCATGTCAACGAACACGTCATACAAGTCTTCACATATACTTAACGCCCAGTCAAGTTTCATCGTCTTACGAACGATTAAGTATTTGAGCCATAAACCTTTCCAGTGCTGATCTCCTTATCCAATAAGGAGTAGAATGTTAGCTCCCAAATACACGGAGTAGTTTCTATATATATATTTACGAGTCAGGAATGCCAGTGACTTCCAGTAAATAAAGAAATATACAATTGCCTTCTTATAATAATTTACATGATAACAAGTTCAATGCCCTCACAGTAACATCATCTGAGTGGCACTCGTGAGCATAGTCCTAACACCTCCAGTGTCTTAAAGTATCTCTTTGTTCATTCTATTTCCATACCTTCAACTCTTGAGTTGTGACTGTCTATCTGCCGGAAGTCTGGTTTCTTCAGGCTTCTGCACACTATTCTTATAAGGGAAGTTAGTATCCTGGAACTTGGCACGAGAACCAAAAACCCTGTATCATTTGGATCCTTAACCTAGCCTGGTTCTGTCTACAGATGCAACACTTTCATCTAAAATGGCTTCCATCTCCTTTTCATTCTCAAGTCGCTATATCCTACTAGCCTCTCATGCCTTTTTCACCTTTTTAGCGTTATCAATATCAGATACCTTGTCGTTGTTGGGAAGAGTGCCCTATGACATGTAAGGTGCCTAGATTTGTAATTCTCACATTTAAATAAAGTTATTTGATATCATCTATTTCTCGTTGATTAATATAATGTGTGCATGTTTGAATATTATAATGTCCCTAGTCCAATCACGTAGAGTGGAGACTCAAGTGATTAATATACCAGTATAAGTTTGATTGATAATCATCGGATGATTATGCATATGGTACGAATCAAACTTATGTGTACTGGTTGGATAACCCAATACTAGACAAACCCGCATTGAAATCACTGCATGGAAATGTCAGAAGTGAATCTCAATATAACAGTATGTCAATAAATCCCTGAACCCGAGATTATTATAGAGACAAACATGATAACTGCTATGCCTTGATGTAATCCAATGTCATCCAAGGTTAGAGATCGGGATAGTTGGAGTCATGTAGGGGGGCAATGAATAATCAAGATGGGAATTTGTCCCTCTCTTTTGGGAGAGAGATATCTGCTAGGCCCCTCGAAAGTAGGACTTAAGGAAATGCATGGGCATGCTCAAATGAAGAGTCATTTTGATTCAATCAGTCTACTTAAGATCTAGAAAGCATTTGAACATAATAAGTATGACAATTTCCATGATAAAAGGGATTTGACACGTTAAATGGTTTAATGGACTACAAACTTACATTATTTAGGTAGTCATAATGTCTTGCTAGAGATCGCTAATGACTTATTATTTAATAAGGTATTAAATAATTACCAACATAATATAAGCCTTTTGGGTCACACATATGACAATTAAACACAAGCAAGAATAATTAAATATAATATTAGATATTATTGTAATATCCGGATAAATTGTTGAGTATTTTCATCTGTATTTGAACCCTGTATTACCTGAAATGGTGCTATCAATAATCGAAGTACGACCGTTTCCGTATTCGTATCCTCATGCATGATGATATCAACCTTTAATCCTTTTCATGCAACTCGTCGTAACGCACGCTAACAGGTAAGCGTAACGTACGTTACGATCTGGAAATAGCGTACGCTACGAGCTAGACGTAGCGTACGTAAGGAGGTCAATAATTGAACAGATTGGCTAACACATAGACAGATGGTGGTGGGGCTCGGAAATATTCCCGCGGATGAACCTGGACAGTTTTGGGGTCAACGGGTGTTAACGTACGCTAAGGCTTGTAACTAGCGTACGCTAATATGTGTAGCTTACGTACGTAATGCATAGGGTGTAACGTACGTAAGCTAGTACAAAACGAGACAGTAAGCTATCAGTGATCGATAGCGTACGCTAATATCGAATGGTAGCGTGCGCTAAGTATATTACGTACGTAAATGGCTGAGGCTAACGTACGTAAATCTCAAGATATTATATATATGGACAACACCCCATTTCATTTCTCTTCGTCCCTTTCACTTGTAATTCGTTTTCCTCCATTTCTAGAGGGTCTCCACCCTCTAAAACACATATAGAACACGTAGACTCGATCATTTAAGTTACGAAACATCTTGCATTGACATTCAAGCAATCGGAATTGGATGCTACCTCGTGTCTCTCGTTTCTTTCATATTAAAGGTATGTTAATGCTACCTCAACCTTGATTTCGTGTTCTTAAGGATGTTTTGAACATACCACCAGGATTATTAAGCTCCATAAGATGATTTTTATCCGAACGCCATGTTTTTGGAAGTTGGAATGATTCATGCTTTAGTTAACCGAGTTAAGAACGTTATAGTCCGACTCTTGTTATGATAATCAAGTAAGGTAAAATCCTGAGATTAATAAACCATATTGTATGGTGTTTCCATAATGATCATAGACTTAATGTTGGTAACAACCCCAGATTTTCCGAACTACCTTTGAGGATCTATAATCAATATTTGGAGTGAGTCTTATGATGGGAGGATTAACCGGGAATTCGTAGACATCAACACCATAGGGTTATCCTGATTCACATGAGTGAGATATGTGTGAATATAACGTACGTTAAGCTCTATGCATTACGTACGTTATACCCTCAGGCAAGGCAGTCGTCAACCGAGAAGAATCGTCTAATGCATGCTTAGCGTGCGCTAATCCTTGTAGCTTACGTGCGCTAACGTGCGCATTTAACGCACGTTACGTGTGTGTAACGACGTTACGAAGAGAACAGCTAGGTTCGCCATCTTTTTATGCTTTTCCTTGTGTGATTGGTTGTTTATTTTATGATAGGATATTAAGGACGAATTTCCTACGATAATCCAAAGGTTGAGCCTCTCCGATCGTCGTTTTCGTTGAGTTCGATTGTTCCAATCAACTGTATTTCCGGAGTATTCGCGAGAGATTACCAAGGCAAGTACCTTGATATACGAATTATAATTACGTGAAATCATTGTTGCTGAAGTGTATGAATCATGTTATGAATATCTGTATTTACATTATATATATATAGATATGTGTGGATAATTATATAGTATTAATTGATAGTGTTGAAGGCCTAATGTGCTAAGTCTTGATGAATAACGTGCGAGTTATTGTTTATTTTGCGTAGTTGCGTACTGGCGAATAAATTATGTGGATTGATGAATTGATTTGATAATTGTTGCAACGGCTGACTGTGTGCTTGGTATTTGTAATAATGTGAATACTTGTTATGAGAGACGTCATATCCGGGTACCTCTGAGGGCGGGGCGTGCACTCCGTCCTGTTGTACGATGCAATGAGCGGCTCCATATGATTGGTGAACACCGGTGTTACTTAATGCGCGAGCAAGGGGCGGCTCCTGTGGGAGTGAACGCCGGCGCGGTGACATGTGCAATGGGCGGCCAATATAGTGGAGTGAACGCCGCACAGTGTGCAAGGGAGGCGCCTGGCAGGCTTATTGGTAACGGATATTTGAGTGATAGCTAAGACCCCGTTATCAAATGATTTTCGAAATTTAAATCTTTGCAACTTGCTTTGAATGTTGGTCTTGATGTAGACCACGGATTGTGTTTCTGGAGTTCGTTCCAATTTGTTTTAAATGTTGGTATCTGTGATTATTAACCAAGGATATTTGACGTGATCTCCGGGTTAATTAATCGGGGTCTTGAGCAGGATTTGTCGAATGAGAGGTGTGCCTTTGATTGTACCGTGTTGATTATTCTGTATTGGGTCGAGGACCCCGTGAGATGTTGAGATTTGATCTCGTGATGATATTATTTGGATTGGGCCGAGAACCCCGTGAGATGTTGTAATGATTCACTTGTGATATCGCTTTATCATTTGGGTCGAGGACCCCGAATAACGTTGTGATAGTTTTCTTGCAAATTGTTTTCCACATGTTGGGTCAAGGACCCGAGAGCTTTTGAAGTATTTTCAAAGTATTTCCATTTGATTTTCAAACCCCTAGATGGCCCGAGTCAATATTAATGTTTTCGAACTTTCTTATCAAAATACTTTTCCTTTTATAAAAGGGATTTCTCGACTCCTTGGGCTCGTTTAAAGTTTTATTGGTGTTATGTTCTGTACGGAGAATATGAAAATGTGATTATCTTTCACCTTGTGTATGTAATACTATTCGTGTTGACCATTTGAGTGTGTGGTTCGTGTTAAGGTTTCACGACTATTGAGTTTTGTGTTATTATTATTCGTATATCTTGTGTATTGTGTACTTGCACTAGCAAAATTCCAGGTTGCTAACCCCGAGTTTCGGGGTGGGTGCCTCATATGCGCTGTGTTTTGGCAATCGGGAGCATCACGGGATTGGTGGGAAGGAGATGGAGGACAATGATACTAATTACACCAGAGTTAGAGTCTTTTCTTTTGTTTCATTTTGGTCGGTATTACTCTGTCGTTCGAGTATTCACCCTTGCATGGGTGTAGTTTTCATTTATTAAATTGAGTTGTCGTTCTTTTCTATGTTCAAGTTTATTTTTGTCATTGAGATGTAAAGTTCATTTGTTTCCGAATTGTTTAATGACCTTGTCGGTCTGCGTTGTATTTAGATCGACCCCGGTCGGTCAATCATTTTGTAGTCTATTAGAGTTTAGCCTTGTAGATCCTTGTAAGAAGGGCCTACGGCGTGTAACATTTCCGGATGTATTCTGGGGGTGTTACAATTATATTTATTAAAGATATTAAATTATGAGTAATGCATAATATAGGATATTATATATTATACTATTTAATTATATCAACTGAGAAGATAAATATAATATTGGATATTATTTTTATTAGAGGATTAAATAATAAGTAATATAATATATGATATTGTATATATTGTTATCTAATAAGTTGAGGGGCAACTAAGCAAATACTAGAGTTTGACTTTAGGGTTTACTTAGAATAAATAAAGGGTCTTGGACAAGGTCATAAGATTAATTACACAACCCTAATTGTGTGAGAAGAAAATTGACCCCCCTTAAGCAAATCTACCGTCCCATTTTCTTATGAAGAAACCCCGGTTAGGCCATATCCGTCTTCTTCCCTTAGTTAATTTTGATCAACAGTACAAATCCTTCAACACTACCAAAAAAGGACTTTAGCCGACGACACTTAAAAAAACGGCCGACGACTTTTAAGTGTCATCGGCTAAACTTTGGACTTTAGCCGACGACCCACAACGTCGTCGGCTAAACTACGACGTAGTCATCAGCTAAAGTTTAACACTTTAGCCGACGACTTTTGTAACAATTTAGCCGACGACCCAGATCAAGTCGTTGGCTAAACTTCCAATTTAAAATTATATATCGTCATCAGTTATTTTCAGGCGAAAACACATTGATTGTGTATTTTTTGAGTTTGTGTTTCTACTTTGAGTTGTGCTAGCTAGAGTGACGAAGGTTTCTATCGGTTGTTATAATCACCAATTTGATTAAGGTATTTTATTGTATTTTTTATTGTGATTTCGAAACTTTGTATTATTCATGTGGTGCATTCGAAAGCTTTTCTGTATAACCCTTAATTTTTGTGATGATAATCATTATCATTCATATACATTGAGGTGTATCGAATAGATTAAGAAAAAAGTGTCTTAATGAATTTAAGGATATAAGAAACTTTTTGGGTGTCTTGAGATTCAATTATAATATTCGTTGTAGACGTTATATTTATTGTGTGTTGTGATTACATTTATAATTTGAACAATATTAGTTAGTTGGATTAATATTGGAAAATTTATATATTTTTAGGATGGACAAGAGTTGGATTGGGTTACGAAAATGGGATCCAAGAGTAATGGATGGGATGAAGCAATTTATCAGATTTGTAAAAGAGCGCGACAGTGGTAATACGTTGCACTACTATCCATGTAATAAATGTAGATGTCGCAGTGATATGTATCATTTTTCATTTTATGAGGTCTGGGAGCACCTAAAGAAGAATGGTTTTTGGAATAAATATACATGTTGGATATACCACGGTGAAGCACCGAATTCTGTTATTCCGTATGATCATGGACAATTCAGTGGTAACGATGGGTTCACCGATCCAAAGAGGAGGTTGATTGATGATGTGTTTGGTTATTTCGAGATGTCTGTACCTACTGAGCCCATCCCACGACCCCGTAGACCGATGCCTTCCAATACTGCTGGGCTTGACATGTACAACAAGCTAATTCAATTCCAATAGACCCCTCTGTACCCAGGGTGTAACATGACTGTTCTTGATTGTGTCATAGAAACGATGAGATTAAAGGTGGAGAACAGATCATCCATCAAGTCTGTGGATGATTACTTGGATCTTACAAGTAATATGCTTCAACAGGGTCATCGTCTTCCTAACACATATACCAAAGTGAGACGAATTTTGAAAGATCTTGGTCTTTCCTACATTAAGATCCACGTCTGCATGTATGATTGTGTTCTATTCTGGGGGAATCCTAATGAAGACCTCGCGAGATGTCCTGTATGTGATACAGAGAGATATAGGATCACTCCTTCTGGAAAAGAGAAACCGGTGAAGGTCTTTGGTATTTTCCACTAAAGGACAGGATGGAACGGCTTTTTATGTCTCCTCACACGGCAAAAGCAATGAGATAGCACGCTGAGCCTCACACTTATGACAGGGATACTATGATATACCCTTCGGAGGGAGAGGCGTGGAAGCATATAGATAGGGAGTATCCGAATTTTTCTCCAGATATCTGAAATGTGAGGCTCGGATTGCATCTGATGGTTTCAACCCTTTTGGTAACACGAGTCTTTCATATACCATATGGCCTGTTGTAGTGATTCCTTACAATCTTCCTCTATGGATGTGCATGCGGAAGGAGTATAATATGTTGACCTTGTTAGTCCCGGTGCCTGGATATCCGTAAAAGTGTATCGACGTGTATATGAGACCTTTGAAAGAGGAGCTGAAATTGTTGTGGGAGCAAAGTCATCCCACGTACGAGAGTTATTCGTCGAGACGTTCTACTTGCATGCCATGTGTATCGGAACTATTAGTGATTTTCTTGCATATGGAATGTTGTCTGGATCTGTTATTAGCGGATATAGAGGTTGTCCAGTGTGTTTGAATGCAGATTGTGCTAGGTACCACTGTAAGAAAGTTATCTGAATGCGTCATCGGATATGGCTTCAGAGGGAACATGAGTGGCATATGGATGCTGCAGCATTTGATGGCACTGTAGAAATGGGCGAGTGTAACACCCCCAAAACCAACCGGGAATATTACAGCGCTGTGGTCCCAACATTGGAACCCACAAGGCTAAAATCATTTTCAAAAACGTTTCAAATACGCCAAAGAGGCGAAGACGGTAATGTTTTAAATACTCAAATATTTATCAAAACATAGCTCCCAATTACCGTCAGAAAAGACCATTTGAAAACACAAGGCCAAGACGCCAAAAGGGCATTTAGAAAGTATACACGAGTTGAAAAAATACTGAAAGCCATTATAAAATTTTACACGCAGCGGATAGAGACATGATTAAATGCATTTGCAGCGGAATCATAACAACCAAAAAAGAATACACAAATCCGAAAAACCATGCCATAGCCAGTATCATCGGAAAGCTCATCCCTTCACGACCGCTACTAGCTCATAAAGCTTACGACGGGGTCAGCCATAATACTCAACAATAATAACGATCACATCATCAAATATAATTACATATCAATGTAATTACAGGGTAAGAATATTCACAGTGTAACCCTAAAGATCCATCACAATACATATCAAATCAATCCTTACCATAATACACATCTCGCATTCTCAAGTGACGAATGGATTTAAAATAACCATCTGTACTGTATTCAAAACAATACCAAGATTATCGAAAACATAAATACATCTCAAATAGGGAGTAATCTGTCCATGACCAATCCTGTCCGCTGGGTCGCACAATCGGGTCCCAATTCTGATAAAACCGATATCACACGGTACATCTGTAGATCAACTGTCCCGAGACAATGGCAAGTCCCGGATATCAATACAAAGAATGAATGCTCACACAATCAATAATGATAAACAACTAATGCATCAGAGAGAGAATATCAATGACATGATAACTCCACACAACATTGACAAAGGATCACCCACGAACGAGATGCCATGATGTGGTGACTCCAACAAGATCAATGAAGGACTAATAGCCGGGAGTACCAACAATATGGTAAGCCCCAACAAGATCAATAAAGGATCAACAACCGAGAATACCAACGACAAGGTAAACTCCAACAAGATCAATAAAGGATCGACAACCGAGAATACCAACGGTACGATAAACTCTAATACGATCAATAAAGGATCAACAACCGAGAATACCGACGATACAGTAAACTCTAACAAGATCAATAAGGACCAACAACTGGGAATACCAACGATATGGTAACTCCAACAAGATCAATCAAGGACCAATTACCGAGAATACCAACGATAAGGCAAACTCCCAAACGGAATCAATAAGGATCAATAACGAACGAGATTACCAATGATAGGGTGAACTCCAAACGAGATTAATAAAGGGTCGATAACAAACGAGTTGACCATCGATATGGTAACTCTGAGCGAGATCATTAAAGGGTCAACGTGGATAGATACACGAGAGAATAAAATCGTCAACCATATACAAATCATATATATGAGATTTCGAAGACAAACCCGACTATCGAACAGATCCGATTATACATGGACTGTGAATAGCCAATCAACAAGACTCAAGATGGACGTCACGATATGCCCGATCCGGACATGTGTCCATATACAAGCCAACCACTGTATTGATCAAATACACGTCTGGTATCGTACCTAATCAGCCTCACGAAATACGTCTCATGCGCACGGTTCAATATGAGGTCGAAACCAACCTATGCTGTTGGGTACCAAATCGGATATTTGCGCCGTTTTATGCGGAAGCAAAAATAAATTGCGGAAAATAAATCACACAAGGATTTATAGAGGTTCGGCTATTAACGAAGCCTACTTCCTCTCTCGATGTATCTTTTTCCTTAGGCTTAAGATCAAAACCTCTACGCCTCTCTTCTATCGGTCGAGGGATTACCGTTACAAGCTCGTCTGCTATCGGTCCGAGTAAAACCATTTTTCCTTTTCTATTGGATAAGGAATCAACCACTCTAGCTTGCTATGGGTACTTGATAAACCTCACTTAGATATCGATTGCGATTCTAACAATGCCGGATACTTCATCCTAATAACACCGAATCTAGTCGTATCTTTTCTTTTACCTCTCGTGTATAATGTTGAATGTATAAACACTCAAACTAACAATATAAGCTCAATATTACAACAACAATGTGAATATATGATTCTCAGATGTATGTCTTGTTTTCTTGAAGTTGTTGTACTCAAACAATACCATAGGAGTGGTATTTATAGGCATTTTCCACAAACTAGCCGTTACTGGCTTGTTTTGACTTGCTAGCGTGCGCTAGCCTTCCTCTGGTAGCGTGCGCTAATATCTTAGCGTGCCTGTAGCATCCCAGTTTCAGTCCAGTAGCTTCCTTTCTTCTTTAGCGTACGTTATGCCTTCTGCCTTACGTACGTAACCTTCTTATATTAGCGTGCGTTAATAACACATTGTAGCGTGCGCTAATCCAATATATCCGTTGCATGGATTGTCAAAGTATCCGTTTGATATGCTGACTTTGACCTGCTTTTCCCAATGTTCTGATTGACTTGATTCAAACTTCTTAGCGTGCGCTATTCATACTTTGTAGCGTGCGCTAATGCTGACTTCATTGCATACGTTATTCTGTGTTTGAATTCCTTCACAACGGTAACAAGACTTCGATAGCGTGCGTTAATGATAACGTGTAGCGTGCACTATCTCATCAGCTGACTTCACTTCAGCTTACTTCGAACTTGGCTGATATGCAGTTGACTCCTCGTTAGCGTGCGCTAACATTTATGTCTTAGCGTGCGCTAGACATGCATTATGCTCAGCTTTTTGCGTCTTCGTTTGCTTCGTCGTTTTGCTTCGCCTCGATGTTGTTTTGTAGTTTAGCAACTTTAATCATCAAAATACAAATTAAATAATATGTGGAATAAATATTCCAACAATCTCCCCCTTTTTGATGATTACAAAACAACTCTTGAATTGGATAATCTGTAAAAATAATATAAGTATATTTCTACGAATCAAAGTTTTCGGCTTTGATCGTTTTGTTAGTTTCTCCAATCCTTTTCTTTTTCTTCTTTTTTGACTTCTTCATTTTTCAATTTTTCAACTCCTTCATTTTAACTCCCCCTTTTTGTATACTTTATTTTTTCTTTTCGACTTCTTCGATTTTATCTCAATTCGACTTCTTCGATTTTTATCTCATTTTTATCTCAATTCATCTCCTTCTCCTTTTTATCTCAATTCATGTTTTTCTCCCCCTTTTTGTCTTCATCAAAAAGTAAAAAATATAGAATATATCGAAATATAAATATGCATGATATAAATGAATATGCATTAATAAGCAAAAATACTCCCCCTGAAAGTATTATCTCCCCCCTTTTAAAATATCAATTGTTAAAATTTATTTTTGGGGATCCAACCTATAGTTGGTTTTTCTTTTGAAACGTAGACGATGTTTGGAGTAATTGTTCCTTTAGGAACCCAAATCTTTTTAATTTTTATCGTCCGTCTTGGGCTTTTGCAATTTGAAATGTGATGCCCAATTTTCAAACACTTTTCGCAATGGGGTATTTTAAAATTAACGGATTCGTTTTTCGAACGTGGTTTGAATCCTAACCCCTCTTTATTTAAAGTATATTTTTGAACACATAACATTTGTTCAAATTTATCGTTGCCGCACGAGAATTTTCTCGTCAAAGATTTTAGTTCATCTTGAACTTTTATAAGATCATTCTTCAAAATATTCTCATTTTCAATGCATTCGAATGATCGATTTCGACAAATTTTCCCTTCTCGATAATTTTGGAATTTTCAATTTCCAAAGATTTAATTTTAGACTTAAGGGATTTAATTTCCGATAAAGCATTTTGGAAATCCGTATGTAATAACTCAAATGCATCAAAAAGTTCATCACGGGAGGATGTACTTGGCTTTCGACGTCGCTGTCGTCGAATGAACTCCGGGCCATGAGCGCGAGATTATTCTGTTCAAGAAAATCTTCATTGGGATCTTCGTCGCTCCATGTTGCGATTAGAACCTCCTTTTGCTTTACTCGACAGTTCTTAGCAAAGTGGCCTGCTTTGCCACATAATCGACAGGTGTTGTCGAATTTCTTAGGTTCGCCCGCTTGAATGTCCTTCTTCCTCCGGTGTAATAAGTGCTGGAACTTATTAATGTTGTTGGCATAATATGCCATTTCTTCATCGCTATCGTCCACCGGAATTTCTTCTTTCTTTCTCGGCACCTTAGCCTTGAAGGCTATCGATTTTTCCTTCGATTTTGGTTTGGCATTCCGAGATTTTAGAACAATCTCGTAGTTGATAAGAGAACCAACGAGAGCACTAAAATCGAGAATATTTAAATCTTTTGATTCCATTATTGCCGTAACCGTACCGTCCCATTCTCGAGGTAGTGATCGGAGAATTTTCTTTACTTTCTCACTACTCGAAAGTGGTTTTCCGTAACATGCTAATCCATTAGTGATAACCGAAAATCGGTCAAGCATAATCGAGATGGATTCGTCGTCCTTCATTTGGAATAATTCATAATCGTGAAGGAGCATGTTTATCTTCGTCTCCTTGACTTGAGACGTACCCTCGTGTGTTACCTCAACCATTTTCCAGATTTCTTTGGCACTATCACACGATGATATCCGGTTGTGTTCTTCCAGATTTAAAGCACAGTATAATAATTGCGTCGCTTTGCAATTATAATGGTCGTTTTTCCAATCCGCATCGTCATACTCTTCAAAGGTTTTGAGAGTTCCGTTTGAGTTCGTCGGGATTTTGGGACCAAGACAAATCACCTTCCAAAGTTCGATGTCGTAAGCTCGAATGAATATCGACATCTTCTTCTTCCAAGTCATGAAGTTCGCGCCATCAAAAAATGGTGGTCGGTTGAGAGCAAGGCGTTCGACGGGAGCCATTTGGAACGCCATGTTGGATCTTCTCCTCGGATGTTAAGCCGCGTATTGGAGTACCGCTCCGATACCAATTGTTGGGTACCAAATCCGATATTTGCGCCGTTTTATGCGGAAGCGAAAATAAATTGCGGAAAATAAATCACACAAGGATTTATAGAGGTTCGGCTATTAACGAAGCCTACGTACTCTCTCGATGTATATTTTTCCTTAGGCTTAAGATCAAAACCTCTACGCCTCTCTTCTATCGGTCGAGGGATTACCGTTACAAGCTCGTCTTCTATCGGTCCGAGTAAAACCGTTTTTCCTTTTCTATTGGATAAGGAATCAACCACTCTAGCTTTATATGGGTACTAGATAAACCTCACTTAGATATCGATTGCGATTCTAACAATGCCGGATACTTGATCCTAATAACACCGAATCCAGTCGTATCTTTTCTTTTACCTCTCGTGTATAATGTTGAATGTATAAACACTCAAACTAACAATATAAGCTCAATATTACAACAACAATGTGAATATATGATTCTCAGATGTATGTCTTGTTTTCTTGAAGTTGTTGTACTCAAACAATACCATATGAATGGTATTTATAGGCATTTTCCACAAACTAGCTGTTACTGGCTTGTTTTGACTTGCTAGCGTGCGCTAGCCTTCCTCTAGTAGCGTGCGCTAATATCTTAGCGTGCCTGTAGCGTGCGCTAGACTGTTCCCAGTTTCAGTCCAGTAGCTTCGTTTCTTCTTTAGCGTACGTTATGCCTTCTGCCTTACGTACGTAACTTTCTTGTATTAGCGTGCGTTAATAACACATTGTAGCATGTGCTAATCCAATATATCCGTTGCATGGATTGTCAAAGTATCCGTTTGATATGCTGACTTTGACCTGCTTTTCCCAACGTTCTGATTGACTTGATTCAAACTTCTTAGCGTGCGCTATTCATACTTTGTAGCGTGCACTAATGCTGACTTCATTGCATACGTTATTCTGTGTTTGAATTCCTTCACAACGGTAACAAGACTTCGATAGCGTGCGTTAATGATAACGTGTAGCGTGCGCTATCTCATCAGCTGACTTCACTTCAGCTTACTTCGAACTTGGCTGATATGCAGTTAACTCCTCGTTAGCATGCGCTAACATTTATGTCTTAGCGTGCGCTAGACATGCATTATGCTCAGCTTTTTGCGTCTTCGTTTGCTTCGTCGTTTTGCTTCGCCTCGATGTTGTTTTGTAGTTTAGCAACTTTAATCATCAAAACACAAATTAAATAATGTGTGGAATAAATATTCCAACATATGCTACACGTGCCCGCCCTGAAAATCCTATACATGTCCGATCAGAACGTATCTGACTCCAGATATGTCATGATACAACATGACAACGAATCTCGAATAAACGCATATACAATAAGGATCAGAAGACTTTCCAAGTGATCAATGATGACTCGATCATGAAAGACCGACACGACCACAATGTCGTATTTCCGTCAGACAATAGTTCAGAGCATGCTCAACAATGCATATGATATTAACACATAAACCCCAAGGCGGCAGCCAAGGGTGACAGAAGCATCTCGCAGGAATACTCCGGAACGTAGGCGCCATTTAAGTCATATCCCCTAACACAGTTCATGCAATCACGAAATACCCCAAGGTCGGAATCACGAAAGACAAGCAAGAATAATTAAATATAATATTAGATATTATATTTATTAAAGATATTAAATTATGAGTAATGCATAATATAGGATATTATAGATTATACTATTTAATTATCAACTGGGAAGATAAATATAATATTGGATATTATTTTTATCAGAGGATTAAATAATAAGTAATATAAGGGTTTACTTAGAATAAATAAAGGGTCTTGGACAAGGTCATAAGATTAATTACACAACCCTAATTGTGTGAGAAGAAAATTGACCCCCCTTAAGCAAATTTGTCGTCCCATTTTCTTATGAAGAAACCCCGGTTCGGCCATATCCGTCTTCTCCCCTTAGTTAATTTTGATCAACAGTACAAATCCTTCTACACTACCAAAAAAGGACTTTAGCCGACGACATTTAAAAAAACAGCTGACGACTTTTAAGTGTCATCGGCTAAACTTTGGACTTTAGCCGACGACCCACAATGTCGTCGGCTAAAACGTTTTAGCCGACGACTTTTGTAACGATTTAGCTGACGACCCAGAGAAAGTCGTCGTCTAAACTTCCAATTTAAAATTATATATCATCCTCAGTTATTTTCAGGCGAAAAAACCATGATTTTGTGTATTTTTTGAGTTTATGTTGCTTCTTTGAGTTGTGCTAGCTGGAGTGACGAAGGTTTCTACCGGTTGTTATAATCACCAATTCGATTAAGGTATTTTATTGTATTTTTCATTGTGATTTCGAAACTTTCTATTATTCATGTGGTAGATTCGAAAGCTTTTCTGTATAACCCTTAATTTTTGTGATGATAATCATTATCATTCATATACATTGAGGTGTATCGAATAGATTAATAAAAAAAGTGTCTTAATGAATTTAAGGATATAAGAAACTTTTTGGGTGTCTTGAGATTCAATTATAATATTTGTTGTAGACGTTATATTGATTGTTAGTTGTGATTCCATTTATAATTTGAACAATATTAGTTAGTTGGATTAATATTGGAAAATTTATACATTTTCATGATGGACAAGAGTTGGATTGGGTTACGAAAATAGGATCCAAGAGTAATGGATGGGATGAAGCAGTTTATGAGATTTGTAAAAGAGCACGGCAGTGGTAATACCTTGCACTACTATCCGTGTAATAAATGTAGATGTCGTAGTGATATGTATCGTTTTCCATTTGATGAGGTCTGGGAGCACCTAAAGAAGAATGGTTTTTGAAATAAATATACATGTTGGATATACCACGGTGAAGCACTGAATTCTGTTATTCCGTACGATCACGAACAATTCAGTGGTAACGACAGGTTCACCGATCCGAAGAGGAGGTTGATTGATGATGTGTTTGGTTATTTCGAGACATCTGTACCAACTGAGCCAATCCCACGACCCCGTAGACCAATGCCTTGCAATACTGTTGGGCTTGACATGTACAACAAGCTAATTCAACTTCAACAGACCCCTCCGTACCCAGGGTGTAACATGACTGTTCTTGATTGTGTCATGGAAATGATGAGATTAAAGGTGGAGAACAGATCATCCATCAAGTCTGTGGATGATTACTTGGAGCTTATGATTAATATGCTTCCACAGGGTCATCGTGTTCCTGACACATATACAAAAATGAGACGAATTTTGAAAGATCTTGGTCTTTCCTATATTAAGATCCACGTCTGCATGTATGATTGTGTTCTATTCTGGGGGCATCCTAATGAAGACCTCACAAGATGTCCGATATGAGATACAGAGAAATATAGGATCACTCCTCCTGGAAAAGAGAAACCAGTGAAGGTACTTTGGTATTTTCCACTAAAGGACAGGATGGAACGGCTTTATATGTCTCCTCACACGGTAAAAGCAATGAGATGGCACGCTGAGCCTCGTACTCATGCAGGGATACTATGATACACCCTTCGGATGAAGAGGCGTGGAAGCATATAGATAGGGAGTATCCAATTTTTCTTCAGATATTCGAAATGTGAGGCTCGAATTGCATCTGATGGTTTCAACCCTTTTGGTAACATGAGTCTTCTATATACCATATGGCCTGTTGTAGTGATTCCTTACAATCTTCCTCCGTGGATATGCATGCGGAAGGGATATAATATGTTGACCTTGTTAGTCCCGGGCCGGGATATCCAGGAAAGTGTATCGACGTGTATATGAGACCTTTGATAGAGGAGCTGAAATTTTTGTGGGAGCAAGGTCATCCCACGTACCACAGTTATTCATCGAGATGTTCTACTTGCACGTCATGTGTATCAGCACTATTAGTGATTTTCCTGTATATGGAATGTCGTTTAGATCTGTTATTAGCGGATATAGAGGTTGTCCAGTGTGCTTGAATGCAGATTGTGCTAGGTACCACTGTAGGAAAGTTATCCGAATGCGTCATCGGATATGGCTTGAGAGGGAACATGAGTGGCGTATGGATGCTGCAGTATTTGATGGCACTGTAGAAATGGGCGAGTGTAACACCCCCAAAATCAACCGGGAATATTACAGCCCCACATTGGAACCCACAAGACTTAAATAAGTTTCAAAAACGTTTCAAATACGCCAAAGAGGCGAAGACGGTAATGTTTTAAATACTCAAATATTTGTCAAAACATAGTTCCATATTACCGTCAGAAAATACCATTTGAAAACACAAGGCCAAGACGCCAAAAGGGCATTTAGAAAGTATACACGAGTTGGAAAAATACTGAAAGCCGTTATAAAATTTTACACGCAGCGGATAGAGACATGATTAATTGCATTTGCAGCGGAATCATAACAACCAGAAAAGAATACACAAATCCCAAAAACCATGCCATAGCCAGTATCAGCGGAAAGCTCATCCCTTCACGACTGCTACTAGCTCGAACTCCGAGTACCTAAAAGATAAAGCCCACGACGGGGTCAACCTTAATACTCAACAATGATAACGATCACATCATGAAATATAATTACATATCAATGTAATTACAAGGTAAGAATATTCACAGTGTAACCCTAATGATCCATCACAATCCATATCAAATCAATCCTTACCATAATTCTTATCTCGCGTTCTCAAGTGACGAATGGATTTAAAATAACCATTTGTACTGTATTCAAAACGATACCAAGATTCTCGAAAACATAAATACATCTCAAATACGGAGTAATCTGTCCATGACCAATCCTGTCCGCTCGGTCACACAATCGGATCCCAATTCTGATAAAACCGATATCACATGGTACATCTATAGATCAACTATCCCGAGACAATGGCAAGTCCCGGATATCAATACAAAGCATGAATGCTCACACAATCAATAATGATAAACAACCAATGAATCAGAGCGAGAATATCAATGACATGATAACTCCACACAAGATTGACAAAGGATCACCCACGAACGAGATTCCATGATGTGGTGACTCCAACAAGATCAATGAAGGACTAACAGCCGGGAGTACCAACAATACGGTAAGCCGCAAAAAGATCAATAAAGGATCAACAACCGAGAATACCAACGACACGATAAACTCCAACAAGATCAATAAAGGATCGAAAACCGATAATACCAACAGTACGATAAACTCTAATAAGATCAATAAAGGATCAACAATTGAGAATAACGATGATACAGTAAACTCTAACAAGATCAATAAGGACCAACAATCGGGAATACCAACGATATGGTAATCCAACAAGATCAATCAAGGAACAATGACCGAGAATACCAATGATAAGGCAAACTCCCAAATAGAATCAATAAGGATCAATAACGAACGAGATTACCAATGATAGGGTGAACTCCAAACGATATTAATAAAGGGTCGATAACAAACGAGTTGACCATCGATATGGTAACTCGGAATGAGATTAGTAAAGGGTCAACGGGGATAGATACACGAGAGAATAAAATCGTCAACCATATTCAAATTATATATACGGGATTTTGAAGACAAATCCGACTATCGAACAGATACGATTATACATGGACTGTGAACGACCAATCAATAAGACTCAAGATGGACGTCACGATATGCCCGATCTGGACATGTTTCCGTATACAATCCAACCACGGTATTAATCAGATACACGTCTGGTCTCGTACCTAATTAGCCTCATGAAATACGTCTCCTGTGCACAGTTCAATATGAGGTCGAAATCTACATATGCTACACGTGCCCGTCTTGGAAATCCTACACATGACCGATCAGAATGCAATCTGACTCCAGATATGTCGCGATACAACATGACAACGAATCTCAAAGAAACGCATATCCAATAAGGATCAGAAGACTTTCCAAGTGAGCAACGATAACTCGATCATGAAAGGTCGACACGACCACAATGTCGTATTTCCATCAGACAACAGTTCACAACATGCTCAACAATGCATATGAGACTAACACATAAACCCCAAGGCCGCAGCCAAGGGTCACAGAAGCATCTCACAGGAATACTCCGGAACGTAGGTGCCATTTAGGTCTTATCCTCTAACACAGTTCATGCAATCACGAAATACCCCAAGCTGGCAACCAAGGGTCACGAAAGTATCCACACAGGAATACCCCGGAACATAGGTGCCATTTAGGTCTTATCCCCTAACACATCGGCCCAACAGATCACAACTCAAATAAAGAGCACATCACAAAACGTAACAAACAATGATGCATACTCACCACATTAAGTATCAACACACACATGCAATAATGCAACAGGATGATTATCATAATATAGCAATATTAATTTACCCCAAGCTGGAGACGCTAACCTTTCCACGACCAACATGTAATACCCAGATTTTCAGTATAAATTTTTCGCATTATTTTATCTGAGATATACTGTATAGTTTGGTATCTATACAGTATGGATAAAATAAATTGAGAACCGAGATAGTTATACTGGTGTGATTATCGTTCTGATTGACAGATATATTCAGGATATGTTGTATCAGGTTGAACTGATTTGGATATCAGGTATACCGTATGAGAATATTTTTGGATTCAGTATGTGTATTCAGTATGCCGTATGTTTGTATTTTGTACGTCGAGACGTCGGATAGGAACAGTTGGAATTTTGGCTAAGTAAAAAAGCCATTACGTACGTTAAGCCTTGGATCTTACGTACGTAAAATGTGTTAGCTTACGTACGTTATATAGTGTACATAACGTACGTAACAAGAGGAATCGGATAGTTGGGCCCGGTGTCGGCAGCTTTCGGCGCAGATGTGGACAGGTGAGTCAACGGATGGAGTTACATACGTTATACAGGGTGTATTACGTATGTAATACGAGTATAATACTGTAGCAAGTCAACGTATGTATTACGTACGCAATGGAATAAGTGTTACGTACGTTACGGGGCGGCTGGCCGAGTCGTGGCCGAGATGACCTGGATGGCCGAGCATGGCCGGTCGTGACTCGTTGGAATGGCCGAGCATGGTCGACAGTGACTCGTGGGAGTGGCCGATCACGGTCGGCAGTGACTCACAGGGATGGCTAGGACTGGCCGATTACGTACGTAAGGCAGTGGCCGGTTACGGCCGTAAGGGCCAGTTACGTACGTAAGCCAGCTGCCGGTTACGTACGTAAGGATGCCGAACGAACTGGGCAGTAGGGTCGGCCACGGACGGCTACGTACGTAAGGACCCGCCGGTTACGTACGTAATGGTCCGGCAGGTTCCGCCTATTTAAGGCCTGGACCGAGTCATCCGGCCATTTTCTTGTTTTCTCTTCGTTTCTTCGCGATTTCTTCAGCAAAGTGGATGGATTTGAGTAAGATCATAATCTAGCAACATGTTTGGAAGTTGGAATCATGGATTAACATCATCTTCCACCCGGATCGAAGGTAAGAACGCCTAAACTTTTGGTTTTTGGATATTTTTGGAGTTTCTTGGTGTTTTGGCCGATTTGGTTCGTTTTGATTCAGATTATTGATAGAACTTGATTGTATACTCATAATCATTCAATACTCTTGAAGTTTTGTGGAACGAATTCGAGTATTTCTTTGAATAATCGATTGAATTGGACTATGCCTTCAAAGTATTCGATGAAATGTCTCAATGAGTAGAACTTGGAAAATTCTACACGTTTTCGTATGAACGGTGATGGAATTGATATTGTTGTGATGATTCTTGGTATTTACAAGAATTTTTTTTAAGGGAAGATAATGAATTAGTGATCAAATGATTCGATTATGTTGTTATGATTATGGAATCGTAGTATTCTCGATGTTCTTGGTAGTTGGTTGCGATTCATGATGTTATGAGAAGTATATATGTTGAAGGACATGATTATATATACTTTGAATTGTGAATAAGTATTGTTTAGATGTTAGAACACATCGGATTATGTCGTATTGGAGATTTTGAATGTGATGTCGGGATAAGTTGTGTTCTTAAGGAACTCTTGGATTATATATGAATTGATGAACATGTTTAAGTGATGTTGGTGTTTTGGATATGAATATGGAATATTCATATCTAAAACTAAGTTATGTGTTTTGGTACAATATTCGTATAGGAATACGAATATGGTTCCGGGTTGGATAAGATTATGATTCACTTTTGAGTTTGAGAATTCATATGTATTGAACAAGTGTTCAATTCGGATAATGGAAATATTTGAAACCTTTGGAATATGGTTATCTATAATGTTGAATTAATCGGATCGTCCGGATTGGTGATGATAATCGGTAATTGGTTTATATTATGAATTTACAAGGAGGAAACTTGTAATCGTATTTAAGATTGAATATGGAATCGAGAATGCTTAGACTTGGTTAAATTGATTATTGATATAATCTTCGGATTGTGGAATCGTATTGTGGTTTTGAATTCGTGTTTGATTAGTTCGGGTTGTTTGGATATGTGTTTAATCGGGATATTGTAGAACCATTGTGTTTGTTGATCGGTTATTGATTGTTATTTGTGATCATCGAGTTACGGCTTGTATTGTGGATATGAGTTCGTATTTGCTTGAGTTGTATTGTTCGGTTTTGTTTATGATCAGGGTATTGTTGAGCCGTTGAGTCGCTTGGTTGGCTATGTCGGTTATTGATTGTTATCGGATTGTTGTTGATCAGTTATTGCAATAGGTTGATATATTTTGATCGTGGATTATGACCGTTGTGTTGCGGTTGAAGTCGAAGAGTTCGTAGATTGCTTTTGGTCGGGGCTGAGGAGCTCGTAGACTAAGGAAATGGATTTTGGGTAACGACTTCGTGGTATCGGTATCGAGGCAAGTTTCTACTTGTTCAGTTTATAATATTTGATGAATGGTTTCGTTTTCATTTCATTTATAATTCGTATAGCAATGTTGTTAGAAATGTAAGTTGTCGGGATAATGGTTTGTATATCGTGCTCTGGTTGTATTAAATCATAAGGTATATGAATTAATTGTGTTCAGGGAAGACGTGAGTTATCTTTGGTCAAGGATATAGAATATCGGATATCGAGGATAGTTATCGTGATGACATAAGTATCAGGATAAAGGTTTATTAGTATTGAATGGATGGTACCATATTTGAGATTATTCGTATAATTGTGTATTCGTTCAGGGATATTGTTCGTGGAAAGGATGTTGTCTTCGGCTTTGAGGTAATTTATGTATTGTTCAGTTATGAGATAATTATTATGTTGAGTTGTTGAGGCTTCGTATATTGAGATTCGTACTGGTTGTTCGTTGAGGGATGTTGATCCCAGGACTATTGTTGGTATTAACGGTTGTGTTGATCGTCTCATTGGGGTATGTTGATGGATATGGTCCTCGGTTTTGAGGTAATCTAAGTATTTGTTCAATCATGTGGATAATTATTATGTTGAGTTGTTGTATATGTTGAGGTTTCGTGTAATGAGTTTCGTATCGGTTATTCGTTGAGGGATGTTGATCCCAGGACTATTGTATTGAGATCGTAGATCGTGTCGGTCATTCATTTGGGGATGATGATCCCAGGATTGATGTTTTGGATATTGATTAGTCGTGTCGACTTTTCATTGTCAGTCTGTTGTTGTTCACTTTGGTGAGTCTTTGATCCTTATTGGATATGTGTTTCTTTGAGTTTCGTTGTCATGTTGCATCGTGACATATCTGGAGTCATATCTGCGTGCCGATTGGTTATTGTGTAGGATTTTTAGCCGGGCACATGATGGTTATGTGTTGATATTTCCACATTGAACCATGCACACGAGACGTAGTTCGTGAGGCTAATTAGGTACAAGACCACACGTGTATGTGATCAATACCCGGGGTGGCTTGTGCACGGACACATTTCCGGATCGGGCGTACTATGACTTCCATCTTTGAGCCATATTGTTTGGTCGTTCATCCTCCATTCATGGTTGGGTATGTTCGACGGTTTGTGACTGGTTGTTCATACGCCCGAGGGGTATGTTCGACAGTCGGAGTTATTTCTTTGAGATTCATTATTGTTGATCATTTGGAGTTTACCTTGTTGATGGTATTCTCGGTTATTGTTGGTCCTTTGTTGATCATTTGGAGTTTACCTTGTTGATGGTATTCTCAGTTATTGTTGATCCTTTGTTGATCGTGTCGGAGTTATCATGTTAATGGTACTCTCGGTTATCGTTGATCCTTCATTGGTCGCATTAGAGTTATCATGTCGATGATATTCTCAGTGACGTATTGGTTGATCTGGTTATTGATCGTATAAGCATTCGGACTGTACGTCGATGTTCGGGATTTGTTATCATTATCATATGGTAGTTGATCTATAGATATGTTGTGTACTGTTGGTTTATCCAGGTTGAGTTTTGATTGTGTAATCTGATGGACAGGATTTGGCACGGATGAATTATTTCATGATTATGAGTTATGATGATGTTTTGAGGATTGTTGGTATTTTTGAAATTCAATACAGATAATTGTTGTTAAGTTCATTTCGTCATTCGAGGATGCGAAATGTGGATTATGGTAAGGATTGGATTATTATGGATTGGTAAGGTTATGTCGGTAAGATTACATTGGTATTACTCTTACTGTATTATTACATTGGCATGTAATTATTTATGTTGATGTGATCGATATCATTGTTGAGTATTGTGGCTGACCCCGTCGTGGGCTTTATTTTTAGGTACTCATAGATCGAGCTAGTAGCGGTCGTGAAGGGATGAGCTTCCCGATGTGATACTGGCGGTGGCATGTTTTGGAGTATCGAGTATTTGTTTTCTGGTTATTCAATTCCGCTGCAAATGTGTATTTTGAACTGTGTTTTTATCCACTGCGTGTGTATATTTCAAAATGGCTTTTTTCGGTATCTTTATCCGCTGCGTGTGTATATTTCGAAATGGCTCTTTGGTATTTTTTACCAACTCGTGTGTGTATTTTAAAAATGGCCTTTTGGGCATTTTACGAACTTGGGTTATTTTTGTCAAACTCTTTTTCCCAAATTATTTTATCGGTACATTTAAGTGGTAGCTTAACGTACATTTTGAACTGTCGAGAATTGGCACTTCGCCTTGTATTTTGAAATGGTATTTTATGACGGTATTTGAAAACTATGCTTTTGAAAATATTCGAGTATTTAAAATATTACCGTCAGTGGCCTTTTGGCATTTTTAAACGTCTTTGAAATGGTTTTTAGCCTGGTGAGCTCCGGCGCGGGACCCACGGCGCTGTAATATCCCAGATAGTTTTGGGGGTGTTACACAACATCCCTGAACGAATACACGGTTATCCGAATAATCCAAAATGAAGTGCAGTCCATTACTAATACCAAACCACCCTCTCGAGTTCAATATCGTCATGATAACTAGTCTCGGTATTTAACTTCACATACAATAGACCAAATATAATTCACGTCTCCGTTCCCACTAGACATCTTTAAAATTATATACATTATGATTTATCTTAGTCCAAGCATAATGTACACACCATTATCCCGACAATTCATATTCCATGATACCATTGCTATATGAATCATAAATGAAATGAAAACGAAACATTTATTAAACATTATGAACTGAGCAAGCATAACTTGCCTCTATACTGATACAATGAAGTTGTTACAATCCCGTCATCTTCATCTACAATCTCCGCAGCCCCGACCAAGGCGATCCATGCATTCTACAATTCCAATCGCAGCACAACGGTTAATCATCAACGATCACTTAACGGAACCTAACGCATTGATCAATTAACGATGTGTTCAATAACAATCAACAACCGATATAACCAACCAATCAAACTTAATGGTTCAACGACATCTCGATCATACGAAACCAAACCATATCAACTCTTAACAATACGAATACAAGCCGAAATTCGATAATCAATAATTCTAACAATGTCTTCAACATTATTGGTTCCGACTTCAATCTTAATTTCGGATTAAAATGGCTCATCTTTGTAAATTCATAGAAATTCAATTACCGGTTTTCATCACGAATAACCATATACCGAAATTAACTGTAATCCTTCCAATTTCCATAAAATCACGACATATATAACTCAAGAGTTCTTTAAGAACATGAATTAATCCATAATTATGTTTGTTGCCAACAAAACGACGTAATTCGATGGGTTCTATCATCTAAACCATCATCTAATTCATAATTGAAGGTATACATCATTTTGTTCTTCAATATAAAATTCATACAACCTCAAGAATCACAACAACAAAACTGTAACCATCATTATATGAAGGATAACGTCAACAACAATACCAAAATCTAAATCAATGAGAAGGGTATCTAACATACCTCTTGAAGAAGAATCCCAAAGATCAAACACTTCCAAAAACATCAAGAACTCCAAGCTTCAAACTTCTAATCAATTCACTGAGGTCTTAACCAAGGTACAAGGGCCACGATTAGGGCCAGGAGTGAGGAGGAATGAAGTTTGGGAGGAAGAAATGTGTTTCCTCTCGTGAGGAAATGAAAGACCAATTCTTAATATATAACCTGCACAGTTTGTTACGTACGCTAAGACCCAAACGTACGTAAGCCTCTTTAATGTACGCTACATGTCCTGTATAATGTATGTAATCGACATCCAGGGCTCACTGTCTTATTTCGCACCTAGTGTTATGTACGTATTGACCTTGCCGTAGCGTACGTAATACACAGTTGACTTGCTACAGTAACACACCTTCTTAACGTACGTAATGATACATCCCTAACGTACGTAAGGCTCGAAGTTGACTCATCTTTCCACATCCATGCCGAAATCTGCCGACACCAGGCCCACCTGCCGACCACAGCTCGATCCTGTCCAATTCCCATCTTAACGTACGTTGTGTACACAACTTAACGTACGTTAATCGTGCTTAGTTACATACGTAAGCTCCATTATGTAGTGTACATAATGGCGTTCATACTTAGCCATTTCATCTCCTGTCTGTCGTCTCAATATACCAAATACGTACACGCAACATACTGAATACATGTGCTCTTCCCGATAACATTCTCATACGATACATCTGATGCACGATATCCTCAAATACAACTATCGACCAAGTATGACAATTGTACAATACTCATACAGTATATCCGACATCGAAAAACATATCAAGCATATTATATCCTAGAATTAAATATAGCCTCGATAGATATACTGGCACGTCTGTCACAGTTCCCAAAATTATTCACCCATACTGTGTCGATCCCACTCTGTACACTACAACTCAGATAAAATAATGCGAAAAATCGTAGCGAAATTCTAGGATGTTACAGCGAGCCACCACGATAGTGGAAAGGTGATGAAATACTATCGATTCTTAATGAGTACGATTTTGGTCAGCTTAGCAACCATCCGGATGTGATTGCAGCAACCCCTGAAAGGCCCGACAAGTATATTTTGAGAATTGCCTTACTGGTGCAAGTTACTGATAAGGAACTTCTTGGATGTCATGCACATTGAAAAGAATGTTTACGGAAGTGTGGTTGGGGCAATCTTAGGTTGGGAGGGAAAGACCAAAGACGGGCCAAAAGCACGGAAAGGTTTGGAAGAAATGAGCATAAGAAAACATTTGTGGTTAAAGACTGTCAAGGGAAGACAAAAAATGCCTAAGGCAGCTTACACCGTCACTGCCGAGCAGAAAACTGAGATATTTTGGCAGATAAAGACTGCTAGGTATCCTACCGGGTATGCTAGAAATATAGGAAGATGCCTTCATTTAAGGGAGAACAAGTTAACTGGTTTGAAGAGTCATGATTGTCATATCCTACTCCAATGCATATTTCCGGTATTTATTCGATCGTACTTACCAAAATAGGTGGTCGAGCCCTGTGTAGCATTGTCAAGATTTTTACAGAAATTATGTACGAGAGAAGTGAAGAGATCTGATTTGCGTCAAATGCAAGATGAGATCATCTATATATTATGAAAGTTTGAGCGAATATTTCCTCCGAACTTTTTTGACCTCATGCCTCACCTCATGATCCACCTTCCCCGAAAGTTATTGCTCACTGGCCCAGTACACTACACGTGGATGTACTCGGTTGAAAGGTAACATAATTTTGTATTATATATATATATATTAAATATTGTCAAATTAAATATGATTTCTAACACAATGACAATATTACAAGCAACTCGGTGATTACAAATACTCCGTGGTCAATAAGTCTGCACCGGAAGGATGCATTGCAGAATCACACCTTGCGTCGGAGTGTCTTACGTATATCAAGTTGTATTTGGGCGCCTTCGAGCCCCCTTCCCACTCTATTCCCGCAGATGAAAGACAATTCAATCTTTCTATCATCTCCACTGAGGTTGATGTATATGGGAGGTTGTCAGGAAGTCAATTAGACCCGTACAAGTCACGAATTGCACATCGGTGGATATTGCTCAATTGTCCAGAAGTTCAGTACTGGAAATACATCCACTTGTCATGCGATATGGTGCAAGGTGACACTAGATTCCACAATGACACTTTTGCCGACTATTTTGGAGAGTGGGTACGTATACATTCAGTTGCTATTGATTTTGGACTTGAGATATTTTTTTTACATAAAAAGTTTTTTTACCACATGTGACCCATATACAAGATGACGGACACCCTAACTGGTCGCGTGAACTTATGTTTCTTTCTACGAAGCCAATTATGTAAAGAATTTATTCGATGTCCAAATTCAACGGTGTCAAAATTCTGGGGTTATGGTAGATGGTGGATATTACGGTGTTCTTATGGAAGTGGTAGAACTAATTTAAGGGGAAGGCATGACAATTTACTTGTTTAAGTGTCGATGGTATGACACCAGTCTTCGAACCGATATGCAAGATGACTACGGGTTGTTATCCGTCAACACTTCCACTACATGGTATGAAATTGATCCTTTTGTATTTGCAACATCAGCAAAGTCGGTATATTATTTGGACGACTTGGTGAAGAAAGGCACATGGAAGATAGTGAATGTTGTGACAACGAGGAATATTTATAGCACTGCTACACTGGGAGAAACAACAGGTACTGATGACGATGATGCTTATCAAGAGCCAAATGCTGCAAATATTCCACTATCAACGACAATTATGATGAATAATGTTCCTAAAGGATGAGTCGTCCGACTCCGTGGTGATGCTCGCGGGTATGTTGACGTTGATACAGACGAATTACTTCAAAATTCTGATGACGATAATGTGGACGAATTGAGGCATATGTTGCCGGATATCAACTCAGATAATGAGACACACTGTAGTGATGACTCAGACTAAGAGCCATAAATTTATTAGATATTTATTTTCATACGTTATATATAACAATTGTTTTTGCTTTTTTGGAAACAAAAAAAATAGTAATAATAATAATGAACAAATTAAAACTCGCAAGTATACGAATCTCTTTTGGGAGAAGTTATGTATATGGTTTCCCTATATATATAACCATCAAAAATCGCCAAAAAGTGCAGAAAATCACATTTTCTGCACATAAGGGGGTTGGACCGCGGTCTGGATGATTTTTTTTTGAGGGGGCTATCACGCGGTCTAGATTCGGGACCGTTGTCCGAAAAAAAATTGGGGTTTATCCGACGACTTAGATCTAGTCGTCGGCTAAACCTCTAAATATATATACCTTCTTCTCTTCTTTCTTCTTTCTTTTCTTATTTTTTCTTGCCCCACCTGCTATTCCAGACACCAGATCCCGGCCCCCGTCACCCACCCGCCGGAACACCGCCGCCCGACCGACCGATCGCCTGCCGTCCGACCGCCCCTCGCCCGCCGCCCGCCCGACGCCCGCCACCCGACCGACGCCTGCCGCCCGACCGTTCGCCCGCCGCCCGACCGCCGCACAGGTAACCCATTTTTTTTTCTTTTTTGTGCATTTTTAGTGTATTAATTTTATCTATAATTAGGTTGTTTTTCATGTAGTTTTTATTATTTTTTAGTTTATTAGGTTAGGTTTTATTTAGTTTTTAGAATTTTGTGTTTTATTTAGTTTTCATTTGTTTGATGAATTTATTGTATTTGTTTGATGAATTTGTTTAGATTATTTGATGAATTTAGTATTTTCCATATTTTGTGTTTAATTTAGTTTTCATCAATTGTTCGTTGTGAATTGATGAAATATTTGATGAATTTGTGAATTAGATGAAATATGATGAATTGTGCGATGAATTGGGTAAATTATTTGATGAGTTGGGAATTGATGAAATATTTGATGAATTTGTTTGAAGAGGAAGGGATTGTATAGCCGGCGTTAATCGAAAGATTAATGTGGTATGGCATTGATAATTATTATTGTGTAATTGTTTAATTTACTATGGAAACTTTTTCGAATTTTTGAATATCTGTATGTTTCTTTAAGTTTGTTGTATGCGAATTATTTGAAGATGGAGATAATAAAGAGAGCTTTGGGGAAGAAGTCGACAAAGTCGACCAGTCCCGATTCAGGGGGGAGTTCGACAGCCTCTAGTAGGGCGGATCATGCTACTCAGTACATATCTCAGAGCAGCGCTCGTGCCCGCCAGATACTAGAAGCTACCGACATGAACGCTGGCGATTTTGTGAGGGTGACAGATGACCACACTGTCGAAGCGAGACGATCATCCGTTCATATGGAGCGGTCGAACGATGAGCCCGCTGCACTAGCACGACATTTATCCTTTCAGACACCACGGTCGACCCTCTCGCAGACGGAGACTCGTATGCCTCCCATACACCAAACTACGTCCAGCCCTCCTATATCAGCGGATGTACGGAGTTCCACGTCGGTGGTGCCCCACGGTCCGCCTCTGAGTCTATTCATGCCTCCGATGGTTCCGACTATTCCGGAGGTCGATGAGACGGGATTCAGAGTTCTCATATAACTTAGGAGTATGTGGGGGAGGAGTCCCAGAGGATGCTTGCTGATATTGCTCGGGAGCAGTATCCGGACTTAGCGGATACCGACCTCGATTCCGCCATTGGACAGATCGATCAGGCCGATCCTTATGTTCGTGCTAGGGTGTGGGGTACTGTCTACCCTGCTAGAGGTAGTCGGTACCGCACTAAGATGATAGGAGCCGAGGGTAACAGCCTATTCAATGATAACTCTGGCTTCCGGTGCTCTCGCGGACGGGATGCATGGACTGCCTATCTCGAGGAGCAGTTGTGGGCGGAGACGGAGCTCCGAGATGAGAATAAAAGGAGGACTCAGACGCGGTTACGTGAGAGCAAGCAGAGGACTGAGATGCGGTTATAGAGTTTCCAGAGGCAGCAGCAGGCCATGATGGACTATATGATGATGCTAACTCGGCCATTACTCAGGCTGGACTGTAGGCACCTGCTCCACCGCCTTCTATCTTCGGTCAGACCCCATCTTCACAGTCTCATGACGAGGATCTAGGGGATGGTGGTAATCCTTCTAAATCTACATTTGGACATTTAGATGATTTTGGTTGTGGATTGTAAAACATTTTTATTATGTTGATGTTGATCTTATTATGTATTTGCAGTGGTAACTTTGTATTGTTTTGTGTTGTTATGTATTATGGTTTTGGTGCAATTGGCATGAGTTGTGTATTGTGTTCTTGTGGATACTGAAATTGCAGGTTACGAAATACAGGTTTTGGGACTTCCAAATTCTGTCTATTATTTTTTTTTAAAATGGCTTTAGCCGACGACTTCAAGTCGCCGGATAAATATTGGAGGTTTATCCGACGACATTAAAGCCTTAGGCTAAATTTTTGCCGACAACTATAAAAATCGTCGGCTAAAGTTTAGCCTACGACTAAAGTCCGTCGGCTAAACCTTAAATTTTAGCTAACGACTACCAAAAAAGTCGTCGGCTAAACCTTGTCCGACGAATATCGGCCGACGGTTTTTTAGCCGATGACCGAGAGGATTAGCCGACAACATTGACCTTTAGCCGACAACTTAAAGTCATCGGCTAAACCCCCGATGTTGGTAGTGCTAGCAAAGAATTATTTGTTGTACTATTTATCAACATTATTCGTAAGGATCTAGCATTCCAGCTTGTACCAATTGTTCGTGTGTGGATCACCGAAAAGGGAAGACGATTTTAATCAGCTTCTTCTCTGGGTTCAGATCTGTTCTTTGGATTAAGGTAACTCGATGAAACTTTTATAAATCAATTAAATTACTTCATGAAGATCCTCATCTAGGTTTTTCGTCAATTATTCCGCTGCATTTTTGCTCATATTTATTGTATTAGATACATGTAAAACCCAACAACTGTGAATATCCCAAAGAATATACAATGACTCAACGTTATTGGTCATTAGATCTATGATGCAATCCACTGTCTCTCAACTACTACTGTCAGTTCATTGATCTTTTGATCATGCACAGTTAGTTTTGATCTTTTGATCAAATCGCAGATTTTCTTCTTCCTGTTTCAGGATGCGCCCCTGATGCTTCTTCAATTGGTGGAGGGCTTGTGATAATGTAATGTGCATGAGGCGGAAAGCCTCTTCCACATATTGTATGGACCTTTGAAGCTTTGGAAGCTCGTCCTAGGCAGTTTCTCTCATCCAATCGAGCTCCTTAGCGACATTGCACAGGGCTTTGACAACATCCTGTACGAAGACAGTTTGGCGACCGATTGCTTGCAGCTGTTCGATGAGGGCTTCTGTGTGCGGAGGGTTGGGTGAGTGATCTTGGACTCATATGGCTCTCCAATTTGTTCAAGTATGACATTTTGACGAGGCCTTTGGGGATCGTTATTATCAAGGAAATCCTCTTCTGATCCTAATGGGGATCCTGTAGGGAGAGGAGTGGATACTTGTTGCGAGGCAGGAACCTTGGATGGTTCCGCTTGATGCGATGTGTGAGAGATAGAGGGAACTGATTCCTCATGTCTCTGAGTGGATTCTGTAGCCCGGGGTACAGGAAGAACTGGGTCCTACTGTTAGCTCTCAGCGACCACCTGTTCCTTAGGAGGGACTAATTCCTCCTGTTGGATGGTGCGGGTCTGATTCCTCCTATCTGGGGCTGATGATGGTTGTTCAGAAGAAGTCCTCTGTCCATTGGCGGCCTTGGACTGAGCAAAGTCTTTTTTACAAGCCTCCTCAGAGCTCATCCTCATACCTGTCTGTAGGTCATCGTCTCCGTCTATGTCAGAGTGATGGCTGGGGCTTTGTGGCTTGTTGGTGGACTATGACTTCCCTTTCAATCTAGTCTTTTCTTTTGCCACAAAGTATAAAGTGATTAGTTCATGGAAAAAGGTATCATTTCATTTGATCAAGACTTCGACATTATGGGTGTCCGTGACTTCGAGAATGAAGAGCTCTTCCTCTTTCGAGTCTTACCAATTGTACAAAGAGTCGTACTGGGCGACCCTGTATGATTTCCATATCTTGAAGCGCTCAAAGGATTCTTCAATCTGTACCTCATGGAGAGTGCTATTTATGATGTATGTGGGGGAGGGACTCCGAACAGCAGAGGGTTCCTTTGTACAGTTTGGATTCTCGATAGGTGAGGGAGCCTGTTGAGAAGCGGGATCCCTGATAGGGTGGGACGACCTATCGGGAGAGGGACTCCTTATAGGGGTGGGGTCCTGTTTGGAGTGGTGATCGTCGTCTCCAAGGGGGCATCTGATTCACCTGTTCCTTCTAGCTTGACAAACGTCTGGTCATCCATCACAACACTTTATAAAGGAATAAGACATAGTTGTATACTGCAAAACATACTTTATTCTATTACATCATTTTTCTGTAACTACCTATGAGAATATCAAATACATTTTCGTCACATGTTTTGCATATTAGTTCAAGTTATGGTTATGCAAATGTATTGTCTATTTATTTTATATTTTAGGTAATATGGTGTGTTTGTGCCACAAGGAATATCACATTATCGATCTCTTGTAATATAATATATTACTTCACAACCTAAATAATTATTAGAGACATTATGTAAAAGGTTGTAGTGTATGCTTCGGATTAGATGGTCTTGACTATTATCATACATTAGCATATTTGCATATGTTGAACTGGATCACAGTGAGACACGTTAGTAGAAAAATACCATTTCACATCGGACTTTTAACATCGGTTATGTTGGAACAGATGTAGAAAGTGACGCGGCCATTTTCTAGATCGGTTCTAAAATAACCAATCTAAAAAGTCCACATTCTAGATCGGTTCTAAAATAACCGATATAGAAAGTGACAGTTCTAAAATAACCGATATAGAAAGTCACATGACAATTTTCTAGATCGGTTGTTTTAGAACCAATCTAGAAAGTCCAAGAAAGTAGACTTTCTAGATCGGTCATTTTAGAACCGATCTAAAACCTACTCAAAAAATTATATTTAAATTTATTATAAATGTAATTTATTCAAATAAATCTCTATAGCCTAGTGATTGGGATTTCACTCCCCAACCACAAGATCAAGGGTTCAAACCCTCATGGTGACAAATTGCAATATATTGATATTTCAGGATCGGGTTTGGCTCGGTCTCAGGTCGGGCCATGGCTGGGCCTGGTTCGGGTCGTGGCTGACCCGGATTGGGTCAGATCGGGTCTGGGCTGGGTCCGGTTACTTTTTTTTAAAAGTAAGACTTTCTAAATCGGTTAAATAATACTTTCTAGATCGGTTAAATAACTAATGTTGAATGTGGACATTCTAGATCGTCAGAACCGATCTAGAAAGTCCAGACTTTCTACATCGGATGGATTCTATATCGGTTAAACAACCGATTTAGAAAGTCTTTTTTGGCCGCTGTAGCCACCAGGGTTGTTGTAGGAACGGCTTCCGTCTTTGAAGAATTCTTTGTTTTCTGCTTCTTCTTTCTTTTCTTGACAGCTATAGAAGAGCTGCCGTCGGTAATATTGCTTTTCTTATTGATAGCTTTCTTCTTGCTGTCAATGGGTTTGGATTTGTTCGGGAGATCAGCGACATCCCGAGGGTCACTTGATGTCGGGAGGGAGAATGGGCTTGGCCGGCTTGCGAGAAGTGGCACCTTGTTGAATACAGATGACTTGGAGACACCGAGAAACTTCGCAGCGAGGATCTTTTTGGCATTAGGGGACTGCTGTATGCCATAGCTAGTCAAGATATAGTCTAGGATAAGGCCAAAAGACTTCCTGGCCGAATCTGGTTTCGACGCTTCCTTCTGAAGCTGTTTCAAAATAATCTGGCACCAGTTAACCTTCTCTCTTGTCATGATGGACGCCATCATTCGGAACGCACCAGTCCAGTTTTGAACGAGTCAGCAGAAAAGTCATGCAAATATAGATAAGGCTGAGTAAAGTTCTTGTTGTGACAGGAAAGATGAACTTGTGAAGGTTGGGAGTTCCCAGTGAACAGATTCCAATAGGCCTTCAGAAGCTCATCAAACCTAAATAATTCCAGTTCCTCCAATGTCAAACTATAGGAGGGCAGTTTATATAAACGCTTAAGGAGTTCTAGGTTCATGGAGATCTCATTTTCTTGCACAGTGATAACGACAATAGTGACGTCAACCTTTCTTGTCTGATGCATACTGAAACTCTGCGTCAAAATAAAATTCCTCTATAATTTTCTCATCGTTGTTTTCGGATGCAGGCTTCCCAAATGGTGGAGACTGGTTTGCTTCACATGGGGATGACTATGTTCATCTTGACAATGTCCCATCCTATGAAATGATACACTCTTGCATAACTGAGCGAGCAAAGATTCGTCCGTCGATTATCATATCCTTCTTCTTCACTACCAAAGATGAAGTCTGGGAAGAAGACATATTCACAGAAGTGTATAGAAAACTCGGTTATAAAGCATTGAAAGCATGTAGGATGTATGTTATAGACTCGAGAATTATGCAAAAAGCATAAAGATTTTGTGGATCAGCATACTGGCCCTTTTATAGTGTGCAACGAAGCTAGGTTACAGTGAACGACCAGATTTAAGGGATGGGGACCGTCTTTGGATAGACGTACAGGATGGATTTACATGTAACTTATACGTTTAATCCATCAATATTTGAAATTAATAATAGGTCCCACTTCTGACACATTTCGTCTTCCACTATTGCACGATACGGCGGTTCGAATTTTGAAATTGCGATTTTTAAGGCATTAAAGTCCAGGTGTATCTTAATTATTGAGAGAGAAAATATTTTAAATTTAGACAATGCACGTGGACTAAAAATAATTTTTAATGTTCAAGAGTATGAATTTAGATACGCTTAAAATATTAATTGATATCCTATAGTGTATATGCTGTATCCACAAAAGTACAGCGTTCCCCCTTAAAAGGTACATACAAGATTCCATTCTTATAGTAATTTTGGATTAACACTGTATTCTTGGAACATACTCTATTCCCCTTAATTGAAGCACACATCATCTATTGGAAGGTTATAATGCATTCTTCTTCCTATAGTAAGGATATAACTTGAAGTTATGAGTGTGCGATTAATTAAAGTGGACACTGTTTTTTTGGTCTAATAGCATTCCCCCTCAATTAATGACTAAAAATGTAAAAAATTATAGGGATTAGGGCTGTAGAATTCCCAATTCTTGGCAAAACATGCAGAATCTGGTGGTGTAGAGGTTTTGCAAAGATGTCGGCTAGCTGGACGTCTGTATGAATATTCTCGATCCAAACATCTTTATTCTCAACACGATTCTGAATGAAATGATGCTTCATATCAATATGCTTGGTCCGCGAGTGAAATACAGGATTGTGCGTGATTGCAATTGCACTCGTGCTATCGCACATGATTAGAGTCTCTCTTGGATTGATGCCATAATCTTGTAACTGATGTTGCATCCTGGGAATCTGCATACAACAACTTCCAGCAGCGTAGTATTCCAACTCAACTGTAGAACGCGAGTTGGCCAATTGTTTCTTAGTGAACCATGACACAAGTCTTGGTCCAAGGAAGTGTCAAGTCCCGCTCATACTCTTCCTATCCAACTTACAGTCTCCGAGATCCGAGTCGCTGTAGCCCACTAAATCAAATCATCCTTTTTATGACACCACAATCCTACATCGATTGTTCCTTTTGTTGAACAAACTAATTTTGATGATGCATTTTATCAAAACATATAAAACATCAAGAATCAGTAAGACAATAAATGATGCAAACAAATGACGAATATTTCATCAAAGGCCCAAATTCTAAAAAATAATGTTTCTAGCACAAGCTAAACATCTACGTTTGCGTACGCTACTAAAGGCTACTTGTTTACTACTTTGAAACATGTAACACACGGTATTTGCCCTCCGATACACATGAATAGCGCATGCTACCCATATATATAGAGGACGCTACCTGCTACTCAACAAGGACAGAAAGATCTACCAATATCAGTTAGCGCACGCTACCGGGACATACAACATACGCTAAACGGACAAAGACAGTAGACTGAATATTTCAAGGAAATCAAAATAACGCACACTTCGGATTATCTAGCGCACGCTACATATTACTTCGTTCGAGACAGTGAGTTCTGGAAATCAAACAAAGAAGCAAGTAACGCATGTTACTCTATCTATTAGCACATGCTAATTTATAAGGCAGACTATTTCAGGTAAATGAATAACGCACACTATGGCATAAAGATAGTACATGCTAAATGAAGAATTTGACAAAATTGATTCACTAACAGTTAGCACACGCTAACTGATATACACATTGCACGTTAAAGTCAAATTCCTACAGTTGTTCAGATCACTATTGCACGACTTTTGGAACACGTAAATCATGCGTATTATCAAAGAGCTGGAAATCTAATGTGGACTCATTAGCGCACACTAAAGAGTACATTAACGCACACTAAAGTTCAAATTGTTACCATTGGAAGAATTTTTCAACACAACTGCAAAAATTGACTGAAGATAGGGCATGCTAAAGGAAGTCTTAGTGAATGCTAATATCACCATGTAGTAACGGCTAATCATACCTCAAGGCCTATATATACAAAACCATATGGTATGGATGACATACGAAACTTCAGGCAAACATATACAAACAGAGCTATGATTATTTACTATTATTCGCTATCTAAGTTGTGACGAAAGATACGTGTTTTTCATATATTGCATTATCTCTTATACTTCGTATATTCTTTGATTGGTGTGTTTGAGTTTTGCATCACTCCTTCACGATCTTGAGAGAAATAAATCAAGATTTTCAATCCAGTGTTATTAGGATAGTTGATCCGGCATTGTTATGATTAAATTCTGACGATAGTAAGTGGGGATATTCTAGTTCCAATAGAAAACTAGAGATAAAATTAGTACTGATTGTTTGGTTCTACCTGGACCAATCGAAGTCAAGTTGTGTGTTGGCCGCTAAGTATACAGAATACAACTTGGAAAAGTGTTAGTACAACAAGCTATACGATTTTCGAATGTGAGTATGTAGCGGAAGTTTGATTAAGTGAGTTGTTATAAATACAACAACTAGGTTTTCTCCTGGTAGCTTAGTGCGTACAGGGTTTTTGCAATGTATACTTATAAATAAATCACAGTTAGCTGAAAACATCAACGGCAGAAGGTAAATAACATGCAATATAAAGTGGTTCGAGATAAACCCCTCTACGTCTACTGGTCCTCCACACAGGAGTAAAATGTTTATTAAAATCACTACGTACAAAACTACGTGACTTTAATCAAACTTATCCTTGTATCGTTCACACAAATTTATACAAAGACTGTAGCTTTCAACCGTTCATACAAATTGGTTGTTGGCGTATTTGACTTGCTTCTTCTCACAGAGATTGAAACTTCGTCCTATTCATCCCACACAAGTCAATATCTTTTCTTTAGTCAACACAGGGCTAAGATTACTCAAAGTAATAATGGTAAAATCACTGGTTTGAACAACAGCTTGAACACATAATTATCTTAGGCTGATGATGTGATGTTCACTTTGATTGGGTATGTTTCTTCTCTCGGATATAGATATATGCTCGAAGAAATATATTTTCTCTTGTAAGCTTTGAGTGACGATAATGAATATTGAATCGTTCGTCTTCTTGTTCGTGTATGTCAGTATAAGTCTATTAAGATCTTCAATATCCTCTTACATGGACTATTTATAACTTTGGAATAGATCCATTATAGATATGTCTGTTGGATGGTTGGTGAGCAAAGATCCATTCTGATTGGCCGATTGACTTTCAAGATGCTAGATCCGGATTTTGCTCCTTGTTTGAAGATCCTTGTCAGTTGGTATTTAAATACTTTATCCAATCATTATTTAAATTCTTCTTTCAAACGACATTCTGACTTTAGTGAATAAAGTAGATTCCTTCACAACGATCTTCAGTACTATTGGATAAGTATTTATTTCCTAACACTTTCAGCCTGTATGTTGTATCCAGCATAATACGATCTTATTGTTGTAGCTGTAGACTTCAACATTGTAGGCTATATCTAGTGCTGTATGGAAGGATGTTGTATGGATATTCCAGACGATTTTCATACTTAGAGGTATTTCGAATCCTTTTGGTTTCTTGAGACAACTTGTTGTATGATGGATAGACTTGCTATCTGTTGGCTATTGCTGTATGTTGGCAATTATCAAAACAAGGTACATGATTGTTTATCCCAACAATGCCCCCTTTTTTGATAATGCCAAAACCTCTTAAAGATAACATCTTGATCCAGAGAGGCTAACTTCTTGATCTTCTGTTGAATGATCTGGTCTTCAGAACTTAGTCTAGAAAGTATGAATTTCTCGCAGACAAGTTCTAGGAATTCGTAAATATATATAGGGGTGTGTATTACAACTTAAACTTATGATTGGCATGCAGGCACAATCTTAAAATGTGGTATAGGTTGAATACAACTTAATCTATGAACTGTTCGCAGACATCTTCTTACATCTTAAGACTTGACAAGTTTTAAACTTGTTGTTTGCAACAAATAAATTAAATTTGTAATCAAACTATAAAATAGTAAGAGTAGATTACGAGCGGTAATCTTTCAAGTAAAAATTGAATTTTATTGACAAGGGTTAAAAGATTACAATGATTGAGAGAAAAAAATATGAGGATTGCATACTGCTAAGTACAATGATAAAGGATCATCCATGCTAACTCCTGTAATGAGCGTGTCTCCAAGGCTTCTGTCAGGATCATTGTCGGTTCCTCTCCACCAGTTTTCCAGGGAATCCTTGCCTCGACCTAGATAGATCTCTCTTCCTTCGGATGATTTGTAGTAGGTAAGTATCCAATCGTCGGGATGAGTAAGCCGATCACCTTTCCGGTGCCTTGATTTCATCAAAATATGCATAGGAAGAAATCCTTTTTCCAGCATCCTTGCAAATTCATCTGCAGCCTTCGCCAGTGTCTTGCTCTTATTGAAGATGGCAGACTCCCTGATGAGCTACAAAGTATCTCATCAGTTTGTTATTCCTCCATTTCTTCACTTCATCAGCTGTAGGCTGACGGTTGTCAGGCAAATGAATCTCCGAAGATCGTTGGACATTGTTCTTCCTGGGTATGTTGGGATCGTGGAACTCTGGGCGAGAACCAGTTACCCTGTATCCTTGTGCAGGCGAGGCCAATCGATTTATTGCAGCAGCAATACTGCCTTCCAATGCAGCATCAAAATTTTTTCTCTCTCAAGCCTCTATTGCCTTCCAGCCTCTCTCGCTTCTCCCTCTTTTGGGCATCATCAAGGTAAGTGACCTTAGCATCAATGCTCTCCAGGAGCTTCATCGTGTTATCCTGATTGGTCTTTATACTCGAGATTTTGTCAATAAGAGAACTTAGCACTAGAGACATGTCATCGATCTTTTTATCATGTCCTGTAAGCCTGGAGCCAGTTTCCTGTAGGGCGGCGACAGTCTTGGCTTTGGATATCCGGAGCTTTTCCTGTTCTTGCTTGAGAATTTACTCCTGGCGCTGTTGAAGTTGAGCGAGTGGTTGCCGTAATGCACTAGGCACTATGCGAAATGCTTCTTCAACTTTTGAAACTTCTCTTTTCAGTCCAGTCATTTCATCAATGATAGTTTCTCTCATCCAATCAAGCTCTTTGCCAACATCATACAGTGCCTTCACGGCATCCTGCATGAACACTGTTTGGTGGCCGATGGCTTGGAGTTACTCTATCTGGGCCTCTGTACGGGGAGAGCTGGGGTGCTCTATTCTCTCATCTTCTACTTCATTTAGTTGACGCATGACCACATGATGGCGTGGTCTCTCGTCGGTAAGGAATCCGTGATCGGACTCAGAGCTGACAGAGATAAGTGATGTGGAGGCATCAGGAGCGAGCTCAGCTGATGGTTATGCATCGTCAGTCTCGGGGATAGGGGGACTGATTCCGCCCGTTCCTGTAGGGTTTCTGTATTCATGCATACAGGAGGGACTGATTCATCCTGCTGACTCTCAGATTCCGCCTTCTCCGACAGAGGGACTGATTCCTCTTGCGGGATGGCGCGAGCTTCTTCTTCTTGAGTTTCCTGCTCTGAAGCTTCATTCTGTACGGGAGGGGCTAATTCCTCCTGTACTTTATCCTTCGCAGCTTACTGTTGTGGTTGGGGAGGGGACTGCTGTGTGTCCGAGGTCCCCTGACCCTGTTGATCTTGCATTCTGGATAGTTCCTGTTCGTGAGCTTTCTCTCGACTCATTCTCAGAACTACCTGTAGGGCATCGTCATCGTCGTATGAGTCGGGATTAGATGCGGGGCTGTTAGGAACTATCTTCGGGCATGGATTTTCCCTTCTATTGGGCCTGTGCTTTTGCCTCATAGTAATTTGATATGACCTCTCGGCAAAAGTCATTGTCCCATTGAATCAAGATTTAGATGTCTTGAGTGTCCGAGACTTCAAGAGGAAAAGCTTCTTCTTCTCTCCACTCCTCCCAATTGCATAGGACGTCATAAGGTGCAACCCTGTAAGACTTCAACTGTAGAAAACGTTCAAATGCTTACAGCAGTGGGGGAGGGGCTCCTTATAGTATGTGCGTTTATTGTAGGAATAGGATCCACAACAGGTGTGGGAGCCTATTTTGTAGAGGGGTACCGAATAAGGGTTGGTACCCTGATGGTAGAGGGATCATGTACGGGTGTGGGTTCCCTTATAGGAGAGGCAGCTCTCGGCTCCGAATGGGCAGCCGATTCGCCCATTCCTTCTATTTTAGCAAATAATTGCTCATATGTTATAGCCGCCAATAGCTCGGGATCTGCATTCACGTGCAGCAATTACTTCTTCCGCAGGGGTTGCACCCTCGGTTTGTGGTACAGTGGGTTGCGCCAATGTAGGGATGTCTACAGAGATCGATGTAACCTCTATAGCCTTAGATTTTGAATATTTCCTCAACTTCTTCTTCGGCTTCTCGACAACAAGAGGTGATTTGCTGTGAGATGTTCTCTTTATCTTCTTCTTTGATTTTTCCTTATTGCAAACTTGATATTGAGGTCCCTTAGATCATCAGAAATAGTCATATATCGGGCAAAGGGTCTCGACGAAATGATTCCGTCTCTATTGTATGCGGAGGGCTTGCTTCCGCCTATGTACTTTTTGTGGCCAATCTTATTGGCTCATTTTGGTTGCGGCACATCACACTTGGTGAGAATATTGTTAAGGATGAGGCCGAAGGACTTCTTCTGAGTAGCAGACTTAGAAGCCTCTTCCTGTATCCTCTTCAGAATGATCTGGCACCAGTTTACTCTTTCACCAGACATGATGGCGACCATCATTCTGAAACGCAGATTAGTGCACATCTCGAATGTGCCGGTCCTGTTCTCAACAACACGATAACAAAAATCATGTAAGTACACAGAAGGTAAGAAAAATCTCTTCTTATGGCAAGATGCATGGACGTTCTTGTCAAGCATCGCCAATGAACAATCCCCAATAGGCAGTGAGGATTTCTTTGGACCCAAAGGTCTCAAGCTCTTTCATGGTCAGTCCATCAAACGGCAACCTATAAATATTCTGCAGAAGCTCCTGGTTAACGCAGATATGGACTCCGCAGATGGTAGCAGAAATATCGTAAACATCTCCTCCTCTTTTCAGAGAGAAGAATCTGACAGAAGCATCGAGATAGAATTCCTCAACTATACGCTCATCATAGAGCTCAGGGTGCTGGCTTCCACGGAGGTAGAGGCCTTGTTGTCGGATTTTGGAAACAATGAGTTCCATTGCTTCAACATCCTCGATTTCAACGCGAACTCATTCAAGCACAATATATCTGGTGAAGATTCGCCCGTCTATGATGGAGTCTTTATTCTTGAGCGTCAGAGAATATGTCTGTGAATATGCTGAAGAGATAAATTCACCACTAGAAGGGGGGTTGAATAGTGGTAATGCGGAATATCGAACTTTCTCGCGAATAAAGGTAAAATGTGCATAAAGGAAAAGACTCAAAGATTTATAGAGGTTCGGCAACTTGCCTACGTCCTCTCTCCGACTTTTTTTTCTATTGGCTAAAGAACAACCACACACACTTGTCTCATCTTCGATCGGTCCGAGCACAACAACTGCTACAACCGCTTGTCTTCTATTGGTCCAAGCACAACCACTCTCAAAAAATAAACTTTTTGTATCTAGTGTTCTATCAAAACTAGATAATCCTTACTTACGAATGTTGGAGTGTAATCCTAACAATGCTGGATCAAAGATCCTAATAACACCGGATTAGTAACTCTTAATTCGTTTATCTTACGCTCGTGTTTGAGTGATGCAACACTCACAACCAAATGAAAAGAATACAAAGTATAATAAATATTACAATGTGTATCACTCCTGTATCTTTTCTTCTCACAACTTAGTATGCAATAATAAATAGAAATCTGAGCTCAAGAATGATTTGAATGCTTGAATGCTTAATGCTTGAAGTTGTTTATGAGATACCCAAGTGATGTGGGTATTTATAGTGTCAAGTCCTTCTTCATATGCTGAAAAATGTATTATTAGCGTGCGCTAATAATCCTTCATAGCGTGCGTTATCGAGCTTTGACTTGACTGATCTGAACGGTCATTAATCTGTTCCAACGGTAAAATACATGTCTTAGCGTACGCTAGACAGTCTCTCGTAGCGTGCCTTAGCGTTGGTCAATAGGTCTACACTTTTGACTTTGAATCTTGTCGGTTTGTCTCCCCAACGTCTCTTTTCCAATGGATAAAAATGTACTTAGCGTGCGCTAGTATTATTTAATATTAGCTTTCTAGATTTTCCGGATCTCCTTTTTGACCTTTGTGTTCCAATGGATAAGTTGACTAACGGTAGGATTTCGAACGCTTAGCATGTTCTAGCAAGTGTACTGTAGCATGCGCTAGAGATTTTCCAGATAACGTACGTTAGCCTGTATAACGTACCTAAGCGCTTTCCTTGTTTGAGTCCAGAAGCTATTGGACTTTAATATGATTTTCGGTAGCATGCGCAAGGTTTCTCATGTAACGTGCGCTAAGACTTATGAATAGCGTACATAATTACACTTCCGTAGCGTGCGCAAATGATTTCCCTTTTTCTGTCCAGATTTCACTATCCTCTGCTTTGTTTAAGAGAAATGCGACAGCGTGCACTATAAATAGATGTTAGGTGCGCTAAGCTTGGCAACTTAACATTCGCTGATAAAACAGGATTTGCGTGCACTATCCATCAGGTGATTCCAACTTGACTGCAGATTACTTGCCTGACTGCTGGTGACTTGCCCTCGATAGCGTGCACTACCATGCAGTCTGGAGCGTGCGCTAGGGATAGGATTTTCCTTCAATGTAACGGCTCGATGAGATAAATTATGTTTAAATGTTTTGAATATAATCATCATCAAAATACCTTGAGTCAACAATCTCCCCCTTTTTTATGATATCAAAACATTTAATATAAACCTGCAAAACCATTGAAAAAATGTCGAATCAAAGTGATTTGTTCGATATGTTAGTATGTTCGGTTTTGGAGTGTTTCTTCCCCTCTTTGACATTAACAAAAATGACTCCCCCTGAAATGTTGCGTATATAACAAAATACCAAGCAAATAACATGGTTCAAAACAGAACACATAATTAACATTAACGAACCAAACATAACCAATAATTATGAATAACATCGAAAATCAAGATAACCAATCGAAGGGAATGCGTATTTCATTGAAAATGATCCAAACATTACACACAAATAATCGAAGCACACGACATCAAAACATATGTAATAAAAGTGTGCTACATCGAGAATCAATGTCCTAAAAACTAAGGTGCTTGCTCGGATGAGAAGGGTGGAAGCGGGAAAGAGGGATGAGTGAAACGAATAAAATCTTCAATCAGCCCGTGCACTCCTTGAACCTCCGAGTGGAGAGAACGAACATCTTCACGGAATTCCAACTGTGAAGTTTCGATGCTACGCATCTGGTAAATGAGGTCACTCTCCTCTTCCTCGGTAAGTGTCTCTCTCATCGAACGTTTGCCCTTAGAAGTGGGCTTCCTCACGAATTCTCCTGTTTGCATTTCTAGAATGGTGTGCGGCCCTCGTCTAGTAATCCGCTCTTCCGGTGTCGGTATTCTAGTCCCTTTCTCCACTTGATCATATTCATTAAGGTACGGAAAGAGAATCCAGCCCCAGTTGATGGTTCGCACATAGTGCATGGCCTTGAGCGAGTAGTCGGAAATTTCATGGCCGATAGACACAGGAATGGCTTTGTCCTTCGTTAAGTCCACTTGATGAAATTTGAAAATCGCCGTTAGGATGGAACCGTATGGCATTCCAGCCTGGCGAGACCGTGAGGCGTAGTTTTTCGACTGAAAGAGGTCGCCTTTGACTTTCATCCAGCTTGTAACAATCACGGCGAAATCAATCAAATCATCGTTCAGCACTCGGTACACTACATGTTTGTCGATTCCAACCAACTTATGCTGCGTGTTGACGTTAGGCTTTATACACTTGGTGAGAGCAACCAATAAAAGACGAATATTAATGCCGAAGTCGTTGTTCTCGAAGACCTCATCGGTGATATCGATGACGGCTTTCCAGCTTAAGAATTATTTGACATCAAGCTCAGACACACCAGATTCTTCAGAAATGGACTTCCCTCAACACGCAAAACCATCCGACGGTAAAACCGAACAATTGATTCAAAATATCTGAGGAGACTTTCACCACAGTTACTCCAACCAAACTTCCTAAAACTAAGGATTAAGATCCTTCACTCTCAGCAATATGAAGATTCGCATAGAATTAACGAACCAACTCGGGAAAAACGGGTTCTTTACACTCAACAAAATGAGAAATACCAATTGAAGAGAAGAATTCCGAAATAGCAATATGCACTCGTTCCAAACTGTGGAAATTAAAGTAATAGCAGTCCGTCAAGTGTTCTTGAGGGAGGATTTCTGAAAGTACCTTGGAAGCGGTATAAGACACGAAACGAGATGCATCATATTCGGGTTCGCGGGTACGTTTTGTGATTTTGTATGCCTTCTCCAAATCTTTTCTTCACTTGCTTGACATGAAGTTGAGAGAGTTTGAAAGATTAGATGGAAGAAATCAGAATTATATGAATAGGGTTTGGCTAGGGTTCTTGCTGCGAAAGGGGATCTGAGCGATTGCGAGCGTAATGAAAGTGTGAATGACTCGCTGAACTGTTCAGGGTTTATATAGTAAACTGAAAGGTTTAGTTAGCGCGCGCAAGGAATATAGGGGTAGCGTGCGCTATGAATTTATATGTTGCTTACTGGACTGTCCAGTACCATATATCGAAATAAGAAGGATTTTAGATAGCGTACGTAACAAATATGGGTTAGCGTACGCTATCGAAGTAAAAATCGTACAGGAATGGGAATGTAGCGCGCGTTAAAAGGATAAAGCTAGCGCGCGCTAGCGAATGAAACGTTTCTAGGAAATTGATTTCTCGAGTAGATAACTAAATTCAAAAATTGTCAAGATGTCCCATACCAAGTTGCAAACGAATAGTGTTAAATGATTCCACGGGAAGAGGTTTCGTAAATATATCAGCAAGTTGATCTTTTGTCCCGACAAAAATTAAGCAAATATCTTTCTTTTGCACATCATCGGGTAAAAATGATGTCTAATATCTATATGCTTAGTTCTAGTATGCAACACGGGATTTTTTCTCAAATTAATTGCACCAGTATTATCACATAAAATAGGGATATTTTCAAAATAAACGCCGTAGTCGCGGAGTTGATTTTTAATCCATAATACCTGAGCACACGCACTCCCTGCAGCAACATATTCGGCCTCAGTTGTAGACAACGCTACACTGATTTGCTTTTTACTTCCCCAAGATATTCAACATGAGCCAATGAAATGACACGTACCACTAGTACTTTTTTTTATCAATTTTACATCCACCGAAATCTTCGTCACTGTATGCAATCAAATTACAATCCAAACAATAAGGGTACCATAGACCTAAACCGATGGTCCCATTCAAGTAACGAAAGATGCGTTTACAAGCAATTAAATGGGATTCCTTAGGATTAGCTTGGAATCGAGCACATAAGCACGTAGCAAATATTATGTCTGGCCTAGAAGCAGTTAAATATAGCAAAGATCCGATCATACCTCGATATAATTTTTGATCCACCGGTTTGCCATTTTCATCTTTTTCTAATTTCAATGGTGAAGACATTGGCGTTGAAATCACTTTGATACTCTCCATTTTGAATTTCTTGAGGAGATCGTTTGAGTACTTTGTTTGATGAACAAAAATTCCATCATCGCATTGCTTAATTTGAAGCCCGAGGAAAAATGTTAATTCTCCCATCATACTCATCTCGAACTCTCCCTTCATAAGATTAGAAAAATCTTGGCACAAAGATTCATTAGTAGCCCCAAAAACAATGTCATCAACGTAAATTTGGCAAACAAGTATATCATTATCCAATATTTTCACAAACAAGGTATTATCGACTTTACCTCTTTTATAATCATTAGCAATTAAGAATTAACTTAAATGATCATATCATGCTCGGGGTGCTTGTTTCAAACCGTAGAGCGCCTTGTTGAGCTTGTAGATGTGATCCGGGAATTGGTGATCTACAAAACCGGGAGGTTGCTTGACATAAACTTCTTCTTGAATATAGCCATTCAAGAATGCAATTTCCACATCCATTTGGAATAGCTTGATCTTTTTGTGAGCCACAAATGCACATAACAAACGGATGGCTTAGAGTCGAGCCATGGGAGCAAAACTTTCTTCGTAGTCAAGACCCTCTTCTTGACTATATCCTTGTGCGAGCAAACGAGATTTATTTCGAATTGGGTAACCGTCTTCGTCACACTTGATTTTGTGCACCCATTTAGTTCCGATAATAGTTTTGTCTTTAGGAGCGGGAACTAAATTCCATACGTTATTGTGCATGAATTGAACCAGATCTTCTTGCATTGCCATCATCCAACTTTCATCATCAAGAGCTTCGGATATATTTTTGGGAACAATTTCGGATACGAAAGCACAATGAGCAAAATATTTGGTGGTTCTCCTCCGAGTTTGAACACCGTCTTCAATATTTCCAATCACGAGATCTTTTGGATGGTCTTTGATGTGCCTCCAATCTTTCGGTAAGCTCTCGATTGTCTTCTTTTGGATTTCCGAAATTTTCTCCATTTCATTTGAGGGATGAGAATCCGGAAAAATACCTGCATCATCAAAATATTCTAACTTTCTCGGGGGTGAGATCATATCGTTGAATTTAACATGAATGGATTCTTCAACTTTATTTGTTCTAATGTTATAAACACGATATGCTTTGCTATTCGTAGCATACCCAAGAAATATTCTGGAGTCGGATTTAGCATCAAATTTCCCCAAGTTATCCTTACCATTATTTAGGATAAACACATTGCAACCAAAAGGATGGAAGTAAGATATATTTGGCTTTTTGCCCTTCCACAATTCATACGGAGTTTTAAGATGAGTTCTACGAACATGAATCCGGTTAATCACATAGCATGCCGTAAAAATTGCATCGGCCCAAAAATATTATGGAAGAGAATATTCGTTAAGCATAGTCCTTGACATTTCCTCCAAAGATCGATTTTTCCTTTCAACAAGCCCATTTTGTTGAGGCATTCTAGGAGCCGAAAAATTATGATTAATGCTATATTTGTCACATAAAAGTTCAAACGGAGTGCAATCAAATTCACCTCCGTGATCGGTACGAATAGAAATTATAGAGAGATTTTTCTCATTTTGCACGAAATGACACCATTTGGAAAACTCGGAAAATGTATCATCTTTACGAGCAAGAAATCTAACCCAAGTAAAACGAGAATAATCATCAACAATAACCAAAGTGTAAAGTTTACCATTTAGACTAACATATCTAGATGGTCCAATCAAATCCATATGCACAAGTTCAAGAATGCGACTAGTGGAAACCTCGAATTTTTGTTTGAAAGATTCTCGAGTATGTTTCCCTTTTATGCAAGATTCAAACAAATGCTTCCGATCAAATTTGAGTTTGGGTAAACCACGGACAAGATCGTGTCTCGATAAAATAGAAATGATGGGTATAGATGTATGTCCCAATTTACGATGCCATAAATATGCATTATCATCCAAAGTAATAAGACACTTTTCATTAAATAAACTTTTATCATTAAGATCAACAATATAGATGTTTCCACATCTCAAACTGATGAATGCAGTTTTATTATTTCTAAATGCCGTGCAATGCGTTTGTTCAAAGAGAATTTTAAAACCTTCATCGCATAGTTGAGAAACGCTAAGTAAATTGTGATGCAAACCTTCAACAAATAATACTTTGTTGATAGAGGGAGAAGGTTCCTTACCGACTTTTCCGATGCCTTTAATTTTTCCTTTTTGGTTGTCGCCAAAGGTCACATGTCTTTGTTCTTGATATTCGAGGTCTTCAAATAAATCCTCGGATCCACACATGTGCCTTGAGCATCCGTTATCAATGTACCACTTGCTTTTCTTTGGTGCCGGTACCTACAAAATAGTGTTTCTCGGTTGTTTCGGTACCCAATCCCTTTTGGGTCCTCCAAAGTTAACGATACTTATAGCATTCGGAACAATTGTCCCTTTTCGAACCCATATTTGTTTAACTTTGATGGTTCTCAACTTTGAATGAACGTTATCATGAACTCGTTGTTTGAGAGGAGTTTTTGAATTTTCGGTTTCGGTTTTCTTTATTTTATCAAGATTGATAAGGGATTGTTCCCTTTTAAACAAGTCGAAACAAAGACCGTGTTTTAACAATGGGGATTTTTGTATGGATAAGAGCTTTTCGAATTTCTCGTTTCCAAGAGTAAATTTGTTCAAAATATATTTTAGCTCTTTTTGAATTTTCGTCAACTCAATTTTCAAAACGTTTTCTTTTCAAGGCATAAGATATGGTCGAGTTCAATAGTTTTGCCTTTATTTTGAAGAGAGGATTTTTCGAGTTCTAAAGATTTTATTTTCTTCTTTAAAGACATATTTAATTTGACCATCTCATCGTATTCTATGTTGAAAGATTCAAACGCACTTAATAACTCATTGTCATGATGAACTTCTTGTGATTTGCAAAAATCGAATGTATCATATTCATCATCATTAAGTTTAGAACTTACCTCGATATTGCTTTCGGAGTCGAGTGCCATGAACACGAGATTAGCATATAGAGATCTTTCAATCTCCTCCTCGTCATCACTCCAAGAGAGATTGGGACCTCCTTCTTTTCGAATCTTTCGACTTGAGGATTTGAAGAGGATCCTCAGAATTCCTTGGCATAGTGACCGGCTTGACCGCAAGTTCGGCAATTATAGGAACATAGCCATTTTTCTTTTGTTCCGCCTTGCCGTCCCGACCGAGGAAGCTTCGCCTTCTTTGAATTAGATTTTTATACCTTCTAAAATTCTTGGCGTAGAGAGCAAGTTCCTCGTCATCTTCATCTTTGAGAACATCTTCCTCAACATCGCTATCAACATTGAATGCGACTACTTTTTTACGAGGCTTAGGTTTAGTACCTCTAGACTTGAGAATGATCTCATAGTTGATGAGTGACCCGATGAGGGCACTAAACTCGAGTTTGTTGAGATCTTTGGACTCCATGATAGCGGTAACTGTGGCATCCCATTCACGTGGCAACGAGCAAAGAATTTTCTTAACTTTGTCGCTACTAGATATAGGTTTTCCGAAATATGCAAGTCCATTAGTTATAGCCTAGAACCGATCCAACATATTTGTGATCGTTTTCTCGTCCTTCGTGGAGAAGATTACGTAGTCATGAAGAAGCATGTTGATTTTAGTCTCCTTGACTTGGGTGGTTCCTTCATGGGTTACTTCGAGGATTTCCCAAATTTCCTTTGCGCTTTCGTAGGAGGATATCCTATTGAGTTCTTCAGGATTAAGGGCGCAATATAGAAGTTGATTAGCACGTGAATTGATGTGCGTGTTCCTCCAGTCCTCGTCGTTGAACTCGTCGAAATTTTTCAACAATCCATCTTCTTTCTTGGTGAGTTTCGGACCAAGAGCAATGACTTTCCATATTTCAATATCATAGGCTTGAACGAATATAACCATTTTCTTTTTCCATGTCATGAAATTGGAACCGTCAAAGAAAGTAGGACGGTTGAGAGCATTTCCTTCGATTTAGCCAAGAAGATCCATTTGCAGATCTTTTTCCCTTAGGTGCGTTAGTGTTGGTCAACAGGTCTTCACTTTTGACTTTGAATCTTGTCGGTTTGTCTCCCCAACGTCTCTTTTCCAACGGATAAAATGTACTTAGCGTGCGCTAGTACTTATACTAAGCGTGCGCTAGTATTATTTAATATTAGCTTTCCAGATTTTTCGGATCTCCTTTTTGACCTTTGCGTTCCTACGGATAAGATGACTAACGGTAGGATTTCGAACGCTTAGCATGCGCTAGAGATTTTACAGATAACGTACGTTAGCCTGTATAACGTACATAAGCGCTTTCCTGGTTTGAGTCCAAAAGCTACTGGACTTCAATATGATTTCCGGTAGCGTGTGCAGGGTTTCTCATGTAACGTGCACTGAGAATTCTGAATAGTGTACGTAATTACACTTCCGTAGCGTGCGCAAATGATTTCCCTCTTTCTGTCCAGATTTCACTGTCCTCTGCTTTGTTTAAGAGAAATGCGATAGCGTGCACTATAAATAGATGTTAGCGTGCGCTAAGCTTGGCAACTTAGCATGCGCTGATAAAACAGGATTTGAGTGCGCTATCCATCAGGTGATTCCAACTTGACTGCAGATTACTTGCCTGACTGCAGGTGACTTGCCCTCGATAGCGTGCGCTACCATGCAATATGTAGCATGCGCTAGGAACAGGATTTTCTTTCAATGTAACGGCTCGATGAGATAGATTCTCTTTAATGTTTTGAATATAATCATCATCAAAATACTTTGAGTCAACATATGTCATTTGATTTCTGAAGAAAAAGTGTGTGAATAACAATGAAAAAGCAGTAAAATGCAGTAAGCGATATAGGTTGTTTGCTCTTGAACTCGTTTAATATGCAGAAAGTGTAAAGAGTCGAAGGGAGCAAGAAACAGTTCTTTTATAGTGTGCAGGGAAGATTAGGGTTACAAAACAGTGAAGAGTCAGATTTAAGGTATGGGAACTGTCTTTTAAAAGAACGAACAGGATGAACGAGGATTAACTTGTATATCTTATCCATCCATTTTTGAAATGATAACCGGTCCCACTTCTGACAATTCGACTTCCCTCATTGCACTAAATTGCGTTTTGAATTAATTAAAATCGTGGCGTTTGAGATAATAAAGTCCAGATGTCATGTTAAGCATTAAATGATAACATGCTTGAATTTTGAAACAGGGCACGTGGACTAAAAGGATTTTATTACGAATACAATAATAATAAAATATTAATTAACATCGCATAGTGTATGTACTGTATCCGCGAATAATACAACGTTCTCCCTTAAAAGGTACATACGAGATTCAATTCTTACAGCAATGTTTGGATTAATAATGTATTCATGGGTCATACTGTATTCCCCCATAATTAATACACATGTCAGCTATAGGAAGATTTCATGTCTTCTTAGTCCTACAGTGCTGTCTGATTGTCTGACTGTACAGTTAATTAATGGTGGATACTGTATTCTTGGGTCTTACAGCACTCCCCCTCAATTGTTGAGTAAAAGCATAAAAATTTACAGGGAGTCAGGCTATAGCATCCCCAATTCTTGTCGAAGCATACATAATCTGGTGGTGCTGAGAGGTTTGGTAAAGATGTCGGCTAACTGAATGTCTATATGAATTTTCTCGATCCGAACATCCTTATTCTCAACATGATTCCGATGATGCTTCATATCAATATGCTTAGTTCGCGAGTGCAATACAGGATTGTGCGTTATTGCAATTGCATTCATGCTATCGCACATGATCGATGTTTCCTGGGTAATGATTCCATAATTATATAGTTGCTGTTGCATCCAGAGAATCTGCATACAGCAACTTCCAGCAACATAGTATTCCGATTCAGTTGTTGAAAGCGAGTTTGCCAATTGTTTCTTACTGAACCATGACATAAGTCTATGTCCGAGAAAGTGATAAGTACCGCTTGTATTCTTCATATCTAGCTTGCAGCCACCGAGATCCGAGTCGCTATAGCCAACCAAATCGAATTCGCCTTACTTAGGATACCACATTCCTGCATCGACTGTTCCTTTAACGTACTTAAGGATTCATTTAGCTCTTGTGAAGTGTGATTCTTAAGGTGCTACTTGATACCGAGCACACACTCATACACCAAACTGGATATCGGGCCTGCTAGCTGTTAGGTACATGAGTGAGCCTATAAGCTTCCTGTAGAGTGACTGGTCAACCGGCTTTCCAGCTTCATCATCACTAGTTTGCATGGAAGTGCTCATGGGGGCTGACGGGGATTTGGAGTTATTCATCCCAAACTTGTTGAGTAGCTCATTCCTGTACTTTTCCTAGTTGATAAAGATTCCTGTAAGCAACTGTTTTACCTGCAATCCTCGGAAATAACTAAGTTCCCCCCATCATACTCATTTCAAATTTACTTTGCATGAGATGAGAGAACCTTTGACATCAAGCAAGGTTCGTGGAACCAAATATAATATCATCTACGTATATTTGAACCATCAACTGGTCGTCCTATTCCTATATCTTAAATAGAGTCTTGTCCACATCACCTTTATCAAATATATTATTGGTTAGGTACAGGGACAGGGTTTCATACCATGCTCTAGGTGCTCGCTTAAGTCGATACAGTATTTTTCGTAGCCTATATACTAGGTCTCCGCCTTCTGTGTTGACAAACCCTGGTGGTTATTCAACATAGAATTCTTTGGTGAGGTCTCCATTCAGGAATGCTCTCTTAACGTACATTTGATATACAATAAAGCTCTTATGGGCGGCAAAAGCTAAAAATATCCTGATGGCTTCTAGTCTGGCTACAGGGGCAAATGTTTCATCGTACTCTATGCCTTCTTCCTGTCTGTAGCCTTGTGCGACTAGACGGGATTTGTTCCTAATAATAAGTCCGTTCTCATCCTTCTTGTTTCTAAATACCCATTTGGTACCAATCACGGCTTGATGTTCAGGTCTAGGTACTAGATACCATACATTATTTCTTTCGAAACCACTAAGCTCTTCTTCCATAGAAGTGATCCAGTGAGAATTGTTTAGAGCTTCATTGGTAGAAACAGGTTTGGATTGAGCTAAGAATATAACTAGTGTACACATGGCAAGTCTTCTAAGTTCTGCTTGAGATTTCCATACAGGGAATGGAGATTTCTTAGATTCGGGTTCTTCTTGCGCACACAGTTTCTCCTACGGATAGATACTCCAGCATCAATGTCTCCTATGATTAACACCTGTGGGTGATCTGTCAACCATATTCTGTCGGGTTCTATCTTGAGGTGCTGTAGTTCCAGCGTTAGCTTGTACTGCATCAGCTTCAACTACCTTTGTTCTTATAGCTGCGGGGTTGATCTCTAAGTCTATGACAGGCTCTATTGGAGTTGGAGGGTCATTAATGGAGAGTTGTTGGATATTCTGAGTCATATCTTCTACTCCTGTAGGATCATGGTGAGGTTCTTCGAACACTACATGTACAGACTCCTCGACTGTCAGCTTCTTTTTGTTAAAGATTCTAAATATCTTACAAATATCCCTTCATCAGACTTTTCGTCGAAAGTTCTAAGTTGGTATTTCCCATTGTTCAGAACATAACACCTGCATCCAAATATGTGAAAATACGAAACCAATGGAGTTTTGTTGTTCCATACCTCGTATGCTGTTTTGTTGTGATGCTTGTTGATGATACAACGGTTTTGTGTATAGCATGCTGTATTTGTTGCTTCACCCCAGAAACGTTGCAGCAACTTGCTTGCGGCAATCATGGTTCTTGTTGCTTCTTTGAGCGTCCTGTTCTTGCACTCTCTGTCGGAATGAATGGACACGATACTCAACCCTTTCTCATTCTGAACCTTTCTTAGGTGTTCGGGCAGCTTTGATGTGGTCTCCTTCTTCTTGCTCAGGAAGATTGCCCAAGCATACCTGGAATAATCATCAACAATAACGAGAAAATATTTCTTACCTCCCAAACTTATAGGGTCTACAGGACCGTAGAGATCCATATGTAGCATTTCCAGAACTCTGTGAGTGGACAGGTATGATTTGCTTTTCAGGGTGGTTTTGATTTGTTTGCCTTTCTGACAGGGTCCACATACGCTGTATTTTTTGAATGACACATCCGTCAAACCTCTAACCATTCTCTGTCTAGCTACTTTATTGACCGTCTTGAAGTTGACATTCGACATCCTCTTGTTCTATAGCCAACTTTGATCTGCAGTGCCTTTGGCAACAAAACACAAAATTGTGGGACTCGTAGGCATCCAGTCAGCAATATACATATTACCTGATCTGCTTCCTTTGAGCATTATTGACTCTACAGTGATCTATATAGAATTTCATCGAGAACTGTTTGTCACAAAACTGGCTAATACTAAGTAGATTATACTGTAATCCTTCAACATAAGCTACATCGGTGACTTTGAATTTTCCTACAATCAGGGTTCCCTTCCCTCTTATTCTTCATTTGGATTTATCACTGAAGCGCACTTTTGGACCGCGACCTTCTACATAATTTGACAGCTTGATTCTATCTCTTGTCATGTGCCATAAACATCCGCTGCCGAAGTACCAGATGTCCTTCTCTTTGATGTCCTCATCATTGCTATCTTCATCGTCCTTTATATCTTTGGCCATAAAGCACATATATGCTTTATCTTCGAGCTCATCATCGGACGAGTCACTGTCAGTGATTGCCTGAAGACATTCTTCGGTCTTGGTTGGTGCGGGCGAGGCTTCTGATTCACCAATCAGGGCATTGAGCTTGTTCTTCCATGCACTTCTCCTTTCGTCCTTTTCTTGTTGCGGACACTTATTTGCATAGTGCCCTGGTTTCCTGCAGTTGTAGCATAAATTAGAATCACCAGGTGGAGATGATTCAGAACTTACCTTGTGAAAAGGCTTGGGCCTGTATGCAGTCTTTCCAGACTGTTTGATGAATTTCTTGAATTTTTGCATGAGGAGGGCCATTTCATCTTGTGAAAGGATATCATCGTCACAGCCAGTATTCTTATAGGCAAATTTGGATGTGATGGGCATGATGTGTCTCCTTTTAGATACAACGGCTAGTGCTGTAGTCCTAGCAGGTGACTCTTCGGCCTTCTCTCTCCTGTCAATATCATACTCGAAAGCTTTTAGGTCAGAGACGAGGTCAAAAGTAGAAATGTCACTGAGATTACATGACATACGCATAGCTGTAGTTTTTATGTCCCATCGGGCAAGGAGTGATCTAAATATTTTCAAATTTTTCTCCTTTTGGGTGTACACTTTACCCAATGCTTAAAGTTCACCGACAATGCCAGTGAATCTGAGGTCAAGTTCCTCAAGAGTTTCAGATGATTTCATTTTAAACGATTCAAATTGCTAAGTGAGTTTTGAAATTTTGTTTTCTCTTGAGAGCTTAGTTCCCTCAGAAATCATCTTGAGTTTATCCCAGATTTCCTTGGTTGTCTTACATCTTTTTACCTTTGAGAATGTGCCTTTGTCGAGAGTGACAAATAGCGCATTCTTAGATATGTTGTTGAGGTTTGCACGCTTGCATTCATCAGTCGTCCATTGCTCATGCTCTTTCTCGAGCATCTCTGCATGAGGTTGTCCTTTTATCCTTGTGGCGGGATTAACCTTCATTATCTTTATGGTGCCATCTTGGATGACAAAAATCATCTCTTCGTGCATCGCGGAAAGATGTGCTTCCATCCTAATTCTCCAATCATCAAATTCGTTAATGAGGAACATAGGAACCTTGTTTATCATAGAGGTATCCACTTAAAAAATAGGAAAAATAAAGATTGTTTTCAAAAGGAATGTGTGATTTTGGATCTGATTCGGTTAAAAATCCGACTGGTTTTTTTTAGAATCAACCTCTCTGATACCACTTGTAGGCCACTAACTACACAGAATACAGCTTGGAAAAGTGTTAGTACAATAAGTTGTACAATTTTAGAATGTGAGTGCGTAGCGGAAGTTTGATTAAGTGAGTTGCTGTATATACAGCAACTAGGTATTCTCCTGGTAGCTTAGTGCATACATGGTTTTTGCAATGTATACGTACAAATAAATCACAGTTAATTGAAAAAAATAAAGGCAGAAGGTAAATAACATTTAATATAAAGTGGTTCGAGGTAAACCCCTCTACGTCCACTGGTCCTCCACATAGGATTAAAATGTTTATTAAAATCACTACTTACACAACTACGTGACTTTAATCAAACCTATCCTTGTATCGTTCACACATATTGATACAAAGAATGTATCTTTCAACCGTTCACACATATTGGTTGTTGGTGTTTTTGACTTGCTTCTTTTCACACAGATTGAAGCTTCGTCCAGGTCAGAATATCTTTTCCTTAGTCTGCATAGGTCTAAGATTACTCAAAGTAATAATGGTGAAATCACTGGTTTGAACAGCAGCTTGAACACTTAATGATCTTAGGCTGATGATGTGTTGTTCACTTTGACTGAGTATATTTCTTCTCTCGAATATAGATATATGCTCGATGAAATATATTTGCTCTTGTAAGCTTTGATTGACGATAATGAATATTGAATCGTTCATCTTCTTGTTCGTGTATGTCAGTATAAGTCTCTTAAGATCTGCAATGTCCTCTTGCATGGACTATTTATAACTTTGGAATAGATCCGTTATAAATATGTCCATTGGCTGGTTGGTGAGCAAAGATCCATTTTGATTGGTCGATTGACTTTCAAGATGCTAGATCCGGATTCTGCTCCTTATCTGAAGATCCTTGTCGGTTGGTATTCAAATACTTTATCCAATCAGTATTTAAATACTTATTTCAAATGGCGTTCTGACTTTAGTGAATAAAGTAGATTCCTTCACAATGGTCTTCAGTCCTGTTGGATAAGTGTATATTTCCTAACACTTTCAGCCTGTATGCTGTATCCAGCATAATACGATCTTATTGCTGTAGCTGTAGACTTCAACGATGTAGGCTATCTCTAGTGCTGTATGGAAGGATGATGTATGGAGATTCCAGCCAGTTTCCATACTTAGCGGTATTTCCAATCCTTTCGGTTTCTTGAGACAACTTGTTGTATGATGACTGGACTTGCTGTCTGTTGGCTATTGCTGTATGTTGATAATTATCAAAATAAGGTACATGATTGTTTATCCCAATACTGTGTAACGATTGTGCCCAGACCTATAGAAGACGAGGCAAATTTTAATACGATTTTTCTTAAGCCAATAGAAAAAGAAACGTAGAGAGGACGTAAGTGATTTGTTGAACCTCTATAAATCTTCGTCTCTTACTTTCAGTATTTTCATTTATCATTACTGAAGAAAATACAGATTTCATTAACTCCACTATTCAACCCCCCTTCTAGTGGAATTATTCACTCTTCAGTTAATACCGGAGCCGGTCTCTTTTTATTGGTCCAACCACCTAAGAGAAAAAGATCCGCAAATGGCTCTCCTAGATCAAATCGAAGGTAATGCTCTCAATCGTCCACCTTTCTTTGATGGCTCTAACTTTATGGCATGGAAAAAGATGATGGATATCTTCGTCCAAGCTTATGACATCGAGATATGGAAGGTCATTTCTCTTGGTCCTAAACTTGCCAGAAAGAAGACGGATCATTAAAAAAATTCGATGAATACAATGACGATTACTGGAGAAACACGCACATCAACTCTCGTCCTACTCAACTATTATACTGTGCTCTAAATCCTGAAGAACTTAATCGTATTTCTACATATAAAAGTGCTAAAGAAATATGGGAATTCTTGAAGTTACTCACGAAGGAACGACTCAGGTCAAAGAGAATAAAATCAACATGCACCTTCGTGACTATGAATTATTCTCTATGAAAGAGGATGAAACCATCACAATTATGTTGGATCGCTTCTCGGCTATAATTAATGGGCTTGTTTCATTAGGAAAACCTATTTCAAACAATGATAAGGCCAAGAAGATTCTCCGGTGTTTACCTCGTGAATGGGATGCCACTGTTGTGAATATATAATGGAGTCCAAAGATCTCAATAAATGGGAATTTAGTGCTCTTATCGGATCGCTTATTAATTACGAGATTGTGCTCAAATCAAGAGGATCCAAACCAAAGCCTCGTGAAAAAGTGGTTGCTTTCAGTCGATAGCGAAGTTGAGGATGAAAGGGTTGGAAGACAAACAAGATGAGGAACTTGCCTTATATGCTCGGAATTTCAAAAGATATAAAAATCTGATCCAGAAATGGTGAAACTTCATTGGTATAGACTCTAAGATGGAACAAAATAAAAATACATACGTTCCTACAAGGAAATTCGGTAACAATTGCCGAAAGTGCGGTTAACCCGGATATTATGCTAAAGAATGCCGAGTGACTACCTCCAAACCTCAAGTTGAAAAATACATAAAGAAGAAAATGTTAATCGCTTCTTGGAGTGATGACGAGGAGGAGCTTGAAGGATCCCTAGACGCAAATCTTGCTCTTATGGCTCTCAAATCAAAAAATACTATCGAGGTAATACCTAATCTCGATGAGGATGATCTCTTAGCTATTGACAATTCACATGAGTCTAATCATGATGGTGAGCTTTTAAGTGTGTGTGAATCATTAAATAATGAATATGATGAAATGGTGAAACTTAACTTGTCTTTAAAAATAAAAATAAAATCTTTAGAACTTGAAAATTCTAAACTTCTAAAGGAAGGCAAAAATGTTAAATTAGATCACACCTCTTGCCTTAATAATGAAAATAATTTGAAAATTGAGTTGTCTAAAACTCAAAAGGAATTAAAATATATAATGAACAAATTTGCACTTGGCAATGAAAAATTTGGAAGACTTTTATCCATTCAAAAATCTCCTTTGTTAAAACACGACCTTGGTTTCGATCCGTTCAAAAGAGAACCGTCTCTTATAAATCCTGAAAAAATCAAAGAAACTAGGAATCAAAATATCTTACCTCAACAAAGAGAGATTAATGATGAAAAAATAAAGTCTATTCTAAAGTAAGAACAATAAAAGTCGTACAAATTTGGATTCCTAACGGGACGACAATTCCAACTGATATTAGCATTATTAACTTTGGAGGACTAAAAAGGGCTTGGGTACCAAAACAACCAAAACAAACTATTTTTTAGGTACCAACTTCAAAGAAAAACAAATGGTACATAAATAGCGATTTCTCAAGGTATATGTGTGGCACCAAAGAGCTATTCAAAGACCTTGAAAATCAAGAACAAGGACACGTAACTTTTGGTGACAAAAAAAGGGAAAGATTATGGGCACCGGTAAGGTAGGTAAGGAACTGTCACCATCTATTAATTAACTCTTATTTGTTGAAGGTTTACATCATAATTTACTAAGTGTATATCATCTATGTGATGAAGGATTTAAACTTCTTTTTGAGGAAATGCGTTGTGCCGCATTCAAAAATAACAAAGATGCATTTATTGGTTTAATATGTGGAAATATTTATATAATTGACCTTTGTGATGAAGACTCCATCAACGAAAAATGCCTATGACCTTAGATTAAAATGCATTTTTATGGTATCGAAAATTAGGACATACGACCTTACCCATTATTTCAAAACTTTCTAGACATGATATAGATCGCGGTTTACCAAAATCGAAATTTGATCGAAAACATCTGTGTGAATCATGTATTAAAGGGAAACACACAAGAGAATCATTCAAACCCAAATTTGAAATCTCTACTTGTCGTACTCTTCCATATGGATTTGATTGGCCCATCTAGATATGCTAGCTTCAATGGTAAATTTCTAACTCACGAGGATGATACTTTTATGAAATTTTCTAAATGGTGCCGTTTGGTACAAAATGAGAAAATCTTATACACTTTTTATTCGAATCGATCATGGAGGAGAATTTGATTGCTCTCCCTTTTAAATATTGTGTGACAAATATGGAATTAATCACAACTTTTCAGATCCTGGAACTCCTCAACAAAACCGTTGAAGGAAAAAATGTCTAGAACTATGTTGAATGAATACATAAATCGAGTTCATCTTCATAGAGCTCAACTTAAAACTCGGTATGAAATTTGGAATGATAAAAGGCCAAATATTTCGTATTTTCATCCATTTGGCTGCAAAGTTTTTGTTCTAAACAACGGTAAAGAAAACCTGGATAAATTCGATTCGAAATCCGATTCAGGTATTTTTGTGGGATACTCTTTGAATAGCAAATCTTTTCGTGTTTACAACTTAAGAAAAAATAAAGTGGAAGAATCTATTCATGTTAAATTCGATGAAGCCATTTCACCCTCGAGAGAGGTAGATTCTTTTGATGATGCAGGTACTTCTGGATCCTTAGGACTCAAACGGAATAGAGAAAAATCATAAGGTTCATGAAGATGAGTTATGTATAGGATGGAGGCATATCAAAGACAATCCAAAAGATCTCATAATCGGGAATATTGAAGTTGGTGTTCAAACTCGAAGGAGAACTCTAGATTACTTGAATAATTTTGTCTTTGTATCCGAAGTGGAACCCCAAAATATTTCGGAATCTCTAAATGATGAAAATTGGATAATGGTAATACAAGAAAACATTCACAATTTGAGCAAAACAAAGTTTGGAATTTGGTTCCCGTACTAGAAAATAAAACTGTTATCGGAACTAGATGGGTTCGTAAAGTCAAGTGTGATGAAGATGGCTATCCAGTGATAAATCTCATCCTGTCGCCCAAGGCTATGATCAAGAATAAGGCCTAGTTTATGAAGAAAGTTTTGCTCCAGTAGCTCGTCTTGAAGCCATTCGCCTACTTTGCGCCTTTGCATCTCATAAAAAGATTATACTCTTTCAAATGGATGTGAAAAGTGCATTCTTAAGTTGTATAATTCAAGAAGAGATCTATGTCAAGCAACCTCCAGGTTTTGAGGATTACGAATTTCCAAACCACGTCTACAAGCTCAACAAAGCCCTCTATGGTTTGAAGCAAGCACCTCAAGCATGGTATGATCGTTTAAGTGATTTTCTAATTTCAAATGACTGCAAACGAGGTAACATAGATAACACACTTTTTGTGAAGACTGTAAATCAAGAGATTCTCGTCTGTCAAATCTATGTAGACGATATAGTTTTTGGAGCAACAAATGATTTCTTATGTCAAGATTTTGCAAAGCTATTGAAGGGAAGAGTTCGAGATGAGCATGATGGGAGAATTAACATTCTTCCTTGGACTTCAAATTAAAGGATACAAGAAAGGAATCTTTCCATAAATCTAAATACTCAAAGGATCTCCTCAAAAAGTTCAAAATGGGAAATAGCAAGGTTATTTCCCACACCAATATCATCTACTCTAAAGCTCGATAAAGATGAAAATAGAAAATCGGTTGATCAAAAACTTTTTCGAGGTATCATTGGTTCCCTGCTATACTTAACTACTTCTAGACCTGACATAATATTTGCTACTTATCTATGTGCTCATTTTCAAGCTAATTCTAAGGAATCACATCTTATTGCATGTAAATGAATTTTTCATTACCTGAATGGAATAATTGGACAGGTTTGTGGTATCCATCTTTCCTGGATTTTAACCTTATTGCTTATAGTGAAGCCGATTTTAGCGGATGTAAAATTCATAAAAAGAGCACAAGTGGAACGTGTTACTTTATCGGCTCATGCTTAATTCATGGGGTAGCAAGAAACAAACGAGTGTAGCTTTATCTACAGCCGGAGCTAAATATGTTGTTGCCGGTAGTTTTTGTGCGTAGGTTCTTTGGATTTAAAATAAACTTAGGGATACTTAATGAAAATATTCCCATTTTATGTGATAACACTAGGGCTATCAGTTTAGGTAAAAATATTACTTCGCACAGTCAAACTAAACATATCGATATTAGACATCATTTTCTTCGAGATCACGTTCAGAAGAAAAATATTTTGTTTAATTTTTGTTGGCACAAAAGATCAACTTGCTGATATAATTACAAAACCCCTAACCAAGGAATCTTTTAACAATATTCGTTTACAACTCGATATAGGACGCATCGACAATTTTTAAAAAATTATTTTTTCTAATATTGTTCTTATGAGAAAAATCGATACATGAATTTCTTTCCTAGACCTAGTGCACGCTACAGCCCGATAATAGTGCACGCTAAATAAGCCTACAGACCCAGCCTTTTTATTTGAACCGGATAGCGCAAGCTACCGCCCGATATAGTGAATGCTAATTAACATCTCATAAGAACCTGAAGCTTATGGATAGAGTACACTATTACATTTTTCCCACGATAGTACATGCTATATGAGTAAATCGCAGATGCTAACGTAACATCCAGAACACTTAAAATTAAAATCAGCTGATCTCCTTTGATTATTCTCCAAACCTAAAAAACACAGGCGATTGAACTTGCGAAAATCTCTCACAAAACCTTCAAATCAAACCAAAAAATCTTCAAACTCTCACAAAATGGCAAGCAGATCGAAGGCTCCAGCGAAGAAATCCTTAAAACGCCCCATAAATTCCAACTTCAATGTGGACCGATTCATTTCGTCCGTGGGTCAAAAGGTATATTCCGAAATCTTGCCACATGAACACGTTACCGATTGCTATTAATTTAATTTTGGTAGTTTGGATCGTCTGGGTGTTGAAATCCGACAGTTCTTCTCGTTGTTAGGGATTGATAGGTTTTCCGAATGTAAAGAGCCCGTTTATCCAAATTTAGTTAGAGAATTTTATGTAAATCTTCATATTAGTGAAAATGATTCATCTTCATCCATTGTTCTTCAAAGTTTGGTTGGTGGTATCATTGTGAAAGTTTCATCTGAGATTTTGAAATAATTATTTGCACTGTATGATGAAGGATTCATCTGTTCTGGAAAAACTCTTGAAGATGATGATGCTAGTTTAACTGAGTTGGATGTTCAAGAGTTTTTTAGCTCCAAAGCAGTTATTGAAATCACAGATGATGTTTTTGAAAATAATGATTTCGGTATTCAAATTCGCCTTCTACTGGTTGTGTCAACCAAGTGCTTAATGCCCAAAGTCAACACCCAATGCAAATTGGTTGGGGTTGATAAACATGTGGTTTATCGCATTCTGAATGATGATCAGGTGAATTTTGCGGCCATTGTGTTAAACCGGATTTAGGGTAAGGGTGATTTGTTTCGATCTAAGGACTATGCATCTCGTACAAGAAATGCCGGAATGCCTTTTGGTTCAATTCTTACAATCATTTTCATACAGTCATAAGGTTGATATGTCTAAAGAAGTTGTTCCGGTGTCATGGACATGAAATCTCTGACTCGACTCTTAAAGCAATGCACTATATCGAGACGATAAACTACAAGTGGGTTCTCTTTTCCTATCTTAGAGAGGATGACCAAGTTCGTCAAGGGACACGGTTTTCAACTCTTGAGGAAAGGATTACTCGAAGGGGTTTGGAAAGTCTAAGAGAACTCCAAACCGGGACATTCCATCGTAAACCACAATCCAAAGGAAAAAAGACTATGGTTGAAAAGTGTGTCGATCGGGAAGAGAATGATCTTATAGCTCGTATACGAAGTCTTCAAACCACTCAACTCGAAACCCGTGACGATCTATTAGGACCGAAGTCACGGAAGCCAAGGAAGATATTCGTTTGGTCAAGAACATTATGGAAAACTTCATCCGCTCGTTCCCATGCCCCACTTCCTCCTCTGACCAAAACCCTTAAACTCTCATATGTCGATTGCTTGTTAAGAACACTATTTTGAATCGTTTGTTTTGATGTTGTTTTGAAACTTGTCTGGAATTCGTTTTTGATACTTTAAGTTTGGGATATTGTTTTGATGTTGGTCTTGAATATTGTTGTGATGGTAGTTTATGCATATTGCTTTGATGCTTATTTTTTAATATTGATTTGATGCTTGGGTTCTAATATTGCTTTGATAATTATGCTGAAGGTGACTTGTATGTTGTTTCTAATATTTATGGTATATGACATTGTTTCCTCTTTAGTACAGGTTGGATCATTACACATCGGTCTATCATAGTATACCTAACATTTTCTAGCATTAGCTTGTAGCTTAAAAATAAGCTATAAGCTAAAAGTCGTAATTTTTGAATAGTTGAAAGGAAAGCTTCATTTGAGGGGGAGCTCTTTAATTTTTGCTTATGACCAAAAGGGGGATAAAAGGCTTAATTGATAAAACTTTTTAAAACCCTCCTGAAAAGCTACAAAACTCTATAACGAAATAGAACAAAACGTCAACTTTGATTCGAACATATTGTTTGTAAGGTTTTACAGGCATAACTTTGTAAATATTTTGTCATCATCAAAAAAGGGGAGATTGTTGAACAAAGTAATTATGATGGTGCATTCTGTCAAAACATTTAAAACATCAAGACTCAGTCAGACAACAAATGATGCAAACAAACGACTAATATTTCATCAAAGACCCAAAGTTTCCACAACAATGTTTCTAGCGCACGCTAAACATCTACGTTAGATCACGCTACTAAAGGCTACTTGGTTACTAATTTGAAACATGTAATGCACACTATTTGCCCTCCGAAATATATGAGTAGCACACGCTATGTATATATATAGCGCACGCTACCTGTTACTCAACAAGGACAGAAAGATCTACTAATCTCAGTTAGTGCACGCTACTAGGACATACAACATACGCTAGACGGACCAAGACAGTAGACTGATGATTTCAAGGAAATCAAAATAACGCACGCTGAGGCTTAGCTAGCGCATGCTATATATTACTTCGTTCAGGACAATGAGTTCTGGAAATCAAAAAAAGAAGCAAGTAATGCACGCTACTCTGTCTATTAGCGCACGCTAATCTACATGGCAGACTACTTCAGAGAAATGAATAACGCATGCTACGACACAAAGATAGTGCATGCTAAATGAAGAATTTTTCAAAATTGATCAACTAACAGTTAGCGGACGCTAACTGATATACAGAGTGCAAGCTAAAGTCAAAATCATACGGTTGTTGAGATGACTGTTGCACAACTTTTGGAATGCGTAAAAATAACATGTATTGTCAAAGAGCACGCGAAAGAAAGTCTTAGAGCACGCTAATATCACCATGTAGTAACAGCTAATAAGGCTTGAAGGCCTATAAGTACCAAACCATTTGGTATGGATGAGATACACAACTTCAGGCAAACATATACAAACTGAGCTCTGATTATTTGCTATATATTCGCTATCTAAGTTGTGACAAGAAATATGCGAGCGTTGTTCATATATTGTATTATCTCTTATACTTTATATCTTCCTTGATGGGTGTGTTTGAGTGTTGCATCACTACTTCACGAGCTTAAGAGAAACGAATCAAGACTTTTAATCCAGTGTTTTTAGGAACGTTGATCCAGCATTATTATGATTAAATTCTGACAGTCGTGAGGATTATCTAGTTCCAATAGAACACTAGAGATAAAATTATTACCGAGTGTTTGGTTGTACTTAGACCAATCGAAGTCAAGATGTGGAACGGTTGTTCCCGGACCTATAGAAGACGAGGCAAAGTTGAGTGTGGTTTTTTTAGCCAATTGAAAAATAAATACAAAAAGGACGTTAGCGGTTTGCTGAACCTCTATAAATCTTCATCTCTATTACTTTCATTATTTTCGTTTATCATTACCGAAGAAAATACAAATTTTATTAACTCCACGATTCAACCCCCCTTCTAGTAGAATTATTCACTCTTCACCTTTTAAATACTTAAGTATTCGTTTGGCTGTGGTGAAGTGTCACTCTTTAGGTGCTACCTGATACCGAGCACACACACCTACAGCAAATTGGATATTGGGCCTGCTGGCTGTTAGGTACAGGAGTGAGCCTATAAGCTTTCTATAGAGAGATTGATCAACCGGGTTTCCAGCTTCGTCAACACTTATCTATGTGGAAGTGATCATGGGACGATGATTTGGAGTTCTTCATCCCGAATTTATTGAGAAGCTCCTTGCCGTATTTCTCTTGGTTGATAAATATACCTGTAAAAGTTGTTTTACATACAATCTTAAGAAATAACTAAGTTCTCCCATCATACTCATTTCAAATTTACATTGAATGAGATGAGAGAACCTTCGACATAAATCAAGGTTAGTTGAACCAAAAATAATATAATCTACATATATTTTAACCATAAGGATATTGTCACCTTCTTGAATTTTGAAAAGGATTTTGTCGACTGCACCTTCTCAAATCCATTGTTGATCAGATATAGTGACAAGGTTTCGTACCAGTCCCTAGGTGCTTGTTTGAGTCTGTACAGCCTTCAGTGTAAGCAAAACCTGGAGGTTGTTCAACATAGACTTCTTCGGCAAGGTCTCGATTCAGGAATGTGCTCTTAACAAAAATATGATGAACAATAAAGTTCTTGTAAGCTGTAAACGCTAGGAATACCCTGATGGCTTCTAGTCGAGCTATAAGGGCAAAGGTTCATCATAGTGGATTACCTCTTCTTGTTTATATCCTTGGGCACTAGTCTAGATTTGTTTCTGAAAATAAATCCATTTTCATCCTTTTTATTTCGGAATACCCATTTGGTTCCTATGACTACCTGATGTGTTGGTCTAGGAACTAGGTACCAAACTTTGTTCCGTTCAAAACCATTGAGCTCTTCTTCCATCAAAGTGATTCAGTGAGCGTTCTTTAGAGCCTCATTGGTCAAAATGGGTTCAAGTGGGCTAAGAATACAGCTAGAGTGCACATAGCAAGTCATACAGGGAATTGAGACTTCTCAGAATTTGTCTCTTCCTGTGCATAGAGTACATTGCCTTATGTACTATGTAGTTTTGTACGTGTGGTCACACCGGCATCGATATCTCCAATTATCAACTCCTGGGTGTGATCTCTCAACACCTCCTATCTGGTTCCAGTTCGGCATCCCAAGCTGTAACCTATTGAGATGTAGCCTCAACTTCAGCTTCTATACTATCAGCTTCGACTGCTTCTGTTCTTAAGTGGCGGGTTTGATTTCTAGCTCCACACCCCTATTTTATTGGAGTTTTAGGGTCATTAATCGAGAGTGTCTGGATGTTATGGGTTAGGTCTTCTACTCATGTAGGATCATAATGGGGTTCATCAAATACTATGTGGACAGATTCCTTTATTGTCAGCATCCATTTGATAAATATCCTTAATGCTTTGCTAACTGAGGTGTATCCAATGAAAATACCTTCATCCACTTCTTGTCAAAGGTCTCCAGTTTATCCTTCCCATGGTTGAGCACGTAACACCTGCATCCAAAGATGTGAAAGTATGTAACCATTGGAGTTTTGTTATTCCATACGTCATATGCTATTTTGTTGTGATGCTTGTTGATGAAACAACGGTTTTGTGTATAACATATTGTATTTGTTGATTCTCCTCAAAAATGCTGCGACAACTTGCTTGCGGCTAACATGGTCATTGTTGCTTCTTTCAGCATCCTATTCTTACGCTCGGCTACACCATTCTGTTGAGAAGTCCAGGTTGATGAGTATTCGTGTTGTATGCCATTGTCCGCACAGTATTGCTCTATGAAGTGATCTGTGAATTCTGTACATCTATCGGAACGAATGGACATAATACTCAGCCCATTCTCATTTTGCAGCTTTATCAGGTGTTCTGGCAGCTTTGTGATAGTTTCTTTCTTCTTGTTCAGGAAGATGGTCCAAGCATACCTGAAAAAATCATCAACAATAACAAAACAGTATTTCTTACCTCCCAGATTGACAGGGTCTACAGGACCATAGAGATCCATATGTAGCAAATTCAGGACCCTATAGGTGGAGAGATATGACTTGATCTTTAGGGTGGTCTTAACTTGCTTGCCTTTCTGATAGGGTTGAAAAAACACTATTTTTATGAAATGAAACATCGGGAAAGCCTCTGACCATTCGTGTAACACCCCAAACTAGGCGGATATTACAGTGCTGTGGACCCCCGATTGGGACCCACCAGGCGAATGAAAATTAATGACTTAAATAATATAATTGTAGTACCGAACCACATTATATCATTAAACTACTCCGATGAGGAGTTTCATTACAACACACTCAAGATAATACTGAATACATGTATTTTTTATATGAAGATAAAATATACAAATCGGAATAAAATGAGTATTCAAACGGAAGTCTGCAGCGGAAATAAAAATGAAGAAAACATGAAGACTGAAAGGACTGGGGCCCCCTAGTAGTATCACTGGCACTCCTCGCCGTCAACGTTCTCTTCCCGTGCCTTAGCCTTGCCATGACCTGAAAACAACATCCCCCAACGGGGTGAGTTACACAGAACAATAATCCTCAAGGGTTGAATATACACAATCATGATATATCTTAATTATGAAATTAAGGTGAAGAGGGGCATCATAGTACACCCGTAATGGTATGTGCATGTGCACAAGACGAGTGAGCGGACACACCCGTCCTTGTACCTAATTAGTGTCACGGAGGTACGTTACCGTGTGCACAGTCCATTGTGTCGGTGAACCCGAACACATAACCATCATATGCCCGTCTAAAAATCCCACACATCACCACCCGGCCACGCAATACAAACCCAGAAGGTCACATGAACGAGAATGACCATAATGAATATTAATGAATAACAATCCGACAAAGTCAAGAATGACTCACCGAGCTGAAATAATAGTGAAGTGAATGATAGCTCAATGAAATGATTGGAACTGTCGTTTCTCGTGAATGAAGTGATTATTCGACAATTACAAGTCTCAATACAGTTAATACATTATGAAGGAATTATGATTATGACTGAACAACAACGAAAGGAATGAATATCCTTTTAACCGAGTAAGAATTAACTTACTCAATACCGGTGAAGAATGTCCTTCCTCGAACAAACGTCCTACAATGAGATGCCGGTCGCTCGAACAACCTTGAATAACACAATTACCAACAATCCGCTCAATAAATGAACCAATCACGATTATAACTAACTCAAAATGTCGATACGACTAAACCAAGTTCATTGGGGCATTATGACAAACACGTTGTAAACAATCTTCGATTGTTTACAATCAACCCTCAATTATATCGATACCAACTTCCAAGGAGTTATATAATCCAACAAAAACATCTTCAATACCATCAATAATCCAATATGAATATCCAATTCGAGGTTTCAACAACATCTAATCGAAACCCCCCAAATCCACATCAATATTCAAAGTGTTCTACAAAAAATTCTTCAATAATCCGATAAATATTCATACCAACTCACAATCATATGTATATCTCTTCATATAACATGATTATAACATCCCAAAACATCATATTCCATCATAGAATCGAAATCTAGGGTGTTGAAGAATATTACCTTTGAAGATCCAAACACTTTGATCCGGTGAAATCGTGTTAAATCGACTATCCAAGCTTCCCAACCGAATGAAGATGATGAAAAACGAACACCCAAGTGATTGATGATGAAAAATCTCTCCCTCAAACTCTCTCTCTCGGATACAAGGTGAAGAAATGATAAAATTGAACTCAAAGTCTCGTCCAAGACCTTAAGTACTGCCATGGTTACGGCTGTAACTCAGCCTACTTATGGCCGTAACATCCCAAGTCAACGGCCTTACGACCGTAACCAGCCATCTCATACGGGCGTAACTCACCCTTGTCCCAAACATCTACCGACAGACATACGGCCGTACCGCACATGCCTTACGGGCGTAACTAGACTGTTACGGCCGTACTCGGCAAGACTTACTGGTGTATGACACCTATGTCGAAACTGACCGGGCACCCTGCTCGAAACGTACGGCCGTAACCGACCAAGCCTTACGGCCGTACCTGTCTCATCTTACGGCCGTATGACGCAACCCTTACGGCCGTAAGCCCTCTTCGTCCGACATTTCCTGAAAACCACGAACAAATATTACGGCCGTAGTCTGCCTACCTTACAGCCGTATCTCACCTTCGGCCAAAACAACCTTAAGCCAATGAATGCATGTTAAGGCCGTAATACATGATTAGTTACGGCCGTAACTCATTGCTGGAAGTGAGAAAAATGCGACAACTCCGTCTACTCGCTACAAACGGTGAATGATCCGATATACAATACTTATATGAATGTAATTAAGTCCAATAACATGTTATATTACTCTCGTCTCGATCCTAAAACGGAGATGAATGACAATCGGTAACTGATACACGGTTACAATATGCCAACGATGAACACAAATGAATGAATCATGAATGATGAGTGATTATTAATGAGTGAAAATTATAGAGTGACAATTACTGACTGATAATTACTGAATGATAATGAATGGATTACAACCCGGTATTACATATTCCCCCCTTAAAAAGAGTTTCTTCCTCGAAACTAAGGGTCAAACAGCTCGGGATAACCCCCCCGCATGCTATCCTCGGTTTCCCAAGTAGCCTCTTCGACTCCGTGTCTAGACCACTGAATCATGACCAAAGGAATCGTCTTGTTCCTCAACTGTTTGATTCGCCACTCTAAAACTCATATAGAACGCTCCTCATACGAATGATCATCCGCGATCTCGATTTCGTCGAACCGAAGTATGTGACTCGGGTCAGAAACATACTTCCGCAACTGAGAGACGTGAAACATATTATGAACTCGGCTCAACGCCGGAGGTAAGGCCAATCGATAAGCTAGCTCGCCTACTCGATCTAAAACCTCAAACGGTCCAATGAATCTCGGACTCAACTTTCCCCGCTTCCCAAAACGGAAGATACCTCGACTCGGGGATACCTTGACCAAAACGTGGTCATATGTCTCGAACTCTAATGGTCGACGACGATTATCTGCGTATGATTTCTGTCGACTCTGAGCGGTTAACAAATGACTCCTGATCAAAGCTACCTTCTCACGGGCCGCTATAAGCATGTCGGGTTCGGTGCTGATTGATTCTGATAAGTCATCCCAACACAAAGGAGATCGACAATGACGACCGTACAAGGCCTCGTAAGGTGCCATCTTAATCGAAGCATGCCAACTATTATTGTATGTGAACTCGATCAACGGTAGTTGGGCTTCCCAATCGTCCTTCCAATCGAGAACACATGCCCTCAACATGTCCTCCAATGTCTGAATAGTCCTCTCTGATTATCCGTTGGACTGAGGATGAAAAGTTGTGCTGAGATTAAGCTGAGTTCCCATAGCACGATGAACTGATTTCCAAAAATGTGACATGAATCGCCCGTCACAATCAGAAACGATACTCTTAGGAGTACCGTGCGGTCTCACTATCTCTTTGATGAACAACTGGGCAAGTCTCTCGGGACCCCACATGTCCTTAATCTCAAGGAAAAGAGCTGACTTAGTTAAGCGGTCCACAATTACCCAAATTGTATCCATGCCACGACAACTCGTCAGCAAACTCGTGATGAAGTCCATCGAAATATCTTCCCACTTCCACTCTGGAATAGGGAGCGGTTTCAGCATACCCGCCGGTCGCTGATGTCCTATCTTGACTTGCTGACAGGTTAAGCATCTTGAAACAAATTCTGCGACTTCTCGCTTCATATTACTCCACCATTAATTTTGTTTCAAATCTTTGTACATCTTGCTAGACCCCGGATGAATGGAATATGGGGTAGCATGAGCTTCTCTCAAAATTGAGTTTTTCAACTCGTCATTAGTCGGAACGCATAACCGATTCTTAAATCTCAAAAGTCTATCCTCGTGGACCACAAATCCAGGGGCTTTCCCCTGAATCACATCCTCCCGGATGCACGACAAAAATGGGTCTGAACCCTGATTCTCTGTGATTGGCTCCTCAAGTGGCGATGAAATCTCCAACATGCAAAGTTGCCCTTGCACTCGCTGTAACCAGACCTCAATCTCGGGTCGAAGGAATTCCTGCTGAAGCTCCTTCTGAACTATTAAACAAGCAAGCATTTGCTCCTGAATAGAGTTACGACTTAAGACATCGGCGACCACGTTCACCTTGCCCGGGTGGTACAGGATCTCAATATTATAATATTTGATTAGTTCCAACCACCGCCTGTGTCGCATATTTAACTCCTTCTGAGTAAATATATACTTCAAACTCTTATGATCGGTGAATATATGACAGGTAACGCCATAAATATAATGGCGCCAAATCTTCAATGCGAACACCACGGCTACTAGCTCTAGGTCATGGGTCGGATAATTAACCTCGTAAGGTCTCAATTTCCGTGAAGCATAGGCAATAACTTTCCCGTTCTGCATTAATACACATCCAAGACCGTGTCCGGACGCGTCACTATAAACCACGAATCCCTCCGTCCCTTGCGGCAAGGAAAGGACAGATGCTGAAATTAACCGGCTCTTGAGTTCCTCAAAACTCTGTTGGCACGCGTCGGACCACGTGTATTTCTTATCCTTCCGTACAAGGTTCGTCATGGGTTGAGCAATTTTAGAAAATCCTTCAAAAAATCGCCGATAATAACCAGCTAATACGAGGAAACTTCGGATTTCCTTAACATTCTTCGGAGGTTGCCAATCTCGGATAGCCTCCGTCTTCTGAGGGTCGACACGAACTCCATCTGATGAAATTACATCTCCGAGAAACGTCACTTCGGACATCTAGAACTCACATTTGGAAAACTTTCCATAAAGTTGTTGTGGTCTCAACACGTTGAGAACCTGATGAAGGTGAAACTCGTGCTCTTCTCGGTCACGAGAATAAATTAAAATGTCATCAATGAAGACAACCACGAAATGATCCAAATAGTCGATAAAAACCCGATTCATTAACTCCATGAATACCACAGGTGCATTAGTTAACCCAAACGGCATTACCAAGAACTCATAATGACCATAGCATGTTCCAAACACCGTCCTCGCGATATCCAACTCTCGAATTCGCAACTGATGATATCCAGATCTCAAGTCGATCTTGGAAAATACTGAAGCTCCCTAAAGTTGATCTAAGAGATCATCAATACGGGGTAGAGGATACTTATTCTTGATCGTCACCCTGTTCAACTCCCGATAATCAATACACAAACGAAATGAACCGTCCTTCTTCTTGACAAATAACACTGGTGCTCCCCACGGGGACGCACTCGGTCGGATATAACCTTTCTCGAACAATTCCTCCAGTTGATTCTTCAACTCCTGCATTTCGGTCGGGGCCATCCGATATGGTGCCTTCGATATTGGAGACGTACCAGGCTCCAACTCAATCGTGAATTCCACATCTCTCTGTGGAGGTAAACCAGGTAACTTGTCTGGAAATACATCGACATATTCTCTCACTACCGGAATATCTGCCAACATTATTGATGATTTCTCGGTCTTGGTCATATAGAACCAATAACCAACACAACCCTGACTGAGTAATTTCACTGCTTTCATCAAGTTGATGACTCTCCCGGAACAATTGGGATTACCTCCCTGAAAAACACAGTAAATTGTACTGTAGTCATTCAACATAGGCTATGTCGGTAACTTTGATCTTTCCTACAAGCAGGGTTTCTTTACCTATTGTTCTTCCTTTGGACTTGTCACCGAATTGCACCCTTGGACAATGACCTTCTACATAATCTGACAGCTTGCTGATATATCTCCTGTCATGTGGCGAGAACATCCGCTATAAAAATACCAGATGTCCTTCTCCTTGATATCCAGTAATCAAAAGATTAAGTAGATTTAGGTCCCCTTTGATTTTTAGGTCCATAGTTGTTAGTGCCTTTAGGTACCTGTCAGTAATTGGTTTGTGTATGTTACATTTGGTCCTGTTTTGCGAGATTTACATGGGGCAGGCACGTAATCGATGTAAGCCTTATTATTATGCATGTAAAAATCTAGTGTTTTGGCTCCACTATGATTGCCAGTTCGGAGGAGGCACCATTTTCATTGGCCTCAGTGCTGGCCTCAGTGCGCGGCTGCCTGCTTTCTGGACGGATACATGGATTCCTGTACCCAGTATCTAGGTGCACTGTACTATTGATAGTACTGCGGTGCATATCATTGATACTTATGTACAACCTTCTTTCTAGCTGGATGCTGATGATATTGGTATGCTCGGGAGAATACTGTTGATGATTAGCATTGCGTCTTACATATATATGAGGCTGGGGTTTCTGCTGCTTATGATATGAACTTGATGGCGGAATCACAACCTTTGCTGTCCGAGATGGGGTAGATGTGACCATTATGGGACTCGGAGCTTCTTCGGGTTCCAGAATGGGTTCCACTCCCTTGACAAACACCATACTATGTTTGCTCTTGTAGGAGAACGAGTCATATCCTAAGCCATGTTTATCGTGGGCGTGCCAAGTGCTTAGAATGTCTTCCATCCTCCTTGATGATTTCTCAAAGTATTTAAGGATGGTCTCGAGTTATCTATCTCTTTTCTCGAGAATTTGTATCTTATCTTCTAACAAAGCATAATCATTTATCTTGTAATTATTATGAGTTTTTACCTCATTCAGTTCCGTTGCAAGTTGATGGTTGCTTTCCATGAGATTTTGTGGGTTATTTTGCTGTTTTCACAGTCTAAAGACATGCTTTCATATTATTTTTTAGCAGATCATTTTCATCCTTCAGCTCTAAATTTGAAAGGGTGAGCTATATTTTTCCTATTACAGCATCTCATGGGCTTTCTGAATGGTTCTAAACCCATTCATCATATTTTCAAAAGTATGTGATGCATTGATAGGAATAGTTAAGGTTGAGCTTACCTCATCATTGCTGTCTTCATCATCCTCTTCTTCCTTAGCCATAAAGCACATATATGCTTTATCTTCTCTCTCATCATCAGAGGAGTTCCTATTCGTGATTGCCTGAAGCCACTCCTCGATCTTGGTTGATGCGGATGAGGCTTCTGATTCTGCGATCAGGGTCTGTATAGTTTACTGGTTTCCTGCAATTGTAAAACAAGTTAGAATCTACAAACGAAGGTGATTCAGAACTCACCCTGTTAAATGGCTTGGGCCTGTGTGGGGCCTTTCTAGATTCTTGATGAACTTGCGGAATTTATGCAGGAGTAGAGCCATCTCGTCTTGCGACAGGATGTCATTGTCGCTGTATGCTGCCTTACATATGGATTTGGATGAGCTGCGTGCAGATCTATGTCTCCTGTCAGATACATCAGCCAACGCTGTAGTCTTGGCAGGTGACTCTTCTGCCTTCTCTTTCCTGTCAATGTCATACTAAAAAGAATTGAGGTCAGAGAAGAGATAAAAATATATCATTTAGATTACAAGCACACGCATAGTTGTGGTCTTAATATACCATTGGGCAAGGAGTGATCTAAGGATTTTCAGATTTTATCCTTTTGGGTATACACTTTACCCAATGCTTCAAGTTAACTGACAATTTCAGTAAATTTGAGGTCAAGCTACTCAAGCGTTTTGGAAGTTTTCATTTCAAAAGATTCGAGTGCTGAGTTAGTTTAGAAATTTTATTTTCTTTTGAGAGTTCAGTTCCCTCACAAATTAGCTTGAGTTTCTCCCAGATTTCTAAAATTACAGCGAGAGTTACCGATACGAATTGTAAAAATTTTGGAGCTCTACTCTCAAGTTTTGAGAGTTTAGTTCCCTCACAAATTAGCTTGAGTTTCTCCCAGATTTCTAAAATTACAGCGAGAGTTACCGATACGAATTGTAAAAATTTTGGAGCTCTACTCTCAAGTTTAGTCGAGTAAATGATAAATATGTAATTATGAATACATATCACGCATTATCAGGGTATACGAAAGTTGTGTTTCAAATTAGAAGCCATTTGGAGGTCGTTTGACCCATTTTGGATCAAAAATGGGAAGGTTATACACTTTTTTCAAAAAAAAAGTGTTTGGGGTGAAAACATAATTTTTAGAACATTCTTAAAAGCTTAGGGGTCAATCTTGAATACTTTTGAACATGACTTGGGATCAATTTATGAAGTACCAAAAAATATAATCTTAATTGAAGATTTAGAAAACCTCAATCAAGTCCAAATTTATTTCTAGTTCCCAAAAGCATAGCCCTAAACCTTCAAAAAATTATGTCTTCCAAACCAAAACTTTCTACGGCCACATAATTGTCGTTTTTGTAACACGCCAGACTAGGCGGATATTACAGTGCCGTGGACCCCCGACTGGGACCCACCAGGCGAATGAAAATGAATGAATTACACAGGGTGAATGTAGTACCGAACCACATTACAACATTAATTACTCCGATGAGGAGTTTCATACAACACACCCAGGATAATACAGAATACATGTATATTTTATATGAAGATAAAATACACAACACTGAATGAAACGGAGTAACCAAGTGAAAATCTGCAGCAGAAAATAAATGACAACAATAGGAATGACTGAAAGGATTGGGGCCCCCTACTAGTATCACTGGGACTCCTCGCCGTCAATATGCTATTCCCGTGCTTTTGCCTTGCCATGACCTGAAAAAAAATCCCCAAACGGGGTCAGTTACACAGAACAACAATCCTCAAGAGCTGAATAAATACAATCATATATATATGTTGTATAAACCACCAGTTCGATCAAAAAGAATCAGTTAGATTATAACCCAATCTTGTTGAAAACATACGCAATCAAACATGCTGTATGAATCAACTAACAGTACGGCTCAAAGGGTGGCGCCACACTACGCCCGAGATGGATATGTGTCCGTGCACAAGCCACCAACGAGTATCGATCGAATACACATGTGGTCTTGTACCTAATCAGTCTCACGAGGCATATGACTCGTGTGCACAGTCCAATGTGAGGCCAACAACCAACACACGACTTAAATGTGCCCGATATGAAAATCATACACATACCAACCGGCACGCCAGTATGACCCGGAATGCCACGATATAACAAAAGTGACATCAAAAATGAATAATGACTCACCGAGATGGAATGATAGTGAAATGAATGACAGTTCAATGAAATGATTGGAACCGTCGTTCCTTGTTACTGAAGTGATTAATTGACAATAACAAGTTTTGATACGGTTAATACAATGATGAATGAGTTATGATTATGAATGAACAACAACAAAAGGAATGAATATCCTTTTAACCGAGTAAGAATTAACGTACTCAATACCGATGAAGAATGTCCTTCCGCGAACAAACGTCCTAAATGAAGTGTCGGTCGCTCGAACAACCTTGAATAACACAATTACCAACAATCCGCTCAATAAACGAATCAAACACAATTATAACGAACTCAAGGCGTCAAAATGACTAAACCAAGTTCATTGGGGCATTATATCGAACACTTTGTGGCCAACTTCGATTGTTCATAATCAAATTTTAAAAATACCAACATCAAATCCCCAAGAAGTGTTTCAAACCAACAAAACATCTTCAATATGATCAATAATCCGTTATGAATATTCAAAAGCGTGATTACAACGACAATTAATCGAAAACCCCCAAATCCAACTTAATATTCAAAGTGTTCTTGAATAATCCTTCAATAATCCAATGAATAATCATACATATTCATAATCATGCGTACATCACTTCATACAACATGATTTTAACGGCTAAAATATCATATCTCAATACAAAATCGAAATCCAAGATGTTGAAGAATATTACCTTTGAAGATCCAAACACTTCGATCCGATGAAAACGTGTAAAATCGACTATCCAAGCTTCCCAACGAATCAAGATGATGAAATCCGAACACACAAGTGATTGATGATGACAAAATATCTCCCTCAAGCTCTCTCTCTCGGACAAGATGAAGGAAATGAGAAAAATGAGGAAAAGTCCCGTCCAAGACATATATAAACTGCCGGAAGTTACAGCCGTAACTCGGCCTTCTTACGGCCGTAACATTCCAGTTCAACGGCCTTACGGCCGTAACCGGCCAACTCGTACGGCCGTAACTCGGCTTCGTCCAAAAACCTGCCGACAGCCTTACGGCCGTATCCGTCCTGACTTACGGGCGTAACTCGCCCTCGTCTAAAACATCTGCCGACATCCTTACGGCCGTACCCGCACACCTTACGGGTGTAACTCGAATGATACGATCGTATCCGGCCAAACTTACGGGCGTAAGCCCCCTTCGTCGAAAATGACCAGGCACCCTGCCTGTAACGTACGGCCGTATCCGGCCAAGCCTTACGGCCGTACCTTCCTCGTCTTACGGCCGTATGCCGCAACCCTTACGGCTGTAAGTCCCTCTCGTCCGACACATCTAGAAAAACACGAACACTCCTTACGGCCGTATTCTACCCCTCTTACGGCCGTAACTCGCCCTTCGGCCAAAAACACCCGGACACCCTGCTCGACTCGTACGGCCGTAACCGGCCAAGCCTTACGGCCGTACCTGCTCAACTTACGGCCGTATGCCTCAACCTTACGGCCGTAAGTCCCGTTCGTCCATAATGTCCTGAAACCAATGAACACCTGTTACGGCCGTAACTTACCATTCTTACGGCCGTAACTCGTTGCTGGACAAGATGAAAATCCGACAACTCCGATTCCTCTCTACGATTGATGAATGATCCGACATCCCATACGTATGTGAAAGTGAACAAGTCCAAAGATGAAGCTTCCAGCACAAGACTACCAATCACAATGATAATGATAATGCTCCCGTCTCAATCCATAAACGGAGATGAAATGACGATCGGTAACTGATACATGGATACAACACGCCCACAATGAACGCAAATGAATGAATCATGAATGATGAATGACTATTAATGAGTGAAAAAATTACTGAGTGACAATTACTGACTGATAATTACTGAATGATAATGAATGCATTACGACCGGGTATTACAGTTTTAACTTTTAAATCGACTCACATAGCTGGAATTACCACATCCATTTTACGAAATCATCAATTTTCATCAAGCTTGTCAAATCATTGTCATTACTTTTAAAAAACATCATAGTATAACATCAAAATGTAAGATAATACATAAAGCATGATCAAGGCACTTGTCTGGTATTCTAACAAACACAAAATTCGATTGACAAGAAAATGGAATGGGCAATTTTCAAGATTTTCAACCTAGAATGGATAATATTATAAAATTACTTCGAGAGTTATAGTTACGAATTTGATAAATTTTGGAACTCTACTCTCAAGTTTAGTCGATTAAATGGTAAATATGTAAATATGAATATATATATATATATATATATCATACATTGTCAGGGTATAAGAAAGTTGTGTTTTGAATTAGGAGCCATTTGGATGTCGTTTGGCTCATTTTGGATCAAAAATGGGAAGGTTGTGTATTTTTTAAAAATTATAAACGTGTTTGGGGTCAAAACATAATTTTTAAAACTTTTTTAAAAGTTTAGGGGTTAATCTAGAATAGTTATGAACTTGGTTTGGGGTCAAATTGTAATATCCGACTGTAACTTTTCATTTTTTTTTTCTGTCGTTGTATTATTTGGATAATCTGATTATTAGAAATCGTTGCATTTAGTTTTATGTTGAGGTATTATAGATTTGAATATCATATCGTTGTTATTTCATATGTGATGATTCGATGTTATTAGAGTGTTGCATTTTCGGATTTTTGTTAATGTAGCGTACGCTACACAGTATTATTAACGTACGCTAAACATGTGACTTAGCGTGCGTAAAGGTTTCCTCTGTTGCGTACGCTAAGAGGGAATCTGGCAGCAGTTGACTTCAGCACGTGAACCCTTTTAACCGGTAGCATGCATGAGATCTCAATCTGAGCTGGCGTGTCGGTGAGAATCTACTTTTATTAGCGTGCGTAACCCATTTCTCGTTAGCGTGCGCTAACGGCCTAAGATAATTCAAGACAGTAGCCACTGTAAGCCGCTTACGTACGTAATATCGACCGGATAGCGTACGTAAGGGCATTAGCGTACGCTAAACTGTCCTGATAGCGTGCGCTAAGTCTGCACAGTCTATTTATAGGACCAGCCTGTTTATTCATTTCTTCACGACCCAAACCGAATTTCTCTCTTCACATATCATCCCTCCGCACTCTAAAAACGATATAAACCTTCATCAACTTGTTTCTAAGCCTTGAATCTCGGAGTGGAGCTCATTTTCTTGGAGATTTGGAGTTGTTTTTAAGCTTGGAATATATTCTCTCATAGCATTGAAGTTATTCTTCATTTCTGGAGGTTGGTGTGTTTTCTTCTCTGCATTATTTTCTTATGTTGATTATTAATGTCGAAATATACTTCACCTAGAGTAGATTAAGCAAGTAAAACATGGTTATAATTAAACTCTTTAAGCATTTTTGATGAATATGATAATAAGGGTTTGAGATGGAGGTGTTCTTGATGATATAGTGATTTTAATCATGTTGTAGTTGTCATCACTCACCTTACGGGAATTTAGCTCGGAGAACGTTGATGGATCGGTTAGCTTCTTCATAATCGGATTTCATCAAGAACTTAATACCATAAAGTGATTAAACACCATTTTAAGTATTTATTTACCTTGAGAAGAACTTGATGATGTTAAATATGAGATTAGATGATCTAGTTCGAAACCTTAGAAGCTTTAACGAGATCATATTTGTTCGGTTTCACAAGTCCTTGAAGATTGATAAAGGTTTTGATAATTATAACAATAACTTTTCATCAATCTATTGTGTTGATAACGTAGAGTGTGGTTCATCATCATGCTAAGTAGATTGTGTTCTTAAGTAGATGATCTTTGGTTATGAATGATACTATCATGGTAGATTGAGTATCAAATTCTTTATGACTATCCTTTTTGTAATAAGAGATGTTGAAGAACATGAGAATTTGATTTAAACCAATTTTATTGACAAATTGAAGATGTTATTGTTCATGGAATAACAAGAGAATTTCAAGACACTTTTGGTATGATGATCAGATTTTGGAAGATGAATTAGTTGTTTTGAAACCTTTCATTAATCGTTAAGGTTTTCATCACGGGGGGGGAATTGTTCGAGTAGGTTGCGGGCGTCGTTTCCTACGAATTGATATTAATATTATGTGAATATATTATTGAATGAATTACGTTTCATTCAAGGTTGCTCGTTCGATTGAGTGTTTAACTGAGGATACCTTCCGTTTGATCATTTGGAGAAGGGCTATCTTTCACTTACGGATTTGAGGCAAGTTATCTTGCTTGGTTATAATGATGATTAGATTCTTCTGATGGTTATATCTTTCATATGTATGAATTGTTCATGAAATGTTTGTCGTGATTTGATATTTGTCCCTGACGTTATTCCGTCTTCTTCATGGGATGCATTCCCAAGTACGTCGTTTTGAATCATTGATCTCGTTGGTCTTATTTTTCACTTCGGTGAGTTTTTCTTGATCCTTAATCGGATGTGTGATTTGTTGAATTCGTTGTCATGTTGTATCGTGACATATCCGGAATCATATCTGCGTTCGATTGGTTATTGTGTAGGATTTTTAGCCGTGCACATATAGTCATCGGCGGATATTATTCCGCGTTGGACTGTGCACACGGGACGTAGTTTCGTGAGGCTAATTAGGTACATTGTCCTACGTATATTCGGATTCCATATACGGGCGGACATGTGCACGGACACATTCGGATCGGGCGTCTTGTGATGTCCATCTTTGAGCCATACCATAAATCGTCCATAGTATTGGATGCTTGTGATATTCGTTTCATACGCGAGGGGTATGATTGACGATCGGAATGATTTCTTTGAAATCTATATATGAATTGTATATGTCGAAGAATTGATTATCATGTATATCGACCTGTGTTGGGCGAAATACTTGTATTGTATTTTAGGTCGAGGCAAGGGCAAGGCACGGGAAGAGCATGTCGACGGCGAAGGATTCGGAGGATACTAGTTCGGGGCCCCTCATCTTTGTTGTCCGGTTATGTTAAACCGTGTTGTGTTATTTCTGTTTCATTTAAATTACTATTTGGTTGTATTTGGTATTTGAAGTATTTTCCATCTCCATATGGTTTATACTTGTTTATGGATCTGTGTATTGTAAGGCCGTTGGCCATATTTTGATAAACTCCTAAACGGAGTAATGACTAGTCGTTGTGGTTCGGTATCACAAATAATATTTATTTAATTTGTTATGGATATCGCCTGGTGAGTCCCAGTGTGGGATTCACGGCACTGTAATAGCCGCTTTGGGGTGTTACAGAAGATGGTATCAAAGAGTCGTTTTTTTTCATGAGTCAGTGAGAAATGAACTAGTATCAAGAGACCTTCGTGTCACGTGTGACCTGTGCAAGCGCCTGACCCTACGAGCCAAATGCGGTATGTACTTTATGAGCCATGGTTTAATTACGGCATGATATTGATATCGTATGGGTCTCTTTGTTGATCATGTTATTTCGAGGAATTGTGACAGGATTTATCTGATTGATAATCCGAGGTAAATGCTGAATTTATTATACAATTGAAATTGTTCGACTTGACACCGATATGATATTCGGTGCGGCATTCGTGGTATCGATAACCATTTTCCCTTTAATATGTGATTCCTTGTTGCTATTAACTTAGCATAAATTTTGGTATCTTGAACTGTACTTATAGTTACCATTATGATTGACTCTTTCAGTATGGAAAGAAACTTGCGAGGTCGTGGCAGAGGGGGACGAGGCCGCGGAAGGGGCCGAATCCCAATACCTCGAGCCAACAGACGCGCGAATGCGGATCAGAGTTCCGCAGACAGTGGTTCACCTTCTAGGGAACAATCGCACCACAGTGGGCGCGGGGATGCACGTGTCGATCCTTACGTCGTAATGCAGGGCATGATGACGCAGATGACCCAGATGGGTCAACTAATGGAAGCTATGCAGAGGGCCGCTACTGGCCAGCAGCAAGGGGCTCATCCTCCTCCTGTGATTGGCGGACCCGTGAGTCGGATTGTCAGCGACATCTCTCGCCAGCGACCACCGACTTTTGAAGGCTCCTCGAGCTCTGCGACATTGTGCATTGGATCGAGCATTTTGAGAAACTTTTCCATATGGTGGACTGCCCGGAAGAGAATCGCGTCTCGGTAGCCGCGTATTATCTTAGCAAAGGCGCTCATACAGTGGCTTTCGGTAAGGCCGGTGATGGTGTTTATACTTGGGAGGAATTTAAAACCTCATGCTAGACCGTTACTATCGGGGCCACTCCGTGAGGCCAAACTGCCGAACTTTTGAATCCCACCCGTCGAAGACGATGATGTATTATCTGTTCTTTGAGAAATTCCGGCACTCCTTCCTTTTGCCACGACAATTATCCGAACAGAGGCCGATAAGATCAAATACTTTCTCAAGAGGCTTAAACCCCGAATGAGAATGCAGCTGTTAAATCACCACTGTACTACCTTACCAGAGTTCATCGAGAAGGCTCTGGAGTACGAACTCACCGCGAAGGAGATTTCCAAGAAACAACCCCAGTCCAACAACAAAAGGTCCAAGAACCAGAACCAGACTGAGAGTAATCGGGGGACATTCAGGAAGCCCCAGTCATTGCCAAATCCTTCTGATCGACCACCCATGGCGTCAAAGCCCGCCGGATCGCACTCTCGAGCGGTTCCCTCTTCCGCGTTGTGCCACAACTGTGGGGGCCAGGGGCATATCAACTTCAATTGCCCAAAGCCTGCCATCACATGCCATACTTGTGGGAAGAATGGTCACCGTGCTCGTTTTTGCCGGAGTGGGCCCGGACATGATCCAGTGGCGTCTCATGCTCCAGTTCAATCTTCTGTTCAAAACCGGACGCCTCCGTCCGCTTCCTATCAGACCACCGGAGCGAATAGGGGAATGGGCCGTGGGAATCTAAGTGGTACACCTGGTGCCGGTACTGCGAAACCCAGGATTTACGAGATGAAGAAAGCTGATGATCCCGAGGCCAGCATGATTTCAGGTATACTCGAGATCCACTCCCAGCCTGTATGTGTTCTTTTTGATACCGGTGCTTCACACTCCTTTATATCTTCTTCTTGTTTAAGTCGGTTGCCTCTAGACCATGTTATCAATTGTGAGCCCTACGTGATTGGTCTACCTGATGGTAGAAGAATTATTGGAAATCGTGAAGTCCAGGACTGTCCGATTCGTTTGAACGACCGTGAGTGGTTGTCAAATCTGATTGTAGTCGATCTACCTAAGGATGATATAATCTTGGGTATCGATTGGATGGATCGTCACGATGCAATACTCAGTGTTCGCAAGCGGATGGTTACCGTCACTACTGATGATGGATTCGAGTGTATTTTTCGAGGTGATAATCCCAGTCGTTCTGGGAGAGTCATCAACGCTATGAAAGCAGTGAAACTGCTTAATCAAGGGTGTATTGGTTATTGGTGCTACATGACCAAAGCATGATCGACGATTGAATTGGCCGACAGTCCGTTAGTCCGTGATTACCCCGATGTTTTTCCGCACGAGTTACTGTGCTTACCTCCTCATCGTGACGTGGAGTTTATTATTGAGTTAGAACTGTACATCCCCGCTCTCAAAAGCACCATACCGTATGGCTCCAACCGAGATGCAAGAATTGAAGAACCAATGGAGGAGTTGGTGACAAAGGCTATATTCGACCTAGTGCGTCCTTGGGGAGCACCTGTTATTCGTACGGAAGAAAGATGGATCTCTACGCTTATGTATTGATTACCGTGAGCTGAACAGGGTAACCATCAAGAACAAGTATCCCTTGCCTCGTATTGATGATTTACTGGACCAACTTCAGGGAGCTGCCGTGTTTTCAAAAATCGACTTGAGATCTGGTTATCATCAGTTGAGGATTCGAGAGTCTGACATTTCGAAGACAGCATTCCGTACTCGCTATGGGCATTATGAGTTCGTGGTGATGCCATTTGGACTGACTAATGCACCGGCAGTATTCATGGAATTGATGAATCGAGTTTTTATTAACTATCTGGATCGCTTTGTAGTCGTTTTCATTGACGACATTCTGATTTACTCTCGCGACCACGAGGAGCACGAGAGTCACCTCCACCAAGTTCTCAATACTTTGAGGCGAGAACAACTTTATGGGAAATTTTCTAAGTGTGAGTTCTGGATGCCTGAGGTTGTCTTTCTCGGGCATGTGATATCAGCCGAAGGGGTGAGAGTGGACCCACAAAAGACGGAAGCCATTCGAGATTGGCTACCACCGAAGAATGTGAAGGAAGTTCGTAGTTTCCTCGGCCTAGCAGGTTACTACCGACGATTCGTAGAAGGATTTTCTAAAATTGCGCAACCAATAACTAACTTACTGCGAAAGGACAAGAAGTATTTGTGGTCAGAAACATGTCAGAAGAGTTTTGATGAGCTCAAGAGTCGATTGATTTCGGCCCCTGTTTTGGTCTTACCAAAAGGAACGGAAGGATTTGTGGTGTATAGTGACGCGTCGAGACAGGGTCTGGGATGTGTACTAATGCAGGAAGGGAAAGTGATTGCCTATGTATCCAGACAATTGCGACCCTATGAAGTTAACTATCCGACCCACGACTTGGAGTTAGCAGCCGTGGTGTTTGCTTTAAAAATATGGCGTCACTATCTTTATGGAGTTACCTGCCAGATCTTTACAGACCACAAGAGCCTAAAGTACATTTTTACTCAGAAGGAGTTGAACATGAGGTAGAGAAGGTGGCTAGAATTAATCAAGGACTAACATATAGAGAACCAATACCATCCGGGTAAAGCAAATGTGGTTGCCGACGCATTGAGCCGTAAGACAAAGGCAGAGCAGATGCCGAGTCGTTTAACAAAGACGTAGGGAATTGCAGTTGGACCTTATGAGGCCAGGAATTGAAGTTTGGTTACAGCGTGTTCAGGGACAACTTTGCACCCTTGATATTTCTTCGTCTCTTGATGATATGATCAAATCGAAGCAAATTACGGACCCATTCTTATCTCGGGTTCGGGATGAAGTAACCCAGGGGAAAGCCCCTGGATTCGTGATCCACGAGGATGGATTGATACGTTTTAGAAATCGAGTTTGTGTACCCGCTAACGAAGAGTTGAGAAACTCTATCATGAGAGAAGCCCATGCTACCCCGTACTCTATTCACCCGGGCTCTAGCAAGATGTATAAGGATTTGAAGCAGAATTATTGGTGGGGAATATGAAACGTGAGGTTGCCGAATTCGTTGAGGTGCTTAACTCACAAGAAAGTTAAGATTGAGCACCAGCGACCCGCAGGAATGCTGAAACCGCTCCCGATTCCTGAATGGAAATGGGAGGACATATCTATGGATTTTATCACTAGCTTGCCGACGAGTCGTCGAGGAATGAATACGATTTGGGTAATTGTGGACCGTCTGACCAAATCAGCCCACTTCTTGGAAATTAAGGACACATGGGGCCCCGAGAGATTGGCCCAGCTGTTTATTAAGGAAATTGTGAGACTACACGGTACCCCCAAGAGCATTGTATCAGACCGTGACGGGCGATTTGTGTCACACTTCTGGAGGGCAGTTCACCGTGCGATGGGCACGCAGTTGAATTTCAGTACGGCTTTTCATCCACAGACCGATGGTCAGTCGGAAAGAACGATCCAGACTCTAGAAGATATGTTGAGAGCATGTGCTCTTGATTGGAAGAACGATTGGGAAGCCCAGCTGCCTTTGGTGGAATTCACGTATAATAATAGTTGGCACGCTTCGATTCAGATGGCACCGTATGAGGCATTGTATGGCCGTCGCTGTAGGTCCCCCTTGTGTTGGGACGAACTGTCAGAATCTCTGGGTACGGAACCCGATATGTTGTTAGCCGCCCGTGAGAAGATCACTTTGATTAAGAGTCGGTTGTTAACGGCTCAAAGTCGGCCAGTCTTATGCTGACCATCGTCGACGACCGCTTGAGTTCGAGGTTGGTGACCATGTGTTAATAAAGGTGTCTCCTACTCGAGGTGTTTTTCGTTTCGGGAAGAGGGGCAAGCTGAGCCCAAGGTATATTGGGCCGTTTGAGGTTCTGGAGCGTGTAGGTGATCTGGCCTATCGACTAGCCTTGCCACCGACCTTGAGTAAGATTCACAACGTGTTTCATGTCTCCCAGCTGAGGAAATATGTTGCTGATCCGAGCCATGTTCTTCAATTCGAAGATATTGATTTAGCAGAGGATCATTCGTACGAGGAGCATCCTGTACGGATACTCGAGAGGAGGATCAAGCAGTTGCGGAACAAGACAATTCCCCTACTGAAGGTTCAGTGGTCACGACACGGAGTCGAGGAGGCTACGTGGGAGACCGAGGCTAGTATGCGAGCGGGATACCCCGAGTTATTTACCCCTTAGTTTCGGGGACGAAACTCTTTTTAAGGGGGGGAGTATGTAATATCCGACTGTAACTTTTCATTTTTTTTTTCTGTCGTTGTATTATTTGGATAATCTGATTATTAGAAATCGTTGCATTTAGTTTTATGTTGAGGTATTATAGATTTGAATATCATATCGTTGTTATTTCATATGTGATGATTCGATGTTATTAGAGTGTTGCATTTTCGGATTTTTGTTAATGTAGCGTACGCTACACAAGATATTAACGTACGCTAAACATGTGACTTAGCGTGCGTAAAGGTTTCCTCCATTGCGTACGCTAAGAGGGAATCGCGGCAGTTGACTTCAGCACGTGAACCCTTTTAACCGGTAGCATGCATGAGATCTCAACTGAAATGGCGTGTCGGTGAGAATCTACTTTTATTAGCGTGCGTAACCCATTTCTCGTTAGCGTGCGCTAACGGCCTAAGATAATTCAAGACGGTAGTCACCGTAAGCCGCTTACGTACGTAATATCGACCGGATAGCGTACGTAAGGGCATTAGCGTACGCTAAACTGTCCCGATAGCGTGCGCTAAGTCTGCACGATCTATTTATAAGACCAGCCTGTTTATTCATTTCTTCACGACCCAAACCGAATTTCTCTCTTCACATATCATCCCTCCGCACTCTAAAAACGATATAAACCTTCATCAACTTGTTTCTAAGCCTTGAATCTCGGAGTGGAGCTCATTTTCTTGGAGATTTGGAGTTGTTTTTAAGCTTGGAATATATTCTCTCATAGCATTGAAGTTATTCTTCATTTCTGGAGGTTGGTGTGTTTTCTTCTCTGCATTATTTTCTTATGTTGATTATTAATGTCGAAATATACTTCACCTAGAGTAGATTAAGCAAGTAAAACATGGTTATAATTAAACTCTTTAAGCATTTTTGATGAATATGATAATAAGGGTTTGAGATGGAGGTGTTCTTGATGATATAGTGATTTTAATCATGTTGTAGTTGTCATCACTCACCTTCTGGACGAATTTAGCTCAGTAGAACGTTGATGGATCGGTTAGCTTCTTCATAACTGGATTTCATCAAGAACTTAATACCATAAAGTGATTAAACACCATTTTAAGTATTTATTTACCTTGAGAAGAACTTGATGATGTTAAATATGAGATTAGATGATCTAGTTCGAAACCTTAGAAGCTTTAACGAGATCATATTTGTTCGTTTCACAAGTCCTTGAAGATTGATAAAGGTTTTGATAATTATAACAATAACTTTTCATCAATCTATTGTGTTGATAACGTAGAGTGTGGTTCATCATCATGCTAAGTAGATTGTGTTCTTAAGTAGATGATGTCTGGTTATGAATGATACTATCATGGTAGATTGAGTATCAAATTCTTTATGACTATCCTTTTGTAATAAGAGATGTTGAAGAACATGAGAATTTGATTTAAACCAATTTTATTGACAAATTGAAGATGTTATTGTTCATGGAATAACAAGAGAATTTCAAGACACTTTTGGTATGATGATCAGATTTTGGAAGATGAATTAGTTGTTTTGAAACCTTTCATTAATCGTTAAGGTTTTCATCACGGGGGAATTGTTCGAGTAGGTTGCGGGCGTCGTTTCCTACGAATTGATATTAATATTATGTGAATATATTATTGAATGAATTACGTTTCATTCAAGGTTGCTCGTTCGATTGAGTGTTTAACTGAGGATACCGTCCGTTTGGTCATTGGAGAAGGACTATCTTTCACTGACGGATTTGAGGCAAGTTAGCTTGCTTGGTTATAATGATGATTAGATTCTTCGATGGTTATATCTTTCATATGTATGAATTGTTCATGAAATGTTTGTCGTGATTTGATATTTGTCCCTGACGTTATTCCGTCTTCTTCATGGGATGCATTCCTGGCACGTCGTTTTGAATCATTGATCTCGTTGGTCTTATTTTTCACTTCGGTGAGATTCTCTTGATCCTTACTCGGATGTGTGATTTGTTGAATTCGGTGTCATGTTGTATCGTGACATATCCGGAATCATATCTGCGTTCCGATTGGTTATTGTGTAGGATTTTAGCCGTGCACATATAGTCATCGGCGGATATTATTCCGTTGGCTGATCGCGCACACGGGACGTAGTTTCGTGAGGCTAATTAGGTACATTGTCCTACGTATATTCGATTCCATATACGGGCGGACATGTGCACGGACACATTTCCGGATCGGGCGCATCGTGATGTCCATCTTTGAGCCATACCATAAATCGTCCATAGTATTGGATGCTTGTGATCGTCGTTTCATACGCCCGAGGGGTATGATTGATCGGAATGATTTCTTTGAAATCTATATATGTGAATTGTATATGTCAAGAATTGATTATCATGTATATCTCGACCTGTGTTGGGCGAAATACTTGTATTGTATTTTAGGTCGAGGCAAGGGCAAGGCACGGGAAGAGCATGTCGACGGCGAAGGATTCGGAGGATACTAGTTCGGGGGCCCCTCATCTTTGTTGTCCGGTTATGTTAAACCGTGTTGTGTTATTTCCTGTTTCATTTAAATTACTATTTGGTTGTATTTGGTATTTGAAGTATTTTCCATCTCCATATGGTTTATACTTGTTTATGGATCCTGTGTATTGTAAGGCCGTTGGCCATATTTTGATAAACTCCTAAACGGAGTAATGACTAGTCGTTGTGGTTCGGTATCACAAATAATATTTATTTAATTTGTTATGGATATAGCCTGGTGAGTCCCAGTGTGGGATTCACGGCACTGTAATAGCCGCTTTGGGGTGTTACACAAATTCTAAAATATCATAAGATATATTTTTATGATAAAATTGAAGATTTTGAAAACTCCAGTCAAATCTAAATTTATTTCTAATTCCAAAAGCATAGCTCTAAACCTTCATAAATTTATGTCTTCCAATCCAGAACTTTCTATGGCCACATAATCCCCATTTTAACTTTTACCTCGTCCACACAGCTGGAACTACCACATCCATTTTACAAGATCATTACTTTTCATCGAGCTTGTCAAATCATTGTCATTACTTTTCAAAAACATCATAATATAACATCAAAATGCAAGATAATACATAAAGGATGATCAAGGCACTTGTCTAGTATTCTAACAAACGTAAAATTCGATTGACAAGAAAATAGAATGGGCAATTCGCCAATTTTTTTTACCTAGAATGGATAATATTATAAAATTATTACGAGACTTACAGTTACGAATTTGATAAATTATGGAACTCTACTCTCAAGTTTAGTCAATTAAAGGGTAATTATGTAATTATTAATATATATCATGCATTATCAGGTATAAAAGACTGTGTTTCGAATTTGGAGCAATTTGGAGGTGGTTTGACCCATTTTGGATCAAAATGGGAAGATTATGCATTTTTTAAAAAACATAAACGTGTTTGGGGTCAAAACATAATTTTTAAAACCTTTTTAAAAGTTTAGGGGTTAATCTAGAATAATTATGAACTTGATTTGGGGTCAAATTCTAAAATATCAAAAGAAATAATTTATGGCCAAATTTAAGATTTAGAAAACTCCAGTCAAATCTAAATTTATTTCTAATTCCAAAAGCATAGCCTTAAACCTTCAAAACTTTTGGGTTTCCAACACAAAATTTTGTACGACCAAGTAATTCTCCTTTTAATCTTTAACTGAGCACACACAGCTCGAACGACCACATTCATTTTACAAAATCATCACTTTTCAGAAAGGTTGTCAAATCACTGTCATTACTTTTCAAAGACATCACAATATAACATCAAAACGCAAAATAATACATAAAGCATGATCAAGGTACTTGCTTGGTATTTTAACAGACAAAAAATTCGATTGACAAGAAAATAGAATGGGCAAGTCACCAGACCTTCGACCTAGAATAGATAATATTATAAAATTATTGTGAGAGTTACAATTACAAATTGGATAAATTTTGGAACTCTATTATCAAGTTTAGTCGAGTTAAGGGTAAAATATAACTATGAACATATCTCACATGTTATCAGGGTATAAGAAAGATGTGTTTCAAATTAAGATCCATTTGGAGGTCGTTTGACCCATTTTGGATAAAAAAACGGTAAGGTTCTACATTTTTTTTTAAAAATATTAAAGTTTTTGGGGTCAAAACATAATTTTTATAACATTTTTAAAAGTTTAGGGGTCAATCTAGAATGATTGAAAACTTGATTTGTGGTCAAATTATGAAATATCAAAAAATATAGGTTTAGGATCAAAATGAAGATTTAGAAAACTTCAATCAAATCTAAATTTATTTCTAATTTCAAAAGCATAGCCTTAAACCTTCAAAAATTTAGGTTTTCCAACACAAAACTTTCTATGGACAACTAATTCTCGTTTTAGCCTTTAGCTCGGCACACACAGCTCGAACATCCACATTCATCTTACAAAATCATCACTTTTCAGAAAGCTTGTCAAATCATTGTCATTACTTTTCAAAGACATCATAGTATAACATCGAAACGCAAGATAATACATAAAGCACTATCAATGTACTTGCTTGGTATTTTAACAGATGCAAAGTTTGATTGATAAGAAAATAGAATGGGCAATTCACCAGACCTTAGACCCAGAATAGATTATATTATAAAATTATTGCAAGAGTTACGATTATGAATTGGATAAATTTTGGAACTCTACTCTCAAGTTAACTCGAGTAAAGGGTAAAAATCTAACATTGAATATATCTCACGTGTTATCGGGTATAAGAATGTTGTGTTTTGAATTAAGAGCCATTTGGAGGTCGTTTGACCCATTTTGGATAAAAAATGGGAAGGTTATACACTTTTTTTTTAAAAAAAATATTAAAGTCTTTGGGGCCAAAACATAATTGTTAAAAACTTTTTAAAAGTTGAGGGGTTAATCTAGAATGATTAAAAACTTGATTTGTGGTTAAAGTATGAAATATCAAAAAAATATAGTTTTAGGATCAAATTGAATATTTAAAAAACTTCAATCAAGTTCTAATTTATTTCTAATTCCCAAAATCATAGACCTAAACCTTCAAAATTTATGTTTTTCACTCCAAAACTTTCTACGACCACCTAATCCTCGTTTTGACATACTCCCATCTATCGTAACCCAATGAGGGGCTCTCATACTATCGACTAGCATTATTTTTTCCCATAAAAATGTTTCCATCCCCCAAGTCGGCGCACCCCGCACGTACACCCATTTTCCTCCACACACACATACACACACATAAATATGGCCCATAACACACACACACACACACTCATAGGCACATACATATAAACATGCAGACTAACAACCACAACCTTGTTGGGAATATATTTAAGATTTTGATGATGGCATCCCTGTATTTCAAGTTTAAATTCAAATGTATGCTCTAAGTACTTGGCATTGTAAATAAGAACCAAATGAGTATCTCTGTATGCCTTTAAATTTAAGCTAAGTATTGATCAGCTAGGTTGTTAAAATTTAGTATTGACCAGTCAGGTTCGCACAACTAAGTGCAGAAAAAGCTAAATATGAACAACCGGGTGTAGGTCACAAATACATATGGTAAAAGTCTACAGGGGTGTTGAATAGACTTATAAAATCACTTTGCTGAATTAGCTGGTTTAGGAAACTCAGCTATTATATATGCAGCTATGTGAACTTAGCTGATCTTGGTGAAATCTCAGCGAGATACAACTCAGAAGTCAGCTGAAAAATATTATGCGAAAGACTTAGCTGACTATTAATAAAACATTTAAGATGTATGCAGCAGTTAAGTATGATGCTTAAAACAGTAAACAAGACAACACTTATAGTGGTTTCATAGGTGAGATAATCCTCTACTAGTCCACTTTTCTCTAATCCACTTGGAGATAAATTCACTATAATGTTTGATGGTTATAATGAATTTAGTTACTGCAGCTTTCAACCACTGAAAATCCATGGCCGTGGTAACTCCTTCCCTTGGTTGCTTGTCACCTCCTGACCGAAAACTTGTGGATGCCTCACAACTTTCAAGTTGATTAACCTTCCAATCAAGAACCCGTAGATGTCGCACAACCTCAACTTTCAAGAACCTCATTCAAGAAAGTACACCTACTCAAATCTTTAAGACAAGTGTGTTTGTTTTCTCCAACTTCTAAGAGCTTATTAGGATTCGAATATTATGGTCTTATCTCTTCACGATACTTGTGGAGTATATAGCTTTGTTTTGCTTTTGATCACTTGTAAGTGTTAATCACATCGTCTTTCTGCTCAAGAGTTATTCATATATTTATAGTACTTCCTTCATGCTCTTCATAGCCGTTGCATCCCTTGAAACAAATTGGTCTGTTGTTGAGTGGACTTTTTTGTTTTGTTTTTCACCTCTTATACACGGCTTGATTCCTTCTTCAAATCTGTCCGTTTTAAGATATACAAATGTCTGCACCGTTCTCTTTGATTTCTAAAAATATGAAGTCTTCAGAGTGTGAATCTCGAGTAATATTTTATTCCTCAACTTGAGGGAATCACTCAGATTGTATCCTTTGCTTTATTTATCTTTGCATGTTATTTTTCGTCTTTGTTGACTTTTCATTGTTTGTTGACACGGACATATCTGATTAATACTTGATGAATTTTTCCAAGTATTTTAACATCCATACTTAGCTGATATTTTATCTTGGCCAAACTCAGCTGACATTCTGTCTTGGCTAAACTCAGCTGATATTCTGACTTGACGATACTCAGCTGATATTTTGACTTGGCAATACACATCTGATATGCGATACTTAGTTGATATTCTAACTTGGCGATACTCAGCTGATATTCTAACATGGCGATACCTAGCTGATATTCTGACTTAGCTATACTTAGCGGATTGGACTTAGCGTGTTTGATCAATTCTTAGTCTAACTTTTAAAGGCCTATAGAAGATGCTCATTTAGTTCTTCTTTACAATGTCAAGTACTAAGAACATTATATTTAAATTAAAATTAGAATACATGGATGATATCATCAAAATCCTAAATGTATTCCTAACAAATTCCCCATATTTTGATGATGGCAAAACTTAATGATTGTTTAAATGAGTCATCACACACAAAAAATAAAATTGAGTCTGTTTGAGATAACTAATAAATATCTTTCAGGTTGATTGTATATACGTTTCACTTATGTTTATTACATTACAGTCCTTGAATGAATTTTCGCCAAATGTAAATACAGATTACACGTAAATGAGAAAACAATAAATGTTCAAATATTAAGCTCCTTCTTCCTCTTCCTCTGGAGTTGGCTAGAGGCAGTGATTTTAAGGATTTTGCTCGAATGGGCTTTTCCACAACCGGAATCAGCCCATATTTCTTTTTTATCACTGGTGAAGCTAATGCTTGGTCTTTAGGAGAAGTGTATTTATCTTTAATGCAAACTTCTCTTATCTCCTCCTGAAGAGCATTGTCATCCAGCTTTTCATTTACATCAATCAGAGCTTCTTGTGGTCTGAAAGCGGGGGTCATTGGATATGCATCGAATAACTCATTAGCATACTTCTTTAGGATTTCCCACAAGTTTGGCCAGTTTAGCTCCATATAATCAATAAAAATTTATTGTGGGGGACATCGAGGTCTTAAAGTATTTCCCTAATGTAATACTTCTCAATGAACTGTTTCTTGGATGCTCCCCACATTGGTACAGCTTCCTCGGGTATAAACTACTCCAAAAATTACATCTCCTTTACCTCCCAACTGAGTGGTTGGACAGTATCTTTTCTAGTTTTCCCCTTTCATGCAGGAGGGTACTGATCCTCAGTTGACTTTTTCCTTTTCAGTTTTTGGGAGCTTTTTCCTGCTTCTGGATAGTGAATGACTGGAGGAGGGGCAGTTCTGGGAATACCAGCTAAGGATTCTTTCAATTTGCTCCTCATTTCTTCCCACGTTTTGCCAGCATCAATGAGTTGTGCAAGTTGTTCTTCCACCTTAGTCATAAAGTCATGCATGTCAAGGGGTAGTCTGACTAAGGTAGGTGCTGGGGAAGGTTCCTTCCTTTTGGGTAAGGAATCTATTTTGTTGTTCAATTCCAGCATATGTGGTTCAACTTTGGTGGCCAGAAGTCTGTGAACTGTTTCTTCAACCATCTTTCTCATCAGTTCAACTAGGTTTTGAGGTAGCTGATCAGTAGGTGGCTGATTTGGCTATTCAGCTCATTTATTTTCTGAGGTGGCTGATTTTTCAGCAGGTGGAGACTTAGCTAAAGAATGTTACCATTGTTTATCTAACTCCTTGTCAGCACGTGTTTCAGCAACTGTTGTCCCTCCATCTTGATCAGGCCCACCCTGATCAGCTGTAATATCCGGATTTATTATGGTGTATTTCATCTGTATTCAAACCCTGTATTATTCGGATTGGTGGTTTTGATTATTGGAGAATGATATTTCGTGCATTGATATCATTGTACATAAGTATAGAAACATGCAAATTGCTCAAACAACCTCGTGATAGCGCACGCTAAGAATGTATCTTAACGTGCGCTATCGGGCTATTATTAGCGCACGTTATGTAGGTAGGAGTAGCGTGCGCTAAGGACTCAATTATTGAGCGGGACAGCTAATACATGCGCCAGCCGGGACATGGGTCCGGATAAGATTCCCGCGGACGCTCCCGGACAATTCTGAAGTCAACCATTATTAGCGCACGCTAAGGAATGCTTAGTAGCGTGCGCTAACTTGTTAAAATGCAGAATATTATAAATGGGACAACAACTCGTTTTGGCTTACATTTTACTCGTTCCTTCTGCATACTTGAGAGACCAGAGAGCTGAGATATCCTATTACATACTTAGAACACATATTGTTGGTATTTATATATTGGCTATCACTTGGGAGTAGTCATTGAAGTGGAATAGCACCTTGGAGTGGCATACAACCAACCGGAATTGGATTCTACCTTACGGTTCAGTGATTTTCATCATATTAAGGTATGTTCAATCTATCTCCAGGCTTAGATTTGGATTCTAACGATTTGGATGATCATGTTAACAAGATATGGATTTTCATAGATAAATTATCCAAAGTATATCATGTTTGGAATGTTGTGATGGTTAAGCCTTAAGTACCTTGATTATAATCATCATGATTCGAATCTTATTACACTGAATATGTAAAGAGAAGCTTCTATCATTGGTAATCCGAATCTAGTAGATGACTTCATAATAATCATGGACTTGACTTTAACAATCATTATTGTTGGATAAATCTAAAGGATTGATCATGGAAGGATTTATCTAGTATAGATGGAACGTTTAACAACTTCAGCATGATAATATTGATTGATATAGAGGTGTTGATATCAACCGTTAAGCCTTTCGAATTGTCGTATGAAGATTTGTAGTCGGAATGGAATATGGTTTTGTAATGGTATGCATATCCTCGAATCCGAAGTTATTACTATCCGTAAGATCATTCATAATCGTATGTACATGATATTCATGGAAGTAACATGAAGTATCACGGAAGATTTCATTGTTTCGATCATGGCGAGAACAGTTTACTGCTCAGCAGTAAACTGCCATGCATAGATAGCGCACGCTATGCTATGAATATTAACGTGCGCTATCGAGCACGAGTTAGCGTGCGCTACGTTTGGTAGGTAACGACGCTAGACCATCGACGAGTCGATCGATCGATCGGTGAAGTACGACCATATACGATTAGCGTCGCTAGGCTTTGTTGTTTGCGTGCGCTATCGGGCAGACTTAACGCACGCTACACAGAGTACTTAGCGTGCGCTAAGCAGTTCAGGCAGATTGCATTTTATGAACTTTTGGCCGTAAATCGAATTGTTAAACATTCGTACGATGTGAGATAAATCCTATATCATTTCTTTTGTTAAGGTTTGGTCTCGTTACGTGATTGATTGAGGAGGACGACCTTCGAGTGTTCGTTTTCGTGGAAGTATTATTCTTGTCTTCAAATCGAGGCAAGTACCTTAATTGTTTTATGTATTGTTGTTATACATATTGTCGTGCATGTATGTCGTTATTGTATGTCCACCTCGTGTTGGTCCGACGGGATCATCGGGGGATCTATGCTAGCGTCATACCGGATCATCGGACGGGTTTTTCCACCACGAGTTGGTCTGACGGGATCATCGTGGGTTCTAGGCAGTGAACGCTGGATCGACGGAATTACCATGTGTATGTTATGATATCATGTTGTGATTATCAGTTGTATATGCTATGTTTGAGTTTCTCATAGCAGAAGACTCGTTGGATAGTATATCATCTACGTTATTATTATTATTATTATTCTGCGTGTGACGTTGAAATAATATGTTGTGGTACTTGTACTAGCATCGTTGTGCTAACCCCTTCGGGGGTGAACATTTTGTTTATGTTCAGGATCCAGGAGAGCGGGAAAACAATCACTGGAGCTGCATGACGACGAGGGTGCAGAGTGATGTTTCGGCCGGGTTTATTTATCTGTTGTTTATTCGTTATTTCAATAAGTACTCGAGTACGAAGTCATTTGTGATGATTTGAATTTGGTGATGTATTATTGAGTTCTGTTGAACAATTGTAATATTTCTGTATTGGGTCAGGACTGTTGTACCGTAATTCCGTTATTTCCATTCGTTAGTACCTTTTAATGCCTGTACAATTCTTCAGCCTTGTAAATCCTTATGTAAAGGATTTACGGCGCTGTAATATTCCTGAATATATCGGGGGTGTTACAGAATATGGTATCGGAGCTAAGATTATTGATATCTTGGCCGTTGGGTTAAAATAGGGATCATTTATGTCTTTTGAGGTAACCGGCCGTGAATGACATCACTGCACTGCCTACGTCTTCATGCGAACGGTGGTTGTAAGTTCCTAAACTCTATCTCGTTCCTTACATGTTGTGTCTCTTTATACTCGAATATTAGAACGATGTTATTTCCTGTATATTGAGTATTTATGCTTACAGTTTGTTGAGAGGCGGACGTGGACGTGGTCGCGGTCGTGGACGCGGACGAAGAAATGCCGAAAGGGAGGCGTCGCCTTCTGATCAGGCCAGTCATAGCTCAGGCGAGCCGCAACAATCTATTAATAACGAACTGAGATCTGCTGTCAGAGAGATCCTTCACAAGTGGTGAACCAGATGACTGGGCCGCCCAAGTCGTGGACCGAATGCAAGTGGCGGTGGGACTACGGATGGAGAGAGACAAAGAAGGAATCCTGGACATGGGAAACCGAGGTGACCGGTGGTCGCAAGAGGTGGCGAAGATGCAACCACCCAAATTCGATGGTATTTCGAGACTCCCACCGGGATCATTGGTTGAAGGAACTGGAGAAAATATTTGCCGGAATTAAGCGCCGGATGACTGAGAGCCTCTATCGCGCAATATTTTACGATAGGGAAGCGTCCGAATGGTGGGAAGCCATCCGGCTGTAGACCATGATGCCGATTGGACAGAGTTTAGATTGATGATGGAAGCTCGATTGCCCTCGTCTGTGAGGGAAGCCAAAGTTCGGGAGTTTTTCTCCGCTCGGCCTTCTAATGTGCGATCCCGTGCGATTAAGACGTTTAACCAAAGAAATGGCATTTGTTCGACATCCTGGTCGTAATGATGCGTAAATGATGATCCATTTCGATATGAGGATGAAACCGTAAATCCAGAGGTACATGTCCGGATTTGAATGTACCACACTCCGTCAATACCAAGATAAGGCATTGGCGTATGAGATCAAGGAAGCGGCTATGGAGAAATTTTGGAATCCAAGAAACAGAAAGTCTCTGGTACTTTTACGAGCACAAGAACAGTGGGCCCCGTAAGGCCCAGTCATCCTTTCACTCTTTCAAGAAACCTCCGCACCCGATTAGGAGCGGAAAGAACTTCGGAGCGACATCGACTATTACCGATGTTACCAGAAATGCTTTAACTGCGCCCAGACGGCACTATCGACGGAATTGCCCCTTCCTGCCGTGACTTGTTTTGATTGTGGACGAGAGGGACATCGGGCGGTGTTTTGTGAAGAGGCTGCAAAGTCTTTTAGAGCCCGTACACCACGGCCGGTCCAGAAGGAAGCCGGTATCCAGCAGACGCAGCAAAGTGTTCGGATGCCTCGAATTTTGGCCGCGGGCGAGGCAGAGGACAATGGGACCGAAAGGGGACATCGAGTGCCGGATCTGCTCCCACGTCTCATGCGAGATGAGGAGGATAGACGATGAGGATGTCTTTGCCGCATCGTGCACCGCCCGATCCTTTCCCAGCCAGTTAGCGTTTTATTCGATACAGGAGCTACACATTCTTTCATATCTTTGTCTTGTGTAAATCGTTTGAATATTTCCGGTTTTCATGCTTGTGAACCTTATGTTGTTGGTTTACCGAGTGGAGAGAGGATTGTCGGAAATTTAGAAACTAGAAATTTCCCTATATCATTTGGAGGCAGAGAGTGGCTCTCAAATCTGATCGTGATAGAAATGCAAGGAGACGACCTGATACTCGGAGACGATTGGCTTAATCGATATGGAGCAATTGTGAACTACCGAAGGAGGAATATCTCGCTGATCGCTGACGATGGTTCCGAGATTCTGTTTGAGGGATGGAAACCGGGAAGCTCAGGAAAATTGATCAAGGCGATAAAAGCTGTCAAATTGTTGAAACAGGGCTGTACCGGATATTGGTGCTATGCGATGAAGAAAGAAGACGAAATTGTGGAACTTTCATCCATTCCTGTCGTGAACGAATTTCCAGATGTATTTCCTGACGAGTTACCTGGACTACCTCCACGAAGGGATGTGGAATTTACCATTGAGTTGGAACCCGGAGCTACACCGATTTCCAAGGCGCCGTATCGTATGGCACCTACCGAGATGTACGAACTGAAGAAGCAGCTGGAGGAGTTACTGGACAAGGGCTATATTCAGACAAGCGTTTCACCTTGGGGAGCGCCAGTTCTTTTTGTCCGAAAGAAGGATGGATCGCTCCGACTGTGTATTGACTATCGAGAGCTGAACAAGATGACGATTAAGAACAAGTATCCGTTGCCACGGATTGATGATCTGTTTGACCAGTTGCAAGGGGCAACAGTATTTTCTAAAATCGACCGAGATCGTGATACCATCACCGAGGATTAAGGAATCGATGTTCCAAATCGCTCGTAACTCGCTACGGGCATTATGAGTTTGTAGTGATGCCGTTTGGTCTCACTAACGCACCTGCTGTATTTATGCAATTGATGAACCGTGTGTTCATTGAATTTTTGGATAAATTTATGGTCGTGTTTATTGATGACATTCTGGTGTATTCTAAGAGTCCGGAAGAACATGCACAGCATTTGCGGATTGTATTGAAACTTTTGAGAAACGAACAATTGTACGCCAAACTTTCTAAGTGTGAATTATGGCTAAAGGAAGTAATGTTCCTCGGCCATGTGATGTCAGCTGAAGGAGTCCGAGTAGATCCTCAGAAGATCGAAGCAATTATGGATTGGGAGCCTCCAAAGAACGTGAAAGAGGTCCGAAGCTTCTTGGGACTTGCTGGATACTATCGTCGATTCGTGGAAGGGTTTTCTAAAGTCTCCCGCCCACTTACTCGACTCCTGCAGAAAACTCAAAAGTTTGAGTGGAATGAGTTGTGTCAGATTAGTTTTGATGAATTGAAGAAGAGATTGACGACGGCACCGATTCTATCACTTCCACAGGGAACTGGAGGATTTATAGTTTACAGTGATGCTTCGAACCAAGGACTCGGGTGCGTATTGATGCAGAATGATAAGGTGATCGCTTATGCGTCGCGACAGCTGAAACCTTATGAAGTGAATTACCCGACACATGATTTGGAGCTTGCAGCAGTAGTTTTTACTTTGAAGATCTGGAGGCATTATCTGTACGGGACTCACTGTCAAATCTTTACGGATCATAAGAGTCTCAAGTACATATTCAGTCAGAAAGAGTTGAACATGCGGCAAAGAAGATGGTTAGAACTGATTAAGGACTATGACTTGGAGATTTTATATCATCCAGGTAAAGCGAATGTAGTGGCCGATGCACTTAGCCGCAAGCCTGTTTCTATTCAAATGCTGGAGACGCTGACCTCCCAACTTAGCCTTCAATGAGAGATGATTCGTGAAGGAATTGAAGTGTGGATACAAAGAGTCCAAGGACAACTGTGCGTGATGGAGATAACTTCATCATTAACCGAAGGAATCAAATCTAAACAGACGGATGATCCTCTGATGATTCGGTTACGTGATGAAGTGATCAAAGGAAAGGCCCCCGGATTCATAATTCATGATGATGGGGTTTTGAGATTTCAAAACCGACTCTGCGTTCCCGATGATGATGTTAAAGCAGAGCTATGAAGGAAGCTCACAATTCGCCTCTATTCTATCCACCCGGGCACCAAGAAATGTATAAGGACTTGAAGCAGAATTTACGGTGGGGCAACATGAAGAAAGATGTAGCGGACTATGTTTGAAATGCTTGACTTGTCGGCGAGTTAAGATCGAGCATCAACGGCCTTAGGAATGTTGAAGCCGCTCCCAATTCCCGAATGGAAATGGGAGGACATATCGATGGACTTTATCACTAATATGCCGAGAACCAGGACAGGAATGAACATGATTTGGGTGATAGTTGATCGTTTGACCAAATCAGCTCATTTTCTAGGCATTAAGGATACGTGGGGACCAGAGAGGTTGGCACGAGTATTTATTTTGGAGATAGTTCGATTGCATGGTACACCGAAGACCATTGTTTCTGATCGAGACGGCCGTTTTGTGTCTCACTTTTGGAAAGCAGTTCATAAGGCCTTGGGGACCGAATTGAACTTGATCTGACTTATCACCCGCAGACTGACGGACAATCCGAGAGGACTATTCAAACGGTGGAAGACATGTTAAGGGCCTGTGCCTTAGATTGGTCAAACGATTTGGAAGTTCATCTACCGTTGATTGAATTTACCTACAACAATAGTTGGCATGCTTCCATTAAGATGGCACAATTTGAGGCATTATACGGAAGGAGATGCAGATCGCCCCTATGCTGGGACAATTCGTCAGACTTGATCGGAACAGAACCAGAGTTGATCGTGCAGACTCGAGAGAAGATAGCCTTGATCCGTGAAAGGCTGTTGACCACCCAGAGTCGCCAGAAATCCTATGCGGACGTACGCCGTCGCCCATTGGAGTTCAATACTGGAGACCATGTACTTTTGAAGGTTTCTCCTACTCGGGGAATCTTTCGTTTCGGAAGGAAAGGAAAACTGAGTCCGAGGTATATCGGACCATTTGAGATCCTCGAGAGAGTTGGGGAGTTGGCATACAGATTGGCATTGCCGCCGTCATTGTGCCATGTTCATAACGTGTTCCACGTATCCCAGTTACGGAGATATATACCAGATCCCAGTCATATCATTGATTTCGGCGAGATCGAAGTCGCGCAGGATGGGACGTTTGAAGAAAGACCGGTCAAGATACTCGAGAGTCGAGTTAAGCAGCTGAGGAACAAACCAATCGTTTTGGTCAAAGTTCAATGGTCACGTCATGGAATGGAAGAAGCCACCTGGGAAACGGGAGCTGATATGAAGTCCAGATATCCCGAGTTATTTTCGTCTTGAGTTTCGGGACGAAACTCCTTTTTAGTAGGAGAGTATGTAATATCTGGATTTATTATGGTGTATTTCATCTGTATTCAAACCCTGTATTATTCGGATTGGTGGTTTTGATTATTGGAGAATGATATTTCGTGCATTGATATCATTGTACATAAGTATAGAAACATGCAAATTGCTCAAACAACCTCGTGATAGCGCACACTAAGAATGTATCTTAACGCGCGCTATCGGTCTATTATTAGCGCACGTTATGTAGGTAGGAGTAGCGTACGCTAAGGACTCAATTATTGAGCGGGACAGCTAACACATGCGCCAGCCGGGACATGGGTCCGGATAAGATTCCCGCGGACGCACCCGGACAATTCTAAAGTCAACCATTATTAGCGCACGCTAAGGAATGCTTAGTAGCGTGCGCTAACTTGTTAAAATGCAGAATATTATAAATGGGACAACAACTCGTTTTGGCTTACATTTTACTCGTTCCTTCTGCATACTTGAGAGGCCAGAGAGCTGAGATATCCTATTACATACTTAGAACACATATTGTTGGTGTTTATATATTGGCTATCACTTGGGAGTAGTCATTGAAGTGGAATAGCACCTTGGAGTGGCATACAACCAACCGGAATTGGATTCTACCTTACGGTTCAGTGATTTTCATCATATTAAGGTATGTTCAATCTATCTCCAGGCTTAGATTTGGATTCTAACGATTTGGATGATCATGTTAACAAGATATGGATTTTCATAGATAAATTATCCAAAGTATATCATGTTTGGAATGTTGTGATGGTTAAGCCTTAAGTACCTTGATTATAATCATCATGATTCGAATCTTATTACACTGAATATGTAAAGAGAAGCTTCTATCATTGGTAATCCGAATCTAGTAGATGACTTCATAATAATCATGGACTTGACTTTAACAATCATTATTGTTGGATAAATCTAAAGGATTGATCATGGAAGGATTTATCTAGTATAGATGGAACGTTTAACAACTTGACATGATAATATTGATTGATATAGAGGTGTTGATATCAACCGTTAAGCCTTTCAATTGTCGTATGAAGATTTGTAGTCGGAATGGAATATGGTTTTGTAATGGTATGCATATCCTCGAATCCGAAGTTATTACTATCCGTAAGATCATTCATAATCGTATGTACATGATATTCATGGAAGTAACATGAAGTATCACGGAAGATTTCAGTGTTTCGATCATGGCGAGTACGATTCTTTGCTCGGTGATGGCGCCATGCATAGATAGCGCACGCTATGCTATGAATATTAACGTGCGCTATCGAGCACGAGTTAGCGTCTTCGTTTGGTATGTAACGTCGCTAGACCATCGACGAAGTCGATCGATCGATCGAAATCTTGACCATATACAAGCTAGCGTCGCTAGGCTTTGTTGTTTGCGTGCGCTATCGGGCGAGACTTAACGACGCTACACTGAGTACTTAGCGTGCGCTAAGCGATTCAGCGATTGCATTTTATGAACTTTTGGCCGTAAATCGAATTGTTAAACATTAAATGCGATGTGAGATAAATCCTATATCATTTCTTTTGTTAAGGTTTGGTCTCGTTACGTGATTGATTGAGGAGGACGACCTTCGAGTGTTCGTTTTCGTGGAAGTATTATTCTTGTCTTCAAATCGAGGCAAGTACCTTAATTGTTTTATGTATTGTTGTTATACATATTGTCGTGCATGTATGTCGTTATTGTATGTCCACCTCGTGTTGGTCCGACGGGATCATCGGGGGATCTATGCTAGCGTGCGCTGGATCATCGGACGGGTTTTTCCACCACGGGTTGGTCTGACGGGATCATCGTGGGTTCTAGGCAGTGAACGCTGGATCGACGGAATTACCATGTGTATGTTATGATATCATGTTGTGATTATCAGTTGTATATGCTATGTTTGAGTTTCTCGTAGCAGAAGACTCGTTAGACAGTATATCATCTACGTTATTATTATTATTATTCTGCGTGTGACGTTGAAATAATATGTTGTGGTACTTGTACTAGCATCGTTGTGCTAACCCCTTCGGGGGTGAACATTTTGTTTATGTTCAGGATCCAGGAGAGGGGGAAACAATCACTGGAGCTGCATGACGACGAGGGTGCAGAGTGATGTTTCGGCCGGGTTTATTTATCTGTTGTTTATTCGTTATTTCAATAAGTACTCGAGTACGAAGTCATTTGTGATGATTTGAATTTGGTGATGTATTATTGAGTTCTGTTGAACAATTGTACTATTTCTGTATTGGGTCAGAACTGTTGTACCGTAATTCCGTTATTTCCATTCGTTAGTACCTTTTAATGCCTGTACAATTCTTCAGCCTTGTAAATCCTTATGTAAAGGATTTACGGCGCTGTAATATTCCTGAATATATCGGGGGTGTTACATCAGCATCATGATCAGATTCATCCTAATCATCTTTCTTTTCATCCTCTTTATATTCTTCTTCTTATTTTTCTTCTTTTAACTTCTTCAACTTTTTCAATCTTTTCTTTTTCAACTTCAGCACTCTCATATTTCTCATCAGTTTTTCCCTTAGGCTACTCCTTCCATAATATAGAGAATAAATTGGTCCATGTGTGTTTTGAAACTCTTTACGAACCAATTTTCATCTAATAATAGACTCATCTCAGTTTCATTACAGAAAATTTGAATTATTTGCTCAGTGGTCAGTGGGTAGTCCCATCCACTCCTACCAACCAACTCCTTTAGAGCAGTGAATCTAAGGGACTTCAACCTCTTCCAATCTTTGTACGCAGAAATAATGGAAAACTTGTTGATGTGCTTCCTTACCATTTTGACTTGTTTATTGAGTTGGAATAGGTTTATCCTTGTGATTGAATCTGTAATGTATGTCAGCTTCCTCAATGACTTGTTCTTTTGCAGCTTCAACTTCTTCCAGAATGTTGGGGAGCTCAAGGAGTGGTGTTGTAGGGATGAGATTTTCTTCTTCCTGTTCTTCTACCAAGGACAGCTCAGTTGACTGAGATGTTGGCACTTCAGTGGGGGTTTCATCTAGGTTGTAGATCACAAAAAGTATCTTAGCTATTGGAATCTCAACTGTGTCTTCGTCTGAGGACTCACTTGAGTAATCAACTAGTCCTTTAAACCTTTTTGCTGTATATTTTGGTGATGAGTGTACAGTGATAACTATATCCTTTTTACAAGACTTCCTTTTCTTTAAATAAGCAGACAATGTTAGATTATCGCTTTCTTCATCATCTTCAGGCTGGGCAGTAGCAATCATTGGTTGTTCCTCAGCAATGGGTAACTTTTCAGAGAGAATATTGGTGCAACAATTTCAGCTGAGGTTAATTGAGTTGGTGGTATCTCAGCCGAGTCTGGTAAGGTAGCTGCTGCAGATTCCACTTCTGCCTCATCCTTGAATTCAGACGCCAGTTAGTATGAGGATGTGTTTGACTTTATTTTATCTTACATTTCTTCACCTCGAGGTTGCTGAGTTGAGAAATCCGCCAGTTCATTTGGGTCTAAATGTCCAAGGTGTTTGTTGATGTGGAACTTTTCTGATTTGCCTTTACCCATTCCAAGATGTTCGAGAATCTAGCTGATTTGTGTACCAAAACTGAGCTTCCGGTTGAATTTCTTCTTGGCACTGTCCCAACTGACTTCACCTCCTTCATTAACTACCTGAAAATGTAGTTAGGCCAATGAATTATTTGACTCTGTATCATTGCCTCCATCATTGTGTACTTTGATGTGGATATCTGATCAAAAGCTTCCAGACATGCCCATTACCATCTTGTTGGTCATGTCCATTAAGAATCAGAATTCATTATGGATGTCTGCTTTCTTCACGGTGTATTTCAGCATGCTTGGTTGTTGTGGCAATTTAATCCATTGCAAGATATCCAAATGACTTTTCTTGAGAGTCTCCACCGCTATTCCAAGGTTCTTTAACCCGTATGCATTAGAAACAGTTTGTTGATTGACGGTGATGTGTTCGCCAAAAATTGAGCTTTCTATGCCTCGTTCACTCACCTTAGCTTCCCTGAAGAAACAAATAATCGCTTCCTTGTAGAGTTTGGAAGGGTTGATGCACATGTAATGGTAGATTCCTAGCCCGAGTCAATTTCTCAATTTAGTTTCAGAAACATTTAATATTAGTCATTGTTATTGATATTATAATTATTAGAGGTAATATTATTATTAATAATAATAATTATAATAGGGACCATATTAATATTGACGATATTAATATTTTTATCTTTATCATTTCGATATCATCATTCATATTACTCTCAATATTATTATTATTATTAGTATCATTACTATTAATAATATTACTATCATTACTATTATTATTTTTATCATTATTATTAGTTATTATTATTATTATCATTGGCCCACACATATGGTGCTGACCCAAATTAATAATTAAGCCCATAAATCATACACCACGTATACTCCTAGGGCTACCCTATACCTAACCTAAGAGTATAAATACATAAACTCTACTTCAGAAATTCTTTACATTCTTTACATCGTTCAGCAGCTAGAGAAGAAGAAAAAAAATATATAATACACAAATAAAATACATCAAAATTTTTCAAAGGTCAATCATCCCAACTCTCTCTGATTCTTCCTGCAGCAAAATTCTATCACCCGATGATCTCAATCTTATGCTATTCAATCCCTCCAGTATTTCGTCCGGAGCAAAGCTTCACACACAATTCTACAAATCCCTTCCCTTCTCTCCAGCAGGTAAACTCAAATCTTTTACTGTCAGTCTTATGTTTAGTATCAAACACTTTAATGAATCAGAATTTTCAATAGAACCCTCAACATCAAAATCCCACGCCCCAAATAGATTCAATGATTAAACCAGAAATCAAAACCAACATCTCACCTGAAATTTGCAACCCACATAACCCAACCTGGGCCAAACACGAAACCAACAGAAATCAACAGAACCAAAAACTAAATCGAAATCGGATTCGACTTACCTCCCAATCACAGTTTTGATCCATTCATTGCCATCCCTAAACACCCGAATTGTATCAACACATTACCCCAAACCGGGATGAGCCCAAAACTGAACATTCGAATACCAAATCAAAAACTTCATCTTAGAAACCCAAAATAGTTCCATTTGGGCCAAGCCCGAAAATCAACTGGAACCCGAAACCCATTTCAGCCCACATCAGATTACAACCATGACCATTTCATCACTTCCTTCGAATTCTCTAACCCCGTCATTAAGAGAAAGTATCCCTTGGCAAGAATAGGAAACTAGCAGTGCAAATCAAGAATTTCCTCCGGACTCCACCGTCGCCCACTTTCATTCCAACCACTTGGCAGAGAGTTTCTGCCAGAAACTGCCGCATACTGTAAATTGTTGTTGCCGTCACCGGACCTCTATTGTGTAGCGTGGAGTTCATGAGGGTGTGTATGTAATCGACCGGGTGTGTGATGTCTGAACCTCGATATATATATTGTGTGTCTATGTGTGATTCGGAGAGAATTTAGAGAGAGGAGATGAGAGGAAGAAGAAATTTGAGAGAGAAGAGGGCAGAGTGAGAAAGGGGATTCGGGAGGTGAGGAAATGAGTTGGTGTCAGCCGATAGAATAGGTTTGAGGGTATATATACCCGCAAATTTTTAGGGCCTTTTATTTTAGACCCCAGACTTTTCAGGTCTTGCAACTTGACCCAAATCCATTTTTCAATTCATTCAATTTCAGCCCTCGACCTTCAATTTCAAGCCAAATTTGACCTCAGTCAACTTTAAAACTTCAATTCAGTCCTAATTTTGACCATGATATTAAAATGTTGACTTTTCAATTAATATTAATAATTAGTCCGATTTATGCATATATATTTTAATTTCAGTCATTATAACGTAATATTTTATAATGATTAAATTATTATTATTTGTAGACTTTGTCGAGGATTTACGGGCTTAGGACTGTGAGTCGAGCATCTTCATATTCAAGTTAGACATCATTATTTATTCAGGTGAGAATTTTCACTATCACTTTAATTGCTTTAATTGGATTGTATATATGATATTCTATTCATGTTTAAAATTATGATGCACGTTGTAAATCAGGCTCACCTGTATTCGTGTAAGAGGCTATCTTAAGATATATGTTGTTGCGGGGACACCTGCGCAACCTCAATATTCACATGCATGCTCGATTTATGTTATATGTGGTATTATGTGTATGTTTAATGTTGTTGCGGGGGCACCTGCGCAACCTTAATATTCGTGTTATGTGTGTTTGATTCACGATATACGTAATATTGTGTGTATACATTCACGTTGTGGAAAATATATGATAGATTATTCATGTTATGTTTTCCATGAGATTGTATATTACTGTGATCGGTGTGATTTTTACGAGCTGAAGGAAGCTTACCCCCACCTTTATTGATCCCGCAGTTTAAACCGAGCCGGATGGACGAAGGAGCGAGCTGAGAGGGCATATGAATGAGAATTTATTACATGATATTTATCGTTTTGTCTAATATTTTGAAACTTATTTGGGGAAACTTTGACTAGAAATTTATAATTTATAATTTATAATTTATTCTTCCGCCGTAAATTTTTATCTCGTTTTTATGTCGTATTATTGCCTTATTTAAAGGTATTTATTTTATGTCAGTGCGACGACTCGACTTTGTAGGCGAGAATTTTAATATTCTAAAAAGAAAATATTTTTGTCAAAATTTACCTTTTTATTTATTTTCCCCAATAAATACCCCTAGAAAGTCGGGGCGTTACATATGCAGTGTCTCTAAGTTCATTCATGTGGGCTCAATGGGGCCTGCAAGGATACATGGGAGGGACAATGGGATTAACACTTAGTAAGTGGTTTGGAAGTCATGTGGGCCTGACGGGGCCTACGATGAGCTAGTGATCATGGGATCGAGGCACATTATGGTTCAACCATTAGTGTTTGACGGGGCCTATGGTGACTCATGGCAGGAGATCATGGGGTCATGGACTGGATTTTGTTAATGTATTATTTGGCATAATCCATGCAGGGTTTTGAACCTACGGAGACATGTGGCACGAGATCATAACATTACGGGCATGTTTTGATGTTAAAGGATTTTGAATTGATGTTCGGGATGAGGCCTAATTAGTTTTTAAAATGGTGTTATAACTATGAACTCGAGGTCCTAAAGACTTTTTATTTTCTAAAACCCCCGAGATGCTAAAATATTTCAAAGACTTGAGTTCGATTTCTTAACTGTAAAACCTCTCCAGAATTTCTTATAAATAATTATCCTTGTTTTATTCATGACTGATATTTGCTTGGTACATATTGTATAGTTAGAATACTTGCATTAGCGCTATATATCTCGTGTGCTACCCTCCAATCTGGAGGTATGCCTTTTGCATGCCAGATATCTATTGTTCGAGCGAGCAGTCATGGGATTGGAATGATGATGACAAGCTGCAATACTAATCAAGCGAAAGTTTGGAGTTATTTTATTCTATTGATGAGTAGTTCCCCGTTTCAAGCTGCTGTTGTGATGTAACTTATTTGATTTGTGTTATTCATATTTCGGTCGTGACCTTGTCGGTTCATGTATTTCGAGTTTCAACCTTGTCGACCAATATTACTATGTAGTTTCACCTTACCGGTCTATGGCATGTGATATTCCCTTGGGAAATTTTCGGTGTTACACCGATGATGCAGCTCACCCGATATATGAGTAAAATCAAGTGATTCCGCCAAGCGGTTTGCAAACGATATCATTTGAAACTTTTGATAATTTTTGTCCATAGGGTTACTCGATCAGGAAGGTGACCGAAGCCGAGCAATGGCATATGCTCAAAGGGTCAGATCCGAGAAATGGACCCTTTCGGTCACAAGGTGACTCGGTGGAAGATTTCTCCCGGTGGTCCGCACAAATTTTTTGTGAAAAGTGCATTATTCACCCATATTCTGTGTCGTGGCCCAATTTTCACCTACAACCACAAAGATGATAAATAAAATAGGATTAGGATCACTAATATGCAAAAATAACCTGAACAAAAACGCAAATATGAAAAAAATACAAGAATTTCAAAAGGGAACAAAAAGCGAGAAAAGCTTGGGTCGCCTCTCAAGAAGCATTTTTCTAACATCACTAGCTTGAAAACCTTACATAAAATCATTGGGATCCAAAAATAAGTGCAATCATGCCTTGTCTTTGTATTCTCCACCAATGTAGAAGTAAACTCAGAAGATATAAAAGGTGGTCTACGAGGCGAGCATCTCTATGTTCTTGTCGATGTATTCACGAGTAATTTTATCGACCAAGATAAATGTGAGGCTACAACTAGAAAACAACATCCTAATCGTGTCCTTGTCAAAATGAAGAAATCTATTGATTAAAGAATGGGACACCATCACCCAATATGATTGAGGTCATGAGATGGTAATGTAGGCAAGCCATCGTTAAATGAGCTTATTTTTGAAGCACAAAAGTCAACATAGAGAGAGGTACAATCGCCAAAGTTGGGGTCATATACATACATGGGCTCTCCCTCACACTTGGGTACCTCCTCGATCACCACAGTCACTTTACTAACTTTTTCACATATAGCATTCAAGCTCTATAGATCATCCTTTTCCAACAAAAATGTCGTGAACTTATTACTCAAAGTCAGTAATAGGATAAGACTAACGCTCTAAAGAAGGTTCGACAGACTCATTACTTCCTCACGTACCATACTTAACCCCTCATGTTTACCACAAACTGTAATATCCGGGAGTAATTTTTTTTGTGTTACTGTTGATTTGTACGTATTCATTTGGAATTATACAAGTGTTGTTGTTTTGGACTGATACAATGTATATTGTATTGGAATATTTCGGGATCGGAATATTTATACTTGTCGTCGGGTTGGTTTCGTCGTTTGAATGTTGGTTGGAGAGTTTGGATTTTTGGCTAATTATACTAGCCTTAACGTACGCTACGGATGTAGCATTGCGTACGCTAGCTTGTTTACACTACGTACGTTAAGCCTGTAAGGTTACGTACGTAATGCTTGGTAGGTGGTAGGAACCTTCCTCGTATTCACTTTCGGCCGGTGGGTCCCGAGCATCTTCCGATCGGATCTCACTATTGCAGTCAACGGACCCTTACGTACGTTAAGAGGTGAGCTCTACGTACGTAATGCGGGTCTTATTAATGTACGTAATAAGTTTTTGTTTACGTACGTTACGGCCTTCGTATTTTAGTTCAGTTAGTTCTGGATTTAGCTTTACGTACGTTAATGCTTTTACATAGCGTACGTAAAGGCCCTTACGTACGTTAGCATGGGCGTATAACGTACGTAATGGACTTGTCAGTCTATTTATCTTGGTTTCGTATTTCATTTCCTCACGAACCAAAACATATTTTCTCTCCCTAGAATCGTCCGTTTGGACTTGTTATTGATATTTAGCCCCTTCCAACTCGATCTTGATCATCCTAGCTTGGATTGAAGCTTGAAGTTGGAAGCTTGTTGGTGCTCCTTTGGTGTTTAGAGGGTTCTTCTCTCTTCTTCTTCCGTAAGTTCCCTCAATCTCTTGTGATTTTCGAGTTTGTTGTTGTTGTTGTTTTCTTCGGGTATTATTTGATTGATGGAGTATATCATGATTCTTCATAGTTTTGATAAACTTTTGATGAAGAACATGATGGTATTGCTTGAGTTGGATAATGTTCTTGATTTTTTAGATTGTTTGGAGGTTTTTAATCATGTCTAGGAAGGATTATGTTAAGATTGTTATATGATTAACATAGTCTTGAGATGATTATTGTTGTTGGTGGTGTTCTTGAAAGATTTTAACCATTTTAGTAAGGATTTATGATGATTTAGGAGGTGATTATCATAATTTGAAAATGGTTGAGTGAATCTTGTTGTTTAATCCGAATTCATGATGTATTGATGAAGGATTTTTGTTTCAGACATCATGATTATTGAGTTGATGATGTTCTTGGGGTGATAATGATAATATTGATAATATTATCATTGTAGGAGGATCAATTTGATGATATTGGTGATATTATCATTTTGAGATGTTTGTTTTGATGATTGTTCTTAAGTGAATCTTGTAGAATGGATTTCACAAGTGTTAAGAACGTAATGATCATGTTAATTGATCATCGAGGTGTTGGAGGATGTTAGAATTCATAGTTGAGAACTATGATATTTGTTCGTGCGGTGTGATCGATTCGTCTTTGAATCGGGCTTTGTCCTTGTCGTTGTTTTCTATTGATTTTGTGTTTTTGAATGAATCGTTTTCATTCAAGGTTGTTCGAGTGTTTGTGATCGTCGGGAGGCGCCGTTCGTCGTTTCGTACCAGGACGTTGATCGTGGAAGGACTTTCTCACCTTCGGTTTGAGGCAAGTTTTATAATTGTACTAGTCAATGAGATTAATGTTATCATATATGTGTATGAATGTATTGTATCATTTCGAGACTTAGTCTCTTCTTGATTTATTGATATTCGGGAATTGTTTGATGTAATATCTTTCGGCAATTATGCTAAATGTTATTATTATTCGTTAACGGCCGGTTTAAGGCATTGAGATTCTTGTTGATACTGATGTTGTCGATAGCCGGTTCGCGGTATCGATTTGTCGATTATTATTGTTGACGTTAATGTCGTTCTGAGGCATCGTTGAATCGTTATTATCGAATTAGAACTGTTTCTATGATGTTGCATTGGCCGATTGAAGGCGTTTGATATATTCGTTTATCATCTCTGTTTTGGTGGTCGGTTTATGGTGCTGGGACATCTATTCTATCGTTTCATTGGTTATCGATTGACTGTTCTAAGGTAATCGAGGTATTGAATTGGGATTATCAAAGATAATTCCCATCCGTTGTACCATTGTTTATCGATTGACCGTTCTAAGGTAGTCGAGGTATTGAATTGGGATTATCTAAGATAATTTCCATCCGTTGTATTATTGGTTATCGATTAACCGTTCTAAGGTAATCGACATATTAAATTGGGATTATCTAAGACACTTCCCATCCGTTGTATCGTGTTATCGATCGACCGTTCTAAGGTGATCGGTATATTGAATTGGGACTGTCAAGGATAATTCCCATCCGTTGAGTCGTCGTGATCAATTGGCCATTCCATGGTAGTCGAGTTATTTTGAATTGGGACCGCCGAGGACGGTGCCCATCCGTGAGTGTTTTATCGTGTTGGCCGATTCAAGGCAGCACACTATTATTCTTGTGAATTCGATAATCTGGTAATCGTTGCCGTTTGCGACTAATTGTGGAGGCTAGTTCGGCTAGTGCTCGATGGGTAAGTCTGGGGCTTGAACCTTCGCGGTTGGTTTCCCAGCACCTGCAATTTAGCAGGTCATGGTCATTGGATGACCTCATTGTGATACGGCTTCGTGCCATGGCTTCGGCCCTCATTGTGATACGGCTTCGTGCCGTGGCTTCGACCCTCATTGTGATACGGCTTCATGTCGTGGCTTCGGCCCTCATTGATACAGCTTCGGGCTGTTTTGGCTTCGGGCTATTGTGATGATTGACAGCTTCGGATGAGTGGTTTCAGACCTTTGTAATATCTTGGCAGCTTCGTCCGAGGGGCTTTCAGGCCTTTATGATGTCTTGGTATTTATGTTGGAGCCTTCGGGCATTGTGATTCGTATCTGTTGCAGCCGTGGCTTGGTTTACCTTCGGGTAATGCATTGTTATGTTCTTTATTGATGATTCGCCATTGGGAACTTATGTTCTAACCTATTGAGCAGGTATTGATCGTATGCCGTAGGCATAGTGTTTCACGAATGCTCGATTCTTACTTAGGTTTGTGAGCATCTCGTCTACCATTGTTGTACTGTTCATTGTGCCTTTGGATGCATATCATGTTGTACATGTATTTGATATTCATTATCTGGATGACTGACCCTGTGGGGGCGGAACATGTTTTCATGTTTTAGGTGCTTGCGAGGAGAGAGTTGAGACACAGGGGCATGATGATGGCGACGAGCCATTCGAACGATACTAGTCCGAGATGTTTTGGTGTTCATATCGGTCAGACAGTTTGGAGTACTCCAGTCTTATCAGTCATTGTCGTTTTGTATTTTCCGAGCAAGGCTCGTGGATGTTGTATTTTATTTTGGCCATGTAGGCCCACTGTTGTCATTGAAATTCCATATCCGAATATTATTGTTGGATGTCAGTGTAGGGATTGTGATTTCCCTTTTGGTCAGTTTGTTGTATTCTAGTCATGTCCGCCTGGTGGATCTCCTGCTGTAGGGTCTACGACACTGTAATGACCCAATGGAATTTGGGGGTGTTACAGAAGATGGTATCAGAGAAATTGGGTTGTGAGATACCCTGATATTTGAGTTATGTGGCTCTACCGACGCAGTAATAGTGGGGCTGTCAAGTTATGACAATCTGGACAGTCGGGTTTTGTGAGTCGTGATAGTTGAGCGACTGTATGAGTCTTTCTTTCATCGAGTCGTCGTCAGTGAAGACTAGTATCGCAAGACCTCGAAGCTTCGTATGACCTGTGTTAGGACTCGATTCTCTTGTATGTTCATACATTCATTATGCCATTGATTATGCATGTTTTGTTGAAATATGTAGGTAACATTTGTGTTACGATTCATTCATGATGATTTGTTTTGGAGCGTGTGGGCTCAGTATTGTCTATAATTAGCATGTTTGAGGTGACTATTTATTTGTTGAGTATGTATACTCGTGTTGGATAATGACATAGCATTGTGGATTGGCCATTGAGGCATATTTGAGCTTTGTTCATGATCGAACGTTATTCTTTCAGTATGGAAAGAGGAATCCAAGGACGTGGCAGAGGGGGTAAAGGCTACAGAACAGGCTGAAACCCAGAACCTCATGTTTATATGCGTACAGATGCCGAGATGGATCAGAATTCGGCCGGAGATGTGACTTATGCGACCGGTTCTCCTTTGGGACGTCATACTCGAGGAATTGATCGGACTGACATCGACCCTTTCTTACTTATGAGGGGCATGATGACGCAGATGACTCAGATGACGCAGATAATGGAGACCATGCAGACCTCAGTGGTTCGTGGTCCACCGCAGCAGGGATCCCAGGTGCCGTTTTATGGACAGGCTGGGAGAGTGAGTCAGATCATCGACGATATCACTCGTCAGAGGATGCCTACTTTTGAGGGTACGTCGGAACCAGCTGATATTGTTCATTGGCTTGAACGTTTTAATAAACTCTTCGACATGGTTCAATGTCCGGAAGAAAGTAAGGTGGCAGTAGCAGCTTACTATTTGAGTAAAGGCGCTTATTCTTGGTGGCTTTCTGTGAAACCCACCGATCGTGATTGTGCTTGGAGTGAGTTTAAGACTCTCATGTTAGAGAGGTATTATCCGGCTCCACTTCGTGAAGCCAAGTTGTCAGAGGTGTTGAACCCCGAATCCGTCGAGGACGAGGGTGTTATTGTTATCGCTGAGAAGTTTCAAGGACTTCTTTAGTTTGCTTGATCTGTTATCCGTACTAAGGTGGATAAGATCAAGTATTTTAGCAAGAGGCTGAACCCGCAGTTGAGGATGCAATTGTTCAACCATAATTGTAATTCACTTGGTGAATTCATTGAGAAGGCTCTTGGAGCAGAGCTTTTGATCAAGGAGCTTGCTCGGAAGAACCCTTCAGTTTCTTCTGGTGAGAGGACTAGGATGCCGGTTCGTTCAGAGGGACATCGGGCTACGACGTCCAATAGGTCGTCTTCTAGTCGTCTTCGTGTTGGCAAATCATCTTCTTCTCAGACGATGAGTTCGACTGTTGTTTGCTTTAACTGTGACTCAGTGGGGCATGTTAGCACTCGTTGTACTATGCCAGCTATTGTTTGTTTTCTGTGTGGGAAGCCAGGACACCTTTAGAAATACTGCAGGAGTTCTAGTACCAGTAGGTCCCGAGAGAGCTCATGGGCCTCGAGAAATTTTGTTGCTTCAATCCGTACTTCATCCAAGGGGTCATATCGGGCTTTGGGAGCCAGAGGTATGGACACCCGAGGAGGAGCGGCGAGCTCAGATTTGGGTCTTCCTCGAGTTGATGAGATCGAGGAGTTCGATGACCTGGAGGATGTTGATTTCGGATACATTTGAGATGTAACCTTGATTTGTCTTTCCTTTGTTTTGGGGTTGATGTTTGACTCGGTCTATATTTTAGTATTGTGGTTGCGAACCATTTATGGTTGATCTATCTTGTAATGATTGTATCTGAGAATCTTGAGATTTGAGGTCGTGTGATGTGTTTTTCCTTCCTTTCGGTGTTGTACCCGAGATCTTGTGATAATCTGGGTAATTGTTCATTTCAATTCGAGACGCCGAGTCGTGAGGACTTGGGCGTGCGGTTGATACGGTCCCGATGACTATTTATGCGTTGTTATTTTCTTTTGTGACATAAGTCAGTGATTGCATCGGCGTCCGATGCTGATGAGAACGGGAAGTGTACACCGATGATTGTAGTCATGTACATTGGGCGGCACCCGCGAGATGTGTACGCCGGTGCTACTAGTCATACGGTTGGTACGACTTCCTGGCTGGTCTCTAGCGGGAGAGTCATGATTCGGCTGATCTCGCACTTGGCTGAGTGTTTGTATCACTTCATTCTTCGCCGTGTTCCGGCAGAGGAGACGCAGGGACCCGAGGGGTTGGCCCAGTTAGTCAGATAGAGTTGCTTATATTGAGGGGTATTCTTGGAGATGTTGTTTTCAGATCCTGATGGATAGTTCGTACCCCGTGTTTTGCACCCTGAGTTTCGGGAATGAAACTTTTTTTAAGGGGGGGAGTATGTAATCCGGGGGAATTTTTTTTTTTTGTGTTACTGTTGATTTGTACGTATTCATTTGGAATTGTACAAGTGTTGTTGTTTTGGACTGATACAATGTATATTGTATTGAAATATTTTGGGATCGGAATATTTATACATGTCGTCGGGTTGGTTTCGTCATTTGAATATTGGTTGGAGAGTTTGGATTTTTGGCTAATTATACCAGCCTTAACGTACGCTACGGATGTAGCATTGCATACGCTAGCTTGTTGACATTACGTATGTTAAGCCTGTAAGGTTACGTACGTAATGCTTGGTAGGTGGTAGGAACCTTCCTCATAGTCACTTTCGGCCGGTGGGTCCCGAGCATCTTCCGATCGGATCTCACTATTGCAGTCAATGGACCCTTACGTACGTTAAGAGGTGAGCTCTACGTACGTAATGCGGGTCTTATTAATGTACGTAATAAGTTTTTGTTTACGTACGTTACGGCCTTCGTATTTTAGTTCAGTTAGTTCTGGATTTAGCTTTACGTACGTTAATGCTTTTACATAGCGTACGTAAAGGCCCTTACGTACGTTAGCATGGGCGTATAACGTACGTAATGTACTTGTCAGTCTATTTATCTTGGTTTCGTATTTCATTTCCTCACGAACCAAAACACATTTTCTCTCCCTAGAATCGTCCGTTTGGACTTGTTATTGATATTTAGCCCCTTCCAACTCAATCTTGATCATCCTAGCTTGGATTGAAGCTTGAAGTTGGAAGCTTGTTGGTGCTCCTTTGGTGTTTGGAGGGTTCTTCTTGTTCTTCTTCCGTAAGTTCCCTCAATCTCTTGTGATTTTCGAGTTTGTTGTTGTTGTTTTCTTCGGGTATTGTTTGATTGATGGAGTATATCATGATTCTTCATAGTTTTGATATACTTTTGATGAAGAACATGATGGTATTCCTTGAGTTGGATTATGTTCTTGATGTTTTAGATTGTTTGGAGGTTTTTAATCATGTCTAGGAAGGATTATGTTAAGATTGTTATATGATTAACATAGTCTTGAGATGATTGTTGTTTTTGTTGGTGTTCTTGAAAGATTTTAACCATTTTAGTAAGGATTTATGATGATTTAGGAGGTGATTATCATAATTTGAAAAGAGTTGAGTGAATCTTGTTGTTTAATCCGAATTCATGATGTATTGATGAAGTATTTTTGTTTCAGACATCATGATTATTGAGTTGATGATGTTCTTGGGGTGATAATGATAATATTGATAATATTATCATTGTAGGAGGATCAATTTGATGATAATGGTGATATTATCATTTTGAGATGTTTGTTTTGATGATTGTTCTTAAGTGAATCTTGTTGAATAGATTTCACAAGTGTTAAGAACGTAATAATCATGTTAATTGATCATCAAGGTGTTAGAGGATGTTAGAATTCATAGTTGAGAACTATGATATTCGTTCGTGCGGTGTGATCGATTCGTGTTTGAATCGGGCTTTGTCCTTGTCGTTGTTTTCTATTGATTTTGTGTTTTTGAATGAATCGTTTTCATTCAAGGTTGTTCGAGTGTTTGTGATCGTCGGGAGGCGCCATTCGTCGTTTCGTGCCAGGACGTTGATCGTGGAAGGACTTTCTCGCCTTCGGTTTGAGACAAGTTTTATACTTGTACTAGTCAATGAGATTAATTTTATCATATGTGTGTATGAATATATTATATCATTTTGAGACTTAGTCTCTTCGTGATTTGTTGATATTTGGGAATTGTTTGATGCAATACCTTTCGGCAATTATGTTATTTTTATTCGTTAACGACCGGTTTAAGGCATTGAGATTCTTGTTGATACTGATGTTGTCGATAGCCAGTTCGCGGTATCGATGTATCGATTATTATTGTTGACATTAATGTCGTTCTGAGGCATCGTTGAATCGTTATTATCGAATTGGAACTCTTGCTATGATGTTGCATTGGACGATTGAAGGCGTTTGATATATTCGTTTATCATCTCTGTTTCGGCGGTCGGTTTAAGGCGCCGGGACATCTATTCTATCGTATCATTGGTTATCGATTGACCGTTCTAAGGTAATCGAGGTATTGAATTGGGATTATCGAAGATAATTCCCATCCGTTGTATCATTGTTTATCGACTGATCGTTCTAAGGTAATCGAGGTATTGAATTGGGATTATCTAAGATAATTCCCATCCGTTGTATTATTGGTTATCGATTAACCGTTCTAAGGTAATCGACATATTGAATTTGGATTATCTAAGACACTTCCCATCCGTTGTATCTTGTTATCGATTGACCGTTCTAAGGTGATCGGTGTATTGAATTGGGACTGTGAAGGATAGTTCCCATCCGTTTAGTCGTCGTGATCAATTGGCCATTCCAAGGTAGTCGAGTTATTTTAAATTGGGACCACCGAGGATGGTGCCCATCCGTGAGTATTTTATCGTGTTGGCCGATTCAAGGCAGCACACAATTATTCTTGTGAATTCGATAATCTGGTAATCGTTGCCGTTTGCGACTAATTGTGGAGGCTAGTTCGGCTAGTGCTCGATGGGTAAGTCTGGGGCTTGGACCTTCGCAGTTGGTTTCCCAGCACCTGCAATTCAGCAGGTCACGGTCATTGGATGACCTCATTGTGATACGGCTTCGTGCCGTGGCTTCGGCCCTCATTGTGATACGGCTTCATGCCGTGGCTTCTGCCTTCATTGTGATACGGCTTCGTGCCGTGGCTTCGGCCCTCATTGTGATACGGCTTTGTGTCGTGGCTTCAGCCCTCATTGATACAGCTTCGGGCTGTTTTGGCTTCGGGCCATTGTGATGATTGACAGCTTCGGCTGAGTGGTTTCAGACCTTTGTAATATCTTGGCAGCTTCGTGTGAGGGGCTTTCAGGCCTTTATGATGTCTTAGTATTTCTATTGGAGCCTTCGGACATCGTGATTTTTATTTGTTGCAATCGTGGCTTGGTTTACCTTTAGGTAATGCATTGTTATGTTCTGTATTGATGATTCACCATTGGGCACTTATGTTCTAACCTGTTGAGCAGGTATTGATCGTATGCCGTGGGCATAGTGTTTCACAAATGCTCGATTCTTACTTAGGTTTGTGAGCATCTCGCCTACCATTGTTGTACTGTTCATTATGCCTTTGGATGCATATCATGTTGTACATGTATTTGATATTCATTATCTGGATGACTGACCCTGTGGGGGCAGAACATGTTTTCATGTTTTAGGTGCTTGCGAGGAGAGAGTTGAGACATAGGGGCATGACGATGGCGACGAGGCATTCAGACAATACTAGTCCGAGATGTTTTGGTGTTCATGTCGGTCAGACAGTTTAGAGTACTCCAATCTTATCAGTCATTGTCGTTTTGTATTATCCGAGCAAGGCTCGTGGATGTTGTTGTATTTTATGTTGCCCATGTAGGCCCACTGTTGTCATTGAAATTCCATATCGGAATATTATTGTTGGATGTCAGTGTAGGGATTGTGATTTCCTTTTTGGTTAGTTTGTTGTATTCTAGTCATGTCCGCCTGGTGGATCTCCTGGTATGGGGTACACGGCACTGTAATGACCCAATGGGATTTGGGGGTGTTACACAAACAACTCCTCGTTTTCCTCCATATAATAATAAACTTCATGTTGAGCCTTGTCACCTAAGTCATCACCATCCGGATTAGAATCCATAACCTCCTCACTATATGTTTCATCCTCATGAACCCACCCATCCAAGATGCGGCTCATGGACTCGAACATATTGATAATCCTTTCGGGGGATCGGTTATGTTTAATCTAGATGCCTTCATAGGCTCTTCACTTGTGTACATGCAAGCTTCCATTAGATTCTTGCAACAAGGTACCCCTCCCATTTGAGAAGGAAAGTTCACATACAACTCGTTTAGGTAAGGGATAGGCTCGCTCGGCTGGTCAAAAAATTCGACACTTCATTTGATAAAGATCATATAGCATTAGTGAACTTGGTTGAGCTACTCATTAGTGATTATCAACATGTGACCAATAAGGAGTAGCTTTGCTGAAATAAAATAGATTATTGGTTGATGGTAGCTCGGACAATGCAGAATTCATAAGTGTAGGAGGAGTGGTGTGTAGAGTAGTCAATGGACTCCTAAGGATAAGGATTGTAATTTTGAGGCCTAGACCATTGATTCTGATAATTATATTCGTACCTACTTTGACATGGTTGTTAGTAACGGTTCAGTTCATAGCTCGAAGAGCGGGACAAGAATTATGATCTATGGTCGGTGAAGGACTGTACCTCGAATAGTTAGGACTAGGATCCACTTATGGTGTAGTCTATTAATTTTGCCCGTAAGGATTCAGAGGGGTCAGGTGACTACAGTGAGAAGGAGATATCTTGTCTTTTACTTCTATAATTCGGTTAAGCATTTTTACTATCAATTGGTATTTAAGCTCTTTGTCTTTGCTCGGATACAGTGTCGCCCAAAAAAGGCAATTTCGTCACATTCATAGTATCTTGGATGATGAGCCTCGCATAAACTAAACACCAAATGAGAAATCAACTAAAACAAACAAAAATTTAAACAAATGCAAGTAAAGAGGAAGTATAAAGTGAATCAATTCTAAATTTATTTTTCCAGAATTATTCACTGTCACTCGTTAAACTGTCTAAACGATGGCGCCAAATTTTGTTTCGAAAATTTCGTCCTACTAAAGTCTCGCCTGCAAGTGAATGGGTCAACTTGTAATAATGATAAATTAACTTGAGTCGTATCTCACTAGGAGGTTTATGAGGAGACTAAAATGAAAAGAATACGAAATAAACTAATAGCATGCCAAAAATTCCTAGGTCTCACATGATGGAAATGGAATTATCACTAGGAAAATTCAATAAATAAGTAAAGTGTGAAAATGATGAAAGGGAGAACTTTGTAATTTAAAAGTCTAGGGATATGGAATTGCCTCAATTTCCCTCGGAAGTTAGCCGGAATCACCAATGAATCTTAATTAGATGATATTTTCTCCAACTACATCTAAACCCAGTTTGAGAATTTTCGAGGTAAATTATTATTTATGGCCAATTTCCTTAAATTTAGGATTATCAATATAATTCCCACAATCTAAAATTAGTTCAATTAGCAATCCACCGAAACCCTAGGTGAATTGGGTCACTTTACCCCAAATCCCTTGAATTAGGTTTCGAGCCACTTAACATGCCAAGAGAGAGAGGGGGAGAGAGATAAGTGTGCTAAATAAATGAAGTTACATACACTAGAACAAAAAGTGGATTTGGCTACACCAAAAAAGTGTGACGATATACATATAATCACACATGCGTTTTCGAATGTGTGTGACAAAAGGTCGCGCGACCGTAGGGTGTTTATGGTCACATTTTTGAGTTAGTGTCCGTATCCATTAAAAAACAGTGACCAAAAGTGTTAATAAGTGTGACCGTAAACACAGCAAAAGCACACAAAGCATGTTTTTTTTTTATATATTTAGTCACATACAATTTAGCATAAAGTGGCCAAAAGTATTAATAAGTGTGACCATATATTGTTTAAAGTGAAGAAATGTGTATTTTGTGTGACTATTGATCATCCAATGGCCACATGAATTTTATGTTTGTGTGGCATTTTGTAATATATAGTCACACAAAGCATGTTTGTTTTGGGTATTTAGTCACATACAATTAAGCATAAAGTGGACGAAAGTGTTAATAAGTGTGACCATATGCTGTTTAAAATTTAGTAAAAGTGTATTTTGTGTGACTATTATTCATCCAATGGCCACATAAATGTTATGTTTGTGTGGCCTTTTGTAATATATAGTCACACAAAGCATGTTCGTTTTGGATATTTAGTCACATACAATTAAGCATAAAGTGGCCAAAAATATTAATAAGTGTGACCCTATGCTGTTTAAAGTGAAAAATTATGTATTTTGTGTGACTATTGATCATCCAATGGACACATGAATTTTATGTTTGTGTGGCCGTTTGTAATATTTAGTCACACAAAGCATGTTTTTTTTTTAATTTAGTCACATACAAGTTAACCAAAAGTGGTCAAAAAATTAATAAGTGTGACCATATGTTGATTAAAATCAAGTGAATGTGTATTTTGTGTGACTATTCTTCATCAAATGGTCACATGAATTTTAATTTTGTGTGGCATTTTGTAATATTTAGTCACACAAAGCATATTTTTTTAATTTAGTCACATACAAGTTAACCAAAAGTGGCCAAAAGTATTAATAAGTGTGACCATATGTTGTTTAAAGTCAAGTGAATGTGTATAAAGAACACAAAAGATTCAAGTCATGATCCCAATCCAATATTCGAATAACAAATTCAATACAAAAAAAATGTCAAAATGGATGATATCTGATTTATGTTACTGTATGTACAACAACAAATAAAAAAAGATAATAACGTAATTTGGGGTTGTTTCATGTCAAATCCACTCTTGTCGCAGCTCCTCAACTTCTTTTTTCCACCGGAGATACATGCAACTGGATACAACCAGAACGTACACAACATTAGTAAGTGCAAGCGAAACTAACCCATTCTGGCCCATGCCAACCCGTTGCAGCATACACCAAACCATTATGATGCATTCATAATTTCATAAAGAGTATGCCTCTAGATATGACAAAAAACTGTGACAGTAAGCTAGTAGACATATTACCTCACCAACATATTCAATAAAAAATCTTCCTTTGGGGATACCCTCTTACAACTGAAGCCCACAATCTTTCTTTCCAGATTGTACACATTTTAGTTTGGAATACTTGCACTTCTGGAACTGCAATTATATACAAGCGTCATTGCTGTAACCTCTCCTAGCAAACAGAGATAGTGAATAAAAAGCATTAAAATATAGATAACCTGATTAATCGAACAAAAAACTCCGCAAGGGCATGTTCCTTTTACACACTCTATATTTAGCATTCTATTAAGGCATTGATCCCAACAACCCATGTGCCCCTCAGGTGGAGGTTTGCAGTGGCAAATATCAAATTAATACATTAGAAATCACATTATAAATCTTATGAAAAGAAATATTTACGACAATACCTGTGGAATCGTAAGAATAGATAAAATGTTGATGAAGAGGTAGGAGTTGAAATATCATTCACTACAAAAAAAACAGTTTTTACCGACGCCAAAATGGCGTTGGTAAAACAGAAAATGGCGTTGGTAAAAAATTTACCGACGCCATTACCGACGGCAACCCGCCGTTGGAAAAACGCTCGACGGTAATTTTTTACCGACGCCATTTACGCCATTACCGACGCCATTTACCGACGCCATTACCGACGCCATTTTGGCGTTGGTAATTTTTTTTTTTTAATTTACCGACGCCGTTTACGCCATTTACCGACGCCATTTTTGGCGTCGTTAAATTAAAAAAAAACAATTAAAAAAGTCAGGTCAGGACTCAGGCGGGGCTCAGGCGGGTTAGGTCCGGGCTCAGGCGGGTGGGTTCGGTCGAGTCAGTCGGGAGTCGGGGCGGGTCGGGTCTTGGTCGGGCGGATCGGAGTTCGGGCTCCATTCAATTTCAAATGGTTGAGAAGGATTTTGGTTTATAAACCACCAAAAACATTGATGTTTTTTCGATGTGGGATTGTGTTAAAAAATTACCGACGCCGAAATGGCGTCGGTAATGGCGTAAACGGCGTCGGTAAATTTAAAAAAAAAAAAAAAAATTTACCAACGCCAAAATGGCGTCGGTAAATGGCGTAAACGGCGTCGGTAAATTTAAAAAAAAAAAAAAAATTTACCAACGCCAAAATGGCGTCGGTAATTGTAAAAAAATAAGTCTGCGAACCGGTCGTCGGCAATGGCGTCGGTAAATCGGGCGTCGGTAAATGGCGTCGGTAAATTATAAGTTTAACAACGGCGGTACGGGCGTCGGTAAATGGCGTCGGTAAATTATAAGTTTAACAACGGCGGTGCTGGCGTCGGTAAATGGCGTCGGTAAAAACTGTTTTTTTTGTAGTGATTTGGCTATATTTTGTAATATCCAGAATTTCTACTACTGTGGTTTAATATTATTTTATCCGAGTTATGTTGTACAGCGTGGAATCTGTATAGTATTGATAAAATAAATGAAGGACTAAGACATCTGTATTGGTATAATTACTGTCTTGGTTGACAATTGTAGTTGAGGATATTGTGTATCGTATGAGAATATTATTGGAAGGAGTATGTATTCAGTATGCCGTATGTTCGTATTCTGTATGTTGAGACGTTGGACAAGAGTAGCTGAAAATGGCTAAGTGTAACATTATTAGCGCACGCTAATATACATGCCTAGCACACGCTATCGTTCTTGTTTAGCGCACGCTAGAGGCAAAAGATAACGCACGCTAGTACAGACCAGATCAGAAGGAATCTCTGTGTGGACCCGGTTACTTTCGGCGCATGTGCCGACAAGGTCAACGGATGTTTGTTGTGAAGGGTTAGCGCACGCTAATGTACATTTATAGTGCACGCTAATCAGATCGGACCAAAGGAATCTTGGATTTGTCAGGTTACTTTCGGCATGTGGGGACACGGGGGTAGGTGCAGACTGTATCAAGTCAACTATGAGTAGCGCACGCTACGATGGAAGGTTTGCGTACGCTAAATACAGGCCTTTACAGACGCTATTGCATGGGCATTGCGTACGTAAATTATTTCATGCAGTAAGGCAGTAGCCTCTGGACTTCGATAGCACACGCTAACAAAGAATGTTAGCGCATGCTAAACTGGTAACGTACGTTAAATGAAGAGGTTAGCGTACGTTAATAATGTACAGTGTATATATATGAGTAGTTGGCTGTCATTCCTCATTTCATTCATTCTCTTCTTGCAACCGATAGAGAGAACCTTGGGAGGACAGAATATGGTAACGGAGCCTAGGTTGAGGAAACCTAGGCAGTCGGGTCGAGTTGGGTCATGCTTTTGTCGTGTCATTTGAGTTGTCGATTGACAAATAGTAGAGCCGTGAGTTTTTGTTGTTCACTCGGGCTTGTGCATTATGTGATTTACCAGTGTGGTACTGGGTTGTTATAAACTTTTCTAAATGGCATTAACGTGTTTCTTCGTATAGAGATGTGTTGTGTTCTCGAGTTCAACTGAGTTTGCAAAACGTGTGTTTTGAAAATATCTGTGTCGAGTATTTTCTTGAGTCGAGACATGTGCTAGTATCACGGGGAATCGTCGACTTCACGATCTGTAAGTTTTTGGATTTTTGAATTACAATGAGATTTATTGCCGTTCTAAGTGGATATGCTTTGAGATTCAGCAGCATATTATGCATTACAGTATAAGGTGACAGAGTTGGGACAAGATTGATGATTTGAGAAGTTATGATTTTGGAAATTAATATGTCGGTTAGATTTCGGAACAGAGTTGTGCACCTGGGGGAAATATTGTGTATGGTTGAGAAGAACATGTAGTCATGTTAATTCATTTTGAGATATATGAACTGTTTTTGAGCATTTGGGAATGATACTTTTCAAAATGAATGTTTTACGGATGTTTTATGGAAATGATTTTGGGTCGAGACCCAATCAATTTTGAAATAGTTTTATAACTCAGGACTTGCGGTCCAAAAGGGTTTTCTGCTTTTTAAACTTTTTGTAATATGGAACGAGAAACGGGCTGAGTCCCTAATGTTTTAAAAGGCTTTTCGGTTTTCTAAAACTCCCGAGATTTGTAAAATACTTTACCAATCGTTTATCTATATCGTTTCTGCCTTTCAGAGTTTTGGTTTACTTGTTCAAATGAAACCTCTTGGGAAGTCTTTCGCTGTGTTGATTTGTTTCAATGCATTGTCATAGCATAATTGAGGTGATCCAGGATGAAAAATGGTCGACGTTGCGAGTCATATGTGGAAAAGGAGTTTTTAGTCGGAATTTATATATTGAAATTTTGGAACTCTATCAAGTGGTTTTCCGATGGAATATCAGTGGATATTGGTGACGAACCGAATTGGTATACAGTAGTATGGATGTAGTCCAGTATTTGCATAGTTTTTAAACATCGAAATTGTGTGGATTCGAAGGAAACTGTTATCGAATACTTGGCATTAGCGAGCCAGTTTAATTTTTCGAAAATTGATTCAGTGGTCTTACCAAAATTTATGTTTTAAGCTTTGAAATTTTTGAAAGAACTTTTAAAAATTTGTCTTCTTGACGAGACTATATGATTTCAAACTGGTTTTGAAAATATGATCGATATACATATGCATTCAGTGCATAATGCATATCATGGTGAAGTTCTGAGTGTGACTCACGAACTGGATAAGACATCAGTATGGTACGAGGAAAAGAGATTCGAACTTCAGTATAGTAGTTTGGTTATCTAGGGATGATCGGTTGAATTATCGGATAAGAGAAATATGTTGTGTGTTGTAGATTCATGCACATAATATTATTTTGGAAACTTGGAATTTTGTGAAACCGGAACATATGTACTATGTGATTCCATTGGTATGGTAGTAGCGCGATTTTACCATAATAATTTTTGAATGATTTCTTTGTAAGTGTAGAATTGGGGATGGTGACCCCATGCTTGTTGCTTTGGATATTGAGTGGTCATTTCCACTCCACATATGATTGGATATGTTCGTCGGTTTGTGATTGGTTGTTCGTATGCCGAGGAGTATGTTCACCAGTCGGGTATGTTTATTGAGATCCATTGTATGTGATTGGTGTGTTGTTTTGTGAACTTTATTCGCTCATATATCGGTTTCTGTGGTTCTGTGTTGATCGTGTTGGAGTTTACCGTGTGAAGGTATTCTCGATTTTCGTTGACCGTTCGTTGGTAATATTGGAGTTTATCATGATGATGATATTATCGACTGTGTTTTGACCTTTGGATTGGTCGTATTAGAGTTTATCATGTCGATGATATTCTCAGTTAATTTATTGGTTGATTATTGCTGGTGATCATCTGAGCGTTCAGATTGTCTGTCGATGTTTCGGGATTCGTTGCCATTGTGTTGAGAAGTTGTTTCACAGATGTATCATGCATTATTGGTTTTTAGCAAATTGGGACTTGATTGTTTAATCAGGCAGACATGATTTGACACGGATAGATTATTTCATCCGAAGATGATATATTTTGTTGAGACTCATGGAATTGTTATTGTAAACGTATTGAGGCTTTACAGTGAAGTCACTTGCTAGTACCTCAGGAGATCGTCGACTTGGCGCATATATAAGTGTACTGTTTTGGTTATTCGTTAATGATGATGATTGATCGTTGTTGTGATGGTTTCGGAATATTTTGGTTGAACGGTTTGTTGGTTTTTCTATAACGGATTGCAAGTTTCGAGGACGAAACTTATTTTAAGTGGTGTAGTATGTAATATCCGGAATTTCTACTACTGTGGTTTAATATTATTTTATCTGAGTTATGTTGTACAGCGTGGAATCTGTATAGTATGGATAAAATAAATGAAGGACTAAGACATCTGTATTGGTATAATTACTGTACTTGGTTGACAATTGCAGTTGAGGATATTGTGTATCGTATGAGAATATTATTGGAAGGAGTATGTATTCAGTATGCCGTATGTTCGTATTCTGTATGTTGAGACGTTGGACAAGAGTAGCTGAAAATGGCTAAGTGTAACATTATTAGCGCACGCTAATATACATGCCTAGCGCACGCTATCGTTCTGGTTTAGCGCACGCTAGAGGCAAAAGATAACGCACGCTAGTACAGACCAGATCAAAAGGAATCTATGTGTGGACCCGGTCACTTTCGGCGCATGTGCCGACAAGGTCAATGGATGTTTGTTGTGAAGGGTTAGCGCACGCTAATGTACATTTATAGCGCACGCTAATCAGATCGGACCAAAGGAATCTTGGCTTTGTCAGGTTAGTTTCGGCATGTGGGGACACGGGGGTAGGTGCAGACTGTAGCAAGTCAACTATGAGTAGCGCACGCTACGATGGAAGGTTTGCGTACGCTAAATACAGGCTTTTACGTACGCTATTGCATGGGCATTGCGTACGTAAATCATTTCATGGAGTAAGGCAGTAGCCTTTGGACTTCGATAGCGCACGCTAACAAAGAATGTTAGCGCATGCTAAACTGGTAACGTACGTTAAATGAAGAGGTTAGTATACATTAATAATGTACAGTGTATATATATGAGTAGTTGGATGTCATTCCTCATTTCATCCATTCTCTTCTTGCAACCGATAGAGAGAACCTTGGGAGGACAGAATATGGTAACAGAGCCTAGGTTGAGAAAACATAGGCAGTCGGGTCGAGTTGGGTCATGCTTTTGTCGTGTCATTTGAGTTGTCGATTCACAAATAGTAGAGCCGTGAGTTTTTGTTGTTCACTCGGGCTTGTGCATTATGTGATTTACCAGTGTGGTACTGGGTTGTTGTAAACTTTTCTAAATGGCATTAACGTGTTTCTTCGGATAGAGATGTGTTGTGTTCTCGAGTTCAACTGAGTTTGCAAAACGTGTGTTTTGAAAATATCTGTGTCGAGTATTTTCTTGAGTCGAGACATGTGCCAGTATCACGGGGAATCGTCGACTTCACGATTTGTAAGTGTTTGGATTTTTGAATTGCATCGAGATTTATTGCCGTTCTAAGTTGATATGCTTTGAGATTCAGCAGCATATTATGCATTACAGTATAAGGTGACAGCGTTGGGACAGGATTGATGATTTGAGAAGTTATGATTTTGGAAATCAATATGTCGGTTAGATTTCGGAACAGAGTTGTGCACATGGGGGAAATATTGTGTATGGTTGAGAAGAAAATGTAGTCATGTTAATTCATTTTGAGATATATGAACTGTTTTTGAGCATTTGGGAATGATACTTTTCAAAATGAATGTTTTACGGATGTTTTACGGAAATGATTTTGGGTCGAGACCCAATCAATTTTGAAATAGTTTTATAACTCAGGACTTGGGGTCCAAAAGGGTTTTCTGCTTTTTAAACTTTTTGTAATATGGAACGAGAAACGAGCTGAGTCCCTAATGTTTTAAAAGGCTTTTCGGTTTTCTAAAACTCCCGAAATTTGTAAAATACTTTACCAATCGTTTATCTATTTCGTTTCTCCCTTTCGGAGTTTTGGTTTACTTGTTCAAATGAAACCTCTCGGTAAGTCTTTCGCTGTGTTGATTTGTTTCAATGCATTGTCATATCATAATTGAGGTGATCCAGGATGAAAAATGGTCGACGTTGCGAGTCATATGTGGAAAAGGAGTTTTTAGTCGGAATTTATATATTGAAATTTTGGAACTCTATCATGTGGTTTTCCGATGGAATATCAGTGGATATTGGTGACGAACCGAATTGGTATACAGTAGTATGGATGTAGTCCAGTATTTGCATAGTTTTTAAACATCAAAATCGTGTGGATTCGAAGGAAACTGTTATCGAATACTTGGCATTAGCGAGCCAGTTTAATTTTTGGAAAATTGATTCAGTGGTCTTACCAAAATTTATGTTTTGAGCTTTGAAATTTTTGAAAGAACTTTTAAAAATTTGTCTTCTTGACGAGACTATATGATTTCAAACTAGTTTTGAAAATATGATCGATATACATACGCATTTAGTGCATAATGCATATCATGGTGAAGTTCTGAGTGTGACTCACGAACTGGATAAGACATCAGTATGGTACGAGGAAAAGAGATTAGAACTTCAGTATAGTAGTTTGGTTATCCAGGGATGATCGGTTGAATTATCAGATAAGAGAAATATGTTGCGTGTTGTAGATTCATGCACATAATATTATTTTGGAAACTTGGGATTTTGTGAAACCGGAACATATGTACTATGTGATTCCATTGGTATGGTAGTAGCGCGATTTTACCATAATAATTTTTGAATGATTTCTTTGTAAGTGTAGAATTGGGGATAGTGACCCCATGCTGGTTGCTTTGGATATTGAGTGGTCATTCCCACTCCACATATGATTGGATATGTTCGTCGGATTGTGATTGGTTGTTCGTATGCCGAGGAGTATGTTCACCAGTCGGGTATGTTTATTGAGATCCATTGTATGTGATTGGTGTGTTGTTTTGTGAACTTTATTCGCTCATATATCAGTTTCTGTGGTTCTGTGTTGATCGTGTTGGAGTTTACCGTGTGAAGGTATTCTCGATTTTCGTTGATCGTTCGTTGGTAATATTGGAGTTTATCATGATGATGATATTCTCGACTGTGTTTTGACCTTTGGATTGGTCGTATTAGAGTTTATCATGTCGATGATATTCTCGAATTTATTGGTTGATTATTGCTGGTGATCATCTGAGAGTTCAGATTGTCTGTCGATGTTTCGGGATTCGTTGCCATTGTGTTGAGCAGTTGTTTCACAGATGTATCGTGCATGATTAGTTTTTAGCAAATTGGGACTTGATTGTTTAATCAGGCAGACAGGATTTGACATGGATAGATTATTTCATCCGAAGATGATATATTTTGTTGAGACTCATGGAATTGTTATTGTAAACGTATTGAGGCTTTACAGTGAAGTCACTTGCTAGTACCTCATGAGATCGTCGACTTGGGGCATATATAAGTATACTATTTTGGTTATTCGTTAATGATGATGATTGATCGTTGTTGTGATGGTTTCAGAATATTTTGGTTGAACGGTTTGTTGGTTTTTCTATAACGGATTGCAAGTTTCGAGGAAGAAACTTATTTTTAGTGGTGTAGTATGTAATATCCGGAATTTCTACTACTGTGGTTTAATATTATTTTATCCGAGTTATGTTGTACAGCGTGGAATCTGTATAGTATGGATAAAATAAATGAAGGACTAAGACATTTGTATTGGTATAATTACTGTACTTGGTCGACAATTGCAGTTGATGATATTGTGTATCGTATGAGAATATTATTGGAAGGAGTATGTATTCAGTATTCCGTATGTTCATATTTTGTATGTTGAGACGTTGGACAATAGTAGCTGAAAATGGCTAAGTGTAACATTATTAGCGCACGCTAATATACATGCCTAGCGCACGCTATCGTTCTGGTCTAGCACACGCTAGAGGCAAAAGATAACGCACGCTAGTACAGACCAGATCAGAAGGAATCTATGTGTGGACCCGGTCACTTTCGGAGAATGTGCCGACAAGGTCAACGGATGTTTGTTGTGAAAGGTTAGCGCATGTTAATGTATATTTATAGCGCACGCTAATCAGATCGGACCAAAGGAATCTTGGCTTTGTCAGGTTACATTCGGCATGTGGGGACACGGGGGTAGGTGCAGACTGTAGCAAGTCAACTATGAGTAGCGCACGCTACGATTGAAGGTTTGTGTACGCTAAATACAGGCCTTTACGTACGCTATTGCATGGGCATTGCGTACGTAAATCATTTCATGCAGTAAGGCAGTAGCCTCTGGACTTCGATAGCGCACGCTAACAAATAATGTTAGCGCATGCTAAACTGGTAGCATACGTTAAATGAAGAGGTTAGCGTACGTTAATAATATACAGTGTATATATATGAGTAGTTGGCTGTCATTCCTCATTTTGTCCATTCTCTTCTTGCAACCGATAGAGAGAACCTTGGGAGGACAGAATATTGTAACGGAGCCTAGGTTGAGAAAACCTAGGCAGTCGGGTCGAGTTGGGTCATGCTTTTGTCGTGTCATTTGAGTTGTCGATTGACAAATAGTAGAGCCGTGAGTTTTTGTTGTTCACTCGGGCTTGTGCATTATGTGATTTACCAGTGTGGTACTGGGTTGTTGTAAACTCTTCTAAATGGCATTAACGTGTTTCTTCGGATAGAGATGTGTTGTGTTCTCGAGTTCAACTGAGTTTGCAAAATGTGTGTTTTGAAAATATATGTGTCGAGTATTTTCTTGAGTCGAGACATGTGTCAGTATCACGGGGAATTGTCGACTTCATCTGTAAGTGTTTGGATTTTTGAATTGCATCGAGATTTATTGCCGTTCTAAGTTGATATGCTTTGAGATTCAGCAGAATATTATGCATTACAGTATAAGGTGACAGAGTTGGGACAGGATTGATGATTTGAGAAGTTATGATTTTGGAAATCAATATGTCGGTTAGATTTCGGAACAGAGTTGTGCACCTGGGGGAAATATTGTGTATGGTTGAGAAGAACATGTAGTGATGTTAATTCATTTTGAGATATATGAACTGTTTTTGAGCATTTGGGAATGATACTTTTCAAAATGAATGTTTTACGGATGTTTTACGGAAATGATTTTGGGTCGAGACCCAATCAATTTTGAAATAGTTTTATAACTCAGGACTTGGGGTCCAAAAGGGTTTTCTGCTTTTTAAACTTTTTGTAATATGGAACGAGAAACGGGCTGAGTCCCTAATGTTTTAAAAGGCTTTTTGGTTTTCTAAAACTCCCGAGATTTGTAAAATACTTTTCCAATCGTTTATCTATTTTGTTTCTGCCTTTCGGAGTTTTGGTTTACTTGTTCAAATGAAACCTCTCGGGAAGTCTTTCGCTGTGTTGATTTGTTTCAATGCATTGTCATAGCATAATTGAGGTGATCCAGGATGGAAAATGGTCGACGTTGCGAGTCATATGTGGAAAAGGAGTTTTTAGTCGGAATTTATATATTGAAATTTTGGAACTCTATCATGTGGTTTTCCGATGGAATATCAGTGGATATTGGTGACGAACCGAATTGGTATACAGTAGTATGGATGTAGTCCAGTATTTGCATAGTTTTTAAACATCGAAATCGTGTGGATTCCAAGGAAACTGTTATCGAATACTTGGCATTAGCGAGCCAGTTTAATTTTTCAAAAATTGATTCAGTGGTCTTACCAAAATTTATGTTTTGAGCGTTGAAATTTTTGAAAGAACTTTTAAAAATTTGTCTTCTTGATGAGACTATATGATTTCAAACTGGTTTTGAAAATATGATCGATATACATACGCATTTAGTGCATAATGCATATCATGGTGAAGTTCTGAGTGTGACTCACGAACTGGATAAGACATCAGTATGGTATGAGGAAAAGAGATTTGAACTTCAGTATAGTAGTTTGGTTATCCAGGGATGATCGGTTGAATTATCGGATAAGAGAAATATGTTGCGTGTTGTAGATTCATGCACATAATATTATTTTGGAAACTTGGGATTTTGTGAAACCGGAACATATGTACTATGTGATTCCATTGGTATGGTAGTAGCGCGATTTTACCATAATGATTTTTGAATGATTTCTTTGTAAGTGTAGAATTGGGGATAGTGACCCCATGCTGGTTTCTTTGGATATTGAGTGGTCATTCCCACTCCACATATGATTGGATATGTTCGTCGGTTTGTTATTGGATGTTTGTATGCCGAGGAGTATGTTCACCAGTCGGGTATGTTTATTGAGATCCATTGTATGTGATTGGTGTGTTGTTTTGTGAACTTTATTCGCTCATATATCGATTTCTGTGGTTCTGTGTTGATCGTGTTGGAGTTTACCGTGTGAAGGTATTCTCGATTTTCGTTGATCGTTCGTTGGTAATATTAGAGTTTATCATGATGATGATATTCTCGACTATGTTTTGACCTTTGGATTGGTCGTATTAGAGTTTATCATGTCGATGATATTCTCGGATTTATTGGTTGATTATTGCTGGTGATCATCTGAGCGTTCAGATTGTCTGTCGATGTTTCGGGATTCGTTGCCATTGTGTTGAGCAGTTGTTTCCCAGATGTATCGTGCATTATTGGTTTTTAGCAAATTGGGACTTGATTGTTTAATCAGGCAGACATGATTTGACATGGTTAGATTATTTCATCCGAAGATGATATATTTTGTTGAGACTCATGGAATTGTTATTGTAAACGTATTGAGGCTTTACAGTGAAGTGAGTTGCTAGTACCTCAGGAGATCGTCGACTTGGCGCATATATAAGTGTACTATTTTTGTTATTCGTTAATGATGATGATTGATCGTTGTTGTGATGGTTTCGGAATATTTTGGTTGAACGGTTTGTTGGTTTTTCTATAACGACTTGCAAGTTTCGAGGACGAAACTTATTTTAAGTGGTGTAGTATGTAATATCCGGAATTTCTACTACTGTGGTTTAATATTATTTTATCCGAGTTATGTTGTACAGCGTGGAATCTGTACAGTATGGATAAAATAAATGAAGGACTAAGACATCTGTATTGGTATAATTACTGTACTTGGTCGACGATTGTAGTTGAGGATATTATGTATCGTATGAGAATATTATTGGAAGGAGTATGTATTCAGTATGTCGTATGTTCGTATTCTGTATGTTGAGACGTTGGACAAGAGTAGCTGAAAATGACTAAGTGTAACATTATTAGCGCACGCTAATATACATGCCTAGCGCATGCTATCGTTCTGGTTTAGTGCACGCTAGAGGCAAAAGATAACGCACGCTAGTACAGACCAGATCAGAAGGAATCTACGTGTGGACCCAGTCACTTTCGGCGAATGTGCCGACAAGGTCAACGGATGTTTGTTGTGAAGGGTTAGCGCACGCTAATGTACATTTATAGCGGACGCTAATCAGATCGGACCAAAGGAATCTTGGTTTTGTCAGGTTACTTTCGGCATGTGGGGACACGGGGGTAGGTGCGGACTGTAGCAAGTCAACTATGAGTAGCGCACGCTACAATGGAAGCTTTGCGTACGCTAAATACAGGCCTTTACGTACGCTATTGCATGGGAATTGCGTGTAATATCCGACGGAAATTCTTACTTACTGTTGTATTATTCGGATAATTCAATACTGTTGTAGTCTTGTTGCATTTGTGTAATGTTTATTGATGTTGGAATATATCATAAATAGACATAATAATAACGATCACTCGCACTATGATTGAATTCTCAACGTTGTATAGATAAGTACATTTTTGAGCTATTAAACCTGAGCCTAACGTACGCTAATGCTTAGGCATAACGTACGTTATTTTAAGGCCTTTACATACGTAAAGAGGCACCTGTTACGTACGTAACCAGTGTAATCGTATCCGATCTCAACTTTCGGCGTGTGGGGCCGGATGGGATTCGAATATCTGATCTTTTGGAGGCAACCTAGTTGACCTACATTACGTACGTAAAGCTTCAAGCTGTAACGTACGTAATGATGTTCGTATTTCAGTCCAGCAGCCTCTGGACTTGGCTTATGTACGTAACACTTTTTGTGTAGCGTACGTAAAGCTGTTAACGTACGTTATCCTCTTATGATAACGTACGTAACGAACTGTGCTATTATAAAAAGACAACTTGTGTCTTTCATTTTGCACGTCCAACCTCTAATTTTTCACCCATATAATCATCCCCCTTCATCCCTAGATCAAAATTACCTTCTTCCAACTTGTGTTTGAGCTTTACATTTTGATTTTGGAGCTTGTTGATTGGAAGTTGGAGTCATTCTTGAAGCTTGGATTGTGTTCCTGTGGTTTTGGTGTATTGTTCTTCAATTCTGAAGGTATGTTATACGATTTAACCCTATAATCTCGTAATTATAATGATAGTGATTAAGTATACTCCACCTAGTGATGAATTAATCAAGCTAAACATGTTTATAGTTAAGCTTCCAACAAACTTAATGATGAATATGATGATTAGGGGATTTGTAATGATGTGTTCTTGGTGTTTTGAATGATGATGATCATGTTTAGTGAAACCACACTCTCCTTGCTAGACTAATAACACCATTGGAATAATAATAGTCCTTGTTTCATTGTAATGTAAATGACTTGTTGGAATAATTACCATAAAATGTTTTAAGAAACCCTTGTTGATCATTAGAAGAATGAAATGACCTTCTTGAACCTAAGCTAGGTAAATTCAGAGGTATGATATTTGAATCTCCAGGTTAGTTAGAAGATTATAAGGATGGTGTTAAACTTGAGACAGTCTTCATGATCATGATATAGATTTATCACTAGTGATTGTGTGTAATGCAGATTTTTACTTGTAATCAATTGAGATGTTCTTGATAAGTTTAAAGGGTAGAAGATTATTGTTTAACACATTATGGATCAATTCTTAATCCAGCAAACATTTGGTAAACATCTTGTAATCAATTGTAAGAATAGAATGGTATTGAATAAGGTTCTTGGAGTAACACTTCAATATCTTAAAAAGTTGAACTACTCAAATGGGAATTAGGATGTTGTCTCGTTAAAATTTGGTATAGATGATCATATGAACGTATCATTGAGTAAAATATACTTCATTCAAGGTTGATTGTTCGAGTAACCGATTTTGAATCGAGGGCCATTCGTTCGTTTGAGAAGGAAGGACTATTCTCGCCTCCGTATTGAGGCAAGTTATCTTGCTTGGTTATAATGATGTATGGATTCTTATGATGGTTATGCATTTCGTGTATATGAAACACTTATAAACTTATGTCTTGTGATTTGAGGTTGTTCTTAACGATGTCCCTTTTCATCGTGGGATTGTATTCCCAAGTTCGTCACTTTCGAACCTTTGATATCGTTGATCTTATTGTCATTTCGGTGAGTCCTCGATCTTTAATCGGATTTGTGAATTATTGAATTCGTTGTCATGTTGCATCGTGACATATCCGGAGTCATATCTACGTTCCGATTGGATATTGTGTAGGATTTTTAGCCGGGCACATATATAGTCATGCGTGAATATTTTCCGTGTTGGGCTGTGCACACGAGACGTAGTTCGTTGAGGCTAATTAGGTACATTGTCCCACGTATATCCTAGATTCCGTATACGGGGTAGACATGCGCACTGACACATATTCGGATCGGGCGTACTGTGATGTCCCTCTTGAGCCGTACTATCTTAGTCGTTCATAGTCCATTCTTATATTTGGATGTGTTCGACATTTTGTGACTAAGCATTCATACGCCCGAGGGGTATGTTCGTTAGTCGGGTTGTTATCCTTGAAATCTTATATATGTGAATTGTATAATATCTTGAGAATCATTTATCATGTATATCTGACCCTGTGTTGGGCGAAATACTTGTGTTGTATTTTAGGTCGAGGAAAGGGCAAGGCACGGGAAGATCAGGGTGATGACGAAGGGTTCGAAGGATACTAGTTCGGGGCCCCCAAGTCTTTTGAGTCCGGTCATGTTCGCACCGTGTAATGTTATCTTTCCGCTTTATTTTAAATATGAATAAATATATTGTTATTTAAGGTATATTCCATCTCCATATGGATTATACTTATGTTTTGGATCCCGTGTATAATAAGGCCGTAGGCCATACTGCTGTAAACTCCAAATCGGAGTAAGTACTATGTTTTGTGGTTCGGAATCACATGTATTGTGTATTTAATCTGTATTTTGGATATCGCCTGGTGGGTCCCAGTGTGGGGGTCTACGACACTGTAATAGCCGCCTTATTGGGGTGTTACAGAAGATGGTATCAGAGAAAACTGTCATTTTTTTAGTCTTTGTGTATTGAACTAGTATCAAGAGACCTTCGTGTCACGTGTGACCCGTGCGAGCGCCTGATCCTACGAGCCAAATGCGGTACGTATTTTATGAATCATGATTAAATTACTGACATGATATTGATATCTGAATGGATCTCTTTGTTGATCTTGGCATTTTAAGGGTTTGTGGCAGGAATTATCTGATTGATGATACAAATAAAATTCTGGATTGATTATATGATTGAAATCATTCGACTCAAACATCGATATGATATTCTGTGTGACCCTCGTAGTGACGATAACTCATTACGAACTGTTTTCTTGAATATGTAATTTCCTACTGCCATTAACTTAGCATGAATTTTGATTGGTATCATGAATTGTACTTATGGTTATCTTTACGAATTGATTCTTTCAGTATGGAAAGAAATTTGAGAGGCCGTGGCACAGGGGGACGAGGCCACGGAAGTGGCCGAATCCCGATACCACGAGCCAACAGGCGAGCGATTGCAGAGCATAGTTCCGCAGGCAGTGATTCGTCTTCTAGGGATCAATCGCACCACACTGGACGCGAGGATGCTCGTGTCGATCCTTACACTGTGATGCAGGGCATGATGGCTCAGATGACCCAAATGGGTCAGTTAATGGAAACTATGCAGAGAGCTGCTACCGACCAGCATCAGGGGCCACCCCCTGTACATGGTGGACCGGTGAGTCGGATCATCAGCGACATCTCTCGCCAGCGACCTCCGATTTTTGAAGGTTACTCTGAGCCGGCTGATATCGTGCATTGGATCGAACACTTCGAGAAATTGTTCGATATGGTAAACTGTCCAGCAGAGAATCGGGTTTCCGTAGCAGCTTACTACTTGGGCAAGGGCGCCCACACTTGGTGGCTTTCGGTGAGGCCAGCTGATGGCGTATGTACTTGGGAGGAATTTAAAAATCTCATGCTAGACCGTTACTATCCGGGTCCGCTCCGCGAGGCCAAACTATCAGAATTGCTGAACCCGGACCCGTCCGAAGATGATGACGTACTATCTATCGCCGAGAAATTCCAGGCACTTCTTCTTTTTGCCGCGACGATTGTCCAAACGGAGGCAGATAAGATCAAATACTTTCTCAAAAGGCTTATACCCCGAATGAGAATGCAGCTGTTGAACCACCATTGTGTGACCCTACCGGAGTTCATTGAGAAGGCTCTGGAGTACGAATTGACCATGAAAGAAATTTCCAAGAAGCAACTGCAGTCTAACAACAAGAAATTCAGGAACCAGAACCAGTCAGACAGCAACCGGGGAACATTCAAGAGACACCAACCAGTGCCAAATCCTTCTGAACGGCAACCTACAGCGTCGAAGCCAACTGGATCGCAACCTCGAGCGGTCAGCCTATCCGTTGTGTGCTATAACTGTGGAGACCAGGGGCACATCAATTCGAAATGCCCAAGGCCAGCCGTGTCATGCCATACATGTGGGAAAAATGGACATTATGCTCGTTATTGCAGGAGTGGACCAGGACGTACTCCCACAACACCTCATGCTCTAGTACAGTCTTCAGTTCAGGACCGTGTACCTCCGTCCACTTCTTATCAGACTACCGGGGCAAACAAAGGGATGGGGCACGGAAATCAAGCTGGTACCTCTGGTGCCAGGGCTGCAAAACCCAGAGTCTACGAGATGAAGAAGGTTAAAGATCCCGAAGCCAGCATGATTGCAGGTACTCTCGAGATCCAATCTCAGCCTGTCTGTGTTCTTTTTGATACCGGTGCTTCACACTCCTTTTTATCTGTTTCCTGTTTGAGTCGTTTGCAATTAGAGCATGTTATCAATTGTGAACCTTATATAATTGGACTACCTGATGGTAGAAGAATTGTTGGGAATCGTGAAGTTCAGGACTGCTCGATTCTTATGAACGACCGTGAGTGGTTGTCAAATTTAATTGTGGTCGATTTAACTAAAGATGATGTGATCTTGGGTATCGATTGGATGGACCGTCATGATGTCATAATTAGTGTCCGCAAGCGAACAGTGACCGTCACATCTGACGATGGTGTTGAGTGTACCTTCCAGGGTGACAATCCCAGCCGTTCCGGGAGAATCATCAGCGCTATGAAAATAGTGAAACTGCTTAATCAAGTATGTATTGGCTATTGGTGTTACATGACCAAGACAACGGATCGACCAGTTGAATTGATCAATATTCCGGTAGTCCGAGACTACCCAGACGTATTTCCAGATGAGTTGCCAGGCTTACCTCCACATCGTGATGTAGAATTCAATATTGAGCTAGAGCCTGGTACGTCCCCGCTTTCAAAAGCACCATATCGTATGGCTCCGACTGAGATGCAGGAGCTGAAGAGCCAACTTTAGGATTTGACCGAGAAGGGCTATATTAGACCTAGCGCGTCCCCTTGGGGAGCACCAGTACTATTTGTACAAAAGAAGGACGGATCCCTACGTCTGTGTATTGATTATCGTGAGCTGAACATGGTAACCATTAAGAACAAATATCCATTGCCGCATATTGATGATTTATTGGATCAGCTTCAGGGGGCTGCTGTGTTTTCTATGATCGACTTGAGGTCTGGTTACCATCAGTTGAGGATTCGTGGGTGTGATATTTCGAAGACCGCTTTTCGTACTCGCTATGGGCATTATGAGTTCGTAGTGATCCCTTTTGGATTGACGAATGCACCGGCAGTATTCATGGAATTGATGAATCGAGTCTTTATTAATTATCTGGATTGCTTTGTAATTGTTCTTATTGACGACATTCTTATCTATTCTCGTGACCATGAAGAGCACGAGCGTCATCTCCATCTGGTTCTCGAGGCGTTAAGGCGGGAGCAGCTTTATGGAAAGTTTTCTAAATGTGAGTTCTGAATGAATGAAGTTATCTTTCTCGGACATGTGATATCAGCTGATGGGGTGCGAGTAGACCCACAGAAGACAGAAGCTATCCGAGACTGGTTACCACCAAAGAACATTAAGGAAGTACGCAGTTTCTTGGGACTAGCAGGTTATTACCGACAGTTCGTGGAAGGTTTTTCCAAAATTGCCCAACCAATGACTAATTTGCTGAGGAAGGATAAGAAGTATTTATGGTCAGAGGCATGTCAGCAGAGTTTTGATGAACTTAAGAGTCGTTTGATTTCGGCATCTATTTTAGTCCTACCGAAAGGAACAGAAGGGTTTGTAGTGTATAGTGACGCATCTAAACAGGGCCTTGGGTGTGTACTAATGCAGAACAGGAAGGTGATCTCCTATGCATCGAGACAGCTACGACCTTACGAGGTCAACTACCCCACCCATGATTTAGAGCTCGCGGCCGTGGTGTTTGCTTTAAAAATCTGGCGTCATTATCTGTATGGAGTTACCTGTCAGATTTTTACTGATCACAAGAGCCTGAAGTACATTTTTACTCAGAAGGAGTTAAACATGAGGCAGAGAAGGTGGCTAGAACTCATCAAAGACTATGATATCGATATCCTTTATCATCCGGGCAAAGCAAAAGTAGTTGCTGACGCTTTGAGTCATAAAACAGTACAGGAGCGGATGCTTGCCCGCCTAACAACTCAGAGGGAATTGCAGTTAGAATTGGTGAGGCCAGAAATTGAAGTCTGGTTACAGCGTATTCAAGGACAACTCTGTACACTTGAGATTTCATCATCCCTTGAGGATATAATTAGATCGAAGCAAGTTACGGACCCATTCTTATCTCGAGTTCACGATGAAATAACTCAAGGGAAAGCTCCTGGCTTTGTGATACACGAGGATGGATTGATACGCTTCAGGAACCGAGTTTGTGTACCCGCAGATGATGAATTAAGGAATTCTATCCTGACAGAAGCTCATGCTACCCCGTACTCTATCCACCCGGGGTCTAGCAAAATGTATAAGGATTTGAAACAATATTATTGGTGGGGAAGTATGAAACGTGAAGTTGCAGAGTTCGTTTCGAGGTGTCTAACCCGTCAACAAGTTAAGATTGAGCACCAGCGACCCGCAGGAATGCTGAAACCGCTTACGATTCTCGAGTGGAAATGGGAGGACATATTGATGGATTTTATCACAAGCTTGCCAACGATTCGTCGAGGGATGAATGCGATTTGGGTGATTGTGGATCGTCTGACCAAATCAGCCCACTTTCTGGAGATTAAAGACACTTGGGGACCTGAGAGATTGGCCCAACTATTTATCAAAGAAATTGTAAGGTTACATGGTACCCCTAAGAGTATTGTATCAGATCGTGACGGGCGATTCGTGTCACAGTTTTGGAAAGCAGTTCATCGTGCGATGGGTACGCAATTGAACTTCAGAACAACATTTCACCTGCAGACGAATGGTCAGACTGAGAGGACTATCCAAACTTTAGAGGATATGCCGAGGGCGTTCATTCTCGATTGGAAGGATGATTGGGAAGCCCAACTACCTTTGGTGGAATTCACTTATAATAATAGCTGGCACACTTCGATTCAGATGGCACCTTATGAAGCGTTGTATGGCCGTCGTTGTAGATCCCCTCTGTGTTGGGACGATCCATCTGAAACCTTGGGTACGGAACCCGATATGTTGTTAGCAGCCCGTGAGAAGATCGCTCTGATTAGGAGTCGTTTGTTGACGGCTCAAAGCTGACAGAAGTCCTACGCAAACAACCGTCGGCGACCGCTTGAGTTCGAGGTCGGCGACCATGTACTAATGAAGGTGTCCCCTACTCGAGGAGTTTTTCGTTTTGGGAAGAGAGGCAAGCTGAGTCCGAGGTATATCGAGCTGTTTGAGGTTTTGGAACGAGTAGGCGATTTAGCCTATCGCCTGGCTTTACCACCAGCCCTGAGCCGGATTCATAACGTGTTCCATGTCTCCCTGTTAAGGAAATACATTGCTGATCCGAGTCATGTACTTCAGTACGATGAGATCGATTTAGCGGAGGATCATTCGTATGAGGAGCGCCCCGTACGGATACTTGAGAGGAGGATCAAACAATTGCGGAATAAGACGATTTCCCTACTGAAGGTTCAGTGGTCACGACACGGGGTCGAGGAGGCCACGTGGGAGACAGAGAGAAGCATTCAAGAGAGGTATCCTGAATTGTTTACCCCTTAGTTTCGAGGACGAAACCCCTTTTAAGGGGGGGAGTATGTAATATCCGACGGAAATTCTTACTTACTGTTGTATTATTCGGATAATTCAATACTGTTGTAGTCTTGTTGCATTTGTGTAATGTTTATTGATGTTGGAATATATCATAAATAGACATAATAATAACGATCACTCGCACTATGATTGAATTCTCAACGTTGTATAGATAAGTACATTTTTGAGCTATTAAACCTGAGCCTAACGTACGCTAATCCTTAGGCATAACGTACGTTATTTTAAGGCCTTTACGTACGTAAAGAGGCACCTGTTACGTACGTAACCAGTGTAATCGTATCCGATCTCAACTTTCGGCGTGTGGGTCCGGACGGGATTCGAATATCTGATCTTTTGGAGGCAGCCTAGTTGACCTACATTACGTACGTAAAGCTTCAAGCGGTAACGTACGTAATGATGTTCGTATTTCAGTCCAGCAGCCTTTGGACTTAGCTTACGTATGTAACACTTTTTGTGTAGCGTACGTAAAGCTGTTAACGTACGTTATCCTCTTGTGATAACGCATTTAAGCAACTTGTCTTTGTTATAAAAAGACAACTTGTGTCTTTCATTTTGCACGTCCAACCTCTAATTTTTCACCCATATAATCATCCCCCTTCATCCCTAGATCAAAATTACCTTCTTCCAACTTGTGTTTGAGCTTTACATTTTGATTTTGGAGCTTGTTGATTGGAAGTTGGAGTCATTCTTGAAGCTTAGATTGTGTTCCTGTGGTTTTGGTGTATTGTTCTTCAATTCTGAAGGTATGTTATACGATTTAACCCTATAATCTCGTAATTATAATGATAGTGATTAAGTATACTCCACCCAGTGATGAATTAATCAAGCTAAACATGTTTATAGTTAAACTTCCAACAAACTTAATGATGAATATGATGATTAGGGGATTTGTAATGATGTGTTCTTGGTGTTTTGAATGATGATGATCATGTTTAGTGAAACCACACTCTCCTTGCTAGACTAATAACACCATTGGAATAATAATAGTCCTTGTTTCATTGTAATGTAAATGACTTGTTGGAATAATTACCATAAAATGTTTTAAGAAACCCTTGTTGATCATTAGAAGAATGAAATGACCTTCTTGAACCTAATCTAGGTAAATTCAGAGGTATGATATTTGAATCTCCAGGTTAGTTAGAAGATAATAAGGATGGTGTTAAACTTGAGACCGTCTTCATGATCATGATATAGATTTATCACTAGTGATTGTGTGTAATGCATATTTTTACTTGTAATCAATTGAGATGTTCTTGATAAGTTTAAAGGGTAGGAGATTATTGTTTAACACATTATGGATCAATTCTTAATCCAGCAAACATTTGGTAAACATCTTGTAATCAATTGTAAGAATAGAATGGTATTGAATAAGGTTCTTGGAGTAACACTTCAATATCTTAAAAAGTTGAACTACTCAAATGGGAATTAGGATGTTGTCTCGTTAAAATTTGGTATAGATGATCGTATGAACGTATCATTGAGTAAAATATACTTCATTCAAGGTTGATTGTTCGAGTAACCGATTTTGAATCGAGGGCCATTCGTTCATTTGAGAAGGAAGGACTATTCTCGCCTCCATATTGAGGCAAGTTATCTTGCTTGGTTATAATGATGTATGGATTCTTATGATGGTTATGCATTTCGTGTATAAACTTGTGTCTTGTGATTTGAGGTTGTTCTTAGCGATGTCTCGTTTTCATCGTGGGATTGTATTCCCAAGTTCGTCACTTTTGAACCTTTGATATTGTTGATCTTATTGTCATTTCGGTGAGTCCTCGATCTTTAATCGGATTTGTGAATTATTGAATTCGTTGTCATGTTGCATTGTGACATATCCGGAGTCATATCTACGTTCCGATTGGATATTGTGTAGGATTTTTAGCCGGGCACATATATAGTCATGCGTGAATATTTTCCGTGTTGGGTTGTGCACACGAGACGTAGTTCGTTGAGGCTAATTAGGTACATTGTCCCACGTATATCCTGGATTCCGTAGACGGGGTGGACATGTGCACTGACACATATTCGGATCGGGCGTACTGTGATGTCCCTCTTGAGCCGTACTATCTTAGTCGTTCATAGTCCATTCTTATATTTGGATATGTTCGACGTTTTGTGACTAAGCGTTCATACGCCCGAGGGGTATGTTCGTTAGTCGGGTTGTTATCCTTGAAATCTTATATATGTGAATTGTATAATATCCTGATAATCATTTATCATGTATATCTGACCCTGTGTTTGGTGAAATACTTGTGTTGTATTTTAGGTCGAGGAAAGGGCAAGGCACGGGAAGATCAGGGTGATTACGAAGGGTCCGGTCATGTTCGTACCGTGTAATGTTATCTTCCCGCTTTATTTTAAATATGAATAAATGTATTGTTATTTAAGGTATATTCCATCTCCATATGGATTATACTTATGTTTTGGATCCTGTGTAAAATAAGGCCGTAGTCCATACTGCTGTAAACTCCAAATCGGAGTAAGTACTATGTTTTGTGGTTTGGTATCACATGTATTGTGTATTTAATCTGTATTTTGGATATCGCCTGGTGGGTCCCAGTATGGGGCTCCACGGCACTGTAATAGCCGCCTTATTGGGGTGTTACAATGCGTACGTAAATCATTTCATGAGTAAGGCAGTAGCCTCTGGACTTCGATAGCGCACGCTAACAAAGAATGTTAGCGCATGCTAAACTGGTACATACGTTAAATGAAGCGGTTAGCGTACGTTAATAATGTACAGTGTATATATATGAGTAGTTGGCTGTCATTCCTCATTTCGTCCATTCTCTTCTTGCAACTGATAGAGAGAACCTTGGGAAGACAGAATATGGTAACGGAGCCTAGGTTGAGAAAACCTAGGCAGTCGGGTCGAGTTGGGTCATGCTTTTGTCGTGTCATTTGAGTTGTCGATTGACAAATAGTAGGGCCGTGAGTTTTTGTTGTTCACTCGGGCTTGTGCATTATGTGATTTACCAGTGTGGTACTGGGTTGTTGTAAACTTTTCTAAATGGCATTAACGTGTTTCTTCGGATAGAGACGTGTTGTGTTCTCGAGTTCAACTGAGTTTGAAAAATGTGTGTTTTGAAAATATCTGTGTCGAGTATTTTCTTGAGTAGAGACATGTGCCAGTATCACGGGGAATCGTCGACTTCACGATCTGTAAGTGTTTGGATTTTTGAATTGCATCGAGATTTATTGTCGTTCTAAGTTGATATGCTTTGAGATTCAGCAGAATATTACGCATTACACTATAAGGTGATAGAGTTGGGACAGGATTGATGATTTGAGAAGTTATGATTTTGGAAATCAATATGTCGGTTAGATTTCGGAACAGAGTTGTGCACCTGGGGGAAATATTGTGTATAGTTGAGAAGAACATGTAGTCATGTTAATTCATTTTGAGATATATGAACTATTTTTGAGCATTTGGGAATGATACTTTTCAAAATGAATGTTTTACGGATGTTTTACGAAAATGACTTTGGGTCGAGACCCAATCAATTTTGAAATAGTTTTATAACTCAGGACTTGGGGTCCAAAAGGGTTTTCTGCTTTTTAAACTTTTTGTAATATGGAACGAGAAACGGGCTGAGTCCCTAATGTTTTAAAAGGCTTTTCGGTTTTCTAAAACTCCCGAGATTTGTAAAATACTTTACCAATCGTTTATCTATTTCGTTTATGCCTTTCGGAGTTTTGGTTTACTTGTTCAAATGAAACCTCTCGGGAAGTCTTTCGCTGTGTTGATTTGTTTCAATGCATTGTCATGGCATAATTGAGGTGATCCAGGATGGAAAATGGTCGACGTTGCGAGTCATATGTGGAAAAGGAGTTTTTAGTCGGAATTTATATATTGAAATTTTGGAACTCTATCATGTGGTTTTCCGATGGAATAACAGTGGATATTGGTGACGAACCGAATTGGTATACAGTAGTATGGATGTAGTCCAGTATTTGCATAGTTTTTAAACATCGAAATCATGCGGATTCTAAGGAAACTGCTATCGAATACTTGGCATTAGTGAGCCAGTTTATTTTTTCGAAAATTGATTCAGTGGTCTTACCAAAATTTATGTTTTGACCTTTAAAATTTTTGAAAGAACTTTTAAAAATTTGTCTTCTTGACGAGACTATATGATTTCAAATTGGTTTTGAAAATATGATCGATATACATACGCATTTAGTGCATAATGCATATCATGGTGAAGTTCTGAGTGTGACTCACGAACTGGATAAGACATCAGTATGGTACGAGGAAAAGAGATTCGAACTTCAGTATAGTAGTTTGGTTATCCAGGGATGATCGGTTGAATGATCGGATAAGAGAAATATGTTGTGTGTTGTAGATTCATGCACAAAATATTATTTTGGAAACTTGAGATTTTGTGAAACCGGAACATATGTACTATGTGATTCCATTGGTATGGTAGTAGCGCGATTTTACCATAATGATTTTTGAATGATTTCATTGTAAGTGTAGAATTGGGGATGGTGACCCCATGCTGGTTGCTTTGGATATTGAGTGGTCATTCCCACTCCACATATGATTGGATATGTTCGTCGGTTTGTGATTGGTTGTTCGTATGCCGAGGATTATGTTCACCAGTCGGGTATGTTTATTGAGATCCATTGTATGTGATTGGTGTGTTGTTTTGTGAACTTTATTCGCTCATATATCGGTTTCTGTGGTTCTGTGTTGATCGTGTTGGAGTTTACCGTGTGAAGGTATTCTCGATTTTCGTTGATCGTTCATTGGTAATATTGGAGTTTATCATGATGATGATATTCTAGACTGTGTTTTGACCTTTGGATTGGTCGTATTAGAGTTTATCATGTCGATGATATTCTCAGTTAATTTATTGGTTGATTATTGCTGGTGATCATCTGAGCGTTCAGATTGTCTGTCGATGTTTCGGGATTCGTTGCCATTGTGTTGAGCAGTTGTTTCACAGATGTATCGTGCATTATTGGTTTTTAGCAAATTGGGACTTGATTGTTTAATCAGGCAGACAGGATTTGACACGGATAGATTATTTCATCCGAAGATGATATATTTTGTTGAGACTCATGGAATTGTTATTGTAAACGTATTGAGGCTTTACAGTGAAGTCACTTGCTAGTACCTCAGGAGATCGTCGACTTGGCGCATATATAAGTGTACTGTTTTGGTTATTCGTTAATGATGATGATTGATCATTGTTGTGATGATTTCGGAATATTTTGGTTGAACGGTTTGTTGGTTTTCTGAAGGATTTCTTTGAAGTGCAGTAAGTGTCACTTCAAGTATCTGCCCCGAGAACAGTGAGTGTTCTTCGGGACGGTAGGTATAAAAAATCGAGGGTTGGAGGCCCCTTCCTCTAGCGCCAATTGTTGTTGCCCAAAATATTTATCCGAAGATTAATACTGCTGGATGACGGACAACAAACAACAATTGCGGGAGCACTTCCGAGAGAAGATAAATAATACAAGATTTGCCGGGTTTGTTAGGCCCGGGCTTGAATGCTCTCGCGAGATGTTATTAATACGAATATTCGTGGATACAAGTATTAATGAGAGAAATATAAATACAATGAGTGTAAAAAGACTGTTAATCCGGCTCTTGAGCGAAGCTCGGTGTTCTTCGTCCCTGCCGATAGTCTGCTCGAGGAGAGAGGCCGGGAGAAGTAAGACCGATTGATAGCTGTTGCCAAGATTTGGAGATTAGCCAAGTGCTTGATGTTGTGCTTCTGTATTGCGTGTATATTGTCAGAATGCCAGAGAGAGTTTACAAATGCAGGGGGCCTTGTTTATATAGGGACAGCCGGGTCCTGGCCTCTAGCGGGCGATCGCCTGCCGGCCAATATAATAATGTGCCGATCGTCTGCCGGCCAATGTTATAATGGGGCGATCTCCAGGGCTGTCGGGCTAAAGTCCAAGGTAGTGGCTGGCAGTCCGTATAAAGTCCAATGCAGTGGCTGACGCCAGCTGGGCGGTCCAATAAGGAGCCAGAACGTGTCCGGAGCCAGTCAACATGCGGCCCTACTGACAGCTTTCGGCGGCTTGTCGGCTGGTGGAGAGATTCTGCCAGGCTGTGGTCAATGGCCCGAGATTCGCGGATCTTATCTCGGTCCTTGCACGTGGTGCCAGTCTCAAGGTTCGGCCTTCGCCGACTGGATGGCCATCGGTGGAGATCGACATGAGGCTGCCTCTAGCTGATCATCCGAGGTCGTCATCGGCCAGGTGCTGAGGGTCGGCATTCGGTCGGTCACCAAGGGTCGATCGGCAGATGCCGAGAGAGGGTCGCCCGATTGTTGATCGCCAGGAGTCGGTCGCCGAGTACCGAGAGATGGGCGTCTGCTTGTCGATCGTCAAGGGTCGGTCGCCGAGTACCGAGAGGCGATCGTCTTGATGTCGATCGCTCGGCACCGGATTCGTCACAGGACCTTCGATTGCTTGATCTAGCATGTCCGCTGGGTTAAGGCTCGGTCGCCTGGTTGCTGGTCGACAGATCTGTCTTGGCCGATCGGCAGTGACTCGGTCGCCCGACCTCCGAGGCGATCGCCGGTCGGAAGGTGTTAATTCTTGACACAACACATGATATATGTCTTCGATTATGTCATTTGTTATAATCATGATTATGGAATCATGATGTTCTTGATGTTCTTGGTATATATATCACATCAAAGAGGGAAATTTGATAAGATATATGATGGTTTTTAAGTATAATCATGGAATTGATGATTTAGACCAATGCCATGTTGATTGTAGTGGTAGAATTCATATGTTCTTGACGAAATACGAATCATGATAAAAATTTTGAATCTGGAAAGATGATAGTTAATCTTATAACAAGTTTCTCAAAGGTATTGAACTAGTTGGGTAGTTCGGGTTGCCGATTATGCCGATAGTATTGTCCTACTATGAAATTTATAATTATAAACAAGGAAGAATTCTGTTAATTCGTATGAATTCAGAATATAGTGTGTTATGTAACACCCCAAACTAGGCGGATATTACAGTGCCGTGGACCCCCGACTGGGACCCACCAGGCGAATGAAAACGGATGAATTACACAGGGTAAAATGTAGTACCGAACCACATTACAACATCAATTACTCCGATTAGGAGTTTCATACAACACACCCAGGATAAAATAGAATACATGTGTATTTTATGTGACGATAAAATACACAACACTGAATGAAATGAGTATTCAAACGGAATGTCTGCAGCGGAATAAATAAAGGAAACATAAATGACTGAATAAATGATCAATGATCGGGGCCCCCTTCTAGTATCACTGGGACTCCTCGCCGTCACCGTGCTCTCCCCGTGCTTTAGCCTTGCCATGACCTGAAAAACAGTATCCCCCAACGGGGTCAGCTACACAGAACAACAATCCTCAAGAGTTGAAAATACACAATCATGAGTTATCCGCAATTATACAATATCCTGTCGAAACATACGCAATCAAACATGCTATATGAATCAACAAATGATACGGCTCAAAGGAATGGCGCCACACTACGTCCGGGATGGAAATGTGTCCGTGCACAAGCCACCAACGAGTATCGATCGAATACTCGTGTGGTCTTGTACCTAATCAGTCTCACGAATCCATCAACTCGTGTGCACAGTCCAATGTGAGGCCACCAACCAACACACGACTATAATGTTGTGATGATTTCGGAATATTTTGGTTGAACGGTTTGTTGGTTTTTCTATAACGGCTTGCAAGTTTCGAGGACGAAATTTATTTTAAGTGGTGTAGTATGTAATATCCGGAATTTCTACTATTGTGGTTTAATGTTATTTTATCCGAGTTATGTTGTACAGCGTGGAATCTGTACAGTATGGATAAAATAAATGAAGGACTAAGACATCTGTATTGGTATAATTACTGTACTTGGTCGACAATTGCAGTTGAGGATATTGTGTATCGTATGAGAATATTATTGGAAGGAGTATGTATTCAGTATGCCGTATGTTCGTATTCTGTATGTTGAGACGTTGGACAAGAGTAGTTGAAAATGGCTAAGTGTAACATTATTAGCGCACGCTAATATACATGCCTAGCGCACGCTATCGTTCTGGTTTAGCGCACGCTAGAGGCAAATGATAATGGACGCTAGTACAGACCAGATAGGAATCTACGTGTGGACCTGGTCACTTTCGGCGCATGTGCCGACAAGGTCAACGGATGTTTGTTGTGAAGGGTTAGCGCACGCTAATGTACATTTATAGCGCATGCTAATCAGATCGGACCAAAGGAATCTTGGCTTTATCAGGTTACTTTCGGCATGTGGGTACATGGGGATAGGTGCAAACTGTAGCAAGTCAACTATGAGTAGCGCACGCTACGATGGAAGGTTTGCGTACGCTAAATACAGGCCTTTATGTACGCTATTGCATGGGCATTGCGTACGTAAATCATTTCATGCAGTAAGGCAGTAGCCTCTGGACTTCGATAGCGCACGCTAATAAAGAATGTTAGCGCACGCTAAACTGGTAACGTACGTTAAATGAAGAGGTTAGCATATGTTAATAATGTACAGTGTATATATATGACTAGTTGGCAATCATTCCTCATTTCGTCCATTCTCTTCTTGCAACCAATAGAGACACCCTTGGGAGGACATTTGGAGTTCCTAAACACTGAGGGATGATCCTTTTTAACAAGATTAAAGATGGAATTCATGGATTAAAGCTTTGTTCTTCAAATTATTGTCTATTCTTGGAAATGGATTCAACCTTGGGAATCAATCCATTCATTCAAAAAGGTAATCTCTCTTCATCTTTGGATTTCGTTTTAGATTGAATGTTGATGTTCTTGAGTTGATGATTATTACATAAATAAGTTGATAAGCATGATTATGAGATGGATTACCGGAGTATGATGATATTAGTGTGATTCGTATGGTTTGAATCGTGTTGATTCGTCTTCTTGAGATTAGTTGGTTAATTCTTCTCCTCAGTTTCAAATGTTGATGTTATTGTTGATAATTACTCCCTGTAATGATAGATTATGGAAGTGTTGTTACGTTCTTAATATTTCATGATGTTGATATTGAGGAAAATGATATATGGGTATAGGACTTGGATTATAAGTTGAATGATTGTTTGTATGTTAAAGGATATCGGACTTCGTTGTTTTGATAGCTTTGAACATGGTTCAGAATCACTTAGTGTTCTTGATAATCGCCATATGTTGATCTGTATCTGAAATACATGCAACTGCATGTCATTAGCGCATGCTAAGCCTACTGCCTAGCACACGCTAACGGGAGCAACTTAGCGCACGCTACGTTAAGTAATTAACATGCGCTAAGTCATCAGGCATGGTAGTATATTCTGTTTCGGTTATGAATTTGTGATCGTTTAAGTTGGTTTGATGATACTTATGGTTAACCGAGATATTGTTGAGCCATTAGGTTTGTGAATTGGTTTTATCGATTGTTGATTGTTGTCAAACTTGTTGTCTATCGATTATTGTAATAGGTTGAGATTATTGATTGGTGATTAGAACCATGCTTTGCGGTCGTGTTCGAGAATGTTCGCGAATTGCATTGATCAGGACCAAGATACTTGTAGATGACGGCAATGGAATTGGTAACGGCTTCATCGGTATCGAGGTAAGTTATTACTTGCTCAGTTTATAATATTTAATGAATGGTTTCAGTTTCATTCATTTATAATCCGTATAGCAATGTTTATAAATCGTAATCATAGGAGAATTGGGATTATAGGTTGTATTCGAGTTTTGGGAATTTAAATCATAATGTATATGATTTACAATTGTCGTTGGTATACTTATTATCGAGGATACATCATGGTAATGACGAAAACATGAATTATCTACCGTCCGTGATGTTTTGGATTGGTGAATATTCAAAATAATAGTTGGTGATGGTTTAGATATCGAGATTGCTCTCGAAAGACTCGGAGCAAGTATTTTAATCATTTCTGTCATTTGTGTCGATCATGTTGTGATACATTTGTAATACCCGGTTGTAATTCATTCATTTTCATTCAGTAATTATCAGTCTGTAATTGTCACTCAGTAATTCTCACTCGTTAATAATCACTCATCATTCATGAATCACTCATTTGCGTTCAATGTTGGCATGTTGTAATCGTATATCAGTTACCGATCATCATTTTATCTCCATTTTTAGATCGAGACGGGAGTATTATCATTTTCATTGTGACTGATAGACTTGTACTGGGAGTATCATCTTTGGCTCGTGTTAGACTTATTCACTTCCACATTCGTATGGTATGTCGGATCATTCATCAGTCGTAACGAGGAATCAGAATTATCGGATTTATTCACCTTGGCCAGCATTGAGTTACGGTCGTAAGGTTCTGGGTTACGGCCGTAAGTTCAGCGGGTACGGCCGTAAGGCTGGCCGGTTATGGCCGTACGTGGTCCAGCAGGCTGCCCAGGCATTTTGGCCGAAGGTGAGTTACGGCCGTAAGGTGGGTTGGATACGGCGGTAAGTGGTGTTCGTAAATTTCGGGTGTTGTCGACCAAGGGTGACTTATGGCCGTAAGGGTTGCGGCATACGGCCGTAAGTCGAGGCAGGTACGGCCGTAAGGCTTGGCCGGATACGGCCGTACGCTGCAGGAAGGATGTCTGGCCATTTTTGACGAAGGCGGGTTACGCCCGTAAGGTTGGCCGGATACGGCCGTATCATCCGAGTTACGGCCATAAGGTGTGCGGTACGGCCGTAAGGCTGTCGACGTGTGTTTTCGACGAAGGCGGGTTACGCCCGTAACTCAGGAGCGGTTACGGCCGTAAGTCTGTCGGCAGGCTTTCGGACAAAGCCAAGTTACGGCCGTACGAGTTGGCCGGCGTAAGGCCGTTGACTTGGAATGTTACGGCCGTAACTTCCGGCAGTATTTAAGGACTTGGCCGGGTCATTTTTGCTCACTTCTTCTTTTTTCCATCTTCATCCGAGAGAGAGGGTTGAGGGAGAGATTTTGCAATCATCAATCACTTGAGTGTGTAATTTTCATCATCTTCATTCATTTGGGAAGCTTGGATACTCGTTTAAACTCGTGTTCTTCGGATCGAAGTGATTGGATCTTCAAGAGGTAATTTCTTCAACACCTTGGATTTCGATTCTATGTTGAGATATGATATTTTGGACATTATAATCATGTTATATGAAGGGATATGTATATGATTATGAGTTTGTATAAGGATTCATTGGATTATTGAAGGATTATTCAAGAACACTTTGATTATCGAGTTGAAATTGGGGGTTTTCGATTAATTGTCGTCATAATCACGTTTTCGGATATTCATTTTGGATTATTGATCATTCGGAAGATGTTTGTTGGTTTGAAACACTTCTTGGGGGAATTGATAGTGGCTTATTGAGATTTGATTGTAAACAACCGGAGTTTGGCCACAACGTATTCGATATAATGTCCCAATGAACTTAGTTTTATCGTATCGACGTTTTGAGTTCGTTATATTCGTGTTTGATTCGTATATTGAACGAGTTGTTGGATATTGTATAATTCAAGGTTGTTCTAGCGACCGATATCTCTATTAGGACGTTGTTCGTGGAAGGATAATTGTCACCGGTGTTGTGTAAGTTGATTCTTACTCAGTTATAAGGATATTCATTTCCTTTTGTTGTTGTTCATTCATAATCGTAACTCATTCATCATTGTGTTAACCGTATTAAAACTTGTCATTCAGTCACAAGGAACGACGGTTCCAATCATTTTGTTGAGCTATCATTCATTTCACTATCATTTTATCTCGGTGAGTCATTATTCATTTCCGATGTCACTTTTGTTATATCGTGGCATTCCGGGTCATACTGGCGTGCCGGTTGGTATGTGTAGGATTTTCATGTCGGGCACATTTATGTTGTGTGTTGGTTGTTGGCCTCACATTGGACTGTGCACACGAGTCGATTGCTTCGTGAGACTGATTAGGTACAAGACCACGCGGGTATTCGATCGATACTCGTTGGTGGCTTGTGCACGGACACATTTCCATCCCGGGCGTAGTGTGGCGCCACCCTTTGAGCCGCATCATAGTTGATTCATACAAAGATGTTTGATTGCGTATGTTTTCAACAAGATTGGGTTATAATCTAACCGCTTCATTTTAATCGAACTTGTGGTTTATACTACATATTTATATGATTGTGTTTATTCAACTCGGAGGATTGTTGTTCTCAGATAATCGACCCGTTTGGGGATATTTGTTTCTCAGGTCATGGCAAGGCAAAGGCACAGGGAGAGCACGTTGACGGCGAGGAGTCCCAATGATACTAGAAAGGGGCCCCAGTCTGTTCAGTCATTTATTCAGTCATTTATGTTTCCTTTATTCATTCCGCTGCAGACATTCCGTTTGAATACTCATTTCATTCAGTGTTGTGTGTTTTATCGTCACATAAAATACACATGTATTCTATTTTATCCTGGGTGTGTTGTATGAAACTCCTAATCGGAGTAATTGATGTTGTAATGTGGTTCGGCACTACATTTACCATGTATAATTCATCCGTTTTCATTCGCCTGGTGGGTCCCAGTCGGGGGTCCACGGCACTGTAATATCCGCCTAGTTCGGGGTGTTACAGAGTTGGTATCGGAGAGTGGTTTTGAATACTACCTTCCGAGTCATGTCTCATTTGAAATCATCGTCATCGGGCTAGTATCATTGGACTTTCGCGTCACGTGTGACCTGTGCAGATGCCGAGCCAATCAGACCGAAAGAACTGTAAGACTTCTAACGCCATGGTATAATTTCTGGCAATTATCATTCATTCATAATTTATCAGTTAACAATTCTCAAACATTATTTTCATTTTGACCAGGACGGTCATTTTAACTCATTAATCACTCAATTCATTTCATTACTCGGTTGTTGATCTCGAAGATCATATAATTAATCTTGTTAACTTGTTCAAGATAATCATTTCAATAATTTCATCAGAAATCATGTCACCTCGGTTAATCGTTCATGTAATCACTGTGTTAGAGCGTATGCTCATTTTCATCACCTCATGTCATAGTCATAATGTGATATTCATGCGAGAGATATAATCATCATGTAACTTTCCACTTCAGTATGGAAAGAGCTGGCAGAGGACGAGGAGGACGAGGCCGTGGTGCGGGCCGAATCCCGAGAGCTCGTGTGAATACACGTGCGAATGCGAGAAACAATGCCAATTCATCGAGCAGCGACGCTGCCACTCATTCACCTGGGCGTGATCATTCACTATCGGGGAGTCGTACCCGGGACACGGCTCAGTCAGAAGGTGTTCGGGTGGACCCACTTGCTTTTATGCAGGGCATGATGGCCCAAATGACGCAGATGGCACAACTTATGGAGACGATGCACAATTCAGTCAATCAAAATCAACAGGCTCCTCCGCCGCCGCCTCAGAGGCAAGAGAGGGGTGTAAGCAATATCATTAGCGATATCTCTCGCCAGCGACCACCTACCTTTGAAGGCTCATCTGAGCCGGCGGATATTGTTCATTGGCTCGAACACTTCGAGAAGTTATTTGCTATGGTGGATTGCCCAGAAGGGCATAAAGTTTCAGTTGCGGCTTACTATCTGGGTAAGAGCGCTCATTCTTGGTGGTTGTCGTTGAAGCCCACCGAAGGATCGTGTACTTGGGACCAGTTCAAGACTCTCATGATGGAGAGGTATTATCCGGCCCCACTCAGGGAGGCCAAGCTATCAGAGTTACTCACTCCCGACCCCTCATCAGACGCGGATGTTCTCGCCATTGCCGAGAAATTTCAGGAACTTCTTCCGTTCGCCTCATCTATCATTCACTCTGAGGCGGACAAGATCAAGTATTTCAGCAAGAGGCTGAAACCTCGTATGCGGCTACAACTACTTAATCATAATTGCACCACGTTGGCCGAATTCATTGAGAAAGCTCTTACTTACGAGCTTACTGCTAAGGAGATTGCTAAGCAACAACCTTCATCTGCTGGCAAGAAGTCTAAGAACCGTAATCAGTCCGACGGTAGTCAGGCCACTTTCAAGAAACCATGTGCGGGCTCTACTTTTTCTGAGCGACCTCCCCTGGCGTCTAAACCCGCGGAATCTTAGTCAGGAGCGGCCAGTTCGGCCATCACCTGTTTCAACTGTGAGGAACAGGGCCATTTCAGCACCAAATGTCCGAAGCAGTCTGTCACGTGCCACAACTGTGGAATTGCTGGGCATAAGGCCCGTTTTTGCCGAAGGGACTCTAAACCCTCTCCGGCGTCATCTCAGGCCCCAGGACATTCAAAGATGCAGAATCAGGCCACTCAGTCAGCGTCGTTTAAGACGACAGGAGCTAGCAAGGGCGGAGCCAAGAGCTATCAGACGGGAGCGTCTGGTTCGGGGGCCGGCAAGCCCCGAATTTACGAGATGAAGAAGACCGATGATCCAGAGGCCCGAATGATCTCAGGTACACTCGATATTCTATCCCAGCCTATGTGTACCCTTTTTGATACTGGTGCATCGCATTCATTCATTTCCGAGTCATGTTTGAGTAGACTACGTCTGGGTAGTGCTACTAGTTGTGAACCTTATGTCATTGGCCTACCTGATGGTAGACGAATTATCGATAATCGTGAGATTCAGAATTGTCCGATTCAGTTTCATGGTCGTGTATGGCCAGCGGACCAAATCGTAGTAGATTTGCCGAGGGACGACGTCATCTTGGGTATTGATTGGATGGATCGTCATGATGCCACCATTAGTGTCCGTAAGCGTATGATCACTATCATTGCAGACGATGGGGTTGAATGTGTGTTTCAGGGAGGTAATCCCGGCTGTTCTGGTCAGGTCATTAATTTGATGAAAGCAGTACGATTACTCAGTCAGGGATGTGTTGGTTATTGGTGCTATATGACCAAAACCAAGAAATCATCAGTATTGTTGTCGGATATTCCGGTAGTATGGGAATATGCCGACGTTTTTCCAGACGAGTTACCTGGCTTGCCCCCACAGAGAGATGTGGAATTCACGATTGAGTTGGAGCCCGGTACGTCCCCGATATCGAAGGCACCGTACCGGATGGCCCCGACCGAAATGCAGGAATTAAAGAACCAACTTGAGGAGTTGTTCGAGAAAGGTTATATTCGACCGAGTGTGTCCTCGTGGGGAGCACCAGTGCTGTTTGTCAAGAAGAAGGATGGTTCGTTCCGGTTGTGTATTGATTATCGGGAATTGAACCGGGTGACGATCAAGAATAAGTATCCTTTACCCCGCATTGATGATCTCTTAGATCAACTTCAGGGAGCTTCAGTATTTCCAAGATCGACTTAAGATCTGGATATCACCAGTTGCGGATTTGAGAGTCGGATATCGCGAGGACGGCGTTTCGAACACGCTATGGTCATTATGAGTTCGTAGTTATGCCGTTCGGGCTAACTAATGCACCTGCGGTATTCATGGAGTTAATGAATCGGGTTTTCATCGACTTTTTGGATCAGTTTGTTGTTGTCTTCATCGATGACATTTTGATTTATTCTCGTAACCGAGAGGAGCACGAGGTTCATCTTCATCAGGTTCTCGACGTGTTGAGACGAGAGCAACTTTATGGAAAGTTTTCCAAATGCGAGTTACGGATGTCCAAGTGACTTTTCTCGGACATGTAATTTCATCAGACGGAGTTCGTGTCGACCCTCATAAGACGGAGGCTATCCGAGATTGGTTACCTCCGAAGAATGTTAAGGAAATCCGAAGTTTTCTCGGATTAGCGGGTTATTATCGGCGGTTTGTGGAAGGATTTTCTAAAATCGCTCAACCCTTGACGAACCTTTTGCGAAAGGATAAGAAATACACGTGGTCCGACGCGTGTCAACGGAGTTTTGAGGAACTCAAGAGCCGATTAATGTCAGCACCTGTACTTTCCTTGCCGCAGGGGACGGAGGGATTTGTGGTTTATAGTGATGCGTCCGGACAGGGTCTCGGATGTGTGCTCATGCAGAATGGAAAGGTTATTGCCTATGCTTCACGGCAATTGAGACCTTACGAGGTTAATTATCCGACTCACGATCTGGAGCTAGCAGCCGTGGTGTTCGCTTTGAAAATTTGGCGTCATTATCTTTATGGCGTTACCTGTCAGATATTCACCGATCATAAGAGCTTAAAGTATATATTCACTCAGAAGGAGTTAAATATGCGACAGAGGCGGTGGTTAGAACTAATCAAAGATTATGATATCGAAATCCTTTACCACCCGGGCAAGTCGAACGTTGTCGCCGATGCCTTGAGTCGTAAGTCCATGCAGGAGCAGATGCTTGCTCGTTTAACAGTTCAGAAGGAGCTTCACCAGGAATTCCTTAGACCCGAGATCGAGGTCTGGCTCCAGCGAGTTCAGGGATAGCTTTGTATGTTGGAAATTTCATCGTCACTTGAGGAGGTAATCAGAGAGAATCAGAGTTCAGACCCTTCATTGTTGCGCATCCGTGAGGATGTGGCTCAGGGGAAAGCCCCTGGATTCGTGGTCCACGAGGATGGACTTTTGAGATTTAAGAATCGGTTGTGCGTACACTCGAATGACGAGATGAAAAACTCGATTAAGAGAGAAGATCATGCTACCCCATATTCTGAACATCCTTGGTCCAGCAAGATGTACAAGGACTTGAAACAAAATTACTGGTGGAGTAATATGAAGCGAGAAGTCGCAGAATTTGTTTCGAGATGCTTAACCTGTCAACAAGTTAAGATTGAACATCAGCGACCGGCGGGTATGCTGAAACCTCTCCCTATTCCGGAGTGGAAGTGGGAAGACATTTCTATGGACTTCATCACGAGTTTGCCGAAGAGTCGTCGTGGCATGAATACGATCTGGGTGATTGTGGACCGCTTAACTAAATCAGCTCATTTCCTTGAGATCAAGGATACGTGGGGTCCCGAGAGACTGGCTCAGTTGTTCATCAAGGAGATAGTGAGACTGCACGGTACTCCTAAGAGTATCGTTTCCGATCGTGACGGACGATTTGTGTCTCATTTTTGGAAATCAGTTCATCGTGCTATGGGAACTCAACTCAATCTCAGTACCGCCTTTCATCCTCAGTCCGACGGACAATCAGAGAGGACTATTCAGACATTAGAGGACATGTTGAGGGCATGCGTCCTCGATTGGAAGGACGATTGGGAAGCCCAACTACCATTGATCGAGTTCACGTATAATAATAGTTGGCATGCTTCCATTAAGATGGAACCTTACGAGGCCTTGTACGGTCGTCGTTGTCGCTCTCCTTTGTGTTGGGATGACTTGTCAGAATCAATCGGCACCGAGCCCGATATGCTTATAGCCGCCCGGGAGAAGGTAGCTTTGATCAAGAGTCGTATGTTGACAGCTCAGAGTCGACAGAAATCGTATGCGGATAATCGTCGTCGACCACTAGAGTTCGAGACGGGTGACCATGTTTTGGTCAAGGTATCCCCGAGTCGAGGTATTTTCCGTTTCGGAAAACGGAGGAAGTTGAGTCCGAGATTCATTGGACCGTTTGAAATTTTGGATCGAGTAGGCGAGTTAGCTTATCGATTGGCTTTACCTCCGGCTTTGAGCAGGATTCATAATGTGTTTCACGTCTCTCAGTTGCGGAAGTATGTTGCCGACCCGAGTCACATACTTGATTCGGCCAATCGAGATCGCAGATGATCATTCGTACGAGGAGCGTCCTGTAAGAGTGTTAGAGCGGCGAATCAAACAGTTGAGGAACAAGACGATCCCTTTGGTCAAGATTCAGTGGTCTAGACACGGAGTCGAAGAGGCCACTTGGGAAACCGAGGAGAATATGCGGGAGAGTTATCCCGAGTTGTTTGACACTTAGTTTCGGGGACGAAACTCTTTTTAAGGGGGGGAGTATGTAATACCCGGTTGTAATTCATTCATTTTCATTCAGTAATTATCAGTCTGTAATTGTCACTCAGTAATTCTCACTCGTTAATAATCACTCATCATTCATAAATCACTCATTTGCGTTCAATGTTGGCATGTTGTAATCGTATATCAGTTACCGATCGTCATTTTATCTCCGTTTTTAGATCGAGACGGGAGTATTATCATTTTCATTGTGACTGATAGCCTTGTACCCGGAGTATCATCTTTGGCTCGTGTTAGACTTATTCACTTCCACATTCGTATGGTATGTCGGATCATTCATCAGTCGTAACGAGGAATCGGAATTATCGGATTTATTCACCTTGGCCAGCATCGAGTTACGGCCGTAAGGTTCTGGGTTACGGCCGTAAGTTCAGCGGGTACGGCCGTAAGGCTGGCCGGTTAAGGCCGTAAGTCGAGGCAGGTACGGCCGTAAGGCTTGGCCGGATACGGCCGTACGCTGCAGGAAGGATGTCTGGCCATTTTTGACGAAGGCGGGTTACGCCCGTAAGGTTGGCCGGATACGGCCGTATCATCCGAGTTACGGCCGTAAGGTGTGCGGTACGGCCGTAAGGCTGTCGACGGGTGTTTTCGACGAAGGCGGGTTACGCCCGTAACTCAGGAGCGGTTACGGCCGTAAGTCTGTCGGCAGGCTTTCGGACGAAGCCGAGTTACGGCCGTACGAGTTGGCCGGTTACGGCCGTAAGGCCGTTGACTTGGAATGTTACGGCCGTAAGAGGGCCGAGTTACGGCCGTAACTTCCGGCAGTATTTAAGTACTTGGCCGGGTCATTTTTGCTCACTTCTTCTTTTTTCCATCTTCATCCGAGAGAGAGGGTTGAGGGAGAGATTTTGCAATCATCAATCACTTGAGTGTGTAATTTTCATCATCTTCATTCATTTGGGAAGCTTGGATACTCGTTTAAACTCGTGTTCTTCGGATCGAAGTGATTGGATCTTCAAGAGGTAATTTCTTCAACACCTTGGATTTCGATTCTATGTTGAGATATGATGTTTTGGACATTATAATCATGTTATATGAAGGGATATGTATATGATTATGAGTCTGTATAAGGATTAATTGGATTATTGAAGGATTATTCAAGAACACTTTGATTATCGAGTTGAAATTGGGGGTTTTCGATTAATTGTCGTCATAATCACGTTTTCGGATATTCATTTTGGATTATTGATCATTCGGAAGATGTTTGTTGGTTTGAAACACTTCTTGGGGGAATTGATAGTGGCTTATTGAGATTTGATTGTAAACAACCGGAGTTTGGCCACAACGTATTCGATATAATGTCCCAATGAACTTAGTTTTATCGTATCGACGTTTTGAGTTCGTTATATTCGTGTTTGATTCGTATATTGAACGAGTTGTTGGATATTGTATAATTCAAGGTTGTTCGAGCGACCGATATCTCTATTAGGACATTGTTCGTGGAAGGATAATTGTCACCGGTGTTGTGTAAGTTGATTCTTACTCAGTTATAAGGATATTCATTTCCTTTTTTTGTTGTTCATTCATAATCGTAACTCATTCATCATTGTGTTAACCGTATTAAAACTTGTCATTGTCAATTAATCACTTGATCACAAGGAGCAGCGGTTCCAATCATTTTGTTGAGCTATCAATCATTTCACTATCATTTTATCTCTGAGTCATTATTCATTTCGATGTCACTTTTGTTATATCGTGGCATTCCGGTCATCTTGGCGTGCGGTTGGTATGTGTAGGATTTTCATGTCGGGCACATTTATGTTGTGTGTTGGTTGTTGGCCTCACATTGGACTATGCACACGAGTCGATTGCTTCGTGAGACCGATTAGGTACAAGACCACGCGGTATTCGATCGATACTCGTTGGTGGCTTGTGCACGGACACATTTCCATCCTGTGCGTAGTGTGGCGCCACCCTTTGAGCCGCATCATAGTTGATTCATACGATGTTTGATTGCGTATGTTTTCAACAAGATTGGGTTATAATCTAACCGCTTCATTTTAATCGAACTTGTGGTTTATACTACATATTTATATGATTGTGTTTATTCAACTCGGAGGATTGTTGTTCTCAGATAATCGACCCGTTTGGGGATATTTGTTTCTCAGGTCATGGCAAGGCAAAGGCACAGGGAGAGCACGTTGACGGTGAGGAGTCCCAATGATACTAGAAAGGGGCCCCAGTCTGTTCAGTCATTTATTCAGTCATTTATGTTTCCTTTATTCATTCCGCTGCAGACATTCCGTTTGAATACTCATTTCATTCAGTGTTGTGTGTTTTATCGTCACATAAAATACACATGTATTCTATTTTATCCTGGGTGTGTTGTATGAAACTCCTAATCGGAGTAATTGATGTTGTAATGTGGTTCGGCACTACATTTACCCTGTATAATTCATTCGTTTTCATTCGCCTGGTGGGTCCCAGTCGGGGGTCCACGGCACTGTAATATCCACCTAGTTCGGGGTGTTACAACATTCGTGTATCTTTGTTGTCGTGCATTGTGTACTATCGTCTTGTGCAGTCGTGCATTGTTGTCGTATGTCCACCATGTGTTGGTCCGACGGGATCATCATGGGAATCTATAGCTGTGTGCGCTGGATCGCTGGACAGGTAATGCCACCATGCGTTGGTCCGACGGGATCATCATGGGAATCTATAGCTGTGTGCGCTGGATCGTTGGATTACCATGTGTTGTTGTTGTGCATATGCATATTATGGGCTTGCCATAAGTATACATTTTCGTTTTTGTTGTGATCATATTGATGTTGTCATATGAGTATGCATTTGTAGGTCTTGTGTTAGGACCATATCCGTATGTTGTGTTGATCTGATCTCGGATTAGACTGATGTGATGGTAATGGTATTTCGTATCTTGAGGTATGTTCTGTATTTCCTTGATACTTGTCTTTGATGGACAATCGATTATCGTATTGGAATTGTCGACGTTATCCGATGGATTGAATTGGCCAGAGTTGGTATAATTTCCGTATCGCGAGTTATGATAATGTTTTGAGAACCTTGGGTATTGTTGAGATACCGTACAGATATTTCGGTATTATCTTACTGTGTTGTTAAGGATACGAATCGTGGATTTTCGTAAAGTTACGACTGTAAGATCACATTGGTCGTATTCTTACTTAGTATTTCCATTGATATGTAATTATTGACGTGATGTGATGGTTATCATTGTTTGATATTATGGCTGACCCCGTCGTGGGCTTTCTTTTTAGGTTCTTGGATTATCAAGCTTGTAGCGTTCGTGAAGAGATGAGATTCCCGGAGGATACTGGCTAGGACATGTATTTGTGTATTGAGTTTCTGATCAGTTGTTGTATTCTGCTGCTAGAGTATTTTAATTGTTTATCTTTATCCGCTGCGTGAGTATTTTTAAATGGCCATTTGGTATCTGGTAACATAGGTTACTTTGGCAATCATTTTCTAAATTTGTTCTGTCGGTGCGTGTAAGCGATAGCTTAACGTATGTTTTTAAACTATTGAGTTTTGGCATTTCGCGCCTTGTGGTTTCAAATGAGATTTTTACGACGGTTTTGTTAAACGGGTTTTGTAAAGTTTTCAAATGTTTTTAAAGGATATACCGTCGTTAGCCTCTTGGGCATTTGTTAACGTTTCCAAAAGTATCCTTCAGCCTTGTGGGTTCCATCTCGGGGCCCACGACGCTGTAATATTCCCAGTCAGCTCTGGGGGTGTTACATATTTGATACAGATACCTTTTTTTAGTATAGATACTACTACCACATATAGCTTATCTATATGATACAAATACTATTTCTACTTGATGGTAATGATATAAGAAAACATTAAATTTCAGAATATATTAATCATGTTCGATTAACTTCATTTCATACAAAGATTAAGCACTCAAGTATACTACGACACTACCTGCTCAACTATTGCTACCCATACATACGAAGGAACCTTTTTATGAGTCAATAGTACTTATCTTCTCCAAAGTGCACATGTTGGGTACAACAGAAATGAAACAAATATTTAGTAACCAGGAGTATATTGTGCATCATATGTATTGTTCTACTTATTACTTTATCAATTATTCTATATTAGAAAGGCAAAAGGGACAGAACTTGGGATACAGGCATTAGGAAAGAAGCCTTCCTCCCAACGTTTAATGGCCCTTGAGGTTGCCGCCTTAGTATGTGGTGCACGCCTTTCCATAACACATTCGCTGGAGGCTTGTGCCTGTGTTCCCTCGTCTTTGTTTCATATTCCTATGAAACATGAAAGCATATATCAGCATGTAAAAAACATTTATTTCATATTAAATCGAGTATGCATAAACACGTAAACATATAATAAAAAACCAAATTGATCCTAACTATCTGATCCATCATCTAAAAAGGTTTTCTATAGCAACCAAACTCTGACCAGTAAGGACAAAAACTTCGTTAGGAAAAAAAAAACACTGGCACAAACAGTAACAGGTGCAAAGTGAGTAATAGCAGCAACAACAATAGCAAAATTAGATTTTCTATGTATTTCGTTATGTCTTACAACATTAGCAAAATTATTTCTTATGTGAATGCAGGCATGGGCAAAGTATGAATAGGAAAAGCAAAAACTTCATATAAATAATCAATAAAGTATCATACATCAGGGCCCTTTGCCTCTTAGCTAAGTAGTTAACCATGTACTTTGGTAACAGTTCAAGATTTAACTCTGCTTCGGTAATCAAGAAGCTTCTTTTTTTTTTCTAGTTATGTAGTTGGTGCAGAATAGCCATATTATTACTATTTAATAAACAATCAAAACAACATTCGAAACATACCTTATTCAACAAAAAATGTGTGAACATAAAGTAAACAAATGAGGTCTTACAACCCTTTCGCTGGCCACCCCCAAGATGTTACTATATATCTGAATAAAATTGTTAAGAAAGAAACCAAATAGAAGGAAAGCATGTTACTGTAATATACATATGAGTGTGAAAAAAGGAAAAAACCTTGGGAGTAAACTGAGCAGACACAACATCTAAGAATAATAAGTCCTTAACATATTTAGCGTATGTCACACTCCCACCTGATCGCAACTGAATTCCGCCACTTCTGATCTCTGCAAACCAGACAAAATCAATATCAAATTCAATATTCAAAAGTCAGCAACATATCCGACATTAATACATGAAGCGGGGGATAAGCTTTCAGACCGAAATGGGAAACTAAATAAAATTAGAAAGGACCATCAACCATTGGAACTTTATCGAAGTTTTGTATTTCCTGCAACTATGGATATTCTACAAATTGTCATATTTTAATTATTTCTGTTATGCCTTATCAAAGGACTTTGTATCTGTGACTAAACTATAATATATGTTCTAGATGTTTTCACTTAAAAGACATGTATGTATTGCATATTTCAGAAAAATGAATTCCATAAACATAGAACACACTTACTTACATGTCTTTTAAGTGAAATTTGCAAATATTTGAATAAGAAGGTACGTAAGTGTTTAGGAAGGTAAGTAAGTGTTTATAGGCAATTATCAAGAGTAATAATAGACAGCAGTATTGTTTATAGGCAATTATCAAGAAACATCAGACAATTAAACATGACTAGGTAGGTAATGTGCTATGATCGACCAACACAGAAACCACTAAAAAACATTATAATAAAATTTTCACGGATGACATGTTCAATCATAAGAGGATCCTCTCATCAGTACTGTAACACAATAACTAAATAACTTACATTGGCTGCTATTTCTTTTATTCGCAGCATAAGAAACAGACTTTTGTTGTCGATTATGTATCGTTAACAGTTAAGAGACAGCAAAAATAACACATTGATACCGGGCCAGACTCAAGAGCACACACCTTTTTATCCATATACCAAATTTATCACTGTTTATCGGATTTCTCATTTCTCCCACGATGTAAACATATGTTTGCCTGTAATAATTGTAACACCCCAAAAGGCGGCTATTACAGTGCCGTGAATCCCACACTGGGACCCACCAGGCGATATTCAAAACAGATTAAACAAATATTATTTGTGATACCGAACCATAATGAATAGTCATTACTCCGATTAGGAGTTTATTAAAATATGGCCAACGGCCTTATAATACACAGGATCCAAAAAAAAAACAAGTATAAACCATATGGAGATGGAAAATACTTCAAATGTCAAATACAACCAAATAGCAATTTAAATGAAACAGGAAATAACATGACACGGTTTAACATAACCGGACAACAAAAGATGTGGGCCCCCCGAACTAGTATCCTTCGAACCCTTCGCCGTCGACATGCTCTTCCCGTGCCTTGCCTTTGCCTCGACCTAAAATACAATACAAGTATTTCGCCCAACACAGGGTCAGATATACATGATAATCAATTCTTCTGACATTATACAATTCACATATATATAGATCTCAAAGAAATCATTCCGACTATCAATCATACCCCTCGGGCGTATGAAACAATCAGTCACAAGCATCCAATACTATGGACGATTAACAATATGGCTCAAGATGGACATCAAAGTACGCCCGATCCGGAAATGTGTCCGTATACATGTCCGCCCCGTATACGGAATCCAGAATATACGTGGGACAATGTATCTAATTAGCCTCACGAAACTACGTCTCGTGTGCACAGTCCAATGCGGAATAATATGCACGCATGACTATATATGTGCCTGGCTAAAAATCCTACACAATGACCAATCGGAACGCAGATATGATTCCAGATATGTCACGATACAACATGACAACGAATTCAATAAATCACATATCCGATTAAGGATCAAGAAAAACTCACCGAAGTGAAAATAAGGCCAACGAGATCAATGATTCAAAACGACGTACTTGGGAATGCAACCCCATGAAGAAAACAAAATAACGTCAAGGACAATGTCAAATCACGACAAACATTTCATGAACAATTCATACATATGAAAGATATAACCAATCACAAGAATCTAATCATCATTATAACCAAGCAAGATAACTTGCCTCAAATCCGTAAGCGAAAGATAGTCCTTCTCCAAATGATCAAACGAACGGTATCCTCGGTTAAACACTCAATCGAACAAGCAACCTTGAATGAAACGTAATTCATTCAATAACATACTCACATAATATTAATATCAATTCGTAGGAAACGACGCCCGCAACCTACTCGAATAATTCATTCCACCCTAATGAATACCTTAACGATTAATGAAAGGTTTCAATACATCTAATTCATCTTCCAAAATCGGATTACCATACCAAAAGTGTCCTTTAATTCTCTTGTTATTCTATGAACAAAACATCTTCAATTCGCCAATAAAATTGGTTTAATCAAATTCTCATGTTCTACAACATCTACTATTATAAAAGGATAGTCATAATGAATTTGATACTCAATCTACCATGACAGTATCATTCATAAACAGCATCATCTTCTTAAGAACACTATCTATTTAGCATGATGATGAACCACATTCTAAGTTATCAACACACTAGATTAATGAAAAGTTATTGTTGTAATTATCAAGATCCTTATCATTCTTCAAAGACTTGTGAAACTGAACCATAATGATTGTTAAAGCTTCTAAGATTTCTGAACAAGATCATCTAGTCCTATCTTTAACATTATCAAGTTCTTCTCAAGGTAATTAAATACCTAAAATGGTGTTTAAACACTCTATGATATCAAGTTCTTGATTAAATCCAGCTATGATGAAGCTAACCGATCCAACAATGTCCTACTGAGCTAAATTCGTCCAGTAAGATGAGTAATGATAACTAAAAACATGGTTACCATCACTACAACATCAAGAACTCATCTAATCTAAACCCTCATTTATCATATTCATCAAGAAGTGTTTAAAAAGTTTAATTATAACCATGTTTTACTTGCTTAATCTAACTCTAGGTGAAGTATAATTCGTCATTAATCATCAACATAAGAAAATAATGCAGAGAGGAAAGTACACCTACCTCCAGAAATGAAGAACAACTTCAATGCTATGATAAAATATACTCCAAGCTCAAGAACAACTCCTAGTCTCCAAGGAAATGAGCTCCACTCCAAGATTTAAGGCTTAGAAACAAGTTGGTGAAGGTTGATATCGTTTTGGGAGTGCAGAGGGACGATAAATGGAGAGAGAATCGGTTTAGAGTTGTGAAGAAATGAAAAACAAGCTGGTCCTATAAATAGACTGTACATACTTAGCGCACGCTATCGGAACAGTTTAGCGTACGCTAATGCACTTACGTACGCTAACTGGTCGATATTACGTACGTAAGCGGCTTACAGTGGCTACTGTCTTGAATTTTCGCAGGTCGTTAGCGCACGCTAATGAGAAATGGGTTACGCACGCTAATAAAAGTTGATTCTAGCCGACATGACAGCTCAGACCTTGTTCACATGCATGCTAACGGCTAAGGAGTTCACGTGCTGAAGTCAACTGATGCGAGATTCCCTCTTAGCATACGCAACAGAGGAAACCTTACGCACGCTAAGGCACAGGATTAGCGTACGTTAATCGTGCTATGTAGCGTACGCTACATCAACAGAAAAATTCGAAAATGCAACGATTCATGATAATCAGATTATGCGAATAATACAATGATAGGTAAAAATGAAAAGTTACAGTCGGATATTACATACTCCCCCCCTTAAAAAAAGTTTCGTCCTCGAAACTAAGGGGTAAATAACTCGGGGTATCTCGCTCGCATACTATCCTCGGTCTCCCACGTAGCCTCCTCGACTCCGTGTCGTGACCACTGAACTTTCAGTAGGGGAATCGTCTTGTTCCGCAACTGCTTGATCCTCCTCTCGAGTATCCATACAGGACGCTCCTCGTACGAATGATCCTCTGCTAATTCAATCTCTTTGAACTGAAGTACATGGCTCGGATCAGCAACATATTTCCTCAACTGGGAGACATGAAACACGTTGTGAATCTTACTCAAAGTCGGTGGCAAAGCAAGTCGAAAGGCCAGATCACCTACACGCTCCAAAACCTCAAACGGCCCAATGTACCTTGGGCTCAGCTTGCCCCTCTTCCCGAAACGAAAAACACCTCGGGTAGGAGACACCTTCATTAACACATGGTCACCGACCTCGAACTCAAGCGGTCGTCGGCGGTGGTCGATAAGACTGCCGACTTTGAGCCGTTAACAACCGACTCCTAATCAAAGTGATCTTCTCACGGCCGCTAACAACATATCGGGTTCCGTACCCGGAGATTCTCGGCTTCGTCCCCAAAGACAAAGGGGACCTACGGCGGCCATACAATGCCTCATACGGTGCCATCTGAATCGAAGCGTGCCAACTATTATTATAAGTGAATTCTACCAAAGGCAGCTGGGCTTCCCAATCGTTCTTCCAATCAAGAGCACATGCTCTCAACATATCCTCTAGAGTCTGGATGGTTCTCTCCGACTGACCATCGGTCTGTGGATGAAAAGCCGTACTGAAATTCAACCGCGTGCCCATCGCACGATGAACTGCCTTCCAGAAGTGTGACACAAATCGCCCGTCACGGTCTGATACAATACACTTGGGGGTACCGTGTAGTCTCACAATTTCCTTAATAAACAGCTGGGCCAATCTCTCGGGGCCCCACGTGTCCTTAATCTCCAAGAAGTGGTCTGATTTGGTCAGACGGTCCATAATCACCCAAATCGTATTCATTCCTCGACGACTCGTCGGCAAGCTAGTGATAAAATCTATAGATATGTCCTCCCATTTCCACTCAGGAATCGGGAGCGGTTTCAGCATTCCTGCGGGTCGCTGGTGCTCAATCTTAACCTGCTGACAGGTTAAACACCTCGAAACGAATTCGGCAACCTCACGTTTCATATTCCCCCACCAATATTTCTGCTTCAAATCCTTATACATCTTGCTAGAGCTCGGGTGAATAGAGTACGGGGTAGCATGGGCTTCTCTCATGATAGAGTTCCTCAACTCTTCGTCAGCGGGTACACAAACTCGATTTCTAAAACGTATCAATCCATCCTCGTGGATCACGAATCCAGGGGCTTTCCCCTGGGTTACCTCATCCCGAACTCGAGATATGAATGGGTCCGTAATTTGCTTCGATTTGATCATATCATCAAGAGACGAAGAAATCTCAAGGGTACAAAGTTGTCCCTGAACACGTTGTAACCAAACTTCAATTTCTGACCTCATAAGGTCCAATTGCAACTCTCTCTGTGCTTTCAAACGGCTCAGCATCTGCTCCTGCACGGTTTTACGGCTCAAAGCATCGGCAACCACATTTGCTTTACCCGGATGATAAAGGATCTCGATATCATAGTCCTTGATTAATTCTAGCCACCTTCTCTGCCTCATGTTCAACTCCTTCTGAGTAAAAATGTACTTTAGGCTCTTGTGGTCTGTAAAGATCTGGCAGGTAACTCCATAAAGATAGTGACGCCAGATTTTCAAAGCAAACACCACGGCTGCTAACTCCAAGTCATGGGTCGGATAGTTAACTTCATAGGGTCGCAATTGTCTCGATGCATAGGCAATCACTTTCCCTTCCTGCATTAGTACACATCCCAGACCCTGTCTCGACGCGTCACTATACACCACAAATCCTTCCGTTCCTTTTGGTAAGACCAAAATAGGGGCCGAAATCAATCGACTCTTGAGCTCATCAAAAATCTTCTGACATGTTTCTGACCACAAATACTTCTTGTCCTTTCGCAGTAAGTTAGTCATTGGTTGCGCAATTTTAGAAAATCCTTCTACGAACCGTCGGTAGTAACTCACAGCCGAGGAAACTACGAACTTCCTTCACGTTCTTCGGTGGTAGCCAATCTCAAATGGCTTCCGTCTTTTGTGGGTCCACTCTCACCCCTTCGGCTGATATCACATGCCCGAGAAAGACAACCTCAGGCATCCAGAATTCACACTTAGAAAATTTCCCATAAAGTTGTTCCCGCCTCAATGTATCGAGAACTTGGTGGAGGTGACGCTCGTGGTCTTCGTGGTCGCGAGAGTAAATCAGAATGTCGTCAATAAAAATGACTACAAAGTGATCCAGATAGTTAATAAAAACTCGATTCATCAACTCCATGAACACTGCCGGTGCATTAGTCAGTCCAAATGGCATTACCACGAACTCATAATGCCCATAGCGAGTACGGAATGCTGTCTTCGAAATGTGAGACTCTCGAATCCTCAATTGATGATAACCAGATTTCAAGTCGATCTTAGAAAACACGGCGGCTCCCTGAAGTTGGTCCAATAAATCATCAATACGAGGCAAAGGATACTTGTTCTTGATGGTTACCCTGTTCAGCTCACGGTAATCAATACATAAGCGTAGAGATCCATCTTTCTTCCGTATGAATAACACTGGTGCTCCCCAAGGGGACGCACTAGGTCGAATATAGCCTTTGTGAGTCAACTCCTCAAGCTGGTTCTTCAATTCCTGCATCTCAGTCGGAGCCATACGGTACGGTGCTTGTGAGAGCAGGGACGTACTTGGTTCTAACTCAATAATAAACTCCACGTCACGATGAGGAGGTAAGCCTGGAAACTCGTCTGGAAATACATCTGGGTAGTCTCGGACTACCGGAATGTCGGCGAATTCAATTGGTCGATCCGCTGTTTTGGTCATGTAGCACCAATAACCAATACACCCTTGATTAAGAAGTTTCACTGCTTTCATAGCGCTGATGACTTTCCCAGAACGACTGGGATTATCACCTCGAAAAACACACTCAAAACCATCATCAGAAGTGACGGTTACCATCCGCTTGCGGACACTGAGTATTGCATCATGACGATCCATCCAATCGATACCCAAGATTATATCATCCTTAGGTAGATCGACTACAATCAGATTTGACAACCACTCACGGTCGTTCAAATGAATCGGACAGTCCTGATCTTCACGATTTCCAATAATTCTTCTACCATCAGGTAGACCAATCACGTAGGGCTCACAATTGATAACATGGTCTGGAGGCAAACGACTTAGACAAGAAGAAGATATAAAGGAGTGTGACGCACCGGTATCAAAAAGAACACATACAGGCTGGGAGTGGATCTCGAGTATACCTGAAATCATGCTGGCCTCGGGATCGTCAGCTTTCTTCATCTCGTAAATCCAGGTTTCAGCCTCCGCACTGTGTGTACCACTTTGATTCCCACGGCCCATTCCCCTATTCGCCCCGGTGGTCTGATAGGAAGCGGACGGAGGCATCCGATTCTGGACAGAGGATTGAACTGGAGCATGAGACGCTACTGGATCATGTCCGGGCCCACTCCTGCAAAAACGAGCACGGTGACCATTCTTCCCACAAGTATGGCATGTGATGGCAGGCTTTAGGCATTTGAAGTTGATATGCCCCTGGCCCCCACAGTTATGACACACCACGGAAGAGGGAACCGCTCGAGAGTGCGATCCGGCGGGCTTTGACGCCATGGGTGGTTGATCAGAAGGGTTTAGCAATGACTGGGGCTTCCTGAATGTCCCCCGATTACTCTCAGTCTGGTTCTGGTTCTTGGACCTTTTGTTGTTGGACTGTGGTTGTTTCTTGGAAATCTCTTTCGCGGTGATTTTGTACTCCAGAGCCTTCTCGATGAACTCTGGTAAGGTAGTACAGTGGTGATTCAACAGCTGCATTCTCATTCGGGGTTTAAGCCTCTTGAGAAAGTATTTGATCTTATCGGCCTCTGTTCGGATAATTGTCGTGGCAAAAGGAAGGAGTGCCTGGAATTTCTCAGCAACAGATAATACATCATCGTCTTCAGACGGGTCGGGGTTCAATAGTTCCGACAGTTTGGCCTCACGGAGTGGCCCTGGATAGTAACGGTCTAGCATGAGGTTTTTAAATTCCTCCCAAGTGTAAACACCATCACCGGCCTCTTCAAAGCCACCAGGTGTGAGCGCCTTTGCCAAGGTAATACGCGGCTACCGAAACGCGATTCTCTTCCGGGCAGTCCACCATCTGGAAAAGTTTCTCAAAATGCTCGATCCAATGCACAATGTCAGCAGGCTCATAGGAGCCTTCAAAAGTCGGTGGTCGCTGGCGAGAGATGTCGCTGATAATCCGACTCATGGGTCTGCCAATCACAGGAGGAGGATGAGCCCCCTGTTGCTGGCCAGTAGCGGCCCTCTGCATAGCTTCCATTAGTTGACCCATCTGGGTCATCTGTGTAACACCCCCAGATCGAACCGGGAATATTACACGCCGCAGACCCTCTCCTCGAGGATCCACTAGGCTAGACATCAAAACAACACATTACATTACATACCGACGAATCAAAATAACGAACCAATAGACCGATTTGGTCTTTCGACACTGACTTACAAATAAAAATACATAAACTCATCCAGACTCATACCCACGCAAGGGTAAAATAATTACCACCACAAACAATAAGACAGCGGAAAAGACAATACAATGGACTCCGACTAACTGAACCCAAAACTGGCCTTCGTGTGATTAGTATCATTCGTCTTTCATCATCCCTCGTACCGATCCTGTCTTGCTCCCGAAAACCTGCGTGTACCTGGACACAATACAGATATCCACCCCCGATTACTCGGGGGTTAGCAAAACTCCACTGTTTCGCTAGTGCAAGTATAAAGTGCAAATACGAGCCATACACAACACATTCCGAGAATACAACGAAAGACTTCCCGAGATATATTTAGTTAAAAATAGTTCAAGTGTTGAAAGTAGAAGCGAAACAAGTAAGCACTTTGAAAACATTTCCAAATCTCGGGAGTTTTGAAAACATTAGAAATTGAAAAGTTCTTAATTCCTCGAAAGCCATTTAGGGTCACAGCCCCAAAGTTCATTTTCCAAAATACAAATCCGTTTAACAAAACACGGGGTCCACGACCCAATTATTCCGGTCACAAAACACAGGGTCCACGACCCGATTATCCACTTCAATTCACTTACAAGGACACATTACACATAACACATTATTCTTATGCCATTCTAGCCAAGCACCAAGACTCGATATATAATGTCTCGACCGAGCACAAAGCATTGTGATACTCCGGACAATATCACAATTAACGAAAACATTAACGTCATCCTCAAGATGAAAACCACAACTGGTAACCCGCGGCCGTACCCCTTAGTATCGACCCCCAGACATCCCGTCGGACACTCCGGGTGGGAAACCACTTCCGCGGCCGTACCCCTTAGTATCGACCCCCAGACATCCCGTCGGACACTCCGGGTGGAAGTTCATCCACACACGCACCCAAGTCCACTTCCGTGGCCGTACCCCTTAGTATCGACCCCCAGACATCCCGTCGGACACTCCGGGTGGAAGGAACAACACACACACACGTTCCAAAACCACAGTTGCAAACCACAAGCCTCGAAGGTCATTCACAGTATATATAGTCGAGGTACCTTACTAGAATGGCCAGTTCATCCAACATATACTCACGACCAAGTAATGATACAATTCATGCTAGAATTTCAACGATGCAGCTAGTACAAATAACATAGCAACGAGGGAAAATACCTATCCAACCACACCGAACGACACAATGAGACAGGATCATCAATAGGCATACATTCCATACACATCTCAAGGAAAGGTTAAGCTATAAATCCACAACGTCATAATCACACAAAACGATACCCCACACATACTTATACAAGCATATTTAACAACGAAATCATACGAGTCATCTTTTAAGGAAGTATTGAAAAACATATCAATTCCTTTGAAAGTTAGTTATAGACATTCATAATTCACGTATCGTAAATCACTAACTAATATATCCACAAAACACGTAATGTATGGGCAAGATACTTGCCTCGAAATCACAATCGCAACGAGACGACGGATAGGACGCGGTCGAATAGCCCCGAACCCCCGAACAATATCAAGAACGCGATAGCACCACGAGTATTACGAGAATAACACCACACGAATCATCAATCACCAAATGGAATTCAACATCGGAATCCTCGAACACCTATAAACCTCCGGAAGTAATAATAACACATGGTTACGACGAGAATCAAGGCCAAAACAACGGAAATCCCAACAAACTATCGAAGGGAAACTCATTGGGACATTTAATCGAACACTAAATGTTCAATAATTCCCAAGAACACTCGAATCGTCGATCGAGTTAAACAAACTTGATATATGGATATACAACCCATAGAACATGATTAATAACATCATACTACACCAATCGATGTATCAAAATCGGATTAGAAACGAAATCAAGAACAATTTCTCCAAAAAGTCAACTTGAAGGATAATCAAGAAATATACCTTGATTCGACGGAATACACGGATTAGATGTTGATATAATCAACAAGGATCTTCCAAAATACCTTGGAAATGATTAGAATCGGCCAAGAACTCGATTTCCCGAGCCTCCCGTCGCCAGACGCCGAAAAAGGAAGAAAAAACGCGTAGGAAATGAAATCTCGCCGAGCCAGGCTATATATAGCCGGCAGGGTTACGGCCGTAACCGGCAGGCCTTACGGCCGTAACTCGGTCCCTTACGGCCGTACTCGGCAGGCCTTACGGCCGTAACCGGCATTCGTCAAAAATCGCCCGGCCTGGTTGCACTGGCCAGTAACTTCGCACACATTACGGCCGTAATCGGCCTTCGTCAGAAGCTGCCGGGCGCCATACGGCCGTACCCGATCACGCCTTACGGCCGTAATCGCACACATTACGTCGTAACCGGCACCTTACGGCCGTAACTCGGCGAGCCTGCTCCGTAGTGACTCGTGTAGCCACTCGACGGCCGGACGACCCCGAAACCCGAACCTGAGTAAAAATCGAAGATACGGTTACGAAGTACTCGCAAAGACGAATCCAAGCGCTAAGAGAACACACGATTCCGACGACCCGAAGTGTCGGAATTCGACAACGGAAGTAATTACCCTAAACTTTGGGAAATTACAAAAATGGCCCAAAATGCCCGGAAATCACGATACGTGATCGAAACACCGAACCAAAGCTCGTAACATGAACAATAACATTAAATGAACTTACGAGAAACTCGAAACAACAGTTTCGGACGAGATTCGCAAGAATCGAGCTCAAGTGCGGAAAATTCTCTAAAAAGCACGGAACTCAACAAAACGATACCGAAACGAACTCGGATGACAAAAAGTGCAGAATTAATCATTCTCGAAATGACGAAACGGTCATGAGCGAGTCGTCAAAACGGACTTCCGCCGAAAAAAAGAAAATTACCGAAATTCGAAATTGCGGATATTACATTCTACCCTCCTTAAAAGAAGTTTCGTCCCGAAACTTAAAACAAGTAGGGAGAAGCAATATCCCTTCCAGGAAAACTCAACGAGATACACAAGAATGCGTAACTAACGCCCAACGGCGAAATGTTACAAACAACGCAAAGGAATATACGGCGTGAAAACACGCTCCACGGCGACCAACACAACGCCACCGTTAGGGATATAATAAAACCAACAAATGACAAGCGTCATCAAGCGGATAATATAGCCAAGTCAATTATCCGACAATCACAAAACACAACGAACGAAAATCAATAAGATTAACCGACCCAACGATACATCAATCAAAACGCGAGCCGATCGCTGAACAATTACGGAATTCCACCGCCCAAGGGTTGGAAGATCGAAAACGAGACTAATTTCCCGAACTGAAGGGGATTACGAAGGAGCCTGAACGTTCACCAATCACGGAACGAAATCAACAAAACCCGAACAATCAAACGATCGAATCACAACGATTGAGACAACAAAAATCGAACACTCGTGTTCGAATCACGAAGAAAAATAAAATTCAAACAACAACTCCCAGGTTCACGTCTCGGCTCGAGACAACATATGATCCGGTGAAAACAACAAGATGTGCATTCACAGAAGATCCACAGAAAAGGGAATAGCAATCGAAAAATCACAACGACAAACGAGTAATTCCGAAACAATACCACCCTCGTTCGAAGGGACAGGACAAGCTTAGAAATGGCAACGAACATAAATGAGTCGACAAAGTAGAATACACAAGAGTTCCAAATCCGATCCACTTCGAATAAGAGAACTAATGGAACCAGATGATGTCACTCCCGAACAAGGTTCACAAGAATCGAACCGAACTCGAAAAAGTCACAGCGATAACCAGATCGACCCACATCAAGATCACTGTTCGTTCGGACGATGAAACCGAAATACAGAACAAGTTCATAAAGTGTCAACGAACATGAGCGAATCGATAGACTGGAGAAAGAGAAAATACAGAAGTCAAAATAGTACGGGTATTACCTCCGACCTCGTCCACGAAATTCACAAAAACAGGAGCAAGGTAACAAGACATTAAACAACCGACACATAACGGAACGATCACCGATGCACACGGTTATACCAAACCAAGCTCTAACAGCTCGCACATGCGAGACAACGCAGAAATCACCACGAGACGACAACATTCAACACCAACATCCCACCTCTCACAGAGGCTAACACAACAAGTGTGTGGAAAACGACTCAACGCTCACACCGCTAATTCGATCATACTCGGGAGCAAACATCAAAATGACAATGCGAACATCATACCTACATTCCCAACCCTCAAATGGGAATGGATAGGTTTTAAAAACGAAAACCTCATTTTGAAAATAATTTAGAAGAACAACGGTTGATCTTGAGTATCACCTTTCAAACAAAAATACAAACGTGATACCTCATTATCGAGACTTTGGAAAACCATTTCGCATTTGATAAAAATGAGGACACTTTCTTTTAGTGAAAAGCTTTCAGAATATTCGACCCTCGGGTCTAAGTAAAAGTGTTTATAAAACATTGAAAATATCTCAAAACATTTTGGTCCTCGAGGTAGAAGAATTTTGAAACAGATTGTGGCACCTTAGAAGTACCGCGAGAAAACAATTCATTTGAAACGTACGTCTCGAAATTTATTTCTAAGATACTCAAGTTTTTGAAAATAATTCAATGCCAAAAAGGACGATGCCAAAAAGGCTAGAATGCCCAAAAATTTCAGGCAATCGCACGGAACACCATAGCGCTGTGGGTCCCGCGTCGGAACCCCAGGCTAAAAACCATTTACAAAAATGCCAAAAAGGCCGATGACGGTAATATTTCAAAAACTCACAGAAGCCATTTACAAAATGCTAAATACCGTCATAAGAATTTCGCCAAAATGATCAAGGCCATAATGCCAAAAACTCAGTTAAGGGAATCGGTTTTCGAAATAAAACTCGGTCAGTAAAATACCGAAAGTCATTACAAAAGAACTCACGCAGCGGATAAAAGAAATACAGTTCAACATGCACAATCCAGCAACACTACTCCGCATAAGAACAAAATATTAGAGTCAAATAATCACATTCAGAACAAAACCAATGGCCCCATTCGAGGCTTCTAAAGACCCTACCGCACTGGCTAGTGAACAAGTCGAACGTGTATAAGCACAAAGCTTCCACAAGAGAACTTGTAAAACGTGCAAATCGATTCGAAAATCATCGAATGCATAAAACAACAATAAAAAGACATCACAAGCGACGACACTCCTCGTATAAATCAAATACGAGAGTCGATTAAATACATATCGTGAAATCAAAATCCACATAAGGATTCCATCACTTAACAAATAATCGTAAAAATAGCTCGTGTCACACGAGGCACAACACAAAGAAGGGAGACTTACTTCCATAGGTCGCACGAAGATGATGGCTGGACCCTGATACTAATCACGGCCGGCATTCCAAACGACGCGTCGCGACACGACATCAGTCAGACTCAATCTGACAAGACAAGACCCAACAATACACGACTGGACCCGACAACCTAGGTTTCCGCAACCTAAGCTCCGATACCATAAATGTAACACCCCCAGATTGAACCGGGAATATTACACGCCGCAGACCCTCTCCTCGAGGATCCACTAGGTTAGACATCAAAACAACAGATTACATTACATACCGACGAATCAAAATAACGAACCAATAGACGGATTTGGTCTTTCGACACTGACTTACAAATAAAAACACATAAACTCATCCAGACTCATACCCACGCAAGGGTAAAATAATTACCACCACAAACAATAAGACAGCGGAAAAGACAATACAATGGACTCCGACTAACTGAACCCAAAACTGGCCTTCGTGTGATTAGTATCATTCGTCTTTCATCATCCCTCGTACCGATCCTGTCTTGCTCCCGAAAACCTGCGTGTACCTGGACACAATCTGAGATATCCACCCCGATTACTCGGGGTTAGCAAACTCCTTTGTTTCGCTAGTGCAAGTATAAAGTGCAAATACGAGCCATACACAACACATTCCGAGAATACAACGAAAGACTTCCCGAGATATATTTAGTTAAAAATAGTTCAAGTGTTGAAAGTAGAAGCGAAGCAAGTAAGCACTTTGAAAACATTTCCAAATCTCGGGAGTTTTGAAAACATTAGAAATTGAAAAGTTCTTAATTCCTCGAAAGCCATTTAGGGTCACAGCCCCAAAGTTCATTTTCCAAAATACAAATCCGTTTAACAAAACACGGGGTCCACGACCCAATTATTCCGGTCACAAAACACAGGGTCCACGACCCGATTATCCACTTCAATTCACTTACAAGGACACATTACACATAACACATTATTCTTATGCCATTCTAGCCAAGCACCAAGACTCGATATATAATGTCTCTCAACCCCGAGCACAAAGCATTGTGATACTCCGGACAATATCACAATTAACGAAAACATCAACGTCATCCTCAAGATGAAAACCACAACTGGTAACCCGCGGCCATACCCCTTAGTATCGACCCCAGGACATCCGTCGGACACTCACGGTGAAACCACTTCGCGGCCGTACCCCTTAGTATCGACCCCGGACATCCCATCGGACACTCCGGTGGAAGTTCATCCACACACGCACCCAAGTCCACTTAGTGGCCGTACCCCTTAATGCTCGACCCCGGACATCCCGTCGGACACTCCGGGTGGAAGGAACAACACACACACACGTTCCAAAACCACAGTTGCAAACCACAAGCCTCGAAGGTCATTCACAGTATATATAGTCGAGGTACCTTACTAGAATGGCCAGTTCATCCAACATATACTCACGACCAAGTAATGATACAATTCATGCTATAATTTCAACGATGCAGCTAGTACAAATAACATAGCAACGAGGGAAAATACCTATCCAACCACGCCGAACGACACAATGAGACAGGATCATCAATAGGCATACATTCCATACACATCTCAAGGAAAGGTTAAGCTATAAATCCACAACGTCATAATCACACAAAACGATACCCCACACATACTTATACAAGCATATTTAACAACGAAATCATACGAGTCATCTTTTAAGGAAGTATTGAAAAGCATATCAATTCATTTGAAAGTTAGTTATAGACATTCATAATTCACGTATCGTAAATCACTAACTAATATATCCACAAAACACGTAATGTATGGGCAAGATACTTGCCTCGAAATCACAATCGCAACGAGACGACGGATAGGACGCGGTCGAATAGCCCCGAACCCCCGAACAATATCAAGAACGCGATAGCACCACGAGTATTACGAGAATAACACCACACGAATCATCAATCACCAAATGGAATTCAACATCGGAATCCTCGAACACCTATAAACCTCCGGAAGTAACAATAACACATGGTTACGACGAGAATCAAGGCCAAAACAACGGAAATCCCAACAAACTATCGAAGGGAAACTCATTGGGACATTTAATCGAACACTAAATGTTCAATAATTCCCAAGAACACTCGAATCGTCGATCGAGTTAAACAAAATTGATATATGGATATACAACCCATAGAACATGATTAATAACATCATACTACACCAATCGATGTATCAAAATCGGATTAGAAACGAAATCAAGAACAATTTCTCCAAAAAGTCAACTTGAAGGATAATCAAGAAATATACCTTGATTCGACGGAATACAGATTAGATGTTGATATAATCAACAAGGATCTTCCAAAATGCCTTGGAAATGATTAGAATCGGCCAAGAACTCGATTTCCGAGCCTCCGTCGCGGACGCCGAAAAAGGAAGAAAAAACGCGTAGGAAATGAAATCGGCCGAGCCGGCTATATATAGCCGGCAGGTTCTGGCCAGAACGGCAGCCTTACGGCCGTAACTCGGTCCCTTACGGCCGTACTCGGCGAGCCTTACGGCCGAATCGCATTCGTCAAAAATCTGCGACCAAATGGACACTTACTAGTAACTGCACACATTACGGCCGTAATCGCCTTCGTCGAGAAGCCGCCGGGCGCCATACGGCCGTACCGATCACGCCTTACGACCGTAATCGCACACGTTACGGCCGTAATCGCACCTTACGGCCGTAACTCGGCCGAGCCAGCCCTCGCCCGGCCGTGACTCGGTCGTGGCCACTCCGACGGCCCGGACGACCCCGAAACCCGAACCTGAGTAAAAATCGAAGATACGGTTACGAAGTACTCGCAAAGACGAATCCAAGCGCTAAGAGAACACACGATTCCGACCACCCAAGTGTCGGAATTCGACAACGGAAGTAATTACCCTAAACTTTGGGAAATTACAAAAATGGCCCAAAATGCCCGGAAATCACGATACGTGATCAAAACACCGAACCAAAGCTCGCAACATGAATAATAACATTAAATGAACTTACGAGAAACTCGAAACAACAGTTTCGGACGAGATTCGCAAGAATCGAGCTCAAGTGCGGAAAAGTCGCTAAAAAGCACGGAACTCAACAAAACGACACCGAAACGAACTCGGATGACAAAAAGTGCAGAATTAATCATTCTCGAAATGACGAAACGGTCATGAGAGAGTCGTCAAAACGGACTTCCGCCGAAAAAAAAATTACCGAAATTCGAAATTGCGGATATTACAATTGGACCCATTCGGGTAAAAACCCGTGGGTACCCGAACCCGTGCTTTTTTTTGCCATCCCTAGGGGCCTCACCTCCCAGCTATACCAAACGACCTCCAAGTAGTTTTCCTCCCTTAGCTAAAAAGTTCGGTTTAGGTCATTTTTGTTAGGCTTTTAGTATTATTTTTAGTCATTTAGGCATTTTTCGTGGTATTTGGTCTGATTCATAGGTTTGTATGTTACTTTTGAATTTTATTTAAATTTTGGGATTTTTATGGCCTTTTTATTTGGGTTTTGGATGAGTTTCGTGATTTTTGTTATTTTTAAGATACTTTTATAAAAATGAATAGACCCCGTCGAACATAAAAATGGGTCGTTAAAACAAAAAATGGTTTAGACTCTCAGAACAATCGGGATCAACCGGCATAAAAACCGGAACAATTAAAAATATTTAAGCACAAAGTCAAGTCACCCCTGGCCGATCACTCCCGAACAGTCCCGTACAGGGCTGGATCAATCCTGCACAGTTCCGCACAGGAGCTGTCGAGTATGGCCAGGCATGCCCACCTGACCAAAGCCAGACTAAAGTCCGATCGAATGGTTGATCGAAGTCGAACTGAGGGCTGACTAATGCTTGAGCGTGATTTTTGTCTCTTTGACCACCTTAGTCTAACCTATAAATAGATGTATCCCCCTTATTCCGCAAAAATATTCCTATTTGCTAGGTTTTAGAGAGTGGAAAAGTGAGAGCTCTCAACTCTTTTCACCTTTTTCCTTTTTAGTCTAAATTAGGGTTTGTAATTTCTCTTTCAATCCTCTTTGTCCTCATTTACTTTTGCAATTAGTTTGTAATTGTCATTCTCTCAATCGATTCAAGGTTAAGCAAGGTTTATTTACTATTTTTCTCTTTCAATTTCAAGTCTTCAAGTAAGTTCCTCTTTACTTTTCAAGTTTGTGAATTTTCTAGACCTACTCTCTCTCTCTCCCAATCTCTCTATCACTAGTACAAATTTGGGATTTCGTCACACATGCTGTTTTTTGAACGGCCACACAGTCAGATATTTATGTGACTAAATGTACAAGAATAAAATAAACAGCGAAACCTGAACTCATTTTGTGTCCCCATTTCGGAATTTCATTGTCACACATTTGAATATTTATGTGACTAGAGGTAACTGGTAATATTTTGTTGATTATTTAGTCACTTATAATTTGAGACATGTGACAGATACAAATAAGTTTGAAACATTAGTCACACACACTATATATATATATACATATGTGACAAATATATGTCACACAATTGAACAATGTGACCAAAATACATATATGGTCACATGAAGTAATTGTGTATGCGGCTAAATCATATAATCAAGTTTGTCACACATTATTTAAAAGTGACTGCTATTTTTTGCTGAATATTTAGCCACATATGAATTTGAAATGTGTAACAACTGAAAAGTAAGTTTGAAGCATTAGTCACGATAAGCATTTAAAAGTGACAAATATATGTCACGCACTTGGACAGTATGACCAAATGTCATATATGGTCACACTAAACCATAGACATACATGATTAAGTGTAACCAAAATTCGATACATATGGTCACGTAAGTTAATGTGTGTCTAAAGTTTAGTGTGTGTTTGCTTGCCAAAACCTAATGTGTATAGTCACATTTAATTGTAGCACGATCATGTGACTATAGGCTTTATAATAGTCACACCATATCACAAATGTTTATCTAAATTATATTTATGGCCATATTATATTATACCACCTCCGTCCCTATTTAGTTTTCCTGTTTTGACTTTCAATGGTCAAATTGACCAATTTTTAACTAAATATTATGAATAATTCTTTTATTATTTTTAGAAAGTAAAAAATGCATTTTAAAATAGATTATATGTACTTTACAATGATATACTTTTTTTTATTTTATCAATTATATAAAATTCGTAAATTTCAGTTAAATTTTATTCAATTTGACCGGTCAAAAGTCAAACTGGACAACTAAAAAGGAGGGACGGAGGGAGTAATAAGAGTAGTATATGTGACCAATACATTCAATTCCCCAAAATTTCATGAAACCCACCTAAAATTTCCCCAAAATTTTCAGTCCCTCCAATTCCGATTGCCCCTAAAATTCACCCAGTTACCACACTTATCCTTTTGACCTTTTCTATCTTTTTTCTCATTATCCACACATCCTTCATTTTCTCTATCTCCCATATTCCAGAAATTTTCTAAACAATCATCCACAAATGAATATGGACAAGACGAATCATGCTAAAACTTGAATCCACTTCCGCTTTCCACCAAGCTCTTCCAGAACCCACATCCGGTCATCGTTATTTTCTCCTACGAATCTGAGTATGTTCTTTAATCCATCCAATCTTTTTTTCCTTAATTTGAGTTTTTTAAGATTTTGTGTGAATTTATATATGAAAAAAAGATTACCATGTTCATTCTCATGATTTTAAGAATATTATACACACTAAGTGGAGGGAAGAGTATTTAGGCAAAGTATTTTAGCTGGAGTGGATAAGCCAAAAAAATAATCTATATCAAATGCCCCCTATGTATGTGTAAAGTTTTAGTTTTCTTTAATCTTAATTTCCGGATTTTCGTTTTCACTCACTAGAATTTAGGAGTTTCTGGTGAATTATGATTTGTGAAGTGAGTTTTAAATTTTGTTAGTTTATTTGATTAATTAAGGTGTTAATTATATTGTTTAGTATTTATCCATACCATGCGTACGTTTTTATGCCTTAGTGAATTAATACCTAAAAACCAAAAGTTTGATTTTGATTCGCTTTTGTATTTAACTTGGGGTTCGGTCTTTATTTATCAAGAAACAAGTATGACGTCTGACAAACTCTATTGTGCCCATTGTCATGCAGATGATACCAAGAATCTTGAGGGAATCAAGTGGAATAGGTGGAGTTGAAGACGAGGAGGACAAGATTGGTGTTCGTTGTCTGGATTGTGTTACAGCAGGTGTCAAGTAAGTTTAGTTTCAGTAAGGTGTCAACTAAGTTTTGTTTCGGTATGTGTATTGCATATTTATCTTCTTTTAGGCATCGCTTTTCGAATGATAGTGACACTATTTTGTTTATATCAATAACATAGTTCGACAACTTAAAATGATACTGAAATAGGACGGACGACCCTCCATTAGGGACTAATGCAATTGTTGCGATGCTCTCTTATTTAGGATAACTATTTTGCATCACGCTTTAACCTTTTTTATGGTTCTCTAGATTAATGGGTACTTATTGGGTTTGTATCTTGCAGGTACGATATGGAAGACGCCATGGTTTTAAATAAGTCATATGTTGATCATGCATCTGCTCATGGGCACATTGACCTGGTAAGCTAGCGAATTTAGATAATCGTAGCTCTATCTTTCGTATTGATTTAGTGCTTTAGTAACCCTATGATATATGAACACTAGCAGAATGAACCTGTTAATTTGGCTAATAAAAAGAGTAAATAATGAAGTGACAGGTAATGCGTTCAGTCAAAAGTTGAAGGGTTCGGGAAATGTCACATTTGAGTATCTTACAGTGGATGTGAAAAAGAAAAAACAATTACAAAAGGTAATTATCTCAATTTGCTCCAGTGGATTATTTATTATTGTAATATCCGACTGTAACTTTTCATTTTTACCTGTCATTGTATTATTCGGATAATCTGATTATCATGAATCGTTGCATTTTCGAATTTTTCTGTTGATGTAGCGTACGCTACATAGCACGATTAACGTACGCTAATCCTGTGCCTTAGCGTGCGTAAGGTTTCCTCTGTTGCGTACGCTAAGATGGAATCTGGTATCAGTTAACTTCAGCACGTGAACTCCTTAGCCGTTAGCTTGCATGTGAACAAGGTCTGAGCTGTCATGTCGGCTAGAATCAACTTTTATTAGCGTGCGTAACCCATTTCTCATTAGCGTGCGCTAACGACCTGCGAAAATTCAAGACAGTATCCAGTGTATGTAATACCCGGTTGTAATTCAGTAATTATCACTCAGTAATTATCATTCGGTATTTATCATTCAGTAATTTCACTCATTATTGATCATTTGTCACTCATATTCAGTCATTGTATTCATCATTCAGAGTGATTGTATCGTGTATCAATCGTCATTCATCATTAATCTAATTGGAGTTTCGTGCCGTGTTTATCATTATTGTCATTTTCGTTGTGGGCTGTGCGTGAGGAGTAGCGCACGCTACGTACTCTTTTAGCACGCGCTAATTGAGTACAGGTAGCGCATGCTACCACTCAGCATTAGCGCACGCTAATGTTACCCTGGCTGCAGTCCAGAAGGTACTGGACTGCAGGTGAGTTATAAGTAGCGCACGCTACGAATGGTAAGTAGCACGCGCTAGTGGGTTGTAGTAGCGCACGCTAATAGTTGGTGTAGCGCGCGCTAAGTACGGATTAGGTTGAGTCCAGTGGCTACTGGACCGCACTGGATTAATTCGTAGCGCACGCTATGAGTTGTTTTTAGAGTACGCAATCGATATTATAGCGCACGCTAAATATTGGTTGTAGCGCACGCTACCAAGGTCAGAGCAGAGGGCAGACAGTTTTCTAGATTCCAGTACTGGGCATCAAATAATTCGTTAGCGCACGCTAACAATGGGTTTTAACGCACGCTAGTGGTATGGCCGTAGCGCACGCTACAAAAAGGTACGTAGCGCGCGCTACCGTTTTCGGACAGTGGGTACTGGACTACCCAAATTACCCGTTAGCGCACGCTATGCATAAGGGCTAGCGCACGCTAACTTGGAGTGACTATATATTGGATAGTCAGCTTGAGTTCGTCATTTATCATTCTATTCTCATTCTCTCGTCGGTTCTAGGTGATTTGGGCGATTTAGAGAGTATTCTTCAAGGTGTAATCATCAATCATCATCTTCAAGTCTTTGAGTTGGATTAATCATCACTTCATCATCTCCAAAACATCGAATCAAAGGTATTAATCTCTTGGATCTAGAATTTTGGATTTTTGGGGTTTTCCTTCCGATTTCTTCGTGTAAGCTTGGATTATCATTGTAATATGTTAGATATGGATTATCTACCTTGGATAAATATATTCTTACGGATTTAATGGTTATTTTTGGAATTATTTCAAGAACCCTTGGGGTTGACTTCGGTTAATTGGGGATTTTCCGATTGTTGTTGTTGTAAACTTGAATTGTGGAATCCTATGGGATTATTGATATCATTGGAAGTGTTTTGATGGTTTGTAATACTCATTTTGGTGTTGGTTTCGACATATTCGGGATTGGATATTTTCGTAGTTGTGTGGTTGGTTATGTATCCGTTAGAATGCCCCTATGAGTTTGATTATCGTTGTTTCGACCTTTGGGTTAGTCGTGTTTTGTTGCTTGATAGGTGTATTGAGCGGTTGTTGGTAATTATTGTTATTCAAGGTTGTTCGAGCGACTGGTATCTTGGTTAGGACGTTGTTCGTGGACGGACATTCTTCATCGTTGTTGAGTAAGTTAATTCTTACTCGGTTAAAAGGATACTCATTCCTTTTGTTGTTGATTGCTCATAATTATAATTCATTCATCATAATATTAATCATTTTGAGACTTGTAATGGTCGAATAATCATTTCATTCACGAGGAACGACGGTTCCAAATCATTTCATTGGGTTATCAATCACGTCACTATTACTTTCATATCGGTGAGTCATCTTGGCCTTGTCTAATTATTATTCATTGATATTCATTATGGTCATTCTCGTTCATGTGACCTTCTGGGTTCATATTGTGTGGCCGGGTGTGGCTGTGTGGAATTTTTAGTCGGGCACACGATGGTCATGTATTGGGTTCACCGATACATCGGACCATGCACACGGTAACGCTTACCTCCGTGAGACTAATTAGGTACAAGGACGGGTGTGTCCGGTCATTCGTCTTGTACACTTGCACAGAACATTACGGGCGTACTATGATACTCCTCTTCAGCGTAATTCATAATTAAGAATATTTCATAACTTCAGTTAATTCATGATTGTGTAATTTCAACTCTTGAGGATTGTTGTTACGTATGGCGGCCGTTGGGGAATTTTGTTTTCAGGTCATGGCAAGGCAAAGGCACGGGAAGAGCATGCTGACGGCGAGGAGTCCCAGTGATACTAGAAGGGGGCCCCAGTCATTCCGTTTATTTCAGTCATTTCAGTCATTTGTATTCTCCGCTGCAAATTCCGTTTGAGATGTTTATTTGTTCAGGGTGGTGTATTTTATCTCCATATAAAATATACTAGTATTCGGTTTAGTCCTGGTGTGTTGTACTTAAACTCCTCATCGGAGTTCTTGGTAATATAATGTGGTTCGGTACTACAATTATATTATTTAATTTATCATTTTCATTTGCCGGGTGGGTCCCAGTCGGGGATTCACAGCATTGTAATATTCGCCTAGTTTGGGGTGTTACACTGTAAGCCGCTTACGTACGTAATATCGACCAGTTAGCGTACGTAAGTGCATTAGCGTACGCTAAAATGTTCCGATAGCGTGCGCTAAGTATGTACAGTCTATTTATAGGACCAGCCTGTTTTTCATTTCTTCACAACACTAAACCGATTCTCTCTCCATTTATCGTCCCTCTGCACTCCCAAAACGATATCAACCTTCACCAACTTGTTTCTAAGCCTTAAATCTTGGAGTGGAGCTCATTTCCTTGGAGACTAGGAGTTGTTCTTGAGCTTGGAGTATATTTTCTCATAGCATTGAAGTTGTTCTTCATTTCTGGAGGTAGGTGTACTTTCCTCTCTGCATTATTTTCTTATGTTGATGATTAATGACGAATTATACTTCACCTAGAGTTAGATTAAGCAAGTAAAACATGGTTATAATTAAACTTTTTAAACACTTCTTGATGAATATGATAAATGAGGGTTTAGATTAGATGAGTTCTTGATGTTGTAGTGATGGTAACCATGTTTGTAGTTATCATTACTCATCTTACTGGACGAATTTAGCTCAGTAGGACATTGTTGGATCGGTTAGCTTCATCATAGCTGGATTTAATCAAGAACTTGATATCATAGAGTGTTTAAACACCATTTTAGGTATTTAATTACCTTGAGAAGAACTTGATAATGTTAAAGATAGGATTAGATGATCTTGTTCAGAAATCTTAGAAGCTTTAACAATCATTATGGTTCAGTTTCACAAGTCTTTGAAGAATGATAAGGATCTTGATAATTACAACAATAACTTTTCATTAATCTAATGTGTTGATAACTTAGAATGTGGTTCATCATCATGCTAAATAGATAGTGTTCTTAAGAAGATGATGCTGTTTATGAATGATACTGTCATGGTAGATTGAGTATCAAATTCATTATGACTATCCATTTATAATAGTAGATGTTGTAGAACATGAGAATTTGATTAAACCAATTTTATTGGCGAATTGAAGATGTTTTATTCATAGAATAACAAGAGAATTAAAGGACACTTTTGGTATGGTAATCCGATTTTGGAAGATGAATTAGATGTATTGAAACTTTTCATTAATCGTTAAGGAATTCATTAGGGTGGAATGAATTATTCGAGTAGGTTGCGGGCGTCGTTTCCTATGAATTGATATTAATATTATGTGAGTATGTTATTGAATGAATTACGTTTCATTCAAAGTTGCTTGTTCGATTGAGTGTTTAACCGAGGATACCGTCTGTTTGATCATTTGGAGAAGGACTATCTTTCGCTTACGGATTTGAGGCAAGTTATCTTGCTTGGTTATAATGATGATTAGATTCTTGTGATTGGTTATATCTTTCATATGTATGAATTGTTCATGAAATGTTTGTCGTGATTTGACATTGTCCTTGACGTTATTTCGTTTTCTTCATGGGGTTGCATTCCCAAGTACGTCGTTTTGAATAAATTGATCTCGTTGGCCTTATTTTCACTTCGGTGAGTTTTTCTTGATCCTTAATCGGATATGTGATTTATTGAATTCGTTGTCATGTTGTATCGTGACATATCTGGAATCATATCTGCGTTCCGATTGGTCATTGTGTAGGATTTTTAGCCAGGCACATATATAGTCATGCGTGGATATTATTCCGCATTGGACTGTGCACACGAGACGTAGTTTCGTGAGGCTAATTAGATACATTGTATTTTAGGTCGAGGCAAAGGCAAGGCACGAGAAGAGCATGTCGACGGCGAAGGGTTCGAAGGATACTAGTTCGGGCCCCCCACATCTTTTGTTGTCCGGTTATGTTAAACCGTGTCATGTTATTTCCTGTTTCATTTAAATTGCTATTTGGTTGTATTTGACATTTGAAGTATTTTCCATCTCCATATGGTTTATACTTATTTTTTTTTGGATCCTGTGTATTATAAGGCCGTTGGCCATATTTTAATAAACTCCTAATTGGAGTAATGACTATTCATTGTGGTTCGATATCACAAATAATATTTGTTTAATCTGTTTTGAATATCGCCTGGTGGGTCCCAGTATGGGATTCACGGCACTGTAATAGCCGCCTTTTGGGGTGTTACAGAAGATGGTATCAGAGAGTTGTTTCCTTTTTATGAGTCATTGAGAAATGAACTAGTATCAAGAGACCTTCGTGTCACGTGTGACTGTCTGGCCTTTGACCTACGAGCCAAATAAGGTATGTACTTTATGAGCCATGATTTAATTACTGGCATGATATTGATATCAGTATGGGTCTCCTTGTTGATCATGTTATTTCAAGGAATTGTGACAGGATTTATCTGATTGATAATCCGAGGTAAATGCTGAATTGGTTATACAATTGAAATTGTTCGACTTGACACTGATATGATATTCGGTGCGACATTTGTGGTATCGATAACCGTTTTCCTTGAATATGTGATTCCTTGTTGCTATTAACTTAGCATGAATTTTAGTATCTTGAACTGTACTTATGGTTATCACTATGATTGATTCTTTTAATATGGAAAGAAACCTGAGAGGTCGTGGCAGAGGGGGACGAGGCCGCGGAAGGGGCCGAATCCCGATACCTCGAGCCAACAGACGCGCGAATGCGGATCAGAGTTCCGCAGACAGTGGTTCACCTTCTAGGGAACAATCGCACCACAGTGGACGTGGGGATGCGCGTGTCGATCCTTACGTCGTAATGCAGGGCATGATGACACAGATTGTAATATCCGCAATTTCGAATTTCGGTAATTTTCTTTTTTTCGGCGGAAGTCCGTTTTGACGACTCTCTCATGACCGTTTCGTCATTTCGAGAATGATTAATTCTGCACTTTTTGTCATACGAGTTCGTTTCGGTGTCGTTTTGTTGAGTTCCGTGCTTTTTAGCGACTTTTCCGCACTTGAGCTCGATTCTTGCGAATCTCGTCCGAAACTGTTGTTTCGAGTTTCTCGTAAGTTCATTTAATGTTATTATTCGTGTTGCGAGCTTTGGTTCGGTGTTTCGATCACGTATCGTGATTTCCGGGCATTTTGGGCCATTTTTGTAATTTCCCAAAGTTTAGGGTAATTACTTCCGTTGTCGAATTCCGACACTTCGGGTGGTCGGAATCGTGTGTTCTCTTAGCGCTTGGATTCGTCTTTGCGAGTACTTCGTAACCGTATCTTCGATTTTTACTCGAGTTCGGAGTTTGAGTCGTCAAGGCCGTCGGAGTAGCCACGGCAAGTCACGGCCGGAGCGGGGCACAGCTTTGGCGATTCTGGCCGTAAGGTGCGATTCTGGCCGTAATGTGTGCGATTATGGCGTAAGGCGTGATCGAATGCGGCCGTATGGCGCTGGCGGCTTCTGACGAAGGCGATTCTGGCCGTAATGTGTGCGATTACGGCCGTAAGTGTCCATTTAGTCTTTGGCGGATTTTTGGCGAATGCGATTCTGGCCGTAAGGCTGCCGAAATCTACGGCCGTAAGGGACGAGTTACGGACGTAAGGCTGCCGATTCTGGCCGTAACCTGCCGGCTATATATAGCACAGCTCGGCCAGATTTCATTTCCTACGCGTTTTTCTTCTTTTTTCGGCGTCGCGACGGAGGCTCGGGAAATCGAGTTCTTGGCCGATTCTAATAATTTCCAAGGCATTTTGGAAGATCCTTGTTGATTATATCAACATCTAATCCGTGTATTCCGTCGAATCAAGGTATATTTCTTGATTATCCTTCAAGTTAACTTTTTGGAGAAATTGTTCTTGATTTCGTTTCTAATCCGATTTTGATACATCGATTGGTGTAGTATGATGTTATTAATCATGTTCTATGGGTTGTATATCCATATATCAAGTTTGTTTAACTCGATCGACGATTCGAGTATTCTTGGGAATTATTGAACATTTAGTGTTCGATTAAATGTCCCAATGAGTTTCCCTTCGATAGTTTGTTGGGATTTCCGTTGTTTTGGCCTTGATTCTCGTCGTAACCATGTGTTATTGTTACTTCCAGAGGTTTATAGGTGTTCGAGGATTCCGATGTTGAATTCCGTTTGGTGATTGATGATTCGTGTGGTGTTATTCTCGTAATACTCGTGGTCTTTATCGCGTTCTTGATATTATTCGGGGGTTCGGGGCTATTCGACCGCGTCCTATCCGTCGTCTCGTTGCGATTGTGATTTCGAGGCAAGTATCTTGCCCAGACATTACGTGTTTTGTGGATATATTAGTTAGTGATTTACGATACGTGAATTATGAATGTCTATAACTAACTTTCAAAGGAATTGATATGCTTTTCAATACTTCCTTAAAAGATGACTCGTATGATTTCGTTGTTAAATATTCTTGTCTAAGTATGTGTGGGGTATCGTTTTGTGTGATTATGACGTTGTGGATTTATAGCTTAACCTTTCCTTGAGATGTGTATGGAATGTATGCCTATTGATGATCCTGTCTCATTGTGTCGTTCGGCGTGGTTGGATAGGTATTTTCCCTCATTGCTATGTTATTTGTACTAGCTGCATCGTTGAAATTCTAGCATGAATTGTATCATTACTTGGTCGTGAGTATAAGTTGGATGAACTGGCCATTCTAGTAAGGTACCTCGACTATATATCTACTGTGAATGACCTTCGAGGCTTGTGGTTTGCAACTGTGGTTTTGGAACGTGTGTGTGTTGTTCCTTCCACCCGGAGTGTCCGACGGGATGTCTGGGGGTCGATACTAAGGGGTACGGCCACGGAAGTGGACTTGGGTGCGTGTGTGGATGAACTTCCACCCGGAGTCTCCGACGGGATGTCTGGGGGTCGATACTAAGGGGTACGGCCGCGGAAGTGGTTTCCCACCCGGAGTGTCCGACGGGATGTCTGGGGGTCAATACTAAGGGGTACGACCGTGGGTTACCAGTTGTGGTTTTCATCTTGAGGATGACGTTGATGTTTTCGTTAATTGTGATATTGTCCGGAGTATCACAATGCTTTGTGCTCGAGGTCGAGAGACATTATATATCGAGTCTTGGTGCTTGGCTAGAATGGCATAAGAATAATGTGTTATGTGTAATGTGTCCTTGTAAGTGAATTGAAGTGGATAATCGGGTCGTGGACCCTGTGTTTTGTGACCGGAATAATTGGGTCGTGGACCCCGTGTTTTATTAAACGGATTTGTATTTTGGAAAATGAACTTTGGGGCTGTGACCCTAAATGGCTTTCGAGGAATTAAGAACTTTTCAATTTCTAATGTTTTCAAAACTCCCGAGATTTGGAAATGTTTTCAAAGTGCTTACTTGCTTCGCTTCTACTTTCAACACTTGAACTATTTTTAACTAAATATATCTCGGGAAGTCTTTCGTTGTATTCTCGGAATGTGTTGTGTATGGCTCGTATTTGCACTTTATACTTGCACTAGCGAAACAGTGGAGTTTTGCTAACCCCCGAGTAATCGGGGTGGATATCTATGTGTGCCCGGTACACGCGAGGTTTTCGGGAGCAAGGCAGGATCGGTACGAGGATGATGAAAGACGAATGATACTAATCACACGAAGGCCGATTTTGGGTTCGATTAGTGAGTCCATTGTATTGTCTTTTCCGCTGTCTTATTGTTTGTGGTGGTAATTATTTTACCCTTGCGTGGGTATGAGTCTGGATGAGTTTATGTATTTTTATTTGTAAGTCAGTGTCGAAAGACCAAATCGGTCTATTGGTTCGTTATTTTGATTCGTCGGTATGTAATGTAATGTGTTGTTTTGATGTCTAGCCTAGTGGATCCTCGAGGAGAGGGTCTGCGGCGTGTAATATTCCCGGTTCGATCTGGGGGTGTTACACCAATTCGGGTAACAAAATTCAGGTCCGGATCCGGGTCTGGGGCAGGTAGAGAAAAATAAGTTCGGGTACGGTTCGGTTCTGGGGTATGGGGTACCCACCCCGAACCCGCCCCTATATATATATATATATGTATATATATACTTAATAAATTAAATATATATTAGTAATTAAATTAGTAATATATTATATATATATATAGTAATAAATTTAAATTAGTAGTATATATATTATATATATAATATTAATCCGAGAAAAAAAATCCGCAGTCTTGGTGGGTACCCCGAGAACCGAGCGGGCGGAGTGCAGGCGGACAGAAAAAAATTTGGCGGAGTGCAGGGTGGAGTGCAGGGCTAATTTTTAACCGCGGGTCCGGGTCTGGGTAGGCAATACCCAGCCCCGACCCGCCCCATTGCCATCCCTAGAGGCCCCACAGTCATGTGGGTCCTTATGATCTTGTTAAATGAAACCTTTCTCGATGTTAGAAGATTCTTTCTAAATAGAGTAAGGAAACATTTGAGAGTTGGAGAAAATAAAAGAGAGCTAAGGAGAAAAAATAGCTCCAACATTTATAACTTCCCTACATTGGAAGCTTTTATGGAGGAGATCAAGAATCTTGAGATGGATGTGAATCGCTATCACATTGTGACGATATCTTCTATAAACAAAGAGCTCGAGTAACTAGTTTGAAGATGGAGACCATAAAACTAAACCTTTTCGCTCTAGAGTGAGATCGAGATATCAAAATAATTGAATTGAAAATAAACTAAAAATTGTTTTTGATTTTTGTCATATCAGTTGTTCGTACTATGTCCTCGAATGCCACTTAGAGGATAAGAGGATGGGAGTGTTTTACTGTAATTATGAAAAATCTAATTTGTTTATGATAAGGCACTTGTTATATATATATTATTGTATATCACTAGCTTCATAATTTGATATATAGAACATAGTCCTTCTATTTGAGAGCAAACATCCCACTTCTTATGAGATACGAAGATTGACACTGCCAATATTTAGAGCTCAAATGATTAACTGGTTCGTAAGTCGATTAAACTTAACTCGACATTAATCTTAGACAAGACTTGTATAATGTGTACTTTGACATGTAGAGTGTCTATATTCACTAAGGGTTAGTGGGAGCAGATATATGCTAATGAGATTAGTATACTCGAACAATACTCACTTCGATTCAGTCACATAGAATTCACTTTGGGATAGTCAATGAATGTATCGAAAGGTCGTGGTAGGTGTACACAAACTTTTGAATTGAGGATTTAGCAAGAGATGTGCTTGTAAATTAAGTTAGACTAGAGTTGTAATACCCGTCTATAATTTTTCATTTTTATAACGTTGTTTTGTATGCATGGTGCGTGTATAATTGTATAATATTTCGATTTATAAAAATTATATCGGGATATTTTGGGGTCAATCATAATTGACATTCGTATTATTTTGTATGATAGATGTTGTGTGGTGCGTTTATTTTTGGCTAAGTACATTATCCTTAACATACGCTATGTCCAGCATCTGGCGTACGCTATGTTTACAAGTGTTACGTATGTCAAGCTTGATAGGTTACCTACATAACTGGGGGTATTAGATTGCATCTCAACTTTCAGCGTATGGGACCGCGCATGACTGTACATGGCTGGAAATTTTTGCTTGATTTGGATAGCCAAGGCAACGGGCCTTACATATGCAACGTCGTTGTATTAGCGTACGTAATGAGGCAATGTACGAATTGAGGCAGTAGCCTCTTGGAGGATGTTTACATACATAATACTGTGGTGTTAGCGTACGTAAATGATGTTAGTGTATGTTAACTTTTGTAGGTAGCGTACGTTAATGAAAGTGCAGATAAAGACATGTATTGTCTTTCATTTTTGCACGAACCAACTATGAGTTTTCTCTTTAGAAATCATCCTCATTCCCTCCTAAGTGATTATATACCTCTTTTATCTTGCCTTGGAGCTTCATATCTTAGATTAGAGCTTGGAGGCTTGAAGACTGGAGTGTGTTCTTGGAGTTTGGGGGTTATTCTTCATCTTCAAGAGGTATGTTGTCTAATCTCGTGATAATCCCGAGATGATGATGATATTTCTGATGATGACTTCATGTGTTGAATTGATAGAATATAATATGATTATTATTGAATTTATGCACACATAATGAAGAACATGATGATTATGACTTAAAAATGAGTATGTCCTGAATGTTTAGAAATATCTAGATGTTATAATAATGTTTTAGAAGTCAGCTAGCTTGATTGATTATTATAATCGGGGATGAATACTTTTACTTTGAGTGTTCTTGAGGGATTTAACTATTGTAAAGAAAGCTAATGATGAATTGAGAGATAACTATCATAGTTTTGATATAGTTTAGTTAAAATTTAAATCCGAAATTTCTGATGAATTTGTGAGTGATGATTGTTTAAGACATCATGTTTAAGTATTGGTAATGTCCTTGAGAAGATTATAATAATTAATGATGATATTGTTACAATATGATGATTATTTGAACTTGTTTTTGACAATCTCTGTAAGATAGATGATCATGAATGTTAAACAATATTATGAACATGTTAATCTGATTATAAAATGAATTAAGCGTATTAAAGTTCATAAATTAAGACGTTTATATTCATTGCAATAGTTTGAACTATTTATGTGAGTTGTGGATGTCGATTTCCATGAATTTGATATCGATATTATGAGATTGTGTTATTGAATGAATTATATTTTATTCAAGGTTGCTTACTCGAATGAGTGTTGTTTGTCGAAGGATGTCGTTCATTCATTTGAGGAAAGACTATTTTTTCATCTCCAAAATTGAGGCAAGTTATCTATCTTGGTTATAATGATAAGTGATTCTTTTGAATATTATACATTTCATGCATGTGTAAAGCTTTCTGAATATATGATTCATATTGAGGTGTTATTGTTGATAGTATCGATCATTTTGTTACGGGATTGTATAAATCACTACTCCGATATCCTTGGTCTCATTGATCACTGTTGTCACTTCGGTGAGGTACTTAATCGTTGTTGGATGTGTGATTAATTGAGTTTTGTTGTCATGTTGCATCGTGATATTTCTAGAATCATACTGCGTGCCGATTGGTTATGTGTAGAACTTTTAGTCGGGCACATATCTCTGTGTGTTGATGTTTCCACATTGGACTGCTTTAATGAGACGATTACTTCGTGATACTAATTAGTTACATCATCCCATGCATATCTTGGATTTCGTATACGTGCTGGACATATGCACGAATATATTTCCAGATCGGGCATACTATGATGTCAGTCTTGAGCCATACTGAATGGTCGTTCATACACCAGTGTGACTGGGTATGTCCGACAGTTTGCGATTGGTTGTTTCATACGCCCGAGGGGCATGTTCAAAAGTTGGGTTTGTTTCAACGAGATCTACTGTATATGATTTGTATAACATTTTTAGATTTATTATCATGTATATCTGACCATGTGGTTTTGGGCGAAATACTTGTTGTTGTATTTTAGGTCGAGGGAAGGCCAAGGCATGGGAAGAGCATTGTAACGGTGAAGGGTTTGAAGGATACTACTTTGGGGACCCCGAGTCTTCTTTTCTCTAGTTATGATTAAACATTCATTTCCGCTTTGTAGTATTTCCTTTCAGTTGTATTGTTATATTGCGTATACTTCATCTTCATATGGATTATACCTGTATTTGAATTCTATCTGTCGGGGCGATTATAGTTGTCTGATGTATAAATTCCTCATCGTAGTGATGGTTAATATGTTGTGGTTCGGTATTACAGTTATATTATAGTTTTTGTGCATTTATATCGCCTGATGGGTCCTAGTCTGGGAACCATGGAATTGTAATAGCCGCCATTTTCTGGGTATTACAGAAGATGGTATCAGAGAGAATTATTTCTCCTAATGAGTCATTGTTAATCGAACTAGTATAAAAAAAATTCGCATCACAACCAGTGCAAGTGCCACGCCCTGCGAGCCAAATACGGTATGTGATTTTTTTGCCATGATTTAATTACTCGCAAGATGTTTATGGAACTGATCCTTTTTGTTGATCTTGATATTCCGAATGGTTTGTGGCGGACGTTTATCTTATTAATATCCTAAGGAAAATATGAATTTGACTATTTGATTGATCTTGTTTCGACCTTTTGTCGATATGATATTTGTACATCACTCGTAGTGTAATTAATTCTTGACGGATTGCATCGGAACATATAGTCTCATTATTTCTATTAACTTAGCGTAGTTTTGTGATTGGCCGTAAAGACGGGTATGAATTGTTCTCATGATTATTGTTTGATTCTTTCAGTACGGAAAGAAACTTGAGAGGGCATGGTAGAGGGGACTGAGGTCTTGGTAGGGGCCAAATCTCGAGGCTATGAGCCAATATGCATTCAAATATGGAATAGAATTCGGCGGGCAGTGATTCTCCTACTCGAAACCATTCGCACCACATCAAACAGCACGAGGGTATGCATATCGACCCTTATGTACTTATGCAGGGCATGATGGACCATAGGACCCAAATGGGTCGACTGTTGGAAACTATGCATACCGCTTCTACTATTGGCCAGCAGCGAGGACCCTAGCCACCACCTCATGCGTACGGTGGGATCGTAAATTGGACTGTTAGTGACATTTCTCTTGTCTGACTTTTGAGGGCTCCTATGAGCCTGGTGATATTTTTCACTGGATCGAGCACTTTGAGAAGTTGTTCGAAATGATCGATTGTCCTGAGGAGAATCGAGCTTCTGTGGCAGCTTTCTACCTTAGTAAGAGCGCCCATATATGGTGGCTTTCTGTGAAACCGACTGATGGCTTGTGAAACTGGGACGAATTCAAAAATCTCATGTTGGATAGTTATTATCCGGCTCCACTCCATGAGGCTAAGCTATTAGAGTTGCTGAATTTAAAACCGTCTTATGATGATGATGTTTTATCGATTGCCGAGAAGTATCAAGCGCTTCTTTCGTTTGCCTCATCGATTGTTCGAACAGAGACTAATAAGATCAAATACTTTCTTAAGCGGTTGAAACCTTGGATGAGAATACAGTTACTTAATCATCACTACATGACTCTATCACAGTTCATTGAGAAAACCCTTCAGCATGAACTTAGGGTTAAAGAGATTTCTAAGAAGCAGAAGACGTCTGCTAATAAGATATCAAGGAATCAGAACCAAGCTAATGGTAAACCCCAAACCGGACTGACTTTTTTTGAGCGGATATTTGTGGCGCCTAAACCAGCGGGATCGCATTCCCGAGTGGCCAATTCGGTCATTGTGTGCTTTAATTGTGGAGAGAAGGGTCACACCAGCTCCAAATGTTTGAGGCCAGCTGTTTCGTGCCTTACCTGCGGATTTTCTAGACATCGTGCTCGTTTTTGTAGAGGTAGATCAGGACATACTCCATTGGCCTCATATGCTCCAGTTCAGTCTATAGCCCAGGACCGTGCACATCCGTCCGCTTCCAATCAGACTATAGGGGAGAACATAGGAGTAAGTCATGGAGTTCAAGCTGGTACATCTGGTACCGGTTCTACAAAACCCAGAATTTATGAGATGAAGAAGGTCGATGATCCCGAGGCCAGCATGATTGTAGGCACACTCGAGATTCTTTCTCACCCTGTATGACTCTTTTTTGTACTGGTGCTTCACATTCTTTTATTTCTACATCTTGCCCGAGTCAATTTTATCTAGAAAATGTTCCCGAGTGCGAGCCTTATGTGATTAGTCTACCTAATGGTAGAAGAATTATTGGGAATCATGAAGTTCAAAATTGCCTGATTCGAATGAACAATCGTGAGTTGTTTTTGGATTTGATTTTGGTTTATTTACCTAAAGATGATGTAATCTTTGGTATCGACTGGATGGATCGTCCTGATGCCATATTTAGTGTCTGCAAGCGGATGCTGACTTTCACCTCTGATGATGGTTTTGAATGTGTTTTTTGGGGTTATAATCCCAATCGTTCCGAGAAAATCATCAGTGCAATGAAAGAATTGAAACTACTTAATTAGGGATGTGTTAGTTATTGGTGCTACATGACCAAGACAGAGGATCGACCAGTTGAATTGACCGATATTTAGGCGGTACGAGACTATCGAGATGTTTTTCTAGATGAATTGTGGGGTTTACCTCCACAGCGAGAGGTAGAGTTTACCATTGAGTTAGATCCAGGTACGTCCCCGTTTTCAAAAGCCTTGTATCGTATGGCTCCCACTGAAATGCAGGATCTAAAGACTCAGCTGGAGGATTTGACTGAGAAGGTTTATATTCGACCTAGTGCATCCCCTTGGGTAGCACCAGTGTTATTTGTACGGAAGAAGGACAGATATTACGTCTATGTATTGATTACCATGACCTGGACAGGTAACAACCAAGAAAAATATCCCTTGACTTGTATCGATGATTTATTGGCTCAACTTCAGGGTACACCTGTGTTCTCCGAGATTGACTTGATATCTGGTTATCATCAGTTGAGGATCTAGACGCTGATATTTCTAAGACGGCCTTCTGTACTTGTTATGGGCATTATGAGTTCGTGGTGATGCCATTTAGACTGACCAATACACCAGCAGTATTCATGGAATTAATGAAACGAGTGTTCATTGACTATTTGGAACGTTTTTTGGGTGTTTTCATCGACGACATTTTGATTTACTCTCGTGATCGTGAGGAACATGAGTGTCATCTTCGTCAGGTTCTCGATGTGCTGAGGTGAAAACAACTTTATAGAAAATTTTCCAAATGTGACTTCTGGATGTCTGAGGTGACTTTTCTTGGGCATGTGATATCAATTTATGGGATTAGTGTGAACCCACAAAAGACGGAGGCTATCTGAGATTGGCTACCTCCAACGAACGTGAAGGAAGTCTGTCGCTTCCTTGGACTAGCATGTTATTACAAATGATTTGTGGAAGGATTCTCCAAGTTCGCTCAGGTGCTGACTAATATGTTGAGTAAGGACAAGAAATACACCTATTCAGGGGCATGTCAACAGAGCTTTGATGAGCTCAAGAGTCGATTATTGTTGGCACCAGTTTTGGTATTACCACAAAGAACCTAGGGATTCATGGTGTATAGTTATGCGTCAAGACAGGGTCTTGGATGTGTGTCGATGCAAATGGGAAGGTGATTGCCTATGCATCAAGGCAATTGCGACCGTATGAGATCAGTTACCCGACCCACGATTTGGAGTTAGCAGCTGTGGTATTCGCTTTGTAAATCCGGTGCCATTACTTGTATGGAGTCATCTGTTAGATTTTTACTGATAACAAGATTCTGAAATACATTTTTACTCAAAAGGAGTTTAACATGAGACAAAGGAGGTGGTTGGAATTGATCAAAGATTATGATATCGAGATCCTATACCACCTAGGAAAGACGAACGTGGTTTCCTGTGCCTTGAGCCGTAAGGCAGTACAGGAGCAAATGCTTGCCAGTTTGATAATTCAGAAGGAACTACAACTAGAATGTGTGAGACTGGGGATTGAGGTCTGGCTACAACGTGTACAAGGGAAACTTTGTACTCTTGAGATTTCTTCATCCCTTGTTCTTATCACGGATCGGGAATGAAGTAACTCAGGCGAAGTCCCTGCATTTGTGGTCCATGAGGATGGAATTATGCGTTTTTCATGATTTGATTATGTGTACCGACATATGAAGAGTTGAAAAACTATGTTATGAGAGAGGCTCATGATACACCATGATTTCTTCGTCCGGGGTTTAACAAGATGTATAAGGACTTAAAACAATATTACTGGTGGGGCAATATGAAGCGATAAGTTGCAAAATTTGTTTCAAGGTGTTTAACCTGTCAACAGGTTAAGATTGAACATCAGCAACCAACGGTATGCTGAAACCAGTCCAAATTCCATAATGGAAATGAGAGGACATATCAATCGATTTTATCACAAACTTGCAACGAGTCATCGAGGTATGAATATGATTTGGGTGATTGTGAATTGTCTGACCAAATTAGCTTACTTCTTGGAGATCAGAGACACATGGGGTCCGATAGATTAGCCCAATTATTCATTCTAGAGATCGTAAGCTTTCACAAAACTCAAACGAGTATCGTATCAGATCGTGCCGGACGGTTCATGTCACATTTCCGGAAGGCGGTTCATCATGCGATGGGTACGCAATTGAATTTCAGTATGGCATTTCATCCACAAACCGATGGTCAGTCTGAGAGGAGTAACCAGACTATAGAATATATATTTAGAGCTTGTGTTCTCGATTGGAAATATGATTGGGAAGCCCAACTACCTTTTGTGGAGTTCACCTACAATAATAGTTGGCATGCTTAATTAAGATGGCACCTTATGAAGCGTTGTATGGCCGTCGTTGCAGGTACCTATTGTGTTGGGATGACTTGTCTGAGTCCCTGGGTGCAAAATCTGATATGTTGTTAGCGTCTTGTGAGAAGATCATTCTTATTCGGAGCCGTTTGTTAATAGCTCAGAGTCGGCAGAAGTCATATGCAGATAATCGTCGATGACCGCTTGAGTTCGAGATTAGTGAACATGTATTGGTTAAGGTGTCTCCTACCCGAGGTGTTTTCCATTTCAGGAAAAGAGGCAAGTTGAGTCCTAGGTATATCAAATCGTTTAAGATTTTGGAACAAGTAGGCGATCTGACTTATTGTTTGGCATTGCCACTGGCATTGAATCGAATTCACAATGTGTTTCATGTTTCCTAGTTGAGGAATTATGTTGCTGATCCTAGCCACATACTTTAGTTTGAAGAAACCGAGATAGCTGGTGATCATTCGTACGAGGAGCATCCTGTACGAATACTTGAGAGGAGGATCAAATAGTTGAGAAACAATACGACCTACTGAGATTCAGTGGTCGAGACACAGAGTCGAAGAGGCTACATAGGTGACCGTGGATAGCACGCGGGAGAGATATCCCAAGTTATTTACACCTTAGTTTCGAGGCACGAAACTCTTATTAAATGGGGGAGTCTGTAATATCTGTCTATAATTTTTCATTTTATACTGTTGTATTGTACGCATGGTGTGTGTATCATTGTTTTATACTTAGATTTATATAATGTTTATTATATCGGGATATTTTGAGGTCAACTATTCATAACTGACGTTCGTATTATTTTTTATGATGGATATTGTGTGGTGAGTTATGTTTTTGGATAAGTACATTATCTGTGATGTACTCTATGTCCAGCATCTAGCGTACTCTATCTTTACAAGTGTTACATAGCTGAATATTCATAAATAACATACGTAAGCGAGGGTATTAGATCGCATCTCAACTTTCAGCGTGTGGGACCGTGCATGGTCGTGCATTGCTGGAACTTTTGGCTTGATTTGGACATCCAAGTCAACGGGCCTTAGGTACCTATGGAGGATGTTTACGTACGTAATACTGTGGTGTTAGCATACGTAAAGGATGTTAGCGTATGTTAACATTTTTAGGTAGCGTACGTTAATAAAAGTGCAGATTATAAAGACATGTCTTGTCTTTCATTTTTGCATGAACCAACTATGAGTGTTCTCTATAGAAATCATCCTCCTGCCCTCCTAAGTGATTATAAGCCTATTTGATCTTGCCTTGGAGCTTCATTTCTTAGATTAGAGCTTGGAGGCTTGACGATTGGAGTGTGTTCTTGAAGTTTTAGGGGTTATTTTTCTTCTTCAAGAGGTATGTTGTCTAATATTGTGTTAATTCCAAGATGATGATGATATTGCTGATGATTACTTCATGCGTTGTTGAATTTGTAATACCCGGATTTTCAGTATAAATTTTTCGCGTTATTTTATCTAAGACATACTGTATAGTTTGGTATTTATATAGTATGGATAAAATAAATTGAGAACCGAGACAGTTATACTGGTGTGATTATCGTTTTTGATTGACAGATATATTTAGGATATGTTGTATCAGGTTGAACTGATTTGGATATCAGGTATACCATATGAGAATATATTTGGATTCAGTATGTGTATTCAGTATGCCATATGTTTGTATTTTGTACGTCGAGACGTCGGACAGGAACAGTTGGATTTTTGGCTAAGTATAAAAGCCATTATGTACGTTAAGCCTTGGAGCTTATGTACGTAAAATGTGTTAGCTTACGTACGTTATATAGTGTACATAACGTACGTAACAAGAAGAATCGGACAGTGGGGCCCGTGGTCGGCGGCTTTCGGCGCAGATGTAGGTAGGTGAATCAACGGATGGAGTTACGTACGTTATACAGGGTATATTACGTACGTAATACGAGTATGATACTGTAGCAAGTCAACGTACATGTTACGTACGCAACGGAATAAGTGTTACGTACGTTACGGGGCGGCTGGCCGAGTCGTGACCGAGAGGACCTGTAGTGGCCGAGCATGGTCAGCAGTGACTCGCATGGATGGCCGGTCACGGTCGCCAGTGACTCGCAGGTATGGCTAGGACTGGCCGATTACGTACGTAAGGCAGTGGCCGGTTACGGCCGTAAGGGCCAGTTACGTACGTAAGCCAGCTGCCGGTTACGTACGTAAGGGTGCCGAACGGACTGGGCAGTGAGCAGGCCATGGACGGTTATGTACGTAAGGCAGTGTCCGGTTACGTACGTAAGGTACCGGCAGGTCTCGGCCTATATAAGGCCTGGACCGGGTCATTTCGGCATTTTCATTTTCTCTTTGTTTTTTCGCGATTCCTTCAGCAAGAATTGATGGATTTGAGTAAGAGCAACTTATAACAACATGTTTAGAAGTTGGAATCATGGATTAACATCATCTTCCACCCGGATCGAATGTAAGAACACCCAAACTTTTGGTTTTTGGATGTTCTTGAGGTTTCTTGGTGTTTTGGCCGATTTGCTTCGTTTTGATTCAGATTATTGATAGAACTTGATTGTATACTCGTAATCATTCAATACTCTTGAAGTTTTGTGGAAAGAATTCGAGTATTTCTTTGAATAATCGATTGAATTGGACTAGGCCTTCAAAGTGTTCGGTGAAATGTCTCAATGAGTAGAACTTGGAAAATTCTACACGTTTTCGTATGAATGATGGTTGAAATGATATTGTTGTGATGATTCTTGGTAATTATGGGAATTTTGTTAAAGGAAGATAATGAATTGGTGATCAAATGATTCGATTATGTTGTTATGATTATGGAATCGTGGTATTCTTGATGTTCTTGGTGGTTTGTTGCGATTCATGATGTTATGAGAAGTATATATGTTGAAGAACATGATTATATACACCTTGAATTGTGAATAAGGATTGTTTAGATGTTAGAACACATCGGATTATGTCGTATTGGAGATTTTGAATATGATTTCGGAATTAGTTGTGTTCTTAAGGAACTCTTGGATTATATGAATTGTTGAACATGTTTAAGAGGTGTTGGTGTTTTAGATATGAATATGTAATATTCATATCTAAAACTAAGTTATGTGTCTTGGTACAATATTCGTATAGGAATACGAATATGATTCCGGATTTGATAAGGTTATGATTCACTTTTGAGTTTGAGAATTCATAGGTATTTAACAAGTTTTCAATTCGGATAATGGAATTATTTGAAACCTTTGGAATATGGTTATCTATAATGTTGAATTGATCGGATTGTCCGGATTGATGATGATAACCGGTAATTGGTCTATATTATGAATTTACAAGGAGGAAACTTGTATCCATATTTAAGATTGAATTTGGAATCGGTAATGTTAGACCCTTGTTGGTTTAAATTGATTATTGATATGATCTTCGGATTTTGGAATCGTATTGTGGTTTTGAATTCGTGTTTGATTGGTTCGGGTTGTTTGGATATGTGTTTAATCGGGATATTGTAGAACCATTGTTGATCGGTTATTGATTGTTATTTGCGATCATCGAGTTACGGCTTGTATCGTGGATATGGGTTCGTATTTGCTGAGTTGGATTATTTGGTATTATGTATATGATCGAGGTTTCGTTGAACCGTTGAGTTTGTTGGTTGAGTATGTCGGTTATTAATTTTTATCGAATGTGTGTTAATCGGTTATTGCAATAGGTTGATATCTTTTGATCGTGGATTATGACCGTTGAGTTGCGGTTGAGGCTAAAGAGTTCGTAGATTGCTTTTGGTCGGGGCTGAGGAGCTCGTAGACAAAGGCAATAGATTTTGGTAACGGCTTCGTGGTATCGGTATCGAGGCAAGTTTCTACTTGTTCAGTTTATAATATTTGATGAATGATTTCGTTTTCATTTCATTTATAATTCGTATAGCAATGTTGTTAGAAATGTAAGTTGTCGGGATAATGGTTTGTATATCGTGCTCTGGTTGTATTAAATCATAAGGTATATGATTTAATTGTGTTCAGGGAAGACGTGAGTTATCTTTGGTCAAGGATAAAGAATATCGAATATCGAGGATAGTTATCGTAATGACATAAGTATCGGGATAAAGGTTTATTGGTATTGAATGGATGGTACCTTATTTGAGATTATTTGTATAACTGTGTATTCGTTCAGGGATGTTGTTCGTGGAAAGGATGTTGTCTTCGGCTTTGAGGTAATTTATGTATTGTTCAGTTATGAGATAATTATTATGTTGAGTTGTTGTGTATGTTGTATGTTGAGGCTTCGTATATTGAGATTCGTACTGGTTGTTCGTTGAGGGATGTTGATCCCAGGACTATTGTTGGTATTAGTGGTTGTGTTGATCGTCTCATTGGGGGATGATGATGGATATGGTCCTCGGCTTTGAGGTAATCTAAGTATTTGTTCAGTCATGTGGATAATTAGTATGTTGAGTTGTTGTATATGTTGAGGTTTCATGTAATGAGTTTCGTATCGGTTTTTCGTTGAGGGATGTTGATCCCAGGACTGTTGTATTGAGATCGTATATCATATTGGTCATTCATTTGGGGATGATGATCCCAGGATTGATGTTTTGGATATTGATTAGTCGTGTCGACTTTTCATTGTCAGTCTGTTGTTGTTCACTTCGGTGAGTCTTTTGATCCTTATTGGATATGTGTTTTTTTGAGTTTCGTTGTCATGTTGCATCGTGACATATCTGGAGTCATATCTGCGTGCCGATTGGTTATTGTGTAGGATTTTTAGCCAGGCACATGATGGTTATGTGTTGATATTTCCACATTGAACCGCGCACACGAGATGTAGTTCGTGAGGCTAATTAGGTACAAGACCACACGTGTATTTGATCGATACCCGGGTGGCTTGTGCACGGACACATTTCCGGATCGGGCGTACTATGATTTCCATCTTTGAGCCATATTGTTTGGTCGTTCATCCTCCATTTATGGTTGGGTATGTTCGACGGTTTGTGACTGGTTGTTCATACGCCCGAGGGGTATGTTCGACAGTCGGAGTTATTTCTTTGAGATCCATTATTGTTGATCAATTGGAGTTTACCTTGTTGATGGTATTCTCGGTTATTGTTGGTCCTTTGTTGATCATTTGGAGTTTACCTTGTTGTTGGTATTCTCGGTTATTGTTGATCCTTCATTGATTGTGTTCCGAATTTACCTTGTTGATGGTATTCTCAGTTATCGTAATCCTTTATTGGTCGTATTGGAGTTATCATGTCGATGATATTCTCAGTTGATGTATTGGTTGATCATGTTATTGATCGTATGAGCATTCGGACTGTACGTCGATGTTTCGGGATTTGTATTCATTGTCATGTGGTAGTTGATCTACAGATATGTTGTGTATTATTGGTTTATCCATGTTGAGATTTGATTGTGTAATCTGACGGACAGGAGTTTGCACAGATTAGATTATTTCCACACTTATGAGTTATGATGATGCTGTGAGGATTATCGGTATTTTTGGAATACAGTAGAGATGATTGTTGTTGAATTCATTTCGTCATTTGAGAATACGAAATGTGTAATATGTCAAGGATTGATTTAGTATGGATTGCTATGAATTGGTAAGGTTATAACGGTAAGATTACGTGGGTAGTATTCTTACAGTATTATTACATTGGTATGTAATTATTTATGATGATGTGATCGGTATCATTATTGAGTATTGTGGCTGACCCCGTCGTGGGCTTTATTTTTAGGTACTCGGAGATCGAGCTAGTAGTGGTCGTGAAGGGATGAGCTTCCCGATGTGATACTGGCGGTGGCATGTTTTGGAGTATCGAGTATTTCTTTTCTGGTTATTCATTTCCGCTGCAAATGTGTATTTTGAACTGTGTTTTTATCCGTTGCGTGTATATATTTCAAAATGGCTTTTTCGGTATCTTTATCCGCTGCGTGTGTATATTTCAAAATGGCTCTTTGGTATTTTTACCAACTCGTGTGTGTATTTTAAAAGGGCTTTTTGGCACTTTGCGAACTTGGGTTATTTCGTTAAACATTTTCCTAAACTATTTTATCGGTACGTTTAAGCGGCGTCTTAACGTACATTTTGAACTATCGAGATTTGACACTTCGCCTTGTATTTTCAAATGGTATTTTATGACGGTATTTCAAAATTATGCTTTTGAAAATATTTGAGTATTTAAAATATTACCGTCATTGGCCTTTTTGGCATTTTTAAACGTTTTTGAAATAGTTTTTAGCCTGGTGGGTTCCGGCGCGGGACCCACGGCGCTGTAATATCCCGAATGGTTTTGGGGGTGTTACAGAAGATGGTATCGGAGATTGGGTTTTGTGAACCCAGGCGTGTGTGTTATGTGGCTCTACCGGTACGGTAGTAGCGTTGTAATACCCGGTTGTAATTCATTCATTTTCATTCAGTAATTATCAGTCTGTAATTGTCACTCAGTAATTCTCACTCATTAATAATCACTCATCATTCATGAATCACTCAATTGCGTTCAATGTTGGCATGTTGTAATCGTATATCAGTTACCGATCGTCATTTTATCTCCGTTTTTAGATCGAGACGGGAGTATTATCATTTTCATTGTGATTGATAGCCTTGTACTGAGAGTATCATCTTTGGCTCGTGTTAGACTTGTTCATTTTCACATTCGTATGTTATGTCGGATCATTCATCAGTCGTATCGTGGAATCGGAATTATTGGATTGATTCACCTTGGCCAGCATCGAGTTACGGCCGTAAGGTTCTGGGATACGGCCGTAAGTCAGCGGGTACGCCGTAAGGTCTGGCGATTCTGACGCGTAAGTGGTCCAAAGAGTGCCGGGCATTTTGGCCGAAGGTGAGTTACGCCGTAAGGGAAGGTGAGATACGGCCGTAAGTGGGGTTCGTAAATTTCGGGTGTTGCCGATCAAGGGTGACTTACGGCCGTAAGGGTTGCGGCATACGGCGTAAGTCGAGGCAGTACGGCCGTAAGGCTTGGCGGATACGGCCGTCTGTGCAGAAGGATGTCCGCCATTTTTGACGAAGGCGGGTTACGCCGTAAGGTTGGCGGATACGGCCGTATCATCCGAGTTACGGCCGTAAGGTGTGCGGTACGGCCGTAAGGGTGTCGGCGGGTGTTTTTGACGAAGGCGAGTTACGCCCGTAACTAAGGAACGATTACGGCCGTAAGTCTGTCGAGCTTTGACGAAGCCGAGTTACGGCCGTCTGAGTTGGCGATTACGGCCGTAAGGCCGTTGACTTGGAAAGTTACGGCCGTAAGAGGGCCGAGTTACGGCCGTAACTTCCGGCATACTTAATGATTTGGCCGGGTCATTTCACCTCACTTTTTCATTTTTCCTTCTTCATCCGAGAGAGAGTGTTGAGAGAGTGATTTCATCATCATCAATCACCTGAGTGTGTAATCTTCATCATCTTCATTCCTTTGGGAAGCTTGGATACTCGTTATAACTCGTGTTCATCGGATCGTAGTGGTTGGATCTTCAAGAGGTAAGCTCTTCAACACCTTGGATTTCGATTTTGTGTTGAGTTATGATGTTTTGGACGTTATAATCATGTTATATGAAGGGATATGTATATGATTATGAGTTTGTGTAAGGATTCATTGGATTATTGAGAGATTTATTCAAGAACACTTTGAATATCGAGTTGGATTTGGGGATTTCCGATTAATTGTTGTTATAATCACGTTTTTGGATATTCATAACGGATTATTGATCGTATTGGAGATGTTTAGTTGTTTTGAATCACTTCTTGGGGATTTGAAGTTGGTATTATTGAGGTTTAGTGGTAATCAATCAAAGTTGGCCTCAAAGTGTTCGATATAATGCCCCAATGAACTTGGTTTAATCGTATCGACGTCTTGAGTTCGTTATATTCGTGTTTAATTCGTTATTGATCGGATTGTTGGCAATTGTATTGAATTAAGGTTGTTCGAGCGATCGGTATCTTGGTTAGGACGTTGTTCGTGGACGGACATTCTTCATCGGTATTGAGTAAGTTAATTCTTACTCGGTTAAAAGGATACTCATTCCTTTTGTTGTTGATTACTCATAATCATAACTCATTCATCATTGTATTAATCATATTAAAACTTGTTATTGTCAATTAATCACTTGACCATAAGGAACGCAGCGATTCCAATCTTTTCGTTGAGCTATCATTCATTTCATTATTACTCTCATCTCGGTGAGTCATTCTTGACTTTGTCAGATTATTACTTATTCATTGATATTCATTACGGTCATTCTCGTTCATATGACCTTCTGGGTTCATATTGCGTGGCCGGGTGTGGCTGTGTGGAATTTTTAGTCGGGCACACGATGGTCATGTATTGGGTTCACCGATACATTGGACTGTGCACACGGTAACGCTTACCTCCGTGAGACTAATTAGGTACAAGGACGGATGTGTCCGGACATTCGTCTTGTACACTTGCACAGAACATTACGGGCGTACTATGGTACTCCTCTTCAGCGTAATTCATAATTAAGAATATTTCATAACTTCAGTTAATTCATGATTGTGTGATTTCAACTCTTGAGGATTGTTGTTACGTATGGCCGACCCCGTTGGGGGATTTTGTTTTCGTGTCACGGCAAGGCAAAGGCACGGGAAGAGCATGTTGACGGCGACGAGTCCTGATGATACTAGTAGGGGGCCCGGTCATTCCGTTTGTTCGATCATTTTCGATCATTTCGATTATTTCGTCATTCGTATATGCCGCTGCAAATTCCGTTTGTAATGATTATTTATTCAGGGTGGTGTATTTTATCTTCATATAAAATACACTAGTATTCGGTATTGTCCTGGTGTGTTGTACTTAAACTCCTCATCGGAGTGTTTGGTAATATAATGTGGTTCGGTACTACAATTATATTATTTAATTCACCATTTTCATTTGCACAGTGGGTCCCGATCGGGGATTCACGGCCGTAATATCCGCCTAGTTTGGGGTGTTACGAGTTGGTATCGGAGCGTGGTTTTGAATACTACCCTCCAAGTCATGTCTCATTTGAAAACGTCGTCATTGGACTAGTATCATTGGACTTTCGCCACGTGTGACTGTGCAAATGCCGAGCCAATCGGACCAAGAATCAGTAAGATTTCTAATGCCATGGTATAATTTCTGGCATTAATCATTCATTCATAATTCATCAGTTAACAATCCTCAATCATCATTGTCATTTTGACTGGGACGGTCAGGTTAACTCATTAATCAGCCAATTCATTTCATTGTTCAGTTGTTGATCAGGAAGATCGAATCATTAATCTTGTTAACTCATTCAAGATAATCATTTCAGTAACTTCATCAGATAATCATGTCACGTCAATTGATCATTCATGTAATCGCTGTATTTGAGCGCGTATGCTCATTTTCATCATTTCATAATATAATCATAATGTGATACTCATGCGAGATATATAATCATCATGTGACTTTCCTACTTCAGTATGGAAAGAGCTGGCAGAGGACGAGGAGGACGAGGCCGTGGAGCGGGCCGAATCCCGAGAACTCGTGCGAACACACGTGCAAATGCCAGGAATAATGCTAACTCATCGAGCAGTGACGCGCCACTCATTCACCTGGACGCGATCATTCCCTATCGGAGTCGTACCCGGGACACGGCTCGATCGAGAGGGTGTCCGGGTTGATCCACTCGCATTTATGCAGGCATGATGGCCCAAATGACTCAGATGGCTCAGTTGATGGAGACGATGCATAACTTCGTCAATCAGAATCAGCAGGCTCCTCCGCCGCCACCTCAGAGGCAAGAGAGGAATGTGAGTAACATCATCGGCGATATCTCTCGCCAGAGGCCACCTACTTTTGAGGGCTCGTCTGAGCCGACAGATATCATTCATTGGCTCGAGCATTTCGAGAAGCTGTTTGCTATGGTAGAGTGTCCCGAGGGACACAAGGTTTCAGTTGCGGCTTACTATCTCGGTAAGAGCGCTCATTCATGGTGGTTATCGTTGAAGCCCACAGACGGATCATGTACTTGGGATCAGTTCAAGACTCTCATGATGGAGAGGTATTATCCGGCCCCACTCAGAGAGGCCAAGCTGTCGGAATTGCTCACCCCCGAACCCTCAGCAGACGAGGATGTTCTCGCCATTGCCGAGAAATTTCAGGAACTTCTTCCGTTCGCCTCATCTATCATCCACTCAGAAGCGGACAAGATCAAGTATTTCAGCAAGAGGCTGAAACCCCGTATGAGACTTCAGTTACTTAATCATAATTGCACCACGTTGGCCGAGTTCATTGAGAAAGCTCTCACCTACGAGCTTACTGCTAAAGAAATTGCTAAGCAGCAACCTTCGTCTGCTAGCAAGAAGTCCAGGAATCGTAATCAGTCTGACGGGAGTCAGGCCACTTTCAAGAAACCCCGTGCGGGCTCCGCTTTTTCTGAGCGACCTCCTGTGTCGTCTAGACCCGCGGAATCTCAGACTCGAGCGGCCAGTTCGGCCATCACCTGTTATAACTGCGGGGAACTTGGTCACCTCTGTACCAAGTGTCCGGCGTACTATCACATGTCATAATTGTGGAATTGCTGGGCATAAGGCCCGTTTTGCCGTAGGGACTCCAAACCTACTCGAGACGTCATCCCGAGCCCCTAAGCAGTCGGCCGTTAATCGAGCCACTCAATCAGCGTCGTTTAAAACGAAGGGACCGACTAAAGGTGGAGCTTTTAGCCATCGACGGAGCGTCCGGTCTGGGATTAGCAAGCCCGGATTTATGAGATGAAGAAGACCGATGATCCAGAGGCCCGAATGATCTCAGGTACACTCGATATTCTATCTCAACCTGTGTGTACTCTTTTCGATACTGGTGCATCGCATTCATTCATTTCCGAGTCATGTTTGAGTAGACTACGTTTGGGTAGTGCTACTAGTTGTGAGCCTTATGTCATTGGCCTACCTGATGGTAGACGAATTATCGGTAATCGTGAGATTCAGAATTGTCCGATTCAGTTTCATGGTCGTGTATGGCCAGCAGACCTAATCGTGGTAGATTTGCCGAGGGACGACGTCATCTTGGGTATTGATTGGATGGATCGTCATGATGCCATCATTAGTGTCCGTAAGCGTATGGTCACTATCATTTCAGACGATGGGGTTGAATGTGTGTTTCAGGGAGGTAATCCGGTACTGCAGTAAGGTCATTAATTTGATGAAAGCGAAGGTTACTCAATCAGGGATGTGTCGGTTATTGGTGCTATATGGCCAAAACCGAGAAGTCATCAGTAATGTTAACGGATATTCCGGTGGTGAGGGAATATGCCGATGTTTTCCAGACGAGTTACCTGGTTTGCCTCCACAGAGGGATGTGGAATTCACGATTGAGTTGGAGCACAGTACGTCCCCGATATCGAAGGCGCCAGCATCGATGGCCCCGACCGAAATGCAGAATTAAAGAACCAACTTGAAGAGTTGTTCGAGAAGGGTTATATTCGACCGAGTGCGTCCCCGTGGGGAGCACCGGTGTTATTTGTCAAGAAGAAGGATGGTTCATTCCGCTTATGTATTGATTATCGGGAGTTGAACAGGTGACGATCAAGAATAAGTACCCTTACCCCGTATTGATGATCTTTTAGATCAACTTCAGGAGCTTCGGATTTTCCAAGATCGACTTAAGGTCCGGATATCATCGATGGATTCGAGAGTCGGACATCGCGAGGACGGCGTTTCAACACGCTATGGCCATTATGAGTTTGTGGTTATGCCGTTCGGATTGACTAATGCACTGCGGTGTTCATGGAGTTAATGAATCGGGTTTTCATCGACTTTTGGATCGGTTTGTTGTTGTCTTCATCGATGACATTTTGATTTATTCTCGTGACCGGAGGAACACGAGTTTCACCTTCATCAAGTACTCGGCGTGTTGAGACGCGAACAACTTTATGGGAAGTTCTCCAAATGTGAGTTACGGATGTCCAGTGACTTTTCTCGGACATGTAATCTCATCGACGGAGTTCGTGTCGACCCTCGAAGACGGAGGCTATTCGAGATTGGTTACCTCCGAAGAATGTTAAGGAAATCCGGAGTTTCCTCGGACTAGCGGGTTATTATCGGCGATTTGTGGAAGGATTTTCCAAAATTGCTCAACCATTGACGAACCTTTTGCGAAAGGATAAGAAATACACGTGGTCCGACGCGTGTCGTAGAGTTTTGAGGAACTCAAGAGCCGGTTAATGTCGGCTTTGTACTTTCCTTGCCGCAGGGACGGAGGGATTTGTGGTTTATAGTGATGCGTCGGACGGGGTCTCGGATGTGTGCTCATGCGAACGGGAAAGTTATTGCCTATGCTTCACGGCAATTGAGGCCTTACGAGGTTAATTATCCGACCCACGACCGGAGCTAGCAGCCGTGGTGTTCGCTTTGAAGATCTGGCGTCATTACCTTTATGGCGTCACCGTCGGATATTCACCGATCATAAGAGCTTAAAGTATATATTTACTCGAAGGAGTTAAATATGCGTCGAGAGACAGTGGTTGGAATTAATCAAGGACTATGATATTGAGATCCTCTACCACCCGGGCAAGGCGAACGTTGTCGCCGACGCCTTGAGTCGCAAGTCCGTTCGGGAGCAGATGCTTTCGTCTAACGATTCGAAGGAACTTGGCGAAATTCCTTAGACCCGAGATCGAGGTCCGGCTTTAGCGAGTTCGAGACGGACTTTGTATGTTAGAGATTTCATCGTCACTCGAGGAGGTAATCAGAGAGAACCGAGTTCGGACCCTTCATTGTTGCGCATCCGTGAGGATGTGGCTCGAGGAAAGCCCACTGGATTTGTGGTCCACGAGGATGGACTTTTGAGGTTTAAGAATCGGTTGTGTGTACTGGCGAATGACGAGTTGAAAAACTCGATTTTGAAGGAAGCTCATGCTACCCCTTATTACGTGCATCCGGGGTCTAGCAAGATGTACAAGGACTTGAAACAAAATTCTTGGTGGAGTAATATGAGCGAGAAGTCGCGAGAATTTGTTTCGAGATGCTTAACTCATCAACAAGTTAAGATTGAACATCGGCGACCGACGGGTATCTGAAACCTCTTCCTATTCCCGAATGGAAGTGGGAAGACATTTCTATGGATTTCATCACGAGTTTGCCGACGAGTCGTCGTGGCATGAATACGATGCAGGTGATCGTGGACCGCTTAACCAAATCAGCTCATTTCCTTGAGATCAAGGAAACGTGGGGTCTGAGAGGCTGGCTCGATTGTTCATCAAAGAGATAGTCGAGACTTCATGGTACTCCTAAGAGTATCGTTCCGATCGTGACGGACGATTTGTGTCTCATTTTTGGAAATCGATTCATCGTGCTATGGGAACTCGGCTCAATCTCGATAGCTTTTCATCCTCGGTCAGACGGACAATCGAGAGAGGACTATTCGGACATTAGAGGACATGTTGAGGGCATGCGTCCTCGATTGGAAGGACGATTGGGAAGCCCAACTACCATTGATCGAGTTCACGTATAATAATAGTGGCATGCTTCCATTAAGATGGCACCTTACGAGGCCTTGTACGGTCGTCGTTGTCGGTCTCCTTTGTGTTGGGATGACTTGTCGAATCAATCGGCACCGAGCCCGATATGCTTATAGCCGCAGAGAAGGTAGCTTTAATCGAGTCGTATGTTGGCGGCTCGAGTCGGCGAAATCTATGCGAGATAATCGTAAATCGACCACTAGAGTTCGAGACAGGCGACCACGTTTTGGTCAAGGTATCCCAGTCGAGGTATTTTCCGTTTTGGGAAGAGGGAAAGTTGAGTCCGAGATTCATTGGACCGTTTGAGATTTTGGATCGAGTGGCGAGTTAGCTTATCGATTGGCTTTACCTCGCGTTGAGCCGAATTCATAATGTATTTCATGTCTCTCGATTGCGGAAGTATGTTGCCGACCGAGTCACATACTCGGTTCGCGAAATCGAGATCGCGACGATCATTCATATGAGGAACGTCTATTCGAGTTTTAGAGCGGCGAATCAAAGCGGTTGAGGAATAAGGCGATTCCTTTGGTTAAAATTCGGTGGTCTAGACACGGAGTCGAAGAGGCCACTTGGGAAACCGAAGAGAGTATGCGGGAGAGTCATCCCGAGTTGTTTGACCCTTAGTTTCGGGGACGAAACTATTTTAAGGGGAGTATGTAATACCCGGTTGTAATTCATTCATTTTCATTCGGTAATTATCGATCTGTAATTGTCACTCATTAATTCTCACTCATTAATAATCACTCATCATTCATGAATCACTCAATTGCGTTCAATGTTGGCATGTTGTAATCGTATATCGATTACCGATCGTCATTTTATCTCCGTTTTTAGATCGAGACGGAGTATTATCATTTTCATTGTGATTGATAGCCTTGTACCGAGAGTATCATCTTTGGCTCGTGTTAGACTTGTTCATTTTCACATTCGTATGTTATGTCGGATCATTCATCACCGTATCGTGGAATCGGAATTATCGGATTGATTCACCTTGGCGGCATCGAGTTACGGCCGTAAGGTTAGGATACGGCCGTAAGTCGGCGGATGCGGCCGTAAAGGCTGGCCGATTCTGGCCGTAAGTGGTCAATGGTGCCGGGCATTTTGGCGAAGGTGAGTTACGGCCGTAAGGGAAGGTGAGATACGGCCGTAAGTGGCGTTCGTAAATTTCGGGTGTTGCCGATCAAGGGTGACTTACGGCCGTAAGGGTTGCGGCATACGGCCGTAAGTCGAGGCAGTACGGCCGTAAGGCTTGGCCGGATACGGCCGTCTGTGCAGGAAGGATGTCCGGCCATTTTTGACGAAGGCGGGTTACGCCGTAAGGTTGGCCGGATACGGCCGTATCATCCGAGTTACGGCCGTAAGGTGTGCGGTACGGCCGTAAAGGCCAGCCGGGTGTTTTTAGCGAAGGCGAAGTTACGCCGTAACTAAAGGCAGTTCTGGCCGTAAGTCTCTGTCGGCGAGCTTTCGACGAAGCGAGTTACGGCCGTCTGAGTTGGCGATTCTTACGGCCGTAAGGCGTTGACTTGGAAAGTTACGGCCGTAAGAGGGCGAGTTACGGCCGTAACCCGTGATACTTAATGATTTGGCCGGGTCATTTCACCTCACTTTTTCATTTTCCTTCTTCATCCGAGAGAGAGTGTTGAGAGAGTGATTTCATCATCATCAATCACTGAGTGTGTAATCTTCATCATCTTCATTCCTTTGGGAAGCTTGGATACTCGTTATAACTCGTGTTCATCGGATCGTAGTGGTTGGATCTTCAAGAGGTAAGCTCTTCAACACCTTGGATTTCGATTTTGTGTTGAGTTATGATGTTTTGGACGTTATAATCATGTTATATGAAGGGATATGTATATGATTATGAGTTTGTATAAGGATTCATTGGATTATTGAGAGATTTATTCAAGAACACTTTGAATATCGAGTTGGATTTGGGGATTTCCGATTAATTGTTGTTATAATCACGTTTTGGATATTCATTAAGGATTATTGATCGTATTGGAGATGTTTAGTTGTTTTGAATCACTTCTTGGGGATTTGAAGTTGGTATTATTGAGGTTTAGTGGTAATCAATCAAAGTTGGCCTCAAAGTGTTCGATATAATGCCCCAATGAACTTGGTTTAATCGTATCGACGTCTTGAGTTCGTTATATTCGTGTTTAATTCGTTATTGATCGGATTGTTGGCAATTGTATTGAATTAAGGTTGTTCGAGCGATCGGTATCTTGGTTAGGGCGTTGTTCGTGGACGGACATTCTTCATCGGTATTGAGTAAGTTAATTCTTACTCGGTTAAAAGGATACTCATTCCTTTTGTTGTTGATTACTCATAATCATAACTCATTCATCATTGTATTAATCATATTAAAACTTGTTATTGTCAATTAATCACTTGATCATAAGGAGCAGCGGTTCCAATCTTTTCGTTGAGCTATCATTCATTTCATTATTACTCTCATCTCGGTGAGTCATTCTTGACTTTGTCGATTATTACTTATTCTTTGATATTCATTACGGTCATTCTCGTTCATATGACCTTAAGGTTCATATTGCGTGGCGGGTGTGGGCGTGTGGAATTTTTAGTCGGGCACACGATGGTCATGTATTAGGTTCACCGATACATTGGGATGTGCACGGTAACGCTTACCTCGTGAGACTAATTAGGTACAAGGACGGATGTGTCGGACATTCGTCTTGTACACTTGCACGAACATTACGGGCGTACTATGGTACTCCTCTTGGCGTAATTCATAATTAAGAATATTTCATAACTTGATTAATTCATGATTGTGTGATTTCAACTCTTGAGGATTGTTGTTACGTATGGCCCGGCCGTTGGGGATTTTGTTTTAGTCACGGCAAGGCAAAGGCACGGAAGAGCATGTTGGCGGCGAGTCCGATGATACTAGTAGGGGGCCCCGGTCATTCCGTTTGTTCGGTCATTTTCATCATTTGATTATTTCTGTCATTCGTATTTTCCGCTGCAAATTCCGTTTGTAATGTTTATTTATTCAGAGTGGTGTATTTTATCTTCATATAAAATACACTAGTATTCGGTATTGTCCTGGTGTGTTGTACTTAAACTCCTCATCGGAGTGTTTGGTAATATAATGTGGTTCGGTACTACAATTATATTATTTAATTCACCATTTTCATTTGCCTGGTGGGTCCCAGTCGGGGATTCACGGCACTGTAATATCCGCCTAGTTTGGGGTGTTACAAGCGTGGCTTTTGAAAATGATTTTTCTGACTTTTGAGTCAAACCGATTTTTGGAGTTTCCAAAATTTTTGAGATCTTTTTAGATTGCTTTTTGTGATATTGGTGTGTGTTGGCATTGTGTTGAGACTTCGTGTGGGAGTCGTGTGCTAGTATCACAGGAGATCATCGGCTTCACGCACCTGTAAGTATATTGGTTTGGTTATTTCGCTTGTGGCGACGCTTGATTGTTTTTGTGATGAGTTGGAAATTTTGGATTGATCTGTTGTTGGTGACGGGTTAAAAGTTTCGAGGACGAAACTTATTTTAAGGGGGGTAGTATGTAATACCCGGATTTTCAGTATAAATTTTTCGCGTTATTTTATCTGAGATATACTGTATGGTTTGGTATCTATACAGTATGGATAAAATAAATTGAGAACCGAGACAGTTATACTGGTGTGATCATCGTTTTTGATTGACAGATATATTTAGGATATGTTGTATCAGGTTGAACTGATTTGGATATCAGGTATACCATATGAGAATATTTTTGGATTCAGTATATGTATTAAGTATGCCATATGATTGTATTTTGTACGTCGATACGTCGGACAGGAACAGTTGGATTTTTGGCTAAGTATAAAAGCCATTACGTACGTTAAGCATTGGAGCTTATGTACGTAAAATGTGTTAGCTTACGTACATTATATAGTGTACATAACGTACGTAACAAGAAGAATCGGACAGTGGGGCCCGTGGTCGGCGGCTTTCGGCGCAGATGTGGACAGGTGAATCAACGGATGGAGTTACGTACGTTATACAGGGTGTATTACGTACGTAATACGAGTATAATACTGTAGCAAGTCAACGTACGTGTTACGTACGCAACGGAATAAGTGTTACGTACGTTATGGGGCGGTTGGCCGAGTCGTGACCGAGAGGTCCTGTAGTGGCCGAGCATGGTCGGCAGTGACTCGCATGGATGGCCGGTCACGGTCGGCAGTGACTCGCAGGGATGGCTAGGACTAGCCGATTACGTACGTAAGGCAGTGGCGATTCATTGTAAGGGCGATTACGTCGTAAGCCCAGTGCCGATTACGTCGTAAGGGTGCCCGAGCAATCGGGCGGTGGCGAGCCATGGCCGGTTACGTACGTAAGGCAGTGGCCGGTTACGTACGTAAGGTACCGGCAGGTCTCGGCCTATATAAGGTCTGGACCGGGTCATTTCGGTATTTTCATTTTCTCTTCGTTTTTTCGAGATTCCTTCAGCAAGAATTGATGGATTTGAGTAAGAGCAACTTATAACAACATGTTTTAGAAGTTGGAATCATGGATTAACATCATCTTCCACCCGGATCGAAGGTAAGAACACCTAAACTTTTGGTTTTTGGATGTTCTTGAGGTTTCTTGGTGTTTTGGCCGATTTGCTTCGTTTTGATTCAGATTATTGATAGAACTTGATTGTATACTCGTAATCATTCAATACTCTTGAAGTTTTGTGGAAAGAATTCGAGTATTTCTTTGAATAATCGATTGAATTGGACTATGCCTTCAAAGTGTTCGATGAAATGTCTCAATGAGTAGAACTTGGAAAATTCTACACGTTTTCGTATGAATGATGGTTGAAATGATATTGTTGTGATGATTCTTGGTAATTATGGGAATTTTGTTAAAGGAAGATAATGAATTGGTGATCAAATGATTCGATTATGTTGTTATGATTATGGAATCGTGGTATTCTCGATGTTCTTGGTGGTTTGTTGCGATTCATGATGTTATGAGAAGTATATGTGTTGAAGAACATGATTATATACACCTTGAATTGTGAATAAGGATTGTTTAGATGTTAGAACACATCGGATTATGTCGTATTGGAGATTTTGAATATGATTTCGGAATTAGATGTGTTCTTAAGGAACTCTTGGATTATATGAATTGTTGAATATCTTTAAGAGGTGTTGGTGTTTTAGATATGAATATGTAATATTCATATCTAAAACTAAGTTATGTGTCTTGGTACAATATTCGTATAGGAATACGAATATGATTCCGGATTTGATAAGGTTATGATTCACTTTTGAGTTTGAGAATTCATAGGTATTTAACAAGTGTTCAATTCGGATAATGGAATTATTTGAAACCTTTGGAATATGGTTATCTATAATGTTGAATTGATCGGATTGTCCGGATTGATGATGATAACCGATAATTGGTCTATATTATGAATTTACAAGGAGGAAACTTGTATCCGTATTTAAGATTGAATTTGGAATCGGTAATGTTAGACCCTTGTTGGTTTAAATTGATTATTGATATGATCTTCGGATTTTGGAATCGTATTGTGGTTTTGAATTCGTGTTTGATTGGTTCGGGTTGTTTGGATATGTGTTTAATCGGGATATTGTAGAACAGTTGTCGATCGGTTATTGATTGTTATTTGCGATCATCGAGTTACGGCTTGTATCGTGGATATGGGTTCGTATTTGTTGAGTTGGATTATTTGGTATTATGTATATGATCGAGGTTTCGTTGAACCATTGAGTTTGTTGGTTGAGTATGTCGGTTATTGATTTTTATCGAATGTGTGTTAATCGGTTATTGCAATAGGTTGATATGTTTTGATCGTTTATTATGACCGTTGAGTTGCGGTTGAGGCTAAAGTGTTCGTAGATTGCTTTTGGTCGGGGCTGAGGAGCTCGTAGACAAAGGCAATGGATTTTGGTAACGGCTTCGTGGTATCGGTATCGAGGCAAGTTTCTACTTGTTCAGTTTATAATATTTGATGAATGGTTTCGTTTTCATTTAATTTATAATTCGTATAGCAATGTTGTTAGAAATGTAAGTTTTCGGGATAATGGTTTGTATATCGTGCTCTGGTTGTATTAAATCATAAAGTATATGATTTAATTGTGTTCAGGGAAGATGTGAGTTATCTTTGGTCAAGGATAAAGAATATCGAATATCGAGGATAGTTATCGTAATGACATAAGTATCGGGATAAAGGTTTATTGGTATTGAATGGATGGTACCTTATTTGAGATTATTTGTATAACTGTGTATTCGTTCAGGGATGTTGTTCGTGGAAAGGATGTTGTCTTCGGCTTTGAGGTAATTTATGTATTGTTCAGTTATGAGATAATTATTATGTTGAGTTGTTGTGTATGTTGGATGTTGAGGCTTCGTATATTGAGATTCGTACTAGTTGTTCGTTGAGGGATGTTGATCCCAGGACTATTGTTGGTATTAGTGGTTGTGTTGATCGTCTCATTGGGGGATGATGATGGATATGGTCCTCGGCTTTGAGGTAATCTAAGTATTTGTTCAGTCATGTGGATAATTAGTATGTTGAGTTGTTGTATATGTTGAGGTTTCATGTAATGAGTTTCGTATCGGTTTTTCGTTGAGGGATGTTGATCCCAGGACTGTTGTATTGAGATCGTATATCATATTGGTCATTCATTTGGGGATGATGATCCCAGGATTGATGTTTTGGATATTGATTAGTCGTGTCGACTTTTCATTGTCAGTCTGTTGTTGTTCACTTCGGTGAGTCTTTTGATCCTTATTGGATATGTGTTTTTTTGAGTTTCGTTGTCATGTTGCATCGTGACATATCTGGAGTCATATCTGCGTGCCGATTGGTTATTGTGTAGGATTTTTAGCCAGGCACATGATGGTTATGTGTTGATATTTCCACATTGAACCGCGCACACGAGATGTAGTTCGTGAGGCTAATTAGGTACAAGACCACATGTGTATTTGATCGATACCCGGGTGGCTTGTGCACGGACACATTTCCGGATCGGGCGTACTATGATTTCCATCTTTGAGCCATATTGTTTGGTCGTTCATCCTCCATTTATGGTTGGGTATGTTCGACGGTTTGTGACTGGTTGTTCATACGCCCGAGGGGTATGTTCGACAGTCGGAGTTATTTCTTTGAGATCCATTATTGTTGATCAATTGGAGTTTACCTTGTTGATGGTATTCTCGGTTATTGTTGGTCCTTTGTTGATCATTTGGAGTTTACCTTGTTGTTGGTATTCTCGGTTATTGTTGATCCTTCATTGACTGTGTTCCGGATTTACCTTGTTGATGGTATTCTCAGTTATCGTAATCCTTTATTGGTCGTATTGGAGTTATCATGTCGATGATATTCTCAGTTGATGTATTGGTTGATCATGTTATTGATCGTACGAGCATTCGGACTGTACGTCGATGTTTCGGGATTTGTATTCATTGTCATGTGGTAGTTGATCTACAGATATGTTGTGTATTATTGGTTTATCCATGTTGAGATTTGATTGTGTAATCCGACGGACAGGATTTGCACAGATTGGATTATTTCCACACTTATGAGTTATGATGATGTTGTGAGGATTATCGGTATTTTTGGAATACAGTAGAGATGATTGTTGTTGAATTCATTTCGTCATTTGAGAATACGAAATGTGGAATATGTCAAGGATTGATTTTGTATGGATTGCTATGAATTGGTAAGGTTATAACGGTAAATTACGTGGGTAGTATTCTTACAGTATTATTACATTGGTATGTAATTATTTATGATGATGTGATCGGTATCATTATTGAGTATTGTGGCTGACCCCATCGTGGGCTTTATTTTTAGGTACTCGGAGATCGAGCTAGTAGCGGTCGTGAAGGGATGAGCTTCCCGATGTGATACTGGCGGTGGCATGTTTTGGAGTATCGAGTATTTCTTTTCTGGTTATTCATTTCCGCTGCAAATGTGTATTTTGAACTGTGTTTTTATCCGATGCGTGTGTATATTTCAAAATGGCTTTTTCGGTATCTTTATCCGCTGCGTGTGTATATTTCAAAATGGCTCTTTGGTATTTTTACCAACTCGTGTGTGTATTTTAAAAGGGCTTTTTGGCACTTTGCGAACTTGGGTTATTTCGTTAAACATTTTCCTAAACTATTTTATCGGTACGTTTAAGCGGCGTCTTAACGTACATTTTGAACTATCGAGATTTGACACTTCGCCTTGTATTTTCAAATGGTATTTTATGACGGTGTTTCAAAATTATGATTTTGAAAATATTTGAGTATTTAAAATATTACCGTCATTGGCCTTTTTGGCATTTTTAAACGTTTTTGAAATGGTTTTTAGCCTGATGGGTTCCGGCGCGGGACCCACGGCGCTGTAATATCCCAGATGGTTTTTGGGGGGGGGGGGTTACAGAATTGATAGAGTATAATATGATTATTATTGAATTTATGAACACATAATGAAGACCGTGATGATTAGGACTTAAAAATGAGTATGTCCTTAATGTTTAGCAATACTGAGATGTTATAATCACATTTTAGAATAATTATACTTGGCTTGCTTGATTGATTAACATAATCGGGGATGAGTACTTCTAGTTTAAATGTTCTTGAGGGATTTAACTATTGTAAAGGGAGCTAAATGAATTGGGAGATAACTATCATAGTTTTCACATAGTTAAGTTAAACTTGATGTTAAATCTAAAACTCTTGATGAATTAGTGATTGATAATTGTTTAAGACATCATGTTTAAGTATTGGTAACGTCCTTGAGAAGATTATAATGATTATGATGATATTATCCTAATAGGATGATCATTTGAACTTGTTTTTGACAATCCTTATAAGATAGATGATCATGAATATTGAAGAACAGTATGAACATGTTAATCTGACTATAAAGATGACTTGAGGCTAAAGTTCATAAATTATGACTTTGATATTCATCAGAATAGTTTGAACTATTCTTGTTGAGTTATGGATGTCAATTTCCATGAATTTGATAACGATGTCATGAGATTGTGTTATTGAATGAATTGTATTTCATTCATGGTTGCTTGCTAGAGTGAGTGTTGTTTGTTGAAGGACGCCGTTCATTCATTTGAGAAAAGACTATTTTTTCATCTCCCGAATTGAGGTAAGTTATCTTGCTTGGTTATAGTGATAAGTGATTCTTGTGAATGTTATACATTTAATGTATGTGTAAAGCTTTATGAATCTATGATTCACATTGAGGTGTTGTTCTGATATTATCGATTGTTTTATTGTGGAATTGTAATCCTAAGTTCACTACATTGATATTGTTGGTCTCGTTGATCGTTGTTGTCACTTCGGTAAGTTCCTTAATCATTGTTGACTGTGTGATTAATTGAGTTTCACTGTCATGTTGCATCATGACATTTCTGGACTCATATCTGCGTGCTGATTGGTTATGTGTAGAATTTTTAGTCGGGCATATATGATCGTGTGTTGATATTTCCACATTGGACTATGCACACGAGACAATAAATCATGCTACTAGCTAGGTACATCGTTATCCTGGATTCCGTATACGGGGTGGACATGTGCACGGACACATTTCCGGATCAGGCATACTATGATGTCCATATTGAGCCATACTGATTGGTCATTCATACACCATGTGTGATTGGGTATGTCCGATGGTTTGCAATTGGTTGTTTCATACGCCTGAGGGCTATGTTTTACAGTCGAGTTTGTTTCATTGAGATCTATTTATTGGGTTTTATGTGTACCTAATACAATAAATATGAGCAAGACGCTGTGGAATAAATTAACAAAAAACACAGACGATGATCTACATGCAGTGATTTGATTGATTTATTAAGAGTTCGTTGAATTATCTTAATTCGAAGAACAGATCTAAACCCGGACCAGAAGCTGATTAAATCCTCTTCCTCTTTCGGTGATCCACACACGAACAACTGGTACAAGCCGAATTGCTAGATCCTTACGAATAATGTTGATAAATAGTACAAAAAATAATTCCTTGCTAGAAGGATTTGTACTTTTGATCAAAATCAACTAAGGGAAGAGGACGGAGATGGCCGAAACTGACTTCCCGAACTAAAAGCAGTTCGGCCGAACAGTAAAGGAGAGGGTCGATTTCCTGTCACACACAATTAGGGTTGTGTAATTTTTCTGATGACAACTCCTTGTCTAAGACCCGTTATTTATACTAAGTAAACCCTAGAGTCAAACTCTAGTATTTGCTTAGTTACCCCTCAACTTATTAAATAATATAATACATATAATATCTTATATTATATATCACTTATTATTTAATCCTGTAATAAATATAATATCTAATATTATATTTATCTTTCCCAATTAATATAATTAAATAATATAATATATAATAACCTATATTATATATAACTCATTATTTAATTTCTTTAATAAATATAATATCAGATATTATATCTATTAACTATTCTTGCTTGTCTTTAGTTGCCGTATGTGTGACTCAAAAGGCTTATATTATGTTGGCAATTATTTAATACCTTATTAAATAATAAGTCATAAGTAGTCTCTAGCAAGACATTATGACTACTCAAATAATATAAGTTTATAGTCCATTAAACCATTTAACGTGTCAAATCCCTTTGTCACGCGGTATCATGTTTGAACTAAGTCATGGAAATTGTCATACATATTATGTTCAAATGCTTTCTCGATCATAAGTAGACTGTTTAAATCAAATGACTCTTCATTTGAGCATGGTCATGCATTTCCTTCTGTCCCACTGATCGCTGGGATTCGCGTAGTATGGTTTTCAAATCCGATCAATTTTAAAATTTGTAAAACATCGGAGTATTTCCAAGGTGTCGAACCCAAGGGAATTGATGTGTCGAAAATAAAAGAAGTAACTCTACTCAAAATTCGACTGCTATTTAGGAATCCGAAAATTTGTTTGCTTCTAATTATCTAAATTTAAAAATCGAAAAAATAAAAATATAAATAAAAGATGAAATATCTAAATTAAGCAAATAAAGCAAATTAACAAGATAAAATCACAAGTCGAAAGGTAATTGATCCTAGGGTAGTATCATCTAATTGAGTTCACACAATCCATTCACTTGATTCCTTCTCCCCAAAATTTAATTCAATCCTAGAAATAATCACTCGGTCGATCTAGAATTCCTGTCAAGGCAACCTAGAAAGATAGTTAATTAAAACGCTTTTCGCCTGTGGCTCAAAGAATTAAAATCACTTAAAAGCACCAACTTATTTATCTATGATTTATCTTTCTCCGCTAGGTCTCAAGATAAAATCATATTGTGTGTCAAGTATTTCCACTAATCAATTACTCCTTCCGGACAAAATCAATTAGCTAACATGCATCGATTAAGGGCCCTTTAATCTAACATGAGATTTAACACAACTTGAACACAAGCCTAGGATGAAAGGTCAAAAGGTAATCAAAGGAATATCATGTGATCATCAATTAAATTTACTAACCCTAGAATCAATCAAAGGAATTAGCCAGACATAATTGAAATTAGACAAGAAATAGATGAAGAATGCATATTATTAATATGAAAAGAGAGATTACAACCCTTATGGATGAACTACGAGTCTTCAATCTCTGAAAACCAATAATAATTCTCCTCCAAAAAGTTCTTGCCTCAAAGAAATTAATCTTGCTAAGAAGATGTAAAAATCTGCTAAAGATGAAAAAGAATGAAAAAGAATGATCCAAGATGATAAAAACTGCTGAAACTAGGTCTAGAAGGGTGTTTTTATAGCCTAAGGGGGTTACATTCCCGATTAGCCCTAATCTAGGAAATAAAATCTATCTAAAAGAGTCAAAATCCGTCCAAAAACGAGAGTCCGCTGGGGAGCCTTTCGGCCTGGCCTATCGGCCGATAGGCTGGCCGATAGGTGGTTCGTCGATCTCTTCACTTGGCAGGGCAGAATCTCCTTTCGGGCGACCTATCGGCCGATATGCTGGGCCGATAGGTTCGACTGTTTCTCGCAAAAATCCATTTCTTCGTCCGCTTGATTCGACTCTCGGTCCTTTGTCTCGTTTTGGGTCCTTTTGGCTCTAAAACCTGCAAACACACTATAACCAACCCAACCGCGTAATACGGATCGACTAATCATAAATAAGCCAAATACGAGCACATTAATCACGAAACGAGATAAAAACCTAGTATAAAATCCTAGAAATAAGTGGTAAAATTACCACTTATCAAACCCCCCCAAACTTAAGCCTTGTTCGTCCCGAACAACAAAAAGAAAAGAAAAAGAAAGTCGTGAATCATCGTGCAATTCATAGTGTTCAACCTAATCAATACTACCCTGTAACTTTCTCTAAATAATCCGAGTGTCGTAAAAGCGAGCTGCACTCAGAATAATGATTCCACAAAGTAGTCAAGTTCAGTCCTAATCATTCGTTCATGAAGAGAATCCAGCTCAAAGATTAACAAAACGTGAGTCAAATCGACCGTCAATATGAAAGGCTAAAATAAACAAGCTAGTTCGTCCCGTTACACAGTCTAGTGGCACAATTTTCACGAGTTTCATAACAAATAAACCTCGGTCAGTATTCCCTTATATATATGCTCAAAAATTTGATTCGAGTTGACCACTAGGTTAGGATCTCGGGATGTTTCATCGGGGTAATCCTAGGGTGGAACTTCCATTCTCATGTATTAGGAAACCGTTTGACGTAAAGGACACTCATGGGGCACATGGATGCTTCTAGTTACTAAGTTCCCGTCTACAGCGGAGAAACAACTCAAATATATAATTTCCGCATGTCCGAATCAAGGTCGCCGTTTTACGCGAGAGTAAACAGCGGGTCACGCGAATACCCCCGGTTACTAAGTTCCCTATCATTGGCACATGTGAAATATCTAAATCACTAGTCTAATCAGAGTCGTCGTTTTACGCGAGGGTAAACAACGGGTCACGCGAATTCCCCCGGTTACTAGACTTCCCTTCATAGAACAACATTATCTCAATTTTGGGAAAAACTGACCGACTCTAAACTCTATCTAAGTGCCAACACGACTGACGAAACAGTACGACTCACAATCCGGAAGATGTAACCAAACGTATTGACGGTGATTTTAAAACAAGTATGTATCGTCTCTTATCTGCCAAGACCTCTACAATCACGAAAAATTTTGGACCTAAATGAATACTATGCAAAACAGAAATTACTAACTACAACTCGACTAAAACTCGACCGTTTCTTCAGAGAGAAAAACAGTGTCGTAACATCGGTATCACACAAAGAGAAGCACGAAAAATTCACTAATAAGGAAAAACTAAAGACAAGCAAGGCTATCTAAAGCAAACAACGAAAAGCAAATAAAAGCAAACACGAAATCTAAAAAAAACCACTACTACCTAAAAAAAATTAGAAAATAGAAACTAGCAAACACACCCAAATAAAATGAATATAAAAATCGAAAAACTAAGCAACAAAAGCTAAATCCACGCAACACCAATAAGATAAGCACAAATAAAAACAACGGGCACCAACACAAACAAATAATGATACAAGGCAAACAAGGTACTCACACGTAAAGAAATTAACAAAGCCGCACTTCTCCCTCCCCCCAAACTTATTTCGCATCCCAAAGGAGGAATAAGTTTGAAAAGAGAAAGGAGTGGCTTTGTTAATGGATTACCTGATCACTGTGGCGGAAATGGCGGGTTTGTCGGCGAGCTCGTAGTGTATACTGGGCCGGGTATGTCCTATCGGCCAGGCCTGTCGCCCGATAGGCTGGGCCGATAGGAACTTCTGTCTCTTACGTACATCATATCGGGCGGGATCTCGGTCGATGGGGAATTCCTGTCGACCACTGCTTGCAACAATAAAAATTTTTCTAACTATCGGCCGGGCCTATCGCCTGATAGGCTCGCCCGATAGGATTTTCTGTCTCAAAAATTTTTTCAGCTCGTTCTACTTCACATACTTGGTCCCGTTTTTGCTTGGATATGGCGATGAAAGACCTGCAGGTATTCAAAACTCGGCATGCATGGATTAGAACTTAACAGAACTAACAAAGCTACTACGAAACTAGAAACTACAAAAATCACGCAAACGAAAAATCGAAAATAAACGAAAAAAACGAACTAATATACATACGTTGGGTTACCTCCCAACAAGTGCTACGTTTAACGTCTTTAGCTAGACGATACCTCATTCAACCCGGGTCTTCAGTGACAACTCCCCCTTGAACGGGTTTGTTGATATCAAGATAGCATACGCTCCTCTCATTAAGTCGAGACTCGTTCGCCTCCAATATTCGAACATACTCCGGCAAATCCTCGGAAATTTCATCAACCTCAGAATGTGAGTAAATGGAGTGTGAAATACAATGCTCCAACAAGTCGGTCGGGGGCGGCATAATAGACTCAATTTCAAAACATTCCTCGGGCGCATCGTCGGGCTTCTTCATCGCGTCATAGATGGAAATTTTCAGATTTTGATCGTTAACCCGGAAAGTAAGATCACCCTCCTGGACGTCTATAAGTGCTCTCCCCGTTGCTAGAAACGGTCTCCCAAAGATCAATGGTTGATTCTCATCCTCGGGCATATCAAGAACTACGAAATCGGCCGGGAAGACCAAGTGTTGGACTCTAACGAGCACATCCTCCACAATTCCCCTCGGATAAGTGATCGACCGGTCCGCCATGAGTAGAGAAATGGTAGTCGGCTTCATCTCCCCAATCTTCAACCTCTTAAAGATGGATAGAGGCATAAGATTGATGCTTGCCCCGAGATCACACAACCCATTACGGAATGTTTGGTCGCCAATCATGCATGTCAAAGTAAAACGTCCCGGATCCTTCTGCTTGAGCGGAAGCTTGTTTTGAATGATAGCGCTACACTCCTCTGTCAAATTTATGGTTTCAAACTTCCCCAACTTCCTCTTGCTTGCCACAGCGTCTTTCAAGAATTTCACGTAACCCGGCATGTCTCTCAAAGCGTCTAGAAGTGGAATGTTGATATTCACCTTTTGAAACATGTCGATAAATTGTTGGAGCTTTTCATCATATCTCGACTTGGCCAAACGCTGTGGAAATGGAGCTTTTTCCTCAAAATTCTTCACATTCGCATCTCCAGGGACCTTTCGGCCGATAGGTGGGTCGATAGGCTTCACTGCCGGCATGCTGTATGGGTATCGGTTGGGCCTATCGGCCGATAGTCGCCTGATAGTTCTCCAGTATTCCATCTTCTTTCTCGTTTTCGCTCCCGTTTCTAATACCTCCTCGTTTCCGCATTCCTTAACTCCAGCCCCATGATTATCGTACTTTGTCCCACTCCGAAGCTCGATTGCGTTGCATTGTTGAGTCTTCGGGTTGGTCTCAGTCTTGCTCGGAAAATGGCCCGACTTATGAAATCCGGCTTGGCGTTCGCCATTTGACTCATTTGGGTCTCCACCATCGACATCTGCTTAGTCAAGGCTATCACCGAGTTTCCAAAAGATGTCACACTATGCTCGAGAGCTCCGAACCTCTTGTCTACTTTATAAATAAACTCTTTTTGACTCGCCTCCAACCGTTCCAACATCTCTTCCATAGGTGTCTTAGCAAATGGCTCTTGAATAACCCCATTTTTCACGTTAAATCCCGGTGGTGGCCGGAGAGCATTGTTCGGATTGGCATAGGAGAAATTAGGGTGGTTTCGATTGTTCGGATAAGAGTTCCCCAATTTCCCCCTTTGCCGGAAGTTTCCTCCTTGCATGTAGTTCACATCCTCCTTAACCGCAATCGGCTCGTTTAACTCTTCAAAAACTGAATTGACTCCCAAAGTATTCTTTCTTAGCATCTCGAGCTCTTTTTGTTGTTTTTCAAATTTTGCCTTTAAATCACCGTAGGCGTCCTCGTCACCGGATGGAACCTTTCTTCGTCATCTTCCTATCGGTCACCTCCTCGTAATCATTGTTGACCGCTAGCTCAATGAGATTCTTGGCCTCTTCATAATCGTTAGCCGTAAATCCCCCTTTCGATGAGTAGTCCAACTCTCTTCTAGCCTTCCTCGTCAAACCCCGATAAAACCGAATATAGATCTCCTCTTTGTCAATTCCATGTGTGGGCATTTGCGAAGTAGCTTCTTGAATCGGATCCATGCCTCGTATAAATATTCATCCTCATATTGCTCGAACCGCAAGATATCGTTGATTTGTTTTTGCACCTTGGAGGGAGGATAGAACTGTGCTAAGAACAACCGAGTCATCTCTCTCCAAGTACCAATTTCCTTCCGATCTAGGCTCTTGTACCAATCTAGCGCATCGTCTTCTAAGGAGAATCGGAATAGGCGGAGCTTAATGACATCCGAGGCACTCCGTTTTGCTTGATAGTGGCACATATGTCCAAAACGACTCAAGGTGAGCGTTTGGATCTTCATTAACTCCCCTCCGTATGTTTGAGACTTCACCGTAGCAATGAGGGACGGCTTAAGCTCAAGTTGTTGGCATCAATCTTTCCCCAACCTCCTTCTTGATAATCGTCCGGCTTAGGTCGAAAGCGGGCATTCAAAGGGATCTTCTCGGACGAGCGAGTTCTCGTGGTTGGTCAACAATGCCGCCATGGTATCAACGAAAGGTATAGTAATAGTCTCGGTTCTCGCTTCTTGCTTCTTCCTCCTCAAAGACTTCTCGATTTCCGGGTCCAAAGGAAATAAGTTCTTTCCTTGGGATCTCGTGATCATGCACCGCCTACAAGGAAAAGAAAACAAGATGTGAGGAAACGAGATCGAATATTAATAATAAAAGTAAACTACCTAAAGTAACAATCTCTTCTTTTCGAATTATTCCCTTAAATTTTCTATCAATTCCCAACGGCGCCAAAAATTGATCGGGGATTCGCGTAGTATGGTTTTCAAATCCGATCAATTTTAAAATTTGTAAAACCTTGGAGTATTTCCAAGGTGTCGAACCCAAGGAATTGATGTGTCGAAAATAAAAGAAGTAACTCTACTCAAAATTCGACTGCTATTTAGGAATCCGAAAATTTGTTTGCTTCTAATTATCTAAATTTAAAAATCGAAAAAATAAAAATATAAATAAAAGATGAAATATCTAAATTAAGCAAATAAAGCAAATTAACAAGATAAAATCACAAGTCGAAAGGTAATTGATCCTAGGGTAGTATCATCTAATTGAGTTCACACAATCCATTCACTTGATTCCTTCTCCCCAAAATTTAATTCAATCCTAGAAATAATCACTCGGTCGATCTAGAATTCCTGTCAAGGCAACCTAGAAAGATAGTTAATTAAAACCCTTTTCGCCTTGTGGCTCAAAGAATTAAAATCACTTAAAAAGCACCAACTTATTTATCTATGATTTATCTTTCTCCGCTAGGTCTCAAGATAAAATCATATTGTGTGTCAAGTATTTCCACTAATCAATTACTCCTTCCGACAAAATCAATTAGCTAACATGCATCGATTAAGGGCCCTTTAATCTAACATGAGATTTAACACAACTTGAACACAAGCCTAGGATGAAAGGTCAAAAGGTAATCAAAGGAATATCATGTGATCATCAATTAAATTTACTAACCCTAGAATCAATCAAAGGAATTAGCCAGACATAATTGAAATTAGACAAGAAATAGATGAAGAATGCATATTATTAATATGAAAAGAGAGATCACAACCCTTATGGATGAACTCCGAGTCTTCAATCTCTGAAAACCAATAATAATTCTCCTCCAAAAAGTTCTTGCCTCAAAGAAATTAATCTTGCTAAGAAGATGTAAAAATCTGCTAAAGATGAAAAAGAATGAAAAAGAATGATCCAAGATGATAAAAACTGCTGAAACTAGGTCTAGAAGGGTGTTTTTATAGCCTAAGGGGGTTACATTCCCGATTAGCCCTAATCTAGGAAATAAAATCTATCTAAAAGAGTCAAAATCCGTCCAAAAACGAGAGTCCGCTGGGGAGCCTTTCGGCCTGGCCTATCGGCCGATAGGCTGGCCGATAGGTGGTTCGTCGATCTCTTCACTTGGCAGGGCAGAATGTCCTTTCGGGCGACCTATCGGCCGATATGCTGGGCCGATAGGTTCGACTGTTTCTCGCAAAAATCCATTTCTTCGTCCGCTTGATTCGACTCTCGGTCCTTTGTCTCGTTTTGGGTCCTTTTGGCTCTAAAAACCTGCAAACACACTAAAACCAACCCAAACGCGTAATACGGCTCGACTAATCATAAATAAGCCAAATACGAGCACATTAATCACGAAACGAGATAAAAACCTAGTATAAAATTCTAGAAATAAGTGGTAAAATTACCACTTATCACCCACTTATCGAGGGGCCCAACAGATATCTCTGTCACGAAAGAGAGGGACAAATCCCTATCTTGATTATTCATTACCCTGTACATATTAGATGATGTTGGATTATGTCAAGGCACAGCAGTTATCATGTTGGACTCTATGATAATCTCAGGTTCAATGATTTATTGACATACTGTTATATTGAGATTCACTTATGACATTTCCATGCAGTGATCTCAATGCGGGTCTATCCAGTATTGGTTCTCCAACCAATACCCATAAGATTGATCTGTACCATACGCATAATCATCTGATGATCAAGCAAACTTATACTAGTATATTAATCACTTGAGTCTCCACTCAACGTGATTGGACCAGGGACATTTGAATAATCTTATTATTCATGAATAACTATTATTCGATTATTATAATATTAGAACATGCACACATTATAATAATCAACGAGAAATAAATGATATTAAATAACAATATTTAAATGTGGCAATTATAAATCTAGGCACATCGAATGTCGTAGGGCACTATTCCCAGCAATCTCCCACTTACACTAGGACCTTTCATTCATGACTTTTAGTCCTATCAATCTAGAATGCTCAACATGATTTCCTTGTGAGAGTGGCTTGGTAACTGGATCAGCAACATTCTCTTCCGTTGCTACTTTGCATATTGTAATATCTCCTCGTCTGACGATCTCTCTTACTAGGTGATATTTTCTGAGTATATGCTTGGAATTATGATGGGACCTAGGTTCTTTACCTTGTGCAATAGCACCATTATTGTCATAATAAAGGCTTATGGGACCCTGTATGGTCGGTACCACTCCCAGTTCGGTGACGAACTTCTTGATCCATACTGCTTCCATAGCTGCATCCGATGCTGCCAGGTACTCAGCTTCTGTTACAGACTCGGCAATCGTACTTTGCTTAGAAATCTTCCAACTCACAGCAGCTCCATTCAATACAAACACATAACTTGTTTGCGATTTAAAATCGTCTCTGTCGGTTTCGAAACTTGCATCAGCATAACCATTTACAGCCAGCTTGTTTCCCACCCATCCATAAATTAGGAAAGCATCCTTAGTTCTTTTGAAGTACTTTAGGATGGCTTTCACTACTGTCCAGTGACTTTCACATGGATTTGATTGGTATCGACTTGTCATGCTAAGGTCAAACGATACATCTGGTCGAGTTCAAATCATGGCATACATGATTGATCCAATGGCCGAAGCATATGGAATCTTGCTCATATGGGATCGCTCATCAGGAGTCGAAGGACTCTGAGTTGTACTCAGATGAATGCATTATGACATTGGCAAGAGTCCTCTCTTTGAGTCTTGCATATTGAACCTCTTCAATATTTTGTTAATGTAGGTACATTAACTCAGACCAATCATTCTCTTTGATCTATCTCTATATATTTTTATCCATGAATGTAAGCAACTTCTCCTAAATATTTTATTGAGAAACAACTTCCAAACCAAGTATTGACTGTCTGCAAGGTGGGTATATCATTTCAAATGAGTAATATGTCATCTACATATAACACTAGGAAAACAACTATACTCCCACTAAACTTTTTGTACACACATTCATCTTCATTTTGAATAAACCCAAACTGTTTGACAGCTCCGAGAAGCCTGCTTCAACCCATAAATGGATCTTTGAAGCATGCAAACCTTTTTAGAATTTTCTAGAAGAACAAACCCTCAGGTTGTGTCATGTACACATCCTCGAGTAAGTTTCCATTAAGAAATGCTGTTTTGACATCCATTTGCCATATTTCATAATCATAGTATACGGCAATGGCAAATAAAATTCTAATTAATTTAAGCATGACTACTGGCGAAAAAGTCTTATCATAGTCAACAATTTGTGTCTATAGCCTTTTACCACTAGTATATCTTTATAGGCTTGCAGATTATCATCCATGTCTTTCTTATTTTTGAAGACTCATTTGCACCCAATGGTTTTGACACCCTGAGGTGGATCTATCAAGTTCCAAACTTGATTGTCATACATGGACCCTATCTCTGACTTCATCGCTTCTAGCCATTCCTCGGACTCTGGTCCTAAAGCAGCTTCTGTATAGGTACTAGGCTCATCATCTATGAGTGATGCGTCATCATCCTCTGTTACGAGATACGCATATCTCTCAGGTTCATGTCGCACCCTATCAGATCTGCGAGGGACTTGTGTACATTGAACTGGTTCTTCAACTGATTGTTGAGCCTGTTCAGTTTCCATCGGTGAAGCAATATCTTCTTGTGGTTCTCGTGTTTCCTCAAGAATTACTCTTCTCCCACCGTCTCTTTTGAAAATAAATTCCATTTTTAAGAAGACAACATTTCGAGCAACAAACACTTTGTTCTCTGCGGGCTTATAAAAGTAGTATCCTTTAGTTTCTTTGGGATATCCCACAAATAAACATCTTTCAGATCTGGCTGCCAGTTTGTCAAACACTTGGCGCCTTACAAACGCTTTGCAACCCCAGATCTTTAGAAAAGACAAGTTTGGTCTCTTATCAGTCCATTTCTCAAATGGTGTCTTTTCAACCGTTTTAGATGGAAGACGGTTAAGGGTGAATGATGCCGTTTCTAAGGCGTGGCCCCAAAATGATAATGGAAGCTCCATTCGACTCATCATAGATTGAACCATATCTAATAAAGTTCGGTTCCTCCTCTCGAACACTCTGTTATGTGGAGGTGTTCCAGGAGGAGTAAGTTGTGAAACAATTCCACAACTCCTAAGATGATCATCGAATTCTTGGCTCAAGTATTTTCCATTGATCCGATCGAAGGGCTTGAATTGTCTTGCCAAGTTGATTATGTACTTCACTCTGGAATATTTTGAACATTTCAATAGATTCATGTTTATACTTCATAAGATAAACATATCCATACCAGATAAAATCATCGATAAATATGATGAAGTATTGGTATCCGCCTCTGGCATGAGTGCTAAGAGGTCCGCATACATCAGTATGTATTAGGCCTAATAGATCACTAGCCCTTTATCCATGGTAGGTGAAAGTATTCTTCGTCATCTTGCCCAATAAACAAGATTCTCATGTACCATATGATTCATAGTCAAAAGAGTCTAAAAGTCCATCATTATGGAGTTTAGAAATACGTTTCTCGTTTATGTGACCAAGTCGACAGTTCCATAAGTAAGATGGATTAGAATCATTGAGCTTAGGTTTCTTGGATTCAATGTTATATAGACATCCAAAGTGTTGGACTGATCTAGATCAATACTGTAAAGGCCTGTATATCACTTTGCAGTACCATAAAATAAGTCATCAAAAAAAAATACCAATAATCTTATTCATAATAAGAAAACTGTAACATTCACAATCTAATGTAGAAACTGAAATAATATTACTATTCATAGCAGAAACATAATAGCAATTGTTCAAAATTAACAAAAGCCCATTGGGTAAAACTAGATCATAAGTTCCTACGGCTAGTGCAGCAACTCTGACTCCATTGCCGACTCTAAGATCCACTTCCCCTTTCTTCAGCTCTCTACTTCTTGTCAACCCCTACACATTTGTTCAAATGTGATATCCACATCCAGTATCAAATACCCAGGAGTTAGAAGTAAATGAGTTAACTTCTATAACAAGTATACCTTTGGCAGTCTCAGTACCCTTGGTACGCTTTAGCTCTTCCAAGTATATCTTGAAATTTCTTTTCCAGTATCGTGGTTTATCTCAATGATGACAATTTCCTTCTTCGGGAGCTTTAGCCTTAAAACCGGCTTAGTAGGGTCTTTAGGTTTGGCAACTTTTACCTTACCCTTGCCCTTGCCTTTGTTCTTGAAAGACTTTACTTTGCTGACCATCAGTACGTGGCTGGGTTTCTTCTTAATATTATACTCAGCTGTTTTAAGCATCCCGTAGAGCATAGCAATGGACTTCTCCATCTCATTCATATTATAATTCATAATGAACTGACCGTAACTATCGGGCAATGAGTTTAGGGTCACATTCTTGGAGTTCTCCTTAGAAAGTGGAAAACCTAGCCTATCAAGATGATCAATATATATTTTTATCTTGAGTACATGAGCGCTGACAGATGTCTCCTCAACCATATTGCAAGCATACAAGGCATGAAAGGTGTCATACCTCTCTTGCCTAACATGCTTCGAGAAAGTTTCCTTGAGGTGAGCATTAAGCTCATAAGCTTCCATTTCTTCCACATTCTTCCGAAGTTCTGGACAAATGGTAACCAACATAAGACAACTGACATCAATGGAATCATCACAATGTTTGTTTCATTTATCTTTTGTTGCTTTTTTAGCATTGCCAGCAGGCATATCGGGAATTTCTTCCTCAAGAACGTACAACTTTCTTTCTTGCTTGAGAACTATTCTCAAGCTCCGGATCTATTCCAGATAGTTGCTGCTGTTTTCTTTGAGTTTGTCCTTCTCAAGGACGGATCAGAATGAAAAGGTGGATGTGTTGTTTGATTCCATTATATTATCTACAAAATTCAATATGCAAAGTATTTAGTCACATTATTTTATTTCTCAAAAAATACTCCCATTAAAACAAAGTACCCTCAATTTTACATATTTAAATTTTAGTTAGCTAAGAACCCATTTTGCACAATTCTAAACTCACCCCACACACCACATGATGCCTTCCAAGCATGAGAGGGGGCGGCCCATTTGAGTTTGGTGAGAAAACGAGCCGAGCCAATCAGTTTGTGTATCGGACGTTCGCGTGTCTAGTCCGTTAAGTACACTTCGTTTTATCTCAAATGTATTCATACTTAATTAATTAATCCAATTAATTAATTTTATGAAATACAAAATTATAATAATATATTTTCAAGAAATAATTATTTATCAATTAAATTAATTACTCAGTAATTAATTTCAATTCACTAGACTGCATGATTTATCAAATAAATCAAATTAGATATAAAATTTCTAATATTTAATGAAGAGTTTTTGAATACATATTTTGTCCATCAAATATCCTTGTGCACGACTCTGTAGGTCCGTCTTAGTCGGCAATGGGAGGAACGAAGGAGTACGGATAATACCTATCTAGTCTAGTGCTCTGTACCGTATCGTGAATACCATATACGTATAAACCCTTCAATCATATATCTCGGTTAATTATTAGGATTACGGTAAAGTCAAACCCTATTGTAACTTGACTCTATGTATTTGTTAAGGCAAACCGAGATCACCAAGCTCTCGTGTATCAAATACAACTAGCTCTAACTGCTTTGGCAAAAGATTTATGATCTTATTTGCCATTAACCGCATAGAACATTTACCTGATCACTAACATGAGAAAGAATCCAATCTTGGTATTTAGTAGATATTGATACTTGCCCACTAAGTTCCATTTCCACCTACCAATGATTGGACCGAACTACTCTAATGACTAACTTAATGTCACAAGCACATCTCCTACTGAAACCTCAAGCCAAAGGTCCACATATACCTATCACAACCTTTCAATTCAGTCATTGACAATCCCCGAGTGATATCCATGTGACCGAATCGAGATGAGTCGTGTTATAGTATGCTAATCCCATTATCATACCTATAATGTGTGCTCCCATTAATCCTTACCGAAGACAGGCACTCTACATGTCAGAGTACACATTATACAGGCCTTGTCTAAACTTACTACCCACTTAAGTTTTATCGACTTGTGAACTAATTAAGCATTTGAGCCCTGAACACTTCTAATGCCTATTTCCTTATCTCTATAAGGAGTGTAATGTTTGCCTCGAATGCAAGGACTATTATTCTATATAACCAATCACGATGCCAGTGATATATAATAAGTTAGTAATAATAAATGCCTTATTTAATGTAATATTTATAATTACAATACAATGCTCCCACTCTCTCATTCTCCGAGTGTCATTCAAGGGCATATTCCTAACAATCTCCCACTTTCACTCAATGCCACAAACTATGGTATCTAATACCCATACTCTCCAGATGTTGCTCTAGGACCATCTGAGCTAGTGGCTTGGTCAGTGGATCAGCAACTTTATTTGCTGTGTCTACTCTCTACAGTATAACATTCCCTTTCTGAACCATTTCTCTAAAAAATTGATATTTTCTCTCAATATGTTTGGTATTGTGGAACCCTAGGCTCCTTAGCCTGTGTAACAGCTCCGTCGTAGTCGCAAAACAGTGTCACGGGCTTTTCTGCATCAGGAACCACTTGAAGTTCCTCAATGAACTTTTTAATCCAAAAATCTTCTTTAGCAGCCTCCGTGGCTGCCTGATATTCAGCTTGACATATAGATATTGTAGCCGCACTTTGCTCCAAAGATGATGATAGTTGATGAAAGATCACCCCAAATCGCCTTCTCAAGTACTCCCGTCGGAAATGAGTGAAATAGATGAAAAATGACGAGGAACAAGGTTGACCCTCACTTATATACTGCACTTGGTTAGCGCATGCTAAAATTCAGGGTTAGCGTGCGCTAACGGGGTCACCCGGTAGTCCAGTATCTTCTGACCTGCGACGTTAGCGCGCTACCACACCTTAGCGTGCGCTAACTGGTATTCTGCAAAAGTTCTAAGTCACTGCCCACATCTGATATCGTGCGCTACATCTGGGCACTAGCTCGTGCTACACAACCCCTATAGTGTGCGCTGGCTCAGGCCTAGCGTGCACTACCTGCTAGTCCAAAAAATAGAAAAACCCCACTGCCCCTGCTGACTCAGCCCATTAGCGTGCGCTACGGGCGATGCTAGCGCACGCTACTCAACACGAATAGCGTGCATTAGCTTATGTCTAGCGCATGCTAACTGCTAGTCCAGAGGGCAGAATCAGCTACTGCCTCTGCCAAGCCTGGACCGTTAGCGTGCGCTAAGACCCAACGCTATCGTGCGCTACTCAACATAAATAGCGTGCGTTAGCTTAGGCTTAGCGCACACTATCTTTCTGTCTCAAAACACCCCCATAAGATCCAAATAATAAGAACATGATCCGAATGGTATGAAACTCTAAAATCAACATCGACAACATCCCAATAAGTGTTTACAGAGATACAATAGTGAAGGAACGTCCGAGCCAACACTTCATACAAAGTATGGGTATTACATACTCGACATACATGATAATCGCTCAAAGTTATAGAAGAATGTATATAAAAGAATATTCGAACAATTCTCCTTGTATCAGTTACAATAAGTAAGATTATCTCTCAAAATTATATGGAAGCTCAAATGAATCAGATAATCGTTTGATATATACAGAGAATTCTTATGTATTTCATCTCTTCTAAGTGCCTCTATTTATAAAATTTAGGAGCCTCTTTCCCATTGGTATAATAGTCTTCTTTAACGTACACTAGGTAACACAAGTTACGTACATTGACGCCGTAGTGTACATTACTTCAAGAATATAACGTCCACAACACTTGGTCTGTGTCATCCAGTAGCCTATGGCTCTTCCTTTGCGTATGCTAATTATATTGATTGCATAAGTTATATTTATCCTCAGATAGCCGTTGGATTTGTTGACCTTCTACAAATCATCACTGGTTCAATTTTAGATTCAGCTCCAAACGCTTAACGGATGTTATCAAGTATCTGTAGCGTACGTTATTTTGTAGATGACCGTTCAATATGTTGGCCTTCTGGAAACTGCACAACGGTTCATTTTCGAACATAGCGTAGGTTATGCATAGTCCTTTGCGTACATTATGCATGTCTTGTAATGTAGGTTGTCCTGCTACGTAACCCTGCATAATATTGACACTTTTCACAAATACACATGAGTGATTATTACGTACCTTATGCTATATGGCTAGCGTACGTTATCTTCTTGAGAATTTACCTTAAGTGAAGATATTGAAATAAATTGCAAGTATAATAGTTGTTTACTAATTATTTTGTCTTTATGAACATCATCAAAATATGTGTGATAAAAATATTGATCCAACAGTTAAAACAGTCATCGAAAGGCACATAGTCACAACAATGTACAAGATAATCATTTACTTTATTGTTTCAAAGAAAATCTTGAGAGGTACTCACGTTAATCAATAAAACCTAAAACTTTTTTTGTGTAATCCTGGAATTGGAGTTCGAAAGCACGTTGACAGCTCATGTGGTTTACTAAAACCCAAAGCCTTAGGATTTACCTTCCGAAATTCTGAATATAGTTTCAGAACAATTTCTCTGACCCAAAACATATTTGTAAACACATCAAGGACCATCTATGTTCCACACTTGTGGCCACAGAACCCTAAGAGGCCTCGTTAGACGGCCCCTTGATGGGATATCCTTGCTTTCCGGTACCAATATTTTTAAAACTAAGATATTAACTTAATTTTTTTTTCCATAAGAAAAGATTTTCGAACAATTGGTGTCATTGACTTAATACGAGAACATGTATCCTCCATCTTGAAGCCCGCTCGAAGCTGCTCCTTGACACACATTCTGCGGTTTACTATTTATCAGGGACTGCCCATTGGGCATTACACTGCATCGGCATCACTTCACAAATGGGACCGCCCCTTATTTATACATTAGGTGATAATGTCATACACCCCTTGACAGAATCCCCACATTGCTGCATGCACGATTCAACGACACTACCCACGCCCCTCGACTTTAGATACGAACCACCACATAAGCAAACAGTCACTTGTACACAACATAACAATTCCATAAATTACTGAACCATCTTAGTCACATAATAGTTCATGAATTTATAAAAGTTCGAACCGAGGCTATTCACATGTTAATCATCAATGACCACCTCAAGACATAGACCCAAGATCATACTTAGTCACCACAACACAACACAATATTATATAAAAATTCAAAGTTGTTTCTAACATTATCATCACAAATAAGCACATCAAGGTATGCAACAATCGACCATTCATCAATCTAATGAACAGATAACACTCCTTGAATACATCAATTTATAACCAAGGACAATGACAAACACTATTAATTACCATCACAAATTCCATAATTTCTCGATAATGAATGATCACAAAGATTGTTTGATTCAACAATACAAATCACACAGTCACACTGGTTAATTCGTACAATGCATTAATGATCAGGTCTTATAAAACACAATGGAAGGAAATCAACCACACAACTACCAAACCAAGCACGCGCGTGCGTGCACACACACACATACACACACACACACATACAGCACCGTGTACACTTTCTTTGCCTTCATCCACATCACACCATTCAATCCCCAAATCCAAATTTTACTAAGAAATAATTCAAATATCACATTAAAAAAGACAAATCAGTTTGACTCAAAGGTTAAAATTATCTTTTAAAAGTCACGCTACTACCAAATCGGTAGAGCCTCATAACTCATACGCCCGGGTATCACAAAATCCAGGCTCTGATACCATCTTATATGACACCCCCCAAAACCATCTAGGGATTTATAGCGTCGCGCAGGTCGCAGCAGAATCGACCAGGCTAACTTATTTTCCCAACCATTTTACGCACGCCAATAGGCCAAAGACAGTGATATATTTCAAATACTCACATACTTTCCACAAACCTATTTTTCAAATATCGTCATAGAAATTACATTTAAAAGTTCATGACCAAAATGCCAAAACTCAATAATTTCAAAATGTACGTCAAGTCACCTCTTACATGTACCGACAAAATAGTTTAGGGAATCATTTTCCAAAATATACCCAAGTTGCACAATCCCAGAAAGACATTTTAAAACACACATGCAGGGAATAAAATTAATAGTTAAAAGTACATTGCACCGGAATATAACAATCAATAAAATACTCGATTGCCAAAATACATGTCATGGCCAGTATCTATAACACCCCGAGATATTCGGAATAGTTACAGCGCCGTAAACCCTTTAAGTAAGAATTTACAAGGCTAATTTGAAGAAATGTAAAAATAATAAAACAGTACCATAAAAGTTCAAAATACAACCCGGTTTCAACAGATCAACTGAGTTCATTAATACAACCATCTTGAAATATTAATAAGACACACATACTCGAGTACTGAAAATAATCCAAAAAGACAAGTCACAACCACAATAAACATCACTGAGCCCCTTCGTCGTCACGTTGGTACTGTGGTTGTTTTCCCGCTCCTCGGCTACCTGAACATCAAAACAAATGTCCACCCCCAAAGGGATTAGCAAAACGATGCTAGTACAAGTATCATATTAAACAAATTGAATATGCAACAACAATACATAACAGAATACACAACACGGACTTCCGCTACCAGAATCCAACAATGCGAATCCACAGGATTCCATTAACACAACATGGATTTTCGAATGATCCAGCGCCCTCAGCATAGAACCGAAGTGTAATATCCGAAATTTATTCTACTATTGTTTAATGTTATTTTATCCGAGTTATGTTGTACAGCGTGGAATCTGTACAGTATGGATAAAATAAATGAAGGACTGAGATGTTAGTATCGGTATAATTGTCGTATCTGGTCGACAGTTGCATTGAGGATATCGTGTATCAGGTTATCGTACTTTCGATATAGAGTATATCGTATAAGAATGTTATTGGATTCAGTATATATATTCAGTAAGTGTATATGTGTTTTCGGTATGTCGAGACAGGCGGTAACAGTTGAAATTGGCTAAGTATAGAATACTTAGCGTACGCTAATGTTGAAGACTTACGTACGCTATATCACAAGAGTTACGTACGTTATGGCCGGAACATTACGTACGTAACATGGGAATCAGACGACTGAGTCATGGTCGGCAGGTGGGACCCTGTGTCGGCAGCTTTCGGCGGAAGGATGTTGACAGGCGAGTCAACTATGTATTACGTACGTTATACAGGATGTATTACGTACGTAATATAAGGTTTTACTGTAGCAAGTCAACGTGGGTATTACGTACGTAATGAAGGAAATGTTACGTACGTAATCAAGTGGACGAAACAGGACAGTTAGTTTTGGGATTAGCATTACGTACGCTATCAAGGATGGCTAACGTACGTAATGCATGTTACGTACGTTAACCTTGGTGTGTTACGTACGTAACGAACAGAAATGTTTTATAAGTGGATGCCCGTCTTTCATTTCCTTCGACGTTTCTTTTCGCTTTTCGTCTTCAAACTTTGAGAGAGAGAGATGTTGGCCTTCCTAAGTCGATTTTGAGCTTGAGGACTTGGAATTGAGTCTTGGATATGGAATTATGGATGATTCTTGAAGGGTTTGGTTGGGTTTTTCATGTTCTTGAGGTATGTTGTAGAATTCTTCACTTCGATTTCGGATTTTGTTATTGTTATCAGTATATGATTCGTATGAAGTTGATTGTGATGTTGTTGTTACGATTATTGAGTCTACATGAACTATATGTTGAAGGAAGATGGTGTTATGATGGTTTATACCTTGAATATGTTGATTATGATTATGAAATCATGGAGTTCTTGATGTTCTTGGTATTGTTACTTCGATTCTTGATGTTAGGGAGATCGTATGTTCAAGAACGTGTTGATATACACATTGAATTGTGATTAGGGATTTTTTGGATGTTAGAAAACATCGGATTACATTGTTTTAATGGCTATGAACAAGGTTTTGAATCCATTATTGTTCTTGAGGAACTTCTTGATGAATTTAACATAGCAAGACGATCGTAGGTTGAATTATCGATACCTTTGGATATGAAGATCGAATATTCGTTGGTTGTAGTGGTAGAATTCATATGTTCTTAATGAAATACGAATCATGATATCAATTTGGAATCCGGAAAGATTGCGATTGTTAGTCGAATATGATTTCCTTTACATCCGTACCCGTAATCGCGTTGTGGTTGTGAATTCGTAATTGTTTGAATTGGATTATTCGAAATTGTGTTAATCAGGATAATTGTGAAATCATTAAGTTTATCGATCGATGATATTGATTAGTAATTATCGGATTTCGGTTCATACGATGGATATGAATTCGTAAAATAGTTTGAGTTATACTATTTTGTTTTGTATATGATCGAGGTATCATTGAATCGTTGAGATAATTTGGTTGGTCGTGTTGGTTGTTAATAGTTATCGAATATATGTTATTTGATTACTTCGATGGGTTGAGATTATTGATCGGTGATTATAACCGGATGCTGCGGTCGTGTTCGAGTACGTTCGTGAATTGCTTCGGCAAGGGCCGAGGAGCTCGTAGACGAAGGCATTGTGACTGGTAGCGGCTTCATCATCATCGTATTGGTATCGAGGCAAGTTATTACTTGCTTAGTTATAATGTATAATGAATGATTTCAGTTTCATTTCGTTTATAATGCATATAGCGATGATTATTATTGTGAACTCTGGGTATTTGGATTGGATATCGTTCTTCCGATTCTGGGAGTTAAATCATAATGTATATGGTTTATTTCGGTTATTGGTATATTTGGGTATTGAGGATACATTGTGATAAAGACGAGGATTCGAGTATTTATGGTTCATAATACGTTTGGATCGCCGAGCATTGCGGATAATCGTCGGTGATGGTTTGATATCGAGATTTCTCCCAAAGGACTCGAGGCAAGTATATTATATCGATTCAGTTAGTGTTAGTGATTTGATCATGCATATTGTCATTCATGTTGTCGAACATGAGGTCGTCTTAGTGGATTTGTCATATTGTCGTTCATGTTCTGTTGTTCATGTTGATGAACATATTGATTTGCATATGTGTATGCATAATTGTATTGTTTATGTTGTAAATGATCCGATGGGATCATGAGGATCTATGCTGAGGGCGCTGGATCGAATGTCCACCATGCATTAGATCGACGGGATCATCATGGGGATCTATGCTGAGGGCGCTGGATCGTTGGACAGGTTTTCCACCATACGTTTGTTCGACGGGATCATCATGGGGATCTATGCTGAGGGCGCTGGATCGTTGGATTACCAGTATTGTGTTGATGGAATCTTGTGAATTCGCATCATTGATTTTATCATGTGTTGTTGTTCATATGTGTATTATTGGTTATCCACCTTATGCTGATCTGATAGGATCAACAAAGGGATCTATGCTGAGGGCGCTGGATCGTCGGATTTCCATTGAGTATACATGATTGTTATTGTTCTGATCATATTGACGTGGTCATATGAGTATGCATTTGTAGGTCTTGTGTTAGGACCGTGTTCGTATTGCATTGTTCTGATCTCGGATTAGACTGATATGATTGTCGTGGCACTTCATATCTCGAGGTATGTTCCGTATTTCCTTTGGTATTTGTCTTTGATGGACAATCGGTTATCGTCTTGGGATTTGATGATATTATTCGATGGATCGTATTGGTCAGAACTGGTATATTTCCGTATCGTGAGTTGATGCTGATAGTTTGAGAATCTTGAGTATTGTTTGAGGTACAATACAAATATTAGGTTCGAGTTTATTGGTTAAGCAAGTACGAGATGTATAATGTGATAATAGTTATTCTGATAAGAATGACTTGAGTAAGTAAAGTTATGGCGGTAAGATTACGTTGGTCGTATTCTTTTGTTGTATTCTCATTGGTATGTAATTATTAATGTGATGTGATGATTGTCATTGTTGGATATTATGGCTGACCCCGTCGTGGGATTTCTTTTTAGGTTCTTGGAGTATCGAGCTTGTAGCGGTCGTGAAGAGATGAACTTTCCGGAGGATACTGGCTAGGACATGTTTTGTGCATTGAGTTTCTGATTGGTTCTTGTATTCCGCTGCTAGAGTATCTTTATGGTTGGTCTCTTTCTGCTGCGTGAGTATTTTGAAATGCTCTTTTGGTATCTAGTAACTGAGGTTACTTTGGAAATCGTTTTCTAAACTTTTGAGTGTCGGCCGTTTGGCCTTATGATTTCAAATGAGTTTTTACGACGGTTTTTGATAAATGGATTTTATAAGTCTTTGTGCATTTTTAAAGATAGTACCGTCGTTGGCCTCTTGGACATTTGTAAATGTTGTGAAAATTTCCTTCAGCCTTGTGGGTTCCATCTCGGGGCCCACAGTAATATTCGGTTAAATGCAGGGTGTTACAGAATATGGTATCAGAGCTTAGGTTGAGAAAACCTAGGCATTTGGGTCGAGTTGGGTCGTGTTTTGTCGCGTCATTCGAGTTGTCAATTGACTAATACTAGAGCCGTGAGTTTTTGTTGTTCACTCGGGCTTATGGGTCATGTGATTTATCAGTGTGGTACTGGGATTGTTGTAAACTTTTCCAAATGGTGTTCACGTGATATATTGTGTTCTTGAGTTGCACTGAGTTTGCAAAACATGTGTTTTGAAAATATCTGTGTCGAGTATTTCCTTGAGTCGAGACATGTGCCAGTATCACGGGGAATCGTCGGCTTCACGAACTGTAAGTATTTGGATTTTTAAATTTCATTGAGATTTCTTGCCGTTCTAAGTTGATACGTTTTGAGATTCAGCAGATATTATACGTTACGGTATAAGGTGACAGATTTGGGACAGGATTGATGATATTGAGAAACTATGATTTTGGAAATCTGTATGTTGGGTAGATTTTGGAACGAAATTGTATATTCGGGAGAAGGACTATGAATGGTTGAGAAGAACATGTAGTCATGATAGATCATTTTGTGATACATGAAACTGCTTTTGAGCATTTGAAAATGATACTTTTCAAAATGAATGTCTTACGGAGGTTTTACGGAAAATGATTTTTGGGCTGAGACCCAATCGATTTTGAAGTGGTTTTATAACTCAGGACTTGGGGTCCGAAAAGAGTTTTCTACTTTTTAAACTACTTCTAATGTGGAACGAGATACGGGCTGAGACCCTAATGTTTCAAAAGGCTTTTTCTTGTTTTCTAAAACTCCCGAGATTTGTAAAACACTTTACCAATCGTTTATCTATGTTATTTTCGCCTTTCGAGGCTTTGGTTTACTTGTTCAAATGAAACTTCTCGGGAAGTCTTTCGCTGTATTGATTCATTTCAATGTTTTGTCATATCATATTTGAGGTGATCCAGGATGGATTAAGGATTGACGTTGCGAGTAGTATGTGGAGGAGGAGTTTTTATCAGAGTCTATATATTGAGATTTTGGAATTTCATCGTGTGGTTTTCCAATGGGATATCAGTGAATTTGGTGACGAATCGAATTGGTATACAGGAGTATGGATGTAGTCAAGCATTTGCATAAATTCCATTTTATTTAATCGTGTGTATTCGAAAAGAATTTTTATCGAGAACTTGGCACCAGCGAGCCGATTTAATTTTTAAAATTGATTTCGTGGTCTTATGAAAATTTATGTTTTGAGTTTTCAAACTCTTGAAAGAATTTTCGAAAATTTGTCTTTTGACAAGACTATGTGATTTCAAGCTGGTTTTGAAAATGTGATTGATAACCATATGCATTTTGTGCATACTGCATATCGTGGTAAAATTGTGAGTGTGACTCGTGAACTGGTTATGACATTCCTGTGGAACGAGGAATAGGGATCCGAACTTTGGTATGGTCGTTTGGTTATGCAAGGATGATTGATTGATTTATCAGATAAGGGAAATATGTCGTGTGTTCTAGAATCATGCACATAATATAATTTTGGAACTTTGGAGCTTGTGAAACCGGGACATATGTGCTATGTGATTCCATTGGTATGGTAATATTGTGACTTTACCATAATGATTTTGAATGATTTCTTTTGTAGATTTGGGGATGGTGACCCCATGTTGGTTGTTTTAGATGTCGAGCGGTCGTTTCCACTCCAGGTGTGATTAGTTATTTTCGTCGACTTGATTGGTTGTTCGTATGCCGAGGAGTATGCTCACCAGTCGAGTATGTTTATTGAGATCCACGGTATGTGATTGGTGTGTCATTTTGAGAACTTTATTCGTCCGTATATATGTCTCTGTGGTTCTGTGTTTATCGTGTTGGAATTTACCGTGTGAAGGTATTCCTGATTATTGTTGCTCCGTCGTTGGTCATATTGGAGTTTATCATGTTGATGATATTCTCAGTTGTGTTTTGACCATTGGATTAATCGTATTGGATATATCTTATCGATGATCTTCTCGGTTAGTTAGTTGGTTGATCATTGTTAATGATCATATAAGCGTTCAATTTTTGTGTTGGTGTCTCGGGATTCGTGTCGTTTTGGGCAATTTTTTTTCACAGATATATCAGATATTATTCGTTTTATCAGAATTGGAACTTGATCATGTGATCAGGCAAACAGGATTTGTCACGGATAGATTATTTCATTTGACGATGATATAATTTTGTTGAGACTCATGGAATTGTGATCGTAAGCGTGTTGAAGCTTTACAGTGAAGTCACTTGCTAGTATCTCAGGAGATCGTCGACTTGGCGCATATGTAAGTATGCTATTTTGGTTATTCGGTAATAATGATGATTGATCGTTGTCGTGATGGTTTCGGAATATTTTGGCCGAACGGTTTGTTTGTTTTCTATGACGGATTGCAAGTTTCGAGGACGAAACTTATTTTAAGTGGTGTAGTATGTAATATCCGAAATTTCTACTACTGTTGTTTAATATTATTTTATCCGAGTTATGTTGTACAAATGTGGAATGCATGCAAGATGGATAAAATAAATGAAGGACCGAGATGTTAGTATCGGTATAATTGTCGTATCTGGTCGACAGTTGCATTGAGGATATCGTGTATCAGGTTATCGTACTTTCGATATAGAGTATATCGTATAAGAATGTTATTGGATTCAGTATATTTATTCAGTAAGTGTATATGTGTTTTCGGTATGTCGAGACAGGCGGTAACAGTTGAAATTGGCTAAGTATAGAATACTTAGCGTACGCTAATGTTGAAGACTTACGTACGCTAAATCACAAGAGTTACATACGTTATGGCCGGAACATTACGTACGTAACATGGGAATCAGACGACTGAGTCATGGTCGGCAGGTGGGACCCTGTGTCGGCAGCTTTCGGCGGAAGGATGTTGACAAAGTAGTAGTCAACTACGACACGCATTTAATGAAGGAAATGTTACGTACGTAATCAAGTGGACGAAACAGGACAGTTAGTTTTGGGATTAGCATTACGTACGCTATCAAGGATGGCTAACGTACGTAATGCGTGTTACGTACGTTAACCTTGGCGTGTTACGTACGTAACGGACAGAAATGTTTTATAAGTGGATGCCCGTCTTTCATTTCCTTCGACGTTTCTTTTCGCTTTTCGTCTTCAAACTTTGAGAGAGAGAGATGTTGGCCTTCCTAAGTCGATTTTGAGCTTGAGGACTTGGATTTGAGGCTTGGATATGGAATTATGGATGATTCTTGAAGGGTTTGATTGGGTTATTCATGTTCTTGAGGTATGTTGTTGAATTCTTCACTTCGATTTCGGATTTTGTTATTGTTATCATTATATGATTCATATGAAGTTTATTGTGATGTTGTTGTTACGATTATTGAGGCTACATGAACTATATGTTGAAGGAAGATGGTGTTATGATGGTTAATACCTTGAATATGTTGATTATGATTATGAAATCATAGAGTTCTTGATGTTCTTGGTATTGTTACTTCGATTCTTGATGTTAGGGAGATCGTATGTTCAAGAACATATTGATATACACATTGAATTGTGATTAGGGATTTTTTAGATGTTAGAAAACATCGGATTACATTGTTTTAATGGCTATGAACAAGGTTTTGAATCCATTATTGTTCTTGAGGAACTTCTTGATGAATTTAACATAGCAAGACGATCGTAGGTTGAATTATCGGTACCTTTGGATATGAAGATCGAATATTCGTTGGTTGTAGTGGTAGAATTCGTATGTTCTTAATGAAATACGAATCATGATATCAATTTGGAATCCGGAAAGATTGCGATTGTTCGTCGAATATGATTTCCTTTACGTCCGTACCTGTAATCGCATTGTGGTTGTGAATTCGTAATTGTTTGAATTGGATTATTCGAAATTGTGTTAATCAGGATAATTGTGAAATCGTTAAGTTTATCGATCGATGATATTAATTAATAATTATCGGATTTCGGTTCATACGATGGATATGAATTCGTAAAATAGTTTGAGTTATACTATTTGGTTTTGTATATGATTGAGGTATCCTTGAATCGTTGAGATAATTTGGTTGGTCGTGTTGGTTGTTAATAGTTATCGGATATATGTTATTTGATTACTTCGATAGGTTGAGATTATTGATCGGTGATTATAACCGGATGCTGCGGTCGTGTTCGAGTACGTTTGTGAATTGCTTCGGTCAGGGCCGAGGAGCTCGTAGACGAAGGCATTGTGACTGGTAGCGGCTTCATCATCATATTATCGGTATCGAGGCAAGTTATTACTTGCTCAGTTATAATGTTTAATGAATGATTTCAGTTTCATTTCGTTTATAATGCATATAGCGATGATTATTATTGTGAACTCTGGGTATTTGGATTGGATATCGTTCTTCCGATTCTGGGAGTTAAATCATAATGTATATGATTTATTTCGGTTATTGGTATATTTGGGTATTGAGGATACATTGTGATAAAGACGAGGATTCGAGTATTTATGGTTCATAATACGTTTAGATCGCCGAGCATTGTGGATAATCGTCGGTGATGGTTTGATATCGAGATTTCTCCCGAAGGACTCGGGGCAAGTATCTTATATCGATTCAGTTAGTGTTAGTGATTTGATCATGCATATTGTCATTCATGTTGTCGAACATGAGGTCGTCTTAGTGGATTTGTCATATTGTCGTTCATGTTCTGTTGTTCATGTTGATGAACATATTGATTTGCATATGTGTATGCATAATTGTATTGTTTATGTTGTAAATGATCCGATGGGATCATGAGGATCTATGCTGAGGGCGCTGGATCGAATGTCCACCATGCGTTGGTTCGACGGGATCATCATGGGGATCTATGCTGAGGGCGCTGGATCGTTGGACAGGTTTTCCACCATGCGTTGGTTCGACGGGATCATCATGGGGATCTATGCTGAGGGCGCTGGATCGTTGGATTACCAGTATTGTGTTGATGGAATCTTGTGAATTCGCATCATTGATTTTATCATGTGTTGTTGTTCATATGTGTATTGTTGGTTATCCACCTTATGCTGATCTGATAGGATCGACAAAGGGATCTATGCTGAGGGCGCTGGATCGTCGGATTTCCATTGAGTATACATGATTGTTATTGTTGTGATCATATTGACGTGGTCATATGAGTATGCATTTGTAGGTCTTGTGTTAGGACCGTGTCCATATTGCATTGTTCTGATCTCGGATTAGACTGATATGATTGTCGTGGCACTTCATATCTCGAGGTATGTTCCGTATTTCCTTTGGTATTTGTCTTTGATGGACAATCGGTTATCGTCTTGGGATATGATGATGTTATTCGATGGATCGTATTGGTCAGAACTGGTATATTTCCATATCGTGAGTTGATGCTGATAGTTTGAGAATCTTGAGTATTGTTTGAGGTACAATACAGATATTAGGTTCGAGTTTATTGGGTAAGCAAGTACGAGATGTATAATGTGATAATGGTTATTCTGATAAGAGTGACTTGAGTAAGTAAAGTTATGGCGGTAAGATTACGTTGGTCGTATTCTTTTGTTGTATTCTCATTGGTATGTAATTATTAATGCGATGTGATGATTATCATTGTTGGATATTATGGCTGACCGAGTCGTGGGATTTCTTTTTAGGTTCTTGGAGTATCGAGCTTCTAGCGGTCGTGAAGAGATGAACTTCCCGGAGGATACTGGCTAGGACATGTTTTGTGCATTGAGTTTCTGATTGGTTCTTGTATTCCGCTGCTAGAGTATCTTTATGGTTGGTCTTTTTCCGCCGCGTGAGTATTTTGAAATGCTCTTTTGGTATCTGGTAACTGAGGTTACTTTGGAAATCGTTTTCTAAACTTTTGAGTGTCGGCCGTTTGGCTTTGTGATTTCAAATGAGTTTTTACGACGGTTTTTGATAAATGGATTTTATAAGTCTTTGTACATTTTTAAAGATAGTACCGTCGTTGGCCTCTTGGACATTTGTAAATGTTTGTGAAAATTTCCTTCAGCCTTGTGGGTTCCATCTCGGGGCCCACGGCGCTGTAATATTCCCGGTTAAATCTGGGGGTGTTACATCAAGATGATCCCGTCGGACCAACACGAGGTGGAATAACCCATCCAATGATCCAGCGCCCTCAGCATAGATCGCACAACATACACAAACACAACTCATGCATACATATATGCAAAATCGCTATGTCCATCAACATGAACATACAAACACTCGATAACGAATATCATGACAATTCAACGAAATAAATCCCATGTTCAACATCATGAATAAACCACATGCATGCTCAAAATACCAACATTAACAAATTACGATACTTGCCTCAAGGATGGCAAGAACTAATTACTCCAATGATCTCAACACACTCGAAGGCCGCCTCCTTCGATCAAACGTTCGCAATGCTCGGCCCTTGAACAACAAGAAAAATAACGGCAACTCAAAACAAGTTAAACGTATGAACATATAACGTCTACTACGGTCGGGTTAACACTCTAAGCTAGCCGGCTCACCGTTCAACTCACCCGACGACCGCTCGGTATAGCTAGAGTCACTCAAATCACCGTAATTTCGTACTACGATTTTTGACTATCGATGTCATTACCAATTTCGGTTATAAATCACATTTCAATCCGAGTTTAAGGTTTAATCATCACCACACTTCGCTCCTCCACAATTTATATTCCTTGCCAAAATTTACGTTCATAGCAATGGTTACCCATCAACATCCTTTTGTTTGAATCATCAACATGAAGCTAACCATATCGAGAAATTACTATGAGTTATGAATTACATTGAAGGTCACCTCATACTATCCAAGGATATTTCTAGACCACTCTAATAATTCATCTTCTTGTAAAAATCTCATACAAAGTGATGATAAGAACAGTACCCCGACATGCAAGTGATTCGGATAAGACATCCTAAAATATACCAAAATCTCAGAAATCACGAATCCTTGATTCAACTCAAAAGGGTTTGGTTACACTCTTCTTACTCAAAGGGGTTCTAAAATGATTACTTCAAGCTTATATGAATGGTGCTCAACCTATTCATTAATCTATAACCTTAATAAACTCCAGGAGGAAGTTATAATCCGAATAAAAACACAAATTCTAAGTTCGGGTAGCGACACATACCTTGTATGGCAAGAGAAGATGAAAACTCTTGATGAACTCAACATTGGACGCTTGAAAACCAATCCTCAAAGCTCCTCGCCTTCAATGATGTGTTAGGAGGCTGATATGAAGGTTGAAGATGGGGAGGGTAACTCTCAAAGTCGCGGAATTTGAGTGAGGGTTGAAGTGGAAGTCTGAAAAATGAAGGAGGGTGCTGTCCTATATATAGAAAATGGTTATTAGCGCGCGCTACGGCCATATCCATAGCGTGCGCTAACGGGCTTGCAGTCTACTGTTTCTGCCTGGCCTCGACTTAGCGTACGCTAACACCGCTTTATGTGCGCTAAGTACATAAATTAGCATACGCTACCACTCATATAGCGTGCGCTAACGGCCATATGAAGCTTCACTGACCTCACTGTACTCAACTTTAGCGTGCGCTAGCCTCATAACATTAGCGTGCCCTAATCACCGTTGACTCGACTTTTCCAAAAGTCGTCCAGATTCATCCCGACATATCCCGACCAAGATCCACGGCTGATCTCACCTACCACCCTATCTTAATCAAGTTGACTACGTATAGCGCGCGCTAAGGTTCATACACACCGTGCGCTACGAAACCCAAATTAGCGTACGCTACGCCTAGTCGTTAGCATGCGCTACAAGTGCAAAAATTACAATTTTGAACACATTCGCGAAATCTTACGCCTAACAACACCGGATCATGAAATACGCTGGATAATACTCAGATCAAAATACAACATATACAATGTCACAATGTTCAAAATACACATTAAAATCTCGGGTATTACATCCTCTCTCCCTAAAAAGAAGTTTCGTCCCGAAACTTAAGATGAAAATAACTCCAAGTATCTAGTCTTCATAACATCCTCCATTTCCCACGTGGCCTCTTCGACTCTGTGTCGTGACCATTGCACTTTAACCAAGGATATTGTTTTATTCCTCAATTGCTTGATCCGACTTTCGAGTATTTTGATTGGTCTCTCTTCGAAGGTGCCGTCATTAGCTATCTCGATCTTGCCGAAATCAATGATATGACTGGGATCTGGTACATACTTCCGCAATTGGGATATGTGGAATACATTATGAACATGACTCAGTGATGGCGGTAAGGCCAACCTGTATGCTAACTCCCCAACTCTTTCAAGGATCTCGAATGGTCCAATATATCTCGGAATTAGCTTGCCTTTCCTCCCAAAATGGAAAATTTCCCGTGTAGGAGACACCTTCAATAGTACGTGGTCCCCAATGCCGAACTCTAACGGGCGACGACGCATGTTTGCATAAGACTTCTGTTGACTCTGGGCAGTCAACAGCCTTTCCCGAATTAGAGCTACCTTCTCTTGAGTCTAAACTATCAACTCTGGTTCCATCCCAGTCAAGTCAGAAGAATCATCCCAACACAGGGGCGATCTACATCTTCTCCCGTATAACGCTTCGAACGGTGCCATTTTAATGGAAGCATGCCAACTATTGTTGTAGGTGAATTCAATCAAGGGCAAATGAACCTCCCAGTCGGCGGACCAATCTAAGGCACAAGCTCTAAGCATGTCTTCTACTGTCTGAATAGTCCTTTCAAACTGACCATCCGTCTGAGGATGATAAGCCGTGCTAAAGTTCAGCTCGGTTCCCAAAGCCCTGTGAACTGCCTTCCAAAAGTGCGATACGAAGCGACCATCTTGATCCGAAATAATCGTCTTCGGTGTACCATGCAATCGGACTATCTCTGCAATAAATACTCGTGCCAATTTCTCGGGTCCCCAAGTGTGTTTACTCCCTAGGAAATGAGCCGACTTGGTTAGTCGATCAACTACAACCCAAATCTTGTTCATTCCCATCTTGTTCCTTAGCATATTGGTGATGAAATCCATCGACATATCCTCCCACTTCCACTCAGGGATCGAAAGTTGCTTCAACATTCCGGCAGGTCGCTGATGTTCAATCTTAACCTGCTGACAAGTGTAACATTTCGAAACGTATTCTGCTATGTCCTTCTTCATATTTCCCCACCAGAAGTTTTGTTTTAGATCCTTATACATCTTACTGCTACCCGGGTGAATAGAATAGGGCGCGCTGTGAGCTTCCTTCAGAATTGTCTATCTCAAAACATCATCATTGGGAATGCAAAGTCGATTCTGAAATCTCAGAACTCCCTCATCCTGTATCACGAATCCTGGGGCCTTCCCTTTCTTTACTTCGTAACATAATCGAAGTGTCAGAGAATAATTCAACTGCTTAGATTTGATTTCCTCGACTAGTGACGAAGTTAGTTCCATCATGTATAGTTTCCCTTGGATTCCTGGTGACCATACTTCAATCCCTTCACGGATCAGTTCTCGTTGAATGCTGGTTTGGGACGTAAGTGCTTCCAACACTCGAAGAGAAACAGGTTTACGGCTCAGTGCATCAGCTACTACGTTTGCTTTGCCCGGATGATAGAGGATTTCCAAATCGTAATCCTTGATCAATTCCAGCCACCTTCTCTGCCTCATGTTTAATTCCTTCTGACTGAAAATATACTTGAGGCTCTTATGATCTGTAAATATCTGACAATGAGTGCCGTATAAATAATGTCGCCAAATTTTCAAAGTAAAGACCACAGCTGCTAACTCCAGATCATGAGTTGGGTAATTAACTTCGTACGGTTTCAACTGTCGAGAGGCATAGGAAATCACCCTATCCTTTTGCATCAACACACATCCCAGACCCTGATTTGAAGCATCGATGTATACCATGAATCCATTAGTTCCATCTGGTAATGCTAGTATAGGTGATGTCGTCAGTCTCCCCTTAAGTTCATCAAAACTAGCCTGGCATTTCTCATTCCACACGAATCCTTAAGTCTTCTGCAACAGCTGAGTGAGTGGATGAGCAATTTTGGAAAATCCCTCTACAAAACTGCGATAATATCCAGCAAGTCCTAAGAAGCTTCGGACTTCTTTCATGTTATTAGGAGATTCCCATTCCAAGATTGCTTCGACTTCCTTCGGGTCCACTTGAACTCCATCAGCTGATATCACATGACCAAGGGAGGTTACTTCCCTAAGCCAGAACTCGCATTTAGAAAGTTTCGCATAAATCTGTTCATTCCTCAAGGTGCTCAACACAATACGCAAATGCTCAGCATTCTCATCTGTGTATTTTGAATAGATCAAGATTTCATCGATGAAGACTACCACAAATTTATCCAAGTATTCTAAGAATACACATTTCATCAATTGCATGAATACCGCAGGAGCATTGGTGAGTCTGAATGGCATCACCATGAATTCATAGTGTCCGTACCGGGATCTGAAAGCAGATTTCAGTATGTCCGATTCCTTAATTCTCTACTGATGGTACCCTGATCGCAAATCGATCTTAGAGAATACTCTGGACCCCTGCAGTTGGTCAAACAAGTCATCGATCCGAGGTATAGGATACTTGTTCTTGATCGTCATCTTTTTTAGCTCCTTGTAATCAATACATAATCGGAGGGATCCATCTTTTTTCCAGACAAAGAGAATGGGCTCTCCCCAAGGAGAAACGCTAGGTTGAATGTAACCCTTCTGCAATAATTCCTCCAGTTGCTTTTTTAGTTCATACATCTCGGTTGGCGCCATACGGTATGGTGCTCTGGAAATAGGAGCGGCTCCAGGCTCTAATTCGATATTGAACTCTACTTCTCTCCGCGGAGGTAACCAGGTTGTTCGTTAGGGAATACATCTGAGAATTCGTTCACAACTGGAATAGATGAGAGCTCTACTCCTTCTTCTTTCTTCATGGCATGGCACCAAAATTCGTGACATCCCTGCTTCAGTAATTTCACTGCTTTCATAGCTTTGATAAATTTTCCCGAACTTTCCGATCTCTATCCATTGAATAAATGTTCAGATCCGTCATCAGCAATGATAAAAATGACTATTTTGGTAATTCAAAATAGCTCCATAACGGTTGAGCCAATCGTCTCCAAGAATTAAATCGTCACCATGGATGTCGACTACAATAAGATTCGATGGCCAATATCTCCCTCCTATAGACACTAGAAAATCTCTAGTTTCTAGGGTTCCCACGATTCTCTCTCCGCTCGGAAAACCCACAACATAAGGCTCACAATCAAATAAACACGAGATTTTCAAACGATTAACACAGTTCAATGATATGAAAGAATGTGTAGCTCCTGAATCGAATAAGACACTAACTGGTTGCAAAAGGATCTGAATCGTACCTGATGCAGCAGCAGTATCCTGATCGTCAGATTTCCTCATCTCGTACAGGCGTGGAGGAACGGACAGCACTGGACGCCTCTCTTTTCCCAACATTTTGCTGCTGAAACCCACTTTGCTGTGTCTGGTTCACACTTGTCTCTTTCGGAACTGGTGCTGGAGTGCGAGTACCAAATGATCTAGTCACATTTCCGCAAAAAATCGCACGGTGCCTTTCTTGCCCACATTCAAAACAAGTCACAGAAGGAACGTGACAATCACATCGAATATGCCCTGCTCGACCATAATTATAACACTTCTTCGATGCATCCGAAGCTGTTGATGTTGTCCGGAACTTCTTTCCACCTTGAGAAAGATGCGGAGGTTTCCTAGATGAATAAAATGAAGACTGGCCCTTGCGGGGCCCACCACTCTTGTTTTCCGAGAAGTTGCCAGACACTTTTTGCTTCTTTACCTCCATCGATTTCTCCACCGCTGCCTCTTTCATGTCGTAGGCGAGCGCTTTGTCTTGATACTGTCGCAACGCAGTACACTCGAATCTGGACATGTACTGCTGAATCTCCGGCTTCATCCGCATATCGAAATGAAAAATCTTCTCTGCCTCCGTCCTGACCAAGTGTCGCACACAAGTCAGTTGATGATTAAAAATCTTGATTATGTCTGTCATAGATGCTTCCGAACTCTGCGGTGAGAAAAACTCTCGGATTCTAGCCTCTCTAACTGGACGAGGACAATATTGTGCTTCCACCATTAGTTTGAATTCCATCGAGTCAGCATTATGATTCTCAGGTCGAATAGCTTCCCACCAGTCAAAAGCCTCTCTAGTCAGAAAATACTGGGCAATAGGAACTTTCCGGTCCTCAGGACAGTTAATCCCCGCAAATATCTTCTCTAACTCCTTCAGCCAATGATCCCAAGTAAGTGCCTCAGCAGAACCGTCAAATTTTGGCAGGTGGAATTTGACCACCTCAGTAAGCCATCTGTCTCCCCGATTATCCTCGTTATGCTGCTGTCCCATCGCCGTCTGCATGCGGTCAACTACCTGAGCGAACTGGTTTATCTGAGCAACCACCTGTTGAAGCACTCCCGGCATGTTAGGATTTGCATTGTCATTCGCTGATCCCTGTTGTCCTCCAGAATGAGAATTGGTTTGACTAGCCGATAATTCTGGGGTAGTCGCTGAATCCTCCTGTCTCACATTACCACGTCCGCGTCCACGACCGCGTCCGCATCCACGACCTCCCCTCAACATACTATAAACACAATTACTCAATATCCAGGGCAAAATTTTCAAAAATAAAGTCCGTCAATATTCACAAAACAGAAATTAAGTAAAACTGTAGTATAAGAGATTAGGAGACTTACAACCACGGTCCACATGACGACGCTGGATGAACAGTGATGTTACGAACGACCCGTAAATCAAATAACGTAAACAGACCCAACTAAAACCCGACTGTCAAGATATCCATGAATCTTAGCTCTGATACCATATTCTGTAACACCCCGAGATATTCAGAATAGTTACAGCGCCATAAACCCTTTAAGTAAGAATTTACAAGGCTAATTTGAAGAAATGTAAAAATAATACAACAGTACCATAAAAGTTCAAAATACAAACCGGTTTCAATAGATCAACTGAGTTCATTAATACAACCATCTCGAAATATTAATAAGACACATGTACTCGAGTACTGAAAATAATTCAAAAAGACAAGTCACAACCACAATAAACATCACTGAGCCCATTCGTTGTCACATCGGTACTGTGGCTGTTTTCCCACTCCTCGTCTACCTGAACATCAAAACAAATGTCCACCCTCGAAGGGGTTAGCAAAACGATGCTAGTACAAGTATCATATTAAATAAATCGAATATGCAACAACAATGCATAACAGAATACCCAACACGGACTTCCGCTATGGAATCCAACAATGCGAATCCACAAGATTCCATTAACACAACATGGGTATTCCAATGATCCAGCGCCCTCAGCATAGATCCCAAGATGATCCCGTCGGACCAATACGAGGTTGAAAAACTCGTCCAATGATCCAGCGCCCTCAGCATAGATCCCAAGATGATCCCGTCGGACCAACACGAGGTGGACATCCGATCCAGCGCCCTCAGCATAGATCGCACAACATACACAAACACAACTCATGCATACATATATGCAAAATCGCTATGTCCATCAACATGAACATACAAACACTCGATAACGAATATCATGACAATTCAACGAAATAAATGCCATGTTCAACAACATGAATAAACCACATGCATGCTCAAAATACCAACATTAACAAATTACGGTACTTGCCTCAAAGATGGCAAGAACTAATTACTCCAATGATCTCAACACACTCGAAGGCCGCCTCCTTCGATCAAACGTTCGCAATGCTCGGCCCTTGAACAACAGGAAAAATAATGGCAACTCAAAACAAGTTAAACGTACGAACATCTAACGTCTACTACGGTCGGGTCGGGTTAACACTCTAAGCTAGCCGGCTCACGGTTAAACTCACTCGACGATCGCTCGGTCTGGCTAGAGTCACTCAAATCACCGTAATTTCGTACTACGATTTTTGACTATCGATGTCATTACCAAGTTCGGTTATAAATCACGTTTCAATCCGAGTTTAAGGTTTATTCATCACCACACTTCGTTCTTCCACAATTTATCTTCCTTGCCAAAATTTACGTTCATAGCAATGGTTACCCATCAACATCCTTTTGTTTGAATCATCAACATGAAGCTAACCATATCCAGAAATCACTATGAGTTATGAATTACGTTGAAGGTCACCTCATACTATCCAAGGATATTTCTAGACCACTCTAATAATTCATCTTCTTGTAAAAATCTCATACAAAGTGATGATAATAACAGTACCCCGATATGCAAGTGATTCAGATAAGACATCCTAAAATATACCAAAATCTCAGAAATCACAAATCCTTGATTCAACTCAAAAGGGTTTGGTTACACTCTTCTTACTCAAAGGGGTTCTAAAATGATTACTTCAAGCTTATATGAATGGTGCTCAACCTAATCATTAATCCATAACCTTGATAAACTCCAGGAGGAAGTTATAATGCGATTAAAAACACAAATTCTAAATTCGGGCGGCGACATATACCTTGTATGGCAAGAAAATACGAAAACTCTTGATGAGCTCAACGTTGGACGCTTGAACACCAATCCTCAAAGCTCCTCGCCTTCAATGATGTGTTAGAAGGCTGATATGAAGGTTGCAGGTGGGAAGGGTAACTCTGAAAGTCGCGGAATTGGAGTGAGGGTTGAAGTGGAAGTCTGAAAAATGAAGGAGGGTGATGTCCTATCTATAGAAATGGTTATTAGCGCGCGCTACGGCCATATCCATAGCGTGCGCTAACGGGATTGCAGTCTATTATTTCTACCTGGCCTCGACTTAGCATACGCTAACACCCCTTTACGTGCGCTAAGTACATAAATTAGCGTACGCTACCTCTCATATAGCGTGCGCTAACGGCCATACGAAGCTTCACTGACCTCACTATACTCAACTTTAGCGTGCGCTAGCCTCATATCATTAGCGTGCGCTAATCACCATTGACTCGACTTTTCCAAAAGCCATCCAGATTCATCCCGACATTTCCCGACCAAGATCCGCGGCTAATCTCACCTACCACCCTGTCTTAATCAAGTTGACTACGTATAGCGCACGCTAAGGTTCATACACAGCATGCGCTACGAAACCCAAATTAGCGTACGCTACGCCTAGTCGTTAGCATGCGCTACATGTGCAAAAATTACAATTTTGAACACATTCACGAAATCATGCGCTTAACAACACTGGATCATGAAATACGCTGGATAATACTCAGATCAAAATACAACATATACAATGTCATAATGTTCAAAATACACATTAAAATCTCGGGTATTACAGTATCACCAGGAAAACTTATCTCCTAACAACCGCTACAAGCTCGATCTACGAGAGCCTATAAAAAAGCCCATGACGCGGTCACCCACAATACTCAACAATGATAACAAACACATCAACATAAATAATTGCATACCAATATAATTACAAGGCAAGAAATACCACTAATGTAATCACCGTCATAACAATCAATCCTTATCATAATCCACATCTCGCATTCTCAAATGACGAAATGAATTCAAATGCAACCCAAACAATACCAAAATCCTCAAAACTCATTATGGAATAAACCATACAAACCAAATCATGTACGTCAGATCACAAAATACAATCTCGATCATGATAGCATGATTGTAAAATCATGATAATACCATAGCACACAATATGTCTGTGAATCAACAGCCTAAACAATGGCAACAAGTCCTTAAACATAGACGCAAAGTCGAAATGCTCGAAATTTCAATAATTATAAGCAGCCATGGATAAATCGAGAATACCGTCGATATGATAAAACCTAATACGACAAACTGAAGGGTCAATCACAATCGAGAAGACCATCAATGAGATAAACTTGAAAATAGAGAATACCATCAACATGATAAATTTCAAATCAATCAACTGAAGGATCAACAACAACTAAGAATACCATCAACATGATAGAATCCAACAAAATCAAAATACAACTGAGAATACCGTCACATGGTAAACTCTAACATGATCAACAATGACCGATAATACCATCAACATGGTGAACTGCAACCAAGATTAGCTAATTCACAGGAGAATTATAATATCAAACAACTGATCACACGCGATCAAACATACAGTATGAATCAACAAATCATAATCTTAAAATTATGGAATATACGCAATCACACATGCTGTCTAACCTAATTCTGATTTTAATCTCAAATCATCGGACATACGTAATCAAACATAATATATAAATCGACTAGATTATAACCCAATCCCATTGAAAACACATGCAATCAAACATGATGTATGCATCAACTACATTATGGCTCAAAAGATAACATCACACTATGACCAAGAAGGAAATGTATCCGTGCAAAAGCCACCAACGAGTGTTGATCAAATACATGTGTGGTCTTGTACCTAATCAATCTCACGAAGTAACTTTCTCATGTGCACAACCAAATATGAGTTCAACTACCTACGCATGACTATATGTGCCCGTCCTAAAAATATTACACATACCAACCCGCATGCCAGTGTGACCCAGAATGTCATGATATCAAAATGGTGACAAAATACAAAGAAATACAAATTCAATAACGATCAAAAAAGACCGACTAAAGTGAAACAACGACAATTCAATAACAAAAGATCGACATGACCAATGATATCAAAAGAATAGTCGTGCGATCATCACCCCTCAATGATTGATCAACACAATCAACAATACCAAACCAATAGTCCTGGGATCAACACCCCTCAACGAACGAACAATATAGTCAGTAGTACCAAAACGATGGTCCTGTGATCATCATCCCTCAACAAACGATCAATACGAATCTCATTACATGACATATAAAACAACCTACAGTAACATATACAACATTCGTCAGAACAATTATCTTCATAACTGAGCAATACTTAAATAAACTCAAATCTGGTGACAATATCATTTCCATGAACAAACTTACTTGAATGAATAAAAAAATATTTGAATACCCTTGAATGAAGTAAAATCCACTCAATACCAACAAACCATTATCCAGATAGAACCATCACGCGACATACTATCCTCGGTATATGGTATTCCATAACACAGACTAGAGATAACTTATATCTTCGTCTTCACCAAACTGCATACTTAATACTCAAGTATACTAACAACATCCATAAATCATACATATTATGATTTAATTTCAACTCAAAGCATAACATACAAACCGTTATCTTCACAATTCACATTCATAAAATCATTGTTGTTTGAATTATAAATTAAATGAAATCAAAATCATTCCTTAGACATCCTGAACTGAACAAGTATAAACTTGTCTTAGATAGCCGGGTCAGTTGGGCAAATCCGTTATGGTCTCCGAGGTTCGGTTTCCAAACCTTGATAAATTACTTATATCCCGATATCAATAACTCACTAATATAAATATATTATGCCATTTGATTTCTGTGATCAACGGCTATCTCAATTTTATAATTTTATTTTCCACTTTTGTCAAAATAAATGACGGTCCGAAATTTAAAAACTTTATTACTATAATTCCATAATATTATTTTAAATATAATATTTAATATTTTTTGATTGTATTTATGATGTAACCATTATTTATACAACTCAAATTAAAAGCTTCATATTAATTAGTACCCAAATTATTCTGAAATCATTTTCGAATTCATGATATACATAGGCAGGAATATTAATAATTAGTTAATAAATTTCTCAATCTTACATATAATTATAAAGTACTCGATCCAATTGATATAAAAGGATTTGTAGTACAACAAAGTAGCACTGACTCGGTTATAGATTTGTAATTACTGGAATTTTCATAGTTGCAAAAACCAAAATAAAATTGAGTTATATAGCAATGTAGCTCAGATTCGAAATTCACAAAAAAAAAAAAGTTGCAGGTTAAAAGTTATGCATGTTCAAGCTACACCACTCGGTCAAATTTCAAAAGAAATGTTGGAAATGACCAAAAATAGCAGGGCCGACTCACTAGAAATTGGCTTGTATTATCCAAGTATTTTGATTCAATACTGACTGTACAAGCTACATTTGTTTTTATACGTAATTTATATACAAACTGTTTTAGATGAAATTTTAGAATAACTTTCAAGTTGTAAAATAATCGAGTCTAAAGATGGCAACCCAATCTAGAATTCACGAACTCTTTGGGGAATTCCGCCGGACACCTAAGACTTGTCGCCTGGAATAGGCTGCTCAGACTTGCTCGGACTTTGAGTGCTATGGAGGGCATAGGAATGTCAAAAATAGGATATAGGAATATGTAGTGAAACATGGGCACATTATCTACGGATATTTACAAATTAGATTAGACAGTATGGACGATAAGACATCTATTTATGGGCTCAAGTCTGGTCTGCAGTAAAAAACCGAGTGGAGCAAAAGTCCTGGCCGGTCACTTTTGGCGCCCGCGGGCTAACCTACCCAGCACGTTGTTTGGGCCCGCTCAGCATCCGACAATCTCTACTAATTTTGGCGCGCGATTTGGGCGCACGGTCTACGGTCGGTGCTCGGCATCCGAGAGTCTCTCGTAATTTGACCATAACTTTTTTGTCCAAACACCGATTGGTACACCATTTGAACTGTTGAAAAGCTAACTCAATTCTATACTATACTGTTAAGTTTCAAAATTTATAGACTTCTCAAAGTGGATGGTGATTTTCGAAATATACCTTGCGCACAACACTATCCAGAAAATGTCCAATCTTATTTCTATTAACACTTTTGGTGCTTCTTCCTTATTCTAAATGGTCCAAGACCACAAATGCATCTTCGATATATCCAAGTAAATTCACAAGCTCATATTAAGTATGAACAATTTCTCTAAGTTTCATTGAATAATTTATCGGAGAATACAACATTGCCCACCATCACGTTCTTATAATTAGTTGACGATTTAGAAAATACCAGCCGACATATTACTCTCATCTACCCAATATTACGTCCGTAATAAAAAAAATTCACCTAACCAACATTCTAACAAGGTCAACGATAAAATATTATTCTAAAATTCAGGATATTGTAAATATCTAAATATATATATATATATATATATATATATATATATATATTTGGGTGGGTTCTGGTGAGAATGATACTTAAGTTAAGAAATAAGAATGAATTTGATCCATAGATCTTGATTAAATGGATGGCCTATATTTATTCTCACAAAAACGTATGCATAGAATGTAATATTCTAGTGCACCGATATTTGGATGCATATAATACAGAGTTTTTATGCATTGCAAGTTTGATGCACGAAATGCATATATTACATGTATAAGCCAATCTGGACCGTACATCACACACAGATCAATGATTCAGATTTATTCTTATTTTACAACATAAAAACTATTCTCATATCCTAAATATATATATATATATATGTTGTAAATATATTATTTTATGGACATTACTTGCAGGATACGACACTTAATGGGCTAAGTTGTCTAGTGGACTTTTAGGGTTACATCCCTATTTATTAGTATAAATATATCTCTTTTGATTGTATTCTTGTACTCAGAAACACACAAATTATAGTGAATACTCTCCTGGCTTGGTATGCCCCCAGATGTAGTCATTATTGACGAACTGGGTCTGTAACACCCCCCGAGATATTCGGAGAATATCACAGCGCCGTAAATCCCGACCTGGGACCCACTAGGCTTATCTCACTCACAACGTATTAAATTTGATAAAATCCACTTGGGAATCAATAAATTCGATACAAACGAGGAAGTTCAACCACGGACAAACAATACCATGAAGAAATACGAGAAGATGTACGACAATGGAAAAGGACTTTCCTAAAGTACTCGAGTACCATTTATTATTACAAGGATAAAATGGACCGAAGAGAACAACGACCAAACAAAATAGAACACAACTAGCCACAGTATCACGCCTCGCCATCCTCATCGTATCGTCCCGGTGCTCGCTCGTATGGTTCCTTAGGACCTGAAAAACACAAAAGTAATTTTCCCCAAACGAGAGGGGTTAGGGCAAGTATTACAAGTGAAAGGTCAAGTCTTATACATAAAAGCATATCCACCAATTCAAAGCCATGATAATGATTTTCCGGAAAATACAATTATCCAAACATATTTAGAAATGATAATATCTCTTGATTAACTGTGGACTCGACAATGCGCGAATCCCTCCTCGACCCCGTCGGATCATCTCGGAGTGGCTAACCCAAATGTTCACGGAACCGACATAAGCGGAACCCTCCTCGACCCCGTCGGGTCCTCTCGGAGTGAACGAAAGTAACTCTCACAATCACATGCATTACTTTTCACATTTAAGAACATAACTTTCACAAGAATCACTTGCCTGGAATCGAGAGGAAAAGGGTACGAACGACAAGGTACCAAGATTGAAGGATTCGACAACTCCGAACCTAGACAAGTTCGTAATTCAATTATCAAAACCCCATCGGTATGAAAACAAGTTGGAATCACTCGAATTTACTACCCCGATACATGTGTTCTGGAAATAACTCTCTTAGATAGTGAATCGCAAGTCAAATATCCCAAATACTGAAGAACTCCGGAAATATACCAATAAATCCGTAGGAAAACATGTATCCAAGGTAGATAACTCGTAATCGATATACTCTAACATAACAACAAGCTGGATCGAAGAAATCGGATGGAAAATCCCCAAATCCCGAAAATCTAGGGTTGTGAGAAGTTTACCTTGATTTGGAGCGGTGGAGAGGATTAAACGTTGATAAATCCGAACTAGAAACTCAAAGATGTTGCTAGATAATTGCAGCTCGAAGAACTCCTCACAAATCGCCCTGAATCGCCTGAAATCGTCCAAGGAGGTGAAGGAAGGAGGAAATGACGATTTGGGAATGGAGATGTCCTATTTATACTAAATAGGGACTAGCGTGCGCTAGCCATGAAAAATAGCGCGCACTATCGGACTCACCAGGCAGTCCAGTAGCCTCTGCCAGCTTCGTTAGCGTACGCTAACACCTGCTACTAGCGTGCGCTATTGACAATAATTAGCGTGCGCTAATTATTTCTAATAGCGTGCGCTACCTGGTAGTCAGTGCCCAGTCCAGAACCTACTGTCCCCATCTCTGCTCTCTTTAGTGCACGTTACTCTAGTAACGTAGCGTGCGCTACCACTAAAATCTAGCATACGCTACCAGTCACACCTAGCGTACGCTAGGAATTCCCTTTTCCAGTCCAGTAGCCACTGGACTGTCTGCCTCCAATACATTAGTAGTGTGCGCTAATTATAACGGATAGCATGCGCTACCCTCATTAAATTAGCGTGCGCTACAAGGTGTGCGTAGCGTGCGCTACCCTTTACACGAAGGTAGTATAATCGCATCAAGGATCTGAAAATAGCGACGATCCGAACAAGAAAAGGGGTAAATCCAATTGACAAGAGTTCCAAGATCAATATAAGCTTACCAAACACTTACACGAGCGTAAAAATTACAAAGCACAAGAGTAGAAGATTTACAAAAAGTACGGGTATTACATCCTCCCCCTCTAAAATGAAGTTTCGTCCCGAAACTAAAGAAATGAATAACTCTGGGTATCTAATGCGCATGCTCTCTTCGGTTTCCCACGTCGCTTCCTCAACTCCGTGTCGTGACCACTGAACTTTGGCTAATGGTATGGTTTTGTGCCGGAGTTGTTTTACTCGATGCTCTAGTACTTTCACTGGTTTCTCTTCAAATGTGACATCCTCTGCGATCTCGATGTCCCCGTAATCAATGATATGACTCGGGTCAGGGACATACCTCCTCAGTTGGGAAACATGGAACACACTGTGAACATGGCTAAGGGCTGGAGGTGTTACGTCGAGATTTACATTTTCCGACCGGCGATCTCCTCGGAGATCAGGCGACCTAGCCACTGCCGAGCAGCCGAGGCAGAACTGCCGACTGGCGACCAGCATGAATCGGCCAGCCGAAGGTCCTAGGACAAGTCCCGGTGCCGAGCGATCGACATCCAATACGATCATCTCTCGGCGCCTGGCGACCGACTTCTGGCGACAAGCTTATGGACGATCATCTCTCGGCGCCTTGCCGACCGACCCTTGGTGACCGACCAGTGCCGACCCTCAGTGACTGGCCTAGGACGACCCTCGGTGTCCATCTAGAGACGACCGCTTCATGACAATCAGGGCCGATGGCCATCCAGTCGGCAAAGGCCGAGCCACAGGACAGCACCCACGTGCAGATCCACAAAAGGCGCTGACAGACCTGTCACCTACCTCACCTACCAACAGGGCCGCAGACATGCAAAAGGAGCTGACAGACAAGACCTGTGACCACATCCTGTCACCTACCTCGCCTACTGATGAGTCCGCCGAAAGTAACGAAGTGGGACCACCTGTGACAGTACTTCCGGACGCGTGCTGGCTCCTCATTGGACTGCACAGCTGGCTGACGGCTGTAGCCTTGGATTTTGGCAGACTGCCCACGTGTCCTTTAGGACGATCGCCCCATTACATTAATGTAATACCCGAGATTTCTGTTATGTAATTGGAACTTGGTATATTGTAATGATTGTACTTTTGTCTGAGTACTATTCTCCGTATTTCATAATTCGATATTGTCGAGCATTCAATTTCGTGTTTGTGATTTAAAGATTGTAAATCTGCGCATGTAGCGCACGCTATCGGCTATGTTTAGCGTGCGCTAACGTGGATTCATAGCGCACGCTACTGAGGGTCATTAGCGCATGCTATGCGTGGTCCATTTGATTGGGACGTGCGGTAGGTGAGATCTGGCCGGGGGACCCCTGTTGGATAGTGTCGGGATGTACCTGGACGGCTTTCGGGGAAAAGCCGAGTCAACGCCTTCGCGCACGCTACAGGTATATGAGTAGCGCACGCTAAGTGCTGAGTACAGTTTAGTCAGTGAGCCGTTAGCGCACGCTACGATCAGGGTCTAGCGCGCGCTAATAGCCATTTATTATAAATAAGACAACATCCTATTCGTGATTTCAGTTCTCTCTACTCCCATTACCCGAATTCTTACACTTAGAACATAACTTCCTTCATCCTAAACACTTCATATCAACACCCTAGCTCGTGATTGAAGATCGTACATCGTTGGAGATTGGTGTTCAAGCCTTCGGTGTTGGATTTCTTCGATTTTCTCCGTGTTCTTCACTACTTTGAGGTAGGTGATTCTTCACCGATGTTAGTAATGTTTTTAAGGACGTTTGATCATGTTTTGATAGCCAGTTATTTCGTTTATGATCGGTCATCACATGTTAGAAGGATACTTTTGACGTATCGGCACTATTTATCGTATGAACCTTTGAACCATCTCAGTTTATGGACTCCAAAACGTTTTCAAATCACTTTATGATCAGTAATCGGTGTTTACCTAGTTTGTATATTTTACGTAAGAAATCATATGTTTTGGGACTTGGAATAATCGGAACTTAGAATATTTCTTGAAGATCGAAGATAAGATATGATGTTGAGTTGATTATCCGTATATTTGTACCTCATGATCATGGAACTTCCACAAACCTTATTAGCATGACATGCTTGAGGATGACTTATTGTATCATCATAGAATTCGTGAATTCACCACCTTTCAACCCAGTTTTTCCGTTAGCAGTATTCTGCCATGCAAGGGTAGCGCACGCTAACATATGTGAGTTAACGTGCGCTATCGGGGTTCAGTTAACGCACTATACATACGTAGCGTACGTTATGTATCGGCCGGTTCAAACTGTCAGTTCGTAACTAGCGCACGCTAGTCTTGCACGATAGCGTACGCTAACAGTCCTGCTTAGCGCACGTTACGTAGAGTACGTAGCGCACGCTAAGCTGTCCAGGCAGATTGTTTATTTTGAGCTTTTCGGCCGTAGACCGAATTGTTAGGCCATCGTTCGACTTGAGATGATTTGTATATCGTTTTTTTTGTTAAGGTTCGAGCTTGTTACGTTGATCGAAGGAGGCGGCCTTCGAATGTGTCGAGATCATTGAAGTGTTTCGTCCTTGCCATTTTCGAGGCAAGTATCATATGTCAAGTTCGATTTATCATGCTTGTGGTTTTGTTCATATTTTTGAATATGAGATGTATTTCTAGAAATATTCGTGATATTCGTTGTTATTGGTTCGTATTGATGAACATATTGAAATGCATATGTGTATGCATAGTTGATTGAATTATGGTTTAAATGATCCGAGGGGGGTCATGAGGATCTATGCTGAGGGCGCTGGATCGAATGTCCACCATGCGTTGGTCCGACGGGATCATCATGGGGATCTATGCTGAGGGCGCTGGATCGTTGGACGGGTTTTCCACCATGCGTTGGTCCGACGGGATCATCATGGGGATTTATGCTGAGGGCGCTGGATCGCTGGATTACCTTGTATTGTGTTGATGGAATCGTGAGGATTCGCATCGTTGGATTCCGGTAGCGGAAGTCCGTTTTGCATGTTTTATGATGCATTGATGATTTATTGTATGATGATACTTGTACTAGCATTGTTTTGCTAACCCCTTCGGGGGTGGACATTGTTTTGATGTTCAGGTAGCCGAGGAGCGGGAGGCAACCACAAGCATCGGACAGGACGATGAAATGGCTCAGTGATGTGATTGATGTTATTGTTATTGTGATTTGTCTTCTTGGTTCGTGTAGTACTCGAGTACGTCTGTTTTAATAAAGGCAATTCGATATGGTTGTATAAGTTAACTTATTTGATCGGTTGAATCAAATCTGTATTTGAACTTCAGTTGTTCGATTGAATTGTTTCTACACTTCTTTTAAAATTAGCCTTGTAAATCCTTATCTAAAGGGTTTACGGCGCTGTAATTATTCCGAATATCTCGGGGTGTTACAGAATATGGTATCAGAGCTAAGATTATGGATATCTTGGCAGTCGGGTTAGTTGGGTCTGTTTACGTTATTTGATTATTGGTCGTTCGTAACATCACTGCTGAGCCAGCATCGTCGAGTGGACTGTGGTTGTAAGTTTCCTAATCTCGAATACTACTGTTTTATTTAATTCATGTCTTGTAAACATTGATGGATGTACTTTGAGAAAGTTTGTCCTGGATATTGAGTATTTATGTTTACAGTATGTTGAGAGGAGGTCGTGGACGCGGACGCGGTCGTGGACGCGGACGTGGAAATGCGAGGCAAGAAGAGTCGGTATCTACCCCAGAGATATCCGCTAGTCGAATGGATTCACATTCCGGGGGACAGCAGGGATTGGCAAATAATAATGCAGATCCTAACGTGCCGGGAGTGCTTCAGCAGGTGGTTGCCCAGATAAACCAGTTTGCTCAAGTTGTGGATCGCATGCAGACGGCGATGGGACAGCAGCATAACGCGGATAATCGGGAAGATAAATGGCTTACCGAGGTGGTCAAATTGCATCCTCCGAAATTTGACGGTTCCGCTGAAACGCTTTCGTGGGATCATTGGCTAAAGGAATTAGAAAAGATTTTTGCAGGGATTAACTGTCCCAACGATAGGAAGGTTCCGGTCGCCCAGTATCTTTTGACCGGGGAGGCTTTCGACTGGTGGGAGGCCATTCGACCGGAGGAGCACATTGTTGACTGGACGGAATTCAAATTGATGATGGAGGCGCAGTATTGTCCTCGCCCAGTTAGAGAAGCCCGAGTTCGGGAGTTTTTCTTACCACAAAATTTGGAAGCATCTGTGATGGACGTGATTAAGACTTTTAATCACCAGCTGACTTATGTGCGCCACTTGGTCAGGACTAAGGCAGAGAAGATTTTTCATTTTGACATGCGAATGAAGCCGGAAATTCAGCAGTATATGTCCGGATTTGAATGTACCACCTTGCGACAGTATCAGGACAAGGCGTTGGCCTATGTTATGAAGGAGGCAGCAGTAGAGAAAGCGACGGAAGCAAAGAAACAGAAGGTGTCTGGCAATTTCACGGAGGATAAGAGTAGCGGGCCTCGCAGGGGTCAGTCCTCTTTTCATTCATCCAGGAGACCTCCACATCCTTCTCGAGGTGGAAAGAAGTTCGGCGGCACCAACCTGTTTGAGACGCAGGGAAGAAGTGTTACAACTGTGGCAAGGCGGGACATGTTCGACGTGATTGTTTCGCGCCTGCTGTAACCTGTTTCGAGTGTGGACAGGAAGGACATCGCGCGACATGTTGTGGGAATGCGACCCGATCTTTTGGCACTCGCACTCCAGCTCCAGTTCCGAAGGAGACGAGTGTGAACCAGACACAGCAGAGTGGATTTCAACAGCAGAACGTCGGGAAGAGAGAGACATCCAGTGCTGGGTCCGTTCCTCCACGCTGCATTTAAATGAGGAAATCGATGATCGAACACAACGTTGCATCAGTGCGATTCAGATCCTTTTGCAACCAGTTAGTGTCTTGTTCGATTCGGGAGCTACGCATTCTTTTATATCTTTGAACTGTGTTAATCGTTTGAAAATCTCGTGCTTGTATAATTGTGAACCTTATGTTGTGGGATTACCGAGCGGAGAGAAAATTGTGGGAACCCTAGAAGCTAGGGATTTCCCAGTATCTATAGAAGGAAGAGATTGGCCATCGAATCTTATTGTAGTTGACATCTACGGTGACGATTTAATTCTCGGAGATGATTGGCTCAACCGTTATGGAGTCATTTCAATCGAGAGAGAGTCATTTCCATCATTGCTGATGATGGATCTGAACACTTATTCCGAGGATGGAGACCGGGAAGCTCGGGAAAATTGATCAAGGCAATGAAAGCTGTGAAATTACTGAAGCAGGGATGTCACGGACTTTGGTGCTATGCCATGAGGAAAGAGGAAGGAGTAGAGCTCTCGTCTATTTCAGTTGTGAATGAGTTCTCAGATGTATTTCCTGACGAACTACCTGGGCTACCTCCGCAGAGGGGAGTGGAATTCACTATCGAACTAAACCTGGAGCAGCTCCTATTTCCAGAGCACCATACCGCATGGCGCCAACCGAGATGTATGAACTCAAGAAGCAACTGGAGGAATTGTTACAGAAGGGCTATATCCAACCTAGTGTTTCTCCTTGGGGAGCGCCCGTTCTCTTTGTCCGGAAGAAAGACGGATCCCTCCGACTGTGTATTGATTACAGGGAGCTCAACAAGATGACGATCAAGAATAAGTATCCTATACCTCGGATCGACGACTTGTTTGATCAATTGCAAGGGGCAAGGGTATTCTCGAAGATTGACTTGCGATCAGGATACCACCAGTTGAGAATTAAGGAATCAGATATACCGAAATCTGCTTTCAGATCCCGGTACGGGCATTATGAATTCGTAGTGATGCCGTTTGGACTTACCAATGCGCCTGCAGTATTCATGCAATTGATGAATCGGGTATTCTTGGAATACTTGGATAAATTTGTGGTCGTCTTCATTGATGACATCTTCATATATTCGAAGGACGCAGAGGAGCATGCCGAACATCTGCGTGTGGTTTTGAGCACCTTGAGGAAGGAACAGTTGTATGCAAAATTTTCAAAATGCGAGTTCTGGCTTAAGGAAGTAACCTTCCTTGGGCATGTGATATCAGCTGACGGAGTTCAGGTGGACCCGAAGAAAGTCGAAGCAATCTTGGATTGGGAAGCTCCTAAAAACGTGAAAGAAGTCCGAAGCTTCTTAGGACTTGCTGGATATTATCGCCGCTTTGTAGAGGGATTTTCCAAAAATTGCTCGTCCGCTCACCCAAATTCTAAGGTAAAACTCAAAAGTTCATGTGGAATGAGAAGTGCCAGGCTGGTTTTGACGAACTTAAGAGGAGGCTGACGACAGCACCTATATTAGCGTTGCCAGAGGGAACTGATGGATTCATGGTATACATCGACGCTTCAAATCAGGGTTTGGGTTGTGTGTTGATGCAGAAGGATAAAGTGATTGCTTATGCCTCTCGGCAATTGAAACCGTACGAGATTAATTACCCTACTCATGATCTGGAGCTAGCAGCTGTGGTCTTTGCCATGAAAATTTGGCGACATTATTTGTATGGCACTCATTGTCAGATCTTTACAGATCATAAGAGCCTCAAGTACATTTTCAGTCAGAAAGAGTTAAACATAAGGCAGAGAAGGTGGCTGGAATTGATCAAGGATTACGACTTGGAGATTCTCTATCATCCGGGGAAAGCAAACGTAGTAGCCGATGCTTTGAGCCGTAAACCTGTTTCTCTTCGAGTGTTGGAAGCACTTACGTCCCAAACCAGTATTCATCGAGAACTAATCCGCGAGGGGATTGAAGTATGGGCACCAGGAATCCAAGGGCAACTTTATGTGATGGAACTGACTTCATCACTAGTCGAGGAGATCAAGTCTAAACAATTGAACGATTCCTTGATCCTTAGATTATGTGATGAAGTAAAGAAAGGAAAAGCCCCAGGATTCGTGGTACAAGACGATGGAGTTCTGAGATTTCAGAGTCGACTTTGTGTTCCCGAGGATGATGATTTGAGACGGACAATTTTGAAGGAAGCTCATAGCGCGCCCTATTCTATTCACCCAGGCAGTAGTAAGATGTATAAAGATTTAAAGCAAAACTTCTGGTGGGGAAATATGAAGAAGGACGTAGCGGAGTACGTTTCGAAGTGTTTGACTTGTCAGCAGGTTATGATTGAACATCAACGACCTACCGGAATGTTAAAACCGCTTCCGATCCCTGAGTGGAAGTGGGAGGATATCTCGATGGACTTCATTACTAGTATGCCAAGGACTAGGACGGGAATGAACATGATTTGGGTTGTAGTTGATCGACTAACCAAGTCGGCTCATTTCCTGGGAATTAAAGATACATGGGGACCCGAGAGATTGGCACGAATATTTATTGCGGAGATAGTCAGATTACACGGGACGCCGAAGACCATTATTTCGGATCGAGATGGTCGTTTTGTGTCACACTTCTGGAAGGCTTCACAGGCTTTGGGATCGAGCTCAACTTTAGCACAGCTTATCATCCCCAAACGGATGGTCAGTCTGAAAGAACTATACAGACAATAGAGGACATGCTTAGAGCTTGTGCATTAGATTGGTCGACTGATTGGGAAGTTCACTTGCCCTTGATCGAGTTTACCTATAATAACAGTTGGCATGCTTCTATTAAGATGGCCCCATTTGAAGCTTTATACGGGAGAAGATGCCGATCACCCCTGTGTTGGGATGATTCTTCGGATTTGATCGGGACGGAACCGGAATTGATTATTCAGACTTAAGAGAAGATAGCTTCGATTCGAGAGAGACTGTTGACTGCCCAGAGTCGACAGAAGTCTTATGCAGATGTACGTCGTCGCCCTTTAGAGTTCGACGCAGGAAACCATGTACTATTGAAGGTGTCTCCTACACGAGGGATTTTCCGTTTTGGGAGAAGAGGCAAGCTTAGTCCGAGATATATCGGACCATTCGAGATCCTCGAGAGAGTGGGAGATTTAGCATACAGGTTGGCCTTACCGCCATCGCTGAGTCACGTTCACAATGTGTTTCACGTATCCCAATGTGTTTCCGGCAAGCTTGATTTCGACGAGGTCGAGATAGCTAATGATGGCACCTTCGAAGAGAGACCAATCAAGATACTTGAAAGCCGGATCAAACAATTGAGGAATAAACCAATACACTTGGTTAAAGTACAATGGTCACGACATGGAGTCGAAGAGGCCACTTGGGAAACGGAGGACAGTATGAAGACTAGATATCCGGAGTTGTTTTCATCCTAAGTTTCGGGACGAAACTTCTTTTTAGGGAGGAAGGATGTAATACCCGAGATTTCTGTTATGTAATTGGAACTTGGTATATTGTAATGATTGTACTTTTGTCTGAGTACTATTCTCCGTATTTCATAATTCGATATTGTCGAGCGTTCAATTTCGTGTTTGTGATTTAAAGATTGTAAATCTGCGCATGTAGCGCACGCTATCGGCTATGTTTAGCGTGCGCTAACGTGGATTCATAGCGCACGCTACTGAGGGTCATTAGCGCACGCTATGCGTGGTCCATTTGATTGGGACGTGCGGTAGGTGAGATCTGGCCGGGGGACCCCTGTCGGATAGTGTCGGGATGTACCTGGACGGCTTTCGGGGAAAAGCCGAGTCAACGCCTTAGCGCACGCTACAGGTATATGAGTAGCGCACGCTAAGTGCTGAGTACAGTTTAGTCAATGAGCCGTTAGCGCACGCTACGATCAGGGTCTAGCGCGCGCTAATAGCCATTTATTATAAATAGGACAGCATCCTATTCGTGATTTCAGTTCTCTCTACTCCCATTACCCGAATTCTTACACTTAGAACATAACTTCCTTCATCCTAAACACTTCATATCAACACCCTAGCTCGTGATTGAAGATCGTACATCGTTGGAGATTGGTGTTCAAGCCTTCGGTGTTGGATTTCTTCGATTTTCTCCGTGTTCTTCACTACTTTTAGGTAGGTGATTCTTCACCGATGTTAGTAATGTTTTTAAGGACGTCTGATCATGTTTTGATAGCCAGTTATTTCGTTTATGATCGGTCATCACATGTTAGAAGGATACTTTTGACGTATCGGCACTATTTATCGTATGAACCTTTGAACCATCTCAGTTTATGGACTCCTAAACGTTTTCAAATCACTTTATGATCAGTAATCGGTGTTTACCTAGTTCGTATATTTTACGTAAAAAATCATATGTTTTGGGACTTGGAATAATCGGAACTTAGAATATTTCTTGAAGATCGAAGATAAGATATGATGTTGAGTTGATTATCCGTATATTTGTACCTCATGATCATGGAACTTCCACAAACCTTATTAGCATGACATGCTTGAGGATGACTTCTTGTATCATCATAGAATTCGTGAATTCACCACCTTTCAACCCAGTTTTTCCGTTAGCAGTATTCTGCCATGCAAGGGTAGCGCACGCTAACATATGTGAGTTAACGTGCGCTATCGGGGTTCAGTTAACGCACTATACGTACGTAGCGTACGTTATGTATCGGCCGGTTCAAACTGTCAGTTCGTAACTAGCGCACGCTAGTCTTGCACGATAGCGTACGCTAACAGTCCTGCTTAGTGCACGTTACGTAGAGTACGTAGCGCACGCTAAGCTGTCCAGGCAGATTGTTTATTTTGAGCTTTTCGGCCGTAGACCGAATTGTTAGGCCATCGTTCGACTTGAGATGATTTGTATATCATTCCTTTTGTTAAGGTTCGAGCTTGTTACGTTGATCGAAGGAGGCGGCCTTCGAGTGTGTCGAGATCATTGAAGTGTTTCGTCCTTGCCATTTTCGAGGCAAGTACCATATGTCGAGTTCGATTTATCATGCTTGTGGTTTTGTTCATATTGTTGAATATGAGATGTATTTCTGGAAATATTCGTGATATTCGTTGTCATTGGTTCGTATTGATGAACATATTGAAATGCATATGTGTATGCATAGTTGGTTGAATTATGGTTTAAATGATCCGAGGGGGTCATGAGGATCTATGCTGAGGGCGCTGGATCGAATGTCCACCATGCGTTGGTCCGACGGGATCATCATGGGGATCTATGCTGAGGGCGCTGGATCATTGGACGGGTTTTCCACCATGCGTTGGTCCGACGGGATCATCATGGGGATTTATGCTGAGGGCGCTGGATCGCTGGATTACCTTGTATTGTGTTGATGGAATCGTGAGGATTCGCATCGTTGGATTCCAGTAGCGGAAGTCCGTTTTGCATGTTTTATGATGCATTGATGATTTATTGTATGATGATACTTATACTAGCATTGTTTTGCTAACCCCTTCGGGGGTGGACATTGTTTTAATGTTCAGGTAGCCGAGGAGCGGGGAGGCAACCACAGTACCGACAGGACGATGAAATGGCTCAGTGATGTGATTGATGATATTGTTATTGTGATTTGTCTTCTTGGTTCGTGTAGTACTCGAGTACGTCTGTTTTAATAAAGGCAATTCGATATGGTTGTATAAGTTAACTTATTTGATCGGTTGAATCAAATCTGTATTTGAACTTCAGTTGTTCGATAGAATTGTTTCTACACTTCTTTTAAAATTAGCCTTGTAAATCCTTATCTAAAGGGTTTACGGCGCTGTAATTATTCTGAATATCTCGGGGTGTTACAATTAATGGGCGAAAGACGATCGCCCGCTAGGAGACAAGGCACCTCAACCCCTATATATAGAAGGCAGCCTACACTTGGATTTCCTCTCTGGCATTCTCGCATTTCACACACCATACAGAAGCAAAATACCCAGCACTTGGCTTTCTCCAACTCTTGGCAACAGCTATCTTTCGGTACTTCTTCTCCTGGCCTCTTTCATCAAGTAGACGATCGGCAGGGACGAAGAACACCAAGCTTCGCTCAAGAGCCGAATTAACAGAGTCTTTTTACACTCATTGTATTTAGATTTCTCTCATTAATACTTGTATCCACGAATATTTGTATTAATAACATCTCGCGAGAGCATTCAAGCCCGAGATTAACAACCCCGGCAAATCTTATATCATTTAATTTCTCACGGACGTGCTCCTGCACTTGTTGGTTACTCGATCATTCCAGCAATACTATCTCTGGATAATATTTTGGGCAACAACAATTGGCGCTAGAAGGAGGGCATCTAACCCTCAATTTTTATTCCTACCGTCTCGAAGAACACTCACTGTTCTCGGGGCAGATACTTGAAGTGACACTTACTGGACTTCAAAGAAATATTTCAGAAAACATGTCTTCCGCCTCCGCGTCGAAGAAAGCCTCCGGCCAGCCGGCCGGACGCCGCGTTCTGTCCCAGTCCGAGCCACAGCTGATGGTGGAGGGTAGCCGCCGCGGTCAGAGACGCTCGATCCCGCCCCTGGACGGCGGCCCAAGCCTCTCGCTCGATCGGTTCCGAACCAAGAACAGATCGAAGGGGCCCTGGCCGTCCTACAGTAGCGACGGAGTGCTCTCGACGCGCCTCCAGCTATCACCCCCTCGGCCGTCCGCCGGAAGTCCAAGCGGAAGCTCAAGGCGTTACTGGCCGAGCGATCGCCAGGAGGCTCCAGTCCTCAAGAAGAGGCGCTCGCCAGCCGGGGCACCTCTGTCTTCGATCGCTTGGGCAGTGACCCGACCTGGCAACCAGGGCAGTCCGGCCCCAGCTACGAGACGACGGAGTTTGAGTCCGTCACCAGGAGCTCGGCCTACCCGACTCCCAGAAGGCAGCCCAGCCGTCTGCCTCCCCCTCGCCAAATAGCCGAGGCCGGCAGCAGCGGAGTCCGGAGATCGGTACACGATCGCCTCGTCTCCTGCTCCCAAAGCCGATCTACAAGCGACCAAGCCACGGCGATGGCTGCGATGCAACGTCAACTCAACGACATGAAGGCGCTCCTGGAATCCAGAGCAGGCGCCAAGAAGACGATCGCCGGGCCAAGCGAGCCGCTCACGATCGACATCGAGCTCGCCCCCGTGTAGCACAGGATCGCTCCCCCGCAAACACCCGTGTACGAGGGACGATCGGACCCCCAGACGCACCTGAGAAAGTTCAACATCTACATGACCGGGTGTTGGGCATCTGACGCGACCAGGTGCCGAATGTTCCCTCTGACGCTGGACGACCTCGCCCACAGGTGGTACGCCTCATTGCCGCCTCGGTCCATCGGCTCCTTTAACCAATTGGCACACGTCTTCACGGAGTACTTCGCCACCAGGGTCGTCCGACCCGAAGGTCCCCTTCGCATGATGCAAATCAAGCAGGGAGAAGAAGAGTCTGACTCGGACTACATCGACCGGGTAGACGTGATCATCCTCAACGGCGAGCCCATAAGCGATGAGACCGCCCTCTACGCGGTCCTAGGAGGATTTCAGGGTTTTTCGCCTATGTTCAGGCATCTCACGAAAAACCAACCTACAACCTACGCAGCCTTCCGGGCTAGAGCCGCAGATTTTCTGGCCAGGCGAAGGTTCCTTCTTAGCCTGTGAGCAGCGCGATCGGCGCCCGGACGACGATCTCCCGCCCGATCGCCGATATCGACTTACGAATAAAGCGATCGGCAGCCGAGCGACGATCGCCAGTCTTCCAGCCCGATCGCCGATCATCACGCTACATCATCAGCAACCCGGAGGACACGATCGCTCTCTACAGTCCAGCATCTAACATGACGGACTAAGGCATAAGATCGCCTCCACCGCACATCATAAAGCCATGGTCCTGGTAGTCGATGGAACCGGCTGCTTCGGCCATGCAAGGTCCCTTTCGGCCGAGATCGTCCGCCATTCGTTTAAATACGAGGCCGGCGTAGTCTGAGGGCTCTCCAAATTTAATCGGTGGACACGTGCCACAACCCCCATCTCAACGTACACCGTCGAGGTTCGCCATCTTCATGGTGGGCTGAGGTGGAAGCAGAGCTAACAAGCCGCGGGCGTGGAGTTGATTCATCCGATGCTGCCCCGCGCAAGGACTCCTCTAAACCGAGACCGCACGCCCTCCGTTTAAATAAGAGGCGAGGCGCAGCCTAACAGAGGACCCTCATAATAAAGTGAGTCATGAGACACTCAATGTCTTCGCGCACCAAGACACGGTCATGGAATCGGTCCATCGAATTCCGCGACTATGCACGATTCCTCAAACAAGCGAAACCATCAAGTTTCCGAGAGGGGATCGGCCAATGTTGTTTTTTGCAGGTACAAGACTGAAAGATTGCTAGCCAATCGAACATGATAGCCCAAGTCCGAAATCATAAGTCAGCTCAGCAAGATCGCCCGTCCTCATCCTTACACGATCGCTAGCAAGAACCACCTCGCCCCATGTCTTCAACATAGGAGCAAGTTGGGGGGCAATTGTTACGTCGAGATTTACACTTTCCGACCGGCGATCGCCTCGGAGATCGGGAGACTTAGCCATCGCGAGCAAATGAGGCGTAATCGCGATCGCGACCAGGCGGCCTAGCCTTAGCCCCGCATACAGCATGAATAGGCCAGCCGAAGGTCCCAGGACAAGTCCCGGTGCCGAGCGATCGACATCCAATATGATCATCTCTCGGCGCCTGGCGACCGACTTCTGGCGACCAGCTTATGGACGATCATCTCTCGGCGCCTTGCCGACCGACCCTTGGTGACCGACCAGTGCCGACCCTCAGTGACTGGCCGAGGACGACCCTCGATGTCCAGCTAGAGACGACCGCTTCATGACGATCAGGGCTGATGGCCATCCAGTCGGCAAAGGCCGAGCCACAGTACAACACCCACGTACAGATCCACAAAAGTCGCTGACAGACCTGTCACCTACCTCACCTACCAACAGGGCCGCAGACCTGCAAAAGGAGCTGACAGACAAGACCTGTGACCACAGCCTGTCACCTACCTCGCCTACTGATGAGTCCGCCGAAAGTAATGAAGTGGGACCACCTGTGACAGTACTTCCGGACGCGTGCTGGCTCCTCATTGGACCGCACAGCCGGCTGTCGGCTGTAGCCTTGGACTTTTGGCAGACTGCCCACGTGACCTTTAGGATGATCGCCCCATTACATTAATGGGCGAAAGACGATCGCCCACTAGGAGACAAGGCACCTCAACCCCTATATATAGAAGACAGCCTGCACTTGGATTTCCTCTCTGGCATTCTCGCATTTCACACACCATACAGAAGCAAAATACCCAGCACTTGGCTTTCTCCAACTCTTGGCAACAGCTATCTTTCGGTACTTCTTCTCCCGGCCTCTCTCATCAAGTAGACGATCGGCAGGGACGAAGAACACCAAGCTTCGCTCAAGAGCCGGATTAACAGAGTCTTTTTACACTCATTGTATTTAGATTTCTCTCATTAATACTTGTATCCACGAATATTTGTATTAATAACATCTCACGAGAGCATTCAAGCCCGGGATTAACAACCCCGGCAAATCTTGTATCATTTAATTTCTCACGGACGTACTCCCGCACTTGTTGGTTACTCGATCATTCCAGCAATACTATCTCCGGATAATATTTTGGGCAACAACAGGAGGTAAAGCCAATCGATAGGCCAGTTCCCCAATTATGTCGAGAATCTCAAATGGTCCAATATATCTCGGACTAAGTTTGCCCCTTTTTCCGAACCTGAAGACTCTTCTAATCGGTGATACTTTGAGTAGGACATGATCTCCCACATCAAATTCCAAGGGCCGACGACGATTGTCAGCGTAGGATTTTTGTCGACTCTGAGCGGTTAGCAATCGGTCTCGGATGATGGAAATCTTCTCTTTGGTTTCCATCAACATATCGGGTTCCGTCCCGACTAAATCTGAAGCTTCATCCTAACAAAGTGGAGATCTACACCGCCTACCATACAATGCCTCAAAAGGTGCCATCTTGATCGATGCGTGCCAACTATTATTGTAAGTGAACTCGATCAAAGGTAGGTGTATTTCCCAATTGGTACTCCAATCCAGGGCACACGCCCTCAGCATATCTTCCAATGTCTGGATCGTCCGCTCAGTCTGACCGTCAGACTGTGGGTGGAAGGAAGTACTCAACCTCAATTCGGTGCCCAAGGCTTGATGGACCGCCTTCCAAAAATGCGACCCGAAACGGCCATCACGATCGGAAACAATAGACTTTGGCGTACCGTGTAATCTCACAATCTCCGATATAAAAATCCGGGACAATCGCTCCGGTCCCCACGTGTCCTTAATGCCAAGAAAATGTGCCGACTTAGTCAATCGGTCAACGACAACCCAAATCATATTCATCCCCGACTTAGTCCTCGGCATCCCGGTGATGAAATCCATGGTAATATCCTCCCATTTCCATTCGGGAATAGGGAGAGGTTTCAACAGCCCGGCCGGCCATTGATGCTCCATTTTGACTTGTTGACATGTCAAACACCTTGACACAAACTCGGTGACATCTCTCTTCATATTATTCCACCAAAAACTCCTTTTAAGATCATTGTACATCTTACTCGTCGGATGGATCGAGTAAGGTGTAGCATGGGCTTCTCGGAGTATTCTCTGTCTCAGCTCTGAGTCATTCGGAACACAAATCCTACCTTGAAATTTCAAAATGCCATCCTCGTGGATCATAAAACTAGGGGCTTTCCCTTTTTCCACGTCCGCCTTCAGTTGGACAAGCATTGGGTCATTCTCTTGTTTTTCCCCGACATCGTCGATCAAGGACGGAATAGCCTCAAGAGTACACATCTGACCCTGAACCCGTTGGATCCGTATTTCGACTCCCTGCTCAATTAACTCCCGTATGATCTTAACTTGAGGCGTAAGGGCCTCAAGCATCTGAAGAGATATCGACTTCTGGCTCAACGCATCAGCTACAACGTTAGCCTTTCCTGGATGGTAAAGGATTTCCAGATCATAATCTTTTATCAGCTCTAACCAACGTCATTGTCTCATATTCAGCTCCTTCTGGCTAAAAATATACTTTAGGCTCTTGTGTTCGGTATAAATGCGACATGAACAACCGTACAAATAGTGACGCCAGATCTTCAGTGCAAACACTACAGCAGCTAATTCCAAATCATGGGTAGGATAATTCAGCTCATACGGTTTAAGTTGCCGTGAAGCATAGGCAATCGTCTTATCATGCTGCAAGATTACGCACCCAAGTCCTTGTCCTGATGCGTCACAATAAACTGAAAACCCACCGACTCCCTGAGGTAGGGCTAAAACCGGCGCGGTAGTCAGACGCCTTTTCAGCTCTTCGAAACTCCGTTGTCTCTCTTCATTCCATTCGAACCTTTCGGACTTCTGGAGTAATTGAGTAAGTGGTCGAGCAAGTTTGGAGAATCCCTCGACGAACCTCCGGTAGTATCCGGCCAGACCCAAAAAGCTACGAACTTCCTTCACGTTCCTGGGTGGAGCCCAATCTAACACTGCCTCAATTTTCTGGGGATCTACCCGAACCCCTTCCGCTGAAATCACATGTCCGAGAAACATGACTTCCTTCAGCCAGAATTCACACTTAGAAAACTTTGCATAGAGGTGCTGAGTCCTCAAAATCTCCAACACCAATCGCAAATGCTGAGCGTGTTCCTCTTCATCACGAGAGTAGACCAGAATATCGTCGATAAAAACGACTACACAATTATCAAGATGCTCAATAAATATTTTATTCATCAATTGCATAAATATCGTCGGTGCGTTGGTTAACCCAAAAGGCATGACCACAAACTCATAGTGTCCATACCTCGTACGGAAAGCAGTTTTAGGAACGTCGGATTCCTTAATGCGAAGTTGATAGTAACCGGACCTCAAATCAATCTTCGAGAACACCGCGGATCCCTGCAATTGATCAAACAAATCATCGATATGCGGCAAAGGGTATTTATTCTTAATGGTCACTTTGTTCAGTTCCCGATAATCAATACACAAACGTAGTGAGCAATCTTTCTTCCTTACGAACAAGACCGGTGCACCCCTTGGCGAGGCACTGGGTCTAATATACCCTTTATCCAACAATTCTCCTAGTTGTTTCTTCAACTCTTGCATTTCTGAAGGTGCCATACGATATGGTGCCTTAGAAATCGGGGTTGCTCCCGGCTCCAAATCAATTGTAAATTCAACTTCCCGCCCCGGTGGTAGTCCCGGTAATTCATCTGGGAAAACATCCGGAAAATCACTTACAACAGGAATCGAGGGAATTTCCACTTTCCCATCTTCGACTTTCATGGCATAGCACCAATACCCAACACAACCCTTTCTAATAAGTTCTGTCACGTTCAAGGCACTAATCAAAAATTTCTGACATCCCCTCTTGTACCCCACAAAATGATGTTCGGTACCGTCTTTGGCTAACATTGATATGATCTTCGTGCGATAATTCATTACCGCACCGTGTCTATCGATCCAATCGTCACCGAGGATTAGATCTTCATCAACAATGTCTACGACTATCAAATTCGAAAACCACACTCTCTCCGCGATTAACACCGGACAATCTCTAACTTCCTTGCCCCCATGATTCTATCACCACTGGGCAACTTAACCACAAAGGACTCACAAGGGGACAAGCCCTCAATATTCAGTCGACGTACACAATCCAAAGAGATGAACGAATGAGAAGCACCGGAATCAAAAAGCTCTCTAACTGGATGAGACAAAAGAGAAATGATACCTGTCGCCACGGTAGCCTCTGGATCTCCAGCTTTCCTCATCTCATAGACACGAGGTTGCACCGAACCAGCACTGGGAGCTCCCCCTCTAACAGACTGACCACGGCCTCTGCCTCGACCGTAACTCTGGGATGGCTGACCCGTAGATGACTTCTGATTAACACTCGGTTCTCCAGGCGTAGGGGCTGATGCCTGAGTTCCAAGTGGATTTTCTTCTTCCGTATAGTACATGGCTCTATGGCCTTCCTGGCCGCAATTAAAACACTTCAATGGGGGTAGACCACAATCACGATTAAGATGGCCCTGTTGGCCACAATTAAAACATGTCACAACCCAGTTGGACACACTAGCACCAGCTCTGAAATTTTGTTTACCTCCCGATGCACGGGAAGACCTATTGTTTTTATAGCTTGCCGACTGCGATCCCCGCTGGTTGCCACCTCTACCGCTAGAAAACTTTCCAGTGGTCTTCTGCTTCTTACTCTCACTTGTCGTTTCGGTAGTAGCGAAGGACATATCATAGGCTAGTGACCTATCTTGATACTCCTTCTACGTGGTGCAAGCGAAGCCCGACATATAGTGCCGAACTTTTGGCTTCATTCGCATGTCAAAGTGACGGATTCTATCTCTCTCTTCCTTCACTTGATTTTTCACATGGTTGAGTTGACGGTTGTATTCAATGATTTCCTGAGATACAGGGACATCCTGGGGCTTAGCTTCGTAAAAGGCTCGAATCCTGGCCTCCTGAACAGGCCACGGGCAGAACTCGGCCTCCATCAATTCCTTAAACTCGTCCCATGAATCCTCACGATCCTGAGGTGCAACAGCTTGCCACCAGCTAGCCGCATTCCTTGATAGGAAGTACTGGGCAACTGGCACCTTACGTGCCTCTGGACAATTCACGGCCATGAAAACTTTATTCATCTCATTAATCCAATCTTCCCAGCCGATCGGATCATTTGCACCAATAAATTGGGGAGGGCGCATACGAATAACATCTTGTAACCACTTCTCAGCCCCAGTGTCGGTAACAGGAGGTGGTTGGTTAAGCTGTACCGCCTGGGTTAAAAGAGCCATTTGGTTCGCCACTTGCTGCAGTATGGTGGCAACACCCACATCCGGTTGGCTCCCTGAAGAAGTTCCCAGACTGGCTGACGGCTCCTGATGACTACCGGTGCTAGGTTGAATAGAGTCCGACAAGCTAGGCATAGCTGAGCCTTCTACCGAGGTGAGGGACATGGCCGCTCCACCGGCTGCGCCACGACCACGGCCACGTCCACGTCCTCTACCAGTTGAAATTCTAAAGAAAAATGGGAGTAAAATCTTAAGCATAGCTCGAAGCAATCCCATCTAGAATATGGACTTCTCATGTCCCATAATCGAATGATAACGAGTGAATAAAGAGGGTAAATAAGATTGGGAACTTACGAGTACCGGTCGTACGAGATGACGGCAGCGCGATGATACTGTGTTCTTGGAATAGCACATTTAGACCCAGCAATCCGACAGCCTAGGTATCCATAAACCTAAGCTCCGATACCAAATTCTGTAACACCCCCGAGATATTCGTAGAATATCACAGCGCCGTAAATCCCGACCTGGGACCCACTAGGCTTATCTCACTCACAACGTATTAAATTTGATAAAATCCACTTGGGAATCAATAAATTTGATACAAACGAGGAAGTTCAACCACGGACAAACAATACCATGAAGAAATACGAGAAGATGTACGACAATGGAAAAGGACTTTCCTAAGGTACTCGAGTACCATTTATTATTACAAGGATAAAATGGACCGAAGAGAACAACGACCAAACAAAATAGAACACAACTAGCCACAGTATCACGCCTCGCCATCCTCATCGTATCATCCCGGTGCTCGCTCGTATGGTTCCTTAGGACCTGAAAAACACAAAAGTAATTTTCCCCATACGAGAGGGGTTAGGGCAAGTATTACAAGTGAAATGTCAAGTCTTATACATAAAAGCATATGCACCAATTCAAAGCCATGATAATGATTTTCCGGAAAATACAATTATCCAAACATATTTAGAAATGATGATATCTCTTGATTAACCGTGGATTCGACAATGCGCGAATCCCTCCTCGACCCCGTCGGATCATCTCGGAGTGGCCAACCCAAATGTTTACGGAACCGACATAAGCGGAACCCTCCTCGACCCCGTCGGGTCCTCTCGGAGTGAACGAAAGCAACTCTCACAATCACATGCATTACTTTTGACATTTAAGAACATAACTTTCACAAGAATCACTTGCCTGGAATCGAGAGGAAAAGAGTACGAACGACAAGGTACCAAAATTGAAGGATTCGACAACTCCGAACCTAGATAAGTTCATAATTCAATTATCAAAACCCCATCGGTATGAAAACAAGTTGGAATCACTCGAATTTACTACCCCGATACATGTGTTCAGGAAATAACTCTCTTAGATAGTGAATCGCAAGTCAAATATCCCAAATACTCAAGAACTTCGGAAATATACCAATAAATCCGTAGGAAAACATGTATCCAAGGTAGATAACTCGTAATCGATATACTGTAACATAACAACAAGCTGGACTGAAGAAATCGGATGGAAAATCCCCAAATCCAGAAAATCTAGGGTTGTGAGAAGTTTACCTTGATTTGGAGCGGTGGAGAGGATTAAACGTTGATAAATCCGAACTAGAAACTCAAAGATGTTGCTAGATAATTGTAGCTCGAAGAACTCCTCACAAATCGCCCGGAATCGCCTGAAATCGTCCAAGGAGGTGAAGGAAGGAGGAAATGACGATTTGGGAACGGAGATGTCCTATTTATACTAAATAGGGACTAGCGTGCGCTAGCCATGAAAAATAGCGCGCACTACCGGACTCACCATGCAGTCCAGTAGCCTCTGCCAGCTTCATTAGCGTACGCTAACACCTGCTACTAGCGTGCGCTATTGACAATAATTAGCGTGCGCTAATTATTTCTAATAGCGTGCGCTACCTGGTAGTCAGTGCCCAGTCCAGAACCTACTGTCCCCAGCTCTGCTCTCTTTAGCGCACGTTACTCTAGTAACGTAGCGTGCGCTACCACTAAAATCTAGCGTACGCTACCAGTCACACCTAGCGTACGCTAGGAATTCTTTTTTCCAGTCCAGTAGCTACTGGACTGTCTGCCTCCAATACATTGGTAGCGTGCGCTAATTATAACGGATAGCGTGCGCTACCCTCACAAAATTAGCGTGCGCTACAAGGTGTGCGTAGCGTGCGCTACCCTTTACATGAAGGTAGTATAATCGCATCAAGGATCCGAAAACAGCGACAATCCGAACAAGAAAAGGGGTAAATCCAATTGACAAGAGTTCCAAGATCAATATAAGCTTACCAAACACTTACACGAGCGTAAAAATTACAAAGCACAAGAGTAGAAGATTTACAAAAAGTACGGGTATTACAGGGTCAACAAATCTGTTCGTTTTTATAACACGTTATCAGCACGATACTCTAACAGTAGAATATTTTTTTCCATCTGGTATTCGAAATTCGCAAAAAAAAAACTACGAGCAGATTTTCTGCACTATGAGGCCGCGCGAAAATTACGTTTTCTGCTTCGTTAACCGTCGGATCAGCTTGAAATTTTGACAGCAATTTCCCAACATATATATATATATATATTCAACAGTTGATATCGGATTATGTATAATATTACTTACTGAATCTGTCGCCGAACTGAAGCAGATTTTTACGTGGAAATTTGAAGATCCGGCCTCATCCAACACCGAGATGCTGCACCGCCGCGCCCAAATCCTTTTTCGGCCAATTATCGAGCCCAGTGGCCCTTTTTTCGGGCATTTCTCAACTCTCCATCTTTTTCTAAGTAATGGTTCATTTGTTCATTGATTTGTACACTTATGAATCTAACCATATTTATGTTTTACGTGCATATAGGAATATATGTTGCCCATGATAATGTGTATGCTATGGAGAGAAGCCATATTTTAGTATCCCGGTCAAGGATCAAAGATATGTATGTATTTATGGATAAGTAAGCGTACCAAAGCATTTAATTTTTTATATATTGAAATTGATGCATATCATATTCTAATTTGTGAATATGCTTTGATTTTGTGAATTATGAAAAATATATTTTATTGCAAGATGTATTTCATATATCATGTTATATTGATGTAATAATCGTATTTGTTACGATATATATATATATATATATATATATATATATATATAATATTTATGATTATATACTGTTGCTCCCGAAGTAGCACGATTGATATATGGTTACGATTTATGATAATCATAAATATTACATATTGTTGCTTCCGAAGTAGCAAGATTGATATTCCTTAAGAATATAACATGCTCTTAAGAGCAAATTAATTCTATGGGAAATATATTGATATTTATCCATGATCTTTTGTGCAAAATGGCACAAATGATGGATAAAAATAAAAATTGAGTTCACTATGTGATAGTTCTCACGAGAACTACATTATTATCATCTTGATATGGTAAATGTCGTTTCAAATTGAAACTCTCAAATAATCTTAAGAATTATTTCACATAGTTGCTCCCGAATGAGCAATTAATATTCTTGATGAATATTAATATTATAGATTATTGTTTATCGTTGCTCACGAGTAGCACACTTAATGTTTATGGAGCACATATTAAATGTTCTTTATAAATTTGAAATTATTGTTGCTCCTGGTGTAGCACAATTTGATATTCTTAATGGATATTACATGCTCTGGAAAGAGCGATTCATATTTTGAATAATATATGAAATAATGTCGAAAGTTATCGACTATTCACGCAGATGAACTTAAAGTTCAAGAAATATTACTGCTAAACGAGTGATTGTATTTTATATACCTGTTGTATATGCACCACAAGAGAATTAGAGTTCTTTGTGAACTATCATCCAAATCCGCAGAATACAAATAAATGGATCACATCACGTTATCCCCACGAATATAGTACGAACAATCTTGGAGGCGAATATCTATATGAAAGTCCGTGACGGACTTAAGATTCCTAAGATAATAGGAACATTAAATTCGCAACATATATTATTTCAGTTAGAAATATCTCAAAATAGCCTGGTGGAACAACCGACTAAACGAATTATAATATCTGCAGGTAATTTTTTTTGTTTCACTGTTGTGTTGTACGTATTCATTTGGAATTGTACAAGAGTTCTTGTATTTGACTAATATAATGTATATTGTATTGGGATATTTCGGAATTGAAATATTTATACTTGTCGTCGGTATTGTGTTGCCGAACGGATGTTGCTTGGTGAGTTTGGAGATTGATTTTGGCTAAGTATATTAGACCTAACGTACGCTAAATGCATAGCATTATAAGGGTCGCAGGTGTAATATCCGGATTTAATACTGTGTATTTCATCTGTATTTGAACGCTGTATTATTCGGAATTGTGATCTTGATAATTTGAGTATGATATTTCTCACATTGGTATCTTTGTACATAAGTATAACATGCAAAATTTCTCATGCAAACTCGTGATAGCGCATGCTAAGAATGTAACTTAACGTGCGTTTTCGGGCTACAACTAGCGCACGCTACGAATGAAGAATTGCGTGCACTAGGCCATCAATTATTAAGCTAGGCGGCTAGCACATGCGCCAGCCAGACGTAGAACCGGATAAGATTCCCGCGGACGAACCTGGACAGTTTTAGAGTCAACTCTTATTAGCGCGCGCGCTAAGGATGTATGATAGCGTGCGCTAATTAGCTAATGTGCAGAAAGTTTATATATGGGTCAGCACTTCACTTCTTCTTGTTCTCTTCACTCGTCCTCATTACATGATAGTCCAGAGAGCCCATTATCCTCCTTAAACACACTTAGAACACATCTACTTGATCATTGGAGATTGGATATTACTTGTGATTGATCATTGAAGTGGAGTAGCACCTTGGATTGGCATACAACCAACCGCAGTCGGATTCTACCATTTTGGCTCAGTGATTTCGTCATATTAAGGTATGTTATACTACTTCCAACCTTGAATTCGTGTTCTTAAGGATATGAGGATTATGCTATCAACATATTAAGTTTCTTTGGTGAATTATCCAAACCACATCATGTTTAGGGGATTGAGATGATTATGCTTTAAGTACTTTGGTTAAGAACATTATGATTTGAATCTTGTTATGATGAACAAGTAGAGGAAGTTTCTGACTTTGGTAATCCGAATTTAGAAGGTGCGTTCATAGTAATCACGGACTTGACTTTAACATCATTATTTTTAGACGAATCTAAGAGATTGATCATGGAAGGATTTATCTTGTAAAGATGGAGTGTTAATCAAACTACAAGATGATAGTTTTGATTGATATAAAAGTATTGATATCGACCGTTAGGCCTTCGGAATTACGCATGAGGAATTGTAATCGAAATGAATATGGTTTTATGATGATATAGGTATTCTAGAATTGGAAGTTGTTGTTATCCGTAAGATCATTCATAAACCGTATGAGCATGATATTCATGGAGATTACGTGAATTAACACTGAAGATTTCATTGGTTTGATCACGATTAGATCAGTCTACTGCCCAGTAGTGAACTGCCATGCACCTTTAGTGCACGCTAAACTTTGTAGATTAATGTGCGCTATCGAGAACAGTTAACGTACGCTACGATTGGAAACGTAACGTGCGCTATTTCATCAGACGAGTCAGTCGGCTGATCAGAGAGGACTGTCAATACATAGTTAGCATACGCTAGGCTTTATTGTTTACGTGCGCTAACGAGTGGACTTAGCGCGCGCTACGTAGAATACTTAGCGTACGCTAAGCAGTTCAGGCAGATTGCATTTTATGAATTTTCGGTCGTAATTTGGATTGTTAGACATTCGTACGACATGAGATGAATTCTATATTATTTCTTTTGTTAAGGTTCGAGCTTGTTACGTGATTGATCGAAGGGGTGACCTTCGATTGTTTCGTTTTTCGTGGAAGTATTGTTCTTGTCTTCGAATCAAGGCAAGTACCTTAATTGTTTTATTTATTGATGTTATACATATTGTTGTACATGTATGTCGTTGTTGTATGTCCACCACGTGTTGGTCCAACGGGATCATCTTGGGATCTATGCTAGCGTGCGCTGGATCATTGGACGGGTTTTTCCACCACGTGTTGGTCCGACGGGATCATCTTGGGGTCTAGGCAGTGAACGCTGGATCATTGGAATTACCATTTGTATGTTGTGATATCATGTTGTTAATATCAGTTGTGTATGTTATTTATGAGTTTCTCGTAGGAGAAGACTCGTTGGTATTTTTTGTCATTTACATTATTATTATTCTTCGTGAGATGTTGAATAATATGTTGTGGTACTTGTACTAGCATCGTTGTGCTAACCCCTTCGGGGGTGAACATTTTGTTTATGTTCAGGATCCAGGAGAGCGGGGAAACAACCACTGGAGCTGCACGACGACGAGGGTGCAGAGTGATGTTCCGGTCGGGTTTAATTGTCTGTTGTTTGTTGGTCATTTCAATAAGTACTCGAGTACGTAGTCGTTTATGCTGATTTTGGATTTGGTGATGTAATAATACTTTTCCGTTGAACTTTCGTATTTTCAGTATTGGTCAAAACTGTTGTATCTTATTTCCGTTATTTCCATAAGTTGGTATCTGTCATTGTCGTTTCATTTATTCAGCCTTGTAAATTCTTACGTAAAGGATTTACGGCACTGTACTATTCCTGAATATATCGGGGGTGTTACAGAATATGGTATTGGAGCTAAGATTATGGATATCTTGGCCATTGGGTTAACATAGGGGTCATATATGTCTTTTGAGGTAACCGGCCGCGAATAACATCACTGTACTGCCTACGTCTTCGTGCGGGCGGTGGTTGTAAGTTCCTAAACTCTATCTCGTCCTTTACATGTTATATTTATTTGTACTTGAGCATTTTAATGGTATTGTTTCCTCTATATTGAGTATTTATGCTTACAGATTGGACAGAATTTAAATTGATGATGGAAGCTCAGTACTTCCCTCGTCCTGTGAGGGAAGCCAAAGTTCGGGAGTTTTTCTCCGCTCAGCCGACAGACGAACCTGTATCCCAGACGATTAAGACGTTTAATCAGCAGCTGGCATTTGTTCGACATCTGGTCAGAATAGATGCAGAAATGATGATCCATTTCGATATGAGGATGAAACCAGAAATCCAGAGGTACATGTCCGGTTTTGAATGTACCACTCTCCGCCAATACCAGGATAAAGCATTAGCGTACGAAATCAAGGAAGCAACAATGGATAAGTCTACGGAATCCAAGAAGCAGAAAGTCTCTGGTACATTTACAGAGCATAAGAACAGCGGGCCTCACAAAGCCTATTCATTCTTTCAATCGTTCAAGAAACCTCCACACCCATCCAAGAGCGGAAAGAACTCTGGAGCAGTATCAGTCAAGACAGATGTGACAAGGAGATGCTTTAACTGTGGCCAAACAGGACATTATCGACGATATTGCTCATTCCCTACCGTGACTTGTTTTGACTTTGTTCGAGAGGGACATCATGCGGTGTTCTGTGAGGAGGCTACGAAAGATTTTAAAGCCCGTACATCATAGCCAGCCCAGAAAGAATCGAGTATTCAACAGACGCAACAGAGTATACAGATGCATTAGAATGTTGGCTGCGGACGAGGCAGAGGACAGGTTGACCGAAAGGGGACATCGAGTGCCGGATCTGTTCCCTCACATCTGTACGAGATGAGGAGAACGGACGATCAGGATGCTGCTATCGCATTAGGTACCGTTCAGATCCTTTCCCAGCCAGTTAGCGTTTTATTCGATAGAGGAGCTACACATTCATTTATATCCTTATCTTGTGTAAATTGTTTGAATATTTCTGGTTTTCATAACTGTGAACCTTATGTTGTTGGTTTACTTAGTGGAGAGAGAATTGTTGGAAATTTAGAAGAGATTTCCTTGTATCATTTGGAGACAGGGAATAGCTCTCAAATCTGATCGTGATAGAAATGCAAGGAGACGACCTGATACTCGGAGACGATTGGCTTAATCAATATGGAGCTATTGTAAACTACCGAAGGAGGAATATCTCACTAATCGCTGACGATGGCTCCGAAATACTGTTTGAGGGATGGAAACCAGGAAGCTCAGGAAAGTTGATCAAGGCGATGAAAGCTGTCAAATTGTTGAAACATGGCTGTACTGGATACTGGTGCTATGCAATGAAGAAAGAAGACGAAATTGTGGAACTTTCATCCATTTCTGTTATGAACGAATTTCTAGATGTATTTCCTAACGAGTTACCTGGACTACCTCCACGACGGGATGTAGAATTCACCATTGAGCTGGAACCCGGAGCTACACCAATTTCTAAGGCGCCGTATCGTATGGCACCTACTGAGATGTACGAACTGAAAAAGCAACTGGAGGAGTTATTGGACAAAGGCTATATCCAGCCAAGTGTTTCGCCCTGGGGAGCGCCAGTTCTTTTCATTCGGAAGAAGGATGGATCGCTTCGACTGTGTATTAACTATCGAGAGATGAACAAATTGACAATTAAGAACAAGTATCCGTTTCCACGGATTGATGATTTGTTTGATCAGTTGCAAGGAGCAACCGTATTTTCTAAAATCGATCTGAGATCAGGATATCATCAGCTGAGGATTAAGGAATCTGATGTTCCGAAATCAGCATTCAGAACCTGCTACGGACACTATGAGTTTGTAGTGATGCCGTTTGTCTCACTAATGCACCTGCTGTATTCATGCAATTGATGAACCGAGTGTTCATCGAATATTTGGATAAATTTGTGGTCGTGTTCATTAATGACATTCTGGTGTATTCTAAGAGCCCGGAAGAGCATGCACAGCATTTGCAGATTGTATTAGAACTTTTGAGAAGTGAGCAACTCTACGCCAAACTCTCCAAGCATGAATTCTGGCTAAAGGAAGTAATGTTCCTCGGCCATGTGGTATCAGCTGAAGGAGTCCGAGTAGATCCTCAGAAGATCGAAGCAATTATGGATTGGAAACCTCCAAAGAACGTGAAAGAAGTCCAGAATTTCTTAGGACTTGCTGGGTATTATCATCAGTTCGTGGAAGGGTTTTCCAAAATTTCCCGCCCACTTACTTGACTCCTGTAGAAAACTCAAAAGTTTGAGCGGAACGAGTTGTGCCAGAATAGCTTTTATGAATTGAAGAAGAGATTGGAGACAGCACCGATTTTAACACTTCCACAGGGAACTGGAGGATTTATAGTTTACAGTGATGCTTCAAACCAAGGACTCGGATGCGTATTGATGAAGAATGATAAGGTGATCACTTATGAGTCACGCCCGCTGAAACTTTATGAAGTGAATTACCCAATGCATGATTTGGAGCTAGCAGCAGTAGTTTTTGCTTTGAAAATCTGGAGACATTATCTGTATGGGACTCACTGTCAGATCTTTATGGATCACAAGAGTCTCAAATACATCTTCAGTTAGAAAGAGTTGAACATGCGGCAAAGAAGATGGTTAGAGCTGATTAAGGACTACGACTTGGAAATTTCGTATCATCCAGGCAAAGCGAATGTAGTGGCAGATGCACTTAGCCGCAAGCCTATTTCTATCCAGATGCTGGAGACTCTGACCTCCCAGCTCCGCATTCAACGAGAGATGATTCGAGAAGGAATTGAAGTGTGGTTACAAAGAGTCCAAGGACAACTGTGCGTGATAGAAATAACTTCATCATTAACCGAAGAAATCAAATCTAAGCAGACAGAAGTCCCTCTGATGATTCGGTTATGTGATGAAGTGATCAAGGGGAAAGCCCCTGGATTCGTAATTCATGATGATGGATTTTTGAGATTTCAGAACCGACTCTGTGTTCCCGATGTCGATATTCTGAAACAGACAATTATGAAGGAAGCTCATAGCTCGCCCTATTCTATCCACCCAGGCACCAGTAAGATGTACAAAGATTTGAAGCAGAATTTCTGGTGGGGTAACATGAAGAAAGATGTAGCGGACTATGTTTCGAAATGTTTGACTTGTCAACAGGTTAAGAGCGAGCATCAATGACCTGCTGGGATCTTGAAGCCACTCCCGATTCCTGAATGGAAGTGGGAGGACATATCGATGGACTTTATTACTAGTATGCCGAGAACCAAGACAAGAGTGAACATGATTTAGGTGATAGTTGATCGTTTAATCAAATCAGCTCATTTTCTAGGCATTAAGGACACGTGGGGACCATAGAGGTTGGCACGAGTATTTATTTCAGAGATAGTCAGATTGCATGGTACGCCGAAGACCATTATTTCTGATCGAGACGGCCGTTTTGTGTCTCACTTTTGGAAAGCAGTTCATAAGGCCTTGGGGACCGAATTGAACATCAGCACGGCTTATCACCCGCAGACTGATGGACAATCCGAGAGGACCATCCAAACAGTGGAAGACATGCTAAGGGCCTGTGCCCTAGATTGGTCAAATGATTGGGAAGTTCATCTACCGTTGATTGAATTTACCTACAATAATAGTTCGCATGCTTCCATTAAGATGGCACCATTTGAGGCACTATACGGGAGGAGATGCAGATCGCCCCTGTGTTGGGACGATTCATCAGACTTGATCGGGATAGAACCAAAGTTGATCGTACAGACACGAGAGAAGATAGCCTTGATTCGTGAAAGGCTGTTGACCGCCCAGAGTCGCCAGAGATCTTACGCAGACATACACCGTCGCCCATTGGAGTTCAGTACCGGAGACCACGTACTTTTAAAGGTTTCTCCTACTCGGGGAATCTTTCATTTTGGAAGGAAGGAAAAGCTGAGTCCGAGATATATCGGACCATTGGAGATCCTTGAGAGAGTTAGAGAGTTGGCATACATATTGGCATTGTCGCCGTCGTTGAGCTATGTTCATAACGTGTTCCACATATCCCAGTTATGGAGATATATACCGGATCCTAGTCATGTCATTGGTTTCGGCGAGATCGAAGTCGCTCAGGATGGGACGTTTGAAGAAAGACCAGTCAGGATACTCGAGAGTCGAGTTAAACAATTGAGGAACAAACCAATCGCTTTGGTCAAAGTTCAGTGGTCACGCCATGAGGCGGAAGAAGCCACTTGGGAAACAGAGGATAGCATGAAGTCCAGATATCCAGAGTTATTTTCGTCTTGAGTTTCGGGACGAAACTCCTTTTTAGTAGGAGAGTATGTAATATCCGGATTTATTACTGTGTATTTCATCTGTATTTGAACCCTGTATTATTCGGAATTGTGATCTTGATAATTGGAGTATGATATTTCTCACATTGGTATCTTTGTACATAAGTATAACAACATGCAAAATTTCTCATGCAAACTCGTGATAGCGCACGCTAAGAATGTAACTTAACGTGCATTATCGGGCTACATCTAGCGCACGCTACGAATGGAGAATTGCATGCGTTAGGTCATCAATTATTAAGCTAGGCGGCTAGCACATGCGCCAGCCAGACGTAGGACCGGACAAGATTCCCGCAGACGAACCTGGACAGTTTTGGAGTCAACTCTTATTAGCGCGCGCTAAGGATGTATGATAGCGTGCGCTAATCAGCTAATGTGCAGAAAGTTTATATATGGGTCAGCACTTCACTTCTTCTTGTTCCCTTCACTCGTCCTCATTACTTGATAGTCCAGAGAGCCCATTATCCTCCTTAAACACACTTAGAACACATCTACTTGATCATTGGAGGTTGGATATTACTTGTGATTGATCATTGAAGTGGAGTAGCACATTGGATTGGCATACAACCAACCGGAGTCGGATTCTACCATTTTGGCTCAGTGATTTCGTCATATTAAGGTATGTTATAATACTTCCAACCTTGAATTTGTGTTCTTAAGGATATGAGGATTATGCTATCAACATATTAAGTTTCTTTGGTGAATTATCCAAACCACATCATGTTTAGGGGATTGAGATGATTATGCTTTAAGTACTTTGGTTAAGAACATTATGATTTGAATCTTGTTACGATGAACAAGTAGAGGAAGTTTCTGACTTTGGTAATCCGAATTTAGAAGGTGCTTCATAGTAATCACGGACTTGACTTTAACATCATTATTGTTAGACGAATCTAAGAGATTAATCATGGAAGGATTTATCTTATAAAGATGGAGTGTTAAAGTACAAGATGATAGTTTTGATTGATATAAAAGTATTGATATCGACCGTTAAGCCTTCCGAATTACCCATGAAGAATTGTAATCGAAATGGAATATGGTTTTATGATGATATACGTATTCTCGAATTGGAAGTTGTTGTTATCCATAAGATCATTCATAAACCGTATGAGCATGATATTCATGGAGATAACATGAATTAACACTGAAGATTTCATTGGTTTGATCACGATTAGATCAGTCTACTGCCCAGTAGTGAACTGCCATGCACATTTAGCGCACGCTAAACTTTGTAGATTAACGTGCGCTATCGAGCACAGTTAACGTACGCTATGATTAGAAACGTAACATGCGCTATTTCATCAGATGAGTCAGTCGGCTGATCAGAGAGGACTGTCAATACATAGTTAGCATACGCTAGGATTTATTATTTATGTGCGCGAATGAGCGGACTTAGCGCGCGCTACGTCGAATACTTAGCGTACGCTAAGCAGTTCAGGCAGATTGCATTTTATGAATTTTCGGCCGTAAATTGGATTGTTAGACATTCGTACGACTTGAGATGAATTATATATTATTTCTTTTGTTAAGGTTCGAGCTTGTTACGTGATTGATCGAAGGGGCGACCTTCGAGTGTTTCGTTTTTCGTGGAAGTATTGTTCTTGTCTTCGAATCGAGGCAAGTACCTTAATTGTTTTATTTATTGATATTATACATATTGTTGTACATGTATGTCGTTGTTGTATGTCCACCACGTGTTGGTCCGACGGGATCATCTTGGGATCTATGCTAGCGTGCGCTGGATCATTGGATGGGTTTTTCCACCACGTGTTGGTCCGACGGGATCATCTTGGGGTCTAGGCAGTGAACGTTGGATCATTGGAATTACCATTTGTATATTGTGATATCATGTTGTGAATATCAGTTGTGTATGTTATTTATGAGTTTCTCGTAGGAGAAGACTCGTTGGTATTTTTTGTCATTTACATTATTATTATTATTCGTGAGATGTTGAATAATATGTTGTGGTACTTGTACTAGCATCGTTGTGCTAACCCCTTCGGGGGTGAACATTTTGTTTATGTGCAGGATCCAGGAGAGCGGGGAAACAACCACTGGAGCTGCACGACGACGAGGGTGCAGAGTGATGTTCCGGTCGGGTTTAATTGTCTGTTGTTTGTTGGTCATTTCAATAAGTACTCGAGTACGTAGTCGTTTATGATGATTTTGGATTTGGTGATGTAATAATACTTTTCCGTTGAACTTTCTTATTTTCAGTATTGGTCAAAAATGTTGTATCTTATTTCCGTTATTTCCATAAGTTGGTATCTGTCATTGTCGTTTCATTTATTCAGCCTTGTAAATTCTTACGTAAAGGATTTACGGCGCTGTAATATTCCTGAATATATCGGGGGTGTTACAGCAGGTTACGTACGTTAAACCATGTTGGTTACGTACGTAACATAGGGTATCTGATCGCATCTGACTTTCGACGTGTGGGGCTGAACGTGATTGGATAATGTTGGACTTTCGAGGTAGCCAAGTCAACGAGCATTACATACGTAATGTTTATGCTAAGAACGTACGTAATGCATGGTTCGTTTTGAGACAGTGAGTTCTGGCAGAACTTAGCGTACGCTACGTAGAGGCGATAATGTACGTTATATGCATAACGTACGTTAAGGTGGTGATATAGCGGCCGTAATGCATTGTGCAGATTATAAAGACATGATTCGCCTTTCATTTTCTCACGACCCATTTTCGATTTCTTCCTCTAAAATCATCCCTTTGCATTCCTTAGTGTATTCCGGCCTCTTCTATCGTGATTTAGAGCTTCATAACTTGGATTGGAGCTTGGGAGCTTGAAGTTTGGAGTGTTCTTGATGGTTTGAGGTTGTTCTTCACTTCTTCAAGAGGTATGTCATTAATCTGATGTTGAACTCGAGATTATGATGTTGTTATTGTTGGTTACTTCGTGTTTTGATGATTTATTGGAGGATAGTATGGTTCTTCATAGTTTTGATGAACTTATGACGAAGAACATGTTGATATGGCTTGAGTTAATTGCGTTCTTGATATTTTAAGAATACTTGGAGTTTATAATCATGTCTAGGAAGAGTTATGTTAAGATTTTTAGATGATTAAATAGCCTTGAGATGATTATTGTTGTTGGTTATGTTCTTGAGAGATTATAACCATTTTGATATAGGATTATGATGAGCTATGTAGATGATTACCATAATCTTGAATTGGTTGATTTAATCTTGTTGATTAATCTTAATTCATGATGAATTGGTGGTTGATTATTGTTTAGACATCATGTTAGTAGAGTTGATGATGTTCTTGAGGTGATGGTGATAATATTGCTAATATTATCATTATAGGGCGGTTAGTATGATGTTGTTCTTTATAACCCTTGTTTAATTGTTTTTCACAAGTGTTAAGAACATCGTAATCATGTTGTTTGATCATTGAGATGTTTTGGGGATGTTAGAATTCATAGTTGAGAACTATGATATTCGTTTTTGATGTTTAACCAATTTGTGATTGAATCGGGATTGTCTTTGGTGTTGTTTTTCGTTGATTTTGTGTTATCGAATGAACTGTATTTCATTCAAGGTTGTTCGGGTGCTTGTGACTGTCAGAGGACACCTTTCATCATTTTGTGGGAAGACGTTGACCGTGGAAGGACTTTCATCGCCTTCGGTTTGAGGCAAATTTTATACTTGTACTAGTCAATGAGATAAATGTTATCATATATGTGTATGAATGTGTTGTATCATTTCGAGACATAGTCAATTCATGATCTATTGATGTTAGGGAATTGTTCGATACAAAACCCTTTGGTAATTATGCCAACGTTGTTGATTGATGGTCTTGTTGTTATTGTTGTTCGTTAATGGATGGTTCAAAGTATTGAGATACTTGTTGGATTATGTTGTTGTCGATAGTCGGTTTGCGGCATCGATGTATCGATTGTTATTGTTGACTGATGTTCCATTGAGATATTGTTGTGATCATTGTTATTGATATCGTTGTTTCTCTGTTGATGTTGTATTGGCCGAATTGAAGGTGTTGATGTATTCGATTATTATCTCTGTTCTGGTGGTCAATTAAAGGCACCGGGACATCTATTCAGATTGTTTCATTGTTATCGATTGGCCGTTCTAAGGTAATCGATGTATTGAAATGGGACTGTTGAAGACATTTCTCATCCATTGTATTGTTGTTATAGATTGACCGTTCTAAGGTAATCGATGTATTGAATTGGGACTATCGAAGACATTTCCCATCCGTTGTATCGTTGTTATCAATTGATCGTTATAAGGCAATCGAGGTATTGAATTGGGACTGTCGAGTACATTTCCCATATGTTGAGTCATTGTTATCGATTGACCGTTCTAAGGAAATCGATGTATTGAATTGGGACTGTCGAGGACATTTCCTATCTGTTGAGTCGTTGCTATCGATTGGCCATTCTAAGGAATCGAGGTATTGAATTGGGACTATCGAGGATAGTTCCCATCTGTTGAGTCGTTGTGATCGATTGGCCATTCCAAGGTAGTGAGGTATTTGAATTGGGACCGCCGAGGATGGTGCCCATCCGTAAGTTATTGTTGTCGTGTTAGCCGACTCAAGGCATCACCCTATTATTCTTGTGAATTCGGTAATCTTGGGATCGTTTCCGTTTGTGATTAATTGTGTTTTGGAGGCTAGTCTTGGCTAGTGCTCGATGAGTAAGTTTGGGGCTTGAACCTTCACAGTTGGTTTCCCAACACCTACAGTTCAGTAGGTCACTGTCACTAGGTGATCTCATTATGGGTAAGCTTGTGGCTTGAACCTTCGCGGTTGGTTTCCCAACACCTACAGTTCAGTAGGTCACGGTCATTGGATGGCCTCATTGTGTTACGGCTTGGTTTCGTGGCTTCGTCCCTTATTGTGATACGACTTCGTGCCGTGGCTTCGGCCCTCATTGTGATACGGCTTCGTGTCTTGGCTTCGGCCCTCATTGTGATACGGCTTCGTACTGTGGCTTCGGCTCTCATTGTGATACGGCTTCGGGTCGTGGCTTCGGCCCTCGTTGTGATACGGCTTCGTGCCGTGGCTTCGTCCCTCATGTGATACAGCTTCGGGCTGTTTTGGCTTCGGGCCATTGTGATGATTGGCAGCTTCGCCTGAGTGGTTTCAGACCATTATGATATTTTGCAGCTTCGGCTGAGGGCTTTCAGGCCATTGTGATGTATTGGTATTTCCGTTGGAGCCTTCGTGCATTGTGATTCATATTTATTTCAGCTCTGGTTTGGTTTACCTTCGGGTAATTCATAGTTGTGTTCTATATTGATGATTTTCTGTTGGGCACTTGTGTTCTAACCTATTGAGAAGGTACCGATCGTAGACCATGGGCATAGTGTTTCATGAATGCTTGGTTCTTACCTTGGTTTGTGAGCATCTCGTAATACCATTGTTGTACCATTTATTCTGTCTTTGGATGCATATCATGTCGTACATGTATTTGATATTCATTATCTGGATGACTGACCCCGTGAGGGCGGAACATATTTTCATGTTTTAGGTGTTTGCGAGGAGAGAGTTGAGACACAGGGGCATGACGATGGAGACGAGGCATTCGAGCGATACTAGTCCGAGTTGTGATTGGGATTGTTTAAGCGATTCACGCAATTTCAGTGTTCATGTCGTTCAGATAGTTTGGAGTACTCTATTTTTGTCAGTTGTTGTCATTTTTGTATTATCCGAGCGAGGCTCGAAGATGTTGTATTTTTGTTTAGGACATGTAGGCCCATTCTTGTCATTGAAATTCCATATCGGAATAATATATTGGATACCATAGTAGGGACTGTGATTTCCCCTTTTGGTCAGTTTATTGTGTTTTAGTCGTGTTCGCCTGGTGAATCTCTTGGTGTAGGATCCACGGCACTGTAATAACCCAATGGGATTTGGGGGCGTTACACGAATTCCTTCTGAAGAGGATATATGAATTATCTGATGGAGAAATTTTATCCATTTAGATACTTAGTGGTTATCTTGTAACTTGACGTAGACAAGAACTCATGTAGACCTCAAGAAGATAACAAAGATATACAGGATCAGAAGTTCCTTACATGTGTATTATTGAAGCACTACTGTTATCAAGCTTGATATTGAAGTTAACTTGCTAGCAATATTTAATGTTTCTGCCAGGAAAATTTGTAATGGTGTTAACCATAGTGGTCTATTACATGAAATAAATCGAGATTCGATATTGGTGGCTATTTGGATGTTACTATATGATCTCCATAACATTTCATGTATGACTTGGTATATATTCTCCTATTTTGTCTTGCACATCATGTTTGGATTAGTAAGAGAAAAATATATTTTTTCCACATGAGCTCCAGAAGAGCGGTAGTGATAACCTAGCAGATTCATTCACTAACTATCTCTATGTATGAAAAATATATTCATGATATTGGAATACAAGACTATTATCTTGAGGGGGAGATATAAGATTGTTATCTCTATGTTCATATTATCCCCAATTTTATGAATGAATATTATTAAAATTCATATACCTCTTACAAGATTGTTATCGCTATGTTCATTCATATACCTGGAAGACTATTGTCTTCAGGGGGAGTGTCAACTTCGAAAGAATCTTGTATATTGGATCCTGGAGATAGTCCTTTTTCCTTTGACTAAATTAATCCCTTTAGATTTTTCTATCTAAATTTTCGTTCAGCATGAAAATTAAAGCGTAATGTCCAACGGGGAGTGTTGTAAATATATTATTTTATGGACATCACTTGCAGAATTAGACACTTAATGGGCTAAGATGCCTAGTGGGCTTTTAGGGTTACATCTCTTTTTATTAGTATAAATATATCGCTTTTGATTGTAATCCTGTACTCAGAAACACACAAATTATAGTGAATACTCTCCTGGCTTGGTATGCCCCCAGATGTAGTCATTATTGACGAACTGGGTCAACAAATCTGTTCTTTTAATTTTTATATTTTATAACAATATATATATATATACACACGAGTCAATCAATTGTATTCATAACACTGATAGAGGGGCCATTATATAGGTATTACAATGAGAGTCCTTCCATACATAGGATTCCTATATAAGGTAAGACATCTAATAGGATCCTACTACCTCTAGAAGGATCTAGAACCTTCCATCTATGTATCTACAACCAGTATTAGGTAAGTCACATCACGGGAATAATAATTCCCGGAACACTCCCCCTGTGTCGAGCACTAATACAACGATGGTGCAGAAGATGTTGCCTTCGTAAAAACCTATTCCAAGCCAAAACAAAACCCCATGGGAAAAATAAAGGCTTGATGAGGAAAAGATTGCAACGCACCAACATAACATGTCATGTATAATCCCCTGATGTATACATAATGACTCCCCCTGATTAGTACCTCAAATCATAGGAGTCAGATGCCAAGTTGCCCTCACAACTATACCAAGGAAAAATCCAGTGGGAAAAATACCTCTTGGTCTAAGTTGAACAGAAGTACAACGCATCATTGTATGGATGTTCTCATAGGTCGCCTCGTTAGAAACCTTACCAAGTGAAAACCCAATGGGAAAAAACAAACCTTGGTCTAAGGACAAAAGGAGCGCGACACATCCAAAGTGCAGAGTCGCTAAAAACTTATCAAGTTTTCCAAATTCTTGACCTTCATGCACTAAATCAGTCATAACTTCTTCGATTCAATAGGTATCAACGAGACTATAAGAACCTATGAAAACTAGACACCCATAGCTTTTCATTCACATACAGTACGTAACCTAGATCGACCTGAGTAGATCACAAAGCTCTATCGAAGTTGACTCAGCAAATTACCGGACATATCATGTCATACTTTGCAACAATAGTCATATGTCACTCAGCATGATGGATGTGATCAAATGGTTGGTTTCCTTGGAAAGGAGACACAAACCTTTCCAATGGTACCAATTTCATCATTTTCCAGCAAGTGAGCTACCCTGTAGGTCGTATGGGAGATAGACCAATACATTTAGGGCAAATTTGAGTATCGATATTCAAGTGTCCTTTTATCGAGATAGAGCGAGCTTCAAGCTTCTTGTCAATCAAAGACATTGCGTAAGCGCATCCTAGACCATTATCACAGTGGCTTTACCGGATTATTATGAATGAGTACATCGAGTCAAACATGAGTACATAATACTGTACTTTTCTATTAAGACTGTATCATCACTTAAGTGAGCCAAGTCTTATTATGACTTCGACTAGTCATTGGGAATCATATAGGCATTACTTTATCGTCTCTTAGGGAAACCATCCCTTAGATTGCCTTAAACCGATTGATGAACACGCATCATCAAGTGTCCCGAAGATCCTTTCATTCTTAACTTTGGATTTAGCGGAGTCTCTTAGTCTCACAAGAGTACATCACTATAAACCCTTAGTTTTACAAGCAAAAGCTTCATATCTCTTCCAAATCAAGTATATACTTAGTTTGCATTCCTGACTAAGAAACTTGATTTGAGTCTGATCCACCACGTAATCCTTTTATCACTTATATTAGTTCCCCACTAAGATAACATTTAACCACAAGCTGCATGTCAGTTTTTGGGAAACTATCTAACTGAAAAGATAGTGGATGCTATAACATCCATTACGATAGCACAACTAAGTTTTGTGTCATCGTAGTCGATTCTAGTGCATCCATGAGAAACCTCGCGCCATGAGGTGAGTTTAATTCCTTCTCTCACTCGCTTTAACAAAGTATATGGATAGATCTTATCTTTGGAGTGTCGGCACCACTTCAACAAAGGGCTATCACTTTGTTTATACTGGAGTCGCATATGTTTCCATTTTAGGCCAAGGCTACAATGCTTTAGATTTTCAACGAAGTATGGTTCGATTAAACTCACATTCCATGTCCTCATGAACTGGCTTTATTCATAGAGTACTCTTTATGTATTGGCATTCATTGAGGCGTCCCCCAATGATGACTATAATCCAGAATCACATGAGACGGATGAGTTCATTTGATCATATGATCAGGTTTCATGTACCAAACGCGCATACATTCCTAGCGAAAGTATTTATCGAACCAAGTGGCATCCCAATACTCGATGAGATCCACGGCGTTGTAACACCGTCTACCATAATTTGTCGTGTTACCATATCACCATTTATAGGTGACGAACGTCCATGACCAGACACAATCCTTGCAGACATGGTTGCAGCATGTATTTAATCTCGTCCCTTTAGGGAACTTGGTGAGGCATAGTAGGGACAAACTACGATAATTCCAAATCGTTCTACTCGAACATGATCATTCGCATCTCCCTCTAATGACGGGAAGACTGACTCATCAGAGTGACTTACGAGATCATCTGCCAAGGTATATTTTAAACGGACTATGAGTGAGAAAAGTGTTGTTACCCAAAATATTATCCAGAGATAGTATTGCTGGAATAATCGTGTAACAAACAAATGCGAGAACACTTCCGTGGGAAAGGTAAATAACATAAGATTTGCCGGGGTTGTTAGTCCCGGGCTTGAATGCTCTCGCGAGATAGTATTAATACAAATATTCGGGGATACAAGTATTAATGTAAGAATACAATTACAATGAGTGTAAAGATTCTTGTTATCTTAGCTAGTGAGCGTGTAGATTGCCGGAAGAACCAGATATGATGCTCTGTGAGTTCTTGTAACAACGAAGATGAACTGTGATGGCGGTGAGAGATCGACAGTCTCTCACGGCATGTATTAGCTGTGTGCTCAAGCTCCTGGGCTTATGAATCTCTTTGAATCTGCACTGTGGAGACTTCTTGCCTCTGCTGACCATCTTCTGGATGAGAGGTTCTGAGAGATAAATCCTGAGGTAGATTCCGGAGAGAAGGCAGGGATCTTGATGGTATATATGTTCTTCTGTATTTCCGTGAAAGAATTCGGAACTGAAAGCAGAACGAATTGGGAACCTTCTTCCAGTAGGAGGAGGTTCTCTATTTATAGGACTTGGATACGCCGGGCGATCGCCTTTGCTGTATTATAATAAGCGGGCGATCGTCTTTTAGCACATGGGCTTGTCCCCTTAAAGTCCGAGGGAGTTGCTGGCAGCCAGCTGTGCGGTCCAATGGGGAGCCTGCATGCGGCCTGAGTCACTGTCACGGGCGGTCCCACTTCGTAACTTTCGGCAGCCCTGTCAGTAGGTGAGGTAGGTGACAGGCTGGGGTCAAAGGTCTTATCTATCAGCGCCTTTTGTGGATCTGCAAGTGGGTCACAGTCCAAGATCCAGTCTTCGTAGACTTTGACGGACGATCGTCTCTGTTCGGGGCATAGGTCGGTGGTCCTTAGCCGGGCACTAGAGTCGATCGCCAGATGCCAAAGGGCGATCGCCTTGGGAGTCGATCGCTCGGTACCTGACGGTGGTCTGGTATCTTCGATTAGGCGAGTTAGCCATAGTTTGATTTGTATGGACTCGGTCGCTTGGCCTAGTAGTCGATCGCCTGTCGAGTCGAATAAATCTCGATACAACAATTGCCCCCCAGCTCGCTCCTATGTTGGAAACGTGGAGTGAGGTGGTTCTGCTGGCGATCGCTGAATTTCGACGAGCGACTCTGCGTTTAACTGAACTGGCGATCGTCTTTGAGCTGATTGATTCTGAATTTGGACGACCTGGTAGGTCGCTGAAATGATCGGGAAATGGCAGCGGATGCGGAATAGTCTCTGGGACACGTGTAGGGTTCTTGTTGGGGTAGACCGACGGTCATTTATGACTCCTCGACTGACGCGTCCTTGAAAATACGCGTACGCGGGTTTCAAGGGAGTATTAATTGCGACGTTTGAGATCCGACCCCTGAGTTTCTCCTTAATTGCAAACGAGTCCCTGCCATCTCCTATAAAAAGGCGTAGTGTTGCAGTCTTCATTCTTACGTGCATTTACTGGAGAAAGAAGGACTTGCTGAAGATTTTTCTGAAGATCTTATTGCCGATCGTCAGTCGATTCAATCTTGGGTAAGACGAACGCTCCTTTTCTCCTATTTTCTTCAAAAATGGCTGGAACATCTTCTTCGCATGGAGTGGGAACTTCCTCCGCCGCTGGGATTTCTGATGTCCGGGGAGGATCCACCACTGAATTCCATCTGGAGACGGCCGCTGAGGCTATTCGGGCCGGAATTGACCCTGCGGAGGTCGAGGCGCTGTTCAACGAGGCCGACGTGGCTAAGGAGGCGGCCGTCGAACACAGGCACTCGCAGATGGAGAGAGATCTTGCGGTCAGGGCCTACTGGGAGCGGCACAGTGCCTTTGGCCGGGCTTATGAGGCATTTGCTGAGATTATGGAGGGGTTGGCCGGTCCGTCTCCAAGATTTTATTTCCGGGAGTATTCGATCGGTCACCCTTATCAACCACCCAAGCGATCGCTATTTCAGGCTGCTCAGCGATCTCTGTGGTCGCTTGGCCAAATCAGGAGTTCGGCGACCAGGAAGGATCTGGCCGTCTGGAGGATGAGGTTTCATATCCCTTCAGATGTGGATCTCTTTGTGCCGGCCGAGAATGAGAGAGCCGATCAGCCTCCGGAGGGGATGGTCGCTGTGAACGAAGCGATCATGGAGGCAGGGTTGCGATTTCCCTTGTCGTTCGCCGTCTCCCATCTGTTGGCTCCCTGGAACGTGGCGCCTCTCCAGCTGACGCCAAATGCTTGGCTCCAGATAATATGTACCCTCACCTTGTTCGGCGGTCACCGACTGTACCGCCTTCCTTCGCCGTCGGAGATGAACCACCTATTCAAGCTGACGGTTCAGAAAGGGTCGGTCGGAGGCTATCATATACAAGGCCGATCCGTTCGGGTGATCCTTAGAGTCCCGAACAAGGCGCGGGGCGATCTGGAGAAGTGGTTTTGGGTCGCCGGTGCCTGGAAAGCCTCAGCGAGCGACAATCCCACTGGCGAGCTGGAGATTCCCACTGGTTTTCGGGAGAGAAATCCCGGTAAGGGTTTAGACTCTCCCTTAGTTCGGATATGTTCTGAACTGATCTAATTTGATTTTGTTTTTGCAGGTTTCCACATTCCGGCGATCGAGGAGTTGCCTTTTGATTTCCTAGTCGTCTGGGAGCGGATACGAAGTTTGTCGGACGACGACCTGAACGCTAGCCGGATCAACAAGGAGAGTCGTTGGTTGTCCGCTCGCCTGTTCCATTTTCCGAGACATCTCTCGGTCTCAGGTACGAATTTCTACAATCTCCATTTGCTGGGCGATCGTCATTTTTGAGGAATATGACTAACTGTGGCTTGATTGTTCCCATTTCTAGAGGTTCATTTTCCTCGCTTTGTGGAGCCCCCATCGGAGATTGCTATGTCGAACCCTGGTGTTTTGGGTCGTCTCCGCCAGATGAAGTCATCGCGGGCTCCTCCTGTGGCGTTGCCTATCATTACGGAGGCGGAGCCTCGCGTGGAGCCGATCCTGGCCGAGGAGGATGTTCGGAAGGAGGGGCTTCGGGTAAATCGCAAACTGCAGAGGTCGGGAGAAACTCCAGTTTATGCCCCTGCCAGTGAGGTGCCGATCGCCGCGCCTCCGATCACCGTTGTTCCTCCGGAGAATGAGCCTGCTCCCTCCGCGGCTTTCCTACGGGAGATGGCGATCGCCGAAGCTGAGACCCCTCGCGGGAAGCCATACTTCGGTTGCGATCCTGAGAGAGCCGAGAGGTAGACTTTGCTTGCTGAGTTTGAAATTTGTTATTCGCGTAGGGGTTGCGTTAACTTTTCGTGTTGATGCAGGATCCGTCGCACAGATCCATCTTGCCCGCCGATGGTGTTGGATTTCTTAGCGAGCTGATCTCCTCGCCAGTCCTGTGACATCCCGCAATACGTCAACCAGGCCGTCTCCGCTCTACCGAAGGCCTGGACGCCCGATCTAGATGCGATCGCTCATCAGCGATCTGGAAGTGCAATGCAGGCTGTTCTCGCCCTTTCTCTTCAGACGGCGACCATGGCGGCCCAGGCTGCGCAGGAGTTTGAGGGGCGCCCTTCCACTATTCGCCTGCAGGCGGATCTCGAGGCAGCTCAGAAAGAGAACGCCGAGTTCTCCGACAAGATTGTGGCAATGGAGAAGGATTCTTTGGAGGCAGCTAAACGGGCGAGCCAAGAGCTTGAGCTGGCGAGGAAGGATGCCGAGACGTCTCGGTTGACGGTTGACCGATTCCGGGACCGGATGACAAATGCCGTACGCTCGCAGAAGGCCGCTGATACGGAGACCGATCGACTAAAGGTGACCGTCGCTCGGCTGACTAGCGAGCTAGCGGAGTCGAGGGAGAAGATAGCATCAAGGGAGGCCGAGCTCCAAGGATCGCAACAGGCGATGGCGGAGCTGAAAGGGGAGGTAGAGGCGACCAAGGCCAATCCCTTCCTTAACTTGGAGTTTGTCAGTGAGTTTGCCTATTAAATGGCGTTCGCTGACTCGATCCGAGCTGCTAAGAAGGGAGGGCTGGAGATCGGCCCCCTTGCTGAGAATTTCAAGGCGTATGTACTGAGCATCCTCTCCATCCTACTTTCTCCTTGCCAATTTTGGATCTCTCGGAGCTTGGCGTGGATTTGAGCTGGTATCCGACTCCGGCAAACCTCGTTCATCCTGACGCTCCGGAGGACGGGGAGGCCGCTTCGGAAGTTGGGGAAGGCCGCAGGTCGATCCGGCGGTTGAAGGCGAAGGCCAGGCGGGGGCCTGAGGCTCTTCATTCTTGTTTGCTTTAGCTTTTTGTCTCATAGTTTTGTAGCTTTCTTTTTGTAGTACTTATGCCTTTGGGCGACCATGTATGTACTTCCGAACTTCAATCAATGAAACGACTGTTTGGTTCTTCGATCTATCATTTGAATGATTGCTATTTTTGAGTCTTTTGTTCGACTTTGTACAAATGTGTGAGGAGAGATCGTTGCAAGTGTAGGTCTACGTGAATTGATAAACTCGTATAGATAACTTTTACAACTAAATCGATCGCTGCACAACATCTGAAATCTGAAAAACGGCGATCTCCGTATGTGATTGGATAGGGACGATCGTCGTATAGGTAGTCCGCACTCTTCTCCCTTATTTTTATTCACTTAGTGAGAGTAAGGGGATGAAAATAAATCGTTGAGTGAGCGGTCTTCAAATTTGTCGAATCCTCGAGGACGGTCGTCCATCTTGAGGAACCGTGCACGATCGCGGAGTTCGATGGACCGACTCCATGACCATGTCTTGTGCGCGAGCAACATTGTCTGTCTCGTGACTCATTTTATTGTGAGGGTCCTCCGTTAGGCTGCGCCTCGCCTCGTATTTAAACGAAGGGCGTGCGGTCTTGGTCTGGAGGAGTCCTTGCGCGGGGCAGCGTCGGATGATTCAACTCCACATCCGCGGCTTTTTAGCTCTGCTTCCACCTCGGCCCGCCATGAAGATGGCAACCCTCAACGGTGTACGTTGAGACGGGGGTAGTGGCACGTCGCATTATCCGGGTTCACCATGTTAGATGATGAACCTTTGAGGGCGGGCGATCGCGTCCACTGATTAGTTTTGGAGGGCCCTCAGACTACGCCGGCCTCGTATTTAAACGAAGGGCGGGTGACCTTGGCCCAAAGGGACCTTGCATGGCCGAAGCAGCCGGTTCCATCGACTACCAGGACCATGGCTGTACGTTGTGCGGTGGAGGCGATCTCGTGCCTTAGTCCATCATGTTAGATGGTGAACTGTAGATGGCGGACGAGTCCTTCGGTTTCGGTGATGTAGCTTGATGATGGCGATCGGGATGGAAGACTGGTGATCGTCGTCCGGCTGCCGATCGCATTATTCATAAGTTGATATCGGTCGATCGGGCTGGAGATCGTCACTCGGGCGCCGATCGCGCTCCTCATAGGCTAAGAAGAAACCTTTGCCTGGCCAGAAAGTCTGCGGCCTTAGCTCGGAAGATCGCGTAGGTCGAGGGTTGATCTTTCGTAAGATGCCTGAACATAGGCGAAAGACCATGGAATCCTCCTAGGACCGCGTAGAGGGCGATCTAATCGCTTATGGGCTCGCCGTTGAGGACGATCTCGTCTACCCGGTCGATGTAGTCCGAGTCAGACTCTTCTTCCCCTTGCTTGATCCGCATCATGCGATGTGGACCTGCTGGACGAGCGACCCTGGTGGCGAAGTACGCTATGAAGTCATTCGCCAGTTGGTTAAAGGAGCCGATGGATCGAGGCGGCAATGAGGTGTACCACCTGTGGGCAAGGTCGTCCAGCGTCAGGGGGAACATTCGGCACCTGGTCGCGTCAGATGCCCCACACCAGATCATGTAGATGTTGAACTTGCTCAGGTGTGTCTCGGGGTCTGATCTCCCCTCGTACAGAGGTGTTTGAGGAGGAGCGATCTTGTGCTGCACGGGGGCGAGCTCGATGTGGATCGCGAGCGGCTCGCTCGGCCCGACGATCTTGTTCTTGGCGCCTGCCCCGAATTCCATGAACGCCTTCATGTCGTTGAGCTGGCGTTGCATTGCGGCCATTGCTGCAGCTTGGTCGTTCGTGGATCGGCTTTTGGAGCGGGAGCCGAGGCGATCGTGTACCGATCTCCTGATTCCGCTGTTGCCGACCTCGGCTATTTGGCGAGGGGGAGCCAGATGGCTGGTCGGCCTTCTGGGAGTCGGATATGCCGAACTCCTGGTGACGGACTCGAGCTCCGTCATCTCGTGGCTGGGGCCGGACTGCCCCAGTCGCCAAGATGGGTCGCTGCCCAGGCGATCGAAAACAGAGGTGCCCCGGCTGGCGAGCGCCTCTTCTTGCGGATAGGAGACTCCTGGCGATCGCTTGATCAGCAACGCCTTGTACTTCTGTTTGATCCTCCGGCGGATGGCCGAGGGGGTGATAGCGGGAGGCGCGTCGAGAGCACTCCGTCGCTCCTGTAGGATGGCCATGGCCTCCTCGATCTGTTCCGCGGTTTGGAACTGATCGAGCGAGAGACTTGGGCCGCCCCCCAGGGGCGAGATCGAGCGTCTCGGACCACGGCGACTACCATCCGCCATCGGCTGTGGCTCGGACTGAGACCGAACGAGGCGTCTGGCGGGCTGGCCAGCGGCTTTCTTCGACGAGGAGGCAGAAGTCATGATTCTGAAAGCTTTATCTGAAGAACAGTGAGTGTTTCTTCAGGTATATGCCCCGGAGAACAGTGAGTGTTCTTCGAGACGGTAGGAATAAAAAATAAAGTATAGGTGGCCCTCCTTCTAGCGCCAATTGTTGTTACCCAAAATATTATCCGGAGATAGTATTGCTGGAATAATCGAGTAACAAACAAATGCGAGAACAATTCCGTGGAAAAGGTAAATAACACAAGATTTGCCGGGGTTGTTAGTCCCGTGCTTGAATGCTCTCGCGAGATAGTATTAATACAAATATTCGCGGATACAAGTATTAATGTAAGAATACAATTACAATGAGTGTAAAGATTCTTGTTATCTTAGCTAGTGAGCGTGTAGATTGCTGGAAGAACCAGATATGATGCTCTGTGAGTTCTTGTAACAACGAAGATGAACTGTGACGGCGGTGAGAGATCGACAGTCTCTCACGGCGTGTATTAGCTGTGTGCTCGAGCTCCTGGGCTTCTGAATCTCTTTCAATCTGCACTGTGGAGACTTCTTGCCTCTGCTGACCGTCTTCTGGATGAGAGGTTCTGAGAGAGAAATCCTGAGGTAGATTCCGGAGAGAAGGTTGGGAGCTTGATGGTATATATGTTCTTCTGTATTTCCGTGAATGAATTCAGAACTGAAAGCAGAATGAATTGGGAACCTTCTTCCAGTAGGAGGAGGTTCTCTATTTATAGGACTTGGATACACCGGGCGATCGCCTTTGCTGTATTATAATAAGCGGGCGATCGTCTTTTAACACATGGGCTTGTGCCCATAAAGTCCGCGGGAGTTGCTGGCAGCCAGCTGTGCGGTCTAATGGGGAGCCTGCATGCGTCCTGAGTCGCTGTAACGGGCGGTCCCACTTCGTAACTTTCGGCGGCCCTGTCAGTAGGTGAGGTGGGTGACAGGATGGGGTCAAATGTCTTATCTGTCAGCGCCTTTTGTGGATCTGCACGTGGGTCACAGTCCAAGATCCAGTCTTCGTAGACTTTGACGGACGATCGTCTCTGTTCGGGGCGTAGGTCGGTGGTCCTTAGCCAGGAACTAGAGTCGATCACCAGATGCCAAAGGGCGATCGCCTTGGGAGTCGATCGCTAGGTACCTGACGGTGGTCTGGTATCTTCGATTAGGCGAGTTAGCCATAGTTTGATTGGTGTGGACTCGGTCGCTCGGCCTAGTAGTCGATCGCCTGTCGAGTCGAATAAATCTCGATACAACAAAAAGCACATGTCATACATCATTTATAACCCGTCATAATGTGTTGTGGTAAAGCACTTTGGCACATGAACATGTGGACGATAAAGGTTTTTCATTGTTAACACAATCTAGTTAACAAAATGCATATTGTTACACTTGTAACTAAATATTTGAATGATGATAGGTATAGGTGAATATGACATGTTGACCGATGATATATAGCCGTAGCTACTGGTCTTGAGAATCCAACAAAACCGCCACCATGCACCACCGGGATCGAACATAAAGAAACGATTGAACCGATGATAGGTCGTTGGTTTTATCGAACCTCTATGCTTTCTTGAAGAGTTCACTCCCTTCACCAGCCCCAACACCTCAAAATTTCGTGAGCGTGTATAAACGGGTGTTTAGGATTCCAAAACTATCAACCTTGTGGTCAAAAACCGGTCAAAATGACATCGAACCGGTTGTTCGGACGGCTGGTGGTATATGAAAACTTCATTTAAGTGGTTCACCTCCTTCTAAGTCTCCCAATGGCACCAAAATTTGTGAGAAGGTAGCCTTGGATGTTAGGAAGTACTCGTTAAAATTTCACTTTAAGACTTGTTCTACAAGTGGGTGAACCAACCTTTACAATGACTGGTCCGCAAGTTGGACAACGCTAAACTCAGGTTTCATCAACTTATCAATCATTTTCAAAGGAACAACATAACATATAAATGTTATCACTTGAGTACGGCCATTTATGAACACCATCATAGCGTCATAAACCACCCAGGCTAATACTTATGATCATGTATGTATAAGGACTCGGTGAAAAGGGAGGACTCAGCACCATGCTTATGCGAGTTGTTACATTATTCTCTTTAGCATAGGAGGGTGTCATATCCTAATCGTGCTAAACAATAGGCTTTAATCAATAAACATGGCTAAGAAGGATCATCGGGGGGTCTTTGGCATCACACATGCTTATGAAAGCAACACGCGAATGACATAACTATCATCATTGGTCATGAGCCCTGCTCACGACTCCACCAACATACTTTGGTGTCTTTGATCCAGCTAGCTTCTTTGTTCAAAGAAAAAAATGATGTCCATGGCAATACCGTAGTGTATGGATCATCAAACTGTCCAAACTACGGATTATTAAAGCTTAGATGTGTCAATGTCCCAATACATCTTCTGGTTATAAAAACCGATGCAAGCCGGACCATATTGACTCATGAATATTTTTTTTCTTTTCACATATCCAATACAAGTGATGCATAAGATTTTATTTCTCACAAATCACAATGAGATGCTATTAGTGATACACTTTGGCATATATGTCATCGAGTCATAACATGGTTCAATTGTTACGGAATATTTGTGACTAGAAAACGCGATTGGCATTCAACAACTTGAGCATTGTACTACTCATTGATTGTGATGACCTAGTCATCATAGTCACAATGGATTTATAACACGAAATCCAAAAATATTGCGTTCCTTGGAAATAGCTTAATATGTACTCAGTTTCGCTTGCAAAATTTTACTAACATGAGCATAGCGAACACTCTAACAACATAGAGATTTTATACCAGATACAATCAAAATGATCTATCATATTGAGTGCATAACATGGAAATATTATATGCCTAAGGGGCAAAATCACGACACAAGCATGGTGTAAAACTACCGTGCATACGCCCGACCTTCTTATATGGGTGCGTATTTTGGGCTTCCCCTAGGAAACTGTTTTTCAATATTTAAAAGATGATATTTTAGCATACACTGCATACCAAAAATTGCATCATCTATGCAAAATTTGGCCAAAGAGAGGTTGAAAAATATGTGTCATAAGACCACATGCAAATTCAAGATGGAACCATGTTGGTTGGGATAAAAGTTAGCACAATCGCTGGAAATAAAATTCTGCGCAGCTTGACCTTTGTTTACTAAAACAGCGGTAACTCCCTTGTTAGGAAGTTTATGGACGAACAGTCAGATGTTATGGAAACTAGACTTTCGTATCTTTCTATCCATAGGTTGTGCACCACATGTATCATTAAACTAAGATCACCGTATATATTTTAAGTGGCTACTTTAGGTTCCCAAGTTTAGTGAAAAAACAAGGTTGAGACCATATCCAATGGCATAAGTGTTGATGCAAAAACATGGCAATGATAGCCATAGGTGCGCTTAAACGCAGTAGGTGTTTGATTTCTTATCTCGATTAATGATCCTTTCGGTAACTCCAACTTGGTAAACTTGCCGAGAAAGTAGGAATGTTGGTACAACTAAGGCTGTTTAAAAACCACTGATTCCGTTTGACTTTCAAAGCATAAACAAATACCAAGGAGGATGCGCCTAGTCATGATCAAAAGTGTAGACAAAATCCACCAAAATGCATCAAATCAACCAAGTATTTTAATTCTCAATTTGCAAGTATACGTCATAATAGCCATGTTATGTGGATGCAACGCGGTGCATCATAATTAAGCATTTTGAACCATGAGACATAATGAATATACCATAACCAACTCGTCTTGGCCATCCAATAAGATCGACTAAACATAGTCAAATGTATAAGGCACATGCCTTTACAAATACTTGGAAAAGTATTCGTACCTATAGTCACACGAACTATAATCTAGGTCAACGAATTCATGTACTTAATGTAATATGCCATTGCTTTACATGTTGAAATTCATGAGAATCACTATTACACTCTTTCATATATTATATTGCAAGGATACGGTGCATGTCTACACCCGCATGCAATATTTTATTTTAATAAGATTAAAGATGGAGTTTTACAAGTATGGGATTGGTTCAAGACCAACGTGGTGGTCCCTCAATTCAATGTGACAAAATTATTCACAAATTGATTTTAACAACGACATATTCGTCGCAATCGATGTTTGTGCCATTTGCACGTCACAAATTCGTGACTAATCATGAACAAGTCATAACTTTACTGTTAACAACAATGTTCATTTTATTCAATTATTGGTTTAAAATCAACAAAACGGCAACGTCAAATCGCACCCAAACCGTGGTGTATGCAACAACCACAAATATCGATTTTCAACAATTATCCGTGACCCCCCCAGAACCGTCACACAGTTTACTTCAACATATGAGAGTGATACCACCTTTCGTAGTCTCATCCACCGCAAAGTAGCGTGGGAGATAAAGAACCTAAATGCCCAATTCCCCAAAAAAAATTCTCAAAAGAGAGAAATTGAAAAACGGGAACTTTAATAAAATCTTACGGGTACTTGATTCCGTATTTGCTTTGATCTTTGAACCGGATAATAAATATGGCTTCTCTCCATATGAACAACATATTTCCGTGGGTACTCCGTTCTATATTTACTTTGATCCTTGAACGGGATAATAAATATGGCTTTTCTCCATAGCGTGCACATCATCATTAGCAATATATTTTCCTATATGCACGTAAAACATAAATATGGTAAGATTCATAAGTGTACAAATCAATGAACAAATGAATCATTAATTAGGAAAAGATGGAGAGTTGAAAAATGCCTGGAAAGGGCTATTGGGCTCGATAATCGGCCGAAAAAGGACTCGGACGCGGTGGTGCAGCAGCTCGTTATTGGATAAAGTCGGATCTCCAAATTTCCTCGTAAAAATATGCTTCTGTTCGGAGACATATATAGTAATCAATATTACTCAGAATCCGATCTCCACCGTTGAATATACAGATATTTGTGTTAGGAAGTTTCGGTCAAAATTTCACACCGATCCAACGGTTAACGAAACAGAAAACATGATTTTAGTACAACTGTGTTTTGCCTAAAAAATTTACGAGCGGAAATTCTCATCTCTCGTTTTTCTCGTCTCCACCATTGAACTTGTAGTTCTTACAGAAAAGACCTGATTCTTTTTCTAGGCGTACTGTCAATTGGTTTGGTCAATTATAATTTTCGTTCCAAGATCCTGTTTGAGCCGTCTTGATTCAATAATCATTCGGCTCGGGATTTCGGTTGAATACAATCCGATGAAGGAGGCAACCGCAGCAGAGCCTCGTGTCTCGATCGGATCGGACTGCGGCTGAATCGGATCTGGAATATGTACCGGATCTGAACTGGGTCTGCCACTGGAACCGGGTCGGGTCCTGGGTGGCAGGCGGGTCAGGCTAAAAAAAGAAGAAGAACTGACTGGGCGCAGGGGGCCGAACGGACTGGAAAAATTGTCGTGGATGGATCGTGCACACCAATTGGGAAGACGAGCGGTGGTACCGAGCGGGTCTGGGGAGGCGATGGCTGGTAGCGCGGGGGACGAGTCACGTCCGATATGGTCCAAATCGGCGGCGGGTGGCGATCTAGTTTGCAGAAGGCGTGGCGGACGGTGTACTGGACGGCGACGCGGGTTGGTGTGCTGGGAAGACGGCCCAATTTGCAGACGGTGGAGACTCTGATTTGCAGGAGATGGCCGGGTTGTGCGGGAGCAGGGTTGCGGGGGAAGACGACCTCTTCTGGGAGGGTTTCTGTTGCTGATGGCCGACAGCGGGTTTCTGTTCGCTCCGGCAGTGGCGACAGGGTGGTGGGGTTTCTGTTCGGAGGCGGCGGTGGATTTTTCGGACGATTTTTTTTTCTGTTCGCTCCGGCGATTTTTCTGAATTTCGGACGTTTTTTTTTCTTGCTCAGTTGGGGGACTACGTGCTGATAACGTGTTTCAGGAGAAAGTAAATGATTGTAAATACGAGTCAATCAATTGTATTCATAACACTGAAAGAGGGGCCTTTATATAGGCATTACAATGAGAGTCCTTCTATACATATGATTCCTAGATAAGGTAAGACATCTAATAGGATCCTACTACCTCTAGAAGGATCTAGAACCTTCCATCTATGTATCTACAACCAGTATTAGGTAAGACACATCATGGGAATAATAAATCTCGGAACATATATATATATATATATATATAGTGGCACGTTCTATGCAGTACCAATATTAGATGCAGTACTTTACAGTACTAATTTATGCATGAGTTTTGTACTAATTATGCATGAAATATATACATTTCGTGCATCAAAATTTCAATACATTAAAATATGCAATATATGCATCAAAATATCGATGCATTAAAATATTAGATTATATGCATCAAATATATGCATATTTTAATGCATTGAAATTTTGATGCACGAAATGCATATATTTCATGCATAATTAGTACAAAACCCATGCATAAATTAAGATCAGAAAGATCGCATCTAATATTGACTTGATAGAAAAGCCATATATATATATATATAGCAATGTACTTTCCTCAAATAATTACAAGCAAAGGAGTCGGTGAAGAGGCTATGCCAAAACAACCACGAAACCTTCAACTTCAACAATACAAGCAAAGGAGTCGGTGGAAAGGCTATGCCAAAACAACCACGCAACCTTCAACTTCAACAAAAACACCAATACGCAAGAATTACTACGAGTACAAAAATAAAAAATGATAGAAACATACGCAAAGCCTGAACTTAAACCCGTTAAATAATCAAAACACTAGGGTTTACAATTTCTTAAAAAATTCAACAATACAAGCAAAGCCTGAACTTAAACCCGTTAAATAATCAAAACACTAGGGTTTACGATTTCTTAAAAAATTCAAAATTGGGGTGGATAAATAAAAGTCATGGAATGGAAATTTTATCAATAAATTATTATTAATAAATTCAAATAATAAAAATCGATTCAACAATTTTAGATTAAAAACTCGAATCTAGAAACCCCCACTAAGATAACTAGCTAAGGATTCAAGAGAATACCTTGATGGACGAAGCAAGGATGACTGGATGCTGATATTTTCGTCAAATACCTATTAAATATCCTTGGATGAAGGGAGATCGTTGCCAGAGCTTGAATCCTTGCCAAAATCACCCAAGACGCCGAAAAAAAAATAGAGGGGAAGGATCGCGGGAAAAAACTATTGCACATGGTTTATATGAAACTTAAGTTATGGGCATAACTCTTGGGTCTTACAACTGTAACAGGCACGACTTACAGTTGTAAATTTAAAAGCTTGCGGTCGTAACTGGCCGACTAAAATTTGACCGTCGAATCACCACATGAGTTTACGGTCGTAGCACAGAGGCAATACATTCGTAACAATCATAATCTTTATGTCCGTATTAATGGAGACTTACGGCCATAAGTGCACGTTTGGGCCTGAAAAAAGCTCCCAGAAGTTCTGTTGGCCCATGTCGACGCTCAAACCTCGATCAAGCATATGCACTGATTATGAATGAAAAGAATACAATTCAAGCATCAAAACATAAGATGCAAACAACAACACGTGCTCCCCAATGGAACATCACATGCGACGTAAAACCACGTTCGTTAAGGATCACGACATAATCAAAATATATACTCACAAGAACAGATTATTTCCATCCAAGTACCAAAATAAAATATTCGGGCACCAGCAATCCACACATAATTTGACATTAACAAAAACAGAAATTATGGGTTCATATTCGGTTCGGTCAAACTCCAATAGTTCACGAACATGTTCGTTACATACACGAACCGAACACGAACAAAATAATATGTGTTCTTTAGTTCGCGAACAGTTCGCGAACAAAGTGTTTTTTTATATACTTATTAATAATTTTACAATAATTAATAATATAATTAATATTTTGACAATGATTAATATATATATATATATAATAAAATCTACCATTCCAAAATCCCAAATTTATAAAACTATCTTCTCTTTTTATATTTTGGATTATGATTGTTTGTACTTTAGGCCTTTTTTTATATCTTGGCACAAACGAACAAACTAACGATCAAAACAAATCGAACAATAGAACACTAACGAACGGACACGAATTATGTTAAATTTTAACGAACCTAACATGAACAAGTGGTTTGTAATTTTATCGAACACAAATATGAACCAAACGAACCGAACTCTTAACGAGCGAACGTTTGTTAAAGTAACCGTTCGATTCATTCGGTTCGGAATACACCCTTAATAATATGGCAAGTTGTATTGTATTGCCATTTTACCTCTTAGAAGGTATTGTTGGCTCGTAATATCTTTTTCTTTCTAGTCTGTTGCATTCGAGGTTCTTTTGGAACCATATCGGACTTGATTCTAGTCCTCGTATGCAATGCACGAGCAGAACACGAGCATGTGCTCGTGTTATGCTCGTGCAACACACCAGTGCTCGGGCAGAGAGCACTGCATGACCATATACACAGTCTGGTATATGGCCATATGATTGTGCGTCGCTTTTCCTCCAAACTAATGATCTTAAGCACTAACAAACGCATGAGTAGTTGGTCGTGCTTGACCAGTCATGCGTCGTCGTGAGTATAAACTGGGACGCGTATTTTCACCAAGTTTTCACTTTCTTCTTCCTTCTTGCGGCGGTTGGACGGTCTTGGGTAGGGTTTGGACTCTTGGATCAACTTTACTCCATCGAAGAGTGTTTTGGAGGGACCTTGACATGTACATCAACATCTAATCCTTTGTTCTTTATCGGATTGAGGTACTTTTCTTGAATCCCTAAGTTGACTCTTTGGGGAATTTCTTTGATTTTGATTCTTAATCCGATTTTGATGAATCAGTTAGTATTATTTGATGTTATTGATCATATTCTATGGATTGTATATCCATATCTCGAATTTATTCAACTCGATTGGTGATTTCAATGTTCTTGAGAAACCTTGAACATTTAATATATGTTTAAATATTTCAATGGGTTTCCCTTCGAGTGTAGGGTGTGTTTTGTATCATTTTTTATTGTTGTTCTCGTAGCAGTCGTGTTTTTGTTGTTTTCTCATAAAGATTGTAGATTTTGGGGCTTTCAAATCGAGCCGTGTTCTTCAAAGTGTTCGTGTGCCTGTTTTCAAGACAAGTATCTTGTCCGTATAAATTGTATCTTGTGAATTGAGGTTGCGTATTGGATTTATAATGGTTTGTTCATTAGTTTTGGTTGTGGATTATGTGATCTGTTCATTATTGGCACCTCGTCATATTTATGTTTTGGAATATTTCTTGTCACGGAAATGTGTAGTTGTGATGATTGTATTTGTTGCTTGTACACTTGGAGGTGTATTGTGTTATGTAGTTGATGGTTAAATTTGTTGTGTTGCTTGTGTATTGCTCGGATGATGTGTGAAGTCTATGGTGTGCAATATGGTGATCGTGTGTGTTGGGATTCGTAATTAAAAAAAATCTAAAAATAAAAAAAAATAGATTAAATATTAATTATAAATCAAATCCAGATTTTCTAATTTTTTATTTTTTATTTTCGAACTTTAAATAAAAACATCCGATTTTTCATATTAATATTCTAGATTTTTTTAAAGAAATAAAGTTTCGATTTTTAATATATATATTAAATTATCTTATATTTATATAAATTTATAAATGTATATAGTATATAAATATAACACATAGCAAAAAATATACAAGAAGTTCATCTGGCGGAGTGGTAATATCATACTTCCATAAGCAAGAGGTGATGAGTTCGAAACCCACCAACAACGAAATTTAATGGTATTTGTTGTAGGTTTGCGGGGGGCTGGTGCGGGTGGTTGGGGCAAGTGTCTGGGTTGGGGATGGGTTAGGCTAGCTGGGTTAGCCGCGGTCCGATAAACCGATGTTAATTTTAACATCGCGACATTTAACATCGGCTCCAAAACCGATGTTAAATGTCTGTTTTGTAGTAGTGATTATAGAAGAAAGGTTCTTGAGTTCAAGAACGGAGATCGAGTGATTTTAAAATTATCACCGCGAAAAGGTCTAATCACTTCAAAGAAGAGAGGAAAACTTTGCCCGAGATATGTCGGTCCATTCAAGATCATCGAGAAAATTAGTTGGTTAGCTTATCGCCTCGAAATACCCTCCAACCTCGTAGGCATGCACGACATATTTCATATTTCAAGACTGCAAAAGTACCATTCGGACCCTACACACAATCACCGAAGATATTCCTCCAATTATGAAGAACTTAACGGACAAACAGAAGCCGATCATTATTATTGATCAACAAGTACGAGAACTCAGGAAGAAGCAAATTTCGATCGTCAAGGTTATATGGACAAACCACAACCGCGATTAAGATGCATTTGTAACACCCCCAAGCTATCCAGGGTATATTACAATGCCGTGAGCCCCTCCACGGGATCCACAAGGCTATAATTACACGGAACCATAAACTTCGACCGATAAGGTTTAAACATAATCCCACTAGATGATAATAAGGATGACACCAATGAAATAACCAATTCGACAGAACGCAATACATTGGGAATTTGAAACCCAGAGCAACACAGGTCACAACATCATGAACATCTGAAACATTACTCGAGTATTCAAACCATTCCAAGTACAACAATACCGAATGGAACAAGGTGAAAAACACAGACATAATTAAGACACAACATCACTCTTGCCCATTATTTTCGTGCCTACCTGGTACACGCCTTTCTCCTCTCCTGAATCTTGAAATACATGAAAGGTACTTCCCCCAAAAAGGGGTTAGCCGTCGAATAGATAGTACAAGTATATTGAATATGAAACACAATACTTCTCGATAATAAAGTAAATATAATCATCATTTCATCAAACTCAAGACTAGTATTCTGGAATAACTACATCTCATAGCACTTCATTTCGATTCATACGTGATTAACCATGGAACCACACCAAAGGCAACGGAACCCTCTAAGGCCCCGTTGGCCAGTCCCAGAGTGGTTAACCCAAAATATTCGTGGAACCACACCAAAGGCAATAGAACCCTCTGAGGACCCATCGTGTAACACCCCAACTAGGTGACTATTACATTGCCATGGACCCCCAACTGGGACCCACCAGGAGAATGAAAATTAATGACTTAAATAATATAATTGTAGTACCGAACCACATTATATCATCAATTACTCCGATGAGGAGTTTCAAGTACAACACACCCAAGATAATACAGAATATATGTATATTTTATATGAAGATAAAATATACAACACTAAATGAAAATGAGTATCCAACGGAAATCTGCAGCGGAAATAAAATGAAGAAAAACGTGAACGACTGGAAGGACTGGGGGCCCCTACTAGTATCACTGGGACTCCTCGCCATCAACGTTCTCTTCCCGTGCTTTAGCCTTGCCATGACCTGAAAACAACATCCCCCAACGGGGTCAGTTACACAGAACAACAATCCTCAAGAGTTGAATAAATACAATCATGATATATTTTAATTATGAAATTAAGCTGAAGAGGAGTATCGCCCGTAATGGTATATGCGAGTGCACAAGACGAGTGTCCGGACACACCCGTCCTTGTACCTAATTAGTCTCACGGAGGTACGTTACCGTGTGCACAGTCCATTGTGTCGGTGAACCCGAACACATGACTTGTTCCCGACTAAAAATTCCACACATCCCCACTCGGCCACGTAATATGAACCCAGAAGGTCATATGAACAAGAATGACCATGAAGAATATTAATGAATAACAATCCGACAAAGTCAAGAATGACTCATCGAGATGAAATAATAGTGAAGTGAATGATAGCTCAATGAAATGATTGGAACCATCGTTCCTCATGAATGAAGTGATTATTCGACAATTACAAGTCTCAATACGGTTAATACATTATGAATGAGTTATGATTATTAATGAACAACAACGAAAGGAATGACTATCCTTTTAACCGAGTAAGAATTAACTTACTCAATATCGGTGAAGAAAGTCCTTCCTCGAACAACATCCTAAAAAAGAGATGTCGGTCACTCGAACAACCCTGAATAACATAATTACCAATAATCCGCTTAATAAATGATTCAAACATGATCACAACCCACTTCAAAAGTCGATACAACAATATCTAAATTCATTGGGGCGTTAAGACAAACACTTAGCAAACATTCATCCTTTGATTATAATAAACCCCAATTATATCGGAACCAAAATCCAAATGAGTAGTTCAATCCAACAAAACACTTCCGATGATATCAATAATCCAATAGGAATCCACAAATCGAGTTAACGACAACATCTAATCGAAAACCCCCAAATATCAAAGTCAACTCTAAAGTGTTCTTGATTAATTCTCCAAATATTCGTCAAATCCGAAAAACACATCAATAAATCCATAGGAATACATGTATCCAAGGTAGATAATCCATATCTAACATATTCTAATATAATAGCAAGCTTACACGAAGAGATGGGAAGGAAAATACTCAAAATCCGAAATTCTAAACCCAAGAGATCATTACCTTGATTTGATGTGTTGGAGATGATGAAATGATGATTAATCCGAATGATAAGTTTGAAGATGATGATAGATGGATTCAACTTGAATAAATCTCTCCAAAATGCCCGAAATTGCCCAAAACCGACGAAGGAATGTAGTGGAATGAAGAAATGACGAATCTGGACTGCACTGTCCATAATATACTAGTGCCACCTTAGCGCACGCTATGACCTGATATGTAGCGTGCACTAACGGGTTAATCAGACAGTCCAGTAAGCTCTGACTGCCTCATTAGCATACGCTACGAACTTGGTAGCATGCGCTAACGTCCTCCCGATAGCGTGCGTTAACTCAAAAGTTAGCGTGCGCTAACTGATATCCGATGCCCAGTGACTGAAGTCCAGAACCTCCTGTTATCTGATCTGCTCCAGATAGCGTACGCTACACCCAAAACTCAGCGTGCGCTACTACACCATTAGCGTACGTTAATATCCACTCATAGCATACGCTATGAATTATTCCAAATCAGTCCAGTACCCACTGGACTCTGCCTGATCGACCTTAGCGCGCGCTACACTTCTAGCATAGCGTGCGCTATCCGAACTCACTAGCTCGCGCTACTTACCATTCGTAGCATGCGCTACTACAACTCAACTGCAGTCCAGTGCCTTCTGGACTGTCTGCCTGAACTACGCTAGCGTGCACTAATGCTCAGAGGTAGCGTGCACTACCTGTACTCAATTAGCGTGCGCTAAAGAGAGTACGTAGCGCGCATTACTCCTCACACACAGCCCACTATGAAAAATACAATGATGATAAACACGGCTCGATCCTCCAACCAGGTAAAAGACGAATAATAACTGACAGACGATACAAATTACTCTAAACGGTGAATACAATGATTGACTATGAATGATGAATGATTATTAATGAGTGAAAAATACTGAGTGACAATTACTGAATGATAATTACTGAATGATAATGACTGAATTACAACCGGGTATTACATACACCCCCCCTTAAAAGAGTTTCGTCCCCGAAACTAAGGGTCAAACAACTCGGGATAACTCTCCCGCATACTATCCTCGGTTTCCCAAGTAGCCTCTTCGACTCCGTGTCTAGAACACTGAATTTTAACCAAAGGAATCGTCTTGTTCCTCAACTGTTTGATTCGCCACTCTAAAACTCGTATAGGACGCTCCTCATACGAATGATCATCCGCAATCTCGATTTCGTCGAACTAAAGTATGTGATTCAGGTCGGCAACATACTTCTGCAACTGAGAGACGTGAAACACATTATGAATTCGGCTCAACGTTGGAGGTAAGGCCAATTGATAAGCCAGACTGCCTACTCTATCTTAAATCTCAAACGGTCCGATGAATCTCGGACTCAACTTTCCCTGCTTCCCGAAACGGAAGATACCTCGACTCGGGGATAACATGACCAAAACGTGGTCATGTGTCTCGAACTCTAATGGTCGACGACGATTATCTGCATATGATTTCTGTCGACTTTGTGCGGTCAACAAACGACTCCTGATCAAAGCTACCTTCTCGCGGGCGGCTATAAGCATGTCGGGATCGGTGCCGATTGATTCTGATAAGTCATCCCAACACAAAATAGATCGACAACGACGACCGTACAAGGCCTCGTAAGGTGCCATATTAATCGAATCATGCCAACTATTATTGTACGTGAACAAGATCAACGGTAGTTGGGCTTCCCAATCGTCTTTCCAATCGAGAACACATGCCCTCAACATGTCCTCCAACGTCTGAATAGTCCTCTCTGATTGTCCGTCGGACTGAGGATGAAAAGCTGTGCTGAGATTAAGCTGAGTTCCCGTAGCACGATAAACTGATTACCAAAAATGCGACACGAATCGCCCGTCACGATCAGAAACGATACTTTTAGGAGTACCGTGCAATCTCACTATCTCTTTAATGAACAACTGGGCAAGTCTCTTGGGACCCCACATATCCTTAATCTCAAGAAAATGAGGTGATTTAGTTAGCAGTCCACAATTACCCAAATTGTATTCATGCCATGACGACTCGTCAGCAAACTCGTGATGAAGTCCATCGAAATATCTTCCCACTTCCACTTTGGAATAGGGAGCGGTTTCAGCATACCCGCCGGTCGCTGATGTTCTATCTTGACTTGCTGACAGGTTAAACATCTTGAAACAAATTCCGCGACTTCTCGCTTCATATTACTCCACTAGTAATTTTGTTTCAAGTCTTTGTACATCTTGTTAGACCCCGTATGAATGGAATATGGGGTAGTATGAGCTTCTTTCAAAATCGAGTTTTTCAACTCGTCATTCGCCGGAATGCATAACTGATTCTTAAATCACAAAGGTCCATGCTTGTGGACCACAAATACTGGGGCTTTCCCCTGAATCACATCCTCTCGGATGCGCGACAAAAACGGGTCTGAACCCTGATTCACTCTAATTGCCTCCTCAAGTGGCAATGAAATCTCCAACATGCAAAGTTGCCCTTGCACTCGATGTAACCAGACCTCGATCTCGGGTTGAAGGAATTCCTGTTGAAGCTCCTTCTAAACTATTAAACGAGCAAGTATTTGCTCTTGACTGGACTTACGACTCAAGGCATCGGCGACCACGTTCGCCTTGCCCGGGTGGTACAGGATCTCAATATCATAATCATTGATTAGTTCCAACCACCGCCTCTGTCGCATATTTAACTCCTTCTAAGTAAATATATACTTCAAACTCTTATGATCGGTGAATATCTGACAGGTAACGCCATAAAGATAATGATGCCAAATCTTCAATGCGAACACCACGGCTGCTAGCTCCAGGCCGTGGGTTAGATAATTAACCTCGTAAGGTCTCAATTGCCGTGAAGCATGCAATAACTTTCCCGTTCTACATTAATACACATCCAAGACCGTGTCCGTACACATCACTATAAACCACGAATCCCTCCGTCCCTTGCGACAAGGAAAGGACAGGTGCTGAAATCAAACGACTCTTGAGTTCCTCAAAACTCCGCTGACACGCGTCAGACCACATGTATTTCTTATCCTTCCACAAAAGGTTGGTCATGGGTTGAGCGATTTTAGAAAATCCTTCCACAAATTGCCGGTAATACCCTGCTAATCCGAGAAAACTTCGGATTTCCTTAACATTCTTCGGAGGTTGCCAATCTCGGATAGCCTCCGTCTTCTGAGGGTCGACACGAACTCTGTCTGATGAAATTACATGTCCGAGAAACATCCCCTCGGACATCGAGAACTCACATTTGGAAAACTTTACATAAAGTTGCTCTCATCTCAACACATCGAGAACCTGATGAAGGTGAAATTCGTGCTAGTCCCGGTCACGAGAATAAATTAAAATGTAATCAATGAAGACAATCACGAACTGATCTAAATAGTCGATGAATACCTGATTCATTAACTCCATGAATACAGCAGGTGCATTAGTTAACCCAAACGGCATTACCACAAACTCATAATGACCATAGCGTGTTCGGAACGCTGTCCTTGCGATATCCGACTCTCGAATTCGCAACTGATGATATCTAGATCTTAATTCGATCTTGGAAAATACTGAAGCTCCCTGAAGTTGATCCAAAAGATCATCAATACGGGGTAGAGGATATTTATTCTTGATCGTCACCCTATTCAACTCCCGATAATTAATACACAAGCGAAATGAACCATCCTTATTCTTAACAAATAACACTGGTGCTCCCCACGGGGACGCACTCGGTCGGATATAACCTTTCTTGGTTAAATCCTCCAATTGATTCTTCAGTTCCTGCATTTCGGTCAGGGCCATCCGATACGGTGCCTTCGACGTACCAGGCTACAACTCAATCATGAATTCTACATCACTCTGTGGAGGCAAACCAGGTAACTCGTCTAGAAATACGTCGGCATATTCTCTCACTACCGGAATATCCTCCAACATTATTGATGATTTCTCGGTTTTGGTCATATAGCATCAATAACCAACACACCTCTGACTGAGTAATTTCACTGCTTCCATCAAGTTGATGACTCTCCCGGAACAGCTGGGATTACCTCCCTGAAATACACATTCGACCCCATCGTCTGAAATGATAGTTACCATATGCTTACGGACACTAATGATGGCATCGTTATGATCCATCCAGTCAATACCCAAGATGACATAGTCTCTCGGTAAATCTACCACGATTAGGTCGGCTAACCAATCACGGCCGTGAAGCTGAATCAGACAATCCTTAATCTCACGATCTCCGATAATTCTTCTACCATCAGGTAGACCAATGACATAAGGCTCACAATTAGTGGCACTACCCAGACGTAGTCTAATCAAACATGACTCGGAAATAAATGAATGTGATGCACCAGTATCAAAGAGGGTACACACAGGTTGAGATAGAATTTCGAGTATACCTGAGATCATTCGAGTCTCCAGATCGTCGGTCCTCTTCATCTCATAAATTCAGGGCTTGCTAGTCCCCGCACCGGACGCTCCTGTCTGAGGGCTATGGGCTCTGCCTTTGTTTGCTCCTGTCGTCTTAAACGACGCAGACTGGGTGGCCTGATTATGAACAGCTGATTGCTTCGGGGCCGGAGATGACGTGGGAGAAGGTTTGGAGTCCCTTCGGCAAAAACGGGCCTTATGCCCAGCAATCCCACAGTTATTGCACGTGATAGTCTGCCTCGGACACTTGGTGCTGAAATGACCAAGTTCTCCACAGTTGAAACAGGTGATGGCCGAACTGGCCGCTTGTGACTGAGATTCCGTGGGTCTGGGCGCCACAGGAGGTTTCTCAGAGAAAGTAGAGCCCGTACGAGGCTTCCTGAAAGTTTCCTGACTACCTTCAGACTGATTACGATTCTTAGACTTCTTGCTAGCAGATAAAGGTTGCTGCTTAGCAATCTCCTTAGCAGTAAGCTTATAAGTAAGAGCTTTCTCGATGAATTCGGCCAGAGTGGTGCAATTGTGATTAAGCAACTGCATCCGCATATGATGTTTCAACCTCTTGCTGAAATACTTGATCTTGTCTGCCTCTGAGTGAATAATAGATGAGGCGAAGGGAAGTAGCTCCTGAAATTTCTCGGCGATGGCGAGAACATCATCGTCCGCTGAGAGGTCGGGAGTGAGTAATTCTGATAACTTGGCCTCTCTGAGTGGGTCCGGATAATACCTCTCCATCATGAGAGTCTTGAATTGATCCCAAGTACAAGATCCGTCGGTGGGCTTCAACGATAACCACCATGAATGAGCGCTCTTACCCAGATAGTAAGTCGCAACTAAAACTTTGTGCCCTTCGGGACACTCTACCATAGCAAATTACTTCTCGAAATGATCGAGCCAGTGAACATTATCTGCCGGCTCAGATGAGACCTTAAAATTAGGTGGCCTTTGGCGAGAGATGTTGCCAATAATACTGCTTACACCCCTCTCTTGCCCCTGAGGTGGCGGCGGAGGAGCCTGCTGATTCTGAGCTATTGAGTTCTGCATCGTCTCCATGAGGTGAGCCATCTGTGTCATCTGGGCCATCATGCCCTGCATAAAAGCGAGTGGATCAACCCGAACACCTTCTGATTGAGCTGTGTCCCGGGTACGACTCCCTGATAGTGAATGATCATTTATGGGTGAATGAGTGGCAGTGTCGCTGCTCGATGAATTAGCATTATTCCTTGCGTCCGCGCGTGTATTCACACGAGCTCTCGGGTTTCGGCCTGCACCGCGGCCTCTTCCCCCGTGTCCTCTGCCTGCTCTCTCCATACTGAAGTAGGAAAGTCACAAGATAATTATAGATCTTGCATGAATATCGCATTATGATTACATCATGAAATGATGAAAACGCGCATACGCGCTCTAACACAATGATTACATGAATGATCCACTGAGGTGGCATGATTATCCGATGAAAATCTTGAAATGATTATCTTGAACAAGTTAACAAGATTAACGATACGATCCTCAAGATCAACAACTGAACAGTGAAATGAACTGAGTGATTAATGAGTTAATATGATCGACATGATCAAAATGAAAATGATGATTGAGGATTGTTGACTGTTGAATGATAAATGAGTGATTCTTATTGCCAGAAATTATACCATGGCGTCTGAAATCTTACCGTTCTTTGGCCTGAGGGGCTCGGCTCTTGCACAGGTCACACGTCATGCGAAAGTCCAATGATACTAGTCTGATGAACGATGATTTCAAATGAGACATGACTCGGAAGGTAATATTCAAAACCACTCTCCGGTACCAACTCTGTAACACTCCAAACTAGGCGACTATTATAGTGTCGTGGACCCCCAACTGGGACCCACCAGGCGAATGAAAATTAATGACTTAAATAATATAATTGTAGTACCGAACCACATTATATCATCAATTACTCCGATGAGGAGTTTCAAGTACAACACACCCAAGATAATATAGAATACATGTATATTTTATATGAAGATAAAATATACAACACTGAATGAAAATGAGTATCCAACAGTGGAAATAAAATGAAGAAAAACGTGAATGAATGAAAGGACTGGGGACCCCTACTAGTATCACTGGGACTCCTCGCCATCAACGTTCTCTTCCCGTGCTTAAGCCTTGCCATGACCTAAAAACAACATTCCCCAACGGGGTCAGTTACACAGAACAACAATCCTCAAGAGTTGAATAAACACAATCATGATATATTTTAATTATGAAATTAAGCTGAAGAGGATCATCATAGTACGCCCGTAATGGTATGTGTAAGTGCACAAGACGAGTGTCCGGACACACCCGTCCTTGTACCTAATTAGTCTCACGGAGGTACGTTACCGTGTGCACACCCGGACACATGCCCATCATGTGCCCGACTAAAAATTCCACACATCCCCACCCGGCCATGTAATATGATCCCAAAAGGTCATATGAACAAGAATGACCATGAAGAATATTAATGAATAACATTACGACAAAGTCAAGAATGACTCACCGAGATGAAATACTAGTGAAGTGAATGATAGCTCAATAAAATGATTGGAACCGTCGTTCCTCGTGAATGAAGTGATTATTCGACAATTACAAGTCTCAATACGGTTCATACATTATGAATGAGTTATGATTATGAATGAACAACAACAAAAGGAATGAATATCCTTTTACCGAGTAAGAATTAACTTACTCAATACCGGTGAAGAAAGTCCTTCCTCAAACAACGTCCTAAAAAAGAGAATTCAGTCACTCAAACAACCTTGAATAACACAATTACCAATAATCCGCTTAATAAACGATTCAAACATGATCACAACCCACTTCAAAAGTCGATACAACAATATCCAAACTCATTGGGGCATTAAGACAAACACTTAGCAAACATTCATCCTTTGATTATAATCAACCCCAACTATATCGGAGCCAAGCTCCAAAATGAGTAGTTCAATCCAACAAAACACCTCTGATGATATCAATAATCCAATAGGAATCCACAAATCGAGTTAACGACAACATCTAATCGAAAACCCCCAAATATCAAAGTCAACTCTAAAATATTCTTGATTAATTCTCCAAATATTCGTCCAATGCAAAAAACACATCAATAAATTCGTAGGAATACATGTGTCCAAGGTAGATAATCCATATCTGACATTCCAACATAATAGCAAGCTTACACGAAAAGATCAGAATGAAAATACTCAAAATCCGAAATTCTAGATCCAAGAGATCATTACCTTGATTTGATGTGTTGGAGAGGATGAACTGATGATAAAACCAAATGATAAGTTTGAAGATGATGATAGATGGATTCAGCTCGAAGAAATCTCTCCAAAACGCCCGAAATCGCCCAAAACCGACGAAGGAATGAAGTGGAATGAAGAAATGACGAATCTGGACTGCACTGTCCAAAATATATTGTTCCCAGCTTAGCGCACGCTATGACCTAATATGTAGCGTGTGCTAACGGGTTAACCGGACAGTCTAGTAAGCTATGACTACCTCGTTAGCATACGCTACAAACTTGGTAGCATGCGCTAACGTCCTCCCGATAGCGTGCGTTAACTCAAAAAGTTACCATGCGCTAACTGATATCTGATGCCCAGTGACTGAAGTCCAGAACCTCCTGTTATCTGATCTGCTCTCGATAGCGTACGCTACACCCAAAACTCAGCGTGCGCTACTACACCAATAGTGTACGCTAATATCCACTCATAGCGTATGCTATGAATTATTCCAAATCAGTCTAGTACCCACTGGACTCTACCTGATCGACCTTGGCATGCGCTACACTGCTAGCATAGCGTGCGCTATCCGAACTCACTAGCGTGCGCTACTTACCATTCGTAGCGTGCGCTACTACAACTCAACTGTAGTCCAGTTCCTTTTGGACTGTCTGCCGGAACCATGCTAGCGTGCGCTAATGCTGAGAGGTAGCGTGTGCTACCCGTACTCAATTAGCGCGCGCTAAAGAGAGTACGTAGCGTGTGTTACTCCTCACACACAGCCCACTACGAAAAAGACAATGATGATGAACACGGCTCGATCCTCCAACTAGCTAGAAAGACGAATAATAACTGATACACGATACAAATTACTCTGAACGGTGAATACAATGATTGACTATGAACGATGAATGATTATTAATCAGTAAAAAATACTGAGTGACAATTACTGAATGATAATGACTTAATTACAACCGGCTATTACATGTCGGTCCGTCCTAGAGTGAATATACAATCATACAATTCATATACCTCACTTTCAAAGTCGAGAACATACAATCATAAACATATACTTGCCTTTGAGACATTACAACCAAAGTGAAAAGTGGTGTTCAAGCTCGAGAGGTCCAAGAACGCACTTCCGGATTCGTAGATAAATACGATAATCAATCACCAATACTCAATTCTCAAGGAAGACTCCCAAAACCCCGTTTTTACGATTCATAACTCTTCAAAGTATTCACGTAGAGGTTGGAAATAATCCAAACCCTCTCTACTTCAAGTAATAGGCCAAATCATTCGTATAATCGTAAGGGAAAAGTTGATACGGAGTGGACACATCATAATCTCAAGGATTTCAAGCTTCAAGGCGGATAAATCGGACGGATCTAAGAATAATCCCCAAAAATTCCCCAAACCAGGGTTTTATCGAATTTACCTTAATTCGGAGGGAAAGAACGGATTAGATGTTGTATAATCCTTGTTATTCGACCAAAGATGGTGATGGATGATGAAAAGTTGTTCCAAATCGCCTCACGATCGCCTCTATGGCGTGCTCTTGTTCGAAATGTGGAAAATGAGAATAAAATGACGAAGAAGGCGGCTGGCCCAGTTTATATACTGGGCCTAATTAGCGTGCACTAATTCTGAAGTATAGCGTGCGCTATCGAGGTCACCCAGTAGTCCCGTAGCCTCTAACCTGCGTCGATAGCGTGCGCTACATCCCGCACTAGCGCGTGCTACGCAATACTATAGCGTGCGCTACCTGCTAGTCCAGAGAGCAGAAACCCCTACTGCCACTGCAAAACTCGAGCAGTTAGCGTGCGCTACATCCGATGCTAGTGCGCGCTACCAAGCACCATTAGCGTGCGTTAGATCACGCCTAACGTGTGCTAACTGATAGTCCAGAGGGCAGAACCCAGCTACTGCTTCTGCCAAGCCTGGACCATTAGCGTGCGCTACTCAACAAAAATAGCATGCGTTAGCTTACGCCTAGCGTGCTCTATCTACTTTACTCAAAACATCGACGCAACAGTCCAAACAATACAAACATGTACCGAAAGGTACGAAACTCTAAGATTAACAACAACAACAATAACAACATCTCAATCAGTGCTTAGAAGAGTGACAAAAGTGAAAGAACTTCAAAGCCAATGATTCAACAAAAAGTACGGGTATTACACTCTCTCCCTGTAAAAAGAATTTTCATCCCGAAACTTAAGAAATAAAAAGTTCGGGGTATTCCGATCGCATATTCTCTTCCGTCTCCCAAGTCGCCTCCTCGAATCCATGTCTCGACCATTGCACTTTAACCAACGGAATGATTTTATGCCAAAGCTATTTCTCACGACATTCAAGGATCTTCACTGGTCTCTCTGCAAAGGTAACATCCTCGGCTACATCAATCTCACTATAGTCGATAATATGACTTTAGTCCGGCTCGTACTTCCTCAACTGAGAAACATGAAACATGCTATGGACATGACTCAAGGCTGGAGGCAAAGCCAAGCGATAAGATATATCTCCAACCCTGCCCAAAATTTCAAACGGTCCTATATTCCTCGGACTAAGTTTCCCCTTTTTCCCGAGGTGGAAAACTCCTTTGGTCGGCGACACCTTGAGTAGAACATGATCTCCCGCTTCGAATTCCAAAGGTCGGCGATGAGTATCAGCAGAAGATTTATGACGGATCTAGGCATTCAACAACCGGACTCGGATAATAGAAGTCTTCTCTTTAGTTTCCATCAACATATCTGATTCTTTTCCGACTAGCTCCGAAGCCTCATGCCAACGTAATGTCGATCTACACCGCCTACCATAAAGTGCCTCAAATGGTGCCATTTTGATCGACGTATGCCATCTATTATTGTAGGCAAACTCGATCAACGTCAAATGAAGTTCCCAATCATTACTCCAGTCTAGGGCACAAGCCCTTAACATATCCTCTAACGTCTGGATCGTCCGCTCAGTCTGACCATTTGACTAAGGATGAAAAGACGTACTCAAACTCAACTCGGTACCCAAGGCCTGATGGACTGCTTGCCAAAAATGCGACATGAAATGACCATCTCGATCAGAAACAATAGTTATAGGGGTACCATGCAATCTCACAATCTCAGCTATAAAGGTTCGGGCCAGTCTCTCCGGTACTCAAGTATCCTTAATACCAAGAAAGTGTGCAGACTTGGTTAATCGATCAACGATTAGCCAAATCATTTTCAATCCGGCTTTAGACCTCGGCATCCCCGTGATAATATCTATGGAGACATCTTCCCACTTAAACTCGGGAATGGGAAGCGGCTTCAACAACCCCGCCGGTTGTTGATGCTCGATCTTAACTTGTTGACACGTCAAACATCGCAATACGAACTCGGTGACGTCCTTCTTCATATTATTCCACCAAAAATTGTGCTTCAAGTCTTTGTACATGTTACTCGTTCCTCTATGGATTGAGTACGGCGTAGCATGGGCTTCTCGAAGAATTCTCTGCCTCAACTCTAGATTATTCAGGACACACAGCCTGCCCTGAAATCTCGAAATGCGGTCGTCATGGACCATAAAACCAGGGGCTTTTCCCTTAATTACATCTTCCTTCAGTTGGAAAATCATTGGGTCACTCCACTGTTTCCTTTTGATGTCGTCAACCAAGGACGAAGTAATTTCAAGGGTATACAACTGTCCCTGCACTCTTTGAAGCCAAACTTCTATACCTTGCTCGATCAAATCCTGACAAATCGTTGTCTATGGTGTAAGAACCTTGAGCATCTGAAGTGATGCCGATTTACGGCTCAAAGCATCCGCGACGACATTGGTCTTCCCCGGATGGTAAAGAATTTCCAAATCATAGTCCTTAATAAATTCCAACCAACATCACTGCCTCATATTCAACTCTTTCTACCTGAAAATGTACTTCAAACTCTTGTGATTGGTATAGATCTGACACGAAGAGCCATATAAATAATGTCGCCAAATCTTAAGTGTGAAAACAATTGCGGCCAATTCCAAATCATGAGTAGGATAGTTCATCTCATACGGCTTCAACTACAGCGATGCAAAGGCTATCGTTTTATCATGCTTCATAAGCACACAGCCAAGTCCTTGTCCTGAAGCGTCACTATAAACTGCAAATCCTTCACTACCCTATGGTAAAGTTAAAATCGGCACTGAGGTCAAACATCTCTTCAGCTCATCAAAGCTCTAATGTCTCTCAGTAGTCCAACAAACTTTTCTGTCTTTTGAAGTAATTGCGTAAGCGGCCGAGCGATTTTCGAGAACCCCTCGATAAACTGACAGTAATACCCAGCAAGACCCAAAAAGCAATGAACTTCCTTGGCATTATTTGGCGGTGCCCAATCTAGTACTGCCTCAATCTTCTACGGGTCTACATAAACCCCTTCACCCGAAACCACATGGCCGAGAAACACAACTTCCTTCAACCAGAATTCACATTTTGAGAATTTCGCATAAAGGCACTTGGATCTCAAAACATCTAGTATCAAACGCAAGTGTCGGGCATGCTCCTCCTCGTCTCCAGAATAAATCATATCGTCAATAAAGACGACCACACATTTGTCAAGGTACTCAATGAATATCTTTTTCATCCATGAATATTGCCGGTGCATTAGTCAATCCAAAATACATGACCACAAGTTCATAATGTCTGTATCTCATTCAGAATGCGGTTTTTGGAACGTCGGACTCTTTCACTCGGAGCTGGTAGTATCCTGATCTCAAATCAATTTTTGAGAATACTGCGGCTCCCTGCAACTAATCAAATAAATCATCTATATGAGGTAATGGATACTTGTTCTTGATGGTCACTTTGTTTAGCTCACGGTAATCGATACATAAACATAGTGACCATTCTTCTTTCTCACAAACAGAACAGGTGCGCCCCAAGGCGAAGCGCTCGGTCTAATGTACCCTTTCTCCAACAGTTCTCCCAACTGATTCTTTAATTCTTGCATCTCTGAAGGTGCCATACGATAAGGTGCCTTAGAAATTGGAGGCGCGTCGGGCTCTAAATCAACAGAAAATTCTATCTATCGATCTGGCGGTAAACCCGGAAGGTCATCTGGAAAAATGTGTGGATACTCATTAACAACTGGAATCGAAGAGAAATCGACCCCATTCTCTTCTGACTTCAAAGCATAACACTAATAGGCCGTGCAACCTCTATTCAAGAGTTTCACGGTCTTCATGGCGCTGATCAGCAACTTGCATTGACCCGATTTACATATCATGAACGAGTACTCGGAATCATCTTCTGTCATCATAGTGATAACCTTAGTGCAGTAATTCATAATCACTTGGTGACTCTCAAGCCGGTCCTCACTGAGGATAAAATCTGCGCCCTCGATATCAACCACAATTAAATTCGATAACCAATCAATTCCCCATGATTCGATCCCCACTAGGCAGTTTCACAATGAAAGGATCGCAAACAGTCATACATTATATATTCAAATGGCGTACACAATCCAAGGAGATGAAAGAATGTGTAACACCAGAATCAAAAATTACTCGAACTGGATGAGATAGGATATGAATGGTACCTGAGGCCACCGCCACATCAGGTTCATCTGCTCGATGCATCTCATAAACTCGTGGGTGTGCCGAACCGATGCTAGAATATCCCTCTCTAGAGGTGTGACCGCGTCCCCGGCCTCTGCCGTAACCCTGCTGTGACTAGATAATGGATAGTCACTGATTCATACTCTAGTCTCTATGTGTTGGGGCAAAAGCTCGAGTATCCAAAGTCTGATCCTGTTCGGGGCAATAGACTGCCCTGTGCCCATCTGACCACAAGTGTGACCCTTCAGAGGTGGAAAGTTGCACTCCAAGTTGATGTGGCCTGGATGACCACAATTAAAACAGGTCGGCGGACGAGTTGAGGTGCCCGGAGCAGAACGAAAACTCTTCTCCCCTTTAAAAGAATGCGATGACTGCCCGACAGAACAGTTAGCCACCTGAGGTCTCTGAAAGTTGCCAACTTTAGAGCCAGAAAAATTACCAGTGGTCTTTTGCTTCTTCGGCTCTTCTGTGGTATTATTATTGGAACTTAACATGTCATATGCCAGAGTACTGTCTTGGTATTCCTTCAGAGTAGTGCAAGAAAACACGGCCATATAATGTCGTAATTCCATATTCATTCGCATGTCGAAGTGGTGGATCTTGTCACGCTCATCACCCAACTGATTCTTCATATGAATCAGTTGTTGGTTGTATTCCACTATCGCTTGTGAGACTAGAATGTTCTGTGGCTTAGCTTCGAAAAAGGCTCGAATATTGCTTTCTTGCACTGGCGAAGGATAAAACTCAGCCTCTAGTAGATCCTTAAATTCGTCTCATGTAGCAGCATGATCTTGTGGCTTAATAGCTTTCCACCAAGTCGCGAGTTCCTTAGTAAGGAAGTACTGAGCAATCGGTACCTTCTTCATTTCCGGATAGTCAACCGCTTCAAACACTTTATCCAATTCAAATAGCCAACTTTCCCAACCCGCTGGGTCGGTAGCATCGCCAAACTGCGGGGGATGCACGAACCACATTCTGGAGTAAAACATCATTTGTCGGATTAGGATTATTCAGTTGAACGTATTGGGCCAGGACAGTCATCTGATTTGCTAACTGTTGAAGAACTTTCGTAATCCCAACATTTGCATTATTCCCTTGACCGGTCGACTGATCATGTTGACTTTCGGTATCAGGATGCACCGAGTTAGATAAACTAGGGGTATCCGATCCCGCAACGGAATTAAGGGAAGCGGTCGCGTCACGTCCTCGACTGCTGTCAGTAGACATTTTGAATGATACACAAAATACATAAGTACAATTCAAATCGCTCGTCATCAAGGTGACCTATTCCCAAGAATATCAAATCAAAAGTGAAGCGACTAGGAAAAATATCAGAAGAGTAAAAGGACTTACTAGTACCGGTCGCACCGAGATGATGGCAAAATAGTGATACTGTACTCGAACGATAACTTAATTTCGACCCAAAAAGACCGACAGCCTAGGTCTCCATAAACCTAAGCTCTGATACCATATTCTGTAACACCCCTAAGCTATTCAGGGTATGTTACAGCTCTGTGAGCCCCTCCATGGGACCCACAAGGCTATAATTACGCGGAACCATAAACTTCGACCGATAAGGTCTAAACGTAATCCAAATAGAAGATAATAAAGATGACACCAATGTAATAACCAATTCGACAGAATGCAATACATCAGGAATATGAAACCCAGGGCAACACAAGCCACAACATCATGTACATCTGAAACATTACTCGAGTATTCAAACCATTCCAAATACAACAATACCGAATGGAACAGGGTGCAAAATACAGACAGAATTAAGACACAGCATCACTCTTGCCCATCATCTTTGTGCCGACCCGGTACACACCTTTATCCTTTCCTGGATCCTAAAATACATGAAAGGTATTTCACCCATAAAGGGGTTAGCCGTATAATAGCTAGTACAAGTATATCGAATATGAAACACAATACTTCTCGACAATAAAGTAGATGTAATCATCATTTCATCAAACTCAAGACTAATATTCCGGAATAATTAAATCTCGTAGCACTTTATTTCAATACATACGTGATTAACCATGGAACCACACCGAAGGCAACGGAACTCTCTGAGGCCCCGTCGGACCCTCCCAGAGTGGTTAACCCAAAATATTCGTGGAACCGCACCAAAGGCAACGGAACCGTCTGAGGTCCTGTCGGTCCATCCCAGAGTGAACATATATAATCGTACAATTCATATACCTCACTTTCAAAGTCAAGAATGTACATTCATAAACATATACTTGCCTCTGGGATATTAGAACCGAAGTGAAAAATGGTGTTCAAGCTCTAGAGGTCCAAGAACGCAATTTCGGGCCTAAATGATTCATAGAGAAATACGATAATCAATCATCAATACTCAATTCTCAAGGAAGACTCCCGAAACCCCCTTTTACGATTCATAAATCTTCAAAGTATTCACATAGAGGCTGGAAATCATCCAAACCCTCTCTACTTCAAGTAATACGCAAAGTAATTCATATAATCGTAAGGAAAAAAATGGATACGGATTGGACACAACATAATCTCAAGGATTTCAAGCATCAAGATGGATAAGTCGGACGGATCTAATCAAAATCACCAAAAATTCCCCAAACTAGGGTTCTACAGAATTTACCTTGATTCGGAGGGAAAGAATGGATTAGATGTTGTATAATCCTTGTTATTCGACCAAAGATGGTGATGGATGATGAAAAGTTGTTCCAAATCGATTCAGGATCACCTTTATGGCTTGATCTCATTGGAAATGTGGAAAATGAGAAGAAAATGATGAAGAAGGCGGCTGGCCCAGTTTATATACTGGGCATAACTAGCATGCACTAATTCTGAAGTATAGCGTGCACTAACGAGGTCACCCAGTAGTCCAGTAGCCTCTGACCTGCGTTGATAGCGTGCGCTACATACGGAACTAGTGCGCGCTACGCAATACCTATAGCATGCACTGGCTCACGCCTAGCGTGCGCTACCTGCTAGTGCAGAGAGCAGAAACCCCTACTGCAACTACCAAACCCGAGAAGTTAGCGTAAGCTACATCTGATGCTAGCGCGTGTTACCAAGCACGATTAGCGTGCATTAGATCACGCCTAGCGTGCGCTAATTGATAGTCCAGAGGGCAGAACCCAGCTACTGCTTCTGCCAAGCCCGGACGATTAGCGTGCGCTACAAGCGAAGCTAGCGTACGCTATTCAACGGAAATAGCGTACGTTAGCTTATGCCTAGCATGCGCTATCTGCGTTAGTCAAAACATCGCCGCAACAGTACAAACAATACGAACATGTACCGAAAGATATGAAACTCTAAGATCAACAACAACAATAATAACAACATCTCAATAAGTGCTTACAAGAGTGACAAAAGTGAAAGAACGTCAAAGCCATTGATTCATTAAAAAGTACGGGTATTACATGTAATATCCGCACTTCCTATTTTTAGTAATTTCTATGTTTAGTACTTTTTCATTTTGGATGACTCGCTCGTATGTATTTTGATATTCTGAAGTTCTTTTGTTCTTCGTTCATGACCATCCGAATGAGTTTCGGAGTTGTTTTAGGAGATTTTGATTATTGTGTAACTTTACTGCGTTTAGACTCGATTATCATAAATCTTGCCCTAAACCGATATTTCATTACTTCTATGAGTTCCCTTAATACTTCTGGATTCATTAAAACCTTCTGAGATTTTAGTTGGCCTCGAGTTATGATTTTCGAGAGTTTGGGCTATTTTGTAAATTATCATAGCTTTGGGTATCACTTTTAGAACTATCGCTCATTTCAATGAATGGTTGGAATCGTACATTCGGATAGTGAGATTCTTGCATGTTGTTGTTTTCTTGTATTTTTTAGCTATTCGCTGGTAACTATCGAGTTTCATGCCTTTGGAGTCCGATGCAGTCTGGCTGAGTTTCCTAAATATACTTTGTACAGGAACAGCTAGCGAACGCTAGCGTGATATTTGTAGCGGGAGCTATGAGGGTATATCTATCGCACGCTAGACTTCTATAATTGCGTATGCTAATGCATCTGGGCAGAGTACTCCAGGACTGGACAGAAGGTCCAGCATTTCTGAACTGAACCAGGTAGCGTAGGCTAACTAGCTGTTAACGTACGCTAATTGCTAACCTTAGCGCACGCTAAGCTGGTAGCAGTGTACGCTAACGGGAGGACAGGAGCCTCTAGTTACTTTCTGTACTAGTATTCTGCACACCGTTAGCGCACACTAGGCGTTATGTAGCGCGCGCTAAGTCTATCTAGTATAAATAGGACAAAAGTAGTTAATTCATCATTTTTTCATCCTTTTCCCGTTCCTTTGGCGACCCACGGAGAATTCAGGCTAGAAAGGTCGAGCTCAGCCACATATCATCATCTATTGCTATCTTTGGGTTTCTTGTGTGGATTTATCATCACCGAATCATATTACACCGTATGAATCAAGTATTCTCGTAGAACCCTGGTTTTTGGGATTTTGGGGATTTTAGGGTGATTTCATATCTTTGAACCGTTTTGGCTTTGATTGTTGTTAGATTTCAATAGTAAGCTCGTAATCCTTAGTTTTCCTTGTGGTTTTGTTGACTGAAGTTCCGTTATTCCATCGTTAATCTATTATGACCCATTTTGCACTCGTAGTGTTCGGCAAATCCTTCCAAAGGGGTATTTTCTAGGATAAACCTTTTGATTCCGTAGTGTTGTAGTTAATTTTATATCATTGTGTGCTAGGAGCAAACCCTTGGAGTGATTTTGGATTGTAGACTCTCTGTTCATAGTTCCTTTGCGTCGTATTATTCAAGGCAAGTACATGTATTACATTCCGTTATGTGTGTTACGGTCTCGATACGAATGATGAATTGTAATATTGTGTGTGTGTGTTGTTGTTGTTCTTCCACCCAGAGCGTTTGACGTGGTGTCTGGGGGTCGCTACTAAGGGGTACGGCCATGGAAATGGTTTCCCATCCGGAGTGTTCGCCGGGGCGTCTAGGGTTCGATACTAAGGGGTACGGCCACGGGATTACCATGTGTGGATGGTTGTGATACTGAAATGAGTTGATATACTGTTTTGATGTCAATGTGATATTCCGGAATATGAATTTCAAATGTTTTCCAAATGAATTGACTGTGTTGAATCGTTTCTGTATATAACATAGTGTAATTGTGTACTTGGACTAGCTATTCGAATGCTAACCCCTTAAATGGGGGAAATGCGTCTTATGTATTTCAGGTACTGGGCGAGCTGAGGAGCCGACATGGGACACATATGCAAAGAATGGCCCAGCATGATGATAAGGCTCGGGTCGGTGTCATTCCTTTTTACTATATTTATTCAGTTATTGATTAATGATGTCACTGAAGTCCCCTGCATGGACAATTGAATATATGTCACTCTCTATTTCGTTGGTGTTGAAATAAACCGTTTTAGCCGAGGCCAGAACCCTACTTATTATTATTAAGGTGTCTTATGGGATTTATTTTGTGGATTATGTGTCATGTGTTAGCCTGGTAGACCTTGTAAAGGGTCTACGGCGTGTAATGTCCCTTATGAGAATTGGGTTATGAATACCAAGGTTGTTGGTTAAATTTGGGTCTATCAGTTGTGTCGTAAGAGTCAGTTGTTGAGCCTAATATAATCGTGCTACCATCTCTTCATGCGACCCATGGCTGTAAGTCTCCTCGAACTCTTACATTTCTGTAATTCATTTCCCTTGTGTAGATTGAAATTGTGAGTTGTGGTACCAACTTTGTAACCTGTGAATTTTTCTGATCTTGTTCTTCTCAATTCTTTTCTTCAGTATGTTGAGAGGTCGTGGTAGACCAGCTAGGGGACGCGGCCGAGGCCGTGGTCAGGGTGTTAGTAGTGACAAAGTTCCGCTTTCTCAGTCATCTGCAGATTAGGCCACTCGTTCAGTGCTGAATACTTTACCCTTGAGTTCTAACGGGCAACAGAATTTATCAGTCAGTCAGGATCAACCGTCGGCTAATAATGCCAACACTGGATCTACTGCGGCACTTCATCAGTTAGTAGATCAGCTCGCTCAGATAGCTCAGGGTGGGCATCAAAATCCGCCCCCGACATCGGAAGACGAAGTTAGTAAATGGCTTCAGAAAGTGACTAAGATACACCCCCTCGTTTCGCTGGTTCTACTGACTCCCTAGGTTGGGAGAATTGTCTTTTTCAGTTGGGTAGGACATTTGATGTCGTAGATTGTCCTGATGACAGGAGGGTACATATTGCTCAGTACCTCCTGGATAAGGAGGCTGTGGAGTGGTGGGTGGCTGCGATGCCCATAGACCGTTTAGCCAACTCTGAGTAGTTTAAGATTGCTATGGAAGCGGAATACTGCCCACCGCCGGTTCGGGAGCATAGGATCGTGGAGTTCTTTACTTATACGCCTCAGGATGTACCGATCTCTCAGGCCATCATCACTTATAACCAGCAGTTGGGATACGTGAAAGAGCAAGTGAGGACCGAGGGTGATAAGATTCGCTACTTTAATTTGCGCATGAAGCCGCATATTAGACAGAGCATGGAACCACTCATGTGTGCCACATTGAAGGGGTACCAGGATCGCGCTCTAGCGATTGAGATGGCAGTTCCGGAGTCAGAGTTGGGTTCTGAGGCAAAGAAACAGAAGACTGCTGGCAGTTTCTCACTCGGTAAGGGTGGTCGGTTTTTGAAGTCTCAGTCTGCTCCTGTATCTAGGAAGAGGCTGTTTCATCAGGTCGGAGGGTCTCATAGTTACCGTTCAGTCAAGTCCACTGCACTTGGCGGTATAGTTTGTTTTAACTGCAATCAATACAAGCATTTGGTGAAGGATTATCCACTTCCGTTAGTTAATTGCTTTACTTGTGGGTAGACCGGGCATCGGGTAGTACATTGCAAGAAGGCTGCCAGGGCCGCTAGAGCACCGACTACCAATGCAGTTCAGAAGGAGTATAGTGTTGATCAAGGGACTCCAGTCACTCGGGTTTCTCAGAGTTCAGGCCGTGGTAGGAGTCGAGGTCATCCAGATCGCCGTGCAGTATCGAGTTTGGGCTCAGTACACCCCCGAATATATCAGATGAGACGTACGAAGGAGACATATGCTCCGGTGGCATCAGGTACCACTCAGATGCTTTCTCATCCAGTTTCGGTGCCTTTTGATTCGGGTGCTACTCACTCTTTTATTGCTTCAGATTGTATATGCCGTATCGATATTGACTGCTTGTTTGAGTGTGAACTGTTTGTAGTGGATATGCCTAGTAGGGATCGTATGGTTGGGAACCGTGAAGTTAGAGATTTCCCAGTGAGGATCGGGAGCTGGGATTGTCCCTCGAACCTCATTGTTGTAGATCTTAAGGGTGAGGATTTGATCCTCGGGGATGATTGGTTGGATAGTCATGGTGCTATCATGAACTATCGGACTAATACTATCTTTATAGTGGCTGAGGATGGCACGGAGCATACTCTTGTCGATTGTAAGCCAGGTAGATCAGGGAATGTGATCAGCGCCCTGAAGGCGATGAAACTTTTAAACCAGGGTTGTGTAGGATATTGGTGTTAAGCTCGTAGGGCGGAAGATGGTGGAGTTGACGTGTCATAGATCTAATTGTTAGCGAATATCCTGACATATTTCCGGATGACTTGCCGGGATTACCACCGCAGTGGGAGGTTGAGTTTCCTATTGATCTAGATCCGAATGCGGCTCCTGTTTCACGAGCACCGTACCGTATGGCACCGTCGGAGATGTTGGTGTTAAAGAAACAGTTGGGGGAATTGCTCGATAAAGGGTATATTCGACCGAGCGCATCACCTTGGGGTGCGCCTATGCTTTTTTAAGAAGAAGGATTGATCGCTTCGTTTATGTGTCGACTACCTAGAATTAAAAAAGTTTACCATCAAGAACAAATACCCTATACACCAGCTTGACGACTTGTTTGATCAGCTTCAGGGAGCGACAGTCTTCTTGAAGATTAATTTGCGATCGGGTTATTATTAGTTAAGGATTCGGGATAGAGACATACCGAAAGCTGCCTTTCGGATGAGATATGGCCATTACGAGTTTGTGGTTATGCCTTTCAGGCTAACCAATGCCCCAGCAGTGTTCATGCAGTTGATGAACAAAGTTTTTATCGAGTATCTCGACAAATTTGTGGTCGTCTTTATCGACAACATTCTTATTTATTCTCGGAGCCAGGAGGAGCACGCAGTACATCTCCGGATTGTGTTAGACAACTTGAGAACTGAGCAGTTGTATGCAAAATTTTCTAAGTGTGAGATTTGGCTCAAGGCAGTGACATTCCTCGGGCATGTGATTTCAACAGAGGGAGTCCGGGTTGATCCGCAGAAGATAGAGGCGGTGTTAGCATGGGAACCGCCTAAGAATGTAAAAGAAATGAGGAGTTTTCTAGGACTTGTGGTCTATTATAGTAGGTTCGTAGAAGGATTTTCTAAGATCGCTCGACCACTCACGCAATTACTGTAGAAAACCCAGAAGTTCGAGTGGAACGCAGATAGGCAGGATAGTTTTGAGGAGTTGAAGAGACGGTTGACTAACGCACTAGTTTTAGCTTTGCCTCAGCGGAACGAGGATTTTATGGTGTATAGTGATGCTTCGGGCATCAGACTCGGATGTGTTTTGATGCAGAGAGATAGAGTAATTACTTACGTGTCTCGTAAGTTGAAACCTTATGAAGCAAATTACCCTACACATGATTTGGAGTTAGTTGCGGTCATATTCGCTTTAAAAGTTTAGAGGCATTATCTCTATGATTCGTCATGTAAGATTTACACGGATCACAAGAGTCTGAAGTACATCTTTAGTCAGAAGGAGTTGAACATGAGGCAGTGGAGGTGGCTAGAATTAATCAAAGATTATGACCTCGAGATTCTTTATCATCTAGTCAAGGCCAATGTAGTGGCAGATGCATTGAGTCGTAAGCTGATGGCACTGCAGATGTTAGAGGTACTCACGCCTCAAAGAAGGATCCAGCGGGATTTGATGTGTCAGAATATCGAAGTTTGGGTTCGGAGGATTCAGGGTCAATTATGTGCATTGGAAACCACTTCGTCTTTGATTGATGATATCAAGGCAAAGCAGTACGATGACCCATTATTAGTCGAGTTGAGGGAGGACGTGAAGAAAGGTAAAACTCCTGGGTTTATGGTTCAGTATGATAGATTTTTGAGGTTTAGAGGCAGATTATGTGTACCTAGTGATGTCGAGTTGAGACAGAAAATCTTGAAAGAAGCTCATACTACACCTTATTCCATACATCCTGGTACAAGCAAAATGTATAAGGATGTAAAGAGTAACTAATGGTGGAGTAACATGAAGACAGACGTTACCAAGTTTGTGTCGAGGTGTTTGACCTGTCAGCAGGTTAAGATTGAGCATCAGCGACCCACGGGGTTATTGCAGCCACTTCCTATTCCAGAATGGAAATGGGAGGATATTTCTATGAATTTCATTACAAGTATGTCTAGGACCCGGACTGGGATGAACATGATTTGGGTCATTGTCGATCGACTAACCAAATATGCTCATTTTCTGGGTATTAAGGATACTTGGGGACCGGAGAGACTAGCACGAGTGTTTATTGCATAAATCGTGAGGTTGCATGGGACTCCTAAGAGTATTGTTTCGGATCGAGATGGCCGATTTGTATCACATTTTTGGCAGGTTGTTCATCGAGCTTTGGGAACTGAATTGAGACTCAGTACATCCTACCATCCTCAGATTGACGGGCAGTCGGAACGGATGATTCAGACACTTGAGGATATGTTGAGACTCTGTGCCTTAGACTGGAAAGATGATTGGGAAGCGCACTTGACGTAGATCGAGTTCAGGTACAACAACAATTGGCACACATCGATCAAAATGGCACCATTTGAGGCATAGTACGGAAGAAGGTGCAGATCGTCGTTGTGTTGGGATGATACGTCCGAATTGATTGGCACCGAACCAGATCTAGTCGTTCAGACGAGAGAGAAGATTGCCTTGATTCGTGGTAGGTTGTTAACAGCCCAGAGTCGACAGAAGTCCTATGCCGACATGCGCCGTCGGCCGTTAGAATTTGAGATTGGAGATCATGTTTTGATGAAGGTGTCTCCGACTCGGGTAGTTTACCGCTTCGGCCGGAAGGGCAAACTTAGTCCGAGATATATTGGACCGTTCGAGATTTTAGATAGAGTTGGAGAGCTTGCATATCGGTTAGGATTGCCGTCGTCCCTGAGTCACGTGCATAACGTGTTTCATCTTTCCCAGCTTAGGAAGTATGTACCGGACCTTAGCCATATTATCAATTTTGGAGAGATTGAGTTAGGTCCCGACATTACCTTTATAGAGAGACCGACTTAGATTTCGGAGTGTCGGGTGAAACAACTTAGGCACAAAACCATTCCCTTGGTTAAAGTGCAATGTCGAGACATGGATCAGAGGAAGCCACGTGGGAGACGGAACAAAATATGAAGTCCAGATACCCTGAGTTATTCGCTTTGTAAGTTTCGGGATGAAACATATTCTTAGGGGGAGAGAATGTAATATCCGCACTATCTATTTTTAGTAATTTTTATTTTTAGTACCTTTTCATTTTGGACAACTCGCTCGTATGTAATTTGATATTCTGAAGTTCTTTTCTACTGGGTTCATGACCATCCGAATGAGTTTTAGAGTTATTTTACGAGATTTCGATTGTTGTGTAACTTTACTGCGTTTAGACTCGATTCTCGTAAATCTTGCCCTAAACCGACATTTCATTACATCTATGAGTTCCCTTAATACTTATGGATTCGTTACAGCCTTTTGTGATTTTAGTTGGCCTCGAGTTATGATTTTCGAGAGTTTGGGCTGTTTTGTAAATTATCATAGTTTTAGGTATCACTTTTAGAACTATCGCTCATTTTAATGAATGGTTGAAATTGTACATTCGGATAGGGAGATTGTGCTTGCATGTTGTTGTTTTCTTGTTATGTCTCGCTATTCACTGGTAACTATCGAGTTTCATGCCTTCCGAGTCGGGTGCAGTCTGGCTGAGTTTCCTAACTGTACTCTGTACAGGAACAGTTAGCGCACGCTAGCATGATATTTGTAGCGCGCGCTATGAGGGTATATCTAGTGCACGCTAGACTTATATAATTGCGTACGTTAATGCATCTGGGCAGAGTACTCCAGGACTGGACAGAAGGTCTAGTATTTCAGAACTGAACCAGGTAGCGTACGCTAACTAGCTATTAACGTATGTTAATTACTAACCTTAGCACATGCTAAGCTGGTAGCAGCGTATGCTAACGGGAGGACAGGAGCCTCTGACTACTTTATGCACTAGTATTCTTCACACCGTTAGCTCAATCTAAGTGTTGTGTAGTGCGCGCTAAGTCTGTCTAGTATAAATAGGACAGCATTTTCGTCATTTTTCCATCCTTGTCCCATTCCTTTGGCGACCCACGGCGAATTCAGGCTAGAAAGGTCGATCTCAGCCAGATATCATCATCTATTGCTATCTTTGAGTTTCTTGTGTGGATTTATCATCACCTAATCGTATTCCACTGTCTGAATCAAAGTATCCTCGTAGAACCCTAGTTTTTGGGATTTTGAGGAGTTTAGGGTGATTTCATATCTATGAACCGAATTGGCTTTGATTGTTGTTAGATTTTGATAGTATGATCGTAATCCTTAGTTTTCCTTGTGGTTTTGTGGACTGAAGTTCTGTTATTCCATAGTTAATCTTTTGCGACCTATTTTGCACTCGTAGTGTTCGCAAATCCTTTCAAATAGGTAGAATCTAGGATAACCCTTTTGATTCCGTAGTGCTGTAGTTAATTGTATATTATTGTGTATTAGGAGCGAACCCTTGGAGTGAGTTTGGATCGTAGCCTCTCCGTTCACAATTCCTTTCTGTCGTATTATTCAAGGCAAGTACATGTATTACATTCCGTTATGTGTGTTACGGTCTCGATACGAATGATGAATTGTGATATTGTGTGTGTGTGTTGTTGTTGTTGTTGCACCCCGAGCATTCGACGGCGCGTCTGAGGTTCGATACTAAGGGGTATGGCCGCAGAAGTGGTTTCCCACCCGGAGCGTTCGACGGGGCGTCTGGAGGTCGATACTAAGAGGTACGACCACGGGATTACCAAGTGTGGATGGTTGTGATACTGAAATGAGTTGATATACTGTTTTGATGTCAATGTGATATTCCGGAATATGAAGTTCAAATGTTTTTCAAATGAATTGACTGTGTTGAATCGTTTCTGTACATAATGTAGTGTAATTGTGTACTTGCACTAGCTATTCGAATGCTAACTCCTTAAATGGGGAAAATGTGTCTTATGCATTTCATGTACCGGGCGAGCTGAGGAGCCGGCACGGGACACGCATGCAAAAGATGGCCCAACATGATGATTTGGCTCGAGTCGGTGTCATTCCTTTTTACTATATTTATTCAGTTATTGATTAATGATGTCATTGAAGTCCTCTGTGTGGGAAATTGAATACATGTCACTCTCTGTTTTGTTGGTGTTGAATTAAACTGTTTTGGCCGAGGCCACGACCCTACTCATTATTATTAAGGTGTCTTATGGGATTTATTTTGTGGATTATGTGTCATGTGTTAGCCTGGTAGACCTTGTGAAGGGTCTACGGTGTGTAAGATCCCTTATGAGATTTGGGGTGTTACATTACACCAATTGAGAAGTCAAGGAAGAGATGAGGAAATTATATCACGAGTTGTTCTAGTATAAATTTGGAGACAAAATTCTCTTATGGAGGGTATGATGTAAAACTCTGCAATATTCATACAAATGTTAGACTTAGCAACCGTAGTTGTAAATAATATTTATTGTTATGAATAAAACTTCACTACGTGTACTTTAATTTTTAAATACTCCAACTATTTAATTATTAATACCATAATTTCGAAATTATATATATATATATATATATATTAAATATTTAGAACACTTAGTTGCTTAAATTAAGGTGCTAAACACCTAAGGGGCTAAGACCTAACCTAACTTATTAAAACTTCTAAGTCTTGGACCCATTTAAAACTTAAGACCGATTTGGAACTCATTTAAAATTCAACTTTAAAGCTCAACCAAATTCCACCTATACTTGTCCCCATCCAATGCATCCTACACCCCTTTCTAAGCCCTAATCTCACCTTATAAATACGTACTATAACTAACCCCACCATTTTACACTTCAAACAAAAAAAATAATCTGCACATCAAAGAGAGAGAGAGAGGGCCGAAGTGAGAAGAGGAAAGAAGAAATAAGATGAAAGAAGAAGAAGAAAGAAAGTGAAAGGTAAGAACACACTTCAAACTTTAGTTTATATTTTCTCCCTTCTTCTCACTCTAACTTAAAATTTAACATGCAATGAAAACGATCATCCTTATGGTGATGATGCTTTAGCCAAAATAAAGAGGAAGAGGAGGAGAGATCTTTCTTCAACCAACAAGACCTAAAACCAACTTCTACCGAAAAACGAGGTGGGTGTAAAATAATTCCTAAAACTTGTTTAAATGGAAGCTTTTTGAAATGATGTATCTCTCTTATGAAATGTTATATGTTGAATCAAGCATGAAATTTATAAAGTATTTTGAAGTGCTATGATATAGTGTATTGAAAATTGTATTGATGTGAGTAAGGAAATATTTTATGGAAATATCATGAATATTACATGTTTATTTTGAAAATTTGTAAGATGTACCAAACAAATCTAAGAGACATGTGTTATGTGACTGTGTTTGGTGTTTTACTAATATAATTTTGGCAAAATGGGACTTGAAGCAAAGAAAACGAGCATAAACTGCTTAAATATAAAAGATTGAAAATTTAAGGACCAAAGGGAAATCTGTGAGGAACTTTCAGTTATGGATTGAAAACAATATTTTCTAGTATGCAAGTATCCTTCTCATAATATTTTGGAAAGCTCAGGTATCATTTCATAAGTCTAGGGGTCAAAGATGCAAATTCCGTACGCTTTTTGCGTCAAATCATAATTTTACAAAAAGTTTCTGGATTAAACCGTAAATTATATTTCTGAACCAAAACTAAATTTTAGTTGAGTTTCTGATACCTCCCATAAAATTTTACGAGAATCGGAACTCGTTTCCTAGGTCTAAGGGGCTAAAAATGCTATTTTGAACAATTTCGAGGTCAAATTATAAATTTTATGAAAGTTTCAGGGTTAAAGTTAAATTTTACATTTATGGACTCAACCGAAGTTTATTTAAGTATGAGTACTCTACACAAAAAATTTTGCAGGAATCAGAACTTATTTTTCAAAGGTTAGGGGTTAAAAATATAATTTTCAACAATTTTGGGACCAAAATGTAATTTCTACAAAATTACTGGGACAGAAATTATATTTTTCTGATTCTAGACTAAAAATGAGGATTACTAAAGAATAAGTATTATACCCATAAAATTTTATAACAATCGGAATTTTTTAGATTCAAAGGGGTTAAAATTATTATTTACATTAAATTTGGGGTTGAAATGAAAGAAAAATATTCTGGAATAAAATCTGAATTTTCAGGAGAAATTTATAAACACTGAAATTTCAAGTTAAAATAAACTACCTCATAAATGTAACACCCCCAGAGGCAGCCAGGAATATTACAGCGTTGTGGGCCCCGAGACGGAACCCACAAACCTGAAAGAAAGATTTACAAACATTTACAAACGCTTAAGAGGTGAACGACGGTACTATCTTTAAAAACATTCGAAGACTTAATAAAATCCGTTAATCAAAACCGTCGTAAAAATCTAATTTGAAACCACAAGGCCCCAAATGCCAAAACTCAACAGTTTAAAAAAAACATACGTTAAGCTATCGCTTACACGTACCAACAAAATAGTTTAGAAAACGATTGCCAAAGTAACCTAAGTTACCAGATACCAAAAGGCCATTTAAAAATACTCACGCAGCGGAAAAAGACAAACGATTAAAATACTCTAGCAGCGGAATACAAGAACTGATCAGGAAACTCAATACACAAACACATGCTCTAGCCAGTATCCTCCGGGAAGCTCATCTCTCCACGACCGCTACAAGCTTGATATTCCAAGAACCTAAAAAGAAAGCCCACGACGGGGTCAGCCATAATATCTAACAATAATAACCATCACATCACGTCAATAATTACATACCAATGAAAAACACTAAGTAAGAATACTACCAATGTAATCTTACCGTCATGACTTTACCAAACTCGTAATAATTCTCATCAGAATAATCATTATTGCAATGCACATCTCGTAATCGCGATTAATCAATTAACTCAAATATAACGTCCATACGGTACCTCAAACAATACCCAAGATTCTCAAAACATTATCATAACTCGCAATACAGAAATATACCAACTCTGACCAATTCGATCCATCGAAAATAAACATCATCAAATCTCAACACGACAATCGATTGTCCATCCTAGGACAAGAACCAAGAAGGAAAATACGGAACACACCTCAGGATACGCAATGCCACGGCGAATCACATCAATCTAATCCAAGATCAGATCAATACAACATACGGACATGGTCCTAATACAAGACCTACAAATGCATACTCATATGACAACGTCAACATGCTCACATCAATAACAACAATGTATATTAATGGCAAACCCATAATATATATATGCACAACACATGGTAATCCGATGATCCAGCGGTCACTGCCTACATCCCACGATGATCCCGTCAGATCAACCATGGTGGAAAAACCTGTCCGATGATCCAGCGCACGCTAGCATAGATCCCAAGATGATCCCGTCGGACCAACCCTGGTGGACATATGACAACAATGCACAACTGCACAAAACAACGAATCACAATACACGACAACAACAATACACAAATGCATGACAACAACTATACATGAATGTATCACAACATGATCGACACAAAAGACAAAAATAATTAAAATACTTGCTCTGAGTCCTTCGAGAGCAATCTCGATATCTACACCATCACCAACCATTATTCTGAATATTCGACGATCCAAAATACACGGATGGTAGATAATTCACGTATTCGTCTATACCAAAATGTATCATCGATACCAAGTATACCAACAACAAATGTAAATCATATACATTACGATTTAATTCCCAAAACTCGAATACAACTTATAATCCCATATCTCTTATGATTACGATTATAAACATTGCTATACGAATTATAAACGAATGAAACGGAAACCATTCCATAAATATTATAAACTGGGCAAGTAATAACTTGCCTCGATACTGATGAAGCCGTTACCAATTCCATTGCCTTCCTCTACAAGCTCCTCGGCTCCCGACCAAAGTGATTTACGAACATTTTCGAACACGACCGCAAAGCAAGGTTCTAATCACCGATCAATAATCTCAACCTATTACAATAATCGATAAACAACAAGTTCGATAACAATCAATTCCTGATATAACCAATCAATCAAACTCAACGGTTCTATAATATCTCGGTTAAACACTAGTCCGAACAATCCAACTCAATCCATTACGAACTCGCAACCGTAATACAATTATGCACACTATCTGTTGACATAGCGCACGTTAATCACTTAACGTAGCGTGCGCTAAGTCACTTCCGTTAGCGTGTGCTAGCCAGTAATACTAGCGTGCGTTAATGACATGCAGTTGCATGCATTTCAGGTACCGATCAACATATGGTGATTACGAATATGAATGTAAAGGAAATCATACTCCAAGATCAATCACAATCTTTACAGATTCAGTCTCGTTATCATACTCACATGATATATACCATTAATGGATCATCAATCAACATGACTTAATCCTATATATGAACATTTCATCTTCGTATCTAAAACACCGATAACTCAACATACCATCGTATTGATGTGGTATATTCATCAATAAGTTCTTCAAGAACACCAAGTGATTCGAAACCATGTTCATAATCATCAATGCAACATAATCTAACATCCTTTAACATGTAAATAATCATCCAATTCATAATCCAAGTCATATACATCCATTAAACCTCATATAACATCATCACATGATAATCCAACATACTCCCTCCCAGGTAATCATCCTTTAAAATGAAACACTAACAAGGGATACGAAAATTACCTTGTAGCCGAACCATGAAGAAGGACAATCGAACTCCATTCCAAGAATCATTAATAATCTTCAATAACAAGGCTTTAATCCATGCTCTCCATCTTATTATTGTTAAGAATGATCATCTCTCAGTGTTTGGAACCTCAAACTTCTCTCTAAGAACTCTCTCTATCGAAATAAGGGAAGGAATGACCGAAAGAACATAATTCACATCTGCAATCATATATATACTGACTGTTATTAGCGTGCGCTACCTTCACAAAATAATGTGTGCTATCGCAGTCCAGAGGCTACTGCCTTGCTTCGTACACTGATTTATGTACGCAATGCCCATGCAATAGCGTACGTAATTGCCTCTATTTAGCATATGCAAGTGTCCGACCATAGCGTGCGCTACTCATAGTTGACTCGTTTGTCTATATGCTCCGAAGACAGGTCCACACGCCGAAAGCATCTGACAAGGATAAGATTCATCTTGGACCGATCTGATATTAGTGTGCGCTAACAATATGCATTAGCGTGCGCTAATCCTTCGTAGCAAACATCCGTTGACCTTATCGGAACATGCGTGGAAAGTAGTCGGGTCTACACATAGATTCCCTCTGATCTGTTCACTAGCATGCGCTATCCTTTGCCTTTAGCGTGTGCTAAACCTGCACGATAGCATGCACTATGCTTGAATATTAGCGTGCGCTAATAAGGATATACTTAGCCATTTTCAGCTATTCTTGTCCAACGTCTCGACATACAAAATACGAACATACGGCATACCGAATACATATACACAACACACTATATCCTAAAATACAATTATTGACCAAGTACGACAATTATACCAATACAGACGTCTCAGTCCTTCATTTAGTTTATCCATACTGTACATATCCCTACATTCTCTAAAAGCTGAATAAACATCGGGTCTTCCAACTGTCCTGATTTAATGTCGTCGACTAGAGATGAAGAAATCTCAAGAGCACGCAACTACCCGGAACTCTCTGGTAGTACAATCTCAACGCTCAGCCTCATCAACTCTCGCTGGAGTCCTGGCTGGTCCATAAGTAACTCAAGCGCCCGAAGCGATACCGATTTACGGCTCAAGGCATCTGCCACCACATTTGCCTTGCCCGGATGGTAAAGGATCTCGAGGTCGTAATCCTTACTCAACTCCAACCATCTCTGCTGTCTCATGTTTAGCTCTTTCTGCGTGAAAATGTACTTCAGGCTCTTGTGATCAGTGAAAATCTGACATGACGAGCCATACAAGTAGTGACGCCAGATCTTCAATGCAAACACAACCACGGCAAACTCAAGATCGTGGGTAGGGTGATTCAACTCGTATGGTTTCAACTGATGGGAAGCATAGGCAATTGTCTTCCCGTGGTGCATGAGAACACATCCGAGCCCTTGGACCGAAGCATCACTAAAAACTGAGAAACCCTCATTACCACTCGGTAAAACCAAAACGGGAGCGGTCGTCAACCTTTTCTTCAATTACTCAAAACTCTTCTGTCTCTCGTCAGTCCACACAAACTTCTCTGACTTCTATAACAACTGAGTCAGCTGTCGAGCGAGCTTAGAGAACCCCTCGACAAATCTACGATAATACCTGGCCAAACCCAGAAAACTACGGACCTCCTTCACGTTTTTGGGCGGCGCCCAATCCAACATTGCTTCTATCTTATGTGGGTCCACACGAACACCCTCGACCGAGATCACGTGGCCGAGAAACATAACCTCCTGCAACCAAAACTCACAATTTGAGAACTTCGCAAAAAGATGCTGAGTTCTCAAGATTCCTAGCACGATATGCAAATGACGTGCATGCTCCTCCTCGCTCCTCGAGTAAATCAGGATATCGTCAATAAAATGACTACACACTTATTGAGGTATTCGAGGTATCCGGAAAAATTTCAGATTTCAGAATCCCCAAACCTATTCAGATAACCTGTTATTTTAAATGTACAATACACCAACATACATCACAATCAACATAAATCAATGTACAAAAAGCATAATTTAAATACCAACCATATCAACATGTCATGTAGCAACACAAACAAAATCACTATAAATACCAACATTAACGAACACGAGTCTAAATAAAAAATATTTAGCAAAAGAACTACTACAATTGTAACACCCCCAAAACCATATGGGAATATTACACGTCGTAGACCCTTTCCACAAGGATCTACCAGGTTAAACACCCATAAACAACCAAATGCTTGCCTGGCCAGGGTCAAACAATATAATAATACAGACCGTTAAAGTCACTTACACATGAATACACAGACCGATGAGGTCACACAACTCCATCAACAGAACTGACTAAAACAACATTACCCACATAGGGGTCGAAACACAATACAGCGGAAGACTGAAATCAACTCTAACAATACAACCAACCTCTACCAACTCTCGACTCTTGATTAGTATCGCAGGTCGTCATCCTCTTGTGCCAATCCTGTGACTGCTCCCCTGAACCTGCATGTACCTGGACGCAGAACAGACATCCACCCTCCGATTACTCGGGGGTTAGTAAAACTCCACTGTTTTACTAGTGCAAGTATCAAATCATACGAAAAGTATCGAGCAAACATTGATTAAAATCAATTTTAATAACCAAGTACCAAAATATTCCCGGGAGGTTTTAACAAGGGAGATAAGCTATGAAACATTTAAAAGTAAGATCCTCCTCTTGGGGATTTTTAGAAATTCAAAACTTTAAGACCTCAAGTCCTGATTTGGTAATCTTTTTAGAAAAACCTTAGGGTTCAAACCCAAATCCAATTCGCATTTCGGTAATTTACAGTACGAAAATATTTCCACAAATCTCGCGGGGCTTGACCCAACATTCCTTTCTAGAAAACTTCATTTTCAAAACTTAGACGATCCAAACATATTCATGACCCCGTGATCTCCTGCCACGAGTCTCCGTAGGTTCAACAACTCGCACGGAAAGAAGCAAACACATCAATCACAACAACTGGTCCTGACCCCGTGAACCTGTGTCACGTGTCACCGTAGGTTCCGTCGAACCCGCACGGTTGGACGTACTGTGTCCTGATTCGATGGACCTGTGCCATGAATCATCGTAGGCCTCGTTAGACCCGCACGATTGGACTTCAGCACCACACACACTAAGTTCTGATCCCATGGACCTGTGCCATGAATCCTCGTAGGCCCCGTCGAACCCACACGAGTGAACTTAGCGTTCCAGCACACAACATTCACATTCACATTCACATTCACATTACACCAACACGCACACAATCAAACAATCATCTTGTCCATTACAATTTCACGCAACTAGTATACTTAGCCCGAATCCGACATTACAACCAATACAAGCTTTACACAATCAAATACATATAACCCAATATTATCATCCAAATCTTCGATGAATCAATGTCACATAACTCACAATCAATACCTATAACACGATACACATCCAAGTGTACAATCGACCAATATAGACACATTTCCAAGTTTATCACAAATAACCACAATTCCTTCATTTCAACACGTAGTCATATTCACAAGGTACAAAACGTATAAGTAAGATACTTGCCTCGATAGTTGGCACTAGAATATTCCTACGAATACGGCACAACCCGGAAAACCCCAAACACCTACAATCCTCCGTGAAATCCAACGGAAACACGGATACTACGAGAATAACAATTGAAAACAAAGGAAAACACGGTCAAGAATTGAAGGGAACCCTTTGAGACATTTACTCGGATACTAAATGTTCAAGGTTCCTTAGAAAACCAAAAATCCCGATTGGGTTCCAACGAACTCGAAATACGGATATACAATCCGTAGAACACGTTCAAAACAACGTTTATACAACAATTAATTGATCAAAAACGGATTGGAATCGAAATCAAAAGGAAAATCCCTAAAATCTTCAAAAACAAGGGTTCAAGCCAAAATACCTCAATTTGGACGAAGAACACGGATTAGATGATGATATAATCAACACAAGCCTTTCAAAAATGGTGTTCTATGATGTTCCCGATCAAAAACCCTCAAATTCCGTCGAAGGGTCGCGAAAAACGAAGGAAAAATGGAAAATGGCCGAGAGATCCACGTCCAGGCCTTAAAATAGCCGACTGTGGCCGATCACATACGTCCGTAACCGGCAGGGCCATACGCCCGTAACTCGGCACTTATAGCCGTACCCGGTAGGTCCTTACGGCCGTAACCGGCATTCGTCCGGAAGCTACCTCGCACCGTACAGCCATAACTCTCGGCCCTTACGGTCGTAACCGGCACCTTACGGCCATAACTCGGCCAGGCCAGTACCTGCTGAGGCCGTGTCTCGGTCGCGGCCACTCCGACGGTCCGAACGACCCCGAAACCCTGACCTGAATATGAATCGAAAATACGGTTACGAAGTACTCGCAAAGACGAATCCAAGCGCTAAGAGAACACACGATTCCCATCCGAACTCGGATAACAAAAAGTGCAGAATTAAATATTCTCAGAATGACGAAACGGTCATAAGCGAGTCGTCGAAACGGACCTCCGCCGAAAAATGAAAATTACCGGAAATCGAAATTGCGGATATTACATACTACCCTCCTTAAAAGAAGTTTCGTCCCGAAACTTAAAACAAGTAGGGAGAAGTAATATCCCGACAGGAAAACTCAACAAGATACATAAGAAACGCGTAACTTTCGCCCATTGGCGAAACGTCACAAGCAACACGAAAGAATATACAGCGTGAAAACACGCCCCACGACGACCAACACAACGCCATCGGCAATAATTCAAAAAATAAAGAGCAATTAACGACATATCACATACCACAGCACATGCACACATTTAATCAAAGAAACGCACGCGACAACAAGTCGCACCCGACTAAAACGGCTATGCAAAAGAAACAAATAGAGTATCACGATAGAAATCTTTCCGATTCTCATCAACAAGAAAACGTCCGACGTCAAAACACAAACAATTCAAGATAACGGAAAATGAGGGTACCAGATATTAAATTCTATCTCACTAAAAATAAGTTTCGTCCCGAAATTTAAAATAAAACATTAGGGTAGAATACAAACAAAACCAAAAAGTTCACGTAACTAATATCAATCTCTACACGAATTACAACACAAATACAACACGCAACTACGCTACTGGGCACCACTGAGCTCTCCACGCGTAGGGGCGGGATCTCGGCTCCCGAACATCTCAACGACGGTCTCGCAGTGTACCGCCTGATGTCCCACATGTCCACATTTGAAACAGTTAACTTGCGGCGAGCAACAATTCTTCCGAGTATGGCCCACACGGCTACAATTGAAACATAACTTCAAGCTGCTTGTCTTACTCGGCTCGTGAGTAGGATTTTTAGACTGATCAAATGAACGATAAGTGTTCCCAGAAGGGCAATACAAAGAATAGGCTCACGAATCTCACTTCTCTGGCCTCTTGAAAAGTTACTCGAGGTCTTCTGCCTCTTACCTCCTGAGCTACCCTCTGACATGGAAACAGCCATCTCGAAGGCTAGAGCTCGGTCCTGATAATCTTTCGAGGTAGTACATATAAGCGGATCCATACTCTCACGGATATGTGGTTTCATGCGCATATTAAAATGCCGGATCTTGTCCGCTTCACTTCTCACCTGATCGCGAACCTAAGCTAGCTGCCGATTATAATCGACTATCGCCTGGGATATCGACACATTATGGGGTGTAGCCGAGGAAAACTCAACGATCCTGCGCTCACGAATAGGAAACGGGCAATACTATGCCTCCATGGCGGTCTTAAACTAGGCCCATGTAGGTGTACGATCTGCAGGCACTACAGCCTGCCACCAGTCTACAGCTTCTTTGTCGAGCAAGTACTGAGCAGTGGGTACTCTCCTTTCCTCAGGACAACCTACAGCATCGAATATTCTTTCCAACTGGACGAGCCAGTTCTCCCAACCTAACGAGTCAGAAGAACCTACAAAATGGGGCGGGTGCATTCTCATCACATCTCGTAACCACTTACTAGCTCCGTTATCCCCATCTGGGTTCTCATTCCGACGTACGACCTGATTCATCTGCACTAACTGGTCAACCACCTGAGGAAGGATGGTGGCGGCGTCAACGTCAACATTAATGCTGGCTGAATGAGAATGTCCCTGATCTGTACTAAGCTGATTGGTACTCGGCAAGGAGTGAGTCGCCCTCTCATGTTCCTGATTACGACCACCACCACGACCACGGCCTCGACCTCTAGCCCTCAGCATACTGAACGGACAGCCATTCATAACAACAAAATAAACATCACCTAATCAACATAGGGCAACAACTAGTAGCACAATAAGTATTCACTCCAAGTCATCACACGAGTACACGAACAAACACTGCAATAATAGACTTAAATTCGTAAGTAATTTGCACGGTTACACCTATAACATCCGGACTTATTATTGTACATTTCATCTGTATTTGAACCCTGTATTATTCGGAATTGTGATCTCGATCATTGGAGTATGTTATTTCTCACATTTGTATCCTTGTACATAAGTATAACAACATGCAAAATCTCTCATGCAAACTCGTGATAGCGCATGCTAAGAATGTAGCTTAACGTGCAATATCGGACTACAACGAGCACATGCTACGAATGAAGAATTGCGTGCGCTAGGCCATCAATTATTGAGCTAGGCAGCTAGCACATGCGCCAGCCGGACGTAGGACCGGATAAGATTCCCGCGGATGAACCTAGACAGTTTTGGAGTCAACTCTTATTAGCGCGCGCTAAGGATGTATGATAGCGTGCGCTAATCAACGAGTGTACAGAAAGTTTATATAAGGGCCAGCACTTCATTTCTTCTTATTCCCTTCACTCGTCCTCATTATTTGATAAGTCTAGAGAGAACATTATCCTCCTTAAACACACTTAGAACACATCTACTTGATCTTTGGAGATTGAATGCCACTTGTGTTTGATCAATGGAGTGGAGAAACGTCTTAATTTGGCGAACAAGCAACCGGAGCCGGATTCTACTTGTTGTCTCGGTGTTTTTCCTCATCTTAAGGTATGTTATACTACTTCCAACCTTAAATTCGTGTTCTTAAGGATATGAGGATTATGCTATCAAGATATTGAGTTTCTTTGGTGAATTATCCAAACCACATCATGTTTAGGATATTGAGATGATTACTTCTTAAGTACCCTGGTTATCAACATCATGATTCGAATATTGTTACACTGAACAAGTAGAGGAAGCTTCTGACATTGGTAATCCAAATTTAGAAGGTGTTTTCATAGTAATCACGGACTTAACTTTAACATCATTATTGTTAGACGAATCTAAGAGATTGATCATGGAAAAATTTATCTTGTAAAGATGGAGTGTTAAACGAACTACATGATGATGGTTTTGATTGATATAAGGTATTGATATCGACCGTTAGGCTTTCCGAATTACGCATGAAGAATTGTAATCGAAATGGAATATTTTTTTATGATAGTATACATATTCTTGAATTCGAAGTTGTTGTTATCCGTAAGATCATTCATAACCGTATGAGCATGATATTCATAGAGATAACATGAATTAACACTAAAGATTTCGTTGGTTTGATCACGATTAGATCAGTCTACTGCCCAGTAGTGAACTGCCATGCACGTTTAGCGCACGCTAAACTTTGTAGATTAACATATGCTATCGAGCACAGTTAACGTACGCTACGATTCGAATCATAACGTGCGCTATTTCATCAGATGAGTCAGTCGGTTGATCAGAGAGGACTGTCAATACATAGTTAGCGTACGCTAGGCTTTATTGTTTACGTGCGCTAACGAGCGGGCTTAGCGTGCGCTACGTAGAATACTTAGCGTACGTTAAGCAGTTCAGGAAGATTACATGTTATGAATTTTCGGCCGTAAATTGGATTGATAGACATTCGTACGACATGAGATGAATTCTATATTATTTCTTTTGTGAAGGTTCGAGCTTGTTATGTGATTGACCGATGGGGCGACCTTCGAGTGTTTCGTTTTTTGTGGAAGTATTGTTCTTGTCTTCGAATCGAGGCAAGTACTTTGATATACGAATTATAATTACGTGAAATCATTGTTGCTGAAGTGTATGAATCATGTTACGAATATCTGTATATATATATATATTATATATATATATATGTGTGTGGATATATGTATAGATATATATATATATATATATAAATATACATATGGAGATAAATGTTGGGTGATTAATACCAATATTAGTCGACGTACTCAACTTAGATTAAAGTATGAATGATATTTATAGAGGTAATATGGTAATGTTGTATTTTCGGTTGAGTTACGATATAAGGATATATATGTAGTGTTGATTGGTAGTATTGAAGGCTTAATGTGTTAAATCTTGATGAATAATGTGCGAGTTGTTGTTTATTTTGCGTAGTTACGGACTGGTGAATAAATTATGTGAATTGATGAACTGATTTGATAATTGTTGCAACGTTTGATTGTGTGCTTGGTATTTGTAACAATGTGAATACTTGTTATGAGAGACGTCATATCCAGGTGCCTCTGAGGGCGGGGCGTGTACTCCGGCCTGGTGTACGCTGCAATAAGCGGCTCCATATGATTGGTGAACACCGGTGTTACTTAATGCGCGAGCAAGGGGCGGCTCCTGTGGGAGTGAACGCCGGCGCGGTGACATGTGCAATGGGCGGCCAATATAGTGGAGTGAAGGCCGGTACACAGGTGTGTAAGGGAGGTGCCTGGCAGGCTTATTGGTAACGGATATTTGAGTGATAGCTAAGACCCCATTACCAAATGATTTTCGTAATTTAAATCCTTGCAACTCGCTTTAAAATGTTGGTCTTGATGTAGACCGCAATTCATGTTTCTAAAAGTTCGTTCCAACTTGTTTTAAATGTTGGTATGAGGATTAATTAACCAAGGATATTTGACGAGATCTCCGAGGGTTAATTAATCAGGGGTCTCGAGCAGGATTTGTCGAATGAGAGGCTGTGTCTTTGATTGTACTGTGATGATTATTCTTTGTACTGGGTCGAGGACCCCGTGGGATGTGGAGATTTGATCTTGTGATGATATTATTTGGATTGGGCCGAGAACCCCGTGAGATGTTGTAATGATTCGCTTGTGATAGTGTTTTGTCAATTGGGTCGAGGACCCCGAATAACATTGTAATGGTTTTCTTGCAAATTGTTTTCCACATGCTGGGTCGAAGACCCGAGAGCCTTTTGAAGTATTTTCTAAAAGTATTCCCATTCGATTTTCAAAACCCCAAGACGGCCCGAGTCATTAATAATGTTTTCAAGCTATCTTATCAAAATACTTTTCCTTTTATAAAAATGGATCTTTAAACAAATCTTTTGACTCGTTGTGTTTGTTTAAAGTTTTCTTTGGTGTTATGTTCCTTAAAGAGAATATGACTAGGTGATTATCTTTCATCTTGTGTCTGCGAATGCTGTTCTGTGTTAATTATGGGAATGTATGGCTTGTGTTAAGGCTTCGCGGCTGTTGAGTTTTGTGTTGTTATTGTTCGTATAACTTGTATATTATGTACTTGCACTAGCAAAATTCCAGTTTGCTAACCCCCGAGTTTTCGGGGGGTGGGTGCCTGTTATGCACTCAGGTTTTGGCAGCTCGGGAGCAATAACAGGATTGGCTTGGAAGGAGATGGGAGACGACGATGCTAATCACATAAGAGTCAGAGTCTTTTTCTTTTATTTCTTTTTGGTCGGTATTTCTCTGTCGTTCGATTACTCACCCTTGCATGGGTGTAGTGTTCTTTTATTAAATTGAGTCGTCATTCTTTTCTGTGTTCAAGTTTATTACTGTTATTGTAATGTGAATGTCGTTGGTTTCTGAATTGGTTAATGAGGTTGTCGGTCTTCTTTGTAATTGATATTGACACCGGTCGGTCAATCATTGAGTAATCTTTTGGAGTTCAGCCTGGTAGATCCTTGAGATAAGGGTCTACGGCGTGTGACATTTCCGGTCGTATTTTGGGGGTGTTACATATATGGTATCAGAGCTTTAGGTTTTCGAAAAACCTAGGCCGTTGGGTCAAGTCCATGTCTTGTGTAAGTCGCGCGCGTCAGAGTTGTGATTAGTATCATGGTTCCAACATCATCTTCAAGAAATCCGTGATGGTAAGCCTTTCGAATCTAAGTCCTCTTGTATACGTATTTGGTTATATTGTACTTAACGTTAACCAAGGGTTTGAACTTGTTAGAGATCATATTGTTTTATGATATCACCTGCGTGTATGGTTCGAGTGAGAATGGTTATGTAGTATACTTCGGAAGTCGAACATATTTATCGGTTTCTGCATTTCAGTAGAATAAATCTTTAAGTGTTAATTTTATCCGCTGCGTGAGTATTTTGAAATGACTCTTGGTATTTTGCAGACTGAATTGTTATCTCATAAGACCGATTCCTTAAACCGAGTTTTGGCATTTTAGTCTGCACGTTTTAACTGTATTTTAATTCGGTATTTGATATTTCACAAATGATTTTGTAAGTTTTGGAAAATGCTACCGTCATCGGCTTTTTGGCGTATTTTAAAATGATTTTGTAAATGGTTTTTAGCCTGGTAGGTTCCGGTGCAGAATCCCCGGCATGTAATATTCCCGGGCCGAATTACGAACATTTTAAAGTAGTGTTTTGAAATTTTCCTAACATTGTAAACCTCATGATTTAATGTAGTCATGTCAAATGGTCAAGTATTTTAGTAAAAAAATTCTTTCGAATAAACATTTTGGTAGAAGAGGAAGGATTTTCAAATTTGTAGTATTTTGGGACTCAATACTTTTGAAATATTTCAAATTAGTTACAATTTAATTTTCAATTTTCTTGTAGGCATTTTTAGAGTCATTGTATAAACTTCCTCTTCCAAAATAAAGGACAGTATTTACAAGTTTTGAGCACAACGTGACTCGGCTTTTGTTTCAAAAAATATTTTCATTTAAAAGCATACGCATAATGATCGTCCTAGACGAAGGACTGGAAATTAACTTCAGAAAATTTCGTGCTTTACGATATTACCATTATTCTAAGGATGCTAATTAAACCTTGCGTTCATAATTGTGGTATACCATACAACCGACTATGCGATAACAATAAACGGTACTATCTGCATTAGCATGACGAGCCTTGGCGGACGTAGACGTGATAATGGAAGCGGAAGCTGTGAAGTAGTTCGTACGACGACGATTTATGTTACGGTTAAGGAATATCAAGATCAGATGATATCCTATGAAACCTCCTCAGTGACCGAGCCAACGAGCGGAGAAAAGAGACCGAGGACATCTAAAAAAATTTTGGGCGGTGAAGAGACTAAGGTTCTCAAACCCCCACGTCGTTCGAATGCGTCGTCTTCGCGGTCGAGAATGAGCATTGGGAATCTCAAGCCAACATCGGTGACTCCCGGTAAGAAGAGAGTGTGCTTCAACTACAACCGTACAGGACATATCCGTATTGTAATATCCGACTGTAACTATTCATTTTTACCTGTCGTTGTATTATTCGGATAATCTGATTATCATAAATCGTTGCATTTAATATTATGTTGAGGTATTATAGATTTGAATATCATATCGTTGTTAGTTCATTTCAAATGTGATGATTCGATGTTAATTAGAGAGTTGCATTTTCGAATTTTTCTGTTGATGTAGCGCACGTTACACAGTACGATTAACGTACGCTAATCCTGTGCCTTAGCGTGCATAAGGTTTTCTCCGTTGCGTGCGCTAAGAGGGAATCTGGCATCAGTTGACTTCAGCACGTGAACTCCTTAGCCGTTAGCATGCATGTGATCTAGGTCCGAGTCGCGTGTCGGTGAGAATCTACTTTTATTAGCGTCGTAACCCATTTCTCGTTAGCGTGCGCTAACGGCTGCGATAATTCAAGACGGTAGCCACTGTAAGCCGCTTACGTCGTAATATCGACCGGATAGCGTCGTAAGTACATTAGCGTACGCTAAATCGCCCCCGATAGCGTGCGCTAAGTCTGCACAATCTATTTATAGGACCAGCCTGTTTTTCATTTCTTCACAACCCCAAACCGAATTTCTCTCTTCACATATCATACCTCTGCACTACCAAAACGATATCAACCTTCACCAACTTATTTCTAAGCCTTAAATCTTGGAGTGGAGATCATTTCCTTGGAGACTAGGAGTTGTTCTTGAGCTTGGAGTATATTTTCTCATAGCATTGAAGTTGTTCTTCATTTCTGGAGGTAGGTGTACTTTCCTCTCTGCATTATTTTCTTATGTTGATGTTAATGACGAATTATACTTCACCTAGAGTTAGATTAAGCAAGTAAAACATAGTTCTAATCCAACCTTTTTAACACTTTTGATGAATATGTTAAATAAGGGTTTGAGATGGAGGTGTTCTTGATGATATAGTCATTTTAATCATGTTGGTAGAACATTGTTGGATCAGTTAGCTCCATCATAACTGGATTTAATCAAGAACTTGATATCATTGAGTGTTTAAACGCCATTTTAGGTATTTAATTATCTTGGGAAGAACTTGATAATGTTAAAGATAGGATTAGATGATCTTGTTCAGAAATCTTAGAAACTTTAAATCATTATGGTTCAGCTTCACAAGTCTTTGAAGATTGATAAGGATCTTGATAATTACAACAATAACTTTTCATTAATCTAATGTGTTGAGAACTTAGAATGTTTTGATCATCATAATAGATAAATGGTGAATTCACCATCATGTTAATGAATCTTCCAGCCTTGTAAACAAAGACTTTGATAACCCTCATGGGTGTGGTGTAATCTCGTAACTTATGAACTTGTTGTTAGCTTAAAAGTCAATTTAGATGAGAGGAGAATAATCATAATGTGCAGATTTTACCTTTCAACGTTTTAATGTTTTGGAAAGTTTAATCATCATAAGATGATCTTAACATCATAATTGGTTATTCAACATACCCTTGATAGAACTCTTGTTTATGATGAACCATGCGAACATTCGGTAAATATTGTAAACCGATTCTTATGGTTGTAATGATGTTAGAAGGACTCCTGACATAAGGCTTCAATAATTGGTAGTAACAAACTATTCTAAAGGATTGTAGGTTGACGTCTTACTAATCCTATATTGATAATTATACGAATATGTTTTTGAGTAAAATGTATTTCGTTTAAGGTTGATTGTTCGAGTAAACAATATTAGTCGAGGACCGTTCGTTCGTTCCGACAAGAAGAGGACTATTCTCGTCTCCGTATTAAGGCAAGTTATCTTGCTTGGTTATAATGATGATTAGATTCTTGTGATGATTATATATTTCATGTGTATGAATTGTCCATGTGACGTTTGTCGTGATTTGACATTGTCCTTGATGTTATGGGATTGCATTCCCAAGTACGCCGTTTTGAATCGTTGATCTCGTTGGTCCTTATTTTCACTTTGGTGAGTTTTTCTTGATCCTTAATTGGATGTGTATTTCATTGAACTTCGTTGTCATGTTGTGTCGTGACATTTCCGGAATCATATCTGCGTGCCGATTGGATATTGTGTAGGATTTTTAGCCGCACTTGTATAGTCATACGTGGATGTTTCCGTATTGGGTCGTGCACACGAGACGTAGTTCGTGAGGCTAATTAGGTACATTGTCACACGTATATTCTGGATTCCGTATACGGGGTGGACATGTACACGGACACATTTCCGGATCGGGCGTACTGTGATGTCCATCTTGAGCTATATTGTTACTCGTTCATAGTCCATGTATGATTGGATGTGTTCGATATTTTGTGACTGATTGTTTCATACGCCCGAGGGGTATGATTAATAGTCGGAATGATTTTCTTGAGATCTATATATGTGAATTGTATAATGTCGGAAGAATTGGTTATCATGTATATCTGACCCTGTGTTGGGCGAAATACTTGTATTGTATTTTTGGTCGAGGCAAAGGCAAGGCACGGGAAGAGCATGTCGATGGCGAAGGGTTCGAAGGATACTAGTTCGGGGGGCCCTCGTCCTTGTTGTCCGGTTATGTTAAACCGTGTTATGTTATTTCCTGCTTCATTTAAATTGTTATTTGGTTGTATTTGACATTTGAAGTATTTTCCATCCCCATATGGTCTATACTTGTTTTTCGGATCCTGTGTGTTGTAAGGCCGTTGGCCATATTTTAATAAACTCCTAATCGGAGTAATGACTATCCATTGTGATTCGGTATCAGAAATAATATTTATTTAACCTGTTTTGGATATCGCCTGGTGGGTCCCAGTGTGGGATTCACGGCACTGTAATAGCCGCCTTTTGGGGTGTTACAGAAGATGGTATCGGAGAGTTGTTTCTTTTCTTTTATGAGTCATTGAGAAATGAACTAGTATCAAGAGACCTTCGTGTCACGTGTGACCTGTGCAAGTGCCTGACCCTACGAGCCAAATACGGTATGTACTTTATGAGCCATGATTTAATTACTGGCATGATATTGATATCAGTATGGGTCTCCTTGTTGATCATGTTATTTCGAGGAATTGTGACAGAATTTATCTGATTGGTAATCCGAGGTAAATGCTGAACTGATTATACAATTGAAATTGTTCGACTTGAGACTGATATGATATTCGGTGCGACATTTGTGGTATCGATAACCGTTTTCGTTTAATATGTGATTCCTTGTTACTATTAACTTAGCATGAATTTTAGTATCTTGAACTGTACTTATGGTTATCATTATGATTGATTCTTTCAGTATGGAAAGAAACCTGAGAGGTCGTGGCAGAGTGGGACGAGGCCGCGGAAGGGGCCGAATCCCAATACCTCGAGCCAACAGACGCGCGAATGCGGATCGAGTTCATGAGCAGTGGTTCACCTTCTAGGGAACAATCGCACCACAGTGGGCGCGGGGATGCGCATGTCGATCCTTACGTCGTAATGCAGGGCATGATGACACAGATTACCCAGATGGGTCAACTAATGGAAGCTATGCAGAGGGCCGCTACTGGCCAGCAGCAGGGGGCTCATCCTCCTCCTGTGATTGGCAGACCCGTGAGTCGGATTATCAGCGACATCTCTCGCCAGCGACCACCGACTTTTGAAGGCTCCTCTGAGCCTGCTGACATTGTGCATTGGATCGAGCATTTTGAGAAACTTTTCCAGATGGTGGACTGCCCGGAAGAGAATCGCGTCTCGGTAGCCGCGTATTATCTTAGCAAAGGCGCTCATACACAGTGGCTTTCGGAAGGGCGGTGATGGTGTTTACACTTGGGAGGAATTTAAAAACCTCATGCTAGACCGTTACTATTCAGGGCCACTCCGTGAGGCCAAACTGTCGGAACTTTTGAACCCCGACCCGTCTGAAGACGATGATGTATTATCTGTTGCTGAGAAATTCTAGGCACTCCTTCCTTTTGCCACAACAATTATCCGAACAGAGGCCGATAAGATCAAATACTTTCTCAAGAGGCTTAAACCCCGAATGAGAATGCAGCTGTTGAATCACCACTGTACTACCTTACCAGAGTTCATCGAGAAGGCTCTGGGGTACGAACTCACCGCGAAGGATATTTCCAAGAAACAACCACAGTCCAACAACAAAAGGTCCAGGAACCAGAACCAGACTGAGAGTAACCGGGGGACATTCAGGAAGCCCCAGTCATTGCCAAACCCTTCTGATCGACCACCCATGGTGTCGAAGCCAGCTGGATCGCACTCTCGAGCGGTCCCCTCCTCTGTTGTGTGCTATAACTGCGGAGACCAGGGGCATATCAGCTCCAAATGCCCGAAGCCTGCCGTCACATGCCATACTTGTGGCAAAAATGGTCACCATGCTCGTTTTTGCAGGGGTGGACCCGGACCTGAACCAGTAGCGTCTGATGCCCCAGTTCAATCCTCTGTCCAGAACCGGATGCCTCCGTCCGCTTCCTATCAGACCACCGGGGCGAATAGGGAATGGGCCGTGGGAATCAAGGTGGTACACACAGTGCCGAATCGTGAAACCCGTGATTTACGAGATGAAGAAAGGCGACGATCCCGAGGCCGGCATGATTTCGGGTATACTCGAGATCCACTCCCACTGTATGTGTTCTTTTTGATACCGGTGCTTCACACTCCTTTATATCTTCTTCTTGTTTAAGTCGTTTGCCTCTAGACCATGTTATCAATTGTGAGCCCTACGTGATTGGTCTACCCGATGGTAGAAGAATTATTGGGAGTCGTGAAGTCCGGATCGTCCGATTCGTTTGAACGACCGTGAGTGGTTGTCAAATCTGATTGTAGTCGATCTACCTAAGGATGATATAATCTTGGGTATCGATTGGATGGATCGTCACGATGCAATACTCAGTATCCGCAAGCGGATGGTTACCGTCACTTCTGATGATGGATTCGAGTGTATTTTTCGAGGTGATAATCCCAGTCGTTCTGGGAGAGTCATCAGCGCTATGAAAATAGTGAAACTGCTTAATCAAGGGTGTATTGGTTATTGGTGCTACATGACCAAAACAGCTGATCGACCAGTTGAATTGGCCGACATTCCGGTAGTCCGAGACTACCCAGATGTATTTCCAAATGAGTTGCCAGGCTTACCTCCTCATCGTGACGTGGAGTTTATTATTGAGTTAGAACCAGGTACGTCCCCGATCTCAAAAGCACCGTACCGTATGGCTCCGACTGAGATGCAAGAATTGAAGAACCAGCTTGAGGAGTTGACTGACAAAGGCTATATTCGACCTAGTACGTCCCCTTGGGGAGCACCAGTGTTATTTGTGTGGAAGAAAGATGGATATCTACGATTGTGTATTGATTACCGTGAGCTGAACATGGTAACCATCAAGAACAAGTATCCCTTGCCTCGTATTGATGATTTATTGGACCAACTTCAGGGAGCTGCCATGTTTTCTAAGATCGACTTGAGATCTGGTTATCATCAGTTGAGGATTCTAGAGTCTGACATTTCGAAGACAGCATTCCGTACTCGCTATGGGCATTATGAGTTCGTGGTGATGCCATTTGGACTGACTAATGCACCGGCAGTGTTCATGGAGTTGATGAATCGAGTTTTTATTAACTATCTGGATCGCTTTGTAGTCATTTTCATTGACGACATTCTGATTTACTCTCGCGACGACGAGGAGCACGAGAGTCACCTCCACCAAGTTCTCGATACATTGAGGCGGGAACAACTTTATGGGAAATTTTCTAAGTGTGAATTCTGGATGCCTGAGGTTGTCTTTCTCGGGCATGTGATATCAGCCGAAGGGGTGAGAGTGGACCCATAAAAGACGGAAGCCATTCGAGATTGGCTACCACCGAAGAACGTGAAGGAAGTTCGTAGTTTCCTCGCTCTAGCAGGTTACTACTGATGATTCGTAGAAGGATTCTCTAAAATTTCACAACCAATGACTAACTTACTGCGGAAGGACAAGAAGTATTTGTGGTCAGAAGCATGTCAGCAAAGTTTTGAAGAGCTCAAGATTCGATTGATTTCGGCACCTGTTTTGGTCTTACCAAATGGAACGGAAGGATTTGTGGTGTATAGTGACGCGTCGAGACAGGGTCTGGGATGTGTACTAATGCAGGAAGGGAAAGTAATCGCCTATGCATCGAGACAATTGCGACCCTATGAAGTTAACTATCCGACCCACGACTTGGAGTTAGCAGCCGTGGTGTTTGCTTTGAAAATCTGGCGTCACTATCTTTATGGAGTTACCTGCCAGATCTTTACAGACCACAAGAGCCTAAAGTACATTTTTACTCAGAAGGAGTTGAACATGAGGCAGAGAAGGTGGCTAGAATTAATCAAGGACTATGATATCGAGATCCTTTATCATCCGGGTAAAGCAAATGTGGTTGCCGACGCATTGAGTCGTAAGACAGTGCAGGAGCAGATGCTGAGCCGTTTAACAGCACAGAGGGAATTGCAGTTGGACCTTATGAGGCCAGAAATTGAAGTTTGGTTACAGCGTGTTCAGGGAAAACTTTGCACCCTTGAGATTTCTTCGTCTCTTGATGATATGATCAAATCGAAGCAAATTACGGACCCATTCTTATCTCGAGTTCGGGATGAAGTAACCCAGGGGAAAGCCCCTGGATTCGTGATCCACTAGGATGGATTGATACGTTTTAGAAATCGAGTTTGTGTACCCGCTGACGAAGAGTTGAGGAACTCTATCATGAGAGAAGCCCATGCTACCCCGTACTCTATTCACCCGGGCTCTAGCAAGATGTATAAGGATTTGAAACAGAATTATTGGTGGGGGAATATGAAGCGTGAGGTTGCCGAATTCGTTTCGAGGTGTTTGACACATCGGCGAGTTAAGATTGAGCACCAGCGACCCGCAGGAATGCTGAAACCGCTCCCGATTCCTGAGTGGAAATGGGAGGACATATCTATGGATTTTATCACTAGCTTGCCGATGAGTCATCGAGGAATGAATACGATTTGGGTGATTGTGGACCGTCTGACCAAATCAGCCCACTTCTTGGAAATTAAGGACACATGGGCCCCCGAGAGATTGGCCCAGCTGTTTATTAAGGAAATTGTGAGACTACACGGTACCCCCAAGAGCATTGTATCGGCCGTGACGGGCGATTTGTGTCACACTTACGGAAGGCGGTTCATCGTGCGATGGGCACGCGATTGAATTTCAAGATCGGCTTTTCATCCACAGACCGATGGTCAGTCGGAGAGAACCATCCAGACTCTAGAGGATATGTTGAGAGCATGTGCTCTTGATTGGAAGAACGATTGGGAAGCCCAGCTGCCTTTGGTGGAATTCACTTATAATAATAGTTGGCACGCTTCGATTCAGATGGCACCGTATGAGGCATTATATGGCCGTCACTGTAGGTCCCCTTTGTGTTGGGACGAACTGTCAGAATCTCTGGGTACGGAACTCGACATGCTATTAGCAGCTCGGTAGAAGATCACTTTGATTAGGAGTCGGTTGTTAACGGCTCAAAGTCGACAGAAGTCTTATGCTGATCACCGTCGACGACCACTGGAGTTCGAGGTTGGTGACCATGTGTTAATGAAGGTGTCTCCTACCCGAGGTGTTTTTCGTTTCGGGAAGAGGGGCAAGCTGAGCACGAGGTACATTGGGCCATTTGAGGTTTTGGAGCGTGTAGGTGATCTGGCCTATCGACTAGCTTTACCGCCGACTTTGAGTAAGATTCACAACGTGTTTCATGTCTCCCAGTTGAGGAAATATGTTGCTGATCCGATCGAAGAGATTGAATTAGCAGAGGATCATTCGTACGAGGAGCGTCCTGTACGAATACTCGAGAAGAGGATCAAGCAGTTGCGGAACAAGACGATTCCCCTACTGAAAGTGCAGTGGTCACGACACGGAGTCGAGGAGGCTACGTGGAAGACCGAGGATAGTATGCGAGCGAGATACCCCGAGTTATTTACCCCTTAGTTTCAAGGACGAAACTCCTTTTAAGGGGGGGAGTATGTAATATCCGACTGTAACTATTCATTTTTACCTGTCGTTGTATTATTCGGATAATCTGATTATCATAAATCGTTGCATTTAGTATTATGTTGAGGTATTATAGATTTGAATATCATATCGTTGTTAGTTCATTTCAAATGTGATGATTCGATGTTAATTAGAGAGTTGCATTTTCGAATTTTTCTGTTGATGTAGCGCACGTTACACAGTACGATTAACGTACGCTAATCCTGTGCCTTAGCGTGCGTAAGGTTTTCTCCGTTGCGTGCGCTAAGAGGGAATCTGGCATTAGTTGACTTCAGCACGTGAGCCCCTTAGCCGTTAGCATGCATGTGATCTAGGTCTGAGCTGTCGTGTCGGTGAGAATCTACTTTTATTAGCGTGCGTAACCCATTTCTCGTTAGCGTGCGCTAACGGCCTGCGATAATTCAAGCCAGTAGCCACTGTAAGCCGCTTACGTACGTAATATCGACCGGATAGCGTACGTAAGTGCATTAGCGTACGCTAAACTGTCCCGATAGCGTGCGCTAAGTCTGCACAGTCTATTTATAGGACCAGCCTGTTTTTCATTTCTTCACAACCCCAAACCGAATTTCTCTCTTCACATATCATACCTCTGCACTACCAAAACGATATCAACCTTCACCAACTTATTTCTAAGGCTTAAATCTTGGAGTGGAGATCATTTCCTTGGAGACTAGGAGTTGTTCTTGAGCTTGGAGTATATTTTCTCATAGCATTGAAGTTGTTCTTCATTTCTGGAGGTAGGTGTACTTTCCTCTCTGCATTATTTTCTTATGTTGATGTTAATGACGAATTATACTTCACCTAGAGTTAGATTAATCAAGTAAACACTATAAGAATAAACGTCAAAGACTTCGGATAATATCCGAAGTAAAAATGTTATAATTACCGAAGTCTATGTTCGTGTAGTTAAAGGTATACTTTAGACTTCGCTTATTAGACGAAGTCTAATATCGTAATAACCGAAGTCTATCTCGGTTTTTACAACCCGAATATGGGGGTTTGCGAAGTAAAAAAGGTCCTTCCACTTCACTTATTTTATAATCGCTGAAGTGTATATTTCCTATTCGCTTCTAATTATATATCTCTGACTTCGTTTTTTATCCGAAGTAAATAACCACATTGCATATTTCTTTTCAATTTGTAAATATAGAATCCCTGTTGTACAAAAACATGATCCATCCAATAAAAAACCTCAATTCACAAGATTGCAACAACACAACCTCAAATACATCAATCAACCTCATTAAAAATCCAACAAACTCAAATCACAAGATCCCAATTCAATAACATAAGATCATAAGCATTGATAATAGTAATAAACAACACTTTCATATATAAACGGCGGATTGTCGTACAAAAATGCCAAATATTCAGATTCGCGTGATTCACAAGTTTGCATTGGGAATAACTATAATATGCCAACATCAAATAAACTTCCACAATGTCTACGAGACACATGCGAGTCTAGATAATGGATCGCACATCAACCAAACATTCACCATATTTCGCGAAAGTCAACACTTTGTCTTCTTAGTTTGTGGCGCTAATTCAAACACATTACGCGATTATCAAAAAATTTGTTAATATTAGAACAAAACATCAACAAATATCTGATATCATATAAAACACATATATAACATTGCAACATTTAGTCGGATCCATAAAAACAAGACGGAAGACGGATCCATAAAAGCGTTATCGTCTGGTGGTGATATTTTAAGTAAAACACAAGGCTACACAACTTACAAAATTGATGATGGTCCTTTTCACCAATATCAGAGCAACTAGTGGAATCATCAAAATCAAAATCGATATCTTCTTCGTTTCCAGTAGGAGGTTCTAACACGCTTAAAGCATTCCTTTGGAGCTTAACCTCAACCCCGTTCTTTAAAATCAAGATATCTTATGTTAGTTTACCAAAAAAACAACTGAAATTGGGAAGAACAACGAACTCAATGAGATGTAACAAAACTAAAAAGAGAGCATAAGTGTCGGAACAACACATGCCAATAAAAAACCCCGACACATTTAAACAAAATCTGGGAAATTTTCTTCGAAAATTGACAATCTTCAAACCCCATTCCTTGGTTCTATCACTTTCGGTTACGTATGGAAAATCAAGAAATAATTTCCAAAATTTGAAGGGGTTCCAAGAATTTATTGATCAATAGACAAACTGGCCCTGCTTTGATCAATAGACAAACTGGCCCTGCGAAACAAACACCACTAAACAACTTTTGGAATTGAGAATAAAAACATATCACGGCAAAAAGGACTTGAAATATACCACACAACAAAGGGGAAGGTGGGACTGTATTGGCATTTAAAGTCTTTCATGCAATGTGTTAATTCATCTTCAATACTTTTACAATGTGAATAATAAAGAGAACATTAATGTATTTGCATCGAAAAGGTTTGAACATTGTACAACATATGCTAACACAACCCACCAGCTTTCTATCAAATATACATTTCTTAAGATTAGATCGTATGAAATGATATATATTCTGGCTTCCAAAAAGGAATGAAAAAGTCAGAAAGAAAAAAACAGAGAAAAATGAAAACAGATAACAAAATACGATTAACCGAATGACAAGACTAGTATATATAATTTGATATAGGTCATCAGATTAACTCAGTTTCTGTCTTACATCTTGTATCCATCAGACGTGTAAACCTCCTTCAGGTTTGATATCCTCTGATCAAAGGCAACCATTTTACCAGCATCATAATCTTTGACAAGCACTTGTCTCTCAGCACTAGCCTGCAAGACATACATTATACTAAAACAGTGTCGACAACATCATGCAGAAGATATTAGAACAGCTATAAGGAGATCAAAGATAAAAATATCATTGCAAATCCGTATAAAAGGGGACATTAAGTGTTTGTGTTAACTGTACTCTCCAACAAACCACCAATGGCCATATCTCCACAAGCAGTCTCTGTAGTAGTTTTCTAAATGTTAAATCATGTAGAGCGGCATGTTATGTGCATGTAGCAAAAATTTTTAAAAAAAAAAAAAAAAAATGCAAGACTAGCTTATAGACGTAACAATAGAAATAGAAGTGAAAAACAAGAGTTCTCAAGGAAGTGCGAAGTTTACCACATCACCAAAACATTCATCACTGTAGGGTTGTCAGAATGCATAACAGAGAATGCAGTGGGATGATTAGTATGGGGAAGCATGTGCCTCGGAATGTCAATTCTACCAAGAGAAAACAAATCATCTGTTGGAAAATGTTCATTTGACAAAAGTAATTGGGAATTGATTCCACTTAAGACGCCCAGCCTGTTACCTTGGCATGGAAAAGTCATAAATGATAATCTGTAGCCGGTTATAGTTCGCTTCCTTCGCACATGCTCTTAGAATGCGGGCATCTTGATGATCTGTGACAATGAAAGCATTGAGTACCCTGCCAACTGCATTTTCAATAGCTACAGACCACAAATCTCCATATTCCAATTTATGCAATAAATAATTGAACCAAAGCAAGGAGCAGATCAGAAAGTGTAACTAAAAAATAACACGCCCTCACATACATGGAAAACAAAAAGATCCTTGTCTTCACAACCAGAAGAGGGATACTGACATTTCCGAACTTCATTAAGCTGACACCAAGATAACGATAATACCAGGCAATATACCTAATATACCAATATTGTGTGTATATATATACATATAACACCCTTCGGCCAATGTTCCATTCCTTAGTTGTGGAATCATCAAAACCTTTTTAGTGCCACTTGTTTCCACCTCGCTGACCTGCTTTGGTGCTGGTAAAGATTTCCTTCTATAAACAAAACAGGCACGTCAATGTACAAATCATTCACTTACACATTAACAGATCAATAGAAAAATAAAATGTTAACCCTCTAACCTTGTCAGATGGAGAGGAATTATGACGGGTTTTCTGGAACCAACAGAAAAAGAAAAAAAATCATCAAATGAAATATACAGGAGAACAATCTCAAGTCTGAAATCAGGTAAATAAGTGAAGCAGCATTAGGCACTTCAAAATTCTAGAGCATACCTTCCAATAGCAATTTGCGCTACGACCTTCAAATTTGGTCCTTCGCTCATCGATTTAGCCTTAATATTTTGGTTGACAAATGCCATAAAGTGAAAGGAACACATAACGCAGAGAAAACTTAAACATCAATATCTAGTTATTGTAGGGACAGAAAAGCAAAACCTACACTTCTTGGAAGTTTGGTGTCATTTGTAGCTTGAATCTTGTTTAGTCTCATGTCATCTGTTTTCATAGGCAAGCTCGAGCTTGATAAAGAATTGGTAAAAAAGAGAAACTAATATATTGGAAGTGTATGGCATCATCATTTTCACGGGACTAGCAACGGTCCATTGCTGGACGCACTATAATGCAATCGGCATATAGAAATAATTATAGAGCTTGATATCGCTATCTCCACTCATAATCTAGGTTCGATCAACCATATTAGAAGTACGCAAAAGAAAAATTACATGCTTAAAGTTTCACAATAAGGAGCCTTTTCATAAACAAAGAAAATAAACAAATGAGCACCAGAAATAAATAATCTCCGACAATCCAATTGCCTAATGCTCATTCTTTAGATGATACGACTAGAATAACTAGGTACCACCGTATACGAGAAATTAGCTTCATTTTTACAAGAAAAAGTGTTGGGTAACTAATATCCCTATATGAATATCTCTTAGCAAAGAGATCTTTGCCTCCTTTGCTCGAATTTAATGGAAAGACGGTTATTCAGTGGCTATATACCATATATATAAATACCGATAGCCAATCAACCAAAGACTCTCCTACTATAAGCACAAATAATGCAACATATTGAAGATCAGCCGATTGAAAAGCTAAGCCGGACATAATACTCAACCTTGAAAGTTGCGGCGAAGATCGGAAGCTATGTCGAAATTTGGGAGTTGTATATAATCAAAAATTTCTTCATATGCTCGATTCCAATACATATCTCAGAGACCAAGGCAGTATAGAGCTATAAATGAAATTTTGACATGTGACATGTAGTAATTCAATATCAAACTAAACCAACCACTCACTTTGCAACACTTTGGTGGCGTATGCATTCCCTCAACATTGCACCGTAATGTAATGCCACCAAGATTCTCATAACTAGTACCCAAAAAATCGCAAGGCAATTTAAAGTCACTACATTATGAAAGAAAACATCATTTAAAATTGAAAAGATGGGGTAAGAAAAAATACATGAACCCACACAATGGAGCAACAGATTAAAACACCACTCTTTACCAAAGCTCCCTCAACAGGATGTACCAAAAGAAAATCAAATAAATTCAAGAAATACATAAGAGACTTTAATTATAAGTTACCCTCGGTGGACCATTATTCAACAAACTATAATGCGGTTTCGGCGAAGGAAGTTTCGAAATGTAAATTCTTTGAACACATACAAGAATGACTACCTGCGAAACTAATCGGATGGAAGTGTAAAACCGACAGTCTTCATTTGTCACTATGAAAAGATGAGCCATTATCCTCAAATCTATACATCTTGATGTATGGATACTTCAATTCCAACTCGGAATTATGTGTCGAGCGATTTGCTTGTAATAGAAGTATACGGATACCTTTTGCAAACATGACAAGACCATATAAAGCTCCACTATTCAAGACAAGGAAGGACAAGGAGAAGAATAGACAATCCAAAAATTAAGGTGCCTCTAGACCTCAAACTCGGAGCACCAACAAATCCAATTGTTATTATATGAATAACATCTCAAAGAAAGAAAATCCACTTGTTGACTATGATATAACTCCATACTAATTAATCTCAAATTCATCTTTCGGGTGGTATATCTTCAATTGATATTCATCTCTTGTACTAACAATAACTCGATATTTAAGTCCAAATTGAACCGCCACATAAATCTTAAGAGTCGTGTAATTGAACAATCCAGTCTAGTGCAACGTCTTTCATGCTACCTTACCCCGATATCAAGATATCCAATATAGATAATACCTGCAAAGATCATTAAAGCATCACATAACGGGCAAGATTGAAAAGGAAAAGAAAGAACAAGTGAACAACGTAAGACGAAGCGGTCAACAGTGGAATCGAACAGGTTGCACATGACTCCAATGGAGGCTTATGGGGGTTGAGCCAGCAAACTACGGTAGCACCCATCAACCAAATCGAGCTTACAGCTCTAAAAACAACCCGCACTGTTGTGTGGGAAAGAAGAATTCCGAATTTAGAGGTGAAGGTCGATTCATTGATGAGCTTAAAGATGATCCAAAGAGATGTGGAAACCCTAGCTTACCTTGTAGATCTAGTTCGAGAGTGCCAGGAGCTTATCAAGATGCCTTGGACGATCTGATTGAGATGGGTGCCTCGCTGCAAACCGCCTTGCAGATTTTCTCGCCGCATTTGGAACTGAAGAGGAAAGGAGTGAAATCGCTTTCCCTTTTCTTCTCGTGATTTCAGAGAACTACATATGATTTAGGTGATTAGAGGAGGAGTTGAGACCGGTCTCCATCTTTTTTTCTCCACAGAGAAGAAAGAAGAGAGAAACGAGAGCTGGGGAGAGATTGAGGGGGCGGTTCTACTAGGGTTTGGGTAAAATCCCGGTTAAGATATACGTTACTTCACCAATGGGGATATATTTTTAATCAAAAAAATTCTTTGCGCTTTTTACTTCAGTAATTATCAAATTAGCGAAGTCTTTGTAACTTTAAATTTCTAACAAGCTCCTACTTTTTTGTTTGGTACCATTTACTGAAGTCTATGTGGATTTTTGACTTCAGTAAATTGAAAAGCGAAGTTGTTGTTTGTTTTTACTTTGCTAATATAGATTACCGAAGTGAGACGTACCGAAGTCTTTGATGTTTATTCTACTAGTGAAAACATAGTTCTAATCCAACCTTTTTAACACTTTTGATGAATATGTTAAATAAGGGTTTGAGATGGAGGTGTTCTTGATGATATAGTGATTTTAATCATGTTGTAACTACCATACTCATCTTGTTGGACGAATTTAACTCAGTAGAACATTGTTGGATCAGTTAGCTCCATCATAACTGGATTTAATCAAGAACTTGATATCATTGAGTGTTTAAACACCATTTTAGGTATTTAATTATCTTGGGAAGAACTTGATAATGTTAAAGATAGGATTAGATGATCTTGTTCAGAAATCTTAGAAACTTTAAATCATTATGGTTCAGCTTCACAAGTCTTTGAAGATTGATAAGGATCTTGATAATTACAACAATAACTTTTCATTAATCTAATGTGTTGAGAACTTAGAATGTTTTGATCATCATAATAGATAAATGGTGAATTCACCATCATGTTAATGAATCTTCCAGCCTTGTAAACAAAGACTTTGATAACCCTCATGGGTGTGGTGTAATCTCAGAACTTATGAACTTGTTGTTAGCTTAAAAGTCAATTTAGATGAGAGGAGAATAATCATAATGTGCAGATTTTACCTTTCAACGTTTTAATGTTTTGGAAAGTTTAATCATCATAAGATGATCTTAACATCATAATTGGTTATTCAACATACCCTTGATAGAACTCTTGTTTATGATAAACCATGCGAACATTCGGTAAACATTGTAAACCGATTCTTATGGTTGTAATGATGTTAGAAGGACTCCTGACATAAGGCTTCAATAATTGGTAGTAACAAACTATTCTAAAGGATTGTAGGTTGACATCTTACTAATCCTATATTGATAATTATACGAATATGTTTTTGAGTAAAATGTATTTCGTTTAAGGTTGATTGTTCGAGTAAACAATATTAGTCGAGGACTGTTCGTTCATTCCGACAAGAAGAGGACTATTCTCGTCTCCGTATTAAGGCAAGTTATCTTGCTTGGTTATAATGATGATTAGATTCTTGTGATGATTATATATTTCATGTGTATGAATTGTCCATGTGACGTTTGTCGTGATTTGACATTGTCCTTGACGTTATGGGATTGCATTCCCAAGTACGCCGTTTTGAATCGTTGATCTCGTTGGTCCTTATTTTCACTTTGGTGAGTTTTTCTTGATCCTTTATTGGATGTGTATTTCATTGAACTTCGTTGTCATGTTGTGTCGTGACATTTCCGGAATCATATCTGCGTGCCGATTGGATATTGTGTAGGATTTTTAGCCGGGCACTTGTATAGTCATACGTGGATGTTTCCGTATTGGACTGTGCACACGAGACGTAGTTCGTGAGGCTAATTAGGTACATTGTCACATGTATATTCTGGATTCCGTATACGGGGTGGACATGTACACGGACACATTTCCGGATCGGGCGTACTGTGATGTCCATCTTGAGCTATATTGTTAATCGTTCATAGTCCATGTATGATTGGATGTGTTCGATATTTTGTGACTGATTGTTTCATATGCCCGAGGGGTATGATTAATAGTCGGAATGATTTTCTTGAGATCTATATATGTGAATTGTATAATGTCGGAAGAATTGGTTATCATGTATATCTGACCCTGTGTTGGGCGAAATACTTGTATTGTATTTTAGGTCGAGGCAAAGGCAAGGCACGGGAAGATCATGTCGACGGCGAAGGGTTCGAAGGATACTAGTTCGGGGGGCCCTCGTCCTTGTTGTCCGGTTATGTTAAATCGTGTTATGTTATTTCCTGCTTCATTTGAATTGTTATTTGGTTGTATTTGACATTTGAAGTATTTTCCATCCCCATATGGTCTATACTTGTTTTTTGGATCCTGTGTGTTGTAAGGTCGTTGGCCATATTTTAATAAACTCCTAATCGGAGTAATGACTATCCATTGTGATTCGGTATCACAAATAATATTTATTTAACCTGTTTTGGATATCGCCTGGTGGGTCCCAGTGTGGGATTCACGGCACTGTAATAGCCGCCTTTTAGGGTGTTACACGTATAAACTGTCCTTCCCCACTATTGACTTGTTATCGGTGCGGGTGTGAAGGCCATCGGGAGAAACATTGTGAGATAATTTCCGAATTGGCAAGGAATGCTACTCTGTTGGTGAGCGGAGCAAGTGGCCGGAGAATGTCCCGAAACCTTATGTCTCCTGCTGAAGAGCCTAACATAGGCGAATGAAGATTTTGTACTATATTCTAGTCGTTGCTGTTTCCAACAATCGTGACTTTGATCGTTTTTCATTTTAATTGCTTTTCGTTTACAACTCCTACTGTTTTAATTTTCGGGGCTGAAATGTCTTCTTAGTATGGGGGCACGTATTACCCGTACTCTTCTTAGTATTTTCGGTGTTGGGAGACTTTCATTGTTGGTGATTCATCTGTGATCCTCTTGACAATTTTAAACTACCATGTTCTACTGAACCTACCGACATTCGAACGAATTTCAGAACCGATTTGTTAGACTCCGTGAAGTATTGTGGTCTATCCACAGCTGAACGTAATCCTTGCAAAATTTTGTTCGAAACTAGTTGTTCCCACTTGTGCGGTTAACATTTCCATTGTGTTATGAACTTGAATACGGTTGGTCAAGCTCGACACGCGATTTCAGTGCATTTGAGCCGTTTTTTATTTTCCTTAATTCTAGGAGCTTTTACTTCTCCACTCTACTTTAAGTTTCGGGACGAAACTTCTTTTAAGAGGGATAGTATATAATATCCGGACTTATTATTGTACATTTCATCTGTATTTGAACCCTGTATTATTCGGAATTGTGATCTCGATCATTGGAGTATGTTATTTCTCACATTTGTATCCTTGTACATAAGTATAACAACATGCAAAATCTCTCATGCAAACTCATGATAGTGCACGCTAAGAATGTAGCTTAACGTGCGTTATCGGACTACAACGAGCACACGCTACGAATGAATAATTGCGTGGGCTAGGCCATCAATTATTGAGCTGGGCAGCTAGCACATGCGCCAGCCAGACGTAGGACCGGATAAGATTCCTGCGGATGAACCTGGACAGTTTTGGAGTCAACTCTTATTAGCGCGCGCTAAGGATGTATGATAGCGTGCGCTAATCAGCTAGTGTACAGAAAGTTTATATAAGGGCCAGCACTTCATTTCTTCTTATTCCCTTCACTCGTCATCATTATTTGATAAGTCCAGAGAGCACATTATCCTCCTTAAACACACTTAGAACACATCTACTTGATCTTTGGAGATTGAATGTCACTTGTGTTTGATCAATGGAGTGGAGAAACGTCTTAATTTGACGAACAAGCAACCGGAGCCGGATTCTACTTGTTGTCTCGGTGTTTTTCCTCATCTTAAGGTATGTTATACTACTTCCAACCTTGAATTCGTGTTCTTAAGGATATGAGGATTATGCTATCAAGATATTGAGTTTCTTTGGTGAATTATCCAAACCACATCATGTTTAGGATATTGAGATGATTATGCCTTAAGTACCCTCGTTATCAACATCATGATTCGAATATTATTACAATGAACAAGTAGAGGAAGCTTCTGACATTGGTAATCCGAATTTTGAAGGTGTTTTCATAGTAATCACGGACTTAACTTTAACATCATTATTGTTAGACGAATCTAAGAGATTGATCATGGAAAAATTTATCTTGTAAAGATGGAGTGTTAAACGAACTACATGATGATGGTTTTGATTGATATAAGGTATTGATATCGACCGTTAGGCTTTTCGAATTACGCATGAAGAATTGTAATCGAAATGGAATATGGTTTTATGATAGTATACATATTCTTGAATTCGAAGTTGTTGTTATCCGTAAGATCATTCAGAACCGTATGAGCATGATATTCATAGAGATAACATGAATTAACACTAAAGATTTCGTTGGTTTGATCACGATTAGATCAGTCTACTGCCCAGTAGTGAACTGCCATGCACGTTTAGCACACGCTAAACTTTGTAGATTAACGTGCGCTATCAAGCACAGTTAATGTACGCTACGATTGGAAACGTAACGTGCGCTATTTCATCAGACGAGTCAGTCGGCTGATCAGAGAGGACTGTCAATACATAGTTAGCGTACTCTAGGCTTTATTGTTTACGTGCGCTAACGAGCGGGCATAGCGCGCGCTACGTAGAATACTTAGCGTATGCTAAGCAGTTCAGGCAGATTACATTTTATGAATTTTCGGCCGTAAATTGGATTGTTAAACATTCGTATGACATGAGATGAATTCTATATTATTTATTTTGTGAAGGTTCGAGCTTGTTACGTGATTGATCGAAGGGGCGATCTTCGAGTGTTTCGTTTTTCATGGAAGTATTGTTCTTGTCTTCGAATCGAGGCAAGTACCTTGATATACGAATTATAATTACGTGAAATCATTGTTGCTGAAGTATATGAATCATGTTACGAATATCTGTATATATATTATATATATGTGTGTGGATATATGTATAGATATATATGTTTGTATATATATATATATATATATATATATATATATATATAGATAGATATATATATATATATATATATGGAGATAAATGTTGGGTGATTAATACCAATATTAGTCGACGTACTCAACTTAGATTAAAGTATGAATGATATTTATAGAGGTAATATGGTAATGTTGTATTTTCGGTTGAGTTACGATATAAGGATATATATGTAGTGTTGATTGGTAGTATTGAAGGCTTAATGTGTTAAGTCTTGATGAATAACATGTGAGTTGTTGTTTATTTTGCGTAGTTACGGACTGGCGAATAAATTATGTGAATTGATGAACTGATTTGACAATTGTTGCATCGGTTGACTGTGTGCTTGGTATTTGTAACAACGTGAATACTTGTTATGAGAGACGTCATATCCGGGTGCCTCTGAGGGCGGGGCGTGTACTCCGGCCTGGTGTACGCTGCAATGAGTGGCTCCATATGATTGGTGAACACCGGTGTTACTTAATGCGCGAGCAAGGGGCGGCTCCTGTGGGAGTGAATGCCGGCGCGGTGACATGTGAAATGGGCGGCGAATATAGTGGAGTGAACACCGGTACACAGGTGTGCAAGGGAGGCGCCTGGCAAGCTTATTGGTAACGGATATTTGAGTGATAGCTAAGACCCCGTTACCAAATGATTTTCGTAATTTAAATCCTTGCAACTCGCTTTAAAATGTTGGTCTTGATGTAGACCGTAATTCGTGTTTATAAAAGTTCGTTAATGTTGGTATCAAGATTAATTAACCAAGGATATTTGACGAGATCTACGAGGGTTAATTAATCAGGGGTCTCGAGCAGGATTTCTTGAATGAGAGGTTGTGTCTTTGATTGTACTGTGATGATTATTCTGTGTATTGGGTCGAGGACCCCGTGGGATGTTGAGATTTGATCTCGTGATGATATTATTTGGATTGGGCCGAGAACCCCGTGAGATGTTGTAATGATTCGCTTGTGATAGTGTTTTGTCAATTGGGTCGAGGACCCCGAATAACATTGTAATGGTTTTCTTGCAAATTGTTTTCCACATGCTGGGTCGAAGACCCGAGAGCCTTTTGAAGTATTTTCTAAAAGTATTCCCATTCGATTTTCAAAATCCCAAGACGGCCCGAGTCATTAATAATGTTTTCAAGCTATCTTATCAAAATACTTTTCCTTTTATAAAAATGGATCTTTAAACTAAATATTTTGACTCCTTGGGTTTGGTTAAAGATTTCTTTGGTGTTATGTTCCTTAAAGAGAATATGACTAGGTGATTATCTTTCACCTTGTGTCTGCGAATGCTGTTCTGTGTTGACTATGGGAATGTATGGCTTGTGTTAAGGCTTCGCGGCTGTTGAGTTTTGTGTTGTTATTGTTCGTATAACTTGTATATTATGTACTTGCACTAGCAAAATTCCAGTTTGCTAACCCCCGACTTTTCGGGGGGGTGGGTGCCTGTTATGCGCTCAGGTTTTGGCAGCTCGGGAGCAGTCACAGGATTGGCTTGGAAGGAGATGGAAGATGACGATGCTAATCACACAAGAGTCAGAGTCTTTTTCTTTTGTTTCTTTTTGGTCGGTATTTCTCTGTCATTCGATTATTCACCCTTGCATTGGGTATAGTGTTCTTTTATTAAATTGAGTCGTCATTCTTTTCTGTGTTCAAGTTAATTATTGTTATTGTAATGTGAATGTCGTTCATTTCTGAATTGGTTAATGACCTTGTCGGTCTGTTTTGTAATTGATATTGACCCCAGTCGGTCAATCATTGAGTAATCTTTTGGAGTTCAGCCTGGTAGATCCTTTTGATAAGGGTCTACGGCGTGTGACATTTCCGGTCCTATTTTGGGGGTGTTACAACACCAACAGAGGTGCACGACTTATACTAAACTAAACACGGTCAAGACCACATACATGTCATTGAGACTAGACACTTGTAACATTTTATTTTTTAAATAAAATTTTTCCGAGGTATTTGTTCAAATGTTAATATTTTAAAATTCACGAGTTTCGAAAGATTTTACTGGGATGAAATTTTGAAAACACTTTGTTTAATACCTCGGTCATTGAAGTGGGAATGATACCTAACAACGTATCCCGCCACTTGGGCATACAACCCAGATTTTCTGACGAGAATAATAACATAGCAACTCACTGCACGACTTAACCTCAATACATAAACACAAAACGTTCTAATTTACAAAAGCCAAAGTTGTTTTGCAAAACAGAAATTTTCCAAAATCCTTTGGTTCACAACCAAAACGACAGTAATATTTCGCAATATCCGAAGTACTTCAAAACACATTTTCCAAATACCATCTGATGGTGTCATTTGAAAATACACGGCCCATTTGTCCAAAATTTAACCGATTTTAAAATCCATACAAACCGTGGTTTGACCGCACCACCAAAATATTTTTCAAAAACCAATTTCTATAAAAATGCTCAAACCATAAAATCCTTCAGAAAAAAGGTTCTCAAACCTACCCGTAGCGGCCAAAATTACAACATTCCAAAAATAGTCGAATTTAAAACCATATGCTCAAACGGCAACCAAGGTCGCCAATTCAATCAAATGCATCTCATGGTACCAAGTTTAAACACACAACAAAACGATTCATCGGAGTTTCTCACAAACTCTACCGTCGATACCTTTTCAAAACCCATCAATGTTTACAACTTTCACCCCATACCACCCCACACGGTGGTTCAAAGGTAAAACAATAATACGCCCATCTTTATACATATACTATATGCCACAAGTATTAAATACATTATATTACACAACACTGTAAAAATAAAATTATGCACCGCAATTAACTCACTAAGATAAAATCATGATACACAGGTACCTCGCATAAAGGAGGAGACTTACGTCCACAGGCCGCACGGAGATGACGGTCGCCCAAGATACTAATCTCATCCGACAACATATCCGACATGTTGTGACTACGCACAACTCAACTTGTCACCCGAAATCTCGAATGACAAAACCACACAATACTCGACAAATCACGATTCGACTTGACCCGACAGCCTAGGTTTCCGCAACCTAAGCTCCGATACCATAAATGCAACACCCTCAAAACCGTATGGGAATATTACACGCCGTAGACCCTTCCACAAGGATCTACCAGGCTAAACATCCATAAACAACCAAATGCTTGCCTGGCCAGGGTCAAACAATATAATAATACAGACCGTTAAAGTCACTTACACATGAATACACAGACCGATGAGGTCACACAACTCCATCAACAGAACTAACTAAAACAACATTACCCACACAGGGTTCGAAACACAATACAGCGAAAGACTGAAATCAACTCTAACAATATAACCAAACTCTACCAACTCTCGACTCTTGATTAGTATCGCAGCTCGTCATCCTCTTGTGCCAATCCTGTGACTGCTCCCCTGAACCTGCATGTACCTGTACGCAGAACAGACATCCACCCCCCGATTATTCGGGGGTTAGTAAAACTCCACTGTTTTACTAGTGCAAGTATCAAATCAGACGAAAAGTAACGAGCAAACATTGATCATAATCAATTTTAATAACCAAGTACCAAAATATTCCCGGGAGGTTTTAACAAGGGAGATAAGCTATGAAACATTTAAAAGTAAGATCCTCCTCTCGGGGATTTTTAGAAATTCAAAACTTTTAAGACCTCAAGTCCTGATTTGGTAATCCTTTTAGAAAAACCTTAGGGTTCAAACCCAAATCCAATTCGCATTTCGGTAATTTACAGTAAGAAAATATTTCCACAAATCTCGCGGGGCTCGATCCAACATTTCTTTCTAGAAAACTTCAATTTTCAAAACTTAGACGATCCAAACATATTCATTACCCCGTGATCTCCTGCCACGAGTCTCCGTAGGTTCAACAACTCGCACGGAAAGAAACAAACACATCAATCACAACAACTGGTCCTGACCCCGTGAACCTGTGTCACGTATCACCGTAGGTTCCGTCGAACCCGCACGGTTGGACGTACTGTGTCCTGATTCGATGGACCTGTGCCATGAATCATCGTAGACCTCGCCAGACCCGCACAATTGGACCTCAGCACCACACACACTAAGTTCTGATCCCATGGACCTGTGCCAAGAATCCTCGTAGGCCCCGTCGAACCCACACGAGTGAACTTAGCGTTCCAGCACACAACATTCACATTCACATTACACCAACACGCACACTATCAAACAATCATCTTGTCCATTAAAATTTCACACAACTAGTATACTTAGCCCGAAGCCGACATTACAACCAATACAAGCTTTACACAATCAAATACATATAACCCAATATTATCATCCAAATCTTTGATGAATCGATGTCACATAACTCACAATCAATACCTATAACACGATACACATCCAAGTGTACAATCGACCAATATAGACACATTTCCAAGTTTATCACAAATAACCACAATTCCTTCATTTCAACGCGTAGTCATATTCACAAGGTACAAAACGTATAAGTAAGATACTTGCCTCGATAGTCGGCACTCGAATATTCCTATGAATACGGCACAACCCGGAAAACCCCGAACACCTACAATCCTCCGTGAAATCCAACGAAAACACGGTTACTACGAGAATAACAATTGAAAACAAAGGAAAACACGGTCAAGAATTGAAGGGAACCCTTTGAGACATTTACTCGGATACTAAATGTTCAAGGTTCCTTAGAAAACCAAAAATCCCGATTGGATTCCAACGAACTCGAAATACGGATATACAATCCGTAGAACACGTTCAAAACAACGTTTATACAACAATTAATTGATCAAAAATGGATTGGAATCGAAATCAAAAGGAAAATCCCTAAAATCTTCAAAAACAAGGGTTCAAGCCAAAATACCTCGATTTGGACGAAGAACACGGATTAGATGATGATATAATCAACACAAGCCTTCCAAAAATGATGTTCTATGATATTCCCGATCAAAAACCCTCAAATTCCGTCGAAGGGTCGCGAAAAACGAAGGAAAAATGGAAAATGGCCGAGAGATCCACGTCCAGGCCTTTAAATAGCCGACCATGGCCGATCACTTACAGTAGAACCGTCCGCCTTACGGCCGTAACTCGGCACTTACGGCCGTGCCAGTCCTTACGGCCGTGAATCGCATTCGTCCTAAGTCGCTGGCGGCGTCAGATCGTAATCTCGGCCCTTACGGCCAGACCGGCATTCGTCGTGCCATGCTCGCCGATCACTTACGGCCGTAATCGCACCTTACGGCCAGAACTCGGCCAAAGCAAGACTGCGCCGTGTCTCGGTCGTGGCCACTCCGACGGTCCGAACGACCCCGAAACTCTGACCTGAATATGAATCGAAAATACGGTTATGAAGTACTCGCAAAGACGAATCCAAGCGCTAAGTGAACACACGATTCCGACCACCCGAAGGCTCGAAATTCGACAACGGGAGTAATTACCCCAAATTTTGGGAAATTACGAAAATAGCCCAAAACGTCCGAAATACACGATACACGATCGAAACACCAAACCAAAACTCGCAACATGAATAATAACATTAAATGAACTTACGAGAAACTCGAAATAACTGTTTCGGACGAGATTCGCAAGAATCGAACTCAAGTGCGGAAAAGTCGTTTAAGAACGCGGAACTCAACAAAACGATACCGAAACGAACTCGGATGACAAAAAGTGCAGAATTAAATATTCTCAGAATGACGAAATGGTCATAAGCGAGTCGTCGAAACGGACCTCCACCGAAAAATGAAAATTACCGGAAATCGAAATTGCGGATATTACATACACCCCTCCTTAAAAGAAGTTTCGTCCCGAAACTTAAAATAAGTAGGGACAAGCAATATCCCGACAGGAAAACTCAACGAGATACACAAGAAACGCGTAACTTTCGCCCATTGGTGAAATGTTACAAGCAACGAGAAAGAATATACAGCGTGAAAACACGCCCCACGACGACCAACACAACGCCATCGGCAATAATTCAAAATAATAAATAGCAATTAACGACATATCACATACCACAGCATATGCACACATTTAATCAAAGAAACGCACGCGACAACAAGTCGCACCCGACTAAAATGGCTATGCGAAAGAAACAAATAGAGTATCACGATAGAAATCATTCCGATTCTCATCAACAACAAAACGTCCGACGTCAAAACACAAACAATTCAAGATAACGGAAAATGAGGGTACCGGATATTACAACAATGACAACTAAAATCCTCAAAGATCCGCCAAATTCTTAAAGATAGAAGAAGGATTACTACTGTCTTGCATGTCGTCGTCCCGAGGCTGTGAATAAGAGGGGGGTGTTTGTGAATTGAAGAATTGAGGTGGTGGTGGTACCGAAATTCCCGATTGACACACGGTCTGACTCAATGACATCATATACTGCATCATGGCCTACTGCTGAGCTAACATCTCTTGTTGAACCTTCCTTTGTTCCTCTTGGAATTTCTAGAACTGGTCGTGAGACTTCCTTTGCTCCTCAGCTCGGAGTTCCCTCTCGATCCTCAATTTCTCCTCCAGATAGGCCTTTTCAGTGTCGCCCCTTTGATTGCGCTGAAACCCTACAGTATTCTTCAATAATTTATTGCCTTCAGCTCCCATCATCGGCATCCGGTAACGACTCCCTTTAGAGGATAAATGTTATCCCACACCATTGCCCTAATGTAGGGATCGACCTTATCGATCTCTCGGCGTGCTAACTCGAGGCCAGTCTCGTCCAAATCTGGATGCTCCTCCCTTGCCATGTCTATCAACATCCTCTCAGACTCCTCCTTGACTCTCTCCTAATTAAGTGGGAACAAAAAAAGTAACCGAATATTAATAAAGTTCAGAGGCAAAGACTAAAAGCACTATTAAAATGGTTAGGATATATTTACAACTTACAACTCTATTTGGATGTTCGGATATACCTTCTGAGTCACGTGGACAAAGGCATTCATCACATTTTCATCAAAACTGGCCTCGTGCGAAACACTCGCCAACGACCGTGAACCTAAGCTGTGGTGCTCCGTCAAACCCTTACGGTTAGCAGTGTTGGTTGAACTGCTCGCCTACACATAGAAACATGTATTTAACAAGGAACACAATTAACACAAGTAAATTTCATATACGTTACATATCTTTAAACAACAACATTACAACAATATTTAGAGCTCGATTACATACAATATAGCCTGGTTCGCTAAAATATGCGTATAGCCACCTCCACTCGTACTCCCGATACTTGAACTCTTCGGAAGTAGCCTCGTGGGAATTACCCCAAGCCGATCAAAATATGTGTATCTCATTCTTCAAAGATTTGTACCTATAACAAAACAATTATAAATAATAATCAAACATTAGTCAAACATAAAACTCATAATTAAATTGTACCTCAAATAAATATTATCACCACTTCAATATGTTTAAATACATTAATGTTTATATTTTATTATGTATTGTGTTATTTGTATAATATATTTGTAAGGTATTTGTAAATTCTATGTATTTATTTATTGTGATTTTGTGTTATTGTTTTATTCTTATTAATAATATTATTTGTTTATTATGTTATTCGTAAATAATCAATTGTGTGTGTACAGTTGTTATTATGCAGTTGAATGTTAAGATTTAAGTTTAGTGATGATGTTAAAAGTCATTTTATATTTGTGTTTGTGTATGATTATATAATGTTATTGTTAATGTGTTAGTTTTATTATTTTTATGTAAAATTAATATTTTAATATTTTATGTAATTCTAAAAGTGTATGTCATAATACTCATAATTACAAGTAAATTAGAATGTTTACCATGTTTGAAAGTATCAATCAAATTACCTTATATGTTTACAAGTTGTGAATTTTATATTACAAATTATTTTATACTAATAAATAAATTATTAAACTATTTGACAAATACATATTTTTAACAATAACTAAAATGATGCAAAAATTTCTCGAGTAATTACTCAACTACGTATTGTGAAAATTACTTACTTGATTGTTTGCACCTCATCACACCAAGTATGTAGTAGGAAAGAAGGAACATCAAACCAAACCTACAATTAGCATATAATATATAGTACTAAATTTTTTCTGAATTTAAATATAAAAAGCCGCTTTCGAAATTGAGATGTAAACTTACCAACATAGCATTTTTCAATGCATCCTTTACACTACGGCACATCCTTCCACTCAGCCCACAGTATCGGAACCCTATCGTGTATAACAAACCCAACCTTACAACAATACGCCGTATAAGCATCTGAAGCCAAAATGGGTCGTCAATACTTTTCATTTAGTGCTACCTTGTGACGCACATTTTTTTAACATAAGCATCAAGTGCTAGACCCTTCGATGGGAAACGAGTCTTCTTCTTTTTTTTCGATTCGGCTTCGATACGACCCTCCTTATTCTCTTCTACAAGCTATGCGTCCAACTTCGCCTTAGATATCCGACGTGTCCGCCAAATCATTTTCTCAGGCCATGCCTGGAACACATATGCCTACATTGGGTTAACCAAGCTATATGGCCCGTGGACTCCTTTCTCATCGACCCCTGGAATCGACGGTACTATAGGGGGCATAAATAGAGTCGATGGCAGACCGGAAGGTACCTGGGATGACGTGCTCGGTGTAGCTCGGCCGCTCCCAAATGTAGGAGGAGGAGAGGGAATGTGGTGTATAGGAGGCATACGAGGTTGGGTCGTCTCGACAGTAGTGGGGGTCATTCTCGATCTCGAAGTCTGATACGATAAGCGCCTCACAATAGTGTGTGTGTCATCCTCCCGATACAAGTTTCTATCCTTAAACTTCAGTCCACTATTCTCTACTAGCCACGTATGCGAGGGTTACTCTCATCCAAATACTTACCCACAGGATCCGCATGATTGGAAGCTGTGGAACTCTCCCCCGACTCCGGAGTCTTCGACTTTTTATTAACACTCATTAGTCTCTTAATCTTATCCATTTAACATGTACAAATTCAAAAACTATCACATTATCTAGTCAGTCAATTAATCCATTAAACCCAACCCTAATCAACTACAAATCAAAAGAGGAGATAAAAGAATACCAAACCACAGTTCAATCAATTGAAAACATAAATAAACTAAATTCAAACTATCGCAAGACTTCCAATTAAAAATAGAGACATCATGATTAACAATCCGCAAGTCAAACAATTCAAAACCCTAATTAATCCAAACATCATAATAAGTTTTGATTTACTTCGAAACACTAATTAATTTAAATCGCAAAAAACATTTATCACAACACTGAGACCTAATCATAATTTAATCATTCGCCGGGGAATTTATACATAAACATAGAATCGAATCGACTGGAAAATAGTAAATACTTCCATAAATCTCCAGATCGCTTACGGAGAATCATACTATCCTATTCCCTCTCTCAAACGAGGAGAAAAAAATCAAATAAAGTAAACAATAAGTAAGGAAATATTTTCCTTACTTTCCTGACATTAAAACTCAGCCTAAGATGTACAGAAGAATTAAGAACAACGGTAATTAGAGACAAAAATCATTATCATCAAAATTTTACACTAAATGTCGACATATATTGCTAAAATAAAATTTAACATGATGATTTACTTGCAATGATTACAAAAATTATGTTATCTATTAAGTGTATAAATTTCCCTTGTCTCCTTTGTTTGAGATTAGGTAATCACGTTGATAAGAGTCCAGAAGAGTCTGCAAGAACGGCTTTTACCCCAGCAGGAAGCGGTGGAAGTACGGCGGCGGAACGCGGCGGGAATGTGCCAGACGGTGAAAACAGTTGGCTCAGCAGGAAGCGGTGGATGGTGGAAGAACGACGACGGGAACGTGGCAGAAGGCAAAAGGCAGGAACGCGGCGGAGGGGACGAGGAGGGTTCCAGTAGCTAGGTCACGGCTGAAAAAAGGAAAAAATGACAGAAGGCCGTTCTTTTTTTATATAGGTGAACTTTGGCCGATGATATCGTGCGTCGTCGGCTAAACCAAAAAAAAATTATGGGGATCGACTTTGGCCGTCCGAGTGTCTCAGGACTTTAGACGACGACTATCGTCGGCTATACTAATTTTTAAAAAAAACAAGTCCAGTGGCAGCCGGGATTCGAACTCAGGCCATTTGTATAGATTAAATGGAATTTTTCATAAGATATAAACGATCTCCTTTTGCATGAGCCAGAGATATGACTTCCTAACTTCCCTAGTGCATAACTTTTGAAAGAACCTAGATAACGATACACAAGGCTCGACCACCTGTTTGGACAAGTATGATCGAATAAACACCGGAAACAAGCGTTGTAAGAGGATACAACAATCATGGCTCTTCAGTCCAGTTAACTGGTTCTCCCTGAAGTTAACACACCTCCCTATATTTCAACATATCCTGTGGGATACCTAGCAGATCCACGAAAAAATCTCAGCCTTTTGCTCAGGGGTGACGGTGTAAGCTGCTTTCGGCATTTTGTGTTTCCCCTTCCATTCCTTCAACCATAAATGTTTTCGAATGTTCATTTCTTTTAAATCATTGCGTGCCTTAGGACCGTCTTTAGTCTTCCCTTCCCAACATAACACTGTACCGACAACACTTTCACAAACATTTTTTTCTATGTGCATCACATCAAGGTAGTTCCTAATCAACAACTTACTCCAATAAGGTAGATCCCAGAAAATACTTTTGTGGGACCAGTACTTATACCTGTCCGGTCTTTCAGGAGTTTCCGTTACTATATGAGGATGGTTGCTCAACTGTCCATAATCATACTCCTTCAGCACGGCCAAAATTTCCTCACCAGTCCACTCCCGTGATGGATCACCAACCTCTTCAGTCCCATCAAATGCTGCAGCACCCATACGCCAGACATGCATCCTCTCAAGCCATAGACGGTGACGCATTCTGATAACCTTCCGACAATGATACCTTGCACAGTCTGCATTCAATAACACTGGACATCTTCTATATCCACTAATAACAGATCCGGACAGCATCCTGTATGCAGGAAAATCACTGATGGTACCGGTACACATAGCACGTAAGTAGAACATCTCATGTGAATAACTGTCGTACGTCGGGTGACCTTGGTCCCACAACAACTTCAGCTCTTCTACAAAGGTCTCAACTAAACATCAATACACTTTCCTGGATACCCGGGGCCAGGTACTAATAGAGTCAACATATTGTACTCTTTCTTCATGCACATCCATGATGGAAGGTTGTAAGGAACCATTACCACCGACCATATACTATACAAAAGACTCATGTTGCCAAAAGAGTTGAATCCATCAGATGCAAGTCCGAGTCTTATATTTCGGACATCTGATGCAAACTCTGAAACTCCGTATCTATATGCTTACAAGCCTCTCCATCAAAAGGGCGTATCATAGTATTCTCATCAGTGAAGCGAGGCTCGATGTGCCATATCATTGCCTTGGCTGTGTGAGGAGACATGAAAAGCCTCTACAATCTATCCTTCGGATTGAAAAACCAAAAAACCTTCATAGCTTTCTCTTTACCAGAAGGAGTGAACTTATACCTCTCTGTGTCACATACCGGGCATCTCTTTAGGTCTTCATTAGGCTTTCCCCAAAATAAAGTACAATCATATATGCATACGTGGATATTGATGTACGATAGCCCAAGACCTTTTTGGATACAACTCATTTTACTGTGATTACTAGGAAGATGATGACCTTCTGGGAGCATTTTTCCTGTAAGTTCCAAATGATCATCCACAACTTTAATCGAGGTTTTGTTCTCTATCTTGACTCTCATAGTCTCTATGACACTATCAGGAACCGTCATGTGACACCCACGGTAAAGAAGAGCATGTTGGATCTGGATTAGCTTGTTGTATCTATCAATAGAAATAGTGTTATCGGGTATCAATGTAGGCGTTCAGATGACTGGTTTATCAGCTATATCGTATTCTTGACCTTCACCCGATACGTCCCTCTCGTAATAACCAAACACGTCGTCAATCAACCTTCTTGTAGGGTCATTAGATGTGCAACCACTGTATTGTCCGTGATCATGGGGAATAATTGAATTTGATCTTTCATTGTGGTAAATCCAACATGTGTAATTATCCCAAAATCTATTATTTTTCAAGTGCTCCCGTACGATATCAAGTGTAAAACGGTACATAACACTGCGATATTTATATTTTATTGCATAGACAGTAATGAATTATACTATCACTATCATGCTCCTTGATAAATCGAATAAACACTCTCATTCCATCTATGACTCTTGGATCCCATTTTTGTATACCAATTCAACTTTTACCCATCCTATAACAAAAATAACAATAATATTACACAATCATAATTCGTATTTATCAAGAACATATAAAAATTACGACTACAATTATCATAGCACGAATTCAAGATGTCAAACCCATATATATACATATTATTCAAAAAAATGATACTTGATCATATAATCATCACTATATATATATATATATATATATATATATATATATGTGTGTGTGTGTGTGTGTGTGTGTTATACATACACCAAGAAATCTTTAAGAAAACAAACTAATTCATAAACATGTTCATAATCATCAAAATGGATATATGATATGCATAATATAATTATAATTGATATTAAAGTTCAATAAACATACCTTCAATATGATTTCTTGAATGATCAAACCAGTGAAAATTGTTGTTTTTCGTATTTTTATTTTGTAATTTCTGAGTGTGTTGTAAATGGTGTGGTGAAGTGTTAGATGGTGATATATTCTGCATAAAAAAACACGTAAGGCTTTAGCCGACGACAAACTGTCGGCTAAAGTCTAATAGTCGTCGGCTAAACATTACAAAGTCGTCGGCTAAAGTCTCGTCGTTATAAGGACATTATCTTTTCGGGCCAGAAGAAGAAGGATATTAATTTTGGGCCTGGAGAAGAAGGATATTAATTTTAAAAAATGGGAAAACAATGACAATTAAGCCCGAAGAAGGTATGATTGGCCTTAATTGTCCTTGTTTTTTCACTTTTTAAAATTAATGTCCTTCTTCTCCAGGCCCGAAAAGCTAATGTCCTTTTGACACTACCATTTATTTCTAAAGTTTCAAATTACTTTTTATTTCTAATGTTTATAAATTACTTTTTTATTTATTTTACCATTTATCTTTTCAATTATTATAATTTTATTAATATTTTTATTTCAATTATTTTGAAATATATTTTAAAAATATTTAAATTTTTAATAATTACACATCATTAAAATCTTAATAACCGAAATGTACTCAAATTTTAAGTTTGAAAATTTGAAAATGATCACAAAATTAAAACTATCAAATAATTTAAAATAAAATAATTATGTATAAACTTTAAAAATTAGTAAGCATCAACTAATTAACAGCAAAAAAAAATATGTAAAAACATGAATATTTTGATATTGTTAAAAATAATATTGATATAGTTTTTTTATTTATATTAATCAATTTGAAAAATTCTTTAGTTGGGGTAAAATAAATTAAACTAATCGAATTGGTTAATTCGATTAAATTTGATTTTATAATAAAATTTATTGATTTGATTTAAAAAATTAAAAATAATTGAAATATTTTTTTGATAAATTAATCAATAATATTTTTAAAATTATTTTTTTAGTTCATATATTACAATATAAATATAAAAATTAAGAGAATTATAAATATTTTTTTGAACGGAGAAGATATCAAAATGTTCTTTTCTTTTATTTTTAAATAACTTCTTATTAAAAGATCTTGATGTTCACAGGAGCATTCGTTTGCTTCACACGACCGTTTTAAATAACTCTACAATACTCTTAACAAAAATACATAATTGATATTTTAACAAAAATATTTTTTATCCAACTCTTCTAAACAATATAAATAGATTTGAAGTGTTTTTAAACTTTCTAAAAAATGAAAAGGTATTTTAAAAAAAATACTAACTCAGTGAGAAATATTTCTTTTGATTAGAAGTGAGCACGAATAGATTTAGTTCGGTTTGGTGTGGTCATTTTTATAAATAAAACTATTATTTAAATTTAGTGTGATTTTATTCGATTTTTATTTTTTGGTTTGGTTTTAGTTTAAACCATGATTTCTAATAACTAATTAAATTATTTCAAAATGATCGTGATGCCCAACAAAAAATGAGTAAATTTAATTTTATTTTATTATAAGGGGTAAATTAAAGATAAATATAAGATATTAAAATTATGTTTGTATTAATATTTAGCGGACTCACTGGCTAATTTTGTTAACCTATGCTATGAACTAGCCCTAGATACAGTTCGGTTAAAATTTAAAACATGTAATTCTTAATACTACATTTTTTAAGAATATATATAATTTTCATGTTAGATGAGTTATTCCCAACGACTGAAATATTTTTTTACGCCCGTAACTTTGGCCTAGTTGGGTTATAAGGACATTATCTTTTCGGGCCTGGAGAAGAAGAACATTAATTTTAAAAAAAATGGGAAAACAAGGACAATTAAGCCCAATCAGACCTCATTCGGGCTTAATTGTCCTTGTTTCTCACTTTTTAAAATTAATGTTCTTCTTCTCTAGGCCCGAAAAGATAATGTCCTTATAACCCAACTAGGCCAAAGTTACGGACCTAAAAAATATTTTTCCCAGTATTTGTGGATGAAAACCTTGAGTTGCACCTGATCTTTGGTAATTATTTTGAGCACCTTTACATAGTTTTAATTGAGAAGATTAGAACTTGAAAGTTGTTAGTCTTGTTGAGCCCTTACTTATAATAAAAGAAATGATAGTAAAATTATCATACTACCACCTATCCATTTTACTTGATGTTTTAAATATTTTTGCATATCAAGGAGAAACGTTTTTTTTTTTTCATAAATGTCATGTCCCTTCATTGTAAACTAACTCTCATATTCAATAAAATATTTGCATGGAAATCAAAAAAGTGGAGGGTAAAATTGGAAATACATAAATAAAAGCGACTAAAACTTAAAATATTTTGAACAAGCTCTAGTGGAATAGTTTGCTAAAATATTAAATACAATAGATAGGAGTAGTGTTTTTCCACCCTTTTAAGTCCCATACACACTTCAATTACCAGACATTTTACTATTTTTCAACTCTTTTTTACTATTCATTAACACTTTATACTATTTTTAAATGGGCTACCTCTTAATAAACTGTCTTCAAACAGTCATTTTATTGAGGGATTCAAGCGCGATGTGGAAGCGGGATCTCGGTGGGAACTCGCGGATTTGGGGGTCAGCGTGGAGCAATCACTTGGGGACGACTCATGCGCGGTAGTTGAGGATATTTAAGAACCCTGGAGCGATACACATCTCGCGATTTAACCAGTAGCGATCTTGGGGCTGCATACTTATCGAGACTAGTCAGTGTAAGCAAACCCTGTATAAAAAAAAAAAAAAGAATAACTTTGGTTGGCTTCGGAGCTAATTAATGATTGATAACTTTCTTTTTTAGGAAACTCAAGTAATAAAAAAAAAGAGTTAATTACATAAATTGTACTTGTGGTTTGTCGGGTTTCACAGGTTTAGTCCTTATATTTTTTTTTACCGGGTCATGTCCTTGTGGTTTTTGATCGTTACGGGTTTAGTCCTTGTGGTTTGTCGGGTTTCACATGTTTAGTCCCTATACTTTTTTTTCAGATGGTCATGTCCTTGTGGTTTTTGATCCGTTACGGGTTTAGTCCTTGTGGTTTGTCGGGTTTCACAGGTTTAGTCCCTATAATGCCCAAATACTTCCAGAGTTTACACATACGGTCGACATTCGAATGGTGGACGTAAAACAAAGGGTCATATCCCGCGGAGTAGACGTTACACATGTCCTCATTATTAGGATTTGGCGAGTCACCAACCCATCTTTGCACAGCGGTGTGAGTTCAGCTTCGACCGATCCAATCGACTTGGCACCATTCGCAACAGGCGCATCCCCAACTGCGTATGTTTCATGGGTTTTTGTAACAACCAACCGCCATATAAGATATGATAAGATAGATAAAACTTTACCAATCAAACATGTGCTTATTTTCAGTAATTCAAGCCTTTAATATCAATTCGGAGGTGTGGCAAGCTAAAGAAATGTATGTGTTATTTATAGGCCCCATTCCATGTAACTTATGAATGATTGTAATTAACTATCCTCAATTAATAAGGAAATAAAACTGTTAACCTATCATGTCCCAATCGTTTGGTTATTTGTGGTTTATGGTCTTTTGGTTTTCTTGTATTGATGGTTGTGTATTATATCCGGATGTTAAAGATAATGAGTTGAAGATTTAAGAGTCCATAATAATTAAGACATAAAAATTGGAGTCATTAAGGCCCCACAATAAATTTAAGGACTCGATCTTTATATGTATAAGATAATCATAAAATAAAGAACTAATTACAACGTACTCAAATAATAATAATAATAATAATAAAATATATGAAAAGACGAAAATATCCTTCAAATTAACGATCAACTAACAGAATTATTGGTCAACGGACTAAACCCGTAACGGATCAATAACCACAAGGACATGACCCGCTGAAAAAAAAGTATAGGGACTAAACCTGTGAAACCCGACAAACCACAAGGACTAAACCCGTAACGGATCAAAAACCACAAAGACATGACCCGCTGAAAAGAAAGTATAGGGACTAAATCTGTGAAACCCGACAAACCACAAGGACGATTTATATAATTAACTCAAAAAGAAATGTTAATTTTAATGAAAATTTACCTTGCAAATACATAATATTTGACAAATTGAAATGAATGTATCCAATCATAATAATGTTACAATAGAACATGTAAGAGATAAAGACCTTTTTGGTCCCACAACTTTTCGCCTTTACCAAAAATGTCCCAAGAAATTCCGTTTAGCCAATTACACCCCAAATTTTTCTCAAGTGTACAATTTACATCCCAATACTCGTCGGAGTTGAAAAAACGGCGTCGTTTCCCCCCATGTGACCGGCCCGTGACTTTTAATTTGGGGTTTTTTATCTCCGGCGTGATGTGAACAATACGTGGAATGTCTTGCCCAATTAAAATACAAAGGATGCCATCTCATTATTAAAATAGCCCCAAATAATATAATTTAAAAAAAATTAACAAGTAAATTAAATTAGAAATACAATTCTGCGTAGGAAAGGCGGGAGAAAGAAGAGCTAATCTAGGGTTCATGCGCAGAAATTCTCCGAGTTGAATTTCGAGCCCCAAATAGCGAAAAGGAAATAGGAATGGTTTTTGTGCGGAGGAAAGGTGCAATGGAGTGCCCCAACCCAAAGTATGGTAAGTTCTCTTGTCCTTGTGTTTAAGATTCGCTTTTGTATAAGTAATTGATAACTAAAAATTGGCTTCTTTCATACTTCTGTACAGATTCGAATAGTAAATACCTCACTTTGGTCTTGTATTTTGGTGGAAAGTTTGAGCATTCCGACAATGAATACGTAGGGGGGGACAGGGTTGTTTATGATTGTAACACCCCCAGGATATCCGAGGTATATTACAGCGCCGTGAATCCCTACATGGGACCCACCAGGCTGAACAAGCATCATACTCATCGACTCACAGAGACAACAGAAAAATACCTCGTCAAAAAGACGTCCAAAAAAATAATTCACCCAGTTTAAACGGTCAAACATGACACCATATCCATCACAACATAATAAACAACAATACAATCCCGACAAGTAAAAGTTCTTAAGTACTTGAGTACTTCTATTAGTTTAAAGACCACAAAGGTAAAAGATAGAAAACAACAAGACACCACTCGTGCACAATCATCACGCACGGCCATCCTCCGCATACTGGTCCAGCGCCCGCTCGTCTCGATGAACCTGACCTGAAATTCATAAAACGAATTTCCCCAAAACGGGTCCCCAGAGGGGTTAGCAATTACGCTAGTACAAGTAACTAGATGAACGACTTACATCTTACACATATAGTAATGCATGCAATTCAAGAAAACATAGTTCCAAAACACTCATTTCCGGAAATGCCAATGATCAAACCACATTTGTAAAATGCACCACAATTAACCGCGGACCCACATCTTCGTGGATCCCTGCCGAGACCCCGTCGGATCTAACCCACAGTGGTTAAAAGCAAGCTCGCGGTTCCACAGCTTCGTGGAGCCCTACCGAGACCCCGTCGGATCTAACCCGTAGTGAGCATACCCACACACACAATTTCTCATACAAAACTACTATGTCAAGATCGTAAGTTCATAAGGATACTTGCCTCGGTTAATAAACGATGATGCGAACGGAAAGGAAGAGTTGAACACGACCGCAAGGAACCGGCGGAAATGAACCTAACGATTCGAATAACACAATCACAACCAACTCTAGGCGATTACGGAAATGGAATACACCCGGAAACCCGCCTACGATTCATGTATATTCATACCAAAAATAACAACGAGGGCGGACCACAACCAAACCCTCTCGATTCCATAAAAATCCACAAAATATCCATGAATCCGTAGGAAAACTAAAGATACTAACAATATTAATCGTATACATCATGAATCCACCAACAAAACGGAACTAATCGGAAGAAAATCCCAAAACCCCCAAATTAATCGAAAATAGGGTTTTAGAAATATTACCTTTGGGGATTCAAGTACCAAGATCCGTAGAACACGCGTTAGATTGATTATCCGATCCTCACAACCGATGAAAGATGATGAAAATCGACGCCCCGAATGAAGAAAGCTGAGTAGTTCTCCCCCCTTAGGCCTCTCTCTCTCGCGCAGGTGAAATGAAGGAGGAAATGGCCGATTTCGTCTAATAAGGACGAAGTTGCACAGTTGACCGCTTTGTGTGCCGCGGCACAGCCGAAGTGTGCCGCGGCACAGGCCAAAAATTACTCCTGTGTTTCGCATTGTGCCGCAAGATACCTACGCAGCCGCGGCACCCGCATACTGGGTTTAGGTCGCAGAAGACACACGAGTGTGCCGCGCACGGACAGTGTGCCGCGGCACTGCTCGGCACTGTGCCGCGGCACCGGATGGGTGTGCCGCGGCACACAGTACAGTTTGTTCACCCAACAACTGAAGGAATTTGTGTGCCGCGGCACGCATATCTTGTGCCGCGGCCCACACCCCCTTTTGGGTCCCAAAATGATAAAAATGTTCCGGAAAGAGAATAAAACGATAGAAATCAATATTTGGGAACCAACAACACGAAATGGATCCACGGCAACCCCGAAACGGCGGTTCCGCACAACAATAACGAGAATACAGTTCAACAGTTTGACAGGAAGGACACGCTGAAAAGTACACGAGGGTCACTACGATCGAGAAATACACCAAAAACGAAAATACAAGAGAAAGAAAAATATGGATATTACATTCTACCCCTCTAAAAATAAGTTTCGTCCCGAAACTTAAGAAACAAACAACTCCGGTACCTAGCACGCATGCTATCCCTGCTTCCCAAGTTGCCTCCTCGACACCGTGTCTCGACCACCGCACTTTGACCAAAGGGATGGTTTTATGCCTCACTGCTTCTCACGATGCTCCAAAATCTTCAAAGGACGCTCCTCAAAAGTAATATCTTCGATGATATCAATCTCGCCATAATCGATGACGTGACTAGGATCCGGACATATTTCTCACCGGGAAACATGAAAACGCTATGAACATGACTCAAGGCCGGAGGTAACGCCAAACGGTATGCCAACCCACCGACTCGCTCGAGGATCTCAAAGGGGCCGATAAATCTGACTCAACTTTCCTTTCTTCCCAAACGAAAACTCCTTCGTCGGCGACACCTTTAGCAAAACGTGGTCTCCCACCTCGAATTCCAAAGGTCGACGACGGACGTCGATACGACTGGCCGACTCGGGCAGTCAACATCCGTTCCCGAATTAATTCTATCTTCCGCCTCGTCTCTAAAACGACATCCGGCTCGGTCCCGACCAAATCGGACGCCTCATTCCAACAAATCGGTGATCGACATCGCCGCCCATAAAGTGCCTCGTACGGTGCCATTCGAATCGACGCGTGCCAACTATTGTTATACGTGAATTCGATCAGCGGCAAATGTTCCTCCCAGTCACTACTCCAATCGAGAGTACAGGCACGCAACAAGTCCTCGAACGTCTGGATAGTGCGTTCCGACTGTCCATCTGACTGGGGATGAAAAGAGGTACTCAAACGCAACCGGGTACCCAACGCCTTGTGCACCGCCTGCCAGAAATGCAATACAAAACGGCCATCACGATCCGAAATAATAGACTTTGGGGTACCGTGAAGTCTCACGATCTGCGCGATAAACACACGAGCTAACTTCTCCGGGCCCCAAGTGTCCTTGATGCCCAGAAAATGTGCCGACTTGGTCAGACGATCGACAATCGCCCATACCATATTCATGCCTGACCTCGATCTCGGCAGACTCGTAATGAAATCCATCGATATATCTTCCCATTTCCATTCCGGAACGGGAAGTGACTGCAAAAGTCCAGCCGGTCGCTGATGCTCAATTTTGACTTGCTGGCAAGTCAAACACCTTGCTACAAACTGCGCGACCTCCTCCTTCATGTCATTCCACCATAAGTTCCTTCTCAAGTCCTTGTACATCTTACTCGAACCAGGATGAACGGAGTAAGGTGTAGCATGGGCCTCCCGCAAAATACTCTGTCTCAACTCTGAGTCGTTCGGCACACAAATCCGACCCCGAAACCTCAAAACACCATCTTCGTGAATCAAAAATCCAGGAGACTTTCCTTTAAGAACGTTCTCTCGGATTTGAGTAATCATCGGGTCCTCTAACTGCTTCAGCTTAATCTCATCGATCAAAGACGACGAAATTTCCAAAGCACGAAATTGTCCACAGCCTCCAGAATGTAACCTCAACATCTAACTTGATTAAAGCTCGCCGAAGCTCGGACTGAGACGTAAGGATCTCAAGCGATCGCAATGCAATTGGTTTCCGACTCAAGGTGTCGGCCACGACGTTCGCCTTGCCCGGATGATAAAGGATTTCGAGGTCATAATCCTTAATCAGCTCTAACCACCTCCTCTGTCTCATATTCAACTCCCGCTGAGTAAATATGTATTTCAGACTTTTATGATCGGTAAAATCGACATGTAGAGCCGAAAAGATAGTGACGCCAAATCTTGAGCGCAAATACGACCGCCGCTAACTCCAAATCATGAGTAGGGTAGTTAAGCTCATACGGCCTCAACTGTCTCGACAAGAAAGGCAATGGTCTTGCCGTCCGCATTAATACGCACCCAAGACTCGACCAAGCATCGCTATAAACGGCGAATCCTCGCCACATGGCAACGCCAAACCGAGTCAAGTCAAACGCTTCTTCACTCCTCAAAATCGAATCGCCTCGTCATTCCGCATTTAACTTCTCGGATTTCTCGAGCAATCGTAAGTGGTCGAGCCGCCGAGAAACCTCGACGAACCTATGGTAGTAGCCACCAAACCCAAGAAACTACGAGCTCTCTCACGTTTTGGGCGGTGCCCAATCCAATATCGCCTCGATCTTCTGCGGATCTACACGAACCCCCTACCGAAATCACGTGACCCAAAAACATCACTTCCGTCATCCAGAACTCACATTTCGAGAACTTCGCATAGAGTTGCTCGGCCCTCAAGATGTCTAACACTATCCGCAAATGATGGGCATGCTCTTCCTCGTTCCTCGAATAAATAAGAATATCGTCAATGAAGACGACGACACACTTATCCAAATACTCGATAAAGACTTTGTTCATCAACTGCATGAACACCGCCGGCGCATTAGTTAACCCGAAAGGCATAACTACAAACTCATAATGTCCGTATCTCGTCCGAAAAGCTGTCTTCGGCACATCGGACTCTCTCACCCGGAGCTGATAGTACCCCGATTTCAAATCAATCTTCGAGAATACCGCAGCTCCCTGCAACTGGTCGAACAAGTCGTCAATTCTAGGCAAAGGATACTTGTTCTTGATGGTCACCTTGTTTAGTTCGCGATAGTCGATACACAAACGTAGTGAACTATCCTTCTTCCGCACAAACAGGACCGGTGCGCCCCAAGGCGAGGCGCTCGGCCGAACATACCCCGACTCAAGAAGCTCACTCAACTGCTTCTTCAACTCGGACATCTCTGAAGGTGCCATGCGATAGGGTGCCTTCGAAATAGGAGCCGCACCCGGCTCTAACTCTATAGCGAACTCGACCTCACGATACGGTGGCAATCCCGGTAACTCGTCAGGAAAAACATCAGGAAATTCATTAATGATTGGAATCGACGAAAGCTCGACTCCACCACTCTCCGCCTTCAAGGCGTAGCACCAATAGCCGGTACACCCCTTTCGCAGGAGCCTCATCGCCTTCAAGGCGTTAATAACGAATTTCTGGTTCCCCCTCCTTCGCCCGGCGAAAGAGTGCTCGGTGCCATCATCAGCTAACATGGTGATGATTCTCGTGCGGTAATTCATGATTGCACCATGCCGCTCGAGCCAATCATCCCCGAGAATTAAGTCCTCACCCTCAATACCCACAACAATAAGATTAGAGGGCCAAGCCCTCTCACAAATAAACACAGAACAGTCTCGAACCTCTTGATCACCAACGATCCTATCACCGCTAGGAAGCTTAACGATGAAGGGCTCACAAGGCGTCAAACGGTCGAGACTCAAACGGCGCACACAATCCAGAGATATGAACGAATGCGTAGCACCGGAATCGAAAAGCACACTGACAGGATGAGAAAGAATATAAACGGTACCTGTCGCCACGGTAGAGCCGGGTCATCGGCTCTCCGCATCTCATAGACACGCGGGTGGGCCGAGCCGACACCGAAGCTCCCCTTAGAGGGTCGACTCGACCTCTCCCCGACTAGCACTCGGCGGAGATTGAGGAGCAAACGATCCTCGATTCACACTTGGTTCCCTAGGCGCTGGAATGGAAGCCCGGCACCAAGGATTTTCTCCTCTCAAAGACACAAAGCCTTGTGACCCGATCGGCCACGCTGACACGTCGCAAAGGGTTCGGACAAATACGACCGATGTGGCCCTGCTGCCACAGCTAAAGCATTTCACCTCTCGAGGAGGGGCACTGCAGCCCTACTGGGAAACCCAGAGATCGAGCCGGGCCACCACCAGCGGAAAAGTTAGCAGATCAAATTTCACGACCCCCACCTTTGTGGCCCGAAAATTCGGCGGACTCGCTTCTTACTCGCGGTCGCCTCACTCGCCACGCATATATCGTAAGCAAGGGCCCCGCTCCGTAATCTTTCAAGGTAGTGCATACAAGCCCCGACATATAGTCCCGAATCGGCAACTTCATCCGTCTGGAGAAATGGAAAATTTTGTCGCTCTCCTCGACAACTTGGGTCTTCACATAACCCAACTCCTTGTTAAAATCAGCAATGGCTTGAGATACGGGATATCCCGCGGTTGAGCATCATAAAAGCATGTACCCGAGCCTGTCTGACGGCCACGGCAATATTCGATCTCCATCAATTCTTGAAACTCACCACGAAGCAAAGATGATCTTTGGGCCCAACGGCCTCCCACCACCAGAAGGCCCTTGTGAGAAAGTATTTATCAATAAGGACTTTACGGTCCTCGGGACAGTTAGTGGCAACGAAGACCTTAGATATCTCCTTGATCCACCCTTCCCAGCCAATCGGGTCTGAAGCTCCCGAAAACTGAGGAGGATGCATCTTGATAACATCTTGGAGCCAACGATCCGCTCCGCCCCTATTAGCGTGGGCCTGATCCGGGTTCTGAACCGCCTGAGCTATCGCCGCCATTTGATTCACCATTTGCTGCATAACGGCCGCAATACCGAGGTCGGCACGCTCCTGAGGAGAAGCATGGCTATGACGGTCGCCAGATCGCGGCCTCAAGATCGCGACGTGGCCGCCCCACCGGCTGCCCCACGTCCCCGGCCGCGTCCACGACCACGACCACGACATCTTCCAGCATCCATACTGGAGTTAAATAAGTAGCAAAAGCCATACGAGGGTAAGTACGAGAAAAGAACAATCAGAAGTCGAGAATCAAAGGTACGATACAAGGAAATAATGAACAGAGGAAGGAAAACTTACGGGCACTGGTAGTACCGGAATCATGGCAGCGTGACGATGATGTGCAAAACAAAACACCACAAGACCCAATAAACCGACAAGCCTAGGTATCCATAAACCTAGTGCTCTGATACCATTTTCTGTAACACCCCCAGGATATCCGAGGTATATTACAGCGCCGTGAATCCCTACATGGGACCCACCAGGCTGAACAAACATCATACTCATCGACTCACACAGACAACAGAAAAATACCTCGTCAAAAAGACGTCCAACAAAATAATTCACCCGGTTTAACCGGTCAAACATGACACCATATCCATCACAACATAATAAACAACAATACAATCCCGACAAGTAAAAGTTCTTAAGTACTCGAGTACTTCTATTAGTTTAAAGACCACAAAGGTAAAAGATAGAAAACAACAAGACACCACTCGTGCACAATCATCACGCACGGCCATCCTCCGCATACTGGTCCAGCCCATTGCCTCGATGAACCCGACCAAATTCATAAAACGAATTTCCCAAAACGGTCCCAGAGGGGTTAGCAATTACGCTAGTACAAGTAACTGATGAACGACTTACATCTTACACATATAGTAATGCATGCAATTCAAGAAAACATAGTTCCAAAACACTCATTTCCGGAAATGCCAATGATCAAACCACATTTGTAAAATGCACCACAATTAACCGCGGACCCACAGCTTCGTGGATCCCTGCCGAGACCCCGTCGGATCTAACCCACAGTGGTTAAAAGCAAGCTCGCGGTTCCACAGCTTCGTGGAGCCCTACCGAGACCCCGTCGGATCTAACCCGTAGTGAGCATACACACACACACAATTTCTCATACAAAACTACTATGTCAAGATCGTAAGTTCATAAGGATACTTGCCTCGGTTAATAAACGATGATGCGAACGGAAAGGAAGAGTTGAACACGACCGCAAGGAACCGGCGGAAATGAACCTAACGATTCGGATAACACAATCACAACCAACTCTAGGCGATTACGGAAATGGAATACACCCGGAAACCCGCCTACAATTCATGTATATTCATACCAAAAATAACAACGAGGGCGGACCACAACCAAACCCTCTCGATTCCGTAAAAATCCACAAAATATCCATGAATCCGTAGGAAAACTAAAGATACTAACAATATTAATCGTATACATCATGAATCCACCAACAAAACGGAACTAATCGGAAGAAAATCCCAAAACCCCCAAATTAATCGAAAATAGGGTTTTAGACATATTACCTTTAGGGATTCAAGTACCAAGATCCGTAGAACACGCGTTAGATTGATTATCCGATCCTCACAACCGAAGAAAGATGATGAAAATCGACCCCTCGAATGAAGAAAGCTGAGTAGTTCTCCTCCCTTAGGCCTCTCTCTCTCGCGCAGGTGAAATGAAGGAGGAAATGGACGATTTCGTCTAATAAGGACGAAGTTGCACAGTTGACCGCTTTAAAGCCGCGCACGTGCCAAAAATTACTCCTGTGTTTCGCATTGTGCCGCGGCAAGATACCTGCGCAGTGCCGCGCACCCGCATGATTGGGTTTAGGTTGCGAAGACACACGAGTGTGCCGCGGCCGGACAGTGTGCCGCGCACTGCTCGCACCGTGCCGCGGCACCGGATGGGTGTGCCGCGGCACACAGTACAGTTTGTTCACCCAACAACTGAAGGAATTTGTGTGCCGCGGCACGCATATCTTGTGCCGCGGCCCACACCCCCTTTTGGGTCCCAAAATGATAAAAATGTTCCGGAAAGAGAATAAAAAGATAGAAATCAATATTTGGGAACCAACAACACGAAATGGATCCACGGCAACCCCGAAACGGCGGTTCCGCACAACAATAACGAGAATACAGTTCAACAGTTTGCAGGAAGGACACGCTGAAAAGTACACGAGGGTCACTACGATCGAGAAATACACCAAAAACGAAAATACAATAGAAAGAAAAATACGGATATTACAATGATTGGGTTAGGACCTTTGAACTTAAAAAATCTGATTTGGATGAGTATTGTGTAAAGGCAGGGTGCAAAGGGGAGAAGAAGTATTATATTAGACTTAGAGATATGAGCTTTAAACTCCTAGCTGATGATGAGGATCTTAATTCATGCTTAGAGAGGGACCTTGCATTCAGGGAAGTTCATATATTTGCTGAACAAGTGCAAGTAGAAAGTGAGAGTGTGCACATAAATCTTGATGAGGATGACTCAGACTTTGAAGATCCTGACTTTATGATAGGTAATGAATTGACTGATGAAGATGATGATGAGATTTTTGATGAAAATATAGAGGAAGTGTCCTATGACAATGATGAGATAGATGAATCAAATGAGATTGAGAATAGTACCATTTATATTATGCCTGAAGGGATGAGTGAGAGGGATAATCAGACTGAAGGAAATGAGAGGGGTAAGCATCCTGAAGGAAGTGAGAAGGGTAAGCATCCTGAAGGAAGTGTTAAGGGTAAGCAGCCTGTTGTTGATGAAGAGGATAATGTGGGTGAGGGTGAGGGTGAGCCTGACATTGTTTGTGAGGTCAATGAGGTGGACTTTGATGAGAACAGAGTGTCTGATGAAGACAATGATGAGCCTAATTACCCTGTGTTTAATCCCAAGACTATATTCAGTCCAGTGTTCTGCCTCAATCAAATCTTTGCCACCAAGCAGAGTTCGTAAAGGCTCGTACCACATGTCATAATGTTAAGAGGAGCATATGCTTTCCTAAGAATGATAAAAGAAGGATATATGCAAAGTGTGTGAATGATAATTGTAACTGGAAGATCCATGCATTGAAAAGAAAGGATGAGATGGCATTCCAGATTAGGGTGTTTGAGGACAAGCACACATGTGCACCTACTAATAAGGTTAGGAACATGACATCCACATGGTTGAGTGAGAGATTCTTGCAGAGGTTCCAATCTGATCAGAAGAAAGATGCTGTTGTTTTTATGAAAGACACTTACCATGACACAAGGTGCCAAATCAGTAGGCAACAGGCTTACAAAGCTAAGAAGAAAGCACTCTTGAAGATTGAAGGTGATCCTGACCTTCAATACTCTAAGTTATGGTCTTATGTTGATGAGCTGAGGAAAACAAATCCTGGATCCACCATACTATTAGGAACTGAACTAGATAATAGTGTAACTAGGTTTAGTAGGATCTACATGTGTTTTGATGCATTAAAAAAAGGGTTTCAAAAGGGTGTAGACCTATTATAGGTGTGGATGGGTGTCATCTGAAAAGCAAGCATGGGGGTGTGCTCCTTACTGCAGTTGGGGTTGATGGTAACAACAACCTATATCCTCTAGCTTATGCTGTGGTTGAAAAGGAGAATGGACCAAACTGGGAGTGGTTTCTCACTGTCTTGAAGTCTGATCTGTCTCTTAATGATCAAGACATAATCTTCTTATCTGATAAGCAGAAGGGCTTGATTCAAGCATTCCAGTCAGTCTTTCCAGGGTGTGAGCACAGATTTTGTGTCAGGCATTTGCATAATAACTTCAAAAAGGCTGGGTTTAGGGGTCAGGCATTGAAATATGTCAGTATGGAGGGCTTGCAAGATTGCTGAAGGTGAGTTCAATTTAAGAATGAGGGAGTTGAATGCTTTAAATGAGGCAGCATGGCAATGGTTTCAAGATAAGCCTCCTACTCAGTGGTGCAAGGCTTTTTTCTCTGAAAGACCTAAGTGTGATATGTTGTTAAATAATGTGTGTGAGTCATTCAATTCTAACATCCTAGATGCAAGGGACAAATCCATTATAACAATGTTGGAGTGGATTAGAGAGCATTTGATGAAAAGATTACAAAGAAATAGAGATTTAGCTAGTGCCAGGTGGCACAAGAGACTTTGTCCTCGGATTCATACTCTGTTGGAGAAGAATATGGACAAAGTGGCTGATTGTATCCCCATTAAGTCTAGTCATGAACACTATCAGGTGTCTTGCTATGATGGGAGTCGATACAGAGATTTGCGGCAGTAATGTGCACCTGCAGAGCATGGCAACTAACTGGAATACCTTGCACACATGCTATATGTGCAATGCTAAATCAAGGATTGGACCCTGTGGACTTTGTGGATGATGCATACACTGTTGAGACCTATTTGAAAGCATATGGGAGCCCCATTTATGGGATCAGCTATGAGGCTTTATGGGGTGAGACAATGTATATTCCCCCTCTTCCCCCTACTTTTGGTACAAAACCTAAGAGAGGCAGGAGACAAACTAAGAGAAGATTGGAGCCTGATGATACGGCAAGGAAAAGTGGGAGCAAACCAAAAAGGATGAGGAGACAACAAACAACAGTGACTTGTAGCAAATGCAAAGTCCAAGGACATAATGCTGCTGGATGCAAAAGGAAAAATGTATTCATCATGTTTCATGTATATGTTGTATCTTATGTCAAGGTTATTCATTATGACTGATGTCTGTGTTATGTTGTATCAAATTTGTAGGCTGATGCTTCTGATGGAGGTGGTCAGCAATCAAGTGCTAGTGTGATAGGTGACAAAGTCATTAACATTGATGAAAACACAAATGAGGTGTGTCCACTGACATTATTGTAGTACAACTTTGGTTTATTATATTTTATGCTGATATGTGTGATGTACTTCAAGCAGATTGCACCACCAAGGTTTGTGAACCCTATACTTGTGGAAGAGAATGTTGGTACCACTCAACAGAGCCAAGTAATCAATAAAGAATGGTACAAACCTGCTCCAGAACCTCATCTTCAGGGACCCCCCATGTACCAGCAAATGCAAATGGGACAAGGTCATTTGCAGCCAAGGGTTCAAATTAGAGCACCACCACCAGGGAGAGATGGTTGGGTTGGGCACTTCACAAACAAATGTAATGCAACCCTTGGAGAGGACACTTTAAAGAGGATATTGGTGGATAATGATGGTCAGAAGTACTTGGATTTATCATCACAGGCTGGAAATGCAGAAGGAAAAGGAAAGAAGAAGAAGAAATGAAGACATCTCACTTATTTTCATTAATGTGTACTTGTTCAGGGTTTTTTTTACTTATTTTGAGGATTGTAATAATTATGTTTAACTTCATGTTCTGCTGTAAGGTACTTTGATGTTTGTGATTATGGTTAATGAAATTAAGTCCTGTTGTTTAAAATACTTCATTTGGTACTTTGATGTTTCTGATTTTGGTTAATGAAATCAAGTCCTTTTGTTTTTGATAACTGGTCCTTTGATGTTTTTGATGTTTCTTATGTTTGGTACATGTGACTTCATTTGGTCCTTTTGTTAACTTCATTTCACTTTGATGTTTGTTTAGTGCTGGTTCTGATGTTTCTGGTTTTTGTTCCTTCTGATGTTTCTGATGTTTGTTTCTGATGTTTCTTATGTTTGGTACATTTGACTTCATTTGGTCCTTTTTGTTTTCTCTTGATACAAACCTCATTTTGACAACTCATTTGGTCCATTTTGATACAAACCTCATCTTGGTTTCTCTTGCACATTATGGTTCATATTGGTTGATTTTGGATCTGTTCATCATTTTGGCTCATAAACCTCATTTTGATACAAACCTTGCACATTATGGTTCATTTGGTCCTTCTGTTTCTGTTCCTGATTTTGGTTCATTTGGTCCTTTTGTTTCTGATGTTTAACATCATGTTTAACAAACCAGAACTCTTGCAAATCAACCAGATATCTAGTTCTGCTACAAACCAGGTACAAACCAGGTTCTGATAACTGGTTCTGATACAAACCAGATACAAACGGACCAAATTACAACTTCATTAAACATAACAAACCAATTAGAACACAATTGCACTTTATTCATTCTACATAACCAGATGCAAACCACAACATTAAACAGAAGAACACTTCAATAAAATAAAATCTGATAATACAAACCAATTACAACACATGTGCATTTTCTCACACCACCAGTACATCAATCTAACATAACATTTTTAATCCTACACCTTCATCATATCCAAGTACAAACCATAGCAAAAGCTAAACCAGCACAAACCATAGCAAAAGCCTTCACAAACAGATTCATATTACATAATTTGATGCCATATCTTCTCTCATCCACCTTTATTTTCATCTTCAACTTCTGGTTTTGAGAAATCAATTGTCTATTTTCCTCCTTCAATGCCATGTTCTCTTCTTCAAGCTTGTCATTTGCACACTCCACCAATTGAATCATTTGATTCAATTTATCTACAATTATCTCTGCTCTTTGGGTCTCATCCCTCTGCTCATTAACCCTCTTCAGTAACCCGTGTATAATTGGTCTTGCCCGATCACACAATGGGTCGTCAATCCAGCGAAAGAATTTACAATACCCATCTTTCTGAAACATAAATAATCGAGAAGAAAATCAGAAAACATCAAAAATTGAACGTACAATAACGACATTACAGACTTCTCATACCGGGTATTTTTCACAACCGTAGAACCGCCGACCTACGTTTGCTTCTTTCCAACTAGTCACGATTGAGGCTCGCTCATGGCACCCACACTCTATTTCATCCATGAATTTCACGGGAATTTCGCCACTCACGCGAATTCCGCCACTCACAGGGTTTAGGGTTCTTCGTTCTTCGCCCTAATTTTGGGTTTGTTCTCAGTTCTTCGTTGGTTTAAGTTTACGAATGAATTTAATGAATAAAAAAAATTAAAAAGTTTTAATTAATGAGGTGGAAAAAATTATTGCTTTTGTGTGATAAAAAAAATCAAAAAACTCCCACGTATTGTCCACATCACGCCGGAGATAAAAAACCCCAAATTAAAAGTCACGGGCCGGTCACATGGGGGGAAACGACGCCGTTTTTTCAACTCCGACGAGTATTGGGATGTAAATTGTACACTTGAGAAAAATTTGGGGTGTAATTGGCTAAACGGAATTTCTTGGGACATTTTTGGTAAAAGAGAAAAGTTATGGGACCAAAAAGGTCATGTAATACTGGGTCAAACTTAGGGAAAACGTAGTAAACTCATAATGTCCTTTGGCAAAATTTTATATAACAAGCTGCAAAGATGGTTGGTGAAGTAAAACATGCAACAATGAGAATCCGCAGAATGGGAAGGGAATGAAAATTGGAGGATTGGAGCCGTGTCAACTTCAAGTGATGTGTTTTTATCACAAGTTTTGTCTATAAATTGTGAGGTTTGAGCTTGAGGAAAACTGTGGCAAGCTAAGGTAAATTGCTTCGTCATCCAACCGGGTATGGGGGAAAATGAGTGTTCACATTTGGGGAGATCAATTTGGGTGATTCAAGTTGTGATAGATGTGGGGAAACACTTGGGATATTTTTCTCTCGGGATAATACTAAGAGGTCTTATTTTTTTTGGTCCATAAAACTCAAGCGGTGTGTTTTTCTTTTATGGGGAAATTCTTTATTTGTAAACAACGGAAACTCTCGTGGACGTAGGCTGGTTTTTCCGAACCACGTAAAATATGTGCCATTTTTTTTTCTTTCGGTATCATTTATTTTTGCCATCTTGTTGGTATGATTTGTCGGGTATTCCGGATAAATCAAACCTCGGACCACGACATGACTATGTTGCTCCCAACAAGTGGTATCAGAGCTACTTGGAAACTCGGGCAAGGTAGAAACTGAGATTTGAATTTTTAGGGATGAACACTGTGGCAGTGACAAATCCATTCAAGGTGCAACAATTTGATGGCAAATGGAACTTCACTCTTTGGCAATTAAAAGTGAATGGTCTCCTAGTTTAAGAGGGACTGACAATTGCGTTGAAAGGAAAGGAGGGAAAATTGACAAATCCGAAAGATGCACATTGAGCTAAAGGACGTGTAAATGCGAGACTCATAAATTGATTCTCCGTGCCTCAACCTATCTAGACAACGAATCTCATAAGTGAGGAAATGGTCTCTCTTCATCCGTGCTCGGGGGTAGCCTTTGGGCCCTTTCTCGTGCTTTTCCTCATTTACACCGCTCATCATAGAGTTTGCCTGAACGCTTTCTTTCCTAACACTTTTCTTCTAAACCAGTCATGTCTTCCCAAATGCCCCCCACTAAGCTATATATTCATAGATTGGAGCTTTGGCAAGGTGCTTTAACTGATCCCTACGCCACTACTTCAATACTTCTTAGCGACCTGCCATCAAGACCAGAGTCGTAAACAGAGAAAGATCACTTGACCTAGATTCTTATTGAGGAAGCATGCCAGTTCCACTAATTGTTTCTTAATTTGAATCTATCTCCCTTCCTGGGTTTTATATAATCTTTCATCTCGAAGATCTCCAGACGTCAACTAGGTTTAGCAGTTAATTACATCTCGAAGATCTCCGGACGTCATCCAGTCTCCCTTAGCACAACTCCGTGAAGAGCCCTTAGGGCACATGTGATAGTTATCAGTCTTTCTTTGATTAGTTATCCCAGATCGATTCCACTTCCTGAAAGGGATGAGTAATACTTCTTGTTATATGTCCCCGTCCGATTGGCGGGAAAAGAAAGAGTTTGATTTGTAGAGTTGGAAATGGCTAACACCTCAGTAAGATTTCCTATTGTTCAATTTATCTACCCTTACTGGTTGCCCATAGGATGAACTAATTGGGGAATGCAGATAGAAGGTGGAAAGGGGTCCTGAGGAATACGAAAAGCGACATGCTTCTTTCACTTAGTTGATAGAATATTCACCCTCCCTTTCCAGGCAGAAGCCGGAGCAAGTAGTCCAAAGGGTGGGCCTCGAAGCCACGAGCCAATGAACGATCCTTCGCATATGAATAATATGCGACAAGGATAGCTAGGGCTTGGGATGGTCCATCTCTGCTACTAGAGCAGTGAACTCAATTCATATATAAAGAAGGATCGACCCACTTACTCGGATTAAGAGAAAGGGAGTTAACTCAATCGCTTAAGAAAGAGAAAGTCGGAAGACGGCCTGCAAGTGACCCTTTAGAAGTTCTGAGGTAGCAAAGGTTCTCGACCCAAGGGAAAGAGGTACTAGGGATAGTAAGCGATCCACAAAGATGAGATGTCAGTCTCGTGAGTCAGCCAATAAGCCTGTCCACTAGGCATCCCAGGAATCAGTCCATGTAGTGGTCCCACGGCAAAAGGTGAGCAAGGAGAAGCTTAGTCAAAGCGTCTAACAATGCCTACTCCCAAAAGTTGTTGATTCAGTTACAGGATTCGTGAAAGTAGAACGAGAACTGCTCCTACCTTATCGCTGGTGGAGACTATAAAGGAGAAGGAAAGGAATAGATGAAAACCTCTCGGTTGGAGAAAGCCTTAGAACTCAATTTTATGGCATTGACTAGTTTCCAAATACCTTGAGGGAAACTCACTGCAGCAAGGGACCCTGTTAGAACTCCTTGGACCATGTTCAGGCTTATCAGATTAGGTAGCTGGAAAGGCTGAGACGATAGGCTTTGATTCATCCATTTTAGGCCTTATACGAGAGGGCTATCGGCCGGTTTCCCTCATAAAGAAATGTGAACTAACTGATGTAATAGAATAGGCATAGGCTCTTCAAGACCTTCATCTTCTTTCCCCTAAAATAAATAGGCTAGTCGAAAGTCTCCATTTTTCAAGTCTCCTACCGCCTCCAAATCAAAGCCCTTATTTTATTTACCAGTAAGGTGGGACTTGTACAAAGTATACGAAAACTAGTCCAACCCAGTTAGCGAAAGTCCTACAGAGTGAAATTCAGATTGCCCTATTGGCTTTTGAAAGCAATGGGGTCGGGATCCGCTAATCCCAGAAAGCTTGGGTCCAGCCCAAATAAAGGAATGAAAGATTAAGAAGAGCAGTTGTGGTAAGGAATTGGATTGATCTTTACCATGCAGTCTATCCTACCCTAAGCGCACCATACAAGGTAGACCAGCTCGCTTCTTTCGTATTGAGTGTGGTTGGAAGTAAAGAGAAAATTCTGCCTACCAGTATAGAAATGCCTATTATTTTGGAATAGATTTGAATTGCTCAGATCGTGGAAAGGTTCGCTCTCCATTACCGGACCTACCAGATGATTGCCCATGGCACACTTACATAGAGAGAGGGGCCTATCGATTAGAACAGTCAACTAAAAGAAGTCTGGGAGTCGGGAAGATCCAAAGCCTCCCTTATGAGTCACCTTAGCCGACTAATAGATAGGCAGTGTTATCATCCATATCCCCTTTCTTGCTTCTTAGGCGAGCCTGAAACTGGTTCTTAGGCGAGCCTTTATTACGAGTTGGACTCCCACTGCACGAACTTAATGTGAATCGCAGTTCATATCTCTCAGCTCAGATTAGAGCACCATGTCACGGGGTTGGGTTTGAGCACTCGAAAGCTCTTCGGACCCGTGCGGCACTAGACTAGAATTGCCTCGATCTAGCTAGTAAGCCTTAATCACTTGGTTGCTAAGTATGAAAGAAGGGGTTTAAACACTTGGGAGTTGAGAGTAAAACACTTCACTATTTCACAACACTTCACAAGTACAAGAATGTTGAGTCTTTGAGGGTTGGGTGCAAATGAGCCAACCTCAAGCCTATTTATACTACTCCTAGGAACCTAGAACATTCTACTCCACCTCCTCATTTGGAGGGTTCTAGACCTATCTACAACGTTACAATTCTAGAACCTAACTCTAGAATCATCCACACTTGTCTACAATATACAAGTCTTACAAACACAACTCTAGAGTATTCTACAAGTACAAGACTAAGTACAATCTAGAATACTCCACAACCTTCAAGTGCTACATCCTTCTAGGAGGGTCCTAGAAGGTTCTTCCATCACCCCGGGCGCCCCGGGCCGTCTCTGTCCGTCCCGGCCCGCACCGGCCCGTCTCGGCCCGAACACCTGGGCCCGTCTCTACAATGTTCCAGACTCTTCCCGAACCTCCTGGACCAAGCCGGTCCGCTTCTAGTTGCTTCCGGTCGAGTCTTTCCTGCTGAGTGGCTCCTCAGCTTTTCAATGTCTACTGCCCCCACAAGGCTTTTTCCGTCTAAGCCTATTATAGGGGGGGAGGGTCTCTCTCGCACCACGCGCGCGCGCGGCCGCGCCCGGCATCCCACGCCCGCGTCCGGCCGCCCACTCGAGTCCTGTTTCCCGGACTCGGCCTTGTCCGTCGTGCCTTGTCCCACACGATCGCTGCTGTCCGGCCTTGCCGCGCCCCTGGCTGCCGGACAGCCCGGACATGTCTCATCTGCAATGCCCTTGGGCGATCCGCTTCCCATAGCGGCGTTTCGTGTTCTCCCACGGCTTACTCGCGTGACTCTCCGTCCGGTCACGCTGCCCCAAGGCCGACTCTTCACATGCGGCCGATGCCATCCATGGCGTCCTCGCCGTGCCGGCCTCGGCACTTATGCGACTGTCACGCACACCTGTCTCGTTGTCGACTGTCGGCTGTGACATTCTCCCCCGCCCATTTCGTCGCCGTCCTCGGCGATGTGGCGGCCCCTCGATGAACCGAACTGCTCCAAGGTGGTAACTCGGCTCCTCCTCAAGCTTCCTCACGTACTTGAGTGCCGACATAGCTTGTCCCGAAGGCTCTGTGGTCAAGTGTATTTCCTGCAGCTTGGCTTGATCACACACGTACAACGCCCTCTTATGCGGAACAACTCCAACATTGTTCTTCCTCAGGAAGTCCATGCCCAGTATTATGTCCCGATCATCCATGCTCGTCACCTTGAAGTGCACGCGCGGTTCCCACGTGCCTATCTTTAGTCGCACCCCATTAGTGACCCCTGTAACTCGAACGGGTGGTGCATTATTCGACTTCATCCAGCCCCGTCCCTCGATGACCTGAAGCCCCAACCTCTGTGCTTCAGCCTCGTCAATGTAGTTGTAATCGGCCCCTGTGTCGACCAACGCCTTGACGGGTTTCCCATTGATCAGCCCCGTCGCATACAACAAGTTTCCCTCAAGCGGTGCTCCGTCCCGCGATGCCATCCCTATGGCTGAGTTCAACACCTGAAGCGCCATCGATGTCCCATCACCCTCGGCATCGTCCCGTGCCTTGGTGTAATCCATGGCGGCTACCCTCGGAAACTTCGAGCATTGCCTCGTCGAATGCTCCGTGCTCCAGCAAATCTCACATTTCTTCTTCTTCGGACACGCTGCTACGAGATGGTCTGCACTCCCGCACCCATGGCAAGTCCGAGTCCACCCTGACTGCTTGCCTTCCTTGGGCCTAGCCATCCTCGCGCCCCTATCCATACCCTGGTACGACTTGTCCTGCGTATCGATGCCGTCCTCGTCCCTCCTGGACTTCCGGCTCTCCCCGGCTGGTTTCAACTCGATCAGCCGTTCCGCTATCGCAATCGCCTCGGACACGTTCTGTGCCTTGGCCCTCTGCACCTCCAACTTTGCCCACGGTTTTAGCCCATCCACGAACGCGAACAAAGCTTCCTGCTCACTAAGGCTAGGCAACTCCAGCACGATCTCCTGGAACTCCTTCACATAGTCCTTGATCGTCTTGCTGTGCGTCAACTCCTTCAACCTAGCCCGGACCTCAAACTCAACATTCTCCGGGTAAAACTGCCGCTTGAACTCGGCCTTGAAATCCTCCCATGTCTCCATCCGACATGTACCACGCGCGATCTCTGTTTCGCGCCTTCTCCACCACAACAGCGCCACATCGGCTAAAAAGAATGGAGCCGTCTGCAACTTGGTCGCATCATCTACTATCCCCGATGCACCAAAGTAACGCTCCATGTTCCACAGGAAGTCATCCACTTCCCTATCATTCCTCGATCCTTGGAACGAACACGGCCGGGGGATGTCGATTCGATGGGGTGCCGCACCCGGGTCCTCGCCGTGGCCATCGCCCGCTAAATGCAGTGCTGTCCTTCCTTCGATGGTCTCGATCCTCCCTATGATCTCCTCTCGAAAGGCTGCGATCATGGACCGAACCTCCTTCCTGACAGACTCAAGGATCTCCTCACACAAGTCGCGTCGCAACGCGTTAAGGGTGCCCGTCACCCGATTCTCAAGCTCCTCCAACGACTCGCTCATCTCCGTCACCTGGTCGGCCACATTGCTCCATACCTCAAGAGCATCTGCGTGCTTGCCCATGGTTTCCTCCAGCCGAGCCACTCGTGCTTCCATGGCAACACCTCTTTCCACGGACTTGTCCCTAGACCCTTTCCTGGACTTGTCCTTCTCCTGGCCGGGTTGAACTTTGGTGACGCTGGACGTAGTCTCCATCGGTCCTCCTTGCACAATACCTCTCAGCAACGTCTCAATGCGGAAGTTCCTTGAACCACTAGCGTGGCTCCGATACCACTTGTCACGGGGTTGGGTTTGAGCACTCGAAAGCTCTTCGGACCCGTGCGGCACTAGACTAGAATTGCCTCGATCTAGCTAGTAAGACTTAATCACTTGGTTTCTAAGTATGAAAGAAGGGGTTTAAACACTTGGGAGTTGAGAGTAAAACACTTCACTATTTCACAACACTTCACAAGTACAAGAATGTTGAGTCTTTGAGGGTTGGGTGCAAATGAGCCAACCTCAAGCCTATTTATACTACTCCTAGGAACCTAGAACATTCTACTCCACCTCCTCATTTGGAGGGTTCTAGACCTATCTACAACATTACAATTCTAGAACCTAACTCTAGAATCATCCACACTTGTCTACAATATACAAGTCTTACAAACACAAGTCTAGAGTATTCTACAAGTACAAGACTAAGTACAATCTAGAATACTCCACAACCTTCAAGTGCTACATCCTTCTAGGAGGGTCCTAGAAGGTTCTTCCATCACCCCGGGCGCCCCGGCCCATCTCTGTCCGTCCCGGCCCGCACCGGCCCGTCTCGGCCCGAACACCTGGGCCCGTCTCTACAATGTTCCAGACTCTTCCCGAACCTCCTGGACCAAGCCGGTCCGCTTCTAGTTGCTTCCGGTCGAGTCTTTCCTGCTGAGTGGCTCCTCAGCTTTTCAATGTCTACTGCCCCCACAAGGCTTTTTCCGTCTAAGCCTATTATAGGGGGGGAGGGTCTCTCTCGCACCACGCGCGCGCGCGCCCGCGCACGCCGGCCGCGCCCGGCATCCCACGCCCGCGTCCGGCCGCCCAGCTCGAGTCCTGTTCCCAGACTCGGCCTTGTCCCGTCGTGCCTTGTCCCACACGACTGCTGCTCGTCCGGCCTTGCCGCCCCTGCCGGGACGATCCGGACATGTCTCATCCGCAATGCCCTTGGGCGATCCGCTTCCATAGCGGCGCCCGTGCTCCTCCCACGGCTTACTCGCGTGACTCTCCGTCCGGTCACGTCGTCCCTGAAGGTGACTCTTCACATGCGGCCGATGCCATCCATGGCGTCCGCCGTGCCGTCCCTCGGCACTCGGCGACCGTCACGCACACTGCCTCGTTGTCGATCAAGCCGGCCGTGACAACCAGCTGTTACGTGGGCATCCCCCTTACACGCTTTTTAGGAGGAGTTCAGTGTAGTCGTATGGAGAGAGAAGGTTTGGAACCCTAAAGAGGAATTAGATAAGGAAGAAGGAATGTGCTCAAAGGTGATCTTCGACAGACACTTTCTTTTCAGTCTTGCTATCAGTTTGAGGTTAAACCCTGCCATAGACTGCTTAAGCACTTTCTGGATTTACCTAGCAACTCGTTTTTTTACTGAGAAGCAGTTTGATAACTTTCATGAGACACTGAAACTGGTTCGTATGCCCCATTTAAGGAACTATATGGCACAAATGAATAGTATGGGTCTAGGCCTCAAACTTCAACCACTAAAACGGACATAGCACTTTTAGGTTTACCAAGGAAAGTCGAGGCAAGGGCAGCATCAACTTCAATGGATAGATATAAATCTGTCTGGTTTATAGGGGAAGAACGTGAATCAGTATCTCAATTCAAACATGGGTTTGATTCACACTCCATGTACTACTCCTTATCTATTTAAGTCTCTTCCATACAAGCTTAAGACTGTATTTTTTGCTCTGCTATAGTGTCTTAGAAGAATTAGCTGCTCGTCGGGAAGTGGATCACCAAATCGAGCTGGAACCTAGTGCCCCCAGCCCTGAGCTCGTATCTTATGACACCACCTGAACTAGTTGAGATACGAAAGCAACAGATGGATCTATCAAGACCTCGAAAGCCCCATCTTTGGCTAAGCCTTCACTTCCTTTCAAGACTAGGTCGTTCTTGCGACCAAGCGTAGTTTACTTGCACTTAGTGGAGAGCCGTTCTTATACTACAACAATAATCGCTGAATTTACTATTTTTCAAGACTAGGTCTGTTGGTAGTCGATCCACCTTGGCATCCACTTAAGCACTCCAGGCGTCCGACCAGCCGAGCAGAGCCTGGAGCCAAACCGGGCATTGACCCAATTTTCTCCCGGGCCCATTAGAACCGGACCGGATAGAGACGTCAGATCCGACCCAGGATCCGATCCAGAAGGGCCGAGCAGACCCAGTATGAATACGCTACGGATCGAAATTATAATAAGACTGACCAGAACAGTGGGAAGCCTGAGGGCCGACCCGGTTGTCGGCCACAACAGATAAGTATTGCCAAAAGCACGAAGAACAGGCAGACAGGACAATTAAGGCGTGCTGTCATACCCCTTTCCAAAACAAACCTGAGAAGCCGACACGCGTCCAAGAAATATTCACACTTTGACAAGTGTAAAGAACATATTCCCAAGAATCCTCCAGCTGTCATCCCTTGAATGGCTAAAATTGGCTATATATATATATATAAGGGAATGTATAATAAGGGACTTTTGGAAAAGCGCCAGAAAAAAAGAGAGAGAGAGAGAGATATAGAGAGAGATATAGAGAGATAGAGAAAAAGAGAAAAGATAAGACTTGTAATTAGCAAGCATAAACCATATAGACCGGCCAAAATATTTCCGGCCCGATTTTACTCCATATCAAGATCATTAATAAAATCTAGTGATCAAACACCTTTCATCTTGTTTATTATTTTCTACGTGGCTTCGATCCATTCGTCCAGATCAGCACACGTGACGTTGACCAAATCAGACGTCAACAAATTGGTGCTAGAAGGAGGGCCGCATGCTGCCCACATATGCATACACTCGCCGGAATCTTGAACCAATCGTTCAAGCGGCAACTATTTCAAGTCCTAAACATTATCAGCCCGCCACGAAGAGGGGAAACCTGTTCAAGGTGGCGGAGCGCTTTGGCATACCCTGCGTTCATCCGGGAATGACCGCCCTCACCAGTAAGTGGTGATATGAAAGCATAGGAATCATTGTAATTGTGGGTTGAAAGCACAGGAACCATTGTAATCGTGAGTTCCTGCTTGACTCGACTGACCTTTTAAAGATCATAACTCAGGGAATATCGAGCGTAGCTCAAAGCTCTAGAAGATTTCCCAAAGAATCCCCTTATACTCTTCAAATTAAAGTTGCAATCAATATACACCGCAACTACTAAGGGCAATTCCGAAAAAGTAGTCCGTTAGGGTGCAGGCAAGAAAACTCGGGCCGCTATAAGGCAAAGGTTGGGCCGAAATCAGATGGAGTCATCGGAACCTAATGAGTTTTTCGCATAAGCACCCGAACAGCGGCCATTAGGATGCCAACGGTGAAACCTGAAATTCGAAGTGATGAAAAAATGGCGGAAAGCGGAACATGTTAGTAAAACTGAGATAAGCAAAGGCATAATCTTTATAAGGAGATGCGAAGGATAAAGAATTCTCCACCTTTCGTCAATTATCCAGAACCTAAGAAAAGGGGGGCCCGGCTGACAAAGTTATCAAGGAGGTCTTAGCAAAAGCACCAGTCCTGCAACTACCGACCCGAGAAGAACCCCGCTGCAATCCGCACCGCCTTCGCTTGATCGAAAAATGCGGTTCAACATCCGGTCCATCTGAAGCTGAGCTCAGATACGCCCCGGTAGAGATGCTGGCCTATGCGCTCATACTAGCCCCCTGAAAGTGAAGACCTGCTCTCCGGAACCTTAGATTTCATTTCGGAGTTTTCACCACCAAGAGAATAACCGATCGGAGCGGTCACTCCATATGGACGGATCCCCAAATGCCGGCCAGACAGGCACAGGGATAGTCCTCGCCACCCCCGACCAGCGTTTGTTCTACTCGGCCATTCGCTTAGTCTTTCCAGCCACTGACTATAAAGTGGAATATGAAGCCCTCCGGTCCTGTCGGGAAGTGGCGATCTCCCTCAGTCTTGCTCACCTCAGTATCTTTTAGCAATTCTCGGTTAGGGGTGAATCAAATTAGGGGCAAATACGAAACTAGGGAGCCCGGTTTGGTCGATTACCTCAGTCTGGACCGGACCCGGTGGCAATACTTTCGGGGAACTACCTAACATCTTCCTCGAGCTAAGAACAACCGAGCTCACTCTTTGGCAGCCAAATGCTCAAGCTGCAAGGATGGATAGTTTCTAGTTCCATGCCCTCAGCGCAGCGTTATATCCACAAAGACAAGATTACTTCGACCTTAGCCCACCCGGTTCCCCATTGAAGGAACCTTATGAGGAGGTACCCGGTTCCATCGTTGGAAGGGCTTATCCTGGTACGCCCTCAGAAAGGTGCCCAAGCGAACACACGGCAGCCACTTCGGCGGCCCGATATCGGCCTACGAATTGCTCCGACAAGAATATTACTGCCTGAACCTTAAAAAGATGCCAGTGAGCTGGAGAAAAGGTACGCCCGATGCCGAACTTTCACTCCCTAGATCCGAGTCTCGTATGAAACCCACTTCCGTTTATTGCCTTCCTCCTTTCGTCAAGTGGACGATCGTCCGGGTCGGCCCACCTTCTAAAAAACGGAGTTGAGGTTCAATATGCCGTCGTCGCAATTGATTATTTTGCAAAGCCGACCAAGGCCGAACCCCTAGCGCGGACAACCGTTGTATCTGATAAAGCCATGTAATGACGATGAAAAATTTTAGGCCTTCTGCGACGGCCTCCGCAGGCAAGACGACTTATCCACATAGCACGCTCCACAATCCAACGGACAAGTCGAGGCGGTTAATACAATTATAAAACAGCATCTCAAGACCCACCTCGAAAAGCTCAAAGGTTCCCAGCCCGAGGAACTCCATGAAGACTTGGAAACATCGGTCCGCCACTTGAGAAATTTCTTAGCCTTCGGTACTGAGGCGGTTACCCCGGTCGAAGTTGGAGCACCCGCCTAGCGGATAACCCATTTCGAAGACCAAGGGCAATGTGACCCTCGAAGTCTAGACCTCGTCGCCAAAAACAGGCCCAAGCAGAAATGTGGAACGTCAACTATGAAAACTCCCGAGGTTCATCATCGAAGCCACGGGTATTGGGGCTAGATCCAGGACCTCCTAAATCCAAATGACAAGGACCGTGCGAGATTAACGAAATCCTTCAGAACGGAGTCTGCTAGAATATCTGAATGGCCCAGGATTGATTCATCCGTGGAAGGCCCTGTGTTTAAAAAGGTATTGTCAATAAAATTCGACTTTAATTTCCCTTCTAATCCGGCACTATAAGACCAAGTTCGCCTCGGCACCTCATAAGACTGGCCCATCCAACACTATAAGACCGAGTTCGACACGGCACCTCATAAGACCGGCCCATTCGGCACTATAAGACCGAGTTCGCCTCGGCACCTCATAAGACTGGCCCATCCGACACTATAAGACCGAGTTCGCCTCGGCACCTCATAAGACCGGCCCATCCGGCACTATAAGACCGAGTTCGCCTCGGCACCTCATAAGACCGGCCCATCCGGCACTATAAGACCTAGTTCGCCTCGGCACCTCATAAGACCGGCCCATCCGGCACTATAAGACCGAGTTCGCCTCGGCACCTCATAAGGCCAGCCCGTACGGCACTATAAGACCGAGTTCGCCTCGGCACCTCATAAGACCGGCCCATCCGGCACTATAAGACCGAGTTCGCCTCGGCACCTCATAAGACCGGCCCATCCGGCACTATAAGACCGAGTTCGCCTCGGCACCTCATAAGACCGGCCCATCCGGCACTATAAGACCGAGTTCGCCTCGGCACCTCATAAGACCGGCCCATCCGGCACTATAAGATTGAGTTTGCCTCGGCACCTCATAAGACCGGCCCATCCAGCACTATAAGACCGAGTTCGCCTCGGCACCTCAAAAGACCGGTCCATCCGGCACTATAAGACCGAGTTCGCCTTGGCACCTCATAAGACCGGCCCATCCGGCACTATAAGAATGAGTTCGCCTCGGCACCTCATAAGACTGGCCCATCCGGCACTATAAGACCGAGTTCGCCTCGGCACCTCATAAGACCGGCCCATCCAGCACTATAAGACCGAGTTCGCCTCGGCACCTCATAAGACCGGCCCATCCGGCACTATAAGACCGAGTTCGCCTCGACATCTCATAAAACTGGCTCATCCGGCGCAATAAACAAATGGTGAACAGAAAAGAAAGATGACGGCCAAACCGACTGGGCCCAAACATACAGAGAAAAGCAACAGATATAAAAAAGATTTCATTCATTTAAAGAGGCGGTTCTACACTGGAATAAAAAGGAAACGAAGAAAAGCTGGCACGCAGGCCATACAGGAATCAAAGAAAAAATCTACTCGGCCCCGTCCTCCTGACCAGCCATCGGGGAGGACTATCCTTCTCCTTCGTCGGGTGGGATCAACCCCGGATCTTCAGCTTGCGGATCGTTAGTTCCGAGAGACTCAACCTTCAGGTCGGCCGCCTGAGACTCTATGTAGGCCCGGGCCTCCTCAACGGTCTTCCCTTCATTCATGAGACCCAATATCTCATAGCAGGTTGTGACATAGTTGAGGTTGATCAGATCCTCGAACTCGTGCGTCTTCTGAAAAGCATCCACCCCCTCGGCAAGGCCCTTGGCGTAGACCGAAGCGTCACATGTATTGACCCGCTCGGTCAGATGCTCAAGCTGGGCCTTAATGTTTTGCAAATAGGCCTCGTGCTCGGACCTTATGTCCAGACACCGTTGATGCGCCTGCTCGGCCGCCGTGGTCATCTCGTTGGCCTTTCCTTTCCAAATATCAGCCTCGAGGGCCTGACTTTCCAGAATCTCCATCTCACCCTTGAGGGAGGTCATCTCCTCCTCCAGAGACTTGATAAGCAAGGGACAGAGATGGTGCTCCTCCTGTAAGGCCTTGATATCGGCCTCCGCCTTCTTGTGCTTTTCAACCAGGGCCATCAGCTCCCCAGTGGCCTTTATGTACGTGCACAACGCACGGCCCATTAGAGCGTTCCCGAACTGGATCTGCTCGCCCGGACCCATGTCGTTGGTCACCATCTCCATCTTGGGCGTCCAGCCCCTGATGGGAACATGGCTGGACTCAACCACCGCTGGAGGGACCCAGTCGAGCATCTCAGCGGTCGGAGAAGCTGCCCGGACGTAATCTAGAAACCAGGGCGGTCGTCGCCCCTTCATTCGAGCACAAGGTTCCTCTCAGTCCTTATTAACCGAGAGATAGTGCCCCTCCAAGTCGATTGTGGGCTCCTTACCGGTTGCACGGCCCGTCCGGACAGGGCTCGAGGCGGACGCAGCAATTTCGGGAATAGACGAACCCCCCGCCTTAGTCAAACTCTCCTAGGGCTCGGCCTCTATCCTCTTCCGCTTACCCGCGTGCTCCCTGCGCTCAGCGGCCTCAGCAGCCAGCCTCGCCACCCGCTGCGCAGGCATTTCTTTCCTTCTCGATGGAACCCTGCCCCTAGGGACTGGATAATGAAGACGTGTTAAAAAAAAAAGTGCTACATGACGAAGACATAATGTTCGGATCAGTGGATCGAAGTCCGGCCGTCCAGAGATTTTCTTCGCTGGCCAAAAGATACGACTTCCTCTGCTCGGCGGGAAGGCCCAGGAGCTTCTCTACCCGCTCATCGAAATCGGAAGATGTCTCAGAGGCCGGGATACGCCCTGCACATAAAATAAATGATGAGCGTTAGACAAAAAGGAACAAAAATAGAAAGTACAACACTTACTCATTTTGGCAATGAAGTGTTCTGGGACTCGAAGCTCGGCATCTATCACACCAGGCTCCCACTCATCAGCCGAGCTCCTCCAAGGCCCCCCTATAAAGAACCACTGTTCCTTCCAACTATGGATGGTCTCCAGCACATCTACCAATTCTTTATGCATAGCATGCCGGGCTGTTAGGTAGAACCAGCCGGAACCGGATCGGCCGACCGACCTCCATAGGAAGAGGCTGTTGAACTCCTCAAAGCTAGGCTCGGGCCAGCCGTGCTGACTGAAGAGGATGAAAAGACCCACCACCCGAGCCTAGGAATTCGGATGAACTTGGGCAATACAAAGGCCCCACTGCCTTAGCCACTGGGAGAAAACCAATGGGAGCGGAAACCTCAGCCCTGCCAGCAGAGAGCGGTAATACACCGCCGTACAACCGACGGGCGGAGTGTGGGGCCTCTTATTGGGATTCGGAACAAACATCCACACCGCAGCGGGTATCTTGAACCACCCCCGCCAAGCCTCCAGCTGCTCTTCGGTGACCGTGCTGCGAATCGAGGCCGAATCCCACTCCGCCTCGACAAGAGGAGACGGCCGAGGCCGAATCCAGGCCGGAGTCTCTCCAACCACCGTCAACGGCTCCGCCACCTCCGTGTCTTCCGAATTCGGCGATCTCCCGACCTCGCCACCTTCCTCCTTGTCGCTCCAGTCGACGGGGACGTCGCCCAATGACAGATCTGCCACCCCCGTACGGTCCGGAGACACAGTCAACTCCTCCGCCATCACATCCCTCCGCTCCGACATTGTAAAATAGGAAAAAGGGAAGAAGCTTACGAAGAAATTCTTTCTAAAAACGGGAAAAGGACGCCAGAAAATTCACTCTCTTCTCTGCAACAAGACACAGAAATGGCGAAGGAAACAATGAAGAAGAAGGCATTTAATACTTGCAAGGGAAAAATGGCATTAAATGCCAGGCGCGTGGAGCGTCGATGCGTACTGAACCTGTTGGGATTCGGTGCCTAAAACGAAGGCCCAGCGGAAGCGGTAAAATGAAAATTAATTCGATCTGAATCCCTACGAGGATCGATCGAGCTACGTATATACGAAAATATAAACGAAAAGCAAGAGTCATAAAAACTCACCCTTGTAGTCCGTTGATTAGATGGATAATCTTCTCTCGAGCTATTCCCCAAGCTTTAGGCGATCTCCTTGCAATTCAATCCGCTCCAAGCTCTTGAATGATCCAACGCCGAAAGCACCGCGTCTCTACTTGCCACGCGCCGGAGAAACGATCGGAACGACGATCACCTTGCTATCCTCCGAGGATGCGGCTAGAGCTAAGTGATGAAGCTTCCAATATGAGATCATCACACTCTAAGTGTATAACTCATAACTCTCAATTATACTCTTGAATTTTCTCTAAGAAAACCAAGAGGAAAGTGAAGAAGAAGAAGACTACTTTGAGAAGAACTTTTCTCTCTCTTGAACTCTCTATGATTGATCCGTATGAATGGCTATCAAAATGAGAGAATGAAGTCTACTTTTCTTATTCAAATTCCACTCACCTTAAAACAACTCATCAAATGAGAATCAACCCCACCATGTCATTATCACTCATTAATCAATGGGAACAAAAAACAAAAGGGAATAAGGCCCTGTTCTTTTGGACTTATTTTTGATTTTCGATTCGATTCGAGTCCATTCGATTCGGGCCATTGATTCGATTCGAGTCCATTCGATTGATTCGATTCATTCGACTCCGTTCTTCTTCTTCATATTTTTATTATTAATCTTAATTATTATTATTGTTATTATTACTAATAATATTACTATTATCGTTGTTATTAATTACTATTATTATTATTATTTACCATTATTATTATTATTATTTACCCTTAATATATATTTCGATTCGATTCGATTCGATTCGATTCCATCTGATTCGATTCGATTCGATTCGATTCGATTCGAATCCATTCGATGGGATTCGATTCGATTCGATTCAGATTCATTCAGTCCAAAAGAACAGAGCCTAAGGTGGAAAGTGGGGCGGCGGCTATGATGAAAAACGGATGAGTTCGGTTCGTTTCGGACTCCCGTGAGTCCAAACAGATAAACTCCGATTCCGTTACGATGTATTTATATCGATTAATTAATCCAATTAATTTTATCATATCAAATACATTATGACATAATTAATTTCTCCAAGAAATAATTATATCAATGAATTAAATTTATCACCCAGTAATTTATTTAATTCATTAGGCCGTAAATTAATTTATCCAATAAATCAATTTAAACATCCAATGTCCCGAATTAGATATCCAATATCTAATATTCATAATGAGAGAATTAAGCTTGATTCATTCCGTCGTCAATCCTAATGCGCGACTCGGTAGGTCCGTCTCAGTCAGCAATGGGAGGAACCAAAGAGTAGTAGCACCACCTAGCCAGCCTGGTGGCCTACACCGTACCCCAACTGAGAACGAATGATTGGGATCATTCAAGAACCATTCTGTCGTGAATACCAGTATACGTATAAAACCCTTCTTTCAAATGTCCCGATCAAGTTATAGGGTCACGGTCAGTCAAACCCTATCTGTACTTGACGCTATGCATGCGTTAATGCAAATCGAGATCATCGAGCTCTCGTGTATCTAATACAGCTAGCTCCAATGCTTTGGCCAAAGACTTATGATCTCATCTGCCAATAACCGCATAGGACATATAACCCGTTCACTAACAGGGGAAAGAATTCTATCTTGGTATTCAGTAGGACCTGCTACTTGCCCGTCAAGATGCACGTCGAGGTTGACCCCCGCCTTCCGGTTTATAGGGTCGAACTACTCTAATGAAAATCTTGACGTCACAAGCACATCCCTACTAAATCCTCAAGTCGAAGGTTCACGAATACCTATCACAACCTTTCGATTCCGTCATTGACTGTCCCGGAGTGAAATCCATGTGACGAATCGAGGGTGAGTCGGTTCGAGTATACTAATCCAATTAGCATACCTATAACGTGTGCTCTCACTAACCATTAGTGTTCGACAGGCACTCTACATGTCAAAGAACACGTCATACAAGTCTTCACATAAACTTAACGCCCAGTCAAGTTTCATCGACTTGCGAACGATTAAGTATTTGAGCTATAACCTTTCCAGTGCCGACCCCCTTATCCAATAAGGAGTGGAACGTTTTGCTCTCAAATACACGGACTAGTTTCTATATGTTTATTTACGATTTAGGAATGCCAGTAACTACCAAGAATAAAGAAACATTCATTTGCCTTATATAAATGGTTTACATAATTACAAGTACAATGCCCTCACTCAACAACCTCTGAGTGGCATTCGAGGGCATACTCCTAACAATCTCCCACTTGCACTCAATGCCACACACTATGGTATCTAATACCCATGTTCTCCAGATGACGCTCCAAGCTAGTCTGAGAAAGTGGCTTGGTCAGTGGATCAGCGACGTAGTCGGCTGACTCTACTCTATGCAGCTCAATGTATCTCTTTGCGAACGAATGCTCTTACGAGATTCTACTCTCTCTCAATATGTTTGGAAATGTTATGAAACCTTGGCTCATAGGCCTGTGCTACTGCTCCGGTAGTGTAGCACCAGGTGTCACGTGAAGTTTACCCAGTAACTTCTAAATTCTTCCTTTGGAGGCCTCCGAGGCCGCTTTATACTCAGCCTAATAGGTGGAATTAGCAGTCGCGCTATTCTTGGCACTATGCCAAGATACTGCTCCTCCATTAAGAGTAAATGTAGCCAGAAGTAGACATAGAATCGTCTTTCTGTCCTTGGAAGTTCAATACAGTGAATCCCATCACATTCGGGCTTCCACCGCCATATATAAGAACCATATCTCTAGTCCTTCTAAAGTACTTGAGAACGTTCTTTACGGTAGTCTTAATGTTCCCTACCGGGTTTGCACGAAACCTACTCACCACGCTTACGGATGCGCAAGTCGGTCTCGTACACAATATAGCATACATAAGGCTACCCATCGCCAATCATATGGTATATAAGTCATTTCCTTTCGTTTTTCCTCGCTTTGAGGACACATCTTCAAGGAGAGTTTTATTCCATGTCGCATCGGAAGGAACCCTCTTTAAGATCTAATCTATATAGAGGGCTTGGGATAAACTTATCATTCTCTTCGATCTATCCCAGTAGAATCGAATCCCAAGAATATAGGTTTCTTCTCCCAAGTCTTTCATGGAGAAATTACTCGAAAACCAAGCTTTCCCATAACTGAGCATCCCCACATCATTCCCTATTAGTAGAATGTCATCTACATATAGTACTTAGAATGTGATCTTGCTCCCACTAACCCTCTTGTATACACAAGATTCCTCTTCATTTTGAACGAAGTCAAACTCTTTGACTGTTTCATCAAAATGAAGGTCTCAACTACATGAAGACTGCTATAGTCCATTTCATGGAGTCTACATCCACCATTGCTAGGTCATTGGTCGTGGGTCGGTCTCTTGTTTATCACTTGGAACCTCGAGGAAACCCAGTTCCTCCAAGTGCATAAAACTATACCTCTCAGGTAATTGAGACACCCTACTAGACCTACTAGGTGGTTGTACTTGTGTTTCGAAGGTTCGGTTCCAATTTTCAGACAGTGTCTCCTTAGGAGTTTCATTGTATTCTTCCAAAGAAATACTTCTACCTGCTCCGCCTTCCTGAATGAACTCATCTTACAGGAAGTGTGCTTGTAAAGCAACAACGATCTTTCGATCTTCGGGCATGTAGAATAGATATCCCATCGTCCCAGACGGGAATCCAATGAAACGTCCCTTCGCAGACCTAGCTTCCAACTTTTCTACCTTAGTTTTCTTGACATAGGCGGGACATCCCCAAATCCTAATATGATTAAGACTTGGTTTCCTTCCTTCCCACATCTCATGTGGAGTTTTAGGAACGGATTTGGAAGGACATATGTTCAAGATATACACGACAGTCAGGAGTTCATACCCCCACAGGTAAATCGGAAAGTCAGTATAGCCTATCATGGAACGGACCATGTTCAACAGGGTCCGGTTCCTTCTTTCTGTCACACCATTTAACTGAGGAGTACCTAGAGGTGTTAGTTGTGAAACTACTCCATGTTCCTTAAGGAACTCGTCAAACTCCGTACTCATATACTCGCCACCTCGGTCCGACCGAAGTGCTTTGATATGATTACCAGTTTGTTTCTCGAATAGGGCCTTGAATTCCTGGAATTTCTCAAAGGCCTCGGATTTATGTTTCATTAAGTATACATAACCATACCTTGTATGATCATCTGTAAACGTAATGAAATATTTATATCCGTCACGTGCTGCTTCCAAAGCACCACATACGTCGGTATGGATTAATCCCGATTTATCGGCTCTTTCAAAAGTCCTGTGAAGGGGACTTAGTCATTTTGCCTTTAAGGCAAGATTCACAAGTAGGAAAGGGATCCGATCCCAATGGACCCATAAGTCCATCTTTTTCCATCTTGTAAACCTTGGTCGACCAACATGACCAAGTCTAAGATGCCATTTCAAAACTTGATTGGTTTCATCCCTACCGCTTTTCTAGTTATAGTATTCACAACTACTTTGTTCTTTGAGATTTAGATGATACAATCCATTCAACAATGTAGCAAGACCCACTAGTTTATTTCTAAAATAAATTTTGCAGAACCATCACCAATGAAAATGAAAAGCCTTTTCGGTCCATGACCGAATGGATACAATATTTTGTGCCCCTTGGGCAAAACAAGTACATCTTTTAAAGTCAAAACAAAGTCGGATTCTAAACCCAAAAGAAGTGATCCTATGTCGGTCGCCTCGACACTATGCCCGCTTCGACCGTGATCATAACTTCTCCGCATCCAAGCTTCCTACTTTGTTCCAGATCCCGATTCACGGTACAAATATGAGAACTAGCACCGAATCCGATCCAGAAATAGAAAATACGGAGGTGAACAATTTGTTTCCAAAACTAAAAGTTACATGACGAAGTGCCATGAAGAATCGGACAAGATTCTAGCCCAGGGCCCACCACCGCACTTGAGACAAGTATCCTTGTTCTTCTTGTTCTTCGGAACCATCGGGGCCTTGCCCTTTCCCTTAAGGTCCTTAGCTTGTGGTCCAGTCCGCTTCTTGGTCTTTTTCTTCTTATTGTTAGACTTCCGAAGTCCAGAAGAAATCACAAGTGCAGACTCCTTCATCCGCGGGGTCTTCATCTGAGACTGAGCGGTTACCAGTTTTTTCATTAGCCCAACTAAGTTACATGCAATCTCATTGCAGTTGAAGTTCATAACAAACTGTGAGAAGGAATCAGGGAGAGACTGTAGGATAAGGTCGGTTTGGAGAGAAGTATCCATTTTCAAAATCAAGAGCCTCCAATCTCTCGATCATGGATATCATTTTGAGGACGTGTTCCCCAACCTTCTCACCTTCCTTCATCCTTGCACCGAACAGTTTCTTGGATATCTCATATCTAGCGCTTCACAGTGCTCACCATAAAGCTCGGTTAAGTGAGATAGAATCTGCCTAGCAGAAGTCATTTTCTCATGAGCTCTCTGAAGCTCATTAGACATGGAAGCCATCATAAGCACGGACTTTCACATCATCCTTAACCCACTTTTCGTGGTTTTCAATCTCTTCCTGATTGGCTCGGGTCCGCACAGGAGGCGCCGGAATGTCCGTCTCCAAGACGTATCCCAGTGCCTCTATACTGAGGACAATCATCAGATTGCGGAGCCAATGCACAAAGTTAGGTCCCATTAAGGTGTTCTTTTCGAGTAGAATTACGAGTGGATTCATTGTCATATTGAGATTTGTCTGCATTAAGTATAACAGATTAATTAGTGACTTGTTATATTATGATCTGAGTATAGAATTAAGGTCTTTTCTATTCTTGTTACCCAGCTCCCGCTATTTTATCGGAATAACACACTCCCATGTGAAAACCGGAAGTATCGTCGCTCTACTTCATAGTGGTGATCGAGTTCTTTATAAATCTTAATAGAGGGCAACCGAATGTGTTTCTAGTCTATTAATTTTCATAAAGTGGTGTCCAACACCAACCCATCTAATGGATGATTCGATCTTCTTTTCCCTTGATCATTCCCTCAACCTATACGGTTTCTATGGTTCATGAACAAGTTAAGTTTATACCATCGACGCAAATCGCCACAATTGAATCTTATCCGGCAACCTATCAGGTTTCTAGGGATAGAATTTGCTCCAACCGAAGGCATCCAATGCGCTCCCGGTAATTTATCTGTCCTCCCCGAACGACTACCCCGATAACTCGGAAGCATAGCACATCCGGTTTGGATTTCAATTTCCCAAAAACTCGATGGAGGGAAGGAAAACCTTGAAACCTTATAAACTTAATTATTTGTTGTGGGAGAATTATCGCGATTAACATTACACTTTGCACATTAATCGTTTAAGCGCGTTTGTGGCATTCATACAATATGAAACAACCATTCACAACCTAGTTGCTACGAACATGTGGTTCATGGACCGTTCCTAGAAAACAAAAACTCCGTAATCTAATTACAAGTCTTCGTCTTGAATCTTCGTCTTCTCGAAATGGATCTTCCTCCGGTCTTCGTCATTACATATAAATTTTACATCGAAAATTGCATCCTAGATACAAACATTTCTAGTAAAATAAATAGGCTCAAAACGGCCTTTACAACCCAATCGAATAAAACGAACGATTCAAAACTAAGTCCACGAACCACATCCCCATTCAAAAGCATTCATTCAATTAATACTAAATAAATGGAAAGTGTAGAGATACATTGATCCAATCAACAATACGAACCGATCCAATCGATTCACACAATCGGTAATATGATAACGTTCAAAATAATTCGGTCGACCATAAATATTCCAATTAATCAAATTTCCCTTATAAAATGAAATACCATAAATCATTTTAATCATATTAAATCCAATTTAACATGCGGGAGATTAATTTTCAAGAATACACGAAAAATCGAGCGGGCGAAATCGCTGCCATGGCCGAAGTCATCGCTGGCAAAGATGCCGCATACATGCCTGCATGGCCGATCACGCTCGCACCGCCGGACGGCACGGCCCGTGTCTCGACACGGCCGGTCTGCTGCAATGGCTGGGATCGCCGACACGGCCGTGTCACGACACGGCCGAAGTCACCACGGCAAGAACTCCGCCTTTGTTCGAAAAATCATCCGACGACGATTCGAGCTCGATTTTCGACCGGATATCAATATCAATATTTTTCAACATTCATATCTTCAATATAAATCATATTTCCAAGAAATTAAGATTTATATTTAGACATAAACTTACGAAAAATATAACTACAACGAACGTAAAAATATATACCACGATTATGAATATAATGATTCCAAATCATTCACCATCTAATCAAGCATTCCAAATGCCAATATCGTATATACGATCGCAAGACCTACGCTCCGATACCACTGTTGGGATTCGGTGCCTAAAACGGCGCCCAGTAAGCGGAAACGAAAATTAATTCGATCCGAATCCCTACGAGGATCGATCGAGCTACGTATATACGAAAATATAAACGAAAAGCAAGAGTCATAAAAACTCACCCTTGTAGTCCGTTGATTAGATGGATAATCTTCTCTCGAGCTATTCCCCAAGCTTTAGGCGATCTCCTTGCAATTCAATCCGCTCCAAGCTCTTGAATGATCCAACGCCGAAAGCACCGCGTCTCTACTTGCCACGCCACGAGAAACGATCGGAACAACGATCACCTTGCTATCCTCCGAGGATGCGGCTAGAGCTAAGTGATGAAGCTTCCAATATGAGATCATCACACTCTAAGTGTATAACTCATAACTCTCAATTATACTCTTGAATTTTCTCTAAGAAAACCAAGAGGAAAGTGAAGAAGAAGAAGACTACTTTGAGAAGAACTTTTCTCTCTCTTGAACTCTCTATGATTGATCCGTATGAATGGCTATCAAAATGAGAGAATGAAGTCTACTTTTCTTATTTAAATTCCACTCACCTTAAAACAACTCATCAAATGAGAATCAACCCCACCATGTCATTATCACCCATTAATCAATGGGAACAAAAAACAAAAGGGAATAAGGTGGAAAGTGGGGCGGCGGCTATGATGAAAAACAGATGAGTTCGGTTCGTTTCGGACTCCCGTGAGTCCAAACAGATAAACTCCGATTCCGTTCCGATGTATTTATATCGATTAATTAATCCAATTAATTTTATCATATCAAATACATTATGACATAATTAATTTCTCCAAGAAATAATTATATCCATGAATTAAATTTATCACCCAGTAATTTATTTAATACATTAGGCCGTAAATTAATTTATCCAATAAATCAATTTAAACATCCAATGTCCCGAATTAGATATCCAATATATAATATTTATAATGAGAGAATTAAGCTTGATTCATTCCGTCATCAATCCTAATGCGCGACTCGGTAGGTCCGTCTCAGTCAGCAATGGGAGGAACCAAAGAGTAGTAGCACCACCTAGCCAGCCTGGTGGCCTACACCGTACTTAACCGAGAACGAATGATTGGGATCATTCAAGAACCATTCTGTCGTGAATACCAAGATAATGATAAAACCCTTCTTTCAAATGTCCCGATCAAGTTATAGGGTCACGGTCAGTCAAACCCTATCTGTACTTGACGCTATGCATGCGTTAATGCAAATCGAGATCATCGAGCTCTCGTGTATCTAATACAGCTAGCTCCAATGCTTTGGCCAAAGACTTATGATCTCATCTGCCAATAACCGCATAGGACATATAACCCGTTCACTAACAGGGGAAAGAATTCTATCTTGGTATTCAGTAGGACCACCTACTTGCCCGTCAAGATGCACGTCGAGGTTGACCCCCGCCTTCCAGTTTATAGGGTCGAACTACTCTAATGAAAATCATGACGTCACAAGCACATCCCTACTAAATCCCCAAGTCGAAGGTTCACGAATACCTATCACAACCTTTCGATTCCGTCATTGACTGTCCCGGAGTGAAATCCATGTGACGAATCGAGGGTGAGTCGGTTCGAGTATACTAATCCAATTAGCATACCTATAACGTGTGGTCCCACTAACCTTTAGTGTTCGACAGGCACTCTACATGTCAAAGAACACGTCATACAAGTCTTCACATAAACTTAACGCCCAGTCAAGTTTCATCGACTTGCGAACGATTAAGTATTTGAGCTATAACCTTTCCAGTGCCGACCCCCTTATCCAATAAGGAGTGGAACGTTTTGCTCTCAAATACACGGACTAGTTTCTATATGTTTATTTACGAGTTAGGAATGCCAGTAACTACCAGTAAATAAAGAAACATTCATTTGCCTTATATAAATGGTTTACATAATTACAAGTACAATGCCCTCACTCAACAACCTCTAACTGGCATTCGAGGGCATACTCCTAACAGAACCGACGCGAGAATCAAAAGCGCGTGTAACGCGATGACAAATTACATCCTGCCACGCGTCCCCCTCATCATGACACTTGAAAACCCCGAAGTCAAATCGATGCGACTCTCGAAGAGGCGCCCCTTCGGGAGATCTTATCCTCCCCCAAGCCGGATCGACCTCAATATGAAACGACCCCAGCACCGGCCAACCCGGCACGGCACTGGACTCGGGGGACCTTGTTGGCATCCACTTAAGCACTCCAGGCGGCCGACCAGCCGAGCAGAGCCTGGAGCCAAACCGGGCATTGACCCAATTTTCTCCCGGGCCCGTTAGAACCGGACCGGACAGAGACGTCAGAGCCAACCCGGGATCCGATCCAGAAGGGCCGAGCAGACCCAGTATGAATACGCTCCGGATCGAAATTATAATAAGACCGACCAGAATAGTGGGAAGCCTGAGGGCCGACCCGGTTGTCGGCCACAACAGATAAGTATTGCCAAAAGCACGAAGAACAGGCAGACAGGACAATTAAGGCGTGCTGTCATACCCCTTTCCAAAGCAAACCTGAGAAGCCAACACGCGTCCAAGAAATATTCACACTTTGACAAGTGTAAAGAACATATTCCCAAGAATCCTCCAGCTATCATCCCTTGAATGACTAAAATTGGCTATATATATATAAAGGGAATGTATAATAAGGGACTTTTGGAAAAGCGCCAGAAAAAAAAGAGAGAGAGATATAGAGAGAGATATAGCGAGATAGAGAAAAAGAGAAAAGATAAGACATGTAATTAGCAAGCATAAACCATATAGACCGGCCAAAATATTTCCGGCCCAGCTTTACTCCATATCAAGATCATTAATAAAATCTAGTGATCAAACACCTTTCATCTTGTTTATTATTTTCTATGTGGCTTCGATCCATTCGTCCAGATCAGCACACGTGACGTTGACCAAATCAGACGTCAACAAACAGCTACATACACTCGTCGGAATCTTGAACTAATCGTTCAAGCCGCAACTATTTCAAGTCCTAAACATTATCAGCCCGTCACGAAGAGGGGAAACCTGTTCAAGGTGGCGGAGCGCTTTGGCTTACCCTGCGTTCATCTGGGAATGACCGCCCTCACCAGTAAGTGGTGATATGAAAGCATAGGAATCATTGTAATTGTGGGTTGAAAGCACACAAACCATTGTAATCGTGAGTTCCTGCTTGACTCGACTGACCTTTTAAAGGTCATAACTCAGGGAATATCGAGCGTAGCTCAAAGCTGTAGAAGATTTCCCAAAGAATCCCCTTATACTCTTCAAATTAAAGTTGCAATCAACATACACCGCAACTACCAAGGGCAATTCCGAAAAAGTAGTCCGTTAGGGTGCAGGCAAGAAAACTCGGGCCGCTATAAGGCAAAGGTTGACCAAATAAATGATGAGCGTTAGACAAAAAGGAACAAAAATAGAAAGTACAGCGCTTACTCATTTTGGCAATGAAGTGTTCTCGGACCCGAAGCTCGGCATCTATCACACCAGGCTCCCACTCATCCGGCACTATAAGACCAAGTTCGCCTCGGCACCTCATAAGACTGGCCCATCCAACACTATAAGACCGAGTTCGACATGGCACCTCATAAGACCGGCCCATCCGGCACTATAAGACCGAGTTCGCCTCGGCACCTCATAAGACTGGCCCATCCGACACTATAAGACCGAGTTCGCCTCGGCACCTCATAAGACCGGCCCATCCGGCACTATAAGACCGAGTTCGCCTCGGCACCTCATAAGACCGGCCCATCCGGCACTATAAGACCTAGTTCGCCTCGGCACCTCATAAGACCGGCCCATCCGGCACTATAAGACCGAGTTCGCCTCGGCACCTCATAAGGCCAGCCCGTACGGCACTATAAGACCGAGTTCGCCTCGGCACCTCATAAGACCGGCCCATCCGGCACTATAAGACCGAGTTCGCCTCGGCACCTCATAAGACCGGCCCGTCCGGCACTATAAGACCGAGTTCGCCTCGGCACCTCATAAGACCGGCCCATCCGGCACTATAAGACCGAGTTCGCCTCGGCACCTCATAAGACCGGCCCATCCGGCACTATAAGACCGAGTTCGCCTCGGCACCTCATAAGACCGGCCCATCCAGCACTATAAGACTGAGTTCGCCTCGGCACCTCATAAGACCGGTCCATCCGGCACTATAAGACCGAGTTCGCCTTGGCACCTCATAAGACCGGCCCATCCGGCACTATAAGACCGAGTTCGCCTCGGCACCTCATAAGACTGGCCCATCCGGCACTATAAGACCGAGTTTTCCTCGGCACCTCATAAGACCGGCCCATCCAGCACTATAAGACCGAGTTCGCCTCGGCACCTCATAAGACCGGCCCATCCGGCACTATAAGACCGAGTTCGCCTCGGCATCTCATAAAACTGGCTCATTCGGCGCAATAAACAAATGGTGAACAGAAAAGAAAGATGACGGCCAAACCGACTGGGCCCAAACATACAGAGAAAAGCAACAGATATAAAAAAGATTTCATTCATTTAAAGAGGCGGTTCTACACTGGAATAAAAAGGAAACGAAGAAAAGCTGGCACGCAGGCCATACAGGAATCAAAGAAAAAATCTACTCGGCCCCGTCCTCCTGACCAGCCGTCGGGGAGGACTATCCTTCTCCTTCGCCGGGTGGGATCAACCCCGGATCTTCAGCTTGCGGATCGTCAGTTCCGAGAGACTCAACCTTCAGGTCGGCCGCCTGAGACTCTATGTAGGCCCGGGCCTCCTCAACGGTCTTCCATTCATTCATGAGACCCAATATCTCATAGCAGGTTGTGACATAGTTGAGGTTGATCAGCTCCTCGAACTCGTGCGTCTTCTGAAAAGCATCCGCCCCCTCGGCAAGGCCCTTGGCATAGCCCGAAGCATCACATGTATTGACCCGCTCGGTCAGATGCTCAAGCTGGGCCTTAATGTTTTGCAAATAGGCCTCGTGCTCGGACCTTATGTCCAGACACCGTTGATGCGCCTGCTCGGCCGCCGTGGTCATCTCGTTGGCTTTTCCTTTCCAAATATCAGCCTCGAGGGCCCGACTTTCCAGAATCTCCATCTCACCCTTGAGGGAGGTCATCTCCTCCTCCAGAGACTTGATAAGCAAGGGACAGAGATGGTGCTCCTCCTGTAAGGCCTTGAGATCGGCCTCCGCCTTCTTGTGCTTTTCAACCAGGGCCATTAGCTCCCCAGTGGACTTTATGTACGTGCACAACGCACGGCCCATTAGAGCGTTCCCGAACTGGATCTGCTCGCCCGGACCCATGTCGTTGGTCACCATCTCCATCTTGGGCGTCCAGCCCCTGATGGGAACATGGCTGGACTCAACCACCGCTGGAGGGACCCGGTCGAGCATCTCAGCGGTCGGAGAAGCTGCCCGGACGTAATCTAGAAACCAGGGCGGTCGTGGCCCCTTCATTCGAGCACAAGGTTCCTCTCGGTCCTTATTAACCGAGAGATAGTGGCCCTCCAAGTCGATTGTGGGCTCCTTACCGGTCCCACGGCCCGTCCGGACAGGGCTCGAGGCGGACGCAGCAATTTCGGGAACAGACGAACCCCCCGCCTTAGTCAAACTCTCCTAGGGCTCGGCCTCTACCCTCTTCCGCTTACCCGCGCGCTCCCTGCGCTCAGCGGCCTCAGCAGCCAGCCTCGCCACCCGCTGCGCAGGCATTTCTTTCCTTCTCGATGGAACCCTGCCCCTAGGGACTGGATAATGAAGACGTGTTAAAAAAAAAAGTGCTACCTGACGAAGACATAATGTTCGGATCAGTGGATCGAAGTCCGGCCGTCCAGAGATTTTCTTCGCTGGCCAAAAGATACGACTTCCTCTGCTCGGCGGGAAGGCCCAGGAGCTTCTCTACCTGCTCATCGAAATCGGAAGATGTCTCAGAGGCCGGGATACACCCTGCACATAAAATATATAAATGATGAGCGTTAGACAAAAAGGAACAAAAATAGAAAGTACAACACTTACTCATTTTGGCAATGAAGTGTTCTGGGACCCGAAGCTCGGCATCTATCACACCAGGCTCCCACTCATTAGCCGAGCTCCTCCAAGGCCCCCCTATAAAGAACCACTGTTCCTTCCAACTATGGATGGTCTCCAGCACATCCACCAATTCTTTATGCATAGCATGCCGGGCTGTCAGGTAGAACCAGCCGTAACCGGATCGGCCGACCGACCTCCATAGGAAGAGGCTGTTGAACTCCTCAAAGCTAGGCTCGAGCCAGCCGTGCTGACTGAAGAGGATGAAAAGACCCACCACCCGAGCCCAGGAATTCGGATGAACTTGGGCAATACAAAGGCCCCACTGCCTTAGCCACTGGGAGAAAACCAATGGGAGCGGAAACCTCAGCCCTGCCAGCAGAGAGCGGTAATACACCGCCGTACAACCGACGGGCGGAGTGTGGGGCCTCTTCTCGGGATTCGGAACAACATCCGCACCACAGCGGGTATCTTGAACCACCCCCGCCAAGCCTCCAGCTGCTCTTCGGTGACCGTGCTGCAAATCGAGGCCGAATCCCACTCCGCCTCAACAAGAGGAGACGGCCGAGGCCGAATCCAGGCCGGAGTCTCTCCAACCGCCGTCAACGGCTCCGCCACCTCCGTGTCTTCCGAATTCGGCGATCTCCCGACCTCGCCACCTTCCTCCTTGTCGCTCCAGTCAACGGGGACGTCGCCCAATGACAGATCCGCCACCCCCGTACGGTCCGGAGACACAGTCAACTCCTCCGCCATCACATCCCTCCGCTCCGACATTATAAAATAGGAAAAAGGGAAGAAGCTTACGAAGAAATTCTTTCTAAAAATGGGAAAAGGACGCCAGAAAATTCACTCTCTTCTCTGCAACAAGACACGGAAATGGCGAAGGAAACAATGAAGAAGAAGGCATTTAATACTTGCAAGGGAAAAAGGGCATTAAATGCCAGGCGCGTGGAGCGGTGATGCGTACTGAACCGACGCGAGAATCAAAAGCGCGTGTAACGCGATGACAAATTACATCCTACCACGCGTCCCCCTCATCATGACACTTGAAAACCCCGAAGTCAAATCGATGCGACTCTCGAAGAGGCGCCCCTTCGGGAGATCTTATCCTCCCCCAAGCCGGATCGGCCTCAATATGAAACGACCCCAGCACCGGCCAACCCGGCACGGCACTGGACTCGGGGGACCTTGTTGGCATCCACTTAAGCACTCCAGGCGGCCGACCAGCCGAGCAGAGCCTGGAGACAAACCGGGCATTGACCCAATTTTCTCCCGGGCCCATTAGAACCGGACCGGACAGAGACGTCAGAGCCAACCCGGGATCCGATCCAGAAGGGCCGAGCAGACCCAGTATGAATACGCTCCGGATCGAAATTATAATAAGACCGACCAGAATAGTGGGAAGCCTGAGGGCCGACCCGGTTGTCGGCCACAACAGATAAGTATTGCCAAAAGCACGAAGAACAAGCAGACAGGACAATTAAGGCGTGCTGTCATACCCCTTTCCAAAGCAAACCTGAGAAGCCAACACGCGTCCAAGAAATATTCACACTTTGACAAGTGTAAAGAACATATTACCAAGAATCCTCCAGCTATCATCCCTTGAATGACTAAAATTGGCTATATATATATAAAGGGAATGTATAATAAGGGACTTTTGGAAAAGCGCCAGAAAAAAAAGAGAGAGATATATAGAGAGAGATATAGCGAGATAGAGAAAAAGAGAAAAGATAAGACTTGTAATTAGCAAGCATAAACCAAATAGACCGGCCAAAATATTTCCGGCCCAGCTTTACTCCATATCAAGATCATTAATAAAATCTAGTGATCAAACACCTTTCATCTTGTTTATTATTTTCTATGTGGCTTCGATCCATTCGTCCAGATCAGCACTCGTGACGTTGACCAAATCAGACGTCAACAAACAGCTGCATACACTCGCCGGAATCTTGAACTAATCGTTCAAGCCGCAACTATTTCAAGTCCTAAACATTATCAGCCCGCCACGAAGAGGGGAAACCTGTGCAAGGTGGCGGAGCGCTTTGGCTTACCCTGCGTTCATCTGGGAATGACCGCCCTCACTAGTAAGTGGAGATATGAAAGCATAGGAATCATTGTAATTTTGGGTTGAAAGCACAGGAACCATTGTAATCGTGAGTTCCTGCTTGACTCGACTGACCTTTTAAAGGTCATAACTCAGGGAATATCGAGCGTAGCTCAAAGCTGTAGAAGATTTCCCAAAGAATCCCCTTATACTCTTCAAATTAAAGTTGCAATCAACATACACCGCAACTACCAAGGGCAATTCCGAAAAAGTAGTCCGTTAGGGTGCAGGCAAGAAAACTCGGGCCGCTATAAGGCAAAGGTTGACCAAATAAATGATGAGCGTTAGACAAAAAGGAACAAAAATAGAAAGTACAGCACTTACTCATTTTGGCAATGAAGTGTTCTCGGACCTGAAGCTCGGCATCTATCACACCAGGCTCCCACTCATGAGCCGAGCTCCTCCAAGGCCCCCCTATAAAGAACCACTGTTCCTTCCAACTATGGATGGTCTCTGGCACATCCACCAATTCTTTATGCATAGCATGCCGGGCTGTCAGGTAGAATCAGCCGGAACCGGATCGGTCTACCGACCTCCATAGGAAGAGGCTGTTGAACTCCTCAAAGCTAGGCTCGGGCCAGCCGTGCTGACTGAAGAGGATGAAAAGACCCACCATCCGAACCCAAGAATTCGGATGAACTTGGGCAATACAAAGGCCCCACTGCCTTAGCCACCGGCAGAAAACCAATGGGAACGGAAACCTCAGCCCTGCCAGCAGAGAGCGGTAATACACCGCCGTACAACCGACGGGCGGAGTGTGGGGCCTCTCCTCGGGATTCGGAACAAACATCCGCACCACAGCGGGTATCTTGAACCGCCCTCGCCAAGCCTCCAGCTGCTCTTCGGTGACCGTGCTGCGAATCGAGGCCGAATCCCACTCCGCCTCAACAAGAGGAGACGGCCGAGGCTGAATCCAGGCCGGAGTCTCTCTAACCGCCGTCAACGGCTCTGCCACCTCCGTGTCTTCCGAATCCGGCGATCTCCCGACCTCGCCACCTTCCTCCTTCTCGCTCCAGTCGACGGGGACGTCGCCCAGTGACAGATCCGCCTCCCCCGTACGGTCCGGAGACACAGTCAACTCCTCCGCAATCACATCCCTCCGCTCCGACATTGTAAAATAGGAAAAAGGGAAGAAGCTTACCAAGAAATTCTTTCTAAAAACGGGAAAAGGACGCCAGAAAATTCACTCTCTTCTCTGCAACAGGACACAGAAATGGCGAAGGAAACAATGAAGAAGAAGGCATTTTATACTTGCAAGGGAAAAAGGGCATTAAATGCCAGGCGCGTGGAGCGGCGATGCGTACTGAACCGACGCGAGAATCAAAAGCGCGTGAAACGCGATGACAAATTACATCCCGCCACGCGTCCCATTATCATGACACTTGAAAACCCTGAAGTCAAATCAACGCGACTCTCGAAGAGGGGGCCCTTCGGGAGATCTTATCCTCCCCCAAGCCGTATCGGCCTCAATATGAAACGACTCAAGCACCGGCCAACTCGGCATGGCCCTGGACTCGGGGGCCCTTGTTGGTAGTCGATCCACCTTGGCATCCACTTAAGCACTCCAGGCGGCCGACCAGCCGAGCAGAGCCTGGAGCCAAACCGGGCATTGACCCGATTTTCTCCCGGGCCCGTTAGAACCGGACCGGACAGAGACGTCAGAGCCGACCCGGGATCCGATCCAGAAGGGCCGAGCAGACCCAGTATGAATACGCTCCGGATCGAAATTATAATAAAACCGACCAGAACAGTGGGAAGCCTGAGGGCCGACCCGGTTGTCGTCCACAACAGATAAGTATTGTCAAAAGCACGAAGAATAGGCACACAGGACAATTAAGGCATGCTGTTATACCCCTTTCCAAAGCAAACCTGAGAAGCCGACACGCGTCCAAGAAATACTCACACTTTGACAAGTGTAAAGAACATATTCCCAAGAATCCTCCAGCTGTCATCCCTTGAGTGGCTAAAATTGGCTATATATATATATATATAAAGGGAATGTATAATAATAGACTTTTGGAAAAGCGCCAGAAAAAAAAGAGAGAGATATAGAGAGAGATATAGAGAGATAGAGAAAAAGAGAAAAGATAAGACTTGTAATTAGCAAGCATAAACCATATAGACCGGCCAAAATATTTCCGGCCCGGCTTTACTCCATATCAAGATCATTAATAAAATCTAGTGATCAAACACCTTTCATCTTGTTTATTATTTTCTACGTGGCTTCGATCCATTCGTCCAGATCAGCACACATGACGTTGACCAAATCAGACGTCAACAAGGTCATTCTCTCGACTAGGCGTACGCTACTTAATGTTAACGAATCTTCGGGGGGCATTAAAGAACAGCAATAGTCGCTGAATTTACTTGCTCGACTGAAAGGGGAGAGCGGTTTTTCGCCGTTGGTTTTCCTCTGAATCCTACTACTTTTTCCCCTCCCGTACTGCTCCGATGTGAATTCCAATTCTGATTCATCAGAAGAATCTTGATTAACTGGATCAAGTGTTTCAGCTAAGACTTCCATAGAAGACCAAAGACGCCGTAGTTTCTTTTTCACTTCGAGCTGTTTTCACTCCCGTCAGTCCGATCTATCCGAACCTCACCGACTGAGATTTCTTTTTCGTTGGGGATGTCAGTCGCAGTGTACCCTCATTAACCTATGCTTTACTAATTATTAAATTAAATTCAGCGGAATCCCTACTGTAAGCAGCATTTGATGCTGCAGAATAAACTAATTTTAAAATTGGATAACATGCTCTATAAGGCATGAGCTCGAGTAACATAAGAGTTTCTTCATAAGAACGTCCACCAATTTGATCAATAACTCTTCTTCCTTTGTCGGCAGATAGAGATATAGCGTAGTGAGCAAAATCACACAACAACCCCTTTGGCGGGAATAATGACCAAAAGTTGTCAATGCTCATTGCATTAATAAACATATTACAAGTGGGGGGGAGGGATTTTTTAATTTTTCCATATCAAACCAATCAAAACACATCCATTTACATAATTATTAACATAAAAATCTACAAAGATATGAAAGAAATATTAACACTTCTAGAGAAAAAATAGGGTAGGGAGATGAATGTTAGATCTTTTCAAAATCAATTTAAAAAAAATGAGGAGAAAGCATGCAAATATAACATAGATGCAATTTATAAATCTGTACTTACTCATGATGGTAAGCTCCAAGGTATATCTGTTTTTTTCATCCGACATATGCGAAGTGAGGTATCCAGAGGTCTCCTCTCTTTTATTTTCCATATTTTGTATGGATTGAGGATAAAAATATCCATATAAATCCTCGTCCATCGTGTCCACATTCAATTTCGATAAATACATAATTTGTTTAACAAAATATTAATATCTAATTTAAAAACCGAACTATAGATTTTTGATAAATATACATGAATATGCATGTAAAGAATTACTTACAAAGTCCAATACTGTAGAACTGATAAGCTAAGCCAATCCTTGCCTTGAACGATTTCCAAAAGATCATTGTAACTTATGTAAAAGGGAATGTCAGCACCACCACCCTCAAAGGAAGCCGTATCCCATGGCACTTGTAACGGGTCACAAAAAAGAGTCGCTGTAACACTAAATAACTCTTTGATGGTGTCATCTCTGTGACTCGACCGGTCATCTTGACGAGCATGTTTCTTAGGTCACTCAAGTCACTCAATATCCTATATCATATAGAAGCACTGCCGAAAATATGATTTTAGCCGACGACTAGCCGGAGGACGGCCGACGGCCCGGAGTCGTCGGCTAAAGATCGATAGTTTATCCGATGGCCAACATATTGTCGGCTAAAACCCTTTAGCCGACGACACTGCTTTTGGTCGTTAGCTAAAGTCCTGCTAGTTGGCGGCTAAAGTTTTGTAGTTTAACCGACAACTACGAGACTTTAGCCGACGAATTTTAAGGTTTATCCGATGACTACCATGCTTTAGCCGATGACAAGCCATCGTCTAAAGTCTTACGTGATTTTTTATGCAGAATATGTCACCATCTAACACTACAGCACATCATTTACAACACATTCAGAAATTACCAAACAAGAACACGAAAAATAATAATTTTCTCTGGTTTGATCATTCAAGAAATATTGAAGGTATGTTTATTGAACTTTAATATCAATTATAATTCTATTATGCATACAATATATTCATTTTGATGATTATGAACATGTTTAAGAATTAGTTCATTTTTTTGAAAATTTCTTGGTGTATGTATAACACACACACACACACACACACACATATATATATATATATATATATATGTGTGTGTGTGTGTGTGTGTGCGTATGGATTTGACATCTTGAATTCGTGCTATGATGATTGTAGTCATAATTTTTGTATGTTCTAGATAAATACGAATTATGATTGTGTAATATTGTTATTACTTTTGTTATAGGATGGATAAAAGTTGTATTGGTCTACAAAAATGGGATCCAAGAGTCATAGATGGAATGAGAGGGTTTATTCGATTTGTGAAGGAACATGTTAGTGATAGTATAATTCATTACTGTCCATGCAATAAATGTAAATGTCGCAGCGATATATACCATTTTACACTTGATGTTGTATGGGAGCACTTGAAAAAGAATGGATTTTGGGATAAATACACATGTTAGATTTACCACGGTGAAAGATCAAATCCAATTATTTCCCATGATCACAGACAGTACAGTGATAGCACATCTAATGACCCCACAAGAAGGTTGATTGACGACAAGTTTGGTTATTACAAGAGGACGTATCGGCTGAAGGTCAAGAATACCATATAGCTGATTAACCAGTCATCCGAATGCCTACACTGATACTCATTAACATTATTTCTGTTGATAGATACAACAGCTAATCCAGCTCCAACAGACTCTTCTTTACCCTGGGTATCACATGACGGTTCTTGATAGTGTCATAGAGACTATGAGAGTCAAGGTGGAGAACAAAACCTCGATTAAAGCCGTGGATTATTATTTGGAACTTACAGGGAAAATGCTGAAGGTCATCATTTTCCTAGTAATCACAGTAAAATGAGACGTATACTAAAAGGCCTTGGGCTATCGTACACCAGGATCCACATATGCATATATGATTGTGCTTTATTTTGGGGAAAGCCTAATGAAGACGTAAAGTGATGCCCGGTATGTGACATAGAAAGGTATAAGTTCACTCCTTCTGGTAAAGAGAAAGCTATGAAGGTTCTTTGGTATTTTCTTCTGAAGGATAGATTGGAGACGTTTTTCATGTCTCCTCACACAGCCAAGGCGATAAGAGGGCATGTCGAGCCTCGCGTCACTGACGAGGATACTATGATACACCCATCTGATGGAGAGGCTTGGAAGCATATAGATACGGAGTTTCCAGAGTTGTATCAGATGTCTGAAATGCAAGACTCAGACTTGCATCTAATGGATTCAACCCTTTTGGAAACATGAGTCTTTCGTATAGTATATGGCCGGCGGTAATGGTTCCTTACAACCTTTCTCTATGGATGTGCATGAAGAAGGAGTATAATATGTTGAATCTCTTAGTACCTGGCCCTGGATATCCAGGAAAGTGTATTGATATTTACTTGAGACCTTTGATAGAGGAGCTGAAATTGTTGTGGGAGAAAGGCCATCCGACGTACAACAATTACTCACATGAGATGTTCTACTTACGTGAGTTGATGCTTCTTTCGATGAACCCTGTTATATCTAGAGTTTATTCAATGGCGAAGGTAAATGGTGTGACATTTGTATGTATCTACAGAGATCAAATAAGGTCATGTCAAAATTCTGGGGTTATGATTGACAGTGGATATTATGGTGTTCTTCTCGAAGTAGTGGAACTAATTTATGGAGAAGGCTTGACAGTGTACTTGTTCAAGTGTAGGTGGTTTGATACAAATCTTCAAATCGAAAGCGAGGATAATTATGGACTTTTATCTGTTGATACTTCTACAAGTTGGTATGAAGGTGATCCTTTTGTTTTTGAAATATCTGTTAAACCAGTTTACTACCTGGATGACTTGGCAAAAAAAGGAGCATGGAATATCGTAAATCATGTGGCTACGAGAAATATATATTGTGTGGCTATACTTGGACAAGCAGTAGATAAGGATGACGATGGGGCATATCAAGAGCCAGATACAGCTAATATTCCACCATCCTCCACAATACTACTGAATAATGTTGTAGAAGGTCAAGTGGTTCGACTACATGGTGAAGAACGTGGGTTCATAGATGTAGGTACAGATGAATTACGTGCAGACTCTGATGAAGATCATGATGAAGAGTTCAGACATATACTGCCAGTTATCAACTCCGACACAGAGACAGACTCAAGTGGTGATTTTGACTACGAACCTTAGAAGGGCATATCTTTTGTAAGAGTTCCTTGGATATTCATTGTTGTGTGCCGCTCGAACGAATCGATAAAGTGATATTTTTCATCGTTAAGAATTATTACATGATTTTTTTTAATTTTATTATATTTATAACTAAATTCAAATATATAAAATATTATTATATAAAAACATGTATAACTATATAAAATATTATTATATAAAAACTGTATTAATTAATATACAAATATATAATTATATATTTATATATATATATGTATATATATATATAATTACATTCAAATATATAAAATATTATTAATAAAAACTGTATTAATGAATATACATATATAATCACATATATATATAATTAGAATTAAATTCAAATATATATGAAATATTATTATATAAAAACTTGTATAAATATATAAAATATTCTTATATAAAAACTGTATAAATATATAGATATATAATCATTATATATATATATTTATAATTAAATTCAAATATATAAAATATTATTATATAAAAACATGTATAAATATAAAAAAATGTGTTCAAATGTATGGATGATGAACATGACTCAGTGGCAAAATGACATATCACCTATACAAATGGCCCGGCTTCGAACCCCGAAAGCCATTGAGCATGTTTTTTTTTGGAATGAAGTATAGCCGACGAAGGCGTCGGCTAAAGTCCAGGGTTTAGCCGATAGTGTGGTTACCGTCGGCTAAAGTGTAGCACCTGTGTTGGGTCGCACTTGCCTAGAACACACGGAAGTCCTGCCCGCGGACACGACCATGTCATATTAGACAGGGCCGACTAGGCTTCAGCCGACGACTCCTGTCGGCTAAAATATAGATATATTAAATTTTTATTAAATATATTTATAATTAAATTTAAATATATAAAAACTGTATAGATATATAAAATATTACTATATAAAACTATATAAATATACAAATATATAATCATTATATATATACATATATTTATATTTATAAATATATATTTATAATTAAATTCAAAGAATTTTAAATATCAGTATATATATAAATATGAAAATTGTGTTTAAATGTAGGAATAATAAACATGACTCAGTGACAAAATGCCATATAATCTATACAAATGGCTCGGGATCGAACCCCGACAGCCACTAAGCATGTTTTTTTGTTAGATTTCAGTATAGCCGACGCGAAAAGTACTGGGACACGCAGACGGACAGTCGAACCTCGTAACATTTATATGGTTTAGCCAACGACGCCAATTATCGTCGGCTAAAGTGCACCTATATATATAAAAAAAACGGGCTTCTGTTATTTTTTTTCTTTCTTCAGTTCAGCGGTGACTTCCTTCTTCCTGGAACCCTCGTCCCCTCTGTCCGCCGCCTGCCGTCGTCAGTCCGCCTTCCGCCGCTTGCCGCCGTCCTTCCAGCATCCGCCGCGTTCCTACCGAGCCAAGAGTTTTCGCCATCCGTTGTGTCATTTAGCCGTCCTTCCGCCGCGTTCCCCCGTCTTTCACCGTCCACCGCCGACGACGAATCACATCGTCCGTATTTTCTTAATTCGATTTTATGATGTTTACTAGTATAGGATTTCTGTTGTGGAATTGAAATTGATTTTGGAATTGGGAGATGCCTATTGAAATTGAATTGATTTATTAGTTCAAAAATATTTACATAAAAATAATTAATTTCGACTTGTATTTGATTTGTATAAAGCAATGAAAATTAGCTAATAAAAATAATTGATTTTAATAAGAGAAGTAGTATTTTTTTAATAAAAAATATTTATGTATAGTTCATTTGTATTACTAAATTACATAGATGTTTTACTCATAGTGTACTGCTTTGTATTTGATTTGTATAGTTCAAGTAATATTTTTGATTTGTATTACTAAATTACATAGATGTTTTACTCATAGTGTACTGCTTTGTATTTGATTTGTATAGTTCAAGCAATAAGTTTGATTTGTATTACTAAATTACATAGATGTTTTACTCATAGTGTAATGCTTTGAATTTGATTTTTATAGTTCAAAAATATTTATGTATAAAAATAATTGATTTCTGTCATGAAATTTCGTACATTGTACTTCTCTTATTAAAATTTGATTTGAACAATTTAAAGCAGTTTGATGTGTGTGAGTTTAGTTAATGTGATAGTTTTTAAATTTGTACAGGCTAAATGGATAAAATTAAGAGACTAACGGGTTTTAAGAAAAACTCGAAGACTCCGGAGTCGAGGGAGAGTTCCGCAGCTTCCAATTGTGCGGATCGTGTGGGTAAGTATTTGGATGAGAGTAACCCGCGCATACATGGTCTAGTAGAGAGTAGTGGACTTAAGCTTAAGGATGGAAACTTATATCCGGTGGATGACGCACACACTATTGTGAGGCGTTTATCGTATCAGACTCCTAGATCAAGGATGACCCCCACTACTGTCGAGACTGTAATATCCTCAATTTTCAAGCAGTGTTTTTTTCGATGATTTTATTGGAATATTGATATGGTGAATTTATTTTCGTGATTTTATGTGAATCGAATTTAAGATGTCGGGTGGTATTTTCTAATCCCCTCGAAATCATTGGTAGAATGCAGTGGTGTACAACGTTATATTCTCCGATAAATTATTAGATGAAGATTAGAGAAATTATCCGGAGTAAGGGATTCCTGAGTTGTTATAGATATATTGAAGCTGCAATTATGTTCTCGGACCGTTTAATATACGAAAAGAGTACCGAAATTGTTAGTGAAAATAAGGTTGAACACATTTTGGAAAGTATTGTGCACAAGATCCAACTTTGAAAAATCACCACGGGTTCTTGGAAACTTTCAAAATTTTGAAAGAGCATCAATTTCGCTTTCCAATGGTCCAAACGGTGAGTCAATCCGAGTTCGTACGATATGGTCGAATTAGTGGAAACCATCTGCAGAAATTGAGTTCCGTCAGCGGACATCCACCCGTGCAGCAAAGTTGCAGACGTATTCATGAAAATCCAACCGTCGGATTAATGTTAAATTTTGATAGTAAGTTCTCAACACTATAAAGTTTATTTTGAATGGTGAAGATTGGATTTGATTTACAATGTGAGCATTTTAATCAAAAGAACGAGAGCTTCCTCTTTTCTGGATTCATATTATAGAGTCTCGGTATTTTGTAGATTTACAAAGATTTAACGTTGGATTGTGCTGAATTTTGGATATATTATGCACCAAATAGTTTAGTATAATATAAACGGTGGAGATTATATTTGGATTTTGTTAGTAAGTGTTATGGCTCGCGGAAGTAATTATGTTTTGAAGGATATGTTTTTATCCCACATCGATTTAGAATTAAGCGGAGAAACCTTGCTTATGCTATAAGGATATGTGTTTGTCCCACATCGATTGAGAATGAAATAGAGAAGCATTGATTATGCTATAAGGATGTGTGTTTGTCCTACATTGATTGAGAATGGAAGGGATAAGCCTTGATTATATGTGTTTGTCCCACATCGGTCCAGAATAAAGGTGCGAAGCCTTGCTTATGTTATAAGAATGTGTTTCTGTCCCACATCAGTTGAGAACGAAGGGGAGAAGCCTTCATTATTCTATATAAGGAGTCCTGGTGTATTTGTTACAAGTGCACCCAAGTAATACACTTTAGTCTTATATTTGACTCAAGTTAAATTCCTTTCTTGTATTCTCTTTAAAAAGAGTGGTGAGAATGGTGAGAATCATGTAGACTTGTAATAGCGTAAGGATATTGTAGCACCCCAAAAGGCAGCTATTACAGTGTTGTGGACCCCACACTGGGACCCACCAGGAGATACCAAAATATAGATTAAATATGTATTACCTTCTGATACCGAACCACAATAGATAGTCACTACTCCGATTAGGAGTTTATTAATAGTATGGCCAACAACCTTATTATACACAAGATCCGAAATACAAGTATAAAACATATGGAGACGAAATATACTTCAAATAACAATACAATCAGACAATAGTTTAAATGAAGCGGAATAAAGTAACATTACACGATTTGAACATAACCGGACAACAAAAGACTTGGGCCCCCCGAACTAGTATCCTTCGAAACCTTCACCGTCACCATGCTCTTCCCGTGCATTGCCTTTGCCTCGACGTAAAATACAACACAAGTATTTCGCCCAAAATACAGGGTCAGATATACATGATAAATGATTCTCCAGACATTATACAATTCATATATATTAGATCTCAAAGAAAATATCTCGACTATTGAACATACCCCTCGGGCGTATGAACAATCAGTCACAAACCGTCGAATATATCCAATCATACATGGACTATGAACGATCAAACAATATGGCTCAAGATGGACATCACAGTATGCCAAATCCGAAAATGTGTCCGTGTACATGTCCACCTCGTATACGGAATCCAGAATATAGTGTGACAATGTACCTAATTAGCCTCACGAACTACGTCTCGTGTGCACAGTCCAATACGGAAACATCCATGTATGACTATGTACGTGCCTGGCTAAAAATCCTACACAATAACCAATCGGCACTCAGATATGATTCCAGATATGTCACGATATAACATGACAATAAATTCAACAAATCACATATCCGATTAAGGATCAAGAAACTCACCGAAATGACAATAAGGATCAACGAGATCAACGATTCAAAGGTGATGAACTTGGGAATACAATCCCATGATTAAAAATGAAACATCATCAAGAACAATACCAAACTACGAATCACAGATTCATAAGTGTTTCATATACACGAAATGTATAAGCATCATAAGAATTCAATCATCATTATAACCAAGCAAGATAACTTGCCTCAATACGGAGACGAGAATAATCCTCCCTTGTCAAACGAACGGACGATCCTCGACTAATATCGGTTACTCAAACAATCAACCTTCATAAACAAAGAACAAATCACCAAAACCATAAGAACACACTCCAAGCTTCAAGAACAACTCTAAAATTCCAATCAACAAGCTCCAATCCAAGATGCAAAGCTCAAACACAAGTTGGAAGGGTGTAAAAATGGTCTAGTGAGGCAGAGGGATGATTGTTGGAGAGAAAAATCAGAGTTTGGATGTGCAAATAAAAGACACAAGCTATCTTTTTATAAACTGCACAGCTCGTTACATACGTTATCGCATGAAGATAACGTACGTTAACCCCTTTACATATGCTACACCGAAAGTGTTACGTACGTAATCTGCCTCCAGATGTTACTGTCTCAAAACACTAACATCATTACGTACGTTATGGGCCACAGTATTATGTGCATATTGTATGTCAACCTGGCTGCCTCGAAAAGGCCATTTATCCGGATCATGTCTGGCCCCCCACGCCGAAAGTGAGATCAGATAAGATTCCAAGCATTACGTACGCCAGTATTCCATTACATACGTAAAACCAACAAAATAGCGTACGTTAGGTTAAAGCCTTAGCGTACGTTAAACACAGAAATTCTAGCCCAAAAATGTAACAATCTACACAATGTCAAGGAATCAGCCACAATGCGAATAATAGTCATAATCAAGTCTATTCTGATATTTCCCGACATCAATAAACATTAACTGAATGTAACATGATTACAATGATACTCAAATTACCCAAATAATACAATAGTAGAGAAGAAATTACTATCGGATATTACATACTCCCCCCCTTAAAAGTTGTTTCGTCCTCAAAACTAAGAGATAAACAACTCGGGATACCTCTCTCGCATGCTGCTCTCCGTCTCCCACATAGCCTCCACGACTCCGTGTCGAGACCACTGAACCTTCAGCAGGGGAAACGTCTTGTTCCGCAACTGTTTGATCCTCCTCTCAAGTATCTGTACGGGATGCTCCTCGTACGAATGATCCTCAGCTATCTCGATCTCATCGAACTGAAGTATATGACTCGGATCAGCAACATATTTTCTCAACTAGGAGACATGAAACACGTTATGAATCCAACTCAGAGTTGGTGGAAATGTCAGACGATAGCCTAGATCGCCTACTCGATCCAAAATCTCAAACAGCCCGATATACCTCGAACTCAGCTTGACACTCTTCCCAAAACGAAAAACACCTCGAGTAGGGGACACCTTCATTAGCACATGGTCCCCAGCCTCAAACGCAAGCGGTCGCTGACGGCTGTCTGCATAAGACTTCTGTCGGCTTTGAGCCGTTAACAAATGACTCCTAATCAGGGCAATCTTCTCATTGCTGCTAACAACATATCAGGTTCTGTACCCAGAGATTCAGACAGGTCGTTCCAACACAAAGGAGACCTACAAAGACGGCCATACAATGCTTCATAAGGTGCTATCTGAATCTAAGTGTGCCAACTATTATTGTAAGTGAATTCCACCAAAGGCAGTTGAGGTTCCCAATCATCCTTCCAATCAAGAGCGCATGCCCTCAACATATCCTCTAGAGTTTGGATAGTCCTTTCAGACTGATATCAGTCTGCGGATGAAATGTCGTACTGAAATTCAACTGTGTACCAATCGCACGATGAAATGCTTTCCAAAAGTGTTATACGAATCGCCCGTCACGATCCAATATAATACTCTTGGGGGTACCATGTAACCTTACAACCTCTTTAATAAACAGCTGGGCCAATCTCTCGGGTCCCCATGTGTCTTTGATCTCCACAAAGTGGGATGATTTGGTTAGACAGTCCACAATCACGCAAATCGTGTTCATCCCTTGATGACTCATCGGCAAGCTAGTGATAAAATCCATCGATATGTCCTCCCATTTCCACTCGGGAATCGGGAGAGGTTTCAGCATTCCTGCGGGTCGCTGATGCTCAATCTTAACCTACTGACAGGTTAAAAATCTCGAAACAAACTCTGCAACTTCACGCTTCATATTCCCCCACCAATAACATTATTTCAAATCCTTATACAGATTGCTAGATCTCGGGTGAATGGAGTACGGGGTAGCATGAACCTATTTCAAGATAGAGTTCCTCAACTCTTCGTCTGCGAGTACACAAACTCGATTCCTGAAGCTTATCAATCCATCCTCGTGGATCACAAATCCAGGGTCTTTCCCTTGAGTTACTTCATCCCGAACTCGAGATAAGAATAAGTTCGTAACCTGCTTCGATCTGATTATATCATCAAGGGATGAGAAAATCTCAAGTGTGCAGATTTGTCCCTGAATACGCTATAACCAGACTTCAATTTCCGGCCTCACGAACTCCAACTGCAATTCTCTCTGAACTGTCAAGCGGGCAAGCATCTGCTCCTCTACTGTCTTACGACTCAAGGCGTCGGCAACCACATTTGCTTTGCCCGAATGATAAAGGATCTCAATATCATAGTCTTTGATTAGTTCTAGCCACCTTTTCTTCCTAATGTTCAACTCCTTCTGAGTAAAAATGTACTTCAGGCTATTGTGATCAGTAAAGATCTGACAGGTAACTCCATACAGATAGTGATGCCAGATTTTCAAAGCAAACACCACGGCTGCTAGCTCCAAATCATGGGTCGGATAGTTAACTTCATAGGGTCGTAATTGTCTCGATGCATAGGCAATCACTTTCCCTTCCTGCATCAGTACACATCCAAGGCCCTGTCTCGATGCGTCACTATACACCATGAATCCTTCCGTTCCTTTTGGTAGAACCAAAATAGGTGCTGAAATCAATCGACTCTTGAGTTCATCAAAACTTTGCTGACATGCCTCTGACCAAAAATACTTCTTATCCTTCCTCCACAGGTTAGTCATCGGTTGCACAATCTTGGAAAAACCTTCCACGAACTGTCGGTAATAACCTGCTAGGCCCAGGCACTACAAAAAAAAACAGTTTTTACCGACGCCATTTACCGACGCCCGTACCGCCGTTGTTAAACTTATAATTTACCGACGCCATTACCGACGCCTGTTATTTAATTGATTTACCGACGCCATTACCGACGACCGGTTCGCAGACTTATTTTTTTTCTTTTTTTTCACATTTACCGACGCCATTTACCGATGCCGCCATTTACCGACGCCATTTACCGACGCCGTTTACCGACGCCATTTACTTACGCCATTTTGGCGTTGGTAATTTTTTTTTTTTAAATTTAGCGACGCCGTTTACGCCATTACCGACGCCATTTCGGCGTCGGTAAATTTTTTGCACTATCCCACATCGAAAAAACAGTAGTGTTTTAGGTGGTTTATAAACCAAAATCCTTCTCAACCATTTGAAATTGAATGGAGCCCGAACCTGACCCACCCGGACCCGGACCCGACCCGCCCGGACCTGGACCTGACCGAACCTGACCCGCCTGAGCCCGGACCTAACCCGCCTGAGCCCCGCCTGAGCCCGGACGTGACCCGCCTGAGTCCTGACCTGACTTTTTTAGATTTTTTTTTTAATTTAACGACGCCAAAAATGGCGTCGGTAAATGGCGGCGTCGGTAAAAAATTACCGTCGAGCGTTTTTCCAATGGCGGGTTTCCGTCGGTAATGGCGTCGGTAATTTTTTTACCAATGCCATTTTCTGTTTTACCAACGGCGTTTGGCGTCGGTAAAAACTGTTTTTTTTGTAGTGAGGAAACTGCGAACTTCCTTCATGTTCTTTGGAAGTAGCCAGTCTCGGATAGCTTCTGTCTTCGGTGGGTCTACTTTCACCCCTCGGCTGATATCACATGCCCAAGAAAGATAACCTCAGGCATCCAGAACTCACATTTGGAAAACTTCCCATAAAGTTGTTCCCGCCTCAACACATCGAGAACTTGATGGAGATGACGTTCATGCTCTTCGTGATCACGAGAGTAAACCAGAATGTCGTCAATAAAAACGACTACAAAGCAATTCAAATAATTAAATAAAAACCCGATTCATCAACTCCATGAATACCACTGGTGCATTAGTCAGTCCAAAAGGCATCAGTACGAACTCATAATGCCCAAAGCGGGTACGAAAAGTGGTCTTCGAAATGTTAGACTCTCGAATCCTCAACTGATGATACCCGAACCTCTAGTCGATCTTAGAAAACACAGAAGATCCCTGAAGTTGATCCAATAAATCATAAATACAAGGCAATGGATATTTGTTCTTCATGGTTACCCTGTTTAGCTCACGGTAATCAATACACAAACACAGAGATCCATCTTTCTTTCGTACAAATAGCACTGGTGCTCCCCAAGGGGACGCACTAGGTCGAATATAGCCCTTCTCAGTTAAGTCCTCAAGTTGGTTCTTCAACTACTACATATCGGTTGGAGCCATACGATATGGTGCTTTCGAAAATGGGGATGTACCTGGCTCTAAATTAATAGTAAACTCTACCTCTCGATGTGGAGGTAAGCCTGGCAACTCATCTGGAAATACATCTGGGTAGTCTCAGACTACCGGAATATCGGCCAATTCAACTGGTCGATCCGCTGCTTTGGTCATGTAACACCAATAACCAATACACCCTTGATTAAGTAGTTTCACTGCTTTCATAGCGTTGATGACTCTCCCAGAACGGCTGGGATTATTACCCTGGAAAATATACTCAATACCATCGTCAGATGTGACGGTCAGTATCCATTTGCGGACACTAAGGGGCTGTTTACCAACCATGTCATTAAGATCTGAGTGGAATAAGTTATCTGTTTGGATTATGTTGTCTTTCTGGATAAAGACGAAATGCTGTTTACCTGCATTGCTGAATCAACTGTCTGACCATTTTACCCCCTCAATATATATAAAAATATATTAAATATGTATATCCAAAATAGTTCAACACCATACAATTATAAATTGTACAACATCATAATAGTATAACACAATATCTAGTTATAATAGTCATTTGGTTCCATTAAGATGATAGCTTACCGAATAAGGAGCTGGAGGATCACTGTCCCATTAAGCTGTTATCTTATTGATTAAGCTCCTGGTAAACACATTATCAGCTGTCCGAAAAAGCTATAAGAAACCAATAAGCTTCATTAAGCTGCTAGTAAACAGGCCCTAAGTATGGCATCATGATGATCCATCCAATCGATACCCAAGATCACATCATCTTTAGGTAAATCGACCACAGTTAAGTTTGACAACCACTCACGGTCGTTCATGCGAATTGGACAGTTATGCACTGCACGATTCCCAACAATTCTTCTACCATCGACTAGACCAATTACATAAGGTTCACAATTGGAAACATGATCTAATTACAAACGACTCAAACAAGAAGCAGAGAGTGTGAAGCACCAATATCAAAAAGAACACAGACGGGCTGAGATCGGATCTCGAGAGTACCTTCAATCATGCTGTCTTTGGGATCGTCGTACTTCTTCATCTCGTAAATCCTAGGTTTCGCAGTTCCAGCACCAGATGTACCAGCTTGGTTTCCACGGCCCATCCCTCTGTTCGCCCCGGTAGTCTTATAAGAAGCGGACGGAGGTACACGGTCCTGGAGAGAAGATTGAACTGGAGCATGAGATGCTACTGGATCACGTCCCGGTCCATTACTACAATAACAAGCACGATGCCTATTCTTCCCACATGTATGGCATGCGACGATCGAATTCGAGCATTTGGAGATGATGTGCCTCTGGTCTCCATAGTTATAGCACACAACAGATGAGTTGACCACTCGAGAGTGCGATCCAGCTGGCTTCGATGCCATGGGTCATCATTCCGAAGGGTTCGGTAATGACTGGGGCTTCCTGAACGTCCTCCGGTTACTTTCAGTCTGGTTCTGGTTCTTGGATCTTTTGTTGTTGGACTATGGTTGCTTCTTGGAAATCTCCTTCGCGGTGAGTTCGTATTCCAGATCTTTCTCGATGAACTCCGGTAGGGTCATACAGTGGTGATTCAACAGCTGCATTCTCATTCGGGGTTTAAGCCTCTTGAGAAAATATTTGATCTTATCGGCCTCCATTCGGACAATCGACGAGGCGAAAGGAAGAAGTGCCTGAAATTTCTCGGCAACAGATAGTACATCATCTTCTTCAGATAGGTCCGGGTTTAGCAATTCTGACAGCTTGGCCTCACGGACTGGCCCTGGATAGTAACGGTCTAACATGAGGTTTTTAAATTCCTCCCAAGTATATACACCATCAGGTGGCCTCACCGAAAGCCACCAGGTGTGGGCGCCCTTGCTAAGATAGTAAGCTGCTACAGAGATGCAATTCTCTTCTGGTCAGTCCACCATCTCGAATAATTTCTCAAAGTGTTCAATCCAATGTACGATATCAGCAGGCTGAGAGGAGCCTTCAAAAGTCGGGGGGTCGCTGGCGAGAGATGTCGCTGATGATCCGACTGGTCCCTAGAAAGCGAATCACAACCTGTGGAACTCTGCTCCACATTCGAGCGCATGTTATCTCATGGTATCGAGATTCGGTCCCTTCCGCAGCCTCATCCCCCTCTACCATGGCCTCTCAGATTTCTTTCCATACTTAAAGAATCAAACAATAATAATAACCATAAGCACAGTTCATGACCGTCTTTATGACCAATTCAAAATTCATGCTAAGTTAATAGCAACAAGGAACTGCATATTCAAGAAAACAGTTCATAATGAATTATCGACACTACGTGTGCCACACAGGATATCATATCGACGTCGAGTCGACCAATTCCAATCACATAATCAATCCAGAATTTACCTCGAAATATTAATCAGATAAGTCCTGCCACAGATCCTCGAAATATCCAGATCAACAAAGAGACCTATTCCGATATCAATATCACGCCAGTAATTAAATCACGGCTCATAAAGTACATACCGTATTTGGCTCGTAGGGTCAGCGCTTGCACAGGTCACACTTGAGACGAAGGTCTCTTGATACTAGTTCATTTCATAACGACTCTTAAAGAGAAAACGATGCTCCAATACCATCTTCGGTAACACCCTAAAAAGCAGCTATTACAGTGTCATGGACCCCACACATGGACCCACCATGCAATACCAAAATACAGATTAAATACGTATTACCTTGTGATACCAAACCACAATAAATAGTCACTACTCCGATTAGGAGTTTATTAATAATATGGCCAATGGCCTTATTATACACAGGATCCGAAATAGAAGTATAAACCATATGGAGATGGAATATACTTCAAATAACAATTCAATCGGACAATTGTTTAAATGAAGCGGAATAAAGTAACATTACACGGTTTGAACATAACCGGACAACAAAAGACTTGGGCCCCCCGAACTAGTATCCTTCGAAACCTTCGCCATCACCATGCTCTTCCCGTGCTTTGCCTTTGCCTCGACCTAAAATACAACACAAGTATTTCGCCCAAAACACAGGGTCAGGTATACATGATAAATGATTCTACAGACATTTTACATTTCATATATATTAGATCTCAAAGAAAACATCCCGATTATTGAACATACCCCTCGGGCGTATGAACAATCAGTCACAAACCGTCAGACACATTTTCGGATCGAGCGTACTGTGACTTCCATCTTAAGCCATATTGATTGGTCGTTCATACTCCATGTATGAATGGGTATGTTCGATGGTTTGCGACTGGTTGTTCATACGCCCGAAGGATATGTTCGACAGTCGGGTTTGTTTCTTTGAGATCCACTGTATGCGATTGGTATAATGTTTTGAGAATTTTATTCTCTCGTATATCTGTCCTTGTGGTTCTTTGTTGATCTTGTTTGGAGTTTACCATGTTGATGGTATTCTCGGTCGTTATTGTTCCTTTGTTGATCATGTTGGAGATTACCATGTGATGGTATTCTTAGTTATGTTGATCTCTCGTTGGTAGTATTGGAGTTTATCATGTTGATGATATTCTCGGTTGTGTTCTGACCTTTGATTAGTCATATTGGAGTTCATCATGTCGATGATATTCTCAGTTGATGTATTGGTTGATAATTGTTATTGATCGTATGAGCGTTCGGACTTTTAGTCGATGTTTTAGGACTTGTTGTCATTATTTTGGGGTAGTTGATCTACAGATGTATTGTGTATTATTGGTTTTTATCAGGATTGGGATTCGATTGTGCGATCCGGTAGACAGGATTTGGCACGGAGAGATTATTCCATACTTGAGTTATAATTATGTTTTGAGGATCTTTCTATTGTTTGAATACAATAAAGATGGTTGTATTTGAGTTCATTTCGTCATTTGAGAATGCGAGGTGTGGATTATGGTAAGGGTATGAATTACCATGAGTTGGTAAGGTTATGACGATAAGACTACATTGGTAGTATTCTTACTTTGTAATTTCATTGGTATGTAATTGTTTATGATGATGTGATCGATATCATTGCTGAGTATTGTGGCTGAACCCGTCGTGGGCTTTATTTTTAGGTACTTGGAGATCGAGCTAGTAGCGGTCGTGAAGAGATGAGCTTCCCAGGTGATAGTGGTTATGGCATATACTTTGGGTACCGAGTATTTTACTATTCATTATATTCTGCTGTAAGTGTATATTTTTAACTATGTTTATACTGACTGCGTGTGTATTTTAAAATGGCCTTTTAGTATTTTGCAAACTTGAGTTTATTTTGTAAAACCTCTTCTCCTAAACTATTTTATCGGTGCGTGTAAGTAATGACTTAACGTACTTTTTGAAACTATTGAAATTTGGTATTTTTGCCTTGTACTTTCAAATGAAATTTTATGACGGTATTTGGAAAAATATATTTTGGAAAGTATTTAAGTATTTGAAGTTATTATCGTCTTTTCCTGTTGGCGTGTTTGAAATGGTTGTGAAAATGATTTTAGCCTGGTGGGTTCCGGCGCGGGACCCACGACACTGCAATATCCCCGGTTACCGAAGATGGTATTGGAACTTGGGTTTTGTGAAACCCGAGCATGTGTGTTATGTGGCTCTACCAGTGTGGTAGTAGCAAGATGTTTGTAAAAAGTGATTTCTTGACTTTTGAGATAAATTGATTTTGGAATTACCGAAACTTTTGAGATATTTCTAAAATTGCCATAATTGCGGTATTGGCATTTTGATGTTCTCGTCGAGACTTGTAGATATGTGTTTCCAATGGTATTGAGACTTTGAAAGTGGGGTCGTATGCTAGTATCACGAGAAATCATCGGTTTCACGTACCTGTAAGTATATTATTTTGGTTATTCGCTCGTGGTCATGATTGATCATTTTCGTGATGATCTTTGGATATTTTGGTTGAGCTATTGTTTATGTCAGAATTACAAGTTTCGAGGACGAAACTTATTTAAAGGGGGATAGTATGTAATATCCTCAATTTTCAAGCAGTACTTTTTTTCGATGATTTTATTGGAATATTGATATGGTGAATTTATTTTAATGGTTTTATGTGAATGGAATTTAAGATGTCGGATGGTACTTTCTAATCCCGTCGAATAATCATTGGTAGAATGCAGCGGTATACAATATTATATTCTCTGATAAATTATTCGACGAAGATTAGAGAAATTATTCATAGTAAGGGATTCCTGAGTTGTCATAGATATATTGAAGCTGCAATTATGTTCTCGGACCGTTTAATATACGAAAAGAGTACCGAAATTGTTAGAAAATAAGATTAAACATATTTTTGGAAAGTATTGTGCACAGGATCCAACTTTGAAAAATCACAACGGATTCTTGGAAACTTTCAAAATTTTAAAACTTAACAGTTTGAAAGAGAATCAAGTTAGCTTTACAATTATCCAAACGGTGAGTCAATCCGAGTTTGTACGAGAAAGTTATGGTCGAATTATTAGAAACTATCTGCAGAAATTTAGTTCCGTCAGCGGACATTCACCCGTGCAGCAATGTTACAGACGTAAATCATGAAAATCCAACTGTCGGATTTGTTTCTTTGGATCTACTGTATGTGATTTGTACAACATTTTTAGAATTTTATTCTCTCGTATATCTATCCTTGTGGTTCTTTGTTGATCTTGTTTGGAGTTTACCATGTTGATGGTATTCTCGGCCGTTATTGGTCCTTTGTTGATCAGCTTACCATGTGATGGTATTCTCAGTTATTGTTGATCTTTTGTTGGTAGTATTGGGGTTTATCATGTTGATGATATTCTCGGTTGTATTTTGACCTTTGATTGGTCGTATTGGAGTTCATCATGTCGATGATATTCTCGGTTGATGTATTGGTTGATTGTTGTTATTGATCGTATGAGCATTCGAACTTTGCATCGATGTTTCGGGACTTGTTAACATTATTCCTGGGTAGTTGATCTACAGATGTATTGTGTATTATTGTTTTTTATCAGTATTGGGATTTGATTGTGCGATCCGGTAGACAGGATTTGGCACGGATAGATTATTCCATACTTGAGTTATAATGATGTTTTGAGGATCTTGGTATTGTTTGAATACAGTACAAATGGTTGTATTTGAGTTCGTTTCGTCATTTGAGAATGCGAGAAATGGATTATGGTAAGGGTAGATTGGATATGGATTACCATGAGTTGGTAAGGTTATGACGGTAAGATTACATTGGTAGTATTCTTACTTTATAATTTCATTAGTATGTAATTATTTTTGATGATGTGAACAATATCATTGTTGAGTATTGTGGTTGACCCCGTCGTGGGCTTTATTTTTAGGTACTTGGAGATCGAACTAGTTGCAGTCGTGAAGAGATGAGCTTTCCAGGTGATACTGGTTATGGCATATATTTTGGGTACCGAGTATTTTCCTGTTCATTATATTCCACTGCAAATATATATTTTTAACTATGTTTATACCGACTGCGTGTGTATTTTAAAATGGCCTTTTGGTATTTTTCAAACTTGGGTTTATTTCGTAAAACCTTTTTTCCTAAACTATCTTATCGGTGCGTGTAAGTAATTACTTAACGTGCGTTTTGAAACTGTTGAAATTTGGTATTTTTGCCTTGTACATTCAAATGAAATTTTATGATGGTATTTGGAAAAATATATTTTGGAAAGTATTTAAGTATTTGAAGTTATTATCGTCTCTGCCTGTTGGTGTGTTTGAAATGGTTGTGAAAATGATTTTAGCCTGATAGGTTCCAGCGCGGGGCCCATGGCACTGTAATATCCCCGTTTGGTTTTTGGGCTGTTACAGAGATGGCCCAACCTTGTATGCCTCCTATACACCGCATTCCCTCCCCACCTCCTACATCTGGGAGCGACCGAGCTACACCGAGCAAGTCATCTGAGGTGCTTTCCGGTCCGCCGTCGACTATATTTATGCCCCCTATGGTACCAGCGATTCCAGGGGTCGATGAGAAAGGAGTCCACCGCTATATAGCTTGGTTAACCCAATGGAGGTGTATGTGTTCCAGGCGTGGCCTGAGAAAATGATTTCGCGTACATGTCGAATATCTAAGACGAAGTTGTACGCGGAGCTTGCAGAAGAGAATGAGGAGGGTCATACCGAAGCCGAACCAAAAAAGAAGAAGAAGACTCGTGGCCCACCAAAGGGCCTAGCACTTGACGCATATGTTAAAAAAATGGCCGTCACAAGATAGCACTAGTTGAAAAGTATTGACAACCTATTTTGGCTTCTGATGCTTGTACGACATATTATCGTAAAGTTGGGTTTGTCATACGCGATAGGGTCCCGGTACTGTGGGATGAGTGGAAGGATGTGCCATAATGTGTGAAGGATGCATTAAACAATGCTATGTCGGTAAGTTTACATCTCAATTCTGAAAGCTGTTTTTTGTATTTAAATTCGGAAAAAAATTAGTAATAGATATTATATGCTAATTGTAGGTGTGGCTTAATGTGTCTTCTTTCCTAAAATATACTTGGTTTGATGAGGTTCAAACAATCAAGTAAGTTATTTTCACAATACGTAGTTGAGTAATTACTCGAGAATTTTTTTACAATCGATTACTATTATTTATAAATATTTGTTATAGGTACAAATCTTGGAAGAATGAGCTACACATGTTTTGGTCAGCTTGGGATAACTCCCGCGAGGCTACTCCCAAGGAGTTCAAGTATCGGGAGTACGAGTGGAGGTGGTTATGCGCACATTTTAGCGACCCGGACTATATTGTATGTAATCGAGCTCTAAATATTGTCGTAATTTTAAAGATATGTAACATATATGAAACTTAACTGTGGTAATATTATTCCTTGTTAAATGAAAATTACATATTTCTATGTGTAGGCGAGCAGTTCAACCAACACTGCTAACCGTAAGGGTTTGACGGAGCACCACGACTTAGGTTCACAGTCATTAGCGAGAGTTTCACATGAGGCCACTTCTGATGAAAATGTGGCGAATGCCTTTATCTACGTGACTCAGAAGGCATATCCGAACTATTTGGATAGACTTGTAAGTTGTAAATGTATCCTAACCATTTTAATACTGCTATCAATCTTTACCTCTGAACTTCATTAATATTCGGTTACTTTTTTGTTCCCACTTAATTAGGAGAGAGTGACGGAGGAGTCTGAAACGATGTTGATAGAGATGGCGAGGGAGGAGCATCCAGATTTGGATGAGACTGGCCACGAGTTAGCACGCTGAGAGATCGATCAGTCCGATCCCTACATTAGGGCAAAAGTGTCGGCTAACATTTACCCTCCTAAAGGGAGTCCATAGAGACGTCCCCCTACTTCCATTTTGGGACGGGAAGTGGTTTCAACAACCCGACTGGCTGCTGATGTTCGATTTTGACTTGCTCACAAGCCAAACACTTCGCCACAAACTGCACCACCTCATTTTTCATGTCATTCCACCAAAAATTCTTCCTCAAATCCTTATACATTTTACTCGAGCCCGGATGGACTGAGTAAGGTGATGCTTGAGCCTCCCGCATAATGCTCTGCCTCAATTCCAAGTTGTTCGGAACACACAGCCGACCTTGGAATCTCAACACACCACCTTCATGAATCACAAATCCCGGGCCTTTCCCCTTAACCACATTCTCACGAGCTGAATAAACATCAGATCTTCTAACTGTCTCGTTTTAATGTCGTCGACCAGCGACGAAGAAATCTCAAGGGCGCACAACCGCCCAGCATTCCCTGGTAACACAACCTCAATACTCAACCCCATCAACTTTCGCTGGAGACCTAGCTGAACTGTGAGTAACTCAAGTGCCCGAAGCAATACAAATTTCCAGCTTAAGGCATCTGCCACAACATTTTCCTTACCCGGATGATAAAGGATTTCGAGATCATAATCTTTGATTAGATCCAGCCACCTTCTTTGTCTCATATTCAGTTCTTTCTGTGTGAATATATATATTTCAAGCTCTTATGATCGGTGAAAATCTGACACGATGAGCCGTATAAGTAATGACGCCAAATCTTCAACGCAAACACAACTGTAGCCAACTCAAGATCATGTGTAGGATAACTAAACTCATACGGTTTCAATTGACGGAAGCATAAGCAATCGTCTTTCCGTGCTGCATGAGTACACAGCCAATTCCTTGGCTCGAGGCATCGCTATAAACTGAAAAGCCCTCATTGCCGCACGGTAAGATTAAGACGGGAGCGGTACTCAACCGCTTCTTCAACTCTTCGAAAATCTTCTGCCTCTCGTCTATCCACACAAAGTTTTCTGACTTCTGCAACAACTGAGTAAGCGGTCGAACGAGTTTAGAGAACCCCTCGACAAACCTTCAATAATACCCCGCCAAACCCAGAAAACTACAGACCTCCTTCACGTTCTTGGGCAATGCCCAATCTAATACTACCTCTATCTTGTGTTGGTCCACACGAACACCCTCAGCCAAGATCACGTGACCGAGAAACATAACCTCCCGCAACCAAAACTCACACTTTGAGAACTTCGCATAAAGGCGCTGAGTTCTCAAGATTTCCAACACGATATGCAGATGACGTGCATGCTCCTCCTTGCTCCTCGAGTAAATCATAATATCATCGATAAAGACGACTACACACTTATCGAGATATTCGATGGAGACCTTGTTCATTAGCTGCATGAACACGGTTGGGGCGTTGGTTAGCTCGAACGACATGACCACAAACTCATAATGGCCGTATCTCGTCCGAAAGGCCGTCTTCGGAATATCGGAATCCTTCACTCGGAGTTGGTAATATCCCGATTTCAAATCAATCTTTGAAAACACAGTCGCTCCCTGCAATTGGTCAAACAAGTCCTCAATCCTCGGAAGAGGATACTTGTTTTTGATGGTCACCTTGTTCAACTCTCGGTAGTCGATGCATAAACGCAGTGACCCATCCTTCTTCCTTACGAACAAAACTGGTCCGCCCCAAGTCGAAGCACTTGGTCGAATGTAACCTGTGTCTAGCAACTCTCCCAACTGTTTCTGCAACTCAAGCATCTCGGCAGGAGCCATACGGTACGACATTTTTGAAATCGAAGCCGCACCCGGCTCAAAATCAATGGTGAACTCAACCTCACGGTCTGGTGGCAAACCCGGTAACTCATGTGGAAAAACGTCAGGATACTCATTTACTATCGGAATAGACGAGAGCTCGACTCCCCCTTCTTCCGATCTCAAAGCATAACACCAGTAACCAGTGCAACCTCGTCGAAGGAGTTTCACCGTTTTCATAGCTGATCAAGAATCTCTGACTACTCCGTTTGCGTCCCACAAAGGAGTGTTCAGTACCGTCTGAGGCTAACATTGAAATGGTTCTCGCTCTATAATTCATGATCGCCCCATGTCGATCCAACCAATCCCCACCAAGGATCAAATCATCATCCTTAATGTCTACCATAATCAGATTAGAACACCATGCCCTCCTCGCGACACTCACCGGAAAATCTCTAATCTCACGATCCCCCACAATACCATCTCCACTAGGAATTTTAACAATAAACGGTTCACATGCAACTAGACAATCAACATACAAACGACGCACACAATACAAAGAGATGAAAGAATGCGTAGCACCAGAATCGAATAGCACATAAACAAGATGGTCAAGGATGTAAACGGTACCTGTATCTACTGTCGCGTAAGGATCTCCAGCTCATCTCATCTCATACACACGGGGCGGAACAGACCCCGCACTAGACGCTCCCCCTCTAGAAGACTGTACACGTCCTCGACCTCTGCCGAAACTCTGCTGAGGCCAATTAACTGTCGGAGCTTGATTCACGCTTGGTTCCCTCGTTGCCGGGGCTGACATCTGAGTAACTGGCGCCTGACTCGCATCTCCATAATATGGAGCATGATGCCCCATACGACCGCAATTATGACACTGTAGCGGCGGCCTGTCACATTCACTCATCATATATCACGGACGACTATAGTTGAAACAAGTATGACCATGAATAGGAACAGCCGGAGCAGACTTAGAACCATGGCCTCGCCAAATGATGGGGACTGACTCCCAAAGGTTCGCGGACCAGACTAAGTCTTCTGGTGTCCGCCAAACTTACTTCCTAAAAATTGACCGGAAGTCTTCTGTTTCTTACCCTCTGCTACCACCTCCGTTACAGAAAAAGACATCTCGTAGGCCTTGTTCTGATAGTCTTTCAAAGTCGTACACCCAAGGCCTGTCATATAGTGGCGAACCTTCGATTTCATCCGCATGTCGAAGTGGCGGATCTTGTCATATTCGTCCCGGACCTGATTTCTCATGTAATGTAGCTGCTGATAATAATCTTTGATTGCTTGAGAGATGGGAACATCCTGGGGTTTCGCCTTGAAGAAGGCTCGAATCCTTCCCTCTTTCACTGGCGAAGGACAATAATCAGCCTCAATCAATTCCCGGAACTCATCCCATGTAGCTGCCCGGTCACGTGGTTTCACTACCTGCCACCACATCGTCGCCTCCTTGGCGAGAAAGTACTGAGCAATTGGTACTTTCCTCTCCTCGGAGCAGTTTGCTGCCTCGAATACTTTTCCATCTCAAATATCCAACTCTCCCAACCAGAAGGGTCGGAAGTACCATCGAACTGTGGAGGACGCATACGAATCACATCCTGAAGCAATTTGTCGGTACCAGAACCAGTAGGCGGAACCGGAGTAGCATTAGATTGATTAACCAGGACCGCTTTAGTTAGTAGTGCCATCTGATTCGCTACTTGCTGCAGAATGTTAGCTACCCCGACGTTATCATTAGCAGTACCGAAGCTAGCAGACTGATCCTGCTGACCTTCGGCACTAGGCTAAACACTGTTCGACAAAGACGGCATTGCCGAACCAGCCTCAGAGCTATTGGACATGTCCGCCCCACTGGCTGCACCACGTCCCCTATGACATCCGCGACCGCGTCCTCTACTAGCAGGCATTCTGAGGAAGTAACTAGTGAGTACAGTTCAAACGCAAAACACATCACGATATTAAGAAAGGAACAACACAAAATAACGCAACGAGTAGAGTTAGGAAAACTTACGAGCACCGGCGTACTGAGATGATGGCATAGTAGTGATACCATTCAGAAATGACACTCAACAAGACCAAAATAACCGACAGCCCATATTCTGTAACACCCCCAAGACGTTCAGGGCATATTACAGCGCCGTGAACCCAACCCTTTGGAATCCACCAGGCTAAAGCACAACTCAACATCATGACTGATGACAACATCATCAACATACAAATGATTTCACAATTTTAAGACATTCAAAACAAATAGACCGAACCCAACAGTAATAAATAAGATCTTTCCAAAACCGGGTCCCAACAATTACAAGTCCAAAAGAAGAAAGTACTCGAGTACTAAAACAAATGACATAATTAATAAAATTAAATGACAGGATGCCAAACAAATGACCATTGAACAGAATCACTCTTGCCCATCATCCTCGTACTGTCCGCATGCTCGTTCGTCTCCAAGACCTGTACCTGAAATACAAAAGTATTTTCCTCATTTAAGGGGTTAGCGACAACAGCTAGTGCAAGTACAATCCATTTGAACTACCATTCTAATCAGATGAAATATGCGCCAAAATCATTTTAGAAAATATTTATATTCCGGAATATTACGGTACACGAGCACAAAACATAGGCCTCCAACAAAACATTTCAAAGGTTAACTATTGGTACGAGATTCACGGCTACCGCACCCCGCAGAGGCCCCGTCGGACCATCCCTGGGTGGTTAACCCCAGTTCACGATACGCATACACACGACACTACATATCCCCAGAGGCCCCGTCAGACCATCCCTGAGTGAACATACGCATTCACATCCACAACATACACGGGAAGCTATAAATCAAATACTAGAATAAGCATACAAATGTAAAGTACATGCCTTTGAGACATCTTCGATGAGTCGAAAAATAAATGATGACTAGGAATGACTCGGAGTGAACACGTCCGCTCCTAAACGAGAGATTAACACGAATCAGTCCTAAACGACATCAATAACTGAACGGAATACGCCCACAACCCTAATTACCAACCCTAACAATACACGTACGATCAATACGGGCGAGGGTTTTCACAAAACCTCCCTGAATCGACAACTCACAGATCAACACCGATGAAAACGGATTGGGAATCACTCAATAATAATAATCAATAAGAAATATCACAACATATCTGAACAACTCGAGTTTAAATAGACAGATCCCAAAAACTCCCAAAATTGACAAAGTTAAGGTTCTAAGCCAAAATACCTTGAATTCATACGAAAGAAGATGGATTAGGATGATGGTAACTTAATTCAGAGCACTACAAAAATCTTCACAAATCGCCCAAAACCGCCGGAAATCGCCCAAAGGATGAGAAGAAAAGAAAAGTGACGGAAAAGGGTACTGCTGGGTCTTAGTTATACCAAGTATAATTAGCGTGCGCTAATTATTGAAAATAATGCGCGCTAATGGAATCGCTAGTAGTCTAGTAGATTCTGTTCGGTGTTGTTAGCGTGCGCTACTACCGCTTAGAGCGCGCTACCAGCTAGTCATTAGCATGCGCTACAAAAGCTTAGCGCGCGCTACCTGTTAGTCAGAACCTTGAATTGTGAGTCCAAAACCTGCTGTCCAAAATGCTGAAGACGTTAACGCAAGCTAATTATACTTGCTGAGTACAGTTCACTGCCGAGAAAGGCACGAGACCGAACACGACTAAAAGTTGGAATTCAAAGGCACATTTACGAAGTATTCGCAACAACGAATCTAAGCGCTAAAAGAAGGCACGATTCCGACCACTCGATGGCTCGGGATACAGAAATGGATGTAAGTTTCCTAAACTTTAGGAAATTTCAAAATGGCCCAAAATGTCCGAAAATCATGATACGACGTCAGATTATGAAACCGAAACTCAGAACACGAATAACTCAATCATACAGACTCATAAGAACAAAGAAATAATGAAATCAAATGAGTTTTATGAGAATCGAACGTACATGCGATAAGATCATAACATAAAGCGTATTATGTAAAAACACCTCCGAAACTCGTCCAAATAAAAAAAATACCAAGAACAAAATAGGTTCAAAATGTCGGAACGGTTACAAGCGAATCGTTAGAATAGACGTGCGCCCAAAAATAGAAACGACTACAATTAGGAAGTACTGATATTACAGCGACTTCGTTTAAGGCGCTGAATCCCATCATGATAGTATTAATATTGATCATAATAATAATATAAAGTAAAATTAGATAACAATATATACAACAATAATAGTTATTAGTCATATTAAAATAACAACAAAAATAATAATAATAAGATAAATATTAATAATAATTAAATATGATATTAATTAGTATCATAATACTTCCTAGTAATTAATCATATTACAAGAATAATATATACAACAATGATACTTATTATTAATATTATAACAGTAAAATAATAATAGTAATAATAGTAAAATAAATAATTAAAACAATTATTATATATAATATTAATGGTAATTGTTGGGAAAATCGTTCCTGTGTTTTGATAATTGCCTCATACAGCAAGATCTTCAAAGTTCGAATATCCGTCTAAGTATGGAAACTGTTAGGATAACATCATACAGTGGTCCATACGGCGAAAGATCTTCCAGCAAAGTCAAGAGTCCTTTCCTACAGGGTAATCGTCAAGATGCATTAAAAGATGTGATGTTGGATAAAGCAAGCATGCTGTAGGTGTTTTACTTATGTAAAGTAAAACACAAATCTAATAGGACTGAAGAAACTTTGAACCGTTTTGAAAGCAAACATTGTTTATTCACAAAGTATTCGCGGTTAAAGTAGCATTTAATGCCGATATGACAATATTTAATACGGCCGAAGAGACTACAGTCTGAAGAGCATTTAATGCTAGTAAAAAAGAATGTCTGAAGCATTAAATGCGAATCGCCTTTAATTGAAATATCTTGAAGCCGCCAATCAGAGCAGTTTCAATCTCACCAACCGGCGAACGACTACATTTACAGAGTTTTTTCCAAGGTACTCCCTCCATTTTTCTTTAGATGTCGTTTGACTTTTTGACACACATTTTTAGGTGCTTTGACCGGGTAGTTAAATTTATCATTTTTTAAATTTTATTTTTTTGAATAAAAATATACAATCTAAATTTTAATTCACAAAAAAAATTATTTAAAGATAATAATTTTAACTATACAGTCAAAGCACCTAAAAATGTGTCAAAAAGTCAAACGACATCTAAAGAAAAATGGAGGGAGTATTAGATAGCCCCAAAAGAGGACATTGCTCACCTAATGATCTGACGCATTAACACTCTGACAATTTGAATATCAAGCTTACAAGAGCAATATACTTCTTCGAGCATACAACTTCATTAAGAGAAAAAATATACAAAGTGCTCAACGTAAACAACATACTTACAACATAATTTCCAAATTTTCTAAGAATGATTTTTTCATAAAAATTAACTTTTTTGGAAAAATATTTTCCAAAGGACCATTTTGTTTTTATTTTTATGTAATCTAATAACTTTATATTAATTTAAGAATTTAAGATTCTTAAAATATACTGTAATTAGGAATTCAAGATCTTAAGCTATACCGTCTATAAAAATAATTTTAAAGTTTCTAAAATTAATTTTCAGATTTTCTAAGAATAGATTTTAAATAAATGTTTAACTTTTGGGGAGAAATAAGATTCCAATAGACAATTTTGTTTTTGTTTATATGTAATCTAATATCTTCAAAATTATTCCGATTAGTTCATTAATTTTTAGATTTTCTAGGAATAAATTTTCATAAAAGTTAACTTTTTTGGAAAAATAAGATTCAAAATGTTAAAAGAATAATACCCATTGTGTGCCTAATTCTGTTAGTTTATGGACTTTCCTAGTTAGGATTTGGCTAAGGCCCGTTTGTATATTTTCTCCCTATTTAAAAGGATCTCATCAATGGAATAATACACGACTTTTGCCCTACTTTATTGTCTTAGTTATTTTCCCTTCAACACGTTATCAGCACGTAGTCTTCCAGCTGAGCAAGAAAAAAAATTCGTCCAAATTCCTGAAAAATTCCGAAACAAAAAAATGAAACAAATCGGATTTTCCCAGAAACCCTAGCAGCCACCTGTCATCACCGGTCATCTTCTTCACTGACCGACGCCGCTACCTCCTCCCCCCGACGCGACACCCTCCTCTGATCAGAAACCCTAGACATCCAGTCCCGCTGCGAGTTCCAGCCCCGCCGCTAACCCGCACCAGATCGGACCCCGCGCAACCCTCCCCGATTTCCGACCTGCAAACCAGCCACCGCCGCGGTGCTGCTACAAACTAGAACGCGCATCCAGCCCTCCGATCCCGATCTGCTCGAGTCCGATTCGTGCGACTCCATTACCGAGCCGCTGCGGAAAGCTTAGCATCAACCTTTGAAAAGAAAAAACGAACAAGAAGCAGATTAAAAAAAAGAGTAGTTACGATGGTCTTGAGCGTGGTGTCCTGCAGTGGCTTGATGACAAGCCGACTAAGGAGCGGCTTGGATTCGGGGCATAGCAACCATGTCCACGTGGGATGGAGTTGCCGCCGTGGGCAGAGTTGAGCTCTCCAAGGATGTCTCAAGTTCAATGACATTGGGGATGCGACAAAGGCCCCAAAGAAGAAATCAGATAAATTGGGCCTCTAATGGGCTTGAAATGCATGCAATGTTCTTGAGCCCTAATTCGAGACCTTGTGGAACTGGAGTGTTTATTCCCCGAACTGAAGGCACTAACCACTGGTCCCAAGGACCCGACCCATTTTTAGTTGCAGATCCAGTCCAGATTTGACACCGGTCCTAGACCCAACCAGTTGCAGTACGACCGATTTTTCAGTACCCGCATAGATATCATTCTTACCCTCTCGCCCCTGAAGCAAGGAGCCTGACGATCCCGATGGCGAGTGGGACAAAGAATACAATTTTATCTCAGAAAAATTGGAGGTACTTTCCACACGACGAATGAAACGAGGAATATATTTTCATCCAAACAAATCGACGGTATGCCCTAGAAAAGAATCGTGTCTTTCCCGTAAGGTACACAATCCGAATAACCATATTATTTATAACATGTGTAATTTTACATGCTATAATTACTTTAATTGTATATTTATATTTCATAAATTTGTTTATGCTTAATTAAACCAATTAAAACACAATGCATTAATAATTTTTAATTAAATTAAAGCAAATTGCATATAACAACTTGAATTAAATTAAATTCACGTTGAATTAATAAATATTGCGGCATAAGACACCTGTTTGGCTGCATATATAAGTGTATAGATATATTTCTAGGACTATGTGATTATATCTATCAATATACATATATTTGCATACTTATATAGATATGACATGCAAATTAGGCTTCATCATTGGTAGATTTTAGAGGACTTATATCTACTGCCTAAATTCAACTCGAACCATGATAAAGTAATTTCATTGGTCACCTTCAATAGCATCGAAAGTAGTTTTGACCATATCTTGGTTCCGAAAAATAATAATACTCCCATTATTGAAAATTTTATCATGGAAACTACTCATGGTAAACTGTGAAAAATCATTTTCCTTTTTCTTGTATTAAGATAGCTGATCCAACTCATCCCGAATTTGATATCTTGGACTCAAAAGAAAAGAGCTTGAGTACCATAGACGTGTTTCTGACGTCGAGACCACCTTTGTCGCTAAGGACTATAGTGCTACTACCTTTGAAAAAGCAGGCGAAGTACCGTCTGACAAAACCAAAGCTAGTGCATTAATGTTCCTTAGGCGACATATCGACCCCAACCTAAGATGGGAATATCTGCAGTTGAAATCCCTGAAAGAACTGTAGGATGCCCTTAAGGGCCATTTTTGGAACATCCACAATACCTTGCTCCCAGAGTTGACCGTGCAGTGGAATGAAATCTGCTTGCTTGATTATAAACAGATCAATAATTTCAACAAAGATATGCTCCGTCTGAAGGCACGCCTTAATTTATGTGGAAAGGACCTCACAGAAGATGATATGATCCAGAAAACACTTTCCACCTTCCCCACTTCTGCCCTTATACTAGCGAACCAGTATAGGCTGGAGTATGACAACAAATGCATCACTACCTTCAATAAGATTATCAACCTACTGCAAGTGGCTGCGAGGCATAATGAAGTGTTAGTGAGCAACAATGCTAGGACGGCTGAGACAAAGAAAGTTCCCGAGACCAACTATGTAAAGTGAAAGGTGGAAAGAATCCCAATGCACAGGGGACTGGTCATGGCAACCCCAAACCATAACGTGAAAAAGGGCACAGTGGTCGAGGACGTGGTCGAGGACGTGGGGGTTCTTCCAATGTAATGAGAAGACTTGGTGCTCCCGGCTCTTCTAGCCAAGGAAACAAAGCATATACCCCCCATTTCGCTCCCAAAGTCAGAGTTGGCGATGAACCGTGCTATCGATGTAGAGATGCTGGATATTGGTACAAGAACTGCCATGCAAGCAAGCAAGTCGCAGCACACTACAAGAAATATAGAGAGTCCAAAGAACGGGAGGCTCACTATATGTAGGAATATGATCTAGACAAGTCCCCTATATCAATTTCACAGTCACCAATCGTCGAATTGAGTCATACGAGCCACAATCTATAGACTGAATCTTAGTATTATGTTTACTTTCTCGTTTACATTTGGTATAGTTACCTCAAGACGACTGTGTTGGTGTTTTATTTTCAATAATGGCGTGATGCAACGTTGTTTCTAGAACAAGATATTATTGCTTAGATTATATTCTTAGCTTTATTTTAAAGAAATGAATATTGCTTGCGTGTTTGTGGTTCGAAATTTCATTCTTTTCTAAGGAATGAATCGACTAGAACTTTAATGTTCTTAGAATTAGGCTTCTATTCATCGAATAAGTCGCCTGCCAAACCTAGGTAACTAAGATGATTGGGTCCTCCCAACTCATCAAACGGCGAGATAATGCCCAATTCTTGATGCCTAAACGGCAGTCTTCCAAGTTACCGATGCTCTGTATGCACTTAGAGCCATTCGAACCTTACTTAGCTTCAACAATATACGTAGCAATGGTTTCTAGATTGAAACCCACTGTGAGAATGGAATAGAGTTTCTTTTATTAATTCTACTGAATGTGGATGTAAACGCATTTTAGAATAACTGATGAGTCGATCTAGTGAACGTACTCACTATTATTAGGTTTTTAAAATCCTATGTTGTCACCAATAATGTACTTTGGGACATAGACTCATATAGGCTTTGGCACGATAGACTAGGTCGTCCTGGTCGAAGTATGATATATATATATATATACTAAAGAACTTGTACGAATATCATTACTGTAACACCCCCAAAACCAACCGGGAATATTACAGCTCCGTGGGCCCCACATTAGAACCCACAAGGCTAAAATTATTTTCGCAAATGTTTAAAAATGCCAAAAAGGCCGATGACAGTAATGTCTTAAACACTCAAATATTTTTCAAAATGTTATTTCCAATTACCGTCAGAAAATACCATTTGAAAACACAAAGCAAAGACGCCAAAAGGGCATTTAGAAAGTATACAAAAGTTGGAAAAATACTGAAAGCCGTTATAAAATTACACACGTAGCGGATAGAGATAATTAAATACATTTGCAGCGGAATCATAACAACCGGAAAAGAATACTCAAATCCCAATAACCATGCCATAGCCAGTATCACTAGAAAGCTCATCCTTTCACTACCGCTACTAGCTCCAACTTCGAGCACCTAAAAGATAAAGCCCACGACGGGGTCAGCCATAATACTCAACAATTGTAACGATCACATCACATAAACAATTACATATCAATGTAATTACAGAGTAAGGACATTCCCCTACGTAATCTTACCGAAGTAACCTTACCAACCCATCACAATCCATATCAATCAATCCTTACCACAATCCACATCTCGCGTCCTCAAGTGACGAATGAATTCAAAAGTAACCATCTGTACTATATCCAATACGATATCAAGATTCTCAAACATACACATATCTCCAATATAGAATAATTTGGCCATGTCAGATTCTATCCGTTGGATCGCACAATCGGATCCCAATTCTGATAAAACCGATATCACATAATATATCCGGAGATCAACTGTCCCGAAACAATGGCAAGTTCCGGATATCAATACGAAGCATGAACGCTCACACAATAAAAAATGATAAACAACCAATCCATCAGAACAAGAATATCAATGACATGATAACTCCACACAAGATCAACAAAGGATCACCCACGAACGAGAATACCATGATGTGGTGACTCCAACAAGATCAATGAAGGACTAACAACCGGGAATACCAACAATACAGTAAACCCCACCAATATCAATAAAGGATCGACAACCGAGAATACCAACGACATGGTTGTTGTGTCGAGATTTATACACCTCAACAGGCGATCGGTACAGACACCGGGCGATCGATCCAGAGTCAAATAGACCAAGGCAGACTTGCCGATCGTCTCTTGGCACCTGGCGATCGACTCTGATGCCCGATCATGTAAGATCACCTCATGCCACGCGAAGCCATCATCCGTATAGTCGGCGAAGGCCGAAGCTCGGAACAAAGACCCATGTGCAGATCCGGAAAAGGTGCCGCAGAACATGGATCGTTGACCACATCCTGTCACCAATCTCACCTACCGACAGACCCACCGAAAGGTGCAAAGTGGGACCGCCCGAGACATCAACTCAGGACGCGTGCAGACTTCTCATTGGCCCGCACAGTTGTCTGCCAGCCCATGCCGCGAACTTTAAGGCAATCAGCCCATGTGCTAAAAGACGATCGCCCCTTTATTATATTACAAGAAAGGCGATCGCCCATCAGGATAAGAGGCATCCCATCTACTATAAATAGAAGGCATCCTGTACTTGGAAAACTCTCGGCTTTCTCGCTGCACTCTCGAACAGTTGGCTTTCTCTCTCTTGGCAACGCTATACACTTCGGACATCTTCTTATCTCTTACTCTCGAAACCTCTTAACTCATAAGACGGTCGGCAGAAATGAGAGCAAGAACTCCCTGTAGTTCAAGAACTCGACACTCAACAGCTAGATAACTAGGATCTTTTACACTCATTGTAATTGCATTCTTACATTAATATTTGTACTCAAACGTATTCGTATTAATAACATCTCGCGAGAGCATTCAAGCTCGGGCCTAACAAACCCGGCAAATCTTGTGTTATTTACACCCCTACGGACGTGCTCTCGTAACCTTGTTTGCTGCCCATCCATTCCAGCCATATCTATCTCCGGATAATATTTTGGGCAACAACAATTGGCGCTAGAATAAGGGGATCTTAACCATCGTTTTTTATTCCGACCGTTTCGAAGAACACTCACTGTTCTCCGGAACATATACCTGAAGAAACACTCATTGTTCTTCAGAGAAAAGCCTTCAGATTCATGACGTCTCCCACCACATCGAAGAGATACACTCTCCGATCCGCTATACTCCTTATTCCGGCTCAATTCGAGACCCAGCCTACGGCAAGGGTATCCGCGGCGACGCGAGACTCGCCCAAGGGACGGACCCAGCCTTTCGCTCGACCAGTTCCAAACCGCGGAACAAATCGAGGAGGCTATGGCCATCCTGAGGGAGCGACGAAGAGCATTCGACGAGCCCGCAATTACCCCATCGGTCATCCGCCGCGCGGGCAAGCGGAAGTTCAAGGGGTTACTTGGAGAGTGACCGTTAGGAAGCCCCGATTCACGAGCAGAAGCACTCGCGAGGCGGGACGGTTCTGTTTTCAGCCGCCTAGGTATCCACCCATCATGGCGACCGGGGCATTCTGGCCCCAACCACGAGACGACGGATCCCGAATCCATCACCAGGAGTTCAGCTTATCCAACTCCCAGAAGGCAAGACAGCCATCTGGCTCCTCCTCGCCGAAGAACCGAGATCGGCAGCGACGACCTCATCGCCTACCGCAGAGTTAGGAGATCGGTACATGAGCGCCTCGGCTCCCGCTCCGAGAGCCAAACCACGAGCGACCAAGCTACAGCGATGGCCGCAATGCAACACCAGCTCGATGGCATGAAGGCGCTCTTGGAATCTGGGGCAGGCGCCAAGAGAAAGATCGTCGGGCCGAGCGAGCCGCTCGCGGTCCAGATCGAGCTCGCCCCCGTGCAGCCAAGAATCACTCCTCCTCAAACACCCTTGTACGAGGGTAGATCGGATCCCGAGACTCACCTGAGCAACTGTAATATCCGCAATTTTCGATTTTCGGTAAATTTCTTTTTTTGGACGGAGTCCGTTTTGACGACTCGCTCATGACCGTTTCATCATTTCGGGAATGATTAATTCTGCACTTTTTGTCATTCGAGTTCGTTTCAGTATCGTTTTGTTGAGTTCCGAGCTTTTTAGCGACTTTTCCGCACTTGAGTTCGATTCTTGCGAATCTCGTCCAGCTGTTGTTTGAGTTTCTCGTAAGTTCATTTAATGTTATTATTCATGTTGCGAGCTTTGGTTTGGTGTTTCGATCGCGTATCGTGATTTTGGACGTTTTGGGCCATTTTCGTAATTTCCCAAAGTTTTGGGTAATTACTTAGTTGTCGAATTCGAGCCTTCGGGTGGTCGGAATTATGTGTTCTCTTAGCTCTTTGATTCGTCTTTGCGAGTACGTCGTAACCGTATCATCGATTCGTATTCGAGTTCGGGTTTGGGTCGTTCGGGCCGTCGGAGTTGGCCGGCCGAGTCATGGCCGGGCAATCAGGCCCGAGGCCGGCAGCCGAGTCACGGCCGGTAGTGCTCGGCGGCTTCTGGCCGAGTCACGGCCGGTAGTGCTCGGCGGCTTCCTGGCCGAGCCATCTGGTGGGCCGCGGCACATGCTCGCGGGGCCGCGGCACACTCTGTGGCATTTTCGGCCAAGCCATTGTCACGGGTGCCGCGGCACACGCCGGCGGCCGCTGCTGTCGACCACTGGAGCCATTTTGGGCTGTGCCGGCACACTCCCGTGAGGCTGCGGCACACTGTTATGGCCTATGCAGACGGGTTTTGGCCATTTTCTCCTCCTTCTCCTTCTCTTCCGGTGAGGTATGCTCATCATGGAGCCATGTTGTTTGACAAAAAATCCTCGAAGTTATTGAGGTTATATCATCAATCAATCATCCGTTATCATCCTTTGATCCAACGAATCAAGGTAATCTTTCCTAGAACCCTAGTTTCTTGAATTTTGGGGTTTTTGCGTTTTTGTCCGATTCGTTCCGTATTATTGATTAATTCATGATGGGTATGATTAATATTGGTAGTATTCTTATGTTTAGCATCATTTAATCCATTGTTCTTCATCGAATCGAAGTATATTTCTTGATTTCCTTCAAATCGACTTTTTGGGGGATTTGTCCTCGATCTCGTTTTTTATCCGTTTTTGATGGATCGATTATGGTTAAATGATATTGTTAAACATATCATATGGATTTTATTTCCATATTTCAACTTGGAATTCCATTTTCGTATTTTGTCGGGACGAATCGTGTTCTTGACCGTTTTGGGGAAAACGCTTGAACATTCGTCGTTCGTTCTTTGAATTCGGCGGCTTTGGGTCGTACTTTGGAATTCATTTTCGTTGTTATTGTCTTCGTTCGTAGTTCATTGTTGAGAGTTGGCGTTCGGTGGAGTCGGTGGGTTCGTAGTCGGTTCGTGTCAACCTACTCCGGTCGATTCTCCGCGTTGTGGTTGTTCAAGGCAAGTACCTTGCCCATACTATTCTGGTTTTGTGGATATGATAATTGGTGATCGTCTAAATGTGTTGGTTTGGTCATTTGAAAATTACTTTCAAAAGATTCGGTTTAGCCTTGTTAAAGGCTCGCTTTCAAAACGCGTGTGTTTTGTGAATGGTGTGATTTGTGAATAACTTTGTGAATTCTATGGATATGTTTGGTGTTGATGTTGCACTTTGTATTGCGTGTGGCGTATATTCTTTTATTTCGGTGCGTTGTGGTTGGACGTGGTGTTTTGCTAATTGTTTGATGCTTCTTGGCGAATTGTTTGAATATCCTTGATGTGATATGTTATTTGTGTGAATGTGTGGATATGGTTGAAGGTCTACGGTGACACATGGCACGTGATCATGTGGTCAGGATGCAACAAGTGATTGATCCAACCGTGAGAGCCTGAGATAATCTACGGTGGCACATGGCATGCGATCATGTGGCCAGGATGCAACAAGCGATTGATCCAACCGTGATATGTGTGTGATTTGTTTAGCTAGCCAGCTCGGGAGGGTCCGTCGAGGCATCGAGTGGAATTTGTGGCTTCGTCCCGGTCCTAGGCGATGCGCGTGCTGACACGCTTTTAGTGTAGCTATCGCAAGTGCACGATATCGTATCAAGTAGTAAAGTGGACTTTTTGAGTCCGGTTTATCGATCCCACAAGGAAGTTTGGTTATAATTTGAATTATACACTATTAGTCTATTTTTATAGATACTATGATAAGTGAAACACACAATTAAAAAGTTTGGTTTAATAATTGCAAAGAAAATGCAATATTAGTTTTAATATTTTAAGGAAATAAAAATATTGTAATAATAATAGATTGATTAAATGATAAAATGAAATAGTTGGGATTACAAACTTAGTTCATCATTAGTTATAAAAGATGTATTGGAGATCGTAAAATGAATTTACTTATTATGTTGTGTAGATTCGATTTTCCTTAAAAAGACGGTTTCTCTTTCGAACTATAAAACGCCCCTTACATATTGAATCAATCCACTATATTTCTATGTTGATTGGCTTCAATACATAGCATTAGGATTTATGAAAATAACTCAAAGAATCATCTAAGGACTAGAGGTATATTTCTATCCCCTAGAACAACTTAGAGTGAAGATCATTTGATCTAATCAAACATATTTTCTTTCGAAACATATGAAGACCATAAATATCGTCATTTATTGGCCAAATAAATAAAGATTGTTAAAACAATGAAAATCACACACAATAATAAGTAATTCACAATAGATCTTTATACAAACATAAATAACATGACTAACCTTGTTTATAATCCCAACTAAAAATTACTTAGCCCATGAAGGGTTTATTACACATATTACAAGCTTGTGTGGTCATTATTAGTTGAATCAAGAGAAAGAATTGATCCTAACTCCCTTAGTAGATAAAGGAGATAGAAACAATAAACTCTTTGAACAACATATGTTATACCACACTTACAAGGATCACTCAAGAACACAAGTGTGTTCTTCACACAAAAAGAAAAGTTTACAAAAAAAATGGAAAATTATAAGATGAATGATGAATGATGAAGGATCTAAGGGGTCTATTTATACACCTAAAGTCATCTAATAGCGCCAAAACTCCAGCATTATTACATTAGATCGGATCAATGCCAGCGATCCTCTCAATAATACACAAAAAGTATAAAAAATTAGACAAATCATAGTAATCTGTCAATAGTTACGGCCGTAACATTCAGGAGTTACGGCCGTAACAAGGGTGACTTACGGCCGTAACCCCTGAATGTTACGGCCGTAACGTGGCTTCGTAAATTTGCTCATTTGAAGCTTGGATAGTTACGTTTTCAGCCCAGAATTTCTCAGACTTTGCGTTTTTGCCCCAGATCTTCTTCGGATGATAACTTTTGATATATAACTCTGATTTTGAATCCGGAAAGACTGCCAAATTCGTCTCGAAAAGCCCTACAACATGAATATATCAAAATTCAATAAAGAGAATATTTATTAAACATGTTGTTTCTTGAGTAATTCAGTTATTTAATCCGATCATCATCCGATAAAAATAAAATTATTAAAACTAATAAATTAAAAGCAAAAAACGAGTAGACTAGCTCAATTATGGGTGAATTTTATCGATACAAACCATGGATAAGTGTACAAAGCGACACTTATCACACCCCAAACTTGAATTCTTGCTAGTCGAGCAAGACTCTTTATTATTCACACTCCAAAAATAAATAAAAAAAAAAAAAAACAAAAATAAGAAGATTAATACACACATAAATTAAAATATAAAAAGAGAAAAGGAGATCAAAATGCCATTAATAAACAACAACCAGCTTTATACAGTAGATAGAAATGAATCAAGATTCAAAATAAATCTACTAATATTTTTGAAGTTAAAACACGGTTTTTATTTTGTAATTCCAAAATGTAAGGTTTCCCCCAATAGGTTGATTATTTCTTTCCCACTCGTGATACACATGACTCCCTTTAATGGTTTCTCTCGATCACTCGTTTATGAAGAAGAATTTCATTGGCGTCATCAAATATTGTGATTTTCACAAAATTGAGTGTATTGAAATTCAGCTGCTAATTAATTCAAATCTGCTCATAAACTATATCCCTTTTAGTGATAGCTTTCACACCGTTATTTGATAAAGTGTAGCTCTTTTCACTAACACAATTTCTATCTCATTATTTTTCTTTTTCGTAAAAAGGTGATAGCTTTCACACCGTTATTTGCTAACGTGTAGCTCTTTTCACCAATTTTTCTGAGACGGCAGCTACGCACCAACAATGGTTAGTCCTTTATTTTTCGCAAAATTTAAGACTTCCAAAATTAGGCATTCTTTGCTCAACACTTCTCCTTTTCGTCATTTATTTTTTTAGGTGATAGCTTTCACAGTTATTTGCTAACGTGTAGCTCTTTTCACCAATGACTCCTTTTTTTAGGGAATAGAATTTTTGGAAAATCATTTTTAGTTAAGCATGAAAAATCAAAAACTCCACAAATTAAGTAAATTTGTTTATTTTTCATCAACCAATTGATTCTTCTTTTCTCAAGGTAACGAATGACTCGATTTTATATGATAATTACAAGGCTTGGAAAGAGAGATTAAGGCTCAAAAATTTTGGAATATACAAATTTTTTTTTACCGGTTAAAACGATTTAGAAGCTTGTATATTGCTAATTTATTGGTGTTATGGCCAGATCTTGAAATCTCATAAATGAATATATATATATATATATAAAATTAAGGCAAATAACCAAATCAATCAAAACACACCAAAATTACAACACACCAAAATACTAAAACAAACCACCTCCAAACTTGAAAATAAAACTGTCCTCAGTTTAAAAATAAAAAAAAAATAAAAATCAATGCAGAAAAGCAGAATACTCCCTGTTAAGAAAGTTGATGTCTGAGCTAACGCCTTTTAGAATCTGTAAGAGATTAATACGAGGCACACAACAAAAGAAAATAAAATATACTCGTAAGTATAACACAATTTTTAAGATGCGCATCAAGAAAGTCCGAAGAGTCGCCTTACGCTGCCATCAAAGTTTTTATAAAAGAAAAACACGAAATAAATATTACAGTAATGAAATAAAAATACATAAATCGCGAATAGATGCGCGTCAAGAGATCAAGAAGAAACTCCTTAAGCTGCCATCATTTAGCACGATTATTACACACGACAGAAAGTAAAAATACAAGAGGTCTGACATGGGTTATTAAAGGGAGAGTGAATCCACTTTTTGTTTTCTCACGGTAAAATCTTCTACCCAGACAATTTTAGCTAGAGCTGGATCTGGTTGAGGAACAAATTCATTGAGTTTTTTGATTAGTTCTTCTGGTGTTGTTGCAACGACTATGATTCATTTTGCACGCTCGGAAATAAAGCCCTTTTCAGCAGAGTAGTCGATGAAAGACAGTAAACCATCAAAGAAACCATTGACATTAAGCACACCTATTGGTTTTTGATGAACATTTAGTTGGGCTCTGGTAACCACATGAAAAAGTTCCTCAAGGGTGCCAAAACCACCGGGAAGGGTGATAAAGGCCCCAGAATTATTTATCATGTGAGTTATGCGATCTTGCATATTCACAGATCTAAACTCATCTCCAATAGTTGACCAGGTGATTTTACTTTCAGCCAGAGGTTTTGGGATTATTCCCAACACTCTTACTCCTTCCATATAGGCAGAAGCATCAGCTCGTCCCATTAATCCTAGACTTCCTCCTCCGTAAACTACATGAATGCATTTTTCTCCTAAGGTACGACCCAAGTTGTGGGCTGCTTCAGTAAAGCATGCCTCTTTTCCAGAACTAGCTCCACCAAAAATGCATACCGTGTTAAATTTTTTTGTTGAAGATGATGACTCCATTTTTGAAAAAAAAAAAAATTTAGAGAGAAACAGAGAAAAGTGCAAGTTTGAGGGATGAATGAAAGAAACCAGTAGAAAGTTTATTTATAGAAGAAAAAGAAGGTAAAAATTGTTTAACAAGTTTGTGATTGCGTTTGATTGTGCTTCAACTACTCAATAGAATAATGAAAGCTTTTATCGCGTATCACATTTTTTTATTCAGAAAATCTCACCACACGACAAAAATAAAAGATACTCACGCGTATGTACAGTAGTTGTGATTGTGGCTCACATCTTCCTCTGATTTTACGTTCGAAGCGGCCTAAACGCCTTCTATGAGTCGGGAGAAGCTTCCCATCCAATTTTCTTACAAATTGGCAACCGTGGTCTTTTAACGTCGATTCCCAAGGCGTTGTTCATATTCGGTTTGAATTTATTCCACAAACATTGAATTCGTAATATACAAGTCCACTAGGATGCGTGTCAAGAGAAATTTCGATATTATCTAAATTCTCCTTATTCGGACCATCATTAATGAACTGAATTTTATCTTCTCTGTTTGTAGATGGAATTCCTAAAGATCGACATTTTACATTACAGTTCCATCTAGCACATTTATAGCAAAGCAATAGCATCTTTGCTCGTCGTTTCTTGGCATATGAACTTTTTCCAAGCCACAGTAAAAATCTAGTCGGTGTTTCGTGAATTCACCTTCTATTCTTACTTTGGCTTCGATAATGAATCTTATGCAAAAGGTATGCTTTTATTCGTAAGCAACCTCATCCTTTCAAGCCTTGTCTTGTAAATTTTTAAAATTGCATTTTTGCTTAGAAAGGGAAATCTTTTTTCGATTTTATACAATGTTTCTTCCATAAAAAAATAAAAATAAAATGACAATGAAAATAATTGAAGAAAATATCTACAAATATCAGTTTTTGTGGGAAACTGAAAAATCCGACTTTAATAGTCACGGAGTACCGTTATCCGCCACTTGACCGGACAAACACAATTGAGTACTAAGTTACAACGTCGAGAAATTTGTACCTATAAAAATAGTTTACAATGTAAGATTTCAAATATAACTTATACTTCCCCGGAAACGGCGCCAAAAACTTGACACGCTTTTAGTGTAACTATCGCAAGTGCACGATATCGTATCAAGTAGTAAAGTGGACTTTTTGAGTCCGGTTTATCGATCCCACAAGGAAGTTTGGTTATAATTTGAATTATACACTATTAGTCTATTTTTATAGATACTATGATAAGTGAAACACACAATTAAAAAGTTTGGTTTAATAATTGCAAAGAAAATGCAATATTAGTTTTAATATTTTAAGGATATAAAAATATTGTAATAATAATAGATTGATTAAATGATAAAATGAAATAGTTGGGATTACAAACTTAGTTCGTCATTAGTTATAAAAGATGTATTGGAGATCATAAAATGAATTTACTTATTATGTTGTGTAGATTCGATTTTCCTTAAAAAGACGGTTTCTCTTTCGAACTATAAAACGCCCCTTACATATTGAATCAATCCACTATATTTCTATGTTGATTGGCTTCAATACATAGCATTAGGATTTATGAAAATAACTCAAAGAATCATCTAAGGACTAGAGGTATATTTCTATCCCCTAGAACAACTTAGAGTGAAGATCATTTGATCTAATCAAACATATTTTCTTTCGAAACATATGAAGACCATAAATATCGTCATTTATTGGACAAATAAATAAAGATTGTTAAAACAATGAAAATCACACACAATAATAAGTAATTCACAATATATCTTTATACAAACATAAATAACATGACTAACCTTGTTTATAATCCCAACTAAAAATTACTTAGCCCATGAAGGGTTTATTACACATATTACAAGCTTGTGTGGTCATTATTAGTTGAATCAAGAGAAAGAATTGATCCTAACTCCCTTAGTAGATAAAGGAGATAGAAACAATAAACTCTATGAACAAATATGTTATACCACACTTACAAGGATCACTCAAGAACACAAGTGTGTTCTTCACACAAAAAGAAAAGTTTACAAAAAAAAATAGAAAATTATAAGATGAATGATGAATGATGAAGGATCTAAGGGGTCTATTTATACACCTAAAGTCATCTAATAGCTCCAAAACTCCAGCATTATTACATAAGATCGGATCAATGCCAGCCATCCCCTCAATAATACACAAAAAGTATAAAAAATTAGACAAATCATAGTAATCTATCAAGAGTTACGGCCGTAACATTCAGGAATTACGGACGTAACAAGGGTGACTTACGGCCGTAACCCCTGAATGTTACGGCCGTAACGTGGCTTCGTAAATTTGCTCATTTGAAGCTTGGATAGTTACGTTTTCAGCCCAGAATTTCTCAGACTTTGCGTTTTTGCCCCAGATCTTCTTCGGATGATAACTTTTGATATATAACTCTGATTTTGAATCAGGAAGATCACTGAATTCGTCTCGGAAAGCCCTACAACATGAATATATCAAAATTCAATAAAGAGAATATTTATTAAACATGTTGTTTCTTGAGTAATTCAGTTATTTAATCCGATCATCATCCGATAAAAATAAAATTATTAAAACTAATAAATTAAAAAGCAAAAAACGAGTAGACTAGCTCAATTATGGGTGAATTTTATCGATACAAACCATGGATAAGTGTACAAAACTGACACTTATCACGTGCGCGATGACGTTTTGTTGATTTTTATGTCCGTCGAGGACACGTGATGTTGGGCTCTGGCCCTGTGAATTGTTGTCGGTTTTCTATTTGCGAAAACAAAACCTTTGGGCTGTGACCCTATAGATTTTTGGAAAGATATCGATTTGATAATCCTAATTTGATTTTTATTAAAACTCCCGAGGGTATTTTAAACCATCTTGCAAACCATTCTCGTTATTTGTGATCTTTCGGATTTGGAAAGTTTTACTCAAAATCTTGCCTCGGGAAGTACTTTTAGTTACTTTTGGATTTTTTGAGGATTCCTGGTTATTGTTATTCGTGGAATGTGAATTGTATGCCTCGTATTTTTGCACTTGTATTTGCACTAGCAAAACAGTGGAGTTTTGCTAACCCCCGAGTATTCGGGGGGTGGATGTCTATTTTTGCATTCAGGTTTTGGAGCATAACACAGGGTCGGCACGAAGGATGATGGAAGATGAACGATACTAATCACACGAGGATCCGTTGATGTCGTATTGGTCTAGTTGTATTTTCTTTTCCGCTGCAGTACCTTTTCCCCGTTGTACGAGAGTTTATTGTATTTTGACCCCTGCGTGGGTATGTGTTTGTAATTGAGTTGTATATTTTTATTGAAAGACCAAATTGGTCTCTTGAGTCACTTTAGCCTTAAAGGCATTGTCGATATGTTTAATGATGTTACTAGTCTGGTAGATCCTTGAGGAAAGGTTCTACGGCGTGTAATATCCCTGAGTGGATTGGGGGTATTACATAAATGGTACCGGAGCTTAGGTTGTGGAAACCTAGGCTGTCGGGTCAGTGGTGTCAATTGAGTTTAGTCTCGTCGGATTTTGTCTGACTGAGTCGTGTCGCGACGCGTCGTCTGAGTTTGTTGGTCGTGATTAGTATCGTGGGGCGATCATCATCTTCGTGCGACCTGTGACTGTAAGTCTCCTTTGTGTTGTGCCTCGTGTGACACGAGCTATTTATATGATTATTTGTTAATTGATGGAATCCTTTTATGGATTTTTGTTTCTTGATATGTGGTTATTTGACTCTCATATTTCGTTCATGTGAGGAGTAGTGTTGCTGGATTGTGCATGTTGGACTGTATTTCTTTTATCCGCTGCGTGAGTTCTTTTGTAATGGCTTCCGGTATTTTACCGACTGAGTTTTATTTCGAAAACCGATTCCCTTAACTGAGTTTGTGGCATTATGGCCTTGATCGTTTTGGCGAAATTCTTATGACGGTAATTAGTACTTTGTAAATGACTTTTGTAAGCTTTTGAAATATTACCGTCATCAGCCTTTTTGACGTTTTTGTAAATGGTTTTTAGCCTGGTGAGTTCTGGCGTGGGGCCCACGGCGTTATAATGTTCCGTGTAATTACCTGAAATTTTTGGGCATTCTAGCCCATTGGATTATTTTTGAAAACCTTGAGTATCTTAGAAAATAAATTTCGAGACGTACTTTTAAAACGAATTATTTTCTCGCGGTACATCCAAGGTGCCACAATATGTTTCCAAATTCTTCTATCTCGAGGACCAAAATGTTTTGAGATATTTTCAATGTTTTAGAAACACTTTTACTTAGACCCGAGGGTCGAATATTTCTGAAAGTTTTTCACTAAGAGAAAGTGTCCTCATTTTTATCAAATGCGAAATAGTTTTCAAAAGTCTCGATAACGATGTTTTACGTTTGTACTTTTTTTTAAGGTGATACTCAAGATCAACCGGTGTTCTTCTAAATTATTTTCAAAATGAGGTTTTCGTTTTTAAAACCTATCCATTCCCATTTGAGGGCTGGGTATGTATGTGTGATGTTCGCGTTGTCATTTTGATGTTTGCTCCTGAGTATGATCGAATTGGTGGTGTGAGCGTTGAGTCGTTTTCCACACATTTGTTGTGTTAGCCCCCTATGAGAGGCGGGATGTTGGTGTTGAATATTGTCGCCCCGTAGTGATTTCTGAGTTATCGTGCGAACTGTTAGAGCTTGTTTGGTACGACCGTGTGCATCGGTGATTATTCCATTATGTGTCGGTTGTTTAATGTCTTATTACCTTGCTCCCATTTTTGTGAATTTCGTGGACAAGGTCGGAGGTAATACTCGTACTATTTTGACCTCGGTATTTTCTCTTTCTCCATTCTATCGACTCGCTCGTGTTCGTTGATACTTTCTGAACTTGTTCTGTATTTCGGTTTCATCGTCCGAACGAGCTGTGATCTTGTTGTGGGTCGATCTAGTTATCACTGTGACTTTTTCGAGTTCGGTTCGATTCTTGTGAACCTTTTTTGGAAGTAACATCTTTTGGTTCTACTAGTTCTTTTATTCGAAGTGGATCGAATTTGGAACTCCTGTGTTTTCGACTCTGTCGACTCGTTTATGTTCGTTGACATTTTCTGAGCTTGTCCTGCCCCTTGCTTTTGTTGATCGAACGAGTGTGGTATCGTTTTGGAATAACTCGTTTGTCGTTGTGACTTTTCAATCGCTATTCCCTTTCCTGTGGATCTTATATGAATGCACATCCGTTGTTTTCACCGGATCGTATATTGTCTCGAGTCGAGATGTGAACCTTGAAGTTATTGTTTGAATTTTATTGTTCTTCGTGATTCGAACATGAGTGTTCGATTTTTGTTGTCTCGATCATTCTGATTCGATCGTTTGTTTGTTTGGTTTTTGTTCTCGTTTCGTGATTGTTGAGCTTTCAGGCTCCTTCGTAATTCCCTTAAGTTCGGGAAATTAGTCTCGTTTTCGATCTTCCAACCCTTGGGCGGTGGAATTCCGTATTTGTTCAGCGATTGGCTCGCGTTTTGATTGATGTACCGTTGGGTCGGTCAATCATATTGATTTTCGTTCGTTGTATTTTGTGATTGTTCGGATAATTGACTTGACTATATTATCCATTTGATGACGCTTGTCATTTGTTGGTTTTATTATATCCCTAACGGTGACGTTGTGTTAGTCGCCGTGGGCGCGAGTTTTCGATTTTTGTGTATCTCATCGAATTTTCCTGGCAGGGGATATTGCTTCTCCCTACTTGTTTTAAGTTTCGGGACGAAACTTCTTTTAAGGAGGGTAGAATGTAATATCCGCAATTTTCGATTTTCGGTAAATTTCTTTTTTCGGACGGAGTCCGTTTTGACGACTCGCTCATGACCGTTTCGTCATTTCGGGAATGATTAATTCTGCACTTTTTGTCAGCCGACTTCGTTTCGGTATCGTTTTGTTGAGTTCCGAGCTTTTTAGCGACTTTTCCGCACTTGAGTTCGATTCTTGCGAATCTCGTCCGAAACTGTTGTTTCGAGTTTCTTGTAAGTTCATTTAATGTTATTATTCATGTTGCGAGCTTTGGTTTGGTGTTTCGATCGCGTATCGTGATTTTCGGACGTTTTGGGCCATTTTCGTAATTTCCCAAAGTTTTGGGTAATTACTTCCGTTGTCGAATTCCGAGCCTTCGGGTGGTCGGAATTGTGTGTTCTCTTAGCTCTTAGATTCGTCTTTACGAGTACGTCGTAACCGTATCATCGATTCATATTCAGGTTCGGGTTTCGGGGTCGTTCGGGCCGTCGGAGTTGGCCCCGACCGAGTCATGGCCGGGCAATCTGGGCCCAGGGCGGCACTGGCCAAGTCACGGCCGGTAGTGCTCGGCAGCTTCTGGCCGAGTCACGGCCAGTAGTGCTCGGCAGATTCTGGCCGAGCAGGCCGTACCGTGGGCCGCGACACATGCTGGCAGGGCCGCGGCACACTCTGTGGCATTTTTCGGCCAAACCGACTGTACCGGGTGCCGCGGCACACGCCGGCCGGGCCGCGGCACACGCCGGCCGGGCCGCGGCACACTGTCGACAACTGGGAGCCATTTTGGGTCTGTGCCGCGGCACACTGTGCAGCCTATTTATGGCCCTGCAGACGGGTTTTTGGCCATTTTTCTCCTCCTTCTCCTTCTCTTCCGCGGCTGAGGGTATGCTCATCATGGAGCCATGTTGTTTGACAACAAATCCTCGAAGTTATTGAGGTTATATCATCAATCAATCATCCGTTATCATCCTTTGATCTAGCGAATCAAGGTAATCTTTCCTAGAACCCTAGTTTCTTGAATTTTGGGGTTTTTGCGTTTTTGTCCGATTCGTTCCGTATTATTGATTAATTCATGATGGGTATGATTAATATTGGTAGTATTCTTATGTTTAACATCATTTAATCCATTGTTCTTCGTCGAATCGAAGTATATTTCTTGATTTCCTTCAAATCGACTTTTTGGGGGATTTGTCCTCGATCTCGTTTTTCATCCGTTTTTGATGGATCGATTATGGTTAAATGATGTTGTTAAACATATTCTATGGATTGTATATCCATATTTCAACTTGGAATTCCATTTTCGTGTTTTGTCGGGACGAATCGTGTTCTTGACCGGTTTGGGGAAAACGCTTGAACATCCGTCGTTCGTTCTTTGAATTCAGCGGCTTTGGGTCGTACTTTGGGATTCATTTTTGTTGTTTTTGTCTTCGTTCGTAGTTCATTGTTGAGAGTTGGCGTTCGGTGGAGTCGGTGGGTTCGTAGTCGGTTCGTGCCAACCTACTCCGGTCGATTCTCCGCGTTGTGGTTGTTCAAGGCAATTACCTTGCCCATACTATTCTTATTTTTTGGATATGATCATTGGTGATCGTCTAAATGTGTTGGTTTGGTCATTTGAAAATTACTTTCAAAATATTCGGTTTAGCCTTGTTAAAGGCTCGCTTTCAAAACGCGTGTGTTTTGTGAATGGTGTGATTTGTGAATAACTTTGTGAACTCTATGGATATGTTTGGTGTTGATGTTGCACTTGGTATTGCGTGTGGCGTATATTCTTTCATTTCGGTGCGTTGTGGTTGGACGTGGTGTTTTGCTAAGTGTTTGATGCTTCTTGGCGAATTGTTTGAATATCCTTGATGTGATATGTTATTTGTGCGAATGTGTGGATATGGTTGAAGGTCTACGGTGACACATGGCACGTGATCATGTGGTCAGGATGCAACAAGTGATTGATCCAACTGTGAGAGCCTGAGATAATCTACGGTGGCACATGGCATGCGATCATGTGGCCAGGATGCAACAAGCGATTGATCCAACCGTGAGATGTGTGTGATTTGTTTAGCTAGCCAGCTCCGGAGGGTCCTTCGAGGCCTCGAGTGGGATTTGTGGCTTCGTCCCGGTCCTAGGCGATGCGCGTGCGCGATTACGTTTTGTTGATTTTTATGTCCGTCGAGGACACGTGATGTTGGGCTCTGGCCCTGTGAATTGTTGTCGGTTTTCTATTTGCGAAAAAAAAACCTTTGGGCTGTGACCCTGTAGATTTTTGGAAAGATATGGATTTGATAATCCTAATTTGATTTCTATTAAAACTCCCGATGGTATTTTAAACCAACTTGCAAACCATTCTCGTTATTTGTGATCTTTCGGATTTGGAAAGTTTTACTCAAAATCTTGCCTCGGGAAGTACTTTTAGTTACTTTTATATTTTTTGAGGATTCCTGGTTATTGTTATTCGTGGAATGTGAATTGTATGGCTCGTATTTTTGCACTTGTATTTGCACTAGCAAAACAGTGGAGTTTTGCTAACCCCCGAGTATTCGGGGGGTGGATGTCTATTTTTGCATTCAGGTTTTGGAGCATAACACAGGGTCGGCACGAAGGATGATGAAAGATGAACGATACTAATCACACGAGGATCCGTTGATGTCGTATTGGTCTAGTTGTATTTTCTTTTCCGCTGCAGTACCTTTTCCCCGTTGTACGGGAGTTTATTGTATTTTGACCCCTGCGTGGGTATGTGTTTGTAATTGAGTTGTATATTTTTATTGAAAGACCAAATCGGTCTACTGAGTCACTTTAGCCTTAAAGGCATTGTCGATATGTTTAATGATGTTACTAGCCTGGTAGATCCTTGAGGAAAGGTTCTACGGCGTGTAATATCCCTGAGCGGATTGGGGGTATTACAGCAACTTCCGAATCTACATGACCGGGTGTGGGGCATCAGACGCGACCAGGTGCCGAATGTTCCCATTAACACTAGGCGACCTTGCCCATAGATGGTACGTCTCATTGCCACCGCGATCCATCAGATCCTTCGATCAACTGGCGAACGACTTCACAACGTACTTTGCCGCTAAGGTCGCTCGACCAGAAGGACCCCACCGCATGATGAAAATCAGGCAAGGGGAAGAAGAGACCGACGTAGACTACATCGACCGGGTAGATGAGATTATCCTCAGCGGCGAGTCCGTAAGCGACGAGATCGCCCTATACTCGGTCCTAGGGGGATTTCATGGTCTTTCGCCCATGTTCAGGCACCTAACGAAGGACATCCCCCCGACCTACGCAATCTTCTGCGCCAAGGCCGCAAATTTTTTGGCCAGGCGAAGGTTGCTCGCCTTTCGCCAAGACGAGGGGGCAGAAACAGCGATCGCCAATTCTAACAAGGCAGTCGCCGAGCCGCCCGGGGATTTCAGGACCTTCGAGGATGTGGAAACCATCTCTACCATAACCTCAGTCTATCTCTGGCTCAAATTTTCTACGCCATCCAGGGGCGCGAACGGCTAAGCAAGCCGAAGGCAGTAAGGGACCACGGTCATCTGGACTGCAACAAGTTATGTGCTTACCACAGGAGTCCCGGCCACAGCATCGATCAATGTCGTGACCTCCTCAGACAACTCTGGAGATTGTTCGAGGAGGTCAAGCTGGACAGTCTAGTTACTTAGTCGAAGCCCCCGTGCCGAAAGAATCAAATGACGCGATCGGCGTCAGAATGACGATCACCAGTCTTCCAACCCAATTGCCATTATCAAGCAACATCTCCAAAACTGGAGGACTCTCTCACCATCTAAAGTTCATCATCCACATGATGGACCTAGGCATGAGATCGCCTCCCCCGCACAACGTATACCATCGAGGATCGCCATCTAACTTGACGATCCGAGGTAGAAGAGTGCAGCCATGGTCCTGGATGTCGATGGAACCGACAACTTCGGCCATGCAAGGTTCCCTTGGGCTGCGATCGCTCGCCCTTCATTTAAATACAAGGCGGGCGTTGCCGAGGGACCCTCCAAACAAATCAGTGGACATGCTTGCCCGACCTCAAAGGTTCATCATCTAACTTGGTGGACCCAGACAATGCGACGCGTCCCTACCCCCGTCACAATGTATACCGTCGAGGATTATCATCTAACATGACGATCCAAGGTAGAAAAGTGCTAACAAGCCACGAACGTGGAGTCGATTAATCCGACGACGCCCCACGCAAGGATTCCTCCAGACCAAGACCGCACACCCTTCGTTTAAATACGAGGCGGGCGCAGCCTAGCGGAGGACCCCCACAATAAAATGAGTCATGAGACAAACCTACAGTTGGAATGTCGCTCGCGCACAAGACACGGTCATGGAGGTCGGTCCATCAAACTCCGTGACTGTGCATGGTTCCTAAAGGTCGAAACAATCGGCCATCCACGAGGGATCTGCAAAATTAAAAATTACAGGTACAAGACCGAAGATAGCTCGCCAAACGATCAGTTCGCCCAAAGTCCAAGACTAAAGTCCGCACAACGGATCGCCCGTCTTTATCCTCAACGATCGCCAGTAAGAACCACCTCACCCCATGTCTTCAACATCAGAGCAAGCTGGGGGGCAATTGTTGTGTCGAGATTTATACACCTCAACAGGCGATCGGCACAAACACCGGGTGACCGAGCCAGAGTCAAATAGACCAAGGCAGAGTTGTCGATCATCTCTTGGCACCTGGCAATCGACTCTGATGCCCGATCATGGACGATCGCCTCATGCCACGCGAAGCCATCATCCGTCTAGTCGGCGAAGGCCGAAGCTCGGAACAAAGACCCATGTGCAGATCCGGAAAAGGCGCCGCAAAACATGGATAGTTGACCGCAGCCTGTCACCAATCTCACCTACCGACAGACCTGCCGAAAGGTGCAAAATGGGACGGCCCGAGACAGCAACTCAGAACGCGTGCAGACTTCTCATTGGCCCGCACAGTTGTCTGCCAGCCCATGTCGCGGACTTTAAGGCAATCAGCCCATGTGCTAAAAGACGATCGCCCCTTTATTATATTACAATAAAGGCGATCGCCCGTCAGGATCAGAGGCATCCCATCTCCTATAAATAGAAGACATCCTGCACTTGGAAAACTCTCGGCTTTCTCGCTGCACTCTCGAACATTTGGCTTTCTCTCTCTTGACAACGGCATACACTTCAGACATCTTCTTACCTCTCACTCTCGAAACCTCTTAACTCATAAGACGGTCGGCAAAAACGAGAGCAAGAACTCCCTGCAGTTCAAGAACTCGGCACTCAACAACTAGATAACTAGGATCTTTTATACTCATTGTAATTGCATTCTTACATTAATATTTGTACTTAAACGTATTCGTATTAATAACATCTTGCGAGAGCATTCAAGCCCGGGCCTAACAAACCCGGCAAATCTTGTGTTATTTACACCCCTACGGACGTGCTCTCGCAACCTTGTTTGCTGCCCATCCATTCCAACAATATCTATCTCCGGATAATATTTTGGGCAACAACAATGGTAAACTTCAACAAGATCAATAACTGATCGATAACCGAGAATACCCACGGTACGATAAACTCCAATAAGATCAATAAAGGATCAACAACCGAGAATACCGATGACACGGTAAACCCCAACGAGATCAATAAAGGATCAAAGGGGACAGACACACGAGAGAATAAAATCGTCAACCATATACAAATCGTATATATATGGGATTTCAAAGACAACCCGACTATCGAACAGACCCAATTATACATAGACTGTGAACGACCAATCAATAAGACTCAAATGGACGTCATGATAAGCCCGATCCGGACATGTGTCCGTGTACAAGCCAACCACGGGTATTGATCAGATACACGTCTGGTCTCGTACCTAATCAGCCTCACGAAGTATATCTCGTGCGCACGGTTCAATATGAGGTCGAAACCAACATATGCTACACGTGCCCGCCCTGAAAATCCTACACATAAACGATCAGAACGCATCTGACTCCAGGTATGTCACGATACAACATGACAACGAATCTCGAAGAAACGCATATCCAACAAGAATCAGAAGACTTTCCAAAAGAGCAACAATAACTCGATCATGAAAGACTGACACGACCACAACGTCGTATTCCGTCAGACAACAGTTCACAGCATGCTCATCAAAGCATATAATAATAGCACATAAACTCCCAAGGCAGCAACCAAGGGTCACGGAGGCATCTACTCAGGAATACTACGGACAATATCACACAAACTCCCAAGGCAGCAACCAAGGGTCACAGAAGCATCTACTCAGGAATACTTCGGACATAGGTGCCATTTAGGTCTTATCCCCCAACACATTTCCATACGGGTACCATACAGGTTTTATCCCCAACACGTCGGCCCCACAGATTACAACTCAAAGAAAGAGCACATCACAAAAGATAACAAACAATGGTGCACACTCACCACATGAAATATCAACACACACATGCAATAATACAACAGGATGATTATCATAATCTAACAATATTAATTTACCTCAAGCTGGAGACGCTAACCTTTCCACGACCAACACCCCTGAACGAATATGCAGTTATCCGAATGATCCAAAATGATGTACAGTCCATAACTAATACCAACCACCACCTCGAGTTCAATGTCGGCATGATAACTTGTAACACCCCCAAGTTATTCAGGGTATATTACAGCGTCGTGAGCCCCGCCTTGGGACCCACAAGGCTAAACATACGCGGAACTATAAAACTTGACCGAGATGGTCTACATACAATGGAAAGAAAGACGATACAAATGGTATTCAAAACCATAACCAATGAAACCATATACATCACTGCACAAATCAATACCTCGGCAACACAGGCCGGAACATCAAGGAAACTCAAATACAATACTTGAGTATTTAAAATCCATTCCAGTACAACAACACTGAATGGAGGAATCCAAAAAGATAACCGGAGACAAGACACAGTATCACACTTGCCCATCATCTTCATGCCGACCCGATATCCGTCTGTCCGCTCTCTTGGAACCTGAAATACATAAAAAGTATTTCCCCCATAAAGGGGTTAGCCGTCGAATAGCTAGTGCAAGTATATCAAATATGAAACACAATACTCCTCGACAATAAGGTAAATGTATTCGTCAATTCATCAATTCAAGACTAGTATTCCGGAATAACTAAATCTCATAGCGTCACATCAAGACGTATATGAATGCCGTAGAAACGGTTCGTTCATATCATCCGTCAATACATGTATGAATGCCGTAGAAACGGTTCGTTCATAACATGCCATCAATACATATATGAATGCCGTAGAAACGGTTCTTTCATATCATGCCATCAATATATCTATGAATGCCGTAGAAACGGTTCGTTCATATCATGCCATCAATATATCTATGAATGCCGTAGAAACGGTTCGTTCATATCATACCATCAATATTTCTTACTTTCAAAGTCGAGAACGTACAATCATAAATATATATACTTGCCTTGAATAATCGACGACGCAACGAACGGAATGGAAAGTCACCGACGAATGATAGGAACCATCGAAACCGAACCTAACGATTCGAAGAATACAATCACAACAGATTCTAAACGAATACGGAATTGGAATACGCCCGGAAACCCGCCTACGATTCATGTATATTCGTATAAAAACGACAACGAGGGCGGACCACAACCAAACCCTCTCAATTTCGTAAAAATCACGAAATATACAATGAATCCGTAGGGAAACTAAGAGTACCAACAAGATTAATCATATTCATCATGAATTAATCAACAAAACGGAATGAATCTGACAAAAACGCGAAAACCCCCAAATCTCCCCAAAAGTAGGGTTCTAAAGATCTAACCTTGATTATTGGATCGAAGGATGTTTTAGGATGATAGATCAATTATATGAACTCAGGAACTTCATTGTTTTGTTGTTTAACAACATGGCTTCATCTTCTCCGAAGCTCCACTTGCATCAAGAGAAAGGAAATGAAAATGAGTGAGAAAGTGGTCATTACTGTCATTTTATATCTGTCTGGAACTAGCGTGCGCTAGCCTTCCCGGACTAAGCGTGCGCTATCGGCCCGATGTCGACCCGACTCTCGGCCATGGCCCGCATGACCCGGCACCACCGACCAATTACGCCGACCATGACTCGTCGCCCGACTCCGCTAGCGTGCGCTATGGCCGGAAGCTGCGCGCGCTAGCCGACTGTCGATAGCCTGCGGACTAGCAATCTCATCCCGTGCGTCGCTAGTCGGACGACGGCCATACGCTACCCCTGCCGGTCGGCGTGCAGCCGGCAGATGGCGTGCGCTACTGCCGATCCTACCGAGTCCGAACCTCGAATCCCTGCGCCCGGGCCGATAGCGTGCGGCTGGTGACTCGGCACGTGCGCTACACTGCGAGCTAGCGCGCGGCGTCTCGGCCGTACCTGCGCTACGCCGGTTCTGCTTGTGCACCTTTCGGTCGATGCTAGCCATCGTCCGGCGAGAACTGCGGCCGTCGTCGATCCATGTCGTTCGGCGGTGCGGACCACCAGGGCTCGACGACTCGATTTCCGAAAACGTACGGAACGAACACGACGAAAAGTTCGCGGACAACATCAACGACCCGAAATGAAAGCGTAATGTAATAATTAATCATACGCGACCGAGAAAAGAGTCGAGACAACGAATACAGATAGAATGCCCATAACTTTGGGTAAATTACAAAATGGCCCAAAACGCCCGAAAATCACGATACGCAATCGAATAACCAAATCGAAGTTCATAACACTTCTACCAAAGTTAAACGGACTTACGGGAAACTCGAAACAGCAGTTTAGAACGAGATTCACAAGAATCGAACTCAAGTGCGGAAAAGTCGCTGAAAAGCACGGAACTCAACATAACGACACCGAAACGAACTCGGATGTCATAAAGTGTAGAATTAATCATTCTCAGGGTGACGAAACGGTCCCAAGAGAGTTGTCAGAATGGACTTCCGCCGAAAATATAAAGTTACTGGAAATCAAAATTACGGGTATTACATTCTACCCTCCTTAAAAGAAGTTTCGTCCCGAAACTTAAAACAAGTAGGGAGAAGAAATATCCCGTTAGGAAAAACTCAACGAGATACACAAGAACCGAAACTTACGCCCAAACGGCGAATCATCAATATAGAACACAACAATACATCGCAATGGCCTGAAAACCCCTCAGCCGAAGCTGTGTATCACGATGGCCTGAAAGCCAAATAGCCCAAAGCTGTAAATCATCACAATACAGATTCTCAAAGAAGAAACCCTGACTGTCGGACATACCCCTCGGCGTATGCACAACCCGAAATAAATCGTCGGACATATCCAATACGACATGGACTACGAACGACCAAACAATAAGGCTCAAGAGGGACATCACAGTACGCCCGATCCGGAAATGTGTCCGTGCACATGTCCACCCCCGTATACGGAATCCAGAATATACGTGTGACAATGTACCTAATTAGCCTCAAGAACTACATCTCGTGTGCACGGTCCAATGCGGAAACATCCACGCATGACCATCGAGTGTCTGGCTAAAAATCCTACACATAACCAATCGGCACGCAGACATGATTCCAGATATGCCATGATACAACATGACAACGAAACTCAAAGGATAAAATACCCATTACGGATCATACGATTCACCAAGTGAACGATGACACACGAATAATGAAAGATCGACACGACCAACGATATTCAAAACAACCATCCTGGAATAAGAATTCTCTAAGGACCGATTAACACGGCAATAACCACAACACCACAATTCGGGAAATCCTCCACCCTCAACGATCACAAAATTATCGAGTTCACCAGAATAATAGTGTGCTGCCCTGAGTTGGACAACACGACAATAATAACTCACAGATGGGCACTATCCTCGGCGATCCCCATTCAATATCTCGATTGTCTTCGAACGACCAATCGATAACGACTCAACGGATGGGAACTATCTTCGACAGTCCCAATTCAATACTTCGGTTACCTTAGAACGGCAACTCGATAACAATGGTACAACGGATATCTCGGCACATTAAATCAGTTACCGATAATGAAGATGAAATTCGAATACATCAATGCCTTCAATCGGCCGTTTACGAACAACAATAACATTTGGCATAATTTGTCGACGGGTGTCGAATCAAACAATCCCCTGATATCAATACAATCATAAGGAGGCCAAGTCTCGAAATGATACACACATACGTACACCTACACGATAACATTAGTCTCATTGATTAGTACGAGTATAAAACTTGCCTCGATATCCATACAACGAACTTTTACCAATTCAGTTGATTTCGTCTTACGAATTCCTCAGTCTCGACCAAGTTAATCTACGAACCCTTCAACCTTAACCGCAACACAACAGTCATAATTCACGATCAAACATCATATCTTATTGTAAAACGAAGGATTAATAATCAACAGGTTCGATGACGACCAATATCAATACCATCAAACCACAAACTCAATCGTTTCACCATATCTCGACTAATCACAGTCTGAACAATCCAACTCAAACACTTACAAATCCTGTCCACAATACGAGTCGAAATATGATGATCATATCAGCAACCAATTAGGACCAATAATAAGGGTCTAAATGTTCCAAACTCAATTCTTAAATACGAATTGATAAGGTTCCCTTCTCGTAAATCCATCGTTAAAATTTACTTATGACCGCAATCAATTCGAAATATCCGACTGGTTCAAAACAATAGATAATCCTATTAAAAAGGTTATCAAATAGTCCAATCATTCGACTTGAACATTTGCTCCATACGTATGGGCTTCCAAATTCAGAGATGAATAATAGTCTCATCAAACTCATAATCACATTCGTATTCCTATACGAATATTATTTCAAACACATAGTCTAGCTCTAGATATGAATATTCCATATTCATTTTCAAAACATCAACACTTCTTAAAAAAAAAATTTCATCACCTCGTCTAATTCAAGAGTTCTACAAGAACACGAAATATCCGAAATCCCGTTCAGAACAACATATCTGAGGTATATATCTCCATGTTACCATTTTCTTCATCATGCCATTCATACAACCTTAAGAATCGCAACAATACCGTTATCATCATATGAAGAAGATCTCAATAATCATATCAACATCCGAAATCTCTTATTACAATTCCAATAAATCTCGTATAACATTATCACATGATACCATAATTGTAACACCCCAGATCCTCCTGGGAATATTACACGCCGTAAACCCTTCTCACAAGGATTTACCAGGCTAAGCACAATTTTCCACGTCATTTCAAAAATGCCAAAAAGACCGATGACGGTAATATTTTTCAAATACTAAAAAAAAAGAAAATCTTTTTCCAAATACCGTCAAAACGATCAAGGCCAAAATGCCAAAAACTCAGTTTAGGGAATCGGTTTTACAAAATAAAATTCAGTTGGCAAAATACCAAAAGCCATTTCAAAATACTCACGCAGCGAATAAAAGTACAGTCCAATTTATGCATTTACATCGAAATAAAACGAACATCAAAATACACGATTCCCAACATATAGTAATCCTTAAAAAATACGAACCACTATCAAAGGGATACGAGGATTACCTTGTATGGACGAATCACGAAGAAGAATAAATGATCTCCATTCCAAGAGTCATCAAAAACATCAAGAACAATACTTAAATCCGAGCTCTCCATCTTAATCTTGTTTAAGAGAATCGTCTCTCCATGTTTAGGAACTTCAAGTACTTCCCAAGGTTCTCTCTATTGACTGAAGGAAGGAGAATGGACAAAATACCTCTCAGCACTCGTCTATCCTTTCTATAAAACACATCACTAGCGCGCGCTAGACCATATATTTAGCGTGCGCTACAGGACTAGCGTGCACTATCCTTCCTTGATAGTGTGCGCTATCGGGCAGTCCAGAAGCTACTACATTGCTTCGAAATTCATCTAACGTACGTAATGCCCATGCATTAGCGTACGCTAACAGGCGTTGACTTGTTACAGTGAAATGCTCAGTAGCGTGCGCTATTCTTCGACCTTAACGCGCGCTAATCGTCGTTGACTAGCTACAGTATTGTGCCCCCACATGCCGAAAGCATCCGCGATTACCGGGATTTTTTTGATCGATATGGAATTAGCGTGCGCTAATTATACTGTTTTAGCGTGCGCTAGCTCTACACGACAAGCACTCGTTGACCTTATCTGGACATGCGTCGAACATGGCCGGGTCCACCCGCCGAAAGCTAAGATTCCATTATTGGCGATCTGGTGTTAGCGTGCGCTAACCAACATGCGTTAGCGTGCGCTAACTGAATATAAAAATCAACCTGGGCCTACCTGTCGGCCACCTTCCTAAACTAACCCAGCAAGTCGTTACGTACGTTAGGGGTCCTCCTTAGCGTACGTAACCGAATCTCTTAGCGTGCGCTAAGTATGCACCGTAGCGTATGCTAAGTATATATCTTAGCGCGCGCTAGGCATACCTTGTAGCGTGCGCTAACGTAGCTGTACTTAGCCATTTTCCGCTATTCTCTACCAACATCTCGACATACCAAACGATCATACGGCACAATGAATACATATACGCATTCAGCAACATTGTCATACGCTCACATCATCCTCAAGCACAATTATCCAACATATAAATCCAAAATCACCAAGATAACCAAGAATTATCGAATAATCCAAACAACATACTTACAGTGCAGAAGTCGATGATCTCCCGTGGTACTAGCATGCGACTCCCAAACAAAGTCTGAACACAAAACCGATACACGCTAATATCGAAATTAGCAATTTGACAAAATCTCAAGGAAGGGTTCACGTCCGTAACCACAGTCACGACTTCTCCTTACATCCAACATTCTAAAGGGCACACACGTGCGGAAGTATAATCCAAATCGCACCTTCTCGAAGTGACCAATTCCAAAGAATACCAAGCTAAAAACGAAACGGTCAAGAAAATACAAGAAGAGTGAGAGGACTTACAAGTACCGGTCGTACTGTGATGATGGCAGAGTAGTGATACTGTGGCCAAATGACGACTCAATCGACCCAAAAGACCGACAGCCTAGGTATCCATAAACCTAAGCTCTGATACCATATTCTGTAACGCCCCCAAGTTATTCAGGGTATATTACAGCGCCGTGAGCCCCACCATGGGACCCACAAGGCTAAACATACGCGGAACTATAAAACTTGACCGAAAAGGTCTACATACAATGGAAAGAAAGACGATACAAATGGTATTCAAAACCATAACCAATGAAACCATATACATCACTGCACAAATCAATACCTCGGCAACACAGGCCGGAACATCAAGGAAACTCAAATACAATACTCGAGTATTTAAAATCCATTCCAGTACAACAACACTGAATGGAGGAATCCAAAAAGATAACCGGAGACAAGACACAGTATCACACTTGCCCATCATCTTCATGCCGACCCGATATCCGCCTGTCCGGTCTCTTGGAACCTGAAATACATAAAAAGTATTTCCCCCATAAAGGGGTTAGCCGTCGAATAGCTAGTGCAAGTATATCAGATATGAAACACAATACTCCTCAACAATAAGGTAAATGTATTCGTCAATTCATCAATTCAAGACTAGTATTCCGGAATAACTAAATCTCATAGCGTCACATCAAGACGTATATGAATGCCGTAGAAACAGTTCGTTCATATCATCCGTCAATACATGTATGAATGCCGTAGAAACGGTTCGTTCATAACATGCCATCAATACATATATGAATGCCGTAGAAACGGTTCGTTCATATCATGCCATCAATATATCTATGAATGGCGTAGAAACGGTTCGTTCATATCATGCCATCAATATATCTATGAATGCCGTAGAAACGGTTCGTTCATATCATACCATCAATATTTCTTACTTTCAAAGTCGAGAACGTACAATCATATATATATACTTGCCTTGAATAATCGACGACGCAACAAACGGAATGGAAAGTCACCGACGAATGCTAGGAACCATCGAAACCGAACCTAATGATTCGAAGAATACAATCACAACAGATTCTAAACGAATACGGAATTGGAATACGCCCGAAAACCCGCCTACGATTCATGTATATTCGTATAAAAACGACAACGAGGGCGGACCACAACCAAACCCTCTCGATTTCGTAAAAATCACGAAATATACCATGAATACGTAGGGAAACTAAGAGTACCAACAAGATTAATCATATTCATCATGAATTAATCAACAAAACGGAATGAATCTAACAAAAACGCGAAAACCCCCAAATCTCCCCAAAAGTAGGGTTCTAAAGATCTAACCTTGATTCGCTGGATCGAAGGATGTTATAGGATGATCGATCAATGATATGAACTCAGGAACTTCATGGATTTGTTGTTTAACAACATGGCTTCATCTTCTCCGAAGCTCCAGCCGCGGACCGAAGAGAAAGGAAATGAAAAATGAGTGGGAAAGTGGTCATTACATCATTTATATCTTGGGCGGAACTAGCGTCGCTAGCCTTCCCGGACTAGCGTGCGCTTATCGGCGATGCTCGACCCGGCCTCTCGGCCATGGCGGCATGACCCGGCACCACCGACCAATCTGCCCGACCATGACTCGTCGCCCGACTCCGCTAGCGTGCGCTATGGCCGGAAGCTGCGCGCGCTTAGCCGACTCCGGTAGCCTGCGGACTAGGAATCTCATCCGTGCGTCGCTAGTCGGCCGACGGCGTCACGCTACCCCTGCCCGTCGGCGTGCGCAACGGCCGCGATGGCGTGCGCTACTGCCGATCCTACCCGAGTCCGAACCTCGAATCCTCTGCGCCGGGCCCGATAGGCGTGCGGCTGGTGACTCGGCTGGCGTGCACTGCTGAGCTGCGCGCGCGGCGTCCCGGCCGTAGCGTGCGCTATGCGGTTCTGCTGCTGCTCGGTCGGTGCCATCCATCGTCCGACTGTAACCTGCGACCGTCGGTCGATCCATAATCGTCCGGCGGTGCGACCACTGTGGCTCGACGACTCGATTTCCGAAAACGTACGGAACGAACACGACGAAAAGTTCGCGGACAACATCAACGACCCGAAATGAAAGCGTAATGTAATAATTAATCATACGCGACCGATAAAAGAGTCCAGACAACGAATACAGATAGAATGCCCATAACTCTGGGTAAATTACAAAATGGCCCAAAACGCCCGAAAATCACGATACGCGATCGAATAACCAAACCGAAGTTCACAAAACTTCTAACAAAGTTAAACGGACTTACGGGAAACTCGAAACAGCAGTTTAAAACGAGATTCGCAAGAATCGAACTCAAGTGCGGAAAAGTCGCTGAAAAGCACGGAACTCAACATAACGACACTGAAACGAACTCGGATGTCAAAAAGTGTAGAATTATTCATTCTCAGGGTGACGAAACAGTCCCAAGCGAGTTGTCAAAACGGACTTCCGCCGAAAATAGAAAGTTACTAGAAATCAAAATTACGGGTATTACATAACTAACCTTGATATCTAACCTCTCACACAATTGACCAAATATAATTCACGTCTCCGTTTCCACTAGACATCTTTAAAATCATATACATTATGATTTATCTTAATCCAAGCATAATATGCATACCATCATCCCGACAATTCATATTCCAGATACCATTGTTATATGAATCATAAATGAAATGAAAACCAAATCATTTATTAAACATTGTGAACTGAGCAAGCATAACTTGCCTCGATACCGATACGACGAATTTCTGACCAATCCCGTCATCTTCATCTACAAGCTCCGTAGCCCCGACCAAGGCGATTCATGCCTCTTCCAATTCCAATCGCAGCACAACAGTTAATCACCAACGATCACTTAACGCAACCGAGCGCAATGATCAATTAACGATGCGTTCAATAACAATCAACAATCAATACAACCGATCAATAAATCAATATTACGTACGCTAAGGCCCTCACTTAACGTACGTAACATACCCTAACGTACATTATACATCATCCGTAGCTCGTTGACTTGCTACAGTAACTTACTCTCTTAACGTACGTAATACAACCCGCACAGCGTACGTAATGCTCGAGGTTGACTCGCCTGTCCACATCCGCGCCGAAAGCTGCTGACACCGGGCCCCACCTGCCGACCACAGCTCAGTCCTGTCCGATTTCCTTGTTACGTACGTAATGCCTGACGCACAACGTACATAAAACATGTAACTTAACGTACGTAAGTCCTTAATGCTAGCGTACGTAATAGCCTTCTATACTTGGCCAAAATCCAACTGTTCCCGTCAATCTCGACATACTGGATACGAACATATGGCATACATATACTCGTTCCGATAACATTCTCATACGATATATGTGATGCACGATATCCTCAAATACAACTGTCGAACAAGTACGGTAATTGCACAAATACTCATACAGTATATCCGACATCCAAAAACATATCAAGCGTGTAATATCCTAGAATTAAATAACCTCGATAGATATACTGGCACGTCTGTCACAGTTCCTAAAATTATCCACCCATATTGTGTCGGTCCCACTCTGTACAGTACAACTCAGATAAAATAATGCGAAAAATCGTAGCGAAATTCTAGGATATTACATATCTTCCCACTTAAATAAGTTTCGTCCTCGAAACTTAAAATCCTGTCATAATCCATATCTCAATCCCGAAATATCTCAAATCATGAAACCATGCTCAAATAATCATCATCTAAACTGAATAACTGAAAGAACATAATTACAGGTCCGTGAAGTCGATGATCTCCCGTGATACTAGCTTACGACTCCCATACAAGGTCTCAACACAATAACAACGCACCGGCATCGCAAATATGGCAATTTGAAAATATTTCAAAAATTTTGGAATCTCCAAAAATCAGTTTGACTCGAAATTCGAAAAATTATTTTCAAAAGTCACGCTACTACCGCACCGGTAGAGCCACATAACACACATGCCCGGGTTTTACGAAACCCAATCTCCGATACCAACTTTTGTAACACCCCCAAAACCAACCGGGAATATTACAGCGCCGTGGGCCTCACATTGGAACCCACAAGGCTAAAATTATTTTCGCATACATTTAAAAATGCCAAAAAGGCCGATGACGGTAATGTCTTAAATACTCAAATATTTTTCAAAACGTTGTTTCCAATTACCGTCAGAAAATACTATTTGAAAACACAAAGCAAAGATGCCAAAAGGGCATTTATAAAGTATACACGAGTTGGAAAAATACTAAAAACCATTATAAAATTACACACGCAGCGGATAGAGACATAATTAAATACATTTGCAGTGGAATCATAACAACCGGAAAAGAATACTCAAGTCCCAATAACCATGCCATAGCCACTATCACCGGAAAGCTCATCCCTTCACGACCGCTACTAGCTCGAACTCCGAGTGCCTAAAAGATAAAGCCCACGACGGGGTCAGCCATAATACTCAACAATGGTAACGATCACATCACATAAACAATTACATATCAATGTAATTTACAGAGTAAGAACATTCTCCTACGTAATCTTACCGAAGTAACCTTACCAACCCATCACAATCCATATCAAATCAATCCTTACCACAATCCACATCTCGCGTCCTCAAGTGACGAATGAATTCAAAAGTAACCATCTGTACTATATCCGATACGATACCAAGATTCTCAAACATAAACATATCTCCAATATAGAATAATTTGGCCATGTCCGATTCTGTCTGCTGGATCGCACAATCGGATCCCAATTCTGATAAAACCGATATCACATAATACATCTGGAGATCAACTATCCCGAAACAATGGCAAGTCCTGGATATCAATACAAAGCATGAATGCTCACACAATCAATAATGATAAACAACCAATGCATTAGAACGAGAATATCAATGACATGATAACTCCACACAAGATCGACAAGGATCACCCACGAACGAGAATACCATGATGTGGTGACTCCAACAAGATCAATGAAGGACTAACAACCGGGAATACCAACAATACGGTAAATCCCAACAAGATCAATAAAGGATCGACAATCGAGAATACCAACGACACGGTAAACTTCAACAAGATCAATAAAGGATCGACAACCGAGAATACCCACGGTACGATAAACTCCAATAAGATCAATAAAGGATCAACAACTGAGAATACCGATGACACGGGAAACCCCAACAAGATCAATAAAGGATCAACGGGGACAGGCACACGAGAGAATAAAATCGTCAACCATATACAAATCGTATATATATGGGATTTCAAAGACAACCCGACTATCAAACAGATTCGATTATACATGGACTGTGAACGACCAATCAATAAGACTCGAAATGGACGTCACGATATGCCCGATCTGGACATGTGTCCGTGTACAAGCCAACCATGGGTATTGATCAGATATACGTCTGGTCTCGTACCTAATCAGCCTCACGAAGTACATCCCGTGCGCACGGTTCAATATGAGGTCAAAACCAACATATGCTACACGTGCCCGCCCTGAAAATCCTACACATGAACGATCAGAACATATATGACTCCAGGTATGTCACGATACAACATGACAATGAATCTCGAAGAAACGCATATCCAACAAGAATTAGAAGACTTTCTAAAAGAGCAACAATAACTCGATCATGAAAGACCGACACGACCACAACGTCGTATTCCATGAGACAACAGTTCACAGCATGCTCATCAATGCATATGATAATAGCACATAAACTCCCAAGGCAACAGCCAAAGGTCACAGAAGCATCTACTCAGGAATACTCCGGACAATATCACATAAACTCCCAAGGCATCAACCAAGGGTGACGGAAGCATCTACTCAGGAATACTTCGGACATAGGTGCCATTTAGGTCTTATCCCCCAACACATTTCCATATGGGTACCATACAGGTTTTATCCCCAACACATCGTCCCCACAGATTATAGCTCAAAGAAAGAGCACATCACAAAACGTAACAAACAATGGTGCACACTCACCACATGAAATAACAACACACACATGCAATAATGCAACATGATGATTATCATAATCTAACAATATTAATTTACCTCAAGCTGGAGACGCTAACCTTTCCACGACCAACATCCCTGAACGAATAAGCGGTTATCCGAATAATCCAAAATAAAGTACAGTCCATAACTAATACCAGCCACCACCTCGAGTTCAATGTCGGCATGATAACTAACCTTGATATCTAGCCTCTCACACAATAGACCAAATATAATTCACGTCTCTGTTTCCACTAGATATCTTTAAAATTATATACATTATGATTTATCTTAATCCAAGCATAATATGCATACCATCATCCCGATAATTCATATTCCATGATACCATTGCTATATGAATCATAAATGAAATGAAAACGAAATTATTTATTAAACATTATGAACTGAGCAAGCATAACTTGCCTCGATACCGATACGACGAAGTTGTGACCAATGCCGTCATCTTCATCTACAAGCTCCGCTGCCCCGACCAAGGCGATTCATGCGTCTTCCAATTCCAATCGCAGCACAACAGTAAATCATCAACGATCACTTAACGCAACCTAGCACAATGATGAATTAACGATGCGTTCAATAACAATCAACAATCAATACAACCGATCAATAAACCCAACGGTTCCACAATTATCCCGATTAAACATAAATCCGAACAACCCGAACCAATCAATTACAAATCCATAACCATACTACGATTCCATATACCGATGATCATTTCAACGATCAATTCATCTCGATATTAAGTCATAACATACTTGATTCCAACTATGTACGGATCAAATGTTCTTATGCCAACAAATCTGAATTCTTGCCTTCAATTCAATCTCATAATCCAGTGATTTCAATAACAGTTGATTCGAGGACGAAGCAAGTTTAATCAACATATTCAATCCAGATTTCAAACTTAAATTCAACATGATATGTTTATCTCTTGTTTATATATATATATATATATATATATATATATATCAATCTCATGCCAAACTACACTTAGGATCATTCGACTCATATGAACACATATCCTCAAGGAAAGATAATATTCTTGTCAAATTCATAATCACGATTCGTATATCATCAAGACCATACGGAAGATCAAATCACCATTCACATAATTTGTCCCTTAACATCCATAATCATCATCACTTGTTCTAAATATCACATTCTATGTTCATATCTAAAACATAAACACTTGAAACATATACTCATCATAATCATCATCTTCTTCAATATACACCTCATATATCATCAAGAAGTATAAACATAATACCATAGCCATCATCATACGAGGAAGACATCAACAACAACATCAAAATCCGAAATAGAAGAGAGGGATTATCCAACATACCTCTTGAAGATGAATAATACCATCAAACACTTCAAGAATCATTAACATCTTCATATACAAGCCTCAAATCCATGCTCCCAAGCTCATAACCAAGTTAAAAGTGTCTAGAACACACTTAGAAGAGAATAAGGACGGATATGGAGAGGAACATCTCTTTGGCTCGTGAGGAAATGAAAGTCCACACTACATTTTATAAACTGCACTCTTCATTACGTATGCTAAGGCCCTCACTTAACGTACGTAACATACCCTAACGTACATTATACATCTTACGTAGCTCGTTGACTTGCTACAGTAACTTACTCTCTTAACGTACGTAATACAACCCGCATAGCGTACGTAATGCTCGAGGTTGACTCGCCTGTCCACATCCGCGCCTAAAGCTGCCGACACTGGGCCCCACCTCCGACCACATATCGGTCTTGTCCGATTCTCTTGTTACGTACGTAATGCCTTACGCATAACGTACGTAAAACATGTAACTTAACGTACGTAAGTCCTTAATGCTAGCATACGTAATGACCTTCCTACGCTAAAGAAACAAAAGCAAGCATCCCATTCGTACGCTGAATATAAGGAGATATTTGTGGATCCATCTACCTAATATACGGGCAATTTATGTATTTTATGGTTTTGATGGATTCCCCGACATGTTGGTCATATGTCGCTCTCTCCTGTCCACTCAAACTGCTGCAGAACTTCCAAAATAATTTATAAGGGTTCACCTCCCTTATCACATCTAAAGGACTCGATGATGTTGGAGAGTTCACATCAAAGAGTATTTGATGTCTATTGCATGATAGATATTAATGAATAGTATCTCGTCCCATGTGCATATGCAAACGGTCTCACATAAACCACCTTCAAAAGAATATGTATGGTGATTATGTCATTGGTTATGCGCACCAATTTGCATATTTTGCCTTATTGCACGCAACTTTACTTTAACCGTTCATTCTTAGACCTTTTTTCTAACCAATTAGTTTATACCAGTTGGTAACTGAATAGCCTGATTTTTGTATTTTGCACCCAGACGGACTTGAGTGCCAATTGCGCATATTTGGTTATGCATTATATGTGCCTTCTGTGCCCCACATCGCATTGGTCTTTAGAAACTATTAAGTATTCACGTTGGATAAGAATCTCCAAACGTTTATCCGCTATTTAGAACCTTCACACTGATCACTTTACCGCACGCTTTGCGGATTGTCACTTTAATGAGACAACCATCCCATCGTTAGGGGGAGGAGAGAAAATGTAATTTCTCGGGGAACGACAGGAATTGTCATGGTGTCTCCACTTTGTCTCATTATGATCCCCAAAATTCACAATGTTACCGTGAAGCACAAAGAATACTCGATCTTCAGGATGTAGCAGATTCGATGCCTGATGCATTTACTGATATCGTTTAAGTGGCAAGATCTCACATTACAGCTGCGAATGTACCTGTAATGTTAGAAGTCCCTGTAAGGGGCACATCACCAATGAACTGGGTGATGCAACCACACTTGGTAGAGGTGTGGTCGAGGCCGTGGCTCCCTGCGAAGGAAGGGGTGGAAGCCTCATGGTTCGACTAAATACTCACCCAAGAAAGAGGTAGAGTATGGCACAAATTCAAATGTTAACCATCAATGAACTCGTTTCATGAGATCATGCTTGATTTTATTATGTCCATGATTCATGATGAGGGGGGCGCCCCGAAGATATGATTCAGAAAATCAAGAATCTCTATGAAATTATGAGGGTGTGGCCTGATCAACCACCCACTTTGATCACATGTCATGAATCATAAAGTAAGGTGATGTCGAACCTCGCGGAGTTGGATGAAATCACCATAGAGCTGATTGGCCTATAAGAAAAATATTCGAGGTAGAACTAGATTCTCCGATAAAGAGGCAGGTATTTGGTGTAGGTAGTGCTAAGCTAACTAAGTGTAAAGCCTGAAGGACATAATCGAACCTTTGTCGTAAATCATAGTGAGAATAGTAGAGTCCTAATGTACAAGGTTCACGAAGTAATGCTTCTCACAACGCCCTGGAATTGATTATGAGGAAATATACTCCCACGTATACGTATCCGCTATTTGATTAGCATAGTAATTTCCGAGGGACTGGAAATGCAGCTAAATGGATGTGGTTACTGCGTATCTCTATGGGGATCAAGATACGGAGATATATATGGAAGTGTTTGATGGCATTTCATTACCCAAATCAAGTGACTCTAGACCACAGAGTGCGTATGCAATTTGATTGAAACGCTCAACTTTACGGTTTTGAAGCAATCCTTAAAGATGTGGTATAACCGTCTAAGTGACTACTTGATTGGGAAGGGATAAAAGAACGATGAACTGTGTCCCTGCGTCTTCACAAATAAGTTCTGGATTCACGATCATCGCAATGTATGCCGATGGCATGAACATAATCGGTCGAAGCATTTACATAGAACATTGAGTTTGTGGAATTTATTCCACCGGCCTGCCTATATCCAGAAGATTCTCAGGCACTTTAACATGGACAAGGTAAACCCGACTAGCACCCCATGATAGGTCGAACATCTGGATGCAAATGAAAGATCCATTTCGTCTAAAGGAAAGTGACGAAGAGCTTTGGGAGCTGAAATTCCCTACTTAAGTGCAATAGCGCATTATTGTACATGACTCAATGTACACGACCTGATATCACTCCTCAGTTAATTCGCTGACTAGATTTAGTTCAGCATCAACGCAACATCAATGGAATGGTATCAAGAATATCTTCTGATACTTAAAAGAAACCATTGACTTGGGACTATTCTTTCCCTACGAGCAGGCAAATGAAGCTGCTTACGAAAAGGCAGATGCTAAAGTAAATGCTGGTGCCGAAGCAACTACCACAAAATATGTGTCGGTATGATTTGCTTATGTTTTGGAAATCGACTATGCAAACCCTTTTTTGGCTACCTCCTTCACGACATGATTATTGCTTTGCATGAATCAGTCCGTGAGTGTACATGATTAAGAAGTATCATTCTGCATTTGTGAGGAACTAGCGGCTAAGTACTATCATTGATGAGCATAGTTACATTTATGAACATAATGTAACTTGTAAATCCTCTTGATTGATGGAATGATCATAACGGGAAATATGTGAGATATAACGAAACATACTCACATAGGTTGCACTCTTTTCCTTAGACCAAGGTTTATTTCTCCCACTGGGTTTTGTTATTTGGCAAGGTTTTTAACGAGGCAACGATATATGAATGTAAACATTAGGGGGAGCTATAGAGTTTTCCAAGTCTCGAGATCGATGTAAAGATCACAAGGAAATAATGATTTATAAAGAAACTTAATCACATGTGTTGTACTCTTTTCTTTGACCAAGGTTCATTTTCTCCCATTGGGTTTTGTTACTTGGCGAAGTTTTTAATGAGACAACAACTACTTGATTGATGTGCAAATCAAGGGGAGATATAGACTTGAGGAGGAGTCTTTCATCCACACCGTACGTTATACTCTTTTCCTTCCAAGGATCGTTTTTCCCACAGGGTTTTTATCACTTGGAAAGGTTTTTAACGAGATAACAAGATGTACGATTTTAGGTATCGATGGAATGGTCACCTTAGTAGCGCTATAATCAAATGTAACGATCATATGAAAGGATAGATTCAAAGGACGAAGTCTAAACTTGATGTGTCTAGATGTTGTACTCTTTTCCCTACGATCAAGACATTTTTCCCACTGGGTTTTTGCTTGACGAGGTTTTAACGAGGCAACATGACATGCGCTTATAGACTAGGCACAAGGGAGTGTGTTAAAGGAATAATACACATTGTGTGCCTAAGTCTGTTAGTTTATGGGATTTTCTAGTTAGGATTTGGCTAAGGACTGTTTGTATGAATTTCTCCATATTCATCAATGGAATAATACACAACTTTTGCTCTACTTTATTGTCTTAGTAATTTTCCCTTCAACACAAAAGACAATTTTGATTTTATTTTTTATGTAATCTAATATCTTCAAAATCATTCCGATTACAAATTTTTTTGTTTAAACTAGTCTATTTATACTTAAGCCCTACTTACAGTTCCCGAATAATTATAAAAATTACTTTCACAAATCTGAAAATTATTAAAAAATGAAAATTTATATTAAAACATATCTAAGAATTTAAGATTCTTTAGATATACCGTAATTAGGAATTTAAGATTCTTAAAATATACTGTCTAGAAAAATAATTTTAAAGTTTCAAAATTAATTTTCAGATTTTCTAAGAATAAATTTTCATAACAATCAACTATTTTGGAAAAATAAGATTCCAAAAGACAATTTTGTTTTTGATTTTATGTACTCTAATATCTTCAAAATTATTTCGATTAGTAATAATTTTTGTATAGAAGATCTGAACATAATTAAGAATTTAAGATTCTTAAAATATACCGTCTTACAAAAATAATTGTAGAGTTTCGAAATATAAATTTTCCATAAAATTTAACTTTTTTGGAAATATAAAATTCCAAAAAACAATTTTGTTTTTGTTCCGGGAAATCCTTCCCGTATTGGTGTCTTACCTAATACTAGTTGTAGGGGGATAAGAGTTATGGTAGGTTCTAGACTCTTCCATAAGTAGTTGGATACTGTTAGATGTCTTACCTTAACTAAGAATCCTATGTATGGAAAGACTCTCTTTGTAATGCCTATATAAAGGCCCCTCTATTCATTGTTATCAATACAATTTGATTGCTGTCTTTACTTTTCTCCTCAAACACGTTATCAGCACGTAGCTCGAACGAAAAAAAAAAAATCGGCCAAAAGCCTACCGCCGAGCTCCGCCGCCGACCGCCGCCGTCAGCCTCCGACCGCCGCTGACACCGCCGCCCAGAATCGCTCCAGCCGCTCCCGCTGGCCAGCCGCCGCCGCCTCGCCGACCCTGGGCCGTTGCTCGCCGGACCCCGGGGCTTGCTCGCCGCCGAAGCTCGCCGCCTGCTCCACCGCCTGACCCCAGTTGCTCCGCACGCCGAAGATCCGCCGCCCTGCTCCGCCGCGACCCAGTTGCTCGCCGCCGTCCCAGTCGCTCCGCCGCCAACGTCCAGCGCCTCATAGCCGGACCGACCACCGCCACCGACCGCCTCCGTCGCCGACCGCCACAGAGCCGGACCGCCGCCACCAACCGGCCGCCAAGACCGCCGCCGCCGCTGAAGCGCGACCACCGCGACGCCGCCAAGGACCGCCGCCGACTAGCTCCAGTCCAAAAGTCCGACCTGGGCTTCACTCTCGGACCAAACCCGAACATCAACTTATCTTCTGAGCCAAAATTGCGCCTCGGTTTCACGTCGTCGCATCGAGTACCAACCGTAGATCGAAGCACAAGACAGTTCAAGACGTGCCTAATTTTATAATCGAGGTAACTATCCGACTCGTCCCTTTTCAATTCTCTCCTTTTGGGAATTTTCTTTTGGGGACACGGGTTTTGGGTTCTTTATCTCCCACGCTACTGCGGTGGATGAGACCGCGAGAGAAGTCGGTATCTCGCGTGTCGAAGAAAACGTGTGACGGTCTGGGAGTCACGGAATTGTTGAAAAGTCGATACTTGTGGTTGTTGCATACACCACGTATCCGGGTGCGATCCGATATCGCCGTTTTTTGTCGACTTTACTAAACAACAATTAAGGGAAGTAAATCGAGTAACGGTTATGTTACACGCTTTTAAAAGCATCGATTGTGACCGTTTACATTGTCACGAAAATCCAACAAGACTAACTTCCTCTTGTTTATATCTTGTAGATGGCACAAAGCTCCAATGTTCATCCGAGTTCGACATCCTTGACCATGCCTGGTAAGGAGTACCATAGGTGGGTCTCGGACGTTCGCTTGGCGTTCGTCGGTAAGAGATTTACTACCACCATCTTTCCTCTAACGAGCCTAACGCTCAAGAACCGAGCGAGGAAACCAAGGCTAATGCACCGATGTACTTGCGTAGACATATACATCCGTTGTTGAAAAAGTGTTATATGAACTTACAAACCCCTAAAGAACTATGGGACACACTCGAACAACGATTTAATAATGTGCATGATCGCGCTTCCCGAACCGCAACTTCAAAGGGGAGCAAATCCGATTTTTGGATTATGCGAATGTGGAAGCCTATAACCAAGTCGTCCTCGATCTTCGCTGATCTTGGTTTTTGTGGTGTCAAGAAGTCGATCAAGATTTGATCGAGAAGACTCTTAACACGTTTCCGTGGGAGCAAGTGTAATTGCTCATCACCGCGTGTTGCCTATGAGGAAGGGAGAATTAAGAACTTTAGTGACCTTATCTCCCACCTCGCGAAAAAGAAAGGCACCATGAGATTATTCTCAATAGCAATGCGCGCCCACTGATACGAAGCCGATTAGGAAGTAAATCAAGCTACCCACAGAAAGCACCACGACAAAATAGAAAAGGCAACGCTACTCGGTTTTGCAAGCACCACGGATGCATGACTCGAGCAAGCAAGGGAAAAGACGAGGTCGTCGTTCCAACGTGTGGAAGAGGCAAGGTGGCTCGGCCACGGGACCTAGTGGAACCCAACCACGTGGGCCGCCTCCTGCCGCCGGAATGGAACCACTCCAAAGGAAGGCCGGAATTGCTATACTTGCGGATCGAAGAAGCATACTTACCGCAATTGCAAAGCGCCAAAGAACATCCAAGCTTACTACAAGCACTATAAACAATATTTGGCTCAAGAGTCGAATTACATGGAAGTAGATAATGAGAATACGGAGGTGAACCATATTGAGATCCGGACTGAGATCCCTCCTCTCACCATTGCGGACAAAGGCCAACATATGGATGTTGCCGACTTTGACTAGTTTTACGCTTTGGTTATGTTTTGTCTTGTTTCTAGTTTTCGAGAACTACTTTGGATTTTCATGAATGTAATAAAGTTGGCTATGATGAATAAAATTCTTTTAATTCTTTGTGATTGTGCAAAGATGAATTTTATTTTTCCTCAAAGCATGTTTGGTTTATCACAAAATAATTGCTAGCAACGAATTGCTTGGTTAAAATAAAAATTTGATACATTGGTAGGATTTCATCAAAACTTTTGATCAAGACTAGGCGCATCCTCCTTGGTATTTGTTTATGCTTTGAGAGTTCAAACGGAATCGGTGGTTTTTAAACGGCCTTAGTCAGACATTCCTACTTTCTCTGCAAGTCTACCAAGTTGGAGTTACCGAAAGGATCATTAGTAGAGATATAAATCGTAAACCAAGATGCGTTTTAAAGTATCTAAACGCTCCTATGGCCATATTTCCATAGTATTGTATCAAAAATAATGCCTTTGAAAAAGGTTTAAACCTTGCTCTTTCACTCAACAATAGGGAAATACCAAAATAGCAAATTAAAACGAGCACTGAGATCTGAGTTTAATGATCCAGAAAGTGCACGACCTATGGATAGAAAGATACGGAAGTCTAGTTTCCAGACAACTGACCGTTCGTCCATAGCCTTCTTAACGAAGAAGTTATTGCTGTTTTAGTGAACAAAGGTCAAGCTGCGCGGAAATTATTTCCAGCGATTGTGCTAACTTTGATCCTAACCAACTTGGTCGAATTTCCCCAAACTCGATGTAAATGAGTTTTCGCTATGTCTCTAAACATAAGACTAATTGATTTTCATGTCTTATTGTAGATGTCTCGTGGCGAAATTGAGTGTCTTGCTGATAGTGGAACAACCCACACTATTCTTCGGAATAGGCAATTATTCAAGGATATTGTGCCATACATATCCTCAGTGACAACAATGATTGGTTCCTCCCAAGTAATTCAAGGGAGGGGACCTGCTCATTTCTTGCTACCTAACGGTACGCATATTAATGTCACAAATGCTCTCTATGCCCCAAGAGCAAACCGAACCTTGCTAAGTTTTAGGGACATCGTGCCAACGGTTATCAACTTGATACGCATTGTGAGAATGGGACGGAATTTTTGTGTGTTACTGCGGCGGAATGCGGAATACGCCGCGTTCTCGAGAAACTTATGAGTCTAAGTAGTGGTTTATACCGGACTACAATAAGGGTTATTGAATCCTATCTTGTGAGTCACGAAATGTGTGATTCGAAGCATACCAACTATGGCATGACCGACTCGGTCACCACAGACGCGACATGATGATTCGCATTTTGAAAAACTCACATGGTCATCCGTTTTCAAGTCCGAAACGATTGGAAGCACCACTCGATATCGGCATTGATGTGAGTGAGCTTGATACCGTATCACCGGGACTAAAGATCGCACGCCCTAATAAGGTTGACGTGCATCTCTCGTAAATCCCGAGGCTTCCGTGGCAATTTCTAATGCCCATAAATCGCTTTGTAAAGCCTGTTCACTAGCAAAGTTGATACCCTCTCCGTCCTTTGCTAAAGACTCAACACAAAATATTCGCTTCTTACAAAGAATTCAAGGGGACATATGTGGACCTATTCAACCAGTGCGGACCATTTAGATATTTTATGGTTCGGTTGATGCATCGACGCGATGGTCACACGTCGCTCTGCTATCCACAAGAAACGCCGCATTTGCTAAACTCCTAGCACAAATTATCAAGTTACGGGCTAACCACCCCGACTTCCCAATCTCGTCATTAAGATTGGACAATCTTTGGAGAGTTTACGTCAAAGTCTTTTCGACTATTGCATGTCGATTGGGATTGATGTTGAACATCCGTCCCCACGTTCATTCGCAGAATGGCCTTGCCGAGGCTATGATTAAGCGATTCTGACTTATCGCCCGAGCATTGGTATTGCGCACCAACTTGCCGATTTACGCATGGGGTTATGCAATTTTGCATGCGGCTATACTTATTCGCTCGACCCACGCCAATCAACCGTTTAGTGCGTACCGGTTGGTAATCGGATATGAGCACGATATTTCACACTTACGCATTTTTGGTTGTGCGGCATATGTGCCAATTACGCCTCCAGCGCACTAAAATGGGTCCGCAAAGACGATTGGGTATATATGTTGGCTATGAATCGCCTAAAATTATCCGCTATTTGGAACCTTTGACAGAGATCTCATTCCGCAAGATTTGCATTGTCACTTTGATGAGACAAACTTCCCGTCGTTAGGGGGAGAGAGGAATCGAACGATTCCAGTTGAACGCCAGAAATTGTGCAGTGTGCTCCCTCCTTGCCTCATCAAGATCCCCGCACAGCTCAATCCGAGCTAGAAGTGCAACGTATTCTCGATCTTGAAAGTTGCGGATTCGATGCCCGACAGCTTTACCGATCTGCGAAAGTGACAAGATCTACCATTCCCGCCGCGAATGTTCCTGCAAGGTTGGAAGTCCCATTATAGGGCAAGGTTCAGCCGCCCAAAGGAATGATGCCACCGGCGTCAACCTTAGTGGTGGGACGGCCGCTTGCTCTTATCCCTGCTCGAAAGAGGGGAGGCCAGTGGGTAGAAAGGATACCGAACCTCGAAAGAGAAGAGGAACGGAGGCACAAAATCCTCTCATCATCGACACAGTGACTCCGTCACACGAGATTATCTCTGACTACGGATATGTCCTCGAATCAACAATGGAACAATCGACGGACGCGTCGGAATCTTTGTTGATGTCAGAAAATAAAGAAATCTCGATGCAATGTACGAGTGAATACGTACTATTGGACAGGTCGTCCACGCTAGTCGACGATGCTTTTGCCTACTCCGTCGCTCAAGAAATTATTGAAGACGACGACGCTGAGCCGCGCTCGGTTGCTGAGTGTCAACAACGAGCCGATTGGCCGAAATGGAAAGATGCAATGCAAGTTGAACTAGACTCAATGGCTAAACGTGAGGTATTTGGCCGTATCGAGCCAATACCCGTGGGCGTTAAACCAGTTGGACATAAATGGGTCTTTGTTCGTAAACGCAATGATAAGGATGAGGTCATGCGTTACAAAGCGAGACTAGTTGCCCAAGGCTTCTCGCAACGCCCTGGCATTGACTACGAGGAGACGTATTCTCCCGTTATGGACATCATCACTTTCCGCTACTTAGTCAGTTTGGTAGTGTCCGAAAAACTGAACATGCAGCTTATGGATGTGGTTACAGCGTATCTTTATGGGGATCTAGATACGGATATCTATATGAAAGTCCCCGAAGGGATTTCATGGCCCAAATCAAGTAGCTCTAAACCACGGAGCGCGTCTGTTGTGAAATTGCGTCGTTCACTGTATGGCTTGAAACAATCCGGAAGGATGTGGTACAACCGCCTAAGTGAATACTTGGTTGGGAAGGGATACAAGAATGTGACATCTGTCCATGCATATTCATGAAAAGAAGCAGATGCGGGATTCGTGATTGTAGCCGTCTATGTAGATGACATGAATGTCATCGGTACCATAGATGAAGTCAATGAAACGGCCCGCTACCTTAAATCCGAATTCGAGATGAAAGATCCGGGAGGACTCGATTCGCTTGGGCTTAGAGCTAGAACATCGAGATGATGGTATACTCATTCATCGATCTGCCTATGTCCACAAAATGCTCGGGCGATTTAGCATGGACAAGGCACATCCTCTTGCTACCCCCATGATTGGTCGAAGTCCGAAATGAACAAGGATCCGTTTCGTCCTAAAGAGGAGGATGAAGAGGTTCTTGGAGCGAAACACCGTACCTTAGCGCAATCGGTGCGTTGTTGTATACGGCTCAATGTACTCGTCCAGGACATCGCATTCTCTATGAATCTGTTAGCGAGATTTAGCTCCGCTCCCACGATAAGGCATTGGAATGGAGTAAAACACATCTTTCGATACTTGAAAGGCTCCAGTGACCTTGGATTGTTCTTTCCCTACGCAAAAGAGAGTGATATTCCGAAAGGAATTGTTGAGGTGAAGACGATGCATACCGACCGTCGATCTTCCTCGATATTGCGAAAGCATGGTAGCTTGACTACCAGAAGTGCTAATGCAAGCAAGCTTACCCCTTATGCAGAGAATCCTAACGACACGTTAGTTGGATTTGCTGATGCCGGTTATCTCTCTGACCCGCATAAAGGACGTTCCCAAACTGGTTATGTGTTCACCATTGGGAATACGGCGATATCTTGGCGATCTACCAAGCAGACCCTAGTTGCTACTTCCTCGAACCATGCAGAGATAATTGCATTGCACGAATCCGTAAGGGAGTGCATTTGGCTAGATCGATCATAGACCATATACGAGGAACGTGTGGATTAGATCCCACTACAAAGAACTCCTAGTTGCATCTTTTAGGACAATGCGGCATGCATTGATCAGATGAAGTTAGGTTTCATAAAGGGTGACAATACCTAGCTTATTGCGCCGTAGTTCTTCTATAATCGCAGAGCGAAATTGAATATCGAAGTGAAACAAGTGAGTTCCGATGAGAATATCGCAGACTTGTTCACTAAGTCTCTGCCAAATCTACATTTGAGAAACATGTGAGAAGCATCGGAATGTATCGATTATCCGAGCTCAACTAAAGATGGCTCGATGGAATGAGTATCATGTATACCTCGGGGAGTATACTTCACATGATTCGACATTTGTAGTTGGTGCGTTGCTCTTTTCCTCACCAAAGTCTTTCTTTTTCCCACGGGGTTTTATTTGACTTGGAAAGGTTTTTACCTGAGGCAACACATTGTGCCATGTTAGTATTAGCGTTCGACACGGGAGTGTTCCGGGAAATCCTTCCCGTATTGGTGTCTTACCTAATACTAGTTGTAGGGGGATAAGAGTTATGGTAGGTTCTAGACTCTTCCATAAGTAGTTGGATACTGTTAGATGTCTTACCTTAACTAGGAATCCTATGTATGGAAAGACTCTCTTTGTAATGCCTATATAAAGGCCCCTCTATTCATTGTTATCAATACAATTTGATCGGTGTCTTTACTTTTCTCCTCAAACAGTTTTTGTTTTTTATGTAATCTATCTTTAAAAATTATACCGATTACTTTAATAAGTTTCAGTTCTCCAAAATAACATTCAGATCTAAAAGTTATTTTAAGAGTTTTTCAGGTTCCAAATTATTTTTTTATTTATTTGTTTCAATAAATTGTGAGGTAAAATGATATTTTTTTATAGCTGAGGGATATTTTAAGAAAATACTCCTTTCTTTGTTTGAATGCTTTCACCATTTCGTTTTCATGATCTATCATTAAATTTCTTTAATTATATAATTATAAAATATGTATTAAGATAAATAAAATAAATACTTATAATTGTCTATATATTAATTATAATTTATGATTAAATTTTATAAACTTTCACAAAATAAATAAAAGTGGAAAACAAATATTTGGAGTTAACCCAGAAATGAGCGTGGGTAAAGCGTAAGTTCCTCTCATTTCTGAAAATGAACAGATTACCACGTAATCTGGATACATCGTAAAACGAAATCTTCAACCACTATATTATTATAGAAATATAAAATTTATGGAAATTCTCCATAGTATTTACGTACACGTACTAGAAAGCTTAGCAAGCAGAAGAACATTAGCAGACGTGTGGTACGTGGCGGAAACATGGTGCTTCATTTCTAACAAACTTTGTAGCCAAAAAAAAAAAAAAAAAAAAAAAATGCTGCTACTCAGCAAAAGATAACTACACCGCCATCACTATTTCTCTTTCCCTCGTCACCTTTTTCGGCAGATGGCCTGACACCGCCAAAAACCATTGCCTGATTTTTTTTTCTTGTTTATTTATTCTCCTCTTATCTCCCATCCCTTTCTTCTCTACTTTTTCAAGCCACATTTCTGTATTAAATGCTTCCCGAGAACCATTGATTTTTATTTTTTATATCTAATTTTCTTAAAGTTTGATTTTGCACCAAGTACAAATATCTTGCTTGCTTTGCTTCCATCAGAGAGACAGGATACGAGTATCCTTGCCTAAATATTCAGTTCTATATTTAGCATTGTTTCGAAAAAACGAAAAATAAAATAAGAGAGAGAGAGAGAGAGAGAGAGAGAGAGAGAGAGAGAGAGAGAGAGAGAGAGAGAGAACATAGCTATAGGTAGGTAAATAATGGGGAGAGTGAAACTCCAGATCAAGAAAATAGAGAATACAACAAACAGGCAGGTCACTTTCTCAAAGAGGAGAAATGGACTTATCAAGAAAGCTTATGAACTTTCTGTACTTTGTGACGTTGACGTGGCACTCGTCATGTTTTCCCCTTCTGGAAGACTTAGCATCTTTTCAGGAAACAGAAGGTAATTAAATCATTTGAACAAACAACATACCTTGATTTTCTTTTCGATCTCATCTCTATATGGAATAGAATTATGTTGCTAAATTTGCTTTGATTGTTTCCTTGAAGTATCGAAGAGATTATTACACGATACGTTAATCTCCCTGAGCATGAACGAGGAAGGTGATTAGTTAAGCTCTTACAAACCTATGTCCGAACTGGTTTTCTTGATAATGTTTATCAAATTTTTTATAATTCTTGTGTTTATGTTGGAATTTTGTTTTGTGTTATGTGTCCATGCATGCGACTACAAAAGGCTTCAAAACCAAGAGGTAATTAATTAACATTTTTTTTTGAAAGATTTAATCTTTGCAATAATTAGCAGTGCCGGTCCAAGCCAAAGAAGCCCAAGCAAGAGCTTGGGGCTTGAAAAAAAATATATCAGAGAAATTGGATCTTCCCGTACCATTCTATTATGCTTCAGCCTGATATGAAAAAAAAAGGGTGAGTCCTATTCCATAATTTAAGCAGTGGCTCACCATATATGGAAACGAAATTGGCAAAGGCATCTGACTCTATTATCCGACTCTTTGTTTCCATCTCTGATTCAAAAAAAGTATAAAGGTTGATAGAAAAAGCTGTCATTTCTGAGTTTCCTTTAGGCGTCACCTAGTGTTGGACCGGCCCTGGTACTTAGTAGATTCATTTTTATTTTTTCCTGATTGAATTGTTGTCTATACTAACTAAACTTGTAGCCACCGGAAACTATTTGCAGTATTTACAAAGGGCTATTGGGAAGTTGAAATCTGAAGCGGATCCAACTTATCAGCATGCAACTACAAGGTAAAAAATGTAGCCCGGATTCAAAATTCGAAGATCATTTACAGCACATTTTCGTGTTTTTTTAGTGCCTCCCTTTTTTTTTTGGTTAGCAGCCCGGGTAGCATGATTGATTCTCAAGTTGAGGTGTGCATTCCCTCCCAAAAAAAATCTCATTGAATCATTTCCCAATTTCATTGTTAAGGAATTACTGAAGAAAAAAATACAGGAAATTCAACAAGAAATACTCAAATGCAAGTGCCAACTTGAGGATATGGAGAAAAAGCTAAGGTTGGTACATATATACATATGTACCCAGTGATCAAAATCTTGTATGCTTGAAATCGATCGGGATATTCGTTTCCGGATATATAATACTGGACTTTGTGAAAATACTCGTGTAGGATTTATGAAGGTAATCCTAATGATATCACTACATTATGCGAGGCTGAGTATAGGGAACGAATTCTCGAAGAAAACCTGAAGCAGATCAGGCTACGCAAGGCAAGTTTTTGTCAGGTCACAATCAATCTTTTTTTTTTTTTTAACTTTACAACAATATATGTTGGACTTTTCTTATATACTGCTGAAAAGTTTTTCTCCTATTTTTAACAGCATTACCTACAGCAGGACCAGTTTCACTATTCTGTGGAACAAACTTCACAGGTTCCTTTTTCATTTCTGAAACGGGTTTCTCTAATACCCTATTTTTGTTCCGATCGATGTGTTTTAAGAAAAAAAATACTCTAGTCGTGTTAAAGTTTGGGGTTCCATCTCAAAACCAATTGGGAATGAGAGATGAGTAGTTCAGCATCTTTATATATTATAATGCAAGACTTGTTATTTTCATGATGTAGAATTAATGCTTCAACAGTCTAATTTGGTGAGAGGACTTTTAGAATTCAGGCTTCATAGGACTTTAATATTTAACAGACTCTTATATAACTTTCAACTGAAACATGTTTTTTAAGGCCAATATTATTTTGTCCGAAATCCAGTTTAAATCCAGTGGGATATGGGTTAACATCTCGTATGACACTCGGACGCATGACTAAATAAATTAAAGGATGCTACATGTAAAATGTTGGTTTACAACATCGGTTACAATCTCTCGCATGGTCCCAGTGATTAAAATAGTAGTGGTTTCCATCTCTTTTGTGAGAGGTTGTAACCCGATGTTGTAACACCTAATAGTGTACGTGTAGCATTTTTCAATAACAATGTTAGACAATTTGTTTTTACCCACATTTCAGGTGATGAATTTGCCCTCCGAGGAGACAAATGTAAATATTTTAGCTACGAGAAACTCGGATAATGCATTAGACTGGTTTCCACTTAGAGATCCACAAGTCCAAATCCTCAACTTCTTGGATTCAAATGGCCTGCTTCCATTGAGGTTTTTTTGACATCTATAGTTTGTTGTCCCCATCTATAAAAGTGACGCAATCATACAAACAAGCACACACGCTTATGGAGCCATAGCTCCTTCAATGTAGCATGTACCCCCATATTTTTTTCCTTTTCTTCAATATATATGTTTAAATTATATTAGTTGGGCACGTGCACGTGAACTACGGAGCTCCGTGTACGGAGCACATGCACATGTATATTAACATAATTTGTTTAACATGACTCGTTTATCATTTATATATCTACAGGGATAAGCCTGAGCGTATGGATAACATACTCCCACCATCCCTTACGCTTGTCCATGCACCTAGCTTGCACGTTTATAATCATGCGAGTCCTAGTAGGGGCATGGAGGATGATACACAACCGCCTGAATTTGGGCAGGCTATCGATGTAAAACTTTCGTCATGGACTGAATTATACCCAGAAGGTTTGTCACTAGTTAAGCTGATACAATATATATATATATATATATATATGTGTGTGTGTGTGTGTGTGTGTGTGTGTGTGTGTGTGTGTGTGTGATCTTTGTCCAACAGATTCGTCATGTTCCATAATGGACATATTAATTTTACAATATTCTATAATAGGACATGACTAGTAATTATCTCAACTAATTATCTTCTCACGGTAGTTCCATTGCAAGTGGAAGAACATATGATGATGATGAAGATTACGGAATTGTGATTAATTCTTCCTTCGTATGAAGGTTGCTAACGAAAGGGCATCCCGCGTATTTTTTTGCTACTTTGCTTTCTGCATGACTTTGTGGTTACCTTTTGACCATTAATTGATGCTATCTTTTTCATGTCACATTTGGGATTAAGGTATCTAATTGATGATTATGTTGATATTCATTTATTCCAAAATGATTTATCCAAATTTAATTGTTCAAGTTCTGACAGGAACGAATCATTTTCCAACTGCACAGCCGAGAGAATGCGCCCTCCTTGAATGCTTCCTATCTGAACTCACACCTGTGGGTCAAGATCATATCTGAGAATATCTGCGAAGTATATTACAATAAGAACACTAGTTACGACTCTTGGGATGTTGTATTGGAATAATTTGTTGAAGCTATATTTCTTTCATTGGGTTTTCTTGGTCAATGTCGATGAAAATGTAGTAGTGTAACGATTTGTATTGACCACATCATTTTTCATGCTTTTCGGGATTGTAAGAAGGTTATAGTTTGGATTCTGATTTGTTTGGTTTCTGTTGGGTATCCGTCCAGAATATGAGTAGCGGAAGCGATAAAATACTTCACAAATATTTGTAGGATTGAACTTTAAAGAGTACAAAACCCTTTATCTCATAATTCTCTGTACAACATTGGTTTCACATTATTCTGAATCAAAAAGTCGCACACTAAATTCAGAATCTGGCAAGTCCCATTGGCTCAGGAACAAGAGAGAGAAAACTCTCTAACAAGACTCGATTTAATTTTTAAAATCAAGATGATTTAGGGTAATAGCCTATTTGTAGATATGAAATACAACGTGAATACCTAATGTTTCAATAAAAAATGGCTGCATGTTTCAATAAAAAATGGCTGCAAAAATTCAATTCTGTTGGTTGTCGAATGCTGTGAATGGTGAGTGGTTGGAATTGAATGTGAATGGTTGGAATTCTAATTTGGTGGCCTTCTAGATGACTGTTGGGTCATACTTCCCGGGTTGGAAAGAACTCGCCCTCGAGTTTAATCTGCTTCATCATCTAAATAAGGCGAAAAATCAGCAACGTTAAAAGTTGCGGAAACACCATATGTTCTAGGCAGTTCTACTTTGTAAGCATTGTCATTGATTTTCTGCACACCTTTGAATGGTCCATCAGCTCTAGGTGACACCTTGGCATTTGGTTGATTTGGAAATCTTTCCTTTCGCAGATGAATCCAGATCAAATCTCCTAATTTAAAAATTTGTTGCTTCCGATGCTTGTCACGCAGAGTTTTATATTTGGAATTTTGTTTCTGGATCTGCTCTCTAACTTGTTCATGCAGTTTCTTGATTTCCTTTGCTCGACTATCTGCATCGGAGATGAATTGTTGTTTGTCAGTTGACAGTCAAATCAAGTGGACTCAGCGGACGGGTGCCATATACTACTTCAAAAGGGCATTTTCTCATGGCTTGATTAGTTGAGTTGCTGTAAGCAAATTTAACTTGAGGAAGAATAAGATCCCACTGCTTCAAATTTTTAACAACAAAACTTCGAAATAGATTTCCCAATAGACGGTTGACATCTTCGGTTTGTCCATCCGTTTGGGGATGACTGGCACTACTGAACTGAAGCTTAGTTCCCATCTTCTTCCATAAAGTTCCCCAAAAGTAGATTAAGAACTTCACATCTCGATCAGAAGTGATAGTTTTTGGAATTCCATGAAGACGAACTATTTCTTTGAAATACAAATTAGCAACTTGAACAACATCATTAGTGTTTTGACAAGGAATGAAGTGGTCCATCTTTGAAAATCTATCTACCACGACCATGATTGAATCTTTCTGACGTTGACTTCGTGGAAGTCCTAAAATAAAATCCATACTAACATCTTCCCATGGCGATTCCGGTACTAGAAGTGGCATATATAATCTAGTATTTTGGCGTTTAGATTTAGACAAGTGACAGATTACGCATCTTTGAATATGCCGATTTATATCTCTTTCCATTCTTGGCCAATAAAAATTCTCCTTCACCAGGGCCATAGTTTTATCTCGGCCAAACCGTCCCGAAAATCCTCCGTCATGGGATTCCCAGATAATGGCTTCTCGCAGTGAGCATTGAGGAATACACAAAGTCTTCCCTTTGAATAAAAATCCTTCATGCCTGTAGTAATCTTTGGAGGATTGCACTTCAGTAGTATCCCACGCCTTGCTTATTTGTGAGTACCCCATAAAGAAAATATCATCAGTTTTAGCATCAAAGGCATTCAGTTGGGTTTTACCATTGTTATGGATGAAACACTTACAACCAAAGACATGAAAGTACGCAACAGTAGGTATTCTTCCATTACAAACCTCATAGGGAGTTTTGCCGTGTCTCCCTACTATCATACTCCTATTCTAAGTATGTCATGCTGTTTTGACAGCTTCAGCCCAGAACCTCTTTGGCAGGTCAGTTTCAGCAATCATTAACCTGACTGCTTCCTTCGGGGTTTTGTTCCTTCTTTCAGCTACACCATTTTATTATGGTGTTCTTGCGGTAGAGACTTCATGATGGATTCCATTCTAATCACTATATTCAGTGATTGCCTTGTTGAGGAATTCTCCTCCGCTGTCTGATCTGATCTTTATGATTGACAATGATTTCTCATTCTGAATTTTCCTTAGCAGCTCAGGTAGCTTGGTTAGAGTTTCACTCTTCTTGTCGAGAAACACTATCCAAGTGTATCTTGAGTAGTCATCCACAAATACTAAGTCATGCTTCCTTCAGAGTTCTTGGCTTGATAGGACCAAATAAATCCATATGAAGTAGGTCCAAAATCCTGCTGGTGAGAGTGGTATGCTGAACTGATTTGAAGGATGCTTTGGTTTGCTTTTCCTTATGGCATGCATCACAAAGAGTCTATTTCTTGAATACTTCGGTTGGAAGTCCTCTGACCAACTTATGAAAACTTATTTTGTTGATGGCTTTGAAGTTCAGGTGACACAGTCTTTTGTGCCAGAGCCATCCAGTTTCATCTATTGTTCTGGATAAAAAATAGGTATTGGGAGTGCCTGTATTCCAATCTATCATGTAGACATCCCTTCTTCTGTATCCTTGTAGTTTCACTTCTCCAGATAGGATATCAACAACCATGCATTTCCAAATAGTGAAGACTACTAGGTTCTTTTCATCACAGAACTCGCTTATGCTCAACAGGTTGTATTTGAGCCCTTTGACATACTGCACTTTTGAGATGGTTACGTTTCCTCTGTGCAGCTCTCCATAACCTTTTTTTTGACCTAGAGAGCTATCTCCAAAAGTTACATCTATAACTCTTTATTGGATGTAATTTGACAGAACCTTCTTATTTCCTGTCATGTGCCTTGAGCATCCTGAGTCCATAACCCATTCTTCACTGCCTACTGTTGGATTTGAGGTGACATGATGGTAATCCTTCCACCTTTTCTGCAATCATACAAGCAGATATTTAGGTACCCAAATTTGAGTGGGTCCTTTAGGGTTAGTGGATTTCCTGGAGGATTGATTTCTCTTGGAGTTTTAAAAATGATGTTGGCTATTCCTATGGGGTGCATAGTGTCTTGGTCTATATCCTTGATTTGGTTTGTATATAGGATATAAATGATAATGGTTTTGGTGTGGGCCATTTCTAAATCTTGGCTGAGATCAGTTATTAAAATTTTGGGGTCTCCACACCTGGTAATTTTGAAAGCTTGGATTACCTTGTGGTTTTCACTTACCTCTTCCATTGTGAAATCTATTTTGTGGGAGTCTTTGGTAATAAGTAGAGTAATGTTTTGACTGCTGATGCTGTTTTGGCCATTGCCTAGTTTTTTGTCTAGGTGGCTGCCTTGTGAACCTTGACTGCTGCTTAAACTTTTGACTGGCTGCTGCCTCTTTTTAAATATAGGTTTATTTGTAGGCTCAACAGTCTGAACAATTGTTTCTCCCTTTATAAAAGTGGTTTTTGAACTAGAGGGAGTGTTTGGGTCATATCCGAGGCCTGATTTTAAATAGAGTGGTCTCTGGTTTACACACAAGCCATCTAAGATTATAGATGCTTTTAAAGATGTTATTTCTTTAGCCTGTGTATTGCTCAGCTGTGACAGTTTTGAAAACTCAGATTTGATATGAGCAAGTGCAGCTAATTTTTCACTGTTTAAAGCAGTCAGCCTTTTGATCTCAGCTGTGGTAATTTCAGCTGAGTTTTTCAATTTTTATCAGTCTATTTTTCAAGCTCAGATCTGATGTTTACTGATCTAGGATGAGTTTGTCAAAATCATTTTTCAACTGCCTATTCTCATCCTTTAGCTGTGTATTCTGTTCTACCACATTCAAATGTGAAATTTTTAATGTTTCAAAATCTTTAAAGAGATGATTTACACATTTATGCAGATCAATATCTTCAGACATGTTGGATTCTACTCTCACTTGGATTTGATCTTTACTAATAAGGGCTTTTCTTTTGTCATCCCTCTTGCCTACTTCCTTCTAGTCTTCATCTTTCTTGAGATCAGGACAGTCAAATTGGATGTACCCTGTTTTGTGGTAGTTGTAGCATTCAACTTTCCATTTGCCAGCTTTCTGGTTCCTCCTTGGGTTCTCCTTATAGTTCTTCTTGTATTTGGACTAGTTCTTCCTGAAATTGCTGAATCTCTGCATGATGAACGCCATTTCTTCCTCAAAGTTTAGAGGACTTAGAGGATTTGCTTCAGATAAATTCTTTACAGGGGACTCAGCTGCAAATGCTATGCCTTTCTCAACTGGCTCATTAGATGATGAGCAAGGCTGCTCGAACTCATAGGCCTTCAAGTCAGAGAACAACTCCTGGATATTTATTTTATTTAGATCCTTTGATTCTCTCATGGCCAATGTCGTCATACTCCATTCTAGATTGAGAGATCTTAGAACTTTCAGGGCCATCTCCATATTGTCATATGTCTTTCCCATGGATTTTATCTCATTGATGATCTTTGTGAATCTTGTATCCACACGATCAATTGTTTCTCCTGTCTTCATTTTGAAATTGTCAAATTTCTGAGTAGCTATTGACAATTTATTCTCTCTGATAAGCTCTGTTCCTTCACACATTACAGCTAATGTGTCCCATATCTTTTGCATTCTTGCAATTCTTGATTTTTAGCTTTATCAAGAGTCTGATACAACACATCTCTGGCCCGGTTGTCAAGGTTGGCCAGCATTCTTTCTTCAGGGGACATCTCAGTTCTCTTCTTGGGAATCTACTTTGGTTTCCCAGTTGCTATTTCTTCATATGTGCTGTCCTTCAGGAAGATGAAGGGTCCATCCTCTATGATACACCACATGTCATCATGGATGGATGATAGATGTGCCTGCATTCTTATTTTCCATAAGTCGTATTCATCCACAGAGAATACAGGTAATCTAGAATGCATATGTTGCATGTGTTCCATTTATGATAGAATAAAATACATATATGCTCAAATATATACGTATCTGGTTCGGTAAAATTGAACCAACCTCTCCGATACAACTTGTAAGTCACAAGCCGTCAGGAATAAGTCTAGAGGGGGGTGAATAGACTTATTAAAACTTTTACTGAATTCAACTGTTTAGAAAACATAGCTGTAGTAAGATCAGGTAAGGTTACTCGTCTGACCAGGTAACCTTTGTCAACTATATAATATTGCGGAAGAACAGCTGACTATGAAATGGAATAGTAAATATGTATGCAGCAGTTAAGTATGATGATAAAGCAGTAAATCACAATCACTTATAGTGGTTTCAGAGATGGGGTAATCCTCTACTAGTCCACTTCTCTCCAAATCAGTTAGAGATAAATTCACTGTAACTTTCAACTAGTGAAATTAATGTTACAACGAATTCTGTTACAACAGCTTCCAACCAGTGGAAACCTGTGGCCGTTGCAACTCCCTTTAGCTGCCTAGCACCTCTTGATCGAAAACCTGTGGATGCCTTCCAATCAAGAACCCGTGGATGCGTTTATAACCTTGAACTTCTAAGAACCTTGTTCAAAGAAGTACAATGTACTCATACTTTAAGACAAAAGTGTTGTCTTCTCCAACTTAAGAGCTTCTTTGTATAAGACTTCAGACACTAGATCGTCACGATGCTATAGATTTGCTTTGATTGCCTTGTTCGTTTATAAGTATTGTTTGCATCGTACTTTTGCTCAATCTGTCTTCAGATATTTATAGTACGACTCTTGAGCTTCATCATAAAGTTGCGTTCTCTTCTAAAAATTCTGTCCGTTGGAGAGTGGACTGCATTGTTTATCTTTTCATCTCTTTGCAAGGCTTTGTCTCTTTCTTCAAATTTGACTGTTTGAAGATGTACTTCCCGTTGCACCACTTTTCTTGATTACTGTAATTGGAGAGTCTTCTGGGCGTCAATCTTTAGGAATATAATATTCCTTAACTTTCGGGAATCAATTACTTTGTCCCTTACTTTTTCGTCTGCATGGGTCTTGTCGTTATTGTTGGTTTTTCAATGCTTGCTGATGTGGACTGAGCTGCTAATCATATACACATGCTTGGCTGCAGTACTGGTTTGGTCAACCTCCTATGATATTTAGTTTGACCGAAAATCTCGACTGATAAAAACTCTCCTGTGGTCAACCCTCAGCTGATATTACTGTTCGAAAACTCATCTGCTTCCAGTTGGAGTAAGAACTCGCCTGATATTTTCTATGTCTGAAACACGCATGGTAATAAACTTGCCTGTGGTCAAACTTCTCTGATATGTTGTGTTGACTATAACTCGTCTAAAAATATCTCGCCTGGTACTTATGTTTGTCAAACATCTCTGATATTTCATGTTGACCAAAACTCGCCTGATATTACTTATGTTTGTCTTCAGATATCGGCTGCTACAATGTTTTGGTCAAACCACGATTGATATTTCTGTTGACCAAAAACTCGCCTTATAGTAACTCGCCTGATATCTTGTCAGTTCTATACTTAGCCAAATTTCTATATGATCAATATGATCAACACTTAGCTTAATATTTTTAAGGCCTATAGAATATACTCATTAGGTTCTTCTATACAATGCCAAGTACATACATTTGAAATAATCATGAATACAGACATCATGAAAATCTAAACTAATATTCCTAACAGATCCCACCAATCGGCGATTGGATCGAACTACACTAATGACTAACTTAATGTCACAAGAATATCTCCTACTGAAACCTCAAGTCAAAGTTTCCATATACCTATCACAACCTTTCAATTCTTTCATTGACAATCCCGGAGTATAATCCATGTGACCAGATCGAGTTGATTCGAGTTCAAATATACTAATCCTATTAGCATACTTATAACGGGTGCTCCCGTTGACCCTTAGTAAAGATAGGCACTCTACATGTCAAAGTACACATTATATAAGTCTTGTCTAAACTTAATGCCCAGTTAAGTTTCATCGACTTGCGAACGAGTCCTAAACACTTCCATTTCCCATAAGGAGTGGAAATGTTTGCTCTAAAATGCAAGGACTATTATTATATATACCAAATCACAATGCCGGTGATATACAATAATATCGTAATAATAAATACCTTATTTAATTTAATATTTATAATTACAATAAAATTCTCTCACTCTCTCATCCTCTGAGTGGCAGTCGTGGGCATATTCCTAAAACCTTTAACTTGAAGATTCAGTAGGAGATGTGCTTGCGACACTAAGTTAGTCATTAGAATAGTTCGATAGAATCACCGGCTGGCGGGGTCAACCTCGGAGTGCGACCTGATGGGCTAGTAGTTGTCTCTACTAAATACAAAAATAGGAATCTCTCTCTTATAAGTGAACCGCTAGATGTCCTATGCGGTTAGTGGCAAAAGAGAACATAAGTCTTTGGCGCAAGCATTTAGAGTTAGTTGTATTTGATACATAAAAGCTCCGTGATCATCTCGATTTGCACTAACAAATAAGGTTTTACGTTGTCATGACCTTAATACTTGATCGGGACATATGACTGAAGAATTTATACATATGCAGTATTTATAACGTAAAGGTTTATGGAGTCATCCCTATTATTCATTCTCAGTTGGGTTACAGTGTAGGCCCTGGGACTGGCTAGGTGGTGCTAACACTCTTTGGATCCTCCTAATACTAATTGAGACGAACCTACAGAGTCGCGACATATGATAGATGACGGAATATATTTAGCTTATTCTCTCTTGGTTAATTGAATATTAGATGTCTAATTCAATTTAATTTTATTCATATTATTTCTTAGAGAATTTATATTTAATATAATTAATTATATTATTAATTAATTATATTAATACTGAAACATCCAAAGTTTATCTATCGAATTAGAGACACGGGGTCCGTTTTACGGATCAAAAATGAGCCAACACCTCATAATTGAGGCTTGGCCGCCCACTCTCCACATACATATGGTATATGATTTTCTTTTGTATTTAAGATGATTTGATAATCATTATGGGACATTTAATTATACACTTGGTGTATAATTAACTTAAAGGCTTTTGGCATGAGGTGTGGTGTTGTAACACCCCCATAATTTACCGGGATGTTACAGTGCCGTGAATCCCGTGTGGGACCACAAGGCAATTTTGGAGATTTATAATTTCCTTAAAAAAATTATTGAAAGGATAATACCATGATTATACAAGTACGAAAACAAAATGCTTTTATGAAAACATAATTCGTAAACATGGTTGTTACATAATTTTGGGATCCTTCAAGAGTTCAAGTCAAAAGAAACGAAATGGCGAAACTTCATTCCAACACCGTTCAAGCTTGACCAGAACCTTCGGGAATGTCCTGCACATATTTAACAAATCTGCCTGGCACGACGAATCGCGCCAGTCAACTTGGGTCAGATAATACAATTGAGATTCAACGATAAAATAAGGTGAATTCGCAGAACAAAATATTATTTCAATTCGACAATAGTTCACAGAATACTCAACGTCGCCTTTTTTATCAACACATAAACTCCCAAGGTCGCAAACAAGGGTCACGGAAGCATCTACACAGGAATACTCCGGACGTGGGAACCATTCAAGTTTTATCCCTCAACATATTACCACCGGGTACTATTCAGGTTTTACCCCCAACACATCGGCCGATTAATAATGCAATTTCTAAAGAAAGATATCAACACCAAATCCACCAAATAAGGATGCACAATTATTCTAGGGATTTCATAAATTAAATTAACATGGTCTGAGCAAGATATCACTTTTCGGCGAGGGTAATTTCCTTTCGGCTAACACAACGGCTCGAACGTCCATAATTTATCGAGAGCTCAACCTATTTACATATTCGTCGATTAATACCTCGTAATAATAATGACGAATAGTGATGTTTCCCCCTCCTCAATTGAGTTCTTATCCTAGTTCGATTTATAACGTTGGAACCACAATTCTACGATTGATAATAATGTGAATTATTTACAATTCTCAACTCCTTGATTATCAATTCATCACATCATTTTAACCACAATTCTCTTTACAATATTTTTATGATACGACTTCAACTACAATCCAAATTATTAATTTTGCTAACTATTTTAGTTCAAATTCCCCAATTCTGGGGTAGAATGGTCGAGCATGATTGTAGCATAATTCTTATATACATGCTCGTCTTATCCAACTTGGCATTTGATAACTAGTTCATCTTAACAATTTCAATGAGTTTAATTAACGATAATCAAACTACCAGCACAACCTACTACACAGCTAATCCAATCGCATTGGCATTTTTATAGGTTTACTCATAAGCTTGTAATCCAATATATGATTTCCACGGCAAAATACACAAATTGCTAGTTCGAGTGTTGGCCACTAAGTATATAGAATACAGCTTGGAAAGTGTTTAAGCAACAAGTTGTGCGTTTTACAAATTAGAGTGCCTAGCGGAAGTTCTTTTAAGTGAGTTGCTGTTAATACAGCAACTAGACTTTATCACCTGTTAGCTTGGTGCGTATAGGGTTTTGCAGTGTATACTTATAAAAATCACAGTTTATGAAAATAGTAACGGCAGAAGGTAAATAACACAGTATTTAAAGTGGTTCGAGGTAAACCCCTCTACGTCCACTGGTCCTCCACACATGAGTAAAAACGTTTATTATAAACATTACATACACAACTATGTGTCTATAATCAAACATACCTTGTATCGTTCACACAGATAGATACAAAGACTGCCGCTTTCAACCATTCACACAGATTGGTTAAAGCTTCCTCTTGCCTTGCTTCTTCACACACAGTTCCAAAGCTTCATCTCTTTAATGCAGATCTGTCACACACAGTTCAGGAAAAGCAAGGCTTTCTCAGTCCACACAGGGCTGATGGATTTCTTCAAATGAAAGATCACGGGTTGAACAACAACTTGACTTTCTTGAGCTTTGAGCTGATGATGTGTTGTTCAATGATGAGCACTTGTGTATTTCTTCTCTCAAGATTGGCACTATGTTTGAAGAAATATGTTTGTTCTCGATATACTGTTCTTGTGATGTTCACGAGTGAATCTTAGTATATCTCAGTTTGTTCGGTTTTGATATTCGTGTATATCGTTGTTGTCGTTAGTATATTTTTTCTGATCTTCAAACTACGGGGTATAAATAGCCTTTGGAAAGTAGATCCGTTGGGAAAGATCTGTTGAGAAAAAGTCCGTTACAACTGGATGGTTGACTTGTATAGACCAAGATCCGGATTTTGCGTTTGTTTGAAGATCTCTGTCGGTTTTAGTATTTAAATACTTTATCCTTTCAGTATTTAAATACTTCTTTTCAAACGGGACTAGACTTTAGCGAATAACAAAGATTCCTTCTCAAAAGGTCTTTAGTTCTATTTCGATAGGTATTGAAGATCTCAATACTTTACAGCTTGAATGCTGTATCCATTTATGTTGTAGGCTATATTGGAGTAGTCGCTGTATGGAATGTTGTTGTATGAAGAGACATCTTCCATACTTGGCGATTTTAGACTTTGTTGCTGTGTGATGGCAACGCGAAGGCTTGTATGAAGACAATTTATACTTTTGCTATATACTGGCATTATGAGAAGTCTTCTGTAATACCCCAAAATAGGCGGATATTACAGTGCCGTGGACCCCTGACTGGGACCCACCAGGCGAATAAAGATTAAGGAATTTAATAACATAATTATAGTACCGAACCACATTATATCATCAATCATTCCGATGAGAAGTTTCATTACAACACACCCAAGATAATACCGAATACATGTATATTTTATATGAAGATAAAATATACAACACTGAATGAAATGAATATTCAAACGGAAGTCTGCAGCGGAAATAAAATGAAGAAAACATGAGTGAATGAAAAGGACTGGGCCCCCCTAATAGTATCACTAGGACTCCCCGCCATCAACGTTCTCTTCCCGTGCCTTAGCCTTGCCATGACCTGAAACCAACATCCCCCAACGGGGTCAGTCACACAGAACAACAATCCTCAAGAGTTGAATAAACACAATCATGATATATCTAAATTACGAAATGACGCTGAAGAGAGGCATCACAGTACGCCCGTAATGGTATGTGCACGTGCACAAGACGAGTGTCCTTACACACCCGCCCTTGTACCTAATTAGTCTCACGGAGGTACATTACCGTGTGCATAGTCCAATGTGTCCGTGAACCCAACACATGACCATCACGTGCCCGACTAAAAATTCCACACATCCCCACCCAGCCGCACAATATGAACCCAGAAGGTCACATGAACAATAATGACCATGAAGAATATTAATGAATAACAATCCAACAAAGTCAAGAATGACTCACTAAGATGAAATGATAGTGAAATGAATCGTAGCTCAATGAAATGGTTGGAACCGTCGTTCCTCTTGAATGAAGTGATTAATTGACAATTACAAGTCTCAATACGGTTAATACATTATGAATGAACTATGATTATGAATGAACAACGACGAAAGGAATGAATATCCTTTTAACCGAGTAAGAATTAACTTACTCAACCGGTGAAGAATGTCCTTCCTCGAACAAACGTCCTACAATGAGATGTGGGTCGCTCGAACAACCTTGAATGACAATTACCAACAAACGCTCAATATACGTATCAAACACGATTATAACCAACTCAAACATCGATACAACAATATCCAAACTCATTGAGGCATTCTAGCGAACACTTAACAAACACACATCCTTTGATAATATCCAATCCCGAATATATCGAACCAACACCAAAATGAGTATTTTAAACCAACAAAACAACTTCAATGACATCAATAATCCCATAGTAATCCACAACTCGAGTTAACGACAATGTCTAATCGGAAACTCCCAAAAATATCGAAGTCAACCCCAAATTGTTCTTGATTCAACCCCAATATTCATGAAATTCAAAATATACCACCATAAATCCGAAGGTATATATTTATCCAAGGTAGATAATCCATATCTAACGTATTCCAACAACAATCCAAGTTTACACGAAGAAATCGGAAGGAAAAACCCCAAAATCCGAAATTCTAGATCCAAGAGATTATTACCTTGATTAGATGTGATGGGGATGATAAAATGATGATTAATCCGAATGATAAGCTTGAAGATGATGATTGATGATTACACGTCGAAGAACACTCTCCAAATCGCCCGGAATCGCCCAAAACCACCGAAGAAACAAAGAGAAATGACAAATGACGTTAAAGGACTGGACTGTCCTATATATAGCAAATCCCAGTTAGTGTGCGCTAGCTCCTGTGCGTAGTGTGTGCTAACAGATGTACTGGGTAGTCCAGTACCCTCTGTTCGCAACGGTAGCGTGCGCTATGTACCTCTTGTAGCGTGCGCTACGACCATGTACTTAGCATGCGCTAACTCAAAATGTTAGCGTGCGCTAACGAATTATCTGATGCCCAGTACTGGAGTCTAGAACCTCCTGTTCTCTGATCTATTCGTAGTAGCGTGCGCTACACATAGGATTCAGCGTGCGCTACTAACCCCGATTAGCGTACGCTAATATCTACTGGTAGCGTACGCTACGAATTAACCCAATGCAGTCCAGTAGCCACTGGACTCTGCCTGATCCGTCCTTAGCGCGCGCTACACCGACTGCATAGCGTGCGCTACTCCGATCAACTAGCGCGCGCTACTTTCCATTCGTAGCGTGCGCTACATACAACTCAGCTGCAGTCCAGTGCCTTCTGGACTGTCTGCTTGAAACATACTAGCGTGCGGTAGTGTTGAGAGGTAGCGTGCGCTACCCGTACTCAATTAGCGCATGCTAAAGAGAGTACGTAGCGAGCGCTACTCCTCAGACACAGCACAACTATGAAGATGACAACGATGATAAACACGACACGATTCTCCAACTAGATTGATGATGAATGACGATACAATTACATCTGAACGGTGAATACAATAAATGAATATGAATGATGAATGATCATTAATGAGTGAAAATTACTAAGTGACAATTACTGAACGATAGTTACTGAATGATAATGACTGAATTACAACCGGCTATTACATACACCCCTCTTAAAAGAGTTTCGTCCCCGAAACTAAGGGTCAAACAACTCGGGATGACTCTCCCGCATACTATCTTCAGTTTCCCAAGTAGCCTCTTTGACTCCGTGTCTAGACCACTGAATTGTAATACCCGAGATCCTTGTTCCAGATTCGTTGAGTTTTTGGGGTTTTATCGGATTGCTATTGTCCTCATCGTTGGAATTTTGTGCCATGTTTATGTGTGCCTTGTTGGGACGTGTGTTTGGAGGCATTTCAGATCACTATGTGAGTTTCTGGATTTTTATGGTGTAGCGCACGCTAATGCTTGTGGCATAGCGCACGCTACGGCGTTGGGGTTAGTGCACGCTACCGGATGTGTAGCGTACGCTAACTGGCAGTCCAGAGGCAGTCCAGGAGCTACTGGACTGGGACTATGGCTTTGTTAGCGCACGCTAAGGTCGATAACTAGCGCACGCTATCGACTGCTTAGCGCACGCTCTTCCTTCTTTCTAGCGCACGCTGCTCGGTAAGTATAGATCTGTCCAGGGGCCACTGGACTGGACCCGTGACTCGTTAGCGCACGCTACGCTCATGGGGCTAGCGCACGCTAACAGTGTTACATGCGGAATGTTCTGGGCGTTGACCTCGTTAGCGCGCGCTAATGCGGTCTAGTTAGCGCACGCTAATAACTGTCCAGTATAAATACTGGACAGCAGGCTTCACTTCGTCATTTCTCTCCCTTCTTCATCCTTTCCGACGGGAGTGAGCTCCAGAGGTGATTTTCAGCGATTTTCTTCATCAAGCTTCATTTTGGAACGGATTTGTAGGTGTTTAACAACACCTAATCATCTTCTTGATCCAAATCAAGGTAATCTCTTCTTAGAACCCTAGTTCTTGAATTTTGGGGGTTTCTCCTTAGTTCTTCGATTTAATCCGAGGATGATGAATCGATGGTAAAATTCTTGTTGTCTTGGCCATGATCTTCGGATTTTCGAACTCATTCATGATTTTATATCACTCGGAACATAGTTCTTGATTTCTTGGAGACACACTTAGATCCTTGTTGTTTTTAGGATCGATTCGGATTCCGTTTAGTGTTATTGATTCATGTTAGTGTTATTTTCGTAGTTCTCGTGGAGTAGTCGAGTTCTTGGTCGGTTTTGGAAGTTCGAGGGCTGCCCAACCTCATCCGTTCGTTGTTCGGTGGTTCGTGGTATCGAGGCCTTGTGATTCGTCGTATTTGTTCGCTCGCGGATTCGAGGCAAGTATCTTGCCCATACGTTTCGTGTTTCGTAAGCACAATTGTTGATAAATGATTTTATGTGAAATACGAATGTTTAATGAATGTTAAAAAGGATCGGTATGTTCTCGATAAAGGTTTCCTTCTAAATCTACTTGTGTATCTATGAATGAATGTGTTGTTTTGAAAATGTGTGTTAGTCTCGTACATGGAAATATCTTCCTTGTGTGTGGTACTGTTGTGCGTGATTGTGTCAAAGTGGACTTAAGGTTATGTCTTATTAAAAGAAGAATATACGTGTGTGGATGTGCGGGTCTATTGATGAGCATATGTTGTTGTGTAGTTTTGGTTGTGAGTATCTGTCGGATATAGCGGTCATTTCTAACAAGTACCTTGAATTGCGTTTGATGTACTTCGGGAGAATGCAGTTTTGATGATTGTGATTTGTGCCATGTGGTTTTTGAGATTGTGTGAGCCGAGTAAAACCAGTGAGGGTCCCCTGGGGTCCGGTAGGCTGCGTATCCCTACGGATCACTCGGTTGGGCTATACACCAGGGAGGGCCTGACGAGGTGTCTCTGGGGTGTGTATCTTGCTGAGAGGTACAGGGCCAGTATAGCTCGGGAGGTTGTTTTGTGATGATTTTGGCACGTTGTTGTTTCGATAATTATGATATGTCCGGAATATCATAACGCTTCCATTCTCGGTGTGAGTTATGTCATACGTAAGGTCTTGGTACTTGGCTAGAATGGCATGATTATTTGTGTCGTATTTGTTTTGTTTCTTGTTGGTGTGATTTTTTGAAGTAGGATGCGGGGCCTTGTGTTTGTCTGCGGAGATTGTGTTTTGGTTGTTTATCGGGTGTGACCTTTTGGACTTTCACTCGAGTATGTGATGAGGATGATCGGGTCGTGGACCCCGTGTTTTGTGATCGGATTGGTATTTTGAACTTAAACAAGTCCTTGGCCCGTATCCCTATGTGGTTCTGTTAAGTTGAGGATTTGTATATTCCAAATGTTTTCAAAACCCCCGAGATCTTTGATATCTTGTAAAATGTATGTTGGGTTTATTCCCACCTGTCATGATTCGAGCAGTTTTAATTAAATGATTTATCTCGGGGAGTATGTTTTCAATTATCGGATATTGGAGTATGATACGTATGGCTTGTATTCATAATTTTTATACTTGCACTAGCAAAACAGTGGAGTTTTGCTAACCCCCGATTATTCGGGGGGTGGATGTTTGTATTGCGTCCAGATACGAAGGATGATGGAAGACGACGATACTAATCACATGAAGACCAGTTGTTGAGTATTTTGTTAGAGTCTCAGTGTTTGGCTCTCCATTGTGTAATTTTCCCATTTTATGGGAACATTGATGTAATTCAACCCCTGTATGGGTATGAGTTTTGTATGTTTATTGTGTTAGTGGTAAAAGACCAAATCGGTCTAATGGTTCATTATTTAGCCATATCGGCATTAAATGTGATGTATTGTTTTCGTATTTAGCCTGGTAGATCCTCATGGAGAGGGTCTGCGGCGCTGTAATATTCCCAAGTGGTTTGGGGGTGTTACATGAATTTTCACCAAAGGAATCGTCTTGTTCCTCAACTGTTTGATTCGCCGCTCTAAGACTCGTATAGGATGCTCCTCATATGAATGATCATCGGCGATCTCAATTTCGTCAAACTGAAGTATGTGACTCGGGTCGGCAACATACTTCCGTAACTGAGATACGTGAAACACATTATGAATTCGGTTCAACGCTGTAGGTAAGGCCAATCGATAAGCTAACTCGCCTACTCGATCCAAAATCTCAAACGGTCTAATGAATCTCGGACTCAACTTTCCCTTCTTCCCAAAACGGATGATACCTCGACTCGAGGATACCTTGACCAAAACATGGTCACCTATCTCGAACTCTAATGGTCGACGACGGTTATCTGCATAAGATTTCTATCGACTCTGAGCGGTCAACAAACGACTCCTGATCAAAGCTACCTTCTCACGGGCGGCTATAAGCATATCAGGCTCGGTGCCGATTAATTCCGATAAGTCATCCCAACACAAAGGAGATCGACAACGATGACCGTACAAGGCCTCGTAAGGTGCCATCTTAATCGAAGCATGTCAACTATTATCGTACGTGAACTCGATCAACGGTAGTTGGGATTCCCAATCATGTTTCCAAACGAGAACACACGCCCTCAACATATCTTCCAAAGTTTGAATAGTCCTCTCTGATTTTCCGTCGGACTGAGGATGAAAACCTGTACTGAGATTAAGCTGAGTTCCCATAGCACGATGAACTGATTTCCAAAAATGAGACACGAATCGTCCGTCACGATCGGAAACGATACTTTTAGGAGTACCGTGCAGTCTCACTATCTCTTTGATGATCAACTGGGCAAGTTTCTCGGGACCCCACATATCCTTAATCTCAAGGAAATGAGCTGATTTAGTTAAGCGGTCCACAATTACCCAGATTGTATTCATGCCATGACGACTCGTCGGCAAACTCGTGATGAAGTCCATTGAAATATCTTCCCACTTCCACTCTGGAATAGGGAGAGGTTTCAGCATACCCGCCGGTCGCTGATGTTCTATCTTGACTTGCTGACAGGTTAAGCATCTCAAAACAAATTCCGCAACTTCTCGCTTCATATTACTCCACCAGTAATTTTGTTTCAAAGTCTTTATACATCTTGCTAGACCCCGGATGAACGGAATAAGGGGTAGCATGAGCTTCTCTCAAAATCGAGTTTTTCAACTCGACATTCGCTGGTACGCACAACCGATTCTTAAATCGCAAAAGTCCATCCTCGTGGACCACAAATCCAGGGGCTTTCCCCTGAGCCATAAGAGTATGCGTAACAAAAATGGGTCTGAACCCTGATTCTCCCTGATCGCCTCCTCGAGTGGCGATAAAATCTCTAACGTACAAAGTTGCCCTTGTACTCGCTGTAACCAGACCTCGATCTCAGGTCTCGGAAATTCCTGCTAAAGTTCCTTCTGAACTGTTAATCGAGCAAGCATCTGCTCCTGAACGGACTTACAAATCAAGGCATCGGCGACAACGTTCGCCTTGCCCGGGTGGTAAAGTATCTCAATATCATAATCTTTGATTAGTTCCAACCATCGTCTCTATCGCATATTTAACTCCTTCTGAGTAAATATATACTTTAAACTCTTATAATCGGTGAATATCTGACAGGTAACGCCATAAAGATAATGACGCCAAATCTTCAATGCGAATACCACGGCTGCTAGCTCCAGGTCGTGGGTTGGATAATTAACCTCGTAAGGTCTCAATTGCCATGAAGCATAAGCAATAACCTTCCCGTTCTGCATTAGTACACATCTGAGACCCTGTCCGGACGCATCACTATAAACCACAAATCCTTCCGTCCCTTGCGGTAGAGAAAGGACAGGTGCTGAAATTAACCGGCTCTTGAGTTCCTCAAAACTCTGCTGACACGCGTCGAACCACGTGTATTTCTTATCTTTCCTTAAAAGGTTCGTCATCGGTTGAGCAATTTTAGAAAATCCTTCCACAAATCGCCGATAATAACCATCTAATCCGAGGAAACTTCAGATTTCCTTAACATTCTTCGGAGGTTGCCAATTTCGAATAGTCTCCGTCTTCTGAGGGTCGACACGAACTCCGTCTGATGAAATTACATGCCCAAGGAACGTCACTTCGGACATCAGAACTCACATTTGGAAAACTTCCCATAGAGTTGCTCTCGTCTCAACACATCGAGCACCTGATGAAGGTGAAACTCGTGCTCTTCCCGGTCACGATAATTAATCAAAATGTCACCAATGAAGACAACCACGAACTGATCCAAATAGTCGATGAAAACCCGATTCATTAACTCCATGAATACCGCATGTGCATTAGTTAACCCAAACGGCATAATCAAAAATTCATATTGACCATAGTGTGTTCGGAACGCCGTCCTTGCGATATCCGACTCTCGAATTCGCAGCTGATGATATCCAGATCTTAAGTCGATCTTGGAAAACGCTGAAGCTCCCTGAAGTTGATCCAGAAGATCATCGATACGGGGTAGTGGATACTTATTCTTGATCGTCACCCGGTTCGATTCCCGGTAATCAATACACAGGCAAAATGATCCATCCTTCTTCTTGACAAATAACACTGGTGCTCCCCACGGGGACGCACTTGGTCGAATATAACCCTTCTCGGTCAAATCCTCTAATTGATTCTTCAACTCCTGCATTTCGGTTGGGGCCATCCTCTACGGTGCCTTCGATATTGGGGACGTACCAAGCTCCAACTCAATCGTGAATTCCACATCTCTCTGTGGAGGCAACCCAGGTAACTCGTCTAGAAAGACATAGGCATATTCTCTCACAATAGGAATATCCATCAACATTACTGATGGTTTCTGGGTTTTGGTCATATAGCACCAATAATCGACATACCCCTGATTGAGTAATCTCACTGCTTTTATCAAGTTGATGACCCTCCCGGAACAGCTGGGATTACCTCCCTGAAATACACATTCGACCCCATCATCTGAAATGATAGTGACCATACGCTTACGGACACTAATGATGGCATCGTGACGATCCATCCAGTTAATACCCAGGATGACGTCGTCCCTCGGTAAATCTACCACGATTAGGTCTGCTAACCAATCACGACCATGAAACTGAATCGGACAATCCTTAATCTCTTGATTCCCGATAATTATTCTACCGTCAGGTAGACCAATGACATAAGGCTCATAACTAGTAGCACTACCCAGACGTAGTCTACTCAAACATGACTCGGAAATGAATGAATGCGATGCACCAGTATCAAAAAGGGTACACACAGGTTGAGATAGAATATCGAGTGTACCTGAGATCATCCGGGCCTCTGGATCGTCGGTCTTCTTCATCTCATAAATTCGGGGCTTGCCGGCTCCCGAACCGGACGCTCCCGTCTGATAGCTCTTGGCTCCGCCTTTATTTGCTCCTGTTGTCTTGAATGATGCGGACTGAGTGGCCTGATTCTGCACCGCTGAATGTCTTGGGGCCTGAGATGACGCCGGATTAGGCTTGGAGTCCCTTCGGCAAAAATGGGCCTTATGCCCAGCGATCCCACAGTTATGGCAGGTAACAGTCTGCCTCTGACATTTGGTGCTGAAATGACCATGTTCTTCACAGTTGAAACAGGTGATAGCCGAACTGGCCGCTCGTGACTAAGATTCCGCGGGTCTAGGCACCATAGGAGGTCGCTCAGAAAAAGTAGAGCCCGCACGAGGTTTCTTGAAAGTGGCCTGACTGCCTTCAGACTGATTACGATTCTTTGACTTCTTGTTAGCATATGAAGGTTGCTTCTTAGCAATCTCCTAAGCAGTAAGCTCATAAGTAAGAGCTTTTTCAATGAATTCGGCCAGAGTGGTGCAATTGTGATTAAGCAACTGCATCCGCATACGAGGCTTCAACCTCTTGCTGAAGTATTTGATCTTGTCCGCCTCGAAGTGAATAATAGACAAGGCCAAAGGAAGTAGCTCCTGAAATTTCTCGGCGATGGCAAGAACATCATCGTCCGCTGAGAGATCGAGAGTGAGTAATTCTGACAACTTGGCCTCCCTGAGTGGGGCCGGATAATACCTCTCCATCATGAGAGTCATGAATTGATCCCATGTACAAGATCCGTCGGTGGGCTTCAACGATAACCACCATGAATGTGCGCCCTTACCAAGATAGTAAGCTGCAACTGAAACTTTGTGTCCCTCAGGGCAGTCCACCATAGCAAACAGTTTCTCGAAATGTTCAAGCCAGTGAATGATATCCGACGGTTCAAATGAGCCCTCAAAGGTAGGTGGTCTCTGGCGAGAGATGTCGCCAATGATACTGCTCACACCCCTATCTTGCCTCTGAGGTGGTGGCGGAGGAGCCTGTTGATTCTGGGTAGTTGAGTTATGCATCGTCTGCATTAGTTGTGCCATCTGAGTCATTTGGGCCATCATGCCCTGCATAAAAGCGGGTGGATCAACCCGAACAACTTCTGACTGAGCTGTGTCCCGGGCACGACTCTCTGATAGTGAATGATTACGTCCAGTTGAATGAGTGGCAGCATTAGCATTATTCCTTGCATTAGCGCGTGTATTCACACGAGCTCTCGGGTTTCGGCCCGCACCACGGCCTCTTCCCACGCGTCCTCTGCCAGCTCTTTCCATACTGAAGTGGAAAGTCATACGATAATTATATATCTCGCATGAATATCACATTATGATTACGTCATGAAATGATGAAAATGTGCATACTCGCTCAACCACAATGATTACATGAATGATCAACTGAAGTGACGTGATTATCTGATGAAATTCTTGAAATGATTATCTTGAACAAGTTAACAAGATTAATGATATGATCCTCAATATCAACAACTGAACAATGAAATGAACTGATTGATTAATGAATTAACATGATCGACTTGATCACAAATGAAAATGATGAATGAGGATTGTTGACTGTTGAATGATGAATGAGTGATTCTATTGCCAGAAATTATACCATGGCGTCAGAAATCTTACTTTTCTTTGGTCTGAGGGGCTCGGCTCTTGCACAGGTCACACGTGACGCGAAAGTCCAATGATACTAGTATGATGAACAATGATTTCAAATGAGACATGACTCGGAAGGTAGTATTCAAAACCACGCTCCGATATCAACTCTGTAACACCCCAAACTAGGCAGATATTACAGTGTCGTGGACCCCCGACTAGGACCCACAGGCGAATGAAGATTAATGAATTTAATAACATAATTGTAGTACCGAACCACATTATAAAATCAATCACTCCGATGAGGAGTTCCATTACAACACACCCAAGATAATACCGAATACATATATATTTTATATGAAGATAAAATATACAACACTGAATGAAATGAATATTCAAACGGAAGTCTGCAGCGGAAATAAAATGAAGAAAACATGAGTGAATGAAAAGGACTAGGCCCCCCTACTAGTATCACTAGGATTCCTCGCCATCAACGTTCTCTTCCCGTGCCTTAGCCTTGCCATGACCTGAAAACAACATCCCCCAACGGGGTCAGTTACACAGAATAACAATCCTCACGAATTGAATAAACACAATCATGATATATCTAAATTATGAAATGACGCTGAAGAGAGGCATCACAGTACGCCCGTAATGGCAAGCTGTAAGATCTATGAAAATGGATCCACCTCCTAGACGACAATCGTACTGGAATAATAACTATAACTCTCGATTTTACATGCATAATACTTAGGGCTGGGCACTTGAACCCGAAATCCCGATCCCGTTCTGATCCTGTCCCGGAAACTAACGGGGCAGGACGGGATAGTTTCTTAAAATGGCAATCCCATCCCGTCCCGTCCCGCTCTGTTACTATTCAAATGGGACGGGATGGGACCGGGACCATCCCGATCAATCCCGTCCCGTCCCATAATATTTAATATATTCAATTTTTTTATATATCATTTAATCATGTAAACCCTAAATTGATGTATGATGTATAAAACATCAAAGTTTCAGTTTTAAGTTTTCAGTTTTAAGTTGATCTTTTCTGCACTTTCAATTTGAATTTTATCTTCACGTGTTGATGTTGATGTAATATGCACTATGCAGTTGGATTATTGATCTATTGTCCTTTGTGCGTGTTTACGTTACTATTTATTTTTTTCTGTGTATTTTTTAAGTTTCTAATGGATATTGGGGGTCATTTTTTTTTGGAATGACTAGTTTGGATTTTTTTTTTTTTAAATTTCTACCTCATTCATTTGATAATTCCAAAATGTATAGCTGTCTCATTCGTTCTTTCACAGTTTCTGTCAAGATCAATAAATGTGCGGGATATCCCACCCTGTCCCGGTCCCGACCCAAACCGGAACGGGATCGGGACGTGCGGGATGAATTTCAAAATACGCAATCCCGTCCCGTCCCGTTCCGGTAATTTATTTTCGGGACGGGACGGGATTCGCCCAATCCTGACCCATCCCATCCCATGCCCACCCCTAATAATACTCATGATTGCTGCAGCTACGTGCTTGCCTCACGTAGACATCGCAAAAACGGACCAAAAGTAACCCACAACAAACCAATTATTGTCCGGAAAATTTGGGTACCGAAAGGCACTATCACACAAGGACCCAAATTTACTTGATTACTATGCTTAGACAAGAATTGGGAATGCTACATCCAGACTCCCTGTAAGTTTTTATGCTTTTACTCATTAATTGAGGGGGAACACTGTAAGACCCAAGAATACAATATCCACCATTAATTAACTGTACACTCAGAACAGTCATACAACAGTGTAGGACAGAGAAGGCATGAAACCTTCCTACAGCTTACGTGTGCATTAATTAAGGGGGAATACAGTATGACTCATGAATACAGTGTTAATCCGAACATTAATGTAAGAATTGAATTTTGTATGTACCTTTTAAGGGGGAACGCTGTATTATTCGCGGATACAGTACTTACACTACAGGACATCAATTATACTTGATAAGTTTTATTCTATTGTGTACTGCAAACAGTTTTAAGTCCACATGCCCTGTTTTAATATTCAAACATTTTTTTATTATTTAAACGCTTTGCATGACATCTGGACTTCACTATCTCAAACGACGCAAATTTAAACTCAAGTCATTTCTTATTGCTGCAATCAAACAAGTTTAAGTATCAAGCTGTAAGAACTTGTCTGCGAACAAAGTTCATAGGTTCAGTTGTACTCAACTAGATTAGACTGTAAGATTGTGCCTGCGCACCAATCATAAGTTTAAGATGTAATATACTTCCCTATTATATGCTATCATTTTAGAATTTGCCTGCAAGCAGTTCACATTTATGCTCAAGATGTTATCAAAAAAGAGGGAAATTGTTTTAGCATAAAGAGGTCCTGACATTATTAAAAGAGGAAAACTGTTGGGATAAACAAATCATGTATCGAAGTCTTCTCAAATACCAACATACAGCAAGACTTCGTATAAGTCATCATACAGCAAGTAGCTGTCCCGAAGATGATCGTACAGTTTGATAAAATTCCTGTATCTTGCGTTGTCAAACATACAGCAAGATGACAAGTGCCTCAATTATACAGCAGAAGGATAATTCAACATTCGATATAAGACCAAAAAGAAAGTCTCCCATTAAAGACGTTTCAAAGAGGTTTTGGCATCAAAGTTTTTGCATCATCAAGAAGTTTTGGAAATTATCAAAAAGGGGGAGATTATTGGGAAGAACAATGTTGTTTTGATAATTACCAAACAACAAGCTTCATACAGCAAGCTAGCATACAGCAAGATGATAAATGCCCAGCATACAGCAAGCAACTGTATCAAAAGACAATCGAAGTTGTCAATCCTGTATCGAAGGTGTAATACCCAGTTGTATTCAATCATTATCATTCAGTAACTATCATTCAGTAACTATCATTCAGTAATTGTCACTCAGTAATTTTTCACTCATTAATGATCATTCATCATTCATATTCATTCATTGTATTCACCGTTCAGATGTAATTGTATCGTCATTCATCATCAATCTAGTTGGAGAATCGTGCCGTGTTTATCATCGTTGTCATCTTCATAGTTGTGCTGTGTGTGAGGAGTAGTGCACGCTACATACTCTCTTTAGCGTGCACTAATTGAGTACGGGTAGCGCACGCTACCTCTCAACACTAGCGGACGCTAGTATGTTTCAAGCAGACAGTCCAGAAGGCACTGGACTGCAGTTGAGTTGTATGTAGCGCACGCTACGAATGGCAAGTAGCACGCACTAGTAGATCGGAGTAGCGCATGCTATGTAGTCGGTGTAGCGCGCGCTAAGGACGGATCAGGCAGAGTCCAGTGGCTACTGTACTGCATTGGGTTAATTCGTAGCGTACGCTACCAGTAGATATTAGCATACGCTAATCGGGGTTAGTAGCGCACGCTGAATCCTGTGTGTAGCGCGCGCTACCACGAGCAGATCAGAGAACAGAAGGTTCTGGACTCGAGTACTGGGCATCAGATAATTCGTTAGCGCACGCTAACATTTTAAGTTAGCGCACGCTAAGTACATGGTCGTAGCGCACGCTACAAGAGGTATGTAGTGCATGCTACTGTTGCGAACAGAGGGTACTGGACTACCCAGTACACCCGTTAGCGCATGCTACGCACAGGAGCTAGCGCACGCTAACTGGGATTTGCTATATATAGGACATTCTAGTCCTTTAACGTCATTTGTCATTTCTCTTCGTTTCTTCGGCAGTTTTGGGCGATTCTGGGCGATTTGGATAGTGTTCTTTGAGGTGTAATCATAAATCATTATCTTCAAGCTTATCATTCATATTAATCATCATTTCATCATCCCCATCACATCTAATCAAGGTAATAATCTCTTGGATCTAGAATTTTGGATTTTTGGGTTTTTCCTTCCGATTTCTTCGTGTAAACTTGGATCGTTATTGGAATACGTTGGGGTTGAATCAAGAACACTTTGGGGTTGACTTCGATATTTTTGTGGGTTTCCGATTAGATGTTGTCGCTAACTCGAGTTGTGGATTCCTATGGGATTATTGATGTCATTGAAGTTGTTTTGTTGGTTTGAAATACTCATTTTGGTGTTGGTTTCGATATATTCGGGATTGGATATTATCAAAGGATGTGTGTTTGTTAAGTGTTCCCTAGAATGCCTCAATGAGTTTGGATATTGTTGTATCGACGTTTGAGTTGGTTATAATCGTGTTTGATATGTATATTGAGAATTTGTTGGTAATTGTAATTCAAGGTTGTTCGAGCGACCCACATCTCATTGTAGGACGTTTGTTCGAGGAAGGACATTCTTCACCGGTTGAGTAAGTTAATTCTTACTCGGTTAAAAGGTTATTCATTCCTTTCGTTGTTGTTCATTCATAATCATAGTTCATTCATAATGTATTAACCGTATTGAGACTTGTAATTATCAATTAATCACTTCATTCAAGAGGAACGACGGTTCCAACCATTTCATTGAGCTATCATTCATTTCACTATCATTTCATCTCGGTGAGTCATTCTTGACTTTGTCGGATTGTTATTCATTAATATTCTTCGTGGTCATTATTGTTCATGTGACCTTCTGGGTTCATATTGCGCGGCCGGGTGGGGATGTGTGGAATTTTTAGTCGGGCACGTGATGGTCATGTGTTGGGTTCACCGACACATTGGACTATGCACACGGTAATGTACCTCCGTGAGACTAATTAGGTACAAGGGCGGGTGTGTCTGGACACTCGTCTTGTGCACGTGCACATACCTCCTGGGTCTCCAATTGGATTCCCAAAGCTGTTGTTGATACTGTGTTGTGACCTGTTTTCTTAATGGATAACGGAGCTCCTATATCAAATATCTAGGCGCACTGTACTGTTGGAAGTATTGTTGTACAGGCCTTTGATAAATGGATACAACTTTCTTTCTGAACGGCTGTTGGCGCTGTTGATATGCTTGGGGAGCATGCTGTTGGTTACGCCTTATATGTCTGAATGGCTGAGGGCTCCGCTGTCTGGAATATGACTGTGGTGATGGAGTAGCAGCCTTTTCTGTTTGTGGTGCAATAGGTGCCTTCGCAGGACTCAGGATTTCTTCAGGTACGGGAATGGGTTCCTCACTCCTGACGAATACCGTACTAGATTTTCCTTTGTTGGAGAACGAGTTGTATACTAAGCCACGTTTATCATGAGCATGTTTCCCAGTGCTTATGATCTCTTCCATTGTATTAGAGGATTTCTCGAAAGAATTCAAGATTGTCTCTAATTCTCCTTCACGTTTTTCGAGAGATTTTACTTTGGCTTCGAGTAGAGCCAAATCATTTATCTTGCTTTCAAGATGAGACTTAGTCTCAATTAGTTCGTGAGAAAGTTGATGATTGCTCTCCGTGAGTTTTTCTAAATTGACTTTGTTGTTTTCGCAGTCGACGGACATATTTTCGTAATTATCCTTCAGCAAGTCATTTTCTTCCTTCAGCTCTAAGTTAGAAATTTCGAGCTGTATGTTTTCTATTTTCAATGTCTCATGGGCCTTTTGAATGTTATTAAATTCATTCAACATATTTTCAAAGGTATGAGATGTATTTACCGGAATAGTTGAGGTAGAGCTTACCTCATCATCATCGTTGTCTTCATTTTCCTCGTTAACTTGGGCCATAGAGCACATGTAGGCTCTATCTTCTAGCTTATCATCAGATGAGTCATTGTCAGTGACCGCCTGAAGACACTCATTCTTTGTTGATGCAGGTGAGTCTTTTGATTCTCCAATGAAGGCCTTGAGTTTGTTCTTCATCCTGATTCTCCAGTCATCAAACTCGTTAATAGGAAACATAGGTACCTTGTTTATTAATGAGGTATCCATATGTGAGGAAATTGGAAAGATAAATTGTTTTCGAAGAAAATAAGTGATTTAGGATCTGATTCGCTTAAATATACGACTGATTCTTTTTAGAATCAACTGCTCCGATACAACTTATTGGCCACTAAGTATACAGAATACAACATGGGAAGTGTTTAAGCAACAAGCTGTGCGTTTTACAAATTAGAGTGCGTAGTGGAAGTTCTTTTAAGTGAGTTGCTGTTAATACAGGAACTAGGCTTTATCTCCTGTTAGCTTGGTGCGTACAAGGTTTTACAATGTATACTTATAAAAATCACAGTTTATGAAAACAGTAATGGTAGAAGGTAAATAACACAGTATTTAAAGTGGTTCGAGGTAAATCCCTCTACGTCCACTGGTCCTCCACACAGGAGTAAAAATATTTATTATAAACACTACGTACACAACTACGTGTCTATAATCAAACCTCTCCGTGTATCATTCACATAGATAGATACAAAGACTGTTGTTTTCAACCATTCACACAGATTGGTTAAAGCTTCCTCTTGACTTGCTTCTTCACACACAGTTCCGAAGCTTCGTCTCTTCAATGCAGATCCATCACACATAGTTCAGGAAAAGAAAGGCTTTCTCAGTCCACACAGGGCTTATAGATTTTTTGAAATAAAAGATCACGGGTTGAACAACAACTTGACTTTCTTGAGCTTTGAGTTGATGATGTGTTGTTCAATGATGAGGACTTGTGTATTTCTTCTCTCAGGATTGGAAGTATGCTTGAAGAAATATATTTGCTCTGGATATACTGTTCTTGTGATGTTCACGAGTGAATCTCAGATATCTCAGTTTGTTAAGTTTTGATATTCGTGTATATCGTTGTAGTCGTTAGTATATGTTTTTCTGATCTTCAAACTGCGTGGTATAAATAGCCTTTGGAAAGTAGATCCGTTGAGAAAGATCCGTTGAGCAAAAGTCCGTTACAACTGGATAGTTGACTTGTATAGACAAAGATCTGTATTTTGCGTTTGTTTGAAGATCTCTGTCAGTTTTAGTATTTAAATACTTTATCCTTTCAGTATTTAAATACTTCTTTTCAAACGGGACTTCACTTTAGCGAATAAAAAAGATTCCTTTTCAAACGGTCTTTAGTCCTGTTTCGATAGGTATTGAAGATCTCAATACTTTATAGCTTGAATGCTGTATCTATTTATGTTGTAGGCTATATTGGAGTAGTCGATATATGGAATGTTGCTATATGAAGAGACAGCTTCCATACTTGGCGCTTTTAGACTTTGTTGCTGTATGATGGCAACGCGAAGGCTTGTATGAAGACACTTTATACTTTCGCTGTATACTGGCATTATGAGAAGTCTTCGATACAGGATTGACAACTTCGATCGTCTTTCGATACAGCTGCTTGCTATCTGCTGGGCATTTACCATCTTGCTGTATGCTAGCTTGCTGTATGAAGCCTGCTGTTTGGTAATTATCAAAACAACATTGTTTTTCCCGAGATAAGTTTACATCTAATGATTACGATTAATGTTAGTTTCACCAGTTCGATTGTCTTCAATAGTTCAGAACTACCCAAAGCACCCGAAATGTCACGACCCAAAATGTCGTGATTGTGTTGACCGACCAAATGAGGTGTGCCTTCTGGTTAGCTTGTCACAAGAGGGGTAAAAGGGGCGACATTAGCATTAAGGCGTTGTTTGCTCGGATGCATTGGTCTAGCCGAGTCAGGCATGCCAACCCAATTTAGTATGGAGAGCTTGTCGCTGGTCGAGGACTTGATTATGAAGGGGATCGTTATGGGTAGGGCGAAACCAGTTGGCATGCGTTTGTGGGATAGGCTGGTCTTGGGGGTGTGAGGGGCCTCGGGATGCCGCACGGGCTTTGAAACTGCCATCCCGTGACACATGGTATCAGAGCCAAAACCTCTCTCTGTACGATATGGTTCGAGTGTGCTCATGTTCTGCCGAATCCGATAAGGGCGGGGAGTGAACGCCGGTGCAAAGAGGGCACGGTGAAAGTGCGGCTCCTGTCAAGGCTTACAGGCGGCGAACATGAGCCGATTCTATGCCGGAATGAGAGGTGGTCCTAGGCTTGTGAGATCAGATGTTCCGGAATGTGGACACACTTGTATTGTGCACTATTGGTAGCTCCACCTGTGCGGGGTCGGAAAAATGACCGGGTTGTAAGAGTGTGTATAATCATGGGCTATTGTAGGGACCTAGACATGTGGGAAAATGCAGCGGATGAGGGAATGCCATTCAACCGAGGTATTAACTCCAGAAAGTGCGTAGGGTGAAGGTTGATGTCGATTGGTGATGCGGTATGTGCGCGGGGAACTGCGGTCTAGCACGAGGTGCGGGAATGAAGAGCCTGTCCATAAGGGGATGGTGTCGTATGTGCATGGCCACGATAATTTTGTGCGCGCACGGCAATACAATGTGTGTAAAGAAACATTCTTTCCCAGCACGAGGGCATGCTATGATTTGGGTGGGGGAGGATGTCACGATCCGAAATGTCGTGACCGTGTTGACCGACCAAATGAGGTGTGCCTTCTGGTTAGCATGCCACAAGAGGGGTAAAGGGGGCGAAATTAGCATTAAGGCATTGTTTGCCCGAATGAATTGGTCTAGCCGAGTCAGACATGCCAACCCAGTTTAGTCTGGAGAGCTTGTCGCTGGTCGAGGACTTGACTATGAAGGGGATCGTTGCGGGTAGGGCGAAACCAGTTGGCATGCGTATGTGGGATAGGCTGGTCTTGGGGGTGTGAGGGGCCCCGGGATGCTGCACGAGCTTCGGAAATCCCGTCCCGTGACATGAAATCTAATACGACATGGCTAACAACAATGAAATAGGTTCAAAGATTTGTTAGACTTACCTTAATTGATGAAGAACGATGGAGAACAACGAAGAACAACGAAGGACGGAGACAACACCTTCAAAAACCTGCTCCGAAGTTTGAACAATCTACTCTACTATGATAATACACGGGCTAGGAAGGATGGAAATCGATCAACGCAGATGGAGGACATCTTGAGAGAGAGTAATTTGGTTTCGTAAGAAATGAAAGAGGGGGTGCTGTTTTATAACATCTGGCTGCGCTTAACTTAAGCTATGCATCAAAAGTTTGCTTATGTAAGGCCTTTAACGTATGTTATCTTCATGGTTAACGTACGTAAGTATGGATCAGAGGCTACTGCCCGAAATGACCCCATTTCTGCGTACGTAATATCGCGGTAGCGTACCAACATACCTTACATAGCGTACGTAAGGTTACATGATTAACGTATGTTACAGTTAGTTGACTTGATTGTCTTCTAGTGCGCCAAAAGTACTCCCGACCAGTCTTTGGTCTTCTGACAAGAATATTTATTTACACATGGTCGGGACTACTTTCGGCGAATTAGAAGACAGTCAAGTCAACTGATCGTAACATAGTTAATCATACAACCTTACGAAACAAAATCACTATCTCTCTCTCAAAACGTCCTCCAGCTGCTTTGATCAATTTCCAGCCTTCCTATCCCATGTATTATCATAGTAGAGTGGATTGTTCAAACTTTGGAGAAGGTTTTTGAAGGTGTTGTCCACGTCCTTCGTTGTTCTCCATCGTTGTTCGTCAATTAAGGTAAGTCTAACAAATCCTTGAACCTATTTCATTATTGTTAGCCATGTCGTATTAGATTTCAGGTGCTTTGGGTAGTTCTGATCTCTTGAAGACAATCAAACCGGTGAGACTAGCATTAATAGTTATCATTATATGTAAACCTATCTCGAACTAGCAATTTGTGTATTTTGTCGTGGAAATCATATATTGGATTTCAAGCTTATGAGCAAACCTATAAAAATGCCAATGCGATTAGATTAGTTGTGTATTAGGTTGTGCTAGTAGTTCGATTATCGTTAATTAAACTCGTTGAAATTGTTAAGATGAACTAGTTATCAAATGTCGAGTTGAAGTCGTACCGGGGAAATATTGTAAAGAGCATTGTGGTTAAAATGATGTGATGAATTTATAATCAATAAATTGAGAATTGTAAATAATTCACATTATTATGAAGCGTAGAATTGTGGTTCCAACGTTACGAATCGAACTAGGATAAGAACTCAATCGTGTAGGGGAAAACACCGCTATTCGTCATTATTATTACGAGGTATTAATCGACGAATATGTAAATAGGTTGAGCTCTCGATCAATTTTAGACGTTCGAGCCATTGTGTTGGCAAAAAGGGAATTACCCTCGTCAGAATTAAGGCAAGTGATATCTTGCTCAGACCATTTTAATTTAATTGGTGAATTTTGTGTTGATGTCTTTCTTTAGAAACTGCATTATTAATGGGCCAATATGTTGGAGGTAAAACCTAAATGGTACCCACGTGGTAATGTGTTAGGATCTTGGGAGTTTATGTGTTGATATAAAAAGATGATATTGAGTATTCTGTGAACTATTGTCGAATTGAAGTAATATTTTGTTCTGCAAATTCACCTTATTTTATTGTTGAATTTCAATTGTATTATCTGACCAAGGTTGACTGGCACGATTCGTCATGCCAGGAAGATTTGTTGAATACGTGCAGGAAATTCCCGAAGGTTCTGGTCAGGCTTGAACGGTGTTGGAATGAAGTTTCGCCATTTCGTTTCTTTTGAATTAAACTCTTGAAGGATCCCAAAATTATGTAATAACCGTGTTTTACGAATTATATTTTCATAAAAGCATTTCGTTTTCATACTTGTATAATCGTGGGATTATCCTTTCAATCATTTTTTAAAGGAAATTATAAATCTCCAAAATTGCCTTGTGGGTCCCACATAGGATTCACAGCACTGTAATGTCCCGTTAAATTTTGGGGGCGTTACAGAAAATGGTATCGGAGACAAAACGTCCACGTTGAAAAAGTTTTACCAAAAATGGTTTTGAAAATGTTTGAAGTATTACAAAGTCCAACACTCAAAGTGACCGCAACTCCTCGAAGAATGTCAAACTCAAAAATTAATGCACATTTAAGTTTATCGACTTACGAACGGTTTACGTAAATAAACTTTAAACACTTCCAATGCATTTTCTCTTATCCGATAACGAGAGTGGAATGTTCGCTCTTATTTACATGGACTTCACTTCAATGTTTACCAAATCAAGAATGCATTTGAAATGCAATAAACAATGAATGAATCATGTTGCCTTTTATTGATAATTCCATAATTACAAGTACAATGCCCCTTCTCTATCATCCCCTGAGTGGCATTCAAGGGCATATTCCTAACAAAAAATAGCATCTATTGTAATTTTATATAATAATTTAATCTTATTCAGATCGTATATGCTTGCACAATGTGTAGTGCTTGGCATGCTTGTCTCAATTCTCGAGTAGATCAAGAAGTCATCAACAAACAATAACCATGAGATCATCGAAATTACTGGATAAGGTCGGGTTCATCAAGTTTGCAAATATGACCAAAGTATTGGGTAGGCCAAAAATGTATAATCACAAACTCGTAACGTTAATATTTGATGTCAAGGTATGATAGAAATCTCTTAGATACTAATCATCGAGGCTAGCGAACTGAGAGAAATGAGGTTGAATCAAAAGGAAAAGAAATTGACGGGAAGAGATTGACATTATGATTCACAGATCTGTTGTTCTGTTACGGCCGTAAGTAAAGATTCATTACGGCTGTAACAGGCTTCTAGAGTCTTCAGGTCATTGTGGTCATAACAGGTGATGTATAACGGCCATAACATTGCTTTGGAATTATTTTGACAACCGACTTGCTTGCTCACAACCGGTATCGAGTATAGTTAAGCTTTGCTACACTCGAGCCTCGTCACATAGCATCTGTAGCTAGTACAGCTTCGCCTCAACAATATCATTTCTTTCATAGCTCGTATGATTTCCCCAAAAGTACTCGGTTCTCTTTTGATGATTCATGATCGCTTTATACTGTCCAACTGGTCCTCATCGTAGATTAAATCCTCACCCAGTACCTCATCGCCAATAGAATTCAGAAATCAATCTTTGTTCTAGATACGCACAGGCAATCATGAGTCTCACGATTCCCCACAATCCGATCTCTACCTGACATGCCCATAATGAAGGGCTACCAAGGAAATATGTCGTCGAGGTTCAACTCGACGCACATAAGACCAACATATCAAGAAGAGTATAGTACAATAATAAAAGTTGATCCCAACTTAAAGATTTCAATTAGGTACCAGGAAAAGAGCTTTCTTCTCAAGAAAGGTAAAGGGGAAAAATGTTTAAAGAACCAAAAAGAAAATCATTCGCAACGGGTTGGAATATTAATATATTGCATCTCAGTTGAAGCGATGAGATCATAAATACCCAATTTTGAACTCATTCTTCCGTTACATACCAACAACGTCGCACGTAAATAATCCATGCTCAACCATTCAAGTGACCCTCTTACATGCTGTAGCAATGATGCATCTCTTACTCCTGGTACATGAGCTCGTATATTTGCTTTTCATAAAGACTTTTTTTTACACTCACATGTTATGTTTATATGTATATACTCCCATCGAGGAATTGTTAGTGCATAAATCAATTCTCTATTTTTAAATCTGAAAATACTCGATTTGAAAAGTACAAAAACTCATCGTCTATCATTAGGAAGTACCGACATCTTCCCAAAATGATGCCCTTTCTTAATTTTCGTTGTTTCTCAAAGAACTTAAAAGATACGTCTCATCAAAATCATGTTGCAAGATAACTTAATCTACATGACAAGTCTGCACGTCATACATCCGAATCCAAAATCCGAAATCAAATTTACAAGCTTTCATAAGAATATCTAGATCAAAGTTTAAAAATTAAATTCCTTCTTAAAAATGGCATGCTTGATTTTTCAAAGGTTTTGAAAAATTTTGCTGTTATCTTTAAAGAAAATGGTAATAACATGGGTTGTAAAATATCTTACTCTCATTCCAATAAATACACGAGCCTAAGTACCGCTGAGCATTTCGACCCGACAGTGACTTCACTATCTCAAAGGATTTTATATTATCTACTTGAGATCTGGAATCTCCAATCCAATGAGTAGAATCTCACATGTACTGAATTAGAATAAAAGATCAACGATTTATTCCTATTCTCAAGGAATATACTCTTGGTAACCATCACCATGAAAAGATAAATGTACCACTAGAAAGGGGGTTGAATAGTGGTATTGCGGATAATTAAACTTTCTCGTGAAGGAAAAATAAATTGTGCAGAAAGTAGAAGACACAACAATGTATAGAGGTGCGGCAACTTGCCTATGTCCTCTCTCCGTTCTCTTTTTCTACGGACTCAATAAAAACCACACACAACTTTGCCTCATCTTCTATAGGTCCGGGCACAACCGTTACAATGCTTGTCTTGATTGGTCCAAGCACAACCAAACACTCAATATAAATTTTCTTATATAGTGTTATATAGGAACTAGATAATCGTCACTTACGATCGTCAAAGTATAATTATAACAATGCCGGATCAAAGATCCTAATAACACCGGATTAAGATCTCTTGATTCGTTTCTCTAAAGCTCGTGAAGGAGTGATACAACACTCACAACAATCAAAGAAGATACGAAGTATATAAGATATTACGATGTGTGAACAACACTCGTATCTTTTATCGTCACAACATAGTATGAAATAAATAGCAATAATCTAAGCTCAAGTGCGTTTGTATGCTTGAAGTTGTGTGTATTGAGATACCCAATGGCATGGGTGTTTATAGTGCTCAGTCCATCTTGATATGCTGAAGACTGGTACTATTAGAGTGCGCTAATATTTCTTTGTAGTGTGTGCTATCGTTGTCTGACTTTGATGAACCGAACTGTCTTCAAACTATTCCAACGATAATATAACATGTTTAGCGTGCGTTGGACAGTCCCTTTAGCGTGTGCTGACGACTTGGTCAACTTACTTTATTTTGACTTTGAATAATAATACGGCTTTGTCTCCAACGTTCTTCTCCAATGGATAGATTTTAAACTTAGTGTGCGCTAATGAACATCCTTAGCATGCACTAGGTAGTCAAGATTTGCTTTCCAGATTTTCCGTGATTTCTTTGTTGACTCCGTTGTTCCAACAGTTGAATGACTAATGGTAGGATTTGAAAAGTTAGCGTGCGCTAACATGTAATAGATAGCGTGCGCAAATAATCTCCAGGTAGCGTGTGTTAGTCTTCATGTTAGCGTGCGTTAACGGTTGCTTGTTCTTCAGTCCAGAGCTCATTGTCTTGTATATGCTTCCAGGCAGCATGCGCAACTTGTGTTTGTAGTGTGCGTTAGCTAATTCACATAGCGTACGCTAATATCTTGATAACGTGCGTTACCTGACACTTCTTTTCCAGTCCAGTGCTCACTGTCCTTACTATCTTGTTTAACCATGAAACTGATAGCGTGCGCTAGGCACTTTGTTGCGTGCGCTAATTTAGTCTAATAGCGTGTGCTAATATTTGAAGCTTTTGTGTGCTAAAACATCAGGTGAGTTTTCAAGTGCTCTGCAGGTGACTTTCTAACTTCAGGTAGCTTACGATAGCATGCGCTATCTCACATATGTAGCGTGCGCTAGATGTTGAATTTGTCTTCAATGATTCATGGCGTTTAGTTGAATTTTGCTTAAATGTTTTAAAAACGTTCATCATCAAAATACTTTGTTCAACAATCTCCCCCTTTTTGGTGATGTCAAAACATTTAATAAATACCTGCAAAACCGATTTAGAAAATTTTTTAGAATCAAAGTATTTTGTTCGATTATGTTACTATGTTCGGTTTTTGAGAGTTTTCTCCCCCTTTTTGACATAATCAAAAAGGTACTCTCCCTCTGAGATGAAGCCTTCCGTAAACAGTAATCATAAGGCAAATCGATGAGAAAAAAACAAAACTTCATTAAAACGAGCATAAGTTCAAGCATAACAGATACAATCATCTAATTGAAGACACATCACAAATACCAAAAAAACACATCAAGAAACACATAATCCATTGTTTTTCAGCACAAAAATTCTTAATTTTGGTGGTCGGAAGAAGAAGTCGGAAAGGGAAAGGAAGGATGGGTATAACGAATAAAATCCTCCAACAAGTTGCGGACGGAGTGAACTTCTTCTTTGATTTCAGATCTTATATCGTCACGAATTTCCAATTGGTTGGTTTCATGGCACCGCATTCGGACAACCAAATCTTCTGCATCCTTCTGCCTCTCCCATAAGCCTTTTGCCCTTCGATGTTGATTTTCTAACAAATGATCCGGTTTGAAGTTATCGAATCGTCTCCGGGCCTCTTCTCATAATCCGCTCGGCTGTTGTTGGTACCCGTGTTCCTTTTGGTACCACATCGTCTTCTTTCAGATATGGAAATAAAACCCAAACACGGTTAACCGTCTCTATATAGTGCATCGCTTTGAGAGTAGCGTCGGATATTTCATGCCCGCGAGAGATCGGAACCGATGGCTCTTCCGAGAGGTTGACATTATGATGATGGAATATTACTGTGAGAATCGAACCGAAAGGCATTCCGGCATTTCATGATCTAGTCGCATAATGATTAGACTGAAAGAGGTCACCTTTGGCTTTCATCCATCCCGTGACAATTGCAGCGAAATCAACCTAATCATCATTCAAAACTCGATAAACCACATGCTTGTCGATACCCACCAGCTTATGTTGAGTGTTTACCTTCTGCATAATGCATTTGGTGAGTGCGACTAAAAGTAGCTGGATATTGATTACAAAGTCATTATTCTCGAATACGTCATCGGTGATATCGATAACCACCTTCGAACTTAGAAACTCTATCAATTCAAGCTCAGTTAAATCTGACTCTTCGGCAAGGGATTTCCCAGATCAAGCAAATTCATCCATAGACAAACCGAACAATTCATTCAAGATTTATGAAGAAATCTTCACTACAGTTCCACCAACAAGACTACCAAGAACCAAAGAAGGAGAGCCCTCACTATCTCCAATATGAAAAAAAGAAATTAAGGCAAATAACCAAAATAATCCAAACCAACACACCAAAATAATTAAAACATACCACCCCCAAACTTGAAAATAAAACTGTCCTCATCTTTAAAAAAATAAAAAAAATAAAATAAAAAGCAAGGAGAAAAACAGAATACTCCTTGTTATGAAAGTTGATGCTTGAGCTAACGCCTTTTAGAATCTGCAAGAGAATAAATATACGAGGCAAACAACAAAATAAAATAAAATATACTCATAAGTATAACACAATTTTTAAGATGCGCTTCAACAAAGTCCGAAGAGTCGCCTTACGATGCCATCAATGCTTTTATAAAAAAACAAATAATAAAAATTATAGAAATAAAATAATAATAATACATAAATCGCGAATAGATGCGCGTGAAGAGATCACGAAGAAACTCCTTAAGCTGCCATCATTTAGCACGATTTTTACACACAACAGAAAGTAAAAATACAAGAGGTCCGACATGGGTTATCAAAGGGAGAGGAATGAATCTACTTTTCATTTTCTCACGGTAAAATCTTCCATCCAGACAATTTTAGCTAGAGCTGGATCTGGTTGAGGAACAAATTCAATGAGTTTTTTGATTAGTTCTTCTGGTGTTGTTGCAACGACTATGATTCGTTTAGCAAGTTCGGAAATAAAACCTTTTTCAGCAGAGTAGTCGATAAAAGATAGTAAACCATCAAAGAAACCATTGACATTAAGCAGACCTATTGGTTTTTGATGAACATTTAGCGGGGCTCTAGTAACCACATGAAAAGGTTCCTCAAGAGTGCCAAAACCACCGGGAAGGGTGATAAAGGCGCCAGAATTATTTATCATGTGAGTTATGCGATCTTGCATATTTACAGCTCTAAACTCATCACCAATAGTTGCCCCAGTGATTTTACTTTCAGCTAGAGGTTTGGGAATTATTCCCAACACTCTTACTCCTTCTATATAGGCAGAAGCAGCAGCTCGTCCCATTAATCCTAGACTTCCTCCTCTGTAAACTACATGAATGCATTTTTCTCCTAAGGTACGACCCAAGTTGTGGGCTGCTTCAGTAAAGCATGCCTCTTTTCCATAACTAGCTCCACCAAAAATGCAGACTGTGCTAAATTTTTTTGTGGAAGATGATGATTCCATTTTTGAAGAGAAATTTTTTATAGAGAAAAAGAGAAAAGTACAAGTTTGAGGGATGAATAAAAGAAACAAGCACAATGCTTATTTATAGAAGAAAAATGAGGTAAAATTGTTTAACAAGTTTGTGATTGCGTTGATTGCGCTTCAACTACTCAATAGAATAATGAATGCATTTATTGCGTCTTACCTTTTTTATTCAGAAAATCTCACCATACGACAAAAATTAAAGATACTCACGTATATGTACAGTAGTTGTGATTGTGGCTCACATCTTCCTCTGATTTTATGTTCAGAAACGGCCTAAACGCCTTCTATGAGTTGGGGAGAAGCTTCCCATCCAATTTTCTTACAAATTGGCAAACATGGTCTTTTAACGTCATATTTCCAAGACGTTGTTCATATTCTGGTTTGAATTTATTCCACAAACATCGAATTCCGCAATGTACGAGTCCACTAGGATGCGTGTCAAGAGAAATTTCGATATTATCTAAATTCTCTTTATTCAGACCATCCTTAATGAACTGAATTTTATCTTCTCTATTTGTAGATGGAATTCCTAAAGATCGACATTTTAAATTACAGTTCCATCTAGCACATTTATAGCAAACGGCTATCATCTTTGCTCGTCGTTTCTTGGCATATGAACTTTTTCCTAGCCCTGGTAAAAATCTAGTAGGTATTTCTGTGAATTCACCTGCTATTCTCACTTTGTCTTGAACTATGAATCTAATGTCAAAAGGTATGCTTTTATTCATAAGCAACCTCATCCTTTCAAGTCTTGTCTTGTTAATTTTTAAAATGACATTTTTGCTCAGAAAAGGAAATCTTTTTTCAATTTTATTCAAAGTTTCTTCCATGATGAAAAAAAGTAAAACAAAAAAAAATATCTAAAAATATCAGTTGTTGTGGGAAACTGAACAATCCGACTTTAATAGTCATGGAGTACCGTTATCCGCCACTTGAATGGACAAACACAATTGAGTACTAAGTTACAACGTCGAGAAATTGTATCCTATAACAATAGTTTACAATGTAAGATTTCAATTATAACACTTATACTTCCCCGGCAACGGCGCTAAAAACTTGACACGTTTTTTAGTGTGACTATCGCAAGTGCAGGATATCTTATCAAGTAGTAAGTGGACTTTTTGAGTCCGATTTATCGATCTCACGAGGAAGTTAGGTTATAGATTGAATTATATGCTATTTAACTATTTGTTATAGATATTTATATAATTGAAACACACAATCTAAGAGTTTGGTTTGACAATTGCAAAAAAAATTGCAATAATAGTTCTAATATTCAAGGAAATGAAAGATTGCACTAATAATAGATTAATGAAAGATATAATGAAATAGTTGGGATTACAAACTTAGTTCATCATTAGTTATAGAAGATGTATAAGAGATCATAAGATGAATTTACTTATTATGTTGTGTAGATTCGATTTTCCTTAAAAAGACGGTTTCTCTTTCGAACTATAAAACACCCCTTATATATTGAATTAATCCACTATATTTCTATGTTGATTGGCTTCAATACATAGCATTAGGTTTTATGAAAATAAATCAAAGAATCATCTAAGTTCTAGAGGTATATTTCTATCCCCTAGAACAACTTAGAGTGAAGATCATTTGATCTAATCAAATATATTTTCTTTAGAAATATATGAAGACCATAAATATCGTCATTTATTGGCCAAATAAATAAGATTGGTAAAACAATGAAAATCACACACAATAATAAGTAATTCATAATAGATCTTTATACAAACTTAAATAACATGACTAACCTTGTTTATAATCCCAACTTAAGTAACTTAGCTCATGAAGGGTTTAATAAATATAATACAAGCTTGAGTGGTCATTATTAGTTGAAAAAGAGAAAGAATTGATCCTAACTCCCTTAATAGATAAAGGAGAAAGAAGCAATAAACTCCCTTAACAACATATGTTATACCACTATTACACAAGTCACTCAAGAACACAAGTGTGTTCTTCACACAAAAAGAAAATATTACAAAAAGTGGAAAAATATAAGATGAATGATTATAATGATAGATCTAAGGGGTCTATTTATACACCTAAAGTCATCTAATAGCTCCAAAACTCTAGCATTATTATATTATATCGGATCAATGCCAGCCATCCCCTCAATAATAGACCAAAAGTATAAAAAATTAGGCAATGATCAATAATCTGCCAAGAGTTACGGCCGTAACATTGAGGAGTTACGGCCGTAACATTGAGGAGTTACGGCCGTAACATTGAGGAGTTACAGCCGTAACTATGATGACTTATGGCCGTAACATTGAGGAGTTACGGCCGTAACATGTCTTCGTTAAATTTGCATTTTGTGAGTTACGCCCGTACACGTCCGTATGGAGTTTCAGACTTCATTTTCAGCCCAAAATTTCTTAGACTTTGCGTTTTTTCCCCAAATCTTCTTCGGATGATAACTTTTGATATATAACTTTGATTTTGAATCCGGAAAGACTGCCAAACTCGCTTCGGAAAGCCCTACAACATGAATACATAAAAATTCAACAAAGAGAATATTTTATAAACATGTTATTTCTTGAGTAAATCAGTAACTCAATCCGATTAAGACTAGATTTACATCTTCATTCGATAAAAATAAAATTATTAAAAACTAATTAATTAAAAGCAAAAACGAGTAGACTAGCTCAATTATGGGTGAAATATATCGATACAAACCATGGATAAGTGTATAAAACTGACACTTATCAATAACACCAGATTAAGAACTCTTGACTCGTTTCTCTCAAGCTCGTGAAGGAGTGATGCAACACTCACAACAATCAAAGAAGATACGAAGTATATAAGATATTACAATGTGTGAACAACACTCGTATCTTTTATCGTCACAATTTAGTATGAAATAAATAGCAATAATCTGAGCTCAAGTGCGTTTATATGCTTGAAGTTATGTGTCTTGAGATACCCAATGTCATGGGTATTTATAGTGTTTAGTCCCTCTTGATATGTTGAAAACTAGTACTATTAGCGTGTGCTAATAATTTTTGGAGCGTGTGCTATCGTTGTCTAACTTTGATGAACTGAACTGTCTTCAAACTGTTCCAATGGTAATATAACATGTTTAGCGTGTGCTGGACAGTCCCTTTAGCATGCGCTGATGACTTGGTCAACTTACTTTATTTGGACTTTGAATAATAATACGGCTTTGTCTCCAACGTTCTTCTCCAACAGATAGATTTTAAACTTAGCGTGTGCTAATGAACACTCTTAGCGTGCGCTAGGTGGTCAAGATTTGCTTTTCGGATTTTCCGTGATTTCTTTGTTGACTCCGTTGCTCCAAAGGTTGAATGACTACCTGTAGGATTTTGAACAGTTAGTGTGCGCTAACATGTAACAGATAGCGTGCGCTAATAATCTCCAGGTAGTGTGCGTTAGTCTTCATGTTAGCGTGCGTTAACAATTGCTTGTTCTTCAGTCCAAAGCTTAGTGTCTTGTATATGCTTCCAGGTAGTGTGCGCAATTTGTGTTTGTAGCGTGCGTTAGCTAGTTCACATAGCATGTGGTAACATCTTATAGCGTGCATTACCTGATACTTCTTTTCCAGTCCAGTGGTCACTGTCCTTACTGTCTTGTTTAACCATGAAACCGATAGCGTGTGCTAGGCATTTTGTTGCGTGCGCTAATTTGGTCAACCAGCATGTGCTAATATTTGAAGCTTGCGTGCGCTAAAATATCAGGTGAGTTTTCAAGTGCTCTGCAGCTGACTTTCTGACTTCAGGTAGCTTACGATAGCGTGCGCTATCTCATATATGTAGCGTGCACTAGACGATGAATTTGTCTTCAATGATTCATGCCGTTTATTTGAATTTTGCTTAAATGTTTTGAAAACATTCATCATCAAAATACTTTGTTCAACACACCATACACCAGTACGCACCAGTTTCCAAATGTATAAGGAAAGGAAAAATAATATACATAGTTCGAATGAGGTCAAGGACCAACATGATGCCCTAATTCCTTGCAGGACTCAAATAATATCGAAATAAAATCAATGAGCACAATTCTGATAAAATGCGGTTCACAAATAGGACTTTCAATTTCAAAATGAAACCCCAAATAGGTTCAGAAAAGAAAGTAAGGATTAGAGAGACTTACAGCATAGGTCGCATGAGACGATGGCAGTCAGTGATATTTCTCAACATAAACAACAGCCGACAACACGACACGACAAAACAGACCCAACAACAGATGGCCTAGGTATTCAGAAACCTAGGCTCCGATACCATATTCTGTAACAACCCCGTCCCGGATTGGAACCAGCGTCGTGACCATAAGTACAAGATCGAGGACGCCGGTGCCCAGAAGTGGATTGTTGGATGGTTTCTCGATTACAAGATGATGGACTCCAAGACTGTAGTGAGTCAGGTATAAGAGCTACAAGTGATCATTCACGAAATCCATGCTGAAGGAATGATCATTAGCGAATCCTTCCAAGTGGCTGTTGTGATCGAAAAACTGCCCTCGACTTGGAAAGATTTCAAGAATTATCTCAAGCACAAGCGCAAGGAGATGAGCATGGAAGATCTGATCGTTAGACTTCGCAAAGAGGAAGACAACCGAGGATCAGAAAAGAAGGTAAATGCTGTTGTAGAAAAAGTCAATGTTGTGGAAACTGGACAGACATCCAAGAAAGGCAATAATGGAAAGGGAACCAAGCTGGGACCTAAAGGAGGAATTGGGAAAAAGAAGGAAAAATTCCTTGGCAATTGCTACAACTGTGAAAAGATGGGTCATAGGGCAGCTGACTGCAGGCTGTCAAAGAAACTAAAGAAAAAGAAAGGTAATGCAGCACATCTGATTACCGAACAAGTGGAAAATCTTGACTTATGTGCTATGATCTCTGAAGTAAACCTAGTTAGCTCAAATCCTAAAGAGTGGTGGATCGACACTGGAGCAACTAGGCATATATGTGCCAACAAGAGTATGTTCTCCGCCTTGGAAGAAACGAATACCGGTGATATGCTGTATATGGGAAATTCTGCAACCTCAACTATCTTGGGTGAAGGCACGGTGATTCTAAAGATGATGTCTGGAAAGGAAGTGACTGTTAAACAAGTGTTTTATGTGCCCGATATCCGCAAGAAACTTATTTCTGGTACCTTGTTGATGAAGCATGGCTTTAGATCAGTTTTCAAGTCCGATAAAGTTATTTTGTCGAAAATGGTGTGTTTATAGGCAAGGGACATGAATGTGATGGGCTAGTTAAGCTCAATGTAATGACTATCAGAAATAATGAAATGAAGAATTCTTCTACTTACTTGCTTGAGTCTCCTAATTTATGGCATGCTGGATTAGGACATGTTAATTTTAATGCAATGCGTAGACTAATTGCATTAGATCACATACCAAAGTTTAAAATTGATTTAAACCACAAGTGTGAAACTTGTGTAGAGGCAAAATTAACTCGATCTCCATTCCGACAAGTGGAAAGAAACACCAAACCTTTAGAATTAATACATAGCGACCTATGTGATTTGAAGTTTGTTCAAACTAGAGGTGGAAATAAATATTTTATTACTTTCGTGGATGATTGTACTAAATATTTCTATGTATACTTGCTTAAAAGCAAAGATGAGGCCGTAGAGAAATTCGTTCTCTATAAAACAGAAGTTGAGAATCAATTGAATGCTAAGATAAAAGTTTTGAGGAGTGACCGTGGAGGTGAATATGTGGAACCATTCGGCGAATTTTGCTCGCAACATGGGATTATTCATGAAGTCACTGCCCCATATGCACCACAGTCAAATGGCATGGCAGAACGTAAGAATCGCACTCTGAAAGAGATGATCAATGCGATATTACTAAATTCAGGACTGCCGCAAAATATGTGGGAAGAATCCATCTTAACGGCGAATTATCTCTTAAACAGGATATGCCGTAAGAACGGGAACAAAACTCCTTATGAATTATGTAAAGGAGTCAAGCCTTCCTACAATTACATGAAAGTGTGGGGGTGTCTAGCAAAGGTGCTCATACCCACTCCTAAGAAAGTTAGAATAGACCCAAAAACGGTTGACTGCATTTTCATTGGATATGCACAAGAACAATGCTTATCGCTTTCTTGTGCATGAATCCAAAGTGTCTGAGATTCACAACAATATGATTAGAATCAAGGAATGCATCATTCTTTGAGAATATCTTTCCTTGTAAGACCGCAAGTGAACCCCTTATCTCATCTGAACAAACTTCCGAACTAATGGATGAAGATAATGAAGACCAAATAATGGATAATGAGGTCGAACCTAGAAGGAGCAAGCGACAAAGGATGGAGAAATCTTATGGACCAGATTTCATCACCTATTTGCTCGAAAAAGCACATCAGACTTGCAAAGAATCTGTAAGCTCGACGGATAGACCTCTATGGAAGGAGGCTATCAAATAAGAGATTGATTCTAAATTACAGAATCATACTTGGGAACGAGTGGAATTACCTCCTAAGTGTAAACCATTAGGAAATAAGTGGATTTTCAAGAAGAAATTGAAAGATGGAGTAGTCGATAAATATAAGGCTAGGCTCGTAGCGAAGGGATATAACCAATGTGAAGGCCTAGACTATTTTGATACTTACTCTCCTGTGATGAGAATAACTTCCATCCGGATGATACTTGCCATCGCAGCATTACGAGGCTTAGAAGTTCATCAAATGGATGTTAAGACTGCCTTTCTTAATGGGGACTTAGAAGACGAAATCTACATGGAACAACCCGATGGGTTCTCTGCTCCTGGACAAGAAAGGAAAGTCTGCAAGCCGGTAAAATCTTTGTACGGATTGAAGCAGGCACCAAAACAGTGGCATGAAAAATTTGATCATGTCATGATAAGCGGTGGCTTCAAAATTAATGAATCCGACAAATGTGTATATGTGAAAGACACAGAAGATGGCTATGTCATTTTGTGTCTATATGTAGATGACTTGCTCATTACCGACAGTAATGAAAGAATAATCAAATCGACCAAAGACATGCTGAGGTCGAGATTTGATATGAAGGATATGGGACTCGCAGATGTAATTTTAGGGATTAAAATCACACGAACGTCGGAAGGTCTCATGCTGAGTCAAGCCCACTATATGGACAAAATCCTTGAAAGATTTAATACGGATGACTCTGACACAGCCAAAACCCCGGTGGATATGACGTTGAGACTATCCAAGAATAAGGGTGAAGGAGTATCTCAACTTGAGTACTCACGCATAATAGGAAGTCTGATGTACTTGATGAGCTATACAAGACCAGATATAGCCTACTCAGTTAGTAAACTAAGTAGATACAAGAGCAACCCCCGAAAGGATCACTGGAAGGCGATCATAAGGGTACTAAGATACTTAAGGGGTACTCGTGAGTATGGGCTGCACTATACCAAATATCCAGCAGTACTTGAAGGATATAGTGATGCAAATTGGATATCTGATATAAAAGACTCCAAATCAACAAGCGGATATGTATTCACACTAGCCAGTGCAGCAGTGGCATGGAAATCTTCGAAACAGACACTCATATCTCGGTCAACGATGGAATCTGAGTTTATAGCCTTAGATAAATGTGTAGAAGAGGGAGAATGGCTACACCATTTTATAGAAGATATTCCAAGATGGGCAAAGCATGTGACCGCAATATGTATTCATTGCGATAGTCAATCTGCAATTGGCAGGGCACAGAGCGTAATGTACAATGGTAAGACTCATCACATAAAGATGAGACATAATACTATTAGACAATTGATATCAACAGGAGTTATCACTATTGATTATGTGTCATCAAAGGATAACATTGCGGATCCGCTAACCAAAGGGTTATCAAGAGACCTTGTTGATAAATCATCAAGAGGAATAGGTCTGTTGCCTTGAGCTAATGGTTTTATGGAGGATACCCAACCTAAGCTGATTGGAGATCCCAAGATCTAGGTTCAATGGGACAACCAATCCATAAAACTGGGCATGATCACTGTGGGGGTTACCCCGAACTGACCATTCCTAGGATGAAAACAGTGATACCCGTAGGGAGAGGTTAAGCTTATGCTTTTAATGATTCTTAAGTCGACAACGTATAGTCGGATGGAGTAAAATACGGGTTTACTCAAAATACTTAAAGAGAATCACCTATGTTAGAGAGAAGAGGGGCCGCTTCAAAGGAGAATTTCAAAGGCACAATTCTTTAGAAACTCCCGCAGAACCAAGACGGTGTCCATTGCCAAAATGGGCACAATAATGAGAACAGAACAAATCAGAAAGAGCACTTGTGAAGGATATACGATCACTTACACAAGCGGTCGGACAGTTCAAAAGCATCTAGTTACACTGTCTAGCCAGTAAGGAGAATATATCTTTTCGAGGGAAGGTTCAAGAAGCATCCTCTACCTATCCTATGCAATGCCTAAGAATAGTAACTATCACCAAGTCAACTCCGTGTCTGGCGTGTGCTGCTGGACCATCAATCTCACTCATGTGGGGGGATTGTTGGAAATATTAGATGTAATAGAGGAAATGGGCAGATTTGAGCATCCCACTTGAGAGGAAATTTTGAGTGGGCTCGACAACGAGTTAAAGTTGGGACTTAGTTGGAATACGTAGTACTCCGTACGAGGTTTCCAAAACATGTAAGAACACTCAAAATCATTGAGGAATGAATGAGATATAATGTTCCAAAGTGAACCCTTTAGAAATGGGTTTGGGGTGCTATCCCACATTGGAAAAAGAAGGAAAAAATTGTGAGTATATAAGGAGATGTGGATAAAGTCATGTTCAAAAAGTGAGATATGTGTGGATGTGTGACTAGGCGCCTCTCGCGCACACACACACACGCGCGCGCCGCTGCCGTCCGTCCGTCCGGCTCGGCTCGGGTCGGTCTCGGTCGAAGGGCGATTTGGGCAAAATATCTCGGCGTCTCGAAGTTATCTTTTTACTACAATTTTATTCGGTAAAATTTTATTTTACTGAAAATACCTCAATTAATAAATTCTGAATTTTCGGATCCGGATAAAATCGAATTAAACAAATTTGGATAGGTATTGAGATAGCAATCCTGATCGGTTTAGAGTTCCTCCAGCACACAACCTCCTCCGGCCTTCACCTATAAATACCCGTCTTGAGAGGCTCATTTTTCACACACTTCGTTTTACACAACCTCCTCCAGACAGATTTCCTTTCCTTCTTCGTTTTTTTCTTCTTTCGGATAATTTCAATCGGTGATAGTAGACAGATTTGTTCTAGTTCGTTGAGGGTGCAGCGCATCATCGATTCACTGCATCGAGCTGTTGTTTTACCCTAGGAGGCAGACGCCATACACCGTGGTGAGGGCGAATTTGCTTTAAGGAGGCAGATACTCTGGACTCAACAGCAACCCTTCCGCTCGTTTACGCGAACGGGAATTCTTCCTTTTTTTTGCTAACGATTTTTTGCAGGATTTACATAAAATATATATATTCGATATATATTTATATTCTGTTATTTTCAAGTAAGCGTTTTCAAAAATAATTCAACAACTACCTCGATAATGGGACGGTAAGGTCACGACTATAATGGAATCAAAAGATTTAAATACTCTTGATTTTAGTGCTCTCATTGGCTCTCTTATCAACTACGAGATTGTTCTAAAATTTCGGAATCCCATTATCGATAGCCATGAAGGCTAAGATGTCGAGAAAGAAAGAAGAAATACCGGTGGACGAAAGCGATGAAGAATCGGCATATTATGCCAAAAATATTATTAAGTTCCAACACTTGTTAAACCGGAGGAAGCAGGACATCCAAAAGGGCGAGTCTAAGAAATTCGACAACACTTGTCGATTATGTGGTAAACCAGGCCACTTTGCTAAGAATTGTCGGGTTAAACTCAAGGAGGTTCTCGTGGCAACATGGAGCGACGAAGATCCTGATGAAGATTTCATGAATCAAAATAATCTCGCGCTCATGGCCCGGAGTTCATTCGACGATAGCGACGTCGAAAGTCAAGTAAGTAATTATTACGATGAACATTTTAAAGCATTCGAGATATTACATACCGATTAAAATGCTTTAAAAGAGATTAAATCCCTCAAGTCTAAATATAAAACTTTGGAAATTGAAAATTCCAAAATTCTTGAAAAGGGAAAGTTTGTTGAAATCGATCATTCAAAATGCGTTGAAAACGAGAATATTTTAAAGAATGATCTTGTTAAAGTTCAAACCGAGCTCAAAAATTTAACGAAGAAATTTTCTCTCAGAAACGAGAAATTTGAAAATATGCTCTCGGTTCAAAAGTACACGTTAAATAAAGAGGGGTTAGGATTCAAACCACGTTTTAAAAATGAATCCGTAAATTTCAAGATACCCTATTGTGAAAAATGTTTAAAAATTGGGTACCATATTTCAAACTGTAAGAGCCCAAGATGGATGATTAAAGTTAAGAAAATTTGGGTTCCTAAAGGAACAATTGTTTCAAATATCGTCTACGTCTCGAAACAAAAACCGACTTTTGATTGGATCCCCAAAAATTAATTTTTATCAAAATTGATATTTTTCAAAGGGGGAGATAATATTTTCAGGGGGAGATATTCCTTATTATTTTTATATTATTGCATATTTTTTATTCATTCATATTTCTATATATTCGATTATTGGTATCCTATATTTTTTATATACTTTTTGCTGAATAAAAAAAGAGGGAGAAGAAGTTGAATCGGATAAAAGCGTCAGGAAAGATATGACGAGAAAAATAAATAATCAAAATCGAAGAAGTCGAAAAGGAGAAGAAAACATATAAAAAAGGGGAGAAACGAAGAAGTTGAAAAATGAGAAACGAAGGAGTTGAAAAATGAAAAAACGAAGAAGTTGAAAATGACAAAAAAAGAAAAAGGATTGGAGAAATTAATGAAATGATCAAAGTCGAAAACTTTGAAACAGACACACACACACACACACACACACACATATATATATATATATATATATATATATATATATATATATATATATATATATATATATTAAAGATTTTATCCAATTCAAAGAGTTGTTTTGTAATCATCAAAAATGTGGAGATTGTTGGAATATTTATTCCACATATTAATAAATAAGTGTTTTGATGATTAAGTTGCTAAACAAAGCGAAACAACATTGAGGCGAAGCAAGCATCGAAGCAGATGAAGACGTAAAAAGCTGGACAAAATTCAAAGCTAGCGCACGCTAGACATTTAAGTTAGCGCACACGAACGGGTCCCGGTTGCAGATCAAACGAGTTCGAAGTAACCTGAAGTGAAGTCACCTGATGAGGATAGCGCACGCTAAACACTATAATATAACGCACAATATCGAGCCCATATTACCATTGTGAAGATATTCAAACCCAGAATGACGTATGCAGTGACATATGTTTAGCCACATTATTGATAAATATTAGCGCACGCTAGATAGTTTGAATTCAAGTCAAATCAGAACGTTGGGAAAAGCTGGTCAAAGTCATAAAGCTGGAATGGATAGTTTGACAAATGAAGGCAATGGATACATGGTTAGCGCACGCTACGAAGACTGCTCAACGCACGCTAAATATGTGTACTTAACGTACGCAACGGAGAAGCTAACGCACGCTAAGGAAGAGAGACAGTAGCCATTGGACTGAAGCTACACGCGATAGCACACGCTAAGGAAGTCAGCCTAGCGCACGCTAATATCAACTGGCAGTAAAGGCTAGTTTGTGGAAGAAGGCTATAAATACCAAATGAGTTGGTATCAATCCACACAACAACATTGAGCAATCCATATACACTTGAGATATCATTGTAATCATTATAGTTATAGTTCTTGAGCTTAAATTAGAGTGATTGAGTGTCATACACAAAATCATACACAAGTGAGAAAAAGAAAAGATACGATTGAATTCGGTATTATTAGTGTAACATCCCAATTCACAAATGGGACATTACACGCCGTAGAACCCCCGTGAGGTCTACCAGGCTAACTCGTGACACATGAACCACAATGATAACATGAAAGATGTACCCAAAGAGTAAATAAGGCCGTGGCCTCGGCCAAAACATTTCAACGGAGTACATGAGACATAAGTTAAATACCAAAATGTTGCCCACGCAGGGGACTTAAACCATGTTCAAAATAAACCAACTATCTCCAGTACTCAACAGATGCAATGACAGAACAGAAAAATGCAGACTCGAGCCACATCATCATCATGCCAACCCATCCTTTGCATGCGCATCCCGTGCCAGCTCCTCACTGACCAAGACTAAATGCATATGACGCATTTCCCCCATTTAAGGGGTTAGCATTCGAATAGCTAGTGCAAGTACATAATTACACAACATTATATACATACACAATTCAACGCAAATAAATCATTAGGAAAATTATTTTGAAAGTCCATATTCCGGAATATCACATTAACACCAAAACAGTATATCAACAAGTTTCCCACATCACAATTATTCACGCTTGGTAACTCGCGACCGTACCCATCAAGACGGTCCCCGCAGGTCCGTCGGACCGTCCCAGTGAGAAACCACTTCGCGGCCGTACCCATTAGTATCGGCCCCGCAGGTCCGTCGAACCGTCCCCTGTGGAAGAACATCAACACACGCACTCAATTCCACTTCCATGGCCGTACCCATTAGTATCGGCCCCGCAGGCCACACGCCATCCCCTGTGGAAGAGAAACAATCACATTCGTTCAATAACACCATATACATCATTCGCATCAAAATCATATGCACATAACGGAATGTAATACATGTACTTGCCTTGAATGAAACGAAACGAAGGAAACGATGAAGGAATGGGTTTCGGTCCGAACAATCTTCCCAAATCCGTTCCTAACACAATAACAGTATACACAAGTCTCAATAATGCGGAAAGGTACGAATTAATCCTAATTCTACCCCCTTGGAACGATTTGTCGGAAAATACGAAGTCCACGATGGCTATAATCTAACCATGAAGAAATTACTAGGTTAAATCCGTTAAACTATACTGAAACAAGGGATTTACGACTACACAATCGTAATCTAACAAGTCGTCAAGCCAAAACGGATTAAAAGGAAGAATTATGCCAAAATCCCGAAATCCCCAAAAACTAGGGTTCATCGATGTATACCTCGATTCGGACGGATGGAGGATGATTATGATGATGATAAACCTTGCTTGGGACGCAAAATCGATCTTTAGAAGGTTCCTACCGACAGACGATGAATCGCTTGAAATCGCCAAAGGAAGCTCACGTCGCGAAAGAAAGAAAAGGAGTGAAATAAGTCGACAAAATAAGTCGAATTAAAAGACTGACGGCGAGTTACGACGTTAACGCCTATTGTTAACGACGTTATGAAGGTTACGACGTAACCCCTCTCAGTTAACGCACGAACAACAACTGACACTTTCGCGAAACCATAACGTCGCATTACCAATGGGGTATAACGACGTTATGATACCTATATAACGTCGTAAAGAGCATGCATAACGACGTTATGCATGCAGCAGTCAAAGATCGCTAATCACTTAGCTCAAAGACAAATGATACAACGACGAAACGCAACACAAAGATAGAATCAAAAGTATAAACATGGGGTATCCAAAACAACGAAGCTGAGTTTTGAAAGAAAATATAATCCCGATCACTAGAGAGTCTCAAATGAAGCAAACGAAGTGAAATTCCCCAAACTTATGAAAATTACAAAAACGGCCCAAGTGCCCGAAAAATCACAATACAACGTCGGATTAGCAAACCGAAAGTTCCAACACGACCAACTCAACCATACCAACTTATATGAATCGAGAAACAACGAAAACGAACAAGTTTTACGAGAATCGAACGCACATGCGGCATGATAGAATTCAAAATGAAATTATGCGAAAGCATCCTCGAAACTCGACCAAACGGAAAAACTCCAAGAACAAAATAGATTCAGAATTCCAAAGCATGCTAAGCGAGTTGTCCGAAACGAACATACATCAAAAATAGAAATTACCGAAAATAGAAAACGCGATATTACATTATCTCCCTAAAAATAAGTTTCGTCCGAAACTTACAACGCGAACAACTCGGGGTATCTCGACCGCATACTCTCCTCCGTCTCCCATGTGGCTTCTTCGACCCATGTCTCGACCATTGAACTTTAACCAGAGGGATGGTTTTATGACGAAGTTGCTTCACCCGACGCTCTAAAATCTGAATCGGCCTCTCCTCGATGGTAAGGTCGGGTCCCACCCGATCTCTCCAAAATCGATAATATGGTCAGTCCGATATGTACCTCCTAAGTAGGAAACATGAAATACGTTATGAACGTGGCTCGTGGGGCGGTAAGCCTGGCCGATAGGCAAGCTCTCCCACTCTCTCTAAAATCTCAAACGGCCCAATAAACCTCGGACTAAGTTTACCCTTCCTAAGCGGTAAACTCCCGTGTCGGCGACACCTTAAGCAAAACATGATCTCCCACCTCAAACTCCAACGGACGGCGACGCGTGTCGGCATAAGACTTCTGCCGACTCTGGGCCGTTAACAATCTATTCCGAATCAGAGTAATCTTCTCTCTCGTCTCAACTACCATATCGGGCTCGGTACCAATCAGCTCGGACGCATCGTCCCAACACAACGGCGATCTACACCTCCTCCCATACAACGCCTCAAATGGCGCCATTTTGATCGAGGCGTGCCAACTATTGTTGTACGTGAACTCAATCAACGGCAAGTGCGACTCCCAATCATTCTTCCATTCTAGGGCACAGGCTCTCAACATATCCTCTAACGTCTGGATCGTCCGCTCTGACTGTCCGTCAGTCTGAGGGTGATAAGATGTACTGAGTCTCAACTCAGTCCCCAAAGCTCGATGAACGGCCTGCCAGAAATGTGACACGAACCGGCCATCACGATCCGAAACAATACTCTTAGGAGTCCCATGCAATCTCACGACCTCTGCAATAAATACTCGTGCTAGTCTCTCCGGGCCCCAAGTGTCCTTAATACCCAGGAAATGAGCTGACTTGGTCAGTCGATCGACAATAACCCAAATCATGTTCATTCCATTCCGAGTCCTAGGCATACTAGTAATGAAATCCATGGAAATATCCTCCCATTTCCACTCCGGGATAGGAAGTGGTCGCAAAAACCCCGCGGGTCGCTGATGCTCGATCTTAACCTGCTGACAGGTCAAACACCTCGACACAAACTCGCTAACGTCTGTCCTCAAATTACTCCACCAGTAGTTGCTCCTCACATCCTTGTACATTTTATTCGTACCAGGATGTATGGAGTAAGGCGTGGTATGAGCTTCACTCAAGATCTTCTGTCTCAGTTCAATATCATTCGGTACACATAGTCTGCCGCGAAATCTCAGAACGCCATCATCCTGAACCACAAATCCAGGGGCTTTCCCCTGCCTCACATCCTCCCTTAACTGGACCAAACACGGATCATCATACTGTTTCGCCTTGATATCATCAGTCAAGGACGAAGTGATCTCTAATGCACATAATCGGCCTGAACTCTCGAACCCAAACCTCAATATTCGACAAATAAGATCTCTGGATCCTACTGCGGTGTAAGTACTTCTAACATCCGCAACGCCATCGGCTTACGGCTCAACGCATCCGCCACCACGTTAGCCTTACCGGATGGTAAAGTATCTCGAGGTCGTAATCTTTAATTAGCTCTAACCACCTACGCGCCTCATATTTAACTCCTTCGATCAAGATATACTTCAAACTCTTGTGGTCGGTAAAAATCTTACACGACGACCCATAGAGGTAATGCCTCCAGATCTTTAAGGCGAAACGACCGCACTAACTCCAAATCGTGCGTGGGGTAATTCACCTCATAAGGTTTCAATCAGCGGGACGCATATGCAATCACTCTGTCTCTCTGCATCAAAACACATCCTAGACCAAGGCCCGAAGCATCACCGTACACTACGAAATCCTCGTTCCCCGAGGCAATGCTAACACGGGCGCGGTAGTCAAACGTCTCTTTAACTCGTCAAAGCGTCACCTATCTCGTAGTCCACTCGAACTTCGAAGTTTTGGAGCAACTGAGTGAGTGGTCTAGCGATCCTAGAAAATCCCTCAACGAATCTACGGTAATAGCCGGCAAGACCCAGAAAACTCCTCACCTCCTTCACATTCTTAGGCGGCTCCCAAGCCATCACTGCCTCTATTTTCTGCGGATCTACCCGAACTCCCTCTGCTGAAATCACATGCCCAAGGAACGTCACTTCCTCGAGCCAAAACTCACACTTAGAGAACTTCGCGTACAACTGCTCAGCCCTCAAGGTGTCTAATACAATCCGAAGATGTAAGGTGTGCTCCTCTCGACTCCGTGAATAGATAAGAATATCGTCAATAAAAACGACTACGAATTTGTCCAGATACTCAATAAAAACTTTGTTCATCAACTGCATGAACACTGCTGGGCATTAGTTAGCCCGAAGGCATAACCACAAACTCGTAATGGCCATATCTCGTCCGAAAGGCAGCCTTCGAATATCGACGTCCCGAATCCTCAATCGGTAGTAGCCGATCGCAAATCAATCTTGAAAAAGACTGCCGCCCCGAAGCCGATCAAACAAATCGTCAATCCCGGCAAAGGGTATTTATTTTTGATGGTTAGCTTGTTTAATTCTCGATAGTCGATGCATAAACGAAGCGATCCATCCTTCTTCTTAACAAAAGTACAGGCGCACCCCAAGGCGATGCGCTCGGTCGAATATACCCTTTATCTAACAACTCTCCCAATCGATTCTTCAACTCTAGCATCTCGACGGTGCCATACGGTGCGGTGCTCGAGAAATAGGGGCCGCGTTCGGCTCAAGGTCAATAGGAAACTCCACCTCTCGATGTGGTGGTAATCCCGCAAGTCATCCGAAATACATCGGGTACTCGCTAACAACCGGGATCGACGATATGTCAACCCCACCATCTTCCGCTGCAGAGCGAAACACCGATGGCCGACACAACCTTGGTTCAAAAGTTTCATCGCCTTCAAGGCGCTAATCACACACCCGATCTACCCGCTTACGGTAAACGAGAGTATGCTCGGTGCCGTCCTCGGCAACTATCGTGATGGTACGAGTCCGATAGTTCATGATAGCACCATGATGATCCAACCAATCGTCCCCGAGGATCAAATCCTCACCCTTAAGGTCTATAACAATGAGATTCGAGGGCCAATCCCGGCTCCCGATCCTCACTGGGCAATCCCTAACTTCCCGGTCCCCAACCATACGATCCCCGCTGGGCGTACCCACTACGAACGGCTCACACTCAAACAAGCAGTCAAAACCAATACGACTCACACAATCCGAAGCTATAAAGGAATGGGTTGCACCCGAATCAAAAAGTACTGAAACTGGATGAGAAAGGATCTGAGTGGTACCTGACGCCACCGGAATGTCTGCCTCCTCCGTGCGCCTCATCTGATATAATCGGGGATGGACTGAGCCCGAACTCGACGCTGCGCGGCGATTCGGCTGACTCCGACCCCTACCACGACTCGAACCCTGCGGAACATGAGTAGCTGGTGAACTGAGATCCCTCTGATCGGCAGTGGTAGTCGTAAATCTAGCGGCCCTGGTGGCCCTCTCACAATGAGCTGCTCGATGCCCGGTCTGTCCGCAAGTAAAGCAAGTAACTAACGGAAGTGGGCAATCCTTCACAACGTGCTCGGGCTGACTGCAATTAAAACAAACTCTCCCGCCCGGTGCAACAGACTGAACTGAACGGTTACCCTGAGATCCACCGGCCTGATGAAACGGCCTCTTCCCAGGTGTAGGAGCAGAACGAGACCTCGAAAACTGACCACCTTTTCCGGCCGAGAACCCACCAGTAGTCTTCTGCTTCTTAGCTTCCGAAACCGACTCTGATTCCGGGACAGCCATCTCGATCGCCAGCGCGATCACAGTATTCCTTCAAAGTGGCACACATGAGCGGCGCCATACTCGCCTAATATGCGGCTTCATGCGCATATTGAAGTATCGGATTTTATCACCTCCGTTCTCACTTGATCCCTCACGAAGCCCAATGCTGATTGTAAGAAATGATGGCACGAGAAATAGGCACATCCCGAGGTGTAGCGGTGAAGAACTCTACAATTTTGCGCTCCTTGGTAGCGGCGGACAATATTCTGCTTCAATAGCAGCCCTGAACTCATCCCAAGTTGCCCGACGATCTCTTGGCGCAACGGCCTCCCACCATTCCGCAGCTTCCTTATCCAGGAGGTACTGGGCTGTGTACCCTCCTGTCCTCAGAACAAGCTACGGCATCGAAGGTTCTGGACAACTGAAAGAGCCAATTCTCCCATCCGAGGGAGTCAGAAGATCCGGAGAAACGAGGAGGGTGCATCTTAGTTACCGTCTGAAGCCACTTACTAGCCTCCTCTTCCGGTGTCGGGGGCGGATTCTGACGTCCACCCTGAGCTATCTGAGTAAGTTGGGCTACCAATCTGAAATCTGTGACGGTAGCCAGCGTCGGCATTATTACCCGACGGCACTGAGTGAGAGGCTGAGTCCGCAGAGGACTGGGAAAGTGAGCCCTCCTCATTATCAGCACCACGACCACGGCCTCGGCCGCGTCCCCTAGCCGGTCTACCACGACCTCTCAACATACTGAAGGAGAATAAGAAAAGAACAAGATCAGAAAGATTCACAATTCACGAAGTTGGTAACACGAGTCACGATTCTGAACAATGCAGGAAAACGAATTACAGAAATATAAGAGTTCGAGGAGACTTACAGCCACGGGTCGCACGAAAAGACAGTAGCATGATGATATTAGGCTCAATGACTGACTCTAATGATGCAACTGACAGACCCAAATTTCACCGACAGCCTAGGTATTCAAAACCTAAGCTCTGATACCATAATTGTAACATCCCAATTCACAAATGGGACATTACACGCCGTAGAACCCCCGTGAGGTCTACCAGGCTAACTCGTGACACATGAACCACAATGATAACATGAAAGATGTACCCAAAGAGTAAATAAGGCCGTGGCCTCGGCCAAAACATTTCAACGGAGTACATGAGACATAAGTTAAATACCAAAATGTTGCCCACGCAGGGGACTTAAACCATGTTCAAAATAAACCAACTATCTCCAGTACTCAACAGATGCAATGACAGAACAGAAAAATGCAGACTCGAGCCACATCATCATCATGCCAACCCATCCTTTGCATGCGCATCCCGTGCCAGCTCCTCAGCTCGACCAGTACCTGAAATGCATATGACGCATTTCTCCCATTTAAGGGGTTAACATTCGAATAGCTAGTGCAAGTACATAATTACACAACATTATATACATACACAATTCAACGCAAATAAATCATTAGGAAAATTATTTTGAAAGTCCATATTCCGGAATATCACATTAACACCAAAACAGTATATCAACAAGTTTCCCACATCACAATTATTCACGCTTGGTAACTCGCGACCGTACCCATCAGTATCGGTCCCCAGAGGTCCCGTCGGACCGTCCCCAGGTGAGAAACCACTTCCGCGGCCGTACCCATTAGTATCGGCCCCGCAGGTCCGTCGAACCGTCCCCAGGTGGAAGAACATCAACACACGCACTCAATTCCACTTCCATGGCCGTACCCATTAGTATCGGCCCCCAGAGGCCACACGCCATCCCCAGGTGGAAGAGAAACAATCACATTCGTTCAATAACACCATATACATCATTCGCATCAAAATCATATGCACATAACGGAATGTAATACATGTACTTGCCTTGAATGAAACGAAACGAAGGAAACGATGAAGGAATGGGTTTCGGTCCGAACAATCTTCCCAAATCCGTTCCTAACACAATAACAGTATACACAAGTCTCAATAATGCGGAAAGGTACGAATTAATCCTAATTCTACCCCCTTGGAACGATTTGTCGGAAAATACGAAGTCCACGATGGCTATAATCTAACCATGAAGAAATTACTAGGTTAAATCCGTTAAACTATACTGGAAACAAGGGATTTACGACTACACAATCGTAATCTAACAAGTCGTCGAAGCCAAAACGGATTAAAAGGAAGAATTATGCCAAAAATCCCGAAATCCCCAAAAAAACTAGGGTTCATCGATGTATACCTCGATTCGGACGGATGGAGGATGATTATGATGATGATAAACCTTGCTTGGGACGCAAAAATCGATCTTTAGAAGGTTCCTACTGATTGCACCGGATGAATCGCTTGAAATCGCCCAAAGGAAGCTCACGTCGCGAGAAAGAAAGAAAAGGAGTGAAATAAGTCGACCGAAAATAAGTCAGGAATTAAAAGACCTGACGGCGAGTTACGTACGTTAACGCCTATTGTTAACGTACGTTATGAAGGTTACGTCGTAACCCCTCTCAGTTAACGTCGTAGCGAACAATCTGGACACTTTCTGCGAAACCATAACGTCGTTACCAATGGGGTATAACGTGCGTTATGATACCTATATAACGCGTCGTAAAGAGCATGCATAACGTCGTTATGCATGCGGCGATTCAAGATCGCTAATCACTTAGCTCAGCACAGTCGATACAACGACGAAACGCAACACAAGGATAGAATCAAAAGTATAAACATGGGGTATCCAAAACAACGAAGCTGAGTTTTGAAAGAAAATATAATCCCGATCACTAGAGAGTCTCAAATGAAGCAAACGAAGCGAAATTCCCCAAACTTATGAAAATTACAAAAACGGCCCAAGTGCCCGAAAAATCACAATACAACGTCGGATTAGCAAACCGAAAGTTCCAACACGACCAACTCAACCATACCAACTTATATGAATCGAGAAACAACGAAAACGAACAAGTTTTACGAGAATCGAACGCACATGTGGCATGATATAATTCAAAATGAAATTATGCGAAAGCATCCTCGAAACTCGACCAAACGGAAAAACTCCAAGAACAAAATAGATTCAGAATTCCAAAACAGTGCTAAGCGAGTTGTCCGAAACGAACATACATCAAAAATAGAAATTACCGAAAATAGAAAACGCGGATATTACAATTAGGATCAAGGATCCGGCATTGTTAGAATCGAAATCGCTATCTTAGTGAGGTTTATCTAGTACCAATAGAAAGCTAGAGTGGTTGATTCCTTGTCTAATAGAAAAGGAAAATGGTTTTACTCGGACCGATAGAAGACGAGCTTATAACGACAATCCCTCGATAGATAGAAGAGAGGTGCAGAGGTTTGATCTTTAACCTATAGAAAAAGATACATCGAGAGAGGACATAGGCACTCTTGGCCGAACCTCTATAAATCTGTGTTCAATTTATTTTCCGCACTTTATATTTATACCTCCGCACAAATGGTGCATATACCGATATTACTCCAACAAACTGATCCAGTGCCCTCAGCATAGATCACACGATCCTATCGGATCAATACAACATATACAATACAACTAATACACATGCAAATCAATATGTTCATCAATATGAACAACATATGAATCCATAACATGAACGACATTAAGACAAATCAACTTGGACGACCTCATGTTCAATAACATGAATGACAATATGTATTATCAAAATCATCAACATTAAACCAAAATCAAATTAAGATACTTGACCCGAGTCCTTCGAGAGCATCTCGATATCAAAACCATCACCGATGATTATCCTCAATGTTCGATGATTCAAAATACCACGAACCATAGATAACTCATATCCTCATAATGTACCCTCGATACCCAAGTATACTAATAATGAATGTAAATCATATACCTTATGATTTAATTTCCAAAATCAGAAAACAACGTACAACCCCAATCTCCAGAGTCCATGATAATAATCATTGCTATATGCATTATAAATAAAATGAAACTGAAACCATTCATTAAATATAAAAACTGAGCAACTAATAACTTACCTCGATACCGACACAATGATGATGAAGCCGTTACCAATTCCTTGCCTTCATCTACAAGCTCCTCGGCCCCGGCCAAAGCAAATCCTTGAACATACTCGAACTCGACCGCAGCATATTATTCTAGTCAACGATCAATTATCATAACCTATTGAGGTAATCAATTAACAACAAGTTCGATAACAATCAACAACCGACATAACCAACCAACCAAACTCAACGGTTCAACTATATCTCGATAATACATAAATCCAAACAACCCAAATCAATCAATAATGAATCCATAACCACAATACGATTCCATAATCCGATAATCATACCAACAATCAATATAACCGATCAACAAATCCAACGGTTCCACAATATCCCGATTAAACACACATATCATCATCTTCTTCGACATGCATTATTCATAACACCAAGAATCACAGCAATAATACATAATCGTCATCAAACGAAGTAAACAATGACAATAAAATCAAGAATCCAAAATGAAGAAGGTAATTACATCAACATATATTTTCATCACGATCCAAAACCACTGCAATCGTATCAATATCCATATATCAACAACAAGACCCGATTATCCATCTTACGAGCATGTTTGAACGAATCGCAACTCTTACAACATGAATAACCTTAATCGATATCTTCAATCTCTTATCACAATTCCATTTATTCATGTATAACATTATAATAACAATAAGGTAGATCAACATGCTTCCGAACATGTATACATCATTCCAAACTCGAACAGTTTCAGAGAAATATGAATGTTACCTGATATTGAAGAACTACGCTGAAGAACAATCGAACTCCTTCCAATAATCATTATCAACTCTAAGAACAACTCTAATATATGCTCGCCAAGCTCATAACCAAGTTAGAAGAGCCCAAAATCGGCCTCGGAGGGTTAAAGGATGAATAAACAAGGTGGAACTTCTCAAAATGGCAAAATGACAGAGTCTCACATATATAAGATTTCAGGCATTACGTACGTTACATGAAACTCTTAACGTACGTAACACCGATTACGTACGTTATCTGACCTCGATAGCGTACGTAACGACAACCCAAAAGTTACTGCCTAATTTGGTACCTTGTATTACGTACGTAACACCTGTGCCGTAGCGTATGTAACACAGAGTTGACTTGCTACAGTAATATACCCATTTAACGTACATAATGTATCACTCATAATGTATGTTAACTCGGAGTTGACTTCTCCTGTCCACATCTGCGCCGAAAGTTGCCGACATTTTGGACCCTATCTGATTCTCTTCATAACGTAGGTTATACACTCAACGTAACGTACGTTACTGTTGTGTCTTAACGTATGTAAGCACCTATGCTTATCGTATGTTATGCTTGTATTTAGACAAAGTCTTCTGATCAGATGACTGCATCTCACCTGATGCTTTAACGTACGTAATGCATGAGACATAACGTACGTTACTCTTACCAACTTAACGTACATAAGCTCCTAAACTTAACGTACGTAATGGCTTCTGAACTTAGACAAAAATAGCGGCTCCTGCCTCTCGTCTCAACATACCGAATACATATACCTAACTTACCGAATACATATACTCGTCCCAATGATATACCCGATATCAGAATTAAAACAACTGGATACACGATGTCTTTAAATGCAATTGTCGACCAAGTACAACAATTATACCAATACAAATGTCTTAGTCATTCAATTATTTTATCCATACTATACATATTCCACACTGTACAACATAACTTGGATAAAATAAGATTAAACAACCATAGTAGACATTTAGGATATTACATACTACACCACTTAAAATAAGTTTCGTCCTCGAAACTTGCAATCCCATTGTAATCAACAGCTCAACCAAGATATCCAAAATCATCACGACACCGATCAATCATCATTATTAATGAATAACCAAAACAGTATACTTACAAATGCGTGAAGTCGATGATCTCCTGCGATACTAGCAAATGACTCCCCTTCAAAGCCTCAACATGCTTGGAATCAAAATTTCACACATTTCAACAAAATATATCGTTATAACTCAATTACGGAATAATCCATCCGTGTCAAAGCCTGTCTGACTGATCACACAATCAAGTCTCAATCCTGATAAACACCAATAATACACGATACATCTGTGAAACAATTGCCCAAAACAATGGCAACAAATCCCAAATCGTCGACACAAAGTCTGAATGCTCATACAATCAATAACAGTGATCAACCAATGAATTAACCAAGAATACCATTAACATGATAAACTCCAATACGAGCAACCAAAGGTCAAAACACAACCGAGAATATCATCAACATGATAAACTCCAATATGACCAACCAAATGTCAAAACACAACCGAGAATATCATCAACATGATAAACTCCGATACTACCAACGAAGGATCAACAATAACCGAGAATACCCTCATATGATAAGCTCCAACACGATCAACACAGAACCACAGAGACGGATATACGAAAGAATAAAATTCTCAAAACGTTACACAAATCACATACAGTGGACCTCAAAGACACACATGACTGTTGAACATACCCCTTGGGCGTATGAACAACCAGTTACAAACCGTTGAGCATACCCAATCATATATGGAGTGGGAACGACCAATCAATATCCAAAACAACCATACCGGGGTTACCATTCCTAAATCTACACTTACTAAGAAATCACTCAGAATATTACATGCGAAGAAAAAGAATCAGTTGGCTCAAAAGTCGAAAATCACTATAGCAAAATCACGCTACTACCATACCAATAGAGCCACATAGCACATATGCCCCGCTTTCACAAAACCCGAAGTTCCAAAATAATATCCTCTACTGAATCTACAACACGCGACATATATCTTTTATCTGATCAACCAACCGGTCATCCCTGGATAACCAACTACCATACTGAATTTCGAATCTCTTTTTATCATACCATCGATGTATTATCCAGTTTGAGTCTTATTCAGAACTCCATCAGTATATGCATTATGCCATACGTTTGTACGTATACTAATCACATTTTCAAAACAGCTTGAAATCATATAATCTTTTCAATAAAAACCAATTTCCGAAAGTTCTTTCAAGTATTTCAAAAACTCAAAATATATATTTTCGTAAGACCATGAAATCAATTTTTGAAAAGTTAAACCGGATCGCTTGTGTCAAGTTCTCGATGACAATTCTTTTCAAATATATTCGATTAAATAAAATTAATTATGCAAATGATTGACCACATCCATACTCCTGTATAACAATTCGGCTCGTCACCAATTCCACTGACATTCGGTCGGAAAACCACATGATAGAATCCAAAATCTTATTAGAGAACTTTCTTAAAATCACATTTTCCACATATGACTTGCTCTATCGACCAGTATTCCATTCTGCAACACCTCAACTATGCCATGAGGAAACATGTTTTAAAAGACATCAATACTGTCTCTCAAAATAAATTTAAGAAAATACATTTTCATGACAGCGAGAAAAATAATTTATTTAAAATATATCATCTTGAAAATATCATTTTCAAATGTTCAAAAATAGTTTCATGTATCTCAAAATGAACTAGCATGACAACATGTTCCCCTCAACAATCCACAATATCTCTCCTGAGTACGTAATTCTATTTCCAAGTTTACCTGACATATTGGTTTCCTATAATCATAGTTCCTCAAGATCACTGGTTCTGTCCCCACTATTATATTCTGCTACTTCATACTGTAACACATGATATCCTTCCAAATCTCAAAACACATCAACTTATAACTACAAATAATATCAATACAATCCAAAAATCCAAATACTTACAGATCGTGAAGCCAACGATTCCCCGTGATACTGGCACATGTCTCAACTCTAGAAAATACTTGATATAGATATTTTCAAAACATACATTTTGCAAAATCAGTTCAACTTGAGAACACAACACGTCCCTTTCCAAAGAATCACATTAATACCATTTGGAAAAGTTTACAACAACCACAGTACCACACTGGTAAATCACACAACACACAAGCACAGGTGATCAATAAAAACCCAAAACTCTAACACTTGTCAACCGACAACTCGAATGACATGAAAACAAACACAACTCGACTCGACCTGACAACCTAGGTTTTCACAACCTAAGCTCCGATACCATATTCTGTAACACCTCCAGAGCCATCCGGAAATATTACAGCGCCGTGAGCCATGAGACGGAACCCACAAGGCTAAAATACATTTTTACAAACATTTCAAGTATGCCTAAGTGGCGATGACGGTAACATCTTTTCAAAATATGCAAAGGTTTTAAGAAAAGTCCATTTATCAATACCGTCGAAAAATCTCATTTGAAAGTACAAGGCTAAAACGCCAAAGTTCAACAGTTTCAAAAGTGTACTTTAAGCCATTACTTGCTATCCAAAGTGTTGTGTCGAGATTTATTCACCTCGACAAGCGATCGACTACAAGGCCGAGCGACCGAGTCCACAACCAATCAAACTATGGTGGACTCGCCTAACCGAAGATACCAGACCACCTTCGGGTATCTAGCGTCGACTCCAAAGGCAATCGCCCCTTGGTGCCTAGCGATCGACTCTGGTGCCCGACTTAAGACGATCGTCCTTTGCCACAGATAGGGACCATCATCTGTCAAAGTCCATGAAGACTGGATCTCAAAGCAGCACCCCTGTGCAGATCCGCGATAGGCGCCGCATTTCATGGATCGTTGACCACAGCCTGTCACCACCTTATCACCTACCGACAAGCCCGCCAAAAGGTACAAGGTGGGACCACCCGTGACAGCGACTCAGATGCGTGCAGACTTTTCATTGGACCACACAGCTGGCTGCCACTAACTCCTGCAGACTTTAAGGGGACAGCCCATGTGCTAAAGACGATCGCCCGGTTATTATAATACAGTAGAGGCGATCATCCAGCATATCCAGTCCTATAAATAGAGAACCTACATCTACTGGAAAAAGGTTCAGTTCCGCATTCATTCACGGAAATACATACAAACATACATACTTTCAGGCTCTTGGCTCCCTTTCTCGAATCTATCTCAGGATTTCTCTCTCAGCACCTCTCAACTAGAAGACGGTCGGCAGAGGCAAGAAGTCTCCATAGTGCAGATTTGAAGAGACTCACAAACCCAGGAGCTCAAACCTCCAACAGCTACATACCGTGAGAGACTGTCGATTTCTCATGGTTGTCACAGCTCATCAACGTTGTTACAAGAACTCACAGAGCATCATATCTGGTTCTTCCGGCAATCTACACGCTCACTAGCTAAGATAACCAGGGTCTTTACACTCATTGTAATTGTACTCTTACATTAATACTTGTATCCCCGAATATTTGTATTAATAACATCTCGCGAGAGCATTCAAGCCCGGGACTAACAACCCCGGCAAATCTTGTGTTGTTTAGTTTCTCTACGGAAGTGCTCTCGCACTTTGTTTGCTATCCATCCATTCCAGCAATATCTATCTCCGGATAATATTTTGGGTAGCAACAATTGGCGCTAGAAGAAGGGGCCGCGCTTTACCTTCATTTTTATTCCTACCGTCCCGAAGAACACTCACTATTCTCAGGGCATATACTTGAAGTGACACTCACTGTGTAATACCCGAGATCTTTATTCCGGATTCATTAGGTTTTCTCAGTTTTATCGGATTGTCATGGTCCTCATCGTAGGAATTTCGTGCCATGTTTGGTTGTGACTTGTTGGGACATGTTTTTGGAGGCATTTCGGATCACTTTGTGAGTTTTTGAGATTTTGTGGTGTAGCGCACGCTAATGCTTGAAGCATAGCGCACGCTACTGCGTGGTGTTTAGCGCACGCTACTGAATGTGTAGCGCACGCTAATCGGCGATCGAGCGATCCGGTAGCTACCGGATCGGGATCGGAGCTTTGTTAGCGCACGCTAAGGCCGATAGCTAGCGCACGCTATCGGCCGCTTAGCGCACGCTCCCTCTTCTTTCTAGCGCACGCTACCCGGTAGGTGCGATTGTCCGAGGGCTACCGGATGGTTTTGTGACCCGTTAAGCGCGCTACATTGGCTAGCGCACGCTAACTATGTTATACGCGGTTTCTCTGGAGCGTTGACCGTTAGCGCACGCTAATGAAGGGTGATTAGCGCACGCTAATAAGCATCGAGATAAATACCGACATCAGCATTAAGTCGTCATTTTCCACTTTTTCTCATCCCTTCCGACGGGAGTGAGATCCAGAGGCGAGTAGGACCGATCTTTTTCTTCTAGCTTCATCTTTGAGCGGATTTGTAGATGTTTAACAACATCTAATCGTCTTCTTGGTCCAAATCAAGGTAATCTCTTGTTAGAACCCTATTTTCTTAAATTTGGGGTTTTTCCTTGGATTTGTGATTCTTAACCGATCTCATCCGATCGGTTGTGTATTTTGGTTGTCTTCACCGTAATCTTGATTTTGTTAACCGTTCATCGATTTTTATCGCCGGATCAACGATTCTTGATTTCTTTGAGAATACTTAGATCCTTGTCCTTTTTAGGATCGTTTTGGATTTCGATTATTGTTATTGATTCGTGGTGATGCTATTTTCGTAGTATTCGTGGGCTGTCGAAGTCTTGATCGTTTTTGGAGGTTCGAAGGTTGCCCTATCGTGCCCGTTCGTCGTTTAAGCTCGTAATACTGAGGCAAGTATCTTGTCCATATATTTCATGTTTCGTAGGCGTAATTATTGATAAATGATTATATACGAAACCCAATGTTTAATGAACGTAAAAAGGGATCGTTATATTCTCGATAAATGTTGCCTTTCAACGATAATTTATGTACTTCGTGAATATATGTGTTCTCGGAATATGTGTGTTGGATTTGTATGTTGTAAATATGATATGATCACTTTGAATGAGTTTATTATACCGTAATCCTTTGGCGGGGATTACGTAATGTTATGTGTACTTGTTCGTTAAGAATGTATTACGTGGGATATTAGTTGTTACTCCTTTGAAAGGAGGTTGTGATGTTTAAGTGTTGCTTGGCTTGATGTTCTACTCATTGTGATGTGATTGCTGAAAGTGATGTGCCTCCGGGTAGGATTGTTGAATCTCCGGGATCCATACTTGCTAGTATGGGTCGGGCGTGACCGTAGGGTTATCCAATTCGGGTATGTCTTGCGGGGACTCCGAGGTTCGGGGCTTGCTTGCCCGATGCCGAGATAACTTGTGGGGTTATCATCGGGTATGTCTTGCGGGGACTCCGAGGTTCGTCGCTTGTTAGCCCGATGCCGGGATAACTTATGGTTGTGATTTGGAATGGTTCTGTGGTTGTTGCCACGAGGACATGTGATTTTTGGTATGGTTTCCTATTGGATTATTCACTCGGGTATGTTCTACGGGAGCATCTGAGGTTCGTGGCTTGTTAGCACGGGACGCGAATAATCCTTAGGAATATGTGTTATGTTATTCGGGTCGTGGACCTGTGGCTTATGATTCGGGTCTTGGACCCCGTGTGTTGTGAATTGGGTTGTGGAACCACGTTTTATTATCGGAATCGTATTTTGGAAAGATGATTTTGGGCCGTGTCCCCAAGTGTTTTCGAAAGACTTGAGAATTCCTTATTTCCAAATGTTTTCAAACTCCGAGACCGTAAAATATTTTGTATGAGACACATGGTTCTTTTCCTACCTTTTATAAATCAAACTGTTTTGATTAAGTGATTTATCTCGGGAAATATATTCAAGATTTTATATTCTTGAAGCACGTTGTGTATGGCTTGTACTTTTGGTTTTATACTTGCACTAGCAAAAGCAGTGGAGTTTGCTAACCCGAGTATTCGGGGGGTGGATGTCTGTATTGCGTCCAGGTACTTGCAGGTAGCTGGGGAGCGAATCACAGGATCGATACGAAGGATGATGGGAAACGAAGATACTAATCACGTGAATACCAATTATAGAGTATTTGGTAGAGTCGTGTTGATTATTCCTCCGATGTGTTATTTTATCGAATTATGGAAGTGATATTGTATTCTAGCCCCTGCGTGGGTATGTGTTCTGGGCAAGGATCTTGTATGTATTGTTCTGTGTGTTGTGATATAAGACCATATCGGTCTAATGGTTCTTTATGTAGCCATGTCAGCATGTGAAGTGATGCATTGTTTTGTATTTAGCCTGGTAGATCCTCGCGGAGAGGGTCTGCGGCGCTGTAATATTCCCGAGTGGTTTGGGGGTGTTACAGAATATGGTATCGGAGCTTAGGTTGAGGAAACCTAGGCTGTCGGGTTGAGTTGAGTGTTGTCGGGTCTTGTCTTGTCAGATTTGGTCTGACTGAGTGGTGTCGCGACGCGTCTTCTGAGTTGTCGGTCGTGATTAGTATCGAGGTGCAACCATCATCTCCCTACCTTGTTGTGTCTCGTATTATACGAGTTTACGTGATTCTATGTTATTATGTGGAGTGTTGTCGGGTCTTGTCTTGTCATGAATACTTACTCCATACTTGTTTGATTCTCGTATTGTGTTGGAATAAATAGTAGTACCGGTATGTATGTATATATATTTACATCTTTGTGTAAAATCGTTTTTACAGGAGTGATGTTTTGGATTGGTTACTCAATAAAAGTTTATCAATATGGTATTTCAATTTCAAATGTTTTGGGGGAAGTCACGTAAATTCTATTTAAAAATATCCTATGAGAAGGAAAAATAATTTGATTTTGGTATGATGACCTCAAGACCAAAGATTTTGAGAATTCAAACTACACATATTATATTTTCATCTTGCATTGAAAATTTTCAAAATATTTTAAATGCTTAAACGAGGTCTACCAATAGTTTACTTGAGACGTGACTTTCGCCTTCAACTTTTCCGGTTAAACGATATGTAGTGAGAATGTAAATTGTTGGCGTTTGGATTCGTATGTTGTTGTTTATTTGTAACCTTCGACTTTCGGCATTATTTGGTATATGTTCATGAATAACAATTGTTGTGTGTGGTTATGTGTAACTTGAACTGTGTTCTTATCCGCTGCGTGTGTAAAGTCCAAAGTGACTTTTTGGGTACTTTTACCAAATAGTGTGTGTTTCAAAATGACCTTTTGGGTTTGTAAATTTGAATTATTTCGTTGACCCTTTTCCCTAACTCTTTTGTTGGGTGATTTAACATATATTTTGAAACTATTGAGTTTTCGCGTCTACGCCTTGTAATTTCAAACGGTATTTGATGACGGTATTTGGTATTTGGAAAATGACTTTTGGGGAGTATTTGGAAAGTATTACCGTCATCGGCCTTTCTGGCATTTTGGAACGTTTTCGAAAATGGTTTTCAACTTGGTGAGTTCCGGCGCGGAAACCGTACAGAAAGTGATTTTGATATAATGGATGATTTCAATTTCATTGCATTTATAAATAGCATAACAACGGCATTATAAATGAAGATTGTTGGTATAATAGTTTGTATATTGTGTTCTAGCTGGAACTAAATGGTAATATGTATATGATTTAATGATGTTGGATTAGAGACAGAGATGTGAATATCTTGCTATGAGTTATGATCTTTCGTTACCCTAGGTTGTTGTTTGTTAGTATGCCGAGGGGCAGAGGTCGTGGTCGTAACCGTGGCGCTGATGGCCACGGGGATCAGACGCGGAATCGAGAGAATGCCGCTGGGAATAATTTTAGTTTGGGTGTTGCTACTATATTGCAACAAGTAGCGACTCAGATGACTCAGTTGACCCAGGTGGTTCAACGTAGCATTGACGCGAGTCAGAACGTCGGTGTGAATCAATGGCTTCGCGAGGTAGTTCGTATGAATCCCCCTCGATTCGCCGGCGCTGCGGATGCGTTGGGCTGGGATGGTTGGATTTTCCAGTTGGGAAAGATTTTCGAGGCTGTCGGATGTCCTGAAGAGCGGAAGGTACCTATCGCTCAGTACCTTCTCGACAAAGATGCCGCTAATTGGTGGGAAGCTGTTAATCATCGTGTTCGTGATGTCTCGTGGGCGGAGTTCCTAGCACTTATGGAAGGCGAGTTACGTCCGAACGATTAGAGAGCAGAGGATTCACGAATTCTACTTGGCGTAACCGCAAGATATATCGGTGTCGCAAGCTATCATTGATTATAGCAAACAACTCGATTATGTGCGAGACCGGTGAGAACCGAGGAAGAGAGGATCCTTCACTTTGTGAGACGGATGAAGCCGGATATTCGCGTATATATGTCGGGATTCAATTGCACTTCATTGAGAGACTATCAAGATCGAGCATTAGCCCGTGAACTAGCCGTTATCATCGGAGCATGTGTCGAGTCGAAGAAGCGTAAGAAGTACGATGGCCGTGTGTGGGCCAGTACGAGTTGGTGTTTCTAGTTTTCAATGTCGTAGCCTTTCCGCTGTGAAGCTCCATCGCTCGATGCGTGGAACTGAGAGTTCTAAGTCGTCTGTTCTGACTCCTGGTAAAGCTAGGAGATGTTTTAACTGTAATGTGACGGGACATGTTCGTGCACATTGTCCTACCCCACCAGTAACGTGTTACAGGTGCGGACTCAAGGGACAACGGGTTCAGTTTTGCGAGATGGTTACCGAGCATTCCGAGGCAGGGACTTGAACTTTGATATCAGGATCGACTCCGAGTGTAATATCCGAGATTTTTATTTTGATTTATTCGAATTTTTTCTTTTTCTTAGACCGGAAATTTCTCGGTTTCCGAGCGTCGGTATTATTTTTCTCGACAATCGATTTTGTGTTTATGGCCATAGGTGGTGATTTGTTGTATGTTAATTTCATTTCGGATCGGTGTTGTTGTCCGCGAGCGTTTTCGCCGTGTTCGTTCCGTGCGTTTTAGGAATCGAGTCGTCGGGCCACGGCAATGGGCGGCCCGGCCGGGCAGTTGCGGGAGGAACGGCACGGATCTTGGGCACTTCTTGGACGATTCTGGCGAGGACCGGCCTAGCGCTTCTGGCCGGACATCTGCGCGCGCTAAACCGCAGGAGTAGCGCACGCCACTGCCGGGAGGTAACGCACGCTAATCGGCCGGGCGATCTAAGCGGTAAGTGCAGACTTGGCAGAACCAGCGAGTAGCGCTTCTGGCCACAGTGCGCTAACTCGGCGAGCTAGCGCCACGCTACTGGCTCGGCCGGCGCCACGCTACTGGCGGACGATTAGTCCAGTAGGTCTGGGCGGGCGATTGCGCACGCCTGCCGCCGATGACTTGCGCACGCTTATCGGCCAGGCCGGCCGATAGCGCCGCTACCGGACAACCTAGCGCCGCTAGTCGATTTGCGAGTATATATTTGACCGAGCAGCCCTGTTTCAACACATTTTTTCATTTCATTCTCTTCCTTCCGCGGCCAGAGGTTATGAGAGCGATAAGGCATGTTGTTGAACAACAAAACCACGAAGATCCTGAGTCCATATCATTGATCGATCAATCCATAACATCCTTCAATCGACCGAATCAAGGTTAGTTTTTCCTAAAATCCAAACTTTGGGAAATTTGGGGATCTTGGTAGATTTCGTCCGTTTGAGCCTTATGAACTTAAATTACTGATGGATAATTGTAGATTAAGTTGTATTCTATCATTTTCATCATCTTTCCACGGTTTTACCATTTCCGATTCGTCGATTATATGAACTTCCGTTTGACGCCTTCAAAGTGTCCGGGGAAATGCCGCAGAGAGGAATTTGGTCGTTTTGTGATGTTTTTCCTCGTATGATTGATTGTTTATTCGATAATAGGATACTAGGGACGATTTCCCTACAAAAATCTGGTGTTGAGCCCTTCCGATCGTTGTTTTCGTTGGAGTCCCGGATTTTGCCAACCGACCGTACTTTCGGAGGATCCGCGAGAGATTACCAAGGCAAGTACCTTGATATACGAATTGTAACTGCGTGAAATCATCGTTGTTGAAGTGTATGAATTTATACGGATATGTATATATATATATATATATGTGTGTGTGTGTATATATATATGTGTGTGTATATATATAGATTTATATATATTTATATGTTAAATATATGTATGTATATACGTAAATTGATATATATGCCTATGTCGGTGAACGACGAGTGGTGAATGCTAACACTAGTTGGCGTACTCAACTTGGATTGATGGATGAACTATAGTTATTCATATAATATAGTAAGGTTATATGTATATATACATATATATATATATATCTATATATCTATATATATATATATTTGGTTGAGTCGCAATACAAGGATATATGTGTAGCGTTGGTTGGTTGTGCCGAAGGCTTATTGGGTCGGATCTTGATTGATAATGTACGTGTTATTGTTTATTGTGTGGTTATGGACTGTCGGATAAACTGTGTGAATTGGTGTATTGATTTGATAATTGTTGAATTGATTGATTGTGTACTTGATGTTTGTAATAATGTGAATACTTGTTGTGAGAGACGTCGTATCCGGGAACCTCTGAGGGCGGGGTGTGTACTCCGGCCTGGTGTACGCTGCAATGTGCGGCTCCATATGTTTGGTGAACACCGGTGTTACCTAATGCGCGTGCAAGGGCGGCTCTGTCGGGAGTGATCGCCGCGCGGTGACATGTTCAAGGCGGCCAACATAGTGGAGTGAACGCTGGTGCACAGTGTACAAGGAGGCGCCAGCGAGGCTTATTGGTAACGGATATTCGAGTGATAGCTAAGACCCGTTACGAACAATCCTCGTATTTCAAAGTTCTTTCAACTCTTTTAAAATAATGGTCTCGATATAGACGTGATTCGTGTTTTTGAAAGCTTGTTTCAAATTGTTTTTAAGACGTTGGTATTGGGGTTAATTAACCAAGGATGTTTGTGAAATCTCAGGGTTAATTAATCAAGGGTCTTGAGCAGAATTGTCGAATGAGAGGTCGTGCCTTTGATTGTCTTTGTGATGATTATTACGTGCATTGGGTCGAGGACCCCGAATAACGTTGTAATGGTTTTCTTGTAAATTGTTTTCCACATCTTTGGGTCGAGGATCGAGAGTTTTGAAGTATTTTCTAAAAGTATTCCCATTTGATTTTCAAAACCCCATGATGGCACGAGTCAATAATAATGTTTTCAAACTTTATTATCAAAATACTTTTCCTTTTATAAAAGGGATTTTTGACTCCTTGGACTCGTTTAAAGTTTCATTGGTATTATGTTCCGTACGAGAGAATATGACTATGTGATTATCTTTCACTTTGTGTATGTGATGTTATTCGGTGTGGACTATGGGAATGTGTGTGGTTTGTGTTAAGGCTTCACGATTGTTGAGATTTGTGTTGTTATTATTCGTATATCTTGTATATTATGTACTTGCACTAGCAAAATTCCGGTTGCTAACCCCAGGGTTTTCGGGGTGGGTGCTGTTATGCGCTCAGTGTTGGCGGCTCGAGAGCGATCACGAGATTGGCTTGGAAGGAGATGGAGGGCAATGATACTAATCACACCGAGTCGAGTCTTTTCTTTTGTTTCATTCTGGTCGGTATTTCTCTGTCGTTCGAGTATTCGCCCTTGCATGGGTGTAGTTTTCATTTATTAAATTGAGTTGTCATTCTTTTCGGTGTTCTAGTTTATTATTGTCATTGTAATATGAATGTCGTTAGTTCTGAATTGGTTAATGACCTTGTCGGTCTGCTTTGTATTTAATTTTGACCCCGGTCGGTCAATCATTGAGTAGTCTTTTGGAGTTTAGCCTGGTAGATCCTCGTGATAAGGGTCTACGGCGTGTGACATTCACGGTCGTATTCAGGGTGTTACATTTATGGTATCAGAGCTTAGGTTTGCGGAAAACCTAGGCCGTTGGGTCAAGTCCATGTCTTGTGTAAGTCGCGCGCATCAGAGTTGTGATTAGTATCGTGGTTCCGACATCATCTTCCGGCAATCTGTGATGGTAAGCCTCCCGATCGTAAGTCCCCTTATATACGTATTTGATTATATTGTGCTAATGTGTTTAATGTGAACTAGGGATTGGAACTTGTTGGTGATATTATTGTTTTAGGATATAACATGCGTATGCGGTCCGAGCAAAAATGGTTATGTAATATGCTTCGGAAGTCGAGCATATTTATCTGTTTCTGCACTTTATTAGAATAAATTTATGAGTGTTAATTTTATCCGCTGCGTGAGTATTTTGAGGTGGCTTTTGGGATCTTGCAAGCCGAGTTTTGATATTTTAGTCTTGCACGTTTTGATAGTATTCTTATGACGGTATTTGATATTTTTATAAATGACTTTAGTGAGTATTTGAGAATATTACCGACATCGGCCTTTTTGGCAATTTGAACTTTTTTTTAAAAATAATTTTTAGCCTGGTGGGTTCCGGCACGGGGCCCACGACGATGTAGTATCACGAATATTTTAAAGTGGTGCTTTAAAACTTTCTAACATTGTGAAAAACCATGATTTAATGTTGTCATGTTAAATGGTCACGTATCTCGGTGGAAAATTCTTTCGAATAAATATTTTGGTAGAAGAGGAAAGATTTTCAAATTGTGGTATTTGGGAATCTAACACTTTTGAAATATTTCAAATTAGTTACAATTCAATTTTGAATTTTTTTTCTTTTATACATTACTCGAAAATAATTTTTAGAGTCGTTATATAAACTTCCTCTTCCGAAATAAAAGACAGTATTTATGAGTCTTGGGCGCAACGTGACTAGCCCTCTTTTCCAAAAATTTATTTTCATTAAGTGCATACATATAATGATCGTCATCGTCGGAGGACTCGAAATTGACTTCATAAAACTTAACGCTTTACGTTATTCTATAGATGTTAACTAAACCTTATGTTGATAATTGTGGTATACTGTGCAACTGGTTATTGATAACGTTGAACGGTACTATCTGTATTAGTATGTCGGGCCTTGGCGGACGTAAGTGTGATGACGGAAGTGGAAGCGACAAGGTGGTTCGTACGACAAATATTCTTGCTACAGTGAAGGAGTATCAAGATCAAACGATATCCTATGAAATGTCCTTAATGGTCGAGCCCACGAGCGAAACGAAGAGACCGAGGACATCTGGGAAATTTTTGGGCGATGAAGAGTCTAAGGCTCCCAAACCCCCGCGTCGTTCGGACGCGTCGTCTTTGCGGTCGGGAGTGAGCGCTGGGGATCCCAAGCCAACATCGGTGATTCTCGGTAAGAAGAGAAGGTGCTTCAACTGCAATCGTCAGGGACATGATCGTGCAAATTGTCCCTTTCCACTCTTGACTTGTTACCGGTGTGGGTGTGAAGGTCATCGGGAGAAACATTGTGAGACAGCTTTCCGAATTGGCAAAGAATGCCGCCCTAAGAGAGAGCAGAACTAGGGGACCGGAAGTGTCCCGAAATCCTATGTTTCCTTCGAAGATCCTAGCATGGGAGAATGAAGATTTTGTACTATGTCTTAATCGTTCTTTGTTTCAAACAATCGTGACTTGATCGTATTTCGTTTCATTGCTTTACGTTTCCAACTCTTGTTGTTCTAAGTTTCGGGATCATAATGTCCTCTTAGTATGGGGAATGTATTACCCGTACTCTTCTTAGTATTTTCGGTATGGGACGACTTTCGTTGTTGGTAATTCATCTGCGCACCTTTCGACCATTTTAAAGCGCCTTGTACTTGCTAGGTCGGTTCATCGTATTCTGGAACCTTGCACTCGCGCTTTGCTCGTGATGATTTGGGGTTGAGCAAGTAGTTATTTCCTTGATTGTTCCGCTCTCTATTTTAAGTTTCGGACGAAACTTATTTTAAGGGGGTAGAATGTAATATCCGAGATTTTTATTTTGATTTATTCGAATTTTTCTTTTTCTTAGACCGGAAATTTCTCGGTTTCCGAGCGTCGGTATTATTTTCTCGACAATCGATTTTGTGGTTATGGCCATAGGTGGGGATTTGTGGTATGTTAATTTCATTTCGGATCGGTGTTGTTGTCCGCGAGCGTTTCGTCGTGTTCGTTCCGTGCGTTTTTAGGAATCGAGTCGTCGGGCCACGACAATGCGCTGGCCGGACGGTTGCGGGAGGAACCGCACGGATCTTTGGGCCTTTGCCAGACGATTCTGGCGAGGACCGGCCTAGCGTGCGCTTCTGGCCGGACAGTGCGCGCGCTAAACCGCAGAGTAGCGCCACGCCACTGCCGGGAGGTAACGCACGCTAATCGGCCCGGCGATCTAGGCGGTAAGTGCAGACTTCGGCAGACCGAGTAGCGCCACGCTTCTGACCGGACAAGTGCGCGCTAACTTTCAGCGAGCTAGCGCCGCGCTCTGGCTCGGCAGCGCACGCTTCTGGCCGGGCAGATTAGTCGATGAGTCTGGGCCGGGCGATTGCGCCGCAGCTGCTGCCGATGACTTGCGCACGCTTATCGGCGAGCGGCCGATAGCGCCACGCTACCGGACAACCTAGCGCCACGCTAGTCGATTTGCGATATATATTTGGCCAAAGCAGCCCTGTTTCAACACATTTTTCATTTCATTCTCTTCCTTCCGCGGCGAGGTTATGAGAGCGATAAGGCATGTTGTTGAACAACAAAACCACGAAGATCCTGAGTCCATATCATTGATCGATCAATCCATAACATCCTTCAATCGACCGAATCAAGGTTAGTTTTTCCTAAAATCCAAACTTTGGGAAATTTGGGGATCTTAGTAGATTTCGTCCGTTTGAGCCTTATGAACTTAAATTACTGATGGATAATTGTAGATTAAGTTGTATTCTATCATTTTCATCATCTTTCCACAGTTTTACCATTTCCGATTAAATCGATTATATGAACTTCCGTTTGACGCCTTCAAAGTGTCCGGGGAAATGCCGCAGAGAGGAATTTGGTCGTTTTGTGATGTTTTTCCTCGTATGATTGATTGTTTATTCGATAATAGGATACTAGGGACGATTTCCCTACAAAAATCTGGTGTTGAGCCCTTCCGATCGTTGTTTTCGTTGGAGTCCCGGATTTTGCCAACCGACCGTACTTTCGGAGGATCCGCGAGAGATTACCAAGGCAAGTACCTTGATATACGAATTGTAACTGCGTGAAATCATCGTTGTCGAAGTGTATGAATTTATACGGATATGTATATATATATATATATATATGTGTGTGTGTATATATATATATGTGTGTATATATATATATATAGATTTATATATATTTATATGTTAAATATATGTATGTATATACGTAAATTGATATATATGCCTATGTCGGTGAACGACGAGTGGTGAATGCTAACACTAGTTGGCGTACTCAACTTGGATTGATGGATGAACTATAGTTATTCATATAATATAGTAAGGTTATATGTATATATACATATATATATATCTATATATCTATATATATATATATATATATATTTGGTTGAGTCGCAATACAAGGATATATGCGTAGCGTTGGTTAGTTGTGCCGAAGGCTTATTGGGTCGGATCTTGATTGATAATGTACGTGTTAATGTTTATTGTGTGGTTATGGACTGTCGGATAAACTGTGTGAATTGGTGTATTGATTTGATAAATGTTGAATTGATTGATTGTGTACTTGATGTTTGTAATAATGTGAATACTTGTTGTGAGAGACGTCGTATCCGGGAACCTCTGAGGGCGGGGTGTGTACTCCGGCCTGGTGTACGCTGCAATGTGCGGCTCCATATGTTTGGTGAACACCGGTGTTACCTAATGCGCGTGCAAGGGTCGGCTCTGTCAGGAGTGATCGCCGGCGCGGTGACATGTTCAAGGGGCGGCCAACATAGTGGAGTGAACGCCGGTGCACAGGTGTACAAGGGAGGCGCCTGGCAGTCTTATTGGTAACGGATATTCGAGTGATAGCTAAGACCCGTTCAACAATCCTCGTATTTCAAAGTTCTTTCAACTCTTTTAAAATCTTGGTCTCGATATAGTGTGATTCTTGTTTTTGAAAGCTTGTTTCAAATTGTTTTTAAGACGTTGGTATTGGGGTTAATTAACCAAGGATGTTTGTGAAATCTCAGGGTTAATTAATCAAGGGTCTTGAGCAGAATTGTCGAATGAGAGGTGTGCCTTTGATTGTCTTTGTGATGATTATTACATGCATTGGGTCGAGGACCCCGAATAACGTTGTAATGGTTTTCTTGTAAATTGTTTTCCACATCCGGGTCGAGGATCCGAGAGTTTTTGAAGTATTTTCTAAAAGTATTCCCATTTGATTTTCAAAACCCCATGATGGCCACGAGTCAATAATAATGTTTTCAAACTTTCTTATCAAAATACTTTTCCTTTTATAAAAGGGATTTTTCGACTCCTTGGACTCGTTTAAAGTTTCATTGGTATTATGTTCCGTACGAGAATATGACTATGTGATTATCTTTCACTTTGTGTATGTGATGTTATTCGGTGTGGACTATGGGAATGTGTGTGGTTTGTGTTAAGGCTTCACATTTGTTGAGATTTGTGTTGTTATTATTCGTATATCTTGTATATTATGTACTTGCACTAGCAAAATTCCGGTTGCTAACCCCGAGTTTTCGGGGTGGGTGCTGTTATGCGCTCAGTGTTGGCGGCTCGAGCGATCACGAGATTGGCTTGGAAGGAGATGGAGGGCAATGATACTAATCACACCAGAGTCAGAGTCTTTTCTTTTGTTTCATTCTGGTCGGTATTTCTCTGTCGTTCGAGTATTCACCCTTGCATGGGTGTAGTTTTCATTTATTAAATTGGGTTGTCATTCTTTTCGGTGTTCTAGTTTATTATTGTCATTGTAATATGAATGTCGTTAGTTCTGAATTGGTTAATGACCTTGTCGGTCTGCTTTGTATTTAATTTTGACCCCGGTCGGTCAATCATTGAGTAGTCTTTTGGAGTTTAGCCTGGTAGATCCTCGTGATAAAGGTCTACGGCGTGTGACATTCCCGGTCGTATTCTGGGGGTGTTACACCGAGTAGTCCCGGAGGGGCGTGGTATATCAGTTGCATGTTGAATTATTTCCCTTGCTTTGTTGTTTAGAAATTCAGAGATTGACTTCTTTTATTTGAAGTGGATCGGATTTTGAACTCTGTACTCTCGACTCTGTCGAATCGTTTATATTCGTTGATATTTTCTGATCTTGTCCTGTCCTGTGCTTTTATTGATCGAACGAGTTGTGGTATTGTTTCAGAATGACCCGTTTGTCGTTATGACTCTCCAAATTGCTAATCCCTTTCCTGTGGATCTTATGTGAATGCACATCTTGTTGTCTTCACCGGATCGTATATTATCTCTAGTCGAGATGTGAACTTTGGGGTTGTTGTTTGAGTATTATTGTTCGTCGTGATTCGAACATGATTGATCGACTGTTGTTGTCTCGATCGTTGTAACTCAATCGTTTGATGGTTCAGTGTTTGTTGATCTCGTTTCGTAATTGTTGAGCGTTAGGACTCCTTCGTAATTTCCTTAAGTTCAGGAAATTTGTTTTGTGTTTGATCTTCCAACCCTTGGGCTGTGGAATTTCGTATTGGTCCAGCGTATAGCTTGTGTTTTGGTTGATGTACGGTTGAATTGTTCGACCGTGTCGATTTTCGTTCGTTGTGTTTTGTTATTTCGGCAACGGATATCGTGTGTTATCTGAGTTGTTTTGCGTCGTTCGTTCTATGTTTCAAGTTTCGAGGACGAAACTTCTTTTAAGAGGGGTAGAATGTAATACCCGAGATCTTTATTCCGGATTCGTTGGGTTTTCTCGGTTTTATCGGATTGTCATGGTCCTCATCGTAGGAATTTCGTGCCATGTTTGGTTGTGACTTGTTGGGACATGTTTTTGGAGGCATTTCGGATCACTTTGTGAGTTTTTGAGATTTTGTGGTGTAGCGCACGCTAATGCTTGAAGCATAGCGCACGCTACTGCGTGGTGTTTAGCGCACGCTATCAATGTGTAGCGCACGCTAATCGGCGATCGAGGCGATCCGGTAGCTACCGGAGGGATCGAGCTTTGTTAGCGCACGCTAAGGCCGATAGCTAGCGCACGCTATCGACCGCTTAGCGCACGCTCCCTCTTCTTTCTAGCGCACGCTACCCGGTAGGTGCAGTTCTGTCCAGGGGCTACTGGACTGGTTTTGTGACCCGTTAGCGCGCGCTACGGCTGTTGGCTAGCGCACGCTAACTATGTTATACACGGTTTCTCTGGAGCGTTGACCCCGTTAGCGCACGCTAATGAAGGGTGATTAGCGCACGCTAATAACTGTCCAGTATAAATACTGGACAGCAGCATTAAGTCGTCATTTTCCACTTTTTCTCATCCCTTCCGACGGGAGTGAGATCCAGAGGCGAGTAGGACCGATCTTTTTCTTCTAGCTTCATCTTTGAGCGGATTTGTAGATGTTTAACAACATCTAATCGTCTTCTTGGTCCAAATCAAGGTAATCTCTTGTTAGAACCCTATTTTCTTAAATTTGGGGTTTTTCCTTGGATTTGTGATTCTTAACCGATCTCATCCGATTGGTTGTGTATTTTTGGTTGTCTTCACCGTAATCTTCAGATTTTGTTAACCGTTCATCGATTTTTATCGCCCGGATCAACGATTCTTGATTTCTTTGAGAATACTTAGATCCTTGTCCTTTTTAGGATCGTTTTGGATTTCGATTATTGTTATTGATTCGTGGTGATGCTATTTTCGTAGTATTCGTGGGCTGTCGAAGTCTTGATCGTTTTTGGAGGTTCGAAGGTTGCCCTATCGTGCCCGTTCGTCGTTTCGTCGCTCGTAATACTGAGGCAAGTATCTTGTCCATATATTTCATGTTTCGTAGGCGTAATTATTGATAAATGATTATATACGAAACCCAATGTTTAATGAACGTAAAAAGGGATCGGTATATTCTCGATAAATGTTGCCTTTCAACGATAATTTATGTACTTCGTGAATATATGTGTTCTCGGAATATGTGTGTTGGATTTGTATGTTGTAAAGATGATATGATCACTTTGAATGAGTTTATTATACCGTAATCCTTTGGCGGGGATTACGTAATGTTATGTGTACTTGTTCGTTAAGAATGTATTACGTGGGATATTAGTTGTTACTCCTTTGAAAGGAGGTTGTGATGTTTAAGTGTTGCTTGGCTTGATGTTCTACTCATTGTGATGTGATTCTTTGAAAGTGATGTGCCTCGGGTAGGATTGTTGAATCTCAGGATCCATACTTGCTAGTATGGGTCGGGCGTGACCGTAGGGTTATCGGTCGGGTATGTCTTGCGGGGACTCCGAGGTTCGGGGCTTGCTAGCCCGATGCCGAGATAACTTGTGGGGTTATCATCGGGTATGTCTTGCGGGGACTCCGAGGTTCGTCGCTTGTTAGCCCGATGCCGGGATAACTTATGGTTGTGATTTGGAATGGTTCTGTGGTTGTTGCCACGAGGACATGTGATTTTTGGTATGGTTTCCTATTGGATTATTCACTCGGGTATGTTCTACGGGAGCATCTGAGGTTCGTGGCTTGTTAGCACGGGACGCGAATAATCCTTAGGAATATGTGTTATGTTATTCGGGTCGTGGACCTGTGGCTTATGATTCGGGTCTTGGACCCCGTGTGTTGTGAATTGGGTTGTGGAACCACGTTTTATTATCGGAATCGTATTTTGGAAAGATGATTTTGGGCCGTGTCCCCAAGTGTTTTCGAAAGACTTGAGAATTCCTTATTTCCAAATGTTTTCAAACTCCCGAGACCGTAAAATATTTTGTATGAGACACATGGTTCTTTTCCTACCTTTTATAAATCAAACTGTTTTGATTAAGTGATTTATCTCGGGAAATATATTCAAGATTTTATATTCTTGAAGCACGTTGTGTATGGCTTGTACTTTTGGTTTTATACTTGCACTAGCAAAACAGTGGAGTTTGCTAACCCCAGTATTCGGGGTGGATGTCTGTATTGCGTCCGGTACTTGCGGTAGGCTGGGAGCGAATCACAGGATCGATACGAAGGATGATGGGAAACGAAGATACTAATCACGTGAAGACCAATTATAGAGTATTTGGTAGAGTCGTGTTGATTATTCCTCCGATGTGTTATTTTATCGAATTATGGAAGTGGTATTGTATTCTAGCCCCTCCGTGGGTATGTGTTCTGGGCAAGGATCTTGTATGTATTGTTCTGTGTGTTGTGATATAAGACCATATCGGTCTAATGGTCCTTTATGTAGCCATGTCAGCATGTGAAGTGATGCATTGTTTTGTATTTAGCCTGGTAGATCCTCGCGGAGAGGGTCTGCGGCGCTGTAATATTCCCGAGTGGTTTGGGGGTGTTACACACTGCACTTCAAATAAAGCCTTCAGAATCATGACATCCGCTACTACATCGAAGAGAGCCGTCAGACACCATATCCCAGCTCAATCCGAACCCCAGCCGATGGCCGGGGGAAGCCACGGCAACACGAGACTCTCGATCCCGCACCTGAGGGGTGGCCCCAACCACTCACTCGACCAGTTCCAAACCGAGGAACAGGTCGAGGAGGCTATGGCCATCCTAAAGGAGCGACAGAGAGCATGCGCGTCGCCCGCAATAACTCCCTCGACCATCTGCTGCATGGGCAAACGGAAATTCAATGGGCTACCGGGCGAGCGATCGTCAGAAAGCCCCGATTCGCGAGAAAAGGCTCTCGCACGACTGGATGGGTCCGTATTCAGTTACTTGGGACGCGACCCATCATGGCGACCGGGGCATTCTGGTCCCAACCACGAGACGACGGAATCCAAGTCCGTCACTAGGAGTTCGGCCTACCCAACTCGTAGCCGAACGTAAATCAGCCGTCTGACTCCCGCTCCGATCGCCAGAGGATCAATACTTGATCGCCTCGGCTCCCGCTCCGAGTGCCGAGCCGCAAGCAGCCAGGCCACGGCGATGGCCGCTATGGAACGCCAGCTCTACGAGATGAAAGCACTCTTGGATACTGGGGAAAGCACCAGTAGAAAGATCATCGGACCAACCGAGCCACTCGCGGTCCACATCGAGCTTGCCCCTGTACAACCAACGATCGCTCCTCCCAAAATGCCTCTGTAGGAAGGGAGATCGGACCCCAAAACCCACCTAAGTAAGTTCCGGATCTACATGACCGGGTGTGGGGCATCAGATGCAACCAAATGCCGAATCTTCCCGTTAACATTAGGCGAGCTGGCCCATAGGTGGTACGTCTCACTACCACCACGATCGATCATCTCCTTTGAGAAACTGGCGAATGACTTCACGTCATACTTCGCCACCAAGGTCGCCATACCAGAAGGCCCCCACTGCATGATGAAATCAGGCAGGGGGAAGACGAATCCGATGCAGATTATATCAACCAGGTGGACGAAATTGTTAGGAGTATGCCCTCGAATGCCACTCAGAGGTTGTTGAGTGAGGGCATTGTACTTGTAATTATGTAAACCATTTATATAAGGCAAATGAATATTTCTTTATTTACTGGTAGTTACTGGCATTCCTAACTCGTAAATAAACATATAGAAACTAGTCCGTGTATTTGAGAGCAAAACGTTCCACTCCTTATTGGATAAGGGGGTAGGCACTGGAAAGGTTATAGCTCAAATACTTAATCGTTCGCAAGTCGATGAAACTTGACTGGGCGTTAAGTTTATGTGAAGACTTGTATGACGTGTTCTTTGACATGAGAGTGCCTGTCGAACACTAATGGTTAGTGGGAGCACACGTAATAGGTATGCTAATTGGATTAGTATACTCGAACCGACTCACCCTCGATTCGTCACATGGATTTCACTCCGGGACAGTCAATGACGGAATCGAAAGGTTGTGATAGGTATTCGTGAACCTTCGACTTGAGGATTTAGTAGGGATGTGCTTGTGACGTCAAGATTTTCATTAGAGTAGTTTGACCCTGTAAACCGGAAGGCGGGGGTCAACCTCGACGTGCATCTTGACGGGCAAGTAGCAGGTCCTACTGAATACCAAGATAGAATTCTTTCTCCTGTTAGTGAGCGGGTTATATGTCCTATGCGGCTACTGGCAGATGAGATCATAAGTCTTTGGCCAAAGCATTGGAGCTAGTTGTATTGGATACACGAGAGCTCGATGATCTCGATTTGCATTAACGCATGCATAGCGTCAAGTACAAATAGGGTTTGGTATTTGTGACCCTATAACTTGATCGGGACATTTGAAAGAAGGGTTTATCATTATCTTGGTATTCACGACAGAATGGTTCTTGAATGATCCCAATCATTCGTTCTCGGTTAAGTGCGGTGTAGGCCACCAGTGCTAGGTGGTGCTACTACTCTTTGGTTCCTCCCATTCTTGTTGAGACGGACCTACCGAGTCGCGCATTAGGATTGACGACGGAATGAATCAAGCTTAATTCTCTCATTATGAATATTAGATATTGGATATCTAATTCGGGACATTGGATGTTTAAACTGATTTATTGGATAAATTAATTTACGGCCTAATGAATTAAATAAATTACTGGGTGATAAATTTAATTCACGGATATAATTATTTCTTGGAGAAATTAATTATGTCATAATGTATTTGATATGATAAAATTAATTGGATTAATTAATCGATATAAATACATCGGAACGGAATCGGAGTTTATTTGTTTGGACTCACGGGAGTCCGAAACGAACCGAACTCATCCGTTCTTCATCATAGCCGCCGCCCCACTTTCCACCTTATTCCCTTTTGTTTTTGTTCCCATTGATTAATGGGTGATAATGACATGGTGGGGTTGATTCTCAATCAATGAGTTGTTTTAAGGTGAGTGGGATTTGAATAAGAAAAGTAGACTGCATTCTCTCATTTTAATAGGCATTCATAGGGATCAATCAATGAGAGTTCAAGAGAGAGAAAAGTTCTTCTCAAAGTAGTCTTCTTCTTCTTCACTTTCCTCTTGGTTTTCTTAGAGAAAATTCAAGAGTATAATTGAGAATTATGAGTTATACACTTAGAGTGTGATGATCTCATATTGGAAGCTTCATTACTTAGCTCTAGCCGCATCCTTGGAGGATAGCAAGGTGATCGTCGTTCCGATCGTTTCTCCGGCGCGTGGCAAGTAGAGACGCGGTGCTTTCGGCATTGGATCATTCAAGAGCTTGGAGCGGATTGAATTGCAAGGAGATCGCCTAAAGCTTGGGGAATAGCTCGAGAGAAGATTATCATTTAATCAACGGACTTCGAGGGTATGTGTTTCTCGTATCTTCTTTGTTTATTCAATATTCGTATATTCGTAGCTCGATCGATCCTCGTAGGGATTCGGATCGAATTAATTTTCGTTTTACCGCTTCCGCTGGGCCTTCGTTTTAGGCACCGAATCCCAACAGTGGTATCGGAGCGTAGGTCTTGCGATCGTATATACGATATTGGCATCTGGAATGCTTGATTAGATGGTGAATGATTTGGAATCATTTTAGTCATAGTCGTGGTATATATTTTTACGTTCGTTGTAGTTATATTTTTCGTAAGTTTATGTCTAAATATAAATCTTAATTTCCTGGAAATATGATTTATATTGAAGATATGAATGTTGAAAAATATTGATATTGGATATCCGGTTGAAAATCGAGCTCCGAATCGTCGTCGGACGATTTTTCGGACAAAGGCGAGATTCTTTGCCCGGGTGACTTCGGCCGTGTCGGTGACACGGGCGTGTCGGCGATCCCAGGCCTGCGAGCAGACCGACCGTGTCGGGACACGCAGGCGTGCCGGCAGCGTGCCGAGCGTGATCGGCCATGCAGCATGTCTGCCGGCATGATGCCAGCGATGACTTCGGCCATGCCAGCAATTTCGCCCGGCTCGATTTTCGTGTATTCTTGAAAATTAATCTCCCGCATGTTAAATTGGATTTAATATGATTAAAATGATTTATGGTATTTCATTTTATAAGGGAAATTTGATTAATTGGAATATTTATGGTCGATCAATTATTTTGAGCGTTATCATATTACCGATTGTGTGAATCGATTGGATCGGTTCGTATTGTTGATTGGATCAATGTATCTCTCGCTTTCCATTTATTTAGTATTTATTGAATGAATGCTTTTGAATGGGGATGTGGTTCGTGGACTTAGTTTTGAATCGTTCGTTTTATTCGATTGGGTTGTAAAGGCCGTTTTGAGCCTATTTATTTTACTAGAAATGTTTGTATCTAGGATGCAATTTTCAATGTAAAATTTATATGTAATGACGAAGACCGGAGGAAGATCCATTTCGAGAAGACGAAGATTCAAGAGGAAGACTTGTAATTAGATTACGGAGTTTTTGTTTTCTAGGAACGGTCCATGAACCACATGTTGGTAGCAACTAGGTTGTGAATGGTTGTTTCATATTGTATGAATGCCACAAACGCGCTTAAACGATTAATGTGCAAAGTGTAACGTTAATCACGATAATTCTCCCACAACAAATAATTAAGTTTATAAGGTTTCAAGGTTTTCCTTCCCTCCATCGAGTTTTCGGGAAATTGAAATCCAAACCGGATGTGCTATGCTTCCGAGTTATCGGGGTAGTCGTTTGGGGAGGACGGATAAATTACCGGGAGCGCATTGGATGACTTCGGTTGCAGCAAAGTTTATCCCTAGAAACACGATAGGTTGCGGATAAGATTGATTGTGAAGCGATTTGCGTCGATGGTATAAACTTAACTTGTTCACGAACCATAGAAACCGTATAGGTTTAGGGGAGTGAACAAGGGGAAAAAGAAGATCGAATCATCCATTAGATGGGTTGGTGTTGGACACCACTTTATGAAAATTAATAGACTAGAAACCTGTTCGGTTGCCCTCTATTAAGATTTATAAAGAACTCGATCACCACTATGAAGTAAAGCGACGATACTTCCAAATTTCACATGGGAGTGTGTTATTCCGATAAAAATAGTGGGAGCTGGGTAACAAGAATAGAAAAGACCTTAAATTCTATACTCAGAACATAATTGAATGAGTCACTAATTAATCTGTTATACTTAATGCAGACAAATCTCAATATGACAATGAATCCACTCGCAATTCTACTCGAAAAGAACACCTTAATGGGACCTAACTTTGTGGATTGGCTCACTTGTCGATGATTGTCCTCAGTATAGAGGCACTGGGATACGTCTTGGAGACGGACATTCCGGCGCCTCCTGTGCGGACCCGAGCCAATCAGGAAGAGATTGAAAACCACGAAAAGTGGGTTAAGGATGACGTGAAAGTCCATGCTTATATGATGGCTTCCATGTCTAATGAGCTTCAGAGCTCATGAGAAAATGACTTCGCTGGCGATTCTATCTCACTTAACCGAAGCTTTATGGTGAGCACAGAGCGCTAGATATGAGATATCCAAGCAACTGTTCGGTGCAAGGATGAAGGAAGGTGAGAAGGTTGGGGAACACGTCCTCAAAATGATATCCATGATCGAGAGATTGGAGGCTCTTGATTTTAAAATGGATACTTCTCTCCAAACCGACCTTATCCTACAATCTCTCCCTGATTTCTTCTCACAGTTTGTTATGAACTTCAACTACAATGAGATTGCATGTAATTTAGCTGGGCTAATGAACAAACTTGTGACCGCTCAGTCTCAGATGAAGACTCCGCGGATGAAGGAGTCTGCTCTTGTGATTTCTTCAGGACCTCGGAGGTCTAAGAACAAGAAGAAAAAGACCAAGAAGCAAACTGGACTACAAGTTAAGGAGCTTAAGGGAAAGGGCAAGGCCCCGATGGTTCCGAAGAACAAGAAGAAGAAGGATACTTGTCTCAAGTGCGGTGAGCTAGGCCACTGGGCTAGAGACTGTCCGATTCTTCATGGAACTTCAGGTACAGAACTTTTAGTTTTGGAAACAAATTGTTACTCTTTGTATTTTCTACTTCTGAATCTTGGATTAAGTGCTAGTTCTCATATTTGTACCGTGAATCAGGATCTGGAACAAAGTAGGAAGCTTGGAGCTGGAGAAGTTATGATCACAGTCGGAAGCGGGCATAGTGTCAAGGCGACCGACATAGGATCACTTCTTTTGGGTTTAGAATCCGGCTTTGTTTTGACTTTAGAAGATGTACTTGTTTTGCCCAAGGGGCACAAAAACATTGTATCCATTCTGGTCATGGACCGAAAAGGCTTTTCATTTTTCATTGGTGATGGTTCTGCAAATTTATTTGAGAAATAAACTAGTAGATGCTTTGCTATATTGTTAAATGGATTGTATCATCTAAATCTCAGCAACAAAGTAGTTGTGAATACTATGACTAGAAAACGTGGTAGGGATGAAACCAATCAAGTTTTGAAATGGCATCTTAGACTTGGTCATGTTGGTCAGACCAAGGTTTACAAGATGGAAAAGGATGGACTTATGGGTCCATTGGGATCGAATCCCTTTCCTACTTGTGAATCTTGCCTTAAAGGTAAAATGACTAAGTCCCCTTCAAGGGACTTTTGAAAGAGGCGCTGATAAACTGGGATTAATCCATACTGACATTTTTGGTGCTTTGGAAGCAGCACGTGACGGATATCAATATTTCATTACGTTTACAGATGATCATAGTAGGTATGGTTATGTATACTTAATGAAACATAAATCCGAGGCCTTTGAGAAATTCTAGGAATTCAAGGCCCTAGTCGTGAAACAAACTGGTAATCATATCAAAGCACTTCGGTCGGACCGAGGTGGCGAGTATATGAGTACGGAGTTTGACGAGTTCCTTAAGGAACATGGAATAGTTTCACAACTAACACCTCCGGTACTCCTCGGTTAAATGGTGTGAGAAAGAAGGAACCGGACCACTGTTGAACATGGTCCGTTCCATGCTGGCTATCTTGACTTGCCGATTTACTGTGGGGTATGCACTCATTGCCGCGTATATCTTGAACAGATGTCCTTCCAAATCCGTTCTGAAACTCCACATGAGATGTGGGAAGGAAGGAAACCAAGTCTTAATCATATTAGGATTTGGGGATGTCCCGCCTATGTCAAGAAGACTAAGGTGGAAAAGTTGGAAGCTAGGTGCGAAGGGACGTTTCATTGGATTCCGTGCAGGACGATGGGATATCTATTCTACATGCCCGAAGATCGAAAGATCGTTGATGCTTTACAAGCACACTTCTGGAAGATGAATTCATTCGGGAAGGCGGAGCGAGTAGAAGTATTTCTTTGGAAGAATACAATGAAACTCCTCGGGAGACACTGTGCAAGAAATTGGAACCGAACCTTCAAACACAAGTACAACCACCTAGTAGGTCTAGTAGGGTGTCTCAATTACTCGAGAGGTATAGTTTTATGCACTTGGAGGAACCGGGTTTCCTCGAGGTTCCAAGTGATAAACAAGAGACCGACCCACGACCAATGACCTAGCAATGGTGGATGTAGACTCCATGAAATGGTATGCGATCTTCATGTAGTTGGGACCTTCATTTTGATGAGACGGTCAAAGAGTTTGACTTCGTTCAAAATGAAGAGGAATCTTGTGTATACAAGAGGGTTAGTGGGAGCAAGATCACATTCTAAGTACTATATGTAGATGACATTCTACTAATAGGAAATGATGTGGGGATGCTCAGTTATGGGAAAGCTTGGTTTTCGAGTAATTTCTCCATGAAAGACTTGGGAGAAGAAACCTATATTCTTGGGATTCGATTCTTACTGGTAGTTACTGGCATTCCTAACTCGTAAATAAACATATAGAAACTAGTCCGTGTATTTGAGAGCAAAACGTTCCACTCCTTATTGGATAAGGGGGTAGGCACTGGAAAGGTTATAGCTCAAATACTTAATCGTTCGCAAGTCAATGAAACTTGACTGGGCGTTAAGTTTATGTGAAGACTTGTATGACGTGTTCTTTGACATGGAGAGTTCCTGTCGAACACTAATGGTTAGTGGGAGCACAAGTTATAGGTATGCTAATTGGATTAGTATACTCGAACCGACTCACCCTCGATTCGTCACATGGATTTCACTCCGGGACAGTCAATGACGAAATCGAAAGGTTGTGATAGGTATTCGTGAAGCTTCGACTTGAGGATTTAGTAGGGATGTGCTTGTGACGTCAAGATTTTCATTAGAGTAGTTTGACCCTGTAAACCGGAAGGCGGGGGTCAACCTCGACGTGCATCTTGACGGGCAAGTAGCAGGTCCTACTGAATACCAAGATAGAATTCTTTCTCCTGTTAGTGAGCGGGTTATATGTCCTATGCGGTTACTGGCAGATGAGATCATAAGTCTTTGGCCAAAGCATTGGAGCTAGTTGTATTGGATACACGAGAGCTCGATGATCTCGATTTGTATTAACGCATGCATAGCGTCAAGTACAAATAGGGTTTGACTGACCGTGACCCTATAACTTGATCGGGACATTTGAAAGAAGGGTTTATACGTATACTGGTATTCACGACAGAATGGTTCTTGAATGATCCCAATCATTCGTTCTCGGTTAAGTGCAGTGTAGGCCACCAGGCTGGCTAGGTGGTGCTACTACTCTTTGGTTCCTCCCATTGCTGACTGAGACGGACCTACCGAGTCGCGCATTAGGATTGACGACGGAATGAATCAAGCTTAATTCTCTCATTATGAATATTAGATATTGGATATCTAATTCGGGACATTGGATGTTTAAATTGATTTATTGGATAAATTAATTTACGGCCTAATGAATTAAATAAATTACTGGGTGATAAATTTAATTCACGGATATAATTATTTCTTGGAGAAATTAATTATGTCATAATGTATTTGATATGATAAAATTAATTGGATTAATTAATCGATATAAATACATCGGAACGGAATCGGAGTTTATCTGTTTGGACTCACGGGAGTCCGAAACGAACTGAACTCATCCGTTTTTCATCATAGCCGCCGCCCCACTTTCCACCTTATTCCCTTTTGTTTTTGTTCCCATTGATTAATGGGTGATAATGACATGGTGGGGTTGATTCTCAATCAATGAGTTGTTTTAAGGTGAGTGGGATTTGAATAAGAAAAGTAGACTGCATTCTCTCATTTTAATAGGCATTCATACGGATCAATCAATGAGAGTTCAAGAGAGAGAAAAGTTCTTCTCAAAGTAGTCTTCTTCTTCTTCACTTTCCTCTTGGTTTTCTTAGAGAAAATTCAAGAGTATAATTGAGAATTATGAGTTATACACTTAGAGTGTTACTTAGCTCTAGCCGCATCCTTGGAGGATAGCAAGGTGATCGTCGTTCCGATCGTTTCTCCGGCGCGTGGCAAGTAGAGACGCGGTGCTTTCGGCATTGGATCATTCAAGAGCTTGGAGCGGATTGAATTGCAAGGAGATCGCCTAAAGCTTGGGGAATAGCTCGAGAGAAGATTACCATTTAATCAACGGACTTCGAGGGTATGTGTTTCTCGTATCTTCTTTGTTCATTCAATATTCGTATATTCGTAGCTCGATCGATCCTCGTAGGGATTCAGATCGAATTAATTTTCGTTTTACCGCTTCCGCTGGGCCTTCTTTTTAGGCACCGAATCCCAACAGTGGTATCGGAGCGTAGGTCTTGCGATCGTATATACGATATTGGCATTTGGAATGCTTGATTAGATGGTGAATGATTTGGAATCATTTTAGTCATAGTCGTGGTATATATTTTTACGTTCGTTGTAGTTATATTTTTCGTAAGTTTATGTCTAAATATAAATCTTAATTTCTTAGAAATATGATTTATATTGAAGATATGAATGTTGAAAAATATTGATATTGGATATCCGGTCGAAAATCGAGCTCCGAATCGTCGTCGGACGATTTATCGGACAAAGGGCAGGTTGCTGCCAGGGTGACTCGGCCGTGTCTGGTGACACGGGCCGTGTCAGGCAGTCCCCAGGTGTTAGACCCTTAACATGGGTGACTCGCTGGGCTCGGCAGGCGGCCGAGTCGCTGGACGGACTGTGCCGACTGAGCGTGGCACGACACTAAGGCACGGGAATGAAAAGTGATTTGGAGGCTTCTTGGCAAGTGTGAGGCTTAGCTAAGACATGGAATCAAGACAATCTCGTGTTACTTTGAGGTTTTTGGGCTGGTTCAAGGCTGGAGGCAGGTGAGTGACTCCTCAGCTTTTCAATGGTTACTGCCATCACCACGGTTTATCCGTCTAAGCCTATTATAGGGGAGGTAGTTCTTGAAGGCCATGCCCAAGGGTGACCCAAGGTGCTCGGCGAGGACTTGGCAAGTCTTGGGACTTGCCATGGGGTTGGAGTCACGAGTCGATCCGAGGTGAAACCCGACCGGATCGGACCGACCGACCAAGCGGACACTTCGGGCGCGGCGGCCTGGGGCATGTGCCTGGCCGAGAAGGATTAAATGCGTCTTTGGCGGGCGGCGGAAGGGTTCGTGCGGGACGGACCATGTGCGGACATATGCGAGCTTTGTCGGATCATTGGGGGCAAGACTTCGGGAATGTGCAAGTGGTGGGCACTTGTGCATAATTCTATGAGAATTGGCTCGGACCATGTGGGAACAAGACTTGGCGCGAGGAACGCGATTTGGCGCGCCACGAGCTTGGCATTGACAGTTCGAGGCGATTCTGAGTCATGGCGATTGCATTGGCGGTTATGAGATAGTTCGAGCAACGACATGGCCGAGCACTTGGAAGCGATTGTGCGAGAGCAGTTCCAAGCGGTTATGAGACGTGCGGGGCACACGTCGGCATATGGCGATTACTTGGTGGGTACTGTGCGAGTGGATCTTGAGATCCATCGGGGCGGTTGCGGGGCGGTTACTAGCAGCGGTTGCGGACGGTTGCGGGGCAGTTCCAGAAGACCTTGTGCGTGGCGGTACAAGGCAAATGCGGGCAAGTTCTGAGAAGCTGCTCGGGACAAGTGGCAGGGATGCATGGTGGTCTTTTGCCACGCGTCGACACGTGGAGTGTCGAGCTGAACCTAGCGGTTGGGGTTGTCAACCGTTGTAGTCCTTTGCTTGGGCTATAAATAGGTACTTTTGTACAATTTTGTAGGAAGGAGAGGGATCGTGAGATCTGAGAGTTGTACAGCAAGGCCTTTTTCCTTGTTTATTGAGAGTGCAAATAATATTCAAGGTTGGGGAATTGTCCCCGTAAATTGTGTGTGCCTTTACGTGTTTCGATAGTGTTCCGCTGCATACTCCTTCAAACACTAAAGGTGGCCTTGGGCTGTAACTCTGATCGGGCTAAACACGAGTGCTGTGAGGTAAACACGAGTGTTTGGTGAGGATCGAAGGCTGACTGGTTGTTGTGCGGACAATCAGTGCCGGCACGGGGAGGAATTTTTGGCGAAAAATTCTAGTCCAGTTCGGACCCGTGACAATTTTTGGTATCGGAGCCCCGTTGGTGGGTTCTGAGGAAAAGTTTGCTGCGTTATGGCACCTCGAGATGCAAGAGATGCGGATCGCAGAGATGATATCGTGGCTATGGACGAGAGGATTCAAAGGTTGGAGACTTTGATGGGGCAACCTCCACCAGTTCCGGTTGTAGCAGCAGTTTTCGATCGGATCTCAATGCTGGAGACCAATTTCGAAAAACTCCGTGCTATAGCTGATATAATCCAGAAATCTGTGGATGAGATCCCTAATTTCGTGGAAGGAAGGCTCGTATCGGTTCAAGAGGAGATCAGTTCCGTAAGCGAGGCAGTGGATGTCCGGCTGGGTGCAGTCAAGGACGAATGCAGGTTGTTGAGGATGGTGGTTATTGGCTGTGGGAGTCAAGGGAACTCGTCGTCTTCATCCAGGTTCAAGATGCCCGATCCAAAACCATTTGGCGGTGAGAGAAGCGCCAAAGAATTGGAGAACTTCCTTTGGGACATGGAAACTTACTTTCATGCTGCACATGTTCCAAGTGAGGAGAAGGTCTCCATAGCCAGTATGTACCTTACTGGTGACGCCAAGTTGTGGTGGCGTACGCGTCAGTCGGAAGGCGCAAATGCCGATCGTGAGAAGATTGGTTCGTGGGAAATGTTGAAACAGGAACTCAAGGAGCAGTTCCTGCCGTGTAACGTATCGTGGGTTGCACGTGAGGCCCTTCGTGAGCTGAGACACAAAGGGACTGTTCGGGAATATGTGAAACGGTTCAATACGTTGCTGTTGGATGTTAAAGATATGTCGGAAGAAGACAAGGTGTTCAATTTCATGGCTGGATTACAACCTTGGGCACAAACCGAATTGAGAAGGCAAGGTGTCAAGGATTTGCAATCTGCCATGGTCTTCTGATCGATTGATGGATTATCGAGTAGGTGGTCGGGCCGGAGCGAGGAAAGAAGGAGTCTTTGGAAAGGGCAAAGGCAAATTTGATGGTTTTAGAGCTACTAAAGAGATACTTGATGCGGTAGAGGATCGTCTCGGTCAATAACGCGGACCCGAGCGAAGAAGGGATGTTTCATCTGCGGTGGTGACCATCAAATGAGAGATTGCCCAAAGCGGGAAGATTGAATGCTATCTTGTGCGAAGAAAATGGCGGCGAGGTGATCTTTGGCTGACCGGCTTGGGGTAATGCAGTTAATGCATGAAATGCCGGAAAAGGTCCCGAAGAATGCTCGTGGCGAGGCAGATTCTGTGAAGCCTCCGACCACTATGTGGAACTAATGGTGCTCATCGAGCACCAGGCCAGCGGTGCGATAAATGGTTGGCCGAAGGACAAGTTGGTGCGGGTTGATGGCTGATTTGTCCCGGACGATGGAAGATCCTTGCAGATCGTGGTCTGTTCGTGTCAAGGGGTGATTGATGTGGCTCAAATGTCGGATTAAGGTGCGAGGTCGGAAAGTCAAGTTGCTTACATGCATGCAAAGACAACTTGTTGCATTTGGTAGGGATGCTATTCGACGACTTGGATCGATACGTGGTTGAGTAAGGATTTATTTTCCATACGTTCATATGTTGAATATATTTTGTTGGTTCCTACTATGTTTTTCCATTTTTGAACTTGGTGTGCAAAGATGGTAGGATGTGTGTTCTGGGTGAAGCATGTCAGGTCATGTCTAATTTTGTGAAATGATGGTGTGGATGGTGGCTAAGGTCCCGATTAGCTTGTTATTTTCGATCGAGAAGTCCCACGAGTTTGATTGGGTGACCATCCGAGCATTGAGAGGATGCTTTGATTAATGGCCGTCGGAGTTGTCAAAGGGCGCGTTCTTTGAAGTATGCAAAAATGAGTAAGGAGTTGCAGCCTATTACTCGTTCCAGATAAGTCATTGGTTATCCGTCTCAATGACTTAGTGGCTGGTTTACTTGTATATAGTTTACTTCAGTTTTTCGTTTTATGACCATTGTAAATATTTGCTAGGTTAAGTTATGTGTGATTATTTTCCTAGCATGCGGGGGATGTCCGCTTTCATATGTATGTAATTATGTCGAAGTGGCGTTAAGTTAGGCATATTATGTATATATGTAAAATGTTAGACGGAAGTTGCTGATTCAGTGTAGGAGACTTGAATGTTGAAGCTGATTTCAGTCGGTTCGCTGGGATGGTTTGAAAGTGCGTAGCTGTCTTATCATCAGAGGTTTATCGGATGGGGGATCAATCAAAGTGATCCAGCGGAAGGATGAACCAAAGCTACATTGCAAACGGAAGGCGAACTTTTTTTTCTAAGTATCATGTTTAAGGGCTACACTTCTAGTCCGACGAGGATGTCGGTTTCTTTTAGTGGGGGAGGTTTGTTAGACCCTTAACATGGGTGACTCGCTGGGCTCGGCAGGCGGCCGAGTCGCTGGACGGACTGTGCCGACTGAGCGTGGCACGACACTAAGGCACGGGAATGAAAAGTGATTTGGAGGCTTCTTGGAAAGTGTGAGGCTTAGCTAAGACATGGAATCAAGACAATCTCGTGTTACTTTGAGGTTTTTGGGCTGGTTCAAGGCTGGAGGCAGGTGAGTGACTCCTCAGCCTTTCAATGGTTACTGCCATCACCAGGGTTTATCCGTCTAAGCCTATTATAGGGGGGAGGTAGTTACTGAAGGCCATGCCCAAGGGGTGACCCAAGGTGCTCGGCCAAGGACTTGGCAAGGTGCTGGGACTTGCCATGGGGTTGGGTCACGGGTCGATCCGGAGGTGAAACCCGACCCGGATCGGACCGACCCGACCGACGGACACTTCGGGCGCGGACGGCCTGGGCTGTGTGCCCACGGCCGAGAGGATTCGTCCGTGCTGGGCGGACGGCCGGAAGGGTTCGTGCGGGACGGACCATGTGCGGACATATGCGAGCTTTGTCGGATCATTGGGGGCAAGACTCGGGAATGTGCAAGTGGCTGGGCACTTGTGCATAATTCTATGAGAATTGGCTCGGACCATGTGGGAACAAGACTTGGGCGCGAGGGAACGCCAGATTTGGCGCGCACGAGCTTGGCATTGACGGTTCGAGGCGGTTACGAGTCATGGCAGTTGCATTGGGCGGTTATGAGATAGTTCCAGGCAACGACATGACCGAACGGTTACTTGGAAGCGATTGTGCGGGAAGCAGTTCCAAGCGGTTATGAGACGTGCGGGGCACACGTCGGCATATGGCGATTACTTGGTGGATCACTGTGCAGTGGAGGCTTGAGATCCATCAGGACGGTTGCGGGACGGTTACTAGCAAGCGGTTGCGGACGGTTGCGGGACGGTTCCAGAAGACCTTGTACGTGGCAGTACAAGGCAAATGCGGGCAAGTTGCTGGGAAACTGCTCGGGACAAGTGGCAGGGATGCATGGTGGTCTTTTGCCATGCGTCGACACGTGGAGTGTCGAGCTGAACCTAGCGGTTGGGGTTGTCAACCGTTGTAGTCCTTTGCTTGGGCTATAAATAGGTACTTTTGTACAATTTTGTAGGAAGGAGAGGGATCGTGAGATCTGAGAGTTGTACAGCAAGGCCTTTTTCCTTGTTTATTGAGAGTGAAAATAATATTCAAGGTTGGGGAATTGTCCCCATAAATTGTGTGTGCCTTTACGTGTTTCGATAGTGTTCCGCTGCATACTCCTTCAAACACTAAAGGTGGCCTTGGGCTGTAACTCTGATCGGGCTAAACACGAGTGTTGTGAGGTAAACACGAGTGTTTGGTGAGGATCGAAGGCTGACTGGTTGTTGTGCGGACAATCAGTGTCGGCACGGGGAGGAATTTTTGGCGAAAAATTCTAGTCCAGTTCGGACCCGTGACACCAGGCCACTGCCAGGCAGACCCGACCGTGTCAGGAGACACGGGCCGTGCCCGGCCGGCAGCTGCCGAGCGTGATCGGCCATGCCAGGCATGTCTGCCGGCATGATCCGTGATGACTTCGGCCATGGCGAGCCAATTTCGCCCGGCTCGATTTTCGTGTATTCTTGAAAATTAATCTCCCGCATGTTAAATTGGATTTAATATGATTAAAATGATTTATGGTATTTCATTTTATAAGGGAAATTTGATTAATTGGAATATTTATGGTCGTAGAATTATTTTGAGCGTTATCATATTACCGGTGTGTGAATCGATTGGATCGGTTCGTATTGTTGATTGGATCAATGTATCTCTCGCTTTCCATTTATTTAGTATTTATTGAATGAATGCTTTTGAATGGGGATGTGGTTCGTGGACTTAGTTTTGAATCGTTCGTTTTATTCGATTGGGTTGTAAAGGCCGTTTTGAGCCTATTTATTTTACTAGAAATGTTTGTATCTAGGATGCAATTTTCAATGTAAAATTTATATGTAATAGCGAAGACCGGAGGAAGATCCATTTCGAGAAGACGAAGATTCAAGACGAAGACTTGTAATTAGATTACGGAGTTTTGTTTTCTAAGGCAGTCCATGAACCACATGTTGGTAGCAACTAGGTTGTGAATGGTTGTTTCATATTGTATGAATTCCACAAAGCGCGCTTAAGCGATTAATGTGCAAAGTGTAACGTTAATCACGATAATTCTCCCACAACAAATAATTAAGTTTATAAGGTTTCAAGGTTTTCCTTCCCTCCATCGAGTTTTCGGAAATTGAAATCCAAACCGGATGTGCTATGCTTCGAGTTATCGGGGTAGTCGTTTGGGGAGGACGGATAAATTACGGGAGCGCATTGGATGACTTCGGTTGGAGCAAATTTTATCCCTAGAAACGATAGGTTGCGGATAAGATTCAATTGTGGCGGTTGCGTCGATGGTATAAACTTAACTTGTTCACGAACCATAGAAACCGTATAGGTTGAGGGAGTGAACAAGGGGAAAAAAGAAGATCGAATCATCCATTAGATGGGTTGGTGTTGGACACCACTTTATGAAAATTAATAGACTAGAAACCATTCGGTTGCCCTCTATTAAGATTTATAAAGAACTCGATCACCACTATGAAGTAGAGCGACGATACTTCGGATTTCACATGGGAGTGTGTTATTCCGATAAAAATAGTGGGAGCCGGGTAACAAGAATAGAAAAGACCTTAAATTCTATACTCGAACATAATTGAATGAGTCACTAATTAATCATACTTAATGCAGACAAATCTCAATATGACAATGAATCCACTCGCAATTCTACTCGAAAAGAACACCTTAATGGGACCTAACTTTGTAGATTGGCTCCGCAATCTGATGATTGTCCTCAGTATAGAGGCACTGGGATACGTCTTCGAGACGGACATTCCGGCGCCTCCGGTGCGGACCCGAGCCAATCAGGAAGAGATTGAAAACCACGAAAAGTGGGTTAAGGATGACGTGAAAGTCCGTGCTTATATGATGGCTTCCATGTCTAATGAGCTTCAGAGAGCTCATGAGAAAATGACTTCTGCTAGGCAGATTCTATCTCACTTAACCGAGCTTTATGGTGAGCACAGCAGAACTGCTAGATATGAGATATCCAAGCAAGATCGGTGCAAGGATGAAGGAAGGTGAGAAGGTTGGGGAACACGTCCTCAAAATGATATCCATGATCGAGAGATTGGAGGCTCTTGATTTTAAAATGGATACTTCTCTCCAAACCGACCTTATCCTACAATCTCTCCCTGATTCCTTCTCACAGTTTGTTATGAACTTCAACTGCAATGAGATTGCATGTAATTTAGCTGGGCTAATGAACAAACTTGTGACCGCTCAGTCTCAGATGAAGACTCCGCGGATGAAGGAGTCTGCTCTTGTGATTTCTTCAGGACCTCGGAGGTCTAAGAACAAGAAGAAAAAGACCAAGAAGCAAACTGGACTACAAGTTAAGGAGCTTAAGGGAAAGGGCTGTAATACCCGGTTGTAATTCATTCATTTTCATTCAGTAATTATCAGTCTGTAATTGTCACTCAGTGTATTTTCACTCAATTATAATCATTCATCAATCATGTTCTTTCACCGTGTTCACCGTTCGGAAAACTTCGAGTTGTGTATCGTTATTGTTCATTGTTTTAACTTTCCTCATATGAGTTCGACTTTGTTAGATCACCATTAATTTTTGGTAATTCCAAAAATTGTAAATCTTTGCAATATTATAGAGCATCGAGTTAGCTTTCCAATGGTTCAAACGGTGAGTCAATCGGAGTCCGAACGAGAGAGTTATGGTCGTTTTAGCTCAACCGCTCATTTTTCAGTATTGGCCGATCACTGCCGAACGAACTCGGCCGTGTCGTCCGACCGCGGCCGTGCCGTACTCGTCCGGAAGATGCGAAGTCTACGCCTCGAGGACCCGGCCGTGTCGTGCAGCACGGCAGTCGAACTCTTACGGATAAGCGAGAACCCACGCCCGGCCGCCCGGCCGTGTCGTGCAGCGCGATCGAGTCATGCCGAAGTCGGCTCGGACGGGTCACTGTCGGAAGGCCCTCCGCGCCGCGACCGTGTCAAGCAGGACACGGTCGAGTCCCTGTCGGCCAGCTGTCGGCCAGCTGTGCGACACGACCGTGCCGATCGGCACGGGCCGTGTCCGGCAGGGTAGTCAACCCCTTTAAATTCGTTTTTTTTGCATTTTAGCCCATTCCTTCCATTTTTCTTCACCTACAACCGAGAGAGGAAGCTTGAGGGAGGGTTTTTCCTTCACAAATCATTTGAGTATTTGATTTTCTTCATCTCCTTTTGATCGTGAAGCCCGGATAATCGACCTAACGCGTGTTCTTCGGATTAAAGTACTTGAATCTTCAAAGGTAATATTCTTCAACACCTTGGATTTCGATTTTTGTGTTGAGATACGATGTTTTGGACGTTATAATCATGATATATAAAGGGATATATATATGATTATGAGTTTGTATAAGGATTCATTGGATTATTGAGGAATTATTCAAGAACACCTTGAAAATCGAGTTGGAATTGGGGATTTTCGACTAATTGTTGTTATAATCACATTTTTGGATATTCATAACAGATTATTGATCGTATTGGAGATGTTTTGTTGGTTTGAAACACTTCTTGGGGATTTTGATATTGGTATATCGAGGTTTGATTGTAAACAATCGGAGTTTGGATACAACGTATTCGATATAATGCCCCAATGAACTTAGTTTAATCGTATCGACGTTTTGAGTTCGTTATATTCGTGTTTGATTCGTATATTGAACGGATTGTTGGTAATTGTATTATTTAAGGTTGTTCGAGCGACCGATATCTCAATTAGGACGTTGTTCGTGGAAGGATAATTGTCACCGGTATTGAGTAAGTTAATTCTTACTCGGTTAAAAGGATATTCATACCTTTTGTTGTTGATCATTCATAATCATAACTCATTCATCATTGTATTAATCATATTAAAACTTGTTATTGTCAATTAATCACTTGATCATAAGGAGCAGCGGTTCCAATCTTTTCGTTGAGCTATCATTCATTTCATTATTACTCTCATCTCGGTGAGTCATTCTTGACTTTGTCGATTATTATTTATTCATTGATATTCATTACGGTCATTCTCGTTCATATGACCTTCGGGTTCATATTGCGTGGCGGGTGTGGTCATGTGTGGAATTTTTAGTCGGGCACACGATGGTTATGTATTGGGCTCACCGATACATTAGGCCGTGCACGGAAAGCGTTACACCGTGAGACTAATTAGGTACACGGACGGGTGTTGTACACTCGCACGAGAACATTACGGGCGTACTATGATACTCCTCTTGCGTAATTCGTAACTAAGGATATTTCATAACTTGATTAAATCATGATTGTGTATTTTTCAACCCTTGAGGATTGTTGTTCTTTATGGCCCGGCCCGTCTGATTTTGTTTTTCAGGTCATGGCAAGGCAAACGCACGGGAATAGCATGTTTATGTCGAGGAGTCCCAGTGATACTAGTAGGGGGCCCCGATCTTTCAGTTATTCATATTATTGTCCTTTATTTTCCGCTGCAGACTTTCATTTGAATACTCCGTTTCATTCAGTGTTGTGTATTTTATCTTCATATAAAATACACTAGTATTCGGTATTGTCCTGGTGTGTTGTAACTAAACTCCTCATCGGAGTAATTATTGCTGTAATGTAGTTCGGTACTACATTTATCTTGTGTAATTCATTCATCTTCATTTGCCTGGTGGGTCCCAGTTGGGGATCTACGGCACTGTAATATCTGCCTAGTTTGGGGTGTTACAGAGTTGGTATCGGAGCGTGGTTTTGAATACTACCTTCCGAGTCATGTCTCATTTGAAATCATCGTCATCGGACTAGTATCATTGGACTTTCGCGTCACGTGTGACCTGTGCAGATGCCGAGCCAATCAGACCGAAAGAACTGTAAGACTTCTAACGCCATGGTATAATTTCTGGCAATAGTCATTCATTCATCATTCATCAATTAACAACCCTCAAACATCATCATTCATTGTGATTAGGACAACAATGTTAACTCATTAATCACTTAATTCATTTCATTACTCAGTTAATAATCAAGACGATCATGTTAACTCATTAATTACTCAATTCATTTCATTACTCAGTTGTCAATCTGGATGATCATATTATCAATCTTGTTAAGTTATTCAAGATAATCATTTCAAAAATTTCATCAGATAATCATGTAACTTCAGTAAATCATACATATAATCACTAAGTTAGAGCATGTATACTCATTTTCATCATCTCATGACATAATCATAACGTGATAATCATGCGGGAAATATAATCATTATGCGACCTTCCTACTTCAGTATGGAGAGAATTGTCAGGGAATGCACGGGGAGAGGCCGCGGTGTGGACCGAAACCCGAGAAATAATCACTCGCTGCCGGGAAATCGTGCCCAGGACTCGGCTCGATCAGAAGATGTTCGGGTTGATCCACTCACTTTTATGCAGGCCATGATGACCCATGTGCAGTTGCTCAATCATCATTGCGCCACTCTGACCGGATTAATCGAGAGAACTCTCCCGTACGAGCCAGCTGCTAAGGAAATTGCTGAGCAGCAACCTGCATATGTCAACAGGAAATCAATGAAGCGTAATCTATCCGAAGGCGGTCAGTCAACCTTCAAGAAGCCTCGTGTGAGTCCTATCGTTTCTGAGCGACCTCCTACGACGCCTAATCCTACGGGATCTCAGTCCCGAGCAGCCAGTTCGGCCATCATCTGTTTCAACTGTGGGGCGCCGGGCCATTTCAGTACTAGGTGTACGACGCCGTCTATCACGTGCTATAATTGTGGGAATTTTGGACATAAGGCCCGTTTTTGCCGAAAGGACTCCAAGTCGGCTCCGGCGGCATCTTAGGCCCCGAAGCAACCAGCGTTTCAGAATCAGACTGCTTTGTCATCGTCGTTTAAGGCAATGGAAGCAAATAGAGTTGGAGCTCGTATTTATCAGACGGGAGCGTCCGGTTCGGGGGCCGGCAAGTCCCAGATTCATATGATGAGGAGGATCGATGATCCAGTGGCCCGAATGATTTCAGGTATACTCGTAATTTTATTTCAACTTGTGTGTACCTTTTGATGCTGGTACACCGCATTCATTCATTTTCGAATCATGCTTGAATAGACTTATTTCGGGATAGTCCAACTTAATGACCGCGATTGGTTGATGGAAATAATCGTGGTGAATTTATCTTAGGACGATGTAATTTTCGGTATTAATTGGTTTGATCGTCTCGATACTATCCTCAGTGTTTGTTAGCGTTTGGTCGCTATCTTTCCGTCGTTAGTTGTCGAATGTGTGCTTCAGTGAAGTAATCCCGTTGTTCGATAGAATTTCTATTATGGCGAGCGAAGAAATTCCGCAATCGAACTATCCAATCATTCATTGTATCATTTTCATCGATTGGCCTTTCTAAGGCAATCGAGTTATTCAATCATTCCTTGTATCATTTCCATCGATTGGCTTTTTTTAGACAATCGAGTCATTCAATCATTCATTGTATCATTTCCATCGATTGGCTTTTCTAAGACAATCGAGTCATTCAATCATTCATTGTATCATTTTCATCGATTGGCCTTTCTAAGGCAATCGAGTTATTCAATCATTCATTGTATTATTTTCATCGATTGTCCTTTCAAAGGCAATCGAGTTATTCAAACATTCATTGTATCATCTTCATCGATTGGCCTTTCTAAGGCAATCGAGTTGTTCAATCATTATTGGTATCTCTTTTTATCGATTGACCATTCTAGGGCAATCGAAATGTTCAATCATTCGTGGTATCATTGTCATCGATTGACGATGTATTTCGCACGAGTTATCTAGTTGCCTTCACATAGAGTAGGGAATTCGGGAGTGAGTGGGAGCAGTCGTCCCATTTATCGAAGGCACCGTATCGGATGGCCCCCGACCGAAATGCGAGAGTTGAAGAATCAACTTGAGGAATTGTTCGAGAAAGGTTATATCCAACCGAGTACGTCCCGTGGGAGCACCGATCTTTGTTTGTCAAGAAGAATGATAGTTCTTTTCGCTTGTGTATCGATTACGGGGAGTTGAGCAGGTGATGATCAAGAGTAGTATCCTTTACCCGTATTGATGATCTTTTAGATCAACTTCAGGGAGCCTCGGTATTTTCCAGATCGACTTAAGATCTGGATATCACCGCCATGGATTCGAGAGTCGGATATCGCAAGGACAGCGTTTCATACACGCTATGGTCATTATGAGTTCGTAGTTATGCCGTTCGGGCTAACTATTACACCTGCAGTATTCATGGAGTTAATGAATCGGGTTTTCATCGACTTTTTAGATCAGTTGTTGTTGTCTTCATCGACGACATTTTGATTTATTCTCTTAGCCGAGAGGAACACGAGGTTCATCTTCTTCAGGTTCTCGACGTGTTGAGACGCGAGCAATTTTATGGAAGTTTTCTTAATGTGAGTTCTGGATGTCCGAAGTGACTTTTCTCGGGCATGTAATTTCATCTGCCAGAGTTCGTGTCGACCCTCAAAAGACGGAGGCTATCCGAGATATGCAACCTCCGAAAGATGTTAAGGAAATCCGATGTTTCATCGGATTAGCTGGTTAATTATCCAACCCACGACCTGGAACTAGCAGCCGTGGTGTTCGCTTTGAAGATTTGGCGTCATTATCTTTATGGCGTTACCTATCAGATATTCACCGATCCTAAGAAGTTTAAAGTATATATTTACTCAGAAGGAGTTAAATATGCGACAGAGACGGTGGTTGGAATTAATCAAAGATTTTGACATCGATATCTTTTACCACCCGGGCAAGGCGAGCATTGTCGCCGACGCCTTGAGTCGTAAGTCCGTTCAGGAGCAGATGCTTGCTCGTTTCACAATTCAGAAGGAGCTCCAACAGGAATTCCTTAGACCCGAGATCGAGGTCTGGCTTCAAGTCGGGGACGCTTTGTATGTTAGAGATTTCATCATCTCTTGAGGATGCAATCGGGGAGAATCGTGGTTCGGACTCAAAGATTGTTGCGCATTCTTGAGGATGTGGCTCAGGGGAAAGCCCCTGGATTCGTGATCCACAAGGATGGACTTTTGAGATTTAAGAATCGGATGTGTGTACCGGCAAATGACGAGTTGAAAAACTCTATTTTGAGAGAAGCTCATGCTACCCCTTATTCTGTTCATCTGGGGTCCAGCAAGATGTACAAGGACTTGAAACAAAATTACTGGTGGAGTAATATGAAGCGAGAAGTCGCGGAATTTGTTTCGAGATGCTTAACTTGCCAACAAGTCAAGATTGAACATCAGCGACCGGCGGGTATGCTGAAACCTCTCCCTATTCCAGAGTGGAAGTGGGAAGACATTTCCATGGATTTCATTACGAGTTTGCCGACGAGTCGTCGTGGCATGAATACGATCTGGGTGATTGTGGACCGCTTAACTAAATCAGCTCATTTCCTTGAGATCAAGGATACGTGGGGTCCCGAGAGACTGGCCCAGTTATTCATCAAGGAGATAGTAAGACTGCACGGTACTCCTAAGAGTATCGTTTCCGATCGTGACGGTCGATTTGTGTCTCATTTTTGGAAATCAGTTCATCGTGCTATGGGAACTCAGCTTAATCTCGATCTCCTTTCATCCTCAGTCCGACGGACAATCAGAGAGGACTATTCAGACATTAGAAGACATGTTGAGAGCTTGCGTCCTCGATTGGAAGGACGATTGGGAAGCCCAACTACCGTTGATCGAGTTCACGTATAATAATAGTTGGCATGCTTCCATTAAGATGGCACCTTACGAGGCCTTGTACGGTCGTCGTTGTCGATCTCCTTTGTGTTGGGATGACTTGTCAGAATCAATCGGCAGGCCCGATATGAAGCCGCCGGAGAAGGTAGCTTTGATCAAGAGTCGTATGTTGACAACCCAGTCGGCTGAAATCATATGCGAGAAAATCGTCGACCACTAGAGTTCGAGACGGGTGACCATGTTTTGGTCAAGGTATCCCAGTCGAGGTATTTTTCCGTTTCGGAAAAGCGGGGAAGTTGAGCCCAAGATTCATTGGACCGTTTGAAATTTTGGATCGAGTAGGCGTGTTAGCTTATCGATTGGCTTTACCTCGGCTTTGAGCGAATTCATAATGTGTTTCATGTCTCTCGGTTGCGGAAGTTTGTTGCCGGCCGAGTCACATACTTGATTCGGCCAATCGAGATCGCGGATGAGCATTCGTACGAGGAGCGTCCTGTACGAGTGTTGGAGCGGCGAATCAAACAGTTGAGGGATAAGACGATCCCTTTGGTCAAGATTCAGTGGTCTAGACACGGAGTCGAAGAGGCCACTTGGGAAACCGAGAAGAATATGCGGGAGAGTTATCCCGAGTTGTTTGACCCTTAGTTTCGGGGATGAAACTCTTTTAAGGGGGGGTGTATGTAATACCCGGTTGTAATTCATTCATTTTCATTCAGTAATTATCAGTCTGTAATTGTCACTCAGTGTATTTTCACTCAATTATAATCATTCATCAATCATGTTCTTTCACCGTTGTTGTTGCCCAAAATATTTATCCGAAGATTAATACTGCTGGAAGACGGACAACAAACAACAATTGCGGGAGCACTTCCGAGAGAAGAGAAATAATACAAGATTTGCCGGGTTTGTTAGGCCCGGGCTTGAATGCTCTCGCGAGATGTTATTAATACAAATATTCGTGGATACAAGTATTAATGAGAGAAATCTAAATACAATGAGTGTAAAAAGACTCTGTTAATCCGGCTCTTGAGCGAAGCTCGGTGTTCTTCGTCCCTGCCGATAATCTGCTCGAGGAGAAAAGCCGGGAGAAGTAAGACCGAATGATAGCTGTTGCCAAGAGTTGGAGATTAGCCAGGTGCTGTATATTGTTTCTGTGTTGTATGCTCAAATCGTGAGGTTGCAGAAGAAGTGTCCAAGTGCAGGGTGCCTTGCTTATATAGGCGGCGGGTCACATCTGTAGTGGCCGATCGCCTGCCGGCCATTATAATAATGTGCCGATCGCTGCCGGCCAATATTATAATGGGGCGATCTCCTGGGCTGTCGGGTTAAAGTCCAAGAAAGATCTTTGGTCGGGCTAAAGTCGAGAAGAGGCGCCCAGTGGCGGTCCAATAAGGAGCCATCACGTGTCCGGGATCAGTCAACATGTGGCCCTACTGACAAGCTTTCGGCGGCTTGTCGGCTGGTGGAGAGATTCTGTCAGGCTGTGGTCAATGGCCCAGGATTCGCGGATCTTGTCTCGGATCTTGCACGTGGTGTCAGTCTTGAGGCTCGGCCTTCGCCGACTGGATGGCCATCGGTGGTGATCGACATGAGGCGATCGTCTCTAGCTGATCGTCCGAGGTCGCCATCGGCCAGTGGATGGAGGTCGCCAATGGTTGGTCACCAAGGATAGGTCGCCAGGTGCCGAGAGACGGTCGATCGCCAGGAGTCGGTCGCCGAGTACCGAAAGGCGATCGTATCTGAGGTTGATCGCTCGATACCGGGACTTGTCCTGGGACCCTCGGTTGGCCAGTCTAGCATGTCCGCTGGGCTAAGGCTAGGTCGCTTGGTCGCTGATCGACAGATCTACCTTGGCCGCTCGGCAGTGACTCGGTCGCCAGTCCTCTTAGTAGATCGCCGGTCGGAAGGTGTTAATTCTTGACACAACAATTGCCTTCCAGCTTGCTCCTATGTTGAAGACATGGGGCGAGGTGGTTTTTTGCTGGCGATCGTGTATGGATGAGGACGGGCGATCTGAGCTGACTTAGGACTCGGACTTGGGCTATCATAGTCGATTGGCTTAGCTATCTTTCGGTCTTGTACCTGCAAAAACAACATTGGCCGATCCCCCATGGAAACTTGGTGGTTTCGCTTTGTTTGAGGAATCGTGCACAGTCGCGGAGATCGATGGACCGACTCCATGACCGTGTCTTGGTGCGCGAAGACATTGAGTGTCCCGTGACTCACTTTATTATGAGGGTCCTCTGTTAGGCTGCGCCTCGCCTCGTATTTAAACGAAGGGCGTGCGGTCTCGGTCTAGAGGAGTCCTTGCGCGGGGCAGCGTCGGATGAATCAACTCCACGCCCGCGGCTTGTTAGCTCTGCTTCCACCTCGGCCAGCCATGGAGATGGCCGACCTCGACGGTGTACGTTGAGACGGGGGTTGTGGCATGTATCCACTGATTAATGTTGGAGAGCCCTCAGACTACGCCGGCCTCGTATTTAAACGAAGGGCGGGCGATCTTGGCCGAAAGGGACCTTGCATGGCCGGCGGCCAGTTCCATCGTTGCTGGGCCATGGCTTTATGATGCAGTGGAGGCGATCTTATGCCTTAGTCCGTCATGTTATATCTTTGGGTATAAATGGCGATCGTGTCGCGAGTGTGATGACGTAGCGTGATGATCGGCGATCGGGCTGGAAGACTGTCGATCGTCGCTCGTCTGCCGATCGCTTTATTCGTAGGTCGATATTGGTGATCGGGCGGGAGATCGTCGTCCGGGCGCCGATCGCGCTGCTCACAGGCTAAGAAGGAACCTTTGCCTGGCCAGAAAATCTGCGGCTCTAGCCCGGAAGGCTGCGTAGGTCGTCGGTAGGGTCTTCGTGAGATGCCTGAACATAGGCGAGAAGCCCTGAAAACCTCCTAGGACCGAGTAGAGGGCGGTCTCATCGCTTACGGGCTCGCCGTTGAGGATGATCATGTCAACCCGGTCGATGTAGTCCGAGTCGGACTCTTCTTCCCCTTGCCTGATCCGCCACATGCGATGGGGACCTTCTGGCCGAGCGTCCCTGGTGGCGAAGTACTCTGTGAAGACGTGCGCCAGCTCGTTAAAGGAGCCAATGGACCGAGGTGGCAATGAGGTGTACCACCGGTGGCGAGTCGTCCGGCGTCGGAGGAACATTCGGCACCGGTCGCGTCGATGCCCCACACCCGGTCATGTAGATGTTGAACTTGTGCGGGTGTGTTTGGGGGTCCGATCATCCACAGTACGGGTGTCCGAGGAGGCGATCTTGTCTTTGCCGCCGGCGAGCTCGATGTCGATCGCGGCGGCTCGCTCGGCTCGGCGATCGTCTTCATGGCGCTGCCCGGATTGCGAGGCGCCTTCACGTCGTCGATCTGACGTTGCATTGCGGCGATCGCCGCGGCTCGGCTGCTCGCGGATCGGCTTTGGGAGCGGGGGCCGAGGCGATCGTGTACCGACCGCCGGACTCCGCTGCTGCCAACCTCGGGAATTTGACGAGCGGGAGCCAGGCGGCTGGATCGCCTTGTGGGAGCCGGGTATGCCGAGCTCACGGTGACGGACACAAACTCCGTCGTCTCGTAGGCCGGGCCGGGGCCCGGCCGCGAGTCGGAGTCACCGCCCGTGCGATCGAAGACGAGGTGCCCAGGCCGAGCGCCTCTTCTTGCGGGCGAGCCTCCAGCGTCGCTCGGCCAATAGCGCCTTGAGCTTCGCTTGGACTTCGGCGGGAGGCCGAGCGGCAGCGGCGCGTCGAGAGGACTCCGTCGCTCTGAAGGGCGGCTATGGCCTCTTCGATCTATTCATTGGTTGGAATCGATCGAGCGAGAGGCTCGGGCCGCCATCCGGGGCGGGTCGAGCGCCTCGGCGCGGCGGCTGCCTTCCACCATCGGGCTGCGGCTCGGGGGACGGAGCAGGCAGTGCAGCCAGTCGGCGGCTTTCTTCGACGGAGGCGGAAGACATGATTTACGAAGGATTTCTTTGAAGTGCGGTAAGTGTCACTTTAAGTATACGCCCAGAACAGTGAGTGTTCTTGGGGACGGTAGGTATAAAAATCGAGGTTGGATGCCCTCCTTCTAGCGCCAATTGTTGTTGCCCAAAATATTTATCCGAAGATTATCTGTGGAAGACGGACAACAAACAACAATTGCGGGAGCACTTCCGAGAGAAGAGAAATAATACAAGATTTGCCGGGTTTGTTAGGCCCGAGCTTGAATGCTCTCGCGAGATGTTATTAATACAAATATTCGTGGATACAAGTATTAATGAGAGAAATCTAAATACAATGAGTGTAAAAAGACTCTGTTAATCCGGCTCTTGAGCGAAGCTCGGTGTTCTTCGTCCCTGCCGATAATCTGCTCGAGGAGAAAAGCCGGGAGAAGTAAGACCGAATGATAGTTGTTGCCAAGAGTTGGAGATTAGCCAAGTGCTGTATATTGTTTCTGTGTTGTATGCTCAAATCGTGAGGTTGCAGAAGAAGTGTCCAAGTGCAGGGTGCCTTGCTTATATAAGGCGGCGGGTCACTGTCTGTAGTGGCCGATCGCTGCGGCCATTATAATAATGTGCCGATCGCTGCCGGCCAATATTATAATGGGGCGATCTCTGGCTGTCGGGCTAAAGTCCAAGAAAGATCTTTGTTGTCGGGCTAAAGTCGAGGAAGAGGCTGCCACAGTGGCGGTCGATAAGGAGCCATCACGTGTCAGGATCGGTCAACATGTGGCCCTACCGACAAGCTTTGGCTTGTCGGTGGTGGAGAGATTCAGCCAGTGTGGTCAATGGCCCGGGATTCGCGGATCTTGTCTCGGATCTTGCACGTGGTGTCAGTCTTGAGGCTCGGCCTTCGCCGACTGGATGGCCATCGGTGGTGATCGACATGAGGCGATCGTCTCTAGCTGATCGTCCGAGGTCGCCATCGGCCAGTGGATGGAGGTCGCCAATGGTCGGTCACCAAGGATAGGTCGCCAGGTGCCGAGAGACGGTCGATCGCCAGGAGTCGGTCGCCGAGTACCAAAAGGCGATCGTATCTGAGGTTGATCGCTCGATACCGGGACTTGTCCTGGGACCCTCGGTTGGCCAGTCTAGCATGTCCGCTGGGCTAAGGCTAGGTCGCTTGGTCGTTGATCGACAGATCTACCTTGGCCGCTCGGCAGTGACTCGGTCGCCAGTCCTCCTAGTAGATCGCCGGTCGGAAGGTGTTAATTCTTGACACAACAACCGTGTTCACCGTTCGGAAAACTTCGAGTTGTGTATCGTTATTGTTCATTGTTTCAACTTTCCTCATATGAGTTCGACTTTGTTAGATCACCATTAATTTTTGGTAATTCCAAAAATTCTAAATCTTTGCAATGTTATAGAGCATCGAGTTAGCTTTCCAATGGTTCAAACGGTGAGTCAATCGGAGTCCGGACGAGAGAGTTATGGTCGTTTTAGCTCAACCGCTCATTTTTCAGTATTGGCCGATCAACGCCGAACGAACTTCGGCCGTGTCGTCCGACACGGCCCGTGCCGTACTCGTCGGAAGATGCGAAGTCTCTGCCTCAGGACCCGACCGTGTGTCGTGCAGCACGGCCGAGTCGAACTCTTCCGGATAAGCGAGCCATGCCCGGCCGCGCCCGGCCGTGTGTCGTCAGCGCAGTCGAGTCATGCCAGTCAGTCGGACGGAGTCACTGTCGGAAGGCCCTCCACACCGCGACCGTGTCAAGCAGGACACGGTCGAGTCCCTGTCGGCCAGCTGTCGGCCAGCTGTGCGACACGACCGTGCCGATCGGCACGGGCCGTGTCCGGCAGGGGAGTCAACCCCATTAAATTCGTTTTTTTTTCATTTTATCCCATTCCTTCCATTTTTGTTCACCTACACCCGAGAGAGGAAGCTTGAGGGAGGGTTTTTCCTTCACAAATCAATTGAGTATTTGATTTTCTTCATCTCCTTTTGATCGTGAAGCTTAGGATAATCGACCTAACGCGTGTTCTTGGATTAAAGTACTTGAATCTTCAAAGGTAATATTCTTCAACACCTTGGATTTCGATTTTTGTGTTGAGATACAATGTTTTGGACGTTATAATCATGATATATGAAGGGATATGTATATGATTATGAGTTTGTATAAGGATTCATTGGATTATTGAGGAATTATTCAAGAACACCTTGAAAATCGAGTTGGAATTGGGGATTTTCGACTAATTGTTGTTATAATCACATTTTGGATATTCATAACGGATTATTGATCGTATTGGAGATGTTTTGTTGGTTTGAAACACTTCTTGGGGATTTTGATATTGGTATATCGAGGTTTGATTGTAAACAATCGGAGTTTGGATACAACGTATTCGATATAATGCCCAATGAACTTAGTTTAATCGTATCGACGTTTTGAGTTCGTTATATTCGTGTTTGATTCGTATATTGAACGGATTGTTGGTAATTGTATTATTTAAGGTTGTTCGGCGAGATATCTCAATTAGGACGTTGTTCGTGGAAGGATAATTGTCACCGGTATTGAGTAAGTTAATTCTTACTCGGTTAAAAGGATATTCATACCTTTTGTTGTTGATCATTCATAATCATAACTCATTCATCATTGTATTAATCATATTAAAACTTGTTATTGTCAATTAATCACTTCAGTCATAAGGAACGACGGTTCCAATCTTTTCGTTGAGCTATCATTCATTTCATTATTACTCTCATCTCGGTGAGTCATTCTTGACTTTGTTAGATTATTATTTATTCATTGATATTCATTATGGTCATTCTCGTTCATATGACCTTCTGGGTTCATATTGCGTGGCCGGGTGTGGCTGTGTGGAATTTTTAGTCGGGCACACGATGGTTATGTATTGGGTTCACCGATACATTAGACCGTGCACACGGGAAAGCGTTACACCGTGAGACTAATTAGGTACACGGATGGGTGTTGTACACTCGCACAGAACATTACGGGCGTACTATGATACTCCTCTTCAGCGTAATTCGTAACTAAGGATATTTCATAACTTCAGTTAAATCATGATTGTGTATTTTTCAACCCTTGAGGATTGTTGTTCTTTATGGCGACCCGTCTGGGATTTTGTTTTTCAGGTCATGGCAAGGCAAACGCACGGGAATAGCATGTTGATGTCGAGGAGTCAGTGATACTAGTAGGGGCCCCGATCTTTGATTATTCATATTATTGTCCTTTATTTTCCAGCTGAGACTTTCATTTGAATACTCCGTTTCATTCGGTGTTGTGTATTTTATCTTCATATAAAATACACTAGTATTGATATTGTCTGGTGTGTTGTAACTAAACTCCTCATCGGAGTAATTATTGCTGTAATGTAGTTCGGTACTACATTTATCTTGTGTAATTCATTCATCTTCATTTGCCTGGTGGGTCCCAGTTGGGGATCTACGGCACTGTAATATCCGCCTAGTTTGGGGTGTTACAATGGCAAGGCCCCGATGGTTCCGAAGAACAAGAAGAAGAAGGATACTTGTCTCAAGTGCGGTGAGCTGGGCCACTGGGCTAGAGACTGTCCGATTCTTCATGGCACTTCAGGTACAGAACTTTTAGTTTTGGAAACAAATTGTTACGCTCGTATTTTCTACTTCTGAATCTGGATTAAGTGCTAGTTCTCATATTTGTACCGTGAATCAGGATCTGGAACAAAGTAGGAAGCTTGGAGCTGGAGAAGTTATGATCACAGTCAGAAGCGGGCATAGTGTCAAGGCGACCGACATAGGATCACTTCTTTTGGGTTTAGAATCCGGCTTTGTTTTGACTTTAGAAGATGTACTTGTTTTGCCCAAGGGGCACAAAAACATTGTATCCATTCCGGTCATGGACCGAAAAGGCTTTTCATTTTTCATTGGTGATGGTTCCTGCAAATTTATTTCAGAAATAAACTAGTGGGTACTGCTATATTGTTAAATGGATTGTATCATCTAAATCTCAGCAACAAAGTAGTGTGAATACTATGACTAGAAAACGTGGTAGGGATGAAACCAATCAAGTTTTGAAATGGCATCTTAGACTTGGTCATGTTGGTCAGACCAAGGTTTACAAGATGGAAAAGGATGGACTTATGGGTCCATTGGGATCGAATCCCTTTCCTACTTGTGAATCTTGCCTTAAAGGTAAAATGACTAAGTCCCCTTTAAGGAACTTTTGAAAGAGCCGCTGATAAATTGGGATTAATCCATACTGACATTTGTGGTGCTTTGGAAGCAGCACGTGACTGATATCAATATTTCATTACGTTTACAGATGATCATAGTAGGTATGGTTATGTATACTTAATGAAACATAAATCCGAGGCCTTTGAGAAATTCTAGGAATTCAAGGCCCTAGTCGTGAAACAAACTGGTAATCATATCAAAGCACTTCGGTCGGACCGAGGTGGCGAGTATATGAGTACGGAGTTTGACGAGTTCCTTAAGGAACATGGAATAGTTTCACAACTAACACCTCCAGGTACTCCTCAGTTAAATGGTGTGACAGAAAGAAGGAACCGGACCCTGTTGAACATGGTCCGTTCCATGCTAGGCTATACTGACTTGCCGATTTACCTGTGGGGGTATGCACTCCTGACTGCCGCGTATATCTTGAACAGATGTCCTTCCAAATCCGTTCCTGAAACTCCACATGAGATGTGGGAAGGAAGGAAACCAAGTCTTAATCATATTAGGATTTGGGGATGTCCCGCCTATGTCAAGAAGACTAAGGTGGAAAAGTTGGAAGCTAGGTCTGCGAAGGGACGTTTCATTGGATTCCCGTCTGGGACGATGGGATATCTATTCTACATGCCCGAAGATCGAAAGATCGTTGATGCTTTACAAGCACACTTCCTGGAAGATGAATTCATTCAGGAAGGCGGAGCAGGTAGAAGTATTTCTTTGGAAGAATACAATGAAACTCCTGAGGAGACACCTGTGCAAGAAATTGGAACCGAACCTTCTGAAACACAAGTACAACCACCTAGTAGGTCTAGTAGGGTGTCTCAATTACCTGAGAGGTATAGTTTTATGCACTTGGAGGAACTGGGTTTCCTCGAGGTTCCAAGTGATAAACAAGAGACCGACCCACGACCAATGACCTAGCAATGGTGGATGTAGACTCCATGAAATGGATCAGATCTTCATGTAGTTGGGACCTTCATTTTGATGAGACGGTCAAAGAGTTTGACTTCGTTCAAAATGAAGAGGAATCTTGTGTATACAAGAGGGTTAGTGGGAGCAAGATCACATTCTAAGTACTATATGTAGATGACATTCTACTAATAGGAAATGATGTGGGGATGCTCAGTTATGGGAAAGCTTGGTTTTCGAGTAATTTCTCCATGAAAGACTTGGGAGAAGAAACCTATATTCTTGGGATTCGATTCTCTTGGGATAGATCGAAGAGAATGATAAGTTTTTCCCAAGCCCTCTATATAGATTAGATCTTAAAGAGGGTTCCTTCCGATGCGACATGGAATAAAACTCTCCTTGAAGATGTGTCCTCAAAGCGAGGAAAAATGAAAGGAAATGAGTTATATACCATATGATTCGGCAGTGGGTAGCCTTATGTATGCTATATTGTGTACGAGACCTGACTTGCGCATGCTGTAAGCGTGGTGAGTAGGTTTCAGGCAAACCCAGGTAGGGAACATTAAGACTACCGTAAAGAACGTTCTCAAGTACTTTAGAAGGACTAGAGATATGGTTCTTATATATGGCGGTGGAGAACTGAATGTGATGGGATTCACTGTATTGAACTTCCAAGGACAGAAAGATGATTCTATGTCTACTTCTGGCTACATTTACTCTTAATGGAGGAGCAGTATCTTGGCATAGTGCCAAGAATAGCGCGACTGCTAATTCCACCTGTTAGGCTGAGTATAAAGCGGCCTCGGAGGCCTCCAAAGGAAGAATTTAGAAGTTACTGGGTAAACATCACGTGACACATGGTGCTGCGCTGCCGGAGCAGTAGCACAGGCCTAGGAGCCAAAGTTTTCATAACAGTTCCAAACATATTGAGAGAGAGTAGAATCTCGTAAGAGCATTCGTTCGCAAAGAGATACATTGAGCTGCATAGAGTAGAGTCAGCCGACTACGTCACTGATCCACTGACCAAGCCACTTTCTCAGACTAGCTTGGAGCATCATCTGGAGAACATGGGTATTAGATACCATAGTGTGTGGCATTGAGTGCAAGTGGGAGATTGTTAGGAGTATGCCCTCGAATGCCACTCAGAGGTTGTTGAGTGAGGGCATTGTACTTGTAATTATGTAAACCATTTATATAAGGCAAATGAATGTTTCTTTATTTCTTTGGTAGTTCTTGGCATTCCTAACTCGTAAATAAACATATAGAAACTAGTCCGTGTATTTGAGATCAAAACGTTCCACTCCTTATTGGATAAGGGGTAGGCACCGGAAAGGTTATAGCTCAAATACTTAATCGTTCGCAAGTCGATGAAACTTGGTAGGCGTTAAGTTTATGTGAAGACTTGTATGACGTGTTCTTTGACATGGAGAGTGCACTCGAACACTAATGGTTAGTGGGAGCACACGTTATAGGTATGCTAATTGGATTAGTATACTCGAACCGACTCACCCTCGATTCGTCACATGGATTTCACTCCGGGACGATCAATGACGGAATCGAAAGGTTGTGATAGGTATTCGTGAACCTTCGACTTGAGGATTTAGTAGGGATGTGCTTGTGACGTCAAGATTTTCATTAGAGTAGTTCGACCACCGTAAACCGGAAGGCGGGGTCAACCTCGACGTGTATCTTGACGGCAAGTAGCAGTCCTACCGAATACCAAGATAGAATTCTTTCTCCTATTAGTGAGCGGGTTATATGTCTGTCGGTTCTTGCGGATGAGATCATAAGTCTTTGGCCAAAGCATTGGAGCTAGTTGTATTGGATACACGAGAGCTCGATGATCTCGATTTGCATTAACGCATGCATAGCGTCAAGTACAAATAGGGTTTGGTGACCGTGACCTATAACTTGATCGGGACATTTGAAAGAAGGGTTTATACGTATCTTGGTATTCACGACAGAATGGTTCTTGAATGATCCCAATCATTCGTTCTCGATTAAGTGCGGTGTAGGCCACCCGGTGGCTAGGTGGTGCTACTACTCTTTGGTTCCTCCCATTCTTTGATCGAGACGGACCTACCGAGTCGCGCATTAGGATTGACGACGGAATGAATCAAGCTTAATTCTCTCATTATGAATATTAGATATTGGATATCTAATTCGGGACATTGGATGTTTAAATTGATTTATTGGATAAATTAATTTACGGCCTAATGAATTAAATAAATTACTGGGTGATAAATTTAATTCACGGATATAATTATTTCTTGGAGAAATTAATTATGTCATAATGTATTTGATATGATAAAATTAATTAGATTAATTAATCGATATAAATACATCGGAACGGAATCGGAGTTTATCTGTTTGGTCTCACGGGAGTCCGAAACGAACCGAACTCATCCGTTTTTCATCATAGCCGCCGCCCCACTTTCCACCTTATTCCCTTTTGTTTTTGTTCCCATTAATTAATGGGTGATAATGACATGGTGGGGTTGATTCTCAATCAATGAGTTGTTTTAAGGTGAGTGGGATTTGAATAAGAAAAGTAGACTGCATTCTCTCATTTTAATAGGCATTCATACGGATCAATCAATGAGAGTTCAAGAGAGAGAAAAGTTCTTCTCAAAGTAGTCTTCTTCTTCTTCACTTTCCTCTTGGTTTTCTTAGAGAAAATTCAAGAGTATAATTGAGAATTATGAGTTATACACTTAGAGTGTGATGATCTCATATTGGAAGCTTCATTACTTAGCTCTAGCCGCATCCTCGGAGGATAGCAAGGTGATCGTCGTTCCGATCGTTTCTCCGGCACGTGGCAAGTAGAGACGCGGTTCTTTAGGCGTTGGATCATTCAAGAGCTTGGAGCGGATTGAATTGCAAGGAGATCGCCTAAAGCTTGGGGAATAGCTCGAGAGAAGATTACCATTTAATCAACGGACTTCGAGGGTATGTGTTTCTCGTATCTTCTTTGTTCATTCAATATTCGTATATTCGTAGCTCGATCGATCCTCGTAGGGATTCGGATCGAATTAATTTTCGTTTTACCGCTTCCGCTGGGCCATCGTTTTAAGCACCGAATCCCAACAGAAATCATCCTCACCGGCGAGCCCATCAGCGACGAGCTCGCTCTCTATTCAGTCCTGGGGGGATTCTACGGTAAATCACCCATGTTTAGACATCTGACGAAGGACATCCGCCCAACATACGCGATCTTCCATGCTAAGGCTGCCGACTTTCTGGCCAGACAGAAGCTGCTCACCCTCTACCTAGGCGAGGAAACACCACTTCCTGTCCGAAAGACGGCGATCGCCAAAACCAAGATGGCGGTCGCCAAGCCACCCAGAGATATCAAGGCCTTCGAGGACATGGAAGCCCATCTCCTCCATACGTTCAACCGAACTCCGGCCCATATTTTCTACACCATCAAGGGGCACGAACCGCTGAACAAGCCAAAGGCGATAAGGGACCACGGTCATCTGGACCACAATCAATATTGTGCCTACCATAAGAGTCCCGGCCACAGCACCAACCAATGTCGCGACCTCCTCAAACAGCTCTGGATATTGTTCGAGGAGGCAAGTTGGACAGTTTATTGGCTTAAGCCAGAGCCCCACAAATCTCCCAACACGATCGCCCGAGTCGAACGCGAACAGGCCTGTTGGAAGTGGCGAGCGATCTCAGCCCAAAGGATGATGAACTGTAGATAATGAACTGTAGATGGCGAGCGAGTCCTCCAGTTTTTTGAAGCGTTAGGCAGTAGCCTTGTGTTCAATGAGGTGGGAAATCGGTGAGAGACTTCCGAAGTTCCCTTCTCTTGATTGGACTAAGGCACGAGATCGCCTCCCCCGCATAACGTACACCGTCGAAGGTCGGCATTTAACATGACGATCCGAGTTGGAAGAGTGTAGCCATGGTCCTGGTGGTCGATAGAACCGACTGTTTAGGCCATGCAAGGTTCCTTTGGGCTGAGATCGCTCGCCCTTCGTTTAAATACGAGGCGGGAGTAGTCGAAGGACCCTCCAAACAAATCAGTGGACACGATCGCCCGCCCTTGAAGGTCCGTCAGTTAGCATGGTGGATCCTTCATGGACAATGCGATGCGTCCCTACCCCCGTCTCAACGTATACCATCGAGGATTGCCATCTAACATGACGATCCGAGGTAGAAAAGAGCTAACAAGCCGCGGACGTGGAGTCGATTAATCCGACAACGCCCCGCGCAAGGACTCCTCCAAACCAAGACTGCACGCCCTTCGTTTAAATATGAGGCGAGGCGCAGCCTAACGGAGGACCCTCAAAATAAAATGAGTCACGAGACAGACAACGTCGCTCGCGCACAAGACATGGTCGTGGAGATCGGTCCATCGAACTCCGCGATCGTGCATGGTTCCTCAAAAGACCAAGATGGACGGCCTTCCTTGAGGATTCGACAAAATTAGAGACCGCTCACTCAACGATTTATTTTCGTCCCCTTACTTTCACTAAGTGAACAAAAACAAGGGGGAAGAGTGCGGAGCTACCTATACGACGATCATCCCTATTCAATCACATACGGAGATCGGCAGTTATCAGATGCTTTTGCAGCGATCGAATTTGTTGTAAAAGTTATCTGTATAAGTTTATCAATTCACTTAGACCTACTACACACGCAACAATCTCTCCTCACACATTTGTACAAAGTCAAGCAAAAGACTCAAAAATAGCAATCATTCAAGTGATAAATCGAAGAACCAAACATTCATTTCATTACTTGAAGTCTCAAAGGTACATACACGGTCGCCCGAAGGCCTAAGTACTACAAAAGCTACAAAATTACAAGGCAAGAAAAGCTAAAACAAACAAAAACGAAGTGCCTCAGGCCCCTGCCTGGCCTTCGCCTTCAGCCTCCGGAGCGGCCTCCCCGTCCTCCGGAGTGTCAGGATGAACAAGGTTCGCCGGAGTCGGATACCAGCTCAAGTCCACACCGATATCCACGAGATCCAAGATCGGCAAGGAGAAAGCAGGATGGAGAGGATGCTCCAACGCATACGCCTTGAAGTTCTTAGCAAGATGGTCGACCTCCAACCCTCCCTTCTTAGCAGCTCGGATCGAGTCAGCGAACGCCATATAATAGGCAAACTCGCTGACAAACTCTAAGTTGAGAAAGGGATCGGCCTTGGTCGCCTCTACCTCCCCTTTCAGCTCCGCCATCGCCTGTTGCGCACCTTGGAGCTCGGCCTCCCTTGCAGCCGTGTTTTCCCTCGACTCCGTCAGCTCGCTAGTCAGCCGAGCGATAGTCACCTTTAGTCGATCGGCCTCCTTCTCAGCGGCCATCTGCGATCGCACGGCATCTGTCATACGGTCCCGAAATCGGTCAACCGTCACCCGAGCCATCTCGGCATCCCGTCTCGCCAGCTTAAGTTCTTGACTCGCCCGCTTAGCTGCATCCAGGGAGTCCTTCTCCATTGCCACAATCCTGTCGGCGAACTCAGTGTTCTCTTTCCGAGCCGCCTCGAGATCCGCCTGCAAGCGAGTAATGGAAGGACGCCCCTCAAACTCTGCATGCACTGGCGGCCATGGTCGCCGCTGGAGAGAGAAAGGCGGCGGCTGCATTGCACTCCCAGATCGCTGACGAGCGATCGCATCTCGATCGATCGTCCAGGCCTTAGGTAAAGCAGAAACGGCCCGGTTGACGCATAGCGGGACATCGCAGGCCTGGCGAGGATATCGGCTCGCCAGAAAATCCCACACCATCGGCGGACAGGATGGATCTGTGCTACAGATCCTACATCAAAACAACAAAGTTATCACATCTCCCACACAAATGACAAGTTTCAACTCAGCAAGCAAAGTTTACCTATCGGCTCTCTCGGGATTGCGGCCGAAGTATGGTTTCCCACGAGGGGTCTCAGCCTCGGCGATCGCCATCTCCCGTAAGAAATCCGCGGAGGGAGTAGAGTCATTCTCCGGAGGAACAACAGCGATCGGAGGCGCGGCGATCGGCACCTCGTTGGCAGGGGCAGAAACTGGAGTTTCTCCCGTCCTCTGCCGTTTGCGGTTCGTTTGAAACCCCTCCTCAGGAACTTCCTCCTCAGCCACGATTGTCTCCACGCGAGGCTCCATCTCCAGAATGATAGGTAACGCCACAGGAGGATCCCGAGATGACTTCTTCTGGCGGAGGTGACCCAAAACTCCAGGGTTCGACATAGCTATCTCCAGTGGAGGCTCCAAAAAGTAAGGAAAGCGGACTTCTGCAATAAAGAACAATCAAACAACAGTTAGACCTATTCCTCCAACAGGACGATCGCCCAGCAAATGGAGATCATAGAAATTCGTACCTGAGGCCGAGAGATGTATCGGAAAATGGAATAGACGAGCTGACAGCCAACGACTCTCCTTGTTGATCCGGCTAGCGTCCAAGTCGTCATCCGGCAAGCTTCGTATTCGCTCCCAAACGACCAGGAAATCAAAAGGCAGCTCGTCGATCGCCGGAATGTGGAAACCTGCAAAAGGGAGACAAAATTAGATCAGTTCAGAACATATCCGAACAAAGGGAGAGTCTGAACCCTTACCGGGATTCCTATCCTGAAAGCTAGTGGGGATCTCCAGCTCGCCCGTAGGATTGTCGCTCACAGAAGCCTTCCACGCCCCGGCGACCCAGAACCACTTCGCCAGATCGCCCCGCACCTTGTTCGGGACTCCGAGGATCACCCGACTGGATCGGCCTTGTATATGATAGCCTCCGACCGACCCTTTCTGAGCCGTCATCTTGAACAGGTGGTTCATCTCCGACGGAGAAGGAAGGCGATACAGTCGGTGACCACCGAACAAGGTGAGAGTGCAAATAATCTGGAGCCAGGAATTCGGCGTTAGCTGGAGTGGCGCCAAATTCCAAGCGGCCAGCAGATGGGAGACGGAGAACGACAAAGGAAACCGCAGTCCAGCCTCCATAATTGCTTCGTTCACAGCGACCATCCCCTCCGGAGGCTGATCGGCTCGCTCATTCTCGGCCGGCACAAAGAGATCCACATTTGAAGGGATATGAAACCTCATCCTCCAGACGGACAGGTCCTTCTTGGTCGCCGAGATTGTTATCTGACTGAGGGACCACAGAGATTGCTGAGCAGCCCGAAATAGCGATCGCTTAGGAGGTTGGTAAGGATGAGTAATCGAATACTCCCGGTAATCAAATCGAGGAGATGGACCGGCCAACCTCTCCATAATCTCAGCAAAGGCCACATAGGCCTGGCCGAAAGCACTATGCTGCTCCCAATAGGCCCTCACCGCCAGATCTCTCTCCATCTGCGAGCGTCTGTGTCCAATCGCCGCCTCCCTAGCGACGTCGGCCTCATTGAATAGCGCCTCGACTTCCGCGGGATCGATACCGGCACGGATAGCTTCGGCGGCCATCTCCAGGTGGAAATCTGCGGAGGACCCTCCCCGTACATTAGAAGTCCCAGCGGCGGAGGAAGTGCCCATTCCCGACGAAGAAGATGTTCCAGACATTCTCGAATACAATATGAGGAGAAGAGGAGTGTTTTCTTACCAAGGATCGAGTCGATCGCCGATCGGCAGTCTGATCTTCAGAAAATTATTCAGCGATATTATCCTTCTTTCTCCGATAAAAATGCGTAAGAATGAACACTGCTACCCTGCAGCTTTTTATAGGAGATGGCAGGGACTTCAATGCAATTAAGGAGAGTCTCAGGGGTTGAGGTGCAACCGTCGCATTTATTGACCCCCTTGAAACCCGCGTACGCATCTTTTCAAGGATGCGTCAGATGAGGAGTCATAAATGACCGTCGGCCTCCCCCAACAGGAACCCGACACGTGCTCCAGAGACTTTTCCGCATCCGCTGCCATTTCCCGCTCTATTCAGCGACCTATCAGGTCGTCCAAATGCAGAGTCACTCGTCAAAATTCAGCGATCGCCAGCAGAACCACCTCACCCCACATTTCCAACACAGGAGCGAGCTGGGGGGCAATTGTTGTGTCGAGATTTATTCACCTCGACAGGCGATCGACTTCAAGGCCGAGCGACCGAGCCCACAACCAATCAAACTATGGCGGACTCGCCTAACCGAAGATACCAGACCACTTTCGGGTATCTAGCGATCGACTCCAAAGGCGATCGCCCCTTGGCACCTAGCGATCGACTCTGGTGCCCGACTTAAGACGATCGTCCTTTGCCACAGAATATTTGTATTAATAACATCTCGCGAGAGCATTCAAGCCCGGGACTAACAACCCGGCAAATCTTGTGTTGTTTATTTTTTCTACGGAAGTGCTCTCGCACTTTGTTTGCATCCATACATTCCAGTAATATCTATCTCCGGATAATAGTTTGGCTAGCAACACAAAGTAACTTAAGTTGCCAGATACCAAAAGGCCATTTAAAAATACTCACACAGCGGAAAAGACAAATAATTAAAAATACTCTAGCAGCAGAATACAACAACTAATCAAAGTACTCGATTCCCAAACACATGCCATAGCCAGTATCCTCCGGGAATCTCATCTCTTCACAACCGCTACAAGCTCGATATCCCGAGAACCTAAAAACAAAGCCCACGACGGGGTCAGCCATAATACTCAATAATGATAACGATCACATCACGTCAATAATTGCATACCAATTAAAATACTAAGTAAGAATATTACCAATGTAATCTTACCATCATAACTTTACAATTCGTGATAATCCTCATCAAAACAACCTTACCATATTCCAAATCTCGTATTTCTCAAAAACACACTGATTCGTACACAAACATTTGTATTGTATCTCATACAACATCCAAGATTCTCAAAACATCATCATAACTCACTGATACGAAATATACCAAGTTTGACCAATCCAGTCCGTCAGGTAAAATCCTCAAATCTCAACACGAAAATCAATTGTCCATCAAAAGACAAGTACCAAGAAGGAAATACAGAACATACCTAAAGATACGGACCGCCACGACAAATCATGTCAGCCCAATGCTAGATCAGATCAATACACAAACGGACATGGTCCTAACAAAAGACCTACAAATGCATACTCATATGACAACGTCAATATGCTCACAACAATAACAACAATGTATACTCAGTGGGAATCCGATGATCAAGTGCGCACAACATAGATTCCAAGATGATTATGTTAGATCAATACGAGATGGATAACCAACAATATACATATGCCTTACAACAACACATGGGTAATCCAATGATTCAGCGCCCTCAGCATAGATCCCAAGATGATACCGTCGGACCAACACGAGGTGGAAAACCTATCAAATGATCCAGCGCCCTCATCATAGATCCCAAGATGATCCCGGCAGACCAACACGAGGTGGACAACTGATCCAGCGCCCTCTGCATAGATCACATGAACCTATCGGATCAATACAACATATGCATTACAACTATGCATACACATATGCAAATTAATATGTTAATCAACATGAACAACATATGAATCCATAACATGAACGACATTAAGACAAATCAACTTGGACGACCTCATGTTCAATAACATGAATTACAATATGCATGATCAAATTCATCAACATTAAACCAAAATCAAATTAAGATACTTGCCTCGAGTCATTCGAGAGCAATCTCTATGTCAAAACCATCACTGACGATTATTCTCAATGTTCGATGATTCAAAGTACCACGGACCATAGATAACTCATATCCTCATAATGTACCCTCGATACCCAAGTATACCAATAACGAATGTAAATCATATACCTTATGATTTAATTCTCAAAATCAAAAAACAACGTACAACCCCAATCTCCAGAGTTCACGATAATAATCATTGTTATATGTATTATAAATAAAATGAAACTGAAACCATTCATTAAATATATAAACTGAGCAAGTAATAACTTGCCTCAATACCGACACAATGATGATGAAGTCGTTACCAATTCCTTGACTTTGTCTACAAGCTCCTCGGCCCCGACCAAAGCAAATCCTTGAACATACTCGAACTTGACCGCAACATATTATTCTAGTCAACGATCAATTATCACAACCTATTGAGGTAATCAATTAACAACAAGTTCGATAACAATCAACAACCGACATAACCAACCAGTCAAACTCAACGGTTCAATGATATCTCGATAATACATTAATTTGAACAACCCAAATCAATCAATCATGAATCCATAACCATAATACAATTCTATAATCCGATAATCATACCAACAATCAATATAACCAATCAACAAATCCAACAGTTCCACAATATCCCTATTAAACACACATATCATAATCTTCTTCGACATGCATTATTCATAACATCAAGAATCATAGCAATAGTACCATAATCGTCATCAAACGAAGTAAACAACGACAATAACATCAAAAATCCAAAATGAAGAAGGTAATTACATCAACATATATTTTCATCACGATCCAAAACCACTGCAATCGTATAAATACCCATATATCAACAACAAGACCTGATAATCCATCTTACGAGCATGTTTGAACGAATCGCAACTCTTACACCAGGAATAACCTTAAAATCGATATCTTCAATCTCTTGTCACAATTCCATTTATTCATGTATAACATCATAATAACAATAAGGTAGATAAACATGCTTCCTAACATGTAAACATCATTCCAAAATCGAACTATAATCATAGGAATACGAATGTTACATGATATTGAAGAACTACGATGAAGAACAATCGAACTCCTTCCAATAATCATTATCAACTCTAAGAATAACTCCAATCTATACTCCCCAAGCTCATAACTGTAATGCCCGGATAATTATTGTGTATTTCTCCTGTATTCGATCTTGTAAGATTCGACTTTGTGATGTTATTATTCGGAGGTTGGTTTCTCGTATTTCTGTAGCTTTACGTTTTTATATCTCCAGCGTTCTGCGTGCATGGTTCTGCATGTGTTTACGTACGCTAGCAGGTGCATATAACGTACGCTAAGGATTCATCATTACGTACGTTATCTGATGAGCTTAACGTACGTAAGCTAAGTCAACTCGGGATCGGATAAGGGTCAGCGTGTGGGCGCCGAGGAAGGGGCCAGGGAAGATTCATGAGATGTTCCGCATGAACCTGGACACGGACTTAACGTACGCTAAGGGGGATTTTTAACGTACTCCAAGGTCTATATATTACGTACGTAAGACGGGTTTGTTAACGTACGTAAGCCAATGCCTAAAATAGTTCAGTGGGTTCTGGCCAGACGTTAACGTATGCTAATGTTCTAAAATAGCGTACGCTAATGTTGTTACGTACGTAATAGTCCTGGTGTAACGTACGTAATGGGTTAAAATTCTATTTATAGACCTCGACCTCATTTGATTTCTCACCTTTCCTTTGGCCGATTTTTCATGTTCTGAAGTTTGTTCAACATCATAAACCTCTCATATCATCATCCTAGCTCGAGTTTGAAGATTTTAGACCATTGGAGATTGGTGTTCAAGCTCTTGGTGTTCAATTTCTTCAAGTTTCTTCTTGTTCTTCACTATTTTGAGGTAGGTGATTCTTCACCAAACTATATTAAGTCTTCTTAAGGATGTTTTGAACATGTTTTGAGATTATCTAGTCAGCTAAATTCGTGCGTAGTCGAACATCATGTTGTTAGAAGAATATTTTCGATGTTTCGATACTTCTTCATAGTTTAGAATATTGAACCTTGTAGTGTTTGAACTCCTAAGCACAATCATGTAGTTACAAACCCGATTATGGCAAGTTTATGGAGATTATCAAGTTCTTATGTATTACATGATGAAATTATACGGATTGGGACATTTAATGGATTGAACTTAGGATATTTTCTTGAAGAAGAAGATGATTATCAAGTGAACCTAGTAATCAAGTTCTTACAGCATTCTACGGGGTAATTTCGATATCCTGATTGGTTTGGATAAATGAAGAACATGATTAGAATCATTTTAAGAAGAATTATCCTGTGATGTATTGAAGAATCCGACCGTATGATACATTTGATCTTAGGAAGGATACTACGAGTTTTTATCAAATTAGCATCCTAGTGTTGATTCAAATCCGAATTGATATAGGGCAGCGTAGTAAGCTCATATGTTTGGGAATATCACGTCTTTATTTATGTTCTTGATGATTAAAACGATTATCCGGAACCGATAGTTATATCGGTATTATTGTTCGTTAAAGGTTTGGATTTTGGCGAGCCGATCGAGTGAAAATTCTCCGAGCGGATTGAAGCCTATTCGTAGTAGCAATTCTTATCGCCATTTCTGAGGCAAGTATCGTATTTTGAGATTTTTGATCAATTATACGGTTTGTTCATATTGTTGGACATGAGATTTTTTTCGTTAAATTGTCATGATATTCGTTATCGATTTCTTGTATGTTCATGTTGATGAACATAGTGATTTTTCATACTTGTATGTATAAGTTGTGTTTGAGTATGTTGTGCGATCTATGTTGAGGGCGCTGGATCGGATCTCCACCTCGTGTTGGTCCGACGGGATCATCTTGGGATCTATACTGAGGGCGCTGGATCATTGGACGGGTTTTCCACCTCGTGTTGGTCCGACGGGATCATCTTGGGATCTATGCTGAGGGCGCTGGATCGTTGGAATACCCCTATTGTGTTGATTGAATCTTGTGGATTCGTATTGTTGGATTCCGGTAACGGAAGTACGTATTGTGGATAATGTTATGCATTGTTGTTGCATATTTTTTTGTATTCCGATACTTGTACTAGCATTGTTTTGCTAACCCCTTTGGGGGTGGACATTTGTTTTGATTTTCAGGTAGCCGAGGAGTGGGGAAGCAGCCACAGTACCGACATGACGACAAAGGGGCTCAGTGATGTTAATTATTGTTGTCTCGTCTTTCCGGTTTATTTTCAGTACTCGAGTACGCGTGTCTTGTGATGTTTTTGAGATGCTTGTAATAAAGAACTCCTTTGATTTGGTTCTGTACTCTAAACTGTAATGGGACTTTCGTATTATCTTTATATTTTCTTTTGTTTAGCCTTGTAAATTCTTATATAAAGGATTTACAGCGCTCTAATTATTCCGAATATCTCGGGGTGTTACAATAACCGAGTTAGAAGAGCCCAAAATCGGCCTCGGAGGGATGAAGGACGAAGAAACAAGGTGGAACTTCTCAAAATGGAAAAATGACGGAGTCTCACATATATATAAGCTTTCAGGCATTACGTACATTACATGAAACTCTTAACGTACGTAACACCATTTACGTACGTTATCTGACCTCGATAGCGTACGTAACGACAACCCAGAAGTTACTGCCTCATTTCGTACCTTGTATTACGTACGTAACACATGTGCCGTAGCGTACGTAATACAGAGTTGACTTGCTACAGTAATATACCCATTTAACGTACGTAATGTACCACTCATAACGTACTTAAACTCGGAGTTGACTTCTCCTGTCCACGTCTGCGCCGAAAGTTGTCGACACTTATGACCCTGTCTGATTCTCTTCACATAGTAGGTTATACACTCAACGTAACATTCGTTACTGCTCTGTCTTAACGTACGTAAACACCTATGTTTAACGTACGTTATGCTTGTATTTAGACAAAGTCCTCTGATCATACGACTGCATCTCACCTGATGCTTTAATGTACGTAATGCATGAGACATAACGTACGTTACTCTTACCAACTAAACATACGTAAGCTCCTAAACTTAACGTACGTAATGGCTTATGAACTTAGCAAAAAAGAGAGGCTCCTGCCTCTCGTCTCAACATACCTAATACATATACCCGACATATTGAATACATATACTCGTCCAATGATATACCTGATACCAGAATCAAAACAACCCGATACACAATCTCTTCAAATGCAATTATCGACCAAGTACGATGATTATACCAATACAAATGTCTTAGTCTTTCAATTACTTTATCCATACTGTACAGATTCCACACTGTACAACATAACTCGGATAAAATAACATTAAACAACCATAGTACAAATTTAGAATATTACAGTGCCAAATAGTTGTGACATGTGAAGATATATTTATTCTCATATCTTGTCGTCTCAATTATGAGATATGTTTATATTGTTGGGATTCCTCATAAAATAAACGCAGCGGAAGAATAAACGGAATCCCTAAGAGGATCGATCAAGTAACGTATATACGAAAAGAAATACGAAGATCAAGGAATCAAAGTCCCATACCTTTGATGTCTCTGAAAAACCTTCGTATGATGATGATGATGATGATGAAGAGCCCTTCGTTCCAAACACCGAAAGCACGGTGCCTCTACTTCACATGCCGGAACTTGACGGAAAAATCAGCAAACTTCCTTTCTCTAAGAATGCGGCTAGGGAAGCTTGTAGGAATTTTTTTCTCTCGATCTTTTCTACTAATAACTTGTCTCTAAGATCAAGTATATGCTATAGAAAATTTTTCTCACTCTTGAAGCTCTCTCAAAAACGAAATATTCACTTGGGGGAGGAAGAAGGAGACTTTTATGATTAAAAGACTTTCTTTTCACCATTATTCCAAGCCTCACATGTAGAAGATGCTTTTAAAAGCATCTCTACTCCTCACATGATCCCACAAGTATATTATATAATGAGAGAGAGACAAAGTAGAGAGGAGGGGGGCCTTATAGGGAATCTTTCAAGAAACGGGTCGAGTTAATTCGGCTCGTGTATTGGATGTTCGTCAAACGAATCCCTCGTGAATCGGATGTCCGTCAAACGAATCCGTTTTATTTCTAATGTGTTTATACTAATTAATTAATCCAATTAATTAGTTATATAAAACACAAATATACATTTCTCTAAGAAATATAATTTATGAATTAAAGTAATCACCGAGTAACTTACTTACAATTCATAAGACCGCTATTTGATTTATCGGATAAATCACTAATATCTAATATTATAAGAGAGATTATTAATTCATATTTATCCGTCAATGATCCTGTTGCGCGACTCCGTAGGTTCGTCTCAGCCGGCATTGGGAGGAATCAATGAGTGCGGGCAGCACTTAGCCAGCCTAGCGGGCCGCACTGTAAACCCCGACTGAGAACGAATGAACGAATCATTCCAGAACCATTATGTCATGAATACCATATACGTATAGACCCTTCATCGATGTCCCGGTCAAATCTTCGGTCACGGTAAAGTCAAACCCTATCGTTGACTAGACTCTATACATGTGTTAATACAAATCAAGACCGACTGATTAATAGTGTATCTAATACGACTTTATCGTAATGCTTTGGCCAAAGACTTATGATCTTATTCGCCATTAACCGTATAGGACATTCGCCCGCTCACTAACAGAGATAGAATCCTTTCTTGGCGTACAGAAAGATCGCTACCTGCCCGTATAGTCCGCACTTCGAGGTCGACTCAGCAATTAAGCAAATGAGTCTAACTACTCTAATGACAAACTAAACGTCACAGGCACATCTTCTACTGAACCCTCAAGTCAAAGGTCCACGTATACTATCACAACCTTTCGATTCGTCATCGACTCTCCGAGAGTTAATACCGTGTGACTTAATCGAGTATGAGTCGTGTTCGAGTATACTGGTCCCACCAATATACTTATAACTATGCTATCAAGACGTGCACACGTCCTAGCATCAGTTATACAAGTCTTATTAAAACTTAATATCATGTTAAGTTTTATCGACTTGCGAACTAGTTAAGCATTCGAGCTCTAAACACTTCTAGTGCCTATCTCCTTATCTCCATAAGAAGTAGAATGTTCACTCTCAAATGCAAGGACTATTATTCTATATACCAAATCACAATGCCAGTGATATACAATAATATAGAAATAATAATTGCCTTATTAAATATAATATTCACAATTACAATACAATTGCTCTCACTCTCTCATCCTCTGAGTGGCATTCGAGGGCATATATTCCTAACAATCTCCCACTTGCACTCAATGCCACAAACTATGGTATCTAATACCCATACTCTCTAGATGTCTCTCTAAGACCTTCTGAGATAGTGGCTTGGTAAGCGGATCGGCAACGTTATTTCTTTGTGTCTACTCTCTGCAGGTAACATTCCCATCCCGAACCATTTCTCTAACAAAATGATATTTTCTCGCAATATGTTTGGTGTTGTGGTGAGCCCTAGGCTCCTTAGCTGTCTGTGACTCCGTCGTTGTCACAAAATAGTGTCACGGGCTTCTGCATTAGGAACCACTTGAAGTTCCTCGGTGAACTTCTTTATCCAAAAGCTTCTTTAGCGACCTCCGTGGCTGCCCGATATCGGCTTGACATGTAGAGATAGCAATCGAACTTTGCTTGGCACTTCTCCAAGAAATCGCCCCACCATTCGGCGTAAGGATATACCACGATGTGGACATCGAGCATCCATGTCCCCAGAAAAATGCAGTCTGTATAACCCATCACTCTTAGTTCTCCACCGCCGTATGTAAGAACCAAGTCTTTAGTCCTCCTTAGGTACTTAAGAATGTTCTTTACAAGATCCAATGTTCCCGCCCTGGATTTGATCGAAACCGACTTACTACGCTCACGGATAGGCAATGTCCGGTCTAGTGCAAATCATTGCATACATAAGGCTACCTACCGCCAAGCATAAGGTACCTTGCTCATTTCCTTTCTATCTTCCTCACCTTGAGGACACATCTTTAAGGAAAGTTTTGCACCATGTTGCATAGGTAGAAACCCTCTTTTAGAATCTTCCATCCTAAATCGCTTCAGATCTTTTCTATGTAGAGGGCTTGGGAAAGACCTAACATTCTTTTCGCTCTATCCGGTAGAGACGAATACCTGAATATAGGTTGCTTCTCCCAAGTCTTTCATTGAGAACTCTTTAGAAAGCCAAGCTTTCACGTAATCGAGCATTCTACGTCGTTTCCTATAAGTAGAATGTCATCTACATATAGTATTAAGAACGCAATTTTGCTCCCACTAACCTTCTTGTAAATACAGGGCTCTTCTTCGTTTTGGACAAAATCAAACTCTTTGACTGTCTCGTTAAAACGAAGATTCCAACTCCATGAAGCTTGCTTCAGTCCATAAATGGCACGCTGAAGTTTGCATACTTTATGAATATTGGTTTGAGATATGAATCCCTTAGGCTGTTCCATGTAAATCTCCTCCTCGAGGAATCCATTTAGGAATGCTGTTTTCACATCCATTTTCCATATTTCATAATCTAAGTGGGTTGCTATAGCAAGAATCATGCGAATAGACTTAATCATAGCTACAGGCGAGAAGGTCTCGAAGTAATCGATTCCTTCTCTTTGGGAATAACCCTTTGCCACAAGCTTAGCCTTATAGGTATCAACCTTGCCATCTCCATCAGTCTTTCTCTTATAGATCCATTTGTTTCCAATAGGCACTATGCTTTTAGGACGATCTACTAAAGTCCAGACCTGATTAGCATGCATTAAGTCTATCTCAGCTTCCATAGCTTCTTGCCACTTGGTGGAGTCAACGTCTACCATCGCTTGGTCGTATGTAGAAGGATCATTCTCTTGACTACTTTCTGTCATCTCATGGACACCTAGTTCCTCTTGATGCAGATAGCCATACCTCTTAGGTATTTGAGAAATTATACTAGACTTGCGAGGTTGTGTTTGTATTTCAGAAGGTTGGGTTCTAATATCTTGCATAGGTGTCTCATTTGGTGTTTCTTTTATTTCTTCCAAAGAAATATTTCTACCTGACCCTCCTTCCTGAATAAACTAATATTCCAGGAAGTGTGCTTGTATAGCGACGATGATCCTATGATCTTCGTGCATGTAGAATAGATATCCCATGGAATCCCCTGGATATCCTATGAAACGACCTTTGACAGACCTAGTTTCCAATTTCTCTACTTTAGTCTTCTTGACATAAGCAGGGCATCCCCAAATCCTAATGTGATTAAGACTTGGTTTCCTACCTCTCCACATCTCATGGGGAGTCTTAGGAACGGATTTGGAAGGACATCTGTTCAAGATATGCACAGTAGTAAGGAGTGCGTAACCCCACAGATAAATCGGTAGATCAGTATAGTTAAGCATGGAGCAAACCATGTCCAACAAGGTTCGGTTCCTTCTTTCTGATACACCATTTAATTGTGGAGTAGCTGGAGGAGTGAATTGTGACACTATTCCTTGTTCTTTTAAGAACTCATCAAATTCGGTACTCATGTACTCACCACCAGGGTCTGACCGAAGAGTCTTAACACGGTTACATGTTTGATTTTCAACTAGGACTTTAAATTCCTTGAATTTATCAAATGCTTCAGAATTATGTTTCATTAAGTACACGAATCCATACCTGGTATGGTCATCAGTGAATGTAATGAAATATTGAGAACCGTCTCGTGCCACTTCAAAAGGGCCACAGACGTCGGTATGGATCAATCCAAGTTTTTCAGCAGCACTTTCAAAAGTCCCTGCGAAGGGTAACTTAGTCATTTTGCCTTGAAGGCAAGATTCACAAGTTGGATAGGGATCTGATCCCAATGGACATGTAAGCCCATCTTTCTCCATTTTATGAACCTTGGTCTGACCGATATGACCAAGTCTAAGATGCCACTTAAGTGCTTGGTTCGTTTCATCCCTACCACGCTTCCTAGTTATAGTGTTCACAGTTGTTTTATTCTTTAAATTTAAATGGTATAAACCATTTAATAATGTAGCAGTACCAACCAATTTATTTCTGAAATAAATACGACATGACCCATCTCCAATAAAGAAGCGAAATCCCTTTCGGTCCATGACCGGAATTGATACAATATTCTTGTGCCCCTTGGGCAAAACAAGTACATCATCTAAAGTAAGAATAAAACCAGATTCTAAATCCAACATAAGGGATCCGATATCAGAAGCCTCGACACTATGCCCACTTCCGACGGTGACCATCACCTCCCCGAATCCAGCCTTCCTACTGCCCGTTCATCCCGATTCATTGTACAAATGTGAGAACTCGCACCGGAATCAAGTATCCAAGAAGTAGAATATACGATTCTGAGAACAATTTGTTTCTAAAACCCGGTAGTTACGTGCACCAAGGCGCATTACGGTCAAGCTTTGGACAGTACCTCTTCCAGTGGCCTAGCTCACTGCACTTGAGGCATACATCCGTTTTCTTGGCCCCCTTGCTCTTTTGAACCATTGGGGCTTTGCCCTTTCCCTTGTCGATCTTGGCTATTGGACCTAACTGCTTCTTGTTCTTTTTCTTCTTATTCTTGGACTTCCAAGTCCTAAGAAATCACAAGTGCGCTTCCTTTCCCTTTGTCTTCATCGAGGCAGGCGGTCGTCGGTTGTTCATTAGCCCAGCTAAGTTACATGCAATCTCATTGCAGTTGAAGTTCATGACAAATTGTGAAAAGGAGTCAGGAAGTGACTGCAGGATAAGGTCAGTTTGGAGAGATGCATGCATCTGAAAATCAAGAGCTTCCAATCTCTAAATCATCGAGATCATCTTGAGGACATGGTCCCCAACCCTCTCTCTTTCCTTCATCCTGGCGCCGAATAATTGCTTTGATATCTCATATCTAGCAGTTCGGCTATGCTCTCCATAGAGCTCAGCCAGGTGCGCTAAGATGGCTTGTGAAGACGTCATCTTTTCATGGGCACGTTGAAGCTCATTGGTCATTGAGCCTAACATGTACCCTCGCAGTCTTATGTCGTCTTTTACCCATTTCTCATGGGCATCGACATCTTCCTGATTGGCTCGGGTTCTTGCGAGGCGGCCGGGATGTCCGCCTCAAGACGTATCCCAAGATTTCCATAGTTAGGACAATCCTCAAGTTCCGGCCGATCCACATAGTTCGGACCAGTCAGGACGTTCTTTTCAAGTAGTATAGCGAGTGGGTTCATTGTCATATTGAGAGTTTTGTTAACTGCAGAGAATAATTTGAGATTCGTTAGTGTTTATTTAATTATGATCCGAGTAAAGAATTTAAAGACTTTCTTTATTCATAACTCGGCTCCCACTATTTTATCGGCATTTACACACTCCCATGTTAAATCCGGAAGTCTTGGGTGACTTCATAGTGGTGATCGATTTCTTTACAAAGTTTAATAGAGGGCAACCCATACGGTTTATATTCTATTATTCTTTATAAAGTGGTGTCTAATACCAACCATCTAATGGATGATTCGATCTTCTTTTACCCCTAGTTCACTTGCCCTCAACCCATTCGGTTTCTATGGCTCGCTGAACTATGTAAGTTTAAACCGTCAACTCCTATTAGTCTGACAATTGAATCTTACCCGGCAACCCATACGGTTTATAGGGGTTTGATTTGTCACAACTAAAGGCATCTAATGCACTCTAGGAATTTATCAACTTTCCCCAAAAATATTACCCCGACATACTCGGAAGAATAATATTCCGGTTTAGATTTCAATTTTCCATGAGTTTGACGGAGGGTAGGAAACCTCGTAACCTTTATAACTTAGTGTTTGTAAGTGGGAGTATTAACGCGATTATATGTTACACTTTGCACATTAATCCGTTTATAAACGCGGTTTGTGGTTTGTCAATCATTCAAAATGAAAAACAATAAATAGCAACCTAGTTACTACCAACATATAGCTCATGGACTTTTTCCTAAGTATTGAGCCAAGCCAAATAAAGAAAGGAAAAATAAAGTATTGATTCTTCGTCTTCTAGTCGGTCGTCTTCGGTCTTCGTCATAGCCATATGAATAATTACATCATTGAACAATACGTCCTATTATACATATTTTCTAGTAAAAATAAATAGGCTCAAAACGGCCTTTACAACCATATCGAATCGAACAAATCAACAACTAAGTCCACGAGCTATATCACCATCACATAAGGCATTCCATACAACATGTAACGGTAAATAAAATTAAATAATCAACTAATATATTAATCCAATTAATATAAAAATTAATCTATTTAATTTCTACAATATTAATCAAATTAATATTTATAATCGTCATTTTAATCCGTTCAAAGTAATCCGCCAAAAAGCAGATTCTCATCTAATAATTTCCTTAATAAAAAATATTCCAAATATTTTATTCAATTAAATCCAATTTAAATTTGGAAATTATTACAACGAAATATAAACACAAAAATGGAGTCCCGTAAATCCGAGATAGGCCCACCACGGCCGATTCAAAATCGGGCCGAAAACCGAGAACCGCCGGACCGAGTCACTCTCGGCCATTGCCGGCAGTGGCGAGCTGATAAGCCTACCGAGTCACTCTCGGCCGGCAGCGATCCGATGGCTGCTGCCGGCAGCTGCGTCTTCGTGCGGTATTCGTGTTTAACCCCCGTTTTTTCTCATTTTTTCGACTCGCTTCCAAAACGAAAAAGTTTCTTAACTTCATGAAGAACTTATAAATAAAAAAAATCAAAATTTTTCAGATTTATAATTCACATAAAATAGTCGAAACTTGATTTACTACGAACGATTAAATTTCTTCGATTATATCTATTATGATTCTAAATCATAAACATCATCAAATAACATTCCAAATGCAAAGATGATCATATATACGATATATTTGACCTTGCTCTGATACCACTGTTGGGATTCCTCATAAAATAAACGCAGCGGAAGAATAAATAGAATCCCTAAGAGGATCGATCAAGTAACGTATATACGAAAAGAAATACGAAGATCAAGGAATCAAAGTCCCATACCTTTGATGTCTCTGGAAAACCTTCGTATGATGATGACGATGATGAAGAGCCCTTCGTTCCAAACACCGAAAGCACGGTGCCTCTACTTCACACGCCGGAACTTGACGGAAAAATCAGCAAACTTCTTTTCTCTAAGAATGCGGCTAGGGAAGCTTGTAGGAATTTTTTCTCTCGATCTTTTCTACTAATAACTTGTCTCTAAGATCAAGTATATGCTGTAGAAAATTTTTCTCACTCTTGAAGCTCTCTCAAAAATGAAATATTCACTTGGGGGAGGAAGAAGGAGACTTTTATGATTAAAAGACTTTCTTTTCACCATTATTTCAAGCCTCACATGTAGAAGATGCTTTTAAAAGCATCTCTACTCCTCACATGATCCCACAAGTATATTATATAATGAGAGAGAGACAAAGTAGAGAGGAGGGGGGGCCTTATAAGGAATCTTTCAAGAAACGGGTCGAGTTAATTCGGCTCGTGTATTGGATGTTCGTCAAACGAATCCCTCGTAAATCGGATGTCCGTCAAACGAATCCGTTTTATTTCCAATGTGTTTATACTAATTAATTAATCCAATTAATTAGTTATATCAAACACAAATATACATTTCTCTAAGAAATATAATTTATGAATTAAAGTAATCACCGAGTAACTTACTTACAATTCATAAGACCGCTATTTGATTTATCCGATAAATCACTAATATCTAATATTAGAAGAGAGATTATTAATTCATATTTATCCGTCAATGATCCTATTGCGCGACTCCATAGGTTCATCTCAGCCGGCATTGGGAGAAATCAATGAGTGCGGGCAGCACTTAGCCAGCCTACGGGCCGCACTGTAAACCCCGACTGAGAACGAATGAACGAATCATTCCAGAACCATTATGTCATGAATACCATATACGTATAGACCCTTCATCAGATGTCCCGGTCAAATCTTCAGGTCACGGTAAAGTCAAACCCAACTGTTGACTAGACTCTATACATGTGTTAATACAAATCAAGACCGACTGATTAATAGTGTATCTAATACGACTATATCAGAATGCTTTGGCCAAAGACTTATGATCTTATTCGCCATTAACCGTATAGGACATTCGCCTGCTCACTAACAGGAGATAGAATCCTTTCTTGGCGTACGGTAAAGACTGCTACCTGCCCGTATAGTCCGCACTTCGAGGTCGACTCAGCAATTAAGCAAATGAGTCTAACTACTCTAATGACAAACTAAACGTCACAGGCACATCTTCTACTGAACCCTCAAGTCAAAGGTCCACGTATACTATCACAACCTTTCGATTCGTCATCGACTCTCCGAGAGTGAATACCGTGTGACTTAATCAAGTATGAGTCGTGTTCGAGTATACTGGTCCCACCAATATACTTATAACTATGCTATCAAGACGTGCACACGTCCTAACATCAGTTATACACGACTTATTAAAACTTAATGTCCTGTTAAGTTTTATCGACTTGCGAACTAGTTAAGCATTCGAGCTCTAAACACTTCTAGTGCCTATCTCCTTATCTCCATAAGAAGTAGAATGTTCACTCTCAAATGTAAGGACTATTATTCTATATACCAAATCACAATGCCAGTGATATATAATAATATAGAAATAATAATTGCCTTATTAAATATAATATTCATAATTACAATACAATTGCTCTCACTCTCTCATCCTCTGAGTGGCATTCGAGGGCATATATTCCTAACATATATAACGAAACATATCAAGACCACCATCAAAAACACCATTCATTTGATGCTTTGGCCGTGAGATATAGAGAGAGGGAGAGAAAATTTCTTCCAAGTTCTTCATGCCCTTTGAGGTGAAAAGAAGTGAGGAAAAATGATAGAAAAATTCTATGAGTTTCTAGCCGTGTTCTTGATAGACGAGTCTCATTGATTTTTCGGGTAACATCCGACGCATTTGAAGTAGAGACATCGTGCTTTCGGTGTTTGGGACGAAGGGATTTCGTGCCCATACTCGGGTTCATGATCATCATCATATTGCAAAGATATTATCAAAGGCTTCAAAGGTATGGGACTTTGATTTTATCTTCGTCAATTTATTTTTCGCATATACATTACATGATCGATCCTGTTTGGGATTCTTTATATTGAGTTTTATTATTCCGCTATGTACTCATTTTTGTATAAGGAATCCCAACAGTGGTATCAGAGCGAGGTCAATGATACTATACATATGAATTATTTTAGCATTTGGAATGCTTGATAGTATGGTGAATAATTTGGAATTATTTTTGTCATAATCATGGTATATGTTTATTCGTTCATTGTTGTTATATTTTTCATAAGACTGGAATGGATACAATGTTTTTATGCCCCTTGGGCAAAACTACTACTTCATCTAACGTCAAAATAAAATGGGATTCCAAACCCAGTAGGAGTGATCCAATATCGGTTGCTTTGACACTTTGTCCACTTCCGACAGTGGCCATCACTTCCCCTGCTTCAAGCTGCCTACTTCGTTCCAGATCCTGATTCATAGTACAAATATGATAAGTAGCACTTGAATCCAGAATCCATGAAGCAAAATATACAGTAGCGGAACGATTGGTTTCGAAAACAAAAAGTTCCGTACCTGATGCGCCATTGATCTTGGCACAAGTCCTACGCCAAAGGGCCCACCACCGCATTCAAGACATTTGTCCGTAGGTTTGGGACCACCTACCTTCTGAACCTTTGGGTCCTTGTCCTTTCCATTCTGCACATATTTCTTCAGTTTATACTGCTCGTAGGTATTTTTCTTCTTGTTCTTGAGCCTCCGAGGCCCAGAAGAAATCACAAGAGCAGCCTCCCTCGGCTTAGTCTTCATGTTAGACTAGGCCGTCACTAATTTGTTCATTAGCCCAGCTAATGTACACGAAATTTCATTACAGTTGAAATTCATTACAAACTGCATGAAGGAGTTAGGTAGAGATTGAAGGATGAGATCAATTTGGAGGGATAAATCCATGTGAAAGTTGAGCACCTCGAGCCTCTCAATCATTGAGATCATCTTGAGGACGTGGTCTCTCACTTTCTCCCCTTCCTTCATCCTAGCACTAAATAACTGCTTCGATATCTCATATCTGGCAGTCCTACTGTGCTCTCCATAAATCTCAGTCAAGTGTGCGAGAATCTGCCTAGCAGAAGTCATTTTCTCGTGCATTCTCTGCAGCTCATAAGTCATTGAGCCCATCATAAAGCCACGGACTATCACATCATCCTTGACCCATTTTTCATGGACGTCAATTTTTTCCTAATTTCCCCTAGTCCGGATTGGAGTCGGTGGAATGTCCGCCTCTAAGACGTATTCCAGAGACTCCATGCTGAGTATAATTATCAGATTCCGCAACCATAGATGGCCTATTACAACTTTTTGGCCTCGTGTTACCTTCTTGAATGTTACTATAGATATGAAATTTTCATGCCATCGCAACCTTATGATTTTGGTGTTACCAAATCCACAAAAACATGTTACTTTAGTTATAACAGGTGTTACGGAGAGCAACACTATAACCAATGTTACCTTAGGGTATTCATGAACAAAATTAATATTTTATTTAGAATTAATGATTTAATAATTATTTCACTTTAAAAATAAATAATTTAATTAAAATATTGAAGTTATCATTGTAAAGCGTAATATTGTGGAACAAGACAAGTTTTACTATCATAGACCTTATATTTTTTTGTGTCATATAACTATATATCTATGCGTGTATTGTATAATTTGTATGTGAATGAATCAATATTAATTACAATAAGTAATTTGACGATACGAATATGCCTGTCGATTTGTTCGGTGGGTTAGACTCATAAAGATTACAAGTAAAATGCAATATTACAGAATATGCGAAATTAGAGCAATTCGCCTATAGGGAAATTAAACTAAAACCAAACCAAACCAAACATACCCAGTATATCCCGCTCAGAGCAGGGTCTGGGGAGGGTGAGATGTACGCAGACCATGCCCCTACTTATTACGGTAGGGAGGCTGTTTCCGTGAAGACCCACAGCTTAGTGCACAGCAGAATCTTGTGTGATAAATACGAAGGAAAACAAATGATTCGAAAAAGCTCGAGACCATACCTGAGCCCATGGCTTGATCCACATGGGACTTACCTAAGCCGAATTTGGCTACTTCACTCCCGATGAACGCTGCTCTAACAAAAGAGAGGTTGGCTCCGCGCACAACTCCCTGTCAAAAATACACCACACGCAAAGACAATAGGATAAAATATACAATAAAAGTAAAAAAAATGCAATGCTCTAAGTCATAGCTAACCGAGACAACCCACCACAGGGCTCTCAACTCAAAGACCGCTCCTACAAAAGAATCCACAACTCGATCTCGCGCCTCCAGCGCACCTATCATGATCATGGTCTCGGAAAGGTTTAAGGCCTTCAAATCTAATCTCAGTTGTTCCTCCCACGTCCTCCCCGGCCTGCCTCTCCTACTCTCCCCGACAACCATTAAACTCTCGACCCTCCTCACCGGAGCAGATGCCCGCCTCCTGCGGACGTGGCCAAACCATCTCAATCTCCCTTCCCTAACTTTCGCTGAAATGGGCGCCACTTCCAGGGCGTTCCTGAAAACCTCGTTCGCAATTCTATCTAACATTATGCGACCACACGACCAACGTAACATTCTCATTTCAGCCACTTCCAACTTACTCTCAAGCGACTTCTTCATCGCCCAACATGTAACACCCCAAACTAGGCGGATATTACAGTAGTAGATCCCCAACCAGGACCCACCAGCAAAAGAAAATGAATGAATTACACCGGATAAATGTAGTACCGAACTACATTACGGCAATAATTACTCCGATGAGGAGTTTAGTTACAACACACCAGACAATACCGAATCTTTGGTGTATTTTATATGAAGATAAAATACACAACACCGAATGAAACGGAGTATTCAAATGAAAGTCTGCAGCGGAGAATAAAGGACAATAACATGAATAATCAAAGATCGGGGCCCCTACTAGTATCACTAGGACTCCTCGACATCAACATGCTATTCCCGTGCGTTTGCCTTGCCATGACACGAAAAACAAAATCCCCAAAGCGGTCGATTACAAAGAACAACAATCCTCAAGAGTTGAAAATACAGTCATGATTATATCGAAGTTATGAAATATCCTGTCGAAACATACGCAATCAAACATGCTATATGAATCAACTAACGATGCGGCTCAAAGGAAATGGCACCACACTACGCCGGGATGGAAATGTGTGCATGCACAAGCCACCAACGAGTATCGATCGAATACACGTGTGGTCTTGTACCTGTCGATCTCACGAGACAATATGAATCGTGTGCACACCCAATGTGAGGCCACCAACCAACACACGACTATAATGTGCCCGACATGAAAATCCAACACATACCAACCGGCACGCCAGTATGACCCGGAATGCCACGATATAACAAAAGTGACATCGACAATGAATAATGACTCACCGAGATGGAATGGTAATGAATAAATGACAGCTCAATGAAAAGATTGGAACCGTCGTTCCTTATGACTGAAATGATTAATTGATAGCAACAAGTTTTTATACGGTTAATATAATGATGAATGAGTTAAGATTATGAATGAACAACAACAAAAGGCATGAATATCCTTTTAACCGAGTAAGAATTAACTTACTCAACGCCGGTGACAATTATCCTTCCGCGAACAATGTCCTAATTGAGATATCGGTCGCTCGAACAACCTTGAACAATTCAATTACCAACAATCCGTTCAATATACGAATCAAACACGAATATAACGAACTCAAAACGCCAATACGACTAAACCAAGTCCATTGAGGCATTAAATCAAACACGTTGTGTCCGAACTCCGATTGTTTACAATCAAACCTCAATATACCAATATCAAATCCCTCAAGAAAGGTTTCAAACCCACAAAACATCTTCAATACGATTAATAATCCAAAACGAATATCCAAAAACGTGATTATAACGACAATTAATCGAAAACCCCAATTTCAACTCGATATTCAAAGTGTTCTTGAATAATCCTTCAATAATCCAATGAATCTTTATACAAACTTATAATCATATACATATCCCTTCATATAACATGATTATAACGTCCAAAACATCTTATCTCAACACAAAATCGAAATCCAAGGTGTTGAAGAATATTACCTTTGAAGATCCAAACACTTCGATCCGATGAAAACGTGTTAAATCGACTATCCAAGCTTCCCAACGAAATAAGATGATGAAATCCGAATACACAAGTGATTCAGATGGAAAAATACCTCTCTCAAGTCTCTCTTTCTAACAAGAAGAAGAAGAGGATGAAAATGAGTAAAAATGTCCCTAAGTACTTAAATCTGCCGGAAGTTACGGCCGTAACTCGGCCCTCTTACGGCCGTAACTTTACAAGTCAACGGCCTTACGGCCGTAATCGCCAACTCAGACGGCCGTAACTCGGCTTCGTCCGAAAGCACGGCAGACTTACGGCCGTAATCGTTTCCTTAGTTACGGCGTAACTTCGCCTTTGTCAAAAACACCCGGCTGACCTTACGGCCGTACCGCACACCTTACGGCCGTAACTCGGATGATACGGCCGTATCCGGTCAACCTTACGGGCGTAACCCGCCTTCGTCAAAAATGGCCGGACATCCTTCCTGCAGCGTACGGCCGTATCCGGCCAAGCCTTACGGCCGTACCTGACTCGACTTACGGCCGTATGCCGCAACCCTTACGGCCGTAACTCACCTTCGGCCAAAACGCCTGGGCAGCCTGCTGGACCACTTACGGCCGTAACCGGCCAGCCTTACGGCCGTACCCGCTGGGCTTACGGCCGTATCCCAGAACCTTACGGCCGTAACTCAATGTTGGCCAAGGTGAATAAATCCGATGATTCCGATTCCTCGATACGACTGATGAATGATCCGACAAATCATACGAATGTGGAAATGAACAAGTCTAACACATGCCAAAGAAGACTTGGTTTCCTACCTCTCCACATCTCATGGGGAGTCTTAGGAACGGATTTGGAATGACATCTGTTCAAGATATGCACAGTAGTAAGGAGTGCGTAACCCCACAGATAAATCGGTAGATCAGTATAGTTAAGCATGGAGCAAACCATGTCCAACAAGGTTCGGTTCCTTCTTTCTGATACACCATTTAATTGTGGAGTAGCTGGAGGAGTGAATTGTGACACTATTCCTTGTTCTTTTAAGAACTCATCAAATTCGGTACTCATGTACTCACCACCCCGGTCTGACCGAAGAGTCTTAACACGGTTACATGTTTGATTTTCAACTAGGACTTTAAATTCCTTGAATTTATCAAAAGCTTCAGAATTATGTTTCATTAAGTACACGAATCCATACCTGGTATGGTCATCAGTGAATGTAATGATATATTGAGAACCGTCTCGTGACACTTCAAAAGTGCCACTGACGTCGGTATGGATCAATCCAAGTTTTTCAAGACACTTTCAAAAGTCCTGCGAAGGGTAACTTAGTCATTTTGCCTTGAAGGCAAGATTCACAAGTTGGATAGGGATCGATCCCAATGGACATGTAAGCCCATCTTTCTCCATTTTATGAACCTTGGTCTCACCGATATGACCAAGTCTAAGATGCCACTTAAGTGCTTGGTTCGTTTCATCCCTACCACGCTTCCTAGTTATAGTGTTCACGCTTGTTTTATTCTTTAAATTTAAATGGTATAAACCATTTAATAATGTAGCAATACCAACCAATTTATTTCGAAATAAATACGACATGACCCATCTCAATAAAGAAGTGAAATCCCTTTCGGTCCATGACCGAATTGATACAATATTCTTGTGCCTTGGGCAAAACAAGTACATCATCTAAAGTAAGAATAAAACCGATTCTAAATCCAACATAAGGGATCCGATATCGAAGCCTCGACACTATGCCCACTTCCGACGGTGACCATCACCTCCCACGAATCCGACTTCCTACTTCGTTCCAGATCCCGATTCATTGTACAAATGTGAGAACTCGCACCGAATCAAGTATCCAAGAAGTAGAATATACGATTCTGAGAACAATTTGTTTCTAAAACCGGTAGTTACGTACTGAAGGCGCATTACGGTCAAGCTTTGGGCAGTACCTCTTCCGGTGGCTAGCTCACCGCACTTGAGGCATACATCCGTTTTCTTGGCCCCCTTGCTCTTTTGAACCATTGGGGCTTTGCCCTTTCCCTTGTCGATCTTGGCTATTGGACCTAATCGCTTCTTGTTCTTTTTCTTCTTATTCTTGGACTTCCAAGTCCTTAAGAAATCACAAGTGCGGCTTCCTTTCCCTTTGTCTTCATCGAGACTGGCGGTCGTCGGCTTGTTCATTAGCTTGACTAAGTTACATGCAATCTCATTGCGGTTGAAGTTCATGACAAATTGTGAAAAGGAGTCGAAGTGACTGCAGGATAAGGTCGGTTGGAGAGATGCATGCCGAAAATCAAGAGCTTCCAATCTCTCAATCATCGAGATCATCTTGAGGACATGGTCCCCAACCCTCTCTCTTTCCTTCATCCTGGCGCCGAATAATTGCTTTGATATCTCATATCTAGCAGTTCGGCTATGCTCTCCATAGAGCTCAGCCAGGTGCGCTAAGATGGCTTGTGAAGACGTCATCTTTTCATGGGCACGTTGAAGCTCATTGGTCATTGAGCCTAACATGTACCCTCGCAGTCTTATGTCGTCTTTTACCCATTTCTCATGGGCATCGACATCTTCCTGATTGGCTCGGGTTCTTGCAGGAGCCGCTGGGATGTCCGCCTCCAAGACGTATCCCAGCATTTCCATAGTTAGGACAATCCTCAAGTTCGGCCGATCCATAGTTCGGACCCGATCAGACGTTCTTTTCAAGTAGTATAGCGAGTGGGTTCATTGTCATATTGAGAGTTTTGTTAACTGCAGAGAATAATTTGAGATTCGTTAGTGTTTGTTTAATTATGATCCGAGTAAAGAATTTAAAGACTTTCTTTATTCATAACTCGGCTCCCACTATTTTATCGGCATTTACACACTCCCATGTTAAATCCGGAAGTCTTGGGTGACTTCATAGTGGTGATCGATTTCTTTACAAAGTTTAATAGAGGGCAACCCATACGGTTTATATTCTATTATTCTTTATAAAGTGGTGTCTAATACCAACCATCTAATGGATGATTCGATCTTCTTTTACCCCTAGTTCACTTGCCCTCAACCCATTCGGTTTCTATGGCTCGCTGAACTATGTAAGTTTAAACCGTCAACTCCTATTAGTCTGACAATTGAATCTTACCCGGCAACCCATACGGTTTATAGGGGTTTGATTTGTCACAACTAAAGGCATCTAATGCACTCTAGGAATTTATCAACTTTCCCCAAAAATATTACCCCGACATACTCGGAAGAATAATATTCCGGTTTAGATTTCAATTTTCCATGAGTTTGACGGAGGGTAGGAAACCTCGTAACCTTTATAACTTAGTGTTTGTAAGTGGGAGTATTAACGCGATTATATGTTACACTTTGCATATTAATCCGTTTATAAACGCGGTTTGTGGTTTGTCAATCATTCAAAATGAAAAACAATAAATAGCTTCCTAGTTACTACCAACATATAGCTCATGGACTTTTTCCTAAGTATTGGGCCAAGCCAAATAAAGAAAGGAAAAATAAAGTATTGATTCTTCGTCTTCTAGTCGGTCGTCTTCGGTCTTCGTCATAGCCATATGAATAATTACATCATTGAACAATACGTCCTATTATACATATTTTCTAGTAAAAATAAATAGGCTCAAAACGGCCTTTACAACCATATCGAATCGAACAAATCAACAACTAAGTCCACGAGCTATATCACCATCACATAAGGCATTCCATACAACATGTAACGGTAAATAAAATTAAATAATCAACTAATATATTAATCCAATTAATATAAAAATTAATCTATTTAATTTCTACAATATTAATCAAATTAATATTTATAATCGTCATTTTAATCCGTTCAAAGTAATCCGGCCAAAACAGTATTCTCATCTAATAATTTCCCTTAATAAAAAAATATTCCAAATATTTTATTCAATTAAATCCAATTTAAATTTCGGAAATTATTACAACGAAATATAAACACGAAAATGGAGTCCCGGAAAATCCAGTATTAGGCCCAGCCCACAGCCCGATTCAAAATCGGACCGAAAACCCGAGAACCGCCCGGACCGAGTCACTCTCGGCCATCGCCGGCAGTGGCGAGCTGCTCTGATAACCCGAAGTCACTCTCGGCGGCCGAGCGGCCGATCCGATAACTGCTGCCGTGCGTCTTAAATGCGGTATTCGTGTTTAACCCCCGTTTTCTCATTTTTCGACTCGCTTCCAAAACGAAAAAGTTTCTTAACTTCATGAAGAACTTATAAATAAAAAAAATCAAAATTTTTCAGATTTATAATTCACATAAAATAGTCGAAACTTGATTTACTACGAACGATTAAATTTCTTCGATTATATCTATTATGATTCTAAATCATAAACATCATCAAATAACATTCCAAATGCAAAGATGATCATATATACGATATATTTGACCTTGATCTGATACCACTGTTGGGATTCCTCATAAAATAAACGCAGCGGAAGAATAAACAGAATCCCTAAGAGGATCGATCAAGTAACGTATATACGAAAAGAAATACGAAGATCAAGGAATCAAAGTCCCATACCTTTGATGTCTCTGGAAAACCTTCGTATGATGATGACGATGATGAAGAGCCCTTCGTTCCAAACACCAAAAGCACAGTGCCTCTACTTCACACGCCGGAACTTGACGGAAAAATCAGCAAACTTCCTTTCTCTAAGAATGCGGCTAGGGAAGCTTGTAGGAATTTTTTCTCTCGATCTTTTCTACTAATAACTTGTCTCTAAGATCAAGTATATGCTGTAGAAAATTTTTCTCACTCTTGAAGCTCTCTCAAAAATGAAATATTCACTTGGGGGAGGAAGAAGGAGACTTTTATGATTAAAAGACTTTCTTTTCACCATTATTTCAAGCCTCACATGTAGAAGATGCTTTTAAAAGCATCTCTACTCCTCACATGATCCCACAAGTATATTATATAATGAGAGAGAGACAAAGTAGAGAGGAGGGGGGGGCCTTATAAGGAATCTTTCAAGAAACAGGTCGAGTTAATTCGGCTCGTGTATTGGATGTTCGTCAAACGAATCCCTCGTGAATCGAATGTCCGTCAAACGAATCCGTTTTATTTCCAATGTGTTTATACTAATTAATTAATCCAATTAATTAGTTATATCAAACACAAATATACATTTCTCTAAGAAATATAATTTATGAATTAAAGTAATCACTGAGTAACTTACTTACAATTCATAAGACCGCTATTTGATTTATCCGATAAATCACTAATATCTAATATTAGAAGAGAGATTATTAATTCATATTTATCCGTCAATGATCCTATTGCGCGACTCCATAGGTTCGTCTCAGCCGGCATTGGGAGGAATCAATGAGTGCGGGCAGCACTTAGCCAGCCTACGGGCCGCACTGTAAACCCCGACTGAGAACGAATGAACGAATCATTCCAGAACCATTATGTCATGAATACCATATACGTATAGACCCTTCATCAGATGTCCCGGTCAAATCTTCGGGTCACGGTAAAGTCAAACCCAACTGTTGACTAGACTCTATACATGTGTTAATACAAATCAAGACCGACTGATTAATAGTGTATCTAATACGACTATATCAGAATGCTTTGGCCAAAGACTTATGATCTTATTCGCCATTAACCGTATAGGACATTCGCCTGCTCACTAACAGGAGATAGAATCCTTTCTTGGCGTACAGTAAAGACTGCTACCTGCCCGTATAGTCCGCACTTCGAGGTCGACTCAGCAATTAAGCAAATGAGTCTAACTACTCTAATGACAAACTAAACGTCACAGGCACATCTTCTACTGAACCCTCAAGTCAAAGGTCCACGTATACTATCACAACCTTTCGATTCGTCATCGACTCTCCGAGAGTGAATACCGTGTGACTTAATCAAGTATGAGTCGTGTTCGAGTATACTGGTCCCACCAATATACTTATAACTATGCTATCAAGACGTGCACACGTCCTAACATCAGTTATACACGTCTTATTAAAACTTAATGTCCTGTTAAGTTTTATCGACTTGCGAACTAGTTAAGCATTCGAGCTCTAAACACTTCTAGTGCCTATCTCCTTATCTCCATAAGAAGTAGAATGTTCACTCTCAAATGTAAGGACTATTATTCTATATACCAAATCACAATGCCAGTGATATATAATAATATAGAAATAATAATTGCCTTATTAAATATAATATTCATAATTACAATACAATTGCTCTCACTCTCTCATCCTCTGAGTGGCATTCGAGGGCATATATTCCTAACATATATAACGAAACATATCAAGACCACCATCAAAAACACCATTCATTTGATGCTTTGGCCGTGAGATATAGAGAGAGGGAGAGAGAAAATTTCTTCCAAGTTCTTCATGCCCTTTGAGGTGAAAAGAAGTGAGGAAAAATGATAGAGAAAAATTCCTATGAGTTTCCCTAGCCGTGTTCTTGATAGAACAGAGTCTCATTGATTTTTTCGGGTAACATCCGACGCATTTGAAGTAGAGACATCGTGCTTTCGGTGTTTGGGACGAAGGGATTTCGTGCCCATACTCGGGTTCATGATCATCATCATATTGCAAAGATATTATCAAAGGCTTCAAAGGTATGGGACTTTGATTTTATCTTCGTCAATTTATTTTTCGCATATACATTACATGATCGATCCTGTTTGGGATTCTTTATATTGAGTTTTATTATTCCGCTATGTACTCATTTTTGTATAAGGAATCCCAACAGTGGTATCAGAGCGAGGTCAATGATACTATACATATGAATTATTTTAGCATTTGGAATGCTTGATAGTATGGTGAATAATTTGGAATTATTTTTGTCATAATCATGGTATATGTTTATTCGTTCATTGTTGTTATATTTTTCATAAGACTGGAATGGATACAATGTTTTTATGCCCCTTGGGCAAAACTACTACTTCATCTAACGTCAAAATAAAATGGGATTCCAAACCCAGTAGGAGTGATCCAATATCGGTTGCTTTGACACTTTGTCCACTTCCGACAGTGGCCATCACTTCCCCTGCTTCAAGTGCCTGCCGTTCCAGATCCTGATTCATAGTACAAATATGATAAGTAGCACTTGAATCCAGAATCCATGAAGCAAAATATACAGTAGCGGAACGATTGGTTTCGAAAACAAAAAGTTCCGTACCTGATGCGCCATTGATCTTGGCACAAGTCCTACGCCAGTGGCCCAGCTCACCGCATTCAAGACATTTGTCCGTAGGTTTGGGACCACCTACCTTCTGAACCTTTGGGTCCTTGTCCTTTCCATTCTGCACATATTTCTTCAGTTTATACTGCTCGTAGGTATTTTTCTTCTTGTTCTTGAGCCTCCGAGGCCCAGAAGAAATCACAAGAGCAGCCTCCCTCGGCTTAGTCTTCATGTTAGACTAGGCCGTCACTAATTTGTTCATTAGCCCAGCTAATGTACACGAAATTTCATTACAGTTGAAATTCATTACAAACTGCATGAAGGAGTTAGGTAGAGATTGAAGGATGAGATCAATTTGGAGGGATAAATCCATGTGAAAGTTGAGCACCTCGAGCCTCTCAATCATTGAGATCATCTTGAGGACGTGGTCTCTCACTTTCTCCCCTTCCTTCATCCTAGCACTAAATAACTGCTTCGATATCTCATATCTAGCAGTCCTACTGTGCTCTCCATAAATCTCAGTCAAGTGTGCGAGAATCTGCCTAGCAGAAGTCATTTTCTCGTGCACTCTCTGCAGCTCATAAGTCATTGAGCCCATCATAAAGCCACGGACTATCACATCATCCTTGACCCATTTTTCATGGACGTCAATTTTTTCCTAATTTCCCCTAGTCCGGATTGGAGTCGGTGGAATGTCCGCCTCTAAGACGTATTCCAGAGACTCCATGCTGAGTATAATTATCAGATTCTGCAACCATAGATGGCCTATTACAACTTTTTGGCCTCGTGTTACCTTCTTGAATGTTACTATAGATATGAAATTTTCATGCCATCGCAACCTTATGATTTTGGTGTTACCAAATCCACAAAAACATGTTACTTTAGTTATAACAGGTGTTACGGAGAGCAACACTATAACCAATGTTACCTTAGGGTATTCATGAACAAAATTAATATTTTATTTAGAATTAATGATTTAATAATTATTTCACTTTAAAAATAAATAATTTAATTAAAATATTGAAGTTATCATTGTAAAGCGTAATATTGTGGAACAAGACAAGTTTTACTATCACAGACCTTATATTTTTTTGTGTCATATAACTCTATATCTATGCGTGTATTGTATAATTTGTATGTGAATGAATCAATATTAATTACAATAAGTAATTTGACGATACGAATATGCCTGTCGATTTGTTCGGTGGGTTAGACTCATAAAGATTACAAGTAAAATGCAATATTACAGAATATGCGAAATTAGAGCAATTCGCCTATAGGGAAATTAAACTAAAACCAAACCAAACCAAACATACCCAGTATATCCCGCTCAGAGCAGGGTCTGGGGAGGGTGAGATGTACGCAGACCATGCCCCTACTTATTACGGTAGGGAGGTCAAGCTTCCGTGAAGACCCACAGCTTAGTGCACAGCAGAATCTTGTGTGATAAATACGAAGGAAAACAAATGATTCGAAAAAGCTCGAGACCATACCTGAGCCCATGGCTTGATCCACATGGGACTTACCTAAGCCGAATTTGGCTACTTCACTCCCGATGAACGCTGCTCTAACAAAAGAGAGGTTGGCTCCGCGCACAACTCCCTGTCAAAAATACACCACACGCAAAGACAATAGGATAAAATATACAATAAAAGTAAAAAAAATGCAATGCTCTAAGTCATAGCTAACCGAGACAACCCAACCCTGGGGCTCTCAACTACAGCACCGCTCCCTACAAAAGAATCCACAACTCTGATCTGGCGCCTCCAAGCGCACCTATCAACAGTCATGGTCTCGGAAAGGTTTAAGGCCTTCAAATCTAATCTCAGTTGTTCCTCCCACGTCCTCCCCGGTCTGCCTCTCCTACTCTCCCCGACAACCATTAAACTCTCGACCCTCCTCACCGGAGCAGATGCCTGCCTCCTGCGGACGTGGCCAAACCATCTCAATCTCCCTTCCCTAACTTTCGCTGAAATGGGCGCCACTTCCAGGGCGTTCCTGAAAACCTCGTTCGCAATTCTATCTAACATTATGCGACCACACGACCAACGTAACATTCTCATTTCAGCCACTTCCAACTTACTCTCAAGCGACTTCTTCATCGCCCAACATGTAACACCCCAAACTAGGCGGATATTACAGCGCCGTAGATCCCCAACTGGGACCCACCAGGCAAAAGAAAATGAATGAATTACACCAGATAAATGTAGTACCGAACTACATTACAGCAATAATTACTCCGATGAGGAGTTTAGTTACAACACACCAGACAATACGAATCGGTGTATTTTATATGAAGATAAAATACACAACACTGAATGAAACGGAGTATTCAAATGAAAGTCTGCAGCGGAAAATAAAGGACAATAACATGAATAACTGAAAGATCGGGGCCCCCCTACTAGTATCACTAGGACTCCTCGACATCAACATGCTATTCCCGTGCGTTTGCCTTGCCATGACCTGAAAAACAAAATCCCCAAACGGGGTCAGTTACAAAGAACAACAATCCTCAAGAGTTGAAAATACACAGTCATGATTATATCTGAAGTTATGAAATATCCTGTCGAAACATACGCAATCAAACATGCTATATGAATCAACTAACAGTACGGCTCAAAGGAAATGGCACCACACTACGCCCGGGATGGAAATGTGTCCGTGCACAAGCCACCAACGAGTATCGATCGAATACACGTGTGGTCTTGTACCTGTCGATCTCACGAGACAATATGAATCGTGTGCACACCCAATGTGAGGCCACCAACCAACACACGACTATAATGTGCCCGACATGAAAATCAACACATACCAACCGCACGCCAAGATGACCGGAATGCCACGATATAACAAAAGTGACATCGACAATGAATAATGACTCACCGAGATGGAATGGTAATGAATAAATGACAAACTCAATGAAAAGATTGGAACCGTTCCTTATGACTGAAATGATTAATTGATAGCAACAAGTTTTTATACGGTTAATATAATGATGAATGAGTTATGATTATGAATGAACAACAACAAAAGGCATGAATATCCTTTTAACCGAGTAAGAATTAACTTACTCAACGCCGGTGACAATTATCCTTCCGCGAACAATGTCCTAATTGAGATATCGGTCGCTCGAACAACCTTGAACAATTCAATTACCAACAATCCGGTCAATATACGAATCAAACACGAATATAACGAACTCAAAACGCCAATACGACTAAACCAAGTCCATTGAGGCATTAAATCAAACACGTTGCGTCCGAACTCCGATTGTTTACAATCAAACCTCAATATACCAATATCAAATCCCTCAAGAAAGGTTTCAAACCCACAAAACATCTTCAATACGATTAATAATCCAAAACGAATATCCAAAAACGTGATTATAACGACAATTAATCGAAAACCCCCAATTTCAACTCGATATTCAAAGTGTTCTTGAATAATCCTTCAGTAATCCAATGAATCTTTATACAAACTTATAATCATATACATATCCCTTCATATAACATGATTATAACGTCCAAAACATCTTATCTCAACACAAAATCGAAATCCAAGGTGTTGAAGAATATTATCTTTGAAGATCCAAACACTTCGATCCGATGAAAACGTGTTAAATCGACTATCCAAGCTTCCCAACGAAATAAGATGATGAAATCCGAATACACAAGTGATTCAGGATGGAAAAATACCTCTCTCAAGTCTCTCTTTCGGAACAAGAAGAAGAAGAGGATGAAAATGAGTAAAAATGTCCCGGCCGAGTACTTAAATCTGTAGGAAGTTACGGCCGTAACTCGGCCCTCTTACGGCCGTAACTTTACAAGTCAACGGCCTTACGGCCAGAATCGCCAACTCGTACGGCCGTAACTCGGCTTCGTCCGAAAGCCTGCCGACAGACTTACGGCCGTAACCGTTCCTTAGTTACGGGCGTAACTCGCCTTCGTCAAAAACACCCGCCGACAGCCTTACGGCCGTACCGCACACCTTACGGCCGTAACTCGGATGATACGGCCGTATCCGGTCAACCTTACGGGCGTAACCCGCCTTCGTCAAAAATGGCCGGACATCCTTCCTGCAGCGTACGGCCGTATCCGGCCAAGCCTTACGGCCGTACCTGACTCGACTTACGGCCGTATGCCGCAACCCTTACGGCCGTAACTCACCTTCGGCCAAAACGCCTGGGCAGCCTGCTGGACCACTTACGGCCGTAACCGGCCAGCCTTACGGCCGTACCCGCTGGACTTACGGCCGTATCCCAGAACCTTACAGCCGTAACTCAATGTTGGCCAAGGTGAATAAATCCGATGATTCCGATTCCTCGATACGACTGATGAATGATCCGACAAATCATACGAATGTGGAAATGAACAAGTCTAACACATGCCAAAGAATGATACTCCAGCACAAGACTACCAATCACGATGATAATGATAATACTCCCGTTCCGACACTCAGACGGAGATGAAATGACGATCGGTAACTAATACACGGTTACAACATGCCAACATTGAACGCAATTGAGTGATTCAAGAATGATGAGTGATTATTAATGAGTGAGAATTACTGAGTGACAAATACAGATCGATAATTACCGAATGAAAATGATCGAGTTACAACCGGTATTACATACTCCCCCTTAAAAGAGTTTCGTCCCCGAAACTAAGGGTCAAACAATTCGGGATAACTCTCCGCATATTCTCCTCGGTTTCCCAAGTAGCCTCTTCGACTCGTATGCAGACCACTGGATCGACCAAAGGAATCATCTTGTTCCTCAACCGTTTGATTTGCCGCTCCAACACTCGTACAGACGCTCCTCGTACGGATGATCATCCGCGATCTCGATTTCGTCAATCGAAGTATGTGAGAGACGTGAAACACATTATGAATTCGCCCAACAACATAGGTAAACCCGGTCGATAAGCTAACTCGCTTACTCGATTCAAAATCTCACACGGTCCAATGAATCTCGAACTCAACTTCCCCGTTTTCCGAAACGGAAAATACCTCGACTCGGGAATACCTTGACCAAAAGGATCACCGTATCGAACTCTAGTGGTCGATGACGATTACCGCATATGATTTCTGCCGACTCGGCGAACAGCGACGTCTCCGATCAAAGCTACCTTCTCCCGCGGCTATAAGTATATCGGGCTCGGTGCCGATTGACTCGATGGGTCGTCCCAACACAAGGGAGATCGACAACCGTAATGCATCGGGCTTCCCGATCCTCTACTAATCGAGGACGCATGCCCTCAACATGTCCTCCACTGCTGAAAAGTCCTCTCTCGATTGTCCGTCTGACCGAGGATGAAAAACGGTAATGATATTAAGCCGAGTTCTCAAAGCACGATGAACTGTTCCCTAAACGAGACACGAATCGCCCGACACGATCGTAAACAAAACTTTTAGGAGTACCGTGCAATCTCACTAACTCTCTGGCGGTTGGGCAAGTCTCTCGGGACCCCACGTATCCTTGATCTCAAGGGAATGAGCTGATTTAGATAGCGATCCACGATCACCAGATCGTATTCATGCCACGACGACTTCGGCAACTTGTGAAGAAATCCATAGAAATGTCTTCCCACTTCCATCCCGGAATAGGAAGCGATATCGGCATACTCACCGGTGCCGATTTTCAATCTTGACTTGCTAATAGGCTAAACATCTCGAAACAAATTCGCGACTCCTCGCTTCATATTATTCCACCGAAATGTTGATTCAAATCCTGGTACACCTGCTAGACCCGGATGAACCGGATAAGGGGTAGCATGAGCTTCTCTCAAGATCGAGCTCTTCAACTCATCATTCGCCAGACGCACAACCGATTCTCAAAACTCAAGAGTCCATCCTCGTGGACCACAATTCGTGGGCTTTCCCTGTACCACATCCTCGCGGATGAGCAACAAAATGAATCAACCCTGATTCTCCGATTTCCTCCTCAAGTGATGATGAAATCTCTAACATACAAAGCCGTCCCGAACTTGTCAAGTCGGACCTCGATCTCGGTCTAAGGAATTCTGCCAAGCTCCTTCGAACTCTTAAATGAGCAAGCATCTGCTCCCGAACGGACTTACGAGTCAAGGCGTCGGCGACAACGTTCGCCTTGCCCGGTGGTAAAGGATCTCGAGATCAAAATCTTTGATTAGTTCCAACCACCGCCCCTGCCGCATATTTAACTCCTTGTGAGTAAATATATACTTCATCTCTCGTGATTGGTGAATGATCGACAGTGACGCCATAAAGGTAATGACGCCAAAATTCCAACGCGAAAACCACGGTTGTTAGCTCCGGTCGTGGGTTGGATAATTAATCATCTAATCCGGGGGAACTTCGGATTTACTTAACATCTTTCGGAGGTTGCCAATCTCGGATAGCCTCCGTCTTCTGAGGGTCAACACGAACTCTGTCAGATGAAATTACATGCCCGAGAAAAGTCACTTCGGACATCCAGAACTCACATTAAGAAAACTTCCATAAAATTGCTCGCGTCTCAACACGTCGAGAACCTGAAGAAGATGAACCTCGTGTTCCTCTCGGCTAAGAGAATAAATCAAAATGTCGTCGATGAAGACAAGAACAACTGATCTAAAAAGTCGATGAAAACCCGATTCATTAACTCCATGAATACTGCAGGTGCAATAGTTAGCCCGAACGGCATAACTACGAACTCATCATGACCATAGCGTGTATGAAACGTTGTCCTCGCGATATCCGATTCTCGAATCCGCAACTGGTGATATCCAGATCTTAAGTCGATCCTGGAAAAAAATACTGAGGCTCCCTGAAGTTGATCTAAAAGATCATCAATACGGGGTAAGGGATACTACTCTTGATCATTACCCTGATCAACTACTGGTAATTAATACACACACGAGACGAGCCATCCTTCTCCTTGACAGATCACACTGGTGCTCCTCACGGGAAGGCAATCGGTCGGAGATAACCTTTCTCGAACTACTCCTCAAGTTGAATCTTCAACTCTTGCATTCTGGTCGGGGCCATCCGATACGGTGCCTTCGATAAAGGGAACGCATCTGGTTCAACTCACTCCCGAATTCCACTACTCTATGTGAAGGCAACCGGATAACTCGTCAGAATACATCGTCAATCGATGACAATGATACCACGAATGATTGAACATTTCGATTGTCCTAGGATGGTCAATCGATAAAAAGAGATACCAATAATGATTGAACAACTCGATTGCCTTAGAAAGGCCAATCGATGAAGATGACACAATGAATGTTTGAATAACTCGATTGCCCTAGAAAGACCAATCGATGAAAATGATACAATGAATGATTGAATAACTCGATTGCCCTAGAAAGGCCAATCGATGAAAATGATACAATGAATGATTGAATAACTCGATTGCCCTAGAAAGGCCAATCGATGGAAATGATACAATGAATGATTGAATAACTCGATTGCCCTAGAAAGGCCAATCGATGAAAATGATACAATGAATGATTGAATAACTCGATTGCCCTAGAAAGGCCAATTGATGAAAATGATACAATGAAAAAAAAATTCTACTGGAACAACGGGGATCACTTCCCTGAAGCACACAATCGACAACCAACGATGGAAAGATAGTGACCAAACGCTAACAATCACTGAGGATAGTATCAAGACGGTTGAACCAACAAATACTGAAAATTACATCGTCCTAAGATAAGTTCACCACGATTAGACCCATCAACCAATCGCGGTCATTAAGCTTAATTTGGTAAAATTCCGAAAATTCTTCCATCGTCAGGTAGACCGATGGTATGAAGTCCACAAGCAATAGGACTATTCCGAAATAAGTCTATTCAAGCATGATTCGAAAATGAATGAATGCGGTGTACCAGCATCTAAAGGTACACACAAGTTGAAATAAAATTACGAGTATACCTGAAATCATTCGGACCACCGATCGTCGATCCTCCTCATCATATGAATCGGGACTTGCCGGCCCCGAACCGGACGCTCCTCCTCGATAAGTACGAGCTCCAACTCTATTTGCTTCCATTGTCTTAAATGACGTTGACAAAGCGATCGATTAAACGCCGATTGCTTGGGCACGAGATGCCGCCGGAGCCGACTTGGAGTCCTTTCGGCAAAAACGGTCCTTATGTCCAAAATTCCCACAATTATAGCACGTGATAAACGGTTTCAGGCACTCAGTGCTGAAATGACCCGGCGTTCCACAATTGAAACAGGTGATGGCCGAACTGGCCGCTCGGGAATGAGGTCCCGCACGATTATGCGCCGTAGAAGGTCGCTCAGAAACGATAGGGCTCACACGAGGCTTCTTGAAGGTTGACTGACCGCCTTCGGATTGATTACGCTTCGTTGATTTATTGTTGACAAATGAAGGTTGTTGTTCAGCACTTTCCTTAGCAGTTGGCTCATACGGAAGAGTTCTCTCGATTAATCCGGTCAGAGTGGCACAATGATGATTGAGCAACTGCACATGGGTCATCATGGCCTGCATAAAAGTGAGTGGATCAACCCGAACATCTTCTGATCGAGCCGAGTCACAGGCACGATTTCCCGACAGTGATTATTCCTCGGGTTTCGGCCCGCACTGCGCCTCTTCCGTGCATCCACGACGACTCTTTCCATACTGAAGTAGGAAGGTCGCATAATGATTATATTACCCGCATGATTATCACGTTATGATTACGTCATGAGATGATGAAAATGAGTATACATGCTCTAACTTAGTGATTAAATGAATGATTGACTGAAGTGACATGAATATCTGATGAAATTCTTGAAATGATTATTTTGAATAACTTAACAAGATTTATAATATGATCATCTAGATCGCAAATCGAGTAATGAAATAAATTAAGTGATTAATGAATTAACATGGTCGTCACGATCACTAATCGAGTAATGAAATGAATTAAGTGATTAATGAGTTAACATGATCGTCTTAATCATAATAAATGATGATGTTGAGGATTGTGAAATGATGAATGATGAATGAATGACTATTGCCGAAATTATACCATGGCGTTAGAAATCTTACGCTTCTTTCGGTCGATTGGCTCGGCATTTGCACAGTCACACGTGGCGAAAGTCCAATGATACTAGTCGATGACGATGATTTCAAATGAGACATGACTCGGAAGGTAGTATTCAAAACCACGCTCCGATACCAACTCGTAACACCCCAAACTAGGCGGATATTACAGTAGTAGATCCCCAACCAGGACCCACCGTGCAAAAGAAAATGAATGAATTACACCGGATAAATGTAGTACCGAACTACATTACGGCAATAATTACTCCGATGAGGAGTTTAGTTACAACACACCAGACAATACTGAATCGGTGTATTTTATATGAAGATAAAATACACAACACTGAATGAAACGGAGTATTCAAATGAAAGTCTGCAGCGGAGAATAAAGGACAATAACATGAATAACTGAAAGATCGGGGCCCCCTACTAGTATCACTAGGACTCCTCGACATCAACATGCTATTCCCGTGCATTTGCCTTGCCATGACCTGAAAAACAAAATCCCCAAACGGGTTCAGTTACAAAGAACAACAATCCTCAAGAGTTGAAAATACACAGTCATGATTATATCTGAAGTTATGAAATATCCTGTCGAAACATACGCAATCAAACATGCTATATGAATCAACTAACAGTACGGCTCAAAGGAAATGGCACCACACTACGCCCGGGATGGAAATGTGTCCGTGCACAAGCCACCAACGAGTATCGATCGAATACACGTGTGGTCTTGTACCTGTCGATCTCACGAGACAATATGAATCGTGTGCACACCCAATGTGAGGCCACCAACCAACACACGACTATAATGTGCCCGACATGAAAATCAACACATACCAACTGCACGCCAAGATGACCCGGAATGCCACGATATAACAAAAGTGACATCGATAATGAAAAATGACACACCGAGATGGAATGGTAATGAATAAATGACAGCTCAATGAAAAGATTGGAACCGCTGCTCCTTATGGTGAAATGATTAATTGATAGCAACAAGTTTTTATACGGTTAATATAATGATGAATGAGTTATGATTATGAATGAACAACAACAAAAGGCATGAATATCCTTTTAACCGAGTAAGAATTAACTTACTCAACGCCGGTGACAATTATCCTTCCGCGAACAATGTCCTAATTGAGATATCGGTCGCTCGAACAACCTTGAACAATTCAATTACCAACAATCCGTTCAATATACGAATCAAACACGAATATAACGAACTCAAAACGCCAATACGACTAAACCAAGTCCATTGAGGCATTAAATCAAACACGTTGCGTCCGAACTCCGATTGTTTACAATCAAACCTCAATATACCAATATCAAATCCCTCAAGAAAGGTTTCAAACCCACAAAACATCTTCAATACGATTAATAATCCAAAACGAATATCCAAAAACGTGATTATAACGACAATTAATCGAAAACCCCCAATTTCAACTCGATATTCAAAGTGTTCTTGAATAATCCTTCAATAATCCAATGAATCTTTATACAAACTTATAATCATATACATATCCCTTCATATAACATGATTATAACGTCCAAAACATCTTATCTCAACACAAAATCGAAATCCAAGGTGTTGAAGAATATTACCTTTGAAGATCCAAACACTTCGATCCGATGAAAACGTGTTAAATCGACTATCCAAGCTTCCCAACGAAATAAGATGATGAAATCCGAATACACAAGTGATTGAGGATGGAAAATACCTCTCTCAAGTCTCTCTTCTAACAAGAAGAAGAAGAGGATGAAAATGAGTAAAAATGTCCCTACGAGTACTTAAATCTCACGGGTTACGGCCAGAACTCGCCCTCTTACGGCCGTAACTTTACAAGTCAACGGCCTTACGGCCAGAATCGGCCAACTCAGACGGCCGTAACTTCGGCCCGAAAGCTCGCCGACAGACTTACGGCCAGAATCGCCTTTAGTTACGGCGTAACTCGCCTTCGCTAAAAACACCCGCCGACAGCCTTACGGCCAGACGCACACCTTACGGCCAGAACTCGGATGATACGGCCGTATCCGGTCAACCTTACGGGCGTAACCCGCCTTCGCAAAAATGGCCGGACATCCTTCCTGCAGCAGACGGCCGTATCCGGCCAAGCCTTACGGCCGTACTCGACTCGACTTACGGCCGTATGCCGCAACCTTACGGCCAGAACTCACCTTCGCCCAAACGCCTGGCGGCCTTTGGACCACTTACGGCCGTAATCGCCACTCTTACGGCCGCACTACCGCTGGACTTACGGCCGTATCCCAGAACCTTACGGCCGTAACTCAATGTTGGCCAAGGTGAATAAATCCGATGATTCCGATTCCTCGATACGACTGATGAATGATCCGACAAATCATACGAATGTGGAAATGAACAAGTCTAACACATGCCAAAGAATGATACTCCAGCACAAGACTACCAATCACGATGATAATGATAATACTCCCGTTCCGACACTCAGACGGAGATGAAATGACGATCGGTAACTAATACACGGTTACAACATGCCAACATTGAACGCAATTGAGTGATTCAAGAATGATGAGTGATTATTAATGAGTGAGAATTACTGAGTGACAAATACAGACTGATAATTACCGAATGAAAATGACTGAGTTACAACCGGGTATTACACAACATTCGGAGCCATACAACATTGTAGGTCGGATTGCCGCTCTATAGAATTTACCCTTCAACTTTAGAGGGACTTTCTTGTCGCACAGGACACCTGTCGCTGCTCTCCACCTTAGCCACCCCGCCTTGATGCGATGCGTGACATCATCTTCACACTCACCTTTCTTCTGAATGATCGAACCCAAATACTTGAACTTATCCGTACGGGGTACGACCTGATCAGCAATCATTACCTCAACATCCTCCTCGTTGGCCTCACCACTAAAGTTACACCAGAGATACTCGGTCTTAGACCGGCTCACACGCAAGCCCTGGGATTCTAACTTAGCCCTCCAAAGCTCCAATTTCGAGTTCACCTCCCTCCTCGACTCCGCCACTAACACAATGTCGTCAGCAAAAAGCATGCACCACGGGATGCCATCTTGAATCCCTCGCGAAATGACGTCAAGGATTAGAGCGAAGAGAAGAGGGCTTAGCGCCGACCCCTGGTGTAGCCCTATCTCAACCGGAAAATACTGGGTGTCACCAACTGGGGTCCTAACGCACGTCCTAGCTTGGGAGTACATGTCTTGGATCGCCCTAACGAACGGCAATGACACCCCCCTCTCTACTAGGCTCCTCCAAATAACATCGCGCGGAATGCTATCATGTTCCTTCTCTGCATCTATGAACACCATATGTAGGTCCTTACGCCGCTCTCTAAACGTCTCCATAAGGCGTCGACGAGATGAATGGCCTCGATCGTGGACCTCCCGCATGAAGCCAAATTGGTTCCGATATCTCAACTTCTCTTCTAACCCCGCATTCCACCACTCTTTCCAAAGTTTCGTAGTATGGTGAGGAGTTTAATACCCCTATACATTACAACTTCTGAAGACGCTGTTTCGAAAAAGGCACGACAATACTATGCCTCCACTGTGTCGGCATCTCATTTATTTATTGAAGTATAATATGTAAAAGACGTCCAAGTTATATATTTTTATATATTTATATAAATAAAGTAAAATAAAATTGAAAATAAGTTTATTTATTAATCACGATTGCAGGGAGTTTTTTTAGCTGGCAAGCCCAACTCAAACACCTGACCCATTTTCAGATGAATTATTATTAAAGTCGCAACCGAATTAACCTTACGAACCCAACACATTTCTTCAAGAAAATAAAATGCTTGGCACATGATAAACTCGCGAGTGGTCGCCAATATAAAACCGTCAGCTCTTCCACTCCACCAAAAACCCTAGAATGGCAGTCGTCATCCGAGGTTCTCTTCTCTGCGTCTCTCAACCTGTGGCAATTTTCTCCACCAATTCATTTGCAGTATAAAAATTCACTTGCAAATGAATATCTAAGAATTTACATCACCTATTCCACTGGTTTTGCAAGTGAGACTTTTACTGGGGATTTAGTGTTGCAGCCGTCTCAAATGTCTCCAGCTAAAGGTATGCATTTTTTTTTTATCGATGAGCTATTTCAGATTTATAAAAAAATCATTATTACAGTAGAAAATATTAATGCAAATGATCTGTTCTTCTTTAGTTGTTATCTATAAGGTTTTGGTGAAAATTATGGCATAACCGTTTTCTGACTCTGAAATGGTTACTGTTCTTTGGTCGTTCTGAATATATTTGCTATATCTTGCTATTTATTGTCCTTAAAAATTGGACAATGTTGTTAATGAACACTGTAGACAATTCAAGAGCATGAAGCGTATATGAGGAATTGGTTCTTTAGATGTTTTAGGAATTTGTTTTAGAGGTAGATATGAACAAAAATCTGATTCTCTCTAGAATTGTCTAGCTATGTTGCGTTCATAGTAGGATCGTAGATCCGATGACTGTTGATTGCGAATATAAGTCAAATCTGTGATCTAGAACAAAACGAGATTGCAAACTTATGAACTGTGTCTTTTTGCACCATTGCAATTGATTTAACTTGTTTCCAACTGTAATATCCGACTGTAATTTTTCATTTTTATCTGTCGTTGTATATTCAGATAATTTGATTATCGTGGATTGTTGCATTTAGTATTATGTTGAGGTATTATAGATTTGAGCTTCCTATCGTTGTTATTTCGTTTCATACTTGATGATTCGATGTTAATTGCAGAGTTGCATTTTTGAACTTTTTCTGTTGGTGTAGCGTACGCTACGTAGCTTAGCTAACGTACGCTAAACTCGTGATTTAACATACGTAATACGTTGTCTGTTGCATACGTTAAGAAGGAATCTGACATCAGTTGACTTCCGCACGTGAACTTGTTATCCGTTGGCATACATGTGTATGATGTCTGAGCTGTCGTGTCGGTCAGAGTCAACTTTTATTAGCATGCGTAACACCCTTTTAATTAGCGTGCGCTAATGGCCTGCGGATTCAAGACAGTAGCCACTGTAAGCCGCTTACGTACGTAACATTAACCAGTTAGCGTACGTAAGAGTGTTAATGTACGCTAAATTTCCCGATAGCGTACGTTAAGCCTGTACAGTCTATTTATAGGACCAGCCTGTTTTTCATTTCTTCACAACTCTAAACCAATTTTCTCTCCATATATCGTCCCTCTGCACCCCCAAATCGATATCAACCTCCTCCAACTTGTGTTTAAGCCTTAAATCTTGGAGTGGAGCTCATTACCTTGAAGATTAGGAGGTGTTCTTGAGCTTGGAGTGTACTTTCTTGTAGTCTTGAGAGTTGTTCATCATTTCTGGAGGTATGTGTGCATCTCTTCTCTGTACTTTTCGTATGTTGGTGCTAATGATGAAGTATATTTCACATAGAGTTAAATTAATCAAGTAAAACATAATTTTAATCCAATTTTTTAAACACTTCTTGATGAATATGATAAATGAGGGTTTGAATGGATGTATTCTTGATGATATAGTGATATTAACCATGTTGTAATTATCATACTCATCTGGCTGGACGAATTTAGCTCAGTAGAACATCGTTGAATCGGTTAACTTCACCATAGTTGGATTTAACCAATAGAATTGATATCATAGTGTTTAAACACCATTTTAGGTATTTAATTACCTTGGGAAGAACTTGATAATGCTAAAGATAGGATTAGATGATCTTGTTCAGAGATCTTAGAAGCTTTAACAATCATTATGGTTCAGCTTCACAAGTCTTTGAAGAATAGTAAGGATCTTAATAATTACAACAATAACTTTTCATTAATATAATGTGTTGATAACTTAGAATGTTTTTGATTATCATAGTAAATAGATGGTGATCTTAAGAAGGTGATGCTGTTTATGAATGATAATGCCATAGTAGATTGAGTATCGAATTCGTTATGACTATCCTTGTATAATAGTAGATGTTGTGGAACATAAGAATTTGATTAAACCAATTTTATTGGTGAATTGAAGATATTTTGTTCATAGAATGACAAGCGTATTAAAAGACACTTTTGGTATGGTAATACGATTTTGGAAGATGAATTAGATGTATTGAAACCTTTCATTAATCGTTAAGGTATTCATTAGGGTGGCATGAACTATTCGAGTAGGTTGCGGGCGTTGTTTCCTACGAATTGATATTAATATTATGTGAATGTGTTATTGAATGAATTACGTTTCATCTAAGGTTGCTTGTTCGATTGAGTGTTTAATCGAGGATACCGCCCGTTTGATCATTTGGAGAAGGACTATCTTTCGCTTATGGAATTGAGGCAAGTTATCTTGCTTGGTTATAATGATGATTAGATTCTTGTGATGATTATACGTTTCATCTCACTCTCAAGCGGTCCCCTCATCTGTTGTTTGCTATAACTGCGGAGACCAGGGGCACGTCAACTCCAAATGCTCGAAGCCGGCCGTCGCATGCCATACTTGTGGGAAGAATGGGCATCGTGCTCGTTTGTGCATAAATGGGCCCGGACGTGAACCAGTAGCATCTCATTCTCCAAATCAGTCTGTTGTCCAGGACCGTGTGCCTCTGTCCGCTTCTTATCAAACTACCGCGGTAAACAGGGGAACGGGTCGTGGGAATCAAAGTGGTACACATGGTGCACGAGCAGCAAAACCCAGGATCTACGAAATGAAGAAAGCTGACGATCCCGAGGCCAGCATGATTGCAGGTATACTCGAGATCCACTCTCAGCTGGTGTGTGCTCTTTTTGATACCGGTGCTTCACACTCTTTTATATCTACTTCTTGTTTAACTTGTTTGCCTCTATACCATGTTATCAATTGTGAGCCCTATGTGATTGGTCTACCCAATGGTAGAAGAATTATTGGGAATCGTGAAGTCCAGGACTGTCCGATTCGCATGAACGACCGTGAGTGGTTGTCAAATCTGATTGTAGTCGATTTACCTAAGGATGATATAATCTTGGGTATCGATTGGATGGATCGTCATGATGCCATACTTAGTTTCCGCAAGCGGATGGTAACCGTCACTTCTGATGATGGATTCGAGTGTACTTTTTGAGGTGATAATCCCAGCCGTTCCGGGAGAGTCATCAGCGCTATGAAGGCAGTGAAACTGCTTAATCAAGGGTGTATTGGTTATTGGTGCTATATGACCAAAACAACAGATCGACCAGGCTGGTAAACCACATCAAACATCTCAACAATGCCTTTAAGGCTAAAATGACTCAGTAGATCGATTTGGTCTTTCAATAAATACATACAACTCAATACATGTCCACACAGGGGTCGAAAACAAAATGCTCTCGTACAACGGGTAATTATACTGCAGCGGAAATAAAATATGACTGAACCAATACAACAAAGTACGGGTCCTCATGTGATTAGTATCGATCACATTTCATCATCCTTCACGCCGACCCTGTGTTATGCTCCCAAAACCTGAATGCAAAAACAGACATCTACCCCCCGAATACTCGGGGGTTAGGAAAACTCCACTGTTTTGCTAGTGCAAGTATAAAACAAAAATACGAGCCATACAATTCACATTCCACGAATAACAATAACCATGAATCCTCAAAAAATCCAAATGTAACGAAAAATACTTCCCGAGGCAAGAGTTTGGGAAAAACATTCCAAAACCGAAAGATCACCAATCAGGGAAAACAATTTATAAAACAGTTTAAAATGCCATCGAGAGTTTTAATAGAAAACAATTTAGGATTACTGAATCCTTATCTTTCCAAAATCAACAGGGGTCACAGTCCAATGGTTTTGTTTTCACAAATTAAACCAACAACAATACACAAGGTTTAAACCCACGTCACGCATCCTCGACGGACATAAAATACACACGCACTCGTGAAGTTTTACTCGTGAATCCAGGGCTATACCACTGGACTCCCTCCGTGGCCCCGTCGAACCCTCCCGAGGTGAGCAAACACATTCACAAAACATACACGCACAGGCATCACCTAGGACCGGGACGAAGCCACAAATCCCACCCTAGGCCTCTAAGGACCCTCCAGAGTTGGCTAGCGAAACAAACTCAAACCACCCATAAGTTATCTTGACATCGTACTCGCAAGTACCGATTCTCGGAGCCCTCTCCAGACCTACCCGATTAGATAACCTTATGGTCAAATCATACATACTGGCTGTAGTCGCAAGTACACGCTGCCGGAGGCCTCACAGGTCCCTACCCGGTCAAACATCAATCGAACATACCCACAAGTTATCGTGACATCGCACTCGCAAGTGATGATTATCGGAGCCCTCTCCAGACCTACCCGAATTGATAACCTTGTGGTCAAATCATCAATGCATCAAGTTCACAACAACAAGGGTTTCACATTTGCCACAATCACAAACACATCAAATCATGAGTTAATGCAACCAACACTTAGCAAAACACCACGTCAAACCATAACGCACCGAAAAGAGATAATATGTGTATATATATTATCAAAGCATAACAACAACAACAACAAGCGAATTCATAGGGTTAACTTAATCATTCACGGGGCACAATATTCACGAAACACACGCGTTTTGAAAGTGAGCCCTTAACGAGGCTAAACTGAATCTTTTGAAAGTTCATATCAAACGATCAAACAAACACATAGAGACGATCATTAATTATCATATTCACAAAACAAGAATTGTATGGACAAGGTACTTGCCTAGGAACCACGTTCGTAACAAGACGACGGATGGAATGCGGTCAAACAGCCCCGAATGCCCGAACACTATCAAGAACGCGACAGCACCGAAATTACTACTGGAAAACACCACACGAATCATCAATCACCAACGGAATTCAACATCGGAATCATCGAGCACCTATAATCCTCCGTAAGGAACAATAAAACATGATTACGACGAGAATCAAGGCCGAAAACAACGGAAATCCCATCAAACTATCAAAGGGAACTCATTCGGACATTTAATTGGACATTAAATGTTCAAGAAACTTCAAGAATAAATAAATCACCCCTCGGGTCGAACGAACCAAAGGTATGAGTATCCAATCTGTAGAACAAGTTCAAAACAACGTTTATACCACAATTAATTGATCAAAAATGGATTGGAATCGAAATCAAAAGAAAAATCCCCAAAATCTTCAAAAACATGGGTTCAAGCCAAAATACCTTGATTCAGACGAAGAATACGGATTTGATGTTGTTAGTCCACACCTAGAACTCGAATAAGATGAATTCCCTGAGATAAACCGCCTAAAAATCGCCCACAAATCGCCCTAGATGGAAGGAGGAAGAAGAGAGGAGAAAAATGAAGTTTTTTCCTCGAAAATCTGTTGAAAAAGTGCAGAAAAAGCCCGTGTGCCGCGGCCCAGGTGGAGTGTGCCGCGGCCCGCGGTACAGTCCGCTCCAGCACCAAAAAGGCACATGGTGCAGTCTTAGATATTTCGACCATAACTCCTTCGTCTGGACTCCGATTGACTCACCGTTTGAACCATTGGAAAGATAACTTGATGCTCTATAATATTGCCAAGATTCAGAATTTTCGGAGTTTTCAAGAATTTATGATGATTTTACAAAGTCGAACTCATACTTGAAAAAGTCGCTTAAGAATACGGAACTCAATAAAACGACACCGAAACGAACTCGGATGACAAAAAGTGTAGAATTAATCATTCTCGGAATGTCGAAACTGTCACAATAGAATTGCTAAGATGGACTTCCGCCAAAAAAGAAAATTACCAAAAATCGAAATTGCGGATATTACATACTACCCTCCTTAAAAGAAGCTTCGTCCCGAAACTTAAAACAAATAGGGAGAAGCAATATCCCTCCAGGAAAACTCAAAGAGATACACAAGAACCGAAAACTCGCGCCCAACGGTGAAACGTTACAAGCAACATAGAGAAACATACGGTGTGAAACACGCTCCACAACGACCAACTCAACGCCACAAGTAGAGATATAGTAAAACCAACGAGTGACAAGCGTCAACAGACAGATAATACAATCAAGTCAATTATCCGAACAATCACAAAACACAAAGAACTTGTTACAAGGAAACACGCACAGTCAAGAAAACAGAAAATATACACAAAACGATCCACAAGGACAATCACAAAAAAAAAATCGGACTACGCCGAAATCTTCACAGCCACACTAGGCATCTCCGTGTCCTTTCGGAGCATAGATGCAAACTTGATCTCCAAACCTCTCAGCTACCATCTCGCAATGCATAGCTTGGTGATCCACCTGGCCACACTCGAAGCAGCTGACTAACGGTGAACGACTATTCTTCACAGTACGAGACCAGACAACAACAATCGGACAACCACGATTGAACAATAATAATCGAACAACAACTATCGAACAATAATGATCAAACAACAACGATCGGACAACAATGATTGGACACCAACGACCGAACAACAATGATCGAAAAATAACGATCGAACAACAATGATCGAACAACAACGATCGAGCATCAACAGTCGAACAACGACTCTGAAGTTCATACTTCAACTCAAGACATTTAAAGAACTTGTAGATATGAAAGACGTTAATTTCGGATAAGGTTCACAAGAATCGAACCGAATTGGAAAATTCACAACGATAAAAAGATTGATCCCAAATAAGATCGCAACCCGTTCGAACGATGGCAACCGAGATACCAAACAAGTTCAAAAAGTATCAACAAACACGAGCGAGTAGATAGAATTGGGAAAGAGAAAATGCAGAAGTAAAAAATAATACGAGTATTACATTCGACCTCTCATAAAAGAAATGCCGTCCCCGCGACTCACAACAACGGAAGCAAGGTAACAACATAAAAAGAAACCGACAGAAACATCTTTCATGGGCCTCTCAGAGCCGATCCTGATATTTCTGCCGAAGCTCGGACCCCAGAAGACTTGGTAAATAATTCGCAAAATGGATTCTGTGTCCTTCGAGTCCACACTTGTAATCTTCTACTAGGGGGAAGGACAATTTGCACGTGCATGCCCCGACACATCACGGTTGAAACACCTCGGCTCGGCATACCGAATATACAAATGCTAGACACAATGGAACATAACATTGCAAACAACATACTGGAGATGCCAACTCAGCATAACATATCAACACATACAAAAATCACAACAACGGCATCGTTCGATGATTACAACGGCCCGAACGATAACTAGCATACAATTACTAAACATCACGAAACAACCACATATGTACACAATCATACAAACTCAAGTTCTAATAGCTCGCATGGGTGCGATAACTCGCAAATCACCACAAAGCGACAACATTCAATACCAACATCTCACCTCTCACAGAGGCCACACAACCAATGCGTGGCAAACAATTCAACGTTCACGCCACCAATTCGATCCTACTCGGGAGCTAACATTCTAACAATAATGCGAACATCATACATACATTCCCGGACCGCAAACAGGAATGATAGGTTTTAAAAACGAAAACCACATTTTTTAGAATAATTTTGGAAATACCAGTTAATCTTGAGTATCACCTTTCAAAAAGTAGTACAAACATCGTTATCGAGACCTTGAAAAAAACACCTTGCGTTTGATAAGAATGTGGACACTTTTCTTTTAGTGAAAAACTTTCAGAAATATTTGACTCTCGGGTCTAAGCAAATGCATTTCTAAATCTTTGAAAATATCTCAAAATATTTTGGTCCTCCAAGTGAAATAAATTTGAAACCTACAGTGGCACTAGTAGGCATCTTGAAAATACCGCGAGAAAATAATCCATTTGAAAAGTACGTCTCAAAATTTATTTTCTAAGATACTCAAGGTTTTCAGAAATTTAATAGGCCAGAATGCCCAAAACTCACAAGTATCAACATTTGCTTAACCACCTCGTAGTACACGCATCAAATCGTTCCAAATCAAGACATTACATGTCTTTTACTGGAAAACAAACAGTCGATAATATTACATGCCGTGGATTCCGCGCCAGAACCCACCAGGCTAAAAACCGTTTACAAAACCATTTCAAAATACACCAAAAGGCTGATGACGGTAGTATTTCCCAAAACTCACAAAATCATTTATCAAACCGTCATAAAACATTCAATGCCAAAATGCCAAAACTCGATTTAGAGAATCGGTTTTACGAAATAAAACTCAGTTTGCAAAATACTGAAAGTCATTTTGAAAGAACTCACGCAGCGGATAAAATACAGTTCGAAAATACATTAGCAGCGACAATGCTTCTCATATAAATAAAATATGAGAGTCGAATACCTACATATCACGAAATTAAAATCCACAAAAAGATTCCATCACTCAACAACTAATCATATAAGTAGCTCATGTCACACGAGGCACAACACAAAGAAGGGAGACTTACATCCACAGGTCGCATGAAGATGATGATCGCCCCACGATACTAATCACGACCAACCAACTCAGATGACGCGTTGCGACACGACTCAGTCAGGCAAAATCCGACGAGACAAAACTCAACAGACACCACTAAACCCGACAGCCTAGGTTTCCACAACCTAAGCTCCGATACCATTTATGTAACACCCCCAATACGCTCAGGGATATTACACGCCGTATATCCTTTCCTCAAGGATCTACCAGGCTGGTAAACCACATCAAACATCTCAACAATGCCTTTAAGGCTAAAATGACTCAGTAGACCGATTTGGTCTTTCAATAAATACATACACCTCAATACATGTCCACGCAGGGGTCGAATACAAAATGCTCTCGTACAACGGGTAATTATACTGCAGCGGAAATAAAATATGACTGAACCAATACAACAAAGTACGGGTCCTCATGTGATTAATATCGATCATCTTTCATCATCCTTCGCGCCGACCCTGTGTTATGCTCCCAAAACCTGAATGCAAAAACAGATATCCACCCCCCGAATACTCGGGGGTTAGCAAAACTCCACTGTTTTGCTAGTGCAAGTATAAAACAGAAATACCAGCCATACAATTCACATTCCACGAATAACAATAACCATGAATCCTCAAAAAAGCCAAATGTAACAAAAAGTACTTCCCGAGGCAAGAGTTTGGGAAAAACATTCCAAAACCGAAAGAGCACCAATCAGGGGAAATAATTTATAAAACAGTTTAAAATGCCATCGAGAGTTTTAATAGAAAACAATTTAGGATTACCGAATCATTCTCTTTCCAAAATCAACAGGGGTCACAGTCCAAAGGTTTTGTTTTCACAAATGAAACCAACAACAATACACAAGGTTAAAACCCACGTCACGATCCTCGACGGACATAAAATACACACGCACTCGTGAATTTTTACTCGTCAATCCAGGGCTATACCATTGGACTCCCTCCGTGGCCCCGTCGAACCCTCCCGAGGTGAGCAAACACATTCACAAAACATACACGCACAGGCATCACCTAGGACCGGGACGAAGCCACAAATCCCACCCGAGGCCTCTAAGGACCCTCCCGAGCTGGCTAGCGAAACAAACTCAAACCACCCATAAGTTATCTTGACATCGTATTCGCAAGTGCCGATTCTCGGAGCCCTCTCCAGACTTACCCGATTAGATAACCTTATGGTCAAATCATACATACTGGCTGTACTCGCAAGTACACGCCGCCGGAGGCCTCATAGGTCCCTACCCGGTCAAACATCAATCGAACATACCCACAAGTTATCGTGACATCGCACTCGCAAGTGACGATTCTCGGAGCCCTCTCCAGACCTACCCGAATTGATAACCTTGTGGTCAAATCATCAATGCATCAAGTTCACAACAACAAGGGTTTCACATTTGCCACAATCACAAACACATCAAATCTTGAGTTAATGCAACCAATAGTTAGCAAAACACCCGAATTTCTGGAGTTTCCAAGAATTTATGATGATTTTACAAAGTCGAACTCATACTTGTAAAAGTCGCTTAAGAACACGGAACTCAATAAAACGACACCGAAACAAACTCGGATGACAAAAAGTGTAGAATTAATCATTCTCTGAATGACGAAATGGTCACAATAGAATTGGTAATATGGACTTCCGCCAAAAAAATAAAATTACCGAAAATCGAAATTGCGGATATTACAATTTATACGGCGTTGAATTCACCGTGTTTACAGACCATAAAAGCCTCAAGTACTTATTTTCTCAAAAGGAACTTAATCTCCGACAGAGAAGATGGGTAGAGCTTTTAGAAGATTACCATTGTGAAATTCAACACCACCTAGGGAAAGCGAATGTCGTGGCCGATGCCCTCAGTAGAAAGGCTAGAGTGGCTCGACTCATGGTTCGAGAATGGCAAGCTCTTGAGAAGCTGAGCGAACTGAAACCCATTCATGAAAGTACTCGTTTAATTTGCGCCAATCTTACAGTTAGATCGAATCTATTGGACGATATTCGATTAGCTCAAGAGAGAGATCCAAAACTTCAAGAGTTTAAGGACAAGATCGCTAAGGGCGAAAAACCCGAGTTTACAATTTTTAAGGATGGAATTGTAAGGTTTAAGGGACGGTTATGCGTACCTCATGACGAGGAGCTCAAAAGACGAATTCTCGAGGAAGCTCATTGCTCGTGATATACGATACACCCAGGAGATAACAAGATGTACCGAGACTTGAAGAAACACTTTTGGTGGGTGAACATGAAGAACCAAGTGGCCGAATTCGTGGTGCAATGCCTCACATGTCAGAGAGTCAAAGCTGAGCATCAACAATCCCCAGGACTACTACAACCACTAGAAGTCCCTGAATGGAAATGGGAAATGGTAACCATGGATTTTATCACGGATTTTCCGACCACAAGGGGAGGTTATAACACCATTTGGGTGATCATCGACAGACTGACGAAATCATCACATTTCGTGCCGGTTAAAAGGACGACGGTTTGCAAAAGCTGGCTCGGAACTATATTAGAGAAATCGTTCGACTTCATGGAGTGCCCTTGGACATAGTATCGGACAGAGATCCTAGATTTGTATCTCGTTTTTGGAAAGTCTTTCATAAGGAATTAGGAACTTCCTTAAGTTTCAGCACAAGTGCGCATCCCCAGACCGACGGGCAATCTGAACGATCCATTCAGACCTTTGAAGACATGTTACGAGCTTGCGTACTGGACTTTCAAGGAAATTGGGATCACCACCAACCATTAGCAGAGTTTGCATACAACAACAGTTACCAAGCAACAATCGGAATGGCGCCTTATGAAGGTTTGTATGGGAGGAAGTATCGATCCCCGCTCCATTGGGAAATTGATGACCATTGGATGCCGAAGACTCAACAAACAGAACTTTCAGCGATGAGTACAGATTTGGTGAAGGAAGCCGTAGATAAAGTTTGACTAATCAAGGATAGGATCCGCAAAGCGCAAAGCAGACAAAAGAGTTACGCCAATCAACGTCGGAAGGATCTAGAATTTGAAGTAGGAGATCAAGTCTTCCTGAGGTTAACACCACAGAAAGGTTTGATAGTGTCAAGAAAAGGAGGAAAGTTGAGTCCCCAATATGTATGACCATTCAAAATCACGAAAAGGATTGGACGACTAGCGTACCGGTTGGAATTACAACCAAATCTGTCTGGAATGCACGACGTTTTCCATGTTTCGAGATTAAAGAAGTATCATCCAGACCCGACGCACATTCTTACTTCTGACATTCCGCCGATCAAGGATAACTTGTCTTATGAAGGGAAGCCAATCAAGATCCTCGACCGGCAAGTGCGCGAATTGAGGAAGAAGCGAATTCCTTTGGTTATAGTTGTCTGGTCGAATCACAACAGAGAGGAAGATGCGACGTGGGAGGCTGAGGAAGAAATGAAGAAATCTTACCCCGAGTTGTTCAAGTAGGAATTTGGGGACCAAATTCTTCTAAGGAGGGGAGGATGTAAAACCCCCTAAATTCGATGGCTTATCACATGTACAATGTACTAAATCATGATGTAATTTAATAATAGTTATTTTATGACATGATATAACCTACATCTATTTTATTTTATTTCATTCTTTAACTTTGTAATTTATTTAATAAACCAAATAATAAAATTAAAATTGTGTGTTGATTCACCTATTGGGTATTTGTCAACACCTAATTTCATGTAGACTCACTAATGGACTCAACCCAACTTAATAAAATCATAAGACTTGAAATTACAATTCAAAGCCCAACCCAACTAATTAAATCATTTACCATTATAATTATACTCTTAAATTAACAAAAAAAAAATAATATAACACACACACACACACACATATATTGGGGCGGCCAAATGGGGAGAAAAATAGGGGGAATCAACATTTTTTTAAAGCCCCATGTCTCCCCATGCAAGAGACATAGTTACTACCCCATTTCCCATGCCTTGACCATACTTAAAAATACACCCTTTTTAATACTTACACCCAACACACTTTCTCCCACACACACCAACAGAAAATCTATATTTGAGTGTCAAGAGAGAGGGGAGGGTTGGACCAAAAAATTAAGAAGGAGGAAGAAGAAGAAAGTTCAAGCAAAGAAATAGGTAACCTCACTTTCTACTTCCATTTCCAGAATTTCTAGTAATAATCCTTTTAATCTAACTTTAAACTTAAAACATGCAAACAAAATACTCACCTTGGGGTGCATGGTGATGGCCGAACCATATAATGTGAGAAGGGAGGTCATTTTCCAACTTCCGAGACCTATAACAGACTAAATCCGGCAAGATCGAGCTGGGTGAATAATCTTTCAAACCTTTAAAGTAGAATTTCTTCTTTTACTTATGATGCATGTGTTAAATCTGAAGTATTTCGAGATTTTATTGATATGATTTATATTAAAATCTTCATGTCAAAATTACATATTATGATATTGCTTATAGCTATGTATAATTCGTTTTTCTTAAATTTAATACTCTAATATTATGAAAAATGTGGAAGCATGTACTAATTTGAAATTCTTGTGTAAATGCATATTTTTAAAAGATGTATATTATGGTTATAGCAACATGCAACACGATTTATTGAATTTAAACGACAACCGATTTGGTAGTCGGATGTCGATTTTGTGATAACTTGAATGTTATATGTTTTCTTCTAAATGTTGTTGAAAACCCTACCAAAATCTGAAATCTTGTGTTATATGATTATGTTATGATATATGGATAATTTATTTGCGGCCAAAATAGGACTTTTGGGCATAATTTGTAATTTTTAAAGTTTGGGGACTAAACTAAAATTTACGAAAATAAAATATTCTGGACCTTGGACAGTACATATTATATCATGTATGGGCAGTCCATAAAGTTTCAAGTGATTTGGAGTTCGATATCTAAACTTAATAGTCCAAATCACAATTTTAAAACAATTTCGGGCTCAAAATGCAAGAATTCCAAACTTCTGGACCAAGTCTGAAATTTTTCTGCAATTTTCACAAATCTGGAATTCCAGTTTTATCACGATTCATCTCGTAAAATTCCGTTAAATTCCTATCTAAATTCATAGCTCTACAAGCCTCGGAAGGGTTTTCTTAAGTTTTGGGGCAATATCGTATTTTCTGGAACTTTTAGTCCCGAAATTGGAAATTTCCGAATTTTCCTTAAATCAGGAGTCGAGGAAGTATTTTTGGCTTCCTCATAAAATTTCATAACCATCCGATTCGTTTCATACTCCAAACGCTTAGGTTTGAACCTAAGGGTAAAAACGTCCTTTCAAACTATTTCGAAACTCTCGTTTCGTTTCGTCGAACCCATCAGACCGTTAATAAATTATTGAGAATATTTTCGAATTTATATACAAGTCCTATTCCGTATTACCGGGCCACAAATATAATTAACCATATTCCATACTTAATCAAAAGACGTTATTAACCTCACTGACCGAACGTTTACGTGATACTTGCGAAACGCGTCAAATTGATAACTGTGACTGTCCGGGAACTAAGTGCTATACAAACAAAGTGCCACGGATGGGTCCGCCTCTAACTCTATCGGAACAAAGTGCCACGTCGACGGACGGGGGCCACCTCTTGAGCCCATACGAAACAGAGAGCCGACCTACAATCCGGGGCCACCTCTTGAGCTGTAGGAGCCACCTCTAGAGTCCCAAATCGAGTCGGGACGGTTAGACCGAGTCTTGAATCGAGCAGCGCGGCTGCGGTTCATGAACGAGGCTACCGTTGTTTCCTATTCCCATAACCGAGGAACGGAGTGTTCTAAGGGACCTGGGTCGTAGACTTGGGGTATAATCGCGATTATGGTGTGATCCGGGTATTGACCCACAGCTAAGGACATACCTAGCCCAGATAAGAGATAAGAAAGCACACGCTAAGTGTGAGAGCGAAGGCTCAGCTATTGGGGCGACGGTCCAAATCTTGGGGCGACGGCCTATATTGCTAGGAGTAATAAGGAGAGTCTAGAATCCAAAGTCCACATTGGCAAGATTCGAAATGGGATTGACTGATCGACTGATTGAATGAATGCTTGACTTGACATCCATCCACGGGGACAGGATTATAATATTACATCTACATAATAATTAATTTTTTATAAAATTTCGACGTAATTGTAATTGTTCCCACTTTTTCATAATTGATAAAATCATGCATCACTTAAAAATTTTCAAAGGAAAGAGCCACCCTCGCACACGATCACCCACTCATTTAGACCTTTTGTCTCACCCCACCATTTTCCCTTTTAAACCAAAGAATGAGCAAACAGCAGAGGACGAAGAAGGCTTCGTGGAAGAGGCCGAATAGAAGATTGTCGTCAAGATTTAAGACTTCTGTCCTTAGAATTCCTGTTGTTATCCCAACTTGTAATAGTTAATTTTGTTTGCTACTTGGATCATTTAGTATTTGGAAAATTTTCGCTGCAAACTTATGAATAGTGTAATTTCGATTATCAGTTTTTGTCATAACGAATCTTAGTATATCGGGCTAAGATTGTTGTTTTGAAATATTATCCAATCGTTATTTTACTTCCGCTATTTATTGTTGCATTTTCATTGATTGATCGACCGATGTGTCGCGCCCTCGTCCTTCCCGATGTTGGGGCGTGATAGAGAAGATTTCCAGAAAGTTAGGAATAAAATATTCCTTGAGATTCTCATTCTGAAGACTTATGAATATACAAATCAAGATAAGCGGCACGACCAAAAGAAGTCTTCCCAACAGTCGAAATTGAAAAGGGAATCAAGCCGTGCAACAGAATGATAAGATAAACAAAGAAGTCCACTCTCCAATGGACCAATTTGTTACAGTGATGCAACGGCTATGAAGAGAAGCTCAAGATTCGTACTATAAATATCTAAAGATCAAAATGAGCAAAGTACAATGCGAACAATACTTACAAGCAATCTAAGCAAACAACGCAATCAAAGCTATCAAGAGAACTATAGCATCGTAAAGATCAAAGTTTCAAAGATCATATTCTGAGAAGCTCTTGAAGTTGGAGAAGACAACACTCTTGTCTTTAACGCTGAGTATGGGGTACTTCTATGAACGAGGTTTCAGAAGTTTCATGACTGATAAGGCATCCATGGGTTCTTGGTTGGAAGGTGATAGACAGCTCGAGAGTTGTTGAGGCATCCATGGGTTTTCGATCAAGAGGTGTTAGGCAGCCAAGGGAGTTGCAACGACATGGATTTCCACTGCTGTTGTAACAAGAAAGAACTCATGATAACCTTTATCACTGGTTGACAGTTATAATGAATTTATCTCCAACTGGTTTGGAGAGAAGTGGACTAGTTGATGATTACCCCACCTCTGAAACCACTATAAGTTCTTGTGTGATTTAATGCTTTAAACATCATACATAACTGCTGCATACATATTTACTGTTCCATAAGAAAGTTATCTGCAGTCCATACTTGTTATCTGCATTATTATCAGCCGTGTTTTCCGCATTGTCTGTCTGCAATCGACATAAGTCATCTGCACTTAATCACAGCTGAGAAACTCACCTGAGATTCAGGAAAGAGTTTAATAACTCTATTCACCCCTTCTTTAGACTTATTCATGAGGAATTGTGACCTACAAGAGTATCAGAATCGGCGTTAGCCTATGAGCTATCTATATCATCGACTGAGCATATATTCGAGTCGAAGAAATTGAAAACTGTTGGGAACTTCTCAAGAAGTCAGGGGAGGGACTTCGCTTCGCCATTCTAAGAAGGTTCCTCGATCGCATGAACATGGGGATAGTATTACCCCTGCAGTGAGTAATGTGAGCAGTACGAAGACGTGTTATAACTATACCGCGAAGAATTGTCGTTCACTGTTAGTCAGCTGTTTCGATTGCGGTCAATTGGGACACCGAGCCGTGTAGTGCGAGATGGTATATGAGAGGTTTGGGGATCGAGTTTGCGTCTCTGATCCGAAAGGACACGGAGATGCCTAGTGTGGTTTTTGAGAATTTCGGCGTGCGGATCGTTGTGTGTTTAATTTCTATTTTTCGAATGTGTGTGTTTACATGTAATAGGTACCTTTTGTTTTGTGACTGTTTGGATAATTGACTTGATTGTGCTATCTATTTGGTGATACTTGACACTTGTTGGTTTTATTATGTCTCTGCTTGTGGCATTGTGATGGTTGTCGTCGAGCGTGATTTCACGCCGTATGTTTCTTGCGTTGCTTGTAGCGTTTCGCCTATGGGCGTGAGTTATTTCGGTTCTTATGTATCTAGTTGAGATGTTCCTGGTGGGATATTTCGCCTTCCTGCTTATTTTAAGTTTCGGGATGAAACTTCTTTTAAGGAGGATAGTATGTAATATCCGCAATTTTGATTTTCGGTAAATTTTTTTTAGCAGGAGTCCTTTTTAGCGGTTCTCTTGTGACCATTTCGTCATTCTGATAATGATTAATTCTGCACTTTTTGTCATCCGAGTTCGTTTCAATGTTGTTTTGTTGAGTTCCGTGTTCTTAAGCGACTTTTCCGCGCTTGAGTTCGATTCTTGCGAATCTTGTTTGAAAATGTTGTTTCGTGTTCCTTCAAAGTCCGTTTAACTTTGTTAGACATGTTGTGAACTTCGGTTTGGTTATTCGATCACGTATCGTGATTTTTGGGCATTTTGGGCCATTTTGTAATTTCCCAAAGCTGTGGGTATCCGCCTTCGTATTTGTTGCTTCGACTCTTTTCATGGTCGCGTGTGAGTTGGATTGGAGCTTAAGCTCTTAGTATGATCATATTCCGGAGCTTTTCGTTCATATCTTGAACTTGGTATTTCGATCGGAGGAGTCCGTCGTTGTAACCCGTTTTGAGAGCTCTAATGCTGTATTTTCTGGGTGCATTAGCGCACGCTAAAGGATTCCTTAGAGCACGCTATCGGGCAGCGAATTCAGGAGGCAGTACCTGGAATTAGGTCCCATTAGTGCATGCTAAGCATGTCATTAACGCACGCTAATGAAGATCAGATTCAGAAGTCAGTAGCTGATACTGACCCCCGTTAGCGCATGCTAACAGTGTTATTAGCGCACGCTATTCTGCTCCAGTTATAAAAACTAGAGCAGCAGTCTTCATTTCAGGATTTTCTTTTTTTGTTCTCTTCGGGTGGCTTTTCGGCAAGGGTTTCCAGAGGCGATCCATTGAAGTATCTTGGGTTATCAAAGCATAGATCCCGATGCTTGTTATCATCATTTAATCATCTACCAATCATCATTCTTTTTGTGAATCAAGGTATTTTCTAAAATCCTAGATTTGTGATATTTGGGGGTTCGTCTTGATTTCGTGGTTCTAATCCGAAATTGTTGATTCCTTTGTTGTTATCTAGTCATGTTGATCATAACCCACGGTTTAGAATTTCGTTTCATGTTTTTGTCGGGTCGATTCGTGTTTTTGGCCATTTTGGGGGAAACCCTTGAACTTTTGTCGATTGTTGCTTGAATTCAGACGCTTTAGGTCGTGCTATGGAATTTATTTTCTTTTTTGTTGTCATTCGTAGTTTATTGTCGCGGATTGGTGTAATCGAGTTACTCGATTCATCTTATTTGAGTCAATCGGTTATTATGAGCAACACGTTTATCTCAATCGAGTTACACGTACTTCTTAGTTGAGTTAATCGTAGTATTGTATCCACTGTTACTCGTATTACTTCTCAACATGTTACTTTGTGGTGCATTCATTTTACTCGATGAACAGGTTAACGTGTTTATTGTATATTAATCTTACTCGATAATGTTGTTACTCGAAAGTACAACATATGACTCGATTGTATTCGTATTTATTATACAAAAAACCAGAATGGTAGTTGTATTTTTTATATTTACTACTTTATATTTATTTAATTTTGAAGTATTTTCATTATGTATTTATTATAAAAAATATATTCATACACAATAATTATTATAAAAAAAGAATCGGTATTTACTTATTTGGAATATTTAAATATAATAATCACTAAAAAAATATCACTATCATCCCTCCCGATAAGCAAACTAGTGGGATCATGTACTATAGTATCTACATCATCACCAAACCTCCAGATAGCTCATGCCATATGTCCTCTAAATGCGCGAATATCCCCCTCGGTCTTTCCATGAGAGAAAGACTGTTGAACGAGAGACTCTAAAGTTTGTATAGAAAACGCACCACAAGAGGTCGAGTCATCATGTACATAGCATAAATCTCTCATCACTATAGCAATTTGAAACCGAGCAACCGGGGAGATATCAGGGCGGCGCTCGTAAAATCCAGAACGCTGTAGAATCGTAGGAATTAAGCAACATATACCCGATGTGTACCGCGATCTTAATTTCCCCACGCATCGTTTTCCTGCGCCAGAGAACCATGCATATTGATGATGCCCTACTCGATCCTAATGCGGAGAACAACCCAATGTCCACTCGAGGACTCTGGAGACATATTCCATATGGTCACGACCTGAATTGTTCAAAAGATACATTGTCAGCACCATAGTAATGAATAACTAATACAAATAGATAATAAAACATACAATAAATTAGCACCTCACGTAACTCCCACCAAGGGCGATGATCGCCCCAAAATGATCTCACGCCATGAACGTGGCTGATCAAGAAATCCATATCCTCATCATCAATCCTCAATGTACCTCCTGTCATAATAGAATCATTCCATATACTCGTACACGCAGCCTAATATAAAATAATTTTGTCAGTAACGAAGCATTCAATTAATTTGGAAGATATTTATAAATCAATATTGTTTCATTACCAAGAAGCTCGTGTAAACCAAAACCGGCTGGGCAACCCAATCATCGAGCCATCGCACGCCAACAAATCCTGGATCAAACTGTAGGATCCCCATACATGCATCCAAATGCTGGATATCATTTAAATTTCAAAAAACTTAAACATTTTCAATAACTATAAATTTCAATAGTAGATTATATATATATATATATATATATATATATATAAATTGAAAGACTTACTTCTGCATCTATCAACCTGGATCCTTCCTGTAGTATCAAAAACCAGGAGGCATAAGCTCCGCATGCAACACCCATGTTGACACTACAATTTACTTTTTGTTTAGACATGTACAATATTAGTAAATAATATTGAATCTACAATTTAACTCACCTCTCGCCACTGGCCAACCACCTCCTATACGCCTCTTCATCCATGTCCTTCCTCTTCTGAACCACAGTGGTCGAGAAGGGGGATGCATTTTATATAACTTATGTTGTGGTCTAGGCGAATCAAGCGTATCTGTTGGAATAGGAATAGCAGAATACTCAAGCAGGATAGGGATCAGATCCACAGTGGAAGAGGATGGTCGAGTCCTAGGGGCAACCTCTGGTGGTGTCACTAACATCTCAGCAGGAATAATCGGGATGTAATTATCGGGACAGAGGCTCCATCAGCACGAGGATCGAGCCTCTGAGTGTGCTCTACTTGTATCGATGGGGATTCCCCCAGTCTGCTTGGTGGGAGCCGATGCTTCATCAACACGAGTCTCTATCAGTAACGCTGCTCCACCAGTGCCGGGAGTGCTGTTAGTTTGCTCGGGGGGAGTTGGCGCTCCGTCAAATCGAGGCTCTGTTGGAAAGGAGGCATGATGAGAGAATCGCGCATAAAATCATTTATACCTCCAAAGTCCCATGGTGTCATAGCAAGGTGAACACTCTGGCCCAATGTGTCATCAATATATCGACATGCTGAATCGATATACGCACACAGATAGGTGAATAGGGTATCAAAATCAGTAATGCGTGCAGTTTGCTGAGTACCCCGTGCCGGAGAAGATGCAGTCTAGTGAGTACCCCATGTCGGAGAAATCTGGTGTTGCGAATCAGTATGCACAGGCTCATGAGGTGCTCCTAATGGCTCACGTCCAGAAGTAGGATTTTTACGCTCAGAAATAACTGGACCGGATGTCCGCTGCCGGATAATACTCTCTCTTGCTGGATCACCGACAGAATCATAATCATCATGAGGCCTCTCCTTCCGCTTCCCTTTCCCCCTCCCCTTCTTGAATATGACCATCCTGTGCATATACTACACCAACTGGCTCGCATCATCATTAATGGACTGCATATATAGCTCATGCTCCTCCTCAGCTGTCGGAGCTAACATCTCAAAACAGTCTATCTAAATGCAATTCAAAGATACATTTTCAGAAATTATTATCTTAAAATCCTACAAGACTATTTAGGTATTGAAAATCTATAATTGATTACCTCCTGATCAAAGAATGTTATAAAAGCAACGTGACCCGACTTCTTCAACTTCCAGCGTGTACAACGAGGTCACTGGATGAAAGAAGCTCCGAGCAAGGTCCCATATATGGCACCTAGCGAAGGGCTATCCTCGCAAACCCATATCTGAAAATGATAATGGAATCCCAACATAAGAAACAACAACAACAATATTCATTGACCATCTCAGTATATAAATAAGTTAACGAATGCCAGGAAGTACTATAATAGCGTATATGTTACAATAGAAATGGTAACTATGATCTAAACCAGCGGGGAACACAGTAGGGATATCGCTCAAATACGTAACCAATATCTGGTATGAGTATAAGCCCTATAGAAAGCTCTCCCACCGAGTCTGATCATCAACCAACTTCCACAACCCCTGATCTGCAATGTGCTTCCCACCATCCACACCGAGTATCAAATAGCAGATGCAAATAACCTTAGCGACCTTCAGCGTATCACCTGGATATTCTCTAAAATATCCAGCAGAAAATTAATCATGGATACGGTCTAACATTTGCCCCCACCTGGATATTCTCTAAGTTGATATGATTTGAGATTCAGCAGATATCATGCGTTACAGTATGAGATGTCAGAGTGGGACAGGATTGATGATCTTGAGAAACTATGATTTTGGAAATCAGTATGTTGGTTAGATTTTGGAACGGAATTGTGCATTTGGGGAGAAATATTGTGCATGGTTGAGAAGAACATGTAGCATGTTAATATATTTTGAGATATATGAACTGCTTTTGATCATTTGAAAATGATACCTTTCAAAATGAATGTTTTACGGATGTTTTACGGAAAATGATTTTTGGGCCGAGACCCAATCGATTTTGAAATAGTTTTGTAACTCAGGACTTGGAGTCCGAAAAGAGTTTTCTACTTTTTAAACTTCTTGTAATACGGAACAAGATACGTGAGACCACTAAATGTTTCAAAAGAAAGCTTTCTGTTTTCTAAAACTCTCGAGATTTGTAAAACTCTTTATCAATCGTTTATCTATTTTGTTCCTACCTTTTGAGGTTTTGGTTTACTTGTTCAAATGGAACTTCTCGGAAGTCTTTCGTTGTGTTTGATTTGTTGATTTGTTTCAATGTTTTGTCTATCATATTTGAGGTGATCCGGGATGGATTAAGGATTGACGTTGCGAGTAGTATGTGGAGAGGAGTTTTTATCGAGTCTATATATTTGAGATTTTGGAACTCTATCGTGTGGTTTTAGATGGAATATCAGTGGATATTGGTGACGAGCCGAAGTGGTATACAGGAGTATGGATATGCACAAGCATTTGCATAAATTCCATTTTATTTAATCGTGTGTATTCGAAAAGAATTTTTATCGAGAACTTGGCACCAGTGAGCCGATTTAATTTTTAAAATTGATTTCGTGGTCTTACGAAAATTTATGTTTTGAGTTTTCAAACTCTTGAAAGAACTTTCGAAAATTGTCTTCGTGACAAGAATATATGATTTCAAACTGGTTTTGAAAATGTGATTGATGTACATACGCATTTAGTGCATCGGGCATATCATATCGATGGTACAAGGAAAAGAGATTCGAAGTTTAGTATGGTAGATTGGTTATGCAAGGATGATCGGTTGATTGATCAGATAAGAGAAATATACTGCGTGTTGTAGATTCATGTGCGAGGATGTAATTTTGGAACTTTGGACTTTGTAAAGCGGGATATATGTGCTATGTGAGTCCATTGGTGCGGTAGTAGCGCAATCTTACCATAGTGATCTTTGAATGATTTCTTTGTAAGTGTAAATTTGGGGATGGTGACCCCATGCTGGTTGTTTTGGATATTGAGTGGTCGTTCCCACTCCTTGTCTGAATTGGTATGTTCGTCGATTTGCGATTCGTTGTTCGTATGCCGAGGGAAATGTTCGCCAGTTGGGTATGTTTATTGAGATCTACTGTACGTGATTGATTTGTCGTTTTGAGAATGTTATTCTTTCGTATATCTGTTTCTGTGGTTCTGTGTTGATCGGGTTGGAGTTTACCGTGTGAAGGTATTCTCGATTTTCGTTGATCGTTCGTTGGTAATATTGGAGTTTATCACGTTGATATTCTCGATTGTCGGGATGCGTACGCAATAACTCTGTCATTCTGCATGAAGACACACCCCAACCCATGCTTAAATGCATCTGTGTATATAATGAATCCTTCCGTTCCCTGCGGTAGCACTAGCACTGGAGCACTAGTCAGCCTACTCTTGAGCTCATCAAAGCTCTCCTGACAGTCTGTAGTCTATACAAATTTGGTGCTCTTTCTCAGTAGGTTCGTTAATGGTCGAGCGATACAGGAAAAGGCCGCGACGAATCTTCGATAGTAACCCGCCAATCCTAGGAAACTCCTTACCTCCTTGACGTTCTTCGGCGGTTCCCAACTCATTATTGTCTCGATCTTTTGTGGATTGACCTTGACGCCTTCTGCCGAGACAACATGTCCGAGAAAAATTACCTTCGGCATCCAAAATTCGCACTTGGAAAGTTTCGCATAAAGTTGGTGTTGCCTCAGCACGCTCAGCACTTGCCTCAAATGTTCCTCATGTTCCTGTCGGCTTCGAGAATAGATCAGTATGCCGTAAATAAAAACCACCACACACTTATCGAGGAAATCAATTAAAACTCTGTTCATCAGTTCCATGAAAACGGCTGGGGCATTAGTCAACCCGAATGATACCACGATATACTCGTAATGCCCATACCTCGATCAAAATGCAGTCTTGGGTATATCTTCCTCCCGAATCCTCAATTGGTGAAATCCGTACCGTAGATCGATCTTTGAAAACACAACTACCCCTTGTAATTGATCCAAGAGGTCATCGATTCTTGGAAGTGGATAACGATTCTTGATAGTGACTTTATTTAGTTCCCTATAGTCAATGCATAAGCGTAGAGAGTTGTCTTTCTTCTTAACAAAAAGTACCGCATTCGGTTACTTTCCAGGGGATAGGTCTTATTCGTGATATTATCTCTCATAGGTGGCCCGCTCGTTCTCTATCTACTGTGGCTCTTCGTCGTATTTGGAGGATAGCTTGGTAGTTCCTCTTTTGTTTGTATCTTTCTAGGCTTTGTAGCTTTGGTAGCCATTTGTTCGTAGGCTTAGTTTTCCTTCTTTTGCTCTTTGTTACGTTGTTTGGTGCACCATTCTATATGGTTGTCGGGTATTGGCCAGCCTCTCTTGGCCACTCTTATTTTATTTATGCAATTGACTTTTCCCAAAAAAAAAAAAGTACCGGCGCGCCCCATGGCGAGGTTCTCGGGTGAATCAATCCTTTCTCCAGCAGATCTTCGAGCTGTATCTTTAATTCTTTCTGTAACAACTCCAAATCACATTGGGTTATTACAGTGCCGTGGACCCCACACCAGGTGATCCACCAGGCGAACACGACTAAAATACAATAAACTGACCAAAATAGGAAATCACAGACCCTACTATGATATCCGACATACTATTCCGATATGGAATTTCAACGACAAGGATGGGCCTACATGGCCAAAACCAAATACAACAACATCCACGAGCCTTGCTCGGATAGTACAAAATGACAATAACTGACAAAACTGGAGTACTCCAAACTGTCTGACCGACATGAACACCAAAACATCTCGGACTAGTATCGCTCGAATGCCTCGTCGCCATCGTCATGCCCCTATGTCTCAACTCTCTCCTCACAAGCACCTAAAACATGAAAACATGTTCCGCCCTCACGGGGTCAGTCATCCAGATAATGAATATCAAATACATGTACAACATGATATGCATCCAAAGGCAGAATGAACAGTACAACAATGGTAGTACGAGATGCTCACAAACCAAAGTAAGAATCGAGCATTTGTGAAGCACAATGCCCACGACATATGATCGGTACCTGCTTAACAGGTTAGAACACAAGTACCCAACGGCGAATCATCAACACAGAACACAACAATGAACTACCCGAAGGTAACCCACCAAAGCTGAAATAAACACGAATCGCAATGCCCGAAGACTCCAACGGAAATAGCAAAACATCACAATGGTCTGAAAGCCCTCAGCCGAAGCTGCCAAATATCACAATGGTCTGAAAACCACTCAGCCGAAGCTGCCAATCATCAAAATGGCCTGAAAGCCAAACAGCCCGAAGCTGTATATCATCATAATATGGATCTCAAAGAAACAAACCTGTCTGTCGAACATACCCCTCGACGTATGAACAACCAGTCGAAAATCGTCGGACATATCCAATACAACATGGACTATGAACGACCAAAACAATAAGTCTCAAGAGGGACATCACAGCTCGCCCGATCCGGAAATGTGTCCGTGCACATGTGCACCCCGTATATGGAATCCAGAATATACGTTGGACAATGTACCTAATTAGCCTCATGAACTACGTCTCGTGTGCACGGTCCAATGCGGAAACATCCACGCATGACCATCGTGTGCCTGGCTAAAAATCCTACACATAACCAATGGGCATGCAGATATGATTCCAAATATGTCATGATGCAACATGACAACGAAACTCAAAGGATAACACATCCAATACGGATCATACGACTCGCCAAGTGAACAATGACACACGAATAATGAAAGATCGACACGACCAACAATATTCAAACAACCATCCTAAGATAACAATCCCTAAGGACCGATTAACACGAACAACAATCACAACACAACAATCCGGGAATCATCAACCCTCAACGATCACAAAATTACCGAGTTCACAAGAACGATGGTGTGCTGCCCTGAATCGGCCAACACGACAATAATAACTCATGGATGGGAACAATCTTCGGCAATCCCAATTCAATACCTCGATTGCCTTATAATGGCCAATCGATAACGATACAACGGATGGGAAATGTTTTCGATAGTCCCAATTTAATACATCTTTTACCTTTAGAACGGTGAATTGATAACAACTCAATGAATGGGAAATGTCTTCGACAGTCCCAATTCAATACATCAATTGCTTTGAACGGCCAATTGATAACAACAATACAACGGATGTCTCGGCACCTTTAATCGGTTACCGATAACGAAGATGATAATCGAATACGTCAATGCCTTCAATCGGCCAATACAATATAAATAGGAAAACATCTATATCAATAATGACGATCACAATAATATCTCAATGGAACATATATCAACAATAACAATCGATACGTCGATACCGCGAATCGGCTATCAACAACAATATTATCAACAAGTATCGCAATGCCTTGAACCGGCTATTTATGAACAACAATAATATCTGCCATAATTTGCCGAAGGGTGTCGTATCAAACAATCCCCTGATATCAACAAAATCATAAAGAGACCAAGTCTCGAAATGATACACACATTCATACACATACATGATAACATTAATCTCATTGACTAGTACAAGTATAAAACTTGCCTCAAACCGAAGGCGAGAAAGTCCTCCCACGATCAACGTCCTACCACGAATCGATCAACGGCGTCCTCCGACAATCACAAGCACTCGAACAACCTTGAATGAAATACAATTCATTCGATAACACGATATCGACCGAAAACACCATAATAGATAACTCCGATTCCAACACGAACACATACTATACTCGTATTTACCCGTATACACATACATACACACACACACACACACACACATATATATATATATATATATACACACATATCTATTTGTGTACACGCATGAACATATATATATACACACACACATGACACACACACTGTACACAATATATATATATATATATATACACACACACATGACACACACACTGTACGAAAAACACACACACACACTGTACACAAAATATATTTATATAACACACACTGTACATAATATTTATATATATATAACACTGTACATAATATATATATATGTATACACACACATATCTATTTGTGTACACGCATGCACATATATATACACACACACACATGACACACACTGTACGAAAAACACACACACACTGTACACAAAATATATTTATATAACACACACTGTACATAATATTTATATATATATAACACACTGTACATAATATTTATATGTGCAGGTATATATATATACCTGCACATACACACACACAAACTGCTGGGAAAACAAGAACCCTGTATCGAAACAGCCGGGATATCCAATCCTTGTATCGAATGGTATTTGATAAAGAGGTTTTGAGATATATGCCAATCCGCATACAGTAAAGGAAACTGTATCGAAGCATTGAGGCATTATCCTGTATCGAAGACCTGCCTCGAATCAGCATATTGTGAAGCCCTTGATGACAAGAAGTCTTATAAAAGACCAAGTATGGAAACTGTCTCGAAACTCAAATACAGTTATCTTCCATACAGCTCACAACAGGACAAAGAAGGAATCTCCAGAAGTCAAGTCCCGTTGAATAAAGAAGTATTTAAATACTCAAGGATAAAGTATTTAAATACTGTCAGTCAATCTTCAAATCCCGCTAAATCCGGATCGTGTTATAATCCTGTTGGAACGGAATCTCACTCAAACGGATGCATCTCAACGGATATATATTTCAAAGACTATATATATCACATCAAGATGCTGAAGATCAGTTACCCAAGCTATCGAAATTACTATCAGAGCAAAACATATCTCCAAAGCTTACTGCAACTCAGATCAAAAGAGATATACAGTGCTCATCATTCTGAACAACACTTCATCAGCTGAAAGCTCTTAAAGTCAAAGTTGTTGTTCACCATCTGTTCTATACTTTGAACAAACAGCCCTGTGTGGACCGAACAATCCGTGCTTCTCCGGAACTGTGTGTGAAGGATTTGCATTGAAGAAGACGAAGCTTCAGAACTGTGTGTGAAGAAGCAAGTCAAAGCATTAGCTCAAAACCAATCCGTGTGAACGGTTGAAGCTAAGATCTTTATATCAATCTGTGTGAACGATATATTGATTGTGTGTGTTGTTATAATTACGTAGTTGTGTACGTAGTAATTATAATAAACTTTACTCTGTGTGGAGGACCGGTGGGACGTAGAGGTTTACCTCGAACCAATTTAATTACTGTGTAATTTACATTCAGCATTTACTATATAAATTACTGTGATAAATTAAGTATACTCTATACATTTAGTTCTTTGTATCACAAGAACCTCATATCAAGACTTAGCTACGCACTCAGATTTAAAATCCATACAGTTTGTTGTTTAAACTATTTTCCAAACTGTATCCAGTATACTTAGTGGCCAACAAGTGATATCGGAGAGGTTGATTCTAAAAAGAATCAGTCGTATTTTTAACCGAATCAGATCCAAAATCACTTATTTTCAAGACAGTCTCTTTCATTCCTGTATTATCACATGGATACTTCTATGATTAACAAAGTCCCTATGTTCTCTATTGACGAATTTGATGACTGGAGAATTTGAATAGAGGCTCATCTTGCAGCAATGCACGAAGAGATGATTTTTGTTATACAGGATGGTCCTATCAAGATCATGAAGGTGAACACGGCCACAAGGATTGAAGGCCAAGCCCATGCTGAGATGCTCGAGAAGGATCGCGAGCAATGGACCACAGATTAAAGAAAGCGAGCAAACCTTGACAACGTAGCTAAGAATGCGTTATTTGTCACTCTTGACAAAGGCACGTTTTCGAAGGTAAAGAGCTGCAAAACAGCCAAAGAAATCTGGGATAAACTCAAGTTGATTTGTGAGGGAACTGAGCTCTCAAAAGAAAACAAGATTTCAAAACTGACTCAGCAATTTGAATCTTTCGAAATGAAACCAACTGAGACACTTGAGGAACTTGACCTCAGATTCACTGGTATTGTTGGTGAACTTGAAGCGTTGGGCAAAATTTATACCCAAAAGGAGAAGAACTTAAAAATTTTCAGATCTCTCGGCCAGATGGGACATTAAGTCCACGGCTATGCGTGTATCTTGTAATCTTAATGAAATATCTACTTTTGATCTCTTCTCGACCTCAAAGCTTTTGAGTATGATATTGTGAGAAGAGAGAAAGGCTGAAGAATCTCCTTCAAAAGTCACGGCTCTAGCCCAGTATCGAGCCGTCGACACAAAGATGCCCGATTCGTCAAGCCTAGTCACAAGAATGCTTGACGGTGGCGACATCACGTCTCAAGATGAAATGGCGCTTCTCATGCATAAATTCAAAAAGTTCATCAAAGCGATGCGGAAAGACTCCTACGAGCCCAAACACATCCACAAGGTAAATGCAGAAACATCATCCAGTGATGCTAACACTGTGCTATAATTGCAGGAAACCAGGCATTATGCAAATAAATGTCCTCATCCCAAAGTCAAAGATTGGGAGGCGAGCAACAAGAGAGATGAAAGAAGACGTGATTGGAAAGACAAGCTCAAGGCCACGATTGGAGAATCGAAGCCTCCCCCACACCATCCAAATCAACAGAATGTCTTCAGGTGGTCACTGAAAGTGATTCATCTGACGATGAGTTCGATGATAAAGCATATATGTGCTTTATGGCGAAAGACATTCCAGAAGGTGAAGACAGCGACGATGAGGTAAGTTCAACCTCAGCTATTCCGTCAAATGCATCTCATACTTTTGAAAATATGATGAATGAATTTAAAAACATTCAAAAGGCCCATGAGACACTAAAAACTGAGAATATACAGCTTCAATTAACTAATTTAGAGCTGAAAGATGAAAATGACTTGCTGAAAATAAATTATAAAAATATGTCTCTTGTTTGTGAAACCAACAAGGTCGATTTTGAAAAAATCATGGAGAGCAATCATCAACTTGCTCATGAACTAAGTGAGGCTAAAACTCACAACGAGAGCAATACAAATGATTTGGTTCTACTTGAAGCCAAAATCACAACTCTCGAAAAGCGAGAAACTGAACTTGAGACCACTCTGAAATCGTTCGAAAAATCGTCCAAAAGAATGGAAGAAATTCTGAGCACTGGGCAAAATGCTCATGATAAAAGTGTCTTAGGATACAGCTCATGTTCAAACAAAGGGAAAACTAGTACAGTGTTCGTCAAGAGTGTGGAACACATTCCAGAATCGGAAGAATTCTCTAGTCCCGTGAAGGAACCTGCTCTACCGAGAAAACCGAAGGCTGCTATTCCGCCCCCGCAATCCTATTCCAGACAGCGGAATCATAAGCCGTTCCAACTTGTGAGGCGCACTCAACAGCATGCTCCCAGAGCATATCAACAGCGCCAACAGCCTTTCATAAGGAAGGCTGTATCCAACCACCAAAGGCCCGCACGGCAGTACTATCGATCTGAGACGTCGAGGTATTGAATCTGAGAGACCCATTATCCCTCGAGACAAGAGATCTGGGTTCAGTATCAACAACAGCATTGGGAATCCAACTGGAGACCCAGAAGGCAAGCTGTTAGGCCTAAGAAAATGGCTCCACCTCCAAGACGGCACTCGTACTGGATTAATAATAATAACCCTGAACACTGTACCGAGTATGTCCTACAGTAAACCAATTGCTGGCAGGAAAACTTGGGTACCAAGAAGAACTAACAATCATGGACCCAAAAATCAAAGGGGACCTAAATCTACTTAATCTTTTTGTTACAGGATATTCTAGAGGAGGATACCTGGTACTTTGATAGTGGATGCTCTCGGCACATGACCGGAGATAGGAGCAAGCTATCAGATTTTGTAGAAGGTCGTGGTCCAAAAGTTTGTTTCGGTGATAAATCTAAAGGAAGAACAAGAGGGAAAGGAAACCTACTTGTCGGGAAATTCAAAGTCACCGATGTTGCATATGTTGAAGGCTTCCAGTATAATCTACTTAGTATTATCCGATTACGTGATAAACGGTTCTCGGTGAAGTTCTATATAGATCATTTGTAGAATCAAGAACATCAAAACCAAGGAAGTTGTGCTTACGAGAGCGGTCGAGTAATATGTATATTCTTTGAATGGGAAACTATGAGCTCCTCAATTCCATGCTTTGTTGCCAAAGGCACTGCAGATCTTAGCTGGTTATGGCACAAGAGGATGTCTCACGTCAACTTCAAGACAATCAACAATCTCTCAAGACAGGGAATGGTTAGAGGTTTGCCAAATGTGTCATTCAAGAAGGACAGCGTCTGCGGACCATGTCAGAAAGGAAAACAAATCAAGTCAACCCTGAAGAGCAAATCCTACCTTTCAACCCAAAGAGTGTTGGAAATGCTACACATGGATCTCTACGGTCCTGTAGACCCAGTAAGTTTGGGAGGTAAGAAATACTGCATGATTGTTGTTGATGATTATTCCAGGTATGCTTGGATGATCTTTCTTAGCAAGAAGAAGGAAACAACATCAAAGCTGCCCGAGCTCCTGAGAAAGTTGCAAAATGAAAAGGCATCGAGTATCGTGTGCATTCGTTCCGACAGAGGTATAGAATTTACTAACCGCTTTATAGAGCAATACTGTTCGGAGAATGGAATACAGCACGAATACTCAGCTGCCCGTACACCTCAACAAAATGGTGTTGCCAAGCGAAAGAATAGGACGTTGAAAGAAGCAACAAGGACAATGATTGCCGCAAGCAAATTGCCACAGTGTTTATGGAGTGAAGCAACCAATACAGCATGCTACACTCAAAACCGCTGTATCGTCAACAAGCACCACAACAAAACAGCATATGAGGTATGGAACAACAAAACTCCGTTAGTTTCGTATTTCCACATTTTTGGATGCAGGTGTTATGTATTGAATAATGGGAAAGACCAACTTAGAACCTTTGATGAGAAATCAGATGAAGGAATATTCGTAGGATACTCCTCCGTCAAAAAGCTTTAGAATCTTTAATAAAAGGACGCGACGATCGAGAATCGATTCATGTAGTGTTTGACGAACCACACCTTGACCCTACAGGAGTAGATGATATCACTCAGAACATTCACCATCTATCTATCTTGGATCCTCCAACTCCCATAGAACCTATAGTTGATTTAGAAATCAACCCCGCAGCTGTAAGAATCGATGTGGATGAAGCCGATGCTGTACAAGCTGAAGCTGTATCCACAGAATCTTTCGATCTGATGCGGGATGAATTAGAACCCAGAAGATGGTTGATAGATCACAAGAGTGATCATTGGAAACATAAATCTTTGGTGTTTCTACTCGTAGGAGAATACAGAGTACACAAGGAAATGTACTTTGTGCACGAGAAGAATCTGATGCTGAGATATCACAGTTTCCTGAATGGAAATCTCAATCCGAGCTTAGAAGACTCAATATGTGCATTATTGCTGTATTCTTAGCCCAGTCCGAACCTATTTCGACCATAGACGCTCTTAATAATTCTCATTGGATAACATCTATGGAAGAAGAGCTTAACGGTTTCGAAAGAAACAATGTATGGTATCTTGTACCCAGACCAACACCTCAATCGGTTATAGGAACCAAATGGGTATTTCGAAACAAAAAGGATCGAAATGGACTTATCATAAGGAACAAATCCAGACTAGTCGCACAAGGCTATAGTCAGGAAGAAGGCATAGACTATGATGAAACCTTCGCCCCTGTAGCGAGACTAGAAGCCATCAGGATATTTCTTGCCTTTGCCGCCCATAAGAGTTTTATTGTATACCAAATGGACGTCAAAAGTGCCTTCCTGAATGGAGATCTTGCAGAAGAAGTTTATTTTGAACAACCACCAGGGTTTGTCAACACAGACGGTATCGATCTAGTTTACAGGCTAAGGAAAGCGCTGTATGGACTTAAACAAGCCCCTAGAGCCTGGTACAAAACCCTGTCCCAGTATCTAACCAACAACGGATTTGAGAAAGGTGCTGTGGACAAGACCCTGTTCAACATACAGGAAGGTGATGACCTTCTTATGGTGCAAATCTATGTGGATGATATTATTTTTGGTTCAACTAACCTTGCTCTATGTCAAAGGTTCTCTCATCTCATGGAAAATAAATTTGAAATGAGTATGATGGGGGAACTTAGTTATTTTCTAGGTTTGCAGGTAAAGCAGATGCCTACAGGTATTTTCATCAACCAAGAAAAATACGACAGGAGCTTCTCAACAAATTTGGAATGAACACTTCCAAATCCTCGCCAACCCCATGAGCACTTCCGCAAATTAGTCTTGATGAAGCCAGGAAGCCGTTTGACCAATCACTCTACAGAAGCTCATTGGTTCGCTCCTGTACCTAACGGCTATGAGCCGATATCCGATTCTTTGTTGGAGTGTGCAAGATATCAAGTTGCACCTAAGGAATCACACTTCAATACAGCTAAACGAATCCTGAAGTACATTAAAGGAACAGTCGATGCAGGACTTTGGTATCCTAAGGAAGGCGGATTCGATTTAGTTGGATACAGCGACTCGGATCTCGGAGGCTGCAAGCTAGATAGGAAGAGTACAAGTGGAACTTGTCACTTTCTTGGATCTAGACTCGTTTCTTGGTTCAGTAAGAAGCAATTGGCTAATTCTCTTTCCACTTTGAATCAGTATTATCTTTGTGGTAGTTACTGTATGCAGATCCTTTGGATGCAGCAATAGTTGTCAGACTATGGAATCGATGCCAGAGAGACTCCAATCATGTGTGATAGCACGAGTGCAATTGCAATCACGCACAATCTTGTCCTGCACTCGCGCACTAAGCATATCAACATGAAGCATCACTTCATAAGGAATCACGTCGAGAACAAGGATGTTCGCCTTGAAAAAGTTCATACAGACGTTCAGCTGGCCGACATCTTCACCAAGCCGCTCGACACAGCAAGATTCAACATGCTCAGACAAGAATTGGGAATGCTACAACCAGACTCCCTGTAAGTAAATTACTGTTTTTACTCAACAAATTGAGTGGGAACGCTGTAAGACCCAAGAATACAGTATCCAACGTTAATTATTTGTACACTCAGAATCGTCAATATAGCCTTTGTAGCGGCGAAGACATATGAATCCTACGGTGACGTGTGCGATAATTAAGGGGAATCTTTGTAGGACCCATGAATACATCATTAATCCTTAAGTTGTTGTATGGAATTTAAAACCTATATGTACCTTTTTAAGAGGCAGCATTGTATCGGCTAAACAAAGACATCTTATAGGATTTCGATTCGGTATATATATAATATCATATTATTTCTTTTTAAAATGATTTTTGTCCACGTGCCTGTTTTTATGTCAAACGTCATGTACATTAAATGCCTTACGACATCTGGACAATCAATCTCAAAAGCCACGATGGTTTAAATTGTTTATTGTTTTAAAACTGCCGTTTTAGGCATTTAGGTTGACACAAATGTCGAAATGGGACCGCTTATTTTTAAACATTTTAATGGATTAGCGTACGATTACACTCGATCCATCTTAACCGTTGATTTCAAAAACCGGTTCCCATCCCTTAAAATCGACCATTAATTCGTACTGCAAAACCCTATTTCGCCGCCCAACTATAAAAGAGTGAATACGCCATTAGAGACTCTTTACGCTTTACGCAAATTCAAGAGTTCTCAAGCAAAACAAATTTACATACTTTTCTGCATTTTACTGCATATTTCGATTATTTTCCTGCACTTTTTCTTAAGTAATCATCAAATGGCTGGACAAACCTCTTCTCCTGCTCTGAAGAAGACTGCTAACATCATTGATGTCCGGATCTTTTCAAGATCTGTTATCATTGAGCGCATTCTGTTTGAAACCAACGACGCAGAACCCATGGAGTACATCATAACTCGACTTCGTCAACAAGGCCTTTATCGCTTTGGAAGTCAGACTGCTGATAAGTACGATGCACATCTAGTTGAGGAATTTTACCTCAACGCCGCCGTACGCTTTCTGTCATTGGCCTAAGGAGGTCATGTTGCCGACATCACCGCTACAATCCAGGGAGTTGAGATATGTATTGATAACGATATGCTCCAGAACATCTACAGGCTACCCGCTGATGGCCTGACTATGGATCAACTTGAGACATTCGGGTCTCAAGAGCTGATCACTAAATTTTATGGACTATTCACAGGCTCCAAAGTTGTTGACATGGTTCAGACTACATGTCACAAGAAAATTTTTTGTCTCCCATATGTATATCTTCATGATTTTTGCTGCAGGATAATTGAGAATCGAACCGGTGCGTTCGAAATGTGTACCAACCTGAGGTTCAGGATGATGGTGGCTATTCGACTGTGAAAAGGTCAATTGGTGCCAAATAATCCTGAAACGCCTGCAAGAGGAGGTGTGCAAACCGGCCACCCAGAAGAGATCTTTTGGTTTGATGTTAAACCATATCCTGACGAAATGCGGACTGTCGCAATCCGCCGATGCTAAGAAGAATAACCCCAGGATATACCTAGGAGACGTCAAGCCTACTGCGTATAATCAAACCACGATGGTCTGCAACCATCCAGCGGAAGTATGCCAATTTCCGCAGATCCACGAGATGAATCCTTGAAGTTCCAGGAAGTGGAATCTTCAAAGAAGAGAAAGAGATCTCACAGCAAGAAACCCACTGCTGGTGAGAAGCCCAAGAAGAGACTTAGGAGGCTTTCGAAAGTCAAAACTGACAAGCCCTCCGAAGAAGTCTTCCCCGTGGCTCAACCCACTGACGAACAACCCCAGGGCCTAACCCCTGTGGAAGAGGTGTCCCCTATTGTATCGACAGTAGATCCTGAGCCTTTGGCGGCTAGGACGGATAATGAGACATCTGCCAACGAACAAGACTTTAGCGAGTCGGCTGCCCATTTGGAGCCAACAACTACTTCTCCTCTGCGGGATCCCACACCCGTACAGAATCCATCTTCCTTCAGGGCACCATCCCCTGTAAGGAGTCCCACTTCCATACATGATCCCATACCTGTACAGGAATCCCTCGCGACAGCGTCTCCAGATGTTGTACGTAGTCCCTCCCCCGACTCCATCATTCATAAGACCCTTCTTTTGGTTCAAATTGAACATGCTTACGAAAGATTTCTTACATGGAAAGGCTAGAGGCTAGCTCCGTAGGAAACATTGTACAACTGGAGCGATTGGAGCCAAGAAGAAAGATTCGTCTCAGAAGTGACGGACTCAATGGAGATTGAAGCCCTGATCCGATGGGAAAATGCCTTCTGCAAGGAGCTGATTGAAAGCCATCTGTTGCAGAAATCTGACGCTATAAGGAAAGGAAAGGATAAGTCAGAGGACTCTCCCGCAAATCCAAAAGACGATGACCATGACTCAGATGACGACGACGATGCTTTTCAAGCTGGTCTGAGGATGAGTCGTGAAGAGGCTGAAGCTAGAGACGCCTCTCCACCCAAAGGCGACGAAGGGCCATCAACCCAGAACAATCCCCCTTCGCCACAGCATGAGAACACTCCCGACGAAGAGGAATCAGTCCCTCTAGTCGAGGAAGTTGAAGCAATTTTGGAACAGGCACCTGAGCCTGCTGCCACCGAAGAAGTTGTACTTGAAAGACAACAGGAGGATTCAGTCCCTCCTGTATCCATGTCTACTGAAGAAAATTCGCAACAGGAAGTCACTCAACCCCTTGTCGCCAAACCAGAACCAGCTGCTCCCGCCCCGTGGAATTCGAGGACGGTATCGAACCTGAGGATGTCCAACTTACTTCACGCCCAACCGTGAACGTAAGGAGGTTGAACAGCTCTGAAGACTTTGCTCGGCAGATTCTCCATTTACGCTAGGAAAGAGCGCATGCGCGCACTTGGTCTTCAAACTGTATTCATCCAGGATGCAGTGAATGCTCTGTCTTCCGTTGAGAAAGCATTAAATTGGATGCATACTTCTGCTGTGGAGGAAATGACCACTCTACAACATGAAGTATCTCGTGTTGTCGAGGCATTCATTCTTCTGCCACAAGTTTTCAAGCAAGCTTTGAAAATCATGGAAGACAAGCAGGAGCAACTCCTGAAGGAAGAAGCAACAAAAACACGAATAGCTGAAGCCAAGACCGCATGTGCCATGATTGAAAACAGCTCTCAATTGCGCGCCCACGACAAATGCATCAAGGATATGTCGCAAACACTTTCCTCCCTTGTGGAAAGAATGTCTAACATCGAGACGAAACAGGATGCTGCACTACAAATCCTAGAACGTCTTGATGAAGCCAAAAAGGGGGAAGAGGCAAGAGAAGCTGCTAGGAGAATCAGGCTACAGCAAGAAAGGGAATTCGAGGCCGCTCAAGACAGCATCACTTCCGAGTTAAACAGGCTAGCCCCTTCATCCCAAAGTTTTAAGATTTCAGGCTCAGGCACAGATTTCATGATCCAAATGTCCCGTGGCAAACTCTTATCCAGAGACCTTCTGAAATTCGTCTGCCGACCAACCCCAACCCTACTGCCGATGAAGTGAAGCAATGGAGGAAAAATGAACTGATGAGATACTTCGCAAAACTCGTCAGGGAATCCGCCATCTTCAAGAGCTATAAGACTTTAGCGGAGGCCGCAGAGAAATTCACGAAGATCTTTAGAAGATGGAAAACTCCTCTCGACTTGATATGAAGAGCAAACACAAAGAGGAGATCGGATCACCCATCCAGAAGACTGGATTCTTGCCTTTGATCGATCCTATGAAGTAAGAGCTATATACTGTGATCGAGGCAACGATTCCCTACGTAACCGGTGGCGTGGTACCGAGAATGATCCAGGAGAAAGCCGTGGAGACATGCAGATCACTATAGGAGCCGAAATCCTTGTATATTATTTTTGTCTTTGTAATTTTTCCTTCAAACTTGACAAACCATGTACTCAATTTATTTTGAATATCAATAAAAGTGTTTGTTTGTCTTGAAAGATTACAACTCGTAATCTACTGTGTTGATGTATGATTACTTAAATTGTTTGATAAACAAACTCAAGTTAGGTAACTTGATTGAAAATAAAGGCATGCGAACTAGTCTGAACAGTTCATGATTTCAGTTGTAAGCTTAGAGTACATTGTAAGATTGTGCCTGCGCGCCAATCATAAGCTTAAGTTGTAAAAATCCTTAACTGTATCGAACTTGCCTGTGAGCAGTTCATCATTTAGACTAAGACAGATCTTTTGACGAAAGCCCAAGAAATCTGCCAGAAGACATCAAAAGAAGATCGCTTCATGAAGAAGGTTTTGGCATCATCAAGAAGACTTGAAAAGTTAAGAAAGTAAGTCTTGGCAAATTGTTAAAAAGGGGGAAATTGTTGGGAAAACAAGAACCTCAGATCAAGCAATAGGGATATCGATCCTGTATCGAATGGTATTTGATAAAGAGGTTTTGACATATATGCCAATCCGCATACAGTAAAGGAAACTGTATCGAAGCATTGAGGCATTATCCTGTATCGAAGACCTACCTCGAATCAGTATATTGTGAAGCCCTTCAGTACAGCAAGAAGTCTTATAAAAGACCAAGTATGGAAACTGTCTCGAAACTCAAATACAGTTATCTTCCATACAGCTCACAACAGGACAAAGAAGGAATCTCCAGAAGTCAAGTCCCGTTGAATAAAGAAGTATTTAAATACTCAAGGATAAAGTATTTAAATACTGTAAGTCAACAGATCTTCAAATCCCGCTAAATCCGGATCGTGTTATAATCCCGTTGGAACGGAATCTCACTCAAACGGATACATCTCAACGGATATATATTTCAAAGACTATATATATCACATCAAGATGCTGAAGATCAGTTACCCAAGCTATCGAAATTACTATCAGAGCAAAACATATCTCCAAAGCTTACTGCAACTCAGATCAAAAGAGATATACAGTGCTCATCATTCTGAACAACACTTCATCAGCTGAAAGCTCTTAAAGTCAAAGTTGTTGTTCACCATCTGTTCTATACTTTGAACAAACGATACAATGTGGTGAACAATCTGTGCTTCTCCGGATCGTGTGTGAAGGATTTGCATTGAAGAAGACGAAGCTTGAGCGTGTGTGAAGAAGCAAGTCAAAGCATTAGCTCAAAACCAACTGTGTGAACGGTTGAAGCTAAGATCTTTATATCAATCATGTGAAGGATATATTGATTGTGTGTGTTGTTATAATTACGTAGTTGTGCGTAGTAATTATAATAAACTTTACTCTGTGTGGAGGACCGGTGGACGTAGAGGGTTTACCTCGAACCACTTTAATTCTGTGTTATTTACATTCGGCTTTTCTTTGTTTTAATTACTGTGATTAATTAAGTATACTCTATACATTTAGTTGCTGTATCCACAGCAACCTACTGTATCCAAGACTTCCGCTACGCACTCAGATTTAAAATCCATACAGTTTGTTGTTTAAACTATTTCCCAAACTGTATCCAGTATACTTAGTGGCCAACACAGACTTTCCTACAGAAGAACACTGGAACTCGGTCGTCGAAATTCTGACCCGCCGGACCTCGTCCAACTCCAACCCGTTTCCGTCATGGCCGGTTTTCACCCAACTCCATCTCTACCTGCAACTCTTCACCGGAAGTTTTGCCGTGCCTCCGTTCCGCCGTCCGTTCAGGTCAGAAACCATCTCCGGTCATTGGAATATATGGAAACGCATCCATGGCCGGAGACCATAAAGAACACCTGGCGCCTGAGCTCCATCTTGCGAGAAAAAGGCCTGAACAACTCCACCGGATTTGCAACATCGTCCCACTCGAAAATTCTGACCAGGCCATCGCTGATCCAATCACGAGCCACCATGCCGCCGTCGAGCTTCAATTGTCGCCGGAGACGTCAGACCATCCCGTCGACTTTCACGGTAACTCTAGTCGTTAACCATTAGCTCGCCAGAACACATCCGATATGAAATCCAGTCCGTCACCGGAAACTATGAAAAAGTCGGCTGCCCATCCTTTAGCTCCACCTCGTCGGAAAATCAAGACTTGGACATCCCGATCCAAATTTAGTGGTCAACGGCCTGACCTTGTCCATCTCCTCCACCGACCGTCCATCTCTAAAATCGGGACGTCGGAACTCGTCGAGAATGACGAGAAGGAGAGAAAGAACAAGAGAGAGAGAGAACGAGAGAGATGGAGAGAAGGGACGAGAGAGAGAGAGAGAGAGAGAGAGAGATAAGAACGTGAGAGGGTGAGAGAAGGGATATGATAATATATATATATATATATATATATATATATATATATATATATATATATATATATATATATATATATATTATCCCCCAAAGATACCCTCGCCCCGAAAGTTGATCACGGGGAAGGTTCCCCTGTCTGAACCCCATTACATACGTAACTCTGAAGGCTTAATGTACGTAATGCTCAGCCCATAGCATACGTAATGATACACATGTAGCGTACGTTATGGTTAGTATACTTAGCCAAAACCCAAACGACGAAAACCAATCCGACGACAAATATAAATATTTTGATCCCAAAATATTCTAATATAATATACATTGTATCGGTCCAAACAACAACACTTGTACAATTCCAAATGAATACGTACAACTCAATAGTAACATGAAAGAAAGAAAGAAAAAGAAAAAAAAATTACCCCCGGATATTACATACTCCCCCCCTTAAAAAGAGTTTCGTCTCCGAAACTCAGGTTGCACAAGTCGGGGCACGGACTATCCATCAGGATAAGAAAACAACATCTCCAGGAATATTCCTCAATACGAGCAATTCCGCCTGAGTAACTGGGCCGACCCCACAGGTCCCCACGTCTCCTCTACCTGAACAAGGCGAAAGAATTAAGTGATAAAGACAATCAACCAAGTGCGAGATCAGCCGAATCATGACTCTCCCGCTAGAGGCCAGCCAGGAAGTCGTACCAACCACATGACTAGTAACACCGGCGTACACGTCCCGAGGGAGCCGCTCATTGTACATGCCTACAACCATCGGTGTATACTTCCCCGTTCTCGTTAGCATCGAACGCCCATGCAATTATTGACTCGCACCACAAAAGAAAATAACAACGCACAAATAGTCCTCGGGACAATATCAATAGCACGACCAAGTCCTCATGACTTGACGTCTCGAATCACAATGAACAATTACCCAGATCATCACAAAAATCTCGGGTACAGAACCAAAATGAAAGAAAATTACATCAAATGACTCAAGTATCAAGATTCTCAGATACAATCATTACAAGATAGATCAACCATAAATGGTTCGCAACCACAATACTAAAATACAGACCGAGTCAAACATCAATCCGAAAAACAAGGAAAATACAAATAAAGTCTACATCTTAAATGTACCCGAAATCAACCTCCTCCAGATCATCGGGCTCCTCGATCTCATCGACTCGAGGAAGACCCAAATCTAAACCCGCCGACCCTCCTCGGTTGTCCATACCTCTGGCTCCCAAAGCCCGATATGACCCCTTGGATGAAGTACAGACTGAAGCAACAAAATCTCTCGAGGCCCGTGAGCTCTCCCGAGATCTACTGGTACTAGAACTCCTGCAGTATTTCTGAAGGTGTCCCTGCCTCCCACACAGAAAATAAATAATAGCTCGCACTGTACATTGAGTACTAACATGCCCCGCTGAATCACAGTTAAAACAAACAACAGTCGAACTCGTCGCCTGAGAAGAAGATGCTTTCCCAGCATGAAGCCGACTAGAAAATGACCTCTTGGACATCGGAGCTCGATGTCCCTCTGAACGAATCGGAATCATAGTCCTCTCACCAGACGAAACTGAAGGATCCTTCCGAGTAAGCTCCTTGATCAAAAGCTCTGCTCCAAGAGCCTTCTCGATGAATTCGCCAAGTGAACTACAATTGTGATTGAACAACTGCATCCTCAACCGCGGGTTCAGCCTCTTGCTAAAATACTTGATCTTATCCGCTTCAGTATGGATAACAGACGAAGCAAACTGAAGAAGTCCTTGAAACTTCTCAGCAATAACAATAACACCCTCGTCCTCGACGGATTCAGGGTTCAAAGCCTCCAACAACTTGGCTTCACGAAGTGGATCCGGATAATACCCTCTCTAACATGAGAGTCTTAAACTCACTCCAAGCACAATCACGATCGGTGGGTTCTCGAGCACGACTCCGAAAATGATTCGTCAGCCATCAAAGTATTGGTACGAGGTCTCAGGTTTCGGCCCACTCTGCGGCCTCTACCTCCTCTGTCACATCCTCTTTCCAGACTGAAAGAATAACATTCAATCATGACCACAACTCAAGTACGCCTCAGCGGCCAGAATGCTAGGTCAAACGCCAAACACGACTATACATACTCAACAAACAAACGATCACATCGATCGCGCTAACCATAGCCGATACAGAGCCCACATGCTCCAAAGCAAATAATCATAAATCAATCGCACCCGATTGTCACATACAAGTGTCAACAAAACATGTTTAATCAATGACATAATGAATGTATGCACATAAAAGAGAATAGAGTCCTTACACAGGTCATACGAAGCTTCGAGGTCTTGCGATACAAGTCTTCACTGACGATGTCTCGATGAAAGAATGACTCATACAGTCGTCCAACTATCACGACTCAAAAAACCTGACTGTCCAGATTGTCATAACCTGTAAGCCCCGCTACTACCGCCTTGGTCGAGCCACATAACACACAAGTCAGGGTATCTCACAACCCAATGCTCTGATACCATCTTCTGTAACACTCCCAAATCACATTGGGTTATTACAGTGCCGTGGACCCCACACCAGGTGATCCACCAGGCGAACATGACTAAAATACAACAAACTGACCAAAATAGGAAATCACAGACCCTACTATGATGTCCGACATACTATTACGATATGGAATTTCAACGACAAGGATGGGCCTACATGGCCAAAATAAAATACAACAACATCCATGAGCCTTGCTCGGATAGTACAAAATGACAATAGCTGACAAAACTGGAGTACTCCAAACTGTCTGACCGACATGAACACCAAAACATATCGGACTAGTATCGCTCGAATGCCTCGTCGCCATCATCATGCCCCTGTGTCTCAACTCTGTCCTCGCAAGCACCTAAAACATGTAAACATGTTTCGCCCCCACGGGGTCAGTCATCCAGATAATGAATATCAAATACATGTACAACATGATATGCATCCAAAGGCAGAATGAACAGTACAACAATGGTAGTACGAGATGCTCACAAACCAAAGTAAGAATCGAGAATTCGTGAAACAGAATGCCCACGGCATATGATCGGTACCTGCTCAACAGGTTAGAACACAAGTGCCCAATGGCGAATCATCAACACAGAACACAACAATGAACTACCCGAAGGTAACCCACCAAAGCTGAAATAAATACGAATCACAATGCCCAAAGGCTCCAACGGAAATAGCAAAACATCACAATGGCCTGAAAGCCCTCAGCTGAAGCTGCCAAATATCACAATGGTCTGAAAACCACTCAGCCGAAGCTGCCAATCATCACAATGGCCTGAAAGCCGAACAGCTTGAAGCTGTATATCATCATAATACGGATCTCAAAGAAACAAACCTGACTGTCGAACATACCCCTCGGCGTATGAGCAACCAGTCGCAAATCGTCGGACATATCCAATAAAACATGGACTATGAACGACCAAAACAATAAGGCTCAAGAGGGACATCACAGTACGCCCGATCCGGAAATGTGTCCGTGCACATGTCCACCCCGTATACGGAATCCAGAATATACGTTGGACAATATACCTAATTAGCCTCACGAACTACGTCTCATGTGCACGGTCCAATGCGGAAACATCCATGCATGACCATCGTGTGCCTGGCTAAAAATCCTACACATAACCAATCGGCACGCAGATATGATTCCAGATATGTCACGATGCAACATGACAACGAAACTCAAAGGATAACACATCCAATACGGATCATACGACTTGCCAAGTGAATGATGACACACGAATAATGAAAGATCGACACGACCAATAATATTCAAAAAACCATCCTGGGATCACAATCCCTAAGGACCGACTAACACGAACAACAATCACAACATAACAATCCGGGAATCATCAACCCTCAATGATCACAAAATTACCGAGTTCACAAGAACGATGGTGTGCTGCCCTGAATCGGCCAACACGACAATAATAACTCACGGATGGGCACCATCTTCGGCGATCCCAATTCAATACCTCGATTGCCTTATAATGGCCAATTGATAATGATACAATGGATGGGAAATGTTTTCGATAGTCCCAATTCAATACATCGATTACCTTTAGAACGGTGAATGGATAACAACTCAACGGATGGGAAATGTCTTCGACAGTCCCAATTCAATACATCAATTGCCTTAGAACGGCCAATTGATAACAACAATACAACGGATGTCTCGGCACCTTTAATCGGTTACCGATAACGAAGATGATAATCGAATACGTCAATGCCTTCAATCGGCCAATACAATATCAATAGAAAAACATCGATATCAATAATGACGATCACAACAATATCTCAATGGAACATAAATCAACAATAACAATCGATACGTCGATACCGCGAATCGGCTATCAAGAACAATATTATCAACAAGTGTCGCAATGCCTTGAACCGGCTATTTACGAACAACAATAATATCTGGCATAATTTGCCGAAGGGTGTCGTATCAAACAATCCCCTGATATCAACAAAATCATACAGAGACCAAGTCTCGAAATGATACACACATTCATACACATACATGATAATATTAATCTCATTGGCTAGTACAAGTATAAAACTTGCCTCAAACCGAAGGTGAGAAAGTCCTCCCATGATCAACGTCCTACCACGAATCGATCAACAGCGTCCTCTGATAATCACAAGCACTCGAACAACCTTGAATGAAATACAATTCATTCGATAACACGATATCGACCGAAAACAACATAATAGATTACTCCAATTCCAACACGAACAATACTATACTCGTATTTACCTGTATACACGCATATATATAATATACATACAACACACACATATATCTATTTGTGTACACGCTTGCACACACACACACACACACACACACACACACATATATATATATATATATATATATGACACACACACTGTACACAAAAATAACACACACTGTACACAATATATATATATATATATATACCTGCACATACACACACAGACTTACCTATAGAAGAACACCGTTCGGCCGGGCAACACACGCCCGAATCCGGTCAGAAAAAACAACTCCTCTATCGCAACACTGGAACTCTGTCGCCGGCAATCTGACCCGCCGAACCTCGTCCAACTCCAACCCATTTCCGTCATGGCCGGTTTTCACCCAACTCCATCTCCGGTCGTTGGAATCTATGGAGCCGAGTCCATGGCCGGAGATCATGAAGAACACTCGGCGCCTGAGCTCCATCTTGCCAGAAAAAGGCCTGAACAACTCGATCGGATTTGCAACGTCGTCCCATCTGAAAATCTCCGACCAGGCCATCGCTGCTCCAGTCACGAGCCACCATGCCGCCGTCGAGCTTCATTTGTCGCCGGAGATGTCAGCCCATCCCATTGACTTTCGCGGTAACTCTGGTCGTCAACCATTAGCTCGCCGGAACACATCCGATATGAAATCCAATCCGTCGCCGGAAACTATGAAGAAGTCGGCTGCCCATCCTTTAGCTCCACCTCATCGGAAAATCAAGAATTGGACATCCCAATCCAAATCTAGTGGTCAACGGCCTGACCTTGTCTATCTCCTCCACCGACCGTCCATCTCTAAAATCGGGCCATCGGAACTCGTCGAGAATGCCGAGAAGGAGAGAAAGAACAAGAGAGAGAGAACGAGAGAGATGGAGAGAAGGGACGAGAGAGACAAAGATAAGAACGTGAGAGGGTGAGAGAAGGTTTATGATAATATATATATATATATATATATATATATATATATATATGATCCCCCAAAGATACCCTCGCCCCGAAAGTTGACAATGAGGAAGGTTCCCCTATCTGAACCCCATTACGTACGTAACTCTGAAGGCTTAACGTACGTAATTCTCAGCCCATAGCGTACGTAATGATACACATATAGCGTACATTATGGCTAGTATACTTAGCCAAAATTCCAAACTCGCCAAGCAACACCCAAACGACGAAAACCAATCCGACGACAAATATAAATATTTCGATCCCGAAATATTCTAATACAATATACATTGTATCGGTCCAAACAACAACACTTGTACAATTCCAAATGAATACGTACAACTCAACAGTAACATGAAAGAAAGAAAGAAAAAGAAAAAAAAATACCCCCGGATATTACACTTTCATCTTGGCTGGTGCCATCCTGTAAGGAGCTTTGGAAATAGGTCTCGTCCCTGGTTCAAGTTCAATGGAGAAGTCAAATTCTCGATGTGGTGGCAGCCCTAGAAATTCATCGAGAAAGACGTCTGGAAATTCATTCACCATCGGAATGTTTGAAATCGTAAGTTGTGAAGTATCCTCCTGAAGAACATAACACAAATAGTACTTCCTTCGAGAGTTGCAGGAAATTTCCGATGCAAGAAGGCTGAGAGACCTTTTCGTACTGAAGTGTTCTCGTCCTCTGATGACATGTGTGGTACCGTCATGAGCCGTGATGGAAATAGTCAAGTGGTAGGTATCCACGATCGTCCTGTGTAATGGCATCCAGTCCATACCTAATATGATATCTTCATTCTGAAGTGGGAACACCATAAGATTAGCAGTCCAACTATGATCGTTGATGCAGATCTGACAGTCTCGAACCTTTAGATCGCTGCCTATTCTACTACCCTCGGGTAGTTTAACAGTAAAGGATTCACAAGGCACACAAGCAAGATTTAAACGTTCAACACATTACATAGATATAAATGAATGTGTGGCTCCGGTATCAAATAGTACATGAACTGGATGAGAGTTAACAAGAAGAGTACCTGAGATAGCTGGCGCGGACTGACCATCCATAGCCCTCAGCTCAAATACACGGGACGACACTGACTCCGAAAAAGATGAAGTACCACCGCCCCCCACGGCCTCTTCCGGCACCATGTGGCGGTGGTTGAGTCTGGTGGGATGGAGCTCGGTAGTTGGAAACGGCAGGCGTCCTGGGGGATTGCACAGAGCCTTATTGACATGGTTGGGAAGCTGAGTTCTGAGTGGGATTGGCCTGCCAGTAGTAACGAGACATGTGTCCACTCTTTCGGCAAGTGAAATATTTGGTAGCTGACTTCTGGCACCGATCCTTAGTATGTCTGGACACACCACAATTGAAGCAGTCCTACGGTAATGCCGATCAGATGCGCCCTTCTGTTGGTACGAAACTGCTGACTTAAAAGAAGATGCAGGCCTTGAGATCATTTTGTTGCTACTCCCTGACTGAGCCGATGTCTTTTGCTTCTTCGAGTTATGTTCGGTGTCGGTATTAACAATGGTGCCGGCATATGCTGTGACCATGTCTTCGTACGCCCTTAGAGTCGTGCAGTGGAATCCGGCGGCATAGCGTTGTACATCCTCCGGCAACCTCTGTGCAATGTGGCATATTCGTTGATCTTCTGATGGAACCATCTGCGAGATGTAACTTAGCTCGGTTCGGTATGCCCGAATGATCTCTGGTACTGGCATATTCTGTGGTCCGACACTGAAAAAGTCTCGCACACGATTGGTTCGGGCTGATCTGGAACAGTACTCGCTCCGCAGTAGCCGGGCAAATTCGGTCCACCCGACCACTCGGTCCTCTGGCCTGTAAGTCCTCCACCAGCGGGCAGCAGTGTCACATAGTTGATTAACCCCGAGCGGCACCTTCTGGTTCTCTGGACATCCGATCACTTCGAATATGCCAACCATCGGTCTCTTCCTGCGTTTTCCTCCACATTGATGACTGGTATCCATTCCACCTGGTTGACCTAAGCAATTCCCATGGAGATAGCTTGGGCGAGGGCCTGAACGAAAGTCGGGTCCATGCCTCCCGGGTTGTTATTCTGGCGTTCCGCCTCCTGATCGTTTTGATTAATTGGTGGCGGCTGGTACCCACCAGGATGGGTCTCGGTGGTGTTCCTGTCCCCATCGTGGGCGGAACCCTGAGCATCGTTCACCACCCTCCTAGCTCCTCAGCGTGCCATTACTGATAGTATTAATCTAAAGCCAGTTCCACACACAGTTTACAATTAAATGTAGTATCCAGATAGAGAACACACATATCACTTACTTTGCATTCACACAAGGAGTTACGGTCGCTTGGGGTGTTGGACTGGAATAACTTTGAAAATTAGGAGAAATTTTATTTAAACCAGGAGCTGTTACTCCGATACCATTTTCTGTAACACCCCCAAAATCTCCCGAGGTATTACAGTGCCGTGGATTCCGTGTGGGACCCACAAGGCTAATTTAGGAAATAGGCATTTTAAAGAAATTACAATAAAACGATAAGTCCACGGTTACATATCATGAGCCGAAAGGTTTTAAGAAGAAACATAATTCAAAGTTAGATTATTACATAACGGAGGTTTTAAAAGATCAAATTTAATTTAAGCAGCTGCAAGAGTTTATCCCAACACCGTTCAAGTCTGACCAGACCCCTCAGGATTGTCCTGCGCATGATCAACAAATTTACCTAGCACGACAAATCATGCCAGGTAACCAGGGTTAGAGAATGCATGCCAATAACAATTACTAGCAACAATATACACAATTTTACCAAACACATTGCCACATAACTAACATAAAATATTTCACCACACGACCGACATTGTCTTTCTCTTTTTATCACATAAACCCCAAGGTCGCAACCAAGGGTCAAGAATGCATCCACACGGGAATACCCCGGAACGTAGGTGGCCGATTTGGGTCTTATCCCCTAACACATTTCCATACGGGTACCATACAGGTTGTATCCCCAACACATCGGCCCATTTATAACACATTCTTAAAGAAAGACAACCGTCGGCACTTATCACAATAGCACATTCATGAATACGAATATTTCAATAATATTAGCATTTATCGAGCAAGATTTCACTTGTCTTCGATCCAACGGTAGGTGCCTTATGATAACTGTGGTCTCCACGGCCGATCGAGCTTAACTTAGTCACGTAATATCCTATTAACACCTCGTACGAATCATCATGAATAGAACTAGTCTCCCTTCCTTTCCCTAACCGGGTTCCTAACATAGTCTTAATTTCCAACACTAGTATCTTGTTTCTATTCACAAGCAATATGTACCACTGTGTCGTTCGGTTCTACGGTTAACGTTAGCTATATTGATTTGTTCAACAAGATTACCTCAATCATCATTCGGTTAGCAACAAACGACTATAGCATAATCGAATCCCATAACTTCTAATTCAATTCTCTATTCCGAGTACTTCAATCGGTGGATTATCATTTTACACAATGATTTCGGCGTTTGATTCTCAATGACATTAATACTATCGAATTAATTCTCCTAGTTAATTTAACGTTGATAATCATATGGCAAGAGTAGGTTACGACTAATTTATCAAACGGTGATGGATTCCTACGAAATTCTCCTACAATTGATTCGTAGAGTTTATATAATCCAAATGTAAATTGAGATGGAAGTTACCACATGTGACTGTTACAACGAGTTGTAAGAAAATGAAATATACGAACAATGATAACCCCGATTACTACAAGTTCGTCCGTTTAGATTGTCTACGAGATTTAGAAATATCTACCCAAGTACCCATAATCTAACAAGTAATAATGAACAACATTGAAAAGATTACCCCTAGGATTGATAGGCTTACCTCAATAGATGAAGAACAATGAGGAAAGATGACAAATCAACAAGAGCCACGAGTAGAAACGAGGAATGGGTCGAATGACTTGGATAATCTTCACCGTAGCTTACGAAATCACCTCCTCTATGTTACCTCAAGTGTATGAGAGGCCAAGAATCAAGTATAAGGGTGTGGAAAAGCTTCAAGAGTGCTTCACTTCAAGTTTTAGGTCGGGAGAAATGAAGGTGGGAGTGTTATTTTATAACACTCGATCTCGTTAACGTAAGTTAACCTACCAGGATTTACGTACGTAATACGTGTTACGTACGCTATGTGCGACGTACGTAAAGGTCGTCCAGAGGTCACTGACTGAAATGTGCCCATCTTTTACGTATGTAGGTTCTTACGTACGTAAGGCTCCAGACTGTAGCGTACGCTAAGCTTGGTGGATAGCGTACGTTATGAGGAGTTGACTCATTTGTCTTCTAGCCCGCCGAAAGTAGCTCAATCCGCGTCAAAAGGAAGATTCTGGTTGGGAGACCAACTCAACCGTTACGTACGTAATCGAGATACATTAACGTATGTAATACATCAAATTTAGCTTACGTAATGCATATACTATAGCGTGCGCTAGGCATTCAATCCTTTAGCCACATATCACATTTTAACCATCCCGGGGTGACCATCCTTTCCACTCGTCAACAATTATTTAGGAACAAGACGTTGGCCACCGTCATATTCGCACCGACGATTGTCCAACGGCATCAAGGTGTGTCACCTCCATTTCATCCACATCGCACAATTGTATAGCATTTAATGAAATAAATAAATAAAGAAAAACAACATCACATTACAAGAAATCACACAGTACAAGGTAATTAAGCATGAAATACCGGTGGTATTACAATAAGCCTCGTATCTTCGGCAATATTATTATTTATATGATAGTTATTATTATTACTAGAAATCATGTCCCGACTCGTGCGGGTTGATGATGTCCCCTTGAGGAGCTCGATAATGATTATTATATTAAACCCTGCAGGTGGATTTAATTCCGATATAATAATAAGGTTCGAGTGGTACTACTCTTGGATAAGATATTAATTAATTAAAGCTGTCAGTAGCTTATAATTAATTAATGGACATTCGATATCTTAAACACGGAAAATAATATATTTAATAAGGAGCCCAATTTCGTAATTGGGATTTTGGTAGGAAGTGCAATATCAACTTTTTAGTGGAGTAAGTTGATATTAATAGATTCATTATATTAGGAAGAGTCCTAATATGGTAAGATGAAATCTATTTGGAGTCCTTCCAATAATCCTCCTTAAGATCCCTAGTATTAGTCCAAGAGCCTATAAATAGGACTTATGGGGAGGTGTTGGTCGATATTATTCATTGTCCCAAACTTGAGAGTCGATTTTCTTCTTGTGTTTTAATTGTAGATCTAGACTTGTGTCTTTGATTCTACAATTTAGATAACACATCAATTTGCAAAGAGTGTTCATAAAATACTAGAAAGCAAAGAAAAATCGAGTGATCCCAAGTGAAGAAGTTTCGGCCGATTCCCAATAGAAGTCCAAGCAACATCCGATAGCTCATTGCCCACACAACGTCCGGGTTAAGGCGAATCATACTCTAGAAGGTCCAAAGGTAGAAATACAAGGTGATCAAGACGAAAGCAACCAATTCGCTTCAAAGGTAATATCCTATGATCTTTAGATCTAGATTAGGATATTTTAATAACCAATATATTTTTATTTAATAAATAATAAATAATATTTAAATTGCTTATTAGTCTTAGTATTAATTAATTAGCATGCCTAAATAGATCTTTTGCTCGTGGATGCGTAAAACGCAATTATCAATTTTCCCAAATTTCGCTTCCGCTGCGTTTTTACTTCCAACAATTGGTGTCGGAGCCGGATTTTTAGGCTTTTTGCTATTTAATTAATTTTGGTGATTAATTGATAGCAATTTAAATATTCATATAATTTGATGTTCGAATATTTTGCTAGATGTGTTCTTGCAGGTGATATGATCTAATTATCATGGTTATGTGAATGGTTTATTTATTTATTTAATTTTATTATTTATGCAATTGTTGGTTTGGCCCGATTATGAGGCATGTAATGGTTTTTCCCGTGAGAAAATCTGCGGGTAGTTCTAGGTGTTTTATTTTTCGTGAAATCTTGCTGTAATTTCGATGTGTTTTATTTTGTATAAAGTTGTATCGAATTCGGAAAAGACGGGATCATGAAGAAATAGACCAGGCAGGATCTGGGAGCTGCCAAGCCGGCAATGACAGGGCCGGCAAAGCGACACGACACTGTCGAGCGATCTGCGGCATTGCCAGAGCCACGGCGGCTGGTCGGCAGTTATTTGGTTCGGGTCGGGTCGTCCAATTTTTGGTCCGGTCCATTTCGTCGCCGTTCGTTGCGTCCGCTGGAGAGTCGGGATTTAAAATTAATGCTTTTTATGTAATTAATTTTGCATAAAAGTGAAATTTTAATTTTGAAAATCCACGACCCGACCGGGGAGGAGCAACGAGATGCTTGATTCAGTGGGAGAGATCGAGTCGAAGATTTTCTCGGGCTCAACTCAAGGAAGAAGACCATGATAATTGGATAATTTAGTTATCCATGCTTTATTTTTGGTTTTTATTGTTTTGATGTATGGCATATATATGCGTGATATGTTTTCTACATGTTAGGACGAGAAAATTAAAAACCTTAAGGCTAAAATTACTAAGTGATTAAATTGATTTATTTTTTAAAATAAAATCAAATTGGCCTCCATAATTAATTTAAATTGTGAAGTAATTAGCATGCGGATTGACATTAGAGTCTTCCTCCATATCGGATGTGCTAATTATAGGTTCACTAGTTTAAAATTTCAAAATAATAACATAAGGTAAATATTATTTTTTATGGTAGGACCTCTCCATCTGTAGGACTATTATTTAAAAGATAATATTTTAAGGATGTTAAATTATGGTGTTCACTTAGGTGTATTAATTAATAAGCTCCCCATCGAATATATGTTAATTAATACATGGTCAAGAGGAACCAACTATTAATTTTACTTGTCATAACGTAAGTTGACTAGATAGTAAAATTAAAGACGTAAAACTCTACTTGAAAAATGTGTGTGCAAACGTCCACACGATTGTAACACCCCCAGAGCCATCCAAGAATATTATATCTCCGTGGGCCCCGAGATGGAACCCACAAGGCCCGAAATGCCAAAACTTAATAGTTTAAAAACATACATTAAGCTATCGCTTACACGTACTGACAAAATATTTAGAAAACGATTGCCAAAGTAACGTAAGTTACCAGATACCAAAAGGCCATTTAAAAATACTCACACAGCGGAATACAAGAACTGATCAGGAAACCCAATACACAAATACATGCTCTAGCCAGTATCCCCCGTGAAGCTCATCTCTCCACGACCGCTACAAGCTTAATAATCCAAGAACCTAAAAATAAAGCCCACGACGGGGTCAGCCATAATATCCAACAATGATAACCATCACATCATGTCAATAATTACATACCAATGAAAATATTAAGTAAGAATACGACCAATGAAATCTTACCACCATAACTTTACCAACTCGTGATAATAATTACCAAAGTTCACATCTCGTATCCTTTCAACAACACAATAAGCTCATACCAAAATATCTGTATTGTATCTCAACAATGCCCAAGGTTCTCAAAACATTGTCATAACTCGCAATACGGAAATATACAAACTCTAACCAATTCGATCCATCAGAATAACATCATCAAATCCCAACACGATAATCGATTGTCCATCAAATGACAAATACCAAAGGAAATACGGAACATACCTCAAGATATGAAATGCCACGACGAAACCACGCCAGTCTAATCCAAGATCAGATCAACACAACATACGGACACGGTCTTAACACAAGATCTACAAATGCATACTCATATGACAACATCAATATGCTCACATCAATAACAACGTATACTTATGGCAAACCCATAATATACATATGCACAATAACAACACATGTTAATCCGACGATCCAACATTCACTGCCTAGATCCCACGATGATCCCGTAAGACCAACCCGTGGTGAAAAACCTGTTCGATGATCCAGCGCACACTAGCATAGATCCCCCGATGATCCTGTCGGACCAACACGAGGTGGACATACGACAACAATGTACAAATGCATATAACAATGATACACCATGCAAGACAACAACAATACACAAATGTATCACAACATGATCGACATGAAATGACAAAAATGATTAGAGTACTTGCCCCGAGTCCTTCGAGAGCAATCTCGATGTCTAATCCATCACGAACCATTATCCTCAATACTCGGCGGTCCAAAATATCACGGATTGCATATAATTAATATCTTCGTCTTTTGTCACAATGTATCCTCGATACCCAAGTATACCAATAATAAAAATGTAAATCATATACTTTATGATTTAACTCCCAAAAATCGGAAAACCACATAAAATCCAAATCTCCAGAATTCACAATTATAATGATCGCTATACGAATTATAAACGAATGAAATTAAAACCATTCATTAAATATTATAAACTGTGCAAGTAATAACTTGCCTCGATACCGATGAAGCCGTTACTAATTCCTCGCCGCCGCCTACAAGATTCTCGGCCCCGATCAATGCAATTCACGAACATTATCGAACACGACCGAAAAGCAAGGTTCTAATCACCAATCAATAATCTCAACCTAATGAAGTAATCAATTAACACATATTCGATAATAATCAATTCCCGATATAACCAATCAATCAAACTCAATGGCTCAACAATTACTCAATCATATACAAAACCAATTAATCCAACTCAACAAATACGAACTCATATCTACAATACAAACCGCAACTCGATGATCATACTTAACAATCAATACAACCGATCACTAAACCCAACGGTTCCACAATATCCCGATTAAACATAATTCCAAACAACCCGAATCAATTAATCATGAACTCATAACCACGATACGTTTCCATAATCCAATAATTATATCAACGATCAATTCATCTCGATAACAAGGATTACATAACACACTATATTTTGAATTCATACGAATTAACAGAATTCTTCCTTGTTTATAATTATAAATTTCATAGTAGGACAATACTATCGGCATAATCGGCAACCCGAACTACCCAACTAGTCCAATACCTTTGAGAAACTTGTTATAAGATTAACTATCATCTTTCCAGATTCAAAATTGTTATCATGATTCGAATTTCGTCAAGAACATATGAATTCTACCACTACAATCAACATAGCATTGGTCTAAATCATCAATTCCATGATTATACTTAAAAACCATCATATATCTTATCAAATTTCCCTCTTTGATGTGATATATATACCAAGAACATCAAGAACATCAAGAACATCATGATTCCATAATCATGATTATAACAAATGACATAATCGAAGACATATATCATGTTATCTTTTCAATATAAAATTCACATAACCTCAAGAATCTTAACAACGATACCATAATCATCTTCATACGAATTATTCATCAACAATAACTTTAAAATCCGAATTCAATGTGTAGAGTTCATCAACATACCTCAAGAAAATGAATAACACAATCAAACTCTTCAAGAATCATTGATATCTTCATATCCAAGCCTCTAATCCATGCTTCCAATATCATAATCAAGTTGGAAGAGGTTTATTCTCACTAACACACTCATAGGGACGAAGTTTGGAGGAAGAAATGGTTTTTCTTTCGTGAAGAAATGAGAAGCCGATCTTCATTTTATAAACTGCATCGCCCATTACGTACGTTATCACTCAACATTAACGTATGTAATGCTCACTAGCGTACGCTACACGTCCAACATAGCGTACGTAACATAATTCCAGAACTCACTGACTTGTTTCGTTCACTTGCTTACGTACGTAATATCTCCTTCATAGCGTACGTAATACGTACGTTGACTTGCTATAGTAAATCTTCACTTAACGTACGTAATGCACTACCCATAGCATACGTTAACCAAGAGTTGACTCGCCCATGCACGTTCTGCGCCGAAAGCTGCCGACCATGGGACCCATCTATCGGCCATAGCCTGATCCTGTCTGATTCTCCTCGTTACGTACGTAATGCGTTGTGCATAGCGTACGTAACACTTAACATTTAGCGTACGTTATATTATAAAATTAACGTACGTTAAGGACTCTATACTTAGCCATTTTCAGCTATCCTTGTCCAACGTCTCAACATACTAGATACGAACATACGGCATACTGAATACGTATACTCAACACATTATATCCTAAAATGCAATTGTCGACCAAATACGACAATTATACCAATACTTGACATCTAGTCCTTAATTTATTTTATCCATATTGTACAGATTCCATGCTGTACAATATAACTTGGATAAAATAATATTAAACATCAGTAGTAGAAATTCCGGATATTACATACTACACCACTTCAAATAAGTTTCGTCCTCGAAACTTGCAATCCGTCATAAAGAAACAAACAAATCATTCAAACAAAATATTCCGAACCATCACGACAACAATCGATCATCATTATTACCGAATAACCAAAATAGCATACTTACAAATGCGCAAAGTCGACGATCTCCTGAGATACTAGCAAGTGATTTCACTGTAAAGCCTCAATATGCTTACAATCACATTCCATGAGTCTCAACAAAATATATCATCTCTGGATGAAATAATCTATCCGTGTCAAAACTTGTCTGCCTGATCGTACAATCAAGTCCCAATTCCGATAAAACCATAATACATGACACATCTGTAAAACAACTGCCCAACACAATAGTAATAAATCCCAAAATATCGACACCAAATCTGAACGCTCAGATAGTCACCAGCAATAATCAACTCATAAATTAACCGAGAATATCATCGACATGATAAACTCTAATACGACCAATCCAAAGGTCAATACGCAACCGAGAATACCATCAACATGATAAACTCCAATATGACCAACCAGAGGTCAAAACACAATCGAGAATATCATCATCATGATAAACTCCAATATGACCAACCAGAGGTCAAAACACAATCGAGAATATCATCATCATGATAAACTCCAATATGACCAACCAGAGGTCAAAACACAATCGAGAATATCATCATCATGATAAACTCTAATATGACCAACGAACGATCAACGATATTCGAGAATACCTTCACACGGTAAGCTCCAACACGGTCAACACAGAACCACAAAAACCGACATACGAACGAATAAAGTTCTTAAAACGACACACCAATCACATACAGTAGATCTCAATAAACATACCCGACTTGTGAACATACTCCTCGACGTACGAACAACCAATCACAAACCGAACAAACCAAATCATACATGGAGCGGGAACGACCACTCAATATCCAAAACAATTAGCATGGGGTCACCATCCACGAATCTACAAGAAATTATTCAAAAATCATTATGGTAAAATCGCGCTACTACCATACCAATGGAATCACATAGCACATATATCTCGGTTTCACAAAATCCAATGTTCCAAAATTACATCCTGTGCAAATCTACAACACGCAGCATATTTCTCTTATCCGATAAATCAACCGATCATCCCTAGATAACCAAACTACCATACTGAAGTTCGAATCTCTTTTCATCGTCCCATACTAATGTATTATCCAGTTCATGAGTCACACTCATAACTTCACCATGATATGCACTATGCACTAAATGCGTATGTATATCAGTCACATTTTCAAAACCAGTTTGAAATCATAGTCTTGTCAAGAAGACAAATTTTCGAAAGTTCTTTCAAAAATTTCAAAGCTCAAAACATAAATTTTGGTAAGACCACAAAATCAATTTTCGAAAAATTAAATCGACTCGTTGGTGCCGAGTATTCGATAACAGTTTCCTACGAATCCATACGATTAAATAAAATGTAATTATGCAAATGCTCGACTACATCCATACTCATGTATACCAATTCGGTTCGTCACCAATTCCACTGACATTACATCGGAAAACCATACGATAGAGTTCCAGAATTTCAATATATAAACTCCAACCAAAAACTCCTTTCCCACATATGACTCGCAGCGTCAATCATTAACCCATCCTGGATCACCTCAAATATGCTATGACAAAACATTAAAATAAATCAACACAGCGAAAGACTACCCGAGAAGTTTCATTTAAACAAGTAACCCAAAACCGCGAAAGGCAGTAGGAAATAGATAAATGACTGGTGAAGCGTTTTACAAATCTCGGGAGTTTTAGAAAACAATAAAGCCTTTTGAAACATTAGGGTCTCAGCCCGTAGCTCGTTCCGCATTACAAGAAGTTTATAAAGTAGAAAACCCTTCTGGACTTCAAGTCCTGAGTTATAAAACTATTTCAAAATCGATTGGGTCTTAGCCCAAAAATCATTTTTCGTAAAACATCCGTAAAACATTCATGTTGAAAAGTATCATTTTCAAATGCTCTAAAGAGTTCATATATCTCAAAATGAACTAACATGACTACATGCTCTTCTGAACAATCCACTGTTCTCCTCCCGAATACACAACTCCGTTTCCAAAATTTAACCGACATAATGATTTCTAAAATCATAACTTCTCAGGATCATCAATCCTGTCCCAACTCCGTCACCTTATACCGTAACATATAATATTCTGCTGAATCTCAAAGCATATCAACTTAGAATGGCAATAAATCTCAATGCAATTCAATAATCCAAATATCTACAGATCGTGAAGCCGACGATTCGCCGTGATACTGGCACATGTCTCGACTCTAGAAAATACTCGACACAGACATTTACAAAACACTCATTTTGCAAACCCAGTTCAACTCGAGAATACAACACAGCTCTATATGAAGAAACACGTTAACACCATTTGGAAAAGTTTACAACAACCCCAGTACCACACTGGTAATCACATAACACACAAGCCCAAGTGAACAACAATAATCTAGGGCTCTAGTATTAGTCAAATCGACAACTCGAATGACGCGACAAAAACACGACCCAACTCGACCAAACTGCCTAGGTTTTCATAACCTAAGCCCCGATAACATATTCTGTAACACCCCCAGAGCCATCCAGGAATATTACAGCGCTGTGGGCCCCGAGATGGAACCCACAAGGTCCGAAATGCCAAAACCCAATAGTTTAAAAACACACGTTAAGCTATCGCTTACACGTACCGACAAAATAGTTTAGAAAACGATTTCCAAAGTAACCTAAGTTACCACATACCAAAAGGCCATTTAAAAATACTCACGCAATGGAATACAAGAACTGATCAGGAAACCAAATACACAAATACATGCCCTAGCCAGTATCCCCTGGGAAGCTCATCTCTCCACGACCGCTACAAGCTTGATAATCCAAGAACCTAAAAGGAAAGCCCTCAACGGGGTCAGCCATAATATCCAACAATGATAACCATCACACCATGTCAATAATTATATATACCAATGAAAATACTAAGTAAGCATACAACCAATGAAATCTTACCACCATAACTTTACCAACTCGTGATAATAATTACCAAAGTTCACATCTCGTATCCTTTCAACAACACAATAAGCTCATACCAAAATATTTGTATTATATCTCAACAATACCCAAGGTTCTCAAAACATTGTGATAACTCGCAATACAGAAATATACCAACTCTGACCAATTCGATCCATGAGAATAATATCATCAAATCCCAACACGATAATCGATTGTCCATCAAAAGATAAATACCAAAGGAAATATGGAACATACCTCAAGATATGAAATGCCACGACGAAACCACGTCAGTCTAATCCATGATCAGATCAACACAGCATACGGACAAGGTCCTAACACAAGACCCACAAATGTATAATCATATGACAACTTCAATATGCTCACATCAATAACAACAATGTATACTTATGGCAAACCCATAATATACATATGCACAATAACACATGGTAATCCGATGATCCAGCGTTCACTGCCTAGATCCCATGATGATCCCGTCAGACCAACCCATGGTGGAAAAACCTGTCCGATGATCCAGCGCATGCTAGCATAGATCCCCCAATGATCCCGTCGGACCAACACGAGGAGGACATACGACAACAATGCACAAATGCATATAACAATGATACACAATGCAAGACAACAATAATACACGAATTTATCACAACATGATCGACACGAAATGACAAGAAATGATTAGAGTACTTGCCCCGAGTCCTTAGAGAGCAATCTCGATGTCTAAACCATCACGAACCATTATCTTCAATACTCGATGGTCCAAAATATCACGGATTGCAGATAATTCGTATCTTCGTCTTTATCACAATGTATCCTCGATACCCAAGCATACCAATAATAAAAATGTAAATCATATACATTATGATTTAACTCCCGAAAATCGGAAAACCACATAAAATCCAAATCTCCAGAATTCACAATTATAATCATCGCTATACGAACTATAAACGAACGAAACTGAAACCATTCATTAAATATTATAAACTGTGTAAGTAATAACTTACCTCGATACAGATGAAGCCGTTACCAATTCCTTGCCTCGCCTACAAGCTTTTAGGCCCCGATCAATGTAATTCACGAACATTCTCGAACACGACCGCAAAGCAAGGTTCTAATCACCGATCAATAATCTCAACCTAATGAAGTAATCAATTAACACACATTCGATAATAATCAATTCTCGATATAACCAATCAATCAAACTCAACGGCTCAAAAATTCCTCGATCATATACAAAACCAAATAATCCAACTCAACAAATACGAACTCATATCTATAATACAAACCGCAACTCGATGATCATACTAAACAATCAATACAACCGATCACTAAACCTAACGGTTCCACAATATCCCAAAACATAATTCCGAACAATCCGAATCAATCAATCATGAACTCATAACCACGATATGTTTCCGTAATCCAATAATCATATCAACGGTCAATTCATCTCGATAACAAGAATTACATACCATACTCTATTCCGAATTCATACGAATTAACATGATTCTTCCTTGTTTATAATTATAAATTTCATATTAGGACAATACTATCGGCATAATCGGCAACCCGAACTACCCAACTAGTTCAATACCTTTGAGAATCTTGTTATAAGATTAACTATCATCTTTCCAGATTCAAAATTGTTATCATGATTCGTATTTCGTCAAGAACATACGAATTCTACCATTACAATCAACATAGCATTGGTCTAAATCATCAATTCCATGAATATACTTAAAAACCATCATATATCTTATCAAAATTCCCTCTTTGATGTGATATATATACCAAGAACATCAAGAAGCTCAAGAACATCATGATTCCATAATCATGATTATAACAAATGACATAATCAAACACATATATCATTGTATCTTTCCAATATACAATTCACATAACCTCAAGAATCTTAACAACGATACCATAATCATCTTCATACGAATTATTCATCAACAATAACATCAAAATCCAAATTCAATGTGTAGAGTTCATCAACATACCTCACGAACATGAATAACATAATCAAACTCTTCAAGAATCATTGATATCTTCATATCCAAGCCTCTAATCCATGCTTCCAAGATCATAATCAAGTTGGAAGTGGTTTATTCTCACTAAGACACTCATAGGGACGAAGTTTGGAGGAAGAAATGGTTTTTCTTTCGTGAAGAAATGAGAAGCCAATCTTCATTTTATAAACTGCATCGCCCATTACGTACGTTATCACTCAACATTAACGTACGTAATGCTCACTAGCGTACGCTATGCGTCCAACATAGCGTATGTAACATCATTCCAGAACCTACTGACTTGTTTCGTTCACTTGCTTACGTACGTAATATCTCCTTAATAGCGTACGTAATACGTACGTTGACTTGCTGCAGTAAATCTTCACTTAACGTACGTAATGCACTACCCGTAGCGTATATTAACCAAGAGTTGACTTGCTCATGCACGTTCTGCGTCGAAAGCTGCCGACCACGGGACGCACCTGTCGGCCATAGCCTGATCCTGTCTGATTATCCTCGTTACGTACGTAATACGTTGTGCATAGCGTACGTAACACTTAACATTTAGCGTATGTTATCTTATAAACTTAACGTACGTTAAGGACTCTGTACTTAACCATTTTCAGCTATCCTTGTCCAACGTCTCAACATACTATATACGAACATACGACATACTGAATACGTATACTCAACACATTATATCCTTAAATGCAATTGTCGACCAAATACGACAATTATACCAATACTGACATCTCAGTCCTTAATTTATAATCGCGTCATTCGAGTTGTCGATTTGACTAATATTAGAGCCCTAGATTTTTGTTGTTCACTTGGGCTTGTGTATTATGTGATTTACCAGTGTGGTACTAGGGTTGTTGTAAACTTTTCCAGATGGTGTTAACGTGTTTCTACAGATAGAGCTGTGTTGTGTTCTCGAGTTGAACTGAGTTTACAAAATGAGTGTTTTGTAAATGTTTATGTCGAGTATTTTCTAGAGTCGAGACATGTGCCAGTATCACGGGGAATCGTCGGCTTCACGATCTGTAAGTATTTAGATTCTTGAATTGCATTGAGATTTATTGCCGTTCTAAGTTGATATGATTTGATATTCAGCATAATATTATGCGTTACAGTATGAGGTGACAGAGTTGGGATAGGATTGATGATCTTGAGAAGTTATGAATTTGGAAATCAATATGTCGGTTAACTTTTGGAACGAAGTTGTGTATTCGGGAGGAGGACTGTGGATTTTTGAGAAGAACATGTAGTCATGTTAGTTCATTTTGAGATATATGAACTGTTTTTGAGCATCTGGAAATGATACTTTTCAAAATGAATGTTTTACCGATGTTTTGTGGAAAATGATTTTTAGGCCGAGACCCAATCGATTTTGAAATAGTTTATGAGTTGTCAGCAAATGATATCGTGTGTTATCTGAGTTGTTTTGCATTGTTCGTTCTATGTTTCAAGTTTCGAGGATGAAACTTCTTTTAAGAGGGGTAGAATGTAATGCCCGAGATCTTCATTCGGGTTTCGTTGAATTTTCTTTGGCCGAACGGACTGTTGTTGTCCGCGTAGTTGGAATCGCATGCTGGTACTGTGGTACGTTGAGTTTCGTAGCATGTTCATTATTGTTTTGGATCATAGTCGATGCATTCGCATGATCGAGATGTCGTCGAGTATCGAGCTGGATGGTCGGGTGTGGGCTGGATCGAGTTACGGCCGTAAGGCCTGGCCGATTACGGCCGTAAGACATCCGAACACCTGGGCTTGGGACACTCGGTTATGGTCGTAAGCTCTATCAGGTTACGGCCGTAAGGCTTGTTACGGCTGCTAGGCGCTGGCCGGTTATGGCCGTAATGATTCGACATATTTCGTTCAGTAGTCTGGGATGCTCAGTTACGGCCGTAAGGCTATGCCGATTATGGCCGTAAGGTGTGATCGTTGCGTATGCAAAGTCTTCGGCCATTGCGTACGCTAACGTGCATTGACCGAGTTACGGCCGTAAGGCACTGCCGGTTACGGCCGTAACCCTGTTCGTGCACATTGTCCTTCTCCCCTAGTAACGTGTTACAAGTGCTGGATCGAGGGACACCGGGTTTAGTTTTGCGAGTTGGTCACCGAGCCTTCCGAGGCACGGACTTAAGTACTGATATCAGGACCGACTCCGAGGAGTCCCTGAGGGGCGTGATCTATCAGTTGTATGTTATGTTATTTCCTTACTTTGTTGTTTCGAATTTCGGAGATAAACTTCTTTTATTCGAAGTGGATCGGATTTTGAACTTCTGTATTTTCGATTCTGTCGACTCGTTTATGTTCGTTGACATTTTCTTAACTTGTCTTGTCCCTTGCTTTTGTTGATTGAACCAGTGCGGTATTATTTTGGAATAACCCATTTGTCGTTGTGACTTTTCAATTGCTATTCCATTTCCTATGGATCTTATATAAATGCACATCTTGTTGTTTGCACCGGATGATATATTATCTCGAATTGAGATGTGAACTTTAGGTTGTTGTTTGAGTTTTATTGTTCGTCGTAATTCGAACATGATTGTTCGATAAGTTCGGGAAATTAGTCTCATTTTCGATCTTCCAACCCTTGGGCTGTGGAATTTCGTATTTGTTCAGAGATTATCTCGCGTTTTGATTGATATACTGTTGGGTTGGTCAATCGTATTGATTTTCGTTCGTTGTGTTTTGTTATTGTTCTGGTGTAGCGATTTGGATGGTAGCAGCTGCGTGCTGCATGTGAGTCGCCGCGGGTTGTCAGCAACGGATATCGTGTGTTATCTGAGTTGTTTTGCATTGTTCGTTCTATGTTTGAAGTTTCAAGGAGGAAACTTATTTTAAGAGGGGTAGAATGTAATACCCGAGATCTTCATTCCGGTTTTGTTGAATTTTCTTCGGTCGAACGGACTGTTGTTGTCCGCATAGTTGGAATCTCATGCTGGTACTGTGGCACGTTGAGTTTCATAGCCTGTTCGTTATTGTTTTAGATCATAGTCGGTGCGTTTGCATGATCTAGACGTCGTCAAGTATCGAGCCGGATGTTCGGGTGTGGGTTGGATCGAGTTACGGCCATGAGCCATGGACGATTACGGCCGTAAGACTTCTGAACACCTGGGTCTGGGACACTCGGTTACGTCCGTAAGGTATATTAGTTACGGCCGTAAGACTTGTTACGGCCGCTAGGCGCTGGCCGGTTACGACCGTAATGATTCGGCATATTTCGTTCAGCGGTCTGGGTTGCTCTGTTATGGCCGTAAGGCTATGCCGATTACGGCCGTAAGGTGTGATCGTTGCGTACGCATTAATCGAGTTACGGCCGTAAGGCACTGCCGATTACGGCCATAACCCTATCGTTCATATATAGGCTTGGGCTTCGGCCAGACCTTATTTTCACCCTCTTTCCTCGTTTTTATGGCGGCTGCCGATGGGAGACTCGGGAACTTGAGTTCTTGGCCGGTTCTAATCAATTCGAAGGCATTTTGGAAGATTCTTGTTAATTATATCATCATCCAATTCGTGTTCTTCGTCGAATCAAGATATTTCCTTACTTAGAACCTTAAATGTATGATTTTTAGGGGTTTCTTCGTGATTCTTCGATTTAATCCGTGGTTTATGAATTGGTTATGGTATTCTTGTTGTCTTGGCCACGATCTTCGGATTTTGTAACTCGTTTATCGATTTTTACCAACCCGGAACTTGATTTCCGATTTCCTTGAAGAACCCTCGGATCCTTGTTATTTTTCGGGTTGATTCGGATGCCGTTTAGCGTTATTGATCCGTGGTGATATTATTTTCGTAGTTTCCGTGGAGTTGTCGGGTTTTTGGTCGATATTATAGTCTTCTCAAGAAGACAAATTTTCGAAAGTTCTTTCAAAAATTTCAAAGCTCGAAACATAAATTTTGGTAAGACCAGCTGGTGCCAAGTATTCGATAACAGTTTTCTTCGAATCCACACGATTAAATAAAATGTAATTATGCAAATGCTCGAATACATCCATACTCCTGTATACCAATTTGGTTCGTCACCAATTCAACTGACATTACATCGGAAAACCATACGATAGAGTTCCAGAATTTCAATATGTAAACTCCGACCAAAAACTCCTTTCCCACATATGGCTCGCAACGTCAATCATTAACCCATCCTGGATCACCTCAAATATGCTATGACAAAACATTAAAACAAATCAACACAGCGAAAGACTTCCCAAGAAGTTTCATTTGAACAAGTAACCTAAAATCGCGAAAGGCAGTAGAAAAATAGATAAATGATTGGTGAAGCGTTATACAAATATCCAGAGTTTTAGAAAACAGTAAAGCCTTTTGAAACATTAGGGTCTCAACCCGTAGCTCGTTCCGCATTACAAGAAGTTTATAAAGTAGAAAACACTTCTGGACCTCAAGTCCTGAGTTATAAAACTATTTCAAAATCGATTAGGTCTCGGCCCAAAAATCATTTTCCGTAAAACATCCGTAAAACATTTATTTTGAAAAGTATCATTTTCAAATGCTCCAAAGAGTTCATATATCTCAAAATGAACTAACATGACTGCATGATCTTCCCAACAATCCATAGTTCTCCGCCTGAATACACAACTCCATTTCCAAAATTTAACCGACATATTGATTTACAAAATCATAACTTCTCAGGATCATCAATCCTGTCCCAACTCTGTCACCTTATACCGTAACGCATAATATTCTGCTGAATCTCAAAGCATATCAACTTAGAACGGCAATAAATCTCAATGCAATTCAAGAATCCAAATACTTACAGATCGTGAAGCCGACGATTCCCCGTGATACTGGCACATGTCTAGACTCTAGAAAAAACTCGACACATACATTTAGAAAACAGTCATTTTGCAAACTCAGTTCAACTCGAGAGCACAACACAGCTCTATCTGAAGAAGCATGTTAACACCATTTGGAAAAGTTTACAACAACCCCAGTACCACACTGGTAAATCACATAACACACAAGCCCAAGTGAACAACGAAAATCTAGGGCTCTAGTATTAGTCAAATCGGCAACTCGAATGACGCGACAAAAACATGACCCAACTCGACCCAACTGCCGAGGTTTTCACAACCTAAGCTCTGATACCATATTCTGTAACACCCCTAGAGCCATCCAGGAATATTACAGCACCGTGGGCCCCGAGATGGAACCCACAAGGCCCGAAATGCCAAAACTCAACAGTTTAAAAACATACGTTAAGTTATCACTTACAGGTACCGACAAAATAGTTTAGAAAACGATTGCCAAAGTAACCTAAGTTACTAGATACCAAAAGGCCATTTAAAATTACTCACGCAGCAGAATACAAGAACTGATCAGGAAACCCAATACACAAATACCTGCCCTAGCCAGTATCCCCCGGGAAGTTCATCTCTCCATGACCTCTACAAGCTTGATAATCCAAGAACTTAAAAAGAATGCCCACGACGGGGTCAACTATAATATCCAACAATGATAACCATCAAATCACGTCAATAATTACATACCAATGAAAATACTAAGTAAGAATACGACCAATGAAATCTTACCACCATAACTTTACCAACTCGTGATAATAATTACCAAAGTTCACATCTCATATCCTTTCAACAACACAATAAGCTCATACCAAAATATCTGTATTGTATCTCAACAATACCCAAGGTTCTCAAAACATTGTCATAACTCGCAATACGGAAATATACCAACTCTGACGAATTCAATCCATCGGAATAACATCATCAAATCCCAACACGATAATCGGTTGTCCATCAAAAGACAAATACTAAAGGAAATACGGAACATACCTCAAGATATCAAATGCCACGACGAAACCATGTCAGTCTAATCCAAGATCAGATCAACACAACATACGGACACGGTCCTAACACAAGACTTACAAACTCATATGACCACGTCAATATGCTCATATCAATAACAACAATGTATACTTATGACAAACCTATAATATACATATGCACAATAACAATACATGGTAATCCGATGATCCAGCGTTCACTCCCTAGATCCCACGATGATCCCGTCAGACCAACCCGTGGTGGAAAAACCTGTCCGATGATCCAGCGCACGCTAGCATAGATCCCCCGATGATCCCGTCGGACCAACACGAGGTGGACATACGACAACAATGCACAAATGCATATAACAATGATACACAATGCAAGACAACAACAATACACGAATGTATCACAACATGATCGACACGAAATGACAAAAAATGAATAGAGTACTTGCCCTGAGTCCTTTAAGAGCAATCTCGATGTCTAAACCATCACGAACCATTATCCTCAATACTCGACGGTCCAAAATATCATGGATTGCAGATAATTCATATCTTCGTCTTTATCACAATCTTTCCTCCATACCCAAGTATACCAATAATAAAAATGTAAATCATATATATTATGATTTAACTCCCAAAAATCGGAAAACCACATAAAATCCAAATCTCCAGAGTTCACAATTATAATCATCGTTATACGAATTATAAACGAATGAAACTGAAACCATTCATTAAATATTATAAACTGTACAAGTAATAACTTTCCTTGATACCGATGAAGCCGTTACCAATTCCTTGCCGTCGCCTACAAGCTTCTCGGCCCCGATCAATGCAATTCACGAACATTCTCGAACACAACCGGAAAGAAAAGGTTCAAATCACCGATCAATAATCTCAACCTAATGAAGTAATCAATTAACACATATTCGATAGTAATCATTTCCCGATATAACCAATCAATCCAACTCAATGGCTCAACAATTCCTTGATCATATACAAGACCAAATAATCCAACTAAACAAATACGAACTCCTATCTACAATACAAACCGCAACTCGATGATCATACTTAACAATCAATACAACCGATCACTAAACCCATCGGTTCCATAATATCACGATTAAACATAATTCCGAACAACCCGAATCAATCAATCATGAACTCATAACCACGATATGTTTCCATAATCCAATAATCATATAAACAATCAATTCATCTCGATAACAAGGATTACATAACATACTCTATTCCGAATTCATACGAATGATCACGATTCTTCCTTGTTTATAATTATAAATTTCATAGTAGGACAATACTATCGGCATAATCGGCAACCCGAACTACCCAACTAGTTCAATACCTTTGAGAATCTTGTTATAAGATTATCATCTTTCCGGATTCAAAATTGTTATCATGATTCTTATTTCGTCAAGAACATAAGAAATCTACCACTACAATCAACATAGCATTGGTCTAAATGATCAATTCCATGATTATACTTAAAAACCATCATATATCTTCTCAAATTTCCCTCTTTGATGTGATATATATACCAAGAACATCATGATTCCATAATCATGATTATCACAAATGACATAATCGAAGACATATATCATTGAATCTTTCCAATATACAATTCACATAACCTTAAGAATCTTAACAACGATACCATAATCATCTTCATACGAATTATTCATCAACAATAACATCAACATCCGAATTCAAGGTGTAGAGTTCATCAACATACCTCAAGAACCATAATCAAACTCTTCAAGAATCATTGATATCTTCATATCCAAGCCTCTAATCCATGCTTCCAAGATCATAATCAAGTTGGAAGAGGTTTATTCTCACCAACACACTCATAGGGACGAAGTTTGGAGGAAGAAATGGTTTTTCTTTCGTGAAGAAATGAGAAGCCGATCTTCGTTTTATAAACTGCATCGCCCATTACGTACGGTATCACTCAACATTAACATACGTAATGCTCACTAGCGTACGCTACGCATCCAACATAGCATACGTAACATCATCCAGAACTCACTGACTTGTTTCGTTCACTTGCTTACGTACATAATATCTCCTTCATAGCGTACGTAATACGTACGTTTGTTGGAGCAATATCGGAATATGTGCCGTGTTGCGGAAGCGTAAATATAAGGTGCGGAAATTAAAGGACACAAGGATTTATAGAGGTTCAGCTATAATCGAGCCTATGTCCTCTCTCGGTATCTTTTTCTATAGGTTGAAGATATAAACCTCTTCACCTCTCTTCTATCGGTCGAGAGATAACCATTACAATCATGTCTTCTATTGGTCCGTGATAAACCACTCGTACTTGTATTTGTGTCAGTCTAAGTTCAACTGTTTTCCTTTTCTATCGGACAAGGAATCAACCGCTCTAGTTTATATCGGTACTAGATAAACCTCACTTAGATATCGATTGCGATTCTAATAATTCCGGATCCTTGAGAAAAAGAGAAGAAAAAAGGATAACGGCCGTAATGAAGAGTCAGGGAGCTAACGGCTAGTTGAGGCTTTGGAGCCTATAAATACCATTCCTATGGTGTTGTTTCACAACAACAACTTCAAGCAAACAACTCATTGATCAGATATTGATATATTATTGTTGTTGTAATATTGAGCTTATATTGTTAGTTTGAGTGTTTATACATTCAACATATACACGAGAGGTAAAAGAAAAGATATGATTGGATTCGGTGTTATTAGGATGAAGGATCTGGCATTATTAGAATCGCAATCGATATCTAAGTGAGGTTTATCTAGTACCGATAGAAAGCTAGAGCGGTTGATTCCTTGTCCGATAAAAAAGGAAAACGGTTTAACTTGGACCGACATAAAGACAAGTACGTGTGGTTTATCACAGACCAATAGAAGACATGATTGTAACGGTTATCCCTCGACTGATAGAAGAGAGGTGCAGAAGTTTATATCTTCAACCTATAGAAAAAGATACCGAGAGAGGACGTAGGCTCGATTATAGCCGAACCTCTACAAATCCTTGTGTACGTTAATTTCCGAACCTTATATTTATGCTTCCACAACACGGCGCATATTCTGATCTTGCTCCAACAATCGGTATCGGAGTGGTACTCCAATACCCGGCTTAACATCCGAGGAGTCGATCCAAAACGGCATTCCAATTTGCTCTGGTCGAAGGTCTTGCTCTTAACCAATCACCATTTTTTGATGGCGCAAATTTCATGACATGGAAGAAAAAGATGTCAATATTCATCCGAGCGTATGACATCGAGATTTGGAAGATCATTTGTCTTGGCCCTAAAGTTCCAATCAAACGTTACGGATCTCTTAAGAGTTTCGAATAATATAATGACGAGGACTGGAAGAACGACCATCTAAATTGTAAGGCTACTCAAGTTCTATATTGTGCTTTAAATCCAGAAGAGGTCAATCGTATCTCATCGAGTGAAAGTGCCAAAGAGATATGGAAAATTCTTGAAATCACACACGAAGGGACAACTCAAGTCAAGGAGACGAAGATCAATATGCTTCTCCATGACTACGAGTTATTCATGATGAAATGTGACGAGTCCATCACCAACATGCTCGACCGATTTTCGGTCATCACCAATGGACTAGCTTCGTTCGGTAAACCATTATCTAGCAGTGAAAAAGTCAATAAAATTTTACGATCACTACCTAGCGAATGGGACGGCACCGTGACTGTGATCATGGAATCTAAAGATCTCAATACGCTTGATTTTAGCGCACTCGTTGGTTCGCTAATTAATTATGAGATAGTGTTAAAATCACAAAGTGTCAAGCCAAAGCCGAAGGAACGATCAATAGTCATGAAGGCTAAGATGTCAAAGAGAGAAGAAATTCCGGTGGATGATAGCGATGAAGAATCGGCATATTATGCCAAGAATATTAATAAGTTTCAAACATTATTAAACCGGAGAAAGAAAGACATCTCGGGGGAATCTAAGAAATTCGACAACAGTTGTCGATTATGTGGTAAACCAGGCCACTTTGCTAAGAATTGCCGAGCTAAACCAAAGAAGGAGGTTCTCGTTGCAACATGGAGCGATGAAGACGAAGATGATGATTTTATCAATCAAAATAATATCGCTCTCATGGCACGAAGTTCATTCGACGATAGCGACGTCAAAAGCCAAGTAAGTAATTCTTACGACGAACTTTTTGAAGCATTTGAATTATTGCATACGGATTATCAAAATGGTTTATCCGAAATTAAATCCCTTCAATTTAAAAATATATCATTGGAAATTGAATATTCCAAAATTCTTGAAAAGGGAAAATTTGTCGAGATCGATCATTCGAAGTGCGTTGAGAATGAAAATATTTTAAAGGATGATCTTGTTAAAATTCAAACCGAGCTAAAAAATTTAACAAAGAAATTTTCTATTTTTTTTTTTATGATTTTTTTTTTTTTGAATAAAATATGTTTTGTCATTACAATAGAATATGTAATAACACATTATAATAAGATGGCAGGCAAACGGGAAACAAGTTGCGCCACAACCCCCTTTTGAATGGCAAAACCAATCCTACTAAAAATGAAGTTATGTTTCTTGAGGACCGAAAAATTACTTTGCACCACCCGTTGAACTCTGGACAAAAACTTCGCCGTCAGAGCTAAGAAACCAAATGTATGAAAGGCAAAAGGGATGAACACGTGTTGATTCTCCAAGCAAGCTTTCGTGTTTAGCCACTTTGCTCGATTCACTTTCAACGCAGCTTGTCCCGCAATAAACCCATTGTCCCCGAGCCCAACAAGAGGGGACACTCCAGCAAGATCTACACAAGCATGTTTCGCCCCACCACCCAAACACAAGTATATCACCCGGCCGTAAAGTAGACCTCCCTTCAAGCGGATCTCACAAAAGTTCACGGGGCCTCTTTTTTAGAAGAAATACCTGCTCTCTTTAGAACATCATATAAAACATCCCTGACCAAATCATGCCTATATTTGAAACCAGGTAACTCCTTGCAATGGACCGCATGCTCGCCAAAAGAATCCAAGCAAACCTTGCGGCAGACTGGGCAAGGCTCATCAGCTGGAAACAGAGGGATCATAAGCCGGTACTTAAGGATAGTCCGGTACTCCAGGGCCGACATATGTTGGCCTAGACCTTCAATGGGGGTAACCGTCAAAAAATTCTGAGCATGAGGAGCACGGATACATTCAAACACCGCTTTTTGGCGAGGGGATAAATCAAACTTCCCTCCCAAACTCTTGACGATTTCACTAAATAGGGCACACGCCAGAACATTCTGGGCTTTAGGGGGGGCGGTGTCCTTATTAGAGAAGCCGCTAAGATCGAAATTAGGAAGGGACATGCGCAAGCGATCCATCGCATACCCATAATCAGAGTCAACTCCATCAATAACACATCCCTGAAGAATGTGGTCCTGCAAATTTCTATCGGAAACTAGAAATTTGAAAATATGCTCTTAGTGCAAAAGTTTACTCTAAATAAACAGAGGTTGGGATTCACACTTCGTTATAAAAACGAGTCCTTAAATTTAAAAATACCCCATTGCTAAAAATGTTTGAAAATCGGGCATAATATTTCAAACTGTAAGAGCCCAAGACGAACGATTAAAATTAAAAAGATTTGGGTTCCTAAAGGAACAATTGTTTCAAATATCGTATACGTTTCCAAACAAAAACCAACTATCGGTTGAATCCCCAAAAATTATTTTTTTTTCAAAATATTTTACTTAGGGGGAGTAATAATTTTTTTTGGGAGATAATATTTTCAGGGGGAGTTTATACCCTATTCTTCAATTTTTCTATTTATCATTGGAATCACAAATTTTTATTAATTTGGTATTTATTACTCATTTTATTTATTACACTTTTTGATGAAAACAAAAAGGGGGATAAAGGAGAATGGGATTAACCCTGAAAGGGGGAGAAAAATTGAAATCGAAGAAAAGTCGAAAAGTTGGAAGTTGAAAGGAGAAAAGGAGAAGAAAAAGTCGAAAAGATGAAGTTGAAAAGAAAAATGAGGAGAAGTCGAAAAGATGATGAACAATTTGAAAATTCGAAAAGAAAAAGTAAAGGAAAGAAGGAGTCGAAAAATAAATGGGAGAAGAAACTAACGAAACGGACAAAGTCGAAAACTTTGGTCTATACACATATACATATTTTTGTATTTTTGCAGGTAAATCCCATTGACGAAGTGTTGTTTTGTAATCATCAAAAAGGGGGAGATTGTTGGAACAATTTGTTCCATACATGCATTAATAATGTTTTGATGATTAATGTTGTTACACAAAACAAAACAACAAAAAGACGAAGAAAAGCATCGAAGAAAACGAAGTCACAAAAAGGTGTTCTGAACATGCATAACGTACGCAACGATATGAGCATAACGTACGTAATGTGGATGCCTTAACGTATGTAACAGATGAATATTAAAGTACGTAACCAAGTGTTTGTGAACTCAAATGAGATGAACGTTGGAGATGACGTCATGACATAGGTCAGCAAGCAACGGATATATTGACAAAAGTTAACGTACGTAATGGATAATGGGTAACGTACGTAACACATGAAACGAATGCTACTGGACTGATCTGCTGTATTGATAACGTACGTAGCAAGCGAGGCTTAACGTAAGTAATACGTTTAACGTACATAATGGTGAGAGGATAACGGCCGTAATGAAGAGTTAGGGAGCTAACGGATAGTTGAGGCTTTGGATCCTATAAATACCATTCCTATGGTGTTGTTTCACAACAACAACTTCAAGCAAACAACTGATTGATCAGATATTCATATATTATTGTTGTTGTAATATTGAGATTATATTATTTATTTGAGTGTTTATATATTCAACATATATACGAGAGGTAAAAGAAAAGATATGATTGGATTCGGTGTTATTAGGATCAAAGATCCGGAATTATTAGAATCGCAATCGATATCTAAGTGAGGTTTATCTAGTACCGATAGAAAGATAGAGCAGTTTATTCCTTGTCCGATAGAAAAGGAAAACGGTTTAACTTAGACCGACAAAAAGACAAGTACGAGTGGTTTATCATGGACCAATAGAAGACGTGATTGTAATGGTTATCCCTCGACCAATAGAAGAGAGGTGCATAGGTTTATATCTTCAACCTATAGAAAAAGATACCGAGAGAGGACGTAGGCTCGATTATAGCCGAACCTCTATAAATCCTTGTGTCCTTTAATTTCCGCACCTTATATTTACGCTTCCGCAACACGGTGCATATTCTGATCTTGCTTCAATAACATTGACTTGCTATATTAAATCTTCACTTAACGTACGTAATGCACTACCTGTAGTGTACGTTAACCAAGAGTTGACTCTCCCATGCTCTGCACCGAAAGCTTCCGACCATGGGACCCACCTGTCGGCCATACCCTGATCCTGTCTGATTCTCCTTGTTACGTACGTAATGCATTGTGCATAGCGTACGTAACACTTAACATTAAACTTAACGTACGTTAAGGACTCTGTACTTGGTCATTTTCAACTATCCTTGTCCAACATCTCAACAGACTAGATACGAACATACGACATACCGAATACGTATACTCAACACATTATATCCTCAAATGCAATTGTCGACCAAATACGACAATTATAACAATACTGACATCTCAGTCCTTAATTTATTTTATCCATACTGTACAGATTCCATGTTGTACAATATAACTCAGATAAAATAATATTAATCAACAGTAGTAGAAATTCCGGATATTACAATGATCGTGGCTTGCATATGTGGATTTTTTGAGGTGTTGGTTGCTAGGATATATATTGTGTTTTGAGATTTTTCGATATATTTTGCTATGCATTATGTGATGGATGTTTTTAATATTTATCTCAGATATCTTTCAATCCAGTAGATGTTATTCTCAAAGAAAATAAACTTGATGGCACTAACTTTTCCGATTGGAAAAGAAATCTTGACATTGTCCTAACTGCTGAGGGGCATAAATCTGTCTTAACTGAGGGGAGCCCTCTGGATCCATAACCGGATGACACTCCTAGAGAGTTGGATGAATTTCGAAAATGGAAGAAGTTTGATGAGATGGCTCGCTGTTACATTTTGGCTTCACTAACAAATGTATTGCAGCATCAGCATCAGACGATGGGCTCAAACGCGGAAATGATGAAAAGTCTCACCGAGATGTTTGGTCATCAATGAGGGTGTTGATGACAACCCAAATGTCTGAAGGGACCCCAGTAAGGGATCATGTTCTAAAAATGATGTCTCATTTGAACGAACTGAGCATACTTGGGGCTACTATCAATGTGGAAACACATGTCGATATTATTTTGGGCAGCTTACCAAGAAACTTTGAGCAGTTCCACCTTAACTACAATATGAACTGTAAGACATATACTTTGGCGGAACTTCTGACAGAACTTCTATCTGCTGAAGGTCTCTTCAAACAAGGTTATCATCAGATTCTTGCGGCGACCGGTGCTGTAGTACCCGGTTGTAATTTAATCATTATCATTCAGTATTTATCGTTCAGTAATTGTCACTTAGTAATTTTCACTCATTAATGATCATTTGTCACTCATATTCAATCATTGTATTCACCGTTCAGAGTAATTGTATCGTGTATCAATCGTCATTCATCATCAATCTAGTTGGAGTATCGTGCCGTGTTTATCATCGTTGTCATCTTCATAGTGTGCTGTGTGTGAGGACAAGCGCACGCTATGTACTCTCTTTAGTGTGCGCTAATTGAGTACGGGTAGCGCACGCTACCTCTCAACAATAACGCACGCTAGTGTAGTTCAAGGAGGCAGTCCAGAAGGCACTGGACTGCAGTTGGGTTGTAAGTAGCGCACGCTACGAATGGTAAGTAGCGCGCGCTAGTAGGCCGGAGTAGCGCACGCTATGCATTCGGTGTAGCACGCGCTAAGGTCGGATCAGGTTGAGTCCAGTGGCTACCGGACTGAATTGGATTAATTCCTAGCGCACGCTACGAGTAGTTGTTAGCGTACACTAATAGCGGTCAATAGCGCACGCTGAATCTTGTGTGGAGTGCGTGTTACTGCGAACAGATTAGAGAATAGAAGGTTCTGGACTCCAGTACTGGGCATCAGATAATTCGTTAGCGCACGCTAAGAAATGGAGCTAGCGCGCGCTAAAGTGGGATTTCTATAAATAGGACAGTTCAGCCCTTTCTTCGTCATTTTCATTTCTCACTTCATTTTTGGGCGATTCCGGGCGATTTTGGATGATTTGGGGAGTGTTCTTCGAGCTACTATCACCTATCATCATCTTCAAGCTTTTGAGTTGGATTAATCATCACTTCATCATCTCCAATACATCAAATCAAAGGTAAACATTTCTTGGATCAAGTATTGCGGATTTTGAGTATTTTCCTTTTGATCTCTTCATGTAAGCTTGGTTTTAAGTTGGAATATGTTAGATTTGGGTTTTCTACCTTGGATAATGAATTCCTACGGATTTGATAACATATATTTCGGATTTCATGTATTGTTGGGGTTTGATTCAAGAACACCTTGGAGTTGACTTTGATATTTGGGGATTTTCGATTAGATGTTGTCGTTAACTCATTTTGTGGATTCCTATGGGATTATTGATATCATTGGAGGTGTTTTGTTGGTTTGAAATACTCAATTTGGAGTTGGTTTTGATATATTCGAGATTTGGATATTATCGAAGGATGTGTGTTTGCTAAGTGTTCGCTAGAATACCTCAATGAGTTTGGATATTGTTGTATCGACGTTTGAGTCGGTTATAATCGTGTTTGATTCGTATATTGAGCATTGTTGGTAATTGTCATTCAAGGTTGTTCGAGCGACCGACATCTCATTATAGGACGTTTGTTCCAGGAAGGACATTCTTCACCGGTTGAGTAAGTTAATTCTTACTCGGTTAAAAGGATATTCATTCCTTTTGTTATTGTTCATTCATAATGTATTAATCGTATTGGGACTTGTAATTGTCAATTAATCACTTCATTCACAAGGAACGACGGATCCAATCATTTCATTGAGCTATCATTCGTTTCACTATCATTTCATCTCGGTGAGTCATTCTTGACTTTTTCGGATTGTTATTCATTATTATTCTTCATGGGCATTCCTTGCCCATATGACCTTCTGGGTTTATATTGCATGGCCGGGTGGGGATGTGTGGAATTTTTAGTCCGGCACGTATTGGTCATGTGTTGGGTTCACCAACGCATTGGACTGTGCACACGGTAATGTACCTCCATGAGACTAATTAGGTACAAGGTTGGGTGTGTCCGGAAAATCGTCTTGTGCACTTGCACATACCATTACGGGCGTACTATGATGCCTCTCTTCAGCGTCATTTCATAATTAAGATATATCATGATTGTGTTTATTCAACTCTTGATGATTGTTGTTCTGTGTAACTAACCCCGTTGGGGGATGTTGTTTTCAGGTCATGGAAAGGCTAAGGCACGGGAAGAGAACGTTGACGGCGAGGAGTCCCAGTGATACTAGTAGGGGCCCCAGTCCTTTTCATTCATTCGTGTTTTCTACATTTTATTTCCGTTGCAGACTTCCGTTTGGATGTTCATTTCATTCAGTGTTGTATATTTTATCTTCATATAAAATATACATATATTCTGTATTATCTTTGGTGTGTTGTAATGAAACTTCTCATCGGAGTGACTGATGATATAATGTTGTTCGGTACTACAATTATATTATTTAATTCATTAATATTTATTCGCCTGGTGGGTCCCAGTCGGGAGTCCACGACACTGTAATATCCACCTGGTTTGGGGTGTTACAGAATTGGTATCGGAGCGTGGTTTTGAATATTACCTTCCGAGTCATGTCTCATTTGAAATCATCATTCATCAGACTAGTATCATTGGACTTTCCCGTCACGTGTGACCTGTGCAAGAGCCAAGCCTCTCAGACCAAGGAACAGTAAGATTTCTGACGCCATCGTAAAATTTCTGGCAATAGAATCACTCATTCATCATTCAACAGTCAACAATCCTCTTGCATCATTTTCATTTTTGATCAAGTCGATCATGTTAATTCATTAATCACTCAGTTCATTTCATTGTTCAGATTGTTGATCTCGACGATCATATCATAAATCTTGTTAACTTGTTCAAGATAATCATTTCAAGAATTTCATTAGATAATCACGTCACTTCAGTTGATCATTCATGTAATCATTGTGTTTGAGCGCGTATGCTCATTCTCATCATTTCATAATATAATCATAATGTGATATTCATGCGAGATATATACTCATCATATGACTTTCCACTTCAGTATGGAAAGAGCTGGCAGAGGACGTGGGGGAAGAGGCCGTGGTGCGGGACGAAACCCGAGGGATCGTGTGAATACGCGCGCTAATGCAAGGAATAATGCTAACTCATCGAGCAGTGATGCTGCCACTCATTCACCTAGACGTAATCATTCACTATCAGGGAGTCGTACCCGGGACACAGCTCAGTCAGGAGGTGTTCGGGTTGATCCACTCGCTTTTATGAAGGGCATGATGGCCCAAATGACTCAGATGGCACAACTGATAGAGACGATGCATAACTCGACTACTCAAAATCAACAGGCTCCTCCTCCGCCACCACAGAGGCAAGAGAGGGGTGTGAGCAGTATCATTGGCGACATCTCTCGCCAGAGACCACCTACCTTCGAGGGCTCATCTGAGCCGGCGGATATCATTCACTGGCTTGAACATTTCGAGTAACTGTTTGCTATGGTGGACTGTCCTGAGGGACACAAGGTTTCAGTTGCGACTTACTATCTTGGTAAGTGCACACATTCATGGTGGTTATCGTTGAAGCCCACTGACGGATCTTGTACATGGGATCAATTCAGGACTCTCATGATGGAGAGGTATTATTCGGCCCCACTCTGGGAGGCCAAGTTGTCAGAATTACTCACTCCCGACCTCTCAGCGGACGATGATGTTCTCGCTATCACCGAGAAATTTCAGGAGCTACTTCCGTTTGCCTCGTCCATTATTCACTCTGAGGCGGACAAGATCAAGTATTTCAGCAAGAAGTTGAAGCCTCATATGCGGATGCAGTTGCTTAATCACAATTGCACTACTCTGGCCAAATTCATTGAGAAAGCTCTTACTTATAAGCTTACTGCTAAGGAAATTCCTAAGCAACAACCTTCATCTGCTGGCAAGAAGTCTAAGAATCGTAATCAGTCTGACGGCAGTCAGGCCACTTTTAATAAACCACTTGCGGGCTCTACTTTTTCTGAGCGACCCCCTATAGCGCCTAGACCTGCAGAATCTCAATCACGAGCGGCCAGTTCGGCCATCACCTATTTCAACTGTGAAGAACAGGGTCATTTCAGCACCAAGTGTCCAAGGCAGACTGTCACGTGCCATAACTGTGGAATTGATGGGCATAAGGCCCGTTTTTGCCGAAGAGACTCAAAACCTACTCAAGGCCATCTCAGTTCCCGAGACATTCGGCCGTGCGTAATCAAAGCCACTTACCCGGCTGCTCAATACGACAGGAGCAAATAAAGGCGGAGCTAAGAGCTATTAGACGGGAGCATTCGACTCGGGGGCCGGCAAGCCCCGAATTTATGAGATGAAGAAGAACGACGATCCATAGGCCTGGATGATCTGAGGTACACTCAATATTCTATCTCAACCTGTGTGTACCCTTTTTGATAATGGTACATCACATTCATTCATTTCCGAGTCATGTTTGAGTAGACTACGTCTGGGTAGTGCTACTAGTTGTGAGCCTTATGTCATTGGTCTACCTGATGGTAGAAGAATTATCGGGAATCGTGAGATTAAGGATTCTCCGATTCAGCTTCATGGCCGTGTTTGGTAAGCAGACCTAATCGTGGTAGATATACCGAGGGACGATGTCATCCTGGGTATTGATTGGATGGATCATCACGATGCCGTCATTAGTGTCCGTAAGCATATGGTCACTATCATTTCAGACGATAGGGTCGAATGTGTATTTCAGTGAGGTAATCCCGACTGTTCCGGGAGGGTCATCAACTTGATGAAAGTAGTGAGATTACTCAATCAGGGGTGTGTCTTTTGTTGGTGCTATCTGACCAAGACCGAGAAACCATCAGTAATGTTGATGGATATTCCTGTAGTGAGAGAATATGCTGATGTATTTGCAGACGAGTTACCTAGTTTGCCTCCACAGAGAGATGTGGAATTCACGATTGAGTTGGAGCCCAGTACGTCCCCAATATCGAAGGCACCGTACCGGATGGCCCCGACCGAAATGCAGGAGTTGAAGAATCAATTAGAGGATTTGACCGAGAAGGGTTATATCCGACCGAGTGCATCCCCGTGGGGAGCACCAGTGTTATTTTTCAAGAAGAAGGATGGTTCTTTCCACTTGTGTATTGATTACCGGGAATTGAACCGGGTGACGATCAAGAATAAGTATCCTCTACCCCGTATCGATGATCTGTTGGATCAACTTCAGGGAGCTTCAGTATTTTCCAAGATCGACTTAAGATCTGGATATCATCAGCTGCGAATTCGAGAGTTGGATATCGCAAGGACGGCGTTCCAAACACGCTATGGTCATTATGAGTTTTTGGTTATGCCGTTTGGGTTAACTAATGCACCTGCAGTATTCATGGAGTTAATGAATCGGGTTTTCATCGACTATTTGGATCAGTTTGTGGTTGTCTTTATTGATGACATTTTAATTTATTCTCGTGATCGGGAGGAGCACGAGTTTCACCTTCATCAGGTGCTCGATGTGTTGAGACGAGACCAACTCTATGGGAAGTTTTCCAAATATGAGTTCTGGATGTCCGAAGTGATGTTCCTCGGACATGTAATTTCATCATACGGAGTTCGTTTCGACCCTCAGAAGATGGAGGCTATCAGAGATTGTCTACCTCCGAAGAATGTTAAGGAAATCCGAAGTTTCCTCAGGTTAGCTGGTTATTATCGGCGATTTGTTGAAGGATTTTCTAAAATCATTCAACCCATGACGAACCTTTTAAGGAAAGATAAGAAATACACGTGGTCCGATGTATGTCAACAGAGTTTTGAGGAATTAAGAGCCGGTTAATTTCAGCACCTGTCCTTTCTCTACCGCAAGGGACAGAAGGATTTGTGGTTTATAGTGATGCGTCCAGACAGGGTCTCGGATGTGTACTAATGTAGAATGGGAAAGTTATTATTTATGCTTCATGGCAATTGAGACCTTACGAGGTTAATTATCCAACCCACGACCTGGAGCTAGCAACCGTGGTATTCACATTGAAGATTTGGCGTCATTATCTTTATGGCGTTACCTGTCAGATATTCACCGATCATAAGAGTTTAAAGTATATATTTACTCAGAAGGAGTTAAATATGCGACAGAGACGGTGGTTGGAACTAATCAAAGATTATGATATTGAGATACTTTACCAACCGGGTAAGGCGAATGTTGTCGCCGACGCCTTGAGTCGTAAGCCCGTTTAGGAGCAGATTCTTGCTCGATTAACAGTTCAGAGGGAACTTCAACAGGAATTTCTAAGACCCGAGATCTAGGTCTGGTTGCAGCGAGTACAAGGGCAACTTTGTACGTTAGAGATTTCCTCGCCACTTGAGGAGGCGATCAGGGAGAATCAGGGTTCCGACCCATTTTTGTTACACATTCGAGATGATGTGGCTCAGGGGAAAGCCCCTGGATTTGTGGTCCACGAGGATGGACTTTTGCGATTTAAGAATCGGTTGTGCGTACCGGCGAATGAAAAGTTCAAAAACTCGATTTTGAGAGAAGCTCATGCTACCCCTTATTCCATTCATCCGGGGTCTAGCAAGATGTACAAGGACTTGAAACAAAATTACTGGTGGAGTAATATGAAGCGAGAAGTCGCGGAATTTGTTTCGAGATGCTTAACTTGTCAGCAAGTCAAGATAGAACATCATCAACCGGCGAGTATGCTGAAACCTCTCCCTATTCCAGAGTGGAAGTGGGAAGATATTTGAATGGACTTCATCATGAGTTTGACGACGAGCCATCGTGGCATGAATACAATCTGGGAAATTGTGGACCGCTTAACTAAATCAGCTCATTTCCTTGAGATTAAGAATACGTGGGGTCCCGAGAGACTTGCCCAGTTGTTTATCAAAGAGATAGTGAGACTACACGGTACTCCTAAAAGTATCGTTTCCGATCGTGACGGATGATTCGTGTCTCATTTTTGGAAATCAGTTCATCGTGCTATGGGAACTCAGCTTCATCTCAGTACATCTTTTCATCCTCAGTTCGACGGACAATCAGAGAGGACTATTTAGACTTTGGAGGACATGTTGAGGGCATGTGTTCTCGATTGGAAAGATGATTGGGAATCCCAACTACTGTTAATCGAGTTCATGTACAATAATAGTTGGCATGCCTCGATTAAGATGGCACCGTACGAGGCCTTGTACGGTCGTCGTTGTCAATCTTCTTTGTGTTGGGATGACTTATCAGAATCAATCGGCACCGAGCCCGATATGCTTATAGCCGCCCGTGAGAAGGTAGCTTTGATCAGGAGTCATTTGTTGACCGCTCAGAGTCGACAGAAATCTTATGCAGATAACCATCATCGGCCATTAGAGTTCGAGACAAGTGACCATGTTTTGGTCAAAGTATCACCGAGTCGAGGTATCTTCCATTTTGGCAAGAGGGGAAAGTTGAGTACGAGATTTATTGGACCGTTTTAGATTTTTGGATCGAGTAGGCGAGTTCGCTTATCGATTGGCCTTACCTCTGGCATTGAGCCGAATTCATAATGTGTTTCACGTCTCTCAGTTATGGAAGTATGTTGCCGACCCGAGTCACATACTTCAGTTAGATGAAATCGAGATCAATGATGATCATTCATATGAGGAGCGGCCTATACGAGTCCTATAGCGTCGAATCAAACAGTTGAGGAACAAGACGATTCCTTTGGTTAAAATTAAGTGGTCTAGACACGGAGTCGAAGAGGCTACTTGGGAAATCGAGGATAGTATGCGGGAGAGTCATCCCGAGTTGTTTGACCCTTAGTTTCGGGTATGAAACTCTTTTAAGGGGGGTGTATGTAATACCCTGTCAGTCATTATCATTCAGTATTTATCGTTCAGTAATTGTCACTTAGTAATTTTCACTCATTAATGATCATTTGTCACTCATATTCAATCATTGTATTCACCGTTCAGAGTAATTATATCGTGTATCAATCGTCATTCATCATCAATCTAGTTGGAGTATCGTGCCGTGTTTATCATCATTGTCATCTTCATAGTGTGCTGTGTGTGAGGAGTAGCGCACGCTACGTAATCTATTTAGCGTGCGATAATTGAGTACAGGTAGCGCACGCTACCTCTCAACACTAGCGCACGCTAGTGTAGTTCAAGCAGGCAGTCCAGAAGGCACTGGACTGCAGTTGGGTTGTAAGTAGCGCACGCTACGAATGGAAAGTAGCGCGCGCTAGTAGGCCAGAGTAGCGCATGCTATGCAGTCGGTGTAAGGCTCATTAAGGTCAGATCAGGCTGAGTCCAGTGGCTACTGGACTGAATTGGATTAATTCCTAGTGCACGCTACGAGTAGTTGTTAGCGTACGCTAATAGGGGTCAGTAGCGCACGCTGAATCTTATGTGTAGCGCGCTACCGAAGCGGTCGAGAACGAAGGTTACGGACTCTAATCTTGGGCATCAGATAATTCGTTAGCGCACGCTAACATATTGGGGTTAGCGCACGCTAAGTGTACAGCCATAGCGAATGCTACAAAATGTACGTAGCGCACGCTACCGTTTTCGGACAGTGGGTACTGGAATACCCCAAAACACCCGTTAGCGCACGCTAAGAACTGGAGCTAGCGCGTGCTAAACTGGGATTTCTATAAATAGGACAGTTCAGCCCTTTCTTCGTTTTTTGGTGATTCCGGGTGATTTTGGACGATTTGGAGAGTGTTCTTCAAGCTACTATCACCTATCATCATCTTCAAGCTTTTGGGTTGGATTAATCATCACTTCATCATCTCCAATACATCAAATCAAAGGTAAACATTTCTTGGATCAAGTATTGCGGATTTTGAGTATTTTCCTTCCGATCTCTTCGTGTAAGCTTGGTTTTAAGTTGGAATATGTTAGATATGGGTTATCTACCTTGGATTAATGAATTCCTATGGATTTGGTTGTTGGGATTCGGTGCCTCTAAAACGAAGGCCCAGCGGAAGCGGTAAAATAAAAATTAATTCGATCCGAATCCCTACGAGGATCGATCGAGCTACGTATATACGAATATTAAAAACGAATTCACAACAGATATAGAAACTCACCCTTGTCGTCCGTTGATTAGATGGATTCCTTCTCTTGAGCTATTCCCCAAGCTTTAGTTTGATCTCTACGAATTCAATCCGCTCCACGCCCTTGAATGATCCAACGCCGAAAACACCGCGTCTCTACTTGCCACGCGTCGGAGAAACGACCGGAACGACAATCACCTTGCTATTCTCCGAGGATACGGCTAGAGCTAAGTGATGAAGCTTCCAATATGAAATTATAACACTCTAAGTGTATAACTCACAATCTCTCTTTTATTTCTCAATTTTTTTCTAAGAAAAATCAAGAACTTGATGAATAAAGATGAAGAAGACTTGGAGAAGTCTTTTTTCTCTCTCTCTACACTCTTTTTTTGATACGTATGAAATCAATCATTTTTTTTGAGTGAGAGGAAGTCTTCCATCATATATTTAACTCCCACATCCACCAACTCATCCACACATGAGATTCCCTCCACCAAGTCATTATCTTCCACATATAATATGAAATAAAGACTAAGTGGAAAGTAGGTGGAAGGGGGGCGGCCATCTAGAAGGACACGGGCGAGTTCGGTCCGTTTGGGACTCCCGTGAGTCCAAACAGATAAACTCTGATTCCATTCCGATATATTTATATCGATTAATTAATCCAATTAATTAATCATATCAAATACATAATAACATAATTAATTTCTCCAAGAAATAATTATATTCATGAATTAAATTAATCGCCAGGTAATTTATTTAATTCATTAGGCCGTAAATTAATTTATGCAATAAATTAATTTAGACATCCAATGTCCCAAAATCAATTAGACATCCAATATCCAATAAATTAGATATCCAATATCTAATATTTATAATGAGAGAATTAGCTTGATTCATTCCGTCGTCAATCCTATTCCGCGACTCGGTAGGTTCGTCTCAGTCAGCAATGGGAGGAACCAAAGAGTAGTAGCACCACCTAGCCAGCCTGGCGGCCGACACTGTACCCCAACTGGGAACGAATGATGGGATCATTCAAGAACCATTATGTCGTGAATACCAGTAAACGTATAAACCCTTCTTTCAAATGTCCCGATCAAGTTATAGGGTCACGGTCAGTCAAACTCTATCTGTACTTGACGCTATGCATACGTTAATGCAAATCGAGATCATCGAGCTGTCGTGTATCTAATACAACTAGCTCCAATGCATTGGCCAAATACTTATGATCTCATCTGCCAATAACCGCATAGGACATATAACCCGCTCACTAACGGGAGAAAGAATTCTATCTTGGTATTCAGTAGGACCTGCTACTTGCCCGTCAAGATGGACGTCGAGGTTGACCCCCGCCTTCCGGTTTACAGGGTCGAACTACTCTAATGAAAATCTTGACATCACAAGCACATCCCTACTAAATCCTCAAGTCTAAGGTTCACGAATACCTATCACAACCTTTCGATTCCGTCATTGACTGTCCCGGAGTGAAATCCATGTGACGAATCGAGGGTGAGTCGGTTCGAGTATACTAATCCAATTAGCATACCTATAACATGTGCTCCCACTAACCATTAGTATTCGACAGGCACTCTCCATGTCAAACAACACGTCATACAAGTCTTCACATAAACTTAACGCCCAGTCAAGTTTCATCGACTTGCGAACGATTAAGTATTTGAGCTATAACCTTTCCAGTGCCTACCCCCTTATCCAATAAGGAGTGGAACGTTTTGCTCTCAAATACACGGACTAGTTTCTATATGTTTATTTACGAGTTAGGAATGCCAGTAACTACGAGTAAATAAAGAAACATTCATTTGCCTTATATAAATGGTTTACATAATTACAAGTACAATGCCCTCACTCAACAACCTCTGAGTGGCATTCGAGGGCATACTCCTAACAATCTCCCACTTGCACTCAATGCCACACACTATGGTATCTAATACCCATGTTCTCCAAATGACGCTCCAAGCTAGTCTGAGAAAGTGGCTTGGTCAGTGGATCAGCGACGTAGTCGGCTGACTCTACTCTATGCAACTTAATGTATCTCTTTGCGAACGAATACTCTTACGAGATTCTACTCTCTCTCAATATGTTTGGAACTGTTATGAAACCTTGCCTGCTAGGCCTGTACTCTTTGCTCGTATTAACAGTGTCACGTGAAGTTTACCCAGTAACTTCTAAATTCTTCCTTTGGAGGCCTCCGAGGCCGCTTTATACTCAGCCTAATAGGTGGAATTAGCAGTCGCGCTATTCTTGGCACTATGCCAAGATACTGCTCCTCCATTCAGAGTAAATGTAGCCAGAAGTAGACATAGAATCGTCTTTCTGTCCTTGGAAGTTCAATACAGTGAATCCCATCACATTCAGTTCTCCACTGCCATATATAAGAACCATATCTCTAGTCCTTCTAAAGTACTTGAGAACGTTCTTTACGATAGTCTTAATCACTACTACAAAAACAGCATTTAACAGCGGTTCTGGAGCGCTTTTAACAATGGTTAGAACCATTGTTAAATGTCCATTATTAAATTTAATGATTGTCTAAGAATCATTGTTAAAATTTAATGATTGTTAACAAATCTTATTAAATTTATTTATTTTTTAAATAATTTTTTTAATAATTTGAAATTATTTTTTAATATATTATTTTTTAAAAATATATATATTCCCTTGATCAGGGCCCTTGACAGCCCGCACCCGACCCGCCCACCCGGCAACTCCGCCACTTGGACCCGCACATAATATGTATAAATGTGCATTTCCGCTACTCACGGGATTCGAACCTGTGACCTCAATGAGATGGAGGTGGGTATCAAACCAGTGAGCCAAAGTCATTTGTTGTTCAAATATTGATTTCTATTATATAAGTATACAATAAACCATATATATATATGTATATAAATATATATAAAATATATATATATATATATATATATTATATGTATATGTTTGTTAATATTTTCAGAATTATTTTCAAAATATATTAATATTTATTATATTACACATTTAATAACTAATGATCAATATAAGTATACAATAAACCATATATATATATATATGTATATATTATAATTTTCAATATATAATGTAATATAATTTTTAATATTAATATATAACAAAATATATTAATATTCAATATATTCCACATTTGATATAATATAATTCATAAAATAATATGTATATATTATAATTTTTAATATATAATGTAATATAATTTTTATTATTAATATATAACAAAATATATTAATATTCAATATATTCCACATTTGATATAATATAATTCATAAAATAATATGTATGTATTATAATTTTTAATATATAATGTAATATAATTTTTAATATTAATATATAACAAAATATATTAATATTCAATATATTCCACATTTGATATAATATAATTCATAAAATAATATGTATATATTATAATTTTTAATATATAATGTAATATAATTTTTATTATTAATATATAACAAAATATATTAATATTCAATATATTCCACATTTGATATAATATAATTCATAAAATAATATGTATGTATTATAATTTTTAATATATAATGTAATATAATTTTTAATATTAATATATAACAAAATATATTAATATTCAATATATTCCACATTTGATATAATATAATTCATAAAATAATATGTATGTATTATAATTTTTAATATATAATGTAATATAATTTTTATTATTAATATATAACAAAATATATTAATATTCAATATATTCCACATTTGATATAATATAATTCATAAAATAATATGTATGTATTATAATTTTTAATATATAATGTAATATAATTTTTAATATTATTATATAACAAAATATATTAATATTCAATATATTGCACATTTAATATAATATAATTCATAAAATAATATGTATGTATTATAATTTTTAATATATAATGTAATATAATTTTTAATAATATATAACAAAATATCTTAATATTCAATATATTCCACATTTGATATAATATAATTCATAAAATAATATGTATATATTATAATTTTTAATATATAATGTAATCTAATTTTTATTATTAATATATAACAAAATATATTAATATTCAATATATTCCACATTTGATATAATATAATTCATAAAATAATATGTATATATTATAATTTTTAATATATAATGTAATATAATTTTTAATATTAATATATAACAAAATATATTAATATTCAATATATTCCACATTTGATATAATATAATTCATAAAATAATATGTATATATTATAATTTTTAATATATAATGTAATATAATTTTTAATATTAATATATAACAAAATATATTAATATTCAATATATTCCACATTTGATATAATATAATTCATAAAATAATATGTATGTATTATAATTTTTAATATATAATGTAATATAATTTTTAATATTAATATATAACAAAATATATTAATATTCAATATATTGCACATTTAATATAATATAATTCATAAAATAATATGTATGTATTATAATTTTTAATATATAATGTAATATAATTTTTAATAATATATAACAAAATATCTTAATATTCAATATATTGCACATTTAACAGCGGTTCTAGAAAGAACCGCTGTTAAATGTACAGATTTAACAACGGTTCTACAAGAACCGTTAAATGTACAGATTTAACAACGGTTCTTAAAGAACCGCTGTTAAATGTACAGATTTAACAACGGTTCTACAAGAACCGCTGTTAAATGTACAGATTTAACAGCGGTTTTCCTATAACCGCTGTTAAATGTGCAATTTAACAACGGTTCTTCTGGAACCGCTGTTAAATGTGCAGATTTAACAGCGGTTTCGCGGAAAACCGCTGTTAAATTGCAATCGTTTCATTTTAACAGCGGTTTTTTTAGAACCGCTGTTAAAATGCCGCAGTTAAATGCTGTTTTTGTAGTAGTGAATGTTCCCTACCTGGGTTTGCCTGAAACCTACTCACCACGCTTACAGCATGCGCAAGTCAGGTCTTGTACACAATATAGCATACATAAGGCTACCCACTGCCGAATCATATGGTATATAACTCATTTCCTTTCGTTTTTCCTCGCTTTGAGGACACATCTTCAAGGAGAGTTTTATTCCATGTCGCATCGGAAGGAACCCTCTTTAATATCTAATCTATATAGAGGGCTTGGGAAAAACTTATCATTCTCTTCGATCTATCCCAATAGAATCGAATCCCAAGAATATAGGTTTCTTCTCCCAAGTCTTTCATGGAGAAATTACTCGAAAACCAAGCTTTCCCATAACTGAGCATCCCCACATCATTTCCTATTAGTAGAATGTCATCTACATATAGTAATTAGAATGTGATCTTGCTCCCACTAACCCTCTTGTATACACAAGATTCCTCTTCATTTTGAACGAAGTCAAACTCTTTGACCGTCTCATCAAAATGAAGGTCCCAACTACATGAAGATCAAGCATACCATTTCATGGAGTCTACATCCACCATTGCTAGGTCATTGGTCGTGGGTCGGTCTCTTGTTTATCACTTGGAACCTCGAGGAAACCCGGTTCCTCCAAGTGCATAAAACTATACCTCTCGAGTAATTGAGACACCTACTAGACCTACTAGGTGGTTGTACTTGTGTTTTGAAGGTTCGGTTCCAATTTCTTGCACAGGTGTCTCCTTAGGAGTTTCATTGTATTCTTCCAAAGAAATACTTCTACCTGCTCCGCCTTCCTGAATGAACTCATCTTCCAGGAAGTGTGCTTGTAAAGCAACAACGATTTTTCGATCTTCGGGCATGTAGAATAGATATCCCATCGTCCCAGACGGGAATCCAATGAAACGTCCCTTCGCAGACCTAGCTTCCAACTTTTCCACCTTAGTCTTCTTGACATAGGCGGGACATCCCCAAATCCTAATATGATTAAGACTTGGTTTCCTTCCTTCCCACATCTCATGTGGAGTTTTAGGAATGGATTTGGAAGGACATCTGTTCAAGATATATGCGGCAGTCAGGAGTGCATACCCCCACAGGTAAATCGGCAAGTCAGTATAGCCTAGCATGGAACGGACCAAGTTCAACAGGGTCTGGTTCCTACTTTCTGTCACACCATTTAACTGAGGAGTACCTGGAGGTGTTAGTTGTGAAACTATTCCATATTCCTTAAGGAACTCGTCAAACTCCGTACTCATATACTCGCCACCTCGGTCCGACCGAAGTGCTTTGATATGATTACCAGTTTGTTTCTCGACTAGGGCCTTGAATTCCTAGAATTTCTCAAAGGCCTCGGATTTATGTTTCATTAAGTATACATACCCATACCTAGTATGATCATCTGTAAATGTAATGAAATATTGATATACGTCACGTGCTGCTTCCAAACCACCACGAATGTCATTATGGATTAATCCCAGTTTATCAGCGGCTCTTTCAAAAGTCCCTTGAAGGGGGACTTAGTCATTTTACCTTTAAGGCAAGATTCACAAGTAGGAAAGGGATCCGATCCTAATGGACCCATAAGTCCATCCTTTTCCATCTTGTAAACCTTGGTATGACCAACATGACCAAATCTAAGATGCCATTTCAAAACTTGATTGGTTTCATCCCTACCACGTTTTCTAGTCATAGTATTCACAACTACTTTGTTGCTGAGATTTAGATGATACAATCCATTTAACAATGTAGCAGTACCCACTAGTTTATTTCTGAAATAAATTTGCAGGAACCATCACCAATGAAAAATGAAAAGCCTTTTCGGTCCATGATCGGAATGGATACAATGTTTTTGTGCCCCTTGGGCAAAACAAGTACATCTTCTAAAGTCAAAACAAAGCCGGATTCTAAACCCAAAAGAAGTGATCCTATGTCGGTCGCCTCGACACTATGCCCGCTTCCGACTGTGATCATAACTTCTCCAGCTCCAAGCTTCCTACTTTGTTCCAGATCCTGATTCACGGTACAAATATGAGAACTAGCACCAGAATCCAGTATCCAGGAAGTAGAAAATACAGTAGCAGAACAATTTGCTTCCAAAACTAAAAGTTCTGTACCTAGAGTGCCATGAAGAATCGGACAGTCTCTAGCCCAGTGGCCCAGCTCACCGCACTTGAGACAAGCATCCTTCTTCTTCTTGTTCTTGGGAACCATCGGGGCCTTGCCCTTACCCTTAAGGTCCTTTGCTTGTGGTCCAGTCCGCTTCTTGGTCTTTTTCTTCTTATTTTTAAACTTCCGAAGTCCAGAAGAAATCACAAGGGCCGACTCCTTCATCCGCGGAGTCTTCATCTGAGACTGATCGGTCACAAGTTTGTTCATTAGCCCAGCTAAATTACATGCAATCTCATTGCAGTTGAAGTTCATAACAGACTGTGAGAAGGAATCAGGGAGAGACTGTAGGATAAGGTCGGTTTGGAGAGAAGTATCCATTTTAAAATCAAGAGCCTCCAATCTCTCGATCCAATCTCTCGATCATGGATATCATTTTGAGGACGTGTTCCCCAACCTTCTCACCTTCCTTTATCCTTGCACCGAACAGTTGCTTGGATATCTCATATCTAGCAGTTCTGCTGTGCTCACCATAAAGTTCGGTTAAGTGAGATAGAATCTGCCTAGCAGAAGTCATTTTCTCATGAGCTCTATAAAGCTCATTAGACATGGAAGCCATCATATAATCACGGACTTTCACGTCATCCTTAACCCACTTTTCGTGGTTTTCAATCTCTTCCTGATTGGCTCGGGTCCGCACAGGAGGCGCGGGAATGTCCGTCTCCAAGACATATCCCAGTGCCTCTATACTGAGGACAATCATCAGATTACGGAGCCAATCCACAAAGTTAGGTCCCATTAAGGTGTTCTTTTCGAGTAGAATTGCGAGTGGATTCATTGTCATATTGAGAGTTATGTCTGCATTAAGTATAACAGATTAATTAGTGACTTGTTATATTATGATCTGAGTATAGAATTAAGGTCTTTTCTATTCTTGTTACCCATCTCCCACTATTTTATCGGAATAACACACTCCCATGTGAAAACCGGAAGTATCGTCGCTCTACTTCATAGTGGTGATCGAGTTCTTTATAAATCTTAATAGAGGGCAACCGAACAGGTTTCTAGTCTATTAATTTTCATAAAGTGGTGTCCAACACCAACCCATCTAATGGATGATTCGATCTTATTTTTCCCCTTGTTCACTCCCCTCAACCTATACGATTTCTATGGTTCGTGAACAAGTTAAGTTTATACCATCGACGCAAATCAGTTTCACAATTGAATCTTATCCGGCAACCTATCAGGTTTCTAGGGATAACATTTGCTCCAACCGAAGGCATCCAATGCGCTCCCGGTAATTTATCCGTCCTCCCCGAACGACTACCCCGATAACTCGGAAGCATAGCACATCCAGTTTGGATTTCAATTTCCCGAAAACTCGATGGAGGGAAGGAAAAACTTTGAAACCTTATAAACTTAATTATTTATTGTGGGAGAATTTTCGCGATTAACGTTACACTTTGCACATTAATCATATTAGCGCGTTTGTGGTATTCATACAATATGAAAAAACCATTCACAACCTAGTTGCTACCAACATGTGGTTCATGGACCGTTCCTAGAAAACAAAAACTCCGTAATCTAATTACAAGTCTTCGTCTTGAATCTTCGTCTTCTCGAAATGGATCTTCCTCCGGTCTTCGTCATTACATATAAATTTTACATCGAAAATTGCATCCTAGATACAAACATTTCTAGTAAAATAAATAGGCTCAAAACGGCATTTACAACCCAATCGAATAAAATGAACGATTCAAAACTAAGTCCACGAACCACATCCCCATTCAAAAAGCATTCATCCAATAAATACTATATAAATGGAAAGCGTAGAGATACATCGATCCAATCAACAATACGAACCGATCCAATCGATTCACACAACCGGTAATATGATAACGTTCAAAATAATTCGGTCGACCACAATTATTCCAATTAATCGAATTTCCCTTATAAAATGAAATACCATAAATCATTTTAATCATATTAAATCTAATTTAACATGCGGGAGATTAATTTTCAAGAATACACGAAAAAATCGAGCCGGGTGAAAAATTGGCCTGCCTGGCCGAGTCACTGCCGGCAGCCTTCCGGCCAGACACGGCCCGTGTCGCCAGACACGGTCGGGTCATGCCGGCAGTGTCCCAGACATTCCTGCCAGACACGGCCGTGTCGCCTGACACGGTCGAGTCACTTCCTGAAGCCTTCCGGCCAGACACGCCCGTGTCGCCTGACACGGTCGGGTCTCCCAGCGATGGCTGGCAGATCGCGGACACGACCGAGTCACCCAGGACACGGTCGAGTCACTCTCGGCCAGAATGCACCTTTTGACCAAAAAGTCGTCCGACGACGATTCGGGGCTAGATTTTCGACCGGATATCCAATATCAATATTTTCCGACTTTCATATCTTCAATATAAATCATATTTCCCAGAAATTTAAGATTTATATTTAGACATAAAGTTACGAAAAATACAATTATTACGAACGAAAAACATATACCGCGATTATGACTAAAATGATTCCAAATCATTCACCATCTAATCGAGCATTCCAAATGCCAATATCGTATATACGATCGCAAGACCTACGCTCTGATACCACTGTTGTGATTCGGTGCCTCTAAAACGAAGGCCCAGCGGAAGCGGTAAAACGAAAATTAATTCGATCCGAATCCCTACGAGGATCGATCGAGCTACGTATATACGAATATTAAAAACGAATTCACAAGAGATATAGAAACTCACCCTTGTCGTCCGTTGATTAGATGGATTCCTTCTCTTGAGCTATTCCCCAAGCTTTAGTTTGATCTCTACGAATTCAATCCGCTCCACGCCCTTGAACGATCCAACGCCGAAAACACCGCGTCTCTACTTGCCACGCGCCGGAGAAACGACCGGAACGACAATCACCTTGCTATCCTCTGAGGATACGGCTAGAGCTAAGTCATGAAGCTTTCAATATGAAATTATAACACTCTAAGTGTATAACTCACAATCTCTCTTTTATTTCTCAATTTTTCTCTAAGAAAAATCAAGAACTTGATGAATAAAGATGAAGAAGACTTGGAGAAGTCTTTTCTCTCTCTCTCTACACTCTTTTTTTGATACGTATGAAATCAATCATTTTTTTTGAGTGATAGGAAGTCTTCCATCATATATTCAACTCCCACATCCACCAACTCATCCACACATGAGATTCCCTCCACCAAGTCATTATCTTCCACATATAATATGAAATAAAGACTAAGTGGAAAGTAGGTGCAAGGGGGGCGGCCATCTTGAAGGACACGAGCGAGTTCGGTCCGTTTCGGACTCCCGTGAGTCCAAATAGATAAACTCTGATTCCATTCCGATGTATTTATATCGATTAATTAATCCAATTAATCAATCATATCAAATACATAATAACATAATTAATTTCTCCAAGAAATAATTATATTCATGAATTAAATTAATCACTAGGTAATTTATTTAATTCATTAGGCCGTAAATTAATTTATCCAATAAATTAATTTAGACATGCAATGTCCCAAAATCAATTAGACATCCAATATCCAATAAATTAGATATCCAATATCTAATATTTATAATGAGAGAATTAGCTTGATTCATTCCGTCGTCAATCCTATTGCGCGACTCGGTAGGTTCGTGTCAGTCAGCAATGGGAGGAACCAAAGAGTAGTAGCCCAGTCAAGTTTCACATAAAGAACACGTCAAAGAACACGTCATACAAGTCTTCACATAAACTTAACGCCCAGTCAAGTTTCATCGACTTGCGAACGATTAAGTATTTGAGCTATAACCTTTCCAGTGCCTACCCCCTTATCCAATAAGGAGTGGAACGTTTTGCTCTCAAATACACGGACTAGTTTCTATATGTTTATTTACGAGTTAGGAATTCCAGTAACTACCAGTAAATAAAGAAACATTCATTTGCCTTATATAAATGGTTTACATAATTACAAGTACAATGCCCTCACTCAACAACCTCTGAGTGGCATTCGAGGGCATACTCCTAACATTGGTAACAAATATTTTGGATTTCATGTATTGTTGGGGTTTGATTCAAGAACACCTTGGAGTTGACTCTGATATTTGGGGGTTTTCGATTAGATGTTGTCGTTAACTCATTTTATGGATTCCTATGCGATTATTGATATCACTGGAGATGTTTTGATGGTTTGAAATACTCATTTTGGAGTTGGTTTTGATATATTCGAGATTTGGATATTATCGAAGGATTTGTGTTTGCTAAGTGTTCGCTAGAATACCTCAATGAGTTTGGATATTGTTGTATCGACGTTTGAGTCAGTTATAATTGTGTTTGATTCGTATATTGAGCATTGTTGGTAATTGTCATTCAAGGTTGTTCGAGCGACCGACATCTCATTGTAGGATGTTTGTTCGAGGAAGGACATTCTTCACCGGTTGAGTAAGTTAATTCTTACTCGGTTAAAAGGATATTCATTCCTTTTGTTGTTGTTCATTCGTAATCATAATTCATTCATAATGTATTAATCGTATTGGGACTTGTAATTGTCAATTAATCACTTCATTCACAAGGAACGACGGTTCCAATCATTTCATTGAGCTATCATTCGTTTCACTATCATTTCATCTCGGTGAGTCATTCTTGACTTTGTCGGATTGTTATTCATTATTATTCTTCATGGGCATTCCTTGCCCATATGACCTTCTGGGTTTATATTACGTGGCCGGGTGGGGATGTGTGGAATTTTTAGTCGGGCACGTGTTGGTCATGTGTTGGGTTCACCGACACATTGGACTGTGCACATAGTAATGTACCTCCGTGAGACTAATTAGGTACAAGGTCGGGTGTGTCCGGACACTCGTCTTGTGCACTTGCACATACCATTACGGGCGTACTATGATGCCTCTCTTCAGCGTCATTTCATAATTAAGATATATCATGATTGTGTTTATTCAACTCTTGTGGATTGTTGTTCTGTGTAACTGACCCCGTTGGGGGATGTTGTTTTCAGGTTATGGCAAGTATAAGGCACGGGAAGAGAACGTTGACGGCGAGGAGTCCCAGTGATACTAGTAGGGGGCCCCAGTCCTTTTCATTCATTCGTGTTTTCTTCAATTTATTTCCGCTGCAGACTTCCGTTTGGATATTCATTTCATTCAGTGTTGAATATTTTCTCTTCATATAAAATATACATGTATTCTGTATTATCTTGGGTGTGTTGTTATGAAACTCCTCATCGGAGTGATTGACGGCGAGGAGTCCCAATGATACTACAATTATATTATTTAATTCATTAATTTTCATTCGCCTGGTGGGTCCCAGTCGGGGGTCCACGACACTGTAATATCCGCCTGGTTTGGGGTGTTACAGGTGCTACTTCTTCCAAACCCAAATGGGGAAAGAAGAAAAAGCAGGTTGGCCAGAAGCAAGTGGCAACTCTCAAGGTGAAAAGAAAGGCTCCTCACCCCGAGGCGAACAAAAAGCCAAAGGGAAAGTGCTACAAGTGTGGTCAGAAATGACATTTTAAAGCGGACTGCCCTACTCTTAAGAAAGGTATGTCTCATGCACTAGTAGTTAAAAATGTTTGGCAGCTTGTTCTTCCACTTCGTGGATAGTTGATTCAGGCTTCACTGATCATTTGATTTGACTCGCATGGTTTTCAGGTAACCAAGCAGCTTAGTGCGGGCGAGATTACCATCAAATGGGGTGATTATTCCAGGCTTATGGCTGTTGCAGTGGGAGTCGTTCAGTTGAAGATTAATGATAAATTAGTCCTCAATAATGTATTATTAGTACCGGATTTTAGAATGAATTTAATTTCGGTTTCTAAATTAAAATGCGATGGTTATTCAGTTTCTTTTGATGATGATGCCATTATTAGGAAAAGAAACGGTGAATATATTTGCAAAGGTATTTTTAATGATGGACTATATGTTGTTAATACTGCACAAACTCCCATGCATAAATCACTTAACTCTTTGTCTAAACCTAAAAAGAAAAAAGAACCTTCAAGCATAAACCAAACATATCTGCGGCATTTACGGTTACGGCATGTAAACCTTGGGATGATTCAAAGATTGGTAGATTATGGCCCATTGGATGATCTCCAAGTTGAGTCATCTCCAATTTGTGAATCTAGTCTGGAAGGTAAGATGACCAAAAGGGTTTTTAAAACCAAGGGAATCCATGCTCAGAATGTGATAGAATTGGTTCATACGGATGTATGTGGTCCAATGAATATCCAGGCTAGGGGTGGTTTTGAATACTTCATCACATTTATAGATGATTATTCGAGATATGGATACATCTATTTGATGCGGCGTAAGTCTAAAGCCTTTGACAAGTTCAGAGACTTGAAGGATGAAACAGAGAAGCATCATGGGAAGAGTATCAAGTCACTATGATGTGATCGTGGTGGCGAATACCTTAGTGGAGAATTTTTGGATTTCTTGGCAAATGAGGAGATTTCATCCCAGCTCAATGCGCCGGGAACTCCACAACAAAATGGTGTGACTGAAAGAAGGAATAGAACTCTATTAGAAATGGTTAGGTCAATGATGAGTTACTCAGATTTACCTATTTCATTTTAGGGATACGCCTTAGCAACAACGGCGTACATTCTAAATCTGGTGCCTTCTAAATCAGTTCCAAAAACACCCACAGAACTGTGGAGTGGGCATAAGTCCAGTCTAGGACATGTTCGGATTTGGGGTACTCCAGCACATGTGCTGAATAAGGAAGCTGATAAGTTGGCATCTCGTAAATAAGTGCGAGTGTTTGTAGGATATCCTAAGGGAACGAAGGGTGGCTTGTTCTATAGTCCCCAGGATCAGAAGGTCATTGTTAGCACCAATGCCTGATTCCTGGAAGAGGATTATATGATTTGTCACAAGCCCATCAGTGAAGGAATTATGGAAGAGCTGAGGGGCGAGACTCCATCTATACAAATTGTACAAGCGCCAACTAACACTGCACCACGTATCGATTATGAGACTTTTACACCAACTCAAGATTTGCCTCGTTGAAGTGGGAGGGTTGTTCGTCAGCCGGAACGGTTCATAGGCGTGGGAAAATCTTCATACTCAATCCCAGGCGAAGATGAATCAGATCCCTAGACCTACAAGGAGGCAATCCAAGATAAAGATGCTGACTCGTGGCAAGTAGCAATGGAATCAGAAATGCGATCTATGGATTCCAATCAAGTGTGGAGCTAGTAGAGCTACCTGATGGTGTACAAGCCATTGGGAGTAAATGGGTCTACAAGCGAAAGAAAGGAGGTGAAGGAAAGGTTGAAACCTTCAAAGCGAGGAATGTTGGAAAAGGTTACACTCAGAAAGAGGGTATCGATTATGATGAAACCTTTTCGCCGGTAGCCATGCTTAAGTCAATCCGGATTCTTTTAGCTATAGCTGCGCATTTGGATATGGAGATTTGGCTAATGGATGTCATGACTGCATTTTTGAATGGGAGTCTAGACAACGAAATCTATATGCGCCAACCAGAGGGATTCATTGCTGAAGGAGAAGAGCGCTTGGTGTACAAGCTTAAGAGATCCATTTATGGACTTAATCAAGCATCTAAATCTTGGAACACTCGTTTTGACGAAGTTGTCGAGTCATATAGATTCGTCCAATGTCCGAGTGAGAGTTGTGTGTATAAAAAATTCGATAGAAATGTGTTGGTGTTTTTTGTACTGTATGTAGATGATATCCTTTTGATTGGAAACAACATAAAGGAATTGTCGGACGTACGGGTATGGCTATCTGAGCAGTTCGATATGAAGGATCTGGGAGAAGCATGACACATCCTTGGAATCAGGATCTTTCGTGATCGAAAGAAAAGGATGTTGTGCTTGTCCCAGGCGTCTTATATCGATATAGTGCTAAAGCATTTTAGCATGGAGAATTCCAATAAAGGTTTTCTACCTTACAGACATGGAATTCAACTATCTAAGGATATGTGTTCCAAGACACAAAATAATATAGATGACATAAAGACGGTCTCTTATGCATCAGCTGTGGGAAGCCTCATGAATGATATACTTTGGACTAGACCAGATATCTGTCATGTTGTAGGCATGGCTGCTATATATCAGTCAAACCCAGGACCAGGACACTGTATTGTTGTTAAGCACATACTCAAGTACCTGAGAAGGACTAGGGAGTACATGCTTGTATATCAGTTAGACAACCTGCGTTCGGTAGGTTACATGACTCAGAGTTTTCATCGGACAAAGAAAAGTCCAAGTCTACTTCGGGTTATGTGTTTAGTGTGGGTGATGGATCCATTAGTTGGAAGAGTGTGAAGCAGAAATACATCTCAGACTCTACCATGGAAGCCGAGTACGTGGCAGGCTCTGAGGCAGCCAAGGAGGTGGTGTGGCTCAATTACTTCCTGCAGGAATTAGATGTGATTGCCGATTTGCCAAAGGGTATTACACTTTATTGTGATAATACTGGTGCAGTCCAAAATTCGAGGGAACCACGAGCCCACAAGGCAAGTAAACATATCAACTGCAAGTACCACATCATACGAGACTTTGTAAAGGAAGGAGACGTAGTTGTAGCCAAGGTTGCATCGGAAGATAATCTTGCTGACTCTTTCACGAATGGCCTACCCTCAAAAGTTTTTGAAAGGCATGTGGAAGGAATGAGATTACGATGTATGGCAGCATTGCTTTGAGTATAAGTGGGAGAAATGAGAGACTATGTAATAGAGTAGTATACTTAAAAGCATGCTTTGAGTATAAGTGGGAGATTGTTAGGGTTGTATACTGCAAAGCATACTTTATGCTTGTATTACCTTATTTCCCTATAACTACGTATAAGAATATTAATTACATTTAATCATATGTTTTGCATATTTATTCACGTTATGGTTATGCAAATGAAATGTCTAATTATTTTATATTGTAGATAATGTGGTGTGTTGGTGTGACACGGAAGATCACATTATCGGTACCTTATAAAATAATATAATAGTTCACAACCTATATAACTATTAGATAAATTAAATAAAAGGTTGTAGTGTATGTTTGAGATTAGTTGGTCTTGACTATTAGTTACATTAGCTTATTTGCATACGTTGAACTGGATCGAGGTGAGATAGTGTCTTCTGTAGTGACTGTAAGAAGAGCGTAAATCTCGAATAATTATTATTTCTTAATTCTATGTACATAATATTTAATTGTGTATTTATAATACTTATTGCTCTAATTTACCATGGGTGAGGGTCAAAATGATCGACTCAATAAGCCTCGTATCTTAGGTAATAATATTATTTATATGACAGTTATTATTATTACTAGAAATTGTGTCCCGACTCGTGCAGGTTGATGATGTCCCCTTGAGTAGCTCGATAATAATTATTATATTAAACCCTGCAGGTGGATTTAATTCCGATATAATAATAAGGTTCGAGTGGTACTACTCTGGAATAAGGTATTAATTAATTAATGTTGTCAGTAGCTTATAATTAATTAATGGACATTCGATATCTTAAACACGGGAAATAATATATTTAATAAGGAGCCCAATTTCATAATTTGGGATTTTGGTAGGAAGTGCAATATCAATATTTCAGTGGACTAAGTTGATATTAATAGATTCATTATATTAGGAAGAGTCCCAAACTTGAGAGGTGTTGGTCGATATTATTCATTGTCCCAAACTTGAGATGTTGATTTTCTTCTTGTCTTTTAATTGTAGATCTAGACTTATGTCTTTGATTCTACAATTTAGATAACACATCAATTTGCTAAGAGTGTTCATAAAATACTAGAAAACAAAGAAAAATCGAGTGATCCCAAGTGAAGGAGTTTCAGCCAATTCCCCATAGAAGTCCAAGCAATATCCTGTAGCTCGTTGCCCACACAACGTCCGGGTTAAGGCGGATCATACTCTAGAAGGTCTAAAGGTAGAAATACAAGGTGATCAAGACAAAAGCAACCAATTCGCTTCAAAGGTAATATCCTATGATCTTTAGATCTATATTAAGATATTTTAATAACCAACATATTTATTTAATAAATAATAAATAATATTTAAATTGCTTATTAGTCTTAGTAATTAATTAATTAGCATGCCTAAATAGATCTTTTGCTCGTGGATGCGTAAAACGCAATTATAAACATTCCCAAACTTCGCTTCCGCTGTGTTTTTACTTCCAACAAGAAAGTCATTCACTTTTTTCAAGTTAATGATATTGGCATTATTCGGGTCCGAATCAAATGAATGTTCCACTTCCTCGACAAGATTTTTATCCCAGGTGACATTAGCAAAAATATTCCCAAAGCGATTCCTATTCCAATCCTTCAGGGTGTATTTAAGTCTACCAAGTTTAGTAATGAGTTTGTGGAGACCCATGGTTGGAGTAGGAATCCTCCAAGAGTCTTTGACAATATTTTTAAAATCATGGTGCTAGATCCACATGTTCTGGAATCTAAAGCTAGACTTCGGCTTCTCAGACACATTATTGAATCTACATAACATGGGACAATGATCGGATGTATGTCTAGGAATATGCATAGTAGAGAAAACAGGCAATAAATCCAGCCAGGCCGCGAAAACAAGGATTCTATCCAATCGTTGCCAAATGTTATCACTATACCAGGTAAAAGGGGAACCTACGTATCCCTCATCTGAAATATTACAATCAATAATGCAATTACTGAGTTCCTCAATTTCATACGGGATGGGGGGAGCACCACCCTTTTTTCATGCGGGTGGAGGAAGATGTTAAAATCACCTCCCACCATCCACGGTTCCTGGTGGTGACTAATGGAAACTAATTGATTCCATAGGATTCTTCTTTCAATTTTCATATTTTTAGCATAGACAACTGATACGAAACCGACTACTCCAAGTGAAGAATATGAAGTAAGGATTGACGTAAAACACCTCGACCATACTCCAACATACTTAGGTGAGAAAACGGATATGAGACCCGGAGTTACCTTGATAATCGGACTTGGAGTAACTTAAACATAGGCAACTTGCATCTTGGGGAAGGGGTCCAAGGGGTAAAGGCAAAACAATAAAAGAATATCAGCACTTTCTTTATTATTAAAACAGCAGGAATCTCGGCTGCATGAAAGGCGGCTATCACCTTGGAGACAAAACCCATCGTTTACTCTTGTTTGCAAGTGACGTGGGGAACCTTGTATTTTCTTTTCATTATTTTATGACCAGCTTGTAATAGTTTAGATTATCTTGTCAAGCTACTTTTGCCTATAAATAGTGGCGATGGAGTTGTAATGAGGGCAGGTGATTGAATGATAAAACGACATACCTTGTGTATTGTTTAAGTGTTGGACGAGTGTCCTTCAAAACTTTGATTATTATTCGACGCGTTTTTGAATCTTAATCTGATTGATTCTCAATAGGTCTTGAGAAGAAATCACTTTATCGAATTATAGGTCTAGTTCGATAATACAACTGTTTTTTGTCCTGTTTAGATATTCTTCTTGTTTTCGATACAGGGTTGTCCTTGATCGGGATTTCGCATGAAGTGCTGTTCGATTGTTCGAACTTGTTTCCTGTTTTCAATTAGCATTCGACCGAAACTTGGTGTTTCGAGTGCCGCTGTTTGGAGGTTGCCTGTTTCGAGTCATTCCCATTCGGCCAGTTCCTGTCTTGTTCTTTGTATCAGCCGCCGTCATCATTTCTATCGCGTGCGCATACCGCTAGCCGATGTTATTCTTTGTGCGAAATGTTGTTATCGATTCTGACAGCTTTCTTCTTTGTTCGCTTTCGCTCATCAAAACAGCTTGCCACTGTATCGATAGAGAATCCGTATCAACAACAGTAAGCAAGAATGTAAAGAGGAGGGAAGCAGATCTAATTCTAACATGCAGCATCTGCTCACAATTATTAAGGACATCAACCTGATTATTATGGTTAGAGAACAGCCATATATGATTGTTAATATTCGAAACCACCTTATTAAACCCAAACAATATGGAAAAAATTGTGGTTTGAGGTCAACTTTAGGTTCAACTAAAGCCAATATATTAATGCTAAGTTCCTCTAATATTCCAAATGAGTGTATTTATCATTAATTATTACTACTACTCCTAGTTCTGACTCTAGAAGTAACGCTCCCATTATTTTTATTACCTTTTTTTACTACTTTTATTATTACCTTTATTAGACTCTAATTCCTTACAATTGTTAGCCGCAGTTTTTATATTACAGCCAAGCGTTTTAGGTTTAATGAGATATTTATTATCCTTATAGTTAGCTTCAGGTTCGGAGTTGCAATTAGAAGGAAGGTCTATATCTTCTCCGGAAGAATCGGAGTACCTTTCCACTTCATCCCCCACACAAAGCTGGGGGGGGGGGGGGCAGCAAAAAATACCTAAGGATTTTCTCGAAGGACAATCGCAGATGACAGACCAGAGGAGCAGCCTACTAAAGATAAATCATGTTCGTCCTCTTGAGGAACATCCTTGGTATTTTTAGGTGAACAAACCTTCCAGACAACACAATCAACATCTAATATGTTAAGAGAAGTACCTGCCCCGGAAGAAGGATCCAGCACTTCGGGAGCTATAAGCTGATGTTCAGGAACGTCCTCAACAGATCCATCCGATCGTAGGTTACAAGGGATAATATTACAAATACCCGAATTGACTGGAGGGGCATTCGGGGTGGGATTAACAAAACATGAACCAGTCGTTTTGGGGGGAGGGGGTGTGCCACAATTACATCAACTACTTTAGGCGGGGAGGGTTTATTACAGACAATGTTGTTTTGCGGAGGGGATAACACACGAGCATTGTTGGTCAGATCATCCTTGTTTTCATTTTTGCCTTACCAATCCTCCTCATTTTGTAAAGCATTGAACATATTGCTCGTAACGACCTACGAATTCTTGCCCTTGTCCTCAGCAGAGATAACTTTTTGCAAAATCACCCAAAACATCATTAGAAACATTAAACGGCCCTATGTCAGTTTGGTTTCATTTGACACAGATCTGGCTAGTAAATTATTGTTTTTCGTAGGAGGTCCTGCAAACTTTCTTGGAGGAAAATTGGGTCTAAGAGAGGGATGTTTAATATATCAGGCATCAATATCGTGACCAATGTGATGACAATGAAAACAGTATTTCAGAAGTTTTTCATATTCAACCTCATGTTCGGATATTACATACTACCCTCCTTAAATGAAGTTTCGTCCCGGAACATAAAACAAGTAGGGTGAAGCAATATCCCGCCAGGAAACACTCAACGAGATACACAAGAACTGAAAACATGCACCCAACAGCGAAACGTTACAAGCAACGCAAAGAAACATACGGCATGAAAACACGCTCCACGACGACGAACACAACGCCACAGGTAGAGACATAATAAAACCAACAAGTGACAAGCGTCATAAAACAGATAATACAATCAATTCAATTATCCGAACAATCACAAAACACAAAGCACCTATTACAAGAAAACACGCACAGTCGAGAAAATAGAAAAAAAACACAAAACGATCCACAGGGACAATCACAAATAATTCGGACTACGTAGAAATCCTCAAAAACCACAATAGGCATCTCCATGTCCTTTCGGAGCAGAGACGCAACCTTGATCCCCAAATCTCTCATCTACCGTCTCGCAATGCACGACTCGGTGACCCACCTGGCCACACTCGAAACAACTGACTAACGGTGAACAACAATTCTTCGCGGTATGGCCTGCTCGACTATAGTTATAACATGTCTTCATGCTGCTCACATTACTCACTGCAGGGGTACTACTCCTCTGATCACGCAATCGAGGAACCATCTTAGGATGACGAAACGAAGTCCCAACCTCAGGGGACCCACTCCCCGAATTTCTTGAAAAGTTCCGAACAGTTTTCTGTTTCTTCGAGTCAGACATACTCTCGGTCGATAATCTGGATAGCTCATAGGCTAACGCCCTATTATGGTAATCTCTCAAGGAATATCCGGCTTCATCCGCCTAATAAAATGACAAATCTTATCCTCCTTCGTCTTTACTTGATCCTACACATAGTTGAGATGTTTGCTAAAATCAATAATAGCTTGAGACAGCGGTACATTTTGTGGTTTCGCCGAAAAGAATTCATTGATCCTCTGATTCCTGATTGGTTCCGGACAAAACTCATCTCTCATGAATCTCTAGAACTCTACCCACGTGACAACACAATCTCGTGGCTTAACAGCCTCCCACCAACTGGCGGCAGAAACTGAGCGACTTGCAACATACGCTCTTCTGGACAATCGAATACCTCAAACATATTTTCCAACTGGAAAAGCCAACCATCCCAGCCTAATGCATCTGCAGCACCAGCAAAACGAGGGGGATTCATAAGAACCATTTCTCGAAGCCACTGATTTGCACCAGTGTTCTGGGTCACATCTGTAATACGCTGAACTGCCTGATTCAACTGAGTCATCTGTGTAGCTACCTGCTGTAAAATAGTAGCAACACCGATATAGATATCATCGCCGACAGCATGATCTCGACCACGCGTCTGATCGCCACGACCACGACCTCGGCCCCTCGACATACTGAATAAGTAACTACTCAGCACAACAGAAAATCATACATATAACACAGACAACGAATACCATCATAAGGCAACACACACATGAATATCACAGCAACGACGTCATCATTCGGTGACATCGACGGCTCGAACGATTACCAGTGCACAATCATACAAACCCAAGCTCTAACAGCTCGCACGGGTGGGACACCGCGCAATTCCCCATGAGGCGACAAATATTAAATACCAACATCACGCCTCTGACGGAGGGCTATGACAGTGAATGCGTGGCGAACGACTCAACGCTCATACCACCAATTCAATCACAACTCGGAGAGCTAACACTCTAAAGACAATGTTAACATCATACACATATTCCCGGACTTCAAACAGGAATGATAGGTTTTAAAAATGAAAATCACCTTTTTGAAAACAATTTGGAAACACTAGTTGATCTTGAGTATTACCTTTCAAAAAGTAGTACAAACATCATTATCGAGACTTTGAAAACCATCTTGCGTTTGATAAAAATGAGGACACTTTTCATTTGAGTTTGATATTTACAGGAGATAGAAAGCCGAAGAATCACCTGCTAAAACTACAGCATTAGCCGCTGTATTTAACCGGCGACACAGCATGCCCAACACATCCAAGTCTGTCCACAAGAATGCTGACAGTGACGACGATATCCTGTCACAAGATGCAATGGCGCTTCTCATGCAAAAATTCAAGAAATTCATCAAATAGTCTGGAAATAATCCCTACAGGCCCAAGAATGTTCACATGGTAAGTACTGAATCTTCCTCTGGTGATGCTAACCTGTGTTACAATTATAGGAAACCAGGATATTATGCAAATAAATGTCCTCACCCTAAAGTTCAAAAGTTGCCGACAGCCGAGCAACAAGAAAAAGATGAAAGATGACATGCTTGGAAAAACAAGCTCAAGGCCCTGATCAGCAAATCAGAAGCCTCCCCCGCACCAACAAAGTCCGAAGAATGTCTTCAGGCAGTCACTTATAGTGACTCGTCCGATGATGAATTCGAAGATAAGGCCTATATAAGTAAATTATATAAAATATGTCTGTCGATTGTGAATGCTGAGGGAAGAAAACGACTTGTTAAAAGTAAATTATAAAAATATGTCTGTCGATTGTGAAAACAGCAAAGTCGATCACGAAAAACTCATGGAGAGCAATCATCAACTTTCTCATGAACTAAATGAGGCTAGGTCTCACAGTGAAAGCAAGACAAATGATTTCATTCTGCTCGAAACCAAAATAAAACTCTTGAGAAACGAGAAGGAGAACTTTAGACCATCTTGAAATCTTTCGAGAAATCATCTAAAAGGATGGAAGAAATTCTAAGCACCGTGCAATATGCTCATGATAAAAGTGGCTTAGGATACAACTCATTCTCTAATAAAGGGAAAACAAGTACTGTGTTCGTCAGGGGTGTGGAACCCATTCCTGTATCGGAAGAAATCCCGAGTCCTGTGAAGGTACCTGTTGCACCGCAAACAACAAAGGCTGCCATTCTTCCACCACAGTCATATCACAGACAGCGGAACAGATATCTAGACCTATAAGGTGTAACCAACGGCATGCTCCCGAGCATATCAAAAGCGCCAACAGCCGTTCAGAAAGAAGGCTATACCCAAATATCAAAGGCCCGCACGGCAGAACTCCCAACAGTACAGCACGTCTAGATATTGTATACAGGAGCCTCGTTATCCATCAAGAAAGTAGGTCACCGCACAGTGTCAGCAACAGCTTTGGGAATCCAACTGGAGACCCAGTTGGCAAGCTGTAAGGCCGAAGAAAATGGCTCCATCTCCAAGACGGCATTCGTACTAGATTAATAATAATAACCCTGAATTTTACATGCATAATAATTATCAAGGTTACAACGACTACGTGCTTGCCCCACATAGATATCGCAAGAACGGACCAAAAGTAACCTACAGCAAGCCAATTGCTGTCAGGCAAATCTGGGTACCTAAAGGCACTAACATCCATGGACCCAACATTCAAAGGGGACCTAAATCTACTTAATTTATTTGTCTACAGGACAGCTTAGAGAAGGACATCTGGTACTTCGACAGCGGGTGTTCTTGGCACATGACAGGAGATAAAAGCAAGCTATCAAATTATGTAGAAGGTCGCGGTCCAAAAGTGTGCTTCAGTGATAAATCAAAACGAAGAACAAGAGGGAAAGGAACCCTGCTTGTAGGAAAATTCAAAGTCACCGATGTATCTTATGTTGAAGGCTTACAGTATAATCTACTTAGTATTATCCAGTTCTTTGACAAACAGTTCTCGGTGAAGTTCTATATAGACTACTGTAGAGTCAAGAACATTCTGACCAAAGAAGTTGTGCTCACACGGAGCAGATCAGGTAATATGTATATTGCTGACTGGATGCCTACGAGCTCCATAATTCCTTATTTTGTTGCCAAGGCACTACAGATATAAGCTGGCTATGGCACAAGAGGATGTCTCACGTCAATGTCAAGATGATCAACAATCTCGCTAGACAGGAAATGGTCAGAGGTTTGCCCAATGTGTCATTCCAAAAAGACAGAGTCTGTGGACCCTGTCAGAAAGGTAAGCAAATCAAGACCACCCTGAAAAGCAAATCCTACCTTTCCACTCACAGAGTTCTAGAAATGCTACACATGAATCTATACGGTCCTGTAGACCCGGTAAGTTGGGGAGGTAAGAAATACTATCTCGTTATTGTTGATGATTTTTCCAGGTATGCTTGGAAAATCTTCCTGAGCAAGAAGAAGGAAACCACATCAAAGCTGCCCGAGCACCTGAGAAAGCTTCAAAATGAAAAAGGGTTGAGTATCATGTCCATTCGTCCTGGCTGAGGTACTGAATTTACTAACCGTTTTATAGAGCAATACTACTCGGAATATGGGATATAGCACGAATACTCAGTTGCCCGAACACCTCAACAAAACTGTGTGGCCGAGCGAAAGAACAGGACGCCCAAAGAAGCAACAAGGATCTTGATTGCCGCAAGCAAGTTGCCACAGCATTTCTGGGGTGAAGCTACCAATACAGCGTGCTATACACAAAACCGTTGTATCATCAACAAACATCACAACAAAACAGCATATGAGGTATGGAACAACCAAAATCCATTAGTTTCGTACTTCCCCATATTCGGATGCAGATGTTATGTTTTGAACAACGGGAAGGATTAACTTAGAACCTTCAATGAGAAGTCGGATAAAGGGATATTTGTAGGATATTCCTCTGTCAGCAAAGCTTACAGGATCTTCAATAAATGGAAGCTGACAATTGAGGAATCAATACATGTAGTATTCGACGAACCTCACCATGATCCTACAGGAGTAGAAGATGTTACTCGAAATATCCAACAACTCACCATTAATGACCCTCCAACTCCTATAGAGCCTGTCGTTGACTTAAAAATCAACCCCGCAGTTGTAAGAACAGAAGTATATGAAGCTGATGCTGTATAAGCTGAAGCTGAAACTACAACAACCCACGATATAGTATGGGACGCTGAATTAGAACTCGACAGAAGATGGTTGAGAGATCACCCACATGAGTTGATCATAGGAAACATTGATGCTGGAGTAACTACCCGTAGGAGAATACAGAGTACACAAGGAAATGTATTATGTGCGCAAGAAGAACCCGAATCTGAGATGTCTCCATTTCCTGTATGGAAGTCTCAAGCTGAACTTTGAAGACTTAATATGTGTACTATTGCTGTATTCTTAGCTCAATCCGAACCTGTTTCTACCAAAGAAGCTCTAGACAATTCTCACTGGATTACATCTATGGAAGAAGTGATAAATGGTTTCAAAAGGAACAACATATGGTATCTAGTACCCCCACCTGAGCATCAAGCCATAATTGGAACAAAATGGGTATTTAGAAACAAGAAGGATGCGAACAGACTTGTTATCAGAAACAAATCCCGTCTAGTCGTACAAGGATACAGACAGGAAGAAGGCATAGACTATGATGAAACATTTTCCCCTATTGCCAGACTAGAATCCATTAGGATATTTCTAGCCTATGTCGCCCATAAGAGCTTTATTGTATATCAAATGGACGTCAAGAGTGCATTCCTGAATGGAGACCTTGCCGAAGAAGTTTATGTTGAACAACCACCAGGGTTTGTCAACACAGAAGGCGGAGACCTTGTATACAGGCTACGGAAAGCACTGTTCGGACTTAAGCAAGCACCTAGAGCATGGTATGAGACCCTGTCCCTGTACGTTACCAATATTAGATTCAAGAAAGGTGTTGTGGACAAGACCCTATTTAAGTTACAGGAAGGTGATGACCTCTTGATGGTTCAAATATACATAGATGATATTATATTTGGTTCAACTAACCTTGCTCTATGTCAAAGGTTCTCACATCTCATGCAAAGTAAGTTTGAAATGAGTATGATGGGAGAACTTAGTTATTTCCTAGGATTGCAGGTAAAGCAGTTGCCTACAGGAATCTTCATTAACCAGGAAAAGTACAGCAAGGAGCTTCTCAACAAATTTGGGATGAACAACTCCAAATCATCGTCAACCCCCATGAGAACTTTCGTGCAAATTAGTGCTGACGAAGCTGGAAAGTCCTTTGATAAATCACTCTACATGAAGCTTATTGGCTCACTCCTGTACCTAACAGCTAGCAGGCCCGATATCCAGTTTGCTGTAGGAGTGTGTGCTCGGTATCAAGTAGCACCTAAAAATCACACTTCACAACAGCCAAATGAATCCTGAAGTACGTCAAAGGAACAGTCGATGTAGGACTATGGTATCCTAAAAAAGGCAGATTTGATTTTGGCTACAGTGACTCGAATCTCGGACGTTGCAATTTAGATAGGTAGAGTACAAGCAGTACTTGTCACTTTCTTGGACCTAGACTTCTGTCTTGGTTCAGTAAGAAGCAATTGGCAAACTCACTTTCCACAGCTGAATCAAAATACTATGTTGCAGGTAGTTGCTGTATGCAGATTCTTTGGATGCAACAACAACTGTCAGATTATGGAATCACTGCCATGGAAACACCGATCATGTGCGATAGCACAAGTGCAATTGCAATAACGCACAATCCTGTATTGCACCCGCGTACTAAGCACATTCATATGAAGCATCACTTCATTAGGAATCATGTTGAGAACAAGGATGTTCGGATCGAGAAAGTTCATACAGATATCCAGCTAGCCGACATCTTTACCAAGCCTCTCAGCACAGCCAGATTATGTATGCTTCGACACCTGTGGGCCGGATTGCCCAGTGTTAACGGGAACATTCGGCACCTGGTCGCGTCTGATGCCCCGCATCCGGTCATGTAGATCCAGAACTTGCTCAGGTGAGTCTCGGGGTCCGATCTTCCCTCGTACAAAGGTGTTTGAAAAGGAGCGATCCTTGGCTGCACGGGGGAAATTTTGATCTGGACCGTGAGCGGCTCACTCGGCTCGGCGATCATTCTCTTGGTACCTGCCCCAGTTTCTAGGAGCGCCTTCATTCCATCAAGCTGGCGTTGCATTGCAACCATCGCTGTAGCATGGTCGCTCGTGGTTTCGCTCTCGGAGCGGGAGCCTAGGCGATCGTGTACCGATCTCCTGGCTCCACAGTAGGCGATGAGGTCGTCGCCCCCGATCTTGGTTCTTTGGCGAGGGGGAGCCAGGTGGCCGACCTGACTTTTGGGAGTTGGGTACGCCGAACTCCTGGTGACGGATCCGGGCTTCGTCGTCTCATGGATGGGGCCAGAATGCCCCGGTCGCCATGATGGGTCGCTTCCTAGGAGGCTGAAAGCGGAACCGTCCCGCCTTGCGAGTGCTTCTTCTCGTGAATCGGGGCTTCCTAACGATTGCTCGACAAGTAACCCCTTGAGCTTCCGTTTGCCCGCGCGGCGGATGGATGATGGGGTAATAGCGGGCGCACCACATGCTCTCCGTCGCTCCCGTAGGATGGCCATGGCCCCCTCGATCTGTTCTTTGGAACTGATCGAGCGAGAGGCTAGGGCCGTCCCTCGAGGGCAGGATCGGGAGTCTCGCGCCGCCGCGGCTACCCTCCATCGTAGGTTGGCGCTCGGATTGAGCCGGAATGAGATGTCCGGCGGCTCGTAGAGTGGCTCTCTTCGAGGTGGTGACAGACGTCATGATTCTGAAGGTTTTTCTTTGAAGAATGGTGAGTGTTTCTTCAAGTATATGCTCCGGAGAACAGTGAGTGTTCTTTGAAATGGTCGGAAATAAAAACAAAGGTAGACCCCCTTCTTCTAGCGCCAATTGTTGTTACCCAAAATATTATATGGAAGGGATTGCTGGATATGGCTATGGGTGAGTAACAAACAAAATGCGAGAGCACGTCCGAAGGAATGTAAATAACACAAGATTTTCCGGGTTTGTTAGGCCCGTGCTTGAATGCTCTCGCGAGATATTATTAATACAAATACGTTGGAGTACAGATATTAACGTAAGAGTACAAATGAGTGTAAAGACCCTAGTTATCTAGCTCTTGAGTGCTGCTCTGTGAGTTCTTGAACTGTAGGGAGTTCTCATTTCTGCCGATCGTCTTTTAGTTAAGAGGTTCTGAGAGATAAATCCTAGACAAAGTCAAGAGAAAAGCCGAGAGAAAAGCCCCGCCGTTTCCAAGTGCAGGAAGCCTTCTATTTATAGGAGAGGAGGTAGCTGGGATGTCTTGATCCCGAGCGGGCGATCGCCTTTCTTGTATTATAATAAGCGGGTGATCATCTCAGCACGAGGGTTGGTTCCCTTAAAGTCCGCGACTGCTACTGACAGCCAGCTGTGCGAACCAAAAAGAGGGCAACACGCGTCTTAAGTCGCTGTCTTGGGAGGTCCCACCTAAGACCTTTCGGCGGGTCTGTCGGTAGGTGAGACTGTCCTTGTCGTTGACAGCTGCAGATGGGCTGGGGTCAAAGGCCTTTTCCTATGGTGCCTTTTCCGGATCTGCACGTGGGCCTCTATCCCGAGATTCGGTCTTCGCTGACTTGACAGATGTTGGCTTTACACGTGGCATGAGGCGGTCGTCCTTGGTCAGGCACCAGAGTCGATCGACATGTGACAAGAGACAATCGCCCTGGATGTCGATCACTCGGTACTTGGACTGCTCTGGGATCTCCGTTTGGAAGGTGTGCCATGGTTCATTTGACGCTGACTCGGTCGCCAGGCCCCTATGTCGATCGCCATCGAGATGTGTTAATCGCGACACAACATACCTTTTAAGGGAGAACGATGTATTTTCGCGGCTACAACACATACTGAGGGAAATCAATTAATATTATACTGATATTTTATTCATTTTAAAATAGTTTTGAGTCCACGTGCCCTGTTTTAAAATCAAACGCCTTTTGCATTTAATGCTTTACACGACATCTGGACTATTTTTTCTCAAACGCCGCGATTTCTCAAATTAATTAATAATTTCAACCGCCATTTCGGGAAATAAGGGAAGTCGAAATGTCAGATGTGGTACCAGTTATCATTTAAAAATCGGATGGGTAAGATGTACCAGTTACGCTCGATTCATCCTGTTCGTTCATTTAAAAATGATAATTCATCCTGTTCGTTCATTTAATACTTCTCCCTAGCAAGAGGAGGAAACGTTTCTGACATCACTGCCACCGTCCGCGGAGTCGAGATCCGCATTGACCAGGACTTATTGCAGAATATTTACAGGCTACCCTCTGATGGACTGTCTATGGAGGAACTTGAGACATTTGGGTCTCAAGAAATCCTCACCGCATACTGGGGATTATTCATTGGCTCTGCAGCGAACGTTAATGTTCATGCCCCCTGCCATAGAAAGGTTTCTGCTTGCCATTCGTTTATTTACATGATTTTTGTTGCCGTGTGATTGAGAACAGGACTGGAGCCTTTGAGATGTGCACAAATCTTAGATTTAGAATGATGGTCGCCATCATGTCTGGAGAAAAGCTTAATTGGTGCCCGATTGTCCTAAAAAGACTGCAGGAAGAGGCTTCTAAGCCTGCTACACAGAAGAAATCCTTTGGTCTAATTATAAATTATATCTTGACCAAATGCGGTGTTCCACAATCAAAAGAAGCGAAGAAGATCAATCAGCACAAGTACATTGGAGGAAGCAAGCCCTCCATATTTAACAAAGACGGTCTGATTAGGTCAAGGCCATTTGTTCGATACATGCCCCTGTCTGCTGATCCTAGGGACAACACTTTGAAGACAGGGAGCAAGGAGACTTCAAAGAAGAGGAAGAGATCTCACAGCAAAACTCCCCGTGCTGATGAGAAGCCGAAGGGAAGCTAAGGAGGCTTTCCAAAGTCAAGACTGCAGAGATTACAACGATCTCTGTGGATGCCCCTTCAACAGTGCAACCCACTGTATCAAACCCTCAGGACGCAACCCCTGTGGAAGATATAGCTGCTATTGTTCAAATGGTAGATCCCGAGCCTTTGGCGGCAATGACGGACGAAAAGTTATCTGCCAACATTGAAGTCTCTGGCGAGACGGCTGCCCCTTTGGAGCCAACAGCCACATCTCCTGTAAGGTAACCCACACCTGTAAGGGATCCATCTACCCTCCGGGTGCCAACCCTGGTATGGGATCCCTCTCCAATACAGGCTCCCACACCTGTAGACGAACCCATGCCTACAGTAGCCCCATGTACTGTACGCAGCCCCTCTCCCGACACTATAATCAACAAAAACTCTTCTGTCAGTTTAAATTAAACAATCCTATGAACGCTTTGTTCAATGTAAATCCTACAGGGTTGCTCCTACGATACTTTGTACAACTAATGTGAGTGAAGAGAAGAAGAATCATTTGTTCTGGAGGTAACTTATTCCCAGAACATTGAAGTCTTAATTCAATGTGACAACATATGTTGCAAGGAGATGATTTCGAGCTATTTCATGGATAAAGCTGATGCTCGAATGAAATGAAAATCGATATCCGAGGAAACTATGCCTGTTAGTCCGAAAACAGACCACAACTTAGATGACGATGACTCCTTTCAGGCCAGTCTGAGAATGAGCCGTGAGGAAACTCAAGAACAGGAGTTTTCGTGGATGCAACAACAACTGGGAGAAGGGACTTCCAGCCAACATCAGTCCCCCTCCCAAACAGCAAGAAACTACTATTAGGAGTATGCCCTCGAATGCCACTCAGAGGATGTTGAGTGAGGGCATTGTACTTGTAATTATGTAAATCATTAATATAAGGCAATGGATGTTTCTTTATTTACTGGTAGTTACTGGCATTCCTAACTCATAAATATACATATAGAAACTAGTCCGTGTATTTGAGATCAAAACATTCCACTCCTTATTGGATAAGGGTGTCGGCACTGAAAAGGTTTATAGCTCAAATACTTAATCGTTCACAAGTCGATGAAACTTGACTGGGCGTTAAGTTTATGTGAAGACTTGTATAACGTGTTCTTTGACATGGAGAGTGCCTTTCGAACGCTAATGGTTAGTGGGAGCACACGTTATAGGTATGTTAATTGGATTAGTATACTAGAACTGACTCACCCTCGATTCGTCGCACGGATTTCACTCCAGGACAGTCAATGACGGAATCGAAAGGTTGTGATAGGTATTCGTGAACCTTCGACTTGAGGATTTAGTAGAGATGTGCTTGTGACGTCAAGATTTTCATTAGAGTAGTTCGACCCTGTAAACCGGGAGGTGGGGGTCAACCTCGACGTGCATCTTGACGAGCAAGTAGCAGGTCCTACTGAATACCAAGATAGAATTCTTTCTCCCGTTAGTGAGCGGGTTATATGTCCTATGCGGTTATTGGCAGATGAGATCATAAGTCTTTGGCCAAAGCATTGGAGCTAGTTGTATTGGATACACGAGAGCTCGATGATCTCGATTTGCATTAACGCATTCATAGCGTCAAGTACAGATAGGGTTTGACTGACCGTGAGCCTATAACTCGATCGGGATATTTGAAAGAAGGGTTTATACGTATACTAGTATTCACGACATAATGGTTCTTTAATGATCCCAATCAATCGTTCTCAGTTGGGGTACAGTATAGGCCGCCAGGCTGGCTAGGTGGTGCTATTACTCTTTGGTTCCTCCCGTTGCTAACTGAGATGGATCTACCGAGTCGCGCAATAGAATTGACGATGGAATGAATCAAGCTAATTCTCTCATTATGAATATTAGATATTGGATATCTGAATTTGGGACATTAGATGTCTAAATCAATTTATTGGATAAATTGATTTACTGCCTAACGAATTAAATAAATTGCTGGGTGATTAATTTAATTCATAAATATAATTATTTCTCAGAGAAATTAATTATGTTATTATGTTTTTAATGTGGTTAATTTATTAGATTAATTAATCGACACAAATACATCGGAACGGAATCGGAGTTTATCTGTTTGGACTCTCGGAAGTCCGAAACGTATCGAATTCATCCGATTTTCATCTTGCCCCCCCCTCCTTCCACCTACTTTCACCGCTTGTTCTTTTGTGTCCATTTTAGAATGGATGAAAAGATTTGTGGGGATCACTCATGTGGCATGAGTTGTCCATCTTGTAGGTGTGATTAGAATAAGTAGGGAAGACTTGTATCTCTCATCACCCCAATTGATTCCAATGTGAGAGAGAGTGAGAGAGAGAGAGAGAGAGAGAGAGAGAGAAAAAACTTTTCTCAAAGTCTTCATCATCTTCTCCAAGTGTTCTTCCTTTTTTTCTTCACAAGTTCTTGATTTTTCTTGGAGGAAAATTGAGAATAAAAGAGAGAAAATTTGATAAACATACATAGAGTATATTCATCAAATTCAATAGCTTCATCACTTACCTCTAGCCGTATCCTTGGAGGATAGCAAGGTGATCATCATCCCTTTCGTTTCTCCGGCGCATGCCAAGTAGAGGCGTTGTAATTTCAACGTTGGATCATTCAAGTGCTTGGAGTGCTTTCGATCGTAGGGAATTCGTTTAAAGCTTGGGGAATACCTCAAGAGAAGGAATCCATTTAATCAACGGACTACAATGGTGAGTTTCTTACATCTTTTGTGTTTTCGTTTATATATTCGTATATATGTAGCTCGATCGATCCTCGTAGGGATTAGGATCGAATTAATTTTCATTTTACCGCTTCCGCTGGGCCTTCATTTTTAAGCACTGAATCCCAACAACTACCAACGAACAGGAGGAGTCAGTCCTTCCTATCACCGAAGAACCAACAGTTTCTCAACAGGCACCCGAGCCTTTCGTCGATCAACAAGATGATCAAGCCCACGCCATCCTGCAGGAGGAATCAGTCCCTCTGCAGGAGCAGGCGGATGCTGAGAGACAGCAGGAGGAATCAGTCCCTCCTGTACCTGTGTCTATAAAAGCCCATCCGGAACAGGAGGAATCAGTCCCCCCTGTCACCGAGACCAATGAGCCCGAACAACCAACAGCTGAAACAGCACCTGATGCCCCAGCATCTCCAACAGCGGAATCCGATGACGGTTTCTTACCCCAGGATGAACCGCAATGGCCGCGAACCCATGTGGTCGTCCGACAGCTCAATGGAGCTGATGAAGAAAAGCCAAGCTCTCCCAGATCAGAAGCTAGTCATGATCAACTTCATGCTCTCAGTCGCCAAACAGTCTTCCTACAGGATGCTGTGAATGCTCTGGACAATGTTGAGAAGGAGATCAATTGGTTGCACGAGACTGCCATTGACGAAATGACGGGCGTAAAAACAGAAATCTCAAAAGTAGAAGAAGCCTTCCGCATTTTGCCCACCGTCTTCAGGTAAGCTCTCAATCAACTCCAACAGCGCCAGGAGCAGATTCTCTTGGAAGAACAATCAAAACTCCGCGTCTCTGAAGCCAAAACTGTATCTGCCCTACAGGAAACAGGCTCCCAGCTTAGAGGACATGATCAAAAGATAGATGATTTGTCGCGGGTGCTTCAATCCCTAGTTAATAAAGTGTCAAGCATGGAGACCAAACATGATAATGCGATGCAGATCCTGGAACGCCTTGATACAAAGGTCTCTTATCTTGATGAGGCCAAAAAGGGGGAAGAATCAAGAGAAGCTCGAAGACAATGGAGACTAGAAAAAGAGAAGGAATTTGAATCTGTACTAGAAGACAGCGTTAGTGCTTCAATCAACCGACTGGCCGCTCCTGCACAAACATAAAGGGTATCTGGTTCTCGCCCTGAGTTCCACGACCCCAACTTCCCATGGAAAAATAATGTGCAAAAGCCATCGGAGATTCGCCCGTCATCCAACCGTCAGCCTACAGCTGATGAAGTGAAACAATGGAGGAAAAATGAACTGATGAGGTATTTTGTTAAGCTCATCAGGGAGTCCGCCATCTTCAACAAATGTCGGACATTGGCCGAAGCTGGAAAAGAATTTGCTAAAATGCTAGAAACAGGAATTCTCCCTGTGCAAATGTTAATGAAGTCAAGGCATCGGAATGGAGATCGGCTCACTCACCCGGATGACAGGATTCTTGCCTTCAACCAATTGGCTGAAGGAAAAGCGATCTATTTGGATCGAGGCAAGGATTCATTAGAACACTGGTAGAGAGGAACCAAAAATGATCCCGACAGAAGACCATGGAGACATGCTCACTACAGGAGTTAGATTGGAGGATCCTTTCAGCAAATTTTGGAAACAGCATAAAAATTCTGTATCTTTCTTTATGTTTTCCTTGTAATATTTTCCCAATATCAATAAAATCTATTATTGTCTTGAAATATTACAACTCGTAATCTACTAATGTGTTACTGTGTGATTAGGAAATTAATCTATTCGATGCTAATCTAAACAAGTAAAAACTTGTATAGTACAAAGCTGTAAGAACTTGTCTGCGAAGTTCATAGGTTAAGTTGTATTTAACACTAGACTACCCTGTAAGATTGTGCCTGCGCGCCAATCATAAGTTTAAGTTGTAATACACTATCATCTTAGAACATGCCTGCGAGCAGTTCCCATTCCTTTTATGCTGAAGGCCAGAACATTCGACAGAAGATCAAGAAGAAAGCCTCTCAAATTAAAGATGTTTTAAAGGTTTTGGCATCATCAAGAAGATTTGGCAATTATCAAAAAGGGGAAAAATGTAAGGATAAACAATCCTGTACCGAGTTTTGATAAAGTGCCAACATACAGCAAGTAGCTGTCCCGAAGACAATAATATAGCAAGGTGTCAAGTGCCTCAACATACAGCAAAAGAATAAAGTGTCATCATACAGCATGAAGCTCATCAGCCAATGACATCAAGTGTGGAAGCTGTCCTAAAACATTAATACATCATCATTCCATACAACAGCCCTAAGATAGCCTACAGCGTGGAACCTACAGCTACAACAGTATAAACGCAATATTTTAGATACAGTTAAGTGTTGAGATCTTCAACCCTTATCCAACAGGACTGAAGACCGTTGGAACGGAATATACTTTACTCGTTAAAGTCAAGCCCCATTTGAAAATAAGTATTTAAATACTGAATGGATAAAGTATTTAAATACCAGCAGATAAAGATCTTCAGACAAGGAGCAAAATGCGGATCTTGTATTTTGCAAGTCAATCAACACGTTGGAATGGAATCTCTGCACAACGGATCTATTCTCAATGGATCTATTCCAAAGGCTTATACCCCGAAGTTTGAAGACCAGAATACAAAGAAGAACGAGATATATACGAACGATATACAAACGATCATACGACTGAATATTCACTATCATCAGATCAAGCTTACAAGACTAAGTATATTTCTTCAAGTATCTATTCATATATGAAGAGAAGAAATATACTCAGTCAACAAGAACAGCACATCATCAGCTCAAGATATTCATGTTCAAGCTAGTTCTGCGTGAACTAACGAAGCTATTCCGACCTGTGTGGGACGAATAGGACGAAGCTTTAGAACTGTGTGTGAAGAAGAAAGTCAAGTGGAAGCTTTGACCAATCTGTGTGAACGGTTGAAAGCGACCATCTTTGTATCAATCTATGTGAATGATACAAGGATAGGTTTGATTATAGACACGTAGTTGTGTACGTAGTGTTTATAATAAACATTTTCGCTCCTGTGTGGAGGACCAGTGGACGTAGAGGGGTTTACCTTAAACCACTTTAAATATCGAGTTTTTTACCTTCTGCACTTATAGTTTTCATTACTATGATTATTTTTAAGTAAACATTGCATACCCTGTACGTACCAAGCAAACAGGGGAAAACCTAGTTGCTGTATTTACAGCAACTTACTTTAACAAGACTTTCTCTACGCACTCTAATTTGTAAATCGTACAGTTTGTTGATTAAACACTTTTCAGGCTATATTCTGTATACTTAGTGGCTAACAAGATGGCATTTATTATGCAGAGGTTCAGCAATTTCAGGAAGAACTACTCAAAGTACAAGAAGAACTTCAAAGAGAACCCAAGAAGAAACCAAAAAGATGGAAACTGGAAAGTAGAATGCTACAACTGTCACAAAACAGGACATATCCAGTTTGATTGTCCTGAACTCAAGAAGGATGAAAGCAAGAAGGAAATGGACATAAAGGAAGATAAAAAGAAGGCTCTCATTGGTGAAGATCAAGAAAGAGTTGAATCAAGCAGTGGATTCTTTTCAGATGATGATAATGACTACAACTGCTTGTTGGCTAATATGGCTTATGAAGAGGTAACATCACTACTAGAAAAAACGGCTTTAGTGACGCTCAAAAGTGTCACAATAGGTGGTGTATTGTGACGCTTTTGCTATAGTGACGCTTTTCGAAAGCGTCACCTGATTTGGCGTTTCAATAGACCGTTGTTGTGACACTTAAAAGGCGTTGCAACAGATATCTAATGTGACGCTTTCTTGCATATTGTGACGCTTTTCATGCATCACATGAGTAAGCTTTAGTGACGCTTTTTGCCATTTTTTGCGACACTTTTTGGCGTCATAAAAGTGAATTGTAGTGACACTTTTTAACATCACTAGAGTTAATAACTAACTTAACTACTTTTATTAGTGACATATTTTGGCGTCACAATAGCGTATTATAGTGACACTTTTTAGCATCACGTAAAAAACATAACTACCTTAACTAACTCTTTTAGTGACTCATTTTTGCATCACAATAGTGTGCTATAGTGACACTTTTTAACATCACATAAAAGTTTATAACTACATTGACTACCTATTTTTGTGACGCCTACAAGTATCACTAAATAATTTCAAGTAACATATTTTGCTATAATGACAATTGTCAAGTAAAACGTAACATTTTCTTTAAACATAAAATGTTGCTAATTATAATAGTATGAATAGTTGTTTTGTAATAACAATAGCAACATAAAATTTTAATGTCCAACTCAAATACCAAGATCTATAACAGTAAAAATAAGATCCCAAACAAGAAACATAAGAGAAAATCTCAAACAACATTGCGGTCCAAATTACAAAAAAAGTAAGTTTTCATCTTAATGTCAATTAACTCCAAAATAAACCGAAAGTCTTTCATGTCACTTTTCTTATCTCGCATCTTCCACTTCAACCTATAATAATAAACGAAAGAAAAAATTAATGATACTAAAATACTAAAAGAACAAGCAAACGATAATAATGAAAGATTGTTAGAAAAGACTTACCAAACACTTTGGCCAAGCAATGCTACCTCCTGTAGCTTGTCCAATAAATTTGACACTTCCAATTGTCCTTATTAATGCATGATCATATTTAATTGGCACGGTAACTTTCACTTCACACCAATCAACACCCAATTCTTCATTCCCGACTAGCTTTGATGGATTTAAGCTTTGAACGGAACTTTTCGCAATATAATTTTGAGTAATCATGTCTTTCAAAAGAACCTTTGCTCCAACCTGGATCATACATTTCAAGAATGGAAAACCCCATTATAAATAACGAAAAAAAAAAGTAATAATAGTGCTGAAAGCCCAAATATTCCTTCAATCATATCTGGGCTTTTTGATATGGTCAGCACTATGTTAAATTAGAGAACAGGAGCATATGTTTACAGCCATACTGTTTTTCAGAATAGAAGAACAAATTACCAAACATACACAGAAAAGCCCTGTTACGAGTAGCCCAGATAACACACTGTTTTTCAGTATGGCTGTAATTTAACATTCTGAAAAGCCCAGATAACACACTGACCATATCAAAAACCCAGATATTCCTTCAATCATGTAGAGTAAATCTAGAAACAAGGGGATTACAATACAGAACTCGAACGAAGCAAGATGTACAGCAACTACCACGTTCAAAACATGAATGGAAATGTTGTAACTCTACATGAAATTGCAGGCATACTGTACTCAGTGCAAGAGAGAACAACATTTCCATTCTTGAAATTACAGCCATACTTGAAATCGCCTGATTCCATTCGGGCAGGAAAGTTTACTGGACTCGGTTAAATTACAGCCATACTTGAAATTACAGCCATACTTGTAATGTACAAACCGCATTTGAAATCGCTCAATTATCGAGTCCAAGACAAGATGCTCCGGACAGGAGCATATGTTTGACAGAAATGGCAGTATGCCTGCGATAGGAGCATATGTTAAATTACAGCCATACTATTTTTCAGAATAGAAGAACAAATTACCAAACATACACAGAAACGACAATCTTTGACTGGAGCATTGTATTATGAACAGGAGCATATGTATTATGAACAGGAGCATATGTATTATGAATAGGAGCATTGTTTTAATAAGCTCCCAGTGAAACACAGCATATGTATTATGAACAGGAGCATTGTTTTAAAATACGAGAGGCATCCTGTTTCAAATTAGTCCAAAATGACCTATTACATATTAATATATTCATGGTATTCTATATAACTTCCCGACAATATATCTAAATATATTCATGGTATTCCATATAACATGACATCACATAATAGCTACTATAAGTACTATGTACGTACCTGCAAGGGAATAGAACGGGTACTTGAGGGTTGAGCAGACCGGGCAATTACAGAATTGCGCAAGGTTGATGGGGAAGATCCCTTTGTCAATCTTGAATGATCATTTCCACTCGAGTCCACTTTGCTCAACAACATTTGAATTAACTTGTCCTTCTCTTCTAGTTGTATCGTCAATGCTTCTTTTTCCATGACAATGCGATTGATATCATTATGGCCAAGTGAATGATCACCATATACCTGCTTCGCAGTTGTTCCGTAACCATACACGCGCACTCGTCCACCTTTATCTTCTCCAAGGACTTGGGCATATATGTCATTTGGACCTTTGTCCCGTGCACCAGGTGGTAGTTGACTCTTTAATTGTCGCATTTTTTCCTATATACAAATTTAACGAAAAAAAATCATTCGGGGTCATATATTTTGAAATGTTGTAGTAAGAAAAAAAATATTACAGAAGTACTAGAAAAGATTCACCAATGCATTTGTAACTTCCGGATTAGATGTATTCCCATCTCGAGAATAACATTTTGCAAAAATATCTGTTCGGATCAGCTCCTTTATTCCTGCCTCCTTAACAATTTCATCATCATCCTCATATATCCCAACATTAAGTGCAGCTTCTTCCTACAGCCAAAAACTTCTCTATTTTAATCATCACCCTTTAAGTTATAATTAGTTTTGAAAATGAAAAGTAGTTACCTTAGCAGATTCATAAACTTGAGCAAAACTCTTTTTCCAAGAATATGTTGCATTTTCTTCATTGATCTATTTTTTTTATTCTGCTCGCTAGTGTACTATCGAGTTCAATCATACCAGAAGTTAGAGACAATAATAAAATGACTCTTTAACATAAAAATTATGAATCGCACCTTTGCGTTTTCACTGCACCAATGTTCGACAAGAAATTTCCAATGTTCTTCCGTCACCCTCTCATCACGTGTATCAGGCCTCTTATGTAAGTTTTGTTCCAAACTTAAGTTTGGATTAAAATATAATTTTTTAATTCTACATTTGAAAATCCTCCAACTTCTAGCTAAAGCTTTCAAAACAATCTTTTCATATCCAGAAATAACAAAGCTCCCCTACAAAAATGTAATAACCATGTAACGTTGGTAAATCACTACAATAATATATATCAATTCTATAAATTTATACCTTGATCATGCTCAACATTGTTTTTTTGTTGGGGTCTGGTACCCTATGCCAATCTAGGTAATTAAGTGGAGCTACTTTCCCATTTCTTGCAATAGACCCCACAAATTCAACAAATTTGCTTTTATTAGGACCAATGGGTTTTCCATACCGATTGAATGAAACCTTCAGAGGCTGACTTTTGTTGTCAGAGCTTATGGCATAAATGTGAGGCATATAAGTAAATCCTCTAGTTTTATGTTGTTTACAAGTGGCATCTACACATACAAGAAAAATAAGTTTTATAACAATATTGAAAGGGACAAATTATATCATGTGTATATGATGTAGTATCATGTGTAATATGATGTAGTATACCTTGGGACTCAACATGATCTGTATTTGCTAACTTGTTAATATTTTCATCCACCGGTTATCTACACCAAGAATGGACTGCTCGCTTCTTTTACTATTATTCACATTCCTAACACTCCGCCTTCTTGTTATTGCTCCAAGGTCCTCTAAATCAAGGTATGAAAACACAATTCAAGTAACAACAATCAACATATACTAACTTAAAAATGGACAACCAATACCTTGATTGTACATTCTGCATCATTTAAATCATCAACTTCATTTGTACTTTGCTTTCCCCTTTGAGTGCTCCAAGGTTATCTGAATTACAAAATCCAAACTCTATATAACTAATAACTATCTGAATTACAAAATCCAAACTCTATATAACTAATAACAGTCAGTAAATATACATTAAGTTGGACAAGATGACACATCAATATCGCTACATTTTCTAATCTATTTCATACCTTGAGAATGTATATTTTGCTCATCCATTGAACCATTAATCGCTTTTGTACTTTGCCTTCCCCTTTTTGTTGCTCCAAGATTCTCTACATTATGAAATTCAAACACTATATAACTCAGAATAGTCAAGTAAATATATTTTAAGTTGAATAAGATGACAGATCAATACCACTGTGCTACATTTATAATCTATTTCATACCTTGCGAATGTATATTCTGGTCATCAATTAAATCATTAATCGCTTTCGTACTTTGCTTTCCCATTGTCATTGCTCGAAGGGTCTCGAAATCGATTAAATCATCAATATTTGGAGCACTTTGTTGGCCACTACCTAATGTGTATTTTCCGCGACTATGGATAAAATTTGCACTTTTCTGTCCTTGCTTTATTACTACAATTAAACAACTCGATTAATGGGACAACTTATTTTTTCAGCCAATATAATAAATGTAAAGTTACTAAAAATACATGGACACAATATGTATACAGATATGTACCTGGAGGGTCGAGATACTGCTCATTGGCATTCTGATCTTTACTTTTTAGAAGATAATCTGGAATACTAGTAACTCTTGGTCCCCGTTTCAGACACACAACATTATCTATTAAGAATGTAAAAGACCGACCAAAGAATTACAGTAAAGATTAAGAAATATAAACAAGATATATATATATGTATATGTACTGTAACGAACCTCGACGACCATCATGTTGCTTAGTGAGATCTCCATCTGTATTTGTATCACTCCAGCTGTCACCATCGTCTAAGGGTAAATGCAACCTTCTCTGGCCACTATTAGAAAAATTACTTCTTTGCCCTCTCGCCATTGCTATAAGATCATTCCTAGTAATAACGTGGCCCTTAACCATTTTTCTGCAATTAAGAATCTTGGAAAAAAATATAATGAGGAGCAATATAAGTAAAAGTATATTTTCAATAAGGTAAATTTCACTAAAATTAAAAATCCAGAACTAGAACAATTAATTTCTCAAAAAACATAAGAAACTGATCAACTATCTCAAATAGAAAATAAGAACTCCTAATAGGACTCTATTCTTCTTCTGCTAGAGTAGGAGGCACCCCTTCGCGAACCCAAAAAATGTCTGAAATCCCATCATTGGGTGGTTCGTTACATGGTGTGCTTTGAGCTATGATGTCGATATCACTTATTATTAAGTCATTTCCATCCTCAAATTTCTCTCTCGGTTTAGTTTTTACAACAACATGCCATCCTCTATCAGAAGGATCCTCCACATAGAAAACTTGTTGTACTTGAGATGCAAGAACAAACGGCTCACTCTGACGCTTTATGTTTGTAAAATTCGCTAATGTGAACCCATCACTATATTGCTTTAATCTTCTACCCTTTGTGACTCAATCACACTCGAATAGTACAACTCTCTTTCCTTGGAGATAGTTTAACTCAATTATGTCTTTCACAATCCCATAATAGGCCAAATCAGAAGAGATGGGTCTTTTGTCTTTTTTGCTTGCAAAGTTGGTCGTTGCTGCACTAATCATCACTCCACAATTTTGAGTTTTTCTTTTTTTCTCAACTTCCCTGGTGTGAAATCTGAAACCATTAGCAACAAACTCTTTAATTCTTTGACCCACTGGAAGTGGCCCTCTCGCAAGGCATGCGATATCACTTTGAATCATGTCATCAGCATCATAATGATCAAGTCCTGACACCTGGTGAAAAAATCATGTCAACAATATCGAAAACACATAACCAAAAAAAATAAAATACTTACTAGGCTAGAGAACCATTTGGGAAAACTGTCACTGTGAATTCGTCTGATCTCATGTTCTGGGGAACGACGCTTTTTTCGTCTGATCATTGACTCATGATCACTGCACAACGTAAATATAATTGTCATGTGATGATTTAATGGATAAGGATTTTGTAGGTGAAAATTAGTCGCTTACTCTATTGTAGACTTAATTTCTTCACAATTAAAAAGCACGTATCTATGTGCTTTTTCTAAGGTTTTATTGTCTAGAACCACTGGTTGTCCTGTGGACAGAGGCCGACCAGCCATTGAGAAGATTTCCAGACCATCATTATTTGTGTGATCTCTTTCCTCATTTCGACTAAGTCGATTACGCCTTGTTTCTACGTGATCATCAAAGTAAAGGGAACAACATGATAAGCACTCCTCTGCTAAATAACCTTCTGCAATTGACCCTTCAGGTCGGCCTTTGTTGCGGACATAAGATTTAAGCGTGCTCAAGTACCTTTGACAATATAGAAAACAAAATATATTACAAAGTATTATGTTCAAATCATAAAAGAGTTTGACAAAAAAATGAAAAGTTACCTCTCAGGCGAATACATCCATCGATAGTGAACTGGACCTCCTAATTTTGCCTCAGTAACCAAATGCACAGTTACATAAATAGTAATATCGAAAAATGCAGGAGGAAATATTTTTTCAAGCTCGCATAGTATTATTGATATATCATTTTCCATTATAACCAAATCACTGTGATGGAGTGTCTTGGAACACAATTCTTGAAAGTACTTGCACAAACGAATAATAGGTGAACGAACATAACTTGGTAACAGATTGCGTAGTGCTATAGGTAATAATTGTTGCATTAGTATATGACTGTCATGGCTCTTATTAATGGAAATCTTTTGAGGCTTTAGGTGCACATTTTGATATATTTGAGGCATATCCATCAGGCACTTTTATGTTTTTCAACACCATGCAAAATTGATGTTTCTCATTTTTATCCAATTCAAAACAAGACGCAGGTAACCATTCTCTACCATTGACATCTACGAAAGGATGAAGTTCGGGTCTTACACCTTTATCTTTCAAGTCTAGGCGTGCATTTTTGTTGTCCTTGGACTTATCAGAGCTCAACAACGTGTATAAAATCTTATCACACACATTCTTCTCAATATGCATAACATCGAGATTGTGGCGTAATAAATTACTCTTCCAATATGGCAACTCAAAGAAAATACTCTTTTTCTTCCAGCCATAAGGCAAGCTTTGGGCACCTATTAGTTTCCCAAATTTATTTTCAATGTGTTTGACTTCATCAAACACCTCTGAACCTGTAGGATAAGGAGGGGCTTCTCTATGCTCCTCTTTCCCGATAAATGAGCGTGTATCATTACGATAATGATGGTTACGAGGTAACAATATTCGATGGCACATGTAGCATTGCTTATGGAAGTTTTTCAAATACTCTGAGTTCGTGTTTTGAAGACACATTGGGCATGCATATTTTCCTTTAGTACTCCAACCCGACAAATTTGCAAGACCAGGAAGATCACTTATAGTCCACAATAATGCCGCATACATTTGAAAATTTTGCTTTCTTGAAGCATCGTATGTCTTAACACCTACATCCCACAATTCCTTTAATTCAGCAATTAAAGGTTGCAAGTAGACATCAATGTTATTTCCTGGTTCACGGGACCTGTATAAGTGTAGACAACATAAAATATGACTTCTTCATGCACTCTCCAGGTGGTAAGTTATAAGGCATTAAAACAATTGGCCAAGTACTATGGTTAATCACAATGCTTCTGAATGGACTAAATCCATCAGCGAACAAGCCTAATCTTACATTTCGAGCATCCTTAGCGAAATTTGGATGATTGTAATCAAATGTCTGCCAAGCTGGAGAGTCAGCTGGGTGTCTCATGATACCATCATCTATGCGCTCATATGCATGCCATGCCATATTGGATGCAATTTTAGTTGTCATGAAAAATCTTTGAAGCCTTGGCTTCAAAGGAAAATGCCAAAATGACTTGTTTGACACTTTGTTTTTCTTTTTTGTCTTCCTAGAGTTTTCAACGCTTGAAATATCACCTTCCAGAACTTTCCACCGAGACTCACCGCAAGTATCACAAAGTGTTTTGCTTTCATTTACACCCCAATATATCATGCAATCATTTATGCATGAGTCTATCTTTTGGTAATGAAGTCCTAAATCTCTCAATATTTTTCTTGTTTCATAATAATTTTTTGGAAGTTGGACTCCATCCTGGAAAAGATTCTCTAAGTAAATCTAGCATCATACAAAATGACCTATCACCCAAAGGCCCAAGGCACTTTATTTGATGCATGCGAACAAGGAAAGAGAGTTTCGAGAACTTTTTGCATCCAGATACGATTCTGTTCGGCGTCATTAAGAAGCCTACAGAACTTTTCGCCTTCTTCATTTGGTCTCTCGCCCACGATATTAGAATTAAATTGCATATCGTTATCGTCACCAAACATAGGAAATTGATCATAAATCAACTCACGCATATTATCGACGCACTGCACCACCGCTATATGCGTCAACTAAGGGCACCGTGTTCGAAATTGACTCACCATGGAACACCCATTTAGTATAACCTTTCGTAAAACCTCTTGTAATTAGATGTGCTTTGACAATTTTTAGGTCTCTACATATGCCATTTTTACACTCTTTACAAGGACACAATATCAATCCATCATTTGAATTCGAAAATGCAAAGTTCAAAAAGTATTGCACCCCTAGCTTGTAGGCATCCATTAACCTTGGTAATTCCATCCAACTCCTATCTGTATCCATACTGGGACCGACAATAACATATTAATTTAAAAATATAAACATTAAAGAAAGCAAATCAAGAGAGTTAGAAGGAGAAAAAGCAGAGATGACAATCGTAGACATTACAAAAGAACACATAATAAATCCTTTTGTTTTATCCGACCTTGTCGACCAACATGACAATCATAAAAATTTAACCTCATAACTCGTTACAAGTATATAACCTAGCCACTAACTTACTGCCCATAATTTTATTCCACATAATTGCAAGATATTGCACATTAAACTCATAAAATCTTAAAACACTGAACTAAAAACCAAAATGCAAAAAACTTGGCTATATGTAACAAAGATCACATCAACATGACAATCATAACACTTTAACCTTAGAACTCCATACAAGTATATAAACCTAGCCAATAACTTACTGCAAATTCGTAACATACTTGCAACCTTATTATTCTTTTCTTTAATTAAAATAAACAAAAATGTAGCAATAAAAGAAAGAATTCGATAAGAAATCGCCATTCTCCTGACTGAAAATCACAAAGATCAAGAAAGGGAGCACACAGCTGATGAGACTCAAATTCAGGGACTCGATTTGAATTTTGAGATTAAAACCCGTTTAAATTAAAACCGGGATCCTCAAGCTCTTGACAAAGATCCGAGGGACACTTCCGGTCCTGGCAGCACAAGATTAGTGCTGTTTTGGATTTTAAGGTTTTAATTTGTTTGAGTTTTAATTAATAAGAAAACAAGTCACCCTGAAAAATGAATCCAACAAAGAAAAATAGCCGCGGCAAGCGAAACAAATAAGTAACACTAAACAATTCAAGGACAATCTCATGACAATAGAACCGAGCTAGCAGCAATAATTAAAGATGAGGTTCAAGTCAACGGAGCCGTAATCGCCCTCCGAGGAGTCCTTTAATCAATTAACTTATCTTATGTGTAGTCCTAGTTCACTTAAACAGTAAAGAAATTCCAAATTTTACAGGTAATATTTTTTTATTGAGAAATTACTGAATCAACTAAAAATTACTGGAACTATACTTACCCAGAAGGCGATACGAGTTTTCACTACATGCCTTCATCAAAAACCATAAGGAAACATATTAAAAATAACATATCAATCTTCAATATTGAGTTGAGGCAGCATTCGAGATTTTGTTGCTAATAAAACAAAATCTACATTGATCAGTTATTGGTACAAAATTAAACAAATAAAAAGGTTATACAAGCACTAAACACAGAGACAAAAAACGGGGCTGTAATATTGTCATATTCTCTGTGGAGACAAGAGAAAATATTTCTCTCAAAGTTCTCCTCCTTATCTCCGATTACAAAAGAACTCATAATAAATCTAACACAAAAACTTACCTTAGAAGATTCAGTCATCCAGTGATGGCGCGAGCTCGAATCCGTAAGCGTCAGCAACGACTAAGGGACCGAGTTCAAAGATGAATGAACATACGCGCAAAATCGAGGGCCAACCGAATAAGAAATGATTCTTGAGATCGAAAAAATTTCAGAGGTAAGGAGAGATGAAGATATTCGACTGGTAATGGAGGCGTAGCAGATTAGATTCATTAAGCGGTGCAAATTAGGTTAAGAGAAGCGGTGTAGAAAGTAAAATATTAAAAGCGTCACATAATATAAATATAAAATTAATAAAACATTAAAATGTCATTACATGTACATATAGCAACACTTGTTTAAAAGTGTCACAAAAAAAGTGTCACTATAAGGGTATTTTTCTAGTAGTGCATTTAAACCTCAAACTTCAGAAGGTTTTAGTTCTGACATGTCTAAAGACATTGATCTTCAAAAATATATAAATCAGCTTATTAAAGATTTTGAAACCTTAAAATCAGCCCACCTGTCTGTTACAATTGAGAATGCACATCTGAGGAATGAGAAAGTCCAACTGGAAAATGATTTTGACAAACTCGGTCAAGAGTTAGCAAAGTTTAAAAACGTCATAGCTGAGTTTGAAAAACAATCTGAAAATACCTTGAAAAACTCAGCTGAAAATACCATAGCTAAGGTTCACAAGCTGACTATTTAAACAGTGAAAAGTCAGATGCACTTGCTCGTATCAAACCTAAGCTTTCTAAATTGAAACAACTAAACATTACACAAGATAAAGAGATAACATCTCTGAAAGCATCTATAACCTTAGATGGTTTGTGTATAAACCAGAGTCCACTTTATTTAAAATCATGCCTTAGATATGACCCCAACACTTCCTGTAGCTCAAAAACAACATTTATCAAGGGAGAAACTTATGTCCAGACTGCTGAGCCTAGAAACAAACCTGTATCTTAAAATAGGCAGCAACCTAGTCAAAAGTTTAGGCAAAAGCCAAGGTTTACAAGGCAGCCACCTAGACAGGAGACTAGGCAATGGCCAAGGCAGAAGTAGCAGTCAAAACATTATTCTGCTTATTACCAAAGACTCCCCAAAAATAGACTTCAAAATAAGAGAGGTAAATGGAAACCTCAAGGCTATCCAAACTTTCAAAAAGAACAGGTGTGGAGACCCCAAAGCTTTAATAAATGGTCTCAGTCAAGATTTAGAAATGGTTCATACCAAAACCATCTTAAATCATATCCTATATACAAACCAAATCAAGGATATAAACCAAGACACTATACACCGCATAGGAATAACCAACATTTCCAAAATACCAGGAGAAATCAATTCTCCAGGAAGCCCACTAACCCCAAAGGACCCAATCAAAATTGGAACCTAAATCTCTACTTGTCTGATTGCATAAAAGGTGGAAGGACTACCATTATGTCACCTCAAGTTCAACAATAGGAGGTGAAGAATGGTTCGTGGATTCAGGATTCTCAAGGCACATGACAGGAAAAAAGAATGTGTTGAAAAACTACAGCAAAGAAAAAGGTCCTGATGTAACTTTTGGAGATAGTTATCTAGGCCAAACAAAAGGTTATGGGGAGCTGCACAGAGGAAACATAATCATATCAAAAGTGCAGTATGTCAAAGGGCTCAAATACAACATGTTGAGCATAAGTCAATTTTGTGATGAAAAGAACTTAGTAGTTTTCACTATTTGGAAATACATGGTGATTGATATCCTATCTGGAGAAGTCAAACTACAAGGATTCAGAAGAAGAGACGTTTACATGATAGATTGGAATACAAGCACTCCAAACACCTGTTTTCTATAAAAACAATTGCTGATAATGGATGGCTATGGCACAAAAAATTATCTTACCTGGATTTCAAAGCCATCAACAAAATCAGCTCTCAAAAGTTGTTCAGAGGACTTCCAGAAGAAATATTCAAGAAAGAAGCCCTTTGTGATGCATGTCAGAAGGGAAATCAAACCAAAGCAACATTCAAATCAGTTCAGCCTACAACTCTCACCACCAAAATTCTGGATCTACTTCATATGGATCTATTTGGCCCCATCAATCCGAGGACATTTAGTCGAAGGAAGCATGCCTTAGTAGTAGTAGATGACTACTCCAGATATACATGGGTTGTTTTCCTCTATAAAAAGAGTGAAACTTTAACCAAGCTACCGGAGTTGCTGAGGAAAATTCAGAATGAGAAATCCCTCTCCATCATAAAGATCAGATCGGACAGAGGTGGACAATTTCATAACAACGTAATCACTGAATACAGTTATCAGAATGGAATCCAGCATGAACTCTCTGCCGCAAGAACACCACAACAAAATGGTGTAGCTGAAACAAGAAACAGAACCCTGAACGAAGCAGCGAGGTCAATGATTGCTGAAGCTGACCTGCCAAAAAGGTTCTGGGCTGAAGCCAACACAGCATGCCATGCTCAGAATAGGAGTATGATAGTAGGGAGACAAAACAAAACTCCCTATGAGGTTGGGAATGGCAGAAAACCAATTGTTGCATACTTTCATATTCCTAGTCGTAAATGTTTCATCCACAACAACGGTAAAACCCAACTGAATGCCTTTGATGCTAAAACTGACGATGGTCACTTTATGGGATACTAAAAAATAAGCAAGGCATATGGAGTATTTAACAAAAGAACATTAGTTGTGGAATAAACACCCCATCTTGTGTTTGATGAATCTACTGTTGAGTATAGGAAACAGGTGGAATCAATTGAGAAAAAGCTCAAATCCGCCTCCTTGGAAGAAATTATCATCAGTGACACAGGAATGATGGATACAACTAATGAAGATCTAACTGCAGATCAGACAGGATCTCAAACCATAGCTGATCCAACCGCAGTTGACAAAGTCATAGCTGAACCAACTATAGCTGAGGAAGACCCAACTGCAGATCAGATAGGAACCCCAACTGCAGTTGACAAAACCATAACTGAACCAGATGCAGCTCAAGGCAGCCAAAACCAAGCTGATGCAGAACCACATGCAGTTCCTCCAAGCACCTCAATAGGGGGAACAAACCTTGAAAATGATACCCCTAAATGGCTCAAAGATCACCCCATCTAACAGAGTATAGGAAAACCAACTGATCGAGTCAAAACCAGGAAATCTACAGAACCAGCAGGAATGGCAATGTTCTCTTGCTTCATGTCTCAAATGGATCCAAAAACAACAGATCAAGCAGTGGATGACTACACATGGGTGATTGCAATGCAATAGGAGCTAAACCAAATGGAAATAAACAATGTTTGGGAACTAACCGACAGACAAGATCACAAGAAAGTCGTAGGCACCAAATGGGTGTACAAAGACAAATGTGATGAAGATGGAGATGTTGTTAGGAATAAAGCCACATTAGTGGAAAAAGGATATGCTCAATTTGAGGGAATAGATTTTGATGAAACATATGCACCAGTAGCAAGACTAGAAGCAATCAGACTATTCCTTGCATATGCAGCATTCAAAGATTTTGAAGTCTACCAAATGGACGTGAAAAGTGAATTTCTTAATGGAGTACTAGAAGAAGAAGTCTATGTTGAGCAACCACCTGGATTTGTCAAAGTAAACAAAGTATAAAAGCTTCTAAAAGCTCTATATGGACTCAATCAGGCACCAAGAGCATGGTATGAAACCCTATCTATTTTTCTTGAGAAAAATGGATTTTGCAAAGGAAAGGTGGACAAAACTCTCTTCAGAATTGAACATGAAAATCACATATTACTAGTTCGAATATATGTGGATGATATTATATTTGGCTCAACCAACCCTGAGCTATTTGAGTTTTCAAATCTCATGCAAGGAGAATTTGAGATGGGTATGATGGGAAAACTGAACTTCTTTCTTGGCTTGCAAGTCAAACAAGTTGAAACTTGAATATTCATCAACCAAGCAAAGTATACCAGGGAACTCATCAAAAGATTTGGCATGGAGACAGCAAAACCACTAAGAGTACCTATGAGCACATCCCTACACATTAATGCAAATGAATGAGGCATTTCAGTGGATCCAACCCACTACAGAGGACGAATTGAATCACTTCTATACCTCACTGCAAGCATACCTGACATTTCATATGCAGTAGGAGTGTGTGCAAGATTCCAGTCCAAGCCAAAGAAGTCTCACCAGTGTTGTTGCCCAAAATATTTATCCGAAGATTAATACTGCTGGAAGACGGACAACAAACAAATGCGGGAGCACTTCCGAGAGAAGATAAATAAAACAAGATTTGCCGGGTTTGTTAGGCCCGGGCTTGAATGCTCTCGCGAGATGTTATTAATACGAATATTCGTGGATACAAGTATTAATGAGAGAAATCTAAATACAATGAGTGTAAAAAGACTCTGTTAATCCGGCTCTTGAGCGAAGCTTGGTGTTCTTCGTCCCGCCGATAATCTGCTCGAGGAGAAAAGGCCGGGAGAAGTAAGACCGAAAGAAAGCTGTTGCCAAGAGTTGGAGATTAGCCAAGTGCTTGATGTTTGCTCCTGTATTGCGTATGTATTGCAAGAATGTCAGAGAGTGCAGCGTTGTTTTTTTTGGTCCCTGGACAAGTGCTGGGAGTCTTGTTTATATAGGGGTAGCCGGGTCCTATCCTGTAGTGGCCGATCGCCTGCCGGCCATTAAAATAATCTGCCGACCGCCTGCCGGCCAATATAATAATGTGCCGATCTCCTGGGCTGTCGGGCTAAAGTCCAAGGAAGAGGCTGCCACAGCTTTGGGCGGTCCAATAAGGAGCCATCACGTGTCCGGAGTGAGTCAACATGTGGCCCTACTGACAAGCTTTCGGCGGCCTGTCGGCTGGTGGAGGGAATCTGTCAGACTTTGGTCAATAGCCCGAGATTCGCGGATCTTGTCTCGGCCCTTTGCACATGGTGCCAGTCTTGAAGCTCGGCCTTCGCCGACTGGATGGCCATCGGTGGTGATCGACCTGGATGGTCTTCGGAGGTCGCCATCGGCCAGTGGATGGAGGTCGCCAAGGGTCGGTCGCCAAGGGTAGGTCGCCAGGTGCCGAGAGACGGTCGATCGCCAAGGGTCGGTCGCCGAGTACTGAGAGGCGATTGTCTTGATGTCGATCGCTCGGCACCGGGATTCGTCCTGGGCCCTTCGGTTGGCCAGTCTAGCATGTCCACTGGGTTAAGGCTCGGTCGCCTGGTCGCCGATCGGCAGGCTTGCCTTGGTCGCTCGGCAGTGACTCGGTCGCCCGTCCTCCTAGTCGATCGCCGGTCGGAAGGTGTTAATTCTTGACACAACAATTGCCCCCCAGCTTGCTCCTATGTTGAAGACATGGGGCGAGGTGGTTCTTGCTGGTGATCGTGTACGGATGAGGACGGGCGATCTGAGCTGACTTAGGACTCGGACTTGGGCTATCATGGTCGATTGGCTTAGCTATCTTTCGGTCTTGTACCTGCAAAAAACAACATTGGCCGATCCCCCATGGAAACTTGGTGGTTTCGCTTGCTTGAGGAATCGTGCACAGTCGCGGAGATCGATGGACCGACCCCATGACCGTGTCTTGGTGCACGTAGACAATGAGTGCCTCGTGACTCACTCTATTATGAGGGTCCTCTGTTAGGCTGCGCCTCGCCTTGTTTTTAAACGAAAGGCGTGCGGTCTCGGTCTAGAGGAGTCCTTGCTGGGCGTCGGATGAATCAACTCCACGCCCGCGGCTTGTTAGCTCTGCTTCCACCTCGGCCAGCCATGGAGATGGCCGACCTCGACGGTGTACGTTGAGACGGGGTTGTGGAATGAGTCCACTGATTAATGTTGGAGGGCCCTCCGACTACGCCGGCCTCGTATTTAAACGAAGGGCGGGCGATCTCGGCCGAAAGGGACCTTGCATGGCCGAAGCGGTTCCATCGATCGCTGTGGCCATGGCTTTATGATGTGCGGTGGAGGCGATCTTATGCCTTAGTCCGTCATGTTATATCTTTGGGTATAGTTGGCGATCGTGTCCACCGGGTTCTTGATGATGTTGCGATCGCCGGAAGATCGCGATCGTCGCTCGGCCGATCGCTTTATTCGTAGGTCGAAATTGGCGATCGGGCGGCGGCTAGTCACTCATGTTAGAATGGGTGTAGGCGGGGATCGAGTCCTCGGCTCCATTGGTAGTAGCGATCGGGCCGAGACGGAGGTCGTCGCGCGGGTGCCGATCGTTCTACTCCTAGGCCAAGAAGAAGCCTTTGCCTGGACAGGAAATCTGCGGCTCTGGCTCGGAAGGCTGCATAGGTCGTCGGTAGGGTCTTCGTGAGATGCCTGAACATAGGCGAGAAGCCCTGAAAACCTCTTAGGACCGCGTAGAGGGCGGTCTCATCGCTTACGGGCTCGCCGTTGAGGATGATCATGTCAACCCGGTCGATGTAGTCTGAGTCGGACTCGTGTTCTCCTTGCCTGATCCGCCACATGCGATGGGGACCTTCTGGCCGAGCGGCCCTGGTGGCGAAGTATTCCGTGAAGACGTGCGCCAGCTCGTTAAAGGAGCCTATGGACCGAGGTGGCAATGAGGTGTACCACCGGTGGGCGAGGTCGTCTAGTGTCAGAGGGAACATTCGGCAACGGGTCGCGTCCGATGCCCCACACCCGGTCATGTAGATGTTGAACTTGTGCGAGTGTGCTTGGGGGTCGATCGCCCCCACAGTACGGGTGTTTTAGGAGGCGATCGTGTGCCGCACCGGGCGAGCTCGATGTCGATCGCGAGCGGCTCGCTCGGCGGGCGATCGTCCTCACGGCGCCGCCCCGGATTGCAGGAGCGCCTTCATGTCGTCGATCTGGCGTTGCATTGCGGCGATCGCCGCGGCTCGGCCGCTTGCGGATCGGCTTTGGGAGCGGGGCCGAGGCGATCGTGTGCGACCTCCGACCCCACCGCCGCCGACCTCGGGAATCGCGGCGGGAGCCAGCGGGCTGGATCGTCTTGTGGGATCCAGTAGGCCGAGCTCTGGTGACGGATACCAACTCCGTCGTCTCGTAGGCCGGGCCGGATGCCCGGCCGCCGTGTCGGGTCGGCGCCCGTGCGATCGAAGACGAGACGTGCCCGAGTGCCAGCGCCTCTTCTTGCGGGCGAGCCTCCTGGCGCTTGCTCGGCGATAGTGCCTTAAGCTTCCGCTTGATCTTCGGCGAGAGACAAGGCGCGGCGGGGAGGCGCGTCGAGCACTCCGTCGTTCTGAAGGGCGGCTATGGCCTCTTCGATCTGTTCATTGGTTCGAACCGATCGAGCGAGAGGCTCGGGCCGCCGTCCCGGACGGATCGAGCGTCTCGACCGCGGCGGCCGCCTTCCACCATCGGCCGCGGCTCGGACCGGGACGGAACAGGTGCAGCCGGGTGGTGGCGGCTTTCTTGACGCGGAGGCTAAGACATGTTTTCAAGGATTCTATTGAAGTGCAGTGAGTGTCACTTCAAATATCTGCCCCGAGAACAGTGAGTGTTCTTCGGGCCGGTAGGAGTAAAAAATCGGGGGTTGGATCCCCTACTTCTAGCGCCAATTGATGTTGCCCAAAATAATTATCCTAAGATTAATACTGTGGAAGACGGACAACAAACAAATGCGGGAGCACTTCCGAGAGAAGATAAATAAAACAAGATTTGCCGGGTTTGTTAGGCCCGGGCTTGAATGCTCTCGCGAGATGTTATTAATACGAATATTCGTGGATACAAGTATTAATGAGAGAAATCTAAATACAATGAGTGTAAAAAGACTCTGTTAATCCGGCTCTTGAGCGAAGCTTGGTGTTCTTCGTCCCGCCGATAATCTGCTCGAGGAGAAAAGGCCGGGAGAAGTAAGACCGAAAGAAAGCTGTTGCCAAGAGTTGGAGATTAGCCAAGTGCTTGATGTTTGCTACTGTATTGCGTATGTATTGCAAGAATGTCAGAGAGTGCAGCGTTGTTTTTTTTGGTCCCTGGACAAGTGCTGGGAGTCTTGTTTATATAGGGGTAGCCGGGTCCTGTCCTGTAGTGGCCGATCGCCTGCCGTCCATTAAAATAATCTGCCGACCGCCTTCCGGCCAATATAATAATGTGCCGATCTCCTGGGCTGTCGGGCTAAAGTCCAAATAAGATGCTGGCTGTCGGGCTAAAGTCCAAGGAAGAGGCTGCCACAGCTTTGGGCGGTCCAATAAGGAGCCATCACGTGTCCGGAGTCAGTCAACATGTGGCCCTACTGACAAGCTTTCGGCGGCCTGTCGGCTGGTGGAGGGAATCTGTCAGACTTTGGTCAATGGCCCGAGATTCGCGGATCTTGTCTCGGCCCTTTGCACATGGTGCCAGTCTTGAAGCTCGGCCTTCGCCGACTGGATGGCCATCGGTGGTGATCGACCTGGATGGTCTTCGGAGGTCGCCATCGGCCAGTGGATGGAGGTCGCCAAGGGTCGGTCGCCAAGGGTAGGTCGCCAGGTGCCGAGAGACGGTCGATCGCCAAGGGTCGATCGCCGAGTACTGAGAGGCGATTGTCTTGATGTCGATCGCTCGGCACCGGGATTCGTCCTGGGCCCTTGATTGCTTGATCTAGCATGTCCACCGGGTTAAGGCTCGGTCGCCGGTCGCCGATCAGCGAGCTTGCCTTGGTCGCTCAGCTGACTTCTACGCCGTCCTCCTAGTCGATCGCCGGTCGGAAGGTGTTAATTCTTGACACAACAACCAGGAAGCAGCTAAAAGGATAATTAGATACCTTAAGTCTACAATCAATGTTAGACTGACAACTTTAAACTATCATGATATTCAGATGGTGATGTTGCAGGATGCAAGATCAACATGAAAAGCACCAGTGGAACGTGTTAATTCCTTGGAACCAGACTTATATCATGGTTCAGTAAGAAGCAAGTATCTAACTCAATATCTACAACTGAGTCAGAATACTTAGCTGCAGGTAACTGTTGTGCTCAGATTCTATGGATCATACAACAACTAAGGGACTACAACATCATAGCAAATGAAGTTCCTATATGGTGTGACAACAATAGCGTAATTTCTATAACCAACAATCCAGTCCTACACTCAAGAACAAAGCATACATCATAGATCATGTGCTTAACAAAAGAGTAAGTATGGAAAGAGTCAGCACAGAGTATCAAATTGCAGACATACTCACTAAGCCCTTACCAGAAGAAAGGTTTTTGGAACTTAGCAGGGATCTTGGATTACTATATTGGGAATCTAGTACTTAGATGAAAATCTCAGACAAAAAAAGTCACCCAATCCGCTGACTAGACGAGGAAAAGCCATCTGATCTGAGAAATGAAAAAATTCATCTGATCCGAAGACCAGACGAGGAAGCCACCTGATCAGAGCAGGCGACGATCCAAAGCACAGACAAAGAAAAGCTAGCTGATATCAAATACAGGTGACATACCTCACCTAATGCAGAAGCACATAAGGACAGACGAAGAAAAGTTTGCTGATCAGAAGCACAGACAAGAAATGTCCCCTGATCAGAGCAAATAAGGAATTGAAATCACATCTCATCAGAAGTGAAACCGTCAACCAGCTAAGTTTCTCATCCCTTGACCGACATGTGGTTATTTAATTATATTCTTTATCAACACGTGGACTAAAACACACGATCCCACTCACTCTACGTCTACATCAATCAGTAATCCGAACCGCCGCTTGCTTATTTAATTAATAAATTCACAAATGTCTTTTCAAGTGGGTATATAAGACGGCTGAAATTATTTCAAACACCTTATCGTCTTCAAGCTCTAGAAACCCTAATTTTTCGAAGCAGAAAAACCCTAGAACTTCAATACAGTAAAATTCGAAAAATATTTTTGCAGAAATAGATGCTAACACCTACTTCGATGGTGTGAATCTCAAAATGGTAAAAGAACAGATCATTTACAGCATCATCGTAGACTTTGAAGGTCTACTAGAGTCGAACAACACTGAGGAGATGGCGCACCTGATATCAACGATGAAGAAAAATGAGATTTATCACTTTCTGGATATTAATCCCACCCAACTCTTCAAGGAAGTCGTCATCTACTTATTCAAGGAGGCACAGGCTACACAATTCGGGATTGAAAGTTCAATCTTTGGTGAACCAATCATTATCACCAAACAGACAGTCGCCAACGAATTTAATATGGAGAATCGAGGCATTGCTGTCGAAGCCCTAAAACAAAATCCAACTGAAATTTGGTAGCCAATGAAAGTCAAACTCTCTGCCAAGAAGGGAGATCTCATGAGAGGGTACAAGTATATTCTGGACATAACTAAAAGAATAGTCATGGGGATGGCCAGAAGCTTCGATCATTATCATCATCAAAGTATATTTTTATGGGAGTCTTGACACAACGGCAGAGGATTAACTGGCCTGATTACATTTACAGGCAGTTAGTCCGAGAGGTGAACAAGGTGAATTGGGATTCAGAGAATAACAAGTTTGTACAAAATCTAACTTATGGAACACAAGTTAGTTGGATCCTCGAATTCCTCAAGAAGGCAAAAGGCAAGGCACATCACTTTCATGGAGCAAGAGACTTGGTCACCTAGATCAAGATGCATTTAATAAATTTGGAGACAAGAAGTTCAAAGCAGCTGAGATAATTGAGAAGATAAGGAGTGGAACATCTTCTTATAGAGGACCTATAGACTCAGATGAGGTCCAGTCTGACGTAGCTGCCCAAAACCCACATGAGAAAACTGCAGAGGAGATGACGTCAGCTCCAACTACAGCTGAGACTGTGGAAAAGTCACCTACACCTGAAGTATCACCTGGAGATGACTCTGACGCTGACAACCTACCTCTGTCCAAGTTGTTCAAAAGAAAGTCACATGAACTAGATGAAGTTGTCCATGTCAACTCCTCCCCTGAATCTACCCACAATAAGCTCAAGGAATTGATGGTTCAGACAACAGAAGAAGTAATGCAGATTGTAGTTTCAGCTGCACCTGCACCAACTATAGAACAGCCAGATCAGTCCACAGAGCTGGTGACAGAAGTGATGCCTCTCTTATCTCTCCGAAGCATAACAGAGGAAAAAGAGGCAGAAGAGAATATTGAAGTGCCAGAAGCAGATTACTCTTTTAACCTTAGGGAGAATAACCCCCTTAATCTTAACAAAGCCCAATTACAGCTGGTAAGGAAACATGCTCTGAAATTTTCATTTATCAATATCTATGAAGAGTGGAAGGAATTGAAGACCCTTAACTTCTCTCATCTAAGAATATTTATTGAAAAGTGTACCTAGGATCATCCAATTGCCACATAGCAACTTACAATGCACTTCTGTGAGGAAACAGATGTGAAATTATTACTGGAGGAGAACTGGTTCATCCCTCATTTTAAACATAATATGGACAAGTTCATCCTTCATGTCATGGAAAATGTAGCACAGGGAAAGACTCTTGATGAAGAGGAAGGAGAACAAGAGAAGAATGAAGAAGAAGAAGAAAAGGAAGTTGAGGTTGAAAAAGAAGAAGTTGAAAAGAAAGAAGAAGAAGAAGAAAATGAAGTTGAGGTTGACAAAGAAGAAGTTGAAGAGAAAGAAGAAGAAGAGGATGTTGAGGTTGAAATAGAAGAAGTTGAGAAGAAAGAAGAGGAGGAAAGGGAGGATGAGAAGAAAGAAGAAGAAGAAAAGGAGGAGGAGAATAAAGAATAAGAAGAGTAGAAGGAAGAGATGGAAGAAGAAAGAAAACAAGATGATGATGAGGACCATGGTTAGAATGCACCTCATCAGGAATCCAGCTCAGATCACCCTGAGGAAGTAGAAAAGTCAGGGAATCAGGGGGAGCAACCTGAGAAAAGCCCCTCTCAAAAGAAGTCATCTGCAGAGAAGAAGTCTAAGTCACATGTAGATGTGGACAACTCCGAAAAATCAGGAACATCTGACAAGACCCCATCTGATCATAACCAGTTGATAGGTAAATCTCATCTGAGAAAGCTCTTACTTATAAGCTTACTGCTAAGGAAATTCCTAAGCAACAACCTCCATCTGCTGGCAAGAAGTCTAAGAATCGTAATCAGTCTGACGGCAGTCAGGCCACTTTCAAGAAACCACGTGCGGCTCTACTTTTTCTGAGCGACCCCCTATGGCACCTAGACCTGCGGAATCTCAGTCACGAGCGGCCAGTTCGGCCATCACCTGTTTCAACTGTGAAGAACAGGGTCATTTCAGCACCAAGTGTCCGAGGCAGACTGTCACGTGCCATAACTGTGGGATTGCTGGGCATAAGGCCCGTTTTTGCCGAAGAGACTCAAAACCTACTCTGGCATCATCTCAGGCCCCGAGACATTCAGCGGTGCAGAATCAGGCCACTCAGTCCGCGTCGTTCAATACGACAGGAGCAAATAAAGGCGGAGCTAAGAGCTATTAGACGGGAGCATTCGACTCGGGGGCCGGCAAGCCCCGAATTTATGAGATGAAGAAGAACGACGATCCATAGGCCTGGATGATCTCAGGTACACTCAATATTCTATCTCAACCTGTGTGTACCCTTTTTGATACTAGTACATCGCATTCATTCATTTCCGAGTCATGTTTGAGTAGACTACGTCTAGGTAGTGCTACTAGTTGTGAGCCTTATGTCATTGGTCTACCTGATGGTAGAAGAATTATCGGGAATCGTGAGATTAAGGATTCTCCGATTCAGCTTCATGGCTTGGTAAGCATGTAACACCCCCAGATCAAACCGGGAATATTACACGCCGCAGACCCTCTCCGTGAGGATCCACCAGGCTAGACATAAAAACAACACATTACATTACATACCGACGAATCAAAATAACGGACCAATAGACCGATTTGGTCTTTCGTCACTGACTTAAAAATCAAAATACATAAACTCATCCAGACTCATACCCACACAAGGGTAAAATACTTGCAACAACGAACAATAAGACAGCGGAAAAGACAATACAATGGACTCACTAATCAAGTCAAACCGCCTTCGTGTGATTAGTATCATTCGTCTTTCATCATCCCTCGTGCCGATCCAGTGTCTTGCTCCCGACAACCTGCATGTACCTGGACACAATACAGATATCCACCCCCCGATTACTCGGGGGTTAGCAAAACTCCACTGTTTCGCTAGTGCAAGTATAAAGTGCAAATACGAGCTATACACAACACATTCCGAGAATACAACGAGATACTTCCCGAGGTATATTTAGTTAAAAATAGTTCAAGTCTTGAAAGTAGAAACGAAGTAAGTAAGCACTTTGAAAACATTTCCAAATCTCGGGAGTTTTAAAAATGTTAGAAATTGAAAAATTCTAAAGTTCCTCGAAGCCATTTAGTGGTCACACCCAAAGTTCATTTTTCAAAATACAAATCCGTTTAACAAAACACGGGGTCCACGACCCAACCATTCCGGTCACAAAACACAGGGTCCACGACCCGATCATCCACTTCAAATCACTTACAAGGACACATTACACATAACACATTAATCCTATGCCATTCTAGCCAAGCACCAAGACTCGATATACAATGTCTCTCAACCCCGAGCACAAAGCATTGTGATACTCCGGACAATATCACAATTAACGATAACATCGACGTCATCCTCAAGATGAAAATCACAATCGTAACCCGCGGCCGTACCCTTAGTATCGACTCCCCGGACATCCCGTCGGACACTCCGGTGGGAAACCACTTCGCGGCCGTACCCCTTAGTATCGACCCCGCATCCCGTCGGACACTCCGGGTGGAAGTTCATCCACACACGCACCCAAGTCCACTTCCGTGGCCGTACCCCTTAGTATCGACCCCCAGACATCCCGTCGGACACTCCGGGTGGAAGGAACAACACACACACACGTTCCAAAATCACAGTTGCAAACCGCAAGCCTCGAAGGTCAATCACAGTATATATAGTCGAGGTACCTTACTAGAATGGCCAGTTCATCCAACATATACTCATAACCCATAACTAATACTATCAACAAGAAAGCACACTATTCCAACAGCACCGAACGGCACAACCAATATCACATAAATTCACATAATTCATCGATAACCACATGTCTCCACGTACAGCTTTAACAAAGGACTAAACTTCAAAACTTACCGACAACGTAATCACACACAATGGCATCACACGAAAGTATTACGATCTTATACTCAACATTAATACACGTATTCAATTAAGCATATTAATTCTCGGAACACACAAGTCGTCTTTAAGAAAACCTTGTTGGTAAATATACCGATACTTTTGAGAAAGATGGTTATGAATATTTATTTAGCACATATCGACGATTAACAACCATTATATCCACAAAACACGTAATGTATGGGCAAGATACTTGCCTCGATAATCAACACCGGACACTCCTACGAACACGGCTCACGGGACACCTCAAACACCTACAATTCTCCTGAAGACAAAGAATACGCCCACGATCGAAAAGCTTGAAGAAAACGACGACGGAAGGGTTCCGACTCGAGTTCTTCGCAAGAATTCGACCCTAACAACATATAATCAATAAATCATCGATCATACGAGGAAGAATAATCGTAGAACGCCGAAAACCCTCTACGACATTTACCGAACACCTTCAAGGCGTCGATCAAGAACTCGACCAAAACAACGAATCGATACGATCCAACCATGGAATATTAAGGAAAAGATGTAATACATCTTAATAATCATCAATCTATCATAATACCAAGTTAAATCGGATTAATCGGACGAAAACAACCAAAATACGCAAAATCCCCAAAATTAGATTTCTAGGAAATCGGCTGGTCGGTAGATCGGAGGATGTTATAGACGGATGATTGATGAGATGAGCCTCAAAACTTCATGGATTGAAAGAACAACATCATGTCTCCATGATGTATACACCTGACCGCGAACGGAAGAAAAAGAATGAGAAATCAAGCGAAAAATACGCTGTGCCTTAAATAGGTGAGACTCGACCGTGTCCGACATGACACGGTCGTGGCGCGCAATCGGCCGCGAGGACTCGACCGTGTCCCGCATGACACACGGTCGTGTCGCGAAGGGCGCTCGGCATTGACTCGGCCGTGTCCTTAAACACGGTCGGGCCTCGGCGACGCTACCGCTTATCCGGACGAAATGCACGGCCGTGCCCGGCGACACGGCCGAGTCCCGTCAGCGTGATCGGCCAAATGAGCGGGTGAACGAAACGATCATAACTCTCTCGTCCGGACTCGATTGACTCACCGATTGAACCAATGGAAAGCTAATTCGATGCTCTATAATATTGCAAGGATTTAGAATTTTTGGAGTTACCAAAAATTAATGGTGATCTAACAAAGTCGAATTCATATGATGAAAGTTGAAACAATGAACAATAATGATACACAACTCGAAGTTTTTCCGAACGGTGAACACGGTGAATGAATATGATTGATGAATGATTATAATTGAGTGAAATACACTGAGTGACAATTACCGACTGATAATTACTGAATGAAAACGAATGAATTACAACCGGGTATTACACGGATGACAAAAAGTCCAGAATTAATCATTCTCGAAATGACGAAACGGTCATGAGCGAGTCGTCAAAACGGACTCCGGCTGAAAAAGAAATTTACCGAAAAATCGGAAATTGCGGATATTACAAAGCAGACCTAATCGTGGTAGATTTACCGAGGGACGATGTCATCCTGGGTATTGATTGGATGGATCGTCACGATGCCATCATTAGTGTCCGTAAGCATATGGTCACTATCATTTCAGACGATGGGGTCGAATATGTATTTCAGGGAGGTAATCCCGACTATTCCGGGAGGGTCATCAACTTGATGAAAGCAGTGAGATTACTCAATCAGGGGTGTGTCTTTTATTGGTGCTATATGACCAAGACCGAGAAACCATCAGTAATGTTGATGGATATTCCTATAGTGAGAGAATATGCCGATGTATTTCCAGACGAGTTACCTAGTTTGCCTCCACAGAGAGATGTGGAATTCACAATTGAGTTGGAGCCCAGTACGTCCCCAATATCGAAGGCACCGTACCGGATGGCCCCGACCGAAATGCAGGAGTTGAAGAATCAATTAGAGGATTTGACCGAGAAGGGTTATATCCGACTGAGTGCATCCCCGTGGGGAGCACCAGTGTTATTTGTCAAGAAGAAGGATGGTTCGTTCCGCTTGTATATTGATTACCGGGAATTGAATCGGGTGACGATCAAGAATAAGTATCTTCTACCCCGTATCGATGATTTGTTGAATCAACTTCAGGGAGCTTCAGTATTTTCCAAGATCGACTTAAGATCTGGATATCATCAGCTACGAATTCGAGAGTCGGATATCGCAAGGACGGCGTTCCGAACACGCTATGGTCATTATGAGTTTTTGGTTATGCCGTTTGGGTTAACTAATGCACTTGCGGTATTCATGGAGTTAATGAATCGGGTTTTCATCGACTATTTAGATCAGTTTGTGGTTGTCTTTATTGATGACATTTTAATTTATTCTTGTGACCGGGAGGAGCACGAGATTCACCTTCATCAGGTGCTCGACGTGTTGAGACGAGAGCAACTCTATAGGAAGTTTTCCAAATATGAGTTCTGGATGTCTGAAGTGACGTTCCTCGGACATGTAATTTCATCAGAAGGAGTTCGTGTCGACCCTCAGAAGATGGAGGCTATCCGAGATTGGCTACCTCCGAAGAATGTTAAGGAAATCCGAAGTTTCCTCGGGTTAGCTGGTTATTATCGGCGATTTGTTGAAGGATTTTCTAAAATCGTTCAACCCATGACGAACCTTTTAAGGAAATATAAGAAATACATGTGGTCCGATGCATGTCAACAGAGTTTTGAGGAATTAAGAGCCGGTTAATTTCAGCACCTGTCCTTTCTCTACCGCAAGGGACAGAAGGATTTGTGGTTTATAGTGATGCGTCCGGACAGGGTCTCGGATGTGTACTAATGCAGAATGGGAAAGTTATTGCTTATGCTTCATGGCAATTGAGACCTTACGAGGTTAATTATCCAACCCACGACCTGGAGCTAGCAACCGTGGTATTCACATTGAAGATTTGGCATCATAATCTTTATGGCGTTACCTGTCAGATATTCACTGATCATAAGAGTTTTAAGTAGATATTTACTCAGAAGGAGTTAAATATGCGACAGAGACGGTGGTTGGAACTAATCAAAGATTATAATATTGATATACTTTACCAACCGGGCAAGGCGAACGTTGTCGCCGACGCCTTGAGTCGTAAGCCCGTTCAAGAGCAGATGCTTGCTCGATTAATAGTTCAGAGGGAACTTCAACAGGAATTTCTAAGACCCGAGATCTAGGTCTGGTTACAGCGAGTACAAGGGCAACTTTGTACGTTAGAGATTTCCTCGCCACCTGAGGAGGCAATCAGGGAGAATCAGGGTTCGGACCCATTTTTGTTACACATTCGAGATGATGTGGCTCAGGGGAAAGCCCCTGGATTTGTGGTCCACGAGGATGGACTTTTGCGATTTAAGAATCAGTTGTGCGTACCGGCGAATGACAAGTTCAAAAACTCGATTTTGAGAGAAGCTCATGCTACCCCTTATTCCGTTCATCCGGGGTCTAGCAAGATGTACAAGGACTTGAAACAAAATTACTGGTGGAGTAATATGAAGCGAGAAGTTGCGGAATTTGTTTCGAGATGCTTAACTTGTCAGCATGTCAAGATAGAACATCAGCGACCGACGAGTATGCTGAAACCTCTCCCTATTCCAGAGTGGAAGTGGGAAGATATTTGAATGGACTTCATCACGAGTTTGCCGCCGAGCCATCGTGGCATGAATACAATCTGGGTAATTGTGGACCGCTTAACTAAATCAGCTCATTTCCTTGAGATTAAGGATACATGGGGTCCCGAGAGACTTGCCCAGTTGTTTATCAAAGAGATAGTGAGACTACACGGTACTCCTAAAAGTATCGTTTCCGATCGTGACGGACGATTCGTGTCTCATTTTTGGAAATCAGTTCATCGTGCTATAGGAACTCAGCTTCATCTCAGTACAGCTTTTCATCCTCAGTTCGACGGACAATCAGAGAGGACTATTTAGACTTTGGAGGACATGTTTAGGGCATGTGTTCTCGATTGGAAAGATGATTGGGAATCCCAACTACCGTTAATCGAGTTCACGTACAATAATAGTTGGCATGCTTCGATTAAGATGGCACCGTACGAGGCCTTGTACGGTCGTCGTTGTCAATCTTCTTTGTGTTGGGATGACTTATCAGAATCAATCGGCACCGAGCCCGATATGCTTATAGCCGCCCGTGAGAAGGTAGCTTTGATCAGGAGTCATTTGTTGACCGCTCAGAGTCGACAGAAATCTTATGCAGATAACCATCGTCGACCATTAGAGTTCTAGACAGGTGACCATGTTTTGGTCAAAGTATCACCGAGTCAAGGTATCTTCCATTTTGGGAAGAGGGGAAAGTTGAGTCCGAGATTTATTGGACCGTTTGAGATTTTTGGATCGAGTAGGCGAGTTAGCTTATCGATTGGCCTTACCTCCGGCATTGAGCCGAATTCATAATGTGTTTCACGTCTCTCAGTTACGGAAGTATGTTGCCGACCTGAGTCACATACTTCAGTTCGATGAAATCGAGATCGATGATGATCATTCATATGAGGAGCGGCCTATACGAGTCCTATAGCGGCGAATCAAACAGTTGAGGAACAAGACGATTCATTTGGTTAAAATTCAGTGGTTTAGACACGGATTCGAAGAGGCTACTTGGGAAACCGAGGATAGTATGCGGGAGAGTCATCCCGAGTTGTTTGACCCTTAGTTTCGGGGACGAAACTCTTTTAAGGGGGGTGTATGTAATACCCTGTCAGTCATTATCATTCAGTATTTATCATTCAGTAATTGTCACTCAGTAATTTTCACTCATTAATGATCATTTGTCACTCATATTCAATCATTGTATTCACCGTTCAGAGTAATTATATCGTGTATCAATCGTCATTCATCATCAATCTAGTTGGAGTATCATGTCGTGTTTATCATCGTTGTCATCTTCATAGTGTGCTGTGTGTGAGGAGTAGCGCACGCTACGTACTCTCTTTAGCGTGCAATAATTGAGTACGGGTAGCGCACGCTACCTCTCAACACTAGCGCACGCTAGTGTAGTTCAAGCAGGCAGTCCATAAGGCACTGGACTGTAGTTGGCTTGTAAGTAATGCATGCTACGAATGGAAAGTAGCGCGCGCTAGTAGGCCGGAGTAGCGCACGCTATGCAGTTAGTGTAACGCTCATTAAGGTCAGATCAGGCTGAGTCCAGTGGCTACTGGACTGAATTGGATTAATTCCTAGCGCACGCTACGAGTAGTTGTTAGCGTACGCTAATAGGGGTCAGTAGCGCACGCTGAATCTTATGTGTAGCGCGCGCTACCACAAACAGATCAGAGAACAGAAGGTTCTGGACTCTAGTACTGGGCATCAGATAATTCGTTAGCGCACGCTAACATATTGGGGTTAGCGCACGCTAAGTGTACAGCCATAGCGCACGCTACAAAAGGTACGTAACGCACGCTACCGTTTTCGGACAGTGGGTACTAGACTACCCCAAAACACCCATTAGCACTCGCTAAGAACTGGAGCTAGCGCATGCTAAAATGGGATTTCTATAAATAGGACAATTCAACCCTTTCTTCATTTTTTGGCGATTCCGGGTGATTTTGGACGATTTGGAGAGTGTTCTTCAAGCTACTATCACCTATCATCATCTTCAAGCTTTTGAGTTGGATTAATCATCACTTCATCATCTCCAATACATCAAATCAAAGGTAAACATTTCTTGGATCAAGTATTGCGGATTTTGAGTATTTTCCTTCCGATCTCTTCGTGTAAGCTCGGTTTTAAGTTGGAATATGTTAGATATGGGTTATCTACCTTGGATTAATGAATTCCTATGGATTTGGTAACATATATTTCGGATTTCATGTATTGTTGGGGTTTGATTCAAGAACACCTTGGAGTTGACTCTGATATTTGGGGGTTTTCGATTAGATGTTGTCGTTAACTCGTTTTATGGATTCCTATGCGATTATTGATTTCACTGGAGATGTTTAGTTGGTTTGAAATACTCATTTTGGAGTTGGTTTTGATATATTCGAGATTTGGATATTATCGAAGGATTTGTGTTTGCTAAGTGTTCGCTAGAATACCTCAATGAGTTTGGATATTGTTGTATCGACGTTTGAGTCGGTTATAATTGTGTTTGATTCGTATATTGAGCATTGTTGGTAATTGTCATTCAAGGTTGTTCGAGCGACCGACATCTCATTGTAGGATGTTTGTTCGAGGAAGGACATTCTTCACCGGTTGAGTAAGTTAATTCTTACTCGGTTAAAAGGATATTCATTCCTTTTGTTGTTGTTCATTCATAATCATAATTCATTCATAATGTATTAATCGTATTGGGACTTGTAATTGTCAATTAATCACTTCATTCACAAGGAACGACGGTTCCAATCATTTCATTGAGCTATCATTCGTTTCACTATCATTTCATCTCGGTGAGTCATTCTTGACTTTGTCGGATTGTTATTCATTATTATTCTTCATGGGCATTCCTTGCCCGTATGACCTTCTGGGTTTATATTGCGTGGCCGGTGGGGATGTGTGGAATTTTTAGTTGGGCACGTGTTGGTCATGTGTTGGGTTCACCGACACATTAGACTGTGCAAACAGTAATGTACCTCCGTGAGACTAATTAGGTACAAGGTCGGGTGTGTCCGGACACTCGTCTTGTGCACTTGCACATACCATTATGGGCGTACTATGATGCATCTCTTCAACATTATTTCATAATTAAGATATATCATGATTGTGTTTATTCAACTCTTGAGGATTGTTGTTCTATGTAACTGACCCCATTGGGGGATGTTGTTTTCAGGTTATGGCAAGGATAAGGAACGGGAATAGAACGTTGACGGAGAGGAGTCCCAGTGATACTAGTAGGGGGCCCCAGTCGTTTTCATTCATTCGTGTTTTATTCAATTTATTTCCGCTGCAGACTTCCGTTTGGATATTCATTTCATTCAGTGTTGTATATTTTATCTTCATATAAAATATACATGTATTTTGTATTATCTTGGGTGTGTTGTAATGAAACTCCTCATCGGAGTGATTGATGATGTAATGTGGTTCGGTACTAAAATTATATTATTTAATTTATTAATTTTCATTCGCCTGGTGGGTCCCAGTCGGGGGTCCACGACATTGTAATATCCGCCTGGTTTGGGGTGTTACAGGTGCTACTTCTTCCAAACCCAAATGGGGAAAGAAGAAAAAGCAGGTTGGCCAGAAGCAAGTGGCAACTCTCAAGTTGAAAAGAAAGGCTCCTCACCCCGAGGCGAACAAAAAGCCAAAGGGAAAGTGCTACAAGTGCGGTCAGAAAGGACATTTTAAAGCGGACTGCCCTGCTCTTAAGAAAGGTCTGTCTCATGCACTAGTAGTTAAAACATGTTTGGCAGCTTGTTCTTCCACTTCGTGGATAGTTGATTCAGGCTTCACTGATCATGTTTGATTTGACTCGCATGGTTTTCAGGTAACCAAGTAGCTTAGTGCGGACGAGATTACCATCAAATGGGGTGATTATTCCAGGCTTATGGCTGTTGCAGTGGGAGTCGTTCAGTTGAAGATTAATGATAAATTAGTCCTCAATAATGTATTATTAGTACCGGATTTTAGAATGAATTTAATTTCGGTTTCTAAATTAAAATGCGATGGTTATTCAGTTTTTTTTGATGATGATGCCATTATTAGGAAAAGAAACGGTGAATATATTTGCAAAGGTATTTTTAATGATGGACTATATGTTGTTAATACTGCACAAACTCCCATGCATAAATCACTTAACTCTTTGTCTAAACCTAAAAAGAGAAAAGAACCTTCAAGCATAAACCAAACATATCTGTGGCATTTACGGTTACGACATGTAAACCTTGGGATGATTCAAAGATTGGTAGATTATGGCCCATTGGATGATCTCCAAGTTGAGTCATTTCCAATTTGTGAATCTAGTCTGGAAGGTAAGATGACCAAAAGGGTTTTTAAAACCAAGGGAATCCATGCTTGGAATGTGATAGAATTAGTTCATACGGATGTATGTGGTCCAATGAATATCCAGGCTAGGGGTGGTTTCGAATACTTCATCACATTTATAGATGATTATTCGAGATATGGATACATCTATTTGATACAGCGTAAGTCTAAAGCCTTTGACAAGTTCAGAGACATCAAGGATGAAACAGAGAAGCATCATGGGAAGAGTATCAAGTCACTATGATGTGATCGTGGTGGAAAATACCTTAGTGGAGAATTTTTGGATTTCTTGGCAAATGAGGAGATTTCGTCCCAGCTCAACGCGCTGGGAACTCCACAACAAAATGGTGTGACTGAAAGAAGGAATAGAACTCTATTAGAAATGGATAGGTCAATGATGAGTTATTCAGATTTACCTATTTCATTTTGGGGATACGCCTTAGAAACAACGGCGTACATTCTAAATCTGGTGCCTTCTAAATCAGTTCCAAAAACACCCACGGAACTGTGGAGTGGGCATAAGTCCAGTCTAGGACATGTTCGGATTTGGGGTACTCCAGCACATGTGCTGAATAAGGAAGCTGATAAATTGGCATCTCGTACATAAGTGCGAGTGTTTGTAGGATATCCTAAGGGAACGAAGGGTGGCTTGTTCTATAGTCCCCAGGATCAGAAGGTCATTGTTAGCACCAATGCCCGATTCCTGGAAGAGGATTATATGATTTGTCACAAGCCCATCAGTGAAGGAATTCTGGAAGAGCTAAGGGGCGAGACTCCATCTATACAAATTGTATAAGCACCAACTAACACTGCACCACGTATCGATTATGAGACTTTTACACCAACTCAAGATTTGCCTCGTTGAAGTGGGAGGGTTGTTAGTCAGCCGAAACGGTTCATAGGCGTGGGAAAATCTTCGGACTCAATCCCAGGCGAAGATGAATCAGATCCCTAGACCTACAAGGAGGCAATCCAAGATAAAGATGCTGACTCCTGGCAAGTAGCAATGGAATCAGAAATGCGATCTATGGATTCCAATCAAGTGTGGAGCTAGTAGAGCTACCTGATGGTGTACAAGCCATTAGGAGTAAATGGGTCTACAAGCGAAAGAAAGGAGGTGTAGGAAAGGTTGAAACCTTCAAAGCGAGGAATGTTGGAAAAGGTTACACTCAGAAAGAGGGTATCGATTATGATGAAACCTTTTCGCCGATAGCCATGCTTAAGTCAATCCAGATGCTTTTAGCTATAGCTGCGCATTTGGATATGGAGATTTGGCTAATGGATGTCATGACTGCATTTTTGAATGGGAGTCTAGACAACGAAATCTATATGCGCCAACCAGAGAGATTCATTGCTGAAGGAGAAGAGCGCTTGGTGTACAAGCTTAAGAGATCCATTTATGGACTTAAGCAAGCATCTAAATCTTGGAACACTCATTTTGACGAAGTTGTCGAGTCATATAGATTCGTCCAATGTCCGAGTGAGAGTTGTGTGTATAAAAAATTCGATAGAAATGTGTTGGTCTTTCTTGTACTGTATGTAGACGATATCCTTCTGATTGGAAACAACGTAAAGGAATTGTCGGACGTACGGGTATGGCTATCTGAGCAGTTCGATTTGAAGGATCTGGGAGAAGCATGACATATCCTTGGAATCAGGATCTTTCGTGATCGAAATAAAAGGATGTTGTGCTTGTCCCAGGCATCCTATATCGATACAGTGCTAAAGCATTTTAGCATGGAGAATTCCAATAAAGGTTTTCTACCTTACAGACATGGAATTCAACTATCTAAGGATATATGTTCCAAGACACAAAATAATATAGATGACATAAAGACAGTCTCTTATGCACCAGCTGTGGGAAGCCTCATGAATGATATACTTTGCACTAGACCAGATATCTGTCATGTTGTAGGCATGGCTGCTAGATATCAGTCAAACCCAGGACCAGGACACTGTATTATTGTTAAGCACATACTCAAGTACCTGAGAAGGACTAGGGAGTACATGCTTGCATATCAGTTAGACAACCTGCGTTTGGTAGGTTACATGACTCAGAGTTTTCATCGGACAAAGAAAAGTCCAAGTCTACTTCGGGTTATGTGTTTAGTGTGGGCGATGGAGCCATTAGTTGGAAGAGTGTGAAGCAGAAATGCATCTCGGACTCTACCATGGAAGCCGAGTACGTGGCAGGCTCTGAGGCAGCCAAGGAGGTGGTGTGGCTCAATTATTTCCTGCAGGAATTAGATGTGATTGCCGATTTGCCAAAGGGTATTACACTTTATTGTGATAATACTGGTGCAGTCCAAAATTCAAGGGAACCACGAGCCCACAAGGCAAGTAAACATATCAACTGCAAGTACCACATCATACGACACTTTGTAAAGGAAGGAGACATAGTTGTAGCCAAGGTTGCATCAGACGATAATCTTGCTGACTCTTTCACGAATGGCCTACCCTCAAAAGTTCTTGAAAGGCAAGTGGAAGGAATGAGATTACTGTGTATGGCAGCATTGCTTTGAGTATAAGTGGGAGAAATGAGAGACTATATAATAGAGTAGTATACTTAAAAGCATGCTTTGAGTATAAGTGGGAGATTGTTAGGGTTGTATACTGCAAAGCATACTTTATGCTTGTATTACCTTATTTCCCTGTAACTACCTATAAGAATATTAATTAAACTTAATCATATGTTTTGCATATTTATTCACGTTATGGTTATGCAAATGAAATATCTAATTATTTTATATTGTAGATAATGTGGTGTGTTGCTGTGACACGGAAGATCACATTATCGGTACCTTATAAAATAATATAATAGTTCACAACCTATATAATTATTAGACAAATTAAAGAAAAGGTTGTAGTGTATGTTTGAGATTAGTTGGTCTGGACTATTAGTTACATTAGCATATTTGCATACGTTGAACTGGATCGAGGTGAGATAGTGTCTTCTGTAGTGACTGTAAGAAGAGCGTAAATCTCGAATAATTATTATTTCTTAATTCTATGTACATAATATTTAATTATGTATTTATAATACTTATTGCTCTAATTTACCATGGGTGAGGGTCAAAATGATCGACTCAATAAGCCTCGTATCTTGGGTAATAATATTATTTATATGACAGTTATTATTATTACTAGAAATTGTGTCCCGACTCGTGCAGGTTGATGATGTCCCCTTGAGTAGCTCGATAATAATTATTATATTAAACCCTGCAGGTGGATTTAATTCCGATATAATAATGAAGTTCGAGTGGTACTACTCTTGGATAAGGTATTAATTAATTAAAGTTGTCAGTAGCTTATAATTAATTAATGGACATTCGATATCTTAAACACGGGAAATAATATATTTAATAAGGAGCCCAATTTCGTAATTTGGGATTTTGGTAGGAAGTGCAATATCAACATTTCAGTGGACTAAGTTGATATTAATAGATTCATTATATTAGGAAGAGTCCCAAACTTGAGAGGTGTTGGTCGATATTATTCATTGTCCCAAACTTGAGATGTTGATTTTCTTCTTGTCTTTTAATTGTAGATCTAGACTTATGTCTTTGATTCTACAATTTAGATAACACATCAATTTGCTAAAAGTGTTCATAAAATACTAGAAAACAAAGAAAAATCGAGTGATCGCAAGTGAAGGAGTTTCAGCCAATTCCCCATAGAAGTCCAAGCAATATCCTGTAGCTCGTTGCCCACACAACGTCCGGGTTAAGGCGGATCATACTCTAGAAGGTCTAAAGGTAGAAATACAAGGTGATCAAGACAAAAGCAACCAATTCGCTTCAAAGGTAATATCCTATGATCTTTAGATCTATATTAGGATATTTTAATAACCAACATATTTATTTAATAAATAATAAATAATATTTAAATTGCTTATTAGTCTTAGTAATTAATTAATTAGCATTGCTAAATAGATCTTTTGCTCGTGGATACGTAAAACGCAATTATCAACATTCCCAAACTTCGCTTCCGCTGTGTTTTTACTTCCAACAAGAAAGTCATTCACTTTTTTCAAGTTAATGATATTGGCATTATTCGGGTCCGAATCAAATGAATTTTCCAATTCCTCGACAAGATTTTTATCCCAGGTGACATTAGTAAAAATATTCCCAAAGTGATTCCTATTCCAATCCTTCAGGGCGTATTTAAGTCTACCAAGTTTAGTAATGAGTTTGTGGAGACCCATGGTTGGAGTAGGAATCCTCCAAGAGTCTTTGACAATATTTTTAAAATCATGGTGCTAGATCCACATGTTCTGGAATCTAAAGCTAGACTTCGGCTTCTCAGACACATTATTGAATCTACATAACATGGGACAATGATCGGATGTATGTCCAGGAATATGCATAGTAGAGAAAACAGGGAATAAATCCAGCCAGGCCGCGAAAACAAGGATTCTATGCAATCGTTGCCAAATGTTATCACTATACCAGGTAAAAGGGGAACCCACGTATCCCTCATCTGAAATATTACAATCAATAATGCAATTACTGAGTTCCTCAATTTCATACGGGATGGGGGGAGCACCACCCTTTTTTCATGCGGGTGGAGGATGATGTTAAAATCACCTCCCACCATCCACGGTTCCTGGTGGTGACTAATGGAAACTAATTGATTCCATAGGATTCTTCTTTCAATTTTCATATTTTTAGCATAGACAACTGATACGAAACCGACTACTCCAAGCGAAGAATATGAAGTAAGGATTGACGTAAAAGACCTCGACCATACTCCAACATACTTAGGCGAGAAAACGGATATGAGACCCGGAGTTACCTTGATAATCGGACTTGGAGTAACTTAAACATAGGCAACTTGCATATTGGGGAAGGGGTCCAAGGGGTAAAGGCAAAACAATAAAAGAATATCAACACTTTCTTTATTATAAAAACAGCAGGAATCTCGGCTGCATGAAAGGCAGCTATCACCTTGGAGACAAAACCCATCGTTTACTCTTGTTTGCAAGTGACGTGGGGAACCTTGTATTTTCTTTTCATTATTTTATGACCAGCTTGTAATAGTTTAGATTATCTTGTCAAGCTACTTTTGCCTATAAATAGTGGCGATGGAGTTGTAATGAGGGCAGGTGATTGAATGATAAAACGACATACCTTGTGTATTGTTTAAGTGTTGGACGAGTGTCCTTCAAAACTTTGATTATTATTCGACGCGTTTTTGAATCTTAATCTGATTGATTCTCAATAGGTCTTGAGAAGAAATCACTTTATCGAATTGTAGGTCTAGTTCGATAATACAACTGTTTCCTGTCCTGTTTATATATTCTTCTTGTTTTCGATACAGGGTTGTCCTTGATCGGGATTTCGCATCAAGTGTTGTTCGATCGCTCGAACTTGTTTCCTGTTTTCAATTAGCATCCGACCGAAACTTGGTGTTTCGAGTGTCGTTGTTTGGAGGTTGCCTGTTTCGAGTCATTCCCATTCGGCCAGTTCCTGTCTTGTTGCTGTATCGAGCTGCCGTCATCATTTCCTATCGCGTGCGCGTACCGCTAGCCAGTGTTATTGCTGTAGCGAACTGTTGTTATCATTTCCTGACAGTTTCTTGCTATTAGCTTTCGCTCATCAAAACAGCTTGCCACTGTATCGATAGAGAATCCGTATCAACAACAGTAAGCAAGAATGTAAAGAGGAGGGAAGCAGATCTAATTCTAACATGCAGCATCTGCTCACAATTAGTAAGGACATCAACCTAATTATTATGGTTAGAGAACAGCCATATATGATTGTTAATATTCGAAACCACCTTATTAAACCCAAACAATATGGAGAAAATTGTGGTTTGAGGTCAACTTTAGGTTCAACTAAAGCCAATATATTAATGCTAAGTTCCTCTAATATTCCAAATGAGTGTATTTATCATTAATTTTTACTACTACTCCTATTTCTGACTCTAGAAGTAACGCTCCCATTGTTTTTATTGCCTTTTTTACTACTTTTATTATTACCTTTATTAGACTCTAAGTCCTTACAATTGTTAGCCGCAGTGTTTATATTACAGCCAAGCGTTTTAGGTTTAATGAGATATTTATTATCCTTATAGTTAGCTTCAGGTTAGGAGTTGCAATTAGAAGGAAGGTCTATATCTTCTCCGGAAGAATCAGAGTACCTTTCCACTTCATCCCCCCACAAAGCTAGGGGGGGGCATCAAAAAATACCTAAGGATTTTCTCGAAGGACAATCGCAGATGACAGACCAGAGGAGCAGCCTACTAAAGATAAACCATGTTCGTCCTCTTGAGGAACATCCTTGGTATTTTTAGGTGAACAAACCTTCCAGACAACACAATCAACATCTAATATGTTAAGAGAAGTACTTGCCCTGGAAGAAGGATCCAGCACTTCGGGAGCTATAAGATGCTGTTCAGGCACGTCCTCAGCAGATCCATCCGATCGTGGGTTACAAGGGATAATATTACAAATACCCGAATTGACTGGAGGGTCATTCAGGGTGGGATTAACAGAACATGAACCAGTCGTTTTGGGGGGAGGGGGTGTGCCACAATTACATCAACTACTTTAGGCAGGGAGGGTTTATTACAGACAATGTTGTTTTGCGGAGGGTATAACACACGAGCATTGTTGGTCAGATCGTCCTCGTTTTCATTTTTGCCTTACCAATCCTCCTCATTTTGTAAAGCCTTGAAAATATTGCTCGTAACGATCTACGACTTCTTGCCCTTTTCCTTAGCATAGATAACTTTTTGCAAAATCTCCCAAAACATCATTAGAAACATTAAACGGCCCTATGTCAGTTGGGTTTCATTTGACACAGATCTGGCTAGTAAATTATTGTTTTTCGTAGGAGGTCCTGCAAACTTTCTTGGAGGAAAATTGGGTCTAAGAGAGGGATGTTTAATATATCAGGCATCAATATCGTGACTAATGTGATGACATTGAAAACATTATTTCGGAAGTTTTTCATATTCAACCTCATGTTCGGATATTACATACTACCCTCCTTAAATGAAGTTTCGTCCCGGAACATAAAACAAGTAGGGTGAAGCAATATCCCGCCTGGAAACACTCAACGAGATACACAAGAACTGAAAACACGCGCTCAACAGCGAAACGTTACAAGCAACGCAAAGAAACATACGGCATGAAAACACGCTCCACGACGACGAACACAACGCCACAGGTAGAGACATAATAAAACCAACAAGTGAAAAGCGTCATAAAACAGATAATACAATCAATTCAATTATCCGAACAATCACAAAACACAAAGCACCTATTACAAGGAAACACGCACAGTCGAGAAAACAAAAAATAAACACAAAACGATCCACAGGGACAATCACAAACAATTCGGACTACGCTGAAATCCTCAAAAACCACAATAGGCATCTCCATGTCCTTTCGGAGCAGAGATGTGACCTTGATCCCCAAATCTCTCATCTACCGTCTCGCAATGCACGACTCGGTGACCCACCTGGCCACACTCGAAACAACTGACTAACGGTGAACAACAATTCTTTGCGGTATGGCCCGCTCGACTACAGTTATAACATGTCTTCATGCTGCTCACATTACTCACTGCAGGGGTACTACTCCTCTGATCACGCGATCGAGGAACCATCTTAGGATGACGAAACGAAGTCCCAACCTCAGGGGGTCCACTCCCCGGATTTCTTGAAAAGTTCCCAATGGTTTTCTGTTTCTTCGAGTCAGACATACTCTCGGTCGATAATCTGGATAGCTCATAGGCTAACGTCCTATTATGATAATCTCTCAAGGAATATCCGGCTTCATCCGCCTAATAAAATGACAAATCTTATCCTCGTTCGTCTTTACTTGATCCTACACATAGTTGAGATGTTTGCTAAAATCAATAATAGCTTGAGACATCGGTACATCTTGTGGTTTCGCCGAAAAGAATTTATTGATCCTCTGATTCCTGATTGGTTCCAGACAAAACTCATCTCTGATGAATCTCTAGAACTCTACCCACGTGACAACACAATCTCGAGGCTTAACAGCCTCCCACCAACTGGCGGCATCCTTGTCAAGAAGACACTGAGCGACTGGCAACATACGCTCTTCTGGACAATCGAATACCTCAAACATCTTTTCCAACTGGAAAATCCAACCATCCCAGCCTAATGCATCTGCAGCACCAGCAAAACGAGGGGGATTCATAAGAACAATTTCTCGAAGCCACTGATTTGCACCAGTGTTCTGGGTCACATCTGTAATACACTGAACTGCCTGAGTCAACTGAGTCATCTGTGTAGCTACCTGCTGTAAAATAGTAGCAACACCGATACAGATATCATCGCCGGCAGCATGATCTCGACCACGCGTCTGATCGCCACGACCACGACCTCGGCCCCTCGACATACTGAATAAGTAACTACTCAGCACAATAGAAAATCATAACATATAACACAGACAACGATTACCATCGTAAGGCAACACACACATGAATATCACAGCAACGACGGCATCATTCGGCGACATCGACGGCTCGAACGATAACCAGTGCACAATCATACAAACCCAAGCTCTAACAGCTCGCACGGGTGCGACAACGCGCAATTCCCCATGAGGCGACTAATATTAAATACCAACATCACACCTCTCATGGAGGGCTATCACAGCGAATGCGTGGCGAACGACTCAACGCTCATACCACCAATTCAATCACAACTCGGAGAGCTAACACTCTAAAGACAATGTTAACATCATACACATATTCCCGGACTTCAAACAGGAATGATAGGTTTTAAAAATGAAAACCACCTTTTTGAAAACAATTTGGAAACACTAGTTGATCTTGAGTATTACCTTTCAAAAAGTAGTACAAACATCATTATCGAGACTTTGAAAACCATCTTGCGTTTGATAAAAATGAGGACACTTTTCATTTGAGTATGATATTTACAGGAGATAGAAAGCCGAAGAATCACCTGCTAAAACTACAGCATTAGCCGTTGTATCTAACCAGCGACACAGCATGCCCAACACATCCAAGTCTGTCCACAAGAATGCTGACAGTGACGACGATATCCTGTCACAAGATGCAATGGCGCTTCTCATGCAAAAATTCAAGAAATTCATCAAATAGTCTGGAAATACTCCCTAAAGGCCCAAGCCTGTTCACAAGGTAAGTACTGAATCTTCCTCTGGTGATGCTAACCTGTGTTATAATTATAGGAAACCAGGATATTATGCAAATAAATGTCCTCACCATAAAGTTCAAAAGTTGCCGAAAGCCGAGCAACAAGAAAAAGATGAAAGATGACATGCATGGAAAAACAAGCTCATGGCCCTGATCAGCAAATCAGAAGCCTCCCCCGCACCAACAAAGTCCGAAGAATGTCTTCAGGCAGTCACTTATAGTGACTCGTCCGATGATGAATTCGAAGATAAAGCCTATATGTGGTTTATGGCTAAAGACATACTGGAAGATGAAGATAGCGATGATGGGGTAAGCTCAACCTCAATTACTAATGTAAATGCATCTCATACCTTTGAAAATATGACGAATGAATTTAAAAACATTCAAAAGTCCCATGAGATATTGAAAAATGAAAACATATAGCTCCAAATTTCTAACTTAGAGCTGAGGGAAGAAAACGACTTGTTAAAAGTAAATTACAAAAATATTTCTGTCGATTGTGAAAACAGCAAAGTCGATCACGAAAAACTCATGGAGAGCAATCATCAACTTTCTCATGAACTAAATGAGGCTAGGCAAGACAAATGATTTCATTCTGCTTGAAACCAAAATAAAACTCTCGAGAAACGAGAAGGAGAACTTGAGACCATCTTGAAATCTTTCGAGAAATCATCTAAAAGGATGGAAGAAATTCTAAGCACCGGGAAATATGCTCATGATAAAAGTGGATTAGGATACAACTCATTCTCCAATAAAGGGAAAACAAGTACTGTGTTCGTCAGGGGTGTGGAACCCATTCCTGTATCGGAAGAAATCCCGAGTCCTGTGAAGGTACCTGTTGCACCACAAACAACAAAGGCTGCCATTATGCCACCACAGTCATATCACAGACAGCAGAACAGACATCTAGACCTGTAAGGTGTAACCAACAGCATGCTCCCGAGCATATCAAAAGCGCCAACAGCCATTCAGAAAGAAGGCTGTACCCAAATATCAAAGGCCCGCACCGCAGAACTCCCAACAGTACAGCGCGTCAATATATTGTATACAGGAGCCTCATTATCCATCAAGAAAGCAGGTCCCGCACAGTGTCAGCAACAGCTTTGGGAATCCAACTGGAGACCCAGTTGGCAAGCTGTAAGGCCGAAGAAAATGGCTCCATCTCTAAGACGGCATTCGTACTAGATTAATAATAATAACCCTGAATTTTACATGCATAATAATTATCAAGGTTACAGCGACTACGTGCCTGCCCCACGTAGATATCGTAAGAACGAACCAAAAGTAACCTACAGCAAGCCAATTGCTGTCAGGCAAATCTGGATACCTAAAGGCACTAACATCCATGGACCCAACATTCAAAGGGGACCTAAATCTACTTAATTTATTTGTCTACAGGACAGCTTAGAGAAGGACATCTGGTACTTCGACAGCGGGTATTCTTGGCACATGACAGGAGATAAAAGCAAGCTATCACATTATGTAGAAGGTCGCGGTCCAAAAGTGTGCTTCAGTGATAAATCAAAATGAAGAACAAGAGGGAAAGGAACCCTGCTTGTAGGAAAATTCAAAGTCACCGATGTATCTTATGTTGAAGGCTTACAGTATAATCTACTTAGTATTATCCAGTTCTTTGACAAACAGTTCTCGGTGAAATTCTATATAGACCACTGTAGAGTCAAGAACATTCTGACCAAAGAAGTTGTGCTCACAGGGAGCAGATCAGGTAATATGTATATTGCTGACTGGATGCCTACGAGCTCCATAATTCCTTATTTTGTTGCCAAGGCACTGCAGATATAAGCTGGCTATGGCACAAGAGGATGTCTCACGTCAATGTCAAGACGATCAACAAGCTCGCTAGACAGGAAATGGTCAGAGGTTTGCCCAATGTGTCATTCCAAAAGACAGAGTCTGTGGACCCTGACAGAAAGGTAAGCAAATCAAGACCACCCTGAAAAGCAAATCCTACCTTTCCACTCACAGAGTTCTAGAAATGCTACACATGAATCTATATGGTCCTGTAGACCCAGTAAGTTGGGGAGGTAAGAAATACTATCTCATTATTGTTGATGATTTTTCCAGGTATGCTTGGACAATCTTCCTGAGCAAGAAGAAGGAAACCACATCAAAGCTGCCCGAGCACCTGAGAAAGCTTCAAAATGAAAAAGGGTTGAGTATCATGTCCATTCGTCCTGGCAAAGGTACTGAATTTACTAACCCCTTTATAGAGCAATACTGCTCGGAATATGGGATATAGCACGAATACTCAGCTGCCAGAACACCTCAACAAAACTGTGTAGCCGAGCGAAAGAATAGGACGCCCAAAGAAGCAGCAAGGATCTTGATTGCCGCAAGCAAGTTGCCACAGCATTTCTGGGGTGAAGCTACCAATACAGCGTGCTATACACAAAACCGCTGTATCATCAACAAACATCACAACAAAACAGCATATGAGGTATGGAACAACCAAACTCCATTAGTTTCGTACTTCCACATATTCGGATGCAGATGTTATGTTTTGAACAACGGGAAGTATCAACTTAGAACCTTCAATGAGAAGTCGGATGAAGGGATATTTGTAGGATATTCCTCTGTCAGTAAAGCTTACAGGATCTTCAATAAACAGAAGCTGACAATTGAGGAATCAATACATGTAGTATTCGACGAACCTCACCATGATCCTACAGGAGTAGAAGATGTTACTCAAAATATCCAACAACTCACCATTAATGACCCTCCAACTCCTATAGAGCCTGTCGTTGACTTAAAAATCAACCCCGCAGTTGTAAGAACAGAAGTATATGAAGCTGATGTTGTATAAGCTGAAGCTGAAACTACAACAACCCACGATATAGTACGGGACGCTGAATTAGAACTCGACAGAAGATGGCTGAGAGATCACCCACAGGAGTTGATCATAGGAAACATTGATGCTGGAGTAACTACCCGTAGGAGAATACAGAGTACACAAGGAAATGTATTATGTGCGCAAGAAGAACCCGAATCTGAGATGTCTCCATTTCCTGTATGGAAGTCTCATGCTGAACTTTGAAGACTTAATATGTGTACTATTGCTGTATTCTTAGCTCAATCCGAACCTGTTTCTACCAAAGAAGCTCTAGACAATTCTCACTGGATTACATCTGTGGAAGAAGTGATAAATGGTTTCAAAAGAAACAACATATCGTATCTAGTACTCCGACCTGAGCATCAAGACATAATTGGAACAAAATGGGTATTTAGAAACCAGAAGGATGCGAACAGACTTGTTATCAGAAAAAAATCCTGTCTAGTCGTACAAGGATACAGACAGGAAGAAGGCATAGACTATGATGAAACATTTGCCCCTATTTCCAGACTAGAAGCCATTAGGATATTTCAAGCCTTTGTCGCCCATAAGAGCTTTATTGTATATCAAATGGACGTCAAGAGTGCATTCCTGAATGGAGACCTTGCCGAAGAAGTTTATGTTGAACAACCACCAGGGTTTGTCAACACATAAGGCGGAGACCTTGTATACAGGCTACGGAAAGCACTGTTCGGACTTAAGCAAGCACCTAGAGCATGGTATGAGACCCTGTCCCTGTACCTTACCAATAATAGATTCAAGAAAGGTGTTGTGGACAAGACCCTATTTAAGTTACAGGAAGGTGATGACCTCCTGATGGTTCAAATATACATAGATGATATTATATTTGGTTCAACTAACCTTGCTCTATGTCAAAGGTTCTCACATCTCATGCAAAGTAAGTTTGAAATGAGTATGATGGGAGAACTTAGTTATTTCCTAGGATTGTAGGTAAAGCAGTTGCCTACAGAAATCTTCATCAACCAGGAAAAGTACTGCAAGGAGCTTCTCAACAAATTTGGGATGAACAACTCCAAATCATCGTCAACCCCCATGAGAACTTTCGTGCAAATTAGTGCTGACGAAGCTGGAAAGTCCTTTTATAAATCACTCTACAGGAAGCTTATTGGCTCACTCCTGTACCTAACAGCTAGCAGGCCTGATATCCAGTTTGCTGTAGGAGTGTGTGCTCGGTATCAAGTAGCACCTAAAGAATCACACTTCAAAACAGCCAAACGAATCCTGAAGTACGTCAAAGGAACAGTCGATGTAGGACTATGGTATCCTAAAAAAGACGGATTTGATTTTGGCTACAGTGACTCGAATCTCGGAGGTTTCAAGTTAGATAGGTAGAGTACAAGCGGTACTTGTCACTTTCTTGGACCTAGACATCTATCTTGGTTCAGTAAGAAGCAATTGGCAAACTCACTTTCCACAGCTGAATCAGAATACTATGTTCCTGGTAGTTGATGTATGCAGATTCTTTGGATGCAACAATAGCTGTCAGATTATGGAATCACTGCCATGGAAACACCGATCATGTGCGATAGCACAAGTGCAATTGCAATAACGCACAATTCTGTATTGCACCCGCGTACTAAGCACATTCATATGAAGCATCACTTCATTAGGAATCATGTTGAGAACAAGGATGTTCGGATCGAGAAAGTTCATACAGATATCCAGCTTGCCGACATTTTTACCAAGCCTCTCAGCACAGCCAGATTATGTATGCTTCGACACCTGTGGGCCGGATTGCCCAGTGTTAACGGGAACATTCGGCACCTGGTCGCATCTGATGCCCCGCATCCGGTCATGTAGATCCAGATCTTGCTCAGGTGAGTCTCGGGGTCCGATCTCCCCTCGTACAAAGGTGTTTGAAGAGGAGCGATCCTTGGCTGCACGGGGAAAATTTTGATCTGGACCGTGAGCGGCTCACTCGGCTCGGCGATCATTCTCTTGGCTGCCCCAGTTTCTAGGAGCACCTTCATTCCATCGAGCTGGCGTTGCATTGCAACCATCGCTGTAGCATGGTCGCTCGTGGTTTGGCTCTCGGAGCGGGAGCCTAGGCGATCGTGTACCGATCTCCTGGCTCCACAGTAGGTGATGAGGTCGTCGCCACCGATCTTGGTTCTTTGGCGAGGGGGAGCCAAGTGGCCGACCTGACTTTTGGGAGTTGGGTACGCCGAACTCCTGGTGACGGATTCGGGCTCCGTCGTCTCATGGTTAGGGCCAGAATGGCCCGGTCGCCATGATGGGTCAGTTCCTAGGAGGCTGAAAATGGAACCGTCCCGCCTCACGAGTGCTTCTTCTCGTGAATCGGGGCTTCCTAACGATTGCTCGACAAGTAACCCCTTGAGCTTCCATTTGCCCGCGCGGCGGATGGATGATGGGGTAATAGCGGGCGCACCACATGCTCTCCGTCGCTCCCGTAGGATGGCCATGGCCCCCTCGATCTGTTCGTTGGAACTGATCGAGCGAGAGGCTAGGGCCATCCCTCGTGGGCGGGGTCGAGAGTCTCGCGCCGCCGTGGCTACCCTCCGCCGTAGGTTGGGGCTCGGATTGAGCCGGAATGAGATGTCCAGCGGCTCGTAGAGTGGCTCTCTTCGAGGTGGTGACAGACATCATGATTCTGAAGGTTTTTCTTTGAAGAACGGTGAGTGTTTCTTCAAGTATATGCTCCGGAGAACAGTGAGTGTTCTTTGAAATGGTCGGAAATAAAAACAAAGGTCGACCCCCTTCTTCTAGCGCTAATTGTTGTTACCCAAAATATTATATGGAAGGGATTGCTGGATATGGCTATGGGTGAGTAACAAACAAAATGCGAGAGCACGTCCGAAGGAATGTAAATAACACAAGATTTGCCGGGTTTGTTAGGACCGTGCTTGAATGCTCTCGCGAGATATTATTAATACAAATACGTTGGAGTACAGATATTAACGTAAGAGTACAATTACAATGAGTGTAAAGACCCTAGTTATCTAGCTCTTGAGTGCTGCTCTGTGAGTTCTTGAACTGTAGGGAGTTCTCATTTCTGCCGATCGTCTTTTGGTTAAGAGGTTCTGAGAGAGAAATCCTAGACAAAGTCAAGAGAAAAGCCGAGAGAAAATCCCCGCCATTTCCAAGTGCAGGAAGCCTTCTATTTATAGGAGAGGAGGTAGCTGGGATGTCTTGATCCCGAGCGGGCGATCGCCTTTCTTGTATTATAATAAGCGGGTTATCGTCTCAGCACGAGGGTTGGTTCCCTTAAAGTCCGCGCCTGCTACTGACAACCAGCTGTGCGAACCAAAAAGAGGGCAACACGCGTCTTAAGTCGCTGTGTTGGGAGGTCCCACCTAGGACCTTTCGGCGGGTCTGTTGGTAGGTGAGACTGTCCTTGTCGTTGATAGCTGCAGATGGGCTGGAGTCAAAGGCCTTTTCCTACGGCGCCTTTTCCGGATATGCACGTGGGCCTCTATCCCGAGATTCGGTCTTCGCTGACTTGACGGATGTTGGCTTTACACGTGGCATGAGGCGGTCGTCCTTGGTCGGGCACCAGAGTCGATCGACATGTGACAAGAGACGATCGCCCTGGATGTCGATCGCTCGGTACTTGGACTGCTCTGGGATCTCCGTTTGCTAGGTGTGCCGTGGTTCATTTGACGCTGACTCGGTCGCTAGGCCCCTATGTCGATCGCCATCAAGATGTGTTAATCGCGACACAACATACCATTTAAGGGAGAACGATGTATTTTCGCGGCTACAGCACATACTGAGGGAAATCAATTAATATTATACTGATATTTTATTTATTTTAAAATAGTTTTGAGTCCACGTGCCATGTTTTAAAATCAAACGCCTTTTGCATTTAATGCTTTACACGACATCTGGACTATTTTTTCTCAAACGCCGCGATTTCTCAAATTAATTAATAATTTCAACCGCCATTTCGGCAAATAAGGGAAGTCGAAATGTCAGATGTGGTACCAGTTATCATTTAAAAATCAGATGGGTAAGATGTACCAGTTACACTCGATTCATCATGTTCGTTCATTTAAAAACGACGATTCATCCTATTCGTTCATTTAATACTTCTCCCTAGCAAGAGGAGGAAACGTTTCTGACATCACTGCCACCGTCCGCGGAGTCGAGATCCGCATTGACCAGGACTTATTGCAGAATCTTTACAGGCTACCCTCTGATGGACTGTCTATGGAGGAACTTGAGACTTTTGGGTCTCAAGAAATCCTCACCGCATACTGGGGACTATTCATTGGCTCTGCAGCGAACGTTCATGTTCATGCCTCCTGCCACCGAAAGGTTTCTGCTTGCCATTCGTTTATTTACATGATTTTTGTTGCCGTGTGATTGAGAACAGTACTGGAGCCTTTGTGATGTGCACAAATCTTAGATTTAGAATGATGGTCGCCATCATGTCTGGAGAAAAGCTTAATTGGTGCCCGATTGTCCTAAAAAGACTGCAGGAAGAGGCTTCTAAGCCTGCTACACAGAAGAAATCCTTTGGTCTAATTATAAATTATATCTTGACCAAATGCGGTGTTCCACGATCAAAAGAAGCAAAGAAGATCAATCAGCGCAAGTACATTGGAGGAAGCAATCCCTCCATATTTAACAAAGACGATCTGATTGGGTCAAGGCCATTTGTTCGATACATGCCCCTGTCTGCTGATCCTAGGGATAACACTTTGAAGACAGGGAGCTAGGAGACTTCAAAGAAGAGGAAGAGATCTCACAGCACAACTCCCCGTGCTGATGAGAAGCCGAAGGGAAGCTAAGGAGGCTTTCCAAAGTCAAGACTGCAGAGATTACAACAATCTCTGTGGATGCCCCTTCAACAGTGCAACGCGCTGTATCAAACCCTCAGGACGCAACGCCTGTGGAAGAGATAGCTGCTATTGTTCAAATGGTAGATCCCGAGCCTTTGGAGGCAACGACGGACGAACAGTTATCTGCCAACATTGAAGTCTCTGACGAGACGGCTGCCCCTTTGGAGCCAACAGCCACATCTCCTGTACGGTAACCCACACCCGTAAGGGATCCATCTCCCCTCCGGGTGCCAACCCTGGTATGGGATCCCTCTCCAATGCAGGCTCCCACACCTGTAGAGGAACCCCTGCCTACAGTAGCCCCATGTACTGTACGCAGCCCCTCTCCCGACACTATAATCAACAAAAACTCTTCTGTCAGTTTAAATTAAACAATCCTATGAATGCTTTGTTCAATGTAAATCCTACAGGGTCGCTCCTACGATACTTTGTACAACTAATGTGAGTGAAGAGAAGAAGAATCATTTGTTCTGGAGGTAACTTATTCCCAGAACATTGAAGTCTTAATTCAATGTGACAACATATGTTGCAAGGAGATGATTTCGAGCTATTTCATGGATAAAGCTGATGCTCGAATGAAAGGAAAATCGATATCCAAGGAAACTATGCCTGTCAGTCCGAAAACAGACCACGACTCAGATGACGATGACTCCTTTCAGGCCGGTCTGAGAATGAGCCGTGAGGAAACTCAAGAACAGGAGTTTTCGTGTATGCAACAACAACAGGGAGAAGGGACTTCCAGCCAACATCAGTCCCCTCCCAAACAGCAAGAAACTACTATTAGGAGTATGCCCCCGAATGGCACTCAGAGGATGTTGAGTGAGGGCATTATACTTGTAATTATGTAAATCATTAATATAAGGCAATGAATGTTTCTTTATTTACTGGTAGTTACTGGCATTCCTAACTCGTAAATATACATATAGAAACTAGTCCGTGTATTTGAGATCAAAACATTCCACTCCTTATTGGATAAGGGTGTCGGTACTGAAAAGGTTTATAGCTCAAATACTTAATCGTTCACAAGTCGATGAAACTTGACTCGGCGTTAAGTTTATGTGAAGACTTGTATAATGTGTTCTTTGACATGGAGAGTGCCTGTCGAACGCTAATGGTTAGTGGGAGCACACGTTATAGGTATGTTAATTGGATTAGTATACTAGAACTGACTCACCCTCGATTTGTCGCACGGATTTCACTCCAGGACAGTCAATGACATAATCGAAAGGTTGTGATAGGTATTCGTGAACCTTCGACTTGAGGATTTAGTAGAGATGTGCTTGTGACGTCAAGATTTTCATTAGAGTAGTTCGACCCTGTAAACCGGGAGGTGGGGGTCAACCTCGACGTGCATCTTGACGGGCAAGTAGCAGGTCCTACTGAATACCAAGATAGAATTCTTTCTCCCGTTAGTGAGCGGGTTATATGTCCTATGCGTTTATTGGCAGATGAGATCATAAGTCTTTGGCCAAAGCATTGGAGCTAGTTGTATTGGATACACGAGAGCTCGATGATCTCGATTTGCATTAACGCATGCATAGCGTCAAGTACAGATAGGGTTTGACTGACCGTGAGCCTATAACTCGATCGGGACATTTGAAAGAAGGGTTTATACGTATACTAGTATTCACGACATAATGGTTCTTGAATGATCCCAATCATTCGTTCTCAGTTGGGGTACAGTATAGGCCGCCAGGCTGGCTAGGTGGTGCTACTACTCTTTGGTTCCTCCCGTTGCTAACTGAGACGGACCTACCGAGTCGCGCAATAGGATTGACGATGGAATCAATCAAGCTAATTCTCTCATTATGAATATTAGATATTGGATATCTAAATTTGGGACATTAGATGTCTAAATCAATTTATTGGATAAATTGATTTACGGCCTAACGAATTAAATAAATTGTTGGGTGATTAATTTAATTCATAAATATAATTATTTCTTGGAGAAATTAATTATGTTATTATATATTTAATGTGGTTAATTTATTAGATTAATTAATCGACACAAATACATCGGAACGGAATCGGATTTTAGCTGTTTGGACTCTCGGAAGTCCGAAACGTATCGAATTCGTCCGATTTTCATCTTGCCCCCCCCATATTTCCACCTACCTTCACCTCTTGTTCTTTTGTGTCCATTTTATAATGGATGAAAAGATTTGTGGGGATCACTCATGTGGCATGAGTTGTCCATCTTGTAGGTGTGATTAGAATAAGTAGGGAAGACTTGTATCTCTCATCACCCCAATTGATTCCATTGTGAGAGAGAGTGAGAGAGAGAGAGAGAAAAAAAACTTTTCTCAAAGTCTTCATCATCTTCTCCAAGTCTTCTTCCTTTTTTTCTTCACAAGTTCTTGATTTTTCTTGGAGGAAAATTGAGAATAAAAGAGAGAAAATTTGATAAACATGCATAGAGTATATTCATCAAATTTAATAGCTTCATCACTTAGCTCTAGCCATATCCTTGGAGGATAGCAAGGTGATCGTCATCCCTTTCGTTTCTCCGGTGCATGCCAAGTAGAGGCATTGTAATTTCAAAGTTGGATCATTCAAGTGCTTGGAGTGCTTTCGATCGTAGGGAATTCGTTTAAAGCTTGGGGAATACCTCAAGAGAAGGAATCCATTTAATCAACGGACTACAAGGGTGAGTTTCTTACATCTTTTGTGTTTTCGTTTATATATTCGTATATACGTAGCTCGATCGATCCTCGTAGGGATTCGGATCGAATTAATTTTCGTTTTACCGCTTCCGCTGGGCCTTCGTTTTTAGGCACCGAATCCCAACAACTACCAACGAACAGGAGGAGTCAGTCCTTCCTATCACCGAAGAACCAACAGTTTCTCAACAGGCACCCGAGCCTTTCGCCGATCAACACGATGATCAAGCCCGCGCCATCCTGCAGGAGGAATCACTCCCTCTGCAGGAGCAGGCGGATGCTGAGAGACAGCAGGAGGAATCAGTCCTTCCTGTACCTGTGTCTATAGAAGCCCATCCGGAACAGGAGGAATCAGTCCCCCCTGTCACCGAGACCAATGAGCCCGAACAACCAACAGCTGAAACAGCACCTGATGCCCCAGCATCTCCAACAGCGGAATCCGATGACGGTTTCTTACCCCAGGATGAACCACAATGACCGCGAACCCATGTGGTCGTCCGACAGCTCAATGGAGCTGATGAAGAAAAGCCAAGCTCTCCCAGATCAGAAGCTAGTCATGATCAACTTCATGCTCTCAGTCGCCAAACAGTCTTCCTACAGGATGTTGTGAATGCTCTGGACAATGTTGAGAAGGAGATGAATTGGTTGCACGAGACTGCCATTGACGAAATGACGGGCGTAAAAAGAGAAATCTCAAAAGTAGAAGAAGCCTTCCGCATTTTGCCCACCGTCTTCAGGTAAGCTCTCAATCAACTCCAACAGCGCCAGGAGCAGATTCTATTGGAAGAACAATCAAAACTCCGCGTCTCTGAAGCCAAAATCAGATTCGCCTCTACAGAAACAGTTCTACTTAGAGGACATGATCAAAAGATAGATGATTTGTCGCGGGTGCTTCAATCCCTAGTTAACAAAGTGTCAAGCATGGATACCAAACAGGATAATGCGATGCCGATCCTGGAACGCCTTGATATAAAGGTCTCTTATCTTGATGAGGCCAAAAAGGGGGAAGAATCAAGAGAAGCTCGAAGACAATGGAGAATAGAAAAAGAGAAGGAATTTGAAGTTATACTAGAAGACAGCGTTAGTGCTTCAATCAACCGACTGGCCGCTCCTGCACAAACATAAATGGTATATGGTTCTCGCCCTGAGTTCCACGACCCAAACTTCCCATGGAAAAATAATGTGCAAAAGCCATCGGAGATTCGTCCGTCATCCAACCGTCAGCCTACAGCTGATGAAGTGAAATAATGGAGGAAAAATGAACTGATGAGGTATTTTGTTAAGCTCATCAGGGAGTCCGCCATCTTCAACAAATGTCGGACATTGGCCGAAGCTGGAAAAGAATTTGCTAAAATGCTAGAAACAAGAATTCTCCCTCTGCAAATGTTAATGAAGTCAAGGCATCGGAATGGAGATCGGCTCACTCACCCGGATGACAAGATTATTGCCTTCGACCAATTGGCGGAAGGAAAAGCTATCTATTTAGATCGAGACAAGGATTCATTAGAACACTGGTAGAGAGGAACCAAAAATGATCCCGACATAAGACCTTGGAGACATGCTCACTACAGGAGTTAGATTGGAGGATCCTTTCAGCAAATTTTAGAAACAGCATAAAAATTCTGTATCTTTATTTATGTTTTCCTTGTAATATTTTCCCAATATCAATAAAATCTATTATTGTCTTGAAATATTACAACTCGTAATCTACTAATGTGTTACTGTGTGATTAGGAAATTAATCTATTTGATGCAAATCTAAACAAGTAAAAACTTGTATAGTACAAAGCTGTAAGAACTTGTCTGCGAAGTTCATAGGTTAAGTTGTATTTAACACTAGACTACCCTGTAAGATTGTGCCTGCGCGCCAATCACAAGTTTAAGTTGTAATACACTTCCTTGTTAGATGCTATCATCTTAGAACATGCCTGCGAGCATTTCCCATTCCTTTTATGCTGAAGGCCAGAACATTCGACAGAAGATCAAGAAGAAAGCCTCTCAAATTAAAGATGTTTTAAAGGTTTTGGCATCAAGGTTTTGGCATCATAAAGAAGCTTTGGCAATTATCAAAAATGGGAAAAATGTTACGATAAACAATCCTGTACCGAGTTTTGATAAAGTGCCAACATACAACAAGTAGCTATCCCGAAGACAATAATATAGCAAGGTGTCAAGTGCCTCAACATACAGCAAAAGAATAAAGTGCCATCATAGAGCATGAAGCTCATCAGCCAATGACATCAAGTGTGGAAGCTGTCGTGAAACATTAATACATCATCTTTCCATACAACAGCCCTAAGATAGCCTACAGCGTGGAACCTATAGCTACAACAGTATAAACGCAATATTTTGGATACAGTTAAGTGTTGAGATCTTCAACCCTTATCCAACAGGACTGAAGACCGTTGGAACGGAATCTACTTTACTCGCTAAAGTTAAGCCCCATTTGAAAATAAGTATTTAAATACTGAATGGATAAAGTATTTAAATACCAGCAGATAAAGATCTTCAGACAAGGAGCAAAATGCGGATCTTGTATTTTGCAAGTCAATCAACACGTTGGAATGGAATCTCTGCTCAACGGATCTATTCTCAATGGATCTATTCCAAAGGCTATATATAACCCGAAGTTTGAAGATCAGAATACAAAGAAGAACGAGATATATATGAATGATATACAAACGATCATACAACTGAATATTCACTATCATCAGATCAAGCTTACAAGACTAAGTATATTTCTTCAAGTATCTATTCATATATGAAGAGAAGAAATATACTCAGTCAACAAGAACAGCACATCATCAGCTCAAGATATTCATGTTCAAGCTAGTTCTGCGTGAACTAACGAAGCTATTCCGACCTGTGTGGGACGAATAGGACGAAGCTTTAGAACTGTGTGTGAAGAAGAAAGTCAAGTGGAAGCTTTGACCAATTTGTGTGAACGGTTGAAAGCGACCATCTTTGTATCAATCTGTGTGAATGATACAAGGATAGGTTTGATTATAGACACGTAGTTGTGTACGTAGTGTTTATAATAAACATTTTCGCTCTTGTGTGGAGGACCAGTGGACGTAGAGGGGTTTACCTTAAACCACTTTAAATATCGAGTCATTTACCTTCTGCACTTATAGTTTTCATTACTATGATTATTTTTAAGTAAACATTGCATACCCTGTACGTACCAAGCAAACAGGGGAAAACCTAGTTGCTGTATTTACAGCAACTTACTTTAACAAGACTTCCTCTACGCACTCTAATTTGTAAATCGTACAGTTTGTTGATTAAACACTTTTCAGGCTATATTCTGTATACTTAGTGGCTAACAAGATGGCATTTATTATGCAGAGGTTCAACAATTTCAGGAAGAACTACTCAAAGTACAAGAAGAACTTCAAAGAGAACCCAAGAAGAAACCAAAAAGATGGAAACTGGAAAGTAGAATGCTACAACTGTCATAAAATATGACATATCCAGTTTGATTGTCCTGAACTCAAGAAGGATGAAAGCAAGAAGGAAATGGACATAAAGGAAGATAAAAAGAAGGCTCTCATTGGTGAAGATCAAGAAAGAGTTGAATCAAGCAGTGGATTCTTTTCAGATGATGATAATGACTACAACTGCTTGTTGGCTAATACGGCTTATGAAGAGGTAACATCTAAACCTCACACTTCAGAAGGTTTTAGTTCTGACATGTATAAAGAAATTGATCTTCAAAAATATATAAATCAGCTTATTAAAGATTTTGAAACCTTAAAATCAGCCCACCTGTCTCTTACAATTGAGAATGCACAGCTGAGGAATGAGAAAGTCCAACTGAAAAATGATTTTGACAAACTCGGTCAAGAGTCAGCAATGTTTAAAAACGTCATAGCTGAGTTTGAAAAACAATCTGAAAATACCTTGAAAAACTAGGCTGAAAATACCATAGCTAAGGTTCATAAGCTGACTATTTAAACAGTGAAAAGTCAGATGCACTTGCTCGTATCAAACCTGAGCTTTCTAAATTGAAACAACTAAATAGTGCACAATAAAGAGATAACATCTCTGAAAGCATCTATAACCTTAGATGGTTTGTGTATAAACCAGAGTCCACTTTATTTAAAATCATGCCTTGGATATGACCCCAACACTTCCTGTAGCTCAAAAACAACATTTATCAAGGGAGAAACTTATGTCCAAACTGCTGAGCCTAGAAACAAACCTGTATCTTAAAATAGGCAGTAGCCTAGTCAAAAGTTTAGGCAAAAGCTAAGGTTTACAAGGTAGCCACCTAGACAGGAGACTAGGCAATGGCCAAGGCAGAAGTAGCAGTCAAAACATTATTCTGCTTATTACCAAAGACTCACCAAAAACAGATTTCAAGATAGGAGAGGTAAATGGAAACCTCAACGCTATCCAAACTTTCAAAAAGAACAGGTGTGGAGACCCAAAGCTTTAATAAATGGTCTCAGTCAAGATTTAGAAATGGTTCATACCAAAACCATCTTAAATCATATCCTATATACAAACCAAATCAAGGATATAGACCAAGACACTATACACCGCATAGGAATAACCAACACTTTCAAAATACCAGGAGAAATCAATTCTCCAGGAAGCCCACTAACCCCAAAGGACCCAATCAAAATTGGATACCTAAATCTCTGCTTGTCTGATTGCATAAAAGGTGGAAGGACTACCATTATGTCACCTCAAGTTCAATAATAGGAGGTGAAGAATGGTTCATGGATTCAGGATGCTCAAGGGACATGATAGGAAAAAAGAATGTGTTGACAAACTAGAGCAAAGAAAAAGGTCCTGATGTAACTTTTGGAGATAGTTATCTGGGCCAAACAAAAGGTTATGGGGAGCTGCACAGAGGAAACATAATCATATCAAAAGTGCAGTATGTCAAAGGGCTCAAATACAACATGTTGAGCATAAGTCAACTTTGTGATGAAAAGAACTTAGTAGTTTTCACTATTTGGAAATACATGGTGACTGATATCCTATCTGGAGAAGTTAAACTACAAGGATTCAGAAGAAGAGATGTTTAAATGATAGATTGGAATACAAGCACTCCAAACACCTGTTTTCTATAAAAACAATTGCTGAGAATGGATGGCTATGGCACAAAAAATTATGTTACCTGGATTTCAAAGCCATCAACAAAATCAGCTCTCAAAAGTTGGTCAGAGGACTTCCAGAAGAAATATTCAAGAAAGAAGCCCTCTGTGATGCATGTCAGAAGGGAAATCAAACCAAAGCAACATTCAAATCGGTTCAGCCTACAACTCTCACCACCAAAATTCTGGATCTACTTCATATGGATCTATTTGGCCCCATCAATCCGAGGACATTGAGTCGAAGGAAGCATGCCTTAGTAGTAGTAGATGACTACTCCAGATATACATGGGTTGTTTTCCTCTATAAAAATAGTGAAACTTTAACCAAGCTACCGGAGTTGCTGAGGAAAATTCAGAATGAGAAATCCCTCTCCATCATAAAGATCAGATCAGACAGAGGTGGAGAATTTCATAACAACGTAATCACTGAATACAGTGATCAGAATGGAATCCAGCATGAACTCTCTGCCGCAAGAACACCACAACAAAATGGTGTAGCTGAAACAAGAAACAGAACCTTGAACGAAGCAGCGAGGTCAGTGATTGCTGAAGATGACCTGCCAAAAAGGTTCTGGGCTGAACCCAACACAGCATGCCATGCTCAGAATAAGAGTATGATAGTAGGGAGACACAACAAAACTCCCTATGAGGTTGGGAATGGCAGAAAACCAATTGTTGCATACTTTCATATTCCTAGTCGTAAATGTTTCATCCACAACAACGGTAAAACCCAACTGAATGCCTTTGATGCTAAAACTGATGATGGTCACTTTATGGGATACTAAAAAATAAGCAAGGCATATGGAGTATTTAACAAAAGAACATTAGTTGTGGAATAAACACCCCATGTTGTGTTTGATGAATCTACTGTTGAGTATAGGAAACAGGTGGAATCAATTGAGAAAAAGCTCAAATCCGCCTCCTTGGAAGAAATTATCATCAGTGACACAGGAATGATGGATACAACTAATGAAGATCTAACTGCATATCAGACAGGATCTCAAACCATAGCTGATCCATCCGCAGTTGACAATGTCACAGCTGAACCAACTATAGCAGAGGAAGACCCAACTGCGGATCAGATAGGAACCCCAACTGCAGTTGACAAAACCATAACTGAACCAGATGTAGCTCAAGACAGCCAAAACCAAGCTGATGCAGAACCAGATGCTGTTCCTCCAAGCAACTCAATAGGGGGAACAAACCATGAAGATGATACCCCCAAATGGCTCAAAGATCACCCCATCTAACAGAGTATAGGAAAACCAACTGATCGAGTCAAAACCAGGAAATCTACAGAACCAGCAGGAATGGCAATGTTCTCTTGCTTCATGTCTTAAATGGAGCCAAAAACAACAGATCAAGCCCTGGATGACTACACATGGGTGATTGTAATGCAAGAGGAGCTAAACCAAATGGAAATAAACAATGTTTGGGAACTAACCGACAGACAAGATCACAAGAAAGTCGTAGGCACCAAATGGGTGTACAAAGACAAATGTGATGAAGATGGAGATGTTAGGAATAAAGCCACATTAGTGGCAAAAGGATATGCTCAATTTGAGGGAATAGATTTTGATGAAACATATGCACCAGTAGCAAGACTAGAAGGAATCAGACTATTCCTTGCATATGCAGCATTCAAAGATTTTGAAGTCTACCAAATGGACGTGAAAAGTGCATTTCTCAATGGAGTACGAGAAGAAGAAGTCTATGTTGAGCAACCACCTGGATTTGTCAAAGTAGACAAAGTATAAAAGCTTCTAAAAGCTCTATATGGACTCAATCAGGCACCAAGAGCATGGTATGAAACCCTATCTATTTTTCTTGAGAAAAATGGATTTTGCAAAGGAAAGGTGGACAAAACTCTCTTCAGAATTGAACATGAAAATCACATATTACTAGTTCGAATATATGTGGATGATATTATATTTGGCTCAACCAACCCTGAGCTATGTGAGTTTTCAAATCTCATGCAAGGAGAATTTGAGATGAGTATGATGGGAAAACTGAACTTGTTTCTTAGCTTGCAAGTCAAACAAGTTGAAACTTGAATATTCATCAACCAAGAAAAGTATACAAGGGAACTCATCAAAAGATTTGGCATGGAGACAGCAAAACCACTAAGAGTACCTATGAGCACATCCCTACACATTAATGCAAATGAATGAGGCATTTCAGTGGATCCAACCCACTACAGAGGACGAATTGAATCACTTCTATACCTCACTGCAAGCATACCTGAAATTTCATATGCAGTAGGAGTGTGTGCAAGATTCCAGTCCAAGCCAAAGAAGTCTCACCAGGAAGCAGCTAAAAGGATAATCAGATACCTTAAGTCTACAATCAATGTTGGACTTACAACTTTAAACTATCATGATATTCAGATGGTGATGTTGCAGGATGCAAGATCAACATGAAAAGCACCAGTGGAACGTGTTAATTCCTTGGAATCAGACTTATATCATGGTTCAGTAAGAAGCAAGTATCTAACTCTATATCTACAACTGAGTCAGAATACTTAGCTGCAGGTAGCTGTTGTGCTCAGATTCTATGGATCATACAACAACTAAGGGACTACAACATCATAGCAAATGAAGTTCCTATATGGTGTGACAACAATAGCGCAATTTCTATAACCAACAATCCAGTCCTACACTCAAGAACAAAGCATACATCATAGATCATGTGCTTAACAAAAGAGTAAGTATGGAAAGAGTCAGCACAGAGTATCAAATTGCTGACATACTCACTAAGCCCTTACCAGAAGAAAGGTTTTTGGAACTTAGCAGGGATCTTGGATTACTATATTAGGAATCTAGTACTTAGATGAAAATCACAGACAAAAAAAGTCACCCAATCCGCTGACTAGACGAGGAAAAGCCATCTGATCTGAGAAACAAAAAAAGTCATCTGATCCGAAGACCAGACGAGGAAGTCACCTGATCAGAGCAGGCGACGATCCAAAGCACAGACAAATAAAAGCTAGCTGATATCAAATACAGGTGACATACGTCACCTGATGCAGAAGCAGATAAGGACAGACGAAGAAAAGTTAGCTGATCAGAAGCACAGACAAGAAATGTCCCCTGATCAGAGCAAATAAGGAATTGAAATCACATCTCATCAGAAGTGAAATGGTCAACCAGCTAAGTTTCTCATCCCTTGACCGACATGTGGTTATTTAATTATATTCTTTATCAACACGTGGACTAAAACACATGATCCCACTCACTCTACGTCTACATCAATCAGTAATCCGAACCGCCGCTTGCTTATTTAATTACTAAATTCAAAAATGTCTTTTCAAGTGGGTATATAAGACGGCTGAAATTATTTCAAACACCTTATCGTCTTCAAGCTCTAGAAACCCTAATTTTTCGAAGCAGAAAAACCCTAGAACTTCAATACAGTAAAATTCGAAAAATATTTTTGCAGAAATGGTTGCTAACACCTACTTCGATGGTGTGAATCTCAAAATGGTCAAAGAACAGATCATTTACAGCATCATCTTAGACTTTGAAGGTCTACTAGAGTCGAACAACACTGAGGAGATGGCGCACCTGATATCAACGATGAAGAAGAATGAGATTTATCACTTTCTGGATATTAATCCCACCCAACTCTTCAAGGAAGTCGTCATCTACTTCTTCAAGGATGCACATGCTACACAATTCGAGATTGAAAGTTCAATCTTTGGCGAACCAATCATTATCACCAAACAGACAGTCGTCGACGAATTTAATATGGAGAATCGAGGCATTGCTGTCGAAGCCCTAAAACAAAATCCAACTGAAATTTGGTACAAGATCAAATTACTAGAGCAGCCAATGAAAGTCAAACTCCCTGCCAAGAAGGGAGATCTCATGAGAGGGTACAAGTATATTCTGGACATAACTAACAAAATAGTCATGGGGATGGCCGGAAGCTTCGATCATTATCATCATCAAAGTATATTTTTATGGGAGACTTGACACAACGGCAAAGGATTAACTGGCCTGATTAAATTTACAGGCAGTTAGTCCGAGAGGTGAACAAGGTGAATTGGGATTCAGAGAATAACAAGTTTGTACAAAAGCTAACTTATGGAACACAAGTTAGTTGGATCCTCGAATTCCTCATGAAGGCAAAAGGCAAGGCACATCACTTTCATGCAGCAAGAGACTTGGTCACCTAGATCAAGATGCATTGAAGAAATTTGGAGACAAGAAGTTCAAAGCAGCTGAGATAATTGAGAAGATAAGGAGTGGAACATCTTCTTATAGAGGACCTATAGACTCAGATGAGGTCCAGTCTGACGCAGCTGCCCAAAACCCACATGAGAAAACTGCAAAGGAGATGACATCAGCTCCAACTGCAGCTGAGACTGTGGAAAAGTCACCTGCACCTGAAGTATCACCTGGAGATGACTCTGACGCTGACAACCTACCTCTGTCCAAGTTGTTCAAAAGAAAGTCACATGAACTAGAGGAAGTTGTCCATGTCAACTCCTCCCCTGAATCTACCCACAATAAGCTCAAGGAATTGATGGTTTAGACAACAGAAGAAGTAATGCAGATTGTAGTTTCAGCTGCACCTGCACCAACTGTAGAACAGCCAGATCAGTCCACAGAGCTGGTGACACAAGTGATCCCTCTCTTATCTCTCCGAAGCATAACAGAGGAAGAAGAGGCAGAAGAGAATATTGAAGTGCCAGAAGCAGATTACTCTTTTAACCTTAGGAAGAATAACCCCCTTAATCTTAACAAAGCCCAATTACAGCTGGTAAGGCAACAGGCTCTGAAATTTTCATTTATCAATATCTATGAAGAGTGGAAGGAATTGAAGACCCATAACTTCTCTCAGCTAAGAGTATTTATTGAAAAGTGTACCTAGGATCATCCAATTGCCACAGAGCAACTTACAATGCACTTCTGTCAGGAGACAGATGTGAAATTATTACTGGAGGAGAACTGGTTCATCCCTCATTTTAAACATAATATGGACAAGTTCATCCTTCATGTCATGGAAAATGTAGCACAGGGAAAGACTCTCGATGATGAGGAAGGAGAACAAGAGAAGAATGAAGAAGAAGAAGAAAAAGAAGTTGAGGTTGAAAAGAAGAAGTTGAAAAGAAAGAAGAAGAAGAAAATGAAGTTGAGGTTGACAAAGAAGAAGTTGAAGAGAAAGAAGAAGAAGAGGATGTTGAGGTTGAAATAGAAGAAGTTGAGAAGAAAGAAGAGGAGGAAAGGGAGGATGAGAAGAAAGAAGAAGAAGAAGAAAAGGAGGAGGAGAATAAAGAAGAAGAAGAGGAGAAGGAAGAGATGGAAGAAGAAAGAAAATAAGATGATGATGAGGACCATCGTTAGAATGCACCTCATCAGGAATCCAGCTCAGATCACCCTGAGGAAGTAGAAAAGTTAGGGAATCAGGGGGAGCAACCTGAGAAAAGCCCCTCTCAAAAGAAGTCATCTGCAGAGAAGAAGTTTAAGTCACGTGTAGATGTGGACAACTCTGAAAAATTAGGAACATCTGACAAGACCCCATCTGATCATAACCAGTTGATAGGTAAATCTCATTTGAGAAATCTATTGCTCAGAGGCCAACTGCAGAGTAAGAATCAGGAGAGAATATTGCTCATATAGAGGCCCCTGTATATCACCTGCCTTCTAACTTCTCTGAGATGGTCAAAGGTATTTTTGAAGAGACAGTTGCCAAACTCTTCGTAGCTGATGTTAAACCTAAACTGAGGTCTCTACATGATAAGGTAGACACCCTGATCAACCAAAAGGAACCCTCTCCACCACCTTCAAGCTCAAGGATGCCTATTGGTATGACATATCTAATTCTGAGGGTGGAGGAATAGCTAGCAGAAGTCATTGATGCTGGCAAAAAGGGGGGAGAGAAGGAAGAAGCTGAAAAGAGAAAGGAGGAAGAACTAGGATCAAAGAGGAGACAAGAATTACCATTGATCCAGGCAGGTACTTCAAGTTCCTTGAAGAGGAAAGAGCCAGCTTCACCATCAGACCCACCTGCATCTAAGAGAAAAAAGAACTGGACAACAACCTGTTGTGCCAGTATAATGAGAAGGCAAATAGATGTACTTTGTGGAAGAATTCTTTCCTATTGAAGCAAAACCTATGTGGGGAAGAGCAACAAAACAGTTCATGGAGAAGTACTAACTTTGGTAAATACTTCAAGACAAGGATTATTCTTCACAAGATATCTTCATCAACTTCATGGATCTCAATTACCCCAACCTTTGGGAGGTTTTGAAGAAGCATGATGTACTATCCGTGTATTTCATGTATATTATTTTGGATGTATCTTGTTGTATTATGGTTATTTGAAGATGAGGGTATTGACGATCGATATTGGAATGTTCATGGTTGCTAATAGTTGAGTTTTGTAATTTTTGGATTGTGCTCGTTCTGGCCGGACTTTGTGAATTTTATGCTGGAAGTAGCAGTTAGCGCGCGCTAGACTTCACTGATAGCGCACGCTAACCAGGTGTGAGTAGCGCACGCTACTCTTGTGCGTTAGCGCACGCTAGGCCTACTGGGCAGTGAGCTTTATGGACTCTGGATTGAGGCATTAACGCACGCAAATGGCAGACTAGCGTACGCTATTTTTATGTGTTAGCGTACGTTGATAGTGAATAATGCACGCTATGTCGGCAGGATAGTGACGGCAGAATGTTTCTGGACTGCAGGTGATAGCAGGTAGTGCACGCTATTTTTCAGAGTTAGCGCGCGCTAGTGTCGATCGATAACGCGCGCTAACACATGGGTAGCACACGCTACCGGAGTCAGATAGACGGTTCTAGATCGTCTTTTTGTTCAACACTACATCGCCTTTCAGCCTTTTAGCGCACGCTAAACTTTAGCCGTAGCGTGAGCTAATCCCTCCCAGTATATATGTTGGGTATGTTCTAGAATCGTCATTTTCACTCTCTTCTTCTTCTTCTCTAGCGGCTGGGTGGTCTTGGGCATAAAGGAGTGTAGATTTTGGTCGGATTTCATCATCCAACAATGTTTTTGTGTTCATAACACCAAGTTAACAACATCTCATCAACTTACACCGTCCAAATCAAGGTAAAATTCGCTTAAACCATAGTTCTTCATATTTTGGGGTTCTTGCTAAGATCTTCAATTCTAATCCATTTTAGATCTGATTTGTGCTAGATTATGATGTTGTAATCATAATCCTTAGTCTTTCTCTGAAATTTATGGATTAAATTCCATGTTTTCTTTCGTAGTTTGAATTCGAACCATGTTGTCCTCATAGTGTTTGATTAAATGTCCCTAAGGGTGAAACTTAGGGTGAATCCTTCCTTTTTCATAGTATGGTACTTGATTTGGTATTTTGTTGAACTAGGATCGAATTGTTGAAGGAGTTCGGACCGTACGTCTTTCCGTTCGTTATTCTTATATCGTTTCCAATCAAGGCAAGTACTCTGATTGCGTTTATTGTACTTCGTGTGAATATGTAAAAATGTGACTTTGTGAAAATGTGATTTGTGCCATGTGTTTATTGAGTATGTGCGAGCCGAGTAAAACCAGCTAGGGTCCCCTAGGATCCATTCGAATTCGAGTTCTATGGATCACTCAGTTGGGTTGTACACTGGGGAGGGCCTAACGAGGACTCTCTAGGGTGCGTATCCCTTGTGGGTACAGGTCCAGTATAACTCAGGAGGTTGTTTTGCGATGATGATTATGGTATTGTATTCCGGAATATATGTGATGCCACCATGATTTCTGTTGAGCATTCATTTGTTGTACATATTATGGATTTATTGTACATGCACTGGCATCTTGCTAACCCCTTCGAGGGTGTATATACTTGTTGTGTATTCAGGTACAGGTAGAGTGGGAGAGCCAGCACAGGGCGGAAACGAGTTTGGTGGGCAGCATTGATATCGTGTACTATGTTGAGTTGGTGGTCTTGTTGTCATGCTCATGGCCGTGTTTTGGTTTTGTACTCGTGGGTACTGTCATGCATTGTTATCGTGTCGTTGTTGATTGTTAATGATGTTGTAGCATCAGTTGTGAAGTGTCGTATCAGTTGTGGTCCTACGGAACAATGTGTTCTTTGGTTTTGTAATATATGCCGTATTGGAGAGAGTCTGTTTTTAGTAAGTGAATGTTGTGGTTTGTTAATTTCTTTTAATGAGTTTTATGTTAGTCTAAGTCTGGTAGGTTCTGCAAAAAGAACCCACAGTGCGGTAATATCTCCGTAAATCACGGGGTTGTTACAGAATATGGTATCAGAGCTAGGTTTATGGATACCTAGGCTATCGGTATTTTGGAGTATGTTAAAGTTTGTCGATTGTTGTTTACGATATCATTGGCGTGCTATCACCCCGTGTTGCCTGTGTTGGAAGACTCTATGGATTTTGGATGCTTTTTTCCCTTAGGAGTAATTATTTTGTCATCGTATGATCTATTGTTGTAATCGTTCCCTTGTTGAACTATTTCTTATTCTTCAGTATGTCGAGAGGTAGAGTTGTCCGTTAGCGCGGCCGAGGCCATGGTAGAGTAGCGGTATTTGAATCCGAGATGTCCGTTTCAGATTCGGCATCTCATTCTGTGGCTAGATCAAACCCAATTCCTTCGGGAGATACAGGTGGGTGTACAGAGGCCGAAGTGCCTAATGTTCTTCAGCAAGTTGTAACGCAAGTGCACCATTTGGCTAAAGTGGTGAAGAACCTTAACACTAGTAGGATTGTTGAGGATCGATGGCTTCAAGAAGTCATGAAAATGAACCCTCCTAGATTTGATGGTTTAGGCGATGCTAACAACTGGGATCATTGGTTGGTTGAGCTAGAAAATATATTTGATGGTATTGGCTGCCCTGAGGCCAAGAAGGTCCCGATTGCTCAGTATTTAACTACTGATGATGCATCTGACTGGTGGCGGGCTGTTAGGCCCAAGGATCGTGATGTCACTTGAGAGGAATTTAAAGAGTTAATGGAGGCACAGTATTGTCCTGCACCAGTACAATTATCCAGAGTTAGTGAGTTCTTTAGAGCCCAACCCGAAGATTTTCCTATTGCGGAAGCAATCAAGAAGTACAACGGGTAGTTAATATATGTTCAGGACCGAGTTAGGGATGAAGTGGATAAAATACTTCATTTTGATGCAAGAATGAAACCTGAGGACCGAAAATATATGGCGGGTCTTGGGTGCACTACTCTGCAAGAATATCAAGATAGAGCGCTCGCTTATGAGATGGTTACCATTCCGGTTCCTACGTTTTCGAGCTCGAAGTAACCGAAATTTTCTGGTAATTTCCGTGGCAGTGGATCGCGTAGGCCTCAACCTTCTGTGCAGTCTTACGTTGGTTCCCCTCAACCCAGTGGAGGAGCGTCGAAAGTTTAATTGTGGAGTCCCTGGTCATGTCAATTCTTATTGTTCATCACGCCCTGTTACTTGTTTTACGTGTGGAAAGCAGGGATATCGGGAGTCGTATTGTGAAAAAGTGAGTAGAATCCTTGCCAAGCAGTCCCTTATTCCAGCAGGCACAGTCACGTGTCAGCCAACTCCGAGTGTCAGACGCGGCAGCGGTAGAGGAAAAACCGAGCATAAGGATACACCTAGCACTGGATCAGCTCCACCCCGATTGTATGAGATGAGACGGGCTGGTGATGTATGGGCTGCAACTACATCAGGTATCATTTACATTTGTATGCACCCAGTAGATGTATTATTTGATTCTGGAGCTACTCATTCCTTTATATCATTTTCTTGTGTGAATCGTTTGGGTCTTACTGGTCTCTCTGCATCTGAACCTTTTATTGTTAGACTGCCGAGTGGGGAAAGGATAGTTGGGGATCAAGAGATTGTCAATTGTCCTGTAACCTTTGGCGGTAGAGATTGGCCATCTGATTTGATTGTGATTGATATGAAGGGATAAGATTTAATTCTTGGTGATAACTGGTTAGATCATCATAGGGCAGTAGTGAATTATCGTCGAAAGATAATTTCGATCATTGATCAGGATGGTACTGAATATGTTTTTGAAGGGCAAAAACCCGGTACTTCTGGGAAGATTATACGAGCCATGAAGGCTATGAAATTGTTGAACCAAGGTTGTACCGGTTATTGGTGTTACACAATGAAGACAGAAGCTAATGGAGTTCAGTTATCTTCTATTCTAGTGGTGAATGAATTTCCAGATGTATTTCCGGATGATTTGCCGGGATTGCCGCCACATCGTGAGGTGGAGTTCATTATCGAACTAGAGCCTAATGCGGCGCCAATATCCAAGGCACCATACAGAATGGCCCCATCGGAAATGTAAGAGTTAAAGAAACAATTGGTTGAACTGCTGGACAAAGGTTATATTCGGCCTAGTGCGTCTCTATGGGGTACACCGGTATTGTTCGTACGGATGAAAGATAGATCTTTACGGTTACGTATCTTCTATCGTGACTTGAATAAACTCACTATCAAGAACAATTATCCATTTCCAAGAATTAATGATCTATTTGATCAATTATAAGGGGATACGGTATTCTCCAAGATTGACTTGAGGTCAGGATATTATCAGCTGCAAATTCGGGATTTAGATATTCCAAAAACGGTGTTTCAAACGAGATATGGGTATTACAAATTTGTAGTTATGCCTTTCGGTTTGACGAATGCTTCGGCGGCATTTATGCAACTTATGAACGAAACACTTATCGAATATGTCGATAAATTTGTGGTGGTGTTTATTGATGATATCTTAATTTGTTCCAAGAGCGAGACGGAGCATGCCGAACACTTGAGAATTGTGTTGGGTATTTTGAGGGATGATAAACTTTATGATAACTTTTCTAAGTGCGAATTCTGGCTGAGAGAAGTTTCTTTGCTTGGACATATTATATCAGCGGATGGTGTTCGGGTAGATCCTCAGAAAGTTGAAGCGGTCCTAGCTTGGGAACCCCTGAGGAATGTTAAGGAAGTTCGGAGTTTCCTAGGATTAGCTGGTTATTATCGTCGATTTGTAGAGGGATTCTCGAAAATTGATCGACCGCTCACTCAATTATTACAGAAAACTCAGAAGTTTGAATGGAATTATGAGTGTCAGAAGAGTTTTGATGAGTTGAAGAAGAGGCTGACTACGTCACCGATTTTAGCCTTACCGCAGGGAACGAAGGATTTTGTTATTTATAGTGATGCCTCTAAAAAAGGATTAGGATGTGTATTGATCCAAAACGAGAGATTAGTAGCTTATGCATCTCGTCAATTAAAGCCATACGAGATGAATTATTCTACCCATGATCTTGAGATAGCTGCGGTGGTATTTGCATTAAAGACCTGGAGACATTATTTGTATGGTTCTTCATGTCGAGTGTATACACACCATAAGAGTTTGAAATATATTTTTACTCAGAAGGAGCTTAATATGCGCCAGCGGCGATGGTTGGAATTGTTTAAAGATTATGATCTTGATATTCTTTACCATCCAGGTAAAGCGAATGTCGTTGCTGATGCTTTTAGCTGCAAGTCAGTTGTGTTGCAAAGATTGGAATTACTTACCATCCAACCGAAGCAGATATGAGAGTTATTTGATTTGGATATTGAAATTTGGCCTCAAGTAACTCAATGCCAATTACGTTTCCTTGAGGTCACATCCTCCGTGATTTAGGACATTAAGTCCAAATAGTTAGATGATCCTTTATTTGTACATCTTCGAGAAGATGTTGTTAAAGGAAAGGCACCTGGATTCATGATACACAAAGATGGCGTTCTTCGATTTCAAGGTAGGAATTGTGTACCGAATCAGGATGATCTTAAACAAGTGATTTTGAATGAAGCACATTCTACTCCGTACTCGATTCATCTAGGTACGAGTAAAATGTATAAGGACTTGAAGAAGAAATTTTGGTGGCCAAACCTTAAGAAAGAGGTAACAGAGTTCATGTCGAAATGTTTAACTTGTCGGCAAGTTAAAGCTGAGCATCAAAGACCTGCCGAGAATATGCAACCGTTACCAATTGTGGAATGGAAGTGGGAAGATAACACGATGGATTTTATTTTGGGAATGCCAAGGACACGAACTAAGATGAATATGATTTGGGTAATCACTGATCGGATAACTAAATCAGCACATTTTCTAGGTATTAGAGATACTTGGAGGGTGGAGAAGTTGGCTCGTTTATTTACTGCTGAGATTGTGAGACTCCATGGTACCCCAAAGAGTATTATCTCAGATCGCGATGGTCATTTTGTGTCACATTTCTGGCAAGCAGTACATCGAGCACTCGGCACTGAACTGAATTTCAGCACCGCTTATCATCCTCAGATGGATGGACAGTCGGAGAGAACCATCCAGACATTAGAAGACATGCTGGGAGAGCTTGTGTGTTAGATTGGAAAGACGATTGGGAGATTCACTTACTGTTGATCGAAATTGCGTATAATAATAGTTGGCATAGTTTAATTGGAATGACTCCATTTGAAGCATTATATGGAAGACGGTGTATATCGCAAATTTGTTGGGACGAACCGTACGAGTTACTTGGAGTAGAACTGGATTTTATGATTCAAACATGGGAGAAAGTTGCAATTATTCAACAAATATTATTGACCGCCCAGAGTCGACAAAAGTTATATGCCGACGTTTGATGTCGACCATTAGAATTTCAGGCAGGAGATCATGTGTTGTTGAAGGTATCGCCGGCTCGTGGAGTCCTTTGGTTTGGTAAGAAAGGGAAGCTTAGTCCTCGTTATATTGGTCACTTCGAGATCCTGGACAAAGTAGGCGATGTGGCCTATCGACTAGTGGTACCTCCGATGCTAAGTCATGTTCATAACATGTTTTATGTTTCGCAACTGCGTAAGTATGTTCCTGATCCCAGTCATGTTATTGATTATCAAGAGATTGAAGTTAATGATGATGTTACATATGAAGATCAACCGGTTGCCATATTGGAGCGACGAGTGAAGCAGTTGCAATGGAAACTGATCCCGTTAGTAAAGGTCCAATGGTCTAAACATGGAATTGAGGAAGCCACGTGGGAAACTGAAGATAGTATGCGTGCCCGTTACCCTGAACTTTTCGAATCTTAAGTTTCGAGACGAAACTTCTTTTTAGGGGGTAAGGGTGTAATATCCGTGTATTTGATGTGTGTTATTTCGGATGTATCCTGTTGTATTGTGGTTATTTGAAGATGAGGGTATTGACGATTGATATTGGAATGTTCGTGGCTGGTAATCGTTGAGTTTTGTAGTTTTTGGATTGTGCTCGTTCTGGCCGGATGTTTTTATTTAAAGTTTCTGAAAAAGAAGTGGAATATTATTTTCCATAAATAAATAAAAAATTGAATTACTATATATATATTTTTTTAAAATCCTGCTAGTATTCCAGATTTTTTTACTACTCACAAGGATAAAAATGTAATTTTACAATTTAATCTAAATAGTATATTTTTCATACCAAACACCAAACTCTCATCCTCACTTTATCTAACTTGCTATAACTAACATGCCATATCCTGACATGGCTACCAAACGAGCCCCTAGGAGTCCCATGTAACCTCACGATCACTGCAATAAACAATAGTGCTAGTCTCGCTGGCCCCCAAGTATCCTTAATACCCAAAAAATGAGATGATTTGGTTAGTCGATCGACAATGACCCAAATCATGTTCATTCCAGTCCGATTCCTAGACATACCGGTAATGAAATCCATAGAAATGTCCTCCTACTTCCACTCCGGAATGGGAAGTGGTCGTAATAACCCACGGGTCGCTGATGCTCAATCTTAACCTGCTAACAGGTCAAACACTTCGCCATGAACTCGCTAACATCTGCCTTCATATTGCTCCACCAGTAGTTACTCCTTATATCCTTGTACATTTTGCTCGTACCAGGATGTATGGAGTAAGGTGTAGTATGAACTTCACTCAAGATCTTCTGTCTCTACTCAAAATCACTCGGTACACATAATCTGCCGCGAAATCTCAAAACCCCATCATCCTGAACCACAAATCCAGGGGCTTTCCCCTTCTTCACGTCCTCTCTCAGCTGGACTAAAAATGGATCATCATATTCTCTCGCTTTGATATCATCAACCAAGGATGAAGTGATTTTCAACGCATATAACTGACCCTGAACTCTCTGAACCCAAACCTCGATATCCTAAAAAATCAGATCCCGCTGGATTCCTGATGCAACCCTGGCTACAACTACGTCTCCTTCCTTTTTGAAGTGTCGTATGTTGTGGTACTTGCGGTTGATATGTTTACTTGCCTTGTGGGCTCATGGTTCCCTCGAATTTGCGACTGCACCAGTATTATCATAATAAAGTGTAATACCCCTTGGCAAATCGGGAATCACATCTAAGTCCTGCAGGAAGTACTTGAGCCACACTGCCTCCTTGGCTGCCTCAGAGGCTCCCACGTACTCGTCTTCCATGGTAGAGTCTGAGATGTATTTCTGCTTCACACTCCTCCAACTAATGGCTCCACCTCCCAGGCTAAACACATAACCTGAAGTAGACTTAGACTTTTCTTTATCTGATGAAAAATCTGAGTCAGCGTAACCCACCGGACACAGGTCGTCTTATTGATATACAAGCATGTGCTAGCTAGTCCTTCTCAGGTACTTGAGTATGTGCTTGACAGCTATCCAGTGTCCTGGTCCTGGGTTTGACTGATATCTAGCAGCTGGTCTAGTGCAAAGCATAGCATACATGATGCTTCCCACAGCTGACACATATGGGACCATCTTCATGTCATCTATCTCCTTTTGTGTCTTGGGACACATATCTTTATATAGTTGAATTCCATGTCTGTAAGGTAGAAAACCTTTCTTGGAATTCTCCATGTTAAACCGCTTTAGCACTGTATCGATATAGAATGCCTGGGATAAGCACAACATCCTTTTCTTCCGATCACGAAAGATACTGATTCCAAGGATGTGTCCTGCTTCTCCCAGATCCTTCATATGAAACTGCTCAGATAGCCATACCCGTACGTCTGACAACTCCTTGTTTACAATCAGAAGGATATCTTCAACATACAGTACAAGAAACACCAACACATTTCCATCGCATTTATTTTACACACAACTCTCACTCAGATATTGGACGAATCTATATGATTGGAAAAACTCATCAAAATGAGTGTTCCAAGATCTAGATGCTTGCTTAAGTCCATAAATGGATCTTTTAAGCTTGCACACCAAGTGATCTTCTCCTTCAGTAATGAATCCCTCTGGTTTGTGCATATAGATTTTCTTGTCTAGACTCCCATTCAAGAATGCAGTCTTGACATCCATATGCCAAATCTCCAGATCCAAATGCGCAGCTATAGCTAAAATCCAGAATAACTTAAGCATGGCTACCGGCGAAAAGGTTTCATTAAAATTGATACCTTCTTTCTGAGTGTAACCTTTCACAACAAGCCTCGCTTTGAAGGTTTCAACCTTCCCGTCACCTCCTTTCTTTCGCTTTTAGACCCATTTACTCCCAATGGCTTGTACCCCATTGGGTAGCTCTACTAGATCCCACACGTGATTTGGAATCCGCATATCTCATTTCTGACTCCATTGCTACTTGCCAGGAGTCAGCATCTTTATCTTGGATTGCCTCCTTCTAGGTCCAGGGATCTGATTCAACTTCTTCTGGGATTGAGTCCAAAGACTTTCCCACGCCTATGAATCATTTCGGTTGACGAACAACCCCCCCACTACGACGAGGCAAATCCTGAGTTAGTGTAAAGTCTCAGAATCGAGACGTGGTGTAGTGTGGGTTAGTGCTTGTGCGATTGCTATAGATGGAGTCTCGCCCCTCAGCTCTTCCAGAGTTATCTCGCTCATGGGTTTGTGACTAATCGTATAATCTGTAACACCCCAAACTAGGCGGATATTACAGTGCCGTGGACCCCCGACTGGGACCCACAAGGCGAATGAAAACTGATGAATTAAATAATATAATTGTAGTACCGAACCACATTATATTACCAAATACTCCGATGAGAAGCTTAAGTACAATACACCAGGACAATACAGAATACTAGTATATTTTATATGAAGATAAAATACACCACCCTGAATAAATAAACATCTCAAATGGAATTTGCAGCGGAAATACAAATGAAGAGAAATAAGAATGACTGAAATGACTGAAATGACTGAAATAGCCGGAATGACTGGGGCCCCCTACTAGTATCACTGGGACTCCTCGCCGTCAACATGCTCTTCCTATGCCTTTGCCTTTCCGTGACCTAAAAACAAAATCCCCCCAACGGGGTCAGTTACACAGAACAACAATCCCCAAGGGTTGAAAATACACAATCATGATATATCGTTAGTTATGAAATATCCTTAGTTATGAATTATGCTGAAGAGGAGCATCATAGTACGCCCGTAATGTTCTGTGCAAGTGTACAAGACGGATGACCGGACACACCCATCCCTGTACCTAATTAGTCTCACGGAGGTAATCGTTACCGTGTGCACAGTCCAATGTATCGATCCCAATACATGACCATCGCGTGCTCGACTAAAAATTCCACACATCCGCACCCGACCACACAATATGAGCCCAGAAGGTCATATGAACGAGAATGACCATAATGAAATACCAACGAATAATAATTCGACAAAATCAAGAATGACTCACCGAGATGAAAATATTAGTGAAGTGATTGATAGTTCAATGAAATGATTGGAACCGTCGTTCCTCGTGAATGAAGTGACTATTCGACAATTACAAGTCTCAATACGGTTAATTCAATGATGAATGAGTTATGATTATGAATGAACAACAACAAAAGGAATGAATATCCTTTTAACCGAGTAAGAATTAACTTACACAACACCGGTGACAATTATCCTTCCACGAACAACGTCCTAATTGAGATATCGGTCGCTCGAACAACCTTGAATAACACAATCACCAATAATCCGTTCATCATACGAATCAAACACGAATATAACGAACTCAAAACGTAGATACGACTAAACCAAGTTCATTGGGGCATTATATCGAACACTTTGTGGCCAAACTACGATTGTTTACAACCAAACCTCAATAATACCAACATCAAATCCCCAAGAAGTGTTTCAAACCAACAAAACATCTTCAATACGATCAATAACCCAATATGAATATTCAAATTCATGATTTCAACCACAAATAATCGAAAACCCCCAAATCCAAATCAATATTCAAAGTGTTCTTGAATAATCCTTCAATAATCCAATGAATAATCAAACATATCCATAATCATGCATATATCACTTCATACAACATGATCTTAACATCCAAAACATCATATCTCAATACAAAATCGAAATCCAAGATGTTGAAGAAATTACCTCTTGAAGATCCAAGCACTTTGATCCGAATAACACGCGTTAGATCGACTATCCGGGCTTCACGATCGAAAGGAGATGAAGAAAATCAAACACTCAAGTGATAGATGATGAAAATTCTCTCCCTCAAGCCTTCTGTCTCGGAACAAGGTGGATGAAATGAAAAAAATGGGTTGATCTCGCTCAAAAAATGCAATTATAGTGTTGACTGCACTGTGTGCCGCGGCCCGGCCGAAGTGTGCCGCGGCACAGGGCCAAAACTGCCCCCAGTGATCGGCAGCGTGCCGCGGCCCGGACGAATGTGCCGCGGCAGTGACTCAGTAGTGTGCCGCGGCCCCGTCGGCATGAGCCGCGGACCCCGGTACAGACGGGTTGGCCGATAAGTTGCAACATGAGTGTGCCGCGGCCCGGACGAGTGTGCCGCAGCAGTGACTCGGCAGTGTGCCTCGGCCTCACCGGCATGAGCCGCGGCCCACGGTACAGGCTGCTCGGCCAAAACTGGAAAATGTGTGTGCTGCGGCGCACACTCCTTGTGCCGCGGCCCACACCCCCCTTGGGTCCTAAAATGATGAAAAATGATCCGGGAAGAGAATAGAAGCAATAGGAATCAATATTTGGGAAACAATAACACGAAATGGAAGTACGGAAACCCCAAAACGGTTGTTCCAAGCAATGATTCCAAGGGTTCGCCCAACAAAACACAATTTGAACAATGAGGAGATTAGAAATGACATGAACTCCAACGTCAACATCGACTAATGAATCAATTACAACAATCGAGATAATACTCTTGTCTCGATTCCCGAGTAAGGTTGAAACAATGAACAAAATAGATACACAACTCGAAGTTATTCCGAACGGTGAACACAGATGAATGATTATTATCAAGTAAAAAACTACATAGTGACAATTACCGAATGAAATTACTGAATGATAATGACTGAATTACAACCGGGTATTACATACACCCCCCCTTAAAAGAGTTTCGTCCCCGAAACTAAGGGTCAAACAACTCGGGATAACTCTCCCGCATACTATCCTCGGTTTCCCAAGTAGCCTCTTCGACTCCGTGTTTAGACCACTGAATTTTAACCAAGGAATCGCCTTATTCCTCAACTGTTTGATTCGCCGCTCTAAGACTCGTATGGGACGCTCCTCATATGAATGATCATCTGCGATCTCGATTTCGTCGAACTGAAGTATGTGACTCGGGTCGGCAACATACTTGCATAGCTGAGAGACGTGAAACACATTATGAATTCGGCTCAGCGCCGGAGGTAAGGCCAATCGATAAGGTAGCTCGCCTACTCGTTCCAAAATCTCAAACGGTGCAATAAATCTCGGACTCAACTTCCCCCGTTTTTCGAAACGGAAAATACCTCGACTTGGGGATACCTTGACCAAAACGTGGTCACCCTTCTTGAACTCTAGTGGTCAACGACGATTGTCTGCATAAGATTTCTATCGACTCTGAGCGGTCAACAAACGACTCCTGATCAAAGCTACCTTCTCACGGGCGGCTATAAGCATATCAGGCTCGGTGCTGATTGATTCTGATAAGTCGTCCCAACACAAAGGAGATCGACAATGACGACCGTACAAGGCCTCGTAAGGTGCCATCTTAATCGAAGCATGCCAACTATTATTATACGTGAACTCGATCAATGGTAGTTGGGTTTCCCAATAGTTTTTCCAATCGAGGACGCATGCCCTCAACATGTCCTCTAATGTCTGAATACTCCTCTCTGATTTTCCGTCGGACTGAGGATGAAAGGCGGTACTGAGATGAAGCTGAGTTCCCATAGCACGATGAACTGATTTCCAAAAATGAGACACAAATCGCCCATCACGATCAGAAACGATACTCTTAGGAGTACCGTGCAATCTCACTATTTCTTTGATGAATAACTGGGCAAGTCTCTCGGGACCCCACGTATCCTTAATCTCAAGGAAATGAGATGATTTAGTTAAGCGGTCCACAATCACCCAGATCCTATTCATGCCACGACGACTCGTCGGCAAACTCGTGATGAAATCCATAGAAATGTCTTCCCACTTCCATTCTGGAATAGGGAGAGGTTTTAGCATACCCGCCGGTCGCTGATGTTCAATCTTAACTTGTTGACAGGTTAAGCATCTCGAAACAAATTCTGCGACTTCTCGCTTCATATTACTCCACCAGTAATTTTGTTTCAAGTCCTTGTACATCTTGCTAGACCCCAGATGAACAGAATAAGGGGTAGCATGAGCTTCTCTCAAAATCGAGTTTTTCAACTCGTCATTCGCCGGTATGCACAACCGATTCTTAAATATCAAAAGTCCATCCTCGTGGACCACGAATCCAGGGGCTTTCCCCTGAGCCACATCCTCACGGATGCACAACAATGATGGGTCTAAACCCTGATTCACTCTGATTGCCTCCTCAAGTGGCGATGAAATCTCTAACATGTAAAGTTGCCTTGTACTCGCTGAAGCCAGACCTCGATCTCAGGTCTAAGGAATTCCTATTGAAGCTCCTTCTGAACTGTTAAACGAGCAAGCATCTGCTCCTGAATGGACTTACGACTCAAGGCATCAGCGACAACGTTCGCCTTGCCCTGGTAGTAAAGGATCTCGATGTCATAATCTTTGATTAGTTCCAACCACCGTCTCTGTCGCATATTTAACTCTTTCTGAGTAAATATATACTTCAAACTCTTATGATCGGTGAAAATCTGACAGGTGACGCCATAAAGGTAATGACGCCAAATCTTCAACGCGAAAACCACGGCTTCTAACTCCAGGTCGTGGGTCGGATAATTAACCTCATAAGGTCTCAATTGCCGTGAAGCATAAGCAATAACCTTCCCATTCTGCATGAGTACACATCCGAGACCCTGCCCGGACGCATCACTATAAACCAAAAACCCTTCCGTCCCTTGCGGCAAGAAAAGTACAGGTGTTGAAATTAACCGGCTCTTGAGTTCCTCAAAACTCCGTTGACACGCGTCGGAGTGTATTTCTTATCCTTTCGCAAAAGGTTCGTCATTGGTTGAGTGATTTTAGAAAATCCTTCCACAAACCGCCGATAATAACCGGCTAATCCGAGAAAGCTTCGGATTTCCTTAACATTCTTCGGAGGTAACCAATCTTGGATAGCCTCCATCTTCTGAGGATCAACACGCGCTCCATCTGATGAAATTACATGCCCGAGAAAAGTCACTTCGGACATCCAGAACTCACACTTGGAAAACTTTCCATAAAGTTGCTCTCATCTTAACACGTCGAGAACCTGGTGAAGATGAACCTCGTGTTCCTCTCAGTCACGAGAATAAATCAAAATGTCATCGATGAAGACAACAACAAACTGATCCAAAAAGTCGATGAAAACCCGATTCATTAACTCCATGAATACCGCAAGTGCATTAGTTAGCCCGAACGGCATAACTACGAACTCATAATGACCATAGCGTGTACGAAACGCTGTCCTTGCGATATCCGACTCTCGAATTCGCAACTGATGATATCCAGATCTTAGGTCGATCTTGGAAAATATTGAAGCTCCCTAAAGTTGATCTAAGAGATCATCAATACGGGGTAAGGGATACTTATTCTTGATTGTCACCTTGTTTAACTCCCGATAATCAATACACAAATGAAATGAACCATCATTCTTCTTGACAAACAACATTGGTGCTCCCCACAGGGACGCATTCGGTCGGATATAACCTTTCTCGAATAATTCCTCAAGTTGATTTTTCAACTCCTGCATTTCAGTCGGGGCCATCCGGTACGGTGCCTTCGATATTGGAGATGTACCAGGGTCCAACTCAATCGTGAATTCCACATCTCTCTGTAGAGGCAAACCAGGTAACTCATCTAGGAATACGTCGGCATATTCTCTCACTACCGGTATATCCGCCAACATTATCGATGATTTCTTGGTTTTAGGCATATAGCACTAATAACCAATACACCCCAGATTGAGTAATCTCACTGCTTTCATCAAATTAATAACTCTTCCAGAACAGCTGGGATTACCTCCCTGAAATACACATTCGACCCCATTGTCTGAAATGATAGTGACCATACACTTACGGACACTAATGATGGCATCATGATGATCCATCCAATCAATACCCAAGATGACGTCGTCTCTCGGCAAATCTACTACGATTGTAATATCCGACGGAATTCTTACTTGCTGTTGTACTATTCGGATAATTTAATACTGTTGTAATCTTGTTGCATTTGTGAAATGAATATTGATGTTGGAATATAACATAATAGACTTGAATAAAATGATCACTCGTATTATGTTTGAATTTTCAGCGTTGTAGAGATAAGTGCATATTGAGCTATTAAAAACCTGAGCCTAACGTACGTTAATCGTAAGTCATAGCGTACGCTATTTTGAGGCCTTTACGACGTAGCAGGTGCCCATTACGTGCGTAACCGGTCAATCGTATCCGATCTCAACTTTCGGCGTGTGGGGCCGGGTGGGATTCGAATATCTGATTTTTGGAGCCAACCCAGTTGACCCACCTTACGTACGTAATGCTTCTAGCGGTAACGTACATAATGAAGTTCGTATTTCAGTCCAGTAACCTATGGATTTAGCTTACGTATGTAACACTTGTTGTGTAGCGTACGAATCTAATCTTTATTATAAAAAGACAACTTGTGTCTTTCATTTTGCACGACCAACCTCCGATTTTCACCCATATAATCATCCCCCTTCATCCCTAGAGCAAGTTTACCTTCTTCCTACTTGTGTTGGAGCTTTATATTTTGATTTTGGAGCTTGTTGATTGGAACTTGGAGACATTCTTGAAGCTTATGTTGTGTTCTTGTGGTTTGGTGTATAGTTCTCCATTTCTGAAGGTATGTTCTATGATTTAACCCTATAATCTCGAATTTAATATGATAATGATTAAGTATATTTCACCTAGTGATGAATTAATCAAAATAAACATGTTGTAGTTAAGCTTTCAACAACTTAATGATGAACATGATGATTAGAGGGTTTGTAATGGTGTGTTCTTGGTGTTTTAATATGGTAATGATCATGTTTAGTTTAACCACACTCTCCTTGCTAGACTTATAACACCATTGGTATAATAATAATCCTTGTTCCATTGTAATGTAAATGACTTATTGGAATAATTACCATAAATGTTTTAAGAAACCTTGTTGATCATTAGAAGAATGAAATAATCTTCTTGAACCTAGGCTAAGTGAATTCAGAGGTGTGTTGTTTGAATCCCGTGTCAGTTGGAAGAGTATAAGAGTGGTGCTAAACTTGAGATAATCTTCATAACCATGATATGGATTTACAACTAATTAACTCAACATAAGTAATTGCAAGTAGTGCGATTTTACTTTTAATCATTTGAGATGTTCTTGATAAGATTAAAGGATAGGAGATTATTGTTTAAAACATTATGGAATGATTCTTGATCCAACAAACATTTGGTATCAGCTTGTAATCAATTGTGAGAATTGAATGGTATGGATAAAGTTCTTGAAGTAACACTTTAGAAGTTAAACTACTCAATCGGAAATTAAGATGTTATCTCGTGAAAATTCGGTGTAGATGATCATATAAACGTATTAATGAGCAAAATATACTTCATTCAAGGTTGATTGTTCGAGTACACAATATTAGTTGAGGACCGTTCGTTCGTTCCGACAAGAAGAGGACTATTCCCGTATCCGTATTGAGGCAAGTTATCTTGCTTGGTTATAATGATGTGTGGATTCTTATGATGATTATGCATTTGTGTATATGAAACACTTATAAACTTGTGTCTTGTGATTTGATGTTGCTCTTAATGATGTCCCGTTTTCATCGTGGGATTGTATTCCCAAGTTCGTTACTTTTGGTCCCTTGATATTGTTGATCTTGTTGTCATCTCGGTGAGTCCTCGATCCTTATTCGGATTTTGTGAAATTCTTGAATTCGTTGTCATGTTGCATCGTGACATATCCGGAGTCATATCTACGTTCCGATTGGATACTGTGTAGGATTTTTAGCCGGGCACATATATAGTGATGCGTGAATATTTTTCCGTGAAAGGCTATGCACACGAGACGTAGTTCGTTGAGGCTAATTAGGTACATTGTCCCGCGTATATCCTGGATTCCGTATACGGGGTGGACATGTGCACTGACACATATTCGGATCGGGCGTACTGTGATGTCCCTCTTGAGCCGTACTATCTTAGTCGCTCACAGTCCATTTTTATACGTGGATGTGTTCGACGTTTTGCGACTGAGCGTTCATACGCCCGAGGGATATGTTCGTTAATCGGGGCGTTATTCTTGAAATCTCATATGCGTGAATTGTATACTATCTTGAGAATCATTTATCATGTATATCTGACCCTGTGTTGGGCGAAATACTTGTGTTGTATTTTAGGTCGAGGAAAAGGCAAGGCGCGGGAAGATCAAGGTGATGACGAAGGGTTCGAAGGATACTAGTTCGGGGGGGCCCCAAGTCTTTCGTGTCCGGTCATGATTGTACCGTGTAATGTTATTTTCCGCTTTATTTTAAGTTTAAACAAATGTATTGTTATTTGAGGTATAATTCATCTCCATATGGATTATACTTACGTTCTGGATCCTGTGTGTAATAAGGTCGTAGGCCATACTGCTGTAAGCTCCACATCGGAGTAAGTATTATGTTTTGTGGTTCGGTATCACATGTATTGTGTATTTAATCTTTACTTTAGATATCGCCTGGTGGATCCCAGCGTGGGGTCCACGGCACTGTAATGGCCGCCTTATCGGGGTGTTACAGAAGATGGTATCGGAGCGGTCGTTTTCTTTCTTTTTGAGTCTTTGTGTATTGAACTAGTATCAACAGACCTTCGTGTCACGTGCGACCCGTGAGAGCGCCTGATCCTACGAGCCAAATGCGGTACGTACTTTATGAACCATGAATAAATTATTGACATGATATTGATCTCTGAATAGATCTCCTTGTTGATCTCGGCATTTTAAGGGTTTGTGGCAGGAATTATCTGATTGATGATTCAAATAAAATTCTGGATTGATTATATGATTGAAATCATTCGACTCAAACGTCGATATGATATTTTGTGTGACCCTCGTAGTGATGATAACTCATTACGAACTGTTTTCTCGAATATGTAATTTCTTACTGCCATTAATTTAGCATGAATTCTGATTGGTATCATGAACTATACTTATGATTATCATTGCAAATTGATTCTTTCAGTATGGAAAGAAATTTGAGAGGCCGTGGCAGAGGGGGACGAGGCCGCGGAAGGGGCCGAATCCCGATACCGCGAGCCAACAGACGTGCGAACGCAGAGCATAGTTCCGCAGGCAGTGATTCGCCTTCTAGGGACCAATCGCACCACAATGGACGCGAGGATGCTCGTGTCGATCCTTACACTGTAATGCAGGGCATGATGGCTCAGATGACCCAAATGGGTCAGTTAATAGAAACAATACAGAGAGCTGCTACCGACCAGCATCAGGGGCCACCTCCTATACATGGCGGGCCGGTGAATCGGATCATCAGTGACATCTCGCGCCAACGACCCCGATTTTTGAAGGTTCCTCTGAGCCGGCCGATATCGTGCATTGGATCGAACACTTCGAGAAGTTTTTCGATATGGTAGACTGTCCAGTAGACAATCGCGTCTCCGTAGCAGCTTACTACTTGGGCAAGGGTGCCCACACTTGGTGGCTTTCGGTGAGGCCAGCTGATGGCGTATGTACTTGGGAAGAATTTAAAAATCTCATGCTAGATCGTTACTATCCAGGTCCTCTCCACGAGGCCAAATTATCAGAATTGCTGAATCCGGAACCGTCCGAAGATGATGACGTACTATCTATCGCCGAGAAATTCCAGGCACTTCTCCCTTTTGCCGCGACGATTGTCCACACAGAAGCTGATAAGATCAAATACTTTCTCAAAAGGCTTAAACCCCGAATGAGAATGCAGCTGTTGAACCATCATTGTGTGACCCTACCAGAGTTCATCGAGAAAGCTCTGGAGTACGAATTGACCGTGAAGGAAATTTCCAAGAAGCAACCGCAGTCTAACAACAAGAAATTCAGGAACCGTAACTAAATGACAAAGAACCGGGAGCATTCAAGAGACCCCAACCAAGCAAATCCTTCTGAACGGCAACCTACGGCATCGAAGCCAACCGGATCGCAACCTCGAGCGGTCAGCCTATCTGTTGTGTGCTATAATTGTGGAGACCCGGGACACATCAATTCGAAATGTCCTAGGCCAGCCGTGTCATGCCATACTTGTGGGAAGAACGGACATCGTGCTCGTTATTGTAGGAGTGGACTAGGACGTATTCCCGCAGCACCTCATGCTCCAAAGACAATCTTCGGTTCAGACCGTGTACCTCCATCCGCTTCTTATCGGACTACCGGGCAAACAAAGGGATGGGACGTGGAAATCAAGCAGTACATCCGTGCAGGGGCTGCAAAACCTAGAGTTTACGAGATGAAGAGGGTCAAGATCCCGGCCGCATGATTGCAGTACTCGAGATCCAATCTCAGCCTGTCTGTGTTCTTTTTGCTATTGGTGCTTCACACTCCTTTTTATCTACTTCTTGTTTGAGTCGTTTGCAACTAGAGCATGTTATCAATTGTGAACCTTATATAATTGGTCTACCCGATGGTAGAAGAATTGTTGGGAATCGTGAAGTTCAGGATCGCCGATTCGAATGAACGACCGTGAGTGGTTGTCAAACTTAATTGTGGTCGATTTACCTAAAGATGATGTGATCTTGGGTATCGATTGGATGGACCGTCATGATGCTATAATTAGTGTCCGCAAGCGAACGAACCGTCACATCCGATGATGGTATTGAGTGTACCTTCCAGGTGATAATCCCAGCCGTTAGGAGAATCATCAGCGCTATGAAATCGGTGAAACTGCTTAATCAAGGATGTATTGGCTATTGGTGTTACATGACCAAGACTATGAATCGACCAGTTGAATTGATCGATATTCCGGTAGTCCGAGACTACCCAGACGTATTTCCAGATGAATTGCCAGGCTTACCTCCGCATCGTGATGTAGAGTTCAATATTGAGCTAGAGCACAGTACGTCCCGCTCTCAAAAGCACCGTATCGCATGGCTCCGACTGAGATGCAGGAGCTGAAGAGCCAACTTGAGGATTTGACCGAGAAAGGTTACATTAGACCTAGTGCGTCCCCTTGGGGAGCACCAGTACTATTTGTACGTAAGAAGGACGGATCTCTACGTCTGTGTATTGATTATCGTGAGTTGAACAGGGTAACCATTAAGAACAAATACCCATTGCCGCGTATTGATGATTTATTTGATCAGCTTCAAGGGGCTGCTGTGTTTTCTAAGATCGACCTGAGGTATGGTTACCATCAGTTGAGGATTCGTGAGTCTGATATTTCGAAGACCGCTTTTCGTACTCGCTATGGGCATTATGAGTTTGTAGTGATGCCTTTTGGACTGACGAATGCACCGGCAGTATTTATGGAGCTGATGAATCGAGTGTTTATTAATTATCTGGATCGCTTTGTAGTCGTTTTTATTGACGACATTCTGATCTATTCTCGTGACCATGAAGAGCACGAGCGTCATCTCCATCTAGTTCTCGAGGCGTTAAGGCGAGAGCAGCTTTATGGAAAATTTTCTAAATGTGTGTTCTGGATAAATGAAGTTATCTTTCTCGGGCATCTGATATCAGTTGATGGGGTACGAGTAGACCCGCAGAAGACAGAAGCTATCCGAGACTGGTTACCACCAAAGAGCGTTAAGGAAGTACGCAGTTTCTTGGGACTAGCAGGTTATTACCGACGGTTCGTGGAGGGTTTTTCCAAAATTGCCCAACCAATGACTAATTTGTTGAGGAAGGATAAGAAATATTTATGGTCGAGGCTTGTCGTGAGCTTTGATGAACTTAAGAGTCGGTTGATTTCGGCACCTATTTTAGTCCTACCGAAAGGAATGTAAGGGTTTGTAGTGTATAGTGATGCATCTAAACAGGGGCCTTGGGTGTGTACTAATGCAAAACGGGAAGGTGATCTCCTATGCATCGAGACAACTACGACCTTATGAGGTCAACTACCCCACCCATGATTTAGAACTCGCAGCAGTGGTGTTTGCTTTAAAAATCAAGGCCATTATCTCACGGAGTAACCCGCCGATTTTCACCGATCACAAAAGCCCGAAATACATTTTTACTCGAAGGAGTTAAACATGAGTCGAGAAGGTGGCTAGAACTCATCAAAGACTATGATATCGAGATCCTTTATCATCCGGCAAAGCAAATGTAGTTGCCGACGCTTTGAGCCGTAAGACAAAGGCAGAGCAGATGGTGAGCCGTTTGACAAAGACAGAGAGAGTTGCAATTGGACCTTATGAGGCCGTAAATTGAAGTTTGGTTACGAGATATTCGGGGACAACTTTGCACCCTTGAGATTTCTTCATCTCTTAATGATATGATCGGATCGAGGCAAGTTACACTCCATTCTTATCTCGAGTCCGGATGAGGTAACCCAAAGGAAAGCCCTCGGATTCGTGATCCACGAGGATGGATTGATACGATTTAGAAATCGAGTTTGTGTACCATGAAGAAGAGTTAAGGAACTCTATCATGAGAGAAGCCCATGCTACCCCGTACTCTATTCACCCGGATCTAGCAAGATGTATAAGGATTTGAAGCGAGAACTATTGGTGGGGAAATATGAAACGTGAGGTTGCCGAGTTTGTTTCGAGATGTTTAACTGTCACGAGTTAAGATTGAGCACCAAATACCCGCAGAATGTGAAACCGCTCCCGATTCCCGAGTGGAAATGGGAGGACATATCAATGGATTTTATTACTAGATTGCCGACGAGTCGCCGAGGAATGAATACGATTTGGGTGATTGTGGACCGTCGACCAAATCAGCCCACTTCTTGGAGATTAAGGACGCGTGGGGTCCCGAGAGATTGCCCACTGCTTATTAAGGAAATTGTGAGATTACACGGTACCCCCAAGAGTATTGTATCGGACCGTGACGGCGATTCGTGTCACACTCGGAAGGCGCTCATCGTGCGATGGGCACGCAGCTGAATTTCAAGACGGCTTTTCATCCACAGACCGATGGTCACCCGAGAGAACCATCCAGACTCTAGAGGACATGTTGAGAGCATGCGCTCTTGATTGGAAGGACGATTGGGAAGCCCACCGCCTTTGGTGGAATTCACTTATAATAATAGTTGGCACGCTTCGATTCAGATGGCACCGTATGAGGCATTATATGGCCATCGCTGTAGGTCCCCTTTGTGTTGGGACGAACTATCAGAATCTCTGGGTACGGAACCCGACATGTTATTAGCGGCCCGAGAGAAGATCACTTTGATTAGGAGCCGGTTGTTAACGGCTCAAAGTCGACAGAAGTCTTATGCTGACCACCGTCGACGACCGCTTGAGTTCGAGGTTGGTGACCATGTGTTAATGAAGGTGTCACCTACCCGAGGAGTCTTTCGTTTTGGAAAACGAGGCAAGCTGAGTCCGAGGTATATCGGGCCGTTTGAGGTTTTGGAACGAGTAGGCGATTTGGCTTATCGCTTGGCTTTACCACCAGCCCTGAGCCGGATCCATAACGTGTTCCATGTCTCCCAGTTAAGGAAATACGTTGCTAACCCAAGTCATGTACTTCAGTTCGATGAGATCGATTTATCGGAGGATCATTCGTATGAGGAGCGCCCCGTACGAATACTTGAGAGGAGGATCAAACAACTGCGTAATAAGATGATTCCCCTACTAAAGGTTCAGTGGTCTCGACACGGGGTCGAGGAAGCCACGTGGGAGACGGAGAGAAGCATGCAAGAGAGGTATCCTGAATTGTTTACCCCTTAGTTTCGAGGACGAAACCCCTTTTAAGGGGGGGAGTATGTAATATCCGACAGAATTCTTACTTGCTGTTGTACTATTCGGATAATTTAATACTGTTGTAATCTTGTTGCATTTGTGAAATGAATATTGATGTTGGAATATAACATAATAGACTTGAATAAAATGATCACTCGTATTATGTTTGAATTTTCAGCGTTGTAGAGATAAGTGCATATTGAGCTATTAAAAACCTGAGCCTAACGTACGTTAATCGTAAGTCATAGCGTACGCTATTTTGAGGCCTTTACGTACGTAACGGGGTGCCTGTTACGTACGTAACCAGTGCAATCGTATCCGATCTCAACTTTCGGCGTGTGGGGCCGGGTGGGATTCGAATATCTGATTTTTGGAGCCAACCCAGTTGACCCACTTTACGTACGTAATGCTTCTAGCGGTAACGTACGTAATGAAGTTCGTATTTCAGTCCAGTAACCTATGGATTTAGCTTACGTACGTAACACTTGTTGTGTAGCGCATTTAACGAATCTTTATTATAAAAAGACAACTTGTGTCTTTCATTTTGCACGACCAACCTCCGATTTTCACCCATATAATCATCCCCCTTCATCCCTAGAGCAAGTTTACCTTCTTCCTACTTGTGTTGGAGCTTTATATTTTGATTTTGGAGCTTGTTGATTGGAACTTGGAGACATTCTTGAAGCTTATGTTGTGTTCTTGTGGTTTAGTGTATAGTTCTCCATTTCTGAAGGTATGTTCTATGATTTAACCCTATAATCTCGAATTTAATATGATAATGATTAAGTATATTTCACCTAGTGATGAATTAATCAAAATAAACATGTTGTAGTTAAGCTTTCAACAACTTAATGATGAACATGATGATTAGAGGGTTTGTAATGGTGTGTTCTTGGTGTTTTAATATGGTAATGATCATGTTTAGTTTAACCACACTCTCCTTGCTAGACTTATAACACCATTGGTATAATAATAATCCTTGTTCCATTGTAATGTAAATGACTTATTGGAATAATTACCATAAATGTTTTAAGAAACCTTGTTGATCATTAGAAGAATGAAATAATCTTCTTGAACCTAGGCTAAGTGAATTCGAGGTGTGTTGTTTGAATCCCTGTGTCGCTTGGAAGAGTATAAGAGTGGTGCTAAACTTGAGATAATCTTCATAACCATGATATGGATTTACAACTAATTAACTCAACATAAGTAATTGTAAGTAGTGCAGATTTTACTTTTAATCATTTGAGATGTTCTTGATAAGATTAAAGGATAGGAGATTATTGTTTAAAACATTATGGAATGATTCTTGATCCAACAAACATTTGGTATCAGCTTGTAATCAATTGTGAGAATTGAATGGTATGGATAAAGTTCTTGAAGTAACACTTTAGAAGTTAAACTACTCAATCGGAAATTAAGATGTTATCTCGTGAAAATTCGGTGTAGATGATCATATAAACGTATTAATGAGCAAAATATACTTCATTCAAGGTTGATTGTTCGAGTACACAATATTAGTTGAGGACCGTTCGTTCGTTCCGAAAAGAAGAGGACTATTCCCGTATCCGTATTGAGGCAAGTTATCTTGCTTGGTTATAATGATGTGTGGATTCTTATGATGATTATGCATTTGTGTATATGAAACACTTATAAACTTGTGTCTTGTGATTTGATGTTGCTCTTAATGATGTCCCGTTTTCATCGTGGGATTGTATTCCCAAGTTCGTTACTTTTGGTCCCTTAATATTGTTGATCTTGTTGTCATCTCGGTGAGTCCTCGATCCTTATTCAGATTTTGTGAAATTCTTGAATTCGTTGTCATGTTGCATCGTGACATATCCGGAGTCATATCTACGTTCCGATTGGATATTGTGTAGGATTTTTAGCCGGGCACATATATAGTCATGCGTGAATATTTTTCCGTGAAAGGTCGCGGCACACGAGACGTAGTTCGTTGAGGCTAATTAGGTACATTGTCCCGCGTATATCCCGGATTCCGTATACGGGGTGGACATGTGCACCGACACATATTCGGATCGGGCGTCCGTGATGTCCCTCTTGAGCCGTACTATCTTAGTCGCCACACCCATTTTTATACGTGGATGTGTTCGACGCGTTTTGCGATCGACGTTCATACGCCCGAGGGGTATGTTCGTTAATCGGGGAGTTATTCTTGAAATCTCATATGCGTGAATTGTATACTATCTTGAGAATCATTTATCATGTATATCTGACCCTGTGTTGGGCGAAATACTTGTGTTGTATTTTAGGTCGAGGAAAAGGCAAGGCGCGGGAAGATCAAGGTGATGACGAAGGGTTCGAAGGATACTAGTTCGGGGGGCCCCAAGTCTTTCGTGTCCGGTCATGATTGTACCGTGTAATGTTATTTTCCGCTTTATTTTAAGTTTAAACAAATGTATTGTTATTTGAGGTATAATTCATCTCCATATGGATTATACTTACGTTCTGGATCCTGTGTGTATAAGGCCGTAGGCCATACTGCTGTAAGCTCCACATCTGAGTAAGTATTATGTTTTGTGGTTCGGTATCACATGTATTGTCTATTTAATCTTTACTTTAGATATCGCCTGGTGGATCCCAGCGTGGGGTCCACGGCACTGTAATGGCCGCCTTATCGGGGTGTTACAACGATTAGGTCCGCTGGCCATACACGACCATGAAGCTGAATCAGACAATTCTGAATCTCACAATTTCCGATAATTCGTCTACCATCAGATAGACCAATGACATAAGGCTCACAACTAGTAGCACTACCGAGACGTAGTCTACTCAAACATGACTCGGAATGAATGAATGCGATGCACCAGTATCAAAAAGGGTACACACAGGTTGAGATAGAATATCGAGTGTACCTGAGATCATTCGGGCCTCTGGATCGTCGGTCTTCTTCATCTCATAAATCCGGGGCTTGCTAGTCCCGTGACCGACGCCTCGTCACGGCTATAGGCTCCACCTTTATTCGCTCCTATCGTCTTGAACGACGCAGACTGAGTGGCCTGATTTTGAACAGCTGACTGCTTTGGGGCCTAAGATGACGCCGGAGTAGGTTTGGAGTCCCTACAGCAAAAACGGGCCTTATGCCCAGCAATCCCACAGTTATGACACGTGACAGATTGTCTCGGACACTTGGTGCTGACATGACCAAGATCCCCACAGTTAAAACAGGTGATGGCCGAACTGGCCGCTCGTGATTGAGATTCCATGGGTTTAGGCGTCACAGGAGGTCGCTCAGAAAAAGTAGAGCCCGCACGAGGTTTCTTGAAAGTGGCCTGACTGCCGTCAGACTAATTACGGTTCTTGGACTGTTTGCTAGCAGATGAAGGTTGCTGCATAGCAATCTCCTTAGCAGTAAGCTCATAGGTAAGAGCTTTCTCAATGAATTCAGCCAACGTGGTGCAATTATGATTAAGTAACTGCATCCGCATACGGGGTTTCAGTCTCTTGCTGAAGTACTTGATTTTGTCGGCCTCTGAATGAATGATAGATGAGGCGAACGGAAGAAGTTCCTGAAATTTCTCGGCAATGGCGAGAACATCGTCGTCTGCTGTGGGGTCGGGAGTGAGTAATTCTTACAGTTTGGCCTCTCTGAGTGGGGCCGGATAATACCTCTCCATCATGAGAGTCTTGAATTGATCCCAAGTACATGATCCGTCGGTGGGCTTCAACGATAACCACCAAGAATGAGCGCTCTTACCCAGGTAGTAACCCGCAACTGAAACTTTGTGTCCTTCGGGACACTCTACCATAGAAAATAACTTATCGAAGTGTTCGAGCCAATGAACAATATCCGCCGGCTCAGATGAGCCTTCAAAAGTAGGTGGCCTTTGGCGAGAGATGTCGCCGATGATACTGCTCACATTCCTCTCTTGCCTCTGAGGTGGCGTCGGAGGAGCCTATTGATTTTGATTAGCTGAGTTGTGCATCGTCTCCATTAGTTGTGCCATCTGAGTCATTTGGGCCATCATGCCCTGCATAAAAGTGAGTGGGTCAACCCGAGCACCTTCTGACTGAGCTGTGTCCCGGGTACGACTCCCCGATAGTGAATGATCACGTCCAGGTGAATGAGTAGCAGCGTCGCTGCTTGATGAGTTAGCATTATTCCTCGCGTTCGCACGTGTATTCACACGAGCTCTAGGAATTCGGCCCGCACCGCGGCCTCGTCCTTCGCGTCCTCTGCCTGCTCTCTCCATACTGAAGTGGGAAAGTCACATGATAATTATATTTCCCGCATGAATATCACGTTATGATTATGTCGTGAGATGATGAAAATGAGCATACACGCTCTAACACAGTGATTACATGAATAATTAACTCAGGTGACATGATTATCTAATGAAATTCTTGAAATGATTATCTTGAACAAGTTAACAATATTAATGATATGATCTTCCAGATCAACAACTGAGTAATGAAATGAATTGAGTGATTAATGAGTTAACATGACCGTCCTGGTCAAAAATGAAAATGATGATTGAGGATTGTTAACTGATGAGTTATGAATGAATGATTATTGCCAGAAATTATACCATGGCGTTAGAAGTCTTACAGTTCTTTCGGTCTGATTGGCTCGGCATCTGCACAGGTCATAAGTGACGCTAAAGTCCAATGATACTAGTCCGATGACGATGATTTCAAATGAGACATGACTCGGAAGGTAGTATTCAAAACCACGCTCCGATACCAACTCTGTAACACCCCAAACTAGGCGGATATTACATTGCCGTGGACCCCCGACTGGGACCCACCAGGCGAATGAAAATTGATGAATTAAATAATATAATTGTAGTACCGAACCACATTATATTACCAAATACTCCGATGAGGAGCTTAAGTACAATACACCAGGACAATACAGAATACTAGTATATTTTATATGAAGATAAAATACACCACCCTTAATAAATAAACATCTCAAATGGAATTTGCAGCGGAAATACAAATGAAGAGAAATAAGAATGACTGAAATGACTGAAATGACTGAAATAATCAGAATGACTGGGGGCCCCTACTAGTATCACTGGGACTCCTCGCCGTCAACATGCTCTTCCCGTGCCTTTGCCTTGCCGTGACCTGAAAACAAAATCCCCCCAACGGGGTCAGTTACACAGAACAACAATCATCAAGGGTTGAAAATACACAATCGTGATATATCGTTAGTTATGAAATATCCTTAGTTATGATTTATGCTGAAGAGGAGCATCATAGTACACCCGTAGTGTTCTTTGCAAGTGTACAAGACGGATGACCGGACACACCCGTCCCTGTACCTAATTAGTCTCACGGAGGTAATCGTTACCGTGTGCACAGTCCAATGTATCGATCCCAATACATGACCATCGCGTGCTCGACTAAAAATTCCACACATCCGCACCCGGCCACGCAATATGAACCCAGAAGGTCATATGAATGAGAATGACCATAATGAAATACCAACGAATAATAATTCGACAAAATCAAGAATGACTCACCGAGATGAAAATATTAGTGAAGTGATTGATAGTTCAATGAAATGATTGGAACCGTCGTTCCTCGAGAATGAAGTGACTATTCGACAATTACAAGTCTTAATACGGTTAATTCAATGATGAATGAGTTATGATTATGAATGAACAACAACAAAAGGAATGAATATCCTTCTAACCGAGTAAGAATTAACTTACACAACACCGGTGACAATTATCCTTCCACGAACAACATCCTAATTGACATATCGGTCACTCAAACAACCTTGAATAACACAATCACCAACAATCCGTTCATCATACGAATCAAACACGAATATAATGAACTCAAAACGTCGATACGACTAAACCAAGTTCATTGGGGCATTATATCGAACACTTTGTGGCCAAACTACGATTGTTTACAACCAAACCTCAATAATACCAACATCAAATCCCCAAGAAGTGTTTCAAAGCAACAAAACATCTTCAATACGATCAATAACCCAATATGAATATTCAAATTCATGATTTCAACCACAAATAATCAAAAACTCCCAAATCCAAATCAATATTCAAAGTGTTCTTGAATAATCCTTCAATAATCCAATGAATAATCAAACATATCCATAATCATGCATATATCACTTCATAAAACATGATCTTAACATCCAAAACATCATATCTCAATACAAAATCGAAATCCAAGATGTTGAAGAAATTACCTCTTGAAGATCCAAGCACTTTGATCCGAAGAACACGCGTTAGATCGACTATCCGGGCTTCACGATCGAAAGGAGATGGAGAAAATCAAACACTCAAGTGATAGATGATGAAAATTCTCTCCCTCAAGCCTTCTCTCTCGGAACAAGGTGGATGAAATGAAAAAAATGGGTTGATCTCGCTCAAAAAACGCAATTATAGTGTTGACTGCACTGTGTGCCGCGGCCCGGCCGAAGTGTGCCGCGGCACAGGGCCAAAACTGCCCCCAGTGATCGGCAGCGTGCCGTGGCCCAGACGAATATGCCGCGGCAGTGACTCGGCAGTGTGCTGCGGCCCCGTCGGCATGAGTCGTGGCCCCAGGTACAGACGGGTTGGCCGATAAGTTGCAACATGAGTGTGCCGCGGCCCGGACGAGTGTGCCGCGGCCCTGCCGGCATGAGCCGCGGCCCACGGTATAGGCTGCTCGGCCAAAACTGGAAAATGTGTGTGCTGCGGTGCACACTCCTTGTGCCGCGGCCCACACCCCCCTTGGGTCCTAAAATGATGAAAAATGATCCAGGAAGAGAATAGAAGCAATAGGAATCAATATTTGGGAAACAATAACACGAAATGGAAGTACGGAAACCCCAAAACGGTGGTTCCAAGCAATGATTACAAGGGTTCGCCCAACAAAACACAATTTGAACAATGAGGAGATTAGAAATTACATGAACTCCAACGTCAACATCGGCTAATGAATCAATTACAACAATCGAGATAATACTCTTGTCTCGATTCCTGAGTAAGGTTGAAACAATGAACAAAATCGATACACAACTCGAAGTTATTCCGAACGGTGAACACAGATGAATGATTATTATCAAGTGAAAAACTACATAGTGACAATTACTGAATGAAATTACTGAATGATAATGACTGAATTACAACCGGGTATTACATAATCCTCTTCCAGGAATCAGGAATTGGTGCAAACAATGACCTTCTGATCCTGGAGACTATAGAACAAGCCACCATTCGTTCCCTTAGGATATCCTACAAACCCTCGTACTTCTGTACGAGATGCCAACTTATCAGCTTCTTTATTCAGCACATGTGCTGGAGTACCCCAAATCCTTACATGTCTTAGACTGGGCTTTTGCCCACTCCACAGCTCTGTGGGTGTTTTTGGAACTGATTTCGAAGGCACCAGGTTTAGAATGTACGCCGCTATTTCTAAGGCGTATCCCCAGAACAAAATAGGTAAATCCGAATAACATATCATTGACCTAACCATTTCAAAAAGAGTTCTATTCTTTCTTTCAGCAACACTATTTTGTTGTGGAGTTCCCGGCGCGGTGAGCTGGGATAAAATCCCCTCATTTGCCAAGAAATCTAAAAACTCTCCACTAAGGTATTCGCCACCATGATCAGATCGTAGTGACTTGATACTCTTCCCATGACGCTTCTCTGTTTCTGCCTTGAAGTCTCTGAACTTGTCAAAGTCTTCAGACTTACGTCGCATCAAATAGATGTATCCATATCTCGAATAATCATCTATAAACGTGATGAAGTATCTGCAACCACCCCTAGCCTAGATATTCATTGGACCACATACATCTGTACGAACTAATTCTAACACATTCTTAGCACGATTTCCCTTTGTTTTAAAAATCCTTTTGGTCATCTTACCTTCCAGATAGGATTCGCAAATTAGAAATGACTCAACTTGGATATCATCCAATGAGCCATCATCTACCAATATTTGAATTCTCCCAAGGTTTACATGCCCTAACTGTAAATGCGAAAGATATGTTTGGTTTATGCTTGAAGATTCTTTTCTCTTTTTAGGTTTAGACAAAAAGTTAAGTGATATACTATTTAATAAATTGGGGGGCAACTACGCAAATACTAGAGTTTGACTCTAGGGTTTACTTAGTATAAATCTAAGGTCTTGGACAAGAAGTTGTCATAAGAAAACACCTAAAAAAAATCACCCCTTCAAGAACAAGAGAAAATCAGCCCTCTACTTCCTACTATAGGAGAACGAAGTCGGTCGTCTAATCCTCTTCCTTTAGTTGATCTTGATCAATAGTACAATCTTTCTAGTAAGGAATTTATGTTGTACTATTTATCAATATTATTCTTAAGGATCTAGCAATCCGGCTTGTGGAATTATTCATGTGTGGATCACCAAAAGAGGAAGGAGATATTCATCTGCTTCTAGTCTGGATCTAGAACTGTTCAATCGGATTAAGGTAATTCGATTAACCCTTTAATCAAAGAATTAAATTACTGCATGAGATCCTAAATTGGGTTTTCATATTTATTGTTCGACTGTGTTTTTACTCCGATTATTTTATATTCGATGCATAGAAATCCCTACAGTGGTATCAGAGCCAACTTGCAAGTTATTTAATTATTTATGTAGAACATATTTATGTATAAATTATGTTCTTGATTATGTTATAAAATATAGATTTTATAAAATAATTTTTCTGGTTTAATTTGATTAAATCGGATCGTCAAAAAATAAATTTTCTGGACTGTTTTCGCGAATTTCTGCTGCAGAACTATTCTGGAACAGATCTGTTTCGAGACGGGTCGGGTCGCGTATGGACCCGCAGGCACTTTTAGTTAGCAAAAGTATTACACGTAATACCAGGGATTCGATCCCTGGTTGATGGGATACCGGACAGCCGTGTTACCATGTGGTCTGCAGTTTTTGTTTGGAAAATAGCACACGTATCTTTTATAAAAGGCAAGATATTATTTTTCAAAATATTGCAAAATACTTCCACAAAACCGAGATTCGATCCCGAGTCTTTCGCGTTAATACCGCACCAATTACCATCTCGACTGGGACCTGTTTTTGATAGCTTTCACAGTATTTCTTTTTCTTATAAGCATTTTAAAAATAAAAGTAAATTTGTAAATAATAGTTGCAAAATGTTGCAACTGCTACCGCCGGGTTTCGAACCCGGACGGACCCGTGCCCAGAGCAAGCAGACAGCCATCTCGGCCATAGTCCAGAATTGTTCATGTGATGACTCAAATTTTAATTTATAGTCTGACTGTCAGACAGATTTTAATTTCTATAATTACATGCTTATATTAGTTATTTGATAATTATTTATGGTATGTGTATGGTGTATGGCATGACCATAATTTGACCAATGTGATCAGATAATTTATTTCCTTATGGGTTAGATTTACGGCATGCATGTCGTTTAATTATAATTGGTTTTACGGCTTGCGAGTCGTCTATTTAAATTGTTTGTTATTTTACGGCATGTGTGTCGTTTGCACTTCTTGTAATTTAATTTACTAGTGTAGTATTAAATTTTATTAATGTAATGAAGACAAAAAGGACGATAAGGACGGACTCGAGGAGAAATTCATCGCGTATGACGTTCCAAGGAGTTGGGAAGATCAATAAAGACCAATTGCAACCTTTTAGATTGACCCTTGTGATTTTTCATGTTGGCTCATGGAATTCACGTTAGGAATTATGGTCATGCTATACCCGGTACTATGCTTTAATTGTCATGTGATGCGATGTATGTTTAAATTTATGCATGTATGTGATGCTATGTATGTTTAGATGTATGTTAGCAAACATAGACATTAACATAGGATAAAAATTCCTCGTTAAAATTTTAAAATGCCGTTCATTTGAAAAACACATATCAAGACTTCGATCATCTTGAGTGGGTCATGCCAAAGCTGGGCGTTCGGATTATATTAGTAAGGTAGGATAGGTAATGGTGATACATATACATTTAATGAATTTGGAAATCAAAATAGTTTTGAACCTTAAGGCATAAGATGGGATTATAACATGCTTGGGCATACAATGCCAAATCCCATGAATATAATCTAAGAGTTACATATGATGTAATCGATAAAGAGTTATCCACCTAAAGTAGCTCAATTCTAGGTGTCATGCCAAAGCTGAGTTTAGGATTGTGCGAAATGGGATCTTAGCCCACTAAAATTACAAATGTTGTAAATTGAGGGTACTTTGTTTAAATGGGAGTATTTTTCGAGAAATAAAATAATGTGACTAAATATTTCGCATATTGAATTTTGTAGGTAATATAGAATGGAATCAAACATCACGTCCACCATTTCACTGCGACCAGTCTTTGAGAAGGACACGCTCAAAGAAAACGGCAGCAACTATCTGGATTGGATCCGGAGCTTGAGAATAGTTCTCAAGCAAGAAAGAAAGTTGTATGTTCTTGAGGAATAATTTCCCGATGACCCAGGTGACAATGCAAACAAATCAACAAAAGACAAATGGAAGAAACATTGTGATGATTCCATTGATGTCAGTTGTCTTATGTTGGCCACCATTTGTCCAGAACTTCAAAAGAATCTGAAGGAAATGGAAGCTTATATGCTAAATGCTCACCTCAAGGAAACTTTCTCGAACCATTCTAGGCAATAGAGGTATGAGACCTTTCAAGCCTTGTATGCCTGCAAGATGGTTGAGGGGACATCTGCCAGCGATCATGTGCTCAAGATGAAAGGATATATTGATCATCTTGAAAGGCTTGGTTTTCCACTTTCTAAGGAGCACTCCACAGATGTGATCCTAACCTCATTGCCCGAAAGTTTCGGTGAGTTCATTATGAACTATAATATGAATGAAATGGAGAAGTCCATTGCTGAGCTGCATGGGATGCTTCAAACAGTTGAGCAGAATATTAAGAAGAAACCAAGCCATGTGCTGATGGTCCGCAAAGGGAAGTCCTTTAAGAACAAAGGCAAGGGCAAGGGTAAGGAAAAATTTGGCAAATCTAAAGACCCTATTAGGACGGTTCTCAAGGCTAAAGCTCCCAAAGATAGAAATTGCCATCATTACCATAAACCAGGACACTGGAAAAGAAATTGGAAGATTTACTTGGAAGAGCTAAACTGTACCAAGGATAGTGAGACTGCCACAGGTATATTTGTTATAGAAGTTAACTTATCTACTTCTAACTCCTGGGTATTGGATACTGGATGTGGATCTCACATTTATACAAATGTGCAGGGGTTGAGAAGCAGTAGAGAACTGAAAAAAGGGGAAGTGGATCTAAGAGTCGTCAATGGAGCAAGAGTTGCTGCACTAGCCGTAGGAACTTATGATCTAGTTTTACCAAATGGGCTTTTGTTAGTTTTGAACAATTGGTATTATGTTCCTGCTATGAATAGGAATATTATTTCAGTTTCTACATTAGATTGTGAAGGTTACAATTTTCTTATTAATAATAAGATTATTCGTATTTTCATTGATAACTTGCTTTATGGTACTGCAAAGTTATATAGTGGCATTTACAATATTGATCTAGATGAGTCCGACACTTTGGAAGTCTATAACATTGCATCCAAGAAACCTAAGCTCAATGATTCTAATCCGACTTACTTATGGCATTGTCGACTTGGTCACGTAAACGAGAAACGCATTTCTAAGCTCCATAATGATGGACTTTTAGTCTCTTTTGACTATGAATCATATGGGACATGCGAATCTTGTTTATTAGGCAAGATGACGAAGAATACTTTCACCGGTCATGGAGGAAGAGCTAGTGATCTATTAGGCCTAATACATACTGATGTATGCGGACCTCTTAGCACTAATGCTAGAGGCGGATACCAATACTTCATTACATTTACCGATGATTATAGCCGATATGGATATGTTTATCTTATGAAGCATAAACATGAATCTTTTGAAATGTTCAAAATATTCCAGAATGGAGTACAGAATCAACTTGGCAAGACAATTAAAGCTCTTCGATCGGATTGAGGTGGCGAATACTTGAGCCAAGAGTTCGATGATCATCTTAGGAGTTGTGGATTTGTTTCACAACTTACTCCTCCCAGAACATCTCAGCATAACGGAGTGTCCGAGAGGAGGAATCGAACTTTATTAGATATGGTTCGATCTATGATGAGTCGAAAAGAGCTTCCAATATCATTTTGGGGCCATGCCTTAGAAACAACAGCATTCACCCTTAACCGTGTTCCATCTAAAGCAGTTGAAAAGACACCATTTGAGAAATGGACTGGTAAGAGACCAAGCTTGTGTTTTCAAAAGATCTGGGCTTGCGATGCATTCATAAGGCGCCAAGTGTTTGACAAACTGGCAGCCAGGTCTGAAAGATGTTTATTTATGGGGTATCCTAAGGAAATGAAAGGATTTTATAAGCCCGCAGAGAACAAAGTGTTTGTTGCTCGAAATGATGTATTATTAGAAAGGGAATTTATTTCCAAAAGAGACAGTGGGAGAAGAGTAATTCTAGAGGAAACTCGAGAACCACAAGAAGACATCGCTTCACCGATGGAAACCGAACAAGCTCAACAATCAGTTGAAGAGCCCGTTCAAAGTACACAAGTCCCACGCAGAATTGAAAGGATACGACATGAACCTGAGAGATATGGTTATCTCGTAACAGAGGATGATGATGCATCGCTCATAGATGATGAGCCTCGTACCTATACAGAAGCTGCTTCAGGACCAGAGTCCGAGGAATGGCTAGAAGCAATGAAGTCAGAGATGCAGTCCATGTATGACAATCAAGTTTAGAACTTGATAGATCCACTTGAGGGTGTTAAAACCATTGGGTGTAAATGGGTCTATAAGAAGAAGAAAGACATGGATGATAATATGCAAGCCTATAAAGCTAGACTAGTGGCAAAAGATTATATATAGATTCATGGTGTTGACTATGATGAGACCTTTTCGCCAGTAGTCATGCTTAAATCAATTAGAATTTTATTTGCCATTGCCGCATACTATGATTATGAAATTGTTGGGAGTATGCCCTCGAATGCCACTCAGAGGATAATTGAGTGAGGACATTGTACTTGTAATTATGTAAATCACTAATATAAGGTAATGGATGTTTCTTTATTTACTGGTAGTTACTGGCATTCCTAACTCGTAAATATACATATAGAAACTAGTCCATGTATTTGAGAGCAAAATGTTTCACTGCTTATTGGATAAGGGGGTCGGCACTGGAAAGGTTTATAGTTCAAATACTTAATCGATCGCAAGTCGATGAAGCTTGACTGGGCGTTAAGTTTATGTGAAGACTTGTATGACGTGTTCTTTGACATGGAGAGTGCCTGTCGAACACTCATGGTTAGTGGGAGCACACGTTATAGGTATGCTAATTGGATTAGTATACTCGAACCGACTCACCCTCGATTCGTCACACGGATTTCACTCCGGAACAGTCAATGACGGAATCGAAAGGTTGTGATAGGTATTCGTGAACCTTCGACTTGAGGATTTAGTAGGGATGTGCTTGTGACGTTAAGATTTTCATTAGAGTAGTTCGGACCTATAAACCGGGAGGTGGGGGTCAACCTCGACGTGCATCTTAACGGGCAAGTAGCAAGTCCTACTGAATACCAAGATAGAATTCTTTCACCCGTTAGTGAGCGGGTTATATGTCCTATGCGGTTATTGGCAGATGAGATCATAAGTCTTTGGCCAAAGCATTGGAGCTAGTTGTATTGGATACACGAGAGCTCGATGATCTCGATTTGCATTAACTCATGCATAGCGTCAAGTACAGATGGGGTTTGACTGACCATGACCCTATATCTTGATCGGGACATTTGAAAGAAGGGTTTATATGTTTACTGGTATTCACGCCAGAATAGTTCTTGAATGATCCTAATCATTTGTTCTCAGTTGGGGTACGGTGTAGGCCGCTAGGCTGGCTAGGTGGTGCTACTACTCTTTGGTTCCTCCCATTGCTGACTGAGACGAACCTACCGAGTCGCGTAATAGGATTGACGACGGAATGAATCCAGCTTATTCTCTCATTATTAATATTAGATATTGGATATCTAATTTATTATACATTGGATGTCTAATTGAAATTAGGACATTGGATGTCTAAATTGATTTATTGGATAAATTGATTTACGACTTAATGAATTAAATAAATTACTGGGTGATTAATTTAATTCATTAATATAATTATTTCTTAGAGAAATTAATTATATTATTATGTATTTGATATAATTAATTAATTGGATTAATTAATTGATATAAATACATCGGAACGGAATTGGAGTTTATCTGTTTGGACTCTCGGGAGTCCGAAACGAACTGAACTCTTCAATTCCCTTCTAGATGGCCGCCCCACCCAACTCACCTCCATGTGAGTCCTCTGGTCTACATCATGATGTTTGGAATATCATTTTGTCAAGGGGACAAGTATCATGATCTTTATTAGGTGGGAATTTTATATGTGAGATGAAGAATATGTGGTGAAGACTTGACATATCTCAAATAGCCTCACTCCTTATTAATTGCTATGGTGGAGAGAGTTTCAAGAGAGAGAAAATGGTTTTCTCATATGGTCTTCAACTTCATCTTCATCTTGTTCATTCTTTCCTTCAATTTTCTTAGAGAAATATTGAGAGAAAAATAGAGAGAAAAAGATTAAACACTTAGGACTGGTGCAGTAGTCAATTGCATCTTCAACTCCACAAAACTATTCTGCCTATCCGCGTTCCACTCGAATTTCTGAGTTTTCTGAAGAATTGAGTAAGTGGTCGAGTGATCTTAGAAAATTCCTCGGCGAACCTATGGTAGTAACCAGTAAGTCCTAGGAAACTCCTCACTTCCTTCACATTTTTAGGTTGTTCCCACGCCAGTACCGCCTCTATCTTCTGTGGGTCAACCCGAACTCCTTCTGCTGAAATCACATGCCCAAGGAATGTTACATCCTTGAGCCAAAACTCACATTTGGAAAACTTCGCATACAACTGCTCAGCTCTAAAAATGTCTAGCACAATACGAAGATGTACAGTGTGCTCCTCTTAACTACGGGAATAGATAAGAATATCATCTATGAAAACGACTACGAATTTGTCGAGATATTCGATAAAGACCTTGTTCATTAACTGCATGAACACTGCTGGGGCATTGGTTAGCCCGAAAGGCATAACCACAAACTTGTAATCGCTATATCTCGTCTGAAAGGTAGCTTACGGTATGTCGCTATCCCAAATCCTCAACTAATAATAATCCGATCATAAATCAATCTTCGAGAAGACTGTCGCTCCCTGAAGCTGATCAAACAAGTCATCAATCTGGGGTAAAGTGTATTTATTTTTTATGGTCAGCTTGTTTAATTCTCGATAACCGATGCATAAACGAAGCATCCATCCTTCTTTTTAATGAAAAGCACAGATGCTGATACGGAGTCAATCAATACGAATGAATAAGATGAAGTAAGGATCAACGTAAATGACCTTACAACACACCATGCATGGACAACTACATATTTAGGTGAGAAAACAGACACAAGACGTGGAGTCTCGGTCTCAGCCGTGTCATATGACACGGCCCATGTCATGCTGTGCCGGAAGATCGACGTCCACTGCCTGCCGAACTCGGCCGTGTCGTCCGACACGTCCCGTGCCGAGATGTGCCAGATAAGCAAAACAGACTGCCCGCAGGACTCGATCGTGTCCCGAGACATGGCCGAGTCGAACTCTTCCAGAACTCGCTGAAGGACTGCCTGCCCAGCCCGACCGTGTCCCAAGACACGATCGAGTCCTACTCGCCCAGATGTCGGAACTGACTGCCCAGACACCCGACCGTGTTCCAGGACACGATCGAGTCCTGCCGACCGTCCTTGTCGCGCCGCGGCCGTGTCAAGCAACACGGCCCGTGTCCTGCCGGAAGGATACTTTATTTTATAGCCTTTTTTGTGTGTTTGTCTTCTCCTTTATTTTTTACTCATTTTAGGGAGTGTGTTTCCCTAAATTAGGATTTTGTGTTCCCTTTGTATTTTATTTTGATTTGTTTTGATTATTCAAAGATTTTGTAATGGATAGGGAGACTTAGTTTTTCCTATAAATAAGTCTTGTATAAGCATTGTAAGATCATTGAATGTTGTAATAAGAATACACCTTGTGTTTCTATCCTTGATAAATAATTTTTATCAAACTCTTGATTTTTATTCGACGCGTTTTCGAGTATTAATCCGATCGATTCTCAATAGGTCTTGAGAAGAAATCACTTATCGAATTATAGGTCTAATTCAATAAATCCTTGTTCTTGATTGTTCAAGTCTTCTTGATCGATATTCTTACTTTATCCGATATACATCCATAAAACTACATTCGAAATACACTACTCATAAAAAGACTTCCGCTATCATACACTTACATATACTCCGACCGATACATATTCACTTTTTCGGCCGAATTCGTATCATTAGTGGCATCGGTGCCCAAAGCTATTTCCTTGGCGATTTTATTGAAGATTTCTTGTTCAAAACTTTCCCTTGAATCTTGTTATGAATTTCTCCGATCCCGATTTCTTGATGAAACTCCGTGACGCACTAAGCGGTCTACCGGAGCCACGTATGCAAGCAAGACGCGGGGATGACGCACGTCAAATGCACCATGTGGACGAGTTTAAAGTAAACGAACTTTCGGAGTTTGTTGGAGGTACCGATCCCGAAGCTTATTTGGAGTGGGAACAGAAGATTGAGGGCATGTTCGAATTCAAAGAACTTAATGACGAGAAACGTTGCAAATATGCAATTCTCAAGATAGGGAAGGGTGCTTCTCTTTGGTTCGAACGAGTGAAGACATGAAGAGCTCGGGCGGGAAAAGCAAAAATCCGTTCGTGGGATTCTTTAGAAAGAAAACTTTATAAGAGGTATGTGCCAACATCACACTGGTTAACCTTATACAGGAAGATTGCCGACTTCATGCAAGTCAAACTAAGTGTCGGTGAATATATTGAAGAGTTCGAAAGTTTGGTCTTGATGGGAGAGCTAGAAGAAAACGAAGAGCAAAAGATGTCACGTTTTTTACGTGGCTTAATAAAAACATAGCCAACACGGTCGAGTTATACCCATATGAAGATTTCGATACTTTATGTGGATTATGTGTGAAGATAGAAGCCCAAAATAAATTGAAGTTTTCAAGAACCGAATTTCCTTCCAAATTCGGGAATCTAAGTGCCGATTAGAGTTTGGGTACTAAAAGCACCACGCCAAGTCATGTCCCTATCACGGCACCTAAGGCTCCCTACGTATCCAAGGAAACAAGTTTGGCAAAGGTACGATGTTTCAAGTGTCAAGGGTTCGGTCATTACCAAAATGCATGTCCGAACAAACGGGTGGTGACACTAAGAGAGGCTCTTGAGGTCCGGGAAGAATTATTAGCCGAGGACGAAGGAGAAAGACTCGGTGACGTGTTTGACGTAGACTCCGAAGAAGAGGAGGAGTGCGAGGCTTACAATGCTCCGGATTATGACATGAGTCTAGTCCTTCGCACTTTACAAGTCAAGATGGTTTCGAGGGACACAGAACAACGAGATCAAATATTCCACACCAAGTGTCAAATTAAAGACAAATGGTGTAGTTTGATAATCGATGGAGGAAGTTGTACGAATGTTGCTTTAAGAGAGATGGTGACAAAGCTCGGACTCATCACTACTACTCATCCGAAACCATACGCGTTACATTGGCTCGATGATGGGAGTAAGGTGAAAGTTTCGAAACAAGTACGGGTCGGATTAACTATGGGCTCGTATGGTGACAACGTACTATGTGATGTACTCCCAATGGATGCATGCCACATACTTTTGGGCCGGCCATGGCTATTTGATAGAGACGTTTTACATCGAGGAAGAAGTAACGAATATGAATTATGGGATAAAGGCAATAAGATTGTGCTTAAACCAATGGCACCCCAAGCCATTCGTTCGATGAGTTCTAATCAAATGGAAAAACTGAATCTTACTATGTTTGCTAGTGAGAAAGAGGTGAGACACGCTATTGATGATGGCGAGTGTGTGTATTTGTTGATGATTAAAGAAACACGAGATGTTGACATGATTGCTCAAGGCAGGAGAGATATCGATACCTTGCTACGAGAATTTGCGGATGCCTTCCCGGAAGACTTACCGCCGGGTTTGCCACCCTTACATGGGATTAAACACCAAGTGGACCTTGTACCGGGTGCATCACTCCCTAACAAAGCCGCCTATCGATGTAACCCTGAGGAGACAAAGGAGTTGCAAAAACAAATCGAGGAGCTAATGAATCACGGGTACGTTCGAGAAAGTTTGAGCCCTTGTGCGGTTCCAGTTTTGTTTGTTCCAAAGAAAGATGGGTCATGGCGGATGTGTATAGATAGTAGAGCCGTGAACAACATAACCATCAAATATCGATTCCCAATTCCAAGACTTGATGATATGTTGGATGAGTTGCATGGTTCGGTGATTTTTTTGAAAGTTGATTTGAGAAGCGGCTATCATCAAATTCGCATGCGGGAAGGGGACGAATGGAAGACGGCTTTCAAAACAAAACATAGATTATATGAATGGCTCGTCATGCCCTTTGGCCTTACAAATGCACCAAGTACTTTCATACGATTAATGAATCAGGTACTTAAGCTGTTTTTGGGAAAATTTGTCGTCGTATACTTGGACGACATCTTGATTTATAGTCGATCATTGCAAGAGCATACCGGGCACTTGAGGAAAGTCTTCAAGATCCTTAGGGATCAAAAACTCTATGGAAAAAAGGAGAAGTGTTTGTTTCTAGTCGAGAGTGTAGCCTTTCTTGGCTACATCGTTTCTAAAGAAGGAGTGTCGGTTGATCAAACCAAGATCGAGGCGATTAAATCTTGGCCCACTCCCAAAACCTTCACGGAAGTCTGATCCTTTCACGGACTTGCTTCATTTTATCGGAGGTTCATGCTAGACTTTAGTACCATTTCTAGTCTGATAACGGAATGCTTAAAAAAAGGACCGTTTGTATGGAACGGGGCTGCCCAAGGGGCATTTGAAAAATTGAAGGCGAAAATGTGTGAGGCACCTATCTTTGCGTTACCCAACTTTTCACAACCATTCGAGGTAGAATGTGGCGCAAGTGGAGTGCGTATTGGGGCGGTCCTCGTCCAAGGGAGACGACCAATTGCATACTTCTCGGAGAAATTGGGTGGGGCTCGACTCAACTATTGTACTTATGACAAGGAGTTCTATGCCATTGTGGGAGCTCTTGATCATTTGAGCTATTACCTTCAGCCGAAACATTTCATCCTACATTCGGATCATGAGTCTTTAAAATATATTAACGGTCAACAAAAGTTGAGTCCGAGACATGCTAAATGGGTGGAATTCTTGCAATCGTTCCACTTTTCATCAAAGTACAAGGATGGCAAGAGCAACATTGTGGCGGATGCGTTGTCTAAACGGTATGCCTTGCTCTCTACTCTTGATATTCGTTTGCTTGAGTTTGAATCATTGAAGGAGTGTTATGATGAGGATTTGGATTTTGGTGAGATTTTCATTCGTTGTAAATCTGGTCCATTTGGAGAGTTTACGTTGCAAGAAGGATTCCTTTTCAAAGGAAATCGCCTTTGTTTACCCAAACACGCGATTTGGGAATTGTTAGTTCGGGAAGCTCACGGTGGAGGCTTGGCCGGCCATTTTGGTTCGGCTAAAACTTTGGAGGTATTTAAATAGCATTTTAATTGGCCGAAGATGCAAAGAGATGTACACGACATAATTAATAAGTTTGTAACATGCCATATTGCAAAGAGTTCGTTCAAACCGGGAGTATAGATGCCTTTGCCAATTCCGGAAAGGCCGTGGGAAGATGTCTCAATGGATTTCATTGTTGCTTTGCCTCGTACTCAACGAGGGAGAGATGCGATTATGGTTGTTGTAGACCGATTTTCGAAGATGGCTCACTTTATGGCTTGCCACAAGATGGACGACGCGGGTAACATCGCCGATTTGTATTTACGGGAAATCGTATTGCATGGGGTTCCAAAAACGATTGTTTCGGTTCGGGACTCAAAATTCCTTAGTTGTTTTTGGAACACCTTGTGGAGAAAGGTGGGAACCAAACTACTATTTAGCACGTCACATCATCCACAAACGGACGGTCAAAACGAGGTAACCAATCGAACTTTGGGTACTTTACTACGTGGTCTTGTGAGCAAGACACAAAAAGATTGGGACTTGAAACTTGCACATGCGGAGTTCGCTTATAATTGTTCTTCTACTCATGCCACGGCACACTCTCCGTTTGAAGTAGTTTACGGACTAAATCCGTACATGCCGTTAGATCTAATTCCATTGCCAAGTGACGTGTTGGTGCACAAGGATGCGGAGTCAAAACTGAAATTGATGATGAAATTACACGAGCAAGTACGTAATCGAATCAAGGAAATAAACGAGGCTTACAAAAGAAAGTCGAACAAGCAAAGAAGGCCGAGATTATTTGAAGTTGGTGATTTGGTTTGGTTGCATTTGAGGAAAGAGCGATTTCCAAGTAAACGTAAGAACAAATTAATGCCTCGAGCGGAGGGGCCATATAAAGTAATAGCAAAGGTGAACGACAACGCATACAAATTAGAACTTCCGGGAGATTATGGGGTTCATGCAACCTTTAATGTTGGGGACCTTTCGCCTTACATCGATGACGACGGAATTTAAGAATTGAGGACAATTCCTTTTAAAGGAGGAGGAGATGATACGGAGTCAATCAATACGAATGAAGAAGACGAAGTAAGGATCGACGTAAATGACCTTACAACACGCCATGCACGGACTACTACATATTTAGGCGAGAAAACGGACATAAGACGTGGAGTCTCGGTCTCGGCCGTGTCATATGACACGGCCCGTGTCATATTGTGCTGGAAGATCAACGTCTACTGCCTGCCGAACTCGGCCGTGTCGTCCGACATGGCCCGTGCCAAGATGTGCCGGATAAGCAAAACTGCCTGCCTGCAGGACTCGACCGTGTCCACTAATGATACGAATTCACCCGGAAAAGTGAATTCGCCCGGAAAAGTGTATGTATTCGGCTCTAGATCAATAAGAAACTCGATTTCCTGTTGCGGTGGCAATCCTGGTAAGTCGTCCGGAAATATATCGAGATATTCATTAATGACTAGAATTGATGACATCTGAACCCCACCATCTTCTGCCTTCAAAGCGTAGCACCAATATCCTATGCAACCATGGTTCAGGAGTTTCATCGCCTTCAAGGCGTTGATCACACTCTCCTATCTAGCCGGTTTACATCCCACAAGAGTATGTTCTATGCCATCCCCAGCTACTATCGAGATAGTACATCGGACCTTTATCATAACACGTCGTAGAGCCTTCATCAAGGTCTACTAGGCCAGGACATTCACACAATTTACAATAAATCCCATAACGACAATATTTAATAACGTAAATAAGACCGTGGCCTCGGCTAAAATATTTTGGTTTAAATGCAGGAAAACAGAATGTAAAACGATTTCATTGCCCACGTAGGGGCCTTCAATTTTATCCTAAAAACAAAAGTATTTTTACTTGACTGCCTCCAACAATCAGCATAGATATAATAAAATAAATGACGCAGACTCGAGCCTCATCATCATGCTTGACAATCCATCGCATGCGCTTCCCGTGCCGGCTCCTCAGTCCGCCCGATACCTGAAATGCATGAAACACATTTTCCCATCTAAGGCGTAGGCATTCGAATAGCTAGTGCAAGTACACATTTACATAATATTATATACGAATACAATTCAACATGATTTTCACATTACAGAACATTTAAGGAAATACTATTCCGGAATACTACATTTTCATCAAGATATCATCATCAAGAAAACCATAGAATCATATTTCATTATCACAAAATCCACACTTGGTAACCCGTGGCCGTATCCCTTAGTATCGACCCCCAGAGGCCCCCTCGGACTGTCCCCAAGTGGGAAACCACTTCTGTGGCCGTACCACTTAGTAGCGGCCCCCAGAGATTCCATCGAACTGTCCCCAGGTGGAAGAACAACAACAACACATCCACACATTTATCACGAATTATCATCTATGTCGAATTTACATTCTACATAACATAATGTAACATATGTACTTGCCTTATTTAATATGACGTGAATAAATGGTGAACGGAGAGGGCTTCGATCCAAACTCACTCCAAATTTTTGTTCCTAGCAAACAATGATATTCAAACAACTACAACACTACTGGAATATAGAGAATCACTCTAGATTCTACTCATCAGAATGATTTGTCAGACATTATGAGGGTGAAATCGATCATAATCGACCAACGATGGAATCACGAGATTTCAGTCCACAAAACGACAGGGAAAACCAAAGATTACGAGCATACAAGAATAATCTAACAACAATCTAGGCTAATTCGATTCAGAATTACGAAATCATCCTATAACCCCCAAAAACCCAAAAACTAGGGTTCTACGAAGAATACCTTGATCTTGACGATGAAAGGTGATTGGATGTTGACAAATCCATACTAGAGACTCCAAATTATGGATAAGTGATGATGCCCGATCGGAATCCACACAACTCAGTCCCCAATCGCTGGAAATCGCCAAGGAAGAAGAAGAAGATAGGAAAATGATGGAATTAACTACTGCTGTCCTATTTATATTGGCGATGATTAGCGTATGCTATGGTCATGCTTAGAGTACGCTATCCTGGGAAAAACGCAGTCCAGATGTTTCTATCCTCCATGTTAGCATACGTTAATGTTAACTTAGCATGCGCTAACATTCGTGTTAGTGTACGTTAACTTCTGTCTTAACTTACACTACCTGGTTCAGTCCAGAATCACTGAACCTGCTGTGCAATTCCAGAATATTCTGCCCATAGGGATTAGCGTACGCAACAAAATGACAATGTACATTAATGGACTCATTAGCATACACAATAGAATCTATAACATACGCTAAACAACTCATTCCAAAAGTCAGAACATACTGTCCAGCCTGATTAGCGCACGTCATATCTGGGCTTAGTGTGTGCTAGAAATACCAGCTTAGAACGCGCTAAATACCCCGTAAGCGTGCGCTAACTGTTCTGAAACAGTAGTACAATGGTGAATTCCGGTCCGGATCTACACGTCTCGAAGGATATAAAACTTGATTGTTACCAACGAATAACAAAGTATTAATAAGAAACAACAACATGCAAGCTCATTTTCCCATCAGAACACATGATTCCAACCATTCGATGGAACGGACAACAATTCCAATAATGGTACCCAAAACTATGAAAAATTACAAAACGGCCCAGACCCCCGAGAATCATGATTCGAGGCCAACTAAAAATCTCAAGAAGTCGTAACGTATCCAAAAATATTAAAGGAACTCGCAGAAGTAACGAAACGTCAGTTTAGAACGAGATTTACGAGAATCGAGCCTAAACGCGGAAAAGTTAGTCAATATGTAAAATATCATAAAACAACTCCGAAACTCATTCGGATGGCCATGAATGCAGAACAAAATAGTTTCCGAATACATAAAAATTACAATCTAGTCATCCGAAATGAAAATACCCTAAAAATAGAAAGTGCGGATATTACACTCTCTCCCCCTAAAAAGAAGTTTCGTCCCAAAACTTACAAAGTGAATAACTCGAGATATCTCGCCTTCATATTATCCTCCATTTCCCATGTCGCCTCCCCTGATCCGTGTCTTGACCATTGCACTTTAACCAAATGAATGGTTTTATGCCTAAGTTGCTTTACCCTACACTCCAAAGTCTGAATCGGTCTCTCCACAAATATGATGTCGGGTCCCAGTTCTATCTCTCCAAAATCAATAATATGGCTAGGATCCGGCACGTACTTTCTTAGATGCGAGACATGAAATACGTTATGTACGTGACTCAAGAACGGCGGCAAACTCAACCGATATGCACGATCTCCAACTCGCTCTAAAACCTCGAAAGGTCTGATGTACTTCGGACTAAGCTTGCCCTTCCGACCAAAGTGGTAAACTACCCGAGTCGGTGATACCTTAAGTAATAGATGATCTCCAACCTCAAAATCTAACGAGTGGCGACGCATGTCAGCATAGGACTTTTGTCGACTTTGAGCTGTCAACAGCCTATTACGAATCAAAGCAATCTTCTCTCTTGTCTCAACTAGTAAATCCGGTTCGGTGCCAATCAATTCAGATGATTCATTACAACACAGTGGCGATCTGCACCTCCTTCTATACAAAGCCTCAAATGGTTCCATTTTGATTGAGACGGGCCAACTATTATTGCTGAGTCAACCTCAAAGTGCGAACTATATGGGCAGGTAGCAGTCTTTACTGTATGCCAAGAAAGGATTCTATCTCCTGTTAGTGAGCCGCCGAATGTCCTATAGGGTTAACGGCAAATAAGATCATAAGTCTTTGGCCAAAGCATTATGATATAGTTGTATTAGATACACTATTAATCAGTCGGTCTTGATTTGCATTAACACATGTATAGTGTCTAGTCAACATTAGAATTTGACTTTACCGTGACCCGAAGACTTGACTGGGACATCTGATGAAGGGTCTATACGTATATGGTATTAACGACATAATGGTTCAGGAATGATCCCATCATTCGTTCTCAGTCGGGGTTTACAGTTTGGCCCGCTAGGCTGGCTAAGTGCTGCCCGCACTCATTGGTTCCTCTCAATGCTGGCTGAGACGACCTACGGAGTCGCGCATCAGGAAAGTTGACGGATAAATGTAAATTTATTATCTCTCTAATTATATTAGATATTGGATATCTAATTATGATTTATTGGATAAATCAAATAGCGGTCTTATGAACTAAAATTAAGTTACCGGGTAATTAATTTAATTCATAAATTATATTTCTTAGAGAAATATATTTGTATTTGATATAATTAATTAATTAGATTAATTAATTAATATAAATACATTGACGATTAAACAGAGTGTATTTCACGGAGTCGTTTGACAAACGTCCAGTACACGAGCCGAGTGGATCGGCTCGTTTCTAAGAAATTTCCACCATGCCCCCCTCTGGCATGATATGATCATTTCATGTGTGTGGGAGCTCACTTGAGTTGACATTCCCACATTATTACACATGAATTATTGAAGGAATAATGATTCCTTTATATTAATAACTCATCACTTTAAACACATTACATGAAATACAACTTTAAAAGTGCAAGTGTGTGTGTTTTAGTGATGAGTTCGGCTGAAGCCTTTTTTCATCAAGGGGAGAAATTTTTCTTTCAATATTTCATCTTTGAGGTGATACAAAAAGTTAAGAAAAATTAGAGATATAAATTCCTACGGTAATTTCCTAGCCGTGTTCTTAAAGAACGGAATTACGACGAATTTTTCCGGGCAACTTCCGACGCGTGTAAGTAGAGGCATCGAAGTTTCGGTGTTTGGGAAGAAGGATTTTTCGTGCTCGAGCTCGGGTTCGTGATCATCATCTTACGAAGATTTATTTCAAAGGCTTCAAGGATATGATCCTTTTATCTTCGTATTTATTTTTCATATATACGATACTTGATCGATCATGTTTGGGATTCGTTTTTATTTTCCGCTGCGTGTTTTCGTTTTAGTTTTGGAATCCCAATAGTGGTATTAGAGAGAGGTCAATGATACCGTATATACGATTACTTGTGCATTTTGAATGCTTTTGAATGATGTTTATGATTTAGAATCATGTTTGGTATAATCGTAGAGCTTTAAATTGTTCATTGTAGCATCACGTTTTTGGAAACCAGCCAAAAAACTAAGAAACAGGGCTGCTGGCAGTGGTGCCGGGGCTGCCTGCCCAGGCTACCGAGAGTGCTCGGCCACGGTGCCGAGAGGGCTCGGCCAGGCTGCCGAGAGGACTCGGCCATGGCACCCCTCGATTTTTTGGCCCGATTTTGAATCGGGCCGCGGGCTGGGCCTAATATCGGATTGTCCGAGATTCCGTTTTAAATTTATATTTCGTTGTAATTATTTCCCAAAATTTAAATTGGATTTTAATTTGACTAAATTAATATTTGGAATATTTTTGTGTTAAGGGAAATTAATTAAACTAGAATATTATTTTGGCCGGATTACTTCGAACGAATTAAAATGACAATTATTAGTATTGATTGGATTAATACCATTAAAATTGAATAGATTAACTTTATATTGATTGGATTAATATATTAATTGATTATTTAATTTTAATATCACTTTATATAAATTGGATTAATATAGTAGAAATTGAATAGACTAATTTTATAGATTAATTGGATTAATTTATATTAAAATTAATTGTTTAATTTTGTTGTCATTACATATTGTATGGAATCCTTATGTGATGGTGATATAGCTTATGGACTTAGTTTTTGATTTGTTCGATTCGATTGGGTTGTAAAGGCCGTTTTGAGCCTATTTATATTTACTAGAAATATTTGTATAGGGTGCAATTTTTCAATAATGTAATTATTTTTTTAGCTATGACGAAGACCGAAGACAACTGACCGAGAAGACGAAGAATTGAAGACTATTTTTTTATTTATTGGGTCATTCGCTTGACTCAGTACTTAGGAATAAGGTCCATGAGCTATATGTTGGTAGTAACTAAGTTACTATTTTCTGTTTTTCATTTTGAATGATTGACAAACATACAAACGCGCGTATAAATGAATTAATGTGCAAAGTGTAACATTAATCGCGAAATTCTCCCGACAACAAACAGACTAAGTTTGAAAAAGGTTACGAGGTTTTCTACCCTCCATCAAACTCGTAGAAAATTAATACCCGAGTTGGTGTGCTATGCTTCCGAGTTATCGGGGTAGTACATTTGGTAGAGGTTGAAAAATTCTTGAGTGCATTAGATGCCTTCGATTGGTGATAAATTTCGCCCCTAGAAACCTGATAGGTTGTCAGGTGAGATTCAATAGTCACACCGATAGACTTTGATGGTCAACAACTTAGATAGTCTGGATTGCCAAGCAACCTGATAGGTTGAGGGCATGAAGACTAGGGGTAAAAGATGATCAAATCATCTGTTAGACGGGTTGGTGTTAGACACCACTTCACAGAAATTAATTGGCAAGAAACCTGATAGGTTGCGTCTGTTAAAATTTATAAAGAACTTGATCACCACTAAGAAGTCGATCTTATCATGATTTCTGGATTATAACATGGGAGTGTATAATTCCGATAAAATTAGTGGGAGCCGAGACAAGAATTATACAAGCCCTTAAATTCTATACTCGGTCATAATATAACAAGTCATTAATTTAATCTTGTCTATATCTATGCAGAAAAACGAAACAATATTTCTCTAAAAATGGCTTAAAACCCACTTGCAATACTACTTGAAAATAATCTACTAACTGGCCCCAACTTTGTTGACTGGTTGCGGAATCTGATGATTGTACTCAGTATGGAGTCTCTGGGATACGTCTTGGAGGCGGAAATTACACCGACTCCAATCTGGACTAGGGGTAATCAGGAAGATATTGGCGTCCATTAAAAATGGGTCAAGGATGAAGTGCTAGTCCGTGGCTTTATAATGGGCTCAATGACAAATGAGCTGCAGAGAGCGCAAGAGAAAATGACTTCTGCTAGGTAGATTCTTGAACCCTTGACCGAACTTTATGGAGAGCATAGTAGGACTGCTAGATATGAGATATCGAAGCAGTTGTTCAGTGCTAGGATGAAAGAAGGAGAGAAAGTGGGAAACCACATCCTCAAGATGATCTCTATGATTGAGAGGCTCGAGGTGCTCAACTTTAATATGGATTTATCCCTCCAAATTTATCTCATCCTTCAATCTCTCCCTGACTCTTTCACGCAGTTTGTTGTAAATTTCAACTGTAATGAAATTTCATGCACATTAGCTGGGCTAATGAATAAACTGGTGACAGTGCAGTCTAACATGATGACTAAACTGAGAAAGGCTGCTCTTGTGATTTCTTCTGGGCCTCGGAGGTCCAAGAACAAGAAGAAAAGGAACTAGAGCAGTACAAACCCAAGAAAGGGGTGCAGAAAGGAAAGGGCAAGGCCCGAAAGGTTCAAAAGGTAGGCGGTCCAAAACCGACGGACAAATGCCTTGAATGCGGTGAGCTGGGCCACTAGCGAAGGACTTGTCCTAAGATTAATGGTGCGTCAAGTGAAATACCACCGATATTTCATGCTTAATTACTTTGTACCGTGTGAATTCTTGTAATGTGATGTCATTTCTATTTATGTACTTCATTAAGTGCTATACAATTGTGCGATGTGAATAAAACGGAGGTGACACGCCTTGACGCTGTTGAACGATCGTCGGTGCGAATATGACGGTGGCCGACATCTTGTTCCCTGATAATTGTTGACGAGTGGAAAGGACGGTCACCCCGAGATGGTTAAAATGTGTTATGTGGCTAAAGGATTGAATATCTAACGCACGCTATAGCATATGCCTAACGTACGCTAAAATTTGAGTATTACGTACGTTAAGGTGCCTATCTTACGTACGTAATGGGTGAGTTGATCTCCCGACCAGAATCTTTCTTTTAACGCGGAGGTAGCTACTTTCGGCGGGTTAGAGGACAAATGAGTCAACTTTTCATAGCGTACGCTATCCTCCAATTTTAACGTACGCTACGAACTGTAGTCTTACGTACGTAAATACGACTTACATACGTAACACATGGGCACATTTCAGTCAGTGGCCTCTGGACGGCCTTTACATACATTAATCATTATACATAGCGCACATAAAATCCATTAGGTACATAATGCCTGAAATGTTAACGTATGGAATCGAGTGTTATAAAACAACATATACACCATCATTTCTTCCGTCCCAAAACTTGAAGTGAAGAACTCTTGAAGCCTTTCCACAGCCCTATACTCAATTATTGGCCTCTCATACACTTGAATCAACACAGAGGAGGTGATTTTGTAAGCTCCGGTGAAGATTAACCAAGTCATTCAACCCATTCTTCATTCCTCCTCGTGGATCTTGTTGATTTGTCATCTCTCCTCATTGTTGTTCATCTTCTAAGGTAAGTCTATAAATCCTTGGAGTAATCTCTTCAATATTATTGATTATTACTCGTTAGATTACATGTACTTGGGTAGATTTTGCTAAAATCTCGTAGACGGTCTAAATAGACGAACGTGTAGTAATCGGAGTTATCATTGTTCGTATATTTCATTTTCATACAACTCGTTGTAAAATCACATGCAAGAACTTCCATCTTAATTTACATTGGGATCATATATAATCGACGAATCAATTGTAGAAGGATTTCGTACGAATTCATCACCGTTTGATAAACTAGTCGTAACTTACTGTTGCAAAATTATGATCAACGTTAAACGTTAATAGGGGAATTAATTTGGTGATATTAATGTCATTTAAAATCGTTTGCCGAAATCATTGTGTAAAATGATAGTTTACCGGTTGTAGTACTCGTAATAGAGACTTGGATTAGGAGTATGGGATTTGGTTATGCAATGGTCATTTGTTGCCAACCGAATAGTGATAGGGATAATCTTGTTGAACGAATAAATGTATTGAACGTGAACCATAGAATTGAATGGTAAATGGTATGTAATGCTTATGAATTTAGAAAAACGATACTAATGTTGGTAATTAAGATTATGTTAGGAATCCGGCTAGAGAAGGGAGACTAGTTTTATTCATCATGATCCGTACGAGGCGTTAATCGGATATTACGTGATTAGGTTAAGCTCAAGCGGGAATGGGGATTCTGGTTATCATAAAGCACCTACCGTCGGATCACAGGCAAGTGAAATCTTGCTCGAGAAATGCTAATATTATTATAATGTCCATATTTATGTATGTGCCATTGTTGATGAATGCCGACGGTTGTCTTTCTCTAAAATGTGTTATAAATGGGCCGATGTGTTGGGGATAAAACCTGTATGGTACCCATATGGAAATGTGTTAGGGGATAAGACCCGAATTGGGCACCTATGTTCCGGGATATTCCCGTCTGGATACTTTCGTGACCCTTGGTTGCGACCTTGGGGGATATGTGATAAAAGAGAAAGACGACGTCGGTCGTGTGATGAATTAATCTCTGTTGGTTATATGGCACTGTACTTGGTAAAATTGTGTATATCGTTGCTAGTAATTGTTATTTGTATGCATTCTCTGACCCTGGTTATTTGGCATGATTTGTTGTGCCAGGTAAATTTGTTAATCATGTGCAGAACATTCCTAAGGGGTCTGGTCAGACTTGAACGGTGTTGGAATAATCTCTTGCCGCTGCTTAAATTAAATTTGATTTCAAAAACCTCCGTTGTGTAATAATTGAACTTTGAATTGTGTTTCTTCTTAAAACCTATGGGCTCATGATATGTAACCGTGGACTTATCGTTTTATTGTGATTTCTTTAAATTATCTATTTCCTAAACTAGCCTTGTGGGTCCCACACGAGATTGACGGCACTGTAATACCTCGGGTAATTTTGGGGGTGTTACATAAAATGGTATCAGAGAGTAATTCCTGGTTTAAATAAAATTTCTCCTAATATTCAATGTTATTCCAGTCCAGCACCCCAAGCGACCATAAACTCCTAATATTCAAAGTTATTACAGAAAATGGTATCAGAGAGTAAGTGTGTGTTTTCTATCTAAGTACTACATTTAATTGTAAACTGTGTATAGAACTGGCTTTAGATTAATACTGTCAGTAATGGCAATCCGAGGAGCCATGAGGGTGGCGAATGATGCTCAGGGTTCCACCGCAAACCACAATGAGGATAGGAATACTGCCGAGACCCATCCTGCTGGGGACCAGACGCCACCAATTAATCAAAATGATCAGGAGGCGGAACGCCAAAATAACAACCCATGAGGCATGGACCTGGCTTTTGTTCAGGCCCTTGCCCAAGCTATCGCCATGGGAATTTCTCATGTCAACTAGGTGGAACGGATACCGGTTATCAATGTGGAGGAAAATGCAGGAAGAGACCGATGGTTGGGAGAAATGCTGAAGGCTAGACCTCCATTATTTGACGGGGCAGGGGAGAAACACGTGGATGACTGGATTTCTGAAATGGAGACTTCTTTCAAAGTGATCGGATGCCTAGAGAACCACAGGGTGCCGCTCGGAATTAATCAACTCCGTGACACTGCTGCACGCTGGTGGAGGACATACAGGCCAGAGGACCGAGTGGTCGGGTGGACCGAATTTGCCCGACTACTGCGGAGCGAGTACTATCCTAGATCAGCCCGGACTGCTCGCGCACGAGACTTTTTCAGTGCCGGACCTCAGAACATGCTAGTATCAGAGATCATTCGGGCCTACCGAACCGAGCTAACTTACATCTCACAGATGGTTCCATCAGAAGATCAACGAATATGCCACCTTGCATAGAGGTTTTCGGAGGATGTACAACGCTATGCCGCCGGATTCCACTGCACGACTCTGAGGGCATACAAAGATGTGGTCACAGCATATCCCGGTACTGTTGTTAATACCGACACGGACATAACTCGAAGAAGCAGAAGACATCAGCTCAATCTGGGAGCAGCAACAAAACGAACTTGGGGCCCACATCTTCTTTTAAGTCAGTAGTACCGTACCAACAGAAGGGTGCATCTGATCGGCATACTGTAGGGACTGCTTCAATTGTGGCATGTCCGGACATACTAAGGATTGGTTCCAGAAGACGGCTACCAAATGTTTCACCTGCGGAATGAGTGGACACATGTCTCGTTACTGCTGGCGGCCCAATCCCACTCAGAACTCAGTTTCTCAACCAAGTCAACAAGGCTCTGTGCAATCCCCCAGGACGCCTACCGTTTCCAACTACCGAGCTTCATCCCATCAGACTCAACCACCGCCACACGGTGCCGGTCGAGGCTGTGGGCGAGGCGGTGGTACTTCATCCTTTTCGGAGTCAGTGCCATCCCGTGTATTTGAGTTGAGGGCTACGGATGGTGAGTCCGCGCCAGCTATCTCAGGTACTCTTCTTGTTAACTCTCAGCCAGTGCAATGTACTATTTGATACCAGAGCCACGCATTCGTTTATATCTGTGGAATGTGTTGAACATTTAAATCTTGTTTGTGTACCTTGTGAGTCCTTTACTGTTAAACTTCCCGAAGGTAGTAGAATAGGCTGCGATCTAAAGGTTCGAGACTGTCAGATCTGTATAAACAATCATAGTTGGACCGCTAATCTTATGGTGTTTCCGCTCCAGAATGAAGATATCATATTAGGTATGGACTGGATGCCATTGCACAGAACAATCTTGGATACCTACCGCTTAACTATTTCCATTACGGCTCATGATGGTACCACACATGTCATCAGAGGACGGGAAAACTTCAGTACGAAAGGGTCTCTCAGCCTTCTCACATCGGAAGTCTTCTGTAGCTCTCGAAGAGAGTACTATTGGTGTTATGTTCTTCAGGAGGATACTTCAAAAGCTACGATCGCAAACATCCCGGTGGTGGATGAGTTTCCAGACGTCTTTACCGATGAACTACCAGGGCTACCACCGCACCGAGAAGTTGACCTCTCCATCGAACTCGAGCTGGGGACGAGACCTATTTCCAAAGATCCTTACAGGATGGCACCGGCCGAGATTAAAGAATTAAAGATACAGCTCGAAGATCTACTGGAGAAATGATTGATCCGCCCGAGCACCTCGCCGTGGCGCGCGCCGGTACTTTTCGTTAAGAAGAAAGACAACTCTCTACGCTTGTGCATTGACTATAGGGAACTAAATAAGGTCACTATCAAGAATCGTTATCCACTTCCAAGGATTGATTACCTCTTAGATCAATTGCAAGGGGCAGTTGTGTTTTCAAAGATCGATCTACGGTCCGGATACACCAATTGAGGATCTGGGAGGAAGATATACCCAAGACTGCATTTCGATCGAGGTATGGACATTACGAGTATATCGTGGTATCATTCGGGTTGACTAATGCCCCAGCCGTTTTTATGGAACTGATGAACAAAGTTTTGATTGACTTCCTCGATAAGTGCATGGTGGTTTTTATCGACGACATCCTGATCTATTCCCGAAGCCGACAGGAACACGAGGAACATTTGAGGCAAGTGTTGAGCGTGTTAAGGCAACACCAACGTTATGCGAAACTTTCCAACTGCGAATTCTGGATGCCAGAGGTAATTTTTGTCGGACATGTTGTCTCGGCAGAAGGCGTCAAGGTCGATCCACAAAATATCGAGATAATAATGAGTTGGGAACCGCCGAAGAATGTCAAGGAGGTAAGGAGTTTCCTAGGATTGGCGGGTTACTATCGAAGATTCGTCGAGGATTTTTCCTGTATCGCTCGACCGTTAACGAACCTACTGAGAAAGAGCACCGAATTTATATGGACTACAGACTGCCAGGAGCTTCGACGAGATCAAGAGTAGGCTAACTACTGCTCTAGTGCTAGTGTTACTGTAGGGAACGAAAGGATTCATTATATACACAGATACATCTAAGCACGAACTGGGGTGTGTCTTCATGCAGAATGACAGAGTCATTGTATACGCATCCCGACAACTGAAGCCGTATGAATTGAATTACCTGACGCACGACTTGGAGCTAGCCGTAGTGGTGCATGCCCTCAAGATTTGGAGGCAATATCTTTACGGAGTTACTTGCAAAGTTTTCACGAATCATAAGAGTTTGAAATATATCTTCACTCAGAGAGAATTAAACATGAGACAGAGGCGCTGGTTGGAATTAATCAAGGACTACGATGTGGAAATCTCCTATCACCCCAGAAAAGCCAATGTGGTGGCCGATGCTCTTAGTAGGAAAACTACACAAAAAGTGATGGTATCCAGCATAACAGTTCAACCCGAACTACAGCAAGACCTCAGGAGAAGCAGTACTAAAGTATGGATACAACGTAGGCAAGGACAATTGTGCTCAACCAATACTTACAATACGCGATACGTCTAGCATAGGTGGAGGACCCCTAGTTACGTGCGATTGGTGCAAGAATTGAGGGAGGGGATGTTTCTGACTATAAGATTCAGGGTGACTTGGTGAGGTTCAAGAATAGGATTTGTATTCCACCGAATGACGGGCTGAAGAAAACTATACTGAAGGAGGCGCACTCCACTCCCTATTCTATGCAACTAGGAGCGAGAAAAATGTACAAAGATTTGCGACAGAGTTTATGGTGGAAAAATATGAAATGGGAAGTTTCTAGATTCGTCGCCCGATGTCTGACGTGCCAACAAGTGAAGATTGAACACCACAGACCAGCCAGAATTATGCAACCCCTACCCATCCCGGAGTGGAAATGAGAGAGCATTTCGATGGATTTTGTCACTAAGCTAACAACGGTGGTGGGAAGAAAGGATACAATTTGGGTCATTGTTGATCGGTTGATGAAATCAGCACATTTCATTCCTATTCAAGAGACAACCGGGACAGAGCAGTTGGCCGTCATTTTCATCAGAGAGATCGTAAGGCTGCATGGCGTTCCCTCATCCATCATTTCGGATAGGGACACCAGATACATGTCTCGTTTTTGGAAAGCCATCCATAAATCCAATGGAACCCAAAAATATTTTAGCACGGCTTATCACCCTCAGAAGAATGGACAGACCGAACGTACGATTCAAACCGTGGAGGATATGTTGAGGGTGTTGGGATTCGATGCCTAAAACGAAGGCCCATCGGAAGTGGTAAAACAAAAATTAATTCGATCCTAATCCCTATGAGGATCGATCGAGCTACGTATATACGAATATCAAAAACAAATTCACAAGAGATATAGAAACTCACCCTTGTAGTCCGTTGATTAGATGGATAACCTTCTCTTGAGCTATTCCCCAAGCTTTGCTTGATCTCTACGAATCTATTCCGCTTCAAGCCCTTGAACGATTCAATGCCGAAAGCACCGCGTCTCTACTTGCCACGCGCCGGAGAAATGACCGGAATGACGATCACCTTGCTATCCTCCGAGGATACGGCTAGAGCTAAGTGATGAAGCTATATATGTAAAGATTACTACACTCTAAGTGTTTTAATCTTACTCTCTCTTTATGTTTTGATATTTTTCTCTAAGAAAAACAAGAACAAAGTTGAGGAAGAAGAAGACTTGGAGAAAAACTTTTTCTCTCTCTTTCTCTCTCAAAACTCACGTTGGAAATGGCATGGAATGAGAAGTGAGAGATGTCTTCTTCCCTTTATTCAACTCTCACTTTAATAATACAAATCATGCCACATGATTTTAAACCCCACAATGTCATGTTGTTTCATATAAAATGAAAGCAAAAAGACAAGAAGAAAGTGAGTGGAAACAAAGGGGGGTGGCTACTATGCAAAAACGGACGAGTTCGGTTCGTTTCGGACTCCCGTGAGTCCAAACAGATAAACTACAATTCCGTTCCGATGTATTTGTATCGATTAATTAATCTAATTAATTAAACATATCAAATACAAAATAACATAATTAATTTCTCCAAGAAATAATTATATTCATGAATTAAATTAATCACCCAGTGATATATTTAATTCATTAAGCCGTAAATCAATTTATCCGATAAATCGATTTAAACATCCAATGTCCCAAATTTATATATCCAATATCTAATATTCATAATGAGAGAATTAGCTTGATTCATTCCGTCGTCAATCCTATTGCGCGACTCGGTAGGTCCGTCTCAGTCAGCAATGGGAGGAACCAAAGAGTAGTAGCACCACCTAGCCAGCCTGGTGGCCTACACTGTACCCCGACTGAGAACGAATGATTGGGATCATTCAAGAACCATTCTGACGTGAAGGCCAGTAATCGTATAAACCCTTCTTTCAAATGTCCCGATCAAGTTATAGGGTCACGGTCAGTCAAACCCTATATGTACTTGACTCTACGCATGCGTTAATGCAAATCGAGATCATCGAGCTCTCGTGTATCCAATACAACTAGCTCCAATGCTTTGGCCAAAGACTTATGATCTCATCTGCCAGTAACCGCATAGGACATATAACCCGATTACTAACGGGAGAAAGAATTCTATCTTGGTATTCAGTAGGACCTGCTACTTGCCCATCAAGATGCACGTCGAGGTTGACCCCCGCCTTCCGGTTTATAGGGTTGAACTAATATAATGAAAATCTTGACGTCACAAGCACATCCCTACTAAATCCTCAAGTCGAAGGTTCACGAATACCTATCACAACCTTTCGATTCCATCATTGACTGTCCCGGAGTGAAATTCGTGTGACGAATCGAGGGTGAGTCGGTTCGAGTATACTAATCCTATTAGCATACCTATAACGTGTGCTCCCACTAACCATTAGTGTTCGACAGGCACTCTCCATGCCAAAGAACACGTCATACAAGTCTTCACATAAACTTAACGCCCAGTCAAGTTTCATCGACTTGTGAACATTTAAGTATTTGAGCAATAACCTTTCCAGTGTCGACCCCCTTATCCAATAATGAGTGGAACATTTTGCTCTCAAATACACGGACTAATTTCTATATGTTTATTTACGAGTTAGGAATGCCAGTAACTACCAGTAAATAAAGAAACATTCATTTGCCTTATATAAATTATTGTTGCCTAAAATATTTATCCGAAGATTAAATACTACTGGAATGACTGCACAACAAACAAATTTGCGGGAGCACTTCCGAGAGAATATGAGTAAACACAAGATTTGCCGGGTTTATTAGGGCCGGGCTTGAATGCTCTCGCGAGATGTTATTAATAGAAATATTCGTGGATACAAGTATTAATGTGAGAATCTAAGTACAATGAGTGTAAAAAGACTCTGTTAATCCAGCTCTTGAGCGAAGCTCGGTTTTCTTCGTCCATGCCGATCGTCTTCTGAATGAGAGAGGCCGAGAGAGGAAAGAACCAAAAGATAGTTGTTGCCAAGAGTAGGAGAAAGCCAAGTGCTGTGTGAAATCTCGTGGGAATTGACGAATTCCCGTGTGTTCTCAAGAAATTCGGTCCATGCACAAGTGCAGGCTGCCTTCTATTTATAGGGGCAGCGGAGCCTTGTCTTCTGGCGGGCGATCGCCTTCCGGCCAATATAATAATGGGGCGATCGTATGCCGGCCAATATAATAATGGGGTGATCGTCCTAAAGATCACATGGGCAGTCTGCCTAAAGTCCAATGCTACAGCCGACAGCCAGCTGTGCTGTCCAATGAGGAGCCAGCACGCGTCCGGAATCACTGTCACATGCGGTCCTACTGACAACTTTCAGCGGGCCTGTCGGCTGGTGGACGGATGCTGACAGGATGTGGTCAATGATCCGTGAAATGCGGATCTTGTCTCGGCGCTGCACGTGGGGTCTGTCCTGGGCTTCGGCCTTTGCCGATTGGATGGCCATCGGCTCTGATCGGCATGAGGCGGTCGTCTCTAGCTGGTCACCAGAGGTCGGCATTGGCCAGCTGCGGAGGGTCGGCATCGGTCAATCGCCAAGGGTCGATCGGCAAGTGCCGAGAGATGATCGTCTGCTAGTCGGCCGCCAGGAGTCGATCGCCAAGTATCGAGAGACGATCGTCTTAGGTGTCGATCGCTCGGCACCGGGACTCGTCCTGGGACCTTCGGTCGGCATATCTATCTTGGCTCCCGGGTTAAGGCTAGGCCGCCTGGTCGTTGGTCGGCAGTTCTGCCTCGGCTGCTCGGCAATAGCTAGGTTGCCCGATCTCCAAGGCCATCGCCGGTCGAAGAGTATAATTATGGACACAACAATTGCCCCCCAGCTTGCTCCAATATTGAAGACATGGGGCGAGGTGGTTCTTGCTGGCGATCGTGTAAGATGAGGACGGGCGATCTTATTGAGCTGACTTAGGATTCGGACTTGGGCGATCATGGTCGATTGGCTAGCTATCTTTCGGTCTTGTACCTGCAAAAAACAACATTGGCCGATCCCTCGTAGAAACTTGATTGTTTCGTCGCTAAGGAACTGTGCACAGTCGCGGAGTTCGATGGACCGACCCCATGACCGTGTCTTGTGTGCGAAGACATTGAGTGTCTCGTGACTCATTTTATGTGAGGGTCCTCTGTTAGGCTGTGCCTCGCCTCGTATTTAAACGAAGGGCGTGTGGTCTTGGTCTAGAGGAGTCCTTGCGCGGGGCAGTGTCGGATGAATCAACTCCACCTCCGCGGCTTGTTAGCTCTGCTTCCACCTCGGCCTGCCATGGAGATGGCGAACCTCGACGGTGTACGTTGAGACGGGGGTAGTGGCACGTGTCGCTTTGTCCGGGTTCACCAAGTTAGATGATGGACCTTGAGGGCGGGCGATCGTGTCCACTGATTAATTTTGGAGGGCCCTCAGACTATGCCGGCCTCGTATTTAAACGAAGGGCACGCGATCTTGGCTCAAAGGGACCTTGCATGGCTGAAGCAGCCGGTTCCATCGACTACCAGGACCATGGCTTTATGATGTGCGGTGGAGGCGATCTCATGCCTTAGTTCGTCATGTTATATGCTGAACTGTAGATGGCGAACGAGTACTCCGTCTGTAGGGTGATGATGGCGATCGGGCTGGAAGACTGGCGATCGTCGCTCGGCTGCCGATCGCATTATTCATAAGTTGATACTGGCGATCGGGCGGGAGATCGTCGTTCGGGCGCCGATCGCGCTGCTCATAGGCTGAGGAGAAACCTTTGCCTTGCCAGAAAGTCCGCGGCCTTAGCTCGGAAGATCGCGTAGGTCGCGGGTTGGTCCTTCGTGAGATGCCTGAACATAGGCGAAAGACCATGGAATCCTCATAGGACCGAGTAGAGGGCGATCTCATCATTTACGGGCTGGACGTTGAGGATGATCTCGTCTACTCGGTCGATGTAGTCCGAGTCGGACTCTTATTCTCCCTACTTGATTTGCATCATGCGAAGGGGACCTTCCGGCCGAGCGACCCTGGTGGCGAAGTACTCCGTGAAGACGTTCGCCAGTTGGTTAAAGGAGCCAATGAACCGAGGTGGTAATGAGGTGTACCACCTGTAGGCGAGGTCGTCCAGCATCATAGGGAACATTCGGCACCTGGTCGCGTCTGATGCTCCACACCCGGTCATGTAGATGTTGAACTTGCTCAGGTGCATTTCGGGGTCTGATCTCCCCTCGTACAAAGGTGTTTGCGGGCGATCTTGTGCTGCACGGGGGCGAGCTCGATGTCGACCACGAGCGGCTCGCTCGGCTCGGCGATCGTCTTCTTGGCGCCTGCCCCAGATTCCAGGAGCGCCTTCATGTCGTCGAGCTGACGTTGCATCGCGGCCATCGCCGTGGCTCGGTCGCTTGCTGATCGGCTTTGGGAGCGGGAGCCGAGGCAATCGTGCACCGATCTCCAGACTCCACTGCTGCCGACCTCGGCAATTTGGCGAGGGGGAGCCAGACGATTAGGCCGCCTTTTGGGAGTCGAGTAGGCCGAGCTCCTGGTGACGGACTCAAACTCCATCATCTTGTAGGCGGGCCGGATCGCCCGTCGCCAAGACGGAGTCCTTTGCCAGCGATCAGCAGGTGCCCAGGCGCGGCGCCTCTCCTTGCGGATGAGAGCCTCCTGGCGATCGCTCGTCCAGTAACGCCTTGAGCTTCCGCTTGGTCTTCCGACGGACGGCCGAGGGGGTGATAGCGGGAGGCACGTCGAGAGCACTCCGTCGCTCTTGTAGGACGGCCATGGCCTCGTCGATTTGTTCCTTGGTTCGGAGCTGATCGAACGAGAGGCTTGGGCCGCCCGCCAGGGGCGGGATCGAGCGTCTTGGACCGCGGCGGCTACCTTCCGCCATTCGCTGTGGCTCGTACTGGGATGGAACGAGGCGTCTGGCGGGCTGGCCAGCGGCTTTCTTCGACGTGGAGGCGGAAGACATGATTTCTGAAAGATTTCTTTGAAGCGCAGTGAGTGGCACTTCAAGCATATGCCCCGAGAGCAGTGAGTGTTCTTCGAGACGGTAGGAATAAAAATTTGAGGGTTAGATGCCCTCCTTCTAGCGCCAATTGTTGTTGCCCAAAATATTTATCCGAAGATTAAATACTGCTGGAATGAATGGACAACAAACAAATTTGCGGGAGCACTTCCGAGAGAATATGAATAAACACGAGATTTGCCGGGTTTGTTAGGCCCGGGCTTGAATGCTCTCGCGAGATGTTATTAATACAAATATTCGTGGATACAAGTATTAATGTGAGAATCTAAGTACAATGAGTGTAAAAAGACTCTGTTAATCCAGCTCTTGAGCGAAGCTCGGTGTTCATCGTCCCTGCCGATCGTCTTCTGAATGAGAGAGGCCGAGAGAAGAAAGAACCAAAAGATAGCTATTGCCAAGCGTAGGAGAAAGCCAAGTGCTGTGTGAAATCTCGTGGGAATTGAAGAATTCCCGTGTGTTCTCAAGAAATTCGGTCCATAGACAAGTGCAGACTGCCTTCTATTTATAGGGGCAGCGGAGCCTTGTCTTCTGGCGGGCGATCGCCTTCCGGCCAATATAATAATGGGGTGATCGTCTGCCGGCTAATATAATAATGGGGCGATCGTCCTAAAGGTCACATGGGCAGTCTGCCTAAAGTCCAAGGCTACAGCCGGTAGCCAGCTGTGCGGTCCAATGAGGGGCCAGCACGCGTCCGGAGTCACTGTCACATGCGGTCCTACTGACAACTTTCGGCGGGCCTGTCGGCTGGTGGACGGATGCTGACAGGCTGTGGTCAATGATCCGTGAAATGCGGATCTTGTCTCGGCACTGCACGTGGGGTCTGTCCTGGGCATCGGCCTTTGCCGACTGGATGGCCATCGGCTATGATCGGCATGAGGCGGTCGTCTCTAGCTGGTCACCAGAGGTCGGCATTGGCCAGCTGCGGAGGGTCGGAATCGGTCAGTCGACAAGGGTCGGTCGGCAAGTGCCGAGAGATGATCGTCTGCTGGTCGGCCGCCAGGAGTCGATCGCCAAGTACCGAGAGACGATCGTCTTAGGTGTCGATCGCTCGGCACCGGGACTCGTCCTGGGACCTTCGGTCGGCAGATCTATCTTGGCTCCTGGGTTAAGGCTAGGCCGCCTGGTCGTTGGTCGGCAGTTCTGCCTCGGCTGCTCGGCAATGGCTAGGTCGCCCGATCTCCGAGGCGATCACCGGTCGGAGAGTATAATTCTCGACACAACATAAATGATTTACATAATTACAAGTACAATGCCCTCACTCAACAACCTCTGAGTGGCATTCGAGGGCATACTCCTAACAATCTCCCACTTGCACTCAATGCCACACACTATGGTATCTAATACCCATGTTCTCCAGATGACGCTCCAAGCTAGTCTGAGAAAGTGGCTTGGTCGATGGATCGCGACGTTGTCGGACGAGTCTACTCTGCGGCACAATGTATCCCTTGCGAACAAATTCTCTTACGAGGTGATACTTCCTCTCAATATGTTTGGTCTTTGTTGTGAAACCTCGGCTCCTTGGCTGCGCTGACTCCGTCGTTGTCGCGATGCAGTAGAGCAGCGGCTCAGCACATGGTATCACTTGAAGTTTTCCCATAAACTTCTTAATCCAGAACCCTTCCTTAGAAGCCTCCGAGGATGCTTGATACTCAGCCTGACAGGTGGAATCAGCAGTCGCGCTTTGCTTGGCACTACGCCAAGATACTGCTCCTCCATTAAGAGTAAATATGTAGCCAGAAGTGGACATCGAGTCGTCCTTCAGTCCTTGGAAGTCCGAATCAGTGAATCCCACCACATCGATTCTTCACCGCCATACATCGTAACCATATCTCTAGTCCTTCTCAAGTACTTGAGAAGGTTCTTTCTTGCGATCAATGTTCCCTACAGGTTTGCACGAAACCTACTCACCACGCTTACAGCATGCGCGATGTCAGGTCTTGTACACAACATAGCATACATAAGGCTACCCACGGCCGAAGCATATGGTATATTACTCATTTCCTTGCGTTGTTCCTCACTTTGAGGACACATCTTCAAGGAGAGTTTTATTCCATGTTGCACCGGTAGGAACCCTATTTTAGAATCATCCATCTTAAATCGCTTTAAGATTTTATCTATATAGAGGGCTTGGGAAAGACCTATTGTTCTATTCGCTCTATCCCGGTAGAGTTGAACACCAAGAATATAGGTAGCTTATCCCAAGTCTTTCATGGAGAAATTACTCGAAAGCCAAGCTTTCACAGAACTGAGTATTCCCACATCATTTCCTATTAGTAGAATGTCATCTACATATAGTACTAAGAATACGATCTTGCTCCCACTAACCATCTTGTATACACAAGGTTCCTTCTCATTTTGCACGAAATCAAACTATTTGATTGCCTCGTCAAAACGAAGGTTCCAACTACGCGATGCTTGCTTCAGTCCATAAATGGAACGCTGAAGCTTGCACACTTTCTGAATATCGACTTCGGACACAAAGCCTTTAGGCTGCTCCATATATATTTCCTCCTCGAGGAATCCATTAAGGAAAGCCGTTTTTACGTCCGTTTGCCATATCTCATAATCGTGGTAGGCAGCTATAGCAAGCATCATGTGAATAGACTTGATCATGGCTACAGTCGAGAAGGTATCGTGGTAATCGATCCCTTCCATCTGGGTATAACCCTTTTGCACAAGCCTGGCCTTATAGGCGTCAACCTTGCCATCACCATCAGTCTTTCTCTTGTAGATCCACTTGTTCCCAATAGGCACTATGCCCTTGGGGTGGTCTACTAGAGTCCAGACCTGATTGACATGCATCGAGTCTATCTCAGCTTCCATAGCTTCACTCCATTTCGCGGAGTCTACATCCACCATCGCTTGGTCATAGGTCGTCGGGTCGGTCTCTTGGCTATCACTTGGAACCTCATGGAGACCCAACTCCTCCAAGTGCATAAGCCCATACCTCTAAGGTAAATGAGACACCCTACTAGACCTACGAGGTGGTTGTACTTGTGTTTCAGAAGGTTCGGTTCCAGTTTCTTGCACAGGTGTCTCCCGAGGAGTTTCATTGTATTCTTATAAATAAATACTTCTACCTGCTCCGCTTTCTGAATGAACTCATCTTCCAGGAAGTGTGCTTGTAAAGCAACTACGATCTTTCGATCTTCGGGCATGTAGAATAGATATCCCATGGTCCCAGACGGGAATCCAATGAAACGTCCCTTTGCAGACCTACCTTCCAACTTTTCCACCTTAGTCTTCTTGACGTAGGCGGGACATCCCCAAATCCTCATATGATTAAGACTTGGTTTCCATCCCTCCCACATCTCATGTGGAGTTTTAGGAACGGATTTGGAAGGACATCTGTTCAAGATATACGCGGCAGTCAGGAGTGCATACCCCCACAGGTAAATCGGCAAGTCAGTATAGCCCAGCATGGAACGTGTAACACCCCAAACTAGGCGGATATTATAGTGCCGTGGACCCCCGAATGGGACCCACCAGGCGAATGAAAACTGATGAATTAAATAATATAATTGTAGTACCGAACCACATTATATTACTAAATACTCTGATGAGGAGCTTAAGTACAATGCACCAGGACAATACAGAATACTAGAATATTTTATATGAAGATAAAATACACAACCCTGAATAAATAAACATCTCAAACGGAATTTGCAGCGGAAATACAAATGAAGAGAAATAAGAATAACTGAAATGACTGAAATGACTGAAATAAACGGAATGACTGGGGCCCCCTACTAGTATCACTGGGACTCATCGCCGTCAACATGCTCTTCCCGTGCCTTTGTCTTGCCGTGACCTGAAAACAAAATTCCCCAACGGGGTTAGTTACACAGAACAACAATCCTCAAGCGTTGAAATTACACAATCATGATATATCTGAAGTTATGAAATATCCCTAGTTATGAATTACGCTGAAGAGGAGTATCACAGTACGCCCGTAATGTTTTGTGCAAGTGTACAAGACGAAGACCGGACACACCTGTCCTTGTACCTAATTAGTCTCACGGAGGTAAGCGTTACCGTGTGCACGGTCCAAATGTATCGGTGAACCCAATACATGACCATCGTGTGCCCGACTAAAAATTCCACACAACCACACCCGGCCACGCAATATGAACCCAGAAGGTCATATGAACGAGGATGACCACAATGAACATCAATGAATAATAATTCAACAAGGCCAAGAATGACTCACCGAGATGAAAATAATAGTGACGTGATTGATAACTCAATGAAATGATTGGAACCGTCGTTCCTCGTGAATGAAGTGATTATTCGACAATTACAAGTCTCAATACGGTTAATACAATGATGAATGAGTATGATTATGAATGATCAACAACAAAAGGAGTGAATATCCTTTTAACCGAGTAAGATTCAACTTACTCAACTGGTGAAGAATGTCCGTCCACGAACAACATCCTAAATGAAATGACGGTCGCTCGAATAACCTTGAATAACACAATTACCAATAATCCGTTCAATACACATATCAAATACGATTACAACCAACTCAAACGTCGATACAACAATATCCAAACTCGTAGATGTACTCTAACGAATACGTTGAGAATATCCTTCCCGTTGTTTATAACCAAACCCAATTTATCGAAACCAAATTTCAAATGATTGATTCAAACCAGCAAAACAATATCAATGACATCAATAATTCAATAGGAATCCACAATTCAAGATTACAACAACATCAATCAGAAAATTCGCAAATTAACCGAAGTCAACCCCAAAGGTTCTTGAAATAATTCCCAAAATAGCCATTAAATCCGTAGGAATATATTTATCCAAGGTAGATAATCCATATCTAACATATTCCAACAATAATCCAAGCTTACATGGAGAAATCGGAAGGAACAACCCAAAAATCCGAAATTCTAGATGCAAGAGATTAATACCTTAGATTCGATGTTTGAAGGTGATGAAATGATGATTACTCCGGATTATACGCTTGAAGATGATGATTGATGATTACACCTCGAAGAATACTCTCCAAATCGCTCTAAATCGCCCGGAACCGATGAGAGAATGAGAAGAAATGATAGATGATGAAATCTGGGCTACACTGTCTAATTTATAGAAATTCCAGTTTAGCGCACGCTAGCCCCAGTTCTTAGCGTGCGCTAAAGGGTGTTATGGAAAGTCCATTACTCACTGTCTGACAACGGTAGCGCGCGCTACGTACCTTTTTGTAGCGTGCGCTACGTCTGAACACTTAGCGTGCGCTAAACCCAAAATGTTAGCGCGTGCTAACGAATTATCTGATGCCCAGTACTGGAGTCCAGAACCTTCTGTCCTCTGATCTGATCACAGTAGCGTGCGCTACAATCATTATTTAGCGTGCGTTACAATATCGATTGCGTACGCTAAAAACCTCTCATAGCGCGCGCTATGAATTAATCCAATGCAGTCCAGTATCCACTGGACTCAACCTGATTCGACCTTAGTGCCTTCTGGACTGCAGCCAGGACAACATTAGCGTGCGCTAATGCTGAGTGGTAGCGTTCGCTACCTGTACTCAATTAGCACCCGCTAAAGAGAGTACATAGCGTGCGCTACTCCTCACACACAGCCCACCATGAAGATGAAAATGATGATACGCTCGGCCCGACTTTCCAACCAGGTTGAATGATGAAATAACACTGATACGCGATACCAATATACTCCGAACGGTGAATACAATAAATGAAATGAACGATGAATGATCATTAATGAGTGAAAAATTACTGAGTGACAATTACTGAATGATAAATACTGAACGATAATGACTGAATTACAACTGGGTATTACATACACCCCCCCTTAAAAGAGTTTCGTCCCCGAAACTAAGGGTCAAACAATTCGGGATAACTCTCCCGCATACTATCCTCGGTTTCCCAAGTAGCCTCTCCGACTCCGTGTCTAGACCACTGAAATTTTACCAAAGGAATCGTCTTGTTCCTCAACTGTTTGATTCGCCGCTCTAAGACTGGTATAGGACGCTCCTCGTACGAATGATCATCTGTGATCTCGATTTCGTCAAATTGAAGTATGTGACTCGGGTCGGCAACATACTTCCGCAACTGAGAGACGTGAAACACATTATGAATTCGGCTCAACGCCGGAGGTAAGGCCAAACGATAAGCTAGCTCGCCTACTCGTTCCAAAATCTCAAACGGTCCAATAAATCTCGGACACAACTTTCCCCGTTTACCGAAACGGAAAATACCTCGACTTGGGGATACCTTGACCAACACGTGGTTACCTGCCTCGAACTCTAGTGGTCGACGACGATTATCTGCATAGGATTTCTGTCGACTCTGAGCGGTCAACAAACGACTCCTGATCAAAGCTACCTTATCACGGGCGGCTATAAGCATATCGGGCTCGGTGCCGATTGATTCGGATAGGTCGTCCCAACACAAAGGAGATCGACAACAACGAACGTACAAGGCCTCGTAAGGTGCCAACTTAATCGAAGCATGCCAACTATTATTATATGTTAACTCAATCAATGGTAGTTGGGCTTCCCAATCGTCTTTCCAATCGAGGACGCATGCCCTCAACATGTCCTCTAATGTCTGAATAGTCCTCTCTGATTGCTCGTCGGACTGAGGATGAAAGGCGGTACTGAGATTAAGCTGAGTTCCCATAGCACGATGAACTGATTTCCAAAAATGAGACACAAACCGTCCGTCACGATCGAAAACGATACTTTTAGGAGTACCGTGTAGTCTCACTATCTCTTTGATGAACAGCTGGGCAAGTCTCTCGGGACCCCACGTATCCTTAATCTCAAGGAAATGAGCTGAATTGGTTAAGCGGTCCACAATCACCCAGATCGTATTCATGCCACGACGACTCGGCGGCAAACTCGTGATGAAATCCATAGAAATGTCTTCCCACTTCCATTCTGGAATAGGGAGAGGTTTCAGCATACCCGCCGGTCGCTGATGTTCAATCTTAACTTGTTGACAGGTTAAGCATCTCGAAACAAATTCTGCGACTTCTTGCTTCATATTACTCCACCAGTAATTTTATTTCAGGTCCTTGTACATCTTACTAGACCCCGGATGAATAGAATAAGGGGTAGCATGAGCTTCTCTCAAAATTGAGTTTTTCAACTCGACATTCGCCGGTACGCACAACCGATTCTTAAATCTCAAAAGTCCATCCTCGTGGACCACGAATCCATGGGCTTTCCCCTGAGCCACATCCTCACGGATGCGTAACAATGATGGGTCTGAACCCTGATTCTCTCTGATTGTCTCCTCAAGTGACGATGAAATCTCTAACATACAAAGCTGTCCCTGAACTCACTGAAGCGATACCTCGATCTCGGGTCTAAGGAATTCCTGCTGAAGCTCCTTCTGAACTGTTAAACGAGCAAGCATCTGCTCCTGAACGGACTTACGACTCAAAGCATCGGCGACAACGTTCGCCTTCCCCGGGTGATAAAGGATTTCGATATCATAATCTTTGATTAGTTCCAACCACCGCCTCTGTCGCATATTTAACTCCTTATGAGTAAATATATACTTCAAACTCTTGTGATCGGTGAAAATCTGACAGGTGACGCCATACAGGTAATGACGCCAAATCTTCAACGCAAAAACCACGGCTTCTAACTCCAGGTCGTGGGTCGGATAATTAACCTCGTAAGGTCTCAATTTCCGTGAAGCATAGGCAATAACCTTCCCATTATGCATGAGTAGACATCCGAGACCCTGTCCGGACGCATCACTATAAACCACAAATCCTTTCGTCCCTTACGGTAAAGAAAGGATAGGTGCTGAAATTAACCGGCTCTTCAGTTCCTCAAAACTCCGTTGACACACGTCGGACCACGTGTATTTCTTATCCTTTCGCAAAAGGTTCGTCAATGGTTGAGCGATTTTAGAAAATACTTCCACAAACCGCCGATAATAACCGGCTAACCCGAGAAAGCTTCGGATTTCCTTAACATTCTTTGGAGGTAACCAATCTTGGATAGCCTCCGTCTTCTGAGGATCAACTCGCAATCCATCTGCTGAAATTTCATGCTCGAGAAAAGTCACTTCGGACATCCAGAACTCACATTTGGAAAACTTTCCATAAAGTTGCTCTCGTCTCAACACGTCAAGAATCCGATGAAGGTGAACCTCGTGCTCCTCTCAGTCACGAGAATAAATCAAAATGTCATCAATGAAGACAACAACAAACTGATCTAAACAGTCGATGAAAACACGATTCATTAGCTCCATGAATACCGCAGGTGCGTTAGTTAACCCAAACGGCATCACCACGAACTCGTAATGACCATAACGTGTACGAAACGCTGTCCTTGCGATATCCGACTCTCGAATTCGCAACTGATGATATCCAGATCTTAAGTCGTCCTTGGAAACTACTGAAGCTCTGTGAAGTTTATCTAAGAGATCATCAATACGGGGTAGAGGATACTTATTCTTGATTGTCACCCTGTTCAACTCCCGATAATCAATACACAAGCGAAATGAACCATCCTTCTTCTTGACAAACAACACTGGTGCTCCCCACGGGGCGCTTTTCGGTCGGATATAACCTTTCTCGAACAACTCCTCAAGTTGATTCTTCAACTCCTGCATTTCGGTCGGGGCCATCCGGTACAGTGCCTTCGATATCGGGGACGTACCGGGCTCCAACTCAATCGTGAATTCCACATCTCTCTGTGGAGGCAAACCAGGTAACTCGTCTGGAAATACATCGGCATATTCTCTCACGACCGGAATATCCGTCAATATTATTGGTGAGTTCTCGGTTTTGGTCATATAGCACCAATAACCAACACACCCCTGACTGAGTAATTTCACTGTCTTCATCAAGTTAATGACCTTACTAGAACAGCCGGGATTACCTCCCTGAAAAACACATTCGACCCCATCGTCAGAAATGATAGTGACCATACGCTTACGGACATTAATGATGGCATCATGACGATCCATCCAATCAATACCCAAGATGACGTCGTCTCTTGGCAAATCTACCACAATAAGGTCTGCTAGCCATACACGGCCATGAAGCTGAATTGGACAATTCTGAATCTCACGATTCCCGATAATTCGTCTACCATCAAGTAGACCAATGACATACGGCTCACAACTAGTAGCACTACCCAGACGTAGCCTACTCAAACATGACTCGGAAATGAATGAATGAGATGCACCAGTATCAAAAAGGGTACACACAGGTTGAGATAGAATATCGAGTGTACCTGAGATCATTCGGGCCTCCGGATCGTCGGTCTTCTTCATCTCATAAATTTGGGGCTTGCTATTCCCAGCACCGGACGCTCCTATCTGATGGCTAAAGGCTCCACCCTTGTTTGCTCCTGTCGTCTTAAACGACGCTGACTGAGTAGCTTGATTCTAAACAGCTGACTGCTTCGGGGCCTGAGATGATGTCGGAGTAGGTTTGGAGTCCCTACGGCAAAAACGGGCCTTATGCCCAGCAATCCCACAGTTATGACACGTGATAGTCTGTCTCGGACACTTGGTGCTGAGATGACCAAGATCCCCACAGTTAAAATAGGTGATGGCCGAACTGGCCGCTCGGGACTGCGATTCTGCCGGTCTGGGCACCACAGGAGGTCGCTCAGAGAAAGTGGTGCCCGCACGAGGTTTCTTGAAGGTTGTCTGACCGCCTTCAGACTGGTTACGATTCTTCGATTTCTTGCTAGCAGACAAAGGTTGCTGCTTAGCAATTTCCTTAGCAGTAAGCTCATAAGTAAGAGCTTTCTCAATAAATTCAGCCAAAGTGGTGCAATGATGATTAAGCAATTGTAGTCTCATAAGGGGTTTCAGCCTCTTGCTGAAATACTTGATTTTGTCCGCCTCTGAATGAATGATGGATGAGGCGAAAGGAAGAAGTTCCTGAAATCTCTCGGCGATGGAGAGAACATCATCGTCCGCTGAAGGGTCGGGAGTGAGTAATTCTAACAGTTTGGCCTCTCTGAGTGGGGCCGGATAATATCTCTCCATCATGAGAGTCTTGAATTGATCCCAAGTACATGATCCGTCGGTGGGCTTCAACGACAACCACCAAGAATGAGCGCCCTCACCCAGATAGTAAGCCGCAACCGAAACTTTGTGTCCTTCGGGACACTCCACCATATCAAATAATTTCTCGAAATGCTCGAGCCAATGAACAATATCTGCCGTCTCGGATGAGCCCTCAAAAGTAGGTGGCCTTTGGCGAGAGATGTCGCCGATGATACTGCCCACACTCCTCTCTTGCCGCTGAGGTGGCGGAGGAGGAGCCTGTTGATTTTGATTAGCTGAGTTGTGCATCGCCTCCATTAGTTGTGCCATCTGAGTCATTTGGGCCATCATGCCCTGCATAAAAGCGAGTGGGTCAACCCGAACACGTTCTGACTGAGCGGTGTCCCGGGTACGACTCCCCCGATAGATAATGATCATGTCCAGGTGAACGAGTAGCAGCGTCGCTGCTAGATGAGTTAGCATTATTCCTCGCGTTCGCATGTGCATTCACACGAGCTCTAGGAATTCGGCCCGCTCTGCGGCCTCAGCCTCCATGTCCTCTGCCTGCTCTCTCCATACTGAAGTAGGAAAGTCACGTGATAATTAAATCTCCCGCATGAATATCACGTTATGATTACGTCATTAAATGATTAAAATGAGCATACATGCTCTATCACAGTGATTATATGAATGATTAACTGAGGTGACATGATTATCTGATGAAATTCTTGAAATAATTATCTTGAACAGGTTAACAAGATTAATGATATGATCTTCCTGATCAAAAACTGGTAATGAAATGAATTGAGTGATCAAAATGAAAATGATGATTGAGGATTGTTAACAGATGAATTATGAATGATTCTTATTGCCAGAAATTATACCATGGCGTTAGAAATCTTACAGTTCTTGGTCTGATTGGCTCGGCATTTGCACCGGTCACACGTGACGCGAAAGTCCAATGATACTAGTCCGATGACGATGATTTCAAATGAGACATGACTCGGAAGGTAGTATTCAAAACCACTCTCCGATACCAACTCTGTAACACTCCAAACTAGGCGGATATTACAGTGCCGTGGACCCCCGACTGGGACCCACCAGGCGAATGAAAACTGATGAATTAAATAATATAATTGTAGTACCGAACCACATTATATTACTAAATACTCCGATGAGGAGCTTAAGTACAATGCACCAGGACAATACAGAATACTAGTATATTTTATATGAAGATAAAATACACCACCCTGAATAAATAAACATCTCAAACGGAATTTGCAGCGGAAATACAAATGAAGAGAAATAAGAATAACTGAAATGACTGAAATAAACGGAATGACTGGGGCCCCCTACTAGTATCACTGGGACTCATCGCCGTCAACATGCTCTTCCCGTGCCTTTGCCTTGCCGTGACCTGAAAACAAAATTCCCCAACGGGGTCAGTTACACAGAACAACAATCCTCAAGGGTTGAAATTACACAATCATGATATATCTTAAGTTATGAAATATCCTTAGTTATGAATTATGCTGAAGAGTAGTATCACAGTATGCCCGTAATGTTTTGTGCAAGTGTACAAGACGAATGACCAGACACACCCGTCCTTGTACCTAATTAGTCTCACGGAGGTAAGCATTACCGTGTGCACGGTCCAAATGTATCGGTGAACCCAATACATGACCATCGTGTGCCCGATTAAAAATTCCACACAACCACACCCGGCCACGCAATATGAACCCAGAAGGTCATATGAACGAGGATGGCCGCAATGAACATCAATGAATAATAATTCAACAAGGCCAAGAATGACTCACCGAGATCAAAATAATAGTGACGTGATTGATAACTCAATGAAATGATTAGAACCATCGTTCCTCGTGAATGAAGTGATTATTCGACAATTACAAGTCTCAATACGGTTAATACAATGATGAATGAGTATGATTATGAATGATCAACAACAAAAGGAGTGAATATCCTTTTAACCGAGTAAGAATCAACTTACTCAACCGGTGAAGAATGTCCGTCCACGAACAACGTCCTAAATGAAATGACGGTCGCTCGAACAACCTTGAATAACACAATTACCAATAATCCGTTCAATACACATATCAAATACGATTACAACCAACTCAAACGTCGATACAACAATATCCAAACTCGTAGATGTACTCTAACGAATACGTTGAGAATATCCTTCCCGTTGGTTATAACCAAACCCAATTTATCGAAACCAACTTTCAAATGATTGATTCAAACCAGCAAAAAAATATCAATGACATCAATAATTCAATAGGAATCCACAATTCAAGATTACAACAACATCAATCGGAAAATCCCCAAATTAACCGAAGTCAACCCCAAGGGTTCTTGAAATAATTCCCAAAATAGCCATTAAATCCGTAGTAATATATTTATCCATGGTAGATAATCCATATCTAACATATTCCAACAATAATCCAAGCTTACATGAAGAAATCGGAAGGAACAACCCAAAAATCCGAAATTCTAGATCCAAGAGATTAATACCTTAGATTCGATGTTTGAAGGTGATGAAATGATGATTACTCCGGATTATACGCTTGAAGATGATGATTGATGATTACACCTCGAAGAATACTCTCCAAATCGCTCCAAATCGCCCGGAGTCGATGAGAGAATGAGAAGAAATGACAAATGACGAAATCTCGGCTACACTGTCCAATTTATAGAAATTCTAGTTTAGCGCGCGCTAGCCCCAGTTCTTAGCGTGCGCTAACGGATGTTATGGAAAGTCCAGTACTCAATGTCCAACAACGGTAGCGCGCGCTACGTACCTTTTTGTAGCGTGCGCTACGGCTGAACACTTAGCGTGCGCTAAACCCAAAATGTTAGCGCGCGCTAACGAATTATCTGATGCCCAGTACTGGAGTCCATAACCTTCTGTCCTCTGATCTGATCACGGTAGCGTGCGCTACAATCAATTTTTAGCATGCGCTACAATATCGATTGCGTACGCTAAAAACCTCTCATAGCGCGCGCTATGAATTAATCCAATGCAGTCCAGTAGCCACTGGACTCAACTTGATTCGACCTTAGCGCGCGCTATACCGACTGCATAGCGTGCACTACTCCGGCATACTAGCGCGCGCTACTTACCATTCGTAGGATGCGCTACATATAACTCACCTGCAGTCCAATGCCTTCTGGACTGCAGCCAGGACAACATTAGCGTGCGCTAATGCTGAGTGGTAGCGTGCGCTACCTGTACTCAATTAGCGCGCGCTAAAGAGAGTACGTAGCGTGCGCTACTCCTCACACACAGCCTACCATGAAGATGACAATGATGATACGCTCGGCCCGACTTTCCAACCGGGTTGAATGATGAAATAACACTGATACGTGATACCAATATACTCCGAACGGTGAATACAATGAATGAAATGAACGATGAATGATCATTAATGAGTGAAAAATTAATGAGTGATAATTACTGAATGATAAATACTGAACGATAAAGACTGAATTACAACTGGGTATTACAGAACGGACCATGTTCAACAGGGTTCGATTCCTTCTTTCTGACACACCATTTAACTGAGGAGTGCGTGGAAGTGTTAGTTGTGAAACTATTCCATGTTCCTTAAGGAACTCGTCAAACTGCGTACTCATATACTTGCCACCTCGGTCCGACCGAAGTGCTTTGATATGATTACCAGTTTGTTTCTCGACTAGGGCCTTGAATTCCTGGAATTTCTCAAAAGCCTCAGATTTATGTTTCATTAAGTATACATAACCATACCTAGTATGATCATCTGTAAACATAATGAAATATTGATATCCGTCACGTGCTGCTTCTAAAGCACCACATACGTCGGTATGGATTAATCCCAGTTTATCAGCGGCTCTTTCAAAAGTCCCTGTGAAGGGGGACTTAGTCATTTTGCCTTTAAGGCAAGATTCACAAGTAGGAAAGGGATCCGATCCCAATTGACCCATAAGTCCATCCTTTTCCATCTTGTAAACCTTGGTCTGACCAACATGACCAAGTCTAAGATGCCATTTCAAAACTTGATTGGTTTCATCCCTACCACGTTTTCTAGTCATAGTATTCACAACTACTTTGTTGCTGAGATTTAGATGATACAATCCATTTACCAATGTAGCAGTACCCACTAGTTTATTTCTAAAATAAATTTTGCAGGAACCATCACCAATGAAAAATGAAAAGCCTTTTCTGTCCATGACCGGAATGGATACAATGTTTTTGTGCCCCTTGGGCAAAACAAGTACATCTTCTAAAGTCAAAACAAAGCCGGATTCTAAACCCAAAAGAAGTGATCCTATGTCGGTCGCCTCGACACTATGCCCGCTTCCGACTGTGATCATAACTTCTCCAGCTCCAAGCTTCTTACTTTGTTCCAGATCCTGATTCACGGTACAAATATGAGAACTAGCACCAGAATCCAGTATCCAGGAAGTAGAAAATACAGTAGCAGAACAATTTGTTTCCAAAGCTAAAAGTTCTGTACCTGATGTGCCATGAAGAATCGAACAGTCTCTAGCCCAGTGGCCTAGCTCACCGCACTTGAGACAAGCATCCTTCTTCTTCTTGTTCCTCGGAACCATCGGGGCCTTGCCTTTTCCCTTAAGATCCTTAGCTTGTGGTCCAGTCCGCTTCTTGGTCTTTTTCTTCTTATTCTTAGACTTCCGAAGTCCAAAAGAAATCACAAGGGCAGACTCCTTCATTCGCGGAGTCTTCATCTGAGACTGAGCGGTCACCAGTTTGTTCATTAGCCCAGCTAAGTTGCATGCAATCTCATTGCAGTTAAAGTTCATAACAAACTGTGAGAAGGAATTAGGGAGAGACTATAGGATAAGGTCGGTTTGGAGAGAAGTATCCATTTTAAAATCAAGAGCCTCCAATCTCTCGATCATGGATATCATTTTGAGGACATGTTCCCCAACCTTCTCACCTTCCTTCATCCTTGCACCGAACAGTTGCTTTGATATCTCATATCTAGCAGTTCTGCTGTGCTCACCATAAAGTTCGGTTAAGTGAGATAGAATCTGCCAAGCAGAAGTCATTTTCTCATGAGCTCTCTGAAGCTCATTAGACATGGAAGCCATCATATAAGCACGGACTTTCACGTCATCCTTAACCCACTTTTTGTGGTTTTCAATCTCTTCCTGACTGGCTCGGGTCCGCACAGGAGGCGCTGGAATGTCCGTCTCCAAGACGTATCCCAGTGCCTCTATACTGAGGACAATCATCAGATTGCGGAGCCAATCCACAAAGTTAGATCCCATTAAGGTGTTCTTTTCGAACAGAATTGTGAGTGGATTCATTGTCATATTGAGATTTGAGTCTGCATTAAGTACGATAGATTAATTAGTGACTCATTCAATTATGTTCTGAGTATAGAATTAAGGTCTTTTCTATTCTTGTTACCCAGATCCCACTATTTTTATCGGAATAACACACTCCCATGTGAAATCCGGAAGTATCGTCGCTCTACTTCATAGTGGTGATCGAGTTCTTTATAAATCTTAATAGAGGGCAACCGAACAGGTTTCTAGTCTATTAATTTTCATAAAGTGGTGTCCAACACCAACCCATCTAATGGATGATTCGATCTTCTTTTTCCCCTTGTTCACTCCCCTCAACCTATACGGTTTCTATGGTTCGTGAACAAGTTAAGTTTATACCATCGACGCAACCGCCACAATTGAATCTTATCCGGCAACCTATCAGGTTTCTAGGGATAAAATTTGCTCCAACCGAAGGCATCCAATGCGCTCCCGGTAATTTATCCATCCTCCCCGAATGACTACCCCGATAACTCGGAAGCATAGCACATCCGGTTTGGATTTCAATTTCCCGAAAACCCGATGGAGGGAAGGAAAACCTTGAAACCTTATAAACTTAATTATTTGTTGTGGGAGAATTATCGCGATTAACGTTACACTTTGCACATTAATCATTTAAGCGCGTTTGTGGCAATCATACAACATGAAACAACCATTCACAACCTAGTTGCTACCAACATGTGGTTCATGGACCGTTCCTAGAAAACAAAAAACTCCGTAATCTAATTACAAGTCTTCGACTTGAATCTTCGTCTTCTCGAAATGGATCTTCCTCCGGTCTTCGTCGTTACATATAAATTTTACATTGAAAATTGCATCCTAGATACAAATTTTTCTAGTAAAATAAATAGGCTCAAAACGGAATTTACAACCCAATCGAATAAAACGAACGATTCAAAAACTAAGTCCACGAACCACATCCCCATTCAAAAGCATTCATTCAATAAATACTAAATAAATGTAAAGCGTAGAGATACATTGATCCAATCAACAATACGAACCAATCAAATCGATTCACACAATCCGTAATATGATAACGTTCAAAATAATTCGGTCGACCATAAATATTCCAATTAATCAAAATTCCCTTATAAAATGAAATACCATAAATCATTTTAATCATATTAAATCCAATTTAATATGCCGGAGATTAATTTTTAAAGAATACACGGAAAAAACGAGCCGGGGCGAAAATGGGCTGCCTGGCCGAGTCACCCTCGGCAGCTTTCCGGCAGACAGGCCTGGCATGGCCGAGTCACGATCGGCAGCTGCCGGCCAGGCACGGCCCGTGTCTTCTGACACGGTCGGGTCTGCCTGGTAGTGGCCTGGGGACTGCCGGACACGGCCCGTGTCACCAGACACGACCGAGTCACCCTGGCAGCTTCCTGCCCTTTGTCCGAAAAGTCGTCCGACGACGATTCGGACCTAGATTTTCAACCAGATATCCAATATCTATATTTTTAGACTTTCATATCTTCAATATAAATTATATTTCCATGAAATTTAAGATTTATATTTAGACATAAACTTACGAAAAATAAATTATTACGAACGAAAAACATATACCACGATTATGACTAAAATGATTCCAAATCATTCACTATCTAATCGAGCATTCCAAATGCCAATATCGTATATACGATCACAAGACCTACGCTCCGATACCACTGTTGGGATTCGGTGCCTAAAACGAAGGCCCAGCGGAAGCGGTAAAATGAAAATTAATTCGATCCGAATCCCTACGAGGATCGATCGAGTTACGTATATACGAATATCAAAAACGAATTCACAAGAGATATATAAACTCACCCTTGTAGTCCGTTGATTAGATGGATAACCTTCTCTTGAGCTATTCCCCAAGCTTTGCTTGATCTCTACGAATCTATTCCGCTTCAAGCCCTTGAACGATCCAACGCTGAAAGCACCGCGTCTCTACTTGCCACGTGCCGGAGAAATGACCGGAACGACGATCACCTTGCTATCCTCCGAGGATACGGCTAGAGCTAAGTGATGAAGCTATATATGTAAAGATTACTACACTCTAAGTGTTTTAATCTTACTCTCTCTTTATGTTTTGATATTTTTCTCTAAGAAAAACAAGAACAAAGTTGAAGAAGAAGAAGACTTGGAGAAAAACTTTTTCTCTCTCTTTCTCTCTCAAAACTCACGTTGGAAATGGCATGGAATGAGAAGTGAGAGATGTATTCTTCCCTTTATTCAACTCTCACTTTAATAATACAAATCATGCCATATGATTTTAAACCCCACAATGTCATGTTCTTTCATATAAAATGAAAGCAACAAGATAAGAGGCAAGTGAGTGAAAACAAAGGGGGGCGGCTACTATGCAAAAACGGACGAGTTCGGTTCGTTTCGGACTCCCGTGAGTCCAAATGGATAAACTACAATTCCGTTCTGATGTATTTGTATCGATTAATTAATCTAATTAATTAAACATATCAAATACAAAAGAACATAATTAATTTCTCCAAGAAATAATTATATTCATGAATTAAATTAATCACCCAGTGATATATTTAATTCATTAAGCCGTAAATCAATTTATCCGATAAATCGATTTAAACATTCAATGTCCCAAATTTAGATATCCAATATATAATATTCATAATGAGAGAATTAGCTTGATTCATTCCGTCGTCAATCCTATTGCGCGACTCGGTTGGTCCGTCTCAGTCAGCAATGGGAGGAACCAAAGAGTAGTAGCACCACCTAGCCAGCCTGGTGGCCTACACTGTACCCCGACTGAGAACGAATGATTGGGATCATTCAAGAACCATTCTGTCGTTAATGCGAGTAAACGTATAAATCCTTCTTTCAAATGTCCCGATCAATAGGGTCACGGTCAGTCAAACCCTATATGTACTTGACTCTATGCATGCGTTAATGCAAATCGAGATCATCGAGCTCTCGTGTATCCAATACAACTAGCTCCAATGCTTTGGCCAAAGACTTATGATCTCATCTGCCAGTAACCGCATGACATATAACCCGATCACTAACGTGAGAAAGAATTCTATCTTGGTATTCCGTAGGACCTGCTACTTGCCCATCAAGATGCACGTCGAGGTTGACCCCTGCCTTCCGGTTTATAGGATCGAACTACTCTAAAGAAAATATTGACGTCACAAGCACATCCCTACTAAATCCTCAAGTCGAAGGTTCACGAATACCTATCACAACCTTTCGATTCCATCATTGACTGTCCCGGAGTGAAATCCGTGTGACGAATCGAGGGTGAGTCGGTTCAAGTATACTAATGCAATTAGCATACCTATAACGTGTGCTCCCACTAACCATTAGTGTTCGACAGGCACTCTCCATGCCAAAGAACACGTCATACAAGTCTTCACATAAACTCAACGCCCAGTCAAGTTTCATCGACTTGCGAACGATTAAGTATTTGAGCTATAACCTTTCCAGTGCCGACCCCCTTATCCAATAAGGAGTGGAACGTTTTGCTCTCAAATACACGGACTAATTTCTATATGTTTATTTACAAGTTAGGAATGCCAGTAACTACCAGTAAATAAAGAAACATTCATTTGCCTTATATAAATGATTTACATAATTACAAGTACAATGCCCTCACTCAACAACCTCTGAGTGGCATTCGAGGGCATACTCCTAATAGAGGGCATGTGTGCTCGATTGGGGTAAAGATTGGGCTAGACATCTGGGAATAGTGGAGTTCTCGTACAACAATAGCTGGCATGCAAGCATATGCATGGCACCGTTTGAGGCCCTGTATGGGCGAAGATGCAAGTCGCTGTTGTGCTGGGATGATGCTTCTGACACAACGATTACCGAGTTAGATCTGATCCAGGAGTCAATTAAGAAGATCTCTATCGTTCGAAATCACATGTTAGCAGCGCAGAGCCGGCAGAAATCTTATGCCGAAAACCGACAGCGACCGTTAGAATTTGCAGTCGGGGATCATATTTGGGTCAAAGTATCACCTATGCGGGGTATCCGACGTTTCGGACAAAAAGACAAGTTAAGCCCAAGGTTTATAGGCCTGTTTAAGATATTGGACCGGGTAGGGAAGCTCGCGTATCGATTAGCTCTACCGCCACATCTGGATGGAGTGCATAACGTTTTTCACGTCTCCCAGTTAAGAAAGTATGTCTATGATCCGAGTCACAAGCTCAATTTCGAAGAAGTAGAAATTTCCGATGACCCTACCTTTAGAGAGGTACCGATCGCCATCTTGGATCGGTGTATGAAGATGTTACGAAATAAAGCCATACCCCTCGTGAAGGTTCAGTGGTCGTACCACGGTATGGAAGAAGCGACTTGGGAAACCGAGTCAAGTATGAAAGAGAGTCATCCCAAGTTATTTTCTTAAGTTTCGGGACGAAACTATTTTTAAGGGGGGTGATATGTAATACCACCGGTATTTCATGCTTAATTACTTTGTACTGTGTGAATTCTTGTAATGTGATGTCATTTCTATTTATGTATTTCATTAAGTGCTATACAATTGTGCGATGTGTATAAAACGGAGGTGACATGCCTTAACGCCGTTGAACGATCGTCGGTGCGAATATGACGGTGGCCAACGTCTTGTTCCCCGATAATTGTTGACGAGTGGAAAAGACGGTCACCCCGAGATGGTTAAAATGTGTTATGTGGCTAAAGGATTGAATATCTAACGCACGCTATAGCATATGCCTAACGTATGCTAAAATTTGAGTATTACGCATGTTAAGGTGCCTATCTTACGTACGTAATGGGTGAGTTGGTCTCCCGACCAGAATCTTTCTTTTGACGCAGAGGAAGCTACTTTCGGCGGGCTAGAGGACAAATGATTCAACTCTTTATAGCGTACGCTATCCTCCAATTTCAACATACGCTACGGACTGTAGACTTACGTACGTAAATACGACTTACGTACGTAACACATGGGCACATTTCAGTCAGTGGCCTCTGGACGGCCTTTACGTACGTTAATCATTATACATAGTGTACGTAAAATCCATTACGTACGTAATGCCTGAAACGTTAACGCACGTTAACGGAATCGAGTGTTATAAAATAACACATCCACCTTCATTTCTTCCGTCCCAAAACTTGAGATGAAGAACTCTTGAAGCCTTTCCACAGCCCTATACTCAATTCTTAGCCTCTCATACACTTGAATCAACATAGTGGAGGTGATTTTGTAAGCTCCGGTGAAGATTATCCAAGTCATTCAACCCATTCCTCGTTCCTCTTCGTGGCTCTTGTTGATTTGTCATTTCTCCTCATTGTTCGTCATCTTCTAAGGTAAGTCTATCAATCCCTGGAGTAATCTCTTCAATGTTATTGATTATTACTCGTTAGATTACGGGTACTTGGGTAGATTTTGCTAAAATCTCGTACACGATCTAAACGGACGAACTTGTAGTAATCGGAGTTATCATTGTTCTTATATTTCATTTTCATACAACTCGTTGTAACAATCACATGCAAGAACTTCCATCTTAATTTACATTGAGATCATATATAATCGACGAATCAATTGTAGAAGGATTTCGTAGGAATTCATCACTGTTTGATAAACTAGTCGTAACTTAGGCGCTGTTCTTTTGGACGGAATGAATCAACGAATCGAACTTATACGAATGGCCGAACTAAAGTGAACTAATTTGAATGGACTGACATGAACCCAGAATCGAACTAAAGTGAATGGACCTAAAGCGAATCGCCCAAATGAATTGAAATATATATTAAGGGTAAATAATGATAATAATGGTAAATAATAATAATAATAGTAATCAACAACAACAACGATAATAGTAATATAATTAGCAATAATAACAATAATAATAATTAAGATTAGTAATAATAATAAGAAGAAGAAGAATTGAAGTAATGAATCAATTGAATGGACTGAACTAAAGTAGGCCGAATGGATCAAGGCTGAATTGGGTGAGGCCGAAAAGCGAAAAATAAGTCCAAAATGATGATCAATGTGAAAACGTTAATAGGGGAATTAATTCGGTGATATTAATGTCATTGAAAATCGTTAGCCGAAATCATTATGTAAAATGATAGTTTACCGATTGTAGTACTCGTAATAGAGACTTGGATTATGAGTATGGGATTTGGTTATGCAATGGTCATTTGTTGCAACCGAATAGTGATAGGGATAATCTTGTTGAACAAATTGATGTATTTAACGTTAACCGTAGAATTGAATGGTAAATGGTATGTAATGCTTATGAACATAGAAAAATGATACTAATGTTGGTAATTAAGATTACGTTAGGAATCCGGTTAGGGAAGGGGGCCTAGTTTTATTCATCATGATCCATACGAGGCATTAATCGGATATTACGTGATTAGGTTAAGCTCGAGCGGGCGTGGGGATTCCGGTTATCATAAAGCACCTACCGTCGGATCATAGGCAAGTGAAATATTGCTCGAGAAATGCTAATATTATTGTAATGTACGTATTTATGTATGTGCCATTGTTGATGAATGCCGACGGTTGTCTTTCTCTAAAATGTGTTATAAATGGGCCGATGTGTTGGGGATAAAACCTGTATGGTACCCGTATGGAAATGTGTTAGGGGATAAGACCCGAATTGGGCACCTATGTTCCGGGGTATTCCCGTGTGGATACTTTCATGACCCTTTGTTGCGACCTTGTGGGATATGTGATAATAGAGAAAGACGACGTCGGTCATGTGATGAAATATTCTCTGTTGGTTATATGGCACTATACTTGGTAAAATTGTGTATATCGTTGCTAGTAATTGTTATTGGTAGGCATTCTCTGACCCTGGTTATCTGGCATGATTTGTCATGCTAGGTAAATTTGTTAATCATGTGCAGGACATTCTCGAGGGGTCCGGTCAGTCTTGAACAGTGTTGGAATAATCTCTTGCCGCTGCTTAAATTAAATTTGTTTTCAAAAACCTCTGTTGTGTAATAATTGAACTTTGAATTGTGTTTCTTCTTAAAACCATTGGGCTCATGATATGTAATCGGTGGACTTATCGTTTTATTGTGATTTCTTTTAATTATCTATTTCTTAAACTAGCCTTGTGGGTCCCACATGGGATTCACGGCACAGTAATACCTCGGGTAATTTTGGGGGTGTTACATCAGGTACGGAACTTTTTGTTTTTTAAACTAATTGTTCCGCTACTGTATATTCTACTTCATGGATTCTGGATTCAGGTGCCACTTCTCATATTTGTACTATGAATCATGATCTAGAACGAAGTAGGAAACTTGAAGCTGGGGAAGTAATGATCACTTTCAGAAGCGGACAAAGTGTCGAGGCAACCGATATCGGATCAATCCTACTGGGTTTAGAATCCGGTTTTATTTTGACATTAGATGAAGTACTTGTTTTGCCCAAGGGGCATAAAAACATTGTATCCATTCCATTCTTGGACCGGAAAGGATTTTGTATTTTCATTGGCAATGGTACTTGTAAAATTTATTTTCGAAATAAATTAGTTGTCACAGCTACATTGTTGAATGGTTTATATCACCTGAACTTACTAAATAAAACAGAGTGAACACTATAACTAGGAAACGTGGCAGACAAGATACTAATCAAGCTCTTAAGTGGCACCTTAGACTTGGTCATGTTGGTCAGACCAAGGTTCAGAAAATGGAGAAAGATGGACTTTTAAGTCCATTGGGTGCAGAACCCTATACAACTTGTGAATCTTTCCTTAGAGGCAAAATGACTAAGTCCTCATTCACAGCGACATTTGAAAGGGATGCTGATAAACTTGGGTTGGTACATACTGACGTTTGTGGTGCTTTAGAAGCAGCCCGAGATGGATATCAACATTTCATAACGTTCACAGATGATCATACTAGGTATGAGATTGTGTACTTAATGAAACATAAATCCAAAGCATTACTAAATTCAAAGAATTTAAGGCCCTAGTTGAAAAACAGACTGGATGTCATATCAAAGCACTTCGGTCGGACCGAGGTGGCGAATATATAGGCACAAAGTTTTATGAGTTCTTTAAGGAACATGGAATAGTTTCACAATTCACGCCGCCAGGAACCCCACAATTAAATAGTGTTTTAGAAAGGAGAAATCGGACTTTTTTGGACATGGTTCGCTGCATATTAAATTACACAAATTTACCTATTTATCTGTGGGGGTATGCCTTACTAACCGCTGCCTATATCCATAATAGATGTCCTTCCAAATCCGTTCCTATCACTCCGCATGAGATGTGGAAGGGTAAGAAACCAAGTCTAAATCACATAAGGATTTGGGGATGTCCAGCCTATGTCAATAAGGCTAAGGTGGACAAACTGGAAGCGAGGTCCATCAAAGGACGTTTCATTGGATAGCCAGAGGACTCGATGGGTTAACTATTCTTCATTCCATAAGACCATAGGGTCGTTGTGGCACTACAAGCACACTTCCTTGAGGATCAAGTCATTCAGGAAGGTAGCTCAGGTAGAAATATCTCTTTGGAAGAGCATAATGAAAGTCCTAAGGAGACATCTGATCAAGGATCAGGAACCGAACCTATTGTAACACAACCTCCACTTCGAAGGTCTGATAGGGTGTCTCACTTACCTGAGAGGTATGGCTATACACATATCGAGGAACTTGGTCTCCGCGACACACCTGATAGCAGTGAAAACGACCCTATCACCTATGACCAAGCGATAGTTGATGTAGACTCCGATAAATGGCAAGAAGCGATGTAAGCTGAGATAGACTCGATGCATACCAATCCGGTCTGGACTCTAGTATATCTTCTGACTAGCCTGAGGACTATTGAAAATAAATAGATCTACAAGAGAAAGACTGATGAGGATGGCAAGGTTGACGCCTATAAGGCCAGGCTTGTGGCAAATGGTTATACCCAAAGGGAAGGAATCGATTATCATGATACCTTCTCGCCCGTAGCTATGACCAAGTCGATTTGCAGGATGCTTGCCATTGCTGCCAATTACGATTATAAAATATGGCAAATGGACGTCAAAACGGCTTTTCTAAATGGATACCTCGAGGAGGAAATCTATATGGAACAGCCTAAGTGTGTAAGCTGCAATGAGCCATTTATTGGCTGAAGCAAGCTTCTCAGAGTTGGAACCTTCGATTTGACGATGCATTCAAGGATTTTGACTTCGTGCGAAATTAGGAGGAACCATGTGTATACAAAAAGGTTAGTGGGAGAAACATTGAATTCTTAGTACTATATGTAGATGATATTCTACTTATAGGAAAATACGTAGCAATGTTCACCACTGTGAAAGCTTGGCTTTCTAAAACGTTCTCCATGAAAGACTTGGGAGAAGCTTCCTGTATTCTTGGGATCCGTCTTTACAGAGATAGACCGCGAAGAATGATAGGACTTTCCCAAGCCCTCTATATAGATAAAATCCTGAGAAGATTCAAGATGGATGAATCTAAAAGAGGTTTCCTTCCCATGCGACATGGAATTCATCTCAACACGAAAATGTGTCCTCAAAGTGAGGAAGACAAGAGAGAGATGAGTAAGGTACCCTATGCCTCGGCAGTGGGTAGCCTCATGTACGCTATGTTGTGTATGAGACCAGACTTAGCTTACGCTATGAGTATGGTAAGTCGATTTCAAGCAAAAGGGAATATTGGACTGCCGTAAAGAACATTCTTAAGTACTTAATAAGAAATAGAGATTTGGTTCTTACTTACGGTGGTGGAGAACTGAAGGTGATTGGATTCACCGATTATGATTTTCAAGGAGAGATTGACGACTCGAATTCGACATCTGGGTATTTGTTTACTCTCAATGGAGGAGCAGTATCTTGGAGAAGCTCCAAGCAAACTGCTACTTCACATTCCACCTGCCAAGCATAGTACCAAGATGCCTTAGAGGCTATCAAAGAAGCATTTTGGATGCAGAAGTTTATACAAGAACTTCAAGTGGTGCCTAATGCGGAGTTGCCTATATCACTATTCTGTGATAATGATGGAGCTGTCGCCCAAGCTAAGCACTCAAGGGCTCACCACCACACCAAGCATATAGAGAGAAAGTACCACATCGTTCAAGGGATGGTGTAAAAAGGATATTTTTCGTTGCAAAGAGTAGACTCAGAAGACAATGTCTCTTACCCGCTGACTAAGCCATTATCTCAGGCCGTCTTAGAAAGACATCTGAAGAACATGGGTATTGGATACCATGATGTGTGGTATTGAGCGTAAATGGGAGATTGTTAGGAATATGCCCTCGAATGCCACTCAGGGGATGAGAGAGTAGAGGCATTGTACTTGTACTTATGGAATAATTAATAAAAAGGCAACGATTCATTCACTGTTTATTGTATTTCAAATGCATTCTTGATTTGGTAAACATTGAAGTGAAGTCCATGTAAATAAACCGAACATTCCATTTTCATTATCAGATAAGAGAAAATGCACTGGAAGTGTTTAAAGTTTATTTACGTAAATCGTTCGCAAGTCAATAAACTTAAATGGGCATTAAGTTTTAGTAACACTTGTATAACTAATGCTAGGACGTGTGTATGTTTTGATAGCATAGTTATAAGTATATTGGTGGGACCAATATTCTCGAACACGACTCATACTTGATTCAGTCACACGGTATTCACTCTATGGGAGTCGATGACGAATCGAAAGGTTGTGATAGTATACGTGGACCTTTGACTTGAGGGTTCAGTAGAAGATGTGCCTGTGACGTTTAGTTTGTCATTAGAGTAGTTAGACTCATTTGCTTAATTGATGACTCAACCTCGAAGTGCGGACTATACGGGCAGGTAGCAGTCTTTACTGTACGCCAAGAAAGGATTCTATCTCCTATTAGTGAGCAGGCGAATGTCCTATACGGTTAATGGCAAATAATATCATAAGTCATTGGCCAAAGCATTCTGATATAGTTGTATTAGATGCACTATTAATCCGTCGGTCTTGATTTGCATTAACACATGTATAGTGTCTAGTCAACAGTAGGGTTTGACTTTACCGTGACCCGATGACTTGACCAGGACATCTGATGAAGGGTCTATACGTATATGGTATTCACGACATAATGGTTCAGGAATGATCCCATCATTCGTTCTCAGTCGGGGTTTACAGTGCGGCCCGCTAGGCTGGCTAAGTGTTGCCCGCACTCATTGGTTCCTCCCAATGCCGGCTGAGACGGACCTATGGAGTCGCGCATCAGGAAAGTTGACGGATAAATGTGAATTTATTATCTCTCTAATTATATTAGATATTGGATATCTAATTATGATTTATTGGATAAATCAAATAGCGGTCTTATGAACTAAAATTAAGTTACCGGGTAATTAATTTAATTCATAAATTATATTTCTTAGAGAAATATATTTGTATTTGATATAATTAATTAATTAGATTAATTAATTAATATAAATACATTGATGATTAAACGGAGTGTATTTAACGGAGTCGTTTGACGAACGTCCGGTAGACGAGCGGAGTGGCTCGGCTCGTTTCTAAGAAATTTCCTCCATGGGCCGCCCCCCTTGGCATGAAATGATCATTTCATGTGTGTGGGAGCTCAGTTGAGTCGACATTCCCACATTATTACACATGAATTATTAAAGGAACAATGATTCCATTATATTAATAACTCATCACTTTAAACACATTACATGAAATACAACTTTAAGTGCAAGTGTGTGTGTTTTAGTGTTGAGTTCGGCCGAAGCCTTTTTTTCATCAAGAGGAGAAATTTTTCTTTCAACATTTTATCTTTGAGGGGATACATAAACTTAAGAAAAATTAGAGATATAAATTCCTACGGTAATTTCCTAGCCGTGTTCTTAAAGAACGGAATTACGTCAAATTTTTCTAGGCAACATACGACGCGTGTGAAGTAGAGGCATCGAAGTTCGGTGTTTGGGATGAAGGATTTTTCGTGCTCGAGCTCGGTTTCGTGATCATCATCTTACGAAGATTTATTTCAAAGGCTTCAAGGGTACGATCCTTTTATCTTCGTATTTATTTTTCGTATATACATTACTTGATCGATCCGGTTTGGGATTCATTCTTATTTTCCACTGCATATTTTTGTTTTAGTTTCGGAATCCCAACATCCTCCAACTACTTCAGTTTAATTTCATCGATCAGGTACGACGAAATCTCTAAAGCGCAAAGTTGCCCAATAGCTCCCGGCAACAAAACCTCAACACTCAACCCAATCAAAACCCGCTGAAGCTCAGATTGAGACGTAAGTATCTCAAGCGTCCGCAATGCAACTGGTTTCTGACTCAAGGCGTCTGCCACGACATTCGCCTTGCCCGGATGATAAAGGATTTCGAGGTTATAATCCTTAATCAACTCCAAACACCTCCTCTGCCTCATATTCAACTCCCGCTGAGTAAATATGTATTTCATACTTTTATGATTGGTAAAAATCTGACATGCAGAGCCAAAAAGATAGTGACGCCAAATCTTGAGCGCAAAAACAACTGCTGCTAACTCCAAATCGTGACTAGGGTAGTTGAGCTCATAAGGCCTCAACTGCCTGGACGCATACGCAATAGTCTTGCCGTGATGCATCAACACACACCCAAGACCCTGACCCAAAGCATCGCTATAGACGGCAAAACACTCATTGTCACACGGCAACGCTAGAATTGGGGCTGAAGTCAAACGCCTCTTCAACTCCTCAAAACTCGACTGCCTCTTGTCATTCCAGACGAACTTCTCGGATTTATGGAGCAACTGTGTAAGTGGACGATCTAGTTTCAAAAACCCCTCGACGAACCTACGGTAGTTGCCAGCCGAACCCAAGAAACTACGGACCTCCTTCACATCCTTAGGTGGCGCCCAATCCATCACTGCCTCAATCTTATGCGGATCCACACTGACCCCCTCGACTGAAATCACGTGACCCAGAAACATCACTTCCTTCATCCAGAACTCACATTTCGAGAACTTCGCATAGAGTCGCTCGGTCCTCAAAATGTCTAACACTACACGGAGATGATGCGCAAACTCCTCCTCATTCCTCGAATAAATAAGAATATCATCAATGAAAATAACGACACACTTATCCTAATACTCGATAAAGACCTTGTTCATCAACTGCATGAACACTATCGATGCATTAGTTAACCCGAAGGGCATAACCACAAACTCATAATGTTTGTATCTTGTTCGAAAAGCTATTTTCGGAACATCGGAATCCTTCACCCGAAGCTGATAGTACCCGAATCTCAAGTCGATCTTTGAGAATACCACAACTCCCTGCAACTGATCAAACAAGTCATCAATACTCGGCAAGGGATACTTGTTCTTGATGGTCACCTTGTTTATCTCGCGGTAGTTGATACATAAACGCAGTGAACCATCCTTCTTCTGCACAAACAGAACCGGTGGGCCCCAAGGTGAAGCGCTCGATCGAATATACACTGACTCAAGAAGCTCACTCAACTGCTTCTTCAACTCGAACATCTGTGAAGGTTCCATGCGATACGGCGCCTTCGAAATTGGAGCCGCACCTGGCTCCAGCTCGATAGCAAACTCTACCTCACGTTCCGGTGGCAACCCCGGTAGCTAGTTAGGAAAGAAATCAGGAAACTCACTAATGACTGGAATCGATGAAAGGTCGAATCCACCACTCTCCGCCTCCAAGGCGTAACACCAATAACCAGTACACCACTTCCGGATGAGTCTCATCGCCTTCAAGTTGTTAATCACGAACTTTTAGTTTCCCCTCTTTCGCCCCGCAAAAGAGTGCTCGGTGCCGTCATCGGATAACATGGTGATGATTCTCGTGCGTTAGTTCATGATTGCACCATGCCACTCGAGCCAATCATCCACGAGAATCAAATCCTCACCCTCAATATTCATAACAATAAGATTAGAGAGCCAATCCCTCTCACAAATAAACACAGAACAGTCTCGGACCTCTTGGTCACCAATGATCCTATCACCGCTAGGAAGTTTAACAATGAAAGGCTCACAAGGCAATATACAGTTGAGACTCAAACAGCGCAAACACTCCAGAGAGATGAATGAATGTGTGGCACCCGAATCAAAAAGCACACTGACAGGATGCGACTGGATATGAACAGTACCTGTGGCCACGGCGGCTGCTGGGTCATCGGCCCTCCTCATCTCGTAAACTCGCGGATGAGCGGAGCCTACACTCGAAGCTCTCCCTCTAGTGGGCTGACCCCGACCTCTTCCTCGACTGGCACTCGGCGGAGGCTCCAGAGCAAATGACCCCTGGTTCACACTCGGTTCACTAGGCGCTGGGAAGGAAACCTGGGCACCAAGAGTTCTCTCTCTCAGCACCAAAAGCAGCCTTGTGGCCCGGCTGGACACACCAATTACACGTCAATAAGGGACTCGGACAAGCTCGACTGATGGGGCCCATTCGGCCACAGTTAAAACACTTCACATCACGGGAAGGAGTACTGGCAGCCCCGTGAAAATCCCCAGTAGAACGAGCTAGACCACCACTGGTGGGAAACTTAGTAGACTGAGATTTCTGCTGACCTCCACCCTTGTGGCCCGAAAAATTTCCGATAGACTTCTGTTTCTTGCTCTCATGAGCCCCCTCAATGGCCGTCAGAGACATATCGTATGCAAGAGCTCTACTCTGATAATCCTTCAAGGTGGTGTAGGCGAGCCCAGACATGTAGTCACGAATCTTCAGTTTAATCCGTCTGGAAAAGTGAAAAATCTTGTCGCTCTCCTCTCTAACTTGGGCCTTCATGAAGCCCAACTCCCGGTTATAATCAGCAATTGTAATATCCGGATTTATTACAGTGTATTTCATCTGTATTCAACCATGTATTATTTCGGATTGGTGATTTTGATTATTGGAGTATGATATTTCGTGCATTGATATCATTGTACATAAGTATAGAAACATGCAAAATTGCTCAATCAACCTAGTGATAGCGCACGCTAAGAATGTATCTTAACGCGCGCTATCGGGCCACTATTAGCGTACGCTACACAGGTAGTAGTAACGTGCGCTAAGGACTCAATTATTGAGCGGGGCAGCTGGCTCGTGCGCCAGCGGGACATGGGTCCGGATAAGATTCCCGCTGACGCACCCGGACAAAATCTGAAGTCAACCATTATTAGCGCACGCTAAGGGATACTTAGTAGCGTGCGCTAACTTATCAATAATGCAGAAATTATAAATGGGACAAAGAACCGCTTGAGCTTTCATTTCCTTCGTCTATACTTCATCTTTGAGAGTCCAGAGAGCAATAATCTACCTTCTAAACACTTAGAACATGTATGAGTGATCATAGAACGATTGAGTATCACTTGTGAAGTGATCCTTGAAGAGAAGTGACACCTTGGAGGGACACGTAACCAGCGAGTCGGATTACACCTTGTGGTTCGGTGATTTCGGCATATTAAGGTATGTTCAACCTATCACCGATCTTAGATTCGGATTTACAATGGATATGATGATCATGTTAACAGGATATTGAATTTCATTAGTAAATTATTTCAACAACATCATGTTTAGAAGATTGGGATGTCTACAATTAAGATATTATTGTTGGAACCTTGAAGTTGGAATCCTAGTACTTCAAATGATGAGAGATATATTCGGAAGTTAACAATCCGTATGATTTATGTTATCTTTGTGATCATGATTTGGAAAATATGTTATAAGAACTTAAAGGGAGAATCATCTTAGGAAATATTCTTTCGTATAAGTCGGAATTGTTAGTTCACCGCAAGATGAAGTCAATATGTATAATGATAGTAGAATCTAATACATCAACCGGAGATCACCAACTTTGCATGAGAATTGTAATCAAGATGGATTATGGTGTCATGATGATTATTCGTATATTTGCATCTTGAAGTTGATATAATCTTGGAGATTATTCATAAGAGTAAGAACTTGGTATTCATGGAAGTAACATGAATTATCACGAAGGATTTCATTGTTTCGTTCATGGCAAGAAACGATTCTTGCTCGTGATGGCGCCATGCGAGATAGCGCACGCTATGTTATGCGATTTAACGTGCGCTATCGAGCACTAGTTAGCGTGCGCTACGTTTGGTGCGTAACGTCGCTAGACCATCGAGGCAAGTCGATTGGTAGTCGGTGAAATCTTGACCATGCGTCGTTAGCGTGCGCTAGGCTTTGTTGTTTGCGTGCGCTATCGGGCGACGTAACGCCACGCTACGAAGTACTTAGCGTGCGCTAAGCTCCTCAGGCATTGCAGTTTATGAACTTTTGACCGTTAAGCGAATTGTTAAACATTCATACGACGTGAGATAAACTCTATATCATTTCTTTTGTTAAGGTTTGGTCTCGTTCGTGATTGATTGAGGAGGACGATCTTGAGTGTTCATTTTCGTGGAAGTATTGTTATTGTCTTCAAATCGAGGCAAGTACCTTAATTGTTTTATGTATTGTTGTTATACATATTGTCGTGCATGTATGTCGTTATTGTGTGTCCACCTCGTGTTGGTCCGACGGGATCATCGGGATCTATGCTAGCGTGGCTGGATCATCGGACGGGTTTTCCACCACGGGTTGGTCAGCGGGATCATCGTGGGTTCTAGGCGATGAAGCATTTGGATCGATGGAATTACCATGTGTATGTATGGATATCATGTTGTGATTATCGATTGTGTATGTTATGTTTGAGTTTCTCGTAGGAGAAGACTCGTTGGTATTTTGTCGTTTATGTTATTATTATTCACCGTGAGATATGAATAATATGTTGTGGTACTTGTACTAGCATCGTTGTGCTAACCCCTTCGGGGGTGAACATTTTGTTTGTGTTCAGGATCCGGGAGAGCGGGAAACAACCCTTTGGAATTGTATGATGACGAGGGTGCAGAGTGATGTCCCGACCGGGTTTATTTATCTTTCGTTTATTCGTTATTTCAATAAGTACTCGAGTACGAAGTCGTTGTGATGTTTTGAATTGGTGATGTAATATTGAGTTCTGTTGAACAAATTGTACTATTTCTGTATTTGGTCAGAATTGATGTACTGAAATTCCGTTATTTCCATTCGTCAGTAACTTTTTATACTTGTTAAATTCTTCAGCCTTGTAAATCCTTATGTAAAGGATTTACGGCGCTGTAATATTCCCGAATATATTGGGGGTGTTACAGAATATGGTATCGGAGCTAAGATTATGGATATCTTGGCCGTTGGGTTAAAATAAGGGTCATTTATGTCTTTTGGGATAACCGGCCGTGAATGACATCACTGCACTGCCTACGTCTTCATGCGAACAGTGGTTGTAAGTTCCTAAACTCTATCTCGTTCTTTGCATATTGTATCTCTTTATACTCGAATATTAGAACGATGTTGTTTCTGTATATTGAGTATTTATGCTTACGGTATGTTGAGAGGCGGACGTGGACGTGGTCGCGGTCGTGGACGCGGACGGAGAAATGCCGAAAGGGAAACGTCGCCTTCTAACCGGGCCAGTCATAGCTCGGGCGAGCCGCGGCAGTCTATTAATAATGAACCGAGATCTGCTTTGCAGAGATCCTTCGTCAAGTGGTGAACCAGATGACTCGGTTCGCCCGGTGTCGTGGACCGAATGCAAGTGGCGGTTGGGCTACGGCGAGGAGAGGGACGGCAAGGGATCCCAGATATGGGAAATCGAGGTGACCGGTGGTGCAAGAAGTGGCGAAGATGCAACCACCCAAATTCGACGGTATTTACGAGACTCCCACAGGATCATTGGTTAAAGGAGTGGAGAAGATTTTTGCCGGAATTAACGCCTGACGACCGGAGAGCCTCTATCGCTCAATATTTTACGATAGGGAAGCGTCAGAATGGTGGGAAGCCATCCGGCTGTAGACCATGATGCCGATTGGACAGAGTTTAGATTGATGATGGAAGCCCGATTGCCCTCGTCTGTGAGGGAAGCCAAAGTTCGAGAGTTTTCTCTGCTCGGCCTTGATGTGCCCGTATCCCGAGCGATCAAGGCGTTTAACCAGGTGGCATTTGTTCGACATCCGGTCGAGCAGATGCGAAATGATGATTCATTTCGATATGAGAATGAAACCAGAAGTTCAGAGGTACATGTCCGGATTCGAATGTACCACACTCATGATACCAAGATAAGGCGTTGGCATATGAGATCAAGGAAGCGGCCATGGAGAAATTTGCGGAAAACAAGAAAGCAGAAAGTCTGGTACTTTCACGAGCACAAAAGCGGGCCCCGTAAGGCCCAGTCATCTTTTCACTCTTTTAAGAAACCTCCGCACCCGGCTAGGAGCGGAAAGAATTTCGGGCGACATCAACTATTACCGATGTTACAGAAATGCTTTAAGCTGCGCCAGACAGGGCACTATCGACTAATTGCCCCCTTCCTACCGTGACTTGTTTTGGCGTGGGCGAGAGGACATCGGGCGGTGTTTTGTGAAGAGGCTGCAAAGTCTTTTAGAGCCGTGCACCACGGCCGATCCGAGAAGGAGGCGGTATTCCACAGACGCAGCAAAGTGTTCGAGATGCCTCGGGAATTTTGGCCGCGGGCGAGGCGAGAGGACAATGGGACCGAAAGGGGACATCGAGTGCCGGATCTGCTCCCCACGTGCATGCGAGATGAGGAGGACAGACGATCGGGATCTTCTTGTCGCGCCAGTCTTGTCCAGATCCTTTCCCGGCCAGTTAGCGTTTTATTCGATACAGAGCTACACATTCTTTCATATCTTTGTCTTGTGTAAATCGTTTGAATATTTCCGGTTTTCATGCTTGTGAACCTTATGTTGTTGGTTTACCGAGTGGAGAGAGGATTGTCGGAAATTTAGAAACTAGAAATTTCCCTGTATCATTTGGAGGCGAGTGGCTCTCAAATCGATCATGATAGAAATGCAAGGAGATGACCTAATACTCGGAGACGATTGGCTTAATCGATATGGAGCAATTGTGAACTACCGAAGGAGGAATATCTCGTGATCGCGACGATGGTTCCGAGATTCTGTTTGAGGGATGGAAACCGGGAAGCTCGGGAAAGTTGATCAAGGCGATGAAAGTGTCAAATTGTTTAAACAAGGTCAGATCTTGGTGCTACGCAATGAAGAAAGAAGAAGAAATTGTGGAACTTTCATCCATTCTGTTGTGAACGAATTTCCGAGATGTGTTTCTGACGAGTTACAGACTACCTCCACGAAGGGATGTGGAATTTACTATTGAACCGGAACACAGAGCGACACCAATTTCTAAGTCGCCGAATCGTCTGGCACCTCTTGAGATGTACGAATCAAGAAGCGGTGGAGGAGTTCTTGGACAAGGGCTATATTCAGCCAAGCGTTTCACCACGGGAGCGCCGATTCTTTTTGTACGAAAGAAGGATGGATCGCTCCGACTGTGTATTGACTATCGAGAGCTGAACAAGATGACGATTAAAAACAAGTATCCGTTGCCACGGATTGATGATCTATTTGACCAGTTGCAAGGGGCAACAGTATTTTCTAAAATTGATCTGAGATCAGGATATCATCAGCTGAGGATTAAGGAATCTGATGTTCCGAAATCCGCATTCAGAACTCGTTACGGGCATTATGAGTTTGTGGTGATGCCGTTTGGTCTCACTAACGCACCTGCAGTATTTATGCAATTGATGAACCGTGTGTTCATTGAATTTTTGGATAAATTTGTGGTCGTGTTTATCGATGACATTCTGGTGTATTCTAAGAGTCCGGAAGAACATGCACAGCATTTGCGGATTGTATTGGGACTTTTGAGGAACGAACAATTGTACGCCAAACTTTCTAAGTGTGAATTCTGGCTAAAGAAAGTAATGTTCCTCGGCCATGTGGTGTCAGCTAAAGGAGTCCGAGTGGATCCTCAGAAGATCGAGGCAATATTGGATTGGAAGCCTCCAAAAAACGTGAAAGAGGTCCGAAGCTTCTTAGGACTTGCTGGATACTATCGTCGATTCGTGGAAGGGTTTTCTAAAATTTCCCGCCCACTTACTCGACTCCTTCAGAAAACTCAAAAGTTTGAGTGGAATGAATTATGTCGATTAGCTTTGATGAATTGAAGAAGAGATTGACGACGGCACCGATTCTATCACTTCCAGTGAACCGAGGATTCATAGTTTACTGATGCTTGAACCAAGGACTTGGGTGCGTGTTGATGCGAGAATAACAAGGTGATCGCTTATGCATCGCGACAAGCGAAACCTTATGAAGTGAATTACCCGACACATGATTTGGAACTAGCAACGGTGGTTTTTGCCTTGAAGATTTGGAGGCATTATCTCAGACGGACTCACCGTCAAATCTTTACGGATCATAAGAGCCTCAAGTACATATTCAATCGAGAAAGAGTTGAATATGCGGCAAAGAAGATGGTTGGAACTGATTAAGGACTATGACTTGGAGATTTTATATCATCCAGCAAAGCGAATGTAGTGGCCGATGCACTTAGCCGCAAGCTGTCTCTATTCGAGATCTGGAGACACCGACCTCCCAACTTAGCCTTCAGCGAGAGATGATTCGTGAAGGGATTGAAGTGTGGTTACAGAGAGTCCAGGGACAAGCATGCGTGATGGAGATAACTTCGTCATTAACCGAAGAAATCAAATCTAGACAGGCAGATGACCCTCTGATGATTCGGTTGCATGACGAAGTGATCAAAGGAAAGGCCCCCGGATTCATAATTCATGACGATGGAGTTTTGAGATTTCAGGACCGACTCTGCGTTCCCGATGTTGATGTTCTGAAACAGACGATTATGAAGGAAGCTCATAGTTCGCCCTATTCTATCCACCCGGGCACCAGTAAAATGTATAAGGACTTGAAGCAGAATTTCTGGTGGGGCAACATGAAGAAAGACGTAGCGGACTATGTTTCGAAATGCTTGACTTGTCAGCAGGTTAAGATCGAACATCAACGGCCTGCTGGAATGTTGAAGCCGCTCCCGATCCCTGAATGGAAGTGGGAGGACATATCAATGGACTTCATCACTAATATGCCGAAAACCAGGACGGGAATGAACATGATTTGGGTGATAGTTGATCGTTTAACCAAATCGGCTCATTTTCTAGGCATTAAGGATACGTGGGGACCAGAGAGGTTGGCACGAGTCTTTATTTCAGAGATAGTTCGATTACATGGTACGCCGAAGACCATTGTTTCTGATCGAGACGGCCGTTTTGTGTCTCACTTTTGGAAGGCAATTCATAAGGCCTTGGGGACCGAATTGAACTTCAGTACAGCTTATCACCCGCAGTCTGATGGACAATCTGAGAGAACTATACAAACGGTGGAAGATATGCTAAGGGCATGTGCCTTAGATTGGTCAAACGATTGGGAAGTTCATCTACCATTGATTGAATTTACTTACAACAATAGTTGGCATGCTTCCATTAAGATGGCACCGTTTGAGGCATTATACGGAAGGAGATGCAGATCGCCCTTATGTTGGGACGATTCATCGGACTTGATCGAACAGAACCGAGTTGATCGAGCGGACTCGAGAGAAGATAGCCTTGATTCGTGAAAGGTGTTGATCGCCAGAGTCGCCAGAAATCCTATGCGGACGTACGCCGCCGCCCATTGGAGTTCGACCGGAGATCACGTACTTTTGAAGGTTTCTCCTACCCGGGAATCTTTCGTTTCGGTAGAAAAGGTAAGCTAAGTCCGAGATATATCGGACCATTTGAGATCCTCGAGAGAGTTGGGGAGTTGGCCTCTGATTAGCATTACGCCGTCATTGTACCATGTTCATAACGTGTTCCACGTATCCCGATTCGGAGATATATACCGATCCTACCATATCATCGATTTCGCGAGATCGAAGTCGAACAGATGGGACGTTTGAAGAAAGACCAATCAAGATACTCGAGAGTCGAGTTAAGCAACCGAGGAACAAGTCAATCGTTTGGTCAAAGTTCGGTGGTCACGTCATGGAACGGAAGAAGCCACTTGGGAAACGGAAGGTGATATGAAGTTTAGATATCCCGAGTTATTTTCATCTTGAGTTTCGGGACGAAACTCCTTTTTAGTAGGAGAGTATGTAATATCCGGATTTATTACGGTGTATTTCATCCGTATTCAACCATGTATTATTTCGGATTGGTGATTTTGATTATTGGAGTATGATATTTCGTGCATTGATATCATTGTACATAAGTATAGAAACATGCAAAATTGCTCAATCAACCTAGTGATAGCGCACGCTAAGAATGTATCTTAACGCGCGCTATCGGGCCACTATTAGCGTACGCTACACGTAGTAGTAACGTGCGCTAAGGACTCAATTATTGAGCGGGGCGGTGGCTCGTGCGCCCGGGACATGGGTCCGGATAAGATTCCCCGACGCACCCGGACAAAATCTGAAGTCAACCATTATTAGCGCACGCTAAGGGATACTTAGTAGCGTGCGCTAACTTATCAATAATGCGAAATTATAAATGGGACAAAGAACCGCTTGAGCTTTCATTTCCTTCGTCTATACTTCATCTTTGAGAGTCCAGAGCAATAATCTACCTTCTAAACACTTAGAACATGTATGAGTGATCATAGAACGATTGAGTATCACTTGTGAAGTGATCCTTGAAGAGAAGTGACACCTTGGAGGGGCACGTAACCAACCGGAGTCGGATTACACCTTGTGGTTCGGTGATTTCGGCATATTAAGGTATGTTCAACCTATCACCAGTCTTAGATTCGGATTTACAATGGATATGATGATCATGTTAACAGGATATTGAATTTCATTAGTAAATTATTTCAACAACATCATGTTTAGAAGATTGGGATGTCTACAATTAAGATATTATTGTTGGAACCTTGAAGTTGGAATCCTAGTACTTCAAATGATGAGAGATATATTCGGAAGTTAACAATCCGTATGATTTATGTTATCTTTGTGATCATGATTTGGAAAATATGTTATAAGAACTTAAAGGGAGAATCATCTTAGGAAATATTCTTTCGTATAAGTCGGAATTGTTAGTTCACCGCAAGATGAAGTCTGAATATGTATAATGATAGTAGAATCTAATACATCAACCGGAGATCACCAACTCTGCATGAGAATTGTAATCAAGATGGATTATGGTGTCATGATGATTATTCGTATATTTGCATCTTGAAGTTGATATAATACTGGAGATTATTCATAAGAGTAAGAACTTGGTATTCATGGAAGTAACATGAATTATCACGAAGGATTTCATTGTTTCGTTCATGGCAAGACGATTTCTTGCTCAGAAGAAACCGCCATGCGTAGATAGCGCACGCTATGTTATGCGATTTAACGCGGCGCTATCGAGCACTAGTTAGCGTGCGCTACGTTTGGTACGTAACGACGCTAGACCATCGACGAAGTCGATTGATAGTCGGTGAAATCTTGACCATGCGTCGTTAGCGTGCGCTAGGCTTTGTTGTTTGCGTGCGCTATCGGGCATTTAACGCACGCTACGTAAGTACTTAGCGTGCGCTAAGCTCCTCGGGCGGATTGCGCTTATGAACTTTTGACCGTTAAGCGAATTGTTAAACATTCATACGACGTGAGATAAACTCTATATCATTTCTTTTGTTAAGGTTTGGTCTCGTTACGTGATTGATTGAGGAGGACGATCTTCGAGTGTTCATTTTCGTGGAAGTATTGTTATTGTCTTCAAATCGAGGCAAGTACCTTAATTGTTTTATGTATTGTTGTTATACATATTGTCGTGCATGTATGTCGTTATTGTGTGTCCACCTCGTGTTGGTCCGACGGGATCATCGGGGATCTATGCTAGCGTCTTACTGGATCATCGGACGGGTTTTTCCACCACGGGTTGGTCTGACGGGATCATCGTGGGTTCTAGGCAGTGAACGCTGGATCGATGGAATTACCATGTGTATGTATGGATATCATGTTGTGATTATCAGTTGTGTATGTTATGTTTGAGTTTCTCGTAGGAGAAGACTCGTTGGTATTTTGTCGTTTATGTTATTATTATTCACCGTGAGATATGAATAATATGTTGTGGTACTTGTACTAGCATCGTTGTGCTAACCCCTTCGGGGGTGAACATTTTGTTTGTGTTCAGGATCCAGGAGAGCAGGGAAACAACCACTGGAATTGTATGATGACGAGGGTGCAGAGTGATGTCCCGACCGGGTTTATTTATCTTTCGTTTATTCGTTATTTCAATAAGTACTCGAGTACGAAGTCGTTGTGATGTTTTGAATTGGTGATGTAATATTGAGTTCTGTTGAACAAATTGTACTATTTCTGTATTTGGTCAGAATTGATGTACTGAAATTCCGTTATTTCCATTCGTCAGTAACTTTTTATACTTGTTAAATTCTTCAGCCTTGTAAATCCTTATGTAAAGGATTTACGGCGCTGTAATATTCCCGAATATATTGGGGGTGTTACAGCAATAGCCTGGGAAACAGGAATATCCCGAGGCTAAGCATCATAGAAAGCATGGACTCGAGCCTGTTTAACTGGCCATGGGCAATATTCAGTCTCCATCAGGTCTTTGAACTCGACCCATGAAGCAGCATGGTCCTTAGGCTCAACAGCCTCCCACCAGTCGGTATCATCCCCAGTGAGAAAGTACTGGGCAATAGGGACCTTGCGATCTTCGGGATAGTTGGTGGCAACAAAGACCTTGGATATCTCCTTGATCCACCCCTCCCATCCAATTGGGTCTGAAGCCCCCGAAAACTAAGGAGGATGCATCTTGATGACGTCCTGTTGGGCCTTCATGAAGCCCAACTCCCGGTTGTAATCAGCAATAGCCTGGGAAACAGGAATATCCCGAGGCTGAGAATCATAGAAAGCATGGACTCAAGACTGTTTAACTGGCCACAAGCAATATTCGGTCTCCATCAGGTCATTGAACTCGACCCATGAAGCAGCATGGTCCTTAGGCTCAACAGCCTCCCACCAGTTGGTAACATCCCCAGTGAGAAAGTACTGAGCAATAGGGACCTTGCGATCTTCGGGATAGTTGGTGGGAACAAATACCTTGGATATCTCCTTGATCCACCCCTCCCATCCAATCGGGTCTGAAGCCCCCGAAAAATAAGGAGGATGCATCTTGATGACATCCTGAAGCCAACGATCTGCTCCGCCCCTAGTAGCATGGGCCAGAGTCAGGTTCTGAACCGCCTGAGCTATCCCATCCATTTGGTTCACCATTTGTTGCATCACAGCTGGAACACCAAGATCGGCGCCACCACCGGTTTCACCCTCCTGAGTAGCACTATGGCTCTGATGACCATCAGTACTACCAGCCCCAGAATTGTGTGATGTGGCCGCCTTACTGGCTGCCCCACGTCCCCGACCACGGCCGTGAACCCTACCTCGCCCTCTCCCAGCATCCACACTGAAGATAAGAGGTAGCAATTGCAATTCGATGATAAGTACGAGAGGAAAAACAGTCACAAATCAAGAATTGAAAGTACGATATAAGGAAACAAGGAATCGGGTAAGGAAAAATTACGAGCACTGGAAGTACCGAGATGATGGCACTGGGGTGACAATGTGCAAAACAAAACACAACTAGACCCAATTAACCGACAAGCCTAGGTATCCATAAACCTAGTACTCTGATACCATTTTTTGTAACACCCCCAAGAAATCCCGGGAATGTAACAGCGCCGTGGACCCCTACATGGGACCCACCAGGCTAGGTAATAAACTTCACTCATCGACTCAAAGAGTCGACGCAATAACACCACATCACAAAGATGCAAAACAATAACAATCCACTCGGTTCGACCGGTCAATCAAGCAACGCACTAATCCAACGAAAACATAACAGAAAACTCAATACACTTTGCAAAATCAAAAGTCCCTAAGTACTCGAGTACGTCTATTAGTTCACAAGTTGGAAAAACAACCATATCGAAATGGACAACGGAAAATAAAGAAACTCGTTTGCACATGTCAACAACCCTGGCCAGCATCCTCGTACTGTCCCAATGCCCGCTCATCCGGCTGAACATAACCTGAAATTCATAAAATGAATTTCCCCAAAAAGGGTCCCACAAAATGGTTAGCAATTACGCTAGTACAAGTAACCAAATGAACAACTTACAACTTACACATATAGTGAAAGCATGCAAATGATAAAACATTAGTTTGAAACACATATTTCCCGAAATGCCATAACCCAAAATACATTTGTAGAATGCACCACAATTAACCGCGGACCCACGCCTCTGTGGACCCCTATCGAGATCCCGTCGGATCTAACCCGTAGTGGTTAAAAGCCAAGATCTTGGATCCATGCCTCTGTGGACCCCTACCGAGACCCCGTGGGATCTAACCCGTAGTGAGCATACAAACACACGTTACTCATGCAATACTACCATGTTAAGAGTGTAAGTTCATAAGAGTACTTGCCTCGATTAAATGATGACGAGAAATGGAAAAGATTACGACCGTGGTTGCGAGAAACCGAACACCGAACCTAGATGATTCTTCAAACACGATTACAATGACTCCACAATACAACGGTAACGGAAAACACCCGGAAATCCACCTACGATTCATGTAATTTCATACGACAAAATCGACGAGGGTGGACAACAACCCCAAACCCTCTCGATTTCAAGAACACACCGAAGTTCATCATAATTTTGTAGGAAACACATGAATACTACTAATATTAATCATACCCATCATGGATTAATCAACAATATGGAACGAATCGGACAAAAACCCAAAACCCCCCAAATTCCCCAAAAATAGGTTCTAGGAGATTACCTTGGATTTAATCGCTAAAAGATGTTTAGATGATGATAACTTGGTGCTAGAGACTCGAAATCGTGGATGGATGATGATACCCCATCAAACTCCAAGCTTACGAATGCCCAAATAACCTAACCCTCGGAGAAGAAAGAAGGAGAGAAGAAATGAGGCTGAAAAACGCGACTGTCCCCTTAAATATGTCAGGGACGCACGACCAATCACACACGACCAATCGCTCGTGCATCCGGTCATGCGTTAGGCCACTGGCCAACTACTGTCGCCACGCACGAGCACTGCGCATGAGAAGCCGCTCGTATGACTTTCTCATGTGTCCCTGGGAGTTACTTCCGAACATTGGTTGCGCATGCACGAGCAGCATGCACGACCAATGCTCGGGTACTTGGTCGTGCACTAAGCCACTGCCCAGCTTCTGTCCAACACGCATGAGAAACGCACACGAGAACATGCTCGTGCATCCTGCTCGTGCGTCTCTGGAGTCCACTGCCGAGCTTCGGATGTGCACGAGCACCACGCACGATCAACAGCTCGTGGGGCCTGCTCGTGTGCAAGGATCAAAGGCTAACATCGAGCCTGACATGACTACGAAAACACCCAGAATGTAATCAACTCTGAAATACATGATATGTGACCGAAACACCAAGTGGAAGTTCCCAACATAATAACATAAGATGGACTTACGGCAACCCCAGATCAGCGATTCTGAACAACGATTACGAGAATCGAACCAAATAGAGACAGAAAAGCCAATAAATGCGGAATTGAGTTAAAATAAGTTCGAAAAAAGCTCGGATGACAAAAAGTCCAGAATTAAGTATTCTCCAAATACCAATACGGTTACACGCGAGCCGCCAAAAACGAGAAATACACCAAAAATGAAAAAAAATACTAGAAAAGAAAAATGCGGATATTACAAGTACTCCACCTCCATAGCGGTCTTGAACTCATCCCAAGTGGCTACACGATCTCTGGGCGCCACTGCCTCCCACCACTCTGTAGCTTTCTTATCCAGGATGTATTAGGCAATAGGTATTGGGCAAAAGGTCCTTCCCAACTGAAAAAGCCAATTCTCCCAACTTAGGGAGTCAGTAGAACCATACAAACGAGGGGGTGCATCTTTGTCACTTTTTGAAGCCATTTGCTAGCTTTGTCTTCCGCAGTCGGGGGCAGATTCTGGCGCGCACCTTGAGCTATCTGAGCTAACTGAGCTACCAAGTGCTGAAGTATACCAGTACCTCTTGTGTCGGCGTTATTACCAGACGGTTGGCCCTAGCTGACTGATAAGTCCTACTGTCCGTCAGAACTCAGGGGCAGAGTATTCGGCACATAATATGAAGCCGAATCCGCAGATGACTGGGAAAGTGGAATTCCCTCATCGTCGGCACCAAGACCACGGCCTCAGCCACGTCCCCGAGCTGGTCTACCATGACCTTTCAACATACTGAAGAATAAGAATTGAAGAGAAACAAGATCAGCAAAATTCACAATTTAAAACGCTGGTGCCCCAACTCGCAATTCCAAATTCAGATAATAAAGGTAATATAAAAGTGTAATAGTTTGAGGATACTTACAGCCACGGGTCTCACGAAGAGACGGTAGCACGATGATATTAGGCTCAACAACTGACTCTTACGACGCGACTGACAGACCCAAATTAATAGACAGTCTAGGTATTCACAACCTAAGGCTCTTATACCATAAATGTAACACCCCAATTCTCATATGGGTTATTACATGCCGTAGAGCCTTCGTCAAGGTTTACCAGGCTAGGACATTCACACAGTTTACAATAAATCCCATAACGATAATATTTAATAACGTAAATAAGACTGTGGCCTCGGCCAAAATATTTTGGTTTAAATGCAGGAAAATGGAATGCAAAACGACTTCAGTGCAGACGTAGGGGCCATCAATTTTATCCTTAAAACAAAAGTACGTTTACTCGACTGACTCTAACAATCAGCATAGACATAATAAAATAAATGACGCATACTTCATCATCATGCTTGACCATCCTTTGCATGCGCTTCCCATGTCGGCTTCTCAGTCCGCCCGATACCTGAAATGCATGTAACGCATTTCCCCAATATAAGGGGTTAGCATTCGAATAGCTAGTGCAAGTACACATTTACACAATATTATATACAAATACAATTCAAAATGATTTTCACATTAGAGAACATTTAAGAAAACAATATTCCGGAATACTACATTTTCATCAATATATGATCATCAAGAAAACCATAACATCACATTTCATTATCACAAAATACACACTTGGTAACCCGTGGCCGTACCCCTTAGTATCGACCCCCAGAGGTCCCGTCGGACCGTCAACCACTTCCATGGCCGTACCCCTCAGTAGCGGCCTCCAGAGGTTCCGTCGAACCATCCCCATGTGGAAGAACAACAACAGCACACCATGATACAACCACGGTTGTGCTACCAATAGAGTTAGGAACGGTTGGAGCCGTCATGGACCCAACTGGTCCTATCACACGTACACGTGCGAGGAAGTTGAGAGAACAAACAAGTGAAATATTGAGAACGAGTGACACTTGCACCACCTCACGAAATAAATTTAATACACGTTCCACACCTGTTACCTTATTATCAGTTACTAACTCTTATGAAGACAACTTGATTCCTACTCAAGAGGTTTATTATATGGCCTCGATCAAATCCTCTCTTGAAGACCCTCACATTAAGGCTGCTTGGATTGCACTGATTAAAAACTCCGAGCCTAGAAGAATTCACGTCCAAAGAAAAGAAGAAGACAAACTCTCCTTAAGCTGCCCGAATTTGAAGTGGAAATCATGTCTAAGTTTAGTGACTCTGCGACAGTGGATCTACTTGAGATTCAAGAAGGCCGGACAATTGTTCAAATCCTAAGCCCATATATAGCTTTGCTTGAGGGCAGCCCAGATATAGCAACAAACAGAAAGCTTGAGGGCGGACCCCAGATATTGCCTAAATAATGGCATGAGGGCGTCTTTGTCGAATTTCCTGAAGATGAGAGTTAAATCATAAAACTCGAAAAGGAAAATACTCTATAAAGGATGAACAACCGAAGGTCGACTTGATGATTAAGAAAAATCCATCCTAGCTTGGAAATTAGACTTAGGCGTGAGGAAGCTTCAAGGAAGGTGTGATATTTTATTTTGTCTTGGAAAAAAGAACTTTAGCATGTGGGAGCTTCAAAATGAGCGTGATGTTGTGAAGACCAAGACCTTTTCAAAGACTTCTTTATTTACTTACTAGGATAGTTGTTGTTAGTTTATTTCCATTTAATATAGTCGCATGTGTGACCGCCCTTCATTATCTTAGAAATATTGACTCTTGATTTTATTCCCTTAGTTTAATATGTCATGGATAATATAATTTGTTCTGTACACTCCTATAAAAGGAGGCCTTTTGGTAATGAAAAAAACAGATCCCTTTTGCAATCAAAAATATATTTCGGCCTTGTGCTTGAGTCCAGAGCTGTTGCTCGAATTTTCTTGAGTATTCTTCTTATAATTCTCACTTCTACATTCTTACAATTTTAGTTCATAAAATTGTTAAGTCTTAGTCACAGAAACTTGAGTTCTTATAATAATTCTGAATGTTTCTTTGGAACAGGATTCTAAGGGGATTAGAGTAATAAATCTAAGGGTTTGAAGTGCCCTCGTCATTTCCGTGTCCAAATATTGATGTACCGATGTGCAATCGACTCTCGCTGGATCGAAGTGCAATCTGTCTGTATCAAAGTGGTGTCCAAATATTGTTGTACCGACGTGTAATCGACTCTCGCTGAATCGAAGTGCAATTGATTCTGTCTGTATCAAAGAGGTGTACGAATATTGCTGTATCGAAGTGCTTCTGTACTGAAGTGCTGTCCGTTATTGTTATTTGTTGTTTGCTGTTCGTTTTTTACTCCAGAAACCCTACTTCCGCTTCGTTCAACCACGATTCACAACAGTCCCTGTATTGGTATCACTGTTTGGGTATCGTTTGGTATCACACCGCACATTTATCACGAATTATTATCTACGTCCAATTTATATTCTACATAACATAATGTAACATATGTACTTGCCTTGGTTAATATGACGTGAAGAAACGGTGAACGGAGAGGGCTTCAATCCAAACTCACTCCAAAGTTTCATTCCTAGCATACAATGATATTTAATCAACTACAACAGGAATGATTTGTCGGACACTACGAGGGCGAAATCAATCATAATCGGACAAATATATCGCAAATTTTAGTACAAAAAACGACAGGGAATACCAAAGATTACGCGCATACAATCATAATCTAACAACAATCTAGTCTAATTCGATTCAGAATTACGAAATCATCCTAAAACCCCCCAAAACCCAAAAACTAGGGTACTATGAAGAATACCTTGATCTAGACGATGAAAGGTGATTGAATGTTTCTAAATCCGTACTAGAGACTCCAAGTTATAGGTAGGTGATGATGCCCAGTCGGAATCCACACAACTCGGTCCCCAATCATCGAGAATTGCCAAGGAAGAAGAAGAAGATAGGAAAATGATGAAATTAACTCTTGTTATCCTATTTATACTGGCGATGATTAGCGTACGCTATGGTCATGCTTAACGTACGTTATCCTCGGCAAAGCGCAGTCCAGAGGCTTCTGTCCTCCCTGTTAGCATACGTTAAAGTTAACTTAGGGTGAGCTAATATTCGTGTTAGCGTACGTTAACTTCTGTCTTAGCGTACGCTACCTGGTTCAGTTCAGAACCACTGAACCTTCTATCCAATTCCATAATATTCTACCCATACGCATTAGCGTATGCAACGAAATGATAACGTACGTTAATGGACTCAGTAGTGTACGCAATGGAATCTATAACATACGTTAAACAACTCATTCCAGAAGTCAAAACTTACTGTCCAGGCAGATTAGCGCAAGTCACATCTGGGCTTAGCGTGCCTTAGAAATACCACCTTAGCGCGTAGCGTTCGATTACTGCTCTGAAACAGTAGTACAGTGGTGAATTCCTGTCAGGATATACACATCTCGGAAGATAAAAACTCGATAGTTACCAACGAATAATGAAGCATTAATAAGAAACAACAACATGCAAGCTCACTCTCCCATCAGAACACATAATCCCAACCATTCGATGGAATGGACAACAATTCCAATAATGGTACCCAAAACTATGAAAAATTACGAAACGTCCCAGACCCCCAAGAATCGCAATTCGAGGCTAACTAAAAATCTCAGGAAGTCGTAAAATATCAAAAAATATTAAAGGAACTCACAGAAGTAACGAAAAGTCAGTTTAGAACGAGATTTACGAGAATAGAGCCTAAACGCGGAAAAGTTACTCAATATGTAAAATCTCGTAAAATTCCGAAACTCATTCGGATGGCCATGAATGCAGAACAAAATAGTTTCCGAATACCAAAATAATTACAAGCGAGTCATCCGAAATTAAAATACACTAAAACTAGAAATTACTAAAAATAGAAATTGTGGATATTACATTAACACGATTACCTATTTGGTTTTCAACTAGGGCTTTAAATTCCTTGAATTTATCGAAAGCTTCAGATTTATGTTTCATTAAGTACATGAACCCATACCTAGTATGGTCATCTATGAATGTAATGAAATACTTAAAACCATCTCGAACCACTTCAAAAAGGCCACAAACATCGGTATGGATCAATCCAATTTTTTCAACAGCTCTTTCAAAGTCCCTGTGAAGGGTAACCTACTCATTTTGCCTTGAAGGCAAGATTTAAAAGTTGTATAGGGATCTGATCCCAATGGAACCGTAAGCCCATCTTTCTCCATTCTATGAATTTTGGTCTGACCAATATGACCAAGTCAAAGATGCCATTTAAGTGCTTGGTTTGTTTCATCCATACCATTCTTCCTAGTTATAGTGTTCACAGTTGTTTTATTCTTTAGATTGGAATGGTATAAACCATTTAATAATGTAGGAGTACCAACCAATTTATTTCTGAATAAATTCAACAGGACCCATCTCCTATAAAGAAGTGAAATCCCTTTCGGTCCATGATGGGAATTGACACAATAGTTTTATGCCCCTTGTGCAATACAAGTACATCATCTAAAGTAAGAATAAAACCATATTATAAATTCAACATAAGGGATTCAATATCATAAGCCTCGACACTGAGTTCACTTCCAACAGTGAGCATCACCTCTCTTGAATCCAGCTTCCTACGTCGTTCCATATCCTGATTCATTGTATAAATGTGAGAATTCGCACCAGAATCAATTATCCAAGAAGTATAATATACAGTTACAGAACAATTTGTTTCCAAAACTAGTAGTTCCGTAGCTTAAGGCGCATTACAATCAAGTTTTCGTACGTCCTCCGGTATCCTTCTCACGGAAGTTGAGGCATGCATCCGTTTTCTTGGACCCCTTGCTCTGTTGAACTACTGGGGATTTGGCCTCACCCTTATCGATCTTGGCTTATGGACCTAATTGTTTTTTATTATTTCTCTTCTTATTCTTGGACTTCCAAGTCTCAGAAGAAATAACAAGTTCATCTTCTTTTCCCTTTGTCTTCATTTGAGACTGGGCAGTCGTCAATTTTTTCATTATCCCAGCTAAGTTACATGCAATCTCATTACAGTTGAAGTTCATGACAATATGGGAAAAGTAGTCATAAGTGTGAAGAGATGCATGCATCGGAAAATCAAGAGCTTTTAATCTCTCAATCATCAAAATAATCTTGAGGATATAGTCCCCAACTCTCTCTTCTTCCTTCATCCTGGTGCCGAATAATTGCTTTGATATCTCATATCTAGCAGTTCGAATATGCTCTCCATAGAGCACGGCCAGTTGGGCTAAGGTGACTCTCAAAGAAGTCATCTTTTCATGGGCATGTTGAAACTCATTAGTCATTGAGCCTAATATGTAACCGCGCACTCTTACGTTGTCTTTTACCGGCTATTTCTCATGGGCATCGACTTTTCCGTGATTCGCTCGAGTTCTTATAGGAGTCGCTCGGATGTCTGCCTCCAAGATGTATCCCAGCATGTAGAAAGGACAATCCTCAAGTTCCAAAGCCATTCCAAATAGTTCGGACCAGTCAGGGTGTTCTTTTCAAGCAGTATTGCGAGTGGGTTCATTGTTATTTTGAGAGATGTTTGTTAACTGCAGAGAATAATTTTAAATTCAATAGTGATTGTCTAATTATGATCCGAGTAAAGAATTTACGGACTTTCTTTATTCATAACCCAGCTCCCACTATTTTATCGGCATTGACACACTCCCATGTGAAATCCGAAAGTCATAGTTGACTTCATAGTGGTGATCGAGTTATTTACAAAGTTTAATAGAGGGCAACCTATTCGGTTTCTATTCTATCATTCTTTATAAGGTGGTGTGTAACACCAACCCATCTAATGGATTATTCGATCTTCTTTTATCCTAGTTCACTTGCCCTCAACCCATATGATTTCTATGGCTCAGTGAACTATCTAAGTTTAACCGTTAACTCCTATTAGTCTGACAATTGAATCTCACCCGGAAACCCATACGGATTGTAGGGGTTTTATTTGTCACAACCAAAGGCATCTAATGCACTCTGGGAATTTATCAACCTTCCCCAAAAATATTAACCCGACCTACTCGGAAGAATAATATTTCGGTTTAGATTTTAATTTTCCATGAGTTTGATGGAGGGTAGGTGTAATAACCAAGATTTTTGTTTCCGTTTATCGTGAGTTGATTGCCATTTTATGCCGAATATTTTTCTATTTTCGAGTGGTTAGAATTATTTTCTCGTTGATCGACATGTGCTGATATCATTCTAACGTGTTTGTAAAGTCATAGTATATTGAAAATGCCAAGAGTATTGCGGATAGATATTATTGAGAAAGCATTGTGCATTTGGGTTGACTTTGCAATATCACCACCAGCACTTATAAAGTCTAAAAATTTTGAAACAGTGAGTCAATAGGGGTCCGGACGAAGGAATTATGGTCGAAATAGCAAAGACAACACTTTCAGCATATAGTGTATAATTAGCGCACTCTATCGTACTATTAGCGCGCGCTAACTGTTAGGGATAGAGCATTCTCTCCTCACTAGACTGCTCGTTTGTGCACGTTAATGCATTTATTAGCACGCTAATGGGTTGAGGTAGAATGTTCAGTTCTTTTCTAGCTCATTAGCACACGATAAGGATTGGGCTAGTGCACTCTAAGATATCCAGTATATATACTGGACAACAGTTCTTTTTCCACATTTTCTTTGATTTCTTCTCCTTCTCGCGGTGGACTGACGAGGGCGACTAGGTTTTGGGTTCTTGGCAGATTTTGCTCCATCCAAAGGTGTTTTAGAGGGTATTAGGTGATTATAACGTATCTAATCCATTGTTCTTCGTCGGATCGAGGCACTTTTCTTGATTTCCCTAGAGTTTACTTTTTTGGAGATTGTTCTTGATTTCATATTTAATTCGATTTTTATGAATCGATTAGTGTTAAATGATGTTGTTAAACATGTTCTAGGGATTGTATACCATATCTTTGATTTGTTCATCCCAGTTGATGATTTTAGTGTTCTTAAGGAACCGTTAACATTTAATGTTCGACTAAATGCTTCAATGAGTTTCTCTTCGGGTGTTAGACGTGTTTTCCGTTGTTATTGTCCCTTATTTTTGTATTAATTGTGTTGTCATTGTTTTCTAGCAGGTTGTAGGTTTCTGGGGCTGTTAAATTGAGCCATGTTCGTCGGGCGTTCGCGTGTTGATTTCTGAGACAAGTGTTCTTGTCTATACGACTTATATCATGTGAATTGAAGTTGTAGAACGTATTTGTGATGGTTCGTGCCTTTTTGTCGATTGTGGCTTATGTGAGTTGTTATAATTGTTATGTGGGTATGTGAAGTTAATGTTGGTTTGTTTCTTGTCGTAGAAACGTGTCGATTGAGACGTGGTGTTGGTTTGATAATACACTTGGCCTATTTGGTATTCAAGATTAGGCCAGATTGTATTTAAGATTAGACTTAATATTATGTTTGGTACACAAGATTTCCTCTCTTGGGGGCCCAATAATCAATCTTGAGATTTGTCGGCCCTCTATTAAATCCCCAGTTAATGATCCGTGGCTACCCCCGCAATTAAAATTTTCTTGGACAAATTTGCTACGATAATACCATTATAGCCTTCTTTCTTCCTTCGCCCCTCTTCTTTTTACGCGAGCTCTGGTTGGGGATTTTAGAATTGGGTTCATAAAAAGTGAGACAAATTACAATCGAACTACAACCCAGGTATTTTCTTCACATATTTTTCAAATTTAATATGTTTTTCTCTTGCAGTTTCGATCCAAGAACTAATATTTTATTAGAAAATTCACAGCAAAAGCATGTTAAATTTCGATAGAACTTTACTTTGGATCTGATTTCCGTCCCTTTGTTTCTCTCAGAATTATCAAGAGTATTTCAATATGAAACACGCTAAGGCAAGGAATGTCATTGAGCATGTTTTTGGACAACTAAAAAGTCATTAGGTTATTTTACGTAGTAATACATATTATCCAGTTCAAACGCATAATATGATAATCATGGCTTGTACCTATTTACATAATTTTATAAAGGATAACATGGAGTACAATCCAGTGTTTGATGATGGAGAATACATCATCCAACTTTAGCAAGTAATGGCTTCTAATAATGAGGAACATGAAGACTACATTGAAGTAGTCGAGCCATCACAAGCTTGGAGTGCTTTTAGGGAACAACTTGCTCAAAATATGTGGCTAAATCGCTAGAATAATATATAAATTTGTATTTGACTTTGCTATTATTGTTTCATTAAGTACACGAACCCATTCCTAGTACGGTCATCTGTGAATATAATGAAATACTAAAAACCATCTCGAGCCACTTCAAAAGGGCCACAAACATCGGTATGGATCAATCCAAGTTTTTCAGCAACTCTTTCAAAAGTCCCGGTAGAGGGTAACCTAATCATTTTGCCTTGAAGGAAAGATTCACATGTTGGATAGGTATCCGATCCCAATGGACCTGAAAGCCCACCTTTCTCCATTTTATGAACCTTGATCTGGCCAATATGACCAAGTTAAAGATGCCACTTAAGTGCTTGGTTTGTTTCATTCCTACCATGCTTCCTAGATATAGTGTTCACATTTGTTTTATTCTTTATATTCAAATGGTATAAACCATTTAATAATGTAGTAGTACCAACCAATTTATTTATACAATAAATTCGACAGGACCCATTATAAAGAAGTGAAATCCCTTTCGATCCATGACCGCAATTGACATAATATTTTTATGCCCCTTGGGCAATACAAGTACATCATCTAAAGCAAGAATAGAACCAGATTTTAAATTAAATATAAGTGATCCAATATCAGAAGCCTAGACACTGTGTCCACTTCCAATGGTGACTATCACCTCCCCTGAATCTAGATTCTTACTTCATTCTAGATCCTGATTCATTGTACAAATGTGAAACTCGCACCAGAATCAAGAATCCAAGTAGAATATACAGTTATAGAACAATTTGTTTCCAAAACCAGTAGTTCCGTACCTGAAGGCGCATTCGGTCAAGTTTTGGACAGTACCTCCTCCAGTGGCCTAGATCACTGCAGTTGAGGCATGCGTCCATTTTCTTAGCCCTCTTGCTATTTTGAACCATTAAGGCTTTTCCCTTACTGTTATCGATCTTAGCTTTTGGATCTAATTGCTTTTTGTTCTTTTACTTCTTATTCTTGGACTACCAAGTCTCGGAAGAAATAACAAGGGCATTTACTTTTCCCTTTGTCTTTATCTGAGACTGGGCAGTCATCATTTTATTCATTAGCTGAGCTAAGTCGCATGCAATCTCATTGCAGTTGAAGTTCATGACAAGTTGGGAAAAGGAGCCAGGAAGTGATTGTAGGGTAAGGTGAGTGTGGATAGATGCATGCATCTAAAAATCTAGAGCTTCTAATCTCTCAATCATCGAGATCATCTTGAGGACATGGTCCCCAACTCTCTCTTCTTCCTTCATCCTGGTACCGAATAATTGCTTCGATATCTAATATCTAGAAGTTCGACTATGCTCTCCATAGAGCTCGACCAAGTGCACTGAGATGCCTCTCGAAGACGTCATATTTCCATGGGCATGTTTGTTGTTGCCCAAAATATTTATCCGAAGATTAAATACTGCTGGAAGACGGACAACAAACAACAATTTGCGGGAGCACTTCCGAGAGAATATGAATAAACACAAGATTTGCCGGGTTTGTTAGGCCCGGGCTTGAATGCTCTCGCGAGATGTTATTAATACAAATATTCGTGGATACAAGTATTAATGTGAGAAATCTAAATACAATGAGTGTAAAAAGACTCTGTTAATCCGGCTCTTGAGCGAAGCTCGGTGTTCTTCGTCCCTGCCGATCGTCTGCTTGATGAGAGAGGCCGAGAAAAGTAAGTACCGAAAGATAGCTGTTGCGAAGAGTTGGAGAAAGCCAAGTGCTGTGTGAAATATCGTGGGATTTGGAGTACTTCCGTGTGTTCTCAAGAATTTTGGATCCTTTTGACAAGTGCAGGTTGCCTGCTATATGTAGGGGCTGAGGTGCCCTGAGTGCTGGCGGGCGATCGTCTTCCGGCCATTATAATAATGGGGCGATCGTCTGCCGGCCAATATTATAATGGGGTGATCACACGGGTTGTCGGACTAAAGTCCAAGGTAGATGCTGGCAGTCAGCTGTGCGGTCCAATGAGGAGCCAGCACGCGTCCGGAGTCACTGCCACATGCGGTCCTACTGACAACTTTCAGCGGGCTTGTCGGCTGGTGGACGGATGATGACAGGCTGTGGTCAACGATCCGTGATATGCGGATCTTGTCTCGGATCTGCACGTGGGTTCAGTCCTGAGGCTCGGCCTTTGCCGAATGGATGACTATCGGCTCTGATCGGCATGAAGCGGTCGTCTCTAGCTAGTCACCGAGGTCGGCATCGTCCAGTCGCTAGGGGTCGGCATCGGCAGGTCACCAAGGGTCGGTCGCCAGGCACCGAGAGATGATCGTCCACTAGTCGGTCGCCAGGAGTCGGTCGCCAAGTACCGAGAGATGATCGTATTTGATGTCGATCGCTCGGCACCGGGACTTGTCCTGGGACCTTCGGTTGGCCGATTTATCTTGACTGTTGGGCTAAGGCTAGGCCGCCTGGTCATTTGGTCGGCGATTACGCCTCATTTGCTCGCGATGCTTCGTCGCCCGATCTCCGAGGCGATCGCCGGTCGGAGAGTATAATTCTCGACACAACAATGTTGAAGCTCATTAGTCGTTGAGCCTAACATGTTCCCGCGCACTCTTACGTCATCTTTTACCCATTTCTCATGGGCCTCGACTTCTTCGTGATTGGATTGGGTTCTTGCAGGATCCGCTGGGATATCTGACTCCAGGACGTATCCCAGCATATCCATATAAAGTACAATCCTCAAGTTCCAAACCCATTCCACATAGCTTGAAACAGTCAGAGTGTTCTTTTCAACCAGTATCGTGAGTGGGTTCATTGCCATTTTGAGATTTGTTAACTGTAGAGAATAATTTATGATTCGCTAGTGATTGTTTAATTATGATCCGAGTAAAGAATTTAAGGACTTTCTTTATTCATAACTCGGCTCCTACTATTTTATCGGCATTTACGCACCCCCATATGAAATTCAAAAGTTACGGTTGACTTCATAATACTGATCGAGTTCTTTCTAAAGTTTAATGGAGGGCAACCCATTCAGTTTCTATTTTATCATTCTTCATAAAGTGGTGTCTAACACCAACCCATCTAATGGATGATTCGATCTTCTTTTACCCTAGTTCACTTGACCTCAATCCATACGGTTTCTATGGGTCGCTGAACTAACTAAGTTTAAACCGTCAACTCTTAATAGTTTGATAATTAAATCTCACCCGAAAACCCATACGATTTCTAGGATTTTGATTTGTCACAACCAAAGGCATCTAATGCACTCTAGAAATTTATCAACCTTCCCCAAAAATATTACACCGGCCTACTCAGAAGAATAATATATCAGTTTAGATTTCAATTTTCCATGATTTTTACGGAGGGTAGCAAGCCTCGTAACCTTTATAACTTGGTGTTTGTAAGTGGGAGTTTAATGCGATTATATGTTACACTTTGCATATTAATCTGTCTATAAGCGCGGTTTGTCGGTTTGTTTGTTTGTCATACAATATAAAAATGTACACAACCTAAATCTAACAACATGTAGTTCATGGATATTTCCTAAGTACCGAGCCATCATCGACTCGATAAAAATACAAGTAATTTAATTACAAGTCTTGAATCGCCGTCTTCATGGCGGTTCGTCCTCGGCTCTTTGTCATATCTACTATACTACATTAATAAAAGTTGCATCCTTTACAAATTTACTAATATAAAATAAATTAGCTCAAAATGTCCATTACAACCCCATCGAATAAAGATTCAATAAACTAAGTCCATGAACTACATATGCATTCAAATAATGATGCAACCATTACATTAAAATAAATGGCAAAAATAATAAATCTGAATATTGATCCAATCAATATAAAATTAATTCACCTATTAGAATTAATCTAATTAATTCACACAACCGTTACTATTAATTTATACCGGACAAAAATCAATATTTTATTAAATTAATTCCCTTAATAATAAAATTACCATAATTATATTTTAGTCAAATTAAATCCAATTTAATTTGCGAGAAATTAATTTACCGAACGAAATATAAAAATGGATTCGGGAAACACAAGGCCCGGGCAAAGCCGTGGCCCAGGGCTGCTCGTCTTGCTGTTGCTCTCGGCAGTAACTTTGTCACGGCGATCCCGACACCGGAGTCTGGGTCCGGCCACTTATCCGGATCGTCTTTTCCTCCCGAATCCAAAAATAATATTTTTCTAATTTTTATATTACACATTTAAATCAGTTTTTGGAAAGAAAAACAAATTTATATTATAACATAAAATCGTGAAAAATAAAATTTTACATGAACAACTAAACATTAACAACTAAAACAATTATGATTCTAAATCATAAAAACATAAAACTAAGCACTCCAAATACAAATATCGAATATACGATCACATAGAGCTCTCTCCGATACCACTGTTGGGATTCGGTGATTAAAATCGAGTTATGCAACGGAAAATAAACCGTCTAACCGGATAAAAACCAAACTCCTAAAATACACCGATCAGGCATCATATAAACGAATATAGATTGACGAAGATAAATTAAGAAGTCATACCCTCGCATACCTTTGATAATATCTTCTTGATTTCGAGCATGGACATGAGTCCAATTGAACGAGCTTTTGGAAATTCCTGAGGACCGAAAGCACCTTGCCTCTACGTATCACGCGTCGGATGACCGGAAAATATTTCTATCAAGATATACTCTAAGTATACGGCTAGAAGATGATAGAATTAGCTTGTATTTATTTATAAATACTCTAAGTATGTTATAAATATTATTTTTCTCCCAAAATACACTTAAAATACAAGTGTTTGAAATAATAAAAATTCTCCCCATCTCTCTCTTCAACTCACGGCCAAGACCCATAGGAATGAAGATGATGTTGGTTTTATAACATAAAAAGCACATCACACCACACATCATGCCAAAAATCAAAAACTATTAATTATACACCATGTATAATTAAAGTCCCCACATAATATCATCAATCATCATCACATCTCATGCCATGGCAAAATGAAATAATAAGTCACCAAGTGACAAATGTGGGGGGGTGGGGGGGAGGCTACTTGAGTATTTTGAAGTTCGTTCGTTTCGGTCCATGAAACGAACTATCATGTATTTAGTCTGATAGATAAACCTTAGGCAAGGTCTCTGGGAAAGGTCTTGTGTCTTTTCCGTCAGATTTTTCTCGGCCCCCTAGCGGCGCTCAGCATTCTTTTGCGGCGGCTATCTCTCATATTCCTGCAGGCCTTAACCCCGGTGGACCTTTCTCGGTGAACCCGGGTAAATCTTATCGGGATGTTGCGTCTTCTAGTTTGGCCGAGCAGGAATGTTTTAGCTCTGTAGATCTCTCTGGTGAATTCCCTGTTGCTGTCTTCACCACAGAAGAATGTGTTTAGGTATCGGGGGCATACCAACATGCCCTCATTGGTAAATTCTCTTTCGGCAAACCCTCAAATGAGTATATTTCGAAAAATTTGTTTGGTCTTGGATTTGGTAAATGTAAAGTGCAGTACCTTAATGCTAAACTTGTTTTGATTACCTTGGGAAGTGCCGAATATATATCTAAGTTGTGGTTGAAACGTGAACTAAACTGTCTTGGTTATCCTATGGGATTATTTAAATGGTCCCCATATTTTGATTTTAAGCATGAACCTACGATTGTTCCCATTTGGATTAAAATTCTTGCCCTGCCTGTCCAATGGTTTGATTAACGTGCTCTACAGATGGTTTCAGGACTGGTAGGAAATTTTCTAAAAGCGGATATTCACACATTGAATAAAAATAGAATGAATTATTCTCGTGTCTGCATTGAAGTTAACTTAGAGCATAGCCTACCCAAAAAAGTTGGGATACAAAGTGGAGATTTCATTATTCTTTGTTCCCATGAGTCCGTATAATTGAGTTATTCATGTTGTGAGTTTCGGTTTTATAATCTGACATCGTATCTTGATTTTTGGACGTTTTGGGCTATTTTGTAATTTCCTAAAGTTTAAAGAACTTACTTCCATTTCGGTATCCCGAGCCGTCGAGTGGTCGGAATCGTGCCTTCTTTTAGCGCTTAGATTCGTCGTTGCGAATACTTCGTAAGTGTGCCTTTGGATTCCAACTTTTGGTTGTGTTCGGTTTCGCGCCTTCTTCAGTAGTGAGCTGCACTCAGCAGTACTGAACAGCTGCATGAATAGCGTACGCTATTCATGATTTCTTGCGCACGCTAGATGTACTGCAGTAGCGCACGCCAATGTCCGGGTATTACAGGGGATAGTAGGCTTTGGACTCGGAATTCTGGGTTCTTACTAGCAGGTAGTGTGCTAAGCTGTAATAGCATACGCTAACAACACCGGGCAGAAGTTACTGGGCTACTGGCAATCCCGTTAGCGCGCATTAATTTCAAGAATTAGCGCACTCTAATTATACATAGTATAAATAGGACTCACTAGTAACCTTTTCGTCATTTTTCATCTCTTCTCATCCCTTGGGCGATTTCTGGCGACTTTGGGCAATTTGTGAAGATTAATCTATGGAGTTCCTTACTTTATCGATATTTAGACTCCAAACGAAGTATATCATCATCCTAATCCATCTTCCTCTGTCCGAATTCAAGATATGTTGGCTTAGAACCCTAACTTTGTCAATTTTGGGGGGTTTTCGGAATTTGTCTATCTAAACTGGAATTGTTCGTTGATGTTGTCTTATCGATTTTTGTTATTGGGTGATTTCAAATCCATTTCATCGGTGTATTGATCCGTGAGTTCTCGATTCGGGGAGGTTTTGGGAAAACCCTTCCCCGTGTTGACCGTACATGTATTGTTATGGTTGGTAATTGGGGTTGTGGGCGTATTCTGTTCGGTTATTGATGTCGTTTAGGACTGATTCATGTTAATTTCTCATTTAGGAGCGGGCGTGTTCACTCCGGGTCATTCCTAGTCATCATTTATTTTCCGTCTCGTCGAAGATGTCTCAAAGGCAAGTACTTTACATTTGTATGCATATTCTACTATTTGATTTATGGCTTCCCGTGTACGTTGTGGATGTGAATGCGTATGTTTACCCAGGGATGGTCTGACGTGGCCTCTGGGGATACATAGTGCCGTGTGTATGCGTATTGTGAACTGGGGTTAACGATTAGGAGTATGCCCTCGAATGGCACTCAGAGGATGTTGATGTAAATCATTAATGTAAGGCAATAGATGTTTCTTTATTTACTGGTAGTTACTGGCATTCCTAACTCGTAAATATACATATAGAAACTAGTCCGTGTATTTGAGAGCAAAACTTGTATGGCGTGTTCTTTGTCATGGAAAGTGCATGTCGAACACTAATGGTTAGTGGGAGCACACGTTATAGGTATGCTGATTGGATTAGTATACTCGAACCGACTCACCCTCGATTCATCACACGGATTTCAATCCGGGACAGTCAATGATGGAATCGAAAGGTTGTGATAGGTATTCGTGAACCTTCGACTTGAGGATTTAGTAGGGATGTGCTTGTGACGTTAAGATTTTCATTACAGTAGTTTGACCCTATAAACTGGGAGGTGGGCGTCAACCTCGACGTGCATCTTAACGGGCAAGTAGCAGGTCCTACTGAATACCAAGATAGAATTATTTCTCCCGTTTGTGAGCGGGTTATATGTCCTATGCGGTTATTGGCAGATGAGATCATAAGTCTTTGGCCAAAGCATTGGAGATAGTTGTATTGGATACACGAGAGCTCAATGATCTCGATTTGCATTAACGCATGCATAGATTCAAGTACAGATAGGGTTTGACTAATCGTGACCCTATAGCTTGATCAGGACATTTGAAAGAAGGGTTTATACGTATACTGGTATTCACGACAGAATGGTTCTTGAATGATCCCAATCATTCGTTCTCAGTTGGGGTACAGTGTAGGCCGCCAGGCTGGATAGGTGGTACTACTACTCTTTGGTTCCTCCCATTGCTGACTGAGACGAACCTACCAAGTCGCGCAATAGGATTGACGACGGAATGAATCGAGCTTAATCTCTCATTATGAATATTAGATATTGGATATCTAATTTGGGATATTGGATGTCTAAATTGATTTATTGGATAAATTAATTTACGGCCTAATTAATTAAATAAATTACCGGGTGATTAATTTAAATCATGAATATAATTATTTCTTGGAGAAATTAATTATGTTATTATGTATTTAATATGATTAATTAATTAGATTAATTAATCGATATAAATACATCGGAACGAAATAGGAGTTTATCTGTTTGGACTAACGGGAGTCTGAAACGGACCAAACTCGTCCGGCTCCTTCTAGATGGCCGCCCCTTTCCAATCACCTCCCCATCTTGGTCTTTGTCTCCATTTTATAAATGAAAGACAAATGACTTTAAGAGATTGATAATCTCTTATTATATGGTAAAGGTGATATGGTCTTGGTTTTATTTTTTATTCTTGTAGAATAAATATGAAGACAACAATTCACTTCTCTACACAATTCCAAACATGAGTCTAGAGTAAGAGAGAGAGAGAAAAAGTTTTCTCAATTGTCTTCATCTTGTTCTTCATCTTGTTCTTGAGTTTTCTTGGAGAAAATTCAAGATACATTGAGAGATAAATATTATACACTTAGAGTGCAATAATAAAAAGCTTCATCACTTGATTCTAGCCGTAACCTTAGAGGTTAATCGAGTATTGTTATTCCGCTCGTTTTTCCGGCGCGTGGCAAGTAGAGACGCGGTGCTTTCGGCGTTGGATCTTTCAAGGACTTGGAGCGGATTGGATTCGTAGAGATCAAGCAACGCTTGGGGAATAGCTCAAGAGAAGGTTACCATTTAATCAACGGACTTCGAGGGTTAGTTTCTTACAACTCTTGTTTTTCGTTTATATATTCGTATATACGTAGCTCGATCGATCCTCATAGGGATTCAGATCGAATTAATTTTCGTTTTACCGCTTCCACTGGGCCTTCGTTTTAGGCACCGAATCCCAACAGTGAATGCTTGATTAGATGGTGAATGATTTGGAATCATTTTAGTCATAATCGTGGTATATGTTTTTCGTTCGTTCTAGTTGTATTTTTCGTAAGTTTATGTCTAAATATAGATCTTAAATTTCTGGGAAATATGATTTATATTGAAGATATGAAAGTCATAAAATATTGATATTGGATATCCGGTCGAAAATCTAGCCCCAAATCGTCGTCGGATGACTTTTTGGTCAAAAGGTGCATTCTGGCCGATAGTGACTCGACCGTGTCCTAGTGACTCGGTCGTGTCCAGCAGCCTGGCCAGGCCACTGCCTGGCAGACCCGACCGTGTTAGGCGACACGGGCCGTGTCTGGACAATAGGGTTCCGGTAGTGACTCGACCGTGTCAGGCGAAACGACCGTGTCTGGCCGGCAGTGACTCGGCCAGGCAGGCCATTTTTCAACCCGGCTCGATTTTTTCATGCATTCTTGAAAATTAATCTCCCGCATGTTAAATTGGATTTAATATGAATAAAATGATTTATGGTATTTTATTTTATAAGGGAAATTTGATAAATTAGAATATTTATGGTCGACCGAATTATTTTGAACGTTTTCATATTACCGATTGTGTGAATCGATTGGATCGGTTCGTATTGTTGATTGGATCAATGTATCTCTACGCTTTTCATTTTTTTAGTATTTGTTGGATGAATGATTTTGAATGGGGATGTGGTTCGTGGACTTAGTTTTGAATCGTTCGTTTTATTCGATTGGGTTGTAAAGGCTGTTTTGAGCCTATTTATTTTATTAGAAATATTTGTATCTAGGATGCAATTTTCAATGTAAAATTTATTTGTAATGACGAAGACCGGAGGGACATACGTTTCCAGAAGACGAAGATTCAAACGAATACTTGTAATTAGATTCTGGAGTTTTTGTTTTCTAGGAACGGTCCATGAACCACCTGTTGGTAGCAACTAGGTTGTGAATGGTTTTTTCATATTTTATGAATACCACAAACGCGCTAAAATGATTAATGTGCAAAGTGTAACGTTAATCGCGAAAATTCTCCCACAAAAAATTATTAAGTTTATAAGGTTTCAAGGTTTTCCTTCCCTCCATCGAGTTTTCGGGAAATTGAAATCCAAACCGGATGTGCTATGCTTCTGAGTTATCGGGGTAGTCGTTCGGGGAGGATGGATAAACTACCGGGAGCGCATTGGATGCCTTCGGTTGGAGCAAATTTTATCCCTAGAAACCTGATAGGTTGCCATATAAGATTCAATTGTGAAACTGATTTGCGTCGATGGTATAAACTTAACTTGTTCACGAACCATAAAAACCATATAGGTTGAGGGGAGTGAACAAGGGGAAAAAGAAGATCGAATCATCCATTATATGGGTTGGTGTTGGACACCACTTTATGAAAATTAATAGACTAGAAACCTGTTCGGTTTCCCTCAATTAAGATTTATAAAGAACTCGATCACCACTATGAAGTAGTGCGACGATACTTCCGGATTTGACATGGGAGTGTGTTGTTCCAATAAAAATAGTGGGAGCTGGGTAACAAGAATAGAAAAGACCTTAATTCTATACTCAGAACATAATTAAACGAGTCACTAATTAATCTGTTATACTTAATGCAGACATAACTCTCAACATGACAATGAATCCACTCGCAATTCTACTCGAGAAGAAAACCCTGATTGGACCTAACTTTGTGGACTTGCTCCGCAATCTGATGATTGTCCTCAGTATAGAGACACTGGGATACGTCTTGGAGACGGACATTCCAGCGTCTCCTGTGCGGACCAGAGCCAATCAGGAAGAGATCGAAAACCACGAAGTGGGTTAAGGATGACATAAAAGTCCGTGCTTACATGATGGCTTCTATGTCTAATGAGCTTCAGAGTGCTCATGAGAAAATAACTTCTGCTAGGCAGATTCTCTCTCACTTAACCGAACTTTATGGTGAGCATAGCAGAACTGCTAGATATGAGATATCTAAGCAACTGTTCGGTGCAAGGATGAAGGAAGGTGAGAAGGTTGGGGAACACGTCCTCAAAATGATATCCATGATCGACAGATTGGAGGCTCTTGATTTTAAAATGGATACTTCTCTCCAAACCGACCTTATCCTTCAGTCTCTCCCTGATTCCTTCTCACAGTTTGTTATGAACTTCAACTGCAATGAGATTGCATGTAACTCTGGGCTAATGAACAAACTAGTGACCGCTCAGTCTCAGATGAAGACTCCGGGAATGAAGGAGTCTGCCTTTGTGATTTCTTCTGGACTGAAGTCTAAGAATAAAGAGAAAAAGACCAAGAAGCAGACTGAACCACAAGATAAGGACCTTAAAGGAAAGGGCAAGGCCCCGATGGTTCCAAAAGGCAAGAAGAAGAAAGATACTTGTCTCAAGTGCGGTGAGCTGGGCCACTGGGCTAGAGACTGTCCGATTATTCATGGCACTTCAGGTACAGAACTTTTAGTTTTGGAAACAAATTGTTCTGCTACTGTATTTTCTACTTCCTGGATACTGGATTCTGGTGCTAGTTCTCATATTTGTACCGTGAATCAGGATCTGGAATAAAATAGGAAGCTTGGAGCTGGAGAAGTTATGATCACAGTCGGAAGCGGGCATAGTGCCGAGGCGACCGACATAGGATCACTTCTTTTGGGTTTAGAATCCAGCTTTGTTTTGACTTTAGAAGATGTACTTGTTTTTCCCAAGGGGCACAAAAACATTGTATCCATTCCGGTCATGGACTCAAAAGGCTTTTCATTTTTCATTGGTGATGGTTCCTGCAAAATTTATTTCAGAAATAAACTAGTGGGTACTGCTACATTGTTAAATGGATTGTATCATCTAAATCTCAGCAACAAAGTACTTGTGAATACTATGCTAGAAAACGTGGTAGGGATGAAACCAATCAAGTTTTGAAATGGCATCTTAAACATGGTCATGTTGGTCAGACCAAGGTTTACAAAATGGAAAAGGATGGACTTATGGGTCCATTGGGGTTGGATCCCTTTCCTACTTGTGAATCTTGCCTTAAAGGTAAAAATGACTAAGTCCCCCTTCATAGGGACTTTTGAAAGAGCCGCTGATAAACTGGGATTAATCCATACCGACGTCTGTGGTGCTTTGGAAGCAGCATGTGATTGATATCAATATTTCATTATGTTTACGGATGATCATACTTGGTATGGTTATGTATACTTAATGAAACATAAATTCGAGGCCTTTGAGAAATTCCAGGAATTCAAGGCCCTAGTCGAGAAACAAACTGGTAATCATATTAAAGCACTTCAGTCAGACCGAGGTGGCGAGTACATGAGTACAGAGTTTGATTAGTTCCTTAAGGAACATGGAATAGTTTCACAACTAACACCTATAGGTACTCCTCAGTTAAATGGTGTGTCAGAAAGAAGGAACCGGACCTTGTTGAACATGGTCCGTTCCATGCTGGCCTATACTGACTTTCCGATTTACTTGTGGGGGTATGCACTCTTGACTGCCGCTTACATCATGAACAAATGTCCTTCCAAATCTGTTCCTAAAGCTCCACATGAGTTGTGGGAGGGCAGGAAACCAAGTCTTAATCATATTAGGATTTGGGGATGTCCCGCCTATGTCAAGAAGACTAAGGTGGAGAAGTTGGAAGCTAGGTCCGTGAAGGAACGTTTCATTGGATTCCCGTATGGAATGATTGGATATCTATTCTACATGCCCGAAGATCGAAAGATCGTAGTTGCTTTACAAGCACACTTCCTGGAAGATGAGTTCATTCAGAAAGCGGAGCAGGTAGAAGTATTTCTTTATAAGAATATAATGAAACTCCTCGGGAGACACCTGTGCAAGAAACTGGAACCGAACCTTCTGAAACACAAGTACAACCACCTCGTAGGTCTAGTAGGGTGTCTCATTTACCTGAGAGGTATGGGCTTGTGCACTTGGAGGAGTTGGGTCTCCATGAGGTTCCAAGTGATAGCCAAGAGACCGACCCAACGACCTATGACCAAGCGATGGTCGATGTAGTCTCCGCGAAATGGCGTGAAGCTATGGAAGATAAGATAGACTCGATGCATGTCAATCAAGCCTGGAATCTAGTAGACTGCCCCAAGGGCATAGTGCCTATTGGGAACAAATGGATCTACAAGAGAAAGACTGATGGTGATGGCAATGTTGACGCCTATAAGGCCACGCTTGTGGCAAAGGGTTATACCCACAAAGAAGGGATCGATTAACACGATACCTTCTCGCCCATAGCCATGATCAAGTATATTCGCATGATGCTTGCTATAGCTGCCTACCACGATTATGAGACATGACAAATGGACGTAAAGACGGCTTTGCTTAATGGATTCCTTGAGGACGAAATCTATATGGAGCAGCCTAAAGGCTTTGTGTCCGAAGTCGATATTCATAAAGTGTGCAGGCTGCAGTGTTCCATTTATGGATTGAAGCAAGTGTCACGTAGTTGGAACCTTCATTTTGACGAGGCGGTCAAAGAGTTTGACTTCGTGCAAAATGAAGAGGAACCTTGTGTATACAAGAGGGTTAGTGGGAGCAAGATCGCATTCTTAGTACTATATGTAGATGACATTCTACTAATATGAAATGATGTGGGAATGCTCAGTTCTATGAAAGCTTGGCTTTTGAGTAATTTCTCCATGAAATACTTGGGAGAAGCAACCTATATTCTTGGTATTCGGCTGTACCGGGATAGAGCAGAGAGAACAATAGGTTTTTCTCAAGCCCTCTATATAGATAAGATCTTAAAGCGATTTAAGATGGATAATTCTAAAAGAGGGTTCCTACCGATGCGACATGGAATAAAACTCTCCTTGAAGATGTATCTTCAAAGTGAGGAACAACGAAAGGAAATGAGTAATATAACATATGATTCGGCCATGGGTAGCCTTATGTATGCTATGTTGTGTACAAGACCTGACATCGCACATGCTGTAAGTGTGGTGAGTAGGTTTCAGGCAAACACAGGTAGGGAACATTGGACTGCCGTAAAGAACGTTCTCAAGTACTTAAGAAGGACTAGAGATATGGTTCTGATGTATGGCGGTGGAGAATTGGATCTAGTGGGATTCACTGATTCGGACTTCCAAGGACTGAAGGACGACTCGATGTCTACTTCTGGCTACATATTTACTCTTAATGGAGGATCAATATCTTGGCGTAGCGCCAAGCAAAGCGCAACTGCTGATTCCACCTGTCAGGCTGAGTATCAAGCAGTTTCGGAGGCTTCCAAGGAAGGGTTCTGGATTGAAAAGTTTCTGGGAGAACTTCAAGTGATACCATGTCTTGTTGCCTTCATTTGTCTTGTGACAACGACGGAGCTGTAGCGCAGGCCAAGGAGCCGAGGTTTCACAACAGCACCAAACATATTGAGAGGAAGTATCATCTCGTAAGAGAATTTGTTCGCAAGGGATACATTGTGCTGCACAGAGTAGACTCGGACGACAATGTCGCTGATCCACTGACTAAGCCACTTTCTCATACTAGCTTGGAGCGTCATCTGGAGAACATGTGTATTAGATACCATAGTATATGGCATTGAGTGCAAGTGGGAGATTGTTAGGAGTATGCCCTCGAATGCCACTCAGAGGATGTTGAGTGAGGGCATTATACTTGTAATTATGTAAATCATTAATGTAAGGCAATGGATGTTTGTTTATTTACTGGTAGTTACTGCCATTCCTAACTCGTAAATATACATATAGAAACTAGTCTGTGCATTTGAGATCAAAACGTTCCACTCCTTATTGGATAAGGGGCTCGGCACTGGAAAGGTTTATAGCTCAAATACATAATCGTTCGCAAGTCGATGAAACTTGACTGGGTGTTAAGTTTATGTGAAGACTTGTATGGCGTGTTCTTTGACATGGAGAGTGCCTATCAAACACTAATGGTTAGTGAGAGCACACGTTATAGGTATGCTAATTGGATTAGTATACTCGAACCGACTCACCTTCGATTCGTCACACGGATTTCACTCTGGGACAGTCAATGAAGGAATCGAAAGGTTGTGATAGGTATTCGTGAACCTTCGACTTGAGGATTTAGTAGGGATGTGCTTGTGACGTTAAGATTTTTATTAGAGTAGTTCGACCCTATAAACTGGGAGGTGGGGGTCAACCTCGACGTGCATCTTAACGGGCAAGTAGCAGGTCCTACTGAATACCAAGATAGAATTATTTCTCCCGTTAGTGAGCGGGTTATATGTCCTATGCGGTTATTGGCAGATGAGATCATAAGTCTTTGGCCAAAGCATTGGAGATAGTTGTATTGGATACACAAGAGCTCAATGATCTCGATTTGCATTAACACATGCATAGAGTCAAGTACAGATAGGGTTTGACTGATCATGACCCTATAACTTGATTAGGACATTTGAAAGAAGGGTTTATACGTATACTGGTATTCACAACAGAATGGTTCTTGAATGATCCCAATCATTCGTTCTCAGTTGGGGTACAGTGTAGGCCGCCAGGCTGGATAGGTGGTGCTACTACTCTTTGGTTCCTCCCATTGCTGACTGAGACGAACCTACCGAGTCGCGCAATAGGATTGACGACGGAATGAATCGAGCTTAATCTCTCATTATGAATATTAGATATTGGATATCTAATTTGGGACATTGGATGTCTAAATTGATTTATTGGATAAATTAATTTACGGCCTAATTAATTAAATAAATTACCAGGTGATTAATTTAATTCATGAATATAATTATTTCTTGGAGAAATTAATTATGTTATTATGTATTTAATATGATTAATTAATTGGATTAATTAATCGATATAAATACATCGGAACAGAATCGGAGTTTATCTGTTTGGACTCACGGGAGAATGAAATGGACCGAACTCTTCCGGCTCCTTCTAGATGGCCGCCCCCTTCCGATCACCCCCCATCTTGGTCTTTGTCTCCATTTTATAAATGGAAGACAAATGACTTTAAGAGATTGAGAATCTCTTATTATATAGTAAAGGTGATATGGTCTTGGTTTTATTTTTGATTCTTGTAAAATAATTGTGAAGACAACAATTAACTTCTCTACACAATTCCAAACGTGAGTCTAGAGTAAGAGAGAGAGAGAAAAAGTTTTCTCAATTGTCTTCATCTTGTTCTTCATCTTGTTCTTGAGTTTTCTTGGAGAAAATTCAAGATACATTGAGAGATAAATATTATACACTTAGAGTGCAATAATAAAAAGCTTCATCACTTGATTCTAACCGTAACTTTAGAGGTTAATCGAGTGTTGTTATTCCGGTCGTTTGTCCGGCGCGTGGCAAGTAGAAACGCGGTGCTTTCGGCGTTGGATCTTTCTAGGACTTGAAGCGGATTGGATTCGTAGAGATCAAGCAAAGCATGGGGAATAGCTCAAGAGAAGGTTACCATTTAATCAACGGACTTCGAGGGTTAGTTTCTTACAACTCTTGTATTTCGTTTATATATTTGTATATACGTAGCTCGATCGATCCTCGTAGGGATTCGGATCGAATTAATTTTTTGTTTTACCGCTTCCACTGGGCCTTCGTTTTAGGCACCGAATCCCAACATTAACCACCCAGGGATGGTCCGACGGGGCCTCTGCAAGGTACGGTGGCCGTGAGACTCGTACCAACGGTCAACCTTTGAAATTTTTTGTTGGAAAACTATGTTTTGTACTCGTGCACTGTAATATTCCGGAATATAAATATTTTCTAAAATGATTTTTAGCGCATATTTCATCTGATTAGAATGGTAGTTCAAATGGATTGTACTTGCACTAGCTGTTGTCACTAGCTGTAGTATTCCGGAATATAAATATTTTCTAAAATGATTTTTAGCGCATATTTCATCTGATTAGAATGGTATTTCAGGTACAGGCTTTGGAGGCGAACGAGTATGCAGACAGTATGAGGATGATGGGCAAGGGTGACCCTGTTCAATGGTCATTTGCTTGGTGTCTTGTCTTTTAGTTTTAATAATTATGTCTTTTGTTTCAGTACTCGAGTACTTTCTTTATTTGGACTTGTATTTGTTTGTGGACTCGTTTGAGAAAGATTTTATTTATTACTGTCGGGTTCGGTCTATTGTTTCGAATGTCTTAAAACCGTGGAATTATTTGTATGTTGATGATGTTTGTCATCGGCCGTGATGTCGAGTTTGTGCGTTAGCCTGGTAGATTCCAAAGTGTTGGGTCCACCGCACTGTAATATGCCCTGAACGTATTGGGGGTGTTATAGAATATGGTACTAGAGCTTAGGTTTATGGATACCTAGGCTGTCAGTTATTTGGGTCTAGTCGAGTGTCGTTTCCGAATAGTATCACTAATGTGACATCATATCAGTACGCCAGTGCTTGTAAGTCTTCATAACATGACTCGTTGCATTATCCTGTGTTGTTCCTTTCTTAATATCGCGATGTGTTTTGCATTTGAACCGTACTCACTAGTTACTTCTTCAGAGTGCCTGTTGGTAGAGGACGCGGACGCGGCCTTGGTCGCGACGAGCCTTGATCGCGATCGCGAATGCGGTCGCGGAGCCTTGATCGCGGGCCGCAGACGCGGTTGGGGACGTGGCGCAGCCGATGGGGCGGCCATGCACAATAGCTCTGAGGCTGGTTCGGCAATGCCGTCTTTGTCGAACAGTGTTCAGCCTAGTGCCGAAGGTCAGCAGGATCAGTCTGCTAGCTTCGGTAATGTTAATGATAATGTCGGGGTAGCTAACATTCTGCAGCAAGTAGCGAATCAGATGACGCTAACTTAGGCGGTCCTGTTTAATCAAGCTGATGCTACTACGGTTCCGCCTACTGGTTCTGGTACTGACAAGTTGCTTCAGGATGTGATCCGTACGCGTCCTCCACAGTTCGATGGTACTTCCGACCCTTCTGGTTGGGAGAGTTGGATATTTGAGATGGAAAAAGTATTTGAGACAGCAAACTGCTCTGAGGAGAGGAAAGTATTAATTGCTCAATACTTTCTCACCAAGGAGGCGGAACGTGGTGGTAGGCAGTGAAACCGCGTGACTGGGCACCTACGTGGGATGAGTTCCGGGAATTGATGGAGGCTGAGTATTGTCCGTCGCCAGTGAAAGAGGGAAGGATTCGAGCCTTATTTGAGGCAAAACCTCATGATGTTCCCATCTCTCAAGCAATCAAAGATTATAATCAGCAGCTACACTACATGAGAAATCAGGTCCGGGACGAACAGACAAGATCTGCCACTTCGACATGCGGATGAAACTGAGGGTTCTCCAGTGTATGTCAGGCCTTGGGTGTATGACTTTGAAGGCCTATCAGAACAAGGCGATGCCCTATGAGATTTCTTTTTCCGCAACGGAGGTGGCAGCAGAGGGTAAGAAACAGAAGACTTCCGATCAGTTTTCGGGAAGTAAGTTTGGCAGGCATCAGAAGACTCAGTCTGGTCCGCGAGCCTTTGGGAATCATTCCCCATCATTTGGGCGAGGCCATGGTTCAAAGTCTGCTCTGTTCGTTCCTGTTCGTGGGCATACTTGTTTTAACTGTGGTCATCCGGGACATATGATGAGTGAATGTGACAAGCTGCCGCTGCAGTGTCATAATTGTGGTCGTTCGGGGCATCGTGCTCCATACTGTGGAGATGCGAGTTGGCCCCAGATACGAGAGAACCGAGCATGAATCAGGTTCCGACAACTAATCCGCCGCAGCAGAGTTTCGGCAGGGGTTGAGGACGTGGGCAGAATTCTAGAGGGGGAGCGTCTAGGGCGGGGTTTGTTCCGCCCCGTGTGTATGAGATGAAACAAGTCGGAGATCCTGACGTGATAGTGGCTATAAGTACCATTCACATCCTTGACCATCTTGTTTCTGTTCTATTTGATTCTGGTGCTACGCATTCTTCATCTCTTTGGATAGTGTACGTCGTCTGTATGTTGATGATCTAGTTGCATGTGAACCGTTTGTTGTTAAACTGCATAGTGGAGATAGTATTGTGGGGGATCGTGAGGTTAGAGATTTTCAGGTGAGTATCGCAGGGAGGGCTTGGTCTTGTAATCTGATTGTGATAGACATTAAGGATGAGGATTTGATCATTGGTGAGGATTGGTTGGATCGAGGGCGATCATGAATTATAGAGCGAGAACCATTTCGATGTTAGCCTCCGACGGTACTGAACACTGCTTCGTGGGACGCAAATGGAGTAGTCAGATATTCTTGATCAGCGCTATGAAAGCGGTGAGACTCCTTCGAGGAGGTTGCACTGGTTAGTGGTGCTATACTTTGAGATCGGAAAAAAGGGGAGTCGAGCTCTCGTATATTCCGGTAGTGAGCGAGTATCGTGACATTTTTCCAGATGAGTTGTCGGGTTTGCCACCAGACTGTGAGGTTTATTTCACCATTGATTTAGAGCCAGGTGCGGCTCCGATTTAGAAATGCCGTACCGTATGGCGCCTTCCGAGATGCTTGAGTTGAAGAAATAGTTGGGAGACTTGCTAGACACGGGTTACATTCGACCGAGCACTTCGCCTTGGGGCGCACCGGTCTTGTTCGTAAGGAAGAAGGATGGGTCACTGCGTTTATGCATCCACTACCGAGAGTTGAACAAGGTGACCATCAAAAACAAGTATGTGCTTTCGAGGATTGACGATTTGTTTGACCAATTGCAGGGAGCGACTGTGTTCTCGAAGATTGATTTGAGATCGGGATATTACCAACTCCGAGTGAAGGATTCTAATATTCCGAAGACGGCCTCTCAAATGAGATACGGCCACTATGAGTTTGTGGTTATGCCGTTCGGATCATTTGTAGTACTGTTTGCGTGACTTCATCATCGCCATCCAAATCAGCATCGGAGTGATGGCTCGGGATTCAAATGCTCTCATGAGAAGGTTGCTTCCTTTTTAGTCTTGCCATTTCTTTCTCCACATATTATTTTGCAATTAATTCTTGGTAGAAAAGTTCATCCTATCTGATCAAAGACTCAACATTATCAGTGTCAGTCACCTCTAAATCAAACAACTCTTCATCCTTCCAATTTGCCCAATTGTACAAAGTGTCGTAGTTATTTACCTTGTATCTTTTCCATACATTGAAGCACTCAACCGCAACATCACGGCCAAGGGAGTTTTATTAGTAACTTTCGAGGGGGAGGCACTCCGTATATTAGGCTGGGATAATATTCGGTTGGGATCCTCAATGGGTTTGGGACCCTGCAAAGGAGCGGGTTACCTAACAGGGTGGGATTCTCTATTGGGAGAGAGACTACTGACAGGGGTGGGTTCCCTGTGGGTAGAGGCGGCTGTCAGTTCCGAGGGGGCAGGCAATTTACTAGTTCTTTCAAATTTCATAAAAACTTGTCCATCCATCATAGCGGCGGATGGCTCAGGATCTGCAGTAGGATAAGCAAGTACTTCTTCCATTTGAACAAATTATAAAGTATTGGCCTCTGCAGGAACGACCACTGCAAGAACATCCTCGGGGACTTCTTCAGTCACTAATGGAACTATGAGAATAGGTTTAGTAGTCAGAACTTCGGGGGCCATTATAGCCTTATGAGGACATGTATGAGAACTTCTATATTTGCAGTCTCCGTGTGAGACTTGTGTTTCTTCTTCTTCTTATTTTTCTTCTTCTCTTGTTGCTCATGGCCTTCTTATTCTTTTCTTCTCCGGAATTGACCTTGATGGCTTTGCCACAGATGTCTTGGGGATCATTTGACATCAGCATGGAGTTTATAATAGGCCTATTCTCAATGGGGCTTTCCTTATTGTACATGGTGGGCTTGGTTCCACCCTGAAACTTCCCGACTAGTATTTTCGTTGTAGAAGGAGATTGTTTGATTCTAGAGTGAGTGAGAATATAGTTTAACAACATACCAAAAGACTTTATGGCGGTCCCCGACTTTACAGCTTCTTTTCAGGGACGTTGAAACATAACACCAATTAACATTCATTATTGCCATCATCATTCTGAAGTGCGGACCAATACGCATTTCAAATACTCCAGTGAAATTCTCGACAACCCTGCAACAAAATTGATGTAAATAAATATAAGGCAGAGTGAAATTTTTCTTATGACAGGTAATATTGGGGTTTACGGCATTAGGGTTGCCATGAACAATTTCCTATAGGAGTCGATAAAATCTTCTCCATAATTTTCCAATTCCTCAAGAGTGAGGCCGTTAGACGGAAGTCTCTATAGCTTCTCCAGGAACTCCTGAGTGAGATCTCTCTGTCTTGCACAATGCTCACAATAGCAATCACCTTTGAGCCCTTCTTATGTGATTCATATGTAAACACAATGTCGAGATAGAATTTGTTGGTGATTGATTCATCATAGTTCTAAGGATGTAGGCTCCCAAGCCTGTACAACCCTTGTTGTTTCGCATGGGTAGCAACCATGTTTAGAGCATTCATGTCATTCGACTCTGATAAGATCCTCTATTAGAGAACGGATCAAACAAAGATCCTTCATTCGATCACAAAGTCTCTTATTCATGGTTTGAGATGATGTCTGATAAGATGCAACTGAAGGCAATTGAAGAAAGGAGATGAAAAGTTTGTAGAAAATCGTAACTGTAAGACCGCCAAGATGTTCAGGGCATATTACAGCGCCGTGGTCTCAACCCTTTGGAATCCACCAGGCTAACGCATAAACTCGACATCACGACCGATGACAAACATCATCATCATAGAAACGATTCCACAGTTTTAAGACATTCGAAACAATAGACCGAACCCGACAGTAATAAATAAAATCTTTCTCAAACCGGTCCACCAATAAATACAAGTCCAGATGAAGAAAGTACTCGAGTACTGAAACAAAAGACATATTTAATAAAATTAAAAGACAAGACGCCAAGGAAACGACCATTGAACAGAGTCACCCTTGACCATCATCCTCATACTGTCCGCATGCTCGTTCGCCTCCAAAGCCTATACCTGAAATACAAAAGTATTTCCCCCATTTAAGGGGTTAGCGACAACAACTGGTGCAAGTACAATCTATTTGAACTACCATTCTAATCAGATGAAATATGCGCCATAAATCATTTTAGAAAATATTTATATTCCGGAATATTATGGTGCACGAGCACAAAATATAGTTCTCCATCAAAACATTTTTAAGGTTAACCGTTAGTACGAGACTCACGGCCAACGTACCCCGTAGAGGCCCCGTCGGACCATCCCTGGGTGGTTAACCCTAGTTTACGATACGTATACACACGACACTACGTATCCCCAGAGGCCCCATCGGACCATCCCTAGGTGAACATACGCATTCACATCCACATTTACGAAGTATTCGCAACGACGAATCTAAGTCCTAAAAGAAGGCACGATTCCGACCACTCGACGGCTCGGGATACCGAAATGGAAGTAAGTTCCCTAAACTTTAGGAAATTACAAAACGGCCCAAAACATCCGAAAATCAAGATACAATGTCAGATTATAAAACCGAAACTCACAACACGAATAACTCAATCATACGGACTCATGGGAACAAAGAAACAACAAAATCGAACGAGTTTTACGAGAATCGAACGTACATGCGACAAGATCATAACATAAAGCATATTACGTAAAAACACCTCTGAAACTCATCCAAATGGAAAAATACCAAGAACAAAATAGATTCAAAACATCGAAACAGTTACAAACGAGTCGTTAAACCAAACATGCGCCCAAAAATAGAAACTGCTAAAAATAAAAAGTACGGATATTACATTCTCCCCCCGCTAAAAAGAAGTTTCATCCCGAAACTTAAGGATCAAAAAGTTCGGGGTATCTCGCACGCATATCCTCCTCTAATTCCCATGTCGCCTCCTCTGCTCCATGTTTCGACCATTGCACCTTAACCAAAGGGATGGTTTTGTGCCTTAACTTTTTATCCCGACGTTCCAAAATCCTCACTGGCCTCTCCTCAAATGTAACATCCTTATCTATTTACACATTCCGAAAATCGATAACGTGAGTCGGGTCTGGAACATACTTTCTCAACTGAGAAACGTGAAATACACTATGCACATGGCTCAACGACCGGGGTAATGCCAAACGGTAAGCCAACTCGCCAACTCTCTCCAATATCTCGAAAGGTCCAATATACCTTGGACTAATCTTTCCCTTTTTCCCAAAGCGGAAAACTCCCTTCGATAAAGACACTCATAACTAGAGGTGATCCCCTAACTCAAACTCCACGGGTCGACGCCTAACATCTGCATAGGATTTTTGTCGACTCTGAGCCGCCAATATTCTCTCTCGAATCAACTCGACTTTCATACTAGTCTCTAACACAAGATCCGGCTCGATGCCAACTAAATCGGGCATCTCATTCTAACATATCGGCGATCGACATCTTCGGCCATAATGTAATATCCGGTATTTTTCCTTCCCTTGTATTTTCATTTTTGGTATATTTCTCGGTCATAGTGACCCTCATGTATCTTTCAGTAAGTCCTTCCTGTCAATTGTTGAATTGTATTCTCGTTATTGTTCGTTGTTTCAACTTTCCTCACATGAGTTCGACTTTGTTAGATCACCATTAATTTTTGGTGACTCCAAAAATTATAAATCTTTGCAATATTATAGAACATCGAGTTAGCTTTCCAATGGTTCAAACGGTGAGTCAATCGGAGTCCGGACGAGAGAGTTATGGTCGTTTTAGTGGAAGGCCCATCATTTGTCGGGCACCGTCCCAGAGCCTTTCGGCCGATAGGGTGGGCGAAAGACTCAAGCTGCCGGCATTTACGTATGGGTATCGGCCGATCACGTCCAGAGCCTTTCGGCCGATAGGGTGGGCGAAAGACTCAACCGCCGGCATCTCTCTTTGGCTATCGGTTGGGCTATCGGTAGATAGGCAGCCGATAGTCTCTTTGTGTTACACTATAAATGTGTCGTTTTGAGCGAAGCTGCTCATTTCTTCTTCTTTTCCACGCATCGCGAGAGTAACGAGAGAGAGGGTATAGAGGAGAGTTCTTCATCCGGGGTCGATTTTCATCATTTCTTTTCGGTTGTGAGGCTTGGATAATCAATCTAACGCGAGTTCTACGGATCTTAGTTCTTGAATCTCCAAAGGTAATGTTCTAAAACCCTACTTTTTGGATAATTGGGGATTTTGGGGTTTTGTCCGATTCTTTCCGTTTCGTTGATGGATTCATGATGAATATGATTATTCTTGTTGGTATTCTTAGTTTCCCTACGGATTCATGGTATATTTTCATGGTTTTGCGAAATCGAGAGGGTTTGGTTGTGGTCCGCCCTCGTTGTTATTTTTGTATGAATATACATGAATCGTAGGCGGGTTTCCGGGTGTATTCCATTTCCGTAATCGTCTAGAGTTGGTTGTGATTGTGTTGTTCGAATCGCTAGGTTCATTTCCGCCGGTTCCTTGCGGTTGTGTTCAACTCTTCCGTTCCGTTCGTGTCATCGTCTAATTAATCGAGGCAAGTATCCTTATGAACTTACGATCTTGACATAGTAGTTTTGTATGAGAAATTGTGTGTGTGTGTATGCTCACTACGGGTTAGACTCGACGGGGTCTCGGTAGGGGTTCACGAAGGGGTGGATCCGCGAGCTTGCTTTTAACCACTACGGGTTAGATCCGACGGGGTCTCGGTAGGGGTCCACGGAGGGGTGGATCCACGGTTAATTGTGGTGCATTTTTACAAATGTGATTTGATCGTTGGCATTTCCGGAAATGAGTGTTTTGGAAACTAAGATTTCTTGATGGCATGCATTACTATATGTGTAAGATGTAAATTGTTCATTTGGTTACTTGTACTAGCGTAATTGCTAACCCCTCTGGGGACCCGTTTTGGGGAAATTCGTTTTATGAATTTCAGGTCAGGTTCATCGAGACGAACGGGCGCTGGACCAGTACGCGGATGATGGCCGTGCGTGATGATTGTGCACGAGTGACGTTTTAGTGTCTTTTACCTTATCATGTTTTGTGGTTTTTGGACTAATAGTTGTACTCGAGTACTTAAGGGGTTCTTGTTCGTTTGGATTGTATTGTTGCTTATTATGTTGTGTTGGATGATGATGTTATATTGACCGGTTAAACCGGGTGGCTTGTTCTGTTTTGCGTCTTTATGACATGGTGTTGGTCGTCGTTTATGTGAGTCGTTGAGTATGATGCTGTTCAGCCTGGTGGGTCCCATATAGGGATTCACGGCGCTGTAATATACCTCGAATATCTTGAGGGTGTTACACATAAAGCACCTCATACAGTGCCATCTTAATCGATGCATGCCAATTATTATTATAAGTAAACTCGATCAGGGCCAGATGTTCCTCCCAATCACTACTACAGTCGAGCGCACACACGCACATCATATCCTCGAACGTCTGAATGGTACGTTCGGACTGTCCATCGGTCTGAGGATGGAAAGATGTGCTCAAACGCAAACGTATCCCCAAAGCCTTATGTATCGCCTGCCAGAAATGCGATACAAAACGACCATCCCTATCCGAAATAATAGTTGTTGGCGTGCCATGAAGCCTCACAATCTGTGCAATAAATATACGAGCCAACTTCTCTGGTCACCAAGTGTCCTTGATGCCCAGAAACTGTGTCGACTTAGTTAGTCGATCCACGATCACCCACACCATGTTCATTCTCGTCTTCGTCCTCGGCACATTCGTGACAAAATCCATAGAGACGTCCTCCCACTTTCATTCCGGGGCGGAAAGTGTTTTCAACAACCCGGCTGGCCACTGATGTTCGATTTTGACTTGCTAACATGTCAAACACTTAGCCACAAACTGCACACCTCATTCTTCATGTCATTCCACCAAAAATTCTTCCTCAAATCCTTATACATTTTACTCGAGCTCGGATGGACTGAATAAGGTGACGCATGAGCCTCCCGCATAATACCCTGCCTCAATTCCAAGTCGTTCGGAACACACAGTCGACCTTGGAATCTCAACACACCATCTTCATGAATCACAAATCCCGGGGCTTTACCCTTAACCATATTCTCATGGAGTTGAATAAACATCGGATCTTCTAACTGTCTCAATTTAATGTCGTCGACCAGCGACGAAGAAATCTCATGGGTGCACAACCGTCCAGCATTCCCTGGTAACACAACCTCAATACTCAACCCCATTAACTGTCGCTAGAGCCTTGGCTAAGCTGTGAGTAATTCGAGTGCCCGGAGCGATACTGATTTCCGACTCAAGGCATCTGCCACAATATTTGCCTTGCCCGTATGACAAAGTATTTCGAGATCGTAATCCTTGATTAGCTCCAGCCACCATCTTTTTCTCATATTCAGTTCTTTTTGTGTGAATGTATATTTCAGGCTCTTGTGATCGGTGAAAATCTGACACGATGATCCATACAAGTAATGATGCTAAATCTTCAACACAAACACAACTGCAGCCAACTCAAGATCATGTGTAGGATAATTCAACTCATACAGTTTCAACTGACGGGAAGCACAGGCAATCGTCTTTCCATGCTGCATGAGTAAACATCCAAGTCCTTGGCCTGAGGCATCGTTATAAACTGAAAATCCCTCAGTACCGCACGATAAGTCTAAGACGGGAGCGGTAGTCAACCGCTTCTTCAACTATTCAAAACTCTTTTGCATCTCGTCTGCCCACACAAACTTTTCTAACTTCTGCAACAACAGAGTAAGCGGTCGAGCGAGTTTAGAGAACCCATCGACAGACCTTTGATAATACCCCACCAAACCCATAAAACTACAGACTTTCTTCACGGTCTTGGGCGGCGCCCAATCCAACACTGCCTCTATCTTGTGTGGGTCCATATGAACACCCTCGACCGAGATCATGTGACTGAGAAACATAACCTCCCGCGACCAAAACTCACACTTTGAGAACTTTACATAAAGGCGCTGAGTTCTCAAGATTTACAACACGATATGCAAATGACGTGCATGCTCCTCCCCGCTCCCCGAGTAAGTCAGAATATAATCGATAAAGACGACTACACACTTATCGAGACATTCGATGAAGACCCTATTCATTAGCCGCATGAACATGGATGGGGCGTTGGTTAGCATCCGTGAAGGGGCTCATTAGAAGAAGTTTGCAAAAATTAAGGTTGTTCAATGCAATGGGACCTCCAGGAAATCTACAAAAAAGCCTAAGTCCCTAGTGTAGGCACCAGCTGCACCCACACAAGAGGAATCAGTCCCTCTTGTACCTGAAACTGATGTTGCAATGGAAGACCAACCGGAGAAAATAGTCCCTCCTATCCCCATGGAGGAAGAAGAAGCATAAACCATCCCACATGAGGGATCTGTCCATCCTGAGGAACCAGAACAAGCTGAGAGCCAAAAGGAGGAATCAGTCCCTCTTGTACAATGGGCTACAGAAGCTTAACACATACAGGAGGAATCAGTTCATTATGTCTTAAAGGCAGATGAACCCATCGAGCCGATAGAGGCTCCTGCTCCAGAACATGTAGAAACATCACTTTATATATATAGGTTCGTCATAATCTACCCAGATGATGGATTTCTTCCTGAGGTTACTCTACCCAGACCATAGAGCATTGTCGTCCTTGTTGAAGAAGGTCTGTGTCTAATGAGATTCAGAGAGCTCATGGGAAAATGACTTCTGCTAGGCATATTCTATCTCACTTAACCGAGCTTTATGGTGAGCACATCAGAACTGCTAGATATGAGATATCCAAGCAACTGTTCGGTGCAAGGATGAAGAAAGGTTAGAAGGCTGGGGAACACGTCCTCAAAATCAAGAATAAGAAGAAAAAGACCAAGAATAAGAAGAAAAAGACCAAGAAGCAGACGGGACCACAAATCAAGGACTTCAAGGGTAAGGGCATGGCCCCGATGGTTCCGAAGAACAAGAAGAAGAAGGACGCTTGTCGCAAGTGCGGTGAGCTAGGCCACTGGGCTAGAGACTGTCCCATTCTTCATGGCACTTCAGGTACAGAAATTTTAGTTTTGGAAACAAATTGTTCTGCTACTGTATTTTCTACTTCATGGATACTGGATTCTAGTGCTAGTTCTCATATTTGTACCGTGAATCAAGATTTGGAACAAAGTAGGAAGCTTGGAGCTGGGGAAGTGATGATCACTGTTGGAAGCGGGCATAGTGTCGAGGCAATCAACATAGGATCACTTCTTTTGGGTTTAGAATCCGGTTTTGTTCTGACTTTAGAAGATGTACTTGTTCTGCCCAAAGGGCAGAAAACATTGTATCAAGTCCAGTCATGGATCGGAAAAGCTTTTCATTTTTCATTGGTGATGGTTCCTGCAAAATTCATTTTAGAAATAAACTAGTGGGCACTACTACATTGTTGAATGGACTATATCATCTAAACCTCAAAAACAAAGTCGTTGTGAATACTATGACTAGGAAGCGTGGTAGGGATGAAACCAATCAAGTTTTGAAATGGCATCTTAGACTTGGACATGTTGGCAGACCAAGGTTTACAAAATAAAAAAAGATGGACTTATGGGTCCATTGGTATCGGATCCCTTTCCTACTTGTGAATCTTTCCTTAAAGGCAAAATGATTAAGTCCCCCTTTACAGGGACTTTTGACAGAGCCGCTGATAAACTATGACTAATCCATACCGATGTCTGTGGTGCTTTATAAGCAGCACGTGACGGATATCAATATTTCATTATGTTTACAGATGATCATACTAGGTATGGTTATGTATACTTAATGAAACCTAAATCCGAGGCCTTTGAGAAATTCCAGGAGTTTAAGGCCCTAGTCGAGAAACAAACTGGAAATCATATCAAAGCACTTGGGTCGGACCGAGGTGGCGAGTATATGAGTATGGAGTTTGACGAGTTACTTATGGAACATGGGAATAGTATCACAACTAACACCTCCAGGTACTCCTCAGTTCAATGGTGTGTCAGAAAGAAGGAACCGTACTTTGTTGAACATGGTCCATTTCATGCTAGGCTATACTGACTTACCAATTTACCTGTGGGGGTATGCACTCCTGACTGCCGCTTATATCTTGAACAGATGTCCTTCAAAATCCATTCCTAAAATTCCACATGAATGTGGGAGGGCAGGAAACCAAGTCTTAGTCACATTTGGATTTGGGGATGTCCCGCCTATGTCAAGAAGACTAAGGTGGGAAAGTTGGGAGCGAGGTCCGCGAAGGGACATTTCATTGGATTCCCATCTGGGACGATGGGTTATCTATTCTACATGCCCGAAGATCGAAAGATCGTTGTTGCTTTGCAAGCACACTTCCTGGAATATGAGTTCATTTAGGAAGGCGGAGCAGGTAGAAATATTTCTTTAGAAAAATAAAATGAAACTCCTAAGGAGACACCTGTGCAAGAAATTGGAACCGAACCTTCTGACACACAAGAACAACCACCTCGTAGGCCTGAGAGGTATGGCCTTGTGCACTTGGAGGAGCTGGGTATCCATGAGGTTCTAGGTGATAGCCAAGAGACCAACCCCGTGACCTATGACCAAGCAATGGTGGATGTACACTCTGTGACATGGACTGTAGTAGCGTTCACATAGTTGGAACCTTCGTTTTTATGAGACAGTCAAAGTGTTTGACTTCATGCAAAATGAAGAGGAACCTTGTGTATACAAGAGGGATAGTGGAAGCAAGATCGCATTCTTAGTATTATATGTAGATGACATTCTACTAATAGGAAATGATGTAGGAATGCTTAGTTCTGGGAAAGCTTGGCTTTCGAGTAATTTCTCCATGAAAGACTTGGGAGAAGCAACCTATATTCTTGGTATTCGGCTCTATCGGGATAGAGCGAAGAGAATGATAGGTCTTTCCCAATCCCTCTATATAGATAAAATTTTAAAGCGATTTAAGATGGATGATTCTAAAAGAGGGTTCCTTCCGATGAAACATGGAATAAAACTCTCCTTGAAGATGTGTCCTCAAAGTGAGGAACAACGAAAGGAAATAAGTATTATATCATATGCTTCGGCCGTGGGTAGCCTTATGTATGCTATGTTGTGTACGAGACCTGACATTGCACATGATGTAAGCGTGGTGAGTAGGTTTCTCGCAATCTGAGGTAGGGAACATTGGATTGCAGTAAAGAACGTTCTCAAGTACTTAAGAAGGACTAGAGATATGGTTCTGATGCATGGCGGTGGAGAACTGGATGTGGTGGGATCCACTGATTCGGACTTCCAAGGACAAAAAGACGATTCGATGTCTAATTCTGGCTGCATATTTACTCTTAATGGAGGAGCAGTATCTTGGCATAGTGCCAAGTATAGCGCGACTGCTGATTCCACCTATTAGTCTGAGTATAAAGAGGCCTCGAAGGCCTCCAATGGAAGGGTTAAGAAGTTACTGGGTAAACTTCACGAGACATCATGTGTTGCACTGCTTGTTTTCGTTTTTATACGATAACAATAGAGCGGTAGCACAGGCCTAGGAGCAGAGGTTACATAATTGTACAAAACATATTGAGAGAGAGTATCATCTCATAAGAGAATTTGTTCGCCAAGGGTTACATTGTGCTGCACAGAGTAGACTCAGTCGACAACATCGCTGGTCCACTAACCAAGCCACTTTCTCAGATTAGGTAGGAGCGTCATCTGGAGAACATGGGTATTAGATACCATGGTGTGTGGAATTGAGTGCAAGTGGGAGATTGTTAGGAGTATACCCTCGAATGCCACTTAGAGGATGTCGAGTGAGGGCATTGTACTTGTAATTATGTAAATTATTATCATAAGGCAAATGGATGTTTCTTTATTTACTGGTAGTTACTGGCATTCCTAACTCGTAAATATACATATAGAAACTAGTCCTTGTATTCGAGAGCAAAACGTTCCACCCTTAATTGGAGAAGGGGGTCGGTAATGGAAAGGTTTATAGCTCAAATACTTAATCATTCGCAAGTTGATGAAACTTGACTGGACGTTAAGTTTATGTGAAGACTTGTATGACATGTTCTTTGACATGGAGAGTGATTGTCTAACACTAATGGTTAGTGGGAGCACACGTTCTAGGTATGCTAATTAGATTAGTATACTCGAATCGACTCACCGTCGATTCATCACATGGATTTCACTCCAGGACAGTCAATGATGGAATCGAAAGGTTGTGATAGGTATTCGTGAACCTTCGACTTGAGGATTTAGTAGGGATGTGCTTGTGACGTCAAGATTTTCATTAGAGTAGTTCGACCCTATAAACCGGAAGGCAGGGATCAACCTCGACGTGTATCTTGATGGGCAAGTAATAGGTCCGACTGAATACCAAGACAGAATTCTCTCTCCTGTTAGTAAACGGGTTATATGTCCTATGCGGTTATTGGCAGATGAGATCATAAGTCTTTGGCCAAAGCATTGGGGCTAGTTGTATTAGATACACGAGAGGTGGATGATCTCGATTTGCATTAACTCATGCATAGCGTCAAGTACAAATAGGGTTTGACTGACTATGACTCTATAACTTGATCGGGATATTTGAAAGAAGGCTTTATACGTATATTGGTATTCACGACATAATGGTTCTTGAATGATCCCATCATTCATTCTCAGTTGGGGTACAATGTAGGCCGCCAGGCTGGATAGTTGGTGCTACTACTCTTTGGCTACTCCCATTGCTGACTGAGACGGACCTACCGAGTCGCGCAATAGATTGACGACGGAATGAATCAAGCTTATTCTCTCATTATGATAAAAAGATATTGGATATCTAATTTGGGACATTAGATGTCTAAATCAATTTAATGGATAAATTGAATTACGGCCTAATAAATTAAATAAATTACTGGGTGATCAATTTCATTCATAAATATAATTATTTCTTGGAGAAATTAATTATGTTATATTTTATTTGATATGTTTAATTAATTCGATTAATTAAATGATATAAATACATTGGAACGGAATGGAAGTTTATCTGTTTGGACTCACGGGAGTCCGAAACGAACCAAACTCGTCTAATTTTTCATCTTGCCCCCCCTTCCACCTATCTTCATCTTGTCTTTTGTTTTCATTTTTAAATGATAGACAAGGACTTGTGGGGTTGCTTCTCATGTAGATGAGTTGTAGATTGCTTGGAGGTGTATAAAGAATGAAGGAGAAGACAATCTCTAAGGACACTTGACTTGTGCATATTGATTTGTAACGCCCCGACTTTCTAGGGTAAATATTGAGAAAAAATAAATAAAAGGTAAATTTTGAGAAAAATAATTTTCTTGAGAATATAAAAATTCTCGCCTACAAAGTCGAGTCGCTACACTGACATAAACATAAATACCTTTAAATAAGGTGACATTACATCATAAATGCGAGGTAAAAATTTGCGGCGGAAGAATAATTCATAATTTATAAATTTCTGATCAACGTTTCCCCAAATAAGTTTTCAAACATTTGACAAAAGAAACATCATATAATAATTTCATCTTTCATATGCCCTCTCGGCTCGCTCCTTCGTCCATCCGACTCGGTTCAACCTGCAGGTTCAATAAAGGTGGGGGTGAGCTTTCTTCAGCTCGTGGAAATCACACTGATCACAGTAATATACAATCTCATGGAAAGCATAACATTAATAATCTATCACATTTTTCCTTAACGTAATTGCATACTCACAATATTACGTATAGCATGAATCGAGCACGCACACACGAATATTGAGGTTGCGCAGGTGCCCCCGCAACAACATCAAACATAAACACAATACCACATAACATGAATCGAGCACGCATGTGAATATTGAGGTTGCGCAAGTGTCCCCGCAACAACATAAAACATAAACACAATACCACATAACATGAATCGAGCACGCATGTGAATATTGAGGTTGCGCAGGTGTCCCCGCAACAACATATATCTTAAGATAGCCTCTTACACGAAAACAGGTTAGCCTGAATTACAACGTGCATAAAAATTTTAAACATGAATAGAAGATCACATACACAGTCCAATTAAAGAAATTAAAGTGATAGTGAAAATTCCCACCTGAATAAATGATGATGTCTGACTTGAAATGAAGATGCTCGACTCATAGTCCTAAGCCCGTAAATCCTCGACAAAGTCTACATATAATAACGATAATAATTATAATCCTTACAATTTATTATTTATATAATAAATGAAAAGATACGAATATCACTATATAATAATTGAAAATAAATTATAATTGTTCATTAATATTAACCGAAGAGTTAACATTATTAATGACTGAAATTAAAATACTTATGCATAATTTTAAATTAATTATTAATATTAATTGAAGTTCAATATTTTAATGTTTCGGTCAAAATAGGGCCTAAGTGAATTTTAAAAGCGATCGGGTCAAATTATAAGAGATGAGAAGGTGATTGGGTTAAAAATCGAAGAATTATAAATCAAAACGAGTTTAAATTGAAGTATCCCGAATTTCTGGGGTTAAATTAAAAGTTCTGAACTGGGAGGACTAAATTGAATACTCCTAAAAATTCGGGGGTATAAATACCCCTAGACCTAATCTGCAGCCGACAAGTTCATTTCTTCTTCTTCCCGTCTTTCTCCTCCCATCTTCTGCCCTTCTTCCTCTCGCCCTCTCCACTCTCTCCTTCTCGGCCGAAATTAGATTGCAGGAAACACACACACACACCGCAAATTATACACACCCCCACACAGAAAGCTACACACATCCACGGTTTCTCACACACACACCGTCCGTCGCACCAGAAATTAGCACTCGCACCACCTCGCTGGCTCGCCCGAGCTTGGACCGACAAATCGCGATGGGCTCCGGGCTATGTCGGCGGTGATTCTGGTGAAGCTAAGGCGAAGGCTTCGACAGGCTTGACAAACGGTCGTGATGGTCAGATTTTGGTTTCTGGCTACAATTGGGAGAGAAGCAACTGGTTTGGACCAGACTGGAAAATCGGACACTTGGGGCTCCGGCGATTTGTTTGGTCCGTCTACCGTGGTTGCGGGCGGCAAATTATGGCGGATGGCTTGGTGATTGTCTGATTTGGGTAATCTCTTTGATGTGGGTTGGATAAATCTGAGTTTGGATTCGCTCGGCCCAATTTGTTTTGATCGATATTGAGGGCTGAAGGTCGGGGCTGGAATTGGCTTCGGGCAAGAATGATAAGTTATGGTGTTTTGTGTAAAAATCCATATAAGTGTTGTTCGTAAATTTTGATTGAACACCTCTTTTTTTTATTATGTTTATATTTTGTTGCAGTTGGTTTAGTTCTTGTTTGAAATTAAATACATACAGAATAATAACAATCGGCTGTAAATTGTAGGATGAGATGAAAATTGGGTCTGAAATTCTTACCTTTGTTGGAGAAGATGACTTTTGCAGAAAATTGAGAGTTGATGTTTGAATCGATCGGCAGGAGGAGGTCCGGAGGATGATTTGCAACTGAGATTCCTTAGGAAGATTTACGTGTTTTGATGGATTTTAGAACGATTCTACTCTTGAGATGAAATCTGTTGGGAGATAGTTTGCAGAGAAAGGTTGTGCAGATTCTCTTTTTTTTTTCTTTTGAACGATGGGAAGAACTGGGGTTGGGGACGGCTAGGCAGAAAAGTTGTATTCTGTGTTGTATTTTGTACTGCAGATATAGTGTATTTATACTGTAGGTTTAGGGTTAGGGTTTAATTAATTTTTTTTATGGGCTTAATCTGCAATTTGGGTCAGTACAATTATGCTTGGGCCAAGGTAATAATAATAATAATAATAATAATAATAACAATAATGATAATAATTTGGACCTGCCACCACAAAGCTTCAATGGCCACCGAGCATCGTCAGGAGCGTCAAAAATAATGATAATAATAATGATAATGATAAAAAAATAATAATAATGATAAAAATAATAATAACAGTGGTAATAATATTAATAACATCAATACTAATAATATCGAAAGTAATATAAATGATGATATAGAAATAATGAAGAATAAAATATTAATATCATTAATATTAATATTTCTCCCATTATAAATATTATTATTAATAATATCTTTAATTATCATACTTAAAAATGATTAATATTAAATATTCTGAAATTAACTTGAGAAATTGACTCGGGTTTGGAACATAAGATATATCATGAAAATATCTGATCTTATTAAATGATATTACATGAAGTTGACTTGTACGTGTAGTGAAAGTAATTGTACAACAATTACTCACTCGGTAATGAAATGAGATTAAATGAAATAAAATACATTATTAACATTATTAATGACTACTAGAATGTAACTGACAAAAATGACTCGGGCTAGGACTTGTGATACGTCGAAATAAATATTCATGATCCTTTAAATTGAATTAAATAACATGAAATGCATTATAATATTATTATAAAATAATAATATTGCATTATAAAATGACGGGTATTACATCCTACCCCTCTTAGAAAAATTTTTGTCCTCGAAAATAAATGATATACCTCGATTGAAGAAGTTCGGATAACGAGCTTGAAGTTCCTCTTCACGCTCCCAAGTGGCTTCGTCCTTGTTGTGGTTACGCCATTGGACCATGACAAATACCTTCTCTTTGTTTCTCAACAGCCGGACTGATCGGTCCAGAATCAGTTCTGGTTGTTCTTCATAAGTAAGATCTTTGTTTATCTCCACGACGGTATAGTTGATGACGTGGTTGGGATCGTGCACATACTTTCTCAACAATGATACGTGGAAAACGTTGTGCACAACCGAAAGTTCAGGGGGTAAAGCCAAACGGTAAGCTAACTCTCGAATCCGCTCGAGGATTTCGAACGATCCAATATACCTTGGTCTCAACTTGCTCCTCGGACCAAAACGAACAATTCCCTTGGTAGGAGATACCTTCAGGAATACTTTGTCGCCAACACAGAATTCAAAATCTTTCCTACGCTTGTCGGCGTAAGACTTCTGACGGTACCGGGCTATCTTGATCGTCTCACGAATCTTATCCACCATGCCAAATGTTTGCTCGATCATCTCGGGAGCCAAAATCCTCCTTTCTCCTACCTCATCCCAATACAGTGATGATCGACACATCCTACCATATAGGGCTTCATACGGTGCCATACCGATCGTCGACTGGTAACTGTTGTTGTAAGCAAATTCTACCAAAGGCAACAGTCGTTCCCAATTATTTTCCATATCTAGCACACATGCTCGCAACATATCCTCAAGGATCTGGATGGTCCTCTCGGACTGACCATCAGTTTGAGGATGATAAGCCGTACTAAAATTCAACTGCGTTCCCAAAGCTTCTTGCAAACTCTCCCAAAAATGCGATGTGAAACGAGTATCCCTATCGGATACTATAGAGACTGGCACTCCATGCAACTTAATAATCTCCCTGATATACAGTTGAGCATACTGATCCATTCGAAAGTTCATCTTAACTGGGATAAAATGAGCTGACTTTGTGAGTCGGTCGACAACAACCCAAATAGCATGGTTTCCTCTTTCCGTTCGAGGCAAACCTACCACAAAGTCCATCGTAATCTGCTCCCATTTCCATTCTGGGATATGAAGTGACTTAAGTAATCCAAAGGGGCGTTAGTGTTCTGCCTTCACTTGTTGACAAACTATACATATTCTGACAAAGTCTGCCACATCTCTTTTCAAACCATCCCACCAAAATGTCCCCTTAAGATCTTGGTACGTCTTTGTACTCCCAGGGTGTGCTGTATACGGAGTAATATGTGCCTCCTTCAATATAGCTTCTTTCAACTTAACAACATTGGGCACACAAATCCTCCCTTCATAATACATCGTGCCATCATCGGACACGCTAAAACCTTTATCCTCACCTGAAAGAGTACGTTCTTTCATCTTGACCAAGAAGTCGTTCTGTCCTTGACCTTCTTTGATTTGTTCCCTCAAGGTTGGTTGTACCACCAAACTAGCCAATAATGACTCAGCTGGTCTCGATGGTGTAGCCACCTCAAGGTTCATCCTTGCAAATTCCTTGACCAAGTGTTCCTCCTTGGTCAACAAATAAGTCAGATCTCCTCTTGCCTTACGGCTTAGTGCATCAGCAACTACGTTTGCCTTACCGGGGTGGTAATGAATTGTACAATCGTAGTCTTTGACCAACTCAGCCATCTGCGCTGCCTCATATTCAATTCCTTCTGGGTGAAAATATATTTCAGACTTTTGTGGTCTGTATAAATTTCACACTTACCTCCATAAAGGTAATATCTCCAAATCTTCAGGGCATGAACTACCGCTGCTAATTCCAAATCATGAGTAGGGTAGTTCAGCTCGTGCGGTTTCAACTGTCTCGAAGCATAGGTAACTACCTTGACCTCTTGCATCAATACACATCCCAAACCTTGCTTGGATGCATCACTGTAGATGACAAATTCTTTCGTCGGATTGGGAATCGTCAAAACTGGTGCAGCAGTCAACCTTTGCTTAAGTTCTTGGAAACTCCTTTCACATTTCTCATTCCATAAGAAAGCTTCTCCCTTTCGAGTAAATCTAGTCATAGGTGCAGCAATCTTCGAAAATCCCTCGATAAATCTCCTATAATAACCAGCTAATCCCAAGTAGCATCGAACTTCATTCGCATTACTCGGTACTTTCCAATCATTGACTGCCTCAACTTTAATCGGGTCAACCTCAATTCCTTTAGAAGTGACCACATGTCCCAAAAATGCAACTCGGTTAAGCCAGAATTCACACTTGTTGAATTTCGCATATAACTTCTCCTTGCGTAGTATTCCCAATGCTGTTCTAAGATGCTGCTCATGATCAACCTTGGTCTTTGAACATACAAGTATGTCATCTATGAACAAAATGACAAACTTATCCAAATAAGGTTGAAATACACGGTTCATGAGGTCCATGAATAGCGCTGGCGCAGTAGTCAAACCAAATGGCATCACTATAAATTCATAGTGTCCATAACGAGTTCGAAATGCGGTCTTCGGGATACATCACTCTTAATCCTCAGCTGGTGATATCTGGATCTCAAATCTATCTTCGAAAATACTCCTGATCCTCCAAGTTGATCGAATAGGTCCTCTATTCTAGGAAGTGGATATTTATTCTTTATCGTGAGTCGATTAAGTTCACGATAGTCAATGCACATCCTCAAACTTCCGTCATTTTTCTTCACGAAGAGCACTGGAGCACCCCATGGCGAAACACTCAGTCAGATAAATCCAGAGTCGAGTAGTTCCTGGAGTTGTACCTTCAGCTCTTGCAATTCCTTAGGTGTCATCCTATAGGGAGCCTTTGATATTGGTGCCGCTTCTGGCACTAGATCAATCGAGAACTTAACTTGACGATTCGGTGGAACTCTGGGAAAGTCTTCGGGAAAGACATCTGGATACTCTTTGAAGATAGGTACATCATCTACCGTCCTCTCCGTATTCGTTTTCCCAATCACATTCACCAAGAATCCTTGGCAATCATGCTTCTTCAACATTTTCACAGTTTTCATGGCTTAAATCACCCTCGGGGTTCTGCTGTGTCTAACTCCCTCGAATACGGTCTTGACATCAACCGACAGACATAAAGTTACCCTCCTTTCGGAGCATTCAACTACAGCTCTATGCTTGTCCAACCAATCCATACCCAAAATGACGTCAAAATCGCTAAGTTCCACTAAGTGTAAGTTGGCTAAGAAGCTATGTTCGTTAATATCTATCTTCACATTGATAGTTATCGAGTCTACATGCACTACTCCCCATCATCACTACTAATAATATCTACAATGGGAATAGGGGGTCGTGTCTCAATCCACGAAATGACTTCAGCTTCAGACTCGATGTCTACCATCAACACGTCTTTCATATTTTCGGCGAGATCCACCCTTGAGCTTTCATCAGGAATTTCTTCCGGATCTTCTTCTGGATCTTCTTTAGGATCCTACTCTGGTTCTTCTTATGGATCTTCTTCGGGATCCTCCTCCGAGTCTTCCTCGTCCGTGGAGTCGGCATCCCAATTTGCAGCTGGAATCTCCTATCGAGCATATAAATCCAATAGGCGCCCAACGACAAATTGGAAATCGTCCGCAGCCTCTCGCTCTTCAAGCGATCTCTTGATGGCCCTTTTCCAAAGCCGAAAGATGCAGCAACTCCAGTCTTCGGATAATTTCTCCATCAAGTGCTCTAGCTGGCGGGTGACGGAACCTTGTTTCCCAGATTTTAGCCACTTACTTAGTCTATTAATGACGTAGTGTGGCGCATTTTCTGGTAGACTAGGGTCGTCCCACCAGTTCTTACGCGCTAGGAGACGCGAGTCAAAAGTAGTTGGGAGCTTCTTACGTGGAGTCATTCTAGGTTTGGCCATTCTAACAGTTCGTACATATATAAATAATTATATGAGTAAAATGAAATGACATATGCATGAATAATGAATGAAATTCGGTACCTCAGACGGAGTGACGAAGTGGCGAAGCTGAGAGCATATGATACTTTTACATTTTAGCGAGTCTACAGAAAGGTAAGACCTCGCTCTGATACCACTATGTAATGCCCCGACTTTCTAGGGTAAATATTGGGGAAAAATAAAGAAAAGGTAAATTTTGAGAAAAATAATTTTCTTTAGAATATAAAAATTCTCGCCTAGAAAGTAGAGTCGCTACACTAACACAAACATAAATACCTTTAAATAAGGTGACATTACATCATAAATGCGAGGTACAAATTTGCGGCGGAAGAATAATCCATAATTTATAAATTTCTGATCAACGTTTCCCCAAATAAGTTTTCAAAAATTTGACAAAAGAAACATCATATAATAATTTCATCTTTCATATGCCCTCTCGGCTCGCTCCTTCGTCCATCCGACTCGGTTGAACCTGCAGGTTCAATAAAGGTGGGGGTGAGCTTCCTTCAGCTCGTGGAAATCACACTGATCACAGTAATATACAATCTCATGGAAAGCATAACATGAATAATCTATCACATTTTTCCTCAACGTAATTGCATACTCACAATATTACGTATAACATGAATCGAGCACGTATACACAAATATTGAGGTTGCGCAGGTGCCCCCGCAACAACATCAAACATAAACACAATACCACATAACATGAATCGAGCACGCATGTGAATATTGAGGTTGCGCAGGTGTCCCCGCAACAACATAAAACATAAACACAATACCACATAACATGAATCGAGCACGCATGTGAATATTGAGGTTGCGCAGGTGTCCCCGCAACAACATATATCTTAAGATAGCCTCTTACACGAAAACAGGTTAGCCTGAATTACAACGTGCATAAAAATTTTAAACATGAATAGAAGATCACATACACAGTCCAATTAAAGCAATTAAAGTGATAGTGAAAATTCTCACCTGAATAAATGATGATGTCTAACTTGAAATGAAGATGCTCGACTCACAGTCCTAAGCCCGTAAATCCTCGATAAAGTCTACATATAATAACGATAATAATTATAATCCTTACAATTTATTATTTATATAATAAATAAAAAGATACGAATATCACTATATAATAATTGAAAATAAATTATAATTGTTCATTAATATTAACCGAAGAGTTAACATTATTAATGACTGAAATTAAAATACTTATGCATAATTTCAAATTAATTATTAATATTAATTGAAGTTCAATATTTTAATGTTTCGGTTAAAATAAAATAGGAAGTGAATTTTAAAAGTCGATCGGGTCAAATTATAAGAGATGAGAAGCTGACTGGGTTAAAATCGAAGAACTATAAATCAAAACGAGTTTAAATTGAAGTATCCCGAATTTCTGGGGTTAAATTAAAAGTTCCTGAAAACTGGGAGGACTAAATTGAATACTCCTAAAAATTCGGGAGTATAAATACCCCTAGACCTAATCTGCAGCCGACAAGTTCATTTCTTCTTCTTCCCGTCTTTCTCCTCCCATCTTCTGCCCTTCTTCCTCTCGCCCTCTCCACTCTCTCCTTCTCGAACGAAATTAGATTGCAGGAAATACACACACACACCGCAAATTATACACACCCACACACAGAAAGCTACACACATCCACGGTTTATCACACACACACACCGTCCGTCACACCAGAAATTCGCACTCGCACCACCTCGCTGGCTCGCCCGAGCTTGGACCGACCAGTCGCGATGGGCTCCGGGCTATGTCGGCGGTGATTCCGGTGAAGCTAAGGCGAAGGCTTCGATAGGCTTGAAAAACGGTCGTGATGGTCAGATTTTGGTTTCTGGCTACAATTGGGAGAGCAGCAACTGGTTTGGACCAGACTCGAAAATCGGACACTTGGGGCTCCGGCGATTTGTTTGGTCCGTCCAGTCATGGTTGCAGCGGGTGGCAGATTATGGCGGATGGCTTGGTGAAAGTCTGAATTGGGTAATTTCTATGAAGTGGGTTGGAAAAATCTGAGTTTGGATTCGGGCTCGGCCCGAATTTGTTTTGATCGATATTGAGGGGCTGAAGATCGGGGCTGGAATTGGCTTCGGGCAAGAATGATAAGTTATGGTGTTTTGTGTAAAAATCCATATAAGTGTTGTTCGTAAATTTTGATTGAACACCTCTTTTTTTATTATGTTTATATTTTGTTGCAGTTGGTTTAGTTCTTGTTTGGAATTAAATACGTACAGAATAATAACAATCGGCTGTAAATTGCAGGATGAGAAGAAAATTGGGTCTGAAATTCTTACCTTTGTTGGAGAAGATGACTTTTGCAGAAAATTGAGAGTTGATGTTTGAATCGATCGGCAGGAGGAGGTCCGGAGGATGATTTGCAATTGAGATTCCTTAGGAAGATTTACGTGTTTTGATGGATTTTAGAATGATTCTACTCTTGAGATGAAATCTGTTGGGAGATAGTTTGCAGAGAAAAGTTGTGCAGATTCTCTTTTTTTTTTCTTTTGAACGATGGGAAGAACTGGAGTTGGGGACGGCTAGGCAGAAAAGTTGTATTCTGTGTTGTATTTTGTACTGCAGATATAGTGTATTTATACTGTAGGTTTAGGGTTAGGGTTTAATTAATTTTTTTATGGGCTTAATCTGCAATTTGGGTCAGTACTATAACACCCCGAGATATTCAGAGTATATTACAGCGCCGTGGATCCCTACATGGGACCCACCAGGCTACAATATCAAACACCCCTCGACTAACCATCTCGGTTAGCGAGGAAACACAATCAAATAGAACATCACATGAAAATACACCCGGAACAACCGATCAAATGAGTAACAATCGACAGTATAGCAATTTAAAATAATACAACACGGAGTTTGAATTTGAAAAGCCTAAGTACTCGTGAGTACAGTCTATCAGTTTATAAGTATAGGAAACAACCATATCGAATTAGACAAAGGAAATAAGACGACCCAAATGCACATGTCAACGACCCTGGCTGACATCCTCGTACTGTCCCGGTCCTCGCTCGTCCGAATAATCATAACCTGAAATCCATAACAAGAATTTCCCCAAAACGGGTCCCCCAAAGGGGTTAGCAATTACGCTAGTACAAGTAATCAAGGCAAACCAATCGCTTACACATTTCATAGTACATGCACCAATATCATTTCGAAAACCAAAACCAGACTTGTCTTTTCCGGAAACAAACAGTCAAACAATTTGCCTTGGGAACAGAGTAATATCATAGATTCCCGCATGAGGCCTCTAAGGACCCTCCCGCGCTGGCTCTATTATAAAACAAAACACGCACATGCATCACCTTGGGAACAGAGTAATATCATAGATTCCCGCACGAGGCCTCTAAGGACCCTCCCGCGCTGGCTAGCTAAACAAACTCATGAATCCGGGACGAAAACCTTTGGATTCCCTCCTTGATCCCGTCGGACCAACACGAGGTGAGCAAATCACACAAAAAATACATTACCATTCCACGTTAAGCATAAAGGTTTCCAAAAATACTTGCCTTGAATAATTGATGACGCAACGAACGGAAAGGATAATCACCGACGAACACTAGGAATCAACGGAACCGAACCTAACGATTCGAAGAACATAATTACAACCAACTCTAGACGAATACGGAAATGGAATACACCCGAAAACCCGCCTACGATTCATGTATATTCGTACCAAAAATAACAACGAGGGCGGACCACAACCAAACCCTCTCGATTTCGCAAAACTATGAAAATATACCATGAATCCGTAGGGAAACTAAGAATACTAACAAGATTAATCATATTCGTCAAGAATCCATCAACAAAACGGAAAGAATCGGACAAAAACCCCAAAATCCCCAATTATCCAAAAGGTAGGGTTTCAAGAGATATTACCTTGAGGATTCAAGTATTAAGATTCGTAGAACACGCGTTGGATTGATTGTCCGGGCTTCACAACCGAAGAAGAATGATGAAAATCAACCCCCAATTGATGAATGATGAGAAGCTCTCCTCCTCTCTCACTCTCTCTCGCGTAAATGGAAGAATAAGAAGGGAAATGAGCTGCTCACGCTCAAAACAACACAATTATAGAGGGTTGACCGCATTGTGTGCCGCGGCTCAGCTGAGGTGTGTCGCGGCACAGGCCAAAAATTACTCCCAGGGTTCGGCAGTGTGCCGCGGCTCAGCTGACATGTGCCGCGGCACCCGGTACAGTCGGGTTTTTGGCCGAAAATGCCACACGACTGTGCCGCGGCACTGACTCGCCAGTGTGCCGCGGCACCGGACGGGTGCACCGTGGCACACAGTACAGTCCGCTCGGCCAACTACTGGATAAATGTGTGTGCCGCGGCGCACACACCTTGTGCCGCGGCCCACACCCCCTTTGGGTCCTAAATGATGAAAAATGATCCGGGAAGAGAATAAAAGCAATAGGAATCAATATTTGGGAACCAATAACACGAAATGGATCCACGGCAACCCCGAAATGGCGGTTCCACACAACAATAACGAGAATACAGTTCAACAGATGACAGGAAGGATACACTGAAAGATACATGAGGGTCACTACGACCGAGAAATACACCGAAAAATGAAGATATAAGGGAAAGAAAAATGCGGATATTACATTCTACCCCTCTAAAAATAAGTTTCGTCCCGAAACATAAGAAACAAACAACTCAGGGTAGCTAGCACGCATGCTATCCTCGGTCTCCCAAGTTGCCTCCTCGACACCGTGTCTCGACCACTGCACTTTCACCAAAGGGATGGTCTTATGCCTCAGTCGTTTCTCACGATGCTCCAAAATCTTCAAAGGACGCTCCTCGAAAGTAATATCCTCGGCGACATCAATCTCACCATAATCGATGACGTGACTAGGATCCGGGATATATTTCCTCAGCTGGGAAACATGAAAAACGCTATGAACATGACTCAAGGCCGGAGGTAACGCCAAACGGTATGCCAACCCACCGACTCGCTCGGGAATCTCGAAGGGTCCAATAAATCTAGGACTCAACTTCCCCTTCTTCACGAAACGGAAAACTCCTCTCGTCGGCGACACCTTCAGCAAAACGTGGTCTCCCACCTCGAATTCTAAAGGTCGACGACGGACATCGGCATATGACTTCTGTCGACTCTGGGCAGTCAACATCCGTTCCCGAATTAATTCTACCCTCCGCCTCGTCTCTAAAACGACATCCGGCTCGGTCCCGACTAAATCGGATGCCTCATTCCAACAAATCAGTGATCGACATCGCCGCCCATAAAGTGCCTCATACGGTGCCATCCGAATCGACGCGTGCCAACTATTGTTGTACGTGAATTCGATCAATGGCAAATGCTCCTCCCAGTCACTACCCCAATCGAGAGCACAAGCACGCAATAAATCCTCGAACGTCTGGATAGTGCGTTCCGATTGTCCATCTGACTGGGGATGAAAAGAGGTACTCAAATGCAAACGGGTACCCAACGCCTTATGCACCGCCTGCCAAAAGTGCGATACGAAACGGCCATCACGATCCGAAATAATAGACTTCGGAGTACCGTGAAGCCTCACAATCTGCGCGATAAACACACGAGCTAACTTCTCCGGGCCCCAAGTGTCCTTGATGCCCAAAAAATGTGCCGACTTGGTCAGACGATCAACAATCACCCATACCATATTCATGCCCGACCTCGATCTCGGTAAGCTCGTAATAAAATCCATCGATATATCTTCCCATTTCCATTCTGGAACGGGAAGTGACTGCAATAACCCAGTCGGTCACTGATGTTCGATTTTGACTTGCTGACAAGTCAAACATCTCGCTACAAACTGTGCGACCTCCTCCTTCATATCATTCCACCAGAAATTCCTCCTCAGGTCCTTGTACATCTTACTCGAACCAGGATGAACGGAATAAGGTGTAGCATGGGCCTCGCATAGAATACTCTGTCTCAACTCTAAGTCGTTCGGTACACAAAGCCGACTCTAGAATCTCAAAGCACCATCCTCATGAATCACAAAGCCAGGAGACTTTCCCTTAAGAATGTTCTCTCAGATTTGAGTAATCATCGGATCCTCCAACTGCTTCAGCTTAATTTCATCGATCAAAGACGACGAAATCTCTAAAGCACAAAGTTGCACACCCTGTGCAACAAAACCTCAATATCTAACTCGATCAAAGTCCGCCAAGCTCGGTGAGATGTAAGGACCTCAAGCGTTCGCAACGCAATCGGTTTCCGGCTCAAGGCGTCGGCCACGACGTTCGCCTTGCCCGGATGATAAAGGATTTCGAGGTCATAATCCTTAATCAGCTCTAACCACCTCCACTGTCTCATATTCAACTCCCGCTGAGTAAATTTATATTTCAGACTTTTATGATCGGTAAAAATCTGACATGCAGAGCCGAAAAGATAGTGACGCCAAATCTTGAGCGCAAAAACGACTGCCGCTAACTCCAAATCATGAGTAGGGTAGTTAAGCTCATACGGCCTCAACTGTCTCGACAAGAAAGGCAATGGTCTTGCCGTCTTTGCATCAATACGCACCCAAGACCACGACCAAGCATCGCTATATTCGGCGTATGCCTCGTTGCCACATGGCAACGCCAAAACCGGGCTGAAGTCAAACGCTTCTTCGGTTCCTCAAAACTCGACTGTCTCGTCATTCCGCATTTAACTTCTCGATTACGGAGCAAGCGTATAAGTGGCCGAGCTAGTTTCGACAAACCCTCGACGAACCTACGGTAGTAGCCAGCCAAACCCAAGAAACTACGAATCTCCTTCACATTCTTGGGCGGTGCCCAATCCAACACTGCCTCAATCTTCTGCGGATCCACTCGAACCCCCTCGGCTGAAATCACGTGACCCAAAACCATCACTTCCTTCAGCCACAACTCACATTTCGAGAACTTCGCATAGAGTTGCTCGGTCCTCAAAATGTCTAACACTATCCGCAAATGATGGGCATGCTCTTCCTCATTCCTCGAATAGATAAGAATATCGTCAATGAAGACGACGACACACTTATCCAAATACTCGATGAAGACTTTGTTCATCAATTGCATGAACACCGCTGGTGCATTAGTTAACCCGAAAGGCATAACTACAAACTCATAATGTCCGTATCTCGTCCGAAAAGCTGTTTTCGGCACATCGGACTCCCTCACCCGGAGCTGATAGTACCCCGATCTCAAATCAATCTTCGAGAATACCGCAGCTCCCTGTAGCTGATCGAACAAGTCATCAATTCTCGGCAAAGGGTACTTGTTCTTGATAGTCACCTTGTTTAGTTCGCGATAGTCGATGCACAAACGCAGTGAACCATCCTTCTTACGCACAAACAGGACAGGTGCACCCCAAGGCGAAGCGCTCGGTCGAATATAACCCGACTCAAGGAGCTCACTCAACTGCTTCTTCAGCTCGGCCATCTCTGAAGGTGCCATGCGATACGGCGCCTTCGAAATCGGGGCTGCGCCCGGCTCTAACTCTATAGCAAACTCAACCTCACGATCCGGTGGCAATCCCGGCAACTCGTCAGGAAATACATCAGGAAACTCACTAACGACTGGAATCAACGAAAGCTCGACTCCACCATTCTCCGCCTTCAAGGCGTAGCACCAATCACCAGTACACCCCTTTCGCAGGAGTTTCATCGCCTTCAGGGCGTTAATAACAAACTTCTGGTTTCTCTTTTGCCCCGCGAAGGAGTGTTCAGTGCCGTCCTCGGCTAACATGGTAATGATCCTCGTGCGGTAGTTCATGATTGCACCATGCCGCTCGAGCCAATCATTCCCGAGAATCAGATCCTAACCCTCGATACCTACGACAATAAGATTAGAGAGCCAAGCCCTCTCACAAATAAACACAGAACAGTCCCGGACTTCTCGATCACCGACAATTCTATCACCGCTAGGAAGTTTAATGATGAAAGGCTCGCAAGGTGACGAGCAGTCGAGACTCAAACGGCGTACACACTCTAGAGAAATGAACGAATGTGTAGCACCCGAATCAAAAAGCACACCGACAGGATGAGAATGGATATGAACGGTACCTGTCGCCACAGTAGCCGCTGGATCATCAGCCCTCCTCATCTCGTAGATACGCGGCTGGGCAGATCCGACACTGGAAGCTCCTCATCTAGCGGGCTGGCCCCGACCCCTACCGCGGCCGGCATTCGATGGGGGCGGCGGAGCAAATGAGCCCTGGTTCACACTCGGCTCCATAGGTACTGGTTGAGAAGAACGGGCGCTGCGAAGCTGTCTGATCTGTTCACAAAAGGGGGCCTTGTGGCCCAACTGTCCACAAGTATGACAAGTAAACTTCGAACGAGAACACTGCTGGCTCTTATGGCCCTGCACACCACAGTTAAAGCATGTGGGTTCACGAGCGGAGGTTCCGGCGGCACCCCGAAATCTCCCAGAGAAACGAGCCGAACCGCCCGTAGAAATATTTGTTGTCTGAGATTTCTGCTGGCCTCCACTCTTGGGACCAGAAAAATTTCCGACCGACTTCTGATTCTTGCTTTCACGAGCCAAATCACTAGCTGTCACTGACATATCATAAGCGAGGGCCCTACTCTGATAATCCTTCAAGGTAGTGCAGACGAGTCCAGACATGTAGTCCCGAATGGACAGTTTCATCCTCCTGGAAAAATGGAAAATTTTGTCGCTCTCAGCGACAACTTGGGTCTTCACATAACCCAACTCCTTGTTAAAATCGGCAATAGCTTGGGATACGGGAATATCCTATGGTTGAGCATCATAGAAAGCATGCACTCGAGCCTGTCTGACCGGCCACGGACAATATTCGGTCTCCATCAATTCTTGAAATTCGGCCCACAAAGCAACATGATCTTTGGGACCAACGGCCTCCCACCAATCCGTAGCATCTCCCGTGAGAAAGTATTGAGCAATAGGGACCTTACGGTCCTCGGGGCAGTTGGTAGCAGTGAAGACTTTGGATATCTCCTTGATCCACCCTTCCCAGCCGATCGGGTCCGAAGCTCCCGAAAATTGAGGAGGATGCATCTTGATGACATCCTGAAGCTAGCGATTCGCTCCGCCCCGATTAGCATGGGCATGATCGGGGTTCTGGATCACCTGAGCTATAGCCGCCATCTGGTTAACCATTTGCTGCATAACAGCTGCAATACCAAGATCGGCGCGCTCCTGAGAAGAAGCATGACTGTGACGGTCACCGATACTGTCGTCTCCCGAAGAATGCGACGTGGCCGCCCCACCGGATGCCCCACGTCCTCGGCCGCGTCCACGACCACGACCACGGTTCCCTCCGGCATCCATACTGGAGTTAAGAGGTAACAGAAGTATATCGAGGATGAGTAAGGAAGGAAAAAGCAACTACGATGATAAGCAAAGGAGGGAGAATAACCATAGTTCGGGAAACGGAATACAGTACGAAAAAAAATAAAGAATCGAGTAAGGGAACTTATGAACACTGGAAGTACTGAGATGTCGGCAGCGGTGTGACAATGTGCAAAACAAAACACGACTAGACCCAAATAACCGACAAGCCTAGGTACCCATAAACCTAGAGCTCTGATACCATTTTTTGTAACACCCCGAGATATTCAGAGTATATTACAGCGCCGTGGATCCCTACATGGGACCCACCAGGCTACAATATCGAACACCCCTCGACTAACCATCTCGGTTAGCGAGGAAACGCAATCAAATAGAACATCACATGAAAATACACCCGGAACAACCGACCAAATGAGTAACAATCGACAGTATAGCAATTTAAAATAATACAACACGGAGTTTGAATTTGAAAAGCCTAAGTACTCGCGAGTACAGTCTATCAGTTTATAAATATAGGAAACAACCATATCGAATTAGACAAAGGAAATAAGACGATCCAAATGCACATGTCAACGACCCTGGCCGACATCCTCGTACTGTCCCGGTGCTCGCTCGTCCGAATAATCATAACCTGAAATCCATAACAAGAATTTCCCCAAAATGGGTCCCCCAAAGGGGTTAGCAATTACGCTAGTACAAGTAATCAAGGCAAACCAATCGCTTACACATTTCATAGTACATGCACCAATATCATTTCGAAAACCAAAACCAGACATGTCTTTTCCGGAAACAAACAGTCAAACAATTTGCCTTGGGAACAGAGTAATATCATAGATTCCCGCACGAGGCCTCTAAGGACCCTCCCGCGCTGGCTATATTATAAAACAAAACACGCACATGCATCGCCTTAGGAACAGAGTAATATCATAGATTCCCGCACGAGGCCTCTAAGGACCCTCCCGCGCTGGCTAGCTAAACAAACTCATGAATCCGGGACGAAAACCTTTAGATTCCCTCCTTGATCCCGTCGGACCAACACGAGGTGAGCAAATCACACACAAAATACATTACCATTCCACGTTAAGCATAAAGGTTTCCAAAAATACTTGCCTTGAATAATTGATGACGCAACGAACGGAAAGGATAATCACCGACGAACACTAGGAATCAACGGAACCGAACCTAACGATTCGAAGAACATAATTACAACCAACTCTAGACGAATACGGAAATGGAATACACCCGAAAACCAACCTACGATTCATGTATATTCGTACCAAAAATAACAACGAGGGCGGACCACAACCAAACCCTCTCGATTTCGCAAAACTATGAAAATATACCATGAATCCGTAGGGAAACTAAGAATACTAACAAGATTAATCATATTCGTCAAGAATCCATCAACAAAACGGAAAGAATCGGACAAAAACCCCAAAATCCCCAATTATCCAAAAGGTAGGGTTTCAAGAGATATTACCTTGAGGATTCAAGTATTAAGACGCGTTGGATTGATTGTCCGGGCTTCACAACCGAAGAAGAATGATGAAAATCAACCCCCAATTGATGAATGATGAGAAGCTCTCCTCCTCTCTCACTCTCTCTCGCGTAAATGGAAGAATAAGAAGGGAAATGAGCTGCTCACGCTCAAAACAACACAATTATAGAGGGTTGACCGCATTGTGTGCCGCGGCTCAGCTGAGGTGTGTCGCGCACGTGCCAAAAATTACTCCTGTGGTTCGGCGGTGTGCCGCGGCTCACCGACATGTGCCGCGGCACCTGTTAATCTCGGGTTTTTGGCCGAAAATGCCACACGACTGTGCCGCGGCACCGGACGGGTGTGCCGCGGCACTGACTCCGCAGTGTGCCGCGGCACACAGTACAGTCCGCTCGGCCAACTACTGGAGAAATGTGTGTGCCGCGGCGCACACACCTTGTGCCGCGGCCCACACCCCCTTTGGGTCCTAAATGATGAAAAATGATCTGGGAAGAGAATAAACGCAATAGGAATCAATATTTGGGAACCAATAACACGAAATGGATCCACGGCAACCCCGAAATGGCGGTTCCACACAACAATAACGAGAATACAGTTCAACAGATGACAGGAAGGATACACTGAAAGATACACGAGGGTCACTACGACCGAGAAATACACCAAAAAATGAAGATATAAGGGAAAGAAAAATACGGATATTACAAGTACAATTATGCTTGGGCCAAGGTAATAATAATAATAATAATAATAATAATAACAATAATGGTAATAATTTGGACACCTTGACACAAGCTTCAATGGCAAAGCCACCGAGCATCAAGAAAGCGTCAAAAATAATGATAATAATAATGATAATGATAAAAAAAAATAATAATGATAAAAATAATAATAACAGTGGTAATAATATTAATAACATCAATACTAATAATATTGAAAGTAATATAAATGATCATATAGAAATAATGAAGAATAAAATATTAATATCATTAATATTAATATTTCTCCCATTATAAATATTATTATTAATAATATCTTTAATTATCATACTTAAAAATGATTAATATTAAATATTCTGAAATTAACTTGAGAAATTGACTCGGGTTTGGAACATAAGATATATCATGAAAATATCTGATCTTATTAAATGATATTACATGAAGTTGACTTGTACGTGTAGTGAAAGTAATTGTACAACAATTACTCACTCGGTAAATGAGTTTAAATGAAATAAAATACATTATTAACATTATTAATGACTACTAGAATGTAACTGACAAAAATGACTCGGGCTAGGACTTGTGATACGTCGAAATAAATATTCATGATCCTTTAAATTGAATTAAATAACATGAAATGCATTATAATATTATTATAAAATAATAATATTGCATTATAAAATGACGGGTATTACATCCTACCCCTCTTAGAAAAATTTTCGTCCTCGAAAATAAATGATATACCTCGATTGAAGAAGTTTGGATAACGAGCTTGAAGTTCCTCTTCACGCTCCCAAGTGGCTTCGTCCTTGCTGTGGTTACGCCATTGGACCATGACAAATACCTTCTCTTTGTTTCTCAACTGCCGGACTGATCGGTCAAGAATCAGTTCTGGTTGTTCTTCATAAGTAAGATCTTTGTTTATCTCCACGACGGTATAGTTGATGACGTGGTTGGGATCGTGCACATACTTTCTCAACAATGATACGTGGAAAACGTTGTGCACAACCGAAATTTCAGGGGGTAAAGCCAAACGGTAAGCTAACTCTCCAATCCGCTCGAGGATTTCGAGCGATCCAATATACCTTGGTCTCAACTTGCACCTCGGACCAAAACGAACAATTCCCTTGGGGACGGCTAGGCAGAAAAGTTGTATTCTGTGTTGTATTTTGTACTGCAGATACAGTGTATTTGTACTGTAGGTTTAGGGTTAGGGTTTAATTAATTTTTTTATGGGCTTAATCTGCAATTTGGGTCAGTACAATTATGCTTGGGCCAAGGTAATAATAATAATAATAATAATAATAATAATAATAATAATAATAACAATAATGATAATAATTTGGACACCTGACCCACAAGGCTTCAATGGCAAAGCACCGAGCATCAAAGCGCGTCAAAAATAATGATAATAATAATGATAATGATAAAAAAAAATAATAATGATAAAAATAATAATAACCGTGGTAATAATATTAATAACATCAATACTAATAATATCGAAAGTAATATAAATGATGATATAGAAACAATGAAGAATAAAATATTAATATCATTAATATTAATATTTCTCCCATTATAAATATTATTATTAATAATATCTTTAATTATCATACTTAAAAATGATTAATATTAAATGTTCTGAAATTAACTTGAGAAATTGACTCGGGTTTGGAACATAAGATATATCATGAAAATATCTGATCTTATTAAATGATATTACATGAAGTTGACTTGTACGTGTAGTGAAAGTAATTGTACAACAATTACTCACTCGGTAATGAAATGAGATTAAATGAAATAAAATGCATTATTAACATTATTAATGACTACTAGAATGTAACTGACAAAAATGACTCGGGCTAGGACTTGTGATACGTCGAAATAAATATTCATGATCCTTTAAATTGAATTAAATAACATGAAATGCATTATAATATTATTATAAAATAATAATGTTGCATTATAAAATGACGGGTATTACATGATTCCACCGTGAATTAGAGAGAGAGAGAGAGAGAGAGAGAGAGAGAGAGAGAGAGAGAGAGAGAGATAGAGAGAGAGAGAGAGAGAGAGAGAGAGAGAGAGAGAGAGAGAGAGAGAGAGAGAGAGAGAGAGAGAGAGAGAAAAACATTTTCTCAAGGTCTTCATCTTCTTCTTCATATCATCTTGATTGTTCTTGGAGAAAATTGAGAGATTCATTAAGAGTGTGTGATCAATACACTTAGAGTGTTATAATCACAACCAAAAGCTTCATCATCCTAGCTCTAGCCGTATCCTCGAAGGATAGCAAGGTGATCGTCGTTCCGTTCGTTTCTCCGGCGCGTGGCAAGTAGAGACGCGGTGCTTTCGGCATTGGATCATCCAAGAGCTTGGAGCGGATTGGATCGTAGGGAAAACAATCTAAAGCTTGGGGAATAGCTCAAGAGAAAGACACCATTTAATCAATGACTACAAGGGTATGATTCTCGCGTCTCTTGTGTTTCGTTTTAATATTCGTGTATACGTAGCTCGATCGATCCTCGTAGGGATTCGGATCGAATAAATTTTTATTTTACCGCTTCCGCTGTGCCTTCGATTTAGGCACCGAATCCCAACAGACCGGACCGTTAGCGTGCGCTAAGATCCAATGCTAGCATGCGCTACTCAACAGAAATAGCGTGTGTTAGCTTAGACCTAGCGTATGCTATATGCCTGCCTCAAAACACCGCCGAAAGGTCCAAACAACCCGAACATGATCCGAGAGGTACAAAACTCTAAAATCGACTTCCACAACATCTCAATAAGTGTTTACAGAGCGACAAAAGTGGAAGAACGGCAAGGTCAAATATTCAATAAAAAGTACGGGTATTACATCCAGCGCTAGTCCACAAAGTTGGGTCCAGTTAGAGTGTTCTTTTCAAGTAAAATTGCGACTGGGTTCATTGTCATTTTGAGAGATATTGTTAACTGCAGAGAATAATTTAAGATTCATTAGTGATTGTTTAATTATGATCCGAGTAAAGAGTTTAAGGACTTTCTCTATTCGTAACTCGGCTCTCACTATTTTATCGGCATTTGCACACTCCCATGTGAAATCCGGAAGTCACGGTTGACTTCATAGTGGTGATCGAGTTCTTTACAAAGTTTAATTGAGGGTTACCCATACGGTTTCTATTCTATCATTCTTTATAAAGTGGTGTCTAACACCAACCTATCTAATGGATGATTCGATCTTCTTTTACCCTTAGTTCGCTCGCCCTCAACCCATTCGGTTTCTACAGCTCGCTGAACTATCTAAGTTTAAACTGTCAACTCCTATTAGTCTGATAATTGAATCTTACCCGGCAACCCATACTATTTCTACGGGTTTGATTTGTCACAAACAAAGGAATCTAATGCACTCTAGGAATTTATCAACCTTCCCCAATAATATTATCCCGACATACTCGGGAGAATAATATTTCAGTTTAGATTTCACTTTTCCATGAGTTTGATGGAGGGTAGGAAACCTCGTAACCTTTATAACTTAGTGTTCGTAAACTGGGAGAATTACGCGATTATATGTAACACATTGCACATTAATCATATTATAATCGCGGTTTGTCGGTTTGTTTGTTCGTCATACAATATGAAAACATACACAACCAAAAACTAACAACATGCCATTCATGGACTGTTCCTAAGCAACGAGTCTTCATCGACCCGATAAAACAATACAAGTAATCTAATTAGAAGTCTTGAATCTCCGTCTTCATGGCAGTTCGTCCTCGGCTCTTCGTCATAGCTAATTTATTGCATTAAAAATTTTTGCATCCTATAGAAATTTACTAAAAAAAATAAATTAGCTCAAAAAGGCCATTACAACCCATCAAATAAAGATTCAAAATACTAAGTCCATGAACTATATCACCATTCAAAATAATGCAACCATTACATTAAATAAATGGCAATATTGATTAATCTAAATATTGATCTAATCTACAAAAATTAATACATCTATTATAATTAATCCAATTATTCACATAAACATTAATTTTAATTTGTTCCAGACAAAATAAATATTTCAGTAAATTAATTCCCTTAAAAATAAAATTAGCATAATTATATTTTAGTCAAATTAAATCCAATTTAACTTGCGGGAAATTAATTTACCGAACGAAATATAAAAATAGAGTCGTAAAACACAAGGCTCGGACCAAGCCCTGGCCGTGTATGGGGTCGCCCACCCACCGGCCCGGCCCGACTTGCTGCCTTGGCGATCGGCAGCCGAGCTACAAGGTCGACCATTTTCTAGCTCATCTTTTCGTCCCGAATCCAAAAATAATATTTTTTCTAATTTTTATATTACACAATTTAAATCAGTTTATCAAAAGAAAAATAAATTTATATTGTAACATAAAATCATGAAAAATTAATTTTTAGATGAACAATGAAACATTAGCAATTAAAATAATTATGATTCTAAATCATAAAAATTAACGAAGCATTACAAATGCAAATATCGAATATACGATCGCAAAGACCTCTCTCCGATACCACTGTTGGGTTCGGTGATTAAAAATCGGAATACGCAGCGGAAAATAAACCGGTCTAACCAGATAAAACGAAACTCCAAAACGGACCGATCAAGCACCGTATTAACGAATATAAAATGACGAAGATAAAATTAAAAGATCGTACCCTCGTAGACCTTTGATAATATCTTCTTGAAGGAAAAATTCCCTAGCCAAGCTTTGGTCGTTTCTGGTCACTAACACGAACACGAATCCAATTTGTTCTAGCTTGATGAATGATCTAAACACCGAAGATGTCATGTGTCTCTATGTTATCACGCGACGGATATTGATTGAAAAAATAATATATCGATTCGTTCTCAAAGAACACGACTAGGAATTGATACAGCATTTTTCTTCTCGTCTTTTTTTCCTTTTTTTTTCTCTCTAGGATGTACAAGAAATGAAGAAAAATATTTTCTCGCCTCCCACACAAACTCACAGCTGATTAGTGCGTGTGTATATGTGTTTTTTCAAGTCTTATTCAAAACAAAGACCAACACATTTATTATATAGCAAAATTAGATGACATTATGAAATATGGAATAAAATCACAAGTCTTCATCATTTGCTATATATAAAATACACCTCACATGTTAGGAAGTTACATGGAAGGTGAGGAGAAGGTGAGGGGCGGCGGCACACTTGGTATTCGTTGAGAAAACGAGCCAAGCCACTCGATTTGTGTACTGGACGTTCGCATATCTAGTCCGTTAAGTACACTTCATTTTATCTCAAATGTATTTATACTTAATTAATTAATTTAATTAATGAATTTTATCAAATATAAAATTATAATAATATATTTCCAAGAAATATTATTTATGAATTAAATTAATCACACGATAATTAATTTCAATTCACTAGACCGCATGATTTATCAAATAAATCAAATTAGATATCTACTATCCAATACTAATGAAGAGATAATAAATATATATTTATCAATCAAATATCCTTGTGCGCGACTCCATAGATCCGTCTTAGTCGGCAATGGGAGGAACCAAGGAGTATGGGTAACACTTGGCCAGTCTAGTGCTCCGTACCGTCACCCAACTAAGAACGAATGATAGAATCATTCCAAAACCATTATGTTGTGAATACCATATACATATAAACCCTTCAATCATATATCTCGTTCAAGTATTAGTGTCATGGTAAAGTCAAACCCTTTTGTAACTTGACTCTATGCATTGTGTTAATGCAAACCGAGATCATTGAGCTATCGTGTATCAAATACAACTAAGCTCTAAATGCTTTGGCCAAAGATATATGATCTCATTTGCCATTAACCGCATATGATACTTACCTGCTCACTTACAAGAGAAAGAATTCTATCTTGGTATTTAGTAGAGACTGCTACTTGCCCACTAAGTTGCATTTCGAGGTTGACCCCACCAACCGACGATTGGATCGAACTACTCTAATGACTAACTTTATGTCACAAGCACATCTCCTACTGAAACCTCAAGTCAAAGGTCCACGTATACCTATCACAATCTTTCGATTTAGTCAATGACAATGCCTGAGTGATATCCATGTGACCGAATCGAATTGAGTCGTGTTCGAATATAATACTCCCAGTAGCATACCTATAACGTGTGCTCCCACTAACCCTTAGTGAAGATAGGAACTCTACATTTCAAAGTACACGTTTTACAAGTCTTGTATAAACTTACTGTCCAGTTAAGTTTTATCGACTTGCGAACCAGTTAAGCATTCGAGTCTTAAACACTTCTAGTGCCTATCTCCTTATCTCCATAAGAAGTGGGATTTTTGGTCTAAAATGCAAGGACTATTATTTTATATAGCAAATCACAATGCCTGTGATATACGATAATCACTATACCATATATGGGCTATTGCAAGCCCGAAATACATCTGTGTTGCATAAAGTGTTGCTATAGACAAGAAACTTGCTAATCTATTGCAATAGTTTTGAAAAGTGTTGACTAAATAAGAAAGTGTTACAAGCAAAAGAACTATTTGACACTTCTAGAACAATTGCAATACTTTTAAAAAAGCATTGCAATACAGTTTACACTTTTGGTCAACTTGACCAAAATATTTAGGCGGGATTGCAATTTCTTGTCGGGCGGGCTTCTGAAAATTGGCAGAAAACATTTGGTACCAAAATAAAATTTCATTACAAAATACAGTAATTCTAACTCTCATCCCTCTCATACCTCTCTCGCTCAGCTCTCTTCCTCACCCCTATCGCGTTCTCTCCCTGACCCCCACTCTCACTCATCTCCCTCACCTCTCTCAAATTCGTCAAACCGATTAGAGCAAAACCCCAAAATCACAACACTGATTAGAGCAAAGATTCAATTGCATCGATTAGAGGTAATGTTCGATTATATGTATATATATATATACACGTATATATATATGTATGATTTGAGGTATATGTATGAATTCATGTAAATTTTTTTAATTCTATATATATATATATATAGGGTGGGGTTATTCTAAAAAGGGTCTTATAATAAAAAGTGTAGGAAGGATTGTGGGAGTGACATGTGTCACCTTGCCACATCATCATGCCACATCATATGACATGTGGCACCCCCCACCCACCCACCCACCCACCCCACCCCCCACAAAAAAAAATTCCCGCCAAAAAAAAAAAAAATTGGGGGCCCAAAATTTTTTTTTTCCCGCCAAAAACTTATAAGTGTGATGCACTATTTTTTTGGTGCATCATAATTATAAGTTTTGGTGCATCACACTAATAAGTTTTACTGCATCACAGTTATAAGTTACTGCATCATAGTTAACAGTTAAGTGCATCAACTGTGATGCAGTAACTTATAACCTTAATCCACTAAATCATAATTGTGATGCATTAACTTTATAACTGTGATACAGTAATAATAAGTTTTACTGCATCGCAGTTATAAGTCACTGCATCATAGTTAACAGTTAAGTGCTATGATGCAGTAATTTATAACCTTAATGCACTAAATCATAATTGTGATGCAGTAGCTTTATAACTGTGATGCAGTAACTTTATAAATGTGATGCACTTGTAAATTTTGGCGGGAAAAAAATTTTTTTGCCCCAAAAAAATATTTTGGCAGGAAAAAAAAAATTCGCGGGCTGGGGTGGGTGGGGGTGGGGGGTGACACATGTCATATGATGTAGAATGGGGGGATGACACATGTCACTCCCACAATCCTTCCTACACTTTTTATTATAAGACCCTTTTTATATATATATATATATATATATATATATGGTTTTGTGTTTGATTAAAGCTAAGTGTTGAATTAGTGGGGATTTTGTGTTAAATTTGGGGAAATTTTGTATTAATTGTTAGAAATTTTGTGGTCATTTTGTGTCAATTAGTAGGAATTAGATGTTCATTTTTCGTACTTTTGTGTTAATTAGGGGATTTTTTTCTGTTAAGTGGTATTTTGTACCTTTTTTGATAATTTTGTATTTTGTGGTTTTACGTATTTTTGGTATTTATTTCCTTGCGAGTTTTATCTTGTCTATATGTTTAGTTAGCTCTGTTTTGTGTAGATTTGGCACTTATATGAAATTTCAATTCATATGATTGAGTTGAAGCCTACTGATATCTTTATCAATTTGATGATTGGTGGTTGAAATTGTTAGCTAGTAGAAATGTTTAGCAGTTTAGTTCTTTTTGTTGAATAAACTTGCAATAATTGGATATTTTCTCTCTATTGGTAATTGTGTGAGTTACCTAGTTAAAAGCAAGCTTGCAAAACATGACATCCAACAAAATCTCCAAAACAACAAAAATAATATCCAATTGCTTTAGATCATCTTGGACACCAACTACAAAAAAGGCTCAGATTTCATTAACAAAAAGCCCAGCTACAAATACCTTTTGACCGGGGTTGAAGGAATTATAGGGATTTCCATGGTTATATTATTGATTGTTGCATTCACGCTGGCAACCCCACACTTTCTAAAAAATATTTTAAAGCTGCCAGGTGTAACACCCCCAAGATATTTAGGGAATATTACAGCACTGTGGACCTACATGGGACCCACCAGGTTAATTGGGAAGTACCACTCGTCTAACTATCTTAGTTAGCGAGAAAACACACATCACCATAACGAAAATAACTGAAACTCCCGCTATAACCCAAAAAACCGACATCACTGACAATCATAAATAATATATAATAATACAAACCATAATCCAGTAGAAATGCCTAAGTACTCGCGAGTACCTTCTATAAGTTCAAAAGTTTAAAGAAAACAATCCATTTAAAAAGAACAACGGAAATAAAGATACTCCATTGCACACGTCTTCAACCCTGGCCAGCATCCTCGTATTGTCCCAGTGCCCGATCATCCGGCTGAACACGACCTGAAATTCATAATAAGAATTTTCCCAAAATGTGTCCCCAAAAGGGTTAGCAATTACGCTAGTACAAGTAACCAATGAACAACTTACACCTTACACATATAGTCAAAGCATGCAAATGAGAAAACATCAGTTCAAAACACATATTTCCGGAAACACCATAATCCAAAACACATTTATAAAATGCACCACAATTAACCGCGGACTGACACCTCTGTGGACCCCTACCGAGACCCCATTGGATTTAACCCGTAGTGATTTAAAGCAAGCTCACGGATCCACGCCTCTATGAACCCCTACCGAGACCCCATTGTATCTAACCCGTAGTGAGCATACACACACACACACATGTTACTCATGCAATACTACCATGTTAAGCATGTAAGTTCATTAAGGGTACTTGCCTCGATATCACGATGAAAAGACGGAAGGAAATGATCGCGGTTGTGAGAAATTGGACACACCGAACCTAGACGATTCGTCAAACACCATAAAAACCAAATCGACATGAATAACAATAACGGAAGACACCCAAAACCCCACCTACGATTCATGTAAGTTCGTACAAAATAGCGACGAGGATGGAATCGCAACCAAACCCTCTCAATTTCATAAATACCACACAACTTACCATGAAATCGTAGGGAAAACAAGAATACCACTAAGATTAATCATTTACATCATAGATTAATCAACAATACGGAACGAATCGGACGAAAACTCAAAACCCCCCAAATTTCCCAAAATAGATTTCTAGGAGAATACCTTGGTTTAAGGATGGTGAACAAGTGTTGGTGTTGTTAATCCACACCAAGAACTCAAGGAAAGATGATCTCTGAAGTGATCGGAAGAAGAAATCGCCCCAAATCACCCTGGAGTCGCTCGACCGTGGAGAGGAGAGGAAAATGAGAAAAGATGACGAATCTGGTCAACTCTCTGGTTTTTATAACCAAAGAGACGTAGCGTGCGTTAACGATAAAAGTTAGCGTGCGCTACCTAGCCAAAAGCCAGTCTAGAACCTACGGTTCTGGCCATTAGCGTGCGCTACCTGAGAATAGCGTGCGCTAACGGCCCCTCGATAGCGCGCGCTATTGGGCCATACGTGCGCTACCTGGGCACCAAACCTAGTCCAGAAACATTCTTCCCAGTCTGGACTGCCGCGTTAGTGCACGCTACTGGTCACCCAGCATGCGCTAAGTCTAAACCGTAGCGTGCGCTAATATACAAATGTAGCGTGTGCTAAGCTGCTCGTTCAGAGAGCAGAGGGCAGAAACAACCTACTGTCACTGCTGTATTCGAGCCGTCAGTGCACGCTACTAAAAGGTCATAGCATGCGCTACAAAACAACGATGGCGTCCGCTACACAACAGCAGTAGGGTGCGCTATCGAGTGCAGACAGCAGATATAGCACTCAATGATGGAAAACAGCGAATTCCATCTCGGATGAAAACAACATGCATCCGACACAAAACAACGGATCGAATGAGGCACACAAAAAAACAGATTGAGTCAGAACCAAAGCGATAAAAGAAAACACGATTCCGACTACCCGAGGGTACATAAAACTACAACGTTAGTAATAACCCCAAGACTTTGGGAAATTACAAAAATGGCCCAAAACATCCGAACCACACGATACATGATCGAAACAACAAACGAAAGCTCACAACATGCATAAAAACATGGACGGACCTGCGGCAACCCCGAAATGGCGGTTCCAAACAACAGTTACGAGAATCCAACGAAATAGCGACAAAAATGATATTAAACACGGAATTGAGTAAAACAACTCCGAAACAAGCTTGGATGACAAAAAGTCCAGTATTAAATATTCTCGAAATATCAATACGGTTACAAACGAGTCGCTAAAAATGAAAACTACACCAAAAATAAAAATACCGTGAAAAGAAAAAATGCGGATATTACATTCTACCCCTCTAAAAATAAGTTTCGTCCCGAAATTTAAGAAAGAAATAGCTCGGGGTACCTAGCACGCATGCTATCCTCGGTTTCCCATGTTGCCTCCTCGACACCATAACACTGCACCTTGAGCAAAGGGACGGTCTTATGCCCTAGTCGCTTCTCACGGTGTTCCAAAATCTTCAAGGGGCGCTCCTCGAAGGTAACATCCTCGGCGACATCAATCTCACCATAGTCGATGACGTGACTAGGATCCGGAACATTTTTCCTCAGCTGGGAAACATGGAAAATGCTATGAACGTAACTTAAGGCCGGAGGCAATGCCAAACGATATGCCAACTCACCGACTCTCTCGAGAATCTCAAAGGGCCAAATAAATCTCGGGCTCAACTTTTCCTTCTTCCCGAAGTGGAAAACTCCCCTCGTCGGCGACACCTTTAGCAAAACATGGTCTCCCCCCTCGAAATCCAAAGGTCGAAAATGGACATCAGCATATGACTTATGTCGACTATGAGCAGTCAACATCCTCTCTCGAATCAATTCCACCTTTCGCCTCGTTTCCATAGCGATATCCGGTTCGGTCCCAACCAAATCAGATGCTCGTTCCAGCAAATCGATGATCGACATCGCCGCCCATAAAGCGCCTCATATGGTGCCATTCGAATCGACACATGTCAACTATTGTTGTACATGAATTCGATCAACGACAAATGCTCCTCCCAATCACTGCTCCAATCGAGAGCACAAGCATGCAAAATATCCTCAAATGTCTGGATAGTGCGTTCCGACTGCCCATTTGACTGAGGATGAAAAGAAGTACTCAGACGCAAATGAGTACCCAATGCCTTATGTACTGCCTGCCAAAAATGCGACACAAAACGGCCATCACGGTTCGAAACAATAGACTTCAGAGTACTGTGAAGCCTCACAATCTACGCAATAAACACGCGAGCCAACCTCTCTGGACCCCAAGTATCCTTGATGCCGAGAAAATGTGCTGACTTGGTCAGACGATCCACAATCACCAAAACCATATTCATACCAGACTTCGGTCTCGACAAGCTCGTGATGAAGTCCATAGAAATATCTTCCCATTTCTATTCCGGAACGGGAAGCGACTGCAATCACCCGGATGGTCACTGATGCTCGATTTTGACCTACTGACAAGTCAAACATATCGCTACAAACTATGCAACTTCCTCCTTCATGTCATTCCACCAAAAGTTCCTCCTCAAGTCCTTGTACATCTTATGAACTGAGTGTAATATCTGGATTAATTTTTGAATATTTCATCTGTAATTGGGCCCTGTATTATTCGGATTTGTGATATCAATAATCGAAGTATGATATTCCTCATATTTGTATCCTTATGTATGATTATAGCAACATGTAAATTTTCTCATGTAAGTACGTGATAACGTACGCTAAGAAGGAAGCTTAACGTACGTTATCTGCCAAAGATAGCATACGCTATGAATGAAGCGTAGCGTATGTAAAGCAGCCAATAATTGAGCTGGGCGGCTAGCATATGCGCCATCCGGACGATGGGTCCTGATAAGATTCCCGCGGATGAACCTAGACAGTTTTGTAGTCAACGAGTGTTAACATACGCTAAGGTGTGTGTCTAGCATACGCTAATGGGTGTTACTTACGTACGTAACCTGATGGTGTAGCATACGTAATCGAGTACAGAATGAGAACAGTTAACTATCGGTGATGATAGCGTACGCTAAGTATATTGGATAGTGTACGCTAAGCGACTAACGTACGTTATGCATGAAGGCTAACGTACGTTAAGGTCAGAAAGTTATAAATAGGACATCACCCCATTTCATTTTATTCGTTTCTTTCACTTGACTTTCAACCTACTTCATCCCCAGAGAGTTCCCAGCCACTTTATATACCGTTAGAACACCTTTTATTGATCATTGAAGATTGGATATTACTTATACTTGATCATTGAAGTGGAGAATCATTTTGGATTGACACACAAGCAACTGGAGTTGAAATCTATCTATTGTCTCGGTGTTTTCTTCATCTTAAGGTATGTTAATGCTATCTCCAACCTTGGATTCGTGTTATTAAGGATATGATGATCATGCTATCAGGATATTAAGTTCCATAGATAATTTATTCAACCAAACATCATGTTTAGAAGTTGGGATGATTATGCTTAAGATATCATTGTTGAGAACATCATAGTTGGAATCCTGTGTCGTCAAATGATGAGAGTAATGTTCTGAGATTGATTATCCGTATTGAATAGTATTGCCATAATGGTCGTAGATTTAGTATTGGCATCACTTTTGCTTAACGGAATTAGATGAAGGATCACCAGAGGTTGAAGTTGATTTAGTAAATTAATCTTCATGATGAAGCTGGAATATGTTGATGATATTGGTAACCAGATTATCAACCTCAGAATAACTGAATAACGTAAGAGAATTTGTGATCAAAGATTGTAGTATGACATCATATGATATGCTTATCCTTGAAGTTGTAAGACATTGAACACCATTAGATCATTCAAGTTTTCATGAGTGTATCGTGCATGGAGTTAACGTACGTTAACACTAAGAATTTCATGCGGCGAGTCAGTTGTCTGATAAGGGAAGAGACTGTTGGATGCATGTTTAGCGTACGCTAGGCTCTGCAGCTTACGTATGCTAACGGGCAGAATTAACGTACGCTACATTTGGTACGTAACGTACGTTATATCATCAGACGAGTTAGTTATCTGATCAGAGGAGATACTGTCAATGTATGATTAGCGTACGATAGACTTTGTTGTTTACGTATGCTAACGAGCAGCCTTAACGTACGCTACGTTGGATACATAACGTATGTTATGCAGGCAGGATACGTTTTATGAACTTTCGACCGTAATTTGGATTGTTAGATGTTCGTGCGACGTGAGATGAATTCTATATTATTTCTTTTGTTTAAGGTTCGAGCTTTGCAATGTGATTGATCGAAGGGGTGACCTTCGAGTGTATTGATATTCATCGAAGTTTGCGATTTAAAATACTCAACTTCTGTTACAGAATCAGCAAATGTGCTTTGCTTGGAACTCTTCCAACTCACAACACCTCTATTCAATACAAACACATAACTAGTTTGCGATTTAAAATCGTCTCTATTCAATACAAACACATAACTAGTTTGCGATTTAAAATCGTCTCTGTCGATTTTGAAACTTGCATCGACATAACCATTTACAGCCAACTCGTTTCCCACCCCTCCATAAATTAGGAAGGCATCCTTAGTTCTTCTTAAGTACTTTAGGATGGTTTTTACTGATGTCCAGTGACTTTCACCTGGATTTGATTGGTATCCAATTGTCATGCTATGGGCAAACGATACATCTGGTCGAGTACAAATCATGGCATACATGATTGATCCAATGTCCGAAGCGTATGGTATCTTCCTCATGGGGGATCGCTCATCAGGAGTCGAAGGACTCTCAGTCTCACTCAGATGAATGCCATGTGACATTGGCAAGAGTCCTCTCCTGGAGTCTTGCATATTGAACCTATTCAATATTTTATTAATGTACGTACATTGACTCAGACCAATCAATCTCTTTGATCTATCTCTATAGATTTCTATCCTAAGAATGTAAGCAGCTTCTCCTAATTCTTGCATTGCGAAACAACTTCACAACCAAGTCTTAACTGTCTGCAAGGTGGGAATGTCATTTCCAATGAGTAATATGTCATCTACATATAAGACTAAGAAAATAACTATGCTCCCACTAACCTTCTTGTACACGCATGGTTCATCTTCATTTTGAATGAACCCAAACTCTTTGACAGTTTCATCAAAACGAAGATTCCAGCTCCGAGAAGCCTGCTTCAACCCATAAATGGATCTTTGAAGCTTGCAAACCTAATGTGTTTTACTTACGTACACATCCTCGAGTAAGTTTCCATTAAGGAATACTGTTTTGACATCCATCTGCCATATTTCATAATCATAGTATGCGGCAGTGTCAAATAAAATTCTAGTTGAATTAAGCATGACTACTGGCGAAAAAATCTCATCATAGTCAACACCATGAATATGTCTATAACCTTTTGCCACTAGTCTAGCTTTATAGGCTTGCAGATTATCATTTGTCTTTCTTCTTTTTATAGACCCATTTGCACCCAATGGTTTTAACACCCTCAGGTGGATCTATCAAGTTCCAAACTGGATTGTCACACATGGACTGCATCTCTGACTTCATGGCTTCTAGCCATTCCTCGGACTTTGGTCCTGAAGCAGCTTCTGTATAGCTACTAGGCTCATCATCTATGAGCGATGTGTCATCATCCTCTGTTATGAGATAACCATATCTCTCAGGTTCATGTCGCATCCTATCAGATCTGCGAGGGACTTGTGTACTTTGAACGGGCTCTTCAACTGATTGTTGAGCCTGTTCAGTTTCCATCGGTGAAGTGATGTCTTCTGTCGTTCTCGAGTTTCCTCGAGAATTACTCTTCTCCCAATGTATCTTTTGGAAATAAATTCCCGTTCTAAGAATACAACATTTCAAGCAACAAACACTTTGTTCTCTGCGGGCTTATAAAAGAAATATCGCACAAATAAACATCTTTTAGATGTGGCTGCCAGTCTGTCAAACACTTGGCGCCTTACGAACGCTTCGCAACCCCAGATCTTTAGAAAAGACAAGTTTGGTCTCTTACCAGTCCATTTCTCAAATTGTATCTTTTCAACTACTTTATATGGAATACGGTTAAGGGTGAATGCTGTTGTTTCTAAGGCGTGGCCCCAAAATGATAATGGAAGCTCTATTCGACTCATCATGGATCGAACCATATCTAATAAAGTTCGATTCCTCCTTTTGGACCCTCCGTTATGCTGAGGTGTTCCGGGAGGAGTAAGTTGTGAAATAATTCCACAACTCCTAAGATGATCATCGAATTCTTCGCTTAAGTATTCGCCACCTAGATTTGCTCGAAGGGCATTAATTGTCTTGCCAAGTTGATTCTGTACTTCATTCTGGAATATTTTGAACATTTTAAAAGATTCATGTTTATACTTCATAAGATAAATATATCCATACCGGCTAAAATCATCAGTAAATGTAATGAAGTATTGGTATCCGCCTTTGGCATGAGTGCTAAGGGGTCCGGATACATCAGTATGTACTAGGACTAATATATCAATAGCCCTTTCTCCATGACCAGTGAAAGGATTCTTCGTCATATTTCCTAATATACAAGATTCGCATGTCCCATATGACTCATAGTCAAAGGAGTCTAAAAGTCCATCGTTATGGAGTTAAGAAATGTGTTTCTCATTTATGTGGCTAGGTCGATAGTGCCATAAGTAAGTCAGAATAAAATCATTGAGCTTAGGTTTCTTTGTTGCAATGTTATAGACTTCCAAATTAATGGACTCATCTAGATCAATATTGTAAAATCCAGTATATAACTTTGCAGTACTATAAAGCAAGTCATCAAAAAAAATACGAATAATCTTATTCTTAATAAGAAAACTGTAATCTTCAAAATCTAATGTAGAAACTGAAATAATATTCCTATTCATAGCTGGAACATAATAGCAATTGTTCAAAACTAACAAAATCCCATTGGGTAAAACTACATCACAAGTTCCTACGGCTAATGCAACAACTCTTGCTCCATTGCCGACTCTTAGATCCACTTCCACTTTCTTCAGCTCTCTACTACTTCTCAACCCCTACACATTTGTACATATGTGAGATCCACATACAGTATCCAATACCAATACAACTAGCTCCAATGCTTTGGCCAAAGACTTATGGTCTCATCTGCCAGTAACCGCATAGGACATATAACCCGTTCACTAATAGGAGAACCTGCTACTTGCCCGCTAAGATGCATGTCGAGGTTGACCCCCACCTTCCGGTTTTCTAGGTCGAACTACTCTAATGAAAATATTAACGTCACAAGCACATCCCTACTAAATCCTCAAGTCGAAGGTTCACGAATACCTATCACAACCTTTCAATTCCGTCATTGACTGTCCCGAAGTGAAATCCGTGTGACGAATTGAGGATGAGTCGGTTCGAGTATAGTAATCCAATTAGCTTACCTATAACGTGTGCTCCCACTAACCATTAGTGTTCGACAGGCACTCTCCATGTCAAAGAACACATCAAACGAGTCTTCACATAAACTTAATGCCCAATCAAGTTTTATCGACTTGCGAATGATTAATTATTTAAGTTATAAACCTTTCCAGTGCCGACCCCTTTTTCCGATAAGGAGTGGAATGTTTTGCTCTAAAATACACAGACTAGTTTCTATATATATAATTACGAGTTAGGAATGCCAGTAACTACCAGTAAATAAAGAAACATCCATTTGCCTTATGATAATGAATTACATAACAAGTACAATGCCCTCACTCATACATCCCTTGAGTGGCATTCGAGGGCATACTCCTAACAATCTCCCACTTGACCTCAATGCCACACATTATGGTATCTACTACCCATGTTCTCAAGATGACGCTCCAAGCTAATCTGAGGAAGTGGCTTGGTCAGTGGATCAGCGACATTCTCGGTTGAGTCTACTCTATGTAACACAGTGTATCCCTTGCGAACAAATTCTCTACAAATATGATACTTCCTCTCAATGTGTTTGGTGCTGTTGTGAAACCTCGGCTTCTTGGCTTGCGCTACAGCTCCATCGATATCGCAGTACAGCGGAACAGGCAGCTCAGCACATGGTATCACTTGAAGTTCTCCCAGAAACTTCTTAATCCAGAACCCTTCCTTAGAAGCCTCCGAGGCTGCTTGATACTCAGCCTGACAGGTGGAATCAGCAGTCGCACTTTGCTTGGCGCTACGCCAAGATACTGCTCCTCCATTAAGAGTATATATGTAGCCAGAAGTAGACATCGAATCGTCCTTCTGTCCATGGAAGTCCGAATCAGTAAATCCCATCACATTCAGTTCTCCACCGCCATACATAAGAACCATTTCTCTAGTCCTTCTTAAGTACTTGAGAACATTATTTACGGCAGTCTAATGTTCCCTAACTCGGATGGCTTGAAACCTTCTTACCACACTCACAGCATGCGCAATGTCAGGTCTTGTACACAACATAACATACATAAGGCTACCCCTGGCCAAAGCATATGGTATATTACTCATTTCCTTTCGTTGTTCCTCACTTTGAGGACACATCTTCAAGAAGAGTTTTATTCCATGTCGCATCGGTAGGAACCCTCTATTAGAATCATCCATCTTAAATCGCTTTAAGATCTTATCTATATAGAGGGCTTGGGAAAGAACTATCATTCTCTTCGCTCTATCCCAGTAGAGCCGAATACCAAGAATATAGGTGGCTTCTCCAAGTCTTCCATGGAGAAATTACTCGAAAGCCAAGCTTTTACAGAACTGAGCATTCTCACATTATTTCCTATTAGTAGAATGTCATCTACATATAGTACTAATAATGTGATCTTGCTCCCACTAACTCTCTTGTATACACAAGGTTTCTCTTCATTTTGCACGAAGTTAAACTCTTTGCCCCCTCGTCAAAACGAAGGTTCCAACTACGCGATGCTTGCTTCAATCCATAACTGGAATGCTGAAGCTTGCACACTTTCTGAATATCGACCTCGGACACAAAGCCTTTGGGCTGCTCCATATAGATTTCCTCCTCGAGGAATCCATTAAGGAAAGCCATCTTTACGTCCATTTGCCATATCTCATAATCATGGTTGGCAGCTATATCTAGCATTATGCGAATAGACTTGATCATGGCTATGGGCGAGAAGGTATCGTGGTAATCGATCCCTACCTTTTGGGTATAACCCTTTTCCACAAGTCTAGCCTTATAGGCGTAAACCTTTCCATCCCCATCAGTCTTTCTCTTGTAGATCTACTTGTTCCCAATAGGCATTATGCCATTCGGGCTGTCAACTAGAGTCCAGACCTGATTGACATGCATCGAGTCTATCTCAGCTTCCATAGCTTCACGCCATTTCGAGGAGTCTACATCCACCATCGCTTGGTCATAGGTCGTTGGGTCGGTCTCTTGGCTATCACTTGGAACATCATGGATACCCAGCTCCTCCAAGTGCACAAGGCCATACCTCTCAGGTAAATGAGATAACCTACTAGATATACGAGGTGGTTGTACTTGTGTTTCATAAGGTTCGGTTCCAATTTCTTGCACAGGTGTCTCCTGAGGAGTTTCATTGTATTCTTCCAAAGAAATACTTCTACCTGCTCCGCCTTCCTGAATGAACTCATCTTCCAGGAAGTGTGCTTGCAAAGCAACATTGATCTTTCGATCTTCAGGCATGTAGAATAGATAACCCATCATCCCAGATGGGAATCCAGTGAAACGTCCCTTCGCGGACCTCGCTTCCAACTTTTCCACCTTAGTCTTCTTGACATAAGCGGGACATAATGTGATTAAGACATGGTTTCCTGCCCTCGCACATCTCATCTGGAGTTTTAGGAAGGGATTTGGAAGGACATCTGTTCAAGATATAAATGGCAGTCAGGAGTGTATACCCCTACAGGTAGATCGGTAAGTCAGTATAGCCTAGCATGGAACGGACCATGTTCAACAAGGTCCGGTTCCTTCTTTCTGACACACCATTTAACTGAGGAGTACCTGGATGTGTTAGTTGTGATACTATTCCATGTTCCTTAAGGAACTCGTCAAACTCCATACTCATATCCTCGCCACCTCGGTCTGACCGAAGTGCTTTGATATGATTTCCAGTTTGTTTCTTGACTAGGGCCTTAAATTCCTGGAATTTTTCAAAGGCCTCGGATTTATGTTTCATTAAGTATACATAAGCATACCTAGTATGATCATCTGTAAACGTAATGAAATACTGATATTCGTCACGTCCTGCTTCCAAAGCACCACATACGTCGGTATGGATTAATCCTAGTTTATCAGCGGCTCTTTCAAAAGTCCCTGTGAAGGGGGACTTAGTAATTTTGCCGTTAAAGCAAGATTCACAAGTAGGAAAGGGATCTGATCCCAATAGACAAATAAGTCCATCCTTTTCCATTTTGTAAATCTTGATCTGACTAACATGACCAAGTCTAAGATGTCATTTCAAAACTTGATTAGTTTTATCCCTACCACGCTTCCTAGTCATAGTATTCACAACGACTTTGTTACTGAGGTTTAGATGATACAATCCATTTAACAATGTAGCAGTGCCCACTAGTTTATTTCTAAAATAAATTTTGCAGGAACCATCACCAATGAAAAATGAAAAGCCTTTCTTATCCATGACCAGAATGGATAAGATGTTTTTATGCCCCTTGGGCAAAATAAGTACATTTTCTAAAGTCAGAACAATACCGGATTCTAAACCCAAAAGAACTGATCCTATGTCGGTTGCCTCGACAATATGCCCGCTTCCGACAGTGATCATCACTTCCCCAGCTCCAAGCTTCCTACTTTATTCCAGATCCTAATTCACGGTACAAATATGAGAACTAGCACCAGAATCCAGTATCCAAGAAGTAGAAAATACAGTAGCAGAACAATTTGTTTCCAAAACTAAACGTTGTGTTCCTGAAGTGCCATGAAGAATCGGACAGTCTCTTGCCCAGTGGCCTAGCTCAACGCATTTGAGACAAGCATCCTTCTTCTTGATCTTTGGAACCATCGGGGCATTTCTCTTACCCTTGAAGTCCTTGACTTGAGGTCCCGTCTGCTTCTTGGTCTTTTTCTTCTTATTCTTATTCTTAGACCTCCGAGGTGTAATATCCGCAATTTTTCGATTTTTGGTAAATTTCATTTTCCGACCGGAGTCCATTTTGACGACTCGCTCATGACCGTTTCGTCATTCTGAGAATGATTAATTCTACACTTTTTGTCATCCGAGTTCGTTTCGGTGTTGTTTTATTGAGTTTCGTGCTTTTTAGCGACTTTTCCGCACTTGAGTTCGATTCTTGCGAATCTCGTCCGAAACTGCTGTCTCGAGTTTCCCGCAAGTCCGTTTAACCTTGTTAGACGTGTTGTGAACTTCGGTTTGGTTATTCGATCACGTATCGTGATTTCCGGGCGTTTTGGGCCATTTTGTAATTTCTTGAAAGTTACGGGTATCCGTATCTGTAATTCTTGTCTCGACCCATTTCTTGGTCGCGTATGATTAATTATTGCATTACGTTTTCATCTCGAGTCGTTGATGTCGTCCGCGAACTTTTCGTCGTGTTCGTTCCGTGCGTTTTCGGAAATCGAGGCATCGGGTCGTGGCGGCTGAGCAGCTGGCCGGACCGGTGCGGCACTGTCGGAAGTGCTGGGCACTGGCCGAGCAGGCCCGGCAGGAACCGGCGTAGCGCACTCTATGGCCGGGACGCTGCGCTTCTTCGCGGTGTAGCGCACCTGTCGAGTCGGCCAACGTCACGCTATCGGGCACAGGCGGAGGGATTACGAGGTTACGCACTCGGTCGGGATCGGCGAGGTAGTGCACGCTACTATCGGTCGTGGCGCGCGCTAACCGGCGAGGGTAGCGCCGCCGCCGGCCGACTAGCGTGCGTTCGGGATGAGTTTGTTAGTCCGGTGGCTCTCGGGCCAGTCGGCTAAGCGCGCAGCTTCGGCCGTAGCGCACGCGCTAGCGGGAGTCGGCGGTCGAGTCATGGTCGGCGGGGTGGTCGGTGGTGTCGGGTCATGCGGGCCATGGCGAGAGTGCTCGGCCGTCTTGGCCGATAGCGCCGCAAGGTAGGAAGGCTAGCGCACGCTAGTTCCGGCCCGATATATAAATGACAGAGACCCGACTTTCTCCGTCATTTTTCATTTCATTTCTCTTCGGTCCGCGGCTGGGGTTTCGGAGGAGACGAAACCATGTTGTTGAACAACAAATCCATGAAGTTTCTGAGTTTATATCACCGATCAATTGTCCTATAACATCCTTCGATCCAGCGAATCAAGGTTAGATCTTTAGAACCCTACTTTTGGGTAGATTTGGGGGTTTTCGCGTTTTTGTCCGATTCGTTCCGTTTTCTCGATTAATTCATGATGAATATGATTAATCTTGTTGGTATTCTTAGTTTCCCTACGGATTCATGGTATATTTCGTGAATTTTACGGAATCGAGAGGGTTTGGTTGTGGTCCGCCCTCGTTGTTGTTTATATACGAATATACATGAATCGTAGGCGGGTTTTCGGGTGTATTCCAATTCCGTATTCATTTAGAAATGGTTGTGATTGTATTCTTCGAATCGTTAGGTTCGGTTTCATTGGTTCCTAGTGTTCGTCGGTGAATTTCCTTTCCGTTCGTTGCGTCGTCAATAATTCAAGGCAAGTATTTTTGGAAACCTTTATGCTTAACGTGGAATGGTAATGTATTTTTTGTGTGATTTGCTCACCTCGTGTTGGTCCGACGGGATCAATGAGGGAATCGAAAGGGTTGAGTCCTCGATTCATGAGTTTGTTTAGCTAGCCAGTGCGGGAGGGTCCTTAGAGGCCTCGTGCGGGAATCTATGATATTACTCTGTTCCCAAGGCGATGCATGTGTGTGTTTTGTTTTATAATATAGCCAGCGCGGGAGGGTCCTTAGAGGCCTCGTGCGGGAATCTATGATCTTACTCTGTTCCCAAGGCAAATTGTTTGACTGTTTATTCCCGGAAAAGACATGTCTAGTTTTTGTTTTTGAAATGATATTGGTGCATGTACTATGAAATGTAAGCGATTGGTTTGCCTTGAATACTTGTACTAGCGTAATTGCTAACCCCTTTGGGGACCCGTTGTCGGGGAAATTCTTGTTATGGATTTCAGGTTATGTTCATCCAGACGAGCGGGCGCTGGGATGGTACGAGGATGTCGGCCAAGGTTGTTGACATGTGCAATTGAGTCTTGTTATTTCCTACTGTCTCTTTTGATGTGAATGTTTTCCAAATTGTAAACTTATAGATTGTACTCGCGAGTACTTAGGCTTTTCCTTTCGGATTGTGTTTGGACTTCGTTGGAGTTACCGTATTTGTCGGTTGATGTTTATTATGCCGGTTGTACCGGACGTGTTGTTTTATGTTCTTGTTGTTAACAATTGTTTCCTTGCTAACCGAGACGGTTAGTCGAGCGGTGTTTTCTTGTGTTAGCCTGGTGGATCCCATGTAGGGGTCCACGGCGCAGTAATACACCTCGAATATCTTGGGGGTGTTACAGAAAATGGTATCGGAGCTCTAGGTTTATGGATACCTAGGCTTGTTGGTTATTTGGGTCTAGTTGTGTTTTGTTTTGCACATTGTCACACCGCTGCCGGCATCTCAGTACATCCAGTGCTCGTAAGTTTTCCTTACTCGATTCTCTTGTTTTCTCGTATTGAAATTCCACTTCTTGAACTGTGATTGCCTCTCTCGTACTTATTGTCGAGTTGTTTTTCGATCCATCCGGTTCGTGCACTTTTGATTCTAGTATTGCGTAGTCCTTTATCTCTCTGGAGTATGTGCGCCGTTCTGGGCTTGACCGTTTGTCGTTTTGCGAGCCTTACATCGCTAAACTTCCTAGCATTGGTGGGATCGTTGGTGATCGAAAGATCCGAGTTTTGCTCCGTGGTATACTGTGAGAGGGCTTGACCCTCTAGTTTTTTGTTGGATGATGGAATTGTTGGGATTCCGAAAATAAAACGAAATACGCAGCGGAAATAAATACGAATCCCAAACAGGATCGATCAAGTAACGTATATACGAATAAATAAATACATACAAAGGTAAAGATTCATACCCTTGAAGCCTTTGAAATAAATCTTCGTAAAGTGCAGACGATGATCACGATCCCGTCCCGAACACGAAATCCCTTCGTTCCAAGCACCAAAAATTCGAAGCCTCTACTTCACACGCGTCGGAAGTTGCCCAGAAAAATCTACAACACTCCGTTCTATGAAGAACACGGCTAGGAAGTATTGTAGGAATTTTTTCTCTCTTAATTTTTCTTACTTCTTTTCACCTCAAAGATGAACAAAATGAAGAAGGAAAATTTTTCTCTCTCTCCTCACTTAAACTCTCGGCCAGCAGCAAGAAAGTATGTGTATGTGTGTTTTATTTTTGGTTGTTATCATGTGTGTTTAATATATATATCTCAAACATATAATTAATATGTCTAATAATGAGATAAAATGTCAACACATAATAACAAAAATACAACTAACACATACACATGCATGGAAATGATTCCATGTGATGTGGGGAGAGGGAGGGTGGCCCATGGTGGAAGTTTCCTAGAAAACGAGCCGAGTCACTCGGCTCGTATGCGGACGTTCGTCAAACGACTCCGTTAAATATACTCCGTTTAATCACCAATGTATTTATATTAATTAATTAATCTAATTAATTAATAATATCAAATACAAATATATTTCTCTAAGAAATATAATTTATGAATTAAATTAATCACCCGGTAACTTAATTTTAATTCATAAGACCGCTATTTTGATTTATCTAATAAATCATAATTAGATATCCAATATCTAGTATTTATAGAGAGATAATAAATTCACATTTATCCGTCAACGCTCCTGATGAGCGACTCCGTAGGTCCGTCTCACCGGCATTGGGAGGAACTAATGAGTGCGGCAAGACTTAGCCAGCCTAGCGGGCCGCACTGTAAACCCCGACTGAGAACGAATGAAGGGATCATTCCAGAACCATTATGTCGTGAATACTATATACGTATAGACCCTTTATCAGATGTCCCGGTCAAGTCTTCGGGTCACGGTAAAGTCAAACCCTACTATTGACTAGACTCTATACATGTGTTAATGCAAATCAAGACCGACTGATTAATAGTGTATTTAATACGACTATATCAGAATGCTTTGGCCAAAGACTCATGATCTTATTTGCCATTAACCATGTAGGACATACGCCTGCTCACTAACAGGAGATAAAATCCTTTCTTGGCATACAGTAAAGACTGCTACCTGCCCGTATAGTCCGCACTTCGAGGTCGACTCGGCAATTAAGCAAATGAGTCTAACTACTCTAATGACAAACTAAACGCCATAGGCACATCTTCTACTGAATCCTCAAGTCAAAGGTCCACATACACTATCACAACCTTTTGATTCGTCATCGACTCTTCGAGAGTGAATACCGTGTGACTGAATCGAGTATGAGTCGTGTTCGAGTATACTGGTCCCACCAATATACTTTATAACTATGCTATCAATACGTGCACACGTCCTAGCATCAGTTATACAAGTCTTATTAAAACTTAATGCCCATTTAAGTTTATTGACTTGCGAACTATTTTCGTAAATAAACTTTAAACACTTCCAGTGCATTTTCTCTTATCCCATAACGAGAATGGAATGTTCAGTTTATTTACATGGACTTCACTTCAATGTTTACCAAGTCAAGAATGCAATTGAAATACAATAAACAGTGAATGAATCGAATTGCCTTTTTATTATTTATTCCATAATTACAAGTACAATGCCCCTACTCTCTCATCCCCTGAGTGGCATTCGAGGACATATTCCTAACAATCTCCCACTTGCACTCAATGCTGTAATACCCGGTTGTAATTCAGTCATTATCATTCAGTAATTTCATTCAGTGATTGTCACTCAGTGTATTTTCACTCAATTATAATCATTCATCAATCATGTTCATTCACCGTGTTCACCGTTCGGAAAAACTTCGAGTTGTGTATCATTATTGTTCATTATTTCAACTTTCCTCATATGAGTTTGACTTTGTTAGATCACCATTAATTTTTGGCAACTCCACAAATTCTAAATCTTTGCAATTTTATAGAGCATCGAGTTAGCTTTCCAATGGTTCAAACGGTGAGTCAATCGGAGTCCGGACGAGAGAGTTATGGTCGTTTTAGCTCACCCGCTCATTTTTTCAGTTATTGGCGATCATCACGCCGACCGAACTTCGGCCGTGTCGTCCGACACGGCCCGTGCCGTACTCGCCCTGAAATGCCGGGTTTCATCACAGACCCGATTGTGTCGCCCAGCACGGCCGAGTCGAACTCTTCCGGATAAGCGAGCCGATCGCCGACACGCCCGACCGTGTTCCAGACACGGTCGAGTCATGCCGAAGTCGCTGTCGGACGGTCAGTCGGAAGGCCCCTCGCGCCGCGACCGTGTCAAGCGGGCAGACACGGTCGAGTCCCTCGCCGCCACCAGGCGCCGCGACCGTGTCAGGCAGACACGGTCGAGTCTGGCTGCCGAGTCAACCCCTATAAATTCATTTTTTGAGCATTTCAGCTCATTTCTTCCATTTCTTTCCCACTTCTTCACCTGCAACCGAGAGATATTAGCTTCAGGGAGAGATTTCTTCATCAATTATCATTTGAGTGTGTATTTTTCATCACCTTCAATCATTTGGGAAGCTTGGATAGTCGATTTTGCACGTTTTCTTCGGATCGAAGTACTTGGATCTTCAAGAGGTAATTCCTTCAACACTTTGGACTTCGATTTTGTGTTGAGATATGATGTTTTGGACGTTATAATCATGTTATATGAAGGGATATATATATGATTATGAGTTTGTATAAAGATTCATTGGATTATTGAGGGATTATTCAAGAACACCTTGAATATCGAGTTGGAATTGGGGATTTTCGACTAATTGTTGTTATAATCACATTTTTGGATATTCATAACGGATTATTGATCGTATTGGAGATGTTTTGTTGGTTTGAAACACTTCTTGGGGGAATTGATAGTGGCTTATTGAGATTTGATTGTAAACAACCGGAGTTTGGCCACAACGTATTCGATATAATGCCCCAATGAACTTAGTTTAATCGTATCGACGTTTTGAGTTCGTTATATTCGTGTTTAATTCGTGTATTGATCGGATTGTTGGTAATTGTATTGAATTAAGGTTGTTCGAGCGACCGATATCTCAATTAGGACATTGTTCGTGGAAGGATAATTGTCACCGGTATTGTGTAAGTTAATTCTTACTCGGTTAAAAGGATATTCATCCCTTTTGTTGTTGTTCATTCATAATCATAACTCATTCATCATTGTATTAACCGTATCAAAATTTGTTATTGTCAATTAGTCACTTCAGTCATAAGGAACGACGGTTCCAAACATTTCATTGAGCTGTCATTTACTTCACTATTATTTTCATCTCGGTGAGTCATTCTTGACTTTGTCGAATTATTATTCATTGATATTCAGTGTGGTCATTCTCGTTCATATGACCTTCTGGGTTCATATTGCGTGGCCGGGTGTGGCTGTGTGGAATTTTTAGTCGGGCACACGATGGTTATGTATTGGGTTCACCGATACATTAGACCGTGCACACGGGAAAGCGTTACACCGTGAGACTAATTAAATACACGGACGGGTGTTGTACACTCGCACAGAACATTACGGGCGTACTATGATACTCCTCTTCAGCGTAATTCATAACTAAGAATATTTCATAACTTTAGTTAATCATGATTGTGTATTTTTCAACCCTTGAGGATTGTTGTTCTTTGTAACTGACCCCATTTGGGGATTTTGTTTTTCAGGTCATGGCAAGGCAAACGCACGGGAATAGCATGTTGATGTCGAGGAGTCCCGGTGATACTAGTAGGGGGCCCCGATCTTTCAGTTATTCATGTTATTGTCCTTTATTTTCCGCTGCAGACTTTCATTTGAATACTCCGTTTCATTCAATGTTGTGTATTTTATCTTCATATAAAATACACTAGTATTCGGTATTGTCCTGGTGTGTTGTAACTAAACTCCTCATCGGAGTAATTATTGTTGTAATGTGGTTCGGTACTACATTTATCCTGTGTAATTTATTCATTTTCATTTGCTCAGTGGGTCCTGGGCTTGGGGATCTACGGCACTGTAATATCCGCCTAGTTTGGGGTGTTACAGAGTTGGTATCGGAGCGTGGTTTTAAATACTACCTTCCGAGTCTTGTCTCATTTGAAATCATCGTCATCAGACTAGTATCATTGGACTTTCGCGTCACGTGTGACCTGTGCAAATGCCGAGCCAATCGATCAAAGAATCGTAAGATTTCTAACGCCATGGTATAATTTCTGGCAATAGTCATTCATTCATCATTCATCAATTAACAATCCTCAAACATCATCATTCATTGTGATTAGGACGATCATGTTAACTCATTAATCACGTAATTCATTTCATTACTCAGTTAATAATCAGGACGATCATGTTAACTCATTAATTACTCAATTCATTTCATTACTCAGTTGTCAATCTGGATGATCATATTATCAATCTTGTTAAGTTATTCAAGATAATCATTTCAAGAATTTCATCAAATAATCATGTAACTTCAGTAAATCATTCATATAATCACTAAGTTAGAGAATGTATACTCATTTTCATCATCTCATGACATAATCATAACATGATAATCATGCGGGGAAATATAATCATTATGCGACCTTCCTACTTCAGTATGGAGAGAACTGTCAGGGGATGTACGGGGAGAGGCCGCGGTGCGGACCGAAACCCAAGAAATAATCACTCGCTGCCGGGAAATCGTGCCCAGGACTCGGCTCGATCGGGAGATGTTCGGGTTGATCCACTCACTTTTATGCAGGCCATGATGACCCATATGCAATTGCTCAATCATCATTACGCCACTCTGGCCGGTTTAATCGGGAGAACTCTCCCGTATGAGCCAGCTGCTAAGGAAATTGCTGAGCAACAACCTGCATATGTCAACAGGAAATCAACGAAGCGTAATCTATCCGAAGGCAGTCAGTCAACCTTCAAGAAGCCTCGTGTGGGCCCTAGCGTTTCTGAGCGACCTTCTACGGCGCATGATCGTGCGGGATCTCAATCCCGAGCGGCCAGCTCGGCCATCACCTGTTTCAACTATGCAAAACAAGGTCATTTCAGTACTTAATGTCCGAGGCAGACTGTCATATTCCATAACTGTGGAATTGCGGGGCATAGGGCCCGTTTTTGCCGAAAGGACTCCAAGTCGGCTCCGGCGGCATCTCAGGCCCCGAAGCAACCAGCGTTTCAGAATCAGACTGCTTTGTCATCGTCGTTTAAGGCAATGGAAGCAAATAGAGTTGGAGCCCGTATTTATCAGACGGGAGCGTCCGGTTCGGGGGCCGGCAAGTCCCAGATTCATATGATGAGGAGGATCGACGATCCGGTGGCCCAAATGATTTCAGGTATACTCGTAATTTTATTTCAACTTGTGTGTACCTTTTGATGCTGGTACACCGCATTCATTCATTTTCGAATCATGCTTGAATAGACTTATTTCGGGATAGTCCTACTGCTTGTGGACCTCATACCATCGGTCTACCTGACGATGGAAGAATTTTCGGAATCATACCGAATTAAGCTTAATGACCGCAATTGATTGATGGATCTAATCATGGTGAATTTATCTTAGGACGATATAATTTTCGGTATTAGTTGGTTTGATCGTCTTGATACTATCCTCAGTGTTTGTTAGCGTTTGGTCGCTATCTTTCCGTCGTTAGTTGTCGAATGTGTGCTTCAAGGAAGTAATCCCCGTTGTTCCAGAAGAAGTATTATTATGACAAAACAGAGAAATTCCGCAATCGAACTATCCAATCATTCATTGTATTATTTTCTTCGATTGGCCTTTCTAAGGCAATCGAGTTATTCAATCATTCCTTGTATCATTTTCATCGATTGGCCTTTCTAAGGCAATCGAGTTATTCAAACATTCCTTGTATCATTTTCATCGATTGGCCTTTCTAAGGCAATCGAGTTATTCAAACATTCCTTGTATCATTTTCATCGATTGGCCTTTCTAAGGCAATCGAGTTATTCAATCATTCCTTGTATCATTTTCATCGATTGGCTTTTCTAAGACAATCGAGTCATTCAATCATTCCTTGTATCATTTTCATCGATTGGCTTTTCTAAGACAATCGAGTCATTCAATCATTCCTTGTATCATTTTCATCGATTGGCCTTTCAAAGGCAATCGAGTTATTCAAACATTCATTGTATCATCTTCATCGATTGTCCATTCTAAGGCAATCGAGTTGTTCAATCATTATTGGTATCTCTTTTTATCGACTGACCATTCTAGGGCAATCGAAATGTTCAATCATTCGTGATATCATTGTCATCGATTGATGATGTATTTCCCAGACGAGTTATCTGGTTGCCTTCACATAGAGTAGGGGAATTCAGGAGTGAGTTGGAGCCGGTACGTCCCCTTTATCGAAGGCACCGTATCGGATGGCCCCAAACAGAATGCAGGAGTTGAAGATTCAACTTGAGGAATAGTTCGAGAAAGGTTATCTCCGACCGATTACGTTCCCGAGAGGAGCACCAGTGTGATCTGTCAAGGAGAAGGATGGCTCGCCTCGTGTGTGTATAAATTACCAGGAGTTGAACAGGGTGATGATCAAGAGTAGTATCCTTTACCCCGTATTGATGATCTTTTAGATCAACTTCAGGGAGCCTCAGTATTTTCCAGGATCGACTTAAGATCTGGATATCACCAGTTGCGGATTCGAGAGTCGGATATTGTGAGGACAGCGTTTCATACACGCTATGGTCATTATGAGTTTGTAGTTATGCCGTTCGGGCTAACTATTGCACCTGTGGTATTCATGGGGTTAATGAATCGGGTTTTCATCGACTTTTTGAATCAGTTTGTTGTTTTCTTCATCGAGGACATTTTGATTTATTCTCGTAGCCGAGAGGAATACGAGGTTCATCTTCATCAGGTTCTCGACGTGTTGAGACGAGAGCAACTTTATGGAAAGTTTTCCAAATATGAGTTCTGGAGGTCCGAAGTGACTTTCTCGGACATGTAATTTCATCTGACAAAGTTCGTGTCGACCCTCAGAAGTCGGAGACTATCCGAGATTGGCAACCTCCGAAGGATATTAATTAAATCTGATGTTTCCTCGGATTAGCTGGTTAATTATCCAACCCACGGACGGAGCTAGCAACCGTGGTTTTCGCGTTGGAAATTTGGCGTCGTTACCTTTATGGCATCACCTGTCAGATCTTCACCAATCACAAGAGTTGAAGTATATATTTACTCACAAGGAGTTAAATATGCGACAGAGACGGTGGTTGGAACTACTCAAAGATTATGATATCGAGATCCTTTACCACCCGGGCAAGGCGAACATTGTCGCCGACGCCTTGAGTCGTAAGTCCGTTCAGGAGCAGATGCTTGCTCGTTTAACAGTTCAGAAGGAGCTTCAACAGGAATTCCTTAGACCCGAGATCGAGGTCTGGCTTCAGCGAGTTCAGGGACAGCTTTGTATGTTAGAGATTTCATCGTCACTTGAGGAGGTAATCAGAGAGAATCAGAGTTCAAACCCTTCATTGTTACGCATCCGTGAAGATGTGGCTCAGGGGAAAGCCCCTGGATTCGTGGTCCACGAGGATGGACTTTTGAGGTTTAAGAACCGGTTGTGCGTACCGGCGAATGACGAGTTAAAAAAAAAAAACTCTATTTTGAGAGAAGCTCATGCTACCCCTTATTCTGTTCATCCGGGGTCCAGCAAGATGTACAAGAACTTGAAACAAAATTACTGGTGGAGTAATATGAAGCGAGAAGTCGCAAAATTTGTTTCGAGATGCTTAACCTGTCAACAAGTTAAGATTGAACATCAGCGACCGGCGGGTATGCTGAAAACCTCTCCCTATTCCGGAATGGAAGTGGGAAGACATTTCTATGGATTTCATCACGAGTTTGCCGACGAGTCGTCGTGGCATGAATGCGATCTGGGTGTTTGTGGACCGCTCAACTAAATCAGCTCATATCCTTGAGATCAATGATACGTGGGGTCCCGAGAGACTGGATCAGTTGTTCATCAAGGAGATAGTGAGACTGCACGGTACTCCTAAGAGTATCGTTTCCGATCGTGATGGACGATTTGTTTCCCATTTTTGGAAATCAGTTCATCGTGCTATGGGAACTCAGCTTAATCTCAGTATTACCTTTCATCCTCAGTCCGACGGACAATCAGAGAGAACTATTCAGACATTAGAGGACATATTGAGGGCATGCGTCCTCGATTAGTAGACGATTGGGAAGCCCAATTAATGTTGTTTAAGTCCACGTACAATAATAGTTGGCATGCCTCCATTAAAATGGCACCTTACGAGGCCTTGTACTGTCGTCGTTGTCGATCTCCTTTGTGTTGGGATGACTTGTCAGAATCAATCGGCACCGAGCCCGATATGCTTATAGCCGCCCGGGAGAAGGTAGCTTTGATCAAGAGTTATTTGTTGACAGCTCAGAGTCGACAGAAATCATATGCAGATAATCGTCGTCGACCACTAGAGTTCGAGACGGGTGACCACGTTTTGGTCAAGGTATCCCCAAGTCGAGGTACTTTCCGTTTCGGAAAACGGGGGAAGTTGAGTCCGAGATTCATTGGACCGTTTGAAATTTTGAATCGAGTAGGCGAGTTAGCTTATCGATTGGATTTTGCCTCCGGCATTGAGCCGAATTCATAATGTGTTTCATGTCTCTTAGTTGCGGAAGTATGTTGCCGACCCGAGTCACATACTTCAGTTCGACGAAATCGAGATCGCGGATGATCATTCGTACGAGGAGCGTCCTGTACGAGTATTGGAGCGGCGAATCAAACAGTTGAGGGACAAGACGATTCCTTTGGTCAAGATTCAGTGGTCCAGACACGGAGTCGAAGAGGGTACTTGGGAAACCGAGGATAGTATGCGGGAGAGTTATCCCGAGTTGTTTGACCCTTAGTTTCGGGGACGAAACTCTTTTTAAGGGGGGGAGTATGTAATACCCGGTTGTAATTCAGTCATTATCATTCAGTAATTTCATTCAGTGATTGCCACACAGTGGATTTTCACTCAATTATAATCATTCATCAATCATGTTCATTCACCGTGTTCACCGTTCGGAAAAACTTCGAGTTGTGTATCATTATTGTTCATTGTTTCAACTTTCCTCATATGAGTTCGACTTTGTTAGATCACCATTAATTTTTGGCAACTCCAATAATTCTAAATCTTTGCAATTTTATAGAGCATCGAGTTAGCTTTCCAATGGTTGAAACGGTGAGTCAATCGGAGTCCGGACGAGAGAGTTATGGTCGTTTTAGCTCACCCGCTCATTTTTTCAGTTATTGGCCGATCACTGCCGACCGAACTCGGCCGTGTCGTCCGACACGGCCCGTGCTGTACTCGTCCGGAAATGCCGTTTACATCACAGACCCGACCATGTCGTCGCACGGCCGAGTCGAACTCTTCCGGATAAGCGAACCATTGCCGACACGCCCGACCGTGTTCCAGGACACGATCGAGTCATGCCGAAGTCATTGTCGGACGGGTCACTGTCGGAAGGCCCCTCCGCGCGCGACCGTGTCAAGCGGGACACGGTCGAGTCCTGCCACCGGCAGGCCGCGACCGTGTCGGCGGACACGGTCGAGTCCGGCCGCCGAGTCAACCCTATAAATTCATTTTTGAGCATTTCAGCTCATTTCTTCCATTTCTTTCCCACTTCTTCACCGCAACCGAGAGAGATTAGCTTGAGGGAGAGATTTCTTCATCAATTATCATTTGAGTGTGTATTTTCATCACCTTCAATCATTTGGGAAGCTTGGATAGTCGATTTCAGACGCTTTCTTCGGATCGAAGTACTTGGATCTTCAAGAGGTAATTCCTTCAACACTTTGGACTTCGATTTTGTGTTGAGATATGATGTTATGGACGTTATAATCATGTTATATGAAGGGATATGTATATGATTATGAGTTTGTATAAGGATTCATTGGATTATTGAGGGATTATTCAAGAACACCTTGAATATCGAGTTGGAATTGGGGATTTTCGACTAATTGTTGTTATAATCACATTTTTGGATATTCATAACGGATTATTGATCGTATTGGAGATGTTTTGTTGGTTTGAAACACTTCTTGGGGGAATTGATAGTGGCTTATTGAGATTTGATTGTAAACAACCGGAGTTTGGCCACAACGTATTCGATATAATGCCCCAATGAACTTAGTTTAATCGTATCGACGTTTTGAGTTCATTATATTCGTGTTTAATTCGTGTATTGATCGGATTGTTGGTAATTGTATTGAATTAAGGTTGTTCGAGCGACCGATATCTCAATTAGGACGTTGTTCGTGGAAGGATAATTGTCACCGGTATTGTGTAAGTTAATTCTTACTCGGTTAAAAGGATATTCATCCCTTTTGTTGTTGTTCATTCATAATCATAACTCATTCATCATTGTATTAACCGTATCAAAATTTGTTATTGTCAATTAGTCACTTCAGTCATAAGGAACGACGGTTCCAAACATTTCATTGAGCTGTCATTTACTTCACTATTATTTTCATCTCGGTGAGTCATTCTTGACTTTGTCGAATTATTATTCATTGATATTCAGTGTGGTCATTCTCGTTCATATGACCTTCTGGGTTCATATTGCGTGGCCGGGTGTGGCTGTGTGGAATTTTTAGTCGGGCACACGATGGTTATGTATTGGGTTCACCGATACATTAGACCGTGCACACGGGAAAGCGTTACACCGTGAGACTAATTAGGTACATGGACGGGTGTTGTACACTCGCACAGAACATTACGGGCGTACTATGATACTCCTCTTCAGCGTAATTCATAACTAAGAATATTTCATAACTTTAGTTAATCATGATTGTGTATTTTTCAACCCTTGAGGATTGTTGTTCTTTGTAACTGACCCCGTTTGGGGATTTTGTTTTTCAGGTCATGGCAAGGCAAACGCACGGGAATAGCATGTTGATGTCGAGGAGTCCCGGTGATACTAGTAGGGGCCCCCGATCTTTCAGTTATTCATGTTATTGTCCTTTATTTTCCGCTGCAGACTTTCATTTGAATACTCCGTTTCATTCAGTGTTGTGTATTTTATCTTCATATAAAATACACTAGTATTCGGTATTGTCCTGGTGTGTTGTAACTAAACTCCTCATCGGAGTAATTATTGTTGTAATGTGGTTCGGTACTACATTTATCCTGTGTAATTTATTCATTTTCATTTGCCTGGTGGGTCCCAGTTGGGGATCTACGGCACTGTAATATCCGCCTAGTTTGGGGTGTTACAAATGCCACACATCATGATATCCAATACCCATGTTCTTCAGATGTCTTTCCAAGACGGCCTGAGATAATGGCTTAGTCAGCAGGTCAGAGACATTGTCTTCTGAGTCTACTCTTTCCAATGAAACATATCCTTTTTCCACCATCTCTCGAACGATGTGGTACTTTCTCTCTATATGCTTGGTGTTGTGGTGAGCCCTCGGCTCCTTGGCTTGGGCGACAGCTCCATCATTATCACAGAATAGTGATATAGGCAACTCCGCATTAGGCACCACTTGAAGTTCTTGTATAAACTTCTGCATCCAAAATGCTTCTTTGCTAGCCTCTGAGGCAGCTTGATACTCTGCTTGGCAGGTGGAATCTGCAGTAGCGGTTTGCTTGGAGCTTCTCCAAGATACTGATCCTCCATTGAGAGTAAATAAATACCCAGATGTCGACTTAGAGTCGTCATTGTCTTCTTGAAAATCAGAATCGGTGAATCCAATCACCTTCAGTTCTCCACCACCATAAGTAAGAACTAAATCTCTAGTTCTTCTTAAGTACTTAAGAATGTTCTTTACGGCAGTCCAATGTTCCCTTCCCGGGTTTGCTTGAAATCGACTTACCATACTCACAGCGTAGGCTAAGTCTGGTCTCGTACACAACATAGCGTACATGAGGCTACCCACTGCCGAGGCATAGGGTACCTTAATCATCTCTCTCTTGTCTTCCTCACTTTGAGGACACATTTTCGTGGTGAGATGAATTCCATGTCGCATGGGAAGGAACCCTCTTTTAGATTCATCCATCTTGAATCTTCTCAGGATTTTATCGATATAAAGGGCTTGGGAAAGTCCTATCATTCTTCGCGGTCTATCTCTGTAAAGACGGATCCCTAGAATATAGGAAGCTTCTCCCAAGTCTTTCATGGAGAACGTTTTAGAAAGCCAAGCTTTCACAATGCTGAGCATTGCTATGTTATTTCCTATAAGTAGAATATCATCTACATATAGTACTATGAACGCAATGTTGCTCCCACTGATCTTTTTGTAAACACACGGTTCCTCCTCATTTCGTTCGAAGTCAAAGTCCTTAACTGCTTCGTCAAATCGAAGGTTCCAACTCCGAGAAGCTTGCTTCAGACCATAAATGGCTCGTTGCAGCTTACACACTTTATGAATATTAGCTTTGGACACAAAACCTTTAGGTTGTTCCATATAGATTTCCTCCTCGAGGTATCCATTTAGAAAATCCGTTTTGACATCCATTTGCCATATTTCATAATCATAATAGGCAGCAATGGCAAGCATCATGCGAATCGACTTTATCATAGCTACGGGAGAGAAGGTATCATGATAATCGATTCCTTCCCTTTGGGTATAACCCTTTGCCACAAGCTTGGCCTTATAGGCATCAACCTTGACATCCCCATCAGTCTTTTTCTTATAGATCCATTTATTTCCAGTAGTCCTCATGCCAGTTGGAAGATCTACTAGAGTCCAGACCTGATTGGTATGCATCGAGTCTATCTCAGCTTCCATTGCTTCTTGCCATTTATCAGAGTCTACATCCACTATCGCTTGGTCATAGGTGACAGGGTCGTTTTCACTGCTATCAGGTGTGTCGTGGAGACCCAGTTCCTCGACATGTGTATAGCCATACCTCTCAGGTAAGTGAGATACCCTATCAGACCTTCGAAGTGGAGGCTGTGTTACAATAGGTTCGGTTCTTGATCCCTGATCAGATGTCTCCTTAGGACTTTCATTATGCTCTTCCAAAGAGATATTTCTACCCGAGCCACCTTCCTGAATGAATTCATCCTCAAGGAAGTGCGCTTGTAATGCCACAACGACCCTATGGTCTTCTGGCATGTAGAATAGATAACCCATCGAGTCCTCTGGGTATCCTATGAAACGTCCTTTTATGGACCTCGCTTCCAATTTGTCCACCTTAGCCTTTTTGACATAGGCTGGACATCCCCAGATCCTTATGTGATTAAGGCTTGGTTTCTTACCCTTCCACATCTCATGCGGAGTGATAGGAACAGATTTGGAAGGACATCTATTTAGGATATAGGCAACGGTTAGTAAGGCATACCCCTACGGGTAAATAGGTAAATCGGTGTAATTTAACATGGAGCGAACCATGTCCAACAAAGTCCGATTTCTCCTTTCGAAACACCATTTAACCGTGGGGTTCCTGGAGGCGTGAATTGTGAAACTATTCCATGTTCCTTAAGGAACTCATCAAACTCGATGCTCATATATTCGCCACCTCGGTCCGACCAAGTGCTTTGATATGACATCCATTTGTTTTTCAACTAGGGCCTTAAATTCTTTGAATTTAGCAAAGGCTTGATTTATGTTTCATTAAGTACACAATCCCATACCTAGTATGATCATCTCGTGAACGTTATGAAATATTGATATCCATCTCGGGCTACTTCTAAAGCACCACAAACATCCGTATGCACCAATCCAAGTTTATCGGCACCCTTTCAAAAGTCCTGTGAAGGGGAACTTAGTCATTTTGCCTCTAAGGCAAGATTCACAAGTTGGATAGGGTTCTACACCCAATGGACTTAAAAGTCCATCTTTCTCCATTTACGAACCTTGGTCGACCAACATGACCAAGTCTAAGGTGCCATTTAAGAGCTTGATTAGTATCTTGCCTACCACGTTTCCTAGTTATAGTGTTCACTTTGTTTTATTTTGCATGTTCGGATGATATAAACCATTCAACAATGTAGCTGTTTCCAACCAATTTATTTCGAAAATAAATTTTACAACCGCCATTGCCAATGAAGAAACAAAATCCTTTCCGGTCCAAGACGGAATGGATACAATGTTTTTATGCCCTTGGGCAAAACAAGTACTTCATCTAATGTCAAAATAAAACCAGATTCTAAACCCGGAAGGATTGATCCAATATCGGTTGCCTTGACACTTTGTCCGCTTCCAACGTGATCATTATTTCCCGACTTCAAGTTTTCTACTTGCTCCGCATCCCGATTCATAGTACAAATGTGAGAAGTGGCACCGAATCCGTAATCCATGAAGCGTAATATACGAGCGGAACAATTAGTTTCAAAAACAAAAAGTTCCGTACTGATGCGCCATTAATCTTGGGACAAGTCCTTCGCCAGTGGCCCAACTCACCGCATTCAAGGCATTTGTCCGTAGGTTTTGGACCGCCTACCTTTTGAACCTTTCGGGCCTTGCCCTTTCCTTTTTGCACCCCTTTCTTGGGTTTGTACTGCTCGTAGGTCTTTTTCTTCTTGTTCTTGGACCTCTTAGGCCCAGAAGAAATCACAAGAGCAGAATCTCTCGGTTTAGTCTTCATGTTAGACTCGTGTCACCGGTTTATTCATTAGCCCAGCTAATGTGCATGTAATTTCATTACAGTTGAAATTCATTACAAACTGCGTGAAAGAGTCAGGTAGAGATTGAAGGATGAGATCAATTTGAAGGGATAAATCCATATTAAAGTTGAGCACCTCGAGCCTCTCAATCATAGAGATCATCTTGAGGACGTGGTCTCACACTTTCTCCCCTTCTTTCATCCTAGCACTGAACAATTGCTTTGATATCTCATATCTAGCAGTCCTACTGTGCTCTCCATAAAGTTCGGTCAAGTGTGCGAGAATCGCCAGCGAAGTCATTTTCTCGTGCGCTCTCGCAGCCTCATTAGTCATTGAGCCCATCATAAAACCACGGACTAGCACATCATCCTTGACCCATTTTTCATGGACGTCAATGTCTTCCTGATTACCCCTAGTCCGGATTGGAGTCGGTGGAATGTCCGCCTCCAAGACGTATCCCAGAGACTCCATACTGAGTACAATCATCAGATTCCGCAACTACCAACAAAGTTAGGGCCGATTAGGAGATTCTTTTCAAGTAGTATTGCAAGTGGGTTTTTAGCCATTTTAGAGAGATTCAATTTCGCAAAGATTTAGACAAGATTAAATTAGTGACTTGTTTAATTATGACCGATTATAGAACTTAAGGGCTTGTATAATTCTTGTCTCGGCTCCCACTAATTTTATCGGAATTATACACTCCCATGTTATAATTCGGAAATCATGGTTAGATCAACTTCTTAGTGGTGATCAAGTTCTTTACAAATTTTAACAGACGCAACCTATCAGGTTTCTTGCCAATTAATTTCTGTAAAGTGGTGTCTAACACCAACCCGTCTAACGGATGATTTGATCTTCTTTTACCCCTAGTCTTCATGCCCTCAATCTATCAGGTTTCTTGTCAATCCAGACTATCTAAGTTGTTGACCATCAACGTCTATCAGTTTGACTATTGAATCTCACCCGGCAACCTATCGTGTTTCTAGGGCGAAATTTATCACCAACCGAAGGCATCTAATGCACTCAAGAATTTTTCAACCTCTACCAAATGTACTACCCCGATAACTCGGAAGCATAGCACACCAGCTCGGGTATCAATTTTCTACGAGTTTGATGGAGGGTAGGAAACCTCGTAACCTTTTTCAAACTTAGTCTGTTTGTAATCGGGAGAATTTCGCGATTAATGTTACACTTTGCACATTAATTCAATTATACGCGTTTGTTGGTTTGTCAATCATTCAAAATGAAAATGTAAAACAAGAACCTAGTTACTACCAACATATAGCTCATGGACCTAATTCCTAAATCTTGGGCTGCGAATGACCCAAAAAAAAATCTTCGATTCTTCGTCTTCTCGGTCGGTTGTCTTCGGTCTTCTTCATACCCAAAATAATAATTACATCATTGAAAAATTGCATCCTATACAAGTTTTTCTAGTAAATATAAATAGGCTCAAAACGGCCTTTACAACCCAATCGAATCGAACAAATCAAAAACTAAGTCCACGAGCTATATCACCATCAAATAAGGATTCCATACAACATGTAATGGCAACGAAATTAAACAATTGATCTTTAATATAAATTAATCTAATTAATCTATAAATTAATCTATTCAATTTCTACTATATTAATCCAATTAATATAAAGTGGCATTAAAATTAAATAATCAATTAATATATTAATCCAATCAATATAAAATTAATCTATTCAATTTTAATGGTATTAATCCAATTAATACTAATAATTGTCATTTTAATTGCTCAAGTAATCCAAAAAATAATATTCTCGTTTAATTTATTTCCCTTAACTCAAAAAAATATTCCAAATATTAATTTGGTCAAATTAAAATCCAATTTAAATTTTGGGAAATAATTAAAACGAAATATAAACTTAAAACGGAGTCCTGACAATCCGATTTTAGGCCCGGCCGCTGCCCGATTCAAAATCGGGCCAAAACCCGAGGGCTACTGCCGAGCCATCGCTCGGCAGTGGCCGATCATTCTCGGCCGTGGCCAAGACATGGCCGATCATGGCCGATCATGCTCGGCAGTCTGCGCAATGAGCGGCCGCCAAGACTCGCCGATAGCCCTGTTTCTTCGTTTTTCGGCCCGTTTCAAAAAACGTGATGCTACAACGAACAATTTAAAATCTACAATTATTCCAAACATAATTCTAAATCATAATCATCATCCAAAAGCATTCAAAATGCACAAATAATCGTATATACGGAAATATTGACCTCGCTCCGATACCACTGTTGGGATTCCGAAAATAAAACGAAATACGCAGCGGAAATAAATACGAATCCCAAACAGGATCGATCAAGTAACGTATATATGAATAAATAAATACATACAAAGGTAAAGATTCATACCCTTGAAGCCTTTGAAATAAATCTTCGTAAAGTGTAGACGATGATCACGATCCCGTCCCGAACACGAAATCCCTTCGTTCCAAGCACCGAAAATTCGAAGCCTCTACTTCACACGCGTCGGAAGTTGCCCGGAAAAATCTACAACACTCCGTTCTATGAAGAACACGGCTAGGAAGTATTGTAGGAATTTTTTCTCTCTTAATTTTTCTTACTTCTTTTCACCTCAAAGATGAACAAAATGAAGAAGGAAAATTTTTCTCTCTCTCCTCACTTAAACTCTCGGCCAGCAGCAAGAAAGTATGTGTATGTGTGTTTTATTTTTGGTTGTTATCATGTGTGTTTAATATATATCTCTCAAACATATAATTAATATGTCTAATAATGAGATAAAATGTCAACACATAATAACAAAAATACAACTAACACATACACATGCATGGAAATGATTCCATGTGATGTGGGGAGAGGGAGGGTGGCCCATGGTGGAAGTTTCCTAGAAAACGAGCCGAGTCACTCGGCTCGTGTACCGGACGTTCGTCAAACGACTCCGTTAAATATACTCCGTTTAATCACCAATGTATTTATATTAATTAATTAATCTAATTAATTAATAATATCAAATACAAATATATTTCTCTAAGAAATATAATTTATGAATTAAATTAATCACCCGATTACTTAATTTTAATTCATAAGACCGCTATTTTGATTTATCTAATAAATCATAATTAAATATCCAATATCTAATATTTATAGAGAGATAATAAATTCACATTTATCCGTCAACGCTCCTGATGCGCGACTCCGTAGGTCCGTCTCAGCCGGCATTGGGAGGAACCAATGAGTGCGGGCAGCACTTAGCCAGCCTAACGGGCCGCACTGTAAACCCCGACTGAGAACGAATGAAGGGATCATTCCAGAACCATTATGTCGTGAATACTATATACGTATAGGCCCTTTATCAGATGTCCCGGTCAAGTCTTCGGGTCACGGTAAAGTCAAACCCTACTATTGACTAGACTCTATACATGTGTTAATGCAAATCAAGACCGACTGATTAATAGTGTATTTAATACGACTATATCAGAATGCTTTGGCCAAAGACTCATGATCTTATTTGCCATTAACCATGTAGGACATACGCCTGCTGACTAACAGGAGATAAAATCCTTTCTTGGCATACAGTAAAGACTGCTACCTGCCCGTATAGTCCGCACTTCGAGGTCGACTCAGCAATTAAGCAAATGAGTCTAACTACTCTAATGACAAACTAAACGTCATAGGCACATCTTCTACTGAATCCTCAAGTCAAAGGTCCACATACACTATCACAACCTTTTGATTCGTCATCGACTCTTCGAGAGTGAATACCGTGTGACTGAATCGAGTATGAGTCGTGTTCGAGTATACTGGTCCCACCAATATACTTTATAACTATGCTATCAATACGTGCACACGTCCTAGCATCAGTTATACAAGTCTTATTAAAACTTAATGCCCATTTAAGTTTATTGACTTGCGAACTATTTTCGTAAATAAACTTTAAACACTTCCAGTGCATTTTCTCTTATCCCATAACGAGAATGGAATGTTCAGTTTATTTACATGGACTTCACTTCAATGTTTACCAAGTCAAGAATGCAATTGAAATACAATAAACAGTGAATGAATCGAATTGCCTTTTTATTATTTATTCCATAATTACAAGTACAATGCCCCTACTCTCTCATCCCCTGAGTGGCATTCGAGGGCATATTCCTAACAGGAATCTGTGTTTGGTAATTGCGATATACTAAATGTATGTTGAGCCGAATGTACCGATGAGTTGGACACCGAAGGGTGCAGTATGATGTAGAAGTTTTGAACATTGATATGTTCCGGTATAGGTATTGATGGCAGAGTTTGTTGAGAAACTCACATAGCTGGTTTCGACATATGTCCAAATCGGTGATCTTTGGTTACGCTGTTAAACTTGAAGAGATAGTTTGACATATGCTTGGAATTAGTATTTCCGAGTTGCGCTTTTTGAACTGGTGATTTTTGAATGTCGTATATGAGTGTGTCCGGGAATTGTTGGTACTTGGCTAATTATTGTTATTTACAACCAATGTGTTTCTATTAATAATAATACATGCGGCGTGCATGCTTTAAAATCTCTGAGACTTGATCGTATTGTGGGTTTTTGAAAAGTGACATGAATTTGGGCGAGCCAGCCTTGTATTTTCAAATAAAATCTTGTGTCGTATTTAAAGGTCGTGTTTAAAAGTGTTTAGGACATTTTATAAAATGCTACCGCTGTTAAGCCCTTGTCGTGTTTAAAAGGGTCTTGAAAACGATTTTTAACTTATCGGTTTTATTTTCGAATAACTAGAGTATACGATTTTAAAATTAGATTAGCCTGAGGAAACCTAGGCTGTCGAGTCAAGTTGTGTTGGTTGAGTTTTGTCTCGTCGGATTTTGTCTGACTTAGTCGCATTGCGATGCGTCGTTTGAGATCATTGGTCATGATTAGTATCGAGGGGCGGTCGTCACTAATGTATGACCTATGGTTGTAAAACTCCCTTCTTTATGTTGTGCCTCGTGTGACGCGAGTTATTTGTATGATTTGTTGCTAAATGAGGGAATCCTTCTGTGGATTTTGATTTCACGATATGTGTTTATTCGACTCTCGTATTTGGTTTATACGAGGAGTGTCGTCACTGCTGATGTATTTTCGTACCGCATTTTATCCGCTGCGTGAGTTCTTTCAAACGAATTTCGGTATTCTGCGAACTGAGTTTTATTTCGTAAAACCGATTCCCTAAATCAAGTTTTGGCATTTTGGCCTTGAATATTTCATGATGGTTTGACAAATGATTTTGTGAGCTTTGGAAAATATTACCGTCATTGGTCTTTTTAGCATTTTCGAAATGACATGAGAAATTGTGCTTAGCCTGGTAAATCCTTGTGAGAAAGGTTTACGGCATGTAATTTTTCTGATATGTTCTGTTGTTGTCTCTGTGGGTCATTAGCGCACGCTACGCTTTGCGGCTAGCGCGCGCAAGAGTGCGTTGGTAGCACGCTAAGGGGAGGATAGCGCACGCTACCTAGTAGTTCAGGGCAGTCCAGGAGCTACTGGACTGGGTCTGAAGTTCTCGTTAGCGCACGCTAACACTTGGGGTTAGCGCACGCTAACAGTGTATTTTTGGTCAGGAGTTTTGGTTGGTGCCGTGATAGCGCACGCTAACCTTAATGATTAGCGCACGCTAATTGTGTCCAGTATAAATACTGGACACCAGTCTAGAAGTTGCATTTTTCTTCATTTCTTCTTCTTCCTCTATGAGTTTGAGACGTAGCGACTCGGTTTCACATCTGGGCTGATTTTTCTTCCATCCAAAGGTGTTTTGGAGTATCCTAGATGATTTTTAATATCATCTAATCTATTGTTCTTCGCCGAATCTAGGTATTTTCTTGAATCCCTAGAGTTGACTTTTTGGAGTTTTGTTCTTGATATCGTTTTCCATCCAGTTTTGATAAACCGATTGTTGTTTTAACGATGTTGTTAAACATATCCTAAGGATTGTATATCACTGTCGTGATTTTGAGCGATTTGATGCGTGTGATATGATGTGTTTAAGTGAATGTTGATACGTGCGAATTTTGGGCATTTTGGCCTATTGTACTTCTGAAAAACCTTGAGTATCTTAGAAGATAAACCTCGAGACGTACTTTTAAAATAAATTATTTTCTCACAAAGGTTTCAAGATGCCTACTAGTGCCACGCTATGTTTCAAAATTATTCTACTTTGAGGATCAAAATATTTTGAGATATTTCTAATGATTTAGAAACGCATTCGCTTAGACCCGAAGGTCGAATATAGCTAAAAAGTTTTAATTTAACGAAAGGTGTCTTCATTTTTTTTTATTTATTTTTTTTTTTTTTTATCAAACGCAAGATGATTTTTTTTAAGCCTCGATGACGATGTTTGTACTACTTTTTGATATGTGATACTCAAGATCAACTGGTGCTTGCAAGTTATTTTTAAAAGATGGTTTTCGTTTTCAAAACCTATCATTCCTATTTGTGGTCCGGGAATATATGTGTGATGTTCGTACTCTCGTTAGTGTGTTAACCCCCGAGTTGTTGTTGAATTGGTGGTGTGAGCGTTGAGTCGTTCGCCACACAGTTGTCGTGGTAGCCTCTGTGAGGGGTGTGATATTGGTATTGGATGTTGTCGCCTCGTAACAGTTTATGCGTTATTGCATATATGCGAGCTGTTAGAGATCGGGTTGGTATGATTATGTGCATTGGTGATTGTTCCGCGTTGTGTCGGTTTCTTGTTGTATTGTTACCTTGGTTCCGTTGTTGTGAGTTTCGGGGGCGAGGTCAAAGGTAATACCCATACTATTTTGACTTCTATATCTTCTCTTTATCCAGTCTATCGATTCGCTCGTGTTCATTGATACCTTCTGAACTTGTTCTGTACCTTGGATTTGTAATACCCGAGATTTCTGTTATGTAATTGGAACTTGCGATATTGTAATGATTGTACTTTTGTGTGAATACTATCCTCCGTAGTTCATAATCCGATATCGTCGAGCATATAATTTCGTGTTTGTGATTTAAAGGTTGAAATTCTGTGCATGTAGCGCACGCTACAGGCTAAGGGTAGCGTACGCTAACATGGTTTTATAGCGCACGCTACCGAGTGTAATTAGCGCACGCTATGCGTGGTCAGACTGATGGAGACGTGCGGTAGGTGAGATCTGGCCGGGGGACCCCTGTCGGATCGTGTCGGATGTACCTGGACGGCTTTCGGGAAAAGCCAGGTCAACGCCTTAGCGCACGCTACTGGTATATGCGTAGCGTACGCTAAGTGCCGAGTACAGTTTAGATTGTGAGCCGTTAGCGCACGCTACGAACAGGGTGTAGCGCGCGCTAATAGCCATTTATTATAAATAGGACAGCATCCTATTCGTGATTTCAGTCCTTTCTTCCCACATAACCCGAACTCTTGCACTTGAAACATAACTCCATTCATCCTAAACACTTCGTATCAACCACTTAGTTCGAGATTGAAGATCTTATATCATTGGAGATTGGTGTTCAAGCCTTTGGTGTTGGATTGCTTCATTTTCATCCGTGTTCTTCATTACTTTGAGGTAGGTGATTTTTCACCAATGATTAGTAAGGTTCCTAAGGAAGTTTGAATCATGTTTGGATAGCAAGTATTTCGTTTTTATCGGTCATCGCATGTTAGAAGGATACTTTTGACGTATAGATGCTAGATATCGAATGAACCTTTGAACCACCTTATTATAAGGACTCCTAAGCATGTTTAAATCGATTTATGATCAAGTAATCGGATATTACCCAGTTGATACGTTGTATACGTTGGAATCATGTGTTTTGGAACGTTAGACGATGGAACTTAGATTATTTCTGGAAGATCGTAGAGGAATTGTGATATCGAGATAACTGTCCGTATATTGGTATTTCATAATCATAAATCTTCCAGAAACCTTATTATCATGATATGCCCGAGGATAACTTGTAACATCACCATAGGATTCATAAGTTCTTCATCATTCAACCCAGTTTTCGGTTTGCAGTATTCTGCCATGCAAGATTAGCGCACGCTAACCTGTGTGAGTTAACGTGCGCTATCGAGGTTCGGTCTTCGCACAAAACGTACGTAGCGTACGTTATGAGACCAGCCGAGTCAGACTGCCAGACCGTGGCTAGCGCACGCTAGTCTTATAAGACAGTGTACGCTAACATTCCGTCTTAGCGCACGTTACGTAGGGTACGTAGCGCGCGCTAAGCAGTCCGGGCAGATTGTTTATTTTGAGCTTTTCGGCCGTAGACCGAATTGTTAGGCCATCGTTCGACTTGAGATGATTTGTATATCGTTCCTTTTGTTAAGGTTCGAGCTTGTTACGTTGATCGGAGGAGGCGGCCTTCGAGTGCGTCGAGAGCATTGAAGTATATCGTTCTTGCCATCTTCGAGGCAAGTATCGTGATATGTTAATATCGGTATTTTGGGAGTATGCGTATGATTATGCAAGTTGTTGAACATGATATTTACTTCGTTGATTTGTCATGATATTCGTTATATAGTGTTTATATGTTCATGTTGATGAACATAATGATTTGGCATATGTGTATGCATGAGTTGTGTTTGTATACGTTGAACGATCTATGCTGAGGGCGCTGGATCGGATGTCCACCTCGTGTTGATCCGACGGGATCATCTTGGGATCTAGGCTGAGGGCGCTGGATCATTGGACGGGTTATTTCCACCTCGTGTTGGTCCGACGGGATCATCTTGGGATCTATGCTGAGGGCGCTGGATCATTGGAATACCCATGCTGTGTAATGGAATCTTGTGGATTCGCATTGTCGGATTCCGGTAGCGGAAGTCCGTGTGGTGTATCTTGTTATGTATTATTGATGCATATTCGAATTGTTTAACATGATACTTGTACTAGCATCGTTTTGCTAACCCCTTCGAGGGTGGACATTTGTTTTGATGTTCAGGTAGCCGAGGAGCAGGGAAACAACACGGGACCGACGTGACGAAGGGGTTCAGTGATGTTTATTGTTATTGGAGATTTGTGGTCTTGGTTTGGTTTCTGTACTCGAGTACGCGTGTCCTTTTGATATCAATTCGATATGGTTGTATTAATTACCCGTTGAACCAGTTGTACGTTCCATAAACTTGAATTTTCGCAGTTGTTGATGTCTTATATTTACTTTCCTTTTTTAATTAGCCTTGTAAATCCTTACTTAAAGGGTTTACGGCGTAATTATTCCGAACATCTCGGGGTGTTACGAATATGGTATCGAGCTAAGATTCATGGATATCTTGGCAATGGGTTTTAGTTGGGTCTGCATTACGTTATTTGATTTACGGGTCATTTGTAACATCACCGTTTCACCCTAAGTCGTCATGTGGACCGTGGTTGTAAGTCTCTTAATCTCTTATACTACCGCTTTACTTAATTATTGTTTTGTGAGTATTGACGGACTTTATTTCAAAAATTTTGTTCGGATATTGAGAAATTGTGTTTACGGATCCGAGAGGAGGACGTGGACGCGACGCGGTCGTGGACGCGACGTGGTAACATGAGACATGAGGATTCCGCAACTACCCCGAAATATCGGCTAGTCGAACCGATTCCCATTCTCGAGGGCGCAAGGATCGCCGAATGGTGACGCAAATCCTAACATGCCGGGGTGCTTCAACAGTGGTGGCGCAGATAAACCGCCGCTTGTGTCGTTGATCGCATGCAGACAGCCGATGGGACAAAGAAAGACCACGAGGATAACCGGGAGACAGATGGCTTGCCGAGGTGGTTAAATTGCACCTGCCAAAATTTGACGGATCTGCCGAGGCACTTATTTGGGATCACCGGCTCAAGGAGTTGGAGAAAATATTCGTGGGTCTTAAGCGTCCCGAGGACCTAAGGTTCCCATCGCCCGGTATTTTCCGACCGGGAGGCCTTTGATTGGTGGGAAGTCGTTTCACCCGAGGATCATAATGCGGATTGGACGGAATTCAAACAAATGATGGAAGCACAGTATTGTCCCCGTCCAGTAAGAGAGGCGAAGATCCGAGAGTTTTTCTCACCACAGAGTTCGGAGGCATCTGTGACAGATGTAATTAAAACTTTTAATCATCAGCTGACTTGTGTGAGACACTTGGTTAGAACGGAGGCAGAAAAGATTTTTCATTTTGATATGCGGATGAAGCCGGAGATTCAGCAGTACATGTCCGGATTCGAGTGTACTACGTTGCGACAGTATCAAGACAAAGCGCTGGCCTACGACATGAAGGAGGCGGCGGTAGAGAAATCGGTAGAGGCAAAGAAGCAGAAGGTGACCGGCAGCTTTGCAGAAAACAAGAGTGGTGGGGCCCGCAAAGGTCAGTCTTCCTTTTATTCGGCTAGGAAACCTCCACATCCTTCTAGAGGCGGAAAGAAGTTCCGGACAGCATCAGCAGTTTCGGACGCATCAAAGAAATGTTACAATTGTGGTCGAGCAGGGCATGTTCGACGTGATTGCCCCGCATCTTCTGTGACTTGTTACGACTGTGGGCAAGAAGGGCACCGTGCGGCCTTCTGTGGAGCCGCTACTAGATCTTTTGGTACCCGCACTCCAGCACCAGTTCCTAAGGAGATAAGTGTGAACCAGACCCAGCAGAGTGGATTCCAGCAGAACGCTGGGAAGAGAGAGACATCCAGGCCGGGTCCGTTCCTCCGCGCTACGAAATGAGGAGATCTCGACGACTGAACACCGCTTTTGCATCGTGCGATTCGCATCCTTTTGCAACCAGTTAGTGTTTTATTCGATTCTGGAGCCACACACTCTTTTATATCTTTGAACTGTGTTAATCGTTTGAAAATCTCGTGCTTAATTGATTGTGAACCGTATGTTGTGGGATTGCCGAGTGGAGAGAGAATTATGGGAACACTTGAAGCTAGGGATTTCCCAGTATCTATAGAAGGAAGAGATTGGCCATCGAATCTTATTGTAGTTGACATCTGCGGTGACGATTTAATTCTCGGAGAAGATTGGCTCAACCGTCATGGAGCTGTGCTGAATTACCGAGAGAGAGTCATTTCCATCATTGCTGATGACGGATCTGAACACTTATTCCGAGGATGGAGATCGGGAAGCTCGTGGAAATTGATCAAGGCAATGAAAGCGGTGAAATTACTGAAGCAGGGATGTCATGGACTTTGGTGCTATGCCATGAGGAAAGAGGAAGGAATAGAGCTCTCGTCTATCTTAGTTGTGAATGAGTTCTCGGATGTATTTCCTGACGAGCTACCAGGGTTACCTCCGCAAAGAGAAGTGGAATTCACCATCGAATTAGAGCCTGGAGCAACCCCTATTTCCAGGGCACCATACCGTATGGCGCCAACCGATATGTATGAACTCAAGAAGCAACTGGAGGAATTGCTACAGAATGGATATATTCAACCTAGCGTTTCTCCTTGGGGGGCGCCCGTTCTCTTTGTCCGGAAGAAATACGGATCCCTCCGACTGTGTATTGATTACAGGGAGCTTAAGAAAATGACGATCAAGAATAAGTATCCTATACCTCGGATCGACGACTTGTTTGATCAACTGCAAGGGGCAAGGGTATTCTCGAAGATTTACTTGCGATCAGGATACCATCACTTGAGAATTAAGGAATCGGATATACCGAAATCTGCTTTCAGATCCCGGTACGGGCATTATGAATTTGTAGTGATGCCATTTGGACTTACAAATGCTCCTGCGGTATTCATGCAATTGATGAATCGGGTATTCTTGGAGTACTTGGATAAATTTGTGGTTGTCTTCATTGACGACATCTTGATATATTCGAGGGACGCAGAGGAACATACTGAACATTTACGTGTGGTTTTGAGCATCTTGAGAAAGGAACAGCTGTATGCTAAGCTTTCTAAATGCGATTCAGCTTAAGGAAGTAACCTTCCTTGGGCACGTGATATCATCCGACGGAGTTCGTGGACCCAAGAAAGTCAAGCAATCTTGGAATGGGAAGCCCCTAAAAGGTGAAAGAAGTCCGAAGCTTCTTAGGACTTGGCCGGATATTATCGCCGCTTTGTAGAGGGATTTTCCAAAATTGCTCGTCCGCTCACCCAAATTACGTAAAACTCAAAAGTTCGCGTGGAATGAGAAGTGCCAGTGGTTTTGACGAACTTAAGAAGAGACTCGACGACACCTATATTAGCGCCGCTGAAGGAACCGACGGATTTTTGGTATACAAACACGCTTGAATCGGGGTTTGGGTTGTGTGTTGATGCAAAAGGGTAAAGTAATTGCTTATGCTTCTCGGCAATTGAAACCGCACGAAGTTAATTATCCGACTCATGATCCGGAGCTAGCAATGTGGTCTTTGCCTTGAAAATTTGGAGACATTATTTGTACGGCACTCATTGTCGATCTTTACAGATCATAAGAGCCTCAAATACATTTTCAATGTAAAGAATTAAACATGAGGCGAGAAGGTGGAATTGATCAAGGATTACGACTTGGAGATTCTCTATCATCCGGGAAAGCAAATGTAGTAGCCGATGCCTTGAGCCGAAAACCCGTTTCTCTTCGAGTGTTGGAAGCACTTACATCCCAAACCGGATTCAACGGAACCGATCCGCGAGGGGATTGAAGTATGGGCACCAGGAATCCAAGGACAACTTTATGTGATGGAACTGACTTCATCACTAGTCGAGGGGATCAAGTCTAAACAGTTGAACGATTCTCTGATCCTTCGATTATGTGATGAAATAAAGAAAGGAAAAGCCCCAGGATTCGTAATACAAGATGATGGAGTTCTGAGATTTCAGAGTCGACTTTGCGTTCCCGATGATGATGATTTGAGACGGACTATTCTGAAGGAAGCTCACAGCGCGCCCTATTCTATTCACCCGGGCAGCAGTAAAATGTATAAGGATCTAAAACAAAACTTCTGGTGGGGGAATATGAAGAAGGACGTAGCAGAGTACGTTTCGAAGTGTTTGACTTGTCAGCAGGTCAAGATTGAGCATCAGCGACCTGCCGGGATGTTAAAGCCGCTTCCGATCCCTGAGTGGAAGTGGGAGGATATCTCGATGGATTTCATCACCAGTATGCCAAGGACTAGAGCGGGAATGAACATGATTTGGGTTATAGTTGATCGACTAACCAAGTCAGCTCATTTCCTAGGGATCAAAGATACTTGGGGACCCGAAAGTTTGGCGCGAGTATTTATTGCGGAGATAGTCAGATTGCACGGGACGCCGAAGACCATTATTTCGGATCGAGATGGTCGTTTCGTGTCGCACTTCTGGAAAGCAGTTCACAAAGCTTTGGGGACTGAGCTCAACTTTAGCACAGCTTATCATCCCCAAACGGACGGTCAGTCCGAAAGGACTATTCAAACTGTAGAAGACATGCTTAGAGCTTGTGCGTTGGATTGGTCAACTGATTGGGAAGTTCACTTGCCCTTGATCGAATTCACTTACAATAATAGTTGGCATGCTTCTATTAAGATGGCACCATTTGAAGCTTTGTACGGGAGGAGGTGCCGATCACCCCTGTGTTGGGATGATTCTTCGGATTTGATCGGGACGGAACCGGATTTTATTATTCAGACTCAAGAGAATATAGCGGTGATTCGAGAGAGACTGTTGACTGCCCAGAGTCGACAGAAGTCTTATGCAGATGTACGTCGTCGCCCTCTAGAGTTCGACGTTGGGGACCACGTACTATTGAAGGTGTCTCCTACACGAGGGATTTTCCGTTTTGGGAGAAGAGGCAAGCTTAGTCCAAGATATATCGGACCATTTGAGATCCTAGAGAGAGTTGGGGATTTAGCATACAGGTTGGCCTTACCGCCATTGCTGAGTCATGTTCACAGTGTATTTCACGTATCCCAATCATGAAGTATATACCGGACCCGATCACGTCATTGATTTCGACGAGATCGAGATAGCTAATGATGGCACCTTCGAAGAGAGACCAATCAAGATACTTGAGAGCCGGATCAAACAATTAAGGAATAAACCGATACATTTGGTTAAAGTACAATGGTCACGACATGGAGTCGAAGAGGCCACTTGGGAAACGGGGGACGGTATGAAGGCTAAATATTCGGAGTTGTTTTCATCCTAAGTGTCGGGACGAAACTTCTTTTTAGGGAGGAAGGATGTAATACCCGAGATTTCTGTTATGTAATTGAAACTTGCGATATTGTAATGATTGTACTTTTGTCTGAATACTATCCTCCGTAGTTCATAATCCGATATCGTCGAGCATATAATTTCGTGTTTGTGATTTAAAGGTTGAAATTCTGTGCATGTATCGCACGCTACAGGCTAAGGGTAGCGTACGCTAACATGGTTTTATAGCGCACGCTACCGAGTGTAATTAGCGCACGCTATGCGTGGTCAGACTGATGGAGACGTGCGGTAGGTGAGATCTGGCCGGGGGACCCCTGTCGGATCGTGTCGGATGTACCTGGACGGCTTTCGGGAAAAGCCGGGTCAACGCCTTAGCGCACGCTACTGGTATATGCGTAGCGTACGCTAAGTGCCGAGTACGCTTTAGATCGTGAGCCGTTAGCGCACGCTACGAGCAGGTGTAGCGCGCGCTAATAGCCATTTATTATAAATAGGACAAGATCCTATTCGTGATTTCATCCTTTCTTCCCACATAACCCGAACTCTTGCACTTGAAACATAACTCCATTCGTCCTAAACACTTCGTATCAACCACTTAGTTCGAGATTGAAGATCTTATATCATTGGAGATTGGTGTTCAAGCCTTTGGTGTTGGATTGCTTCATTTTCATCCGTGTTCTTCATTACTTTGAGGTAGGTGATTTTTCACCAATGATTAGTAAGGTTCCTAAGGAAGTTTGAATCATGTTTGGATAGCAAGTATTTCGTTTTTATCGGTCATCGCATGTTAGAAGGATACTTTTGACGTATAGATGCTAGATATCGAATGAACCTTTGAACCACCTTATTATAAGGACTCCTAAGCATGTTTAAATCGATTTATGATCAAGTAATCGGATATTACCCAGTTGATACGTTGTATACGTTGGAATCATGTGTTTTGGAACGTTAGACGATGGAACTTAGATTATTTCGGAAGATCGTAGAGGAATTGTGATATCGAGATAATCGTCCGTATATTGGTATATCATAATCATAAATCTTCCAGAAACCATATTATCATGATATGCCCCAGGATAACTTGTAACAACACCATATGATTCATAATTTCTTCATCATACAACCCATTTGGTTTGCGATTCTGCCATGCAAGATTAGCGCACGCTAACCTGTGTGAGTTAACGTGCGCTATCGAGGTTCGGTCTTCGCACAAAACGTACGTAGCGTACGTTATGAGACCAGACGAGTCAGACTGCCAGACCATGGCTAGCGCACGCTAGTCTTATAAGACAGCGTACGCTAACAGTCCGTCTTAGCGCACGTTACGTAGGGTACGTAGCGCGCGCTAAGCAGTCCGGGCAGATTGTTTATTTTGAGCTTTTCGGCCGTAGACCGAATTGTTAGGCCATCGTTCGACTTGAGATGATTTGTATATCGTTCCTTTTGTTAAGGTTCGAGCTTGTTACGTTGATCGGAGGAGGCGGCCTTCGAGTGCGTCGAGAGCATTGAAGTATATCGTTCTTGCCATCTTCGAGGCAAGTATCGTGATATGTTAATATCGGTATTTTGGGAGTATGCGTATGATTATGCAAGTTGTTGAACATGATATTTACTTCGTTGATTTGTCATGATATTCGTTATATAGTGTTTATATGTTCATGTTGATGAACATAATGATTTGGCATATGTGTATGCATGAGTTGTGTTTGTATACGTTGAACGATCTATGCTGAGGGCGCTGGATCGGATGTCCACCTCGTGTTGATCCGACGGGATCATCTTGGGATCTAGGCTGAGGGCGCTGGATCATTGGACGGGTTATTTCCACCTCGTGTTGGTCCGACGGGATCATCTTGGGATCTATGCTGAGGGCGCTGGATCATTGGAATACCCATGCTGTGTAATGGAATCTTGTGGATTCGCATTGTCGGATTCCGGTAGCGGAAGTCCGTGTGGTGTATCTTGTTATGTATTATTGATGCATATTCGAATTGTTTAACATGATACTTGTACTAGCATTGTTTTGCTAACCCCTTCGAGGGTGGACATTTGTTTTGATGTTCAGGTAGCCGAGGAGCAGGGAAACAGCCACAGGACCGACGTGACGACGAAGGGGTTCAGTGATGTTTATTGTTATTGGAGATTTGTGGTCTTGGTTTGGTTTCTGTACTCGAGTACGCGTGTCCTTTTGATATTAATTCGATATGGTTGTATTAATTACCCGTTGAACCAGTTATGCGTTCCATAAACTTGAATTTTCGCAGTGTTGATGTCTTATATTTACTTTCCTTTTTAATTAGCCTTGTAAATCCTTACTTAAAGGGTTTACGGCGCTGTAATTATTCCGAACATCTCGGGTGTTACGGTAATATGGTATCGAGCTAAGATTCATGGATATCTTGGCAATGGGTTTTAGTTGGGTCTCTTACGTTATTTGATTTACGGGTCATTTGTAACATCACCGTTTCAACTAAGTCGTCATGTGGACCGTGGTTGTAAGTCTCTTAATCTCTTATACTACCGTTTTACTTAATTATTGTTTTGTGAGTATTGACGGACTTTATTTCAAAAATTTTGTTCTGGATATTGAGAAATTGTGTTTACAGTATGTTGAGAGGAGGACGTGGACGCGGACGCGGTCGTGGACGCGGACGCGGTCATGGACGCGGACGTGGTAACATGAGACATGAGGATTCCGCAACTACCCCAGAAATATCGGCTAGTCGAACCGATTCCCATTCTGGAGGGCAGCAAGGATCAGCGAATGGTGACGCAAATCCTAACATGCCAGGGGTGCTTCAACAGGTGGTGGCGCAGATAAACCGGCCCGAGTGTCGTTGATCGCATGCAGACAGCCGATGGGACAAAGCAGACCACGAGGATAACCGGGGAGACAGATGGCTTGCTGAGGTGGTTAAATTGCACCCGCCAAAATTTGACGGATCTGCTGAGGCACTTATTTGGGATCACTGGCTCAAGGAGTTGGAGAAAATATTCGCGGGTCTTAACTGTCCCGAGGACCGGAAGGTTCCCATCGCCCGATTTTCCGACCGGGAGGCCTTTGATTGGTGGGAAGCTGTTCGACCCGAGGATCATAATACGGATTGGACGGAATTCAAACAAATGATGGAAGCACAGTATTGTCCCCATCCAGTAAGAGAGGCGAAGATCCGAGAGTTTTTCTCACCACAGAGTTCGGAGGCATCTGTGACAGATGTAATTAAAACTTTTAATCATCACCGACTTGTGTGAGACACTTGGTCGAACGGAGGCGTAAAAGATTTTTCATTTTGATATGAGTATGAAGCCGAGATTCAAGAAGACATGTCCGGATTCGAGTGTACTACGTTGCGGCAAGATCAAGACAAAGCGCCGGCCTACGACATGAAGGAGGCGGCGGTAGAGAAATCGGTAGAGGCAAAGAAGCGTAAGGTGACCGGCACTTTGCGAGAAAACAAGAGTGGTGGGGCCCGCAGCGCCGCCTTCCTTTATTCGGCTAGAAACCTCCACATCCTTCTAGAGGCGGAAAGAAGTCTTGACAAGATCGCAGCTTCGGACGCATCAAAGAAATGTTACAATTGTGGTCGAGCAGGGCATGTTCGACGTGATTGCCCCGCATCTTCTGTGACTTGTTACGACTGTGGGCAAGAAGGGCACCGTGCGGCCTTCTGTGGAGCCGCTACTAGATCTTTTGGTACCCGCACTCCAGCACCAGTTCCTAAGGAGATAAGTGTGAACCAGACACAGCAGAGTGGATTCCAGCAGCAGAACGCTGGGAAGAGAGAGACATCAAGTGCTGGGTCCGTTCCTCCGCGCCTGTACGAAATGAGGAGATTTGACGACCAGAACACTGCTGTTGCATCAGGTACGATTCAGATCCTTTTGCAACCAGTTAGTGTTTTATTCGATTCTGGAGCCACACACTCTTTTATATCTTTGAACTGTGTTAATCGTTTGAAAATCTCGTGCTTAATTGATTGTGAACCGTATGTTGTGGGATTGCCGAGTGGAGAGAGAATTATGGGAACACTTGAAGCTAGGGATTTCCCAGTATCTATAGAAGGAAGAGATTGGCCATCGAATCTTATTGTAGTTGACATCTGCGGTGACGATTTAATTCTCGGAGAAGATTGGCTCAACCGTTATGGAGCTGTGCTGAATTACCGAGAGAGAGTCATTTCCATCATTGCTGATGACGGATCTGAACACTTATTCCGAGGATGGAGATCGGGAAGCTCGTGGAAATTGATCAAGGCAATGAAAGCGGTGAAATTACTGAAGCAGGGATGTCATGGACTTTGGTGCTATGCCATGAGGAAAGAGGAAGGAATAGAGCTCTCGTCTATCTTAGTTGTGAATGAGTTCTCGGATGTATTTCCTGACGAGCTACCAGGGTTACCTCCGCAAAGAGAAGTGGAATTCACCATCGAATTAGAGCCTGGAGCAACCCCTATTTCCAGGGCACCATACCGTATGGCGCCAACCGAGATGTATGAACTCAAGAAGCAACTGGAGGAATTGCTACAGAAGGGATATATTCAACCTAGCGTTTCTCCTTGGGGGGCGCCCGTTCTCTTTGTCCGGAAGAAATACGGATCCCTCCGACTGTGTATTGATTACAGGGAGCTTAAGAAAATGACGATCAAGAATAAGTATCCTATACCTCGGATCGACGACTTGTTTGATCAACTGCAAGGGGCAAGGGTATTCTCGAAGATTTACTTGCGATCAGGATACCATCACTTGAGAATTAAGGAATCGGATATACCGAAATCTGCTTTCAGATCCCGGTACGGGCATTATGAATTTGTAGTGATTCCATTTGGACTTACAAATGCTCCTGCGGTATTCATGCAATTGATGAATCGGGTATTCTTGGAGTACTTGGATAAATTTGTGGTTGTCTTCATTGACGACATCTTGATATATTCGAGGGACGCAGAGGAACATACTGAACATTTACGTGTGGTTTTGAGCATCTTGAGAAAGGAACAGCTGTATGCTAAGCTTTCTAAATGCGAATTCTGGCTTAAGGAAGTAACCTTCCTTGGGCACGTGATATCATCCGACGGAGTTCAGGTGGACCCGAAGAAAGTCGAAGCAATCTTGGAATGGGAAGCCCCTAAAAACGTGAAAGAAGTCCGAAGCTTCTTAGGACTTGCTGGATATTATCGCCGCTTTGTAGAGGGATTTTCCAAAATTGCTCGTCCGCTCACCCAGCTGTTACAGAAAACTCAAAAGTTCGCGTGGAATGAGAAGTGCCAGGCTGGTTTTGACGAACTTAAGAAGAGACTGACGACAGCACCTATATTAGCGCTGCCAGAAGGAACTGACGGATTTTTGGTATACAGCGACGCTTCGAATCAGGGTTTGGGTTGTGTGTTGATGCAAAAGGGTAAAGTAATTGCTTATGCTTCTCGGCAATTGAAACCGTACGAAGTTAATTATCCGACTCATGATCTGGAGCTAGCAGCTGTGGTCTTTGCCTTGAAAATTTGGAGACATTATTTGTACGGCACTCATTGTCAGATCTTTACAGATCATAAGAGCCTCAAATACATTTTCAGTCAGAAAGAATTAAACATGAGGCAGAGAAGGTGGCTGGAATTGATCAAGGATTACGACTTGGAGATTCTCTATCATCCGGGGAAAGCAAATGTAGTAGCCGATGCCTTGAGCCGAAAACCCGTTTCTCTTCGAGTGTTGGAAGCACTTACATCCCAAACCAGTATTCAACGGGAACTGATCCGCGAGGGGATTGAAGTATGGGCACGAGGAATCCAAGGACAACTTTATGTGATGGAACTGACTTCATCACTAGTCGAGGGGATCAAGTCTAAACAGTTGAACGATTCTCTGATCCTTCGATTATGTGATGAAATAAAGAAAGGAAAAGCCCCAGGATTCGTAATTCAAGATGATGGAGTTCTGAGATTTCAGAGTCGACTTTGCGTTCCCGATGATGATGATTTGAGACGGACTATTCTGAAGGAAGCTCACAGCGCGCCCTATTCTATTAACCCTGGCAGCAGTTATATGTATAAGTATCTAAAACAAAACTTCGGTGGGGAATATGAAGAAGGACGAGCGCAGTACGTTTGAAGTGTTTGACTTGTCACAGGTCAAGATTGAGCATCGGCGACCTGCCGGATGTTAAAGCCGCTTCCGATCCCCGAGTGGAAGTGGGAGGATATCTCGATGGATTTCATCACCGGTATGCCAAGGACTAGAGCGGGAATGAACATGATTTGGGTTATAGTTGATCGACTAACCAAGTCACTCATTTCCTAGGGATCAAAGATACTTGGGGACCCGAAAGTTTGGCGCGAGTATTTATTGCGGAGATAGTCAGATTGCACGGGACGCCGAAGACCATTATTTCGGATCGAGATGGTCGTTTCGTGTCGCACTTCTGGAAAGCAGTTCACAAAGCTTTGGGGATCGAGCTCAACTTTAGCACAAACTTATCATCCCCAAACGGACGGTCATCAGAAAGGACTATTCAAATCAGAAGACATGCTTAGAGCTTGTGCGTTGGATTGGTCAACTGATTGGGAAGTTCACTTGCCCTTGATCGAATTCACTTACAATAATAGTTGGCATGCTTCTATTAAGATGGCACCATTTGAAGCTTTGTACGGGAGGAGGTGCCGATCACCCCTGTGTTGGGATGATTCTTCGGATTTGATCGGGACGGAACCGGATTTTATTATTCAGACTCAAGAGAAGATAGCGGTGATTCGAGAGAGACTGTTGACTGCCCAGAGTCGACAGAAGTCTTATGCAGATGTACGTCGTCGCCCTCTAGAGTTCGACGTTGGGGACCACGTACTATTGAAGGTGTCTCCTACACGAGGGATTTTCCGTTTTGGGAGAAGAGGCAAGCTTAGTCCAAGATATATCAGACCATTTGAGATCCTAGAGAGAGTTGGGGATTTAGCATACAGGTTGGCCTTACCGCCATTGCTGAGTCATGTTCACAGTGTATTTCACGTATCCCAACTACGGAAGTATATACCGGACCCCAGTCACGTCATTGATTTCGACGAGATCGAGATAGCTAATGATGGCACCTTCGAAGAGAGACCAATCAAGATACTTGAGAGCCGGATCAAACAATTAAGGAATAAACCGATACATTTGGTTAAAGTACAATGGTCACGACATGGAGTCGAAGAGGCCACTTGGGAAACGGGGGACGGTATGAAGGCTAAATATTCGGAGTTGTTTTCATCCTAAGTGTCGGGACGAAACTTCTTTTTAGGGAGGAAGGATGTAATACCCGAGATTTCTGTTATGTAATTGGAACTTGCAATATTGTAATGATTGTACTTTTGTCTGAATACTATCCTCCGTAGTTCATAATCCGATATCGTCGAGCATATAATTTCGTGTTTGTGATTTAAAGGTTGAAATTTCAGGCATGTAGCGCACGCTACAAAGCAAGGGTAGCGACGCTAACATGGTTTTATAGCGCACGCTACCGAGTGTAATTAGCGCACACTATGCGTGGTCGATCGATGGAGACGTGCGGTAGGTGAGATCTCGCCGGGACCCCGCCGGATCGTGTCGGATGTACTGGACGGCTTTCGAAAAGCCGGTCAACGCCTTAGCGCACGCCATCGGTATATGCGTAGCGTACGCTAAGTGCCGAGTACGCTTTAGATCGTGAGCCGTTAGCGCACGCTACGAACAGGTGTAGCACGCGCTAATAGCCATTTATTATAAATAGACAAAGATCCTATTCGTGATTTCAGTCCTTTCTTCCCACATAACCCGAACTCTTGCACTTGAAACATAACTCCATTCGTCCTAAACACTTCGTATCAACCACTTAGTTCGAGATTGAAGATCTTATATCATCGAGATTGGTGTTCAAGCCTTTGGTGTTGGATTGCTTCATTTTCATCCGTGTTCTTCATTACTTTGAGGTAGGTGATTTTTCACCAATGATTAGTAAGGTTCCTAAGGAAGTTTGAATCATGTTTGGATAGCAAGTATTTCGCTTTTATCGGTCATCGCATGTTAGAAGGATACTTTTGACGATAGATGCTAGATATCGAATGAACCTTTGAACCACCTTATTATAAGGACTCCTAAGCATGTTTAAATCGATTTATGATCAAGTAATCGGATATTACCCATTGATACGTTGTATACGTTGGAATCATGTGTTTTGGAACGTTAGACGATGGAACTTAGATTATTTCTGGAAGATCGTAGAGGAATTGTGATATCGAGATAACTGTCCGTATATTGGTATTTCATAATCATAAATCTTCCAGAAACCTTATTATCATGATATGCCCGAGGATAACTTGTAACATTACCATAGGATTCATAAGTTCTTCATCATTCAACCTGGGCTTTGCGATTCTCACATGCAAGATTAGCGCACGCTAACCTCGTGAGTTAACGTGCGCTATCGAGGTTCGGTCTTCGCACAAAACGCGTAGCGTCGTTATGAGACCAGCCGAGTCGATCGCCATCAGTGGCTAGCGCACGCTAGTCTTATAAGACAGCGTACGCTAACAGTCCGTCTTAGCGCACGTTACGTAGGGTATGTAGCGCGCGCTAAGCAGTCCGGGCAGATTGTTTATTTTGAGCTTCTCGGCCGTAGACCGAATTATTAGGCCATCGTTCGACTTGAGATGATTTGTATATCGTTCCTTTTGTTAAGGTTCGAGCTTGTTACGTTGATCGGAGGAGGCGGCCTTCGAGTGCGTCGAGAGCATTGAAGTATATCGTTCTTGCCATCTTCGAGGCAAGTATCGTGATATGTTAATATCGGTATTTTTGGAGTATGCGTATGATTATGCAAGTTGTTGAACATGATATTTACTTCGTTGATTTGTCATGATATTCGTTATATAGTGTTTATATGTTCATGTTGATGAACATAATGATTTGGCATATGTGTATGCATGAGTTGTGTTTGTATACGTTGAACGATCTATGCTGAGGGCGCAGGATCGGATGTCCACCTCGTGTTGATCCGACGGGATCATCTTGGGATCTAGGCTGAGGGCGCTGGATCATTGGACGGGTTATTTCCACCTCGTGTTGGTCCGACGGGATCATCTTGGGATCTATGCTGAGGGCGCTGGATCATTGGAATACCCATGCTGTGTAATGGAATCTTGTGGATTCGCATTGTCGGATTCCGGTAGCGGAAGTCCGTGTGGTGTATCTTGTTATGTATTATTGATGCATATTCAAATTGTTTAACATGATACTTGTACTAGCATCGTTTTGCTAACCCCTTCGAGGGTGGACATTTGTTTTGATGTTCAGGTAGCCGAGGAGCAGGGAAACAGCCACAGGACCGACGTGACGACGAAGGGGTTCAGTGATGTTTATTGTTATTGGAGATTTGTGGTCTTGGTTTGGTTTCTGTACTCGAGTACGCGTGTCCTTTTGATATTAATTCGATATGGTTGTATTAATTACCCGTTGAACCAGTTGTACGTTCCATAAACTTGAATTTTCGCAGTGTTGATGTCTTATATTTACTTTCCTTTTTTAATTAGGCTTGTAAATCCTTACTTAAAGGGTTTATGGCGCTGTAATTATTCCGAACATCTAGGGGTGTTACAGGATTCATCGTTCGAACGAGCTGTAATCCGATTTTGAGTCGATCTGGTTATCGCCGTGACTTTTCCGAATTCGGTTCGATTCTTGTGAACCTTGTTCGGAAGTAACATCTTTTGGTTCTAATAGTTCTTTTATTCGAAGAGGATCGGATTTTGAACTTCTGTATTTTTGGCTCTATCGACTCGTTTATGCTCGTTAACATTTCTGAACTTTCCCTATCCCTTGCTTTTGTTGATCGAACGAGGGTGGTATTGTTTCGGAATAACTCGTCTGTCGTTGTGGCTTTGCAATCGCTATTCCCTTTCATGTGGATCTTATGGGAATGCACGTCTTGCTGTTCTCACCAGGTCATCCTGGGAGTTATTGTTTGAATTTTATTATCCTACGTGTTTCGGACATGATTGTTCGATTTTTTTTGTTGTCTCAATCGTTTTTTTGTTCATTTTTTGTTCTCGTTTCGTGATTGTTGAGCGTTCAGGCTCCTTCGTAATTCCCTTAAGTTCGGGAAATTAGTCTCGTTTTCGATCTTCCAACCCTTGGGCGGTGGAATTCGGTATTTGTTCAGCGTTGACTCGCGTTTTGGTTGATGAACCGTTGGGTTGGTCAATCGTATTGATTTTCGTTCGTTGAGTTTTGAGATTGTTCGGATAATCGACTCGATTGTATTTTCTATTTGATGACGCTTGTCACTCGTTGATTTTATTATGTCTCTACCGGTGGCGTTGTGTTAGTCGCCTTGGAGCGTATTTTCACGCCGTATGTCTCTTTGCGTTTCTTGCAGCGTTTCGCCGTCGGGCAAGAGTTTTCGGTTTTTATGTATCTCGTTGAGTTTTCCTGGCGGGATATTGCTTCTCCCTACTTGTTTTAAGTTTCGGGACGAAACTTCTTTTAAGGAGGGTAGAATGTAATATCCGCAATTTTTCGATTTTCGGTAAATTTCTTTTTCCGACCGGAGTCCATTTTGACGACTCGCTCATGACCGTTTTGTCATTCTGAGAATGATTAATTCTACACTTCTTGTCATCCGAGTTCGTTTCGGTGTTGTTTTATTGAGTTCCGTGCTTTTTAGCGACTTTTCCGCACTTGAGTTCGATTCTTGCGAATCTCGTCCGAAACTGCTGTCTCGAGTTTCCCGCAAGTCCGTTTAACCTTTTTAGACGTGTTGTGAACTTCGGTTTGGTTATTCGATCACGTATCGTGATTTCCGGGCGTTTTGGGCAATTTTGTAATTTCTTGAAAGTTACGGGTATCCGTATCTGTAATTGTTGTCTCGACCCGTTTCTTGGTCGCGTATGATTAATTATTGCATTACGTTTTCATCTCGAGTCGTTGATGTCGTCCGCGAACTTTTCGTCGTGTTCGTTCCGTGCGTTTTCGGAAATCGAGGCATCGGGTCGTGGCGACTGAGCAGCTGGCCGGACCGGTGCGGCACTGTCGGAAGTCTTGAGCATCGCCGAGCAGCCCGGCAGAACCGGCCAGAGCGCAAGCTATGGCCGGGACGCTTCGCGCTATCTCGGCGGTGTAGCGCACGCTGCCGAGTCACCGGCCAGACGCCATCGGGCCCAGGCGGAGGGATTACGAGGTTCTCGACTCGGCCAGATCGGCAGTAGCGCACGCCATCGCCGGTCGTAGCGCGCGTTAACCGGCAGGGTAGCGACGCGTCCGGCCGACTAGCGTGCGCACGGGATGAGTTTGTTAGTCCGGTGGCTCTTTGCGATGTCGGCTAGCGCGCGCAGGCTTCCGGCCGTAGCGCAAGCTAGCGGGAGTCGGGCGGTCGAGTCATGGTCGGCAGAATTGGTCGGTGGTGCCGGGTCATGCGGGCCATGGCCGAGAGTGCTCGGCCGATACTGGCCGATAGCGCATGCTAGGCCGGGAAGGCTAGCACACGCTAGTTCCGGCCCAGTATATAAATGACAGACCAGCGACTTTCTCCGTCATTTTTCATTTCATTTCTCTTCGTTCCGCAGCTGGGGTTTCGGAGGAGACGAAACCATGTTGTTGAACAACAAATCCATGAAGTTTCTGAGTTTATATCACCGATCAATCGTCATATAACATCCTTCGATCCAGCGAATCAAGGTTAGATCTTTAGAACCCTACTTTTGGGTAGATTTGGGGGTTTTCGCGTTTTTGTCCGATTCGTTCCGTTTTGTCGATTAATTCATGATGAATATGATTAATCTTGTTGGTATTCTTAGTTTCCCTACGGATTCATGGTATATTTCGTGATTTTTACGGAATCGAGAGGGTTTGGTTGTGGTCCGCCCTCGTTGTTTTTTATATACGAATATACATGAATCGTAGGCGGGTTTTCGGGTGTATTCCAATTCCGTATTCATTTAGAAATGGTTGTGATTGTATTCTTCGAATCGTTAGGTTCGGTTTCATTGGTTCCTAGCTTTCGTCGGTGACTTTCCTTTCCGTTCGTTGCGTCGTCAATAATTCAAGGCAAGTATTTTTGGAAACCTTTATGCTTAACGTGGAATGGTAATGTATTTTGTGTGTGATTTGCTCACCTCGTGTTGGTCCGACGGGATCAAGGAGGGAATCGAAAGGGTTGAGTCCTCGATTCATGAGTTTGTTTAGCTAGCCAGTGCGGGAGGGTCCTTAGAGGCCTCGTGCGGGAATCTATGATATTACTCTGTTCCCAAGGCGATGCATGTGCGTGTTTTGTTTTATAATATAGCCAGCGCGGGAGGGTCCTTAGAGGCCTCGTGCGGGAATCTATGATATTACTCTGTTCCCAAGGCAAATTGTTTGACTGTTTATTCCCGGAAAAGACATGTCTAGTTTTGGTTTTTGAAATGATATTGGTGCATGTACTATGAAATGTGTAAGCGATTGGTTTGCCTTGAATACTTGTACTAGCGTAATTGCTAACCCCTTTGGGGATCCGTTGTCGGGGAAATTCTTGTTATGGATTTCAGGTTATGTTCATCCGCATTTGAGCGGCTACAGGATGGTACGAGGATGTCGGCCAATGTTGTTGACATGTGCAATTGAGTCTTGTTATTTCCTACTGTCTCTTTTGATGTGGATGTTTTCCAAATTGTAAACTTATAGATTGTACTCGCGAGTACTTAGGCTTTTCCTTTCGGATTGTGTTTGGACTTCGTTGGAGTTACCGTATTTGTCGGTTGATGTTTATTATGCCGGTTGTACCGGACATGTTGTTTTATGTTCTTGTTGTTAACAATTGTTTCCTTGCTAACCGAGACAGTTAGTCGAGAGGTGTTTTCTTGTGTTAGCCTGGTGGATCCCATGTAGGGGTCCACGGCGCTGTAATACACCTCGAATATCTTGGGGGTGTTACACGAGGTCCAGAAGAAATCACAAGGGCAGACTCCATCCGTGGAGTCTTCATCTGAGACTGAGCGGTCACCAATTTGTTCATTAGCCCTGCTAAGTTGCATGAAATCTCATTGCCGTTGAAATTCATAACAAACTGTGAGAAGGAATTAGGGAGAGACTGTAGGATAAGGTCGATCTGAAGAGAAGTATCCATCTTAAAATCAAGAGCCTCCAATCTCTTGATCATAGATATCATTTTGAGGACGTGGTCCCCAACCTTCTCACTTTTCTTCATCCTTGCACCGAACAGTTGCTTGGATATCTCATATCTAGCAGTTAAACTGTGCTCACCATAAAGCTCGGTTAAGTGAGATAGAATCTGCCTAGCAGAAGTCATTTTCTCATGAGCTCTCTGAAGCTCATTAGACATAGACGCCCTCATGTAAGCACGGACTTTTCCGTCATTCTTAACCCACTTTTCGTGGTTTTCAATCTCTTCCTTATTGGCTCTTGTCCGCACTGGAGGTGCCGGAATGTCCTTCTCCAAGACGTATCCCAGTGCCTCTATACTGAGGATCATCATCAGATTGTGGAGCCAATCTACGAAGTTAGGTCCGATCAAGGTGTTCTTTTCGACTAGAACTGCGAGTGGGTTCATATTGAGAGTTATGTCTGCATTAAGTACGACAGATTAATTAGTGACTCGTTCAATTATGTTTTGAGTATAGAATTAAGGTCTTTTCTATTCTTATTACCCAGCTCCCACTATTTTTATCGGAATGACACACTCTCATGTGAAATCCGGAAGTATCATTCGCTCTACTTCATAGTGGTGATCGAGTTCTTTATAAATCTTAATAGAGGGCAACCGAATAGGTTTCTAGTCTATTAATTTTTATAAAGTGGTGTCCAACACCAACCCATCTAATGGATGATTCGATCTTCTTTTTCCCCTTGTTCACTCCCCTCAACCTATACGGTTTCTATAGTTCGTGAACAAGTTAAGTTCATACCAACGATGCAAATCAGTTTCACTATTGAATCTTATCCGGCAACCAATCAGTTTTCTAGGGATAAAATTTGCTCCAACCGAAGGCATCCAATGCGCTCCTGGTAATTTATTCATCTTCCCCGAATGACTACCCCAATGACTCGGAAGCATAGCACATCCGGTTTTGATTTCAATTTCCGGAAAGCTCGATGGAGGGAAGGAAAACCTTGAAACCTTATAAACTTAATAATTTGTCGTAGGAGAATTTTCACAATTAATGTTACACTTTGCACATTAATTCATTTAAGCGCGTTTGTAGCATTCATACAATATGAATAACCATTCACAACCTAGTTGCTACCAACATGTAGTTCATGGACCGTTCCTAGAATCAAAAATTTCGTAATCTAATTACAAGTCTTCGGTCTTGAATCTTCGTCTTCTCGAATGGATCTTCCTCCAGTTTTCGTCATTTATAAATTTTACATTAAAAAATTGCATTCTAGATACAAATATTTCTAGTAAAATAAGTAGGCTCAAAACGGCCTTTACAACCCAATCGAATAAAACCGAACGATTCAAAAACTAAGTCCATGAACCACATTACCATTCGAAAATAATACATCAAACATATTAAAATAAATGGCATTCATAATTAATCTATATATTGATCCAATCAATATAAATTAATCCATCCAAACGAATTAATCCAATTAATTCAAACAACCGTTAATTTTAATTTGTTGCGGACAAAATAAATTTTTCATTAAATTAATTCCCTTAAAATAAAATTACCATAATAATATTTTAGTCAAATTAAATCCAATTTAATTTGAGGGAAATTAATTTACCGAACGAAATATAAAAACGGAGCCGAAAACACAAGGCCCGGGCCAAGCCAGGGTCGCCTGAAGAAATTCTTCCAATGACCCTTCCCGGCCAGTACCAATGCGGCCAATTATTGACCAGCTTAACTGCAGCTGACCAGTTCAGAGTCAAGGTCCACCATTTTTGGCTCGTCTTTTCGTCTCAAATCAAAAAATAATGTTTTTTTTAATTTTTATATTACACAATTCAATCAGTTTTTCAAAAGAAAAATAGATTTATATTGTAACATAAAACATGAAAAATTAATTTTTTAGATGAACAATTGAAAATCAACGATTAATACGATTATGATTCCAAATTATAAACCATTCAATCAAGCATTCCAAATGCTAAATATCGTATATACGATCGCAAGACCTACGCTCCGATACCACTGTTGGGATTCGGTGCCTAAATCAAAGGCCCAACGAAAGCGGTAAAACGAAAATTAATTCGATCTGAATCCCTACGAGGATCGATCAAGCTACGTATATACGAATATAAAACGAAAATAAGGAAGATTAGAAATCATACCCTCGTAGTCCGTTGATTAAATGGTGTACTTTTTGAAGATGTTTCCCCAAGCTTTAAATGCTTTCCATGAATCCAATCCGCTCCAAGCTCTTGGATGATCCAACACCGAAAGCACCGAGTCTCTACTTGCCACGCGCCGGAAGTCGACCGGAATAACTCCTACCTAGTTATCTTCCAATGATACGGCTAGAACAAGGTAGTCGGAACTTTACAAAATTTATTTATGTCACTCCAAGTGAATAATAAATTTTCTCTCTTTATTTTCTCAATTTTTTTTCTCTAAGAAAAATATGAAAAAGAAGCATGAAGAAGAAAAATTGAAGAAGAAGAAGTCTTGAGGAAAAATATATCTTTCCTTCTTGCTCAAAATGACATGAGTTTTCTTCAAGTGAGTAAGTCTCACTTTTTATTCTTCTACTTTACTTCGTTATAATTATTCTGTAAGAATAACACTCACCCCCATTTTCCATGGTCTTATACCTATTAAGGTGGAAAGTGAAGGCCAAGACAAAAATAAAAGGGGTGGTTCGGCCATCTAGAAGGACCAGAGGAATCCGGTCCGTTTCGGACTCTCTCGAGTCCAAACAGATAAATTCCATTCTGTTCCGATGTATTTATATCAATTAATTAATTCAATTAATTAATTGTATCAAATACAAATTAATATAATTAATTTCTCTAAAAAATAATTATATCTTTGAATTAAATTAATCACCTAGTAATTTATTTAATTCATTAGGTCGTAAATTAATTTATTCAATAAATTAATTTAGACATCCAATATCCCTAAATAAATTAGACATCTAATGTCCAATAAATTAGATATCCAATATCTAATATTTAAAAAGAGAGAATAAGCTCGTTTTATTCCGTCGTCAATCCTATTGCGCGAATCGGTAGGTCCGTCTCAATTAGCAATGGGAGGAACCAAAGAGTAATAGCACCACCTAGCCAGCCTGGCAGCCTACACTGAACCCTAATTGAGAACGAATGATTGGGATCATTCAAAAACCATCCTGTCGTGAATACCAGTATAAAAATAAACCCTTCTTTCAAATGTCCCGATCAAGTTATAGGGTCACGGTCTGTCAAACTCTATCTGTAATTGACGCTATGCATGAGTTAATGCAAATCGAGATCATCGATCTCTCGTGTATCCAATACAACTAGCTCCAATGCTTTGGCCAAAGACTTATGATCTCATCTGCCAATAACCGCATAGAGCATATAACCCGTTCACTAACAGGAGAAAGAATTCTATCTTGGTATTCAGTAGAACCTGCTACTTACCCGTTAAGACGCACGTCGAGGTTGATCCCCACCTTTTGGTTTCCTGGGTCGAACTACTCTAATGAATACTTATCACAAGCACATCCCTACTAAATCCTCAAGTCGAAGGTTTACGAATACTTATCACAACCTTTCGATTCCGTCATTGACTGTCCCGGAGTGAAATCCGTGTGACGAATCGAGGATGAGTCGGTTTGAGTATACTAATCCAATTAGTATACCTATAACATGTGCTCCCACTAACCATAAGTGTTCGACGGTCACTCTCCATGTCAAAGAATGCGTCATACAAGTCTTCACATAAACTTTATGCTCAGTCAAGTTTTATCGACTTGCGAATGATTAAGTATTTGAGCTATAAACCTTTCCAGTGCCGACCCCCTTGTCCGATAAGGAGTGAAATGTTTTGCTCTCAAATATACGGACTAGTATATATATATATATATATATATATTTACGAGTTAGGAATGCCAGTAACTACCAATAAATAAAGAAACATCCATTTGCCTTATGATAATGAATTACATAACAACAAGTACAATGCCCTGAGTGGCTTTCGAGGGCATACTCCTAACATAATCATTGCCAGAAGCCAGCGACACGTGACGACATATAGATTATTGTATAAAGTTTCTACAATGCCAGGGTATGTATCCACAAATCCTTTCAATTTTTCTGAATCGAGGTACTAACCCGTATATTTTTAAGGAATTTCGGTAATAACATATAAAAAATTATTACCCATATCAATATTAATATCAAAATTAAGCTCTCGTGACATGGATCACGTGGTATCAAGAAATATTAAATATGATAACGCATGCTTCAGTATCAAAAAAAAAATTAAATATGATAACATATGTTTCTTATAATTGAAAATGACCAAATATGGGAGTTAATAAATTATAAGAATATTTTATTCCTTGCATATTTCATTTTATCCTCTTTCTTATTAACACAGAGTAGTATCTCTGATCGGAGAGCTGGGTTTCACAATCTCCCTCACCACACCACATCTTCAGTGAGCAATTTTTGTGGATAGATTTGTACTGGTCTGCTTCATTTTGAACAGGACCAATATTCTTAGGTAAATCATTTCGGTCAATTCACACTACACCATATATGGCTTTCAACAACATTTTTTTTGATGTTACAAGCAAAAGTGTAGCCTTAGATGCCTTAAAATTGGTCAAATTTGATTTAAGGCTACACATTTTTCTAACGTTATTATTGATATAAATTAGTGTTACCGTAGACCAAATTGAATATCTACGCTAACACAAAATTTGGTGTAGCCGTTGCTATTTAGAAAAAGTGTAACTAAACACTAAAAGAAATAGGCGGATTTACTAAAATATTTTAGTTGGTCCAAATAAATTATTTTCAACTATAACGACCTAATTTTTTTAAGGTATTTTATGAATCGTCCTAATCGGAGGGAGTAATGTAAGAGAGAAGAGCATTAAATAAGAGGAAATATTGCACTACGCCATAAGTGCTTATATGCAACGCATATCTCCGGTGTTGCAAGGAAAAGTATTGCAATAGCCCTCTGATCTTTTGTCTTTTGCAATACTACTCAATTAGTGTTGCATTAGACCTTAATGCACTGTTGCAAAAGACGTTAATGCAACACCAACCTAAAGTGTTGGATTATACGTGAACTTAAAGCGTTGCAATATACTAAATCATCTTAATAATTACGAAAATTATTTTAAATATTTTTTAAAAAATATCGTCAAATTTAAGTTTTTTACACTAAAATAAAGTAAATTATTTGAATTTGTTTAATCATTTTATAACGGATTTTTATAAGAGCACATATAATTTTTTACTTAAAATTTGTTCGGATTAAACTAATAAATTTAAAAAATATTAAAAAAGAAAATAATTCCTTAAAATTATAATAATAAAATATATTATATGAATACATATATTTTTATTTTGAAAATTATAATCTAAAATTAAAATAAAAAATTGAATTTATACATTCAACTCTTTTAAAATATAATAAGAAATATAAATTAAAATTTATTTATATTAATATTATAAAAAGTTGAAAAATAAAAATGCATTTATCATCAAAATATTTGGACAACGGCACGCTGAGATGGCCAAATCTCGATCTAAAACTGGACATTGAAAACATGGGTCTTGTAAAGATTGGGAGATGCTAATCCCGATCGAAAACTGGACATTAGAGATGTTAATCGGGCCCGGTCCCGTCGGACCAGCCCGTTTAACTCGCTAAAAAACAGGGTTAGAGCCAAAATATCACAGCCTTTTAAATCCGGGCCGTATACCCTATATTTAAGAATATAAATATTTTTAATATATATCATATATACATATAATGTAATTAATAAGTTCAAGTTAGTATAATAAATATTTAAAATATAATATTTTATATAATAATATATCTAATTTATAATACATTATAATATTTATGTATAATATATAATATTTTATATAATAATATATCTAATTTATAATACACAGTTATCTCCCTAACTTCCTCTCCCTCACGGGCAGAACTCATTTTCTTTTTCTCTTCTTCTTCTTTCTGATTCTCCCTTCTCGGCTCTTCCTCTATCCTCTTCTTTACTCACAAAGTTCACACACACACACACACTCTCACAAAATTCACACACACACACAGTGAAAGATGAAAAATGAAAAACGGCAATTGTGAGCAGAGCGTTGTGCGCGGCGCGGGTTAGGGTTTCTGTCCTAATTTCCGGCAGGCATATGGCATCGGCGGCCGGGGCATGGCAGAGGTTCTGGTTCAGGTGGGTTACATGAATTCGGGTCGAAATTGAGGTTTAAATTCCAAGACTCGAGTAAGAATTCCTAATTTTTTTGTGAATCTGGGTGTTGTGTTGAGGTGAACCGGCTGGGCTAGATTTCTTGACTCGGGCGGAGTTTGAGCCGGTGTCAAGTTAGATCTCGGATTTTGGCGGTGAAAATAAGGCTCGACGACAGCCCGATGGTTGAAAGTCGGGACTGTTTGGGCTACATAAAATTGAAGTGCTTTAGTTGTTGTATTTTTGAGTTATTATCTAATGTATATTGATTATTGTTTTAGCTTTCAAAAGGATTCAGTCAGAAGAAAATACTAGGAGGTCTGTAGATTTGTTGATGATGATTTGCTTTGAATGCTTCCCGGTGTTAACTTCTCTTTTTTTTTGTAGAGCAGACTTCTGCTGTAGATTACTTGCTGGGTTCAAGTGGTCGTACCCAACAGCAACGCTCTTGTGTTGAGTGCACCAGAGGAAGGCTGAGATGGCCAGCCATTCTGATTGCTTCATTGCTTTGCTAGGTTTGTACAATCTCTCTCCCTCTCTCTACTTTGTTTCTTATTGTTCATACAGTATTGTTTACAATTATCAGATGGTTATGGCACTATGGAGGAGTTATTGGAGGTCGTAACATGGGCTCAAATTGGCATCCATGAACAACTCACGTGCATGTTCTAAAATTGTAAGAATTCATCCTAACTCACTAAGTTTCATAACTTGAACTATGATAGGCTTGTAGGCATGTTCATATAGTAAGCTCACGACTTACAACTTTAAACTAGGAACTGCGCACAGTCAAGCTCATACAGTAAGTTCCAATATGCATAATAACTCAAAAAGATTGAAGTTAAACGTAATGCAAGTAAATAATAAATTATGAGCCGTAATCTTCTTAGGGCAGAACAAGTAACTTTCATTCATAAGCAATAAAAGCATACAATTACATTATTTGCAAGAAAAACTAAATAAAAATAAGATAAATAGAACTATCTATAACACCAAAGTGAGATAATTAACATCTATGTTGCTGTCAGCTAATGTTTTTCTCTGGCTTTTTACTGTAAGGATCAAGTTGGTTTCTTTCCACAAGTTTTCTTGTTGTTCATTTATTTGTTTACTGTAATAACATTTTCCTTCTGAAGACATGTCATAGACCAACAACCAGTCTTTTGGGTGGGTAAGATAATCATTTTTCATGTACCTTCATTTGAGTGTCTCTTGGGGAGTTTACCTTCTGCCATAAGCCAGGAAAATTCCTTGCTGCATCATTGAGTGTCTTAAACCTATTGAAGATCGTGACTACTTTATTAGGGTACAAAAGTACCTATTGAGTTCATTGGTTTTTAAATTCTTGATCTCCTGGTCTGTGTATTACCTATCTGTAGGCAAATGAGTTTCTGCCTGCTTGGTGACCATATTAAGGTTGGGATCAGAGAACTCTGGCTTCTATGAGCTGCCAAACTTATGCCCTAAAGGTCCTTGCCCTGGGCCAGGTTATGAGAGTCGACTAACAATATTGGCTACAACATCATCCAGCAAATAAAATAATTTAGCTTGCTTCTAGTGTCGCTGATCCGTTGCAGCTTACACCACTTCTCCCCTCTTTTGGGCATTATAAAATGACGTTACAGTTTCAAAAATCTCTTTAATGTTGGTGGAAAATTCATCATAGACTTTATTCTTTTTCTTCACATCTTTGGTTAGATCTCAATATTCTTGTCATGAGCTTTCAGTTTGTATCGCGTGATTTCAAGATCGAGAGCAGTTTTGGCTTCATCTACAAGGGATTTTTTTTAATCGTTGTTCAGGAATTTCTACTTTATTTTTAGTGAATATACCAGTACGAGCTTGATAGCCACCAGGGCTGCTTTGAAAGCATCTACTACATCCGAGATAGTACATCACATGTTGGTGACTGGTGAGCTATCATGAAGAAAAGCGACTCATTTTTATCGGAGTCTATGGCTCTGACAACATCTTTAAGAAATATAGTTTAGTAAGCAAGAGATTCTCGACACCGGTGTTGGTGAGGTAGAAAAGATGATTTCTTTGTGCTAATAGATTCAAGGTGCAAGTTAGGAATTATCTGACCTACATGGACAACATACCACTGGAGGAACATTAATGTCCTTGGTACCTGTTGGGAAATGATATGATACTACCTTAGATATATCTTCTTCCTTTTCAACTATAGGCGAGATAGTCGCCTGGCTGTTGGATAATAGGATGTTCTTCATAGGGTGGATGTAATATCCGACTGTAATTTTTCTTATTTTACTTTGTAAAATTCCTTCATCGTCTTCACTGTTCAGTTATTGCCTTTTATGAAATTGCATATACATTTCAATTTGCTTCCTTTGATTGCATGCATCACTACTATTTTAAGTCCTTTCTATTAACAGATATGTGATGTGCAGATTTGTTCAATCATGAGGTTTATTTATATGCCTTTTGGTCATTAAGCCTTTGTTTTTACGGTGGATTCGAGATATTGTGCGTCTCGAGTATGTCTAAATCATGATCATTGACTACACCATAAGCAAGGAATTTTTAAGGAGTCTAGTCATTTATCTTACATGTTGAAGCACGGAGCCCTTTTTTACCTTGTTATTTGTTTGGTCATTCTCGATGAGAATGAATCATTATTTCACTTTGAAGCTATTTTATTCTTTGTGCGAGAATAATAAGAGATCCGTTCTTGACCATGTCAAGTCAAGATCCAGCGATGACCATCCACCAAGAGTCACAAACGGGTAATTCTTGTTGACTTATCGATACTCGGATTGGTAGTTGGTGGTTTATAACTTTTTCACCCCTTTTTCACTTTCCTAATAAGCGACACAGTTGAAGAAAAAGGTTGAAATTCTAAAGAACGCGAGGACTATTCTTTCTTATCCGATGATTTGTTCGGTATGAGGAAGTGTCGTATTTTATGATTGTTAGCATGAATAGGCTTTTGTGGTTTTGGTGTCCTTTTTCTTATTTCTATTATCTATATATTGGCGATTGAGGAGACCACCACCCAAACTTGCGGCTCGTCATACTTGATGGACCAAAAGCCAAAGGCAATACCTAAGAGCGGCTCCATGATGAAGATTCGATGGTGAAAATCCTATTAATATGATCGGACAAATGTTTGGGTAAAAATTAGCTCTTTTTCTTTGCATTAACAATTTTATGCCTTCCTTAACGAAAAAGAAAAATGGTCAATGCTGCATGTTATGTTCCAGAATTTGATTTTCTTTTTACCCATTCATATTGCCCAATATGTATTCTTCGGATACTAAGCAATTTATGCTACCTTATGTAAATGCTCAGAGTCTATGCTAGAAAAGGTTTAACATTGATTTTGCGTTTATCTTACCCTATACTTTATCATCTCTTCCTTGTGAAATTCAACTATCTCCTTCTTAACATAATGTGACATATTCTCATTCTTCTTACCGGTGAGTGTATATATATAGTCAAGAAGAGTATATTACAGAGCAACCGAAATCGAAGTCTTGAGATCACCATCCGTTCAAGTTCTTTGATCGATGCGTGGCGGACCTAACTACTAAGATCGGGCTCAACTCGAGAAATGATGAAAATGTTGGCCGAGAAGAATCGATTTGAACTTAAAGATTGATGACTCTCGAAATCGATCGAGGAGTCTATGGCGGTGACAATGTCACTCCTTGGTGATCTCATCATTTTATATTATGCTAGCTAAGTGACTCAAGTAGTTTTGTTATATTTGTGGATTGCGATCGTAACTTGTTCTTAGCTATTATGGATTGAATATTAGCAGTCATGTATTTTGGATGTTGTTATGGTTGACATTGTTTTAATGGTATTGACTGTTTTATGGTAATATTTATTTTTCAATATAACATTTTGCTTTTTAGCATGAAAAATGATGGTAAAAATCTGCAAAAATGTAGCCATAGACTATAATTTATAATTTTTCTGTTGGCAAAATATAAAAATTGTGTTGGCAAAGATTAAAATTGTGTTGGCAAAAGTTAGAACTGTTCATATATAAGTGTAGCCATAGTGTTAAAGTTGTTGGTAAAGATGTCAAAATGTTTCACAATTTAATGTTACATTAGACCTCATGAGTGTTGGCATAGGTCTACGGCTACACAAATCTTGGTGTCACTAAAAATATAAAAGTGTGGCCTTAAGTCTACAGCAACACAAAATCTAGTGTAGCCAGAGACAATAAAAGTGTTGGCATAGGGGTCTATTGCTACACTTTTTTAACATGTTACCAAAAAAAAGAAAAGTGTTACCTTAGCCCCTATGGTTGCGGCCGTTTTTGTAACACTTTCGAATTTGGTCAAAGTGTAGCCATAGCTTGTTTTTCTACCTTCAGCAACACTTTTTGGACTTTTGAACACAGTTTTTCAGGTGTTGCTGAAACCCATATATGGTGTAGTGTCAGGCACGTCCCTTATGTTCCTGCCATTATTGCAAGAATTAATTTGTTTTTTTCGGATTCTCCATCGAACTTGTTGGTCGGGTCGGGTAATACCTACAATGCCACCTTTGCTTCCTCCTTGGTGGCGACGGATGTGAACGCAGATGATGTGGAAGGGGATCACTGGGAGGCACTCGTGGTGGCCGACAAGCGGGTCTGTGGAGTGCATATCAGCATCGCAGACGATGCATATCCAAAAATCCCATTGGTGTTAATGTTGTGTAGTTAGCCCTATTCCTTGGCAGATCATCTATGTCTTTCTGTGCAACCGTCATGAGCATGTTGTGTGTGTAGCTAAATTGAGAAGGCACAAGTTTGAGATAAGAAGAATCTATCAAAACCTTGACACCTGTATCATACTCAAATGCTAGAGACTCGTGCTGATAATATATTATAAAAATTACATATAAAATAGAGAGAATTTAGAGAGAATGAATTTTCAGGTATGTATATTCATTAATAACTAAAGTCATATTTATGGAAAAACTTCATATGGCACAATCATTATTATATATTAGTTCAAGGCCATAATAGCCATTCACAATACAAGATCATATGAATTTAATCTCGTCTTAATGTCTAAAGCATCCTCTCGTATGGCGTGCCTGTTAGAAATATGCCCTCGAATGATAGCATGTATTGTAATTATGAACATTACTCATATAATTATGAAAGATATTTTTTATTTCTATATTAATGTATGTCATTGGCTTCCTGATTTTCTATATGGAAATATAGTCCTTGAATATGCTAATATGATTAGTATATTCAAACATGACCCACCTCGATTCGGTCACATGGATGTCACTCTGGGATAGTCGATGACTGAATCGAAAGGTTGTGATAGGTATACGTGAATCTTTGACTGGAGGTTCAGTAAGAGATGTGCTTGTGATATTAAGTTAGTTACTACAGTTGTTTCACCCGGTCACCAACTAGTGGGGTCAAGCTCGAAGTTCAACTTGATGGGAAAATAGTAGTCTTTACTGAATACCAAGACAGTAAAGTTTCTCATGTAAGTGAATAGATAAATGTCCTATATAGTTAGTGGCAGATGAGATCATATGTATTTGCCCAAAGCATGTGTATTTGATACACGAGAGCTCACTGATCTCTGCTTGCCCTAAGACATGCATAACATCACGTTACAATAGGGTTGACATTATCTTGACCCTATTACTTGATCAGAACATCTGGTTGAAGGGTTTATACGTATACAATATTCATAAAGAAAAGGTTTTGGAATGAGCCTTATCATTCGTTCACTAGAATCACAGTGTGAGCCATACGACTAGCTAAGTGTTCGCACTCTTTGGTTCCTCCCATTGCCGACTGAGATAAACCTTTGAAGTCGTGGCATAGGATAAACGACAGATTAAATTAGGATATAGTCTCTCTTTGCAGATATTGGACATTAGATGTCTAATTTAATTCATTCGATTAATTTATACGGTCTATTAAAGGATATAAATTACTAGATAGTTAATTTAATTCATATTATGTCTTAGAGAAAAATATAATTAATTACTTAAAATAATTAATTGTATTAATATATTTAAACTACCAAGGGTATTTATCGGACTAAACACACGGTGTCTATTTTCACGGACCAAATAAACCAACTCTCCCGTTATTTCTCATATGGCCGCCCACTACTCTCCCACTATGTTGATAATTATTATCTTATTTTGTCATATGTTGTTTAATAATACTTAGTGGTGGTATTATTAAATTATGTGTTGTGTGTTTGATCATATAAGTGGTAGTGTGGAGGCTTTCATTTTGATGAGTTGAAGAATCATATGTAAAGTAAGTTCTTGAGAAGGTTGTTTGAGGTTGAAAACTCATTTTAAAGTTTTCATACATAGAGGAGGAGAAATAAAATTTGGGAGATTTTTGTTTGTACTTCTATTTTCACTCTTGAAGACCAAGAAAAAGTAATAAAAAATATACATCCTACTATTACCACTTATAGTCGTCGGCCTTGAAGGTCTAGTGGTTGTCATTATGATTTTTTCAATCATCTTCCGACACCTGTGTTGTAGGGGCACGGTATTATCGGTGATTGGGTTCTTTCCAAAAGCTATATAATTTGGAATTGTGTTCATCACTGTCAACAAAATAGTGAAAGTGCTTTAGTGGAATTATTTCTATTTCTTATCCTTTTAGGTTATTCATTTATACGATTCTTGATCGATCTTCTTTAGAGGTTGAGACAAGCACATTTTATGTGATATTATTTTTCGCTGTGTATTCGACTTTGTCTCGAATCTCAACATTAGTATCAGAGCGAGGTCAATTCGATCGTATATATGATATTATTTGTATTTTGAATGCAGGCCCTGACCGCCAACTCCAAGCACCCGAGTCCATTTTTTCGTGTGTTTTAGAAAATTAATTTCCAAAATTTTAAATTGGATTTAACTCCACTAATATGTAATTATGGTATTTTATTCTAATTGGAAAATTTAATTTTAAAGGAATATAAATTTTGATTGAATTAATTCGAATGAAGTAAAATTAGCAAATATATGGATTAACTGGATTAAAAGGGACTGTTGTGTATTTTATGTATGGTACATATATTATGTGATGGTAATGTACTTCATGATTTAGTTTCCGAATCTATATTTGATGGCGTTGTAAAGTCCGTTTTGAGCCAATTTATTTTTACTGGAAAATTTGTACGGGATGCAATTTTAGATGTTGTAATAAATTTGTTAGCTATGATGAAGAGCCGAAGATGAACCATCGAGAAGACGAAGATTCAAGACTTCTAATTTTACTTCCTTTATTTTATAGGGTCAGTCGCTTGACCTAATACTTATGAAACACTCCATGAACTATATATTGGTAGCTACTAGGTAGTGAATATTTTTCATATTGTATGGCAAACAAGCAAATAGAAAAATCACGCTTATAAACAGATTAATGCGCAAATTGTAAATTAATCGTGAAATACTCCTATTTAAAAATACTAGGATAAAGGTTATTTAAATCTAAACTCTTTCGAGTATGTCGCGGTAGTATTTTGGAAGAGGTCAATAAATTCCTAGAGTGTATTAGATGCTTTCATATGTGACAAATTGAACCCCTAGAGGCCGTGTGGGTTACCGGTAATATTTAATTATCAAACTAATAGGAGTTGACTGTTTAAACTTAGATGTTCAGTGTGGCACAAAAATTATATGGGTTGATGGAAAGTGAACTAAGGGTAAAAGAAGATCGAATCATCATTAGATGGATTGGAGCTGAACACCACTTTATGAAGAATAATAGATTAGAAGTCATATAGGTTGCCACCATCTATCAAACTTTGTAAAGAACTTGGTCATCACTATAAAGTCAACCATAATTTCCAGATTCCACGTAGAAGTGTGAAATATCGATAAAATAGTAGGAGCCGAGTTAATTCATATCGAAAGTCCTTAAATTTTATACCAGTATCATAATTAAACAATCACTAATGAATATAGTATTATTCCCTACAGTAAAACAAACAACAAACTCTCAAAATGACGTTGAACCCACTAGTAATATTACTCGTAAAGAATACCCTGACTGATCCCCCAAGATATCCGAGGTATGTTACAGTGACATGAAACACTATTTGGGATCCACGAGGCTATGTTACCAATATGAACACACATGAACCATTTTGGTTTAAGAAACTAACACATTAATAAATGACGAATCTATTATACTATAAGATTCAGTCCTTGCATTTAGTGTGTAGTATTTATGACACCAATTGTAAATCAATATCGTGTTTTTGGAGTGCTTCATGCTTCGATCCGAGTAATTGCGAGGATGCAAAGAGTTGGACCTGAGTAATTGCGAGATGCAAAGGGTTGCACCTGAGTTATTGTGACCATGCTAAGTGTTTATGCATTATAATGAATCTAAATGTGAGATGCAAAGAGTTGCAACTGAGTTATTGCAAGAATGCCAAGTGATTTTATATGCGATAATCAATAAACCTTATTTATTTATTTTTTGTTTTATCGTTTCATTTCTGTGTAAAGCTCTGCTTTAAATTCGGAGACGAATGAGCATGTCGCGTTGAAGAAGATAGCGAATGCTTTTGATAATAAAATTGATGCGAAGAGGACTCTGCGCGAGATCAAGCTTCTGCGGCACATGGATCATGAAAACGTATGTACTTTCTCTATGTGCATATTTAAGCACTATTTTTTTCTTAAGAAACATTGTTGAATTATTATGAGAATTGATTTATATAATAAGAGATGCATTGAATGAAAGACTCGATATCCTAATTTATTTTATTGTTTCGTGCAGTATTATCTGTCTTGCGAAGTAGACTCTTAAAGTAGACGCGCTCAACATTTTTTCGCTTTTGTATGTTTGTGCACATGAATTTGATATAGAGTGTGGTTTATTTTTTAATTTGTTGTTATAGTTTTTTAGTAAACAATAGTCTTAATAAAGCTGGAGGGGATTGGTAAGCCTGCAAGCAAGTAGGCCTTTTGTTTTCTCAGGGTGTTCATTTTGGGATTTTTAAAGACGATATGAATTGCCACAGGGCAAAAGAACTCTGCTCGAGATTACCGCGACATGTATATGAATATTCGTCTTTCTGTGCATGTATGATATGTAAATGTGATTTAGTTGTTGGCATAAGATCTCTTCAACTAGATGAGTTTTTTAGCGAAAGAAGTTTGTGGATCTACTTTTTCCGCAAAAGTTTATTATTTAAGAGAAAGATTCATTTTTTTTCTAACGAGGAACGATAAGTTTTAGTTTAATGCCGTGAATTAATGGAGTTTAGATAAATTGTTATCGGTAGCCCATATTTGGTTAGTTCAGCGACCAGCTTACAAGTAAATGAATATTTAGAAGATAATGTTCATTTAATTATTAGAGAAAAACACTGTAAAATAGGAAATACAGGCCGTCTGTGAGCAGTAAAACGTGATAAAGTAGACCAACCATCTCAATTAATGGATTTCAAGTCACAAGAAAGAGTTGGCCTTCACATGCTTTAAGCATGAGGCAACTAGAAAAAGGAATGTCTGAGCAAAACTTCGCCCTTTATATTTTTCTGTCATTTTCCTGCAATTTGCTCTGGATATATGATTATATGTAGAAGGTTACTTAATGTGTTGATATATCAAGAACTACGACCTCATTTATTTTGCATTACCCAAACCATGGTGATTGATCTTCCAGCATTACTTAGTTAAACAAAACATATACCATGTCAAACAAGAAATCGGATAGCCTTGCAATGGAGGTTCCCCAGCCAAGCAGTTTCTTCTACCTGGACAAACTTGATGTAGGTGTTACTGGCACCATTGTTGTAATGCTTTGTAGAGTTTGGGATGTGAATTCTACTACTGGCCGATATTTTAGTACCGATTTTATTGTGTCCGATGCAAAGGTATCATAGGATTACATTTATCATCATAAATAAAATAGTTTCACCTATAATTCTAATTTATCATTTTTGTATTTAATTAAACAAAGTTGAGTTTTAAACATAAGCAAAAGTTCAAAATTTTATCGAAAAACAAAATCTGTGCATTTAATGTGAAGTATATACAACATCGAGATGGAAGTGCAAGGCTTGACGGAATTTATCACATGATATTTAGTAATTAGTATAAAATTAAAAGTCGGTTATGGAATGAGATGAAGTTGAAAAGGTTGCAAGAATAATTGATGATTTAACCTAATGCAATATATATAGATATATGTATTATATTAATGCATTTTCATATACAAGTAATTTATGTGTGTTTTCTATTGATGTAACTCACATATGCGAATTGATTAAAGAAAATGTGCACGAGCATGTATGTAAAACAACATTTAAATGGTTAAATTATACTTTTTAGCATGATTAGTTTATGTAAGCATGCAACTTGAATAATGAATATAAAAGAAAAAGTACATAATTTTTGCTCAAACTCATTTGTAAATTAAAAAAATTAAGTGTAAAACATAATAGTGGAGTCCAAAGGTTTTAGGAATTATTAATAGTGTGTTAATTAATATTCATTTAGTTGACTATTTTGAATTGAGTTTATTGATAAATTTATTAATATTAGTTAGACTTCACTGTTAATTTTCAATGAAATTAGTTGTACAATAAAATGAGATGAAGCTAAAAAGGTTTGTAAAGATTTTTATACAGTTTATGTGGCATTATTATATATACATTATTACACAAACTTTAACTTACAAACTTAATAAAGAAAATATTTAACGCACATTAAATTATAACCAATTAGATAGACCCCGTGTGCTTCATATTACCATGCAAAAAGCATCTAATGGACAAGTATTGCAGGGCTAAGTAATAGATCAAAAGAAATAAAGCTATTTTTTTATCATGCAAATAAGTAATAGATCAAATGAAACAAATCCATCAGAACTTAATAACCAAAAGCCCATATATAAAATACAACACCACAAAACCAAAACAACATCAAACACTTTTAAATTTTTATACAAGAAAGTTAAAGCATTTCATACAACATACTAAACAATAATTAAGTATACACTCGCCAATATACAGAAAGAATACACGATTAACAATTAGATTCTTAGCCCGTGCGTAGCACGGGTTCTGCATGTCTCGTTTACAAATAATGACCTGACTCAACCATAATTACTCCGAACGCAAACATCATAATAAATGAGGGTACAAAATGTTCCAAAATAACACAGTTTAACAAAGCCCCTAAAATACTTGAGTACTGACTATTAAAAAAACATAATTCGGAACGGCAATTTAATTATAGGACGGCCATTGACTCGGCACAATATCACGTCTTTTCTTCATCCTCATATTGTCCCGGTATTCGCTCGTCCAGGAGCTCGAAACCTAAAATACATTAAACGTATTTTTCCCACTTAAGAGGTTACCATTTGAATGGCTAAGTAAATACTTATGAACCACTACAACTTACACATTTAAATACAAGCATGAAAGTTTGAAAAGCCAAGATAATGATTTTTGGAAATACAGTTATCTAAAATATCATCAAAAGATCACGCATATGATTAACCGTGGACTAGGCCAGAGGTCACTGATTCCCCCGAGGCCCCGAGGCCCTATCGAACCCCTCCGGAGTGGCCAACCCAATAGTTCGTGAGCTGGGCTAGAGGTTTACTGACTTCCCCGAGGCCCTATCGAATCCTCATGGAGTGAACATAAATACACACACATCACACATGTATTACTTTTCATGCTAAGTATGTAGGTTCATAAGAAATACTTGCCTTTGAGACATGACATAAAGTTACGAGACGACAATTGACCACAGTTGAAAGGAACCGAAGACTCTGAACCTAAAGGATCTAAAAAAAATAATTATTAACATCAATGCGAATGATTTTGAAACTAAATTACACCCGGAACTCCACCTACGATTCCTGCAAATCACCACTTTGACATGTAGAGGACAAATCACAACCGACCCTCTCAATTTTCACCAAAATATGGAAATCACACCATAAATTCATAGAGGAAACATGTATTTAGGATAGATAATTCATACTCAACATGTAACTATGATCAATACAAGATAAATTAGACGAAATCATGAAGAAAGCCCCCTAAATCCCGAAATTAGAATTCTAGGATGATTACCTCAAATCGAAGGTGAAAAGAACGAGTTGATGTTGTTAACCCATACCAAACACTTAATGATTATGATGGAGGGTGAAAGATTGGTGTTTTGAAGTCTGGAAATGTCACACCCCCGATATATTCAGGAATATTACAGCGCTGTAAATCCTTTACGTAAGAATTTACAAGGCTGATGAAACGAAAAGACAATATCTAATACCCATAAATGGAAGTAACTGAAATAAAATGCAATGGTTCTGAAATAGTACTGAAAAATACAAATGTCCAATGAAGAACATTAATACATAGCCAAAATCCAACATCATAAAAGACAATGTACTCAGGTAATTATTAAAAATGACATAAGCATCTGACAAATCCGTCCGGAACATCACTCTGCACCATTGTCGTCATGCAGCTCCAGTGGTTGTTTTCCTACTCTTCTGGATCCTAAACATAAATTAATGTTCACCCCCGAAGGGGTTAGGAAAACGATGCTAGTACAAGTATGATAATTATACAACAAGGATTTAATCATCAAATCCTTAAATAAGAATGTCAATATTATCAATCATAATCACGACTCAATGTGAAATAATAGCAACATATAGCATATCATCACAATATCAATATACTCGTGGTATTCCAGCGATCCAGCGCACACAGCTATAGATTACAGGAAATCACCCCCAAATCGCCTCCAAGAGCTAGTAATGCCCCTCTCGATATCAGTCTTGCTCTATTACCTAAAGAAAAAAGTTTCGACGGATCAGATCGATTCTTTTTTTAATCTCTGTACCCTGCCGCATAAGAATAAGAATGAGGTGTAATGTTCTAAAACAAAACTGCTGGTTGCTTAATACAGTAAGCTCATTATGGCCATAACAATAAGGTTATTATGACTGTAACAATATGTCCATTATGATTGTAACATCCTGCAGGTTACGGCAGTGACCTGCTCTCTAACAACAGGTTTCATCCTGTTGTCCCTTAGTCCCAGACGACCTCAAAACGCGACGATTCAGAAAACACAACAAACTGCTTAAATAGTTCTCAACAATGAACTTAAGCGCTAAACAAACATGCGATTCTGACCACCCGAAGGTACAAAAACGACTACAAATACCATGCCTAAAACTTTTGGAAATTACAAAACCACCCAAACATCTGAAAAATCACAATTCGAGACTGAACAACAACACTAAAGCTCACAACACTTCTAAATATATTAAACAAACTTGTAGAAACAACGAAACGGCAGTTGCGAACAAGATTTATAAGAATCAAACCTAAATACAGAAAAGTCGCAACATCACACGAATTCATTAAAAACAACCTCAAAACTCGCTCGAATGACAAAAAATGCAGAACAAAATTGTTTCAGAATGTCAAAATGATTACGAGCGAGTCATCAAAAATAGGAATATGCCATATATAAATTTTATAAAAAATAGAATAATCTTGAATATTATATTTTACCCCTAAAAAAAGTTTATTCCCGAAGAAACTAAGAAATGAATAACTCGAGATACTTAGCCCGCATGGTATCCTCAGCTTCCCGAGTTGCTTCCTCGACTCAATGCGTCGACCACTATATGTTAACCAACATGATGGTTTTATGCCGAAGTCATTTCTAAAGACGTTCAAAGATCTGCACGGGTCTCTCTTCTAGCGTGACATCATCAGCTATCTCAATATATTCATAATCAATGATATGACTCGGATCCAGAATATATTTCCTCAATTTAGAAACTTGGATGACGTTATGGACGTGACTCAAGGCTGGAGGTAACACCAAGTGGTAAGCCAACTCGCTGACTCTGTCTAAAATCTTAAGTGGCCCGATATACCTTAGACTAAACTTCTATTTCTTCCCAAAGCAGAAGACTCCTTTCTTTGGTGACACCTTGAGCAAAATGTGGTCTCCCACCTTAAACTCCAAAGGTCAACATCAAACATCAGCGTAGGATTTTTGTCGACTCTGAGCAGCCAACAATATTCCTCGAATTATAGAGATCTTCTCCTAAGTCTCTAACAACATATATGGCTCTATCCCAATGAACTCCGATGCCTCATCCCAATAAAGTAGAGCTCTACACCGCCTACCATACAAGGCCTGAAAAGGTGCCTTTTTGATTGATGCATGCCAACTATTGTTGTATGTAAACCTGACCAGGCAAAGGGAGCTCGCAGTCACTACTCCAATCTAAAATGCATGCCCACAACATGCGTTCCAACACTTGAATCATCCGCTCGATCTGATCTTTTGGATGTAGACGAAAAGACGTACTCAACCTCAACTCGGTACCCAAGGCCTGATGGATCGCCTGCTAAAAATATGACACAAAACGACCATCCTGATCCGAAATGATAGTCTTAGGCGTATCGTGCAGTCTCACAATCTCTTTTATAAATACTCTAGCCAACGTCTCTGGACCCCAAGTATCCTTGATGCCTACGAAATTTGCTGATTTGGATCACCGATCGACGATCACCCAAAGCATATTCATTCTAATTTTAGTCCTCGGTATCCCATGTTAAGTCCATAGTGATATCTCCACTTCCACTCGGTAATGGAAAGCAGTTTCAATAGCTTGACTGGTCGTTAATTCTCGATTTTGATTTGTTGGTAAGTGTAACACCATGACACAAACCCCTTGACATTCTTCTTATTACACCAAAATTTCTCTTTAAATCTTTGTACATCTTACTCGTTCCTGGATGGATTGAGTAAGTCATAGCATGAGCCTCTCGGAGTATCCTCTGCCTCAACTCCAAGTAATTCGGAACATAAAGTATGCCCTAGAACCTCAAAATACTATCCCCATAGACCATAAAACCAGGGTTTTTCCCCTTAACCACATCCGCCTTCAGTTGAATGATCATCGAGTCACTCAACTGCTTTCCTTCGATGTCATCAACTAAGGACAAAATAATTTTGAAACTATATAACTGACCTTGCACTTGTTGAAGCCACACTTAAATCCCTTGCTCAATCAACTCTTATCAAATCTTCACTTGAGGTGTGAGAACCTCAAGCATCTGAAGTGATACCAGCTCCTGGCTCAATGCGTCCGCGATAATGCTGGATTTCCACAGATGATAAAGGATCTCCAAGTCGTAATCCTTTATCAACTCCAAACAATGAGATGTCTTATATTCAGTTTCTTTTGGCTGGAAATGTATTTTAGACTCTTGTGGTCAGTATAAACCTAACACGAAGAGACATATAAATAGTGGCGCCATATGCCAATGCAAACACAATTACGGCTAACTCCAAATCGTTGGTAGGTAATTCATCTCATATGGCTTTAACTACCAAGATGCATAGGCTATCGTCTTATCATGTTGCATGAGCATGCACTCGAGTCCCTAGCACGAAATATCATTATATACTGAAAACCCATTATTCCCTTGAGGTAGGGCTAAAACCGACACTGTAGTCAGATGCCTTCTCAGTTCGTCGAAACATTGTTGCCTCTGCTCGTTCCTTTTAAACTTTTTGGACTTATGGAGTAATTGTGTAAGCAGCCGAGCAAGTTTGGAGAACCCCTCGACGAACTGACAATAGTACCAAGCAAGTACCAAAAAACTACAAACTTCCTTCACATTCTTAGAGTGTGTCCAATCCAACATTGCCTCGATCTTCTGTGGGTGCACACGAACCCCCTCGGCCAAAATCAGATGTCTCAGAAACATAACTTTCTTAAGCCAAAACTCACATTTCGAGAACTTCACATTAATGCGTTGGGTTCTCAAAATGTCCAACACTAACCATAAATACTGAGCATGCTCCTTCTCATCACGAGAATATATCAGGATATCGATGTTGGGATTCGGTGCCTAAAACTAAGGCCCAGCAGAAGCGGTAAAATGAAAATTAATTCGATCTGAATCCCTATGAGGATCGATCGAGCTACGTATATACGAATATGAAAATGAGACATTAGAAGATACGAGAAAACATACCCTCGTAGTCCGTTGATTAAATGGTGATGTCCTCACTATAAGAATAAACGTCAAAGACTTCGGATAATATCTGAAGTAAAAACGTTATAATTACCGAAGTCTATGTTCGTGTAGTAAAAGGTATACTTTAGACTTCACTTTTTATGCGAAGTCTAATATCCTAATAACCGAAGTCTATCTCGGTTTTTTTTAATTATGATCCAAATGAGGGGGTAAGTGAAGTAAAAGAATACATTTAACTTTGGTTATTTTATAATTGGCGTAGTAAAAAAGGACTTTTTACTTCAGTTATTGTATAATATATATTAGTATTTTCTGCAGTAATATATACTAAGATTTCAAATTTCAATTTAAAATTTATTGCCAAAATCTACATTCACTTATAACTAACCATCAACCACAAGAACTCAATAATATAAGAACCGACAATTTCATATCATCCCATCTAAAACAATAAAATGCGTTCCAACCATTCCAAAACCAGATACATATCATAATAAAGACAAAGAATGTGTAATAAAATTCTATCTATTTCATCATGAACACCACAAAGAGGACAAAAAGGATTGAAAAAGATCATATACTTCCAAACGACCAAGTCTCTCTTCAGCACATCGTTGCTTTTCATCAGACGATCATACTTATCAACTTTCTTCTTCAAATCTTCAACATCGGCACGTGAAGTAAACAAATCTACATAATCACTTTGTTGCTGGTTTAATAAATCTTCTTCCCCAATAAAATAATTACATGGTTTTGCCTGAAAGCGAAAATTATATTACCAACTAAAACATGTTAGCATAACGTGTCGTAACACACACATATTACAATATTATCAAACAGTCAAAAATAACTTCTACTCAAGCGAGCAATGATGTGTTTTTCCTGCACAATCTTCTCGATAGCAAAAATAAAAACATAAATCATGTTGGGAGACGGTCAAGAAAGACACCTTCCAAACAAATTTCCTGCTGCACTTGTACTTCCCTAGACGTAATAGTCAACATTTTCCAGAACAAAATCACATCACCAGCAATTATTATCCCTTCATTTATAATAGAACCATGCATATATGGCGAAAGATTTAAGAAACTAATGCCAATTGCTACAAATTAAAGTATTTGATAAACTTACCTACTGCACATGGACCAGCTGTACGACAGATTGGTTCGATTAGCATGTAGAGCCTTTTGAACCTCTGGAAGGTTAAAGCCTCTCGTAGCTCATGCAAACATCTACACCAACACTAGTCTTTGTTGCCTGCAGTTTCATAGTGCATTGTTCATCCTCTTTTTTTTTCATTTTTTTAGCCCATGATTTAGAAAATCAGACAGAATATGATACATAAAATGTACCATCTTTTTGAGTCTAAGCTCTTGCTCCACTATCGCCGGATAGCACACATCAAGAATAACATCGTAACTATTCATATAATCACCAACAATCTTGTTTGTCTCGAATCTGACATTGTTACATGATGCGGAACACATTTTGTGGATTTTCCAATATGTAATCTTCAAAATCACAATCGTTCATAATGGTGAGTCCAATTTCATCGGAAATCATTCCGTGCGACCAGAAAAACTCATAAGTTGATGGAACATCACGGTCGAGCCTTAGAAGTGGATTCCCAATCTAAGCCAAGATAACCATTCACATATAAGCCCAATACGTGAAAAAGATTAAAAGCAAGTTTCCGTAAAATCAGAAAAAATGAATAAAGACAGAAAGGTTGAGAAAATGTTTTCTTACAGCAACCCCTTTAATGTTAAACTTAAATTTTTGGAGTGTTTATTGTAGTCCAGAAGAGCAACAGCTAACTGGGGATGTAATGTCCTGTCGAGAAAAACAATGTGAGAAAATGGAAAATCAAGGAGCAACTTTGGATGATAATTTTGTTTTATTTTTTTGAGAAATAATATGATTATCTACGAACCATGTTCATTGATGTACGTGTTGATATACAATATCAATCACACAAATCACTTTTAGACTCTAAGTTGATACCACAAAGTTACAACACGACTAGTTAGAGGCTGCTTTTGATTGGCCCGGAAAAAAGTCGCCAGCCCAGAATCACCAATCTTCAGATTTCCTTGGTTGTCAATCAGAAGATTTGAACCCTTAATGTCACGGTGCAAGACTCCACGATTATGACAGTGTTCGAGTCCCCGAAGCAGCTGTTGCATGAAGCATTTTATCTGCATGCCCATCACATAAAATATTAATGAATAGCTTACATTTCATAGACTAATTCCTTAATTTACAAAGTTTCTGCATTTACTCCATCTCGATCGATTGAAATATAACCCATATTCAAAATCATAATCAAACCAATCATGATGATGATTCTGTTCTAGTTAAGAGTAAGGTGCTGTGCTGCTACTGCTGATGATGATTATATGATGATGGTGATGGTCGTGGTGGTTGTGCCGGCGGCTGCGATGGCGATGGAGATTGAGGCAGTGGCGGTGGCGATGATGATGATGATGATGATGGCGATGATGATGATAATGATGAAATTTTAATTCCACACAATTACGGTCCTATAAGCTCCATGTTAGTTCAATTTTGGTCCGAAATAATTGTCTAAATTCCCAAAATGCCCTCACATAACAAAATATTCAAATATGCCTATGAAAGTTACATGAGGGAGAAATCATCAAGTACTGAATTGCCACATCTGGAAGTTAAAGAACTAAAACTGCCAACCCCTAAGAGTTAATGAACTAACACCACAATTCAGCCTTATAAGTAAATGCAACTGTATATGTTACTAATGATCGGACTTCAAATTTAAAAGATATGAGATAAGAAGCTGTGTCTAAATAGTACATTTACGAGGGTAACCGAGAAAGAAAGAAAAATAAACACCAACACACCTGAGGTTGATGGCCGAACTCTTGGTGAAGCCGCTAGTCCAAAGAAGGTCGTGTTCTATGTATTCAAATACAAGGTAGAGATTGCTCGAAACCACGGAGGTGACTAGACCTTCAAGTTTCATGACATTTGGGTGATCGAGCCTTCGTAGAATAAGGATTTCCCTAGCCATGAACCGGACGCTTTACGGGTCCATATTGAGAAATCTCACCTTCTTCAAAGACGACAATTTTCTCGGTTTCAAGATCACGCGCTCTATACACACCGCCGTATGTCCCTTGACCAATCGAGAATTGACATTACAATTGAAACAATTTAAGCTAGAAAGAAGAAAAGTAATTATGAAGAAAATGTGAATATTATTTAAATCTCGCAAAGACGAGATTAGGCAATAACTCGAAATGCACTCCTCCGAGTTTCAAGCAACTCGTCCCCATCCTACGCCTATTGCCATCTTTCCGTATAATAATTTCATCAAATTGAAGTATATTTCGCTAAGAGGGTGTAAGATGAAAATGGAGATTCGTAAAATCTAGAAGAGAAGCATAGTCAATGTAGTTTTTTTCTTATTTATACCTTTTCAGTCTTTGACTGGTAGATGGTGTCGATCTTGGACTGAAACATTTGTAACTCTTCAAACTGATAAAACCCATCATCTCTCTGCAGCTAACAAACACAAATATCAAAGCTTCTGTGAACTATACAAATCCCAAATTCCCTGAGTAGCTAAAAATATACACATCAAATTCTGTAAATTAAATAAACCCGAATCTCTCTTATTAGCTAAAAAAACTCAAAGCTTTGAAGATTAACTAATTCTGTCAATCAAATAAAACCAAATTTTGTTGTGCAGCTAAAAAACCTAGAGATCAATGCTCGAAGATTACCTATTTCTCTAAATTGAATAAACCCCAATTTCTCAGTCGCAACTAATAAAGATTGAAGCTCTTGATAATTACCTTGTTGGGTTTGGGATTGTTGGAAGCTAGGTGGAGAATCTCGACCACTGGGAGCACGAAGGCAAGGGTTTTTCCCGAGCTGGTGGAAGCGTCGACGGCGACGTCCATGAAACTGCATAGCAATTAGCAACAGGATAGTGGCTGCCTGAACTGGAGTGCAGAACTCGAAGCCGCCTTGGGTGAGGGCTTCGAGCACCGGCTCGGAGAGCAGAGGGTTGAGATTGGAGAATCGCGTGGTACTGAAAATGAGCGGGCGAAGAAGGAGGGTTGAGATTGGAAATGAGCAGGCGAAGAAGGAGGGTTTTTTGGAGTCTGAAGATTTTTTGGAGTCTGAAACATAATTGAGCTCAAGTATACTTAAAAAACTGCGTCAAAAAAAAATTCACACTTTTTACTTGAGTAATTATAACATTAGCGAAGTCTTTGGAATTTAAAATTTCTAACTAGCTCCTGCCTTTTTGTTTGATACCAATTACTGAAGTCTATGTGTGTAGTTTACTTCCCTAAATTGAAAAGCGACGTTGTTGTTTGTTTTTACTTCGCTAATATACATTACCGAAGTGAGACGTACCGAAGTCTTTGATGTTTTTTCTACTAGTGCCTTGAAGATGATTCCCCAAACTTTAGGTGATTTCCCTACGATCCAATCTGCTCCAAGCTCTTGGATGATCCAACGCCGAAAACACCACGTCTCTACTTGCCACACGCTGGAGAAACGTCCGGAACGACTAAACCTCGTTATCCTCGAAGGATACGACTAGAACAAGATTATGGAGCTAGCTAATCAAGATTATAACACTCTAAGTGTTCAATATATATCTCTCAATTTATGTCTTGAATTTTCTCCAAGAAAAACAAGAAGAAATGAAAAAGAAGAGGAAGACCTTGAGAAAATGTTTTTCTCTCTCTCTGCTCTTGATCACAGATGAAACACCAAAATGAAGTATGTGAGAGTATGTCTTCTCCTCATTCTTTATACACTTTCAACCCACACCTACAACTCATCCACATGAGATATTACCCCACAATAAGTCATTTTCATCCATTATAAAATGGAAACAACAGACCAAGAGGAAGGTAGGTGGAAGGGGGGCGACCATCATGAAGAAATCAGACGAGTTCGGTTCGTATCGGACTCCCGTGAGTCCAAACATATAAACTCCAATTACGTTCCGATGTATTTATATCAATTAATTAATCCAATTAATTAATCATATCAAATACAAATAATATAATTAATTTCTCCAAGAAATAATTATATCTACGAATTAAATTAATCACCCAGTAATTTATTTAATTCGTTTGCCCGTAAATTAATTTATCCAATAAATCAATTTAGACATCCAATGTCCTCAAATTAGATATCCAATATCTAATATCCATAATGAGAGAATAAGCTCAATTCATTCTGTCGTCAATCCTATTACGCGACTCGGTAGGTCCGTCTCAGTCAGCAATGGGAGGAACCAAAGAGTAGTGGCACCACCTAGCCATCCTGGCGGCCTACACTGTACCCCAACTGAGAACGAATGATTGGGATCATTCAAGAACCATTCTGTCGTGGGTACCAGTATACGTATAATCCATTCGTTGAAATGTCCCAATCAAGTTATAGGGTCACGGTTAGTCAAATCCTATCTATACTTGACGATATACATGAGTTAATGCAAATCGATATCATCGAGCTCTCGTGTATCCAATACAACTAGATCCAATCCTTTGGCCAAAGACTTATGATCTCATCTACCAATAACCGCATAGGACATGTAACCCGTTCACTAACAGGAGAAAGAATTCTATCTTGGTATTCAGTAGGACCTGCTACTTGCCCGTCAAGACGCACATCGAGGTTGACCCCTGCCTTCCTGTTTACAAGGTCGAACTACTCTAATGAAAATCTTAACGTCACAAGCACATACCTACTAAATCCTCAAGTCGAAGGTTCACGAATACCTATCACAACCTTTCGATTCCGTCATTGACTGTCCCGGAGTGGAATCCGTGTGACGAATCGAGGGTGAGTCGGTTCGAGTATACTAATCCAATTAGCATATCTATAACGTGTGCTCCCACTAACCATTAGTGTTCGACAGGCACACTCCATGTCAAAGAACACGTCATACAAGTATTCACATAAACTTAATGCCCACTCAAGTTTCATCGACTTGCGAACGATTAAGTATTTGAGCTATAAACCTTTCCAGTGCCGACCCCCTTATCCAATAAGGAGTGAAATGTTTTGCTCTTAAATACACAGACTAGTTTATATATATATATATATATGAGTTAGGAATGCCAGTAACTACCAGTAAATAAAGAAACACACATTTGCCTTACGATAATGAATTACATAATAACAAGTACAATGCCCTCACTCATACATCCCCAGAGTGGCATTCGAGTGCATACTCTTAATAGTCGCCAATAAATACGACTACACATTTATCGAGATACTCAATAAATATCTTATTCATCAACTGCATAAATACCGCACATTCGTTAGCCCAAAAGGTATAACCACAAACTCACAGTGTTCGTACCTCGTCCGAAAAGCCATCTTCGAAATTTCGGACTCTGTTACCCGGAGCTGATATTATCCTAATCTCAAATTGATTTTCGAAAATACCATAGCTCCATGTACCTAATCAAACAAATTATTTAGCTCGCGATAGTCAATACATAAACATAGTGAAACATCTTTCTCCCTTACGATTAAGACTGTGCACCCCAAGGTGAGGCGCTATGTCTAATATAACCCTTCTCTAATAACATTAGACTCTAAATCAACCGCAAATTCGACCTCACGTTCCGATGGTAGCCCTGTCAAATTTTATGGAAACATATCCGGATATTTGTTTACCACATGAATGGAGGAAAGTTCAACTGCTGCATCCTCCGCTTTCATAGCGTAACACCAATCCAAACACAACCTTCTCTAAGGAGTTTTATCGCTCTCATGGAACTAGTTATGAGTTTCTGACGCCTCCTCTTACATCCCACAAATGAATGTTCAGTTCCGTCCCAATCTAACATCGGAATAACTCTGTTTCAATAATTCATTATCGCCCCATGTCTATTAAGCCAGTCATCACCGAGGAGCAAAATCCTCATCGATTGTATAAACGACAATCAAGTTCGAATTCCTAACTCTCTAAGATTCTCACTGGACAATCTCTAACCTCTTGAATCACCACAATCTATCTACGCTAGGTAATTTAACAACAAAAGGCTCGCAAGTGGTCAAACAATCATTATTCAACCGATCTACACAGTTTAGAGAGATGAAAGAATCTATAACATCAGAATCAAAAAGCACTCTAACTGGATGAGAGAGGACATGTACAGTACCTGTGGTCACTTTAGCCTCTGGATCATAGGCCCTCCTCATATCATAAATGCGTGGATGTGACGATCTAGCATTGAAAACTCTCCTTCTACCCCATCCTCTACCTCGGTCGAAACTCTGAGACGGCCGACCCGCAGATGACTTATGATTAACACTTGGTTCTCTAGGCGCATGAGCGGATGCCTGAACCCCAAGTGTCTTCTCTCCCTCAGTATAAAATGAGGCTTTGTTGCACGCCTGGCCACAATTATGACAACTGGACGTGGGCAGACCACAATTATGATTAATATGACCCGGTTGGCCTCAATTAAAACATGTCATGACCCATTTGGAAGCATTAGAACTGCCTCTGAAGTTCCGACCACCTCCGATCGAATGAGACAACTTCCCAGCTAGATATTTAGCTGACTAAGACCTGTGTTAATTGCCGCCCTTACTGCCGGAAAAGTTACCGTAGGTTTTATGTTTCTTACTCTCACTTATCGTCTCGGTAGAAACAAAGGGCAAATCATAGGCTAATGACTTACTATGATACTCCTTCAATGTAGTGCAAGCGCATACTGCCATATAGTTTCAAATCCTCGGCTTCATCTGCATGTCAAAGTGGTTGATTTTGTATCTCTCCTCCCTCACCTGGCCCTTCACATGGTTGAGCTGTTGGTTATATTCAATTATGGATTAAGACATATGGATATCCTATGGCTTAGTCTCGAAGAAGGCTTGGGTCCTGGTCTCCTGAACAGGCCACGGGCAATACTCTATAACACCCCAAAAAAAGCTGTTAATACAATGCAGTTTACCCCATGCTGGGATCCACTAGGCAGTACAAAAACATTAATCATCCGTAATATAACTGTAGTACCGAACCACTTTATGCTGCCAAACACTCTGACGAGGAGATTATAAAATACTCGACTATATGTGTCACAGTATACGTGATCAAAAATACAAGTAAAATCTATATTAATATAGAGAGTATCCAAAACAACACAAAAAAATATGAGAAGTACAACATAGCGGAAATTACAATGCACTAGTATCCTTCAAACCTATTGTCGTCACAATGCTCTTCCTATGATAAAACAACATATTTCGCCCCAAAACCAATGATCAATTATACAAGATAATCAAATATCAATATATATCAAACATATGTAATTCACACATGCTATATGAAACAAAAAAATCATCATTTTAAACCGGAATATACGCAATCATACATGCTGTATAATCCCAATGTTCGATTATAATCTCAAGTCGTCGAACATACGTTGTAATACCCAGTTGTAATTCATTCATGATCATTCAGTAATTATCAGTCAGTCATCACTCAGTAATTTTTCACTCATTAATAATCACTCATCATTCATGATTCATTCATTTGTTTTCATCGTTGGCATATTTTAACCGTGTATCAATTACCGATCGTCATTCATCTCCGTTTGAGGATCGAGACGAGAGTATTATCATAATTATAATCATCGTGAATGGTAGTCTTGTGTTGGAAGTATCATCTATCGCGTGTTATTGGACTTGATTACATTCATACAAGTATTGTATGTCGGATCATTCACCTTTCGTAACGAGAAAATGGAGTTGTCGGACTGTGGCATTTCCAGCAGTGAGTTACGGCCGTAACGTATCATACATTACGGCCGTAACATGTATTCGTTGGCTTAAGGATATTTTGGCCTAAGGTGAGATACGGCCATAAGGGCGGGCAGGCTACGGCCGTAACATGCATTCGTGGATTTCAGGACATGTTGGATGAAGAGGGATTACGACCTTAAGGGTTGCGGCATGCGGCCGTAAGATGAGGCAGGTACGGCCGTAAGGCTTGGCCGGTTACGGCCGTACGATTCGAGCAGAGTGCCCGGTCAGTTTCAATGAAGGCTTCATACGCCCGTAAGCCTTTCCGAGTACGGCCGTACGATTCGAGCAGGGTGCCCGGTCAGTTTCAACGAAGGCTTCATATGCCCGTAAGCCTTGCCGAGTACGGCCGTAACAATCTAGTTACGCCCGTAAGGCATGTGCGGTACGACTGTATGTCTGTCGGCAGACGTTTCGACGAGGGCGAGTTACGCTCGTATGAGTTGGCTGGTTACGGCCGTAAGGCCGTTGACTTGGGGATGTTACGGCCGTAAGTAGGCCGAGTTACGGCTGTAACCATGGCAGTACTTAAGGACTTGGATGGGACTTTGAGCTCATTTTTCTCATTTCTTCACCTTGTTTCAGAGAGAGAGAGAGAGAGAGAGAGAGAGAGAGAGAGAGAGCTTGAGGGAGAGATTTTTCATCATCAATCACTTAGGTGTTCGGTTCATCATCTTCATTCGTTTGTGAAGCTTGGATAGTCGATTTCACACGATTTCACCGGATCAAAGTATTTTGATCTTTAAGAGGTAAATTCTTCAACACTTTGGATTTCGATTTTGTGTTGGGTTATGATTTTTGGACGTGATGATCATGATATATGAAGTGATATACTTGTGATTATGTATTGTTAAGGATTATCATCGGATTATTTGGGTTTATTCAAGAACACCTTGAATATTGATTTAAATTTGGGGATTTTCGATTAGATGTTATTTGAAATCTCGATTTGGGTATTCATTTTGGATTATGGATTGTGTTGAAGATGTTTTGTTGGATTGAAACACTCCTTGGAAGTTTGGTATCGATTAATTGAGAATTGGTGGTAAACAATCGAAGATTGTTTACAACGTGTTTGTCATAATACCCTAATGAACTTGGATTTGTCATATCGACGTTTTGAGTTTGTTATAATCGTGCTTGTAGTGTATATTGAGCGGATTCTTAGTAATTGTGTTATTCAAGGTTGTTCGAGCGACCGACATCTCATTGTAGGACGTTTGTTCGAGGAAGGACATTCTTCACCGGTATTGTGTAAGTTAATTCTTACTCGGTTAAAAGGATATTCATCCCTTTCGTTGTTGTTCATTCATAATCATAACTTATTCATAATGTATTAACCGTATTAAGACTTGTAATTGTCGAATAATCACTTCATTCATGAGGAACGTCGGTTCCAATCATTTCATTGAGCTATCACTCACTTCACTATTATTTTATCTCGGTCAGTCATTCTTGACTTTGTCGGATTGTTATTCATTAATATTCATGATGGTCATTCTCGTTCATATGACCTTTTGGGTTCGTATTGCGTGGCCGGGTGGTGATGTGTGGAATTTTTAGTCTGGCATATGATGGTCACGTGTTCGGGTTCAACGACACAATAGATTGTGCACACGGTAATGTACCTCCGTGAGACTAATTAGGTGCAAGGGCGGGTGTGTCCAGTCAGTCATGTTGTGCACATGCACATACCATTACGGGCGTACTACGATGCCCCTATTTAGCTTAATTTCATAATTAAGATATATCATGATTGTGTATATTCAACTCTTGAGGATTGTTGTTCTGTGTAGCTGGCCCCGTTGGGGAATGTTGTTTTCAGGTCACGGCAAGTCTCACGCGAAGAGAATGTTGACGGCGAGGAATCCCAATGATACTAGTAGGGGCACTCAGTCCTTTTATGTCATCCGTATTCTTCATTTTATTTGCGCTGCAGACTTCCGCTCGAATACTCATTTTTATTCAGTGTTGTATATTTTATCTCCATATAAAATATACCTGTATTCTGTATTATATTGGGTGTATTGTAATAAAACTCCTCATCGGAGTAATGGATGATATAATGTGGTTCGGTACTACAATTATATTAATTAAGTCATTAATTCTCATTCGCCTGGTGGGTCCCAGTCGAGGGTCCACGACACTGTAATAGTCGCCTAGTTTGGGGTGTTACAGAGTTGGTATCGTAGCGTGGTTTTGAATACTACCTTCCGAGTCGTGTATCATTGAAATCATCGTTCATCAGACTAGTATCATTGGGCTTTCGCGTCATGTGTGACCTGTGCACGAGCCGAGCCCCTCAGACCAAAGAACAATGAGATTTCTAACGCCATGGTATAATTTCTCGCAATAAGAATCACTCATTCAGCATTCTACAGTCAACAATCCTCAATCATCATTTTCATTTTGATCATATCGATCATGTTAACTCTTTAATCACGCAGTTCATTTCATTGCTCAGTTGTTGATCGTAAGGATCGTATCCTTAATCTTGTTAACTTGTTCAAGATAATCATTTCAAGAATTTCATCATATAATCATGTCACCTCAGTTAATCATTCATGTAATCACTGTGTTAGAGCGCGTATGCTCATTTTCATCATTTCATAATGTAATCATAATGTGATATTCATACGAGAGCTATAATTATCATGTGACTTTCCTACTTCAGTATGGAGAGAGCAGGCAGAGGACGCAGGGGTAGAGGCCGCAATGCGGGCCGAAACCTAAGAGCTCGTGTGAATACACCCACGAACGCAAGGAATAATGTTAATTCATCGAGCAGCGACGCTGCCACTCATTCACCCAGAAATGATCATTCACTATCAGGGAGTCGTACCCGGGACACAGCTCAATCAGAAGGTGTTCGGGTTGATCCACTAGCTTTTATGCAGGGCATGATGGCCCAGATGACACAGATGGCACACCTCATGGAGACGATGCAGAACTCAACAGCTCAGAATCAGCAGGCTCCTCCTCCGCCACCTCAAGGGCAATAGAGGGGCGTAAGCAGTATTATTGGCGACATCTCTCGCCAAAAACCACCTACTTTTGAGGGCTCATCTGAGCTGGCGGATTATTGGATTCCGAAAATTTCTCCATAGCTGCTTCCTTGATCTCATACGCCAACGCCTTATCCTGGTATTGACGGAGTGTGGTACATTCAAATCCGGACATGTACCTCTGGATTTCTGGTTTCATCCTCATATCGAAATGGATCATCATTTCTACATCTGTTCTGAGCAGATGTCGAACAAATGCCAGCTGCTGGTTAAACGTCTTAATTGCCTGGGATACTAGCACATCTGAAGGGTGAGCGGAGAAAAACTCCCGAACTTTGGCTTCCCTCACAGGACGAGGGCAATACTGAGCTTCCATCATCAATCTAAACTCTGTCCAATCAGCATCATGGTCTAGAGGACGGATGGCTTCCCACCATTCGGACGCTTCCCCTATCAGAAAATATTGAGCGATAGAGGCTCTCTGGTCGTCTGGGTAGTTGATTCCGGCAAAGATTTTCTCCAGTTCCTTCAACCAATGGTCCCAGGTGGGAGTCTCAAAAATACCGTCGAATTTAGGTGGTTGCGTCTTCGCCACCTCTTGCAGCCACCGGTCACCTCGATTTCCCATGTCTGGGATCCCTTGCTGTCTCTCTCCCTGGTGTAGTCCCACCACCACTTGCATTCGGTCCACGACTTGGGCGAACTGAGTCATCTGGTTCAGCACTTGACGAAGGATCTTTGGTACAGTAGGTTCTGGTTCGTTATTAATAGATTGTTGCGGCTCGCCTGAGCTATGACTGGCCTGATTAGAAGGCGACGCTTCCCTTTCAGCATTTCTTCGTCCGCGTCCACGACCGTGACCACGTCCACGTCCGCCTCTCAACATACTGTAAGCATAAATACTCAATATACAGGAAACAACATCGTTCTAATATTCGAGTATAAAGAGACACAACATGTAAAGAACGAGATAGAGTTTAGGAACTTACAACCACCGTTCGCATGAAGACGTAGGCAGTGCAGTGATGTCATTCAGGGCCGGTTACCTCAAAAGACATAAATGACCCCTATTTTAACCCAACGACCAAGATATCCATAATCTTAGCTCTGATACCATATTCTGTAACACCCCCAATATATTCAGGAATATTACAGCGCCGTAAATCCTTTACATAAGGATTTACAAGGCTGAAGAATTGAACAGACATTAAGAAATACTAACAAATGGAAATATCGGAATTAAGATACAACAGTTCTGACCAAATACTGAAAGTACAATTGTTTAACAGGAACTTAATAATACATCACCAAATTCAATTTCATTATAAATGACTTCGTACTCGAGTACTTATTGAAATAACCAATAAACAACAGACAAATAAACCCGACCGAAACATCACTTTGCACCCTCGTCATCATGCAGCTCCAGTGGTTGTTTTCCCGCTCTCCTGGATCCTGAACATAAACAAAATGTTCACCCCCGAAGGGGTTAGCACAACGATGCTAGTACAAGTACCACAACATATTATTCAACGTCACACGCAGAATAATAATAACATAAATGATAAAATGTCAAACGAGTCTTCTCCTGCGAGAAATTCATACATAATATACACAAATGATAATCACAACATGATATCACAACATACACATGGTAATTCCGTCGATCCAGCGTTCACTGCCTAGAACCCACGATGATCCCATCAGACCAACCCATGGTGGAAAAACCCGTCTGATGATCCAGTGCACGCTAGCATAGATCCCCCGATGATCCCGTCGGACCAACATGAGATGGACATACAACAACGACATACATGCACGACAATATGTATAACATCAATACATAAAACAAATAAGGTACTTGCCTCGATTTGAAGACAAGAACAATACTTCCACGAAAACGAACACTCGAAGGTCGTCCTCCTCAATCAATCACGTAACAAGATCAAACCTTAACAGAAGAAATGATATAGGATTTATCTTACGTCGTACGAATGTTTAACAATTCGATTTATGGCCAAAAGTTCATAAAATGTAATCTGCCTGAACTGCTTAGCGCACGCTAAGTACTCTGTGTAGCGTGCGTTAATTCTGCTTGATAGCGCACGTAAACAACAAAGCCTAGCGTACGCTAACTATGCATGGTCAGTACTTCACTGATCAGTCTACTGACTCGTCTGATGGCCTAGCGTACGTTATGTACCAAACGTAGCGTACGCTAACTCGTGCTCGATAGCGCACGTTAATCTACATAGCTTAGCGTGCACTATCTGTGCATGGCAGTTTACTGCTGGGCAGTAGATGGACCTCAACATGATCAAACCAAATGAAATCCTCAGTGTTAGTTCATGTTACCTCCATGAATATCATGTTCATACGGCTATGAATGATCTAACGGATAACAAAAACTTCGGATTCAAGAATATGTATACTATTATGAAACCATCTTCCATTTCGACTACAATCTTCATACGACAATTCGAAAGGCTTAACGGTTGATATCGACACCTTTATATCAATCAAAATTATCATACTGTAGTTGTTTAACATTCCATCTACACTAGATAAATCCTTCCATGATCAATCCCTTAGATTCATCTAACAATAATGATGTTAAAGTCAAGTCCATGATTGTTATGAAGTCATCTACTAGATTCGGATTACCAATGATAGAAGCTTTCTCTACTTGTTCATTGTAATCAGATTCGAATCATGATGTTCATAATCAAGGTACTTGAGGCATAACCATCTCTATATTCCAAACATGATGCATGTTGAATAATTCACTAATGAAAAATCCATATCTTGTTAACATGATCATCTAATTCTTTAGAATCCAACTCTAAGTCTGGAGATAGGTTGAACATACCTTAATATGATGAAAATCACTGAACCGTAAGGTAGAATCCGACTCCGGTTAGTTGTATGCCACTCCAAGGTGCTATTCCACTTCAATGATCACTCACAAGTGATAACCAATATACAAGGATCACTAAGATGTGTTCTAAGTGTGTAGAAGGATTATTATAGCTCTCTGGCCTCTCAAGAATGAAGAATGGATGAATGAAATGCAAGCCAAAACGGGTTGCTGTCTCATTTATAATATTCTGCACTTTAGCTATTTAGCGCACGCTACTAAGCATTCCTTAGCGCGTGCTAATAAGAGTTGACTTCAAAACTGTACAGGTTCGTCCGCGGGAATCTTATCGGGACCCATGTCCCGGCTGGCGCATGTGCTAGCCGTCCAGTTCAATAATTGAGTTCTTAGCGCACGCAACTCCTACATGCATAGCGTGCGCTAGTAGTAGCCCGATAGCGCGTGTTAAGCTACATTCTTAGCGTGCGCTATCACGAGTTTGCATGAGAAATTTTGCATGTTGTTATACTTATGTACAAAGATATCAATGCAAGAAATATCATACTCCAATAATCAAAACCACAAATCCGAATAATACAGGGTTTGAATACAGATGAAATACACCGTAATATATCCGGATATTACAAATTAGGTACAAGTGCGGGTGTGTCCGGTCCCTCGTCTTGTGCACATGCACATACCATTACGGGCGTACTACGATGCCCCTCTTCAGCTTAATTTCATAATTAAGATATATCATGATTGTGTATATTCAACTCTTGAGGATTATTGTTCTGTGTAACTGACCCCATTGGGGGAATGTTGTTTTCAGGTCATGGCAAGGCTAAAGCACGGGAAGAGAACGTTGATGGCGAGGAGTCCCAATGATACTAGTAGGGGGCCTCAGTCCTTTTCTGTCATCCGTATTCTTCATTTTATTTCCACTGCAGACTTCCGCTTGAATACTCATTTTTATTCAGTGTTGTATATTTTATCTCCATATAAAATATACCTGTATTCTGTATTATCTTGGGTGTATTGTAATGAAACTCATCGGAGTAATGGATGATATAATATGGTTCGGTACTACGATTATATTAATTAAGTCATTAATTCTCATTCACCTGGTGGGTCCCAGTCGAGGTACACGGCACTGTACTAGTCGCCTAGTTTGGGGTGTTACATATGCAATCAAATATGAATCGACCAGATTATAACCCAGGTTGTTCATGGTCTACTTTAATGACAGCTTATACAGGAGAGTTAATAAGTTGTACTCTTCTTCGAAGTTTAATATACGTAGCGCAAGTCTTAATGCAAGTTGCTGTAAGTACAACAACTAGATAGTTTCATGTAGCTTGGTGCTTATAGGGTTTTTAGAGTAAGTATACAATAAATCATAGGCAGTTACAAGAGAATAAATACTAAAAGTGATAACATGGAGTTTAATGTGGTTTGAGGCAAACTCCTCTACGTCCATAGGTCCTTCACACAGGAGTAAACTCTTTATTAAATTTAAGGCATACCCAACTATATGACTTTAATTAAATCGGCCACTGTATCGTTCACATAGATTGATACAGCTGACTGTAACTTTAGGCCATTCACACAGATTGGCTGTAGGCTATTTTCACTGACTTTTTCTCACACATATTTAAGATTCGTCCCAAACTCTCTTCATCCCACACAGGTCAGAAAGGTTCCAGTTAGTCCACATAGGCTAATGCTCTCAACAATAAGATTAGTATCACAAGTATCAGAATAACAGTTGTAGGCGTGAAGGTCTTTGCTGTATTATGCTGTTCTATGTTGATGACTTAGTATTTCCTCACTCAAAGATATCCGCTGTAGGCTTGAAGAAATAGATTCATCTTTTAAGATAATGAATGCTTCAGATTATTGATCAATCAGTAAGTGAGTAATGTCCTCTTGATAGGGATATTTATAACTTTGGAAATAGATCCCTTATAAATATAGCCGTTGACCGACTGGTGAGATATGGACAAATTAGATTGGCGGCTTGCTGACATATTTGAATTAAAGTGATCGTATTTAATACTTGAGATATTCCTTTTGGTCCGCATTAATGCTCTTCAATCTACAGTCTTTTCGGTCTTGTCAGCATTAAATGTGCCTTCGAAACCGTGAATACTTTGTGAATAAAGAATGACTTATTTCAGAATGGTTTAAAGGTCTAAGTCTAAACCTATTGGATCTTTATTTTACTTTTCCTAAATAAAATACCTACATCTTCTTTGCTATAGCAAGAGTCCTCATTGCTGTACGCTGGAATCTTCATTAATTGAAGGAATAATTCTTTTTGGGCATTGTATGAAGATCGCTGTAGGGACAGACTGTAAGATGTATTTATCAAAACACTTAGGGTATTATTTATCCTAACAATTTTCCCCTCTTTGATAATGTCAAAACTCCTTTAAAAACATAAGCTGTCTTCAAGTCTTTTGTCGGATGGTCTGATCTTCGAGACTTAGACTAAAATTTGAATAGCTCGTAGGCAAGTTCTAAAAATTTTAAATCCTACATGACTAAGTGTATTAAAAACTAAGTTATGATTGGATTGTAGGCACAATATTAGAGCAAGTAGTCTAATTGGATACAACTTAAATGTATAAACTGTTCACATACAAGTTCTTACAACTTTAGACTTGGCAACTTTTTTTTTGCAAAACTTAGCAACTTTTATTCTTAGCAAATAATTTCAATAGATATCGCAATCATTCAGGGAATGAAGATAACGAGCTACAATATTTTGAGACCAAACAAATATTTTTATTGATAACAATAATTTATTACAGTGCTTTCAAGAATTGAAATTACATCGGAAGTATAGAAAGAGAAAAGAATACAACAGGAAGATTTATCTTCGCTAATGTTGCTATCTAGATGATCTCCTGACGGGATCATACTCGGTCCTCTCCACTAGTTAACTAGAGAGTCTTTGCCCTGATCTAGGTAATGACTTCCTCATTTTAGATTCAGATCTTAGGCTAAAATCCAGTCTTTCGGGTGAGTAGGCCGATCATCATTCATGTATCTTCCCTTAATCTTGATTTAAGTCGGAAGCCTTCCTTCTGCCACAAGTCTCGAGAATTCACGTGATGCAGTATCTAGCATCTTGTAGTGATTCAAGTCTGGAGACTCTGATGGATATGCAGAAGTACCACATTATTTTATCATTTTTCCAAGCTTTGAGTTCATGCATTGTCGGATGTTTGTTTGTAGGTAAAAGAACCCCAGCCGGATTTTGCATTGTATCTTTCCATGATAATTTAGGGTCGTGGAACGCGGGGTAAGAACCAACTACCTTGTATCCCTTCGCTCCTTATCTTGGCCCTGGTCCAACCAGTCTCCCATGTAATACCCGGTTGTAATTCAGTAAGTATCATTCAGTAATTTCACTCATTAATGATCATTTGTCACTCATATTCAATCATGGTATTCAATCGTTCAGAGTAATTGTATCGTGTATCAATCGTCGTTCATCACTAATATAATTGGAGTTCCGTGCCGTGTTTATCATCTTCGTCATTTTTCATTGTGGGCTGTGCGTGAGGAGTAGCGCACGCTACGTACTCTTTCTAGTGCACGCTAATTGAGTACAGGTAGCGCACGCTACCACTCAGCATTATCGCACGCTAATGTTACCCTGGCTGCAGTCCAGAAGGTACTGGACTGCAGGTGTGTTATAAGTAGCGCACGCTACGAGTGGTAAGTAGTGCGGGCTAGTGGGTTGTAGTAGCGCACGCTAATAATTGTTGTAGCGCGCGCTAAGGACGGATCAGGTTGAGTCCAGTGGCTACTGGACTGCACTGGATTAATTCATAGCGCACGCTATGAGTGATATTTAGCGTACGCAAACGCTGTAGTAGCGCACGCTAAATATTGGTTGTAGCGCACGCTACCGAGGTTAGATCAGAGGACAGACGGTTTCTGGATTCCAGTACTGGGCATCTAATAATTCGTTAGCGCACGCTAACCATGGGTATTAACGCACGCTAATGGTATGGTTGTAGCGCACGCTACAAAAGGTACGTAGTGCACGCTACCGTGTTCGGACAGTGGCTACTGGACTACCCAAAACACCCGTTAGCGCACGCTAAGAGCTGGGGCTAGCGCGCGCTAAACTGGGATTGTTATAAATAGGACAGTTCAGCCCTTAATCCGTCATTTATCATTTCTCTTCATTTCTTCGGCGGTTTCGGGCGATTCCGGGCGATTTGGAGAGTGTTTTTCGGGGAGTAATCATCAAACATCATCTTCAAGCCTATCTTTTGGATTAATCATCATTTCAACATCCTCATCACATCGAATCTAAGGTATTAATCTCTTGGATCTAGAATTTCGGATTTTTTGGGTTTTTTCTTCCGATTTCTTCATGTAAGCTTGGATTATCATTGGAATATGTTAGATATGGATTATCTACCTTGGATAAATATATTCCTACGGATTTAATGGCTATTTTCGGAATTATTTCAAGAACCCTTGGGGTTGACTTCGGTTAATTGGGGATTTTCCGATTGATGTGGTTGTAATCTTGAATTGTGGATTCCTATTGGATTATTGATATCATTGAAGTGTTTTGTTAGTTCGAAATACTCATTTTGGTGTTGGTTTTGATTAATTCGGGATCGATATTTCGGTTGTGTGGTTGGTTACGTATTCGTTAGAATGCCCCTATGAGTTTGATTATCGTTGTATCGACTTTTGGGTTGGTCGTGTTTTGTTGCTTGACACGTGTATTGATCGGTTGTTGGTAATTATTGTTATTCAAGGTTGTTCGAGCGACCGATATCTCGATTAGGACGTTGTTCGTGGAAGGACATTGTCATCGGTATTGAGTAAGTTAACTCTTACTCGGTTAAAAGGATACTCATTCCTTTTGTTGTTGATTGCTCATAATCATAATTCATTCATCATAGTATTAATCATATTGAGACTTGTAATTGTCGAATAATCATTTCATTCATGAGGAACGACGGTTCCAAATCATTTCATTGGGTTATCAATCAAGTCACTATTATTTTCATCTCGGTGAGTCATCTTGGCCTTGTCGAATTATTATTCATTGGTATTCATTTTGGTCATTCTCGTTCATATGACCTTCTGGGTTCATATTGCGTGGCCGGGTGTGGCTGTGTGGAATTTTTAGTCGGGCACACGATGGTCATGTTTTGGGTTCACCGATACATTGGACCGTGCACACGGTAACACTTACCTCCGTGAGACGAATTAGGTACAAGGACTCATTCGTCTTGTACACTTGCACAGAACATTACGGGCGTACTATGATACTCCTCTTCAGCGAAATTCATAACTAAGGATATTTCATAACTTCAGTTTAATCTTGATTGTGTATTTTCAACCCTTGAGGATTGTTGTTCACGTATGGCGGCCATGGGGGATTTTTGTTTTCAGGTCACGGCAAGGCAAAGGCACGGGAAGAGCATGATGACGGCGAGGAGTCCCAGTGATACTAGTAGGGGGACCAGTCATTCCGTTTGTTTCAGTCATTTCAGTCATTTCAGTTATTCTGTCATTTGTATTTTCCGCTGCAAATTCCGTTTGAGATGTTTAACTGCTCAGGGTGGTGTATTTTATCTCCATATAAAATATACTAGTGTTCGGTTTTGTCCTGGTGTGTTGTACTTAAACTCCTCATCGGAGTACTTGATAATATAATGTGGTTCAGTACTACAATTATATTATTTAATTCATTATTTTCATTTGCCTGGTGGGTCCCAGTCGGGGATTCACGGCACTGTAATATCCGCCTAGTTTGGGGTGTTACAGAGTTGGTATCGGAGCGTGGTTTTGAATACCACCCTCCAAGTCATGTCTCATTTGAAATCATTGTCATCGGACTAGTATCATTGGACTTTCGCGTCACGTGTGACCTGTGCAAATTCCGAGCTAATCAGACCAAGAACTGTAAGATTTCTAATGCCATGGTATAATTTCTGGCAAGAGTCATTCATTCATAATTCATCAGTTAACAATCCTCAACCATCATTTTCATTTGACCAGGACGGTCATGTTAACTCGTTAATAACTCAATTCATCTCATTGTTCAGTTGTTGATCAGGAAGATCGAATCATTAATCATGTTAACTTGTTCAAGATAATCATTTCAGTAATTTCATCAGATAATCATGCCACGTCAGTTAATCATTCATGTAATCACTGTGTTAGAGCGCGTATGCTCATTTTCATCATCTCATGTCATAATCATAACGTGATATTCATGCGGGAAATATAATTATCATGTAACTTTCCTACTTCAGTATGGATAGAGCAAGAAGAGGACGTGGAGGACGAGGCCGTGGAGTGGGCCGAATCCCGAGAGCTCGTGTGAATACACGTGCAAACGCGAGAAATAATGCTAATTCATCGAGCAGCGATGCTGCCACTCATTCACCTGGACGTGATCATTCACTAACGGGGAGTCGTACCCGGGACACGGCTCAGTCAGAAGGTGTCCGGCTTGACCCACTCGCTTTTATGCAGGGCATGATGGCCCAAATGACCCAGATGGCACAACTGATGGAGACGATTCATAACTCCGTCAATCAAAATCAACAGGCTCCTCCGCCGCTACCTCAGAGGCAAGAGAGGAATGTGAGCAATATCATCGGCGACATCTCTCGCCAAAGGCCACCTACTTTCGAGGGCTCGTCTGAGCCGGCGGATATCATTCATTGGCTCGAGCATTTCGAGAAGTTGTTTGCTATGGTAGAGTGTCCCGAAGGACACAAAGTTTCTGTTTCGGCTTACTACCTGGGTAAGAGCGCACATTCTTGGTGGTTGTCGTTGAAGCCCACCGAAGGATCATGTACTTGGGATCAGTTCAAAACTCTCATGATGGAGAGGTATTATCCGGCCCCGCTCAAAGAGGCCAAACTGTTAGAATTACTCACCCCCGACCCCTCAGCAGACGAGGATGTTCTCGCCATTGCCGAGAAATTTCAGGAACTTCTTCTATTCGCCTCATCTATCATTCATTCCGAGGCAGATAAGATTAAGTATTTCAGCAAGAGGCTGAAACCCCGTATGAGACTACAGTTGCTTAATTATAATTGCACCACGTTGGCTGAATTCATTGAGAAAGCTCTTACCTATGAGCTTACGGCTAAAGAGATTGCTAAGCAGCAACCTTCGTCTGCTAGCAAGAAATCGAAGAATCGTACAGTCTGAAGGTGGTCAGACAACCTTCAAGAAACCTCGTGCGGGCTCTGCTTTTTCTGAACGACCTCCTGTGTCGTCTAAACCCGTGGAATCTCAGTCTCGAGCGGCCAGTTCGGCCATCACCTGTTTTAACTGTGGGGATCTTGGTCATCTTAGTACCAAGTGTCCGAGACAGACTATCACGTGTCATAATTATGGGATTGCTGGGCATAAGGCCCGTTTTTGCCGTAGGGACTCCAAACCTACTCAGACGTCATCTCACGCCCCTAAGCTGTCAGCCGTTCAGAATCAGGCCACTCAATTAGCGTCGTTTAAAACGACAGGAGCGACTAAAGGTGGAGCCTATAGCCAGCAGACGGGAGCGTCCGGTGCCGGGACTAGCAAGCCCCGGATTTATGAGATGAAGAAGACCGATGATCCAGAGGCCCGAATGATCTCAGGTACACTCGATATTATATCTCAACCTGTGTGTACCCTTTTTGATACTGGTGCATCGCATTCATTCATTTCTGAGTCATGTTTGAGTAGACTACGTCTGGGTAGTGCTACTAGTTGTGAGACTTATGTCATTGGCCTACCTGATGGTAGACGAATTATCGGTAATCGTGAGATTCAGAATTGTCCGATCTGGCCATGGTCGTGTATGGCCAGCGGACCTAATCGTAGTAGATTTGCCGAGGGACGACGTCATCTTGGGTATTGATTGGATGGATCGTCATGATGCCATCATTAGTGTCCGTAAGCGTATAATCACTATCATTTCAGACGATGGGGTTGAATTTGTGTTTCAGGGAGGTAATCCCGGCTGTTCTGGTAAGGTCATTAATTTGATGAAAGCAGTGAGATTACTCAATCCGGGGTGTGTTGGTTATTGGTGCTATATGACCAAAACCGAGAAATCATCAGTAATGTTGACAGACATTCCGGTAGTGAGGGAATATGCCGATGTTTTTCCAGACGAGTTACCTGGTTTGCCTCCACAGAGGGATGTGGAATTCACGATTGAGTTGGAGCCTGGTACGTCCCCGATATCGAAGGCACCGTACCGGATGGCCCCGGCCGAAATGCAGGAATTAAAGAACCAACTTGAGGAGTTGTTCGAGAAGGGTTATATTCGACCGAGTGCATCCCCGTGGGGAGCACCAGTGTTATTTGTCAAGAAGAAGGATGGTTATTTTCGCTTGTGTATCGATTATCGGGAGTTGAACAGGGTGACAATCAAGAATAAGTATCCCTTACCCCGTATTGATGATCTCTTAGATCAACTTCAGGGAGCTTCAGTATTTTCCAAGATCGACTTAAGATATGGATATCATCAGTTGCGGATTCGAGAGTCAGATATCGCAAGGACGGCGTTTCGAACACGCTATGGTCATTATGAGTTTGTGGTTATGCCGTTTGGATTGACTAATGCACATGCGGTATTCATGGAGTTAATGAATCGAGTTTTCATCGACTTTTTGGATCAGTTTGTTATTGTCTTCATCGATGACATTTTGATTTATTCTCGTGACCGAGAGGAACACGAGTTTCACCTTCATCAAGTGCTCGACGTGTTGAGACGAGAACAACTTTATGGGAAGTTTTCCAAATGTGAGTTCTGGATGTCCGAAGTGATGTTTCTCGGACACGTAATTTCTTCAGACGGAGTTCGTGTCGATCCTCAGAAGACGGAGGCTATTCGTGATTGGCTACCTCCGAAGAATGTTAAGGAAATCCGAAGTTTCCTCCGATTAGCGGGTTATTATCGGCGATTTGTGGAGGGATTTTCTAAAATCACTCAACCCTTGACGAGCCTTTTATGGAAGGATAAGAAATACACGTGGTTCGACGCGTGCCAACGGAGTTTTGAGGAACTCAAGAGCCAGTTAATGTCAGCACCTGTACTTTCCTTGCCGCAGGGGACAGAAGGATTTGTGGTTTATAGTGATGCGTCCGGACAGGGTCTTGGATGTGTGCTCATGCAGAATGGAAAGGTTATTGCCTATGCTTCACGGCAATTGAGACCTTACGAGGTTAATTATCCGACACACGACCTGGAGCTAGCAGCCGTGGTGTTCGCTTTGAAGATTTGGCATCATTATCTTTATGGCGTCACCTGTCAGATATTCATTGATCATAAGAGTTTAAAGTATATATTTACTCAGAAGGAGTTAAATATGCGACAGAGACGGTGGTTGGAATTAATCAAAGATTATGATATTGAGATCCTTTACCACCCGGGCAAGGCGAACATTGTCGCCGACGCCTTGAGTCGTAAGTCCGTGCAGGAGCAGATGCTTGCTCGTTTAACAGTCCAGAAGGAGATTCAGCAGGAATTCCTTAGATCCGAGATCGAGGTCTCTCTTCAGCGAGTTCAGGGACAACTTTGTATGCTAGAGATTTCATCGTCACTCGAGGAGGCAATCCGAGAGAATCAGAGTTCAGACCCTTCATTGTTGCGCATCCGTGAGGATGTGACTCAGGGGAAAGCCTCTGGATTTGTGGTCCACGAGGATGGACTTTTGAGGTTTAAGAATCGGTTGTGCATACCGGCGAATGACGAGTTGAAAAACTCGATTTTGAAAGAAGCTCATGCTACCCCTTATTCTGTTCATCCGGGGTCTAGCAAGATGTACAAGGACTTGAAACAAAATTACTGGTGGAGTAATATGAAACGAGAAGTTGCGGAATTTGTTTCGAGATGCTTAACCTGTCAACAAGTCAGGATCGAACATCAGCGACCAGCGGGTATGCTGAAACCTCTCCCTATTCCAGAATGGAAGTGGGAAGACATTTCTATGGATTTCATCACGAGTTTGCCGACGAGTCATCGTGGCATGAATACGATCTGGGTAATTGTGGACCGCTTAACTAAATCAGCTCATTTTCTTGAGATTAAGGATACTTGGGGTCCCGAGAGACTTGCCCAGTTATTCATCAAAGAGATAGTGAGACTGCATGATACTCCTAAAAGTATCATTTCCGATCGTGACGGACGGTTTATGTCGCATTTTTGGAAATCAGTTCATCGCGCTATGGGAACTCAGCTTAATCTCAGTACCGCTTTTCATCCTCAGACCGACGGGCAATCAGAGAGGACTATTCAGACATTAGAGGACATGTTGAGGGCATGCGTCCTCGATTGGAAAGACGATTGGGAAGCCCAACTTCCATTGATCGAGTTCACGTATAATAATAGTTGGCATGCTTCGATTAAGATGGCACCTTACGAGGCCTTGTATGGTCGTCGTTGTCGATCTCCGTTGTGTTGGGACGACCTATCAGAATCAATCGGCACCGAGCCCGATATGCTTATAGCCGCCCGTGAGAAGGTAGCTTTGATCAGGAGTCGTTTGTTGACCTCTCAGAGTCGACAGAAATCATATGCAGATAACCGTCGTCGACCATTAGAGTTCGAGGCAGGTGACCACGTGTTGGTCAAGGTATCCCCGAGTCGTGGGATCTTCCATTTTGGGAAAAGGGGTAAGTTGAGTCCGAGATTCATTGGACCGTTTGAGATTCTGGATCGAGTAGGCGAGTTAGCTTACCGATTGGCTTTACCTCCGGCGTTGAGCCGAATTCATAATGTGTTTCACGTCTCTCAGTTGCGGAAGTATGTTGCCGACCCGAGTCACATACTTCAGTTCGACGAAATCGAGATCGCCGACGACCATTCATATGAGGAGCGTCCTATACGAGTTTTAGAGCGGCGAATCAAACAGTTGAGGAATAAGACGATGCCTCTACATCACCACGCGTCAGAAGTTGCCCGAAAAAATCTACATTAATTCGTTCTTGAAGGAACACGGCTAGGAATCACTATAGGAATTTTTCTCTCAATATTTCTTACTTGTTTTCACTTCTAAAATGAACAAAACTTGAAGAAATAAATTTTCTCCCCTCTCTCTCTTAGCTCTCGGCTGAACTCACGAAGGATGAAGGTGAAGTCTATTTGTTGTGAATCTATATAATATTTATCATGTGATCACATCATATATTATCATAATGACAATATCATGGTGGGATCATACATGTATTATTAAGTAGGAATCAAGACAACAAAGGTAAACCACCAAGAAATGACAAGTGGGGGTGGCTATGATGAAAAATTCCAAGAAACGGGCCGACTCACTCGGCTCGTGTACCGGAAGTTCGTTAAACGGCTCCGTTAAATACAATCCATTTAATCACCAATGTATTTATACTAATTAATTAATCCAATTAATTAATTATATCAAATACAAATGTATTTCTCTAAGAAATATAATTTATGAATTAAATTAATTACCCGGTAATTTAAATTCAATTCATAAGACCGCTATTTGATTTATCCAATAAATTATAATTAGATATCCAATATCTAATATTATTAGAGATATAATAAATTCAAATTTATCGGACAACGCTCCTAATACGCGACTTTGTAGGCCCGTCTCAGCTGGCATTGGGAGGAACCAATGAGTGTGGGCAGCACTTAGCCAGCCTAGTGGGCCGCACTGTAAATCCCGACTGAGAACGAATGAAGGGATCATTACAGAACCATTATGTCGTGAATACTATATACGTATAGAACCTTCATCAGATGTCCCGGTCAAGTCTTCGGGTCACGGTAAAGTCAAACCCTATTGTTGACTAGACTTTATACCTGTGTTAATGCAAATCAAGACCGACTGATTACTAGTGTATCTAATACGACTATATAAGAATGCTTTGGCCAAAGACTTATGATCTTATTTGCTATTAACCGTATAGGACATTCTCCTGCTCACTAACAGGAGATAGAATCCATTCTTGGCATACAGTAAAGACTGCTACCTGCCCGTATAGTCCGCACTTCGAGGTTGACTCAGCAATTAAGCAAATAAGTCTAACTACTCTAATGACAAACTAAACGTCACATGCACATCTTCTACTGAACCTTAAAGTCAAAGGTCCACGTATACTATCACAACCTCTCGATTCATCATCGACTCTCCGAGCGTGAATACCGTATGACTGAATCAAGTATGAATCATGTTCGAGTATACTGGTCCCACCAAGATACTTATAACTATGCTATTATATAAGTCTTACTAAAACTTAATGCCCATTTAAGTTTATTGACTTGCGAACGATTTACGTAAATAAACTTTAAACACTTCCAGTACATTTTATCTTATCCGGTAACGAGAATGGAATGTTTGATTTATTTACATGGACTTCACTTCAATGTTTACCAAATCAAGAATGCATTTGAAATACAGTAAACAATGAATGATTCGTATTGCCTTTTTATTAATTAATTCCATAATTACAAGTACAATGCCTCTAATCTCTCATCCCCTGAGTGGCATTCGAGGGCATATTCCTAACACTGATCCCTTCGGGGTGGGTACTTTCTGTGTATCCAGGTACAGACTCTGGTGACGAACAGGCACTGGGAGAGCACGAGGACGGGAAATAATAGTGGTATTGTCTGTGGTCGTCGTTCTCACTATTACAATTATCTAGTTGTGATGTTATGTGTGTTATACTTGCAAGTCGGCATGTTGCCTTTGTCCAGCCTGAGCCGGGCTGATATGAATGGCCGTGATATGTACTTGTATGTCTAATAGGTTTGGTACTTGAGATGTGTGGCTGTTATGACTGAATAATACCAGGTTGTATTATTATGTGTTGTCGACTTTTCCGGTCGCTCTTGCTGTTTTATGTTGGTTGTTCGACCTGGATGGTCATGGTGCGGTGGTCGTACAGGTTACCGCCTATGGGGTTCCCGAAGTGAACCACGTCACTATGACAATCCTGACCCCAGGGGGGTTGTTACAGAATATGGTATCAAAGCCTAGGGTTATGGATTCCTAGGCTGTCGGTTATTCGGTCTGTCGTTTCAAATCCGTGTTTTGTGCAATATCACTGGGATGTTACTGTTTCGCGCCACCTGTGATGTGAGTCTCCCTAATATATTAGTTATACTTTCTATATTTCCTTCTTACGGGATCATGTTAATTGAATTTACTTTATTAGTTTGTTGCGAGGGTGTGGTATTCGTGGTCGTGGTCGTGGCCGCCGCGCACCCAATGATGGGGTTATACCTATTGCTTTGGAGGCCGAATCCTCAATGGCGACTGGCGGAGCTCAGTCACCAGGTCAGGGCCAGAAAATCGGGACAAATGCTTGAGTGGGCATTCCAGATATCCTCCAGCAAGTGGCTAAACAGATGATGCAACTGGCTCAGATAGTTCGTCAAATGCAAACGGCCAACGTTGCCCCGGCAGAAGAGTCAAGGACGAATAAATTGCTATTGGAAGTTTTAAAATTGAACCCCCCCTAAATTCGATGGCTCTGCGGACTCAATGATCAGGAATCATTGGCTGGTAGAAATTGAATAGATTTTTGAAGTTCTACGCTGCCCCAATGATCATAAGGTTGCAATTGCACAGTACCTACTTGGTAAGGACGCCTACGATTGGTGGTGAGCTGTTAAGCCACCGGGCCAGGAAAGAACCTGGACAGATTTCAAGGAGATGATGGGGGCTGAATATTATCCACCTTCATTTTGAGAAGCCTGAATCCGAGATTACTTTTCGGAACAACCAAAGAATGTGTCAATTTCACAAGCAATTAAAAAGGTCAATCAACAACTTATCTATGTTCAAGATCATGTACGTGAAGAAAAAGATAAGATTCGACACTTTGACATGAGGATGAGGCCGGAAGTGTGATGCTGCATGTATGACTTTGAATGTGCCACTTTAACATAATATCAAAATAAGGTGTTGACCTACGAGGCAATATCAGCTTCAGTGGAAACCACACCATAGGCGAGGAAGCAGAAGAATTTAGTAGGGTTTTTTGGCATGAAGAGGAGCATGTTTAGTCCATCACCTGCAAGGATGTCGCAGTCAATTGTGAACGTTTGAGGTGGCAAATGTGAGGTTGTATGCCATAATTGCAATGTCCCGGGGCACTTTTCTTCAGATTGTTCTCACCCACTGATCACTTGCATCAACTGTAGGCGTAAAGGACACCGAACTAGTCACTGCAAAACTATTAGTCGAATAAGGGAGTCACAAGGTTCCACTTCAATTGCTAGGGGAGGAAAGCACGGGACAACGTCCTCCAGTGGATCAGCCTGCTTCGAGTCTAGGTCGCGATCGAGGTAGAGAGGAACCGGGGCATAAGAAGGCCTAGGTACCAGATCAACTCCAGGCCATATTTATGAAATGAAGCGCGCTGAGGAAAGTGGCACCTCCACAGCTACATGTATTATTCTTATCCATTCTCACCGAGTTGATGTTCTGTTCGATTCAGGTGCCAGTCATTCTTTTATATCCATGTCTTGTGTGCGTCGAGTAAATATCGACGGTATGACCGCTTGCGAGCCTTTTATTGTGGGCTTACCAAGCAGAGATAGAATTACTGGTAACCACGAACTTCGGGATTGTCAGGTATAAATCGGAAATCTGGATTGGGCTTGCGATCTCATTGTTATTGAATTCCAGGGCAAGGATTTGATCCTTGGAGAGGACTGGTTAGATCGACATGGCACTATCTTTGATTACCACAGAGGGACCATTTCTGTGACGTCCAATGATGGCTCCGAACATGTATTCGAGGGGCAGAAGCCTAGAGATTCTGGCAAGGTAATACGAGCTATGAAGTCTATTAAATTGCTCAAGCAAGGTTGTGTTGGATACTGGTGTTATGCGATGAAGACTGATGATGGTGGGGTCCAACCACCCACTATCCCAGTTGTAAACGAATTTTCAGATGTTTTCCCAGATGAATTGCCGGGATTACCACCACAACATGATGTTGAATTTATTATTGAGCTAGAACCTAATGCAACCCCAGTATCTAAAGTATCGTATCGTATGGCCCCGTCAAAAATAATGGAACTGAAGAAATAATTAGGAGAGTTGTTAGATAAAAGTATATCCGACCAAGCGCTTCTCTGTGGGGTGCACCAGTGTTGTTCGTACGAAAGAAGGATGGGTCGTTAAGATTTTGTATTGACAACCGTGAGTTGAACAAACTTATAATTAAAAACAAATACCCTTTGCCTAGAATTAATGATAAATTTGATCAACTAAAAGGAGCCATCGTGTTCTCTAAGATTGATTTAATATCCGGATATTATCAGTTGTGGATTCGGGATTCTGACATTCCAAAGACGGTATTTAGGACAAGGTACAGGCATTATTAATTTATGGTTATACCTTTCGTTCTAATCAATGCCCTAGCCGTGTCCATGCAATTGATGAATAAGACGTCCATAGAGTACCTTGACAAGTTTGTGGTGGTGTTTATCGACGATATCCTAATCTACACAAAAATGCAGCAGAGCATGCCGAACATTTCCATACTGTGTTGACCATTCTAAGAATTGAGAAACTTTTTGCCAAATTCTCCAAGTGTAGGTTCTGGCTTCCCGAGGTTGCTTTCCTTGGTCATGTGATCTTAGCTTAGAGTTTTCGGGTTGATCCTCAAAAGATCCAGGCTGTTCTATCATGGGAACCACCAAGGAATGTTAAGGAGGTTTGAAGTTTCCTAGGCCTTGCTGGCTATTACCACTGATTTGTTGAGGGTTTCTCAAAAATTGCACGGCCGCTTACTCAATTATTGCAGAAAGCTCGGGGATTTGAATGGGTTGACTAGCAACATCGAAGCTTTAATGAATTGAAGAAGAGGATGACGACAGTGCCAATTTTATCTTTACCACAGGGACAGGCAACTTTGTTGTTTATAGTGACGCCTTAAAACAAGGACTTGGTTTTGTTTTAATGCAAAACGATCGAGTAATCACTTACGCTTGCCGACAATTAAAACCATATGAGGTGAACTATCCAACTCAGGATCTGGAACTAGCATTTATAGTGTTTGCCTTAGAGATTTGGAGGCACTACCTATATGGTTTGTCATGCCGGCTCTATACTGATCATAAGAGCCTAAAGTATATTTTCACGCAGAAATAACTTAATATACGACAACGACGGTGGTTGGAATTCATTAAAGATTATGATCTCGAGATTTTGTACCACCTGGGCAAAGCTAATGTAGTCGTGGATGCACTAAGATGTAAATCAGCGGTTAGAACACCTCACATCCCAACCAAAAATCAGATAGGAACTAATCAAGCAAGAAATCAAGGTGTGGCTTCAAACGACCCAAGGATGGTTATGTTTCCTAAAAATTGCATCGTCATTGATGGATGATGTGAAGTCCAAGCAATTCGAGGAACCGATGTTTATACAACTGCGGGAAGATATCACTAAAAGAAAGGCACTTGGATTTAAAATTCAGGATGATGGGGTTGTACGATTCCAGATCCGACTCTGTGTACCGAATGACCCTGATCTTAAACAGACGATTTTAAGTGAAGCACATTCTACTCCGTACTCTTTTCATCCGGGTGCGAGTAAAATATATAAAGACTTGAAGAAGAAATTCTGGTGGCTAAATATGAAGAGAGAGGTAGCAAAGTTTATTTCAAAATGCTCGACTTGTCAGTAAGTTAAGATCGAACATCAGAGGCCAATGGGTATGCTGCAATCGCTTCCTAATCTCGAGTCGAAGTGGGATGATATTACGATAGATTTCGTTGTTGGGATGCCAAGAACTCATACTGGGATAAACACAATTTGGGTTACTGTTCACAGGCTAACTAAGTCAGCACATTTTCTTGGAATTAGGGACACATGGGCCCTTTAACGACTAGCTCGATTATTCATTGCTAAGGTGGTAAGACTGCATGGTACCCCAAGGAGTATCATTTCAGATCGGGATGGTTGATTTATATCACATTTTTGGAAATCCGTTCACCACGCAATAGGTACTAAACTATGATTTAGTACCTCCTATAACCATCAGACAGATGGACAGTCTGAACGGACAATTCAGATGTTGGAAGATATGTTAAGGGCATGCACCCGAAGTTGGAAAGAAGACTGGGCATCTCACCTACCATTAATCGAGTTCACATATAACAACAGCTGGCACAACTCGATTAACATGGCACCTTTCGAAGCGCTTTAAGGTCGACAATGTAGATCTCCACTATGTTGGGATGAATCATTTGAGTCGATAGGTGTCGAACCAGATATCCAGACCCAGGAGAAGGCCGCCTTGATCTGGGAGAAACTATTGGCAACACAAAGCCGACAAAAATTTTATGCTGATGTGCATCGGCGACCACTAAACTTTCAAATTGGGGATCACGTGTTGCTAAAAGTATCCCCAACACGATGAGTATTCTGATTTGGTAAAAAAGGGAAGTTAACTCCGAGGTACATTGGACCTTTTAAAATATTGGATAGAGTCGGCAAAGTAGCATACCTTTTAACACTACCCCCATCGCTTAGTCATGTGCATAATATTTTCCATGTTTCGCAGCTCAGAAGATACATCCTCGATCCTACTCATATGATTGACTGTGGAGAAATTGAAATTTCTGATGACATTACATTTGAAGAACGACTAGTGGCGATCCAGGAACAACGAGTGAAACAGTTAAGGAATAAAACAATTCCCTTATTGAAAGTTCAATGGTCACGTCACGGGGTAGAAGAGGTGACATGGGAAACCGAAGTAAACATGCAACTATGCTATCCGGAACTATTTTCATCCTAAGTTTCGGGGCAAAATTTTTCTTTAGGGGGAAGGGATGTAATACCCCAGAATGACCAGTTGTGTAATTTTTTTATTATTATTATAGAGAACGTTGTGTTGACTTGAGACCTCATTTTCCCGTTTATTGTTGTATATCAGATTCTTATAATCTCAGTGATAATACCTAAATAACATATGATATCGTAACGATATTATCCTGATACCGACGTGTTGCTCGATTAAAAGATAACAATGTTCGTGATAACCATATTGTGAAATTATAGTTATTATTATTATTATTATTGTCTCACAATAATTATTGAAACAACTAGTATTTATTCCATTATGTATGTGTATATAGATATATATATATATATAATGACCCTAACCCATACCCTAACTCTAACCCAACCGACCCAATTAAAACCCCCAACCCACACGGCCTTGTTAAGCCGACCTGCTCTTCCCCTTTATTTTAAGTGACATGGTCCGGATAGGTATACCACAAATAAAAACAAAAAAGAAGAAGAGAGAAGGGAATAAGGGAGAGTCAGGGAGAAAGAAGAGGAAAACAGGAAGAAGAGAAATCGAAGGTAAGGCTCTCATCCCTTGCCTTACTCTCGACTGTGTTAATTGTGTGTGTGTCCGTGGGCGTATATGTGTATGCGGGTGAGTTGACTGTGTGTGGTGTGTGTGTTGATTGTGTGGGTGGACTATGTGTACACGTCCGTGAATGTGTGTGTGTCGATTGTGTGCGCATGTGGGTGTTTGCATGAGTTGACTGTGTGTGGTGTGTGTGTGTGTGTGTGTGTGTGTGTACTGTGTGTACATGTCCGTGTGGTTGTGTGTGTCATGTATGTGTGTTGTACATGTGTAGAAAAGGTATGCCAAAAGTTATATATATATATATATAGTTGTGTATCTTTTAAAGTTATGGAATAGTCTCGGGGGAAGACTACGACATGTTTAGGGGCATTTTTGAGACCAATATTTAAATTACTCGATAGCTAGGAAGCTACTCGTGAGGTTGGTTAGGTCGAAACGACGTTAGTTTGGTTGAAATGGCCAAAATAGAATTTGGGGGTGAAAATGTAGTATTTGTAAAGTCTAAGGTTAGGCATTAGGGAATTAGAAATCGTTGTGTCCTTAATTGAAGTTTTCTAAAAACTTCAATTTGGTACCAAAAATCAATCTTTTGGACCTTTACTAATTGACCCCTGAATTGAAAATACAAAAATTAGAGATTTACCCCCATTTACTTTAAAAAAGTTTTGAAAACTATATTTTAGCCCTAAATCCTCTAAAACAATATAATGTTTCCGTTTTCAATCCGAAATAAGTCAAAAGACCTTAAATGACTCCAAATTCGAGACCCAACTTTCTGTTGGGATTCGATGCCTAAAATAAAGGCGCAGCGTAAGCAATAAACGAATCTAATTCGATCCGAATCCCTAAGGAGGATCAATCAAGCTACGTATATACGAATAAATAAATGAAAACAAAGGAAGATTCAAAATCATACCCTCGTAGTCCGTTGATTAAATGGTGTACTCCACGTATGCGATTCCTCAAGATTTAGGTGATCTTCCTCGCGAATTCGATTCGTCAAGCTTTGAATGATCCAACGCCGAAACATTGCGTCTCTACTTGCCACACGCTGGAAGTCGACCGGAATAACAACCACCTCTATTAACCTCCAAGGTTACATCTAGAATAGGATGATGAAGCTATTATATTTGATGAATACACTCCAAGTATATTTATCAAAAAAATCTCTCAATATTTATCTAAGAAATAATATGATGAAGTAAACGAGATGGTGAAAAGACAACAACTAGTCTTTCTCTCTCTCTCTTTCCTTCTAATGGCCGTGAGTTTCAAGTAGTAAGGAGAGAAAAGAAGTCTTCACTAAATATATTACATTACTACATATCAAGTCACCTTTTCTTCATCTAAAGAGATATCAAATCTCTTATTTAATTTGGTCTTCCACCTATTAAGGTGAAGACCAAGACCATGAAGAAATGGGGTAGGTGGGGCGGCCTTCTAGAAGAACCGGGCGGGTTTGGTTCGTTTCGGACTCCCGTGAGTCCAATCAGATAACTACATTCCGTTTCAATGTATATATCAATTAATTAATCCAATTAATTAATCATATCAAATACAAAAAAAATATAATTAATTTCTACATGAAATAATTATATTAATAAATTAAATTAATCACCTAGTATTAAATTTAATTCATTGGGGATAAATTAATTTAGACATCTAATGTCCCAAAATTAATTAGATATCCAATATCCAATAAATTAGATATTCAATATCTAATATTTATAAGGAGAGAGTAAGCTCGATTTATTCGGTCGTCTTCCTATTGCGCGACTCGGTAGGTCCGTCTCAGTTAGCAATGGGAGGAACCAAAGAGTAGTAGCACCACCTAGCCAGCCTGGCGGCCTACATTGTACCTTAACTGAGAACGAATGATTGGGGTCATTCAAAAACCTTTCTGTCGTGAATACCAGTATACGTATAAACCTTTCTTTCAAATCTCCCGATCAAGTTATTAGTCATGGTTAGTCAAACCCTATCTGTAGTTGACGCTATGCATGAGTTAATGCAAATCGAGATCATTGAGCTCTCGTATATCTAATACAACTAGCTCTAATGCTTTGGCTAAAGACTTATGATCTCATTTGCCAATAACCGCATATGACATATAACCCGTTCACTAACAGGAGAAAGAATTCTATCTTGGTATTCAGTAGACCTGCTACTTGCCTGTCAAGATGCACGTCGAGGTTAACCCCCACCTTCCGGTTTCTGGGTCGAATTACTCTAATGAAAATATTAACGTCACAAGCACATCCCTACTAAATCCTCAAGTCAAAGGTTCACGAATACCTATCACAACCTTTCGATTCCGTCATTGACTATCCTGTGAAATCCGTGTGATGAATCGAGGGTGAGTCGGTTCGAGTATACTAATCTAATTAGCATACCTATAACGTGTGCTCCCACTAACCATTAGTGTTCGACAGGCACTCTCCAAGTCAAAGAGCACGTTATACAAGTCTTCACATAACCTTAACGCCTAGTCAAGTTTTATCGACTTGCGAACGATTAAGTATTTTAGCCATAAACCTTTCGAGTGCCGATTCCCTTATCCAATAAGGAGTGGAATGTTTTACTCTGAAATACACGGAGTAGTTTCCATATATATATATATATATATGATTAAGGAATGCCAGTGACTACCAGTAAATAAAGAAACATACAATTACCTTCTGATAATGTTTTACTTAATAACATGTACAATGCCCTCACTCAACATCCTCTGAGTGGCATTCGAGGGCATACTCCTAACACTTTCCTATGTTCCTTAGATGCAGGCGGTGTAATTGTAATTATGATTTTAACCCTTGATCATACAAGTCAGCGACTTGGGTTTTGTTATTTTTCTAACTCGACTATCTGATAATTCCCATAGAATCGCGCAATATTATCTGTGATAAGTTGACAGGCCGGTGAATTCCCCATTCTATTTTCATCGAAGCCAAATTCTCAACCTAATGAAGTACCACGCAAGTATTGGATCGTTCTTTATGTATTACCTTGTGATTTAATCGTATGATGATGCTTTTAAAAAGTGAAAATGATATTTCTGAAAAGCTGTTAATGTGGATATGCTTGAAATATTTTTGGACTTGTGGACCCGGTAAAGCGAGGGGATTGCCTCGACGAGGGCTCTGGGGTACATGCTAGTGTTCAGGTAGTTCAGTCGACTCCTGACTTGGTATGTACCACCTGGAAGGTAATCCAACCAGGGACGTCCTGATGGGCACTCTAGGGTATATATTTGAACTCGGTATATACCAGGATGCCCAGTGACTTGATGAGTTACGATGTGCATATTATTCTTGTAACACCCTCAAGTTATTCAGGGCATATTACAACACTATGAGCCCCTCTGCGGGACCCACAAAGCTATAATTACGCGGAACCATAAAGCTCGACCGATGTCTAAACATAATCCCCATAGAAGGCAATAAGGATGATACCAATGTAATAATCAATTTGATAGAATTCAATACATCCGGAATTTAACATCCATGGAAACACCAGCCACAACGTCATGAACATCTGAAATGTTACTCGAGTATTCAAAACCATTCTGAGTACAACAATACCGAATGGAACAAGGTGCAAAACACAGACAGAAATAACACACGGCATCACTCTTGCCCATCATCTTCGTGCCGACCCGGTACACGCCTTTCTCTTCTCCTGGATCCTGAAATACATGAAAGGTATTTTCCCCCAAAAGGGGTTAGCCGTCGAATAGCTAGTACAAGTATATCGAATATGAAACACAATACTTCTCCAAAATAAAGTAAATGTAATCATCATTTCATCCAACTCAAGACTAGTATTCCGGAATATCTAAACGTCATAACACTTCATTTTAAACATACATGATTAACAATAGAACCGCACCGAAGGCAACGGAATCCTCTGAGGCCCCATCAGATTCTCCCAGAGTGGTTAACCCAAAATATTCATAGAACCACACCAAAGGCAACGGAACCCTCTGAGGACCCGTTGGTCCATCCCATAATGAAAATATACAATCATACAATTTATATACCTCACTTTCAAATTCGAGAACGTACAATCATAAACATATACTTGCCTTTGAGACATTAGAACCAAAGTGAAAAATGATGTTCAAGCACGAGAGGTCCAAGAATGCACTTCCGGGCCTAAATAGTTCGTATAGAAATACGATAATCAATCATCAATACTCAATTCTCAAGGAACACTCCTGAAACCCCCCCTTTACGATTCATAAATCTTCAATGTATTCACATATAGGTTGGAAATCATCCGAACCCTCTCTACTTCAAGTAATACACAAAATAATTCGTATAATCATAAGGGAAAAGTGGATACGGAGTGGATACATCATAATCTCAATGATTTAAAGCTTCAAAACGGTTAAATCGGATGGATCTAAGAAAAATCCCCAAAAATTCCCCAAACTAGGGTTCTAAGGAATTTACCTTGATTCGGAGAGAATGAATGGATTAGATGTTGTAAAATCCTTATTACCCAGCTAAAGATGGTGATGGATGATGAAAAGTTGTTCCAAATCGCCTCAGGATCGCCTCTATGGCGTGCTCTCATCGGAAATGTGGAAAAAGAGAAGAAAATGACGAAGAAGGCGGTTGACCCAGTTTATATACTGGGCCTAATTAGCCTGCGCTAATTCTGAAGTATAGCGTGTGCTAACGAGGTCACCCAGTAATCCAGTAGCCTCTGACCTGCGCCGATATCGTGCAGTACATCTGGCACTAGCGCGCGCTATGCAATACCTATAGCGTGTGCTAGCTCACACCTAGCGTGCGCTACTTACTAGTCCAGAGAGTAGAAACCCCTACTGCCACTGCCAAACCCGAGCAATTAGCTTGCGCTACATCTGATGCTCGCGCGCTCTACCAAGCACGATTAGCGTGCGTTAGATAACGCCTAGTATGCGCTAACTGATAGTCCAGAGGGCAGAACCCAGCTACTGCCTCTGCCAAACCCGGACTATTAGCGTGCACTACAGGCAAAGCTAGCACGCGCTACTCAACCGAAATAGCGTGTGCTAGCTTACGCCTAGTGTACGCTATCTGCCTTACTCAAAACATCACCACAAACGTCCAAACAATACGATCATGTCCCAAAAGGTACGAAACTCTAAAATCAACAACAACAATAACAAAAACAACATCTCAGTAAGTGCTTACAACAGTGACAAAAGTGAAAGAACGGCAAGCCAATAATTCAAGAAAAAAAGTATGGGTATTACACTCTCCCCCTGTAACAAGAAGTTTTGTCCCGAAACTTAAGAAATAAAAAGTTCGGGGTATTTCGATCGCATTTTCTCTTACGTCTCCCAAGTCGCCTCCTCCACTCCTTGTCTCGACCATTACACTTTAACCAATGGAATGGTTTTGTGCCGAAGCTGTTTCTCACGACATTTAAGAATCTTCACCGGTCTCTCTGGAAAGGTAACATCCTCGGCTACATCAATCGTACTATAGTCGATAATATGACTTGGATCCGGCACGTACTTTCTCAGCTGAGAGACATGAAAAATGATATGGACATGACTCAAAGCTTGAGGCAACGCAGCGATAAGCTAAATGTCCAACCCTGTCTAAAATTTCAAATGGTCAGATATACCTGGGACTATGTTTCCCCCTTTTTCTCGAAGCGGAAAAATCTTTTGGTCGGTGACACCTTGGGTAGAACATGGTCTCCCACTTCGAATTCCAAAGGTCGACGACGAGTATCAGTATAAGATTTCTGATGGCTCTGGGCAGTCAAAAACTGGTCTCGGATAATAGAAACCTTATCCTTAGTTTCCATCAAACATATCCTGTTCCATTCCGACTAACTCCGAAGCCTCATTCCAACATAATGGTGATCTACACTGCCTGCCATACAGTGCCTCAAATGGTGCCATTTTGATCGACGTATGCCAACTATTATTGTAGGCAAACTCGATCAATGGCAAATGAAGTTCCCAATCATTACTCCAGTCTAGGGCACAATCCCCCAACATAGCCTCTAATGTCTATATCGTCTGCTCAGTCTGACTATCTGACTGAGGATGAAAAGACGTAGTCAAACTCAACTCGGTGCCTAAGGCCTGATGAACTGCTTGCCAAAAATGCGACACGAAACGACCATCTGTATCAGAAACAATAGTTTTATGGGCACCATGTAATCTCACAATCTCAGCTCTGAAGGTTTGGGCTAGTCTCTCCGGTCCCCAAGTATCCTTAATACCAAGAAAGTGTGCATACTTAGTTAATTGATCTATGATTTCCCAAATCATATTTATTCTGGCTCTAGACCTCGGCATCCCCATGATAAAATCCATGGAGATATCTTTCCACTTCCACTCGGGAATGGGAAGCGGCTTCAACAACCCTGCCAGTCGTGATGCTCGATCTTGACTTGTTGACACGTCAAACATCGTAATATGAACTCGGTGACGTCCTTCTTCATATTATTCCACCAAAAATTGCACTTCAAGTCTTTGTACATCTTACTCATTCCAAGGTGGATTGAGTAGGGCGTAGCATGGGCTTCTCGAAGAATTCTCTGCCTCAACTCCAGATTATTCGGGACACATAGCCTGCCCTGAAATCTCAAAATGATTCTTCATAGATCATAAAGCCAGGGGCTTTTCCTTTAATTACGTCTTCTTTCAGTTGGGAAATCATCGGGTCACTCCACTGTTTCCCTTTGATTTCGTCAACCAAGGATGAAGTAATTTTGAGGATACACAACTGTCCCTGCACTTTCCGAAGCCAAACTTTTATACCTTGCTCGATCAAATCCTGACGAATCTTCGTTTGTGGTGTAAGAACCCTCGAGCATCTGAAGTGATGCCAATTTATGGCTCAAAGCTTTCGCGATGACATTGGCCTTCCCCAGATGGTAAAGAATTTCCAAATCATAATCCTTAATCAATTCCAACCAACGTCGCTGCCTCATATTCAACTCTTTTTCACTGAAAATGTACTTCAAACTCTTGGGATCTGTATCGATCCGACACGAAGAGCCATATAAATAATGCCACCAAATCTTAAGTGTGAAAACAATTGTGGCCAATTCCAAATCATGAGTAGGATAGTTCATCTCATACGGCTTCAACTGCCTTGATGCAAAGACTATCGTATTATCATGTTGCATAAGCATACATCCAAGACCTTGTCCTGAAGCGTCATTGTAAACTACAAATCCTTTACTACCCTGTGGTAGAGCTAAAATCGGTGCCGAGGTCAAACGTCTCTTCAGCTCATCGTAGCTCTGCTGTCCCTCAGTGGTCCAAACAAACTATTTTGTCTTCTGAAGTAATTGTGTAAGCGGACGAGCGAGTTTCGAGAACCCCTCGATAAACCGACGGTAATACCCAGCAAGACCCAAAAAGCTACGAAATTTCTTAACATTATTAGGCGGTGCCCAATCTAGCACTGCCTCAATCTTCTGCGGGTCTACACGAAACCCTTCGGCCGAAACCACATGGCCGAGAAACATAACTTCCTTCAGCCAGAACTCACATTTTGAGAATTTCGCATAAAGGTGCTCGGCTCTCAAGATATCTAGTATCAAATGCAAGTGTTGGGCATATCCCTCCTCGTCTCGACAATAGATCAAGATATCGTCGATAAAGACGACCATACATTTGTCAAGGTACTCAATGAATATCTTGTTCATCAGTTGCATGAATACTGCCGGTGCATTAGTCAGTCCAAAAGGCATGACTATAAATTCATAGTGTCCGTATCTCGTCCTAAATGTAGTCTTCGGGACGTCAGACTTTTTCACTCGGAGCTAGTAGTACCCCGATCTCAAGTCAATTTTTGAGAATGTTGCGGATCCCTGTAGCTGATCAAATAAATCATTTATACGAGGTAATGGATACTTTTTCTTGATGGTCACTTGGTTTAGCTCACGGTAATCGATACATAAACGTAGTGAACAATCCTTCTTTCTCATAAACAGGACAGGTGCGCCCCAAGGCGAAGTGCTCGGTATAATATACCCTTTCTCTAACAGTTCTCCCAACTGATTCTTTAATTCTTGCATTTCTAAAGGTGCCATACGATAAGGTGCCTTAGAAATCAGAGCCTCGTCGGGCGCTAAATCAACAGAAAATTCTATCCCTCGATATGGCGATAAATCGGAAGGTCATCTGCAAAAATGTCTGGATACTCATTAACAACTGGAATCGAAGAGAAATCGACCCCATTCCCTTCCGACTTCAAAGCATAACATCAATAGGCCGTGCAACCTTTATTCAATAGTTTCACGGTCTTCATGGCGCTAATGAGAAACTTGGGTTGACCCGATTTATATCCCATGAACGAGTACTCGGAAACATCTTTAGTCATCATAGTGATAACCTTAGTGTGGTAATTCATAATCGCTTGGTGACTCTCAAGCCAGTCCTCACCGAGGATCACATCATTGCCCTTGATATCAACCAAAATTAAATTCGATAACCAATCAATACCTGCTATGCTCACCGGATAATCTCTAATCTCCCAATTACCCATGATTCTATCCCTACTAGGCAGTTTCACAATGAAAGGATTGCAAGCACTCACACAATTTATTATCAAACGGCGTAAACAATCCAAGGAGATGAAAGAATGTGTAGCACCGGAATCAAAAAGTACTCGAACTGGATGGGATAGGATATGAATAGTACCTAAGGCCACCGCCACATCAGGTTTATCTGCTCGACGCATCTCATAAACTCGTGGGTGTGCCGAACCGACGCTAGAATGTCCCTCTCTAGCGGTCTGACCACGTCCCCGGCCTCTGCCGTAACCCTATTGTTACTGGCTAACGGATGGTCGCTAATTCATACTCTAATCTCTATGTGCTGGCATAGAAGCCCGAGTATCCAAAGTTTGATCCTGTTCGGGGCAATAGACTGCCCTGTGTCCCATCTTACTGCAAGTGTGACACTTCAGAGGTGGGAAGTTGCACTCAAGGTTGATGTGGCCTGGATGACCACAATTAAAACAAGTCACCGGGCGAGATGAGGTGCCCGAAGCAGAACGAAAACTCTTCCTCCCTTTAAAAGAACGTGACGACTGCCCGACAGAATTGTTAGCCGTCTGAGGTCTCTGAAAGTTGCCAGCTTTAGAGCCAGAAAAATTACCAGTGGTCTTTTGCTTCTTCGGCTCTTCTGTGGTATTATTGTTGGAACTTAACATGTCATATGCCAAAGCCCTGTATCGGTATTCCATCAGAGTAGTGCAAGCAAACCCTGCCATATAACGCCGTAAATCCATATTCATCCACATTTCGAAGTGGCGGATCTTGTCATGCTCACGCACCTGATTCTTCACATGAATCAACTGTTGGTTGTATTATACTATCACTTGAGAGACTGGGATGTTCTGCGGCTTAGCTTCTAAAAATGCTCGGATCCTGCTTTCTTGCACTGGCAAGGGACAATACTCCGCCTCCAGTAGATCTTTAAATTCGTCCCATGTAGCAGCATGATCTTGTGGCTTAATATCTTTCCACCAAGTCGCGGCTTCCTTAGTAAGGAAGTGTTGAGCAATCGGTACCTTCCTCGTTTCCGGACAGTCAACCGCTTCAAACACTTTTTTCAATTCAAATAGCCAACTTTCCCAACCCGTTGGGTCGATAGCACCGCTGAACTACGGGGGATGCATACGAACCACATTCTGTAGTAAAACATCCATTGTCTGATTAGGATTATTCAGTTGAACAGCTTGGGCTAGGACAGTCATGTGATTTGCCAACTGTTGAAGGGCATTCGTAACCCCAACATCTGCATGATTCCCCTGATCGGTCGACTGGTCGTGTTGACTCTCGGTATCGGGATGCATTGAGTTAGATAAACTAGGGGTAGCCGACCCCGTAACGGAACTGAGGGAAGCGGCCGCGCCACGTCCTCGCCCGTGTCCACGACCACGGACTTGTCCTCGACCCCTATCAGCAGACATTCTGAATGATAAGCAAAATACATAAGTACAATTCAAATCGCCCGTCATCGAGGTGACTGATTACCAAGAATACCAAATCGAAAGTGAAGCAATGAGTAAGAATACAAGAAGAGTAAAAGGACTTACTAGTACCGGTCACACGGAGATGATGGAAATATAGTGATACTGTACTCGGGCAATAACTCAATTTCGACCCAAAAAGACCGATCGCCTAGGTATCCATAAACCTAAGCTCTGATACCATATTCTGTAACATCCCCAAGTCATTCAGTGCATATTACAGTGCCGTGAGCCCCTCTATGGGACCCACAAGGCTATAATTATGCGGAACCATAAAGCTCGACCGATAATGTCTAAACATAATCCCCATAGAAGGCAATAAGGATGACACCAATATAATAATCAATTCGACAGAATACAATACATCAGGAATTTAACACCCAGGGCAACACCAACATCATGAACATCTGAAACGTTACTCGAGTATTCAAAACCATTATGAATACAACAATACTGAATGGAACAAAGTACAAAACACAGACATAAATAAGACACAACATCACTCTTGCCCATCATCTTCATGCCGACCCGGTACACACCTTTCTCTTCTCCTGATCCTGAAATACATGAATGGTATTTCCCCCAAAAAGGGTTAGCCGTCGAATAGCTAGTACAAGTATATCGAATATGAAACACAATACTTCTCGACAATAAAGTAAATGTAATCATCATTCCATCGAAATCAAGACTAGTATTCCGGAATAACTAAATCTCATAGCACTTCATTTCAATACATACGTGACTAACCATGGAACCACACTGAAGGCAACAGAACACTCTGAGGCCCTGTCGGACCCTCCAGAGTGGTTAACTCAAAATATTCGTGGAACCACACCAAAGGCAACGGAACCCTCTGAGGACCCGTCGGTTCATCCTAGAGTGAATATATACAATCATACAATTCATATATCTCACTTTCAAAGTCGAGAATGTACAATCATAAACATATACTTGCCTTTGAGACATTAGAACCGAAGTGAAAAATGGTGTTCAAGCTCGAAAAGTCCAAGAATGCACTTCCGGGCCTAAAAAATTCATAGAGAAATACGATAATCAATCATCAATACTCAATTATCAAGGAAGACTCCCGAAACGCCCCTTTTACGAATCATAAATCTTCGAAGTATTCACATAGAGGTTGGAAATCATCCAAACCCTCTCTACTTCAAGTTATACGCAAAATCATTAGTATAATCATAAGGGAAAGGTGGATATGGAGTGGATACATCATAATCTCAAGGATTTCAAGCTTCAAAATGGTTAAATTAGACGAATCTAATAAAAATACCCAAACTAGGGTTCTAAGGAATTTACTTTGATTCAGAGAGAAGGAATGGATTAGATGTTGTAAAATCCTTGTTACCCTGCTAAAGATGGTGATGGATGATGAAAAGTTGTTCCAAATCACCTCAGGATCGCCTCTATGGAATCCTCTCGTCTGAATTGTGGAAAAAGAGAAGAAAATGACGAAGAAGTCGGTTGACCCAGTTTATATACTGGGCCTAATTAGCGTGCGCTAATTCTGAAGTGTAGCATACGCTAACGAGGTCACCCAGTAATCCAGTAGCCTCTGACCTGCGTCGATAGCGTGCGGTACATCCGGCACTAGCACGCGCTATGCAATACCTGTAGCGTGCGGTAGCTCACACCTAGCGTGCGCTACCTACAAGTCCAGAGAGTAGAAACCCCTACTGCCACTATCAAACTCAATCAGTTAGCGTGCGCTACATCCGATGATAGCGCGCGCTACCAAGCACGATTAGCATGCGTTAGATGACGCCTAGTTTGCGCTAACTGATAGTCCAGTGGGCAGAACCCAACTACTTCCTCTGACAAACCCGTACCATTAGCATGCACTATAGGTGAAGCTAGTGCGCGCTACTCAACAGAAATAGCGTGCGTTAGCTTACGCCTAGCGTACGCTATCTGCCTTACTCAAAACATCACCGCAAAAGTCCAAACAATACGATCATGTCCCGAAAGGTACGAAACTCTAAGATCAACAACAACAACAATAATATCTCAGTAAGTGCTTACAAGATTAACAAAAGTGAAAGAACGGCAAAGCCAATAATTCAACAAAAAAAGTACGGGTATTACAATTCTGGAATAGTAACGTGTTATGGTACTGCGTATGCTTTTGATTGTGATGATGATTGATTGATGTATTTTCACACGTTATACATATTCATGTTATCATGTACTTGCACCGGCTATTGCTGACCTCTTAGGGGTGGGTACTTTCTGTGTATCCAGGTACAGACTCTGGAGACGAGCAGGCACATGGAGAGCACGAGGATGGGAAATAACAGTGGTATTGTCTATCATATTCGTTCTCACTATTAAAATTGTCTATTTGTGATGTTATGTGTGTTGTAATCGTGAGTCGGCATGTTGCCTTTGTCCAGCCTGGGCCCGGGCTGATATGGACGGTCGTGATATGTACTTGTATGTGTAATAAGTTTGGTACTTGAGATGTGTGGTTGTTATGACTGAATAATACCAAGTTGTATTCTTGTGTATAGTCGACCTTGCTGGTCGCTCTCACTGTTTTATGTTGGTTGTTCGACCTGGATGGTCGTGGCGCGGTGGTCGTACATGTTAATTCGAAGAATAGATCTGAACTTAGACCAAAAACTGATTAAATTTTCTTCCCCTTCCGGTGATCCACACACGAATAAATGGTACAAGCCGAATTGCTAGATCCTTACAAATAATGTTGAGAAACAGTACAACAAATAATTCCTTGCTAGAAGGATTTGTACTGTTGATCAAAATCAACTAAGGGAAGAAGATGCAGCCGAAACCGACTTCACAGATAGAAAAACAGCTCGGCCGATTTATCGGGGGGGGGGGGGGGGATTTTTAGTTTGCAGAAGTAGGGTTGTGTAATTTTTCACTTGTGACAACTCTTTGTCTATGACCCTTTATTTATACTAAGTATACGCTAGAGTCAAACTCAAGTATTTGCTTAGTTTCCCCTCAACTTATTAAATAATACAAGACATATAATATCTTATATTATATATTACTGATTATTTAATCTTCTAATAAATATAATATCCAATATTATATTTATCTTTCCTAGTTGATACAACTAAATAATATAATATATAATATCATATATTATATATTACTCATTATTTAATTTTTTTAATAAATATAATATCCAATATTATATCTATAAATTATTCTTGCTTGTCTTTAGTTGTGTCTGTGTGACCCAAAAGCCTTATAATATGTTGGCAATTATTTAATATCCTATTAAATAATAAGTCGTAAGCGGTCTCTAGCAAGACATTATGACTACCCAAATAATATAAATATATAGTCCATTAAACCATTTAGGATGTCGCGCGATATCATATTTGAACTAAGTCATAAAAATTGTCATACTTACTATGTTCAAATACTTTCTTGATCTTAAGTAGACTGATTGAATCAAGTGACTCTTCATTTGAGCATGACCATACATTTCCTTCTGTCCTACTTATTTAGGGGCCCAACGTATATCTCTCTCCCTAAAGAGAGGGACAAATTGCCATCTTGATTTTTCATTGCGCTCTACATGACTCCCACTAATCCCTATCGCTAACCTTTATGATCACCATGTTTCAGATGACGTTGGATTACGTCAAGGCATAACAGTTATCATGTTGGACTCTGTGATAATCTCAGGTTCAAGGCTTTATTGACATACTATTATATTGAGATTCACTTATGACATTTACATGCAGTAATCTCAATGCGGGTCTGTCCATTATTGCGTTCTCCAACCAATACCCATAAGTTTGATCTGTACCATACGCATAATCATACAATGATTATAAATCAAATATATGCTAGTATATTAATTACTTGAGTCTCCACTCCATGTGATTGGACCATAGACATTTAAATAATCTAATTATTCGTGAATGACCATTATTTGATTATTATACTATTAAAACATGCACACATTATATAATCAAAGAGAAATAAATGATATCAAATAAAATTATTTAAATGTGTCAATTACAGATCTAGGCAGATCGAATGTCCTAGGTCACTATTCTCCACATGTTCTCCCTTAAAAGGTACATACAGGATTCACTTCTTTCATCACTTTAGGGTTAATGTTGTATTCTTGGGTCATAGTGTGTTTCCCCTTAGTTAATGCACATGTCATCTATAGGAAGATAAGTATACCTTCTTCTTCCTATAGTAAGGATATACCTTGTAGTTCTGAGTGTACGATTAATTACGATGGACACTATATTCATGGGTCTCACAACATTCTCCCTCAATTGATGAGTAAAATATAAAAACTTAGAGGGAGTCGAGTTGTAGCATTCTTAATTTTTGGCGGAGCATACAAAACTTGGTGGTGCTAAGAGGCTTTGTAAAGATATCGGCTGACTGAATGTCTGTATGAATCTTCTCGATCCGAATATCTTTATTCTCCACATGATTCCGAATGAAATGATACTTCGTATCAATGTGCTTAGTCCACGAGTGCAATATAGGATTTACCGTGATTGCGATTGCACTCGTGTTGTAGCACATGATTGGAGTCTCTCTTGCATAAATGCCATAGTCCTGTAACTGCTGTTGCATCCAGAGAATCTGCATACAACAACTTCCATCAGCATAATATTCCGACTCAGCTGTAGAAACCGAGTTGGCTAATTATTTCTTACTGAACCATGACACAAGTCTTGGTCCAAGAAAATGACAAGTCTCGCTCATACTCTTTCTATCTAACTTACAGCCTCTGAGATCTGATTCGATGTAGCCCACCAAATCGAATCCTTCATCCTTAGGATACCACAATCCTAGATGAATTGTTCCTTCACGTACTTAATAATTTGTTGGGATGTGGTGAACTGTGACTCTTTAGGTGCTACCTGATACAAGTGCATACCCTACTACAGCAAATTGGATATCGAGCCTGCTAGCTGGTAAGTACAGAAGTGACCATATAAGCTTCATGTAGACTGATTGATTGCTTATTGAGGCCATCATGAAACCTCGGACTGACATCATGTTTAACCCATTTCTCATGGGCATCAACATCTTCCTGACTAGCCATGGTCCTTGCAGGAGCCGGTGGAATGTCCGCCTCCAAGACGTACCCCAGTGTGTCCACACTGATGACTATCCTCAAATTGTGGAGCCAATCTACAAAGTTGGGTCCAGTAAGAGTGTTCTTTTTAAGTAAAAATGCGAGTTGGTTCATTGTCATTTTGAGAGAGTTGTTGTTAACTGCATAGAATGATTTTAGATTCGTTAGCAATTGTTTAATTATGATTCCAGTAAAAAATTTAAGGACTTTATTTATTCATAACTCGGCTCCCACTATTTTATCGGTATTACACACTCCCATGCGAAATCGAAAAGTATTGGTTGACTTTATAGTGGTGATCTAAAATGAAGTATGAAAAAATTGCCCGGGCCAAGCTCGTGACCCAGCCCAACTGCCAGGCCTCGGCCGAGAGGGTCACTGCCTCTCGGCCGCTGCCTGGCGAGAGTAGGCAGCCCACTACCGGCTGCTGCAGGCAGTATCCCGACAGCTCAGAGCCGCCGGGTACCGCCACTTTTCCGGCTCGTCCTTTTGTCCCCAATTCAAAAATAAAATTTTTCTAATTTTTATATTACTCATATATATCAGTTCTTAAAAAATATAGATTTATATTATAACACAAAATTGTGAAAAATAAAATTTTAGACGAACAATTAAATATTAAAGATTAAAACAATTATGATTCCAAATCATAAAAACATTCAATAAGGCATTCCAAAGTGCTAATATCGTATATACGATTGCATAAACCTTGCTCCGATACTGCTATTGGGATTCGGTGGTAAAAAAACAAAGTGCACAACAAAAAATATAAACGGATCAAACCGAATAAATTCAAACTACTAAGAGGATCGATCAAGCATCGTATATACAAATTCCGAGCACCGAAAACACAATACCTCTATGTATCAAGTGTCAGTAGATGACCGAAAATTTTTCAACCTTCTTATTCTCTAAAAATATGACTATAAGTAGATAGAATTAGCTTGATTATAATTTTATAAATACTCAAACTATTTTATAAAAATTATTTTCTCTCAAAATCATACTTAGAACAAAAGTGTAAAAACTTAAAAATAATGTCTCTCCCCCCTTATAATGCTGTCGGCCAAAGTCTCATATGGCATTGGGGATGATGTTTGTTTTATAACACAACAACACCTCACTTCACACATTTTACCAAAAACTATAATATTCATTATAAACCAAAGTGTATAATTAAATGTTCCACCAAATATCACCAAACTAATACGAAGACAAAAATTGATATTCACCATGATATGTGGTGGGGAGGGGCAGCCAAGAGGAAAGAAAAATAATGTTGGTTCTTATCGTGCTGTGAAGCAAATTCCCGTGTATCTTGTCCAATAGATAAACCTTGGTACGTTTCAATATTAATACAATTAATTAACTCAAGTAATTAATTATAAAATATAATGCCTTTAACAAATAATATGAATGAAATTAATCACCTAGTAATTTATTTAATTCAATAGACCGATTTAATTTATCCAATAAATTAAATTAGATATCTAATGTCCAATATTAACTAAGAGAGAATAAGCTAAATATAAACCATTGTCAATTCCTATACCGCGACTCTGTAGGTTTGTCTCAATTAGCATTAATAGGATCCAATGAGTGTTAGTGTAACACCCCGAGATATTCGGAATAATTACAGCGCCGTAAACCCTTTATATAAGAATTTACAAGGCTAAATTAAAAGAAATGCTGAACAATGCGAAAGTACCACCAATAGTTGAGTAATTCGAAAACCAGTTTAATCAACCCAAATCAATCCATTTATTACAAACTTCTCAAATCATCAAAAGAACACACGTACTCGAGTACTAAATACCAAACCAGAATAACAAAATAATACAACGGATAACATCACTGTGCCCTTCGTCATCATGCCAGTACTGTGGATGCTTCCTCACTCCTCGGCTACCTGAACATCAAAATAAATGTCCACCCCGTAGGGGTTAGCGAAACGATGCTAGTACAAGTATCATAATATAAAAAACCATATATGCAACAACGATCCATAGCAAAATACAAAACGCGGACTTCCTTTACCGGAATCCAACGATGCGAATCCACATGATTCCATCAACACAACATATGGTAATCCAATGATCCAGCGCCCTCAGCATAGATCCCAAGATGATCCCGTCGGACCAACACGAGGTGGACAACTGATCCATCGCCCTCAGCATAGATCACGTGATCCCTTCGGATCAATACAACATATACAATACAACTATGCATACACATATGCAAAATCGATATGTCTATCAACATGAACAACATAGGAATCAATAGCCTGAACGACATTATGGCAATTCAACTTGGATGGTCTCATGTTCAACAACATGAATAACAATATGCATGATCAAAATCATCAACATTAATCCAATAGTCAAATTACGATAGTTGCCTTAGAAAGATGGCAAAAATTAAATACTTCAACGACCGTCAATATGCCCGAAGGTCGCCTCCCTCGATCAGTCACCTTGTAAGGCTCGGACCTTGTTCAAAATAAATAACGAAGGGTTCAACTTACTTCAGAAAGTTAACGTACAAACACCTAGCGTCTTAAGTTATATCCGAGGTAACATTAATGTAAGTCCGGTTCACGGTTAATCTACTCGATGAAAGCTAAGCCGGAAATAATGTCATACTTCATATGAATCGAATGACCATATCGGAGGTGAAATGTCAACATCTACGGATTCATGGATATACAAGTTACCACAATATAAACTTCAATCTTGATTTCGACTTCCAATAAATATATGGTTCGGCTAAGCTTGCAATCCATTTCAAAGGTGTGATTCAAGAAACAAGCCTACCAAGCGTACTTCGAAAGGGGATGATAAAACGGTGTTCTGGGTTTGATTCTATCAACATAGCTGATTCGTTTAGACCATGAATATGAAGAAGATTGTTATCAAACACCTCTTTCAAAACACGAACTATCCACGGTGAAATACCTTAGTAATCTCAGAAACCTCATTAAAATCATGCTTAGAATCCATAACAAACTCAAGACACTACATTCTAGGGTTTTATCCCAACAAGGTTCGATTAATACTCTTAACAACGAAGGAGAACTGAAGTATAACTGAATCTATTCTTCTAAAAACATGGTGTTCGACTCCTCATGCTAATAACGAACTTGGTAATCTCAAAAACAGGTTCAAAACATCATTAAGAACATCTATTCGAGTTGGTGAAGGATCAGCATACATTAATATAGATAAGAACGACGAAATACTTGGTGAAACTCAACACCGGAAGCTTGAACACCAATCCACAAGGGTCTACGATCTTCTAAACCGAGCTGGGATGATGATATAAGAGATTTTCGGAGCTGGGGAGTTCTCAAGTCGCAAAAATTGGCCAAGGAGTGAGTAGGAAATGAAAATGAGGTTGAGGTCTATAAATAGAATTTTTCACATTACGTACGTTAACGGCACAGCCTTACGTACGTTATCCCCTTAGCACACGCTATTCTCAATCCTTAGCGTACGTTAACGTCCAGTAGTAGCTCACTGCCTCGATTCTGGCTACTCTTACGTACGTTATCCAAAGCCTTTACGTACGTAAAACCATGTACATAGCGCATGCTAACACCCCTATCTAACATACGTTAAGCCTCATTGACCTACTTTATTGAAAAGCCATCCAGGTTCACGCTGGGCAACTCGACGAATCTTCCTTTGCCCCCCACACGACGACCTTATCTGATCTGCCTTTGACTGAAGCTTACGTACGCTATGATACAACTATAACGTACGTTATATTCAACACTTAGCATATGTTATGCTCAACGTCTAGCTTACGTTATGACGTGGAGATGCATGCATTCATGAATGTGTTGGAAACTCAAAAACGTAGGAATACGAATACGGGAAACCACACTTCGATTAATAATACCACATAATCAAATGTTACAACTTCGAATACAGGTAGAATACACAATAATTATCTGGCCATTACATACTACCCTTCTAAAAAGAAGTTTCATCCCCAAACTTAAGATGAAAACAATTCCAGGTTTCTCGACTTCATGCTATCCTCAGTCTCCCAAGTTACTTCTTCGACTCCATGTCGAGACCACTGAACTTTAACCAAGCAGATTGGTTTATTCCTCAATTGTTTGACTCGACTCTTCAGTATCTTGATTGGATTTTCTTCGAACGTGCCATCATTAGCCACTCCAATATCGCCAAAATCGATGATATGACTAGGATCCGGTACATATTTCCGTAATTGGGACACGTGGAACACATTATGAACATGACTCAGCGATGGCGGTAAGGCCAACCTATACACAAACTCCCCAACTCTTTCAAGGATCTCGAATGGTCCGATATATCTCAGACTCGGCATTCCTTTCTTCCCAAAACGGAAAATTCCCCAAGTAGGAGAAACCTTTAAGAGCACGTGGTCCACAATTTCAAACTCTAATGGGCGACGGCGCACGTTTGCATAAGACTTCTGTCGACTCTGGTCAATCAACAGCCTTTCACGAATCAGAGCTACCTTCTCCTGAGTTTGTACTATCAACTCTTGTTCCATCACGATCAAGTCAGACGAATCATCCCAACACAGGGGTGATCTGCAGCTTCTCCCGTACAACGCTCCAAACGGTGCCATCTCAATGGAAGCATGCCAACTATTATTATAGGTGAATTCAATCAACGGCAAATGCACCTCCTGTTTGGATTCGGTGCCTAAAACGAAGGCCCGGCGGAAGCGGTAAAACAGAAATTAATTCAATCCGAATCCCTATGAGGATCGATCGAGCTACGTATATACGAATATATAAATGAAATCACAAGAGATATTAGAAACTCACCCTTGTAGTCCGTTGATTAAATGGATTCCTTCTCTTGAGCTATTCCCCATGCTTTATTTGTTCTCCACGAATCCAATCCGCTCCAAGATCTTGGATGATCCAACGCTGAAAGACCGCGTCTCTACTTGCCACGTACCGGAGAAACGAACGGAATGACGATCACCTTGCTATCCTCCAAGGATACGACTTGAGCTAGGAGATGAAGCTATTGAATTTGAAGAATATACTCTAAGTATATAAATCACACACTCTCAATAAATATCTTGATTCTCTCCAAGAACAATCAAGAAGTGAAATGAAGAAGATGAAGAAAAAGAACTATTTTCTCTCTCCCTTGCCAAAACTCACGGATGAAGTGTTTCAAGAGTGAGGAGTAGTTGTCTTTTTATTATTCTTTCATATCCCACAAAATAACCTTTTCCTTATTTTAAGAGATATCATATCTCTAAAGTCATTAGTCATACACCTACCAAAAGCAAGACTAAGACTGAGGGAAGGAATCAAAGTGGGGGGGCGGCCTCTAGAAGGAATCCGACAAGTTCAGTCCGTTTCGGACTTCCGTGAGTCCAAACAGATAAACTCTGATTCCATTCCGTTGTATTTATATCGATTAATTAATCCAATTAATTAATCATATCAAATACAAAATAATTAATTTATCAAAGAAATAATTATATCTATGAATTAAATTAATCACCCAGTAATTTATTTAATTCATTATGCTGTAAATTAATTTATCCAATAAATTAATTTAGACATCTAATGTCCCAAATTTTATTAGACATCCAATGTCCAATAAATTATATATCCAATATCTAATATTTATAATGAGAGAATTAGCTTGATTCATTCCGTCGTCAATCCTATTGTGCAAATCGGTAGGTCCGTCTCAGTCAGCAATGGGAGGAACCAAAGAGTAGTAGCACCACCTAGCCAGCTTGGCGGCCTACACTGTACCCCAACTGAGAACGAATGATGGGATCATTCAAGAACCATTATGTCGTGAATACCAGTATACGTATAAACCCTTCTTTCAAATGTCCCGATCAAGTTATAGGGTCACGATCAGTCAAACCCTATATGTACTTGATGCTATGCATGCGTTAATGCAAATCGAGATCATCGAGCTCTCATGTATCCAATACAACTAGCTCCAATGCTTTGGCCAAAGACTTATGATCTCATCTGCCAATAACTGCATAGGACATATAACCGACTCACTAACGGGAGAAAGAATTCTATCTTGGTATTCAGTAGGACCTGCTGCTTGCCCGTCAAGATGCACGTTGAGGTTGACCCCCACCTCCCGGTTTATAGGGTCGAACTACTCTAATGAAAATCTTGACGTCACAAGCACATCCCTACTAAATCCTCAAGTCGAAGGTTCACGAATACCTATCACAACCTTTTGATTCCGTCATTGACTGTCCCGGAGTGAAATCCGTGTGACGAATCGAGGGTGAGTTGGTTCGAGTATACTAATCCAATTAGTATACCTATAACGTGTGCTCCCACTAACCATTAGTGTTCGATAGGCACACTCCATGTCAAAGAACACGTCATACAAGTCTTCACATAAACTTAATGCCCAGTCAAGTTTAATCGACTTGCGAATGATTAAGTATTTGAGCTATAAACCTTTCAGTGCCGACCCACTTATCCAATAAGAAGTGGAACATTTTACTCTCATATACACGGACTGGTTCCTATATGTATATTTACGAGTTAAGAATGGTAGTAACTACCAGTAAATAAAGAAATATTCATTGCCTTATATAAATAATTTACACAATTACAAGTACAATGCCCTCACTCAACATCCTCTGAGTGGCATTCGAGGGCATACTCCTAACAATCTCCCACTTGCACTCAATGCCACACACTATGGTATCTAATACCTATGTTCTCCAGCTGATGCTCCAAGCTAGTCTGAGAAAGTGGCTTGGTCAGTAGATCAGCGACGTTGTCGGCTGAGTCTACTCTATGCAGCACAATGTATCCCTTGCGAACAAATTCTTTTATGAGATGATACTTCCTCTCAATGTGCTTGGTACTGTTGTGAAACCTTGTCTCCTTGGCCTGTAATACAGCTCCATCGTTGTCGCAGTACAGCGGAACAGGAAGCTCAGCACATGGTATCACTTGAAGTTCTCCCAGAAACTTTTTAATCTAGAACCCTTCCTTAGAAGCCTCCGAGGCTGCCTGATACTTAGCCTGACATGTGGAATCAGCAGTCTCGCTTTGCTTGGCGCTACGCCAAGATATTGCTCCTCCATTAAGAGTAAATATGTAGCCAGAAGTAGATATCGAATCGTCCTTCAGTCCTTGGAAGTCCAAATCAGTGAATCCAACCACATCCAATTCTCCACCGCCATACATGAGAACCATATCTCTAGTCCTTCTCAAGTACTTGAGAACGTTATTTACGTCAGTCCAATGTTCCCTACCTGGGTTTGCCTGAAACCTACTCACCACGCTTACAACATGCGCAATGTCAGGTCTCGTACACAACATAGCATACATAAAGCTACCCACGGCTGAAGCATATGGTATATTACTCATTTCCTTTCGTTGTTCCTCACTTTGAGAACACATCTTCAAGGAGAGTTTTATTCCATGTCGCATCGGTAGGAACCCTCTTTTAGAATCATCTATCTTAAATTGATTTAAGATTTTATCTATATAGAGGGCTTGGGAAGGAGCTATTGTTCTCTTCGCTCTATCCCGGTAGAGTCGAATTCCAATAATATAGGTTGCTTCTCCCAAGTCTTTCATAGAGAAATTACTCGAAAGCAAGCTTTCATAGAACTGAGCATTCCCACATCATTTCCTCTTAGTAGAATGTCATCCACATATTGTACTAAGAATGTGATCTTGCTCCCACTAACCCTCTTGTATACACAAGGTTCCTCTTCATTTTGCACGAAGTCAAACTCTTTGATCGCCTCGTCAAAGCGAAGGTTCTAACTACGCGACGCTTGCTTCAGTCCATAAATGGAATGCTGAAGCTTGCACACTTTCTGAATATCGACTTCGGACATAAAGCCTTTAGACTGCTCTATATAGATTTCATCCTCGAGGAATCCACTAAGGAAGGCCGTCTTTACGTCCATTTGTCATATCTCATAATCGTGGTAGGCAGCTATAGAAAGCATCATGCGAATAGACTTGATCATAGCTACGGGAGAGAAGGTATCATGGTAGTCGATCCCTTCTTTTTATGTATAACCCTTTGTCACAAGCCTGGCCTTATAGGCGTCAACCTTGCCATCACCATCGGTCTTTCTCTTGTAGATCTACTTGTTCCCAATATGCACTAAGCCCTTGGGGCGTTCTACTAGAGTCCAAACCTGATTGACATGCACCAAGTCTATCTCAACTTCCATAGCTTCATGCCATTTTGCGGAGTCTACATCCACCATCACTTCATAGATCATTGGGTCGGTCTCTTGGCTATCACTTGGAAACTCATGGAGACCTAGTTCCTCTAAGTGCACAAGCCTATACCTCTCAGGTAAATGAGACATCCTACTAGACCTACGAGGTGGTTGTACTTGTGTTTCATAAGGTTCAGTTCCAGTTTCTTGCACAGGTGTCTCCCGAGGAGTTTCATTATATTCTTCTAAAGAAATACTTCTACCTGCTCCGCCTTCCTGAATAAACTCATCTTCCAGGAAGTGTGCTAGTAAAGCAACAACGATCTTTCGATCTTCGGGCATGTAGAATAGATATCCCATCGTCCCAGATTGGAATCCAATGAAATGTCCCTTCGCGGACCTAGATTCCAACTTCTCCACCTTAATTTTCTTGACATAGGCGGGACATCCCCATATCCTAATATGATTAAGACTTGGTTTCCTGCCCTCCCACATCTCATATAGAGTTTTAGGAATGGATTTGGAAGGATATTTGTTCAAGATTTAATCGGTAGTCAGGAGTGCATACCCCCACAGGTAAATCGGTAAGTCAGTATACCCCAGCATGGAATGGACCATATTCAACAAGGTCCGGTTCCTTCTTTCTGACACACCATTTAACTGAGGAGTACCTGGAGGTGTTAGTTGTGAAACTATTCCATGTTCCATAAGGAACTCGTCAAACTCTATACTCATATACTCGCCACCTCGGTCCGAACGAAGTGCTTTGATATGATTACTAGTTTGTTTCTTGACTAGGGCCTTGAATTCCTGTAATTTCTCAAAGGCCTCGGATTTATGTTTCTTTAATTATACATAACCATACCTAGTATGATCACCTGTAAACGTAATGAAATATTGATATCCATCACGTGCTGCTTCCAAAGCACCACATACATCGGTATGGATTAATCCCAGTTTATCAGCGGCTCTTTCAAATGTCCTTGTGAAGGGTGAATTAGTCATTTTGCCTTTAGGAAAGATTCACAAGTAGGAAAAGTATCCGATCCCAATGGACCCATAAGTCCATCTTTTTCCATCTTGTAAACCTTGGTCTGACCAACATGACCAAGTCTAAGATGCCATTTCAAAACTTGATTGGTTTCATCCCTACCACGTTTTCTAGTCATAGGATTCACAACTACTTTATTGCTGAGATTCAGATGATACAATCTATTTAACAATGTAGCAGTACCTACTAGTTTATTTCTGAAATAAATTTTACAGGAACCATCACCAATGAAAAATGAAAAGCCTTTTTGGTCCATGTCCTGAATAGATACATTTTTTTTGTGACCCTTGGGAAAAACAAGTACATCTTCTAAAGTCAAAACAAAGTTGGATTCTAAACCCAAAAGAAGTGATCTTATGTCGGTCGCCTCGACACTATGCCCGCTTCCGACTGTGATCATAACTTCTCCAACTCCAGGCTTCCTACTTTGTTCCAGATCCTGATTCACGGTACAAATATGAGAACTAGCACCAGAATCCAGTATCCAGGAAGTAGAAAATACAGTAGCAGAACAATTTGTTTCAAAAACTAAAAGATCTGTACCTGAAGTGCCATGAAGAATCGGACAGTGTCTAGCCCAGTGGCCCAGCTCACCGCCCTTGAGAAAAGCATCCTTCTTCTTCTTATTCTTCGGAACCGTTGGGGCCTTGCCCTTGCCCTTGAAGTCGTTGACATATGGTCCAGTCTGCTTAATGGTCTTTTTCTTCTTGTTCTTAGACCTACGAGATCCAGAAGAAATCACAAGAGCAGACTCCATCTGTGGAGTCTTCAACTGAGACTGAGCGGTCACAAGTTTGTTCATTAGCCCATCTAAATTACATGTAATCTCATTGTAGTTAAAGTTCATAACAAACTGTGAGAACGAATCAAGAAGAGAATGTAGGATAAGGTCGGTTTGGAGAGAAGTGTCCATTTTAAAATCAAGAGCCTCTAATCTCTCGATCATGGATATCATTTTGAGGACGTGTTCCCCAACCTTCTCACCTTCCTTCATCCTTGCACGGAACAGTTTCTTGGATATCTCATATCTAACAGTTCTGCTGTGCTCACCATAAAGTCCGGTTAAGTGAGATAGAATCTGCCTAGCAGAAGTCATTTTCTCATGAGCTCTCTGAAGCTCATTAGACATAGAAGCCATCATGAATGCACGGACTTTTACGTCATCCTTAACCAACTTTTCATGGTTTACAATCTCTTCCTGATTAGCTTTGGTCCGCACAGGAGGCGCCAGAATGTTCGTCTCCAAGACGTATCCCAGTGCCTCTATAGTGAGGACAATCATCAGATTGCGGAGTCAGTCCACAAAGTTAGGTCCAATCAGGGTGTTCTTCTCGAGTAGAATTGCGAGTGGATTCATTGTCATATTGAGAGTTATGTCTGCATTAAGTATAACAAATTAATTAGTGCCTTGTTATATTATGATCTGAGTATAGAATTAAGGTCTTTTCTATTCTTGTTACCCAGCTCCCACTATTTTTATCGGAATAACACACTCCCATGTGAAACGGAAGTATCGTCGCTCTACTTCATAGTGGTGATCGAGTTCTTTATAAATCTTAATAGAGGGCAACCGAACAGGTTTATAGTCTATTAATTTTCATAAAGTGGTGTCCAATACCAACCCATCTAATGGATGATTCGATCTTCTTTTTCCCCTTGTTCACTCCCCTCAACCTATACGGTTTCTATGGTTCGTGAACAAGTTAAGTTTATGCCATCGACGCAAATCAGTTTCATAATTGAATCTTACCCGGGAACCTATCAGGTTTCTAAGGATAAAATTTGCTCCAACCGAAGGCATCCAATGCGCTCCCGGTAATTTATCCGTCCTCCCCGAACGACTAGCCCGATAACTCGGAAGCATAGCACATCCAGTTTGGATTTCAATTTCCCGGAAACTCGATGGGGGGAAGGAAAACCTTGAAACCTTATAAACTTAATAATTTATCATGGGAGAATTTTCTCGATTAACATTATACTTTGCACATTAATTATTTAAGCGCGTTTGTGGCATTCATACAATATGAAACAACCATTCACAACCTAGTTGCTACCAACATGTAGTTCATGGGCTGTTCTTAAAAAACAAAAACTCCGTAATCTAATTACAAGTATTCGTCTTGAATCTTCGTCTTCTCAAACGGATCTTCCTCCGGTCTTCATCATTACATATAAATTTTACATTGAAAAATTGCATCCTATATACAAATAATTCTAGTAAAATAAATAGGCTCAAAACAACCTTTACAACCCAATCTAATAAAACCGAACGATTCAAAACTAAGTCCATGAAACACATCCCCATTCAAAAGCATTCATCCAATAAATACTATATAAACGGAAAGCATAGAGATACATTGATCCAATCAACAATACGGAACGATCCAATCGATTCACATTATTGATAATATGAAAAACGTTCAAAATAATTCGGTCGATCACAAGTATTGCAATTAATCAATTTTACCTTATAAAATGAAATACCATATATAATTTTTATCATGTTAAAACCAATTTAAAACGTGGGAAATCAATTTTAGGAATACACAAAGAAAACAAGCCCGAAACGGGTCCGAAAAGGGCTGGACCGCTCCCGAAACGCCACCAGGCAGCTTGCAGGGCTGCCCAGCAACCCTGGGCCGCAGCCCCCTGAGCCTGGGCCGCGGCCCATAGTCCAGAAACATTACAAGCGGGCTGTGGCAGCCCTGATCCGCGGCCCCCTCCTTCCGGGCCCCTCCCGGACCGTCCAACGGCATTTCGGGGCTAGTTTTTCGACTAGATATCCAATATCTATATTTTCCAACATTCATATCTTCAATATAAATCTCATTTCCTAGAAAATGAAGATTTATATTTAGATATAAACTTATGAAAAATAAAACTATAACGAACGAAAAATATATACCACGATTATGACTAAAATGATTCCAAATCATTCACCATCTAATCGAGCATTCCAAATGCCAATATCATATATAGGATCGCAAGACCTACTCTCCGATACCACTGCTGGGATTCGGTGCCTAAAACGAAGGCCCGGTGGAAGCAGTAAAACGAAAATTAATTTGATCTGAATCCCTACGAGGATCGATCGAGCTATGTATATACGAATATATAAACGAAATCATAAGAGATATCAGAAACTCACCCTTGTAGTCCGTTGATTAAATGGATTCCTTCTCTTGAGCTATTCCCCAAGCTTTAGTTGTTCTCCATGAATCCAATCCGCTCCAAGCTCTTAGATGATCCAACGCCGAAAGACCACGTCTCTACATGCCACGCGCCGGAGAAACGAATGGAATGATGATCACCTTACTATCCTCCAAGGAAACGGCTAGAACTAGGAGATGAAGCTATTGAATTTGATGAATATACTCTAAGTATTTAAGTCACACACTCTCAATAAATATCTTGATTTTCTACAAGAACAATCAAGAAGTAAAATGAAGAAGATGAAGAAAAAGAACACTTTTCTCTCTCTCTCTTTCCAAAACTCACGGATGAAGTGTTTCAAGAGTGAGGAGTAGTTGTCTTTTTATTCTTCTTTCATATCCCACAAAATAACCTTTTCCTTATTTTAAGAGATATCATATCTCTAAAGTCATTAGTCATACACCTACCAAAAGCAAGACTAAGATCAAGGTAAGGAATCAAACAGGGGGGCGGCCTCTAGAAGGAATCGGACGAGTTCAGTCCGTTTCGAACTCCCGTGAGTCCAAACAGATAAACTCTGATTCCGTTCCGATGTATTAATATCAATTAATTAATCCAATTAATTAATCATATCAAATACAAAATAATTAATTTCTCTAACAAATAATTATATCTATGAATTAAATTAATCAACCAGTAATTTATTTAATTCATTAGGCCGTAAATTAATTTATGTAATAAATTAATTTGGACATCCAATGTCCCAAATTTAATTAGACATCCAATGTCCAATAAATTAGATATCAAATATCTAATATTTATAATGAGAGAATTAGCATGAATCATTCCGTCGTCAATCCTATTGCGCGACTCCGTAGGTTCGTCTCAGTCAGCAATGGGAGGAACCAAAGAGTAGTAGCACCACCTAGCCAGCCTGGCGGCCTACATTGTACCCTAATTGAGAACAAATGATGGGATCATTCAAGAACCATTATGTCGTGAATACCAGTATACGTATAAACCCTTCTTTCAAATGTCCCGATGAAGTTATAGGGTCACGGTCAGTCAAACCCTATCTGTACTTGACGCTATGCATGCGTTAATGCAAATCGAGATCATCGAGCTCTCGTGTATCCAATACAACTAGCTCCAATGCTTTGGCCAAAGCCTTATGATCTCATCTGCCAATAACCGCATAGGACATATAACCCGCTCACTAACGGGAGAAAGAATTCTATCTTGGTATTCAGTAGGACCTGCTACTTGCCCATCAAGATGCACGTCGTGGTTGAACCCCGCCTCCCGGTTTATAGGGTCGAACTACTCTAATGAAAATCTTGACGTCACAAGCACATCCATACTAAATCCTCTAGTCGAAGGTTCATGAATACCTATCACAGCCTTTCGATTCCGTCATTGACTGTCTCGGAGTGAAATCCGTGTGATGAATCGAGGGTGAGTCGGTCCGAGTATACTAATCCAATTAGTATACCTATAACGTGTGCTTCCACTAACCATTAGTGTTCGACAAGCACAGTCCATGTCAAAGAACACGTCATACAAGTCTTCACATAAACTTAACGCCCAGTCATCGACTTGCGAACGATTAAGTATTTGAGCTATAAACATTTCCATTGCTGCCCCACTTATGCAATAAGGAATGGAACATTTTGCTCTCAATTACACGGACTGGTTCCTATATGTATATTTACGAGTTAAGAATGTCAGTAACTACCAGTAAATAAAGAAACATTCATTGCCTTATATAAATGATTTACATAATTACAAGTACAATGCCCTCACTCAACATCCTCTGAGCGGAATTCGAGGGCATACTCCTAACACCTCCCAATCAGTCAACTAATCTAAGGCACAAGCTATTAGCATATCTTCTACTGTATGAATAGTCCTTTCGGACTGTCCGTCAGTCTTAGGATGATAAGCTGTTCTAAAGTTCAGCTCGGTTCCCAAGGCTTTATGAACTGTCTTCCAAAAGTGCGACACAAAGTGACCATCCCGATCCAAAATAATGGTCTTCGGCATACCATGCAATCGGACTATCTGCGCAATAAACACTCGTACCAACTTCTCTGGTCCCCAAGTATCCTTAGTACCTAGAAAATGAGACGACTTGGTTAGACGATCAACTATCACCCAAATCATATTCATCCCCGTTCTTGTCCTTGGCATATTGGTGATAAAGTCCATCGATATATCCTCCCACTTCCATTCAGAAATCGGAAATGGCTTCAACATTGCGGCAGGTCGCTGATGTTCAATCTTAACTTGTTGACAAGTTAAACACTTCGAGACGTATTCTGCTACGTCCTTCTTCATATTTCCCCACCAGAAATTCTGCTTTAGATCCTTATGCACCTTACTGGTGCCCGGATGAATAGAATAGGGTGCACTGTGAGCTTACTCTATGACCGTCTGTTTCAAAGCATCGTCATCGGGGACGTAATCGTCATCGGGGACTCAAAGTCGACTCTGGAACCTCAGAACTACATCATCATATATTACAAATCCTGGGGCCTTCCCTTGTCCACTTCATCACGTAACCGAATAATCAGAGAATCATCCAACTGCTTAGATTTGATTTCTTCGATTAACGATGAAGTTAATTCTATCACATACAGTTGCCCTCGGACTCCTTGCGACCATACTTCAATTCCTTTGCGAATCAATTCTCGTTGAATGCTGGATTGGGAAGTAAGTGTTTCCAACATTTAAATAGAAACAGGTTTGTGGCTCAGTGCATCAGCTACCACATTCGCTTTGCCTAGATGATAAAGAATTTCAAAGTCGTAATCTTTGATCAATTCCAGCCATCTCCTCTGTCTCATGTTTAATTCCTTCTGACTGAAAATACATTTGAGACTCTTGTGATCTGTGAAGATCTGACAGTGAGTGCCGTACAAATAATGTCGCTAAATATTTAGGGCAAAGACAACGACTGCTAACTCTAAATCATGTGTCAGGTAGTTAACCTCATACGGTTTCAACTGTTGAGAGGCATAAGCAATCACTCTATCCTTCTGCATCAACACGCAACCCAGACCCAGATTTGAAGCATCGCTGAAAACCACAAACCCATCAGTTCTGTCTGGTAGTGATAATATTTGCAATGTGGTCAGTCTTCTCTTAAGTTCATCAAAACTAGTCTGACATTTCTCATCCGACATGAATTTCTGAGCCTTCTATAACTGCTGAGTAAGCGGACGAACAATTTTGGATAATCCTTCCACAAAACGACGATAATATCCAGCAAGTCCTAAGAAACTTCGGACTTCCTTCACGTTTTTAGTAGGTTCCCACTCCAAGATTGCCTCAACTTTATTAGGGTCTACCTGTACTCCGTCGATTGATATCACATGCCCAAGGAACGTTACTTCCTTAAGCCAGAACTCACATTTGGAAAGTTTTTCATAAAGTTGTTCATTCCTCAAAGTATTCAAACCAATACACAAATGTTCTGCATGCTCTTCTTGATCCTTCGAATAAATCAATATGTCGTCAATGAAAATGACCACGAATTTATCTTAGTATTCAAAGAATACCCGATTCATCAATTGCATAAACACAGCTAGAGAGTTAATAAGTCCAAATGAGATCACCACAAACTCATAGTGCCCGTACCAGGATCTGAAAGCAGATTTCGGTATATCAGATTCCTTAATCCTCAACTGATGGTATCCTGATCTCAAGTCGATCTTCGAGAATACCATCGCCCCCTGCATTTGTTCAAGTAAATCATCGATCCGAGGCAATAGGTATTTTTTCTTGATTGTCACCTTGTTTAGCTCCCTATAATCAATACACAATCGGAGGGATCCATCTTTCTTTCAAACAAAAAGAACGGGCGCACCCCAAGGAGAAACACTAGGTTGAATGTAACCCTCCTGCAACAATTCCTCAAGCTATTTCTTTAACTCATACATCTCGGTTGGCGCCATACGGTATGGTGCTCTAGAAATAGGTGCGGTCCTGGTTCCAATTCGATATTAAACTCTACAGCTCTACGTGGAGGTAATCCAGGTAGTTCGTCAGGGAATACATCTGATAATTCATTCACCACTGGAATAGATGAGAGCTCTACTCATTCTTCCTTCTTGATGACATAACACCAAAACCTGGTACAACCCTGTTTCAGCAATTTAATCGCTTTCTTGGCTTTGATCACTTTCCCTGAGCTTCCAGGTCTCCATCCTTCGAATAAGTGTTCAGATCCGTCATCAGCAATAATCGAGATAACTCTCTTCCGGTAATTCAAAATAGCCCCATAACGATCGAGCCAATCATCTCCAAGAACTAAATCGTCACCATGGATGTCGACCAAACGATCTAGTCACATTTCCGCAAAAATTCGCAAGATGCCCTTCTTGCCCACATTCAAAACAGGTCACATAAGGAGCGGAGCAATCACGCCGAACATGCCCTAGTCGTCCACAGTTATAACACTTCTTCGCTGCATCGGTAACCGTTGATGCCGTTATGAACTTCTTTCCACCTCGAGAAGGATATGGAGGCCTCTTGGATGAATGGAATGCGGACGGGCCCTTGCAGGGCCCACTACTCTTGCTCTTACTGAAGTTGTCATACACTTTCTTCTTCTTTGCTTCCGCAAATTTCTCCACTGCTGTCTCTTTCATTTCGTAAGCCAGGTCTTTGTCCTGATACTATCGGAGAGTAGTACATTTAAATCCCGACATAAATTGTTGGATCTCTTCATCCGCATGTCGAAGTGAAAAATCTTTTCTGCCTCAGTTCTGACTAGATGTCGCACAAAGGTCAGCTGATGATTCAATGTCCTAATCATATATGTCACAGATGCCTCCAGATTTTGTAGTGAGAAAAACTCTCGGACTCTAGCCTCTCTAACTGGACGAGGACAATATTATGCTTCCATCACTAATTTGAATTCTGTCCAGTCAACATTATGATCCACAGGTCGAATGGCTTCCCACCAGTCGAAAGATTCCCCAGTCATAAAATACTGAGCGATCGGAACTTTTAGGTCATCGGGACAATTAATTCCCGCAAATATCTTCTCCAGTTCTTTCAGCCAGTGGTCCCATGTAGGCATCTCGAAAGAACTGTCAAATTTCGGTGGGTGTAATTTGACCACTACTAGTCTCCCCGATTGTCTTCGTTACACTGTTGGCCCATCGTCGCTTGCATGCAGTCAACCACCTGAGCAAATTGGGTCATCTGAGTGACTGCTTGTTGAAGCACTCCCGGTATGTTAGGATTTTCATCTTCTTCCATAGTTCGTGCTCGGTCATTATTTACCGATTCCTGTTATCCGCCAGAATGGGAATCAGCTCTATTAGCCGACAAATCCGGGGTAGACGAAGAATCTTCCTGTCTCGCATTACCACGTCTGCGTCCGCGACCTCTTCTCAACATACTGTAAACACAATTACTCAATACCCAGAGTATAACATTCTAAAATTCGCCAATATTCACAAAACACGCAATAATAGTAGTATATGAGATTAGGAGACTTACAACCACGGTCCACATGACGATGTTGGTTTTACAGTGATGTTATACATGATCGATAAATCAGATGACATAAACAGACCCAACTAAACCGAACTGCCAAGATATCCATGAATCTTAGCTCTGACACCATATTCTGTAACACCCCGAGATATTCGGAATAATTACAGAGCCGTAAACCCATTATATAAGAATTTACAAGGCTAAATTAAAAGAAATGCTGAATAATACGAAAGTACCACCAATAGTTGAGTAATTCGAAAACCGGTTTAATCAACCCAAATCAATCCATTTATTACAAACTTCTCAAATCATCAAAAGAACACACGTACTCGAGTACTAAATACCAAACCAGAATACCAAAATAATACAATGGATAACATCACTGTGCCCCTTCGTCATCATGCCGGTACTGTGGTTACTTCACCGCTCCTCGGCTACCTGAACATCAAAACAAATGTCCATCCCTGCAGGGTTAGCAAAACGATGCTAGTACAAGTATCGTAATATACAAAATCAGATATGCAACAACGATGCATAGCAAAATACAAAATGCGGACTTCCTCTACCGGAATCCAGTGATGCGAATCCACATGATTCCATCAACACAACACAGGGTAATCTAATGATCCAGCGCCCTCAGCATAGATCCCAAGATGATCCCGTCGGACCATCACGAGGTGGAAAACTCGTCCAATGATCCAGCGCCCTCAGCATAGATCCTAAGATGATCCCGTCGGACCAACACGAGGTGGACAACTGATCCAGCGCCCTCATCATAGATCACGCGATCCCTTCGGATCAATACAATATATACAATACAACTATGCATACACATATGCAAAATCGATATGTCCATCAACATGAACAACATAGGAATCAATAGCCTGAACGACATTATCACAATTCAACTTGGATGATCTCATGTTCAACAACATGAATAACAATATGCATGATCAAAATCATCAACATTAAACCAATAGTCAAATTACGATACTTGCCTTAGAAAGATGGCAAGAATTAAATACTACAACGACCGTCAATACGCCCGAAGGTCTTCTCCCTCGATCAGTCACCTTGCAGACCTTGTTCAAAAGTAATAACGAAGGGTTCAACTTACTTCACAAAGTTAACGTACGAACACCTACCGTCTTAAGTTATATCCGAGGTAACATTAACATAAGGCTGGTCCACGGTTAATCTACTCGATGAAAGCTAAGTCGGAAATAATGACATACTTCATATGAATCGAATGACCATATCGGAGGTGATATGTCAACATCCACGGATTCATAGATATACAAGTTACCACAATCTAAACTTCAATCTTGATTTCGACTTCTAATAAATATATGGTTTGTCTAAGCTTACAATTCATATCAATGGTATGATTCAAGAAACAAGCATACCAAGTGTACTTTTAAAGGGGACGATACAACAGTGTTCCGGGTTTGATTCTATCAACATAGCCGATTCGTTTAAACCATGAATATGAAGAAGATTGTTAAATCAAGCACCTCTATCAAAACACGAACTATCCACGTTGAAATACCTTAGTAATCTCAGAAAACTCATTAGAATCATGCTCAGAATCCATAACAAACTTAGGACACTAGATTCTAGGGTTCTATCCCAACAAGGTTCAATTAATACTCTTAACAACGAAGGAGAATCGAAGTATAACTGAATCTATTCTTCTAAGAACATGGTGTTCGACTTCTCATGATAATAACGAATATGGTAATCTCAAAATCAGGTTCAAAACATCATTAAGAACATGTATTCTAGTTGGTGAAAGATCAACATACCTTAATATAGAGAAGATAATGGAAAAATACTTGGTGAAACTCAACACCGGAAGCTTGAACATCAATCCACAAGGGTTTACGATCTTCTAATCTGAGTTGGGATGATGATATAAGAGATTTTCGGAGCTCGAGAGTTCTCAATTCGCAGAAATCAAACAATGAGTGAGGAGGAAATGAAAAGGAGGTTGAGGTCTATAAATAGAATTTTACAAATTACGTACGTTAACGGCACAACCTTATGTACGTTATCCCCTTAGCGTACGCTATTCTCAATCCTTAGCGTACGTTAACATCTGGTAGTAGCTCACTGCCTCGATTTTGGCTTCTCTTATGTACATTATCCAAAGCCTTTACGTACGTAAAACCATGTACATAGCGCACCCTAACACCCATATCTAACGTACGTTAAGCCTCATTGACCTACTTTATTGAAAAGCCATCCAGGTTCACGCGGGGCAACTCGACGAATCTTTCTTTGGCCCCCACACGCCAACCTTATCCGATCTGCCCTTGACTGAAGCTTACGTACACTATGCTACAACTATAACGTATGTTATATTCAACACTTAGCGTACGTTATGCTCAACGTCTAGCATACGCTATGACGTGCAGATGCATGCATGCATGAATGTGTTGGAAACTCAAAAATGCAGGAATACGAATACGGGAAACCACACTTCGATTAATAATAACACATAATCAAATGATTCAAGTTCGAATACAGGTAAAATACACAATAATTATCTGGGCATTACAGTTAGCACCACCTACCCAGTCCCGTGGCCTACACCATAACCCAACTTAGTACGAATGATAGGTATATAATAAAACATTTAGTTATGAATATCATATACGTATAAACCCTCCAATCATATATCCTGACCAAGTATTGGGGTCACGGTAATGTCAAACCCTTTTGAAAATTGATGTTATGCATATGTTAGTACAAACTGAGATCACTGAGCTCTCGTGTTTCAAATACAACTAGCTATAAAAGCTTTGGCCAAAGACTTATGAACTCGTTTGCAATTCATAAGACCGCTATTTGATTTATCTAATAAATCATAATTAGATATCCAATATCGAATAATAATAGAGAGATGTAAATAAATATTTACTGTATCCAATACGACTAGATCAGAATGCTTTGGCCAAGGACTTATGATCTTATTTGCCATTAACCGCATAGGACATTCACCTGCTCACTAATAGGAGATAGAATCCTTTCTTAGCGTACAGTAAAGATTGCTACATGCCCGTATAGTCCGCACTTCGAGGTTGACCCAGTGATTAAGCAAATGGAACTAACTACTCTAATGACAAACTAAATGACACAAGTACATCTCTTACTGAACCCTCAAGTCAAAGGTCCACATATACTATCACAACCTTTCGATTCGTCATCGACTCTCCAAGAGTGAATACCGTGTGACTGAATCAAGTACGAGTCGTGTTTGAGTACACTGGTCCCACCAATATACTTATAACTATGCTATCAAGACATGCATATGTCCTAGCATCAGTTATACAAGTCTTACCCAAAACTTAATGCCCAAATAACTTTATCGACTTGTGAACAGCTTACGTAAATAAGCTTTAAACACTTATAGTGTATTTTCTCTTATCTGATAATGAGAGTGGAATGTTTGCTCTTATTTACATGGACTTCACTTCAATGTTTACCAAATTTGAAATACAATAAACAATAAATGAATCATATTTGCTTTTATTATTTATTCCATAATTACAAGTACAATGCCCCTTCTCTCTCATCCCCCGAGTGGCAAGGGCATATTCGTAACAGATATATCCTAGGAATTGATTGGTTAGCCGAGAACTATGTCAAAAATTTTTGCCATGAGAGGAAAATTTCCTTCCAACCACTAAGAAAGGAGCCCACAAACTTTCACGGCATTAGAATGGGTAGAGGAGCACTTGTTATCTCTACCCTTCAAGCAAAGAAGATGATGTGAAAGAAGGATCGTTATGATTTCATTGTTTACCTAAATGGGGAAGCTAGAGAAGAGAAAACAGTAGGACGTGTCAATTTTGCGGGAATTCAAGGATGTATTTATAGAAATCTTTCTGGGTTTACCATCAGATAGACAAGTGGATTTGAACATCAACCTGGACCCACGGTCAGCCCCAGTGTCAAAAGCACCATATAGGATGGCACTAAAGGACCTGCAGTAACTCAAGACCTAACTGCAAGAGCTATTGGATTTGGGTTTCATCAGAACAAATGTTTCTCTATGCGGAGCACCTGTCCTTTTATGAAGAAAAAGGACGGCACGCTGAGAATATGCATGGAATACAGGGAGCTGGACAAGCTCACACTCAAGAACAAGTATTCTATGCCGAGGACATATGACTTGTTTGACTAACGCAAGGTAACAACTGTGTTTTCTAAGATATACCTCATGTCTGGGTATCACCAGTTGAAGATACCGGAAGAAATACTCAAAACAGCATTTTGAGCTAGATATGGACACTATGAGTTTATAGTCATGCCATTCGAATTAACTAATGATTCCACAGTATTCATGGATCTCATGAACAAAGTGTTCCACCCGTACTTGAATAAATTTGTCTTAGTGTTCATAGACGACATTCTCATTTATTCTAAAGGTGACAAAGAGCATGAAGAACACCTTAGGATAGTGTTGGAAACACTAAGAACTGAGAAACTCTGCCGAATTTAGTAAGTGCAAATTTTGGTCGAAAGAAGTAATGTTTCTTGGGCACATTGTGTAAGCTTATGGTGTTATGGTGGACCATACTAAAGTGGAAGCAATATGTGACTAGAAGTCACCAACCAACCCTAATGTGATTAGGAGTTTCTTGGGTCTAGCCAGGTACTACTGAAGGTTCCTCAGAGGTTATTGAAAGATTGCTAGACCAATGACATAACTGCTGTGTAAAGGAATTAAGTATTTATAGATGGATGAATGCAATGAGAGTTTTCAGGAACTCAAGAGAAGATTGACTACTGCGCCAGTTTTAGCAGTACCAGAAGCGAATAAGGTGTATGTGGTTTACACTGATGCCTCCAAGAATGGGTGAGGTTGTCTATTGATACAAGATGGGAAAGGGATATCTTATGCATCAAGGCAACTTAGGCTGCATTAGGTGAATTATCCCATGCATGATTTGGAACTAGCCGCAGTTGTGCACTCATTCGAGATTCAGAGACATCACCTTTATGGAGTAAGGTGTGAAATTTTGACTGATCACAAGAGTTTAGCATAGTTTTGTGAGCAGAATGACTTGAACATGAGACTGGGTACATGGCTCGAGTTGGCAAAGGATTATCATTATGGTATAAACTATCACCCTGGCAAAACTAATATGGTAGCAGATGCATTGCGTCGTAAGACTCAATCACAGTTGGGATACCTACTTACCCTAGAAGGGGAACTAACCTAAGATTTTGAAGGAATGAGTTTAGAGGTTGTTCATCCACCGAAAATGATAATTGTTCATGTTTCGACGTTCGTGACAACACCAGATCTGAGAGGATGGATAGTGAATGCATAGAGGAGAGACAGGGCATTTGAGAAGTTACGTATGAGAATTAGATCTAATTGTAATACCCATACTTTTATTGAATTTTTGGCTTTGATGTTCTTTCACTTTTGTCGCTCTTTGTAAGCGCTTATTGAGACGTTGTTGATTTTAGAGTTCCGTATCATTCGGAACATGTTCATATTGATCATACTTCGCAGCGGTATTTTTGATAGGAGTAGTTAGCGCACACTAGACTGTGAGCTAACGCACGCTATTTATGTTGAGTAGCGTGCACCAGCATCACCAGTAGCGTACGCCAATGTCTCAATTATGGCAGAGACAGTAGCTGGGTTCTGTTCTCTGGATGAACAGTCAGCGCACGCTAGGGGTGAGCTAACGCATGCTATTCCTGTTGAGTAGCATGCGCTAGCATCGCAGTAGTGTACTCTAACGATTCGAGTATGGCCGAGGCAGTAGCTGGGTTCTGTTCTTTGGGCGAGCAGTTAGCGCATGCTAGGTGATTAGCTGACGCACGCTATTGATGTTAAGTAGTGCGCGCTAGCATCACTAGTAGCGCACGCTAACAAGTTGGTCAGTGGGATTCAGAGTTTCTACATTGAAGCAATTAGCGCGCGCTAATGCTATACGTTGTTGGAGCAATATTGGTCGGTATCGCCATTTGGAGATAGAGTTCTGAAACTCTTTCACGTTGCGGAAGCGATTTAAATAAAGTGCAGAAAATAAATCGACAAAATGATTTATAGAGGTTCGGCCAAATATGCCTACGTCCTCTCTCGGTATCTTTTTCTATAGGCTTAAGATAAACCGCTGCATCTCTCTTCTATCGGTCGAGGGATAACAATTACAAGCTCATTTTCTATCGGTCCAAGTAAACTGTTCTCTTACTTGTCTTTATGTCGGTCCAAGTTAAACCATTTTCCTTTTCTATTGGACAAGTAATCAATCACTCTAGCTTTCTATCGGTACTATATAAACCTCACTGAGATATCAATTGCGATTCTAACAATGCCGGATCCTTGATCCTAATAACACCGAATCCAATCGTATCCTTTCTTCTACCTCTTGTATATGTGTTGAATGTATAAACACTCAAACTATCAATATAAGCACAATGACAACAACAATAGTAAGTATATCAATATCTGATGAATGTATCATTTGCTTGAAGTTGTTGTAGGATGAATATCATAGGAAGTGGTATTTATAGGCATTTCTCTTCCAACTAGCCGTTAGCCTTCCATGCCTTCTTTACGTACGTTACCAATTCACTCTTACCTACGTTAGCTACCTTACATACGTTAACATCGATATGTTACGTACGTTATACTCTTCACAAAATAGTCCAGTAGCCTTCATTTTATGTGTTACGTACGTTAGCAAATTGCCCATTACATACGTTAACATTTGTCAACATATCCGTTGCTTGCTGACCTATGCCATGACGTCATCTCCAATGTTCTTCTTGTTTGAATACTGAAACACTTCGTTACGTATGTTACGCTCAGCATATTACGTACGTTATGCTTTCAATATAGCGTACGTTATCTTCCTTTTGACCAGCATTTTGCGACTTCGATTTCTTTGTTACTTTGCTTCGCTTCTTTGTTGTTTTGCTATGTTTAGCAACTTAATCATCAAAACTCTATAAATAAATATATGGAATAAAATATTCCAACAATCTCCCCCTTTTTGATGATTACAAAACAACACCCTTTGAATGGATAAACCTGCAAAAATAAAATATATGTATATTTATACGAATCAAAGTTTTCACCTTTGATCATTTCGTTAGTTGTCCCAACTTTTCTTTTTCTGTCCTTTTCGATTTCTTCATTGTCATTCTTCATTTTTCGACTTTTCTCTCCTCTTTTTGTTTTTCACGGGATCTATATTTTTTGACTTCTTCGTCTTTTTCTTTTCTCCCCCTTTTTGCATTTTATTTTTCTTGTCATTCTTCCATGACGCTTTTTATCTCATTCATCGCTTTTCTACCCCTTTATGTCATCAGCAAAAAGTGTAAATAATATAAAAGAATAAAAATACCAATTGATGTATAAAAATATGCATGACACAGGTAACTCCCCCTGACAAAAATATCTATTTAAAAAAAGTAATCCCCCTGAATATAATATTATAAAAATTAATTTTTGGGGATCCAACCTAGAGTTGGTTTTTGTTTTGAAATATGGACGATGCTAGGAATAACGGTTCCTTTAGAAATCCAAATCTTTTTGATTTTAACCATCCGGCATGGGCTTTTACAATTTGAAATATGATACCCAATTTTTAAACATTTTTCACATCGGGGTATCTTCAAATTTAAGGATTCATTTTTCAGTTTTGGTTTGAATCCCAACCCCTGTTTATTCAAGGTATATTTTTGAACACAAAGCATTTGTTCAAATTTATCATTTCCGCATGAAAATTTCTTCGTCAAAGTTTTAAGTTCATCTTGAACTTTTAAAAGATAATTCTTTAAAATATTTTCATTTTCAACACATTTTGAATGATCGGTCTCGACAAATTTTCCCTTTTTAAGAATTTTGATACTTTCAATTTCCAATGATTTATTTTTAGATTTAAGGGATTTAATCTCGATAAAGCATTTTGAAAATCAGTATGCAGTAATTCAAATGCTTCAAATAATTCATCGTGAGAGGATGTACTTACTTGACTTTCGACATCACTATCGTCGAATGAGCTTCGTGCCATGAGAGCGAGATTATTTTGATTGTTAAAATCATCATCTTCGTCTTCATCGCTCCATGTTGCAATTAAAACCACATTCTTGGGTTTTGCTCAGCAATTCTTCGCAAAGTGGCCTGGTTTTCCCCATAATCGACAAGAATTGTCGAATTTCTTAGATTCGCCCGCTTGGATGTCCTTTCTCCAGTTTAATAAGTGTTGGAATTTATTAATATTATTAGCATAATATGTCGATTCTTCGTCGCTATCATCCACCGGAATTTCTTCTCTCTTTGACATCTTAGACTTCATGGCTATTGATCGTTCCTTTGGCTTTGGCTTGACACTACGTGATTTTAAAACTATTCTCATAATTAATTAGTGAACCAACGAGGGTGCTAAAATCAAGCGTATTGAGATCTTTAGATTCTATGATCGTAGTCACGGTGCCGTCCCATTCGCTAGGTAGTGATCGTAAAATTTTCCTGACTATTTCACTACTAGATAATGGTTTTACGAATGAAGTTAGCCCATTGGTGATGACCGAAAATAGTTCTAGCATAATTGTGATGGATTCATCTTTCTTCATTTGAAATAGCTCATAATCGTGAAGTAGCATGTTGATCTTCGTCTTTTTGACTTCAGACGTTCCCTCATGTGTGACTTCAATCATTTTCCAAATCTCTTTGGCACTGTCACGCGAAGATATCCAGTTGTATTCTTCCGGATTTAAGACACAATATAGGAGTTGTGTTGCCTTACTATTCTAATGATCATTTTTACAATCCGCGTCATCATATTCTTGAAAAGATTTAAGCATACCGTCGGATTTGAGAGAAATTTTGGGACCAAGACATATCACCTTCCAAAGCTCGATGTCATACGCTCGGATGAATATTGACATCTTTTTCTTCCACATCATAACGTTTGAGCCATCAAAGAATGGTGGTTAGTTTAGAGCAAGACCTTCGGCTGGAGCAAATTGAAATGCCATTTGGATCGACTCCTCGGATGTTAAGCCGTTTATTGGAGGTACCACTCTAATACCAATTGTTGTAGCAATATTGGTCGGTATCGCCGTTTGGAGATAGAGTTGTGAAACTCTTTCGCATTGCTGAAGCGATTTAAATAAAGTGCAGAAAATAAATCGACACAAGGATTTATAGAGGTTCGGCCAAACGTGCCAACGTCCTATCTCGGTATCTTTTTCTATAGGCTTAAGATAAACCTCTGCACATCTCTTCTATCGGTCGAGGGATAACCGTTACAAGCTCATCTTCTATCGGTCCGAGTAAACCATTCTCTTACTTGTCTTTATGTCGGTCCAAGTTAAACTATTTTCCTTTTCTATTGGACAAGAAATCAACCACTCTAGCTTTCTATCGGTACTAGATAAACCTCACTTAGATATCGATTGCGATTCTAACAATGCCGGATCCTTGATCCTAGTAACACTGAATCTAATCGTATCTTTTCTTTTACCTCTCGTATATGTGTTGAATGTATAAATACTCAAACTATCAATATAAGAACAATTACAACAACAATAGTAAGTATATCAATATCTAATGAATGTATCGTTTGCTTGAAGTTGTTGTAGGATGAATACCATAGGAAGTGGTATTTATAGGCATTTCTCTTCCAACTTGCCATTAGCCTTCTGTGCCTTGTTTACATACATTACCAGTTCACTCTTACGTACATTAGCTACCTTACGTATGTTAACATCGATAAGTTACGTACGTTATACTCTTCACAAAACAGTCCAGTAGCCTTCGTTTTATGTGTTACGTACATTAGCAAATTGCCCATTACGTACGTGACGTAATTATCATTATTTTGTTATGTATGTTATGCTCAGCATATTACGGACGTTATGCTTTCAATATAGCATACCTTATCTTCCTTCTGACCAGCATTTTGCGACTTCGATTTCTTTGTTGCTTTGCTTCGCTTCTTTGTTGTTTTGCTTTGTTTAGCAACTTAATCATCAAAGTTCTATAAATGAATGTATGGAATAAAATATTCCAGCATATGTCGCGCACGCAAGCGAAACTAGTTAGAAGCTATTGGACTACGCGGTGACCTGTTAGCGTGCGCTATCCTTATGATTTGCGCATGCTAAACAGGATTTTGTATATATAGGACAAAGCAGATCCCCTTTTCGTCATTTATCACTTCATCTTCTTTCTTGGGCAATTTCGGCAATTCGTGAAGATCCTAGATGGATATCATCATTTATCATCGTCTCTAAGCTATTAGTTCGGATTATACCAAGTTTTATCTTCCTCACAGGTCCACATCAAGGTAAACATCTTGAAAACCCTACCTTGGGAAGTTTTGGGGGTTTTTGTCTTATTCGGTTGTATAATCCGTTTGTGACCATGGAAATCTTGAGTTTGTGATTTATCTCACTTGTCTATATGCCAACCCTACGATTTCATGCCCTATGTTGGTGTTTGTTGTGAATTCGAGAGGGTTGGGTGTTTCCTCAACCCTATGTTCATGCTATTGTAATCGGGGGGAATCGTTGATGGGGTTTTGTGAGTTCCTTCTTCTGAGTTGCATATTAATTCTTGATTATCGTGTTTCTTGTGAATCATTTTGGACAGGAAGTGTGTTTTGGGACCACTCAAGCTCATATACCTTTACCCTTGACTAGACTATGTCTCAAAGGCAAGTATATGTTTATGATTGTATTTCTTGACGTTGAAAGTAAAGTGTTTGTGATGTATTTGATAATATGTTCACTCTGGGATGGGATTTCGAGTCCTCTGAGAAATTGTTGCTTATAGTGAGATCCATTGAATGATCTCATGTGTATAACCACGTGTTCACTCCGGGATAGAACTTCGAGTCCTCTGAGGAGTCATTGCTTTTAGTGCGATCCATTGAACATCGTGTTGGTATAATTATATGTTCACTCCGGGATGGGACCTCGAGTACTCTGAGGGGTCATTGCTTATAGTGTGATCCATTAAACATTCTTCGATTAACCACTCCGGGACGGGACTTCGAGTCCTTTGAGGGATCGTATCTTATAGTGCGAATCCACGGTTAATCATGAGGTATGGTATGAGATTTAGTTATTCCGGAATACTAATCTTAAGGTTGGTAACATGAGAATGATATGGGATTGAATATCTCAATGATTCATGATATAATGCTTACTTTATCATGCAAGAAGTATTGTATTTCATACTTGTGTACTTGTACTAGCTATTCGATGGCTAACCCCTTTTGGGGGAAATACCTTTTATGTATTTCAGGATCCAGGAGAGCTGATATGCATGTACTGGGTTAGCACGAAGATGATAGGCAAGAGTGATGCTGTGTCTTGTCTCTGTCAGTACTACTAGAAAAAATACTTTCTCAACGGGTAAAATAGACATTCTGAATCGGTTAAATAACCGTTATAGATCTAGCCGATGTAGAAAGTCTGGACTTTCTACATCGGTTTTCTGAACCGATCTATAAAGTCTACTTTCTACATCGAAAATTTAGCCGATATAGAATGTGTGTTTGAACCGATCTAGAAAGTCTTATTTTTTTTTCCAAAAAAAATGACCCTAACCCATCTCAGGTCCAACCTGACCACAGCCCGGCCCCGACCCGACCACAACCGGCCCCGGCCCAATCTTGAAATATCAATATATTTCAATTTGTTGCCATGAGGGTTTGAACCCTTGACCTTGTGGTTGGGGAGTGAAGTCCCAACCACTAGGCTAAAGTGAGTTGTTTGAGAAACTTACATTTATATTAAATTTAAATATAATTTCTCGAGTAGATTTTAAATCGGTTCTAAAATAACCGATCTGAAAAATTGTCATGTCACTTTCTAGATCGGTTCTGAAATAACCGATTTAGAAAGTCTACTTTCTAGATCGGTTCTAAAACAACCAATTTAGAAAATTGTCATGTCACTTTCTAGACCGGTTATTTGAGAACCGATTTAGAAAATGGCCGCATCACTTTCTAAATCGGTTATTATAGAACCGATCTAAATTGTCCGATGTAAAATGGTATTTTTCTACTAGTGCAGTAATTTGTATTTCATCCATTCAGTATTGTTGTACTCACAATGGTTATGAATAATCGGATAATGCTTCAGCTGTTCTTGATGTTTGTGGCCTGTGTTGCCCTGGGATTTAATTACCGATGTATTATATTCTGTCGAATTGATTATTACCTCGGTTGTCAATTTTATTGCCTTCTACTGGATTATGTTTAGACCTTATCCATTGAAATCCATGTTTCCGCGTTTGTATGGCCTTGTGGGTCCCACGGAGGGGCTCACGGCGCTGTAATATTCCTTGAATAACTTGGGGGTGTTGTAGAATATGGTATCAGAGCTTAGGTTTATGGATACATAGGCTGTCGGTCTTTTTGTATCGATTCAGTCATTATTGGTTTATAGTATCACTACCTTGCCAACATCACAGTGCGACCGGTACTTGTAAGTCCTTTTACTCTTCTTGTATTTCCTTAAGCGCTTTGCTGTAATTTGGTATTTTTGGGAATCGATCTCCTCGATGACGTGCGATTTGAATTGTACTTATATACTGTATGTGTCCTTCAGAATTTCTGCTGATAACCCACAAGATCATGCTGCTACATGGGACGAATTTAAATATCTGCTGGGGGCTGAGTTTTGTCCTTGGCCAGTGCAAGAAAGCAGGCTCCGAGCCTTTTTTGAAGCTAAGCCGCAGAACATTCCTGTCTCACAGCCGATAGTAGAATACAATCAATAGCTGGTTCATGTGAAGAATCATGTGTGTGATGAGTGACAAGATCTACCATTTCGACATGCGAATGAATATGGATTTACGGTGTTATATCCGCCATTTATGATATATTATGTGCTAACACCAATATTGCTATTGGTCCGAAGAAGCAAAAGACCACCGGTAACTATTCTAGTAGGAAGGGTGGCAACTTTCAGAAACCTCGGACGGCTAACCATTCTGTCGGACAATCGTCGCATTCTTTTAAGGGTGGGAAGATCTTTCATTTGACTCGTGCGGTGACGTGCTACAGTTGCAATCGTACTGGTCAGCTTAACCGTGAGTGTTCTTTTCCACCTTTGAAATGCAATATTTGTGGCGAGATGGGTCACAGGGCGAGTTATTGTATGGCTGGGGATAAGACCATTCATACCCGAGCTTCCGCCCCAGTACTTAAGGAGCCGAATGCGAATTAGTGGCAATCATCTAACCCACCGTAGCATAGTTATGGCAGAGGCCATGGACGGGGTCAGACCATTAGAGTGAGAGATTCCAGTGTTGGGTCGGCACATCCACGAACTTACGAGATGTTCCGAGAGGATGATTCTAATGCGACAGTGGCCTCACGTACCATTCACATTCTATCTCATCCACTTCGAGTACTTTTTGATTCTGGTGCTAAACATTCTTTCATCTCCTTAGACTGTGTACGCCGTTTGAGTATTGATTGTATGTCTGTTTGTGACCCATTCATTTTTAAACTACCTAGCAGGGATAAAATCGTCGGTAATCGGGAGATTAGAAACTATCCTGTACGCATATCAAGTACTGATTGGTTGTCGAATTTGATTGTGATCGATATCGATAGCGAGGATTTAATCCTCAGTAATGATTGGCTTGAGAGTAATGGAGCAGTTATGAATTATCGCACTAAGGTTGTCACTATGATAAAGGAGGATGGCGTTGAATACACTTTTTGTAGACCGTAAACTGAATCAACCTAAGTTGCTTATAAATGCCATGAAAGCTGTGAATCTCTTGAATAAAGGTTGCACGGGCTATTAGTGTTATGCTTTGAAGTCAGAGGAGGATGGAGTCGACTTTTCTTCAATTCCAATTTTTAATGAATACTCGGATGTTTATTCAGACGATCTTCCGGAATTACTGCCAGATCCAGAGATAGAATTTTCTGTTGATTTAGAGCCTGACGCAGCTCCGGTTTCTAAGGCGCCTTATTGTATGGCACCTTCATAAATGCAAGAATTGAAGAATCATTTGGGAGAACTGTTGGAGAAGGGGTACATTAGACCGAGCGCTTCGCCTTGGGCTGCACTAGTTCTTTTTGTGAAAAAGAAGGATGGTTTACTACGTTTATGCATTGATCACCGTGAGCTAAACAAAGTGACCACCAAGAACAAGTATCCATTACCTCGTATAGATGATTTATTTGATCAATTATAGGGATATGCAGTATTCTCGAAGATTGATTTTAGATCGGGATACTACCAGCTTCGAGTGAAAGAGTCCGATGTTCCGAAGACTGCTTTTCGGACGAGATATGGACATTATGAATTTGTGGTCATGCTTTTGGGGCTGACTAATGCACCAGAAGTGTGCATGCAGTTAATGAACAAGACATTTATTGAGTACCTTGACAAATGTGTAGTCGTCTTTATTGATGATATTTTGATTTACTCTCAAGATGAGGAGGAGCATGCCCAACACTTTATGCGAAATTTTCAAAATGTGAGTTCTGGCTAAAGACAGTGCTAGATTGGGCATCACCTAATAATATTATGGAAGTTCGTAGCTTTTTGGGCCTTGCTGGGTATTACCGTCATTTTGCTGAGGGGTTCTCGAAACTCGCTCGGCCGCTTACGCAATTACTGCAAAAGACGGAAAAGTTTTTTTGGACTGCTGAGAGACAGCAGAGCTTCGATGAACTGAAGAGACGTTTGACTTCAGCGCCGATCTTAGTTTTACCACAATGTGGTGAAATATTTGCAGTTTATAGTGACGCCTCAGGATAGGGACATGGATGTGTGCTTATGCAGCACGATAAAATGATAGCCTTTGCATCATGGCAATTGAAGCCGTATGAGATGAAATATCCTACTCATGATTTGGAATTGGCCGCAATTGTTTTCACACTTAAGATTTGGCGACATTATTTGTATGGCTCTTCTTGTCGGATTTATACCGATCACAAGAGTTTGAAATAGATTTTTAGTCAGAAAGAGTTGAATATGAGGCAACGACGTTGGTTGGAATTGATTAAGGTTTATGATTAGAAATTCTTTACCATCCGAGAAACGCCAATGTCATCGCGGACGCTTGAGAGGAAAACCAACATCACTTTAGATACTCGAGGTTCTTAACCCATACGAAGATTCGTCAGGATTTGATCAAGCCAGGTATAGAAGTATGGCTTCAAAGAGTGCAGGGACAGTTGTGTACCCTGGAAATTACTTCGTCCTTGGTTGATGACATCGAAGGAAAATAGTGGAGTGACCCGATGATTTATCAACTGAAGGAAGATGTAATAAAAGTAAAAGCCCCTAGTTTTAAGGTATATGAGGACAGTATTTTGAGATTTCACGGCAGACTTTGTATGCCGAATAATTTGAAGTTGAGACAGAGAATTCTTCGAGAAGCCCATGCTATGCCTTACTCAATCTACCACAGAACTAGTAAGATGTACAAGGACTTGAAGCGAAATTTTTGGTGGAATAATATGGAGAAGGACGTAACAGAGTTCGTATTACGATGTTTGACGTGTCAGCAGTGTTGTTGAAGCCTCTGCCCATTCCCGAGTGCAAGTGCGAAGACATCTCCATGGATTATATCACGGGGATGCCGGGGTCTAGATCCGGAATGAATATGATTTGGGTAATCATTGATCGATTAACCAAGTATATACTTGGGGACCAGAGAGATTGGCTCGAACTTTTATAGTTGAGATTGTGAGATTGCATGGTGCCCCTAAAACTATTGTTTCTGATCGGGATGGCCATTTCGTGTCACATTTATGGCAAGTGGCCCATCAGGCCTTGGGCACGAAGTTGAAATTGAGTATGTCTTTTCATCCACAGTCAGACGGTCAAATTGAGCGAACGATTAAAATATTAGAGGATATGTTGTGGGCTTGTGCCCTAGACTGTAGAAATGATTGGGAACTTCATTTGCCGTTGATCGAGTTTACCTACAATAATAGTTAGCATACGTCGATTAAAATAGCACCATTTGAAGCGCTTTATGGTAGGAGTGTAGATCGCCATTATGTTGGGATGAGGCTTCGGAGTTAGTCGGAACAGAACTGGATATATTGATGGAAACTAAGGAGAAGATTTATATTATCCGAGACAAGTTGTTGACTGCTCAGAGCCGTCAGAAATCTTATGCTGATACTCGTCGTCGACCCTTGGGAGATTATGTTATACTCAAAGCGTCGCCGACAAAGGGAGTTTTCCGCTTCGGGAAAAAAAAGGGGAAACTTAGTCCGAGGTATATCGGACCGATTGAAATTTTGGACAGGGTTGGAGATTTAGCTTCTCGCTTGGCATTGCCTCCAGCTTTGAGTCACGTACACAGCGTTTTTCATGTTTCTCAGTTGAGAAAGTACGTGCCAGATCCAAGTCATATTATCCACTATAGTGAGATTGTGTAGCCCAGGATGTTACCTTTCCAGAGAGACCGGTGAAGATCCTTGAACGTCGTGAGAAGCATCTTCGGCATAAAACCATTCCGTTGGTTAAGGTGCAATGGTCGAGACATGGAGTCAAGGAAGTGACTTGGGAGATAGAAGAGAAGATACGATCGAGATACCCCGAACTTTATATTTCTCAAGTTTCGGGATGAAACTTATTTTTGGAGGGAGAGAATATAATACCCGTACTTTTCTGGAATTTTTAGCTTTGATGTTCTTTCACTTTTGTCGCTCTTTGTAAGCGCTTATTGAGATGTTGTTGATTTTAGAGTTTCGTATCTTTTGGAACATGTTCGTATTGATTGGACTTCGCAGCGGTATTTTTGAGAGGATCGGTTAGAGCATGCTAGGCGGTGAGCTAACGCATGCTATTTGTGTTGAGTAGCGTGCGCTAGCGTCGCCAGTAGCGTATGCTAATGTCTCGGTTTTGGCAGAGACAGTAGCTGGGTTCTGTTCTCTGGAGGAACAAACAGTAACACACTCTATTCGTGTTGAGTAGCACGCGCTAGCGTCGCAGTAGCATATGCTAACGATTCGAGTATGGACGAGGCAGTAGCTGGGTTCTATTCTCTGCGTGAGCAGTTAACGCACACTAGGTGATGAGCTGATGCACGCTATTGATGTTGAGCAGTGCGCGCTAGCATCACCAGTAGCGCATGCTAATGAGTTGGGCAGTGGGATTCGGAGTCTCTGCATTGAAGCAGTTAGCGCGCGCTGTTTCTATCACGTTAACAATGCTGGTTAGAAGCTACTGGACTATGCGGTGACCCGTTAGCGCTCGTTATCCTTATGATTTGCGCATGCTAAATAGGATTTTGTATATATAGGACGGAGGAGGTCCCCTTTTCGTCATTTATCACTTCATCTTCTTTCTTGGGCAATTTCGGGCGATTCATGAAGATCCCGGATGCATATCATCATTTATCATCGTCCTCAAGCTATTAGTTCGGATTATACCATGTTTTATCTTCCTCACCGTTCCAAATCAAGGTAAACTTCTTGAAAACCCTACCTTGGGAAGTTTTGGGGGTTTTTGTTCGATTCCGTTGTATGCTCCATTTTTGACCATGGAAATATTGAGTTTGTGATTAATCTCACTTGTGTATAACCTAACCTTATGATTTCATGCCCTATGTTGGTGTGTGTTGCGAAGTCGAGAGGGCTAGGTGTTTCCCTAACCCTATGTTCATGATATTATAATCGGGGGGAATCGTTAGTGGGGTTTCGTGAGTTCCTTCTTGTAAGTTGCATATAAATTCTTGATTATCGTATTTCTTGCGAATTATTTAGGACCATAAGTGCGTTTCGGGACCACTCAAGCTCGTATACCTTTACCCTTGACTCGACTATGTCTCAAAGGCAAGTATATGTTTATGATTGTATTTCTTGACCTTGAAAGTAAAGTGTTTGTGATGTATTTGATAAGATGTTCACTCCGGGATGGGACTTCGATCCCTCTGAGGGGTCATTGCTTATTGTGCGATCTATTGAATGATCTTATGTGTATAACCACGTGTTCACTCCGGGATATGACTTCGAGTCCTCTGAGGGCTCGTTGCTTTTAGTACGATCCACTGAACATCGTGTTGGTGTAATTATATGTTCACTCTAGGATGGGACCTCGAGTCCTCTGAGAGGTCGTTGCTTATAGTGTGATCTATTGAACATTCTTGGATTAACCACTCCGGGATGGGACTTCGAGTACTCTGAGGGATCGTAGCTTATATTGTGAATCTACAGTTAATCATGAGTTATGGAATGAGATTTAGTTATTCCGGAATACAAATCTTAAGGTTGGTAACATGCGAATGATATGGGATTGAATATCTCAATGATTGATGATATAGTGCTTACTTTATCGTGCAAGAAGTACTGTATTTCATACTTGTGTACTTGTACTAGCTTTTCGATGGCTAACCTCGTTTTGGGGCAAATACCTATCATGTACTTCAGGATCCAGGAGAGCGGATAGGCATGTATCCGATCGGCATGAAGATGATGGGCAAGAGTGATGTTGTGTCTTATCTCTGTCTGTAATATGTATTTCATCCATTCAGTATTGTTGTACTCAGAATGGTTATGAATACTCGAATAATGCTTCGGATGTTATTGATGTCTGTGGCATGTGTTGCCCTGGGTTTTAATTCCTGATGTATTATACTCTGTCGAATTTATTATTACATGGGTTGTCAATTTTATTGCCTTCTACTAGATTATATTTAGACCTTATCGGTCAAAATTCATGGTTCCGCATACGTATGGCCTTGGGGATCCCAAGGAGGGGCTCACAGCGATGTAATATACCGTGAATAACTTGGGGGTGTTACAGAATATGGTATCAGAGCTTATGTTTATGGATACCTAGGTTATCGGTCTTTTTGGGTCGATTGGGTCATCGTTGGTTTACAGTATCACTACCTTGCCATCATCACGGTGCGACCAGTGCATGCAAGTCCTTTTAGTCTTCTTGTATTTCCTTAATCACTTCGCTGTAATTTAGTTTTTTTGGGAATCGGTCACCTCGATGACGTGCGATTTGAATTGTACTTATGTACTGTACGTGTCCTTCACAATTTATACTGATAGGGGACAAGGACGTGATGGAAAGCTGTTAAGCCACTAGATCATGCTGCTACATGGGATGAATTTAAAGATCTGCTGGAGGCTGAGTTTTGTCCTTGGCCACTGCGAGAAAGCAGGTTCCGAGCCTTTTTCGAAGCTTTGCCGCAGAACATTCATGTCTTACAGCTGATAGTGGAATACAATCAACAACTGGTTCATGTGAAGAATCAGGTGCGTGATGAGTGACAAGATCCTCCATTTCGACATGCGAATGAATATGGATTTGTGGCATTATATCCGCCATTTATGATATATTGTGTGCTAACACCGATATTGCTAATGAGCCGAAGAAGCAAAAGAACACCGGTAACTAGTCTAGTAACAAGGGTGGCAACTTTCTGAAACCTCAGATGGCTAACCATTCTGTCGGACAATCGTCGCATTCTTTTAAGGGTGGGAAGAGCTTTCGTTCGACTTGTGCGGTGACGTGCTACAATTGCAATCGTACTGGTCACCTTAACCGTGAGTGTTCTTTTCCCCCTTTGAAATGTAATATTTGTGGCGAGATGGGTCAGAGGGCGATTTATTGTACGGCTGGATACAAGACCATTGATACCCGAGCTTCTGCCCCAGTACTTAAGGAGCCGAATGTGAATCAGTGGCAATCATCTAACCCGCCATAGCAGAGTTATGGTAGAGGCCGTGGACGGGGTCAGACCAGTGGAGCGGGAGATTACAGTGTTGGGTCGGCACATCCACGAATTTACGAGATGCTCTGATAGGATGATTCTAATGCGGCAGTGGCCTCAAGTACCATTCACATTCTATCTCATCCAGTTCGAGTACTTGTTTATTCTGGTGATACACATTCTTTCATCTCCTTAGATTGTGTATGCCGTTTGAGTATTGATTGTATGACTGTTGTGACCCATTCATTGTGAAACTACATAGCGGGGATAGAATCGTGGATAATCGGGAGATTAGAAACTATCCTGTACGCATAGCAGGTACTGATTGGTTGTCAAATCTGATTGTGATCGATATCGACAACGAGGATTTAATCCTCAGTAATGATTAGCTTGAGAGTCATCGAGCGAATATGAATTACCACATTAAGGTTGTCACTATGATAAAGGAGAATGGCATTGAATACACTTTTGATTACCGTAAACTGAATCAACCTAAGTTGCTTATAAATGCCATGAAAGCTGTGAATCTCTTGAATAAAGGTTGCACGGGCTATTGGTGTTATGTTTGAAGTCAGAGGAGGATGGAGTCGACTTTTCTTCAATTCCAATTTTTAATGAATACTCGGATGTTTATTCAGACGATCTTCCGGGATTACCACCAGATCCAGAGATAGAATTTTCTGTTGATTTAGAGCCTGATGCATCTCCGTTTTCTAAGGCGCCTTATTGTATGGCACCTTCAGAAATGCAAGAATTGAAGAATCATTTGGGAGAACTGCTGGAGAAGGGGTACATTAGACCGAGCGCTTCGCCTTGGGGTGCACCGGTTCTTTTTGTGAGAGAGAAAGATGGTTCACTACGTTTATGCATTTATTACCATGAGATAAACAAAGTGACCATCAAGAACAAGTATCCATTACCTCGTATAGATGATTCATTTGATCAGTTGCAGGGAGCTGCAGTATTCTCGAAGATTGATTTGATATCGGGATACTACCAGCTTCGAGTGAAAGAGTCCGACATTCCGAAGACTACTTTTCGGACGAGATATGGACATTATGAATTTGTGGTTATGCCTTTTGGGCTAAGTAATGCACCGGCAGTGTTCATGCAGTTAATGAACAAGACATTTATTGAGTACCTTGACAAATGTGTAGTCGTTTTTATTGACGATATTTTGATTTACTCTCGAGACGAGGAGGAGGATGCACAACACTTGCGTTTAATATTAGACATTTTTAGAGCTGAGCACCTTTATGCAAACTTTTCAAAATGTGAGTTAGGCTAAAGGAAGTTATGTTTCTCGGCTATGTGATTTCGGCCGAAGGGGTTCGTGTGGACCCGCAGAAGATTGAGCCAGTGCTAGATTGGGCACCGCCTAATAATGTTAAGGAAGTTCGTAGCTTTTTGGGCCTTGCTTGGTATTATCGTCATTTTGTCTAGGGGTTCTCAAAACTCGCTAGGCCGCTTATGCAATTACTGCAGAAGACGTAAAAAGTTTTTTGGACTGCTGAGAGACAGCAGAGCTTCGATGAACTGAATAGACGTTTGACTTCAGCGCCAATCTTGGATTTACCACAAGGTGGTGAAAGATTTGTAGTTTATAGTGACGTATCAGGACAGGGACTTGGATGTGGGCTTATGCAGCACGATAAAATGATAGCCTTTGTAACACGACAGTTGAAGCCGTATGAGATGAATTATCCTACTCATGATTTGGAATTGGCCGCAATTGTGTTCGCACTTAAGATTTGGCGGCATTATTTGTATGGCTCTTCGTGTCGGATTTATACCGATCACAAGAGTTTGAAATACATTTTCAGTCAGAAAGAGTTGAATACGAGGCAACAATTTTGGTTGGAATTGATTAAGGATTATGATTGGAAATTCTTTACCATTCGGGAAATGCCAATGTCATCGCGGATGCTTTGAGCCGAAAACCAGCATCACTTCAGATGCTCGAGGTTCTTACACCCCAGACGAAGATGCGTCAGGATTTGATCAAGCAAGGTATAGAAGTATGGCTTCAAAGAGTGCAGGGACAGTTGTGTGCCCTTGAAATTACTTCGTCCTTGGTTGATGACATCAAAGAGAAACAGTGGAGTGACCCGATGATTTCTCAACTAAAGGAAGATGTAATAAAAGGAAAAGCCCTTGGTTTTATGGTCCATGAGGATAGTATTTTGAGATTTCAGGGCAGACTTTGTGTCCCGAGTAATTTGGAGTTGAGACAGAGAATTCTTCGAGAAGCCCATGCTACACCTTACTCAATCCACCCTGGGACGAGTAAGATGTACAAGGACTTGAAGCGAAATGTTCGGTGGAATACTATGAAGAAGGACGTCACAGAGTTCATATTATGATGTTTGATATGTCAACAAGTCAAGATCGATCATCAACGACCAATGGGGTTGTTGAAGCCGCTTTCCTCTCTCGAGTGGAAGTGGGAAGACATCTCCATGGATTTTATCACGGGGATGCCGAGGTATAGAGCTAGAATGAATATGATCTGGGTAATCGTTGATCGATTTATCAAGTCTTCACATTTTCTTGGTATTAAGGATACTTGGGGACCAGAGAGATTGGCTCGAACTTTTATAGCCGAGATTGTGAGATTACGTGGTGCCCCTAAAACTATTATTTCTGATCGGGATAGATGTTTCGTATCACATTTCTGGCAAGCGGACCATCAGGCCTTGGGCACCAAGTTGAAATTGAGTACGTCTTTTCATCCACAGTCTGTTAGGATTGTATACTGCAAAGCATACTTTATGCTTGTATTACCTAATTTCCCTGAAACTATCTATGAGAATATTAATTACATTTAATCACATGTTTTGCATATTTATTCACGTTATGGTTATGAAAATGAAATGTCTAATTATTTTATATTGTAAATAATGTGGTGTGTTGGTGTCACATGGAAGATCACATTATCAGTGCCTTATCAAATAATATAATAGTTCACAACAAATTATATAAAAGGTCGTAGTGCATGCTTGAGATTAGTTGATCTTGACTATTAGCATGCATTAGCGTATTTGCATACGTTGAACTGGATTGAGGTGAGATAGTGTCTTCTGTACTGACTGTAAAAAGAACGTAAATCTCGGATAATTATTATTTCTTAATTCTAAGTATATAATATTTAATTGTGCGTTTATAATAATTATTGCTTTGATTTACCATAGATGAGAGTCAAAATGATCGACTCAATAACCTCGTATCTTGGGCAATAATATTATTTATACGCCAGGTATTATTATTACTATAAATCGTGTCCCGACTCGTGCGGGTTGATGATGTCCCCTTGAGGAGCTCGATAATGATTATTATATTAAACCCTGCAGGTGGATTTAATTCCGATATAATAATAAAGTTTGAGTGGTACTACTCTTGGATAAGATATTAATTAATTAAAGTTGTCAGTAGCTTATAATTAATTAATGGACATTCGATATCTTAAATACGGGAAATATTATATTTTATAAGGATCTCAGTTTCATAATTTGCGATTTTGGTAGGAAGTGCAATATCAACCTTTTAGTGGACTAAATTGATATTAATAGATTCATTATATTAGGAAGAGTCCTAATAAGGTAAGATGAATTTATTGGGAGTCCTTCCATAATCCTCCTTAAGATCCCTAGTAGTAGTCCAAGAGCCTATATATAGGACTTAAGGGGTGTTGGCCGGTTTTATGCTTTCTTGTGAGGTTGTGTGATCAAATTTTTCCTCTTGTGTTTAATTGTAGATCTAGACTCATGTCTTTGATTCTACAATTTAGATAACACAATTAATTTGCTAAGAGTGTTCATAAAATACTAGAAAGCAAAGAAAAATAAAGTGATCACAAACAAGAAGGGTTCGGCCGATCCAAAGTTGTCCAAACAAGATTCGGTAGCTCGTTGCCCACACAACGTCCGGGTTAAGGCAGATCATACTCTAGAAGGTCTAAAGGTAGAAATACAAGATGATCAAGACGAAAGCAACCAATACTCTTCAAAAGGTAATATCATATGATCTTTGGATCTATATTAGGATATTTTAATTATCAATATATTTAATTAATAAATAATAAATAATATTTAAATTACTTATTAGTCTTAGTAATTAATTAATTAGCATGCCTAAATAGATCTTATGCTCATGGATGTGTAAAATGCGATTATCATCTTTCTCAAACTTCGTTTCCACTGCGTTTTACTTTCCAACACAATCAGACGATCAGATCGAGTGTAAGATTCCAACATTAGATGATATGTTGCGGGCTTGTGCCCTAGACTGTAGAAATGATTGGGAACTTCATTTGCCGTTGATCGAGTTTGCCTACAATAATAGTTGGCATGCGTCGATTAAAATGGCACCATTTGAAGCGCTTTATGGTAGGCGGTGTAGATCGCCATTATGTTAGGACGAGGCTTCGGAGTTAGTCAGAATGGAACAGGATATGTTGATGGCAACTAAGGAGAATATTTGTATTATCCGAGACCGGTTGTTGACTTCCCAGAGCCATCAGAAATCTTATGCTGATACTCGTCGTCGACCCTTGGAATTCGAAGTGGGAGATCATGTGCTACATAAAGTTTCGCCGACAAAGGGAGTTTTCCACTTCGGGAAAAAGGGGAAACTTAGTCCGAGGTATATCGAACCATTTGAAATTGTGGACAGGGTTGGAGATTTAGCTTATCGCTTGGCATTGCCTCCAGCTTTGAGTCACGTCCACATCGATTTTCATGTTTCTCAGTTGAGAAAGTACGTGCCGGATCTAAGTCATATTATCGACTATAGTGATATTGATGTAGCCGAGGATGTTACCTTTCTAGAGACATTGGTTAAAGTGTAATGGTCGAGACATGGAGTCGAGGAAGCGACTTGGGAGACGGAAGAGAAGATGTGATCGAGATACCCTAGACTTTCTATTTCTTAAGTTTCGGGATGAAACTTCTTTTTAGAGGGGTAGAATGTAATAACCGTACTTTTCTTGAATTTTTGGCTTTGATGTTCTTTCACTTTTGTCGCTCTTTGTAAGTGCTTATTGAGATGTTGTTGATTTTAGAATTTCGTATCTTTCGGAAGATGTTCGTATTGATCGGACTTCACAACAGTATTTTTTATAAGAGCGGTTAACGCATGCTAGGCGGTGAGCTAACTCACGTTATTTATATTGAGTAGTGTGCGCTGGCATCGCCGTACGCTAATGTCTCGGTTTTGCAGAGACGGTAGCTGGGTTCTGTTCTCTGTACGAACAGCCAGCGAACGCTAGGGGTGAGCTAACGCACACTATTCGTGTTGTGTAGCGTGCGCTAGCATCGCAGTAGCGTACGCTAGCGATTTGAGTATGGCCGAGGCAGTAGTTGGGTTCTATTCTCTGGGCGAGCAGTTAGCGCACGCTAGGTGATGAGCTGACGCACGCTATTGATGTTGAGTAGCACGCGCTAGCGTCACAAGTAGCACACACTAATGAGTTGGGCAGTGGTATTCGGAGTCTCTGCAGTTTTTTTATGACCGTAAGGGGTCTGCTGTATTTAAGTAGCCGTCCTTCTCTTTTTAAATAAGTTTCCACTTCCTTCTTCTTGGTGTGCAATGGAAGCAGTTCCTAAGGACATTCTAATGTAAGAGTTGGTTGAGGAATCATCATCCTTGGTTCTTGGTGTAAATTAATATCATCTAATCCATCCCTTCCGTCTAGAATTAAGGTAGTCCTCCCTAGAACCCTAGCTTTTATGATTTGGGGGAATTTTTCTAAATTCATACTATTGCTTCAAAATTGATGAATTAATTCGAGACATTGGCCCTGATAATCTTTCTCCATAGATTAAAAGTCCATTCCGTAACTTTATTTGATTCGATTCTAGATTGGTGATCATCTTGAGAAACTCTAGGACCCTAGTTGGTCGTCTATTAGGTCAGCGGGTTTTAAGTCGAACTTATTGAGTTTATGCTCATTGTTCTTAAATCATTTCATAGTATTTACTGCATGGTGATGTTCGGTGGAGTCGGCAGGTTCGTTGTCGGTTCGTGCCAATATTTTTCAATCTGTCTTCATTACATGTGATTATTAGAGGCAAGTACCTTGTGACACGAGTTTTATCTATATAATTTCCTAATTGTCTGTAGTTCGTATATTTATTGATATTAATATATGTATGTATATATATATATATATATATTTATGTTGTTGCCTTCGTGTTACGTACGTTAGGCTCTCACATTAATTGTGTGGTGAATGTGAGTTGTATGGATGTGAAGGTCATGAGACATTGTGTTGTTATTATGTCGAGGCATAAGGATTGTAATTGTAGGCTTTGATGATCACAACGTTATCTGATTTTTTGAGTAATGTGTATGTAAGTTGTTATGTGGATGTGAATATTTGACATGAACTATAGAGCCCCCATGTTGAATTGAATTTACGTGACTGAGATTTGTATCTTTGGTTGATTGAACCTTATATGGATTGTCAACGTGAATATTTGCTTGTGTGGTACGTCATATCCGAAATCATGGAGGACGGGGATGTGACGCCGGTCTGTGTATGCTACAATGAGCGGCTCCTGCGGTTGGTGAATGACGGTGTTGCCTAATGCGTGAATTCAAGGGGGCGCCTTTTAGGGACTGATGTTGGCACAATAACATGTACAAGGGCCCAGATGCCATAATGTAGTGAATGTCGGTGCACAAATCTTCAATTGGTGCGGTTCCTAGCAAGATTCAGAGCGCAGTATACTTGTTTGATGGATAAGACCTTGATTCCGAATAAATTCGGGCCTTTTGAATTTTTTTTTAGACCCCTTATTAAACTACTGGTATCAGTAATAAAACCAAGTATTAAATTGTAATACCACCGGTATTCCATGCTTAATTACTTGTACTATGTGATTTCTTGTAATGTGATGTTGTTTTTCCTTATTTATTATTTCATTAAATGCTATGCAACTGTACAATGTGAATGAAACGGAGGCGACACGCCTTGACGCCGTTGGACGATTGTCGGTGCGAATATGATGGTGGCCAACGCCTTGTTCCCCGATAACTGTTGACGAGTGGAAAGGACGGTCACCCCGAGATGGTTAATATGTGATATGTGGCTAAAGGATTGAATGTCTAATGCATGCTATAGTACATGCCTAACGTACGCTAAAATTTGAGTATTACGTACGTTAAGGTAACTAGCGTACATACGTAACGGGTGAGTTTGTCTGCCGACCAGAATCTTCCTTTTGACGCGGATGAAGCAACTTTCAGCGGGCTAGAGGACAAACGAGTCAACTCTTAATAGCGTACGCTATCCTCCAAGCTTAACGTAATGCTACGGACTGGAGCCTTACGTAGGTAAAGACAACTTACGTACGTAACACATGGGCACATTTCAGTCAGTGGCATCTGGACGGACTTTACGTACGTTAACCATTATACATAGCATACGTAAAACTTATTACGTAGGTAAATCCTAGAACATTAACGTACGTTAACGAAATCGAGTGTTATAAAATAACACTCCCACCTTCATTTCTCCCGTCCCAAAACTTGAGGTGAAGAACTCTTGAAGCTTTTCCACAGCCTTATACTCAATTCTTGGCCCCTCATACACTTGAATTAACATAGAGAAGCTGATTTCGCAAGCTCTAGTGAAGATTATCTAATTCATTCAACCCAATCCTCGTTTCTCCTCGTGGCTCTTATTGATTTATCATCTCTCATCATTGTTCTTCATCTTCTAAGGTAAGTGTATCAATCCTTGGAGTAATCTCTTCAATGTTGTTGATTATTACTCGATAGATTACGGGTACTTGGGTAGATATTGCTAAAATCTCGTAGACGATCTAAACGGACAAACTTGTAGCAATCAGAGTTATCATTGTTCGTATATTTCATTTTCATACAACTCGTTGTAATAATCACATGCGAGAACTTCCATCTCAATTTACATTTGGATCATATATTATCGACGAATCAATTATAGAAGGATTTCGTAGGAATTCATCACCATTGATAAACTAGTGGTAACTTACTCTTGCAATATGATGATCGACGTTAACATTAATAGGAGAATTAATTCGACAGTATTAATGTCATTGAGAATCGAATGCCGAAATCATTGTGTAAAATGATAGTCTACCGATTGAAGTACTCGTAGTAGCGAATTGAATTAGGAGTATGGGATTTGATTATGCTATGGTCGTTTGTTGCCAACCGAATGATGATAGGGATAATCTTGTTGAGCAAATCGATGTATCTAACGTTAACCGTAGAATTGAACGGTATAATGGTACGTAATGCTTATGAACTTAGAAAAACAATACTAATGTTGGTAATTAAGACTACGCTAGGAATCCGGTTAGGGAAGGGAGACTAGTTTTATTCATCATGATCCGTACGAAAGTGTTAATCGGATATTACTTGACTAGGTTAAGCTCGAGTGGGCGTGGAGATCCCGGTTATCATAAAGCACTTACCTTCGGATCACAGGCAAGTGAAATCTTGCTCGAGAAATGCTAATATTAGTGTAATGTTCGTATTTATGAATGTGCCATTGTTGATGAACGCCGACGGTTGTCTTTCTCTAAAATGTGTTATAAATGGGACGGTGTGTTGGGGATAAAACCTGTATGGTACCCGTATGGAAATGTGTTAGGGGATAAGACCTGAATTGGGCGCCTATGTTCCGAGGTATTCCCGTGTGGATACTTTCGTGACACTTGGTTGCGACCTTGGGGTTTATGTAATAAAAAGAGAAAGACAACGTCGGTTGCGTGGTGAAATATTTTCTATTGGTTATATGGCATTGTGTTTGGTAAAATTGTGTATATCGTTGCTAATGAATCTTTATTGGTATGCATTCTCTGACCCTGGTTACCTGGCATGAATTGCCGTGCCAGGTAAATTTGTTGATTATGTGCAGGACATTCCTGAGGGGTCCGGTCAGACTTGAACGGTGTTGGAATAAACTCTTGCCGCTGCTTAAAATAAATTTGGTCTTTTAAATCTCCATTATGTAATAATCGAACTTTGAACTATGTTTCTCCTTAAAACCTTTCGGCTCATGTTATGTAACCCTGAACTTATTGTTTTATTGCAATTTCTTTAAAATATCTATTTTCTAAACTAGCCTTGTGGGTCCCACATGGGATTCACGGCACTGTAATACCTCGGGAGATTTTGGGGGTGTTACATAAATGACCAAGGATTTCTGATGAGACCTCCGAGGATTAGTTAGTCATTGATGGTCTTGAGCAGGAATTTCTTCCTCAACGACTCCGAAGGGTTTTTACCAAAATGCCTTTCCTAAGGTCAAGTACCCTTGGGCAGTTTTTACCAGGTCAAGTACCCTTGGGTGGTTTTTCCTGGGGTCAAGTACCGCAGGTCGGGTTTACAAGATCAAGTTTCCTGGGTGATTGAACATAAGTCACATTTTTGGATCAAGATCCCCGATGGAATTTGCTGAGGTAAGTACATTCTGGGTCGAGGACCTGGGAGGTTTTGAAACTACTTTTCAAGTGTTTCTGTTTGATCCTCAAATTATCCTTGCGTATGCAAATGTTTTTTGGTGACGATTATGTAATCATGTGACTTGTATTGACTTTGTGATTGGTTTGATTTTGTGTGGACATTTTTTCATATAACTTGTATATTATGTACATGCACTAGCAAAATTTCAGTTTGCTAACACTTGAGTTTCGGAGGGTTGGTGCTTTTTATGCATTCAAGTAATTGCAGCTCGGGAGCAGTCACTAAATTCGCTTGACAGGGGATGAAAGACAACGATGCTAATCACACAGGAGTAGAAGTCTTTTCTTTAACCCTAAGTTTTAGAGGGTTGGTGCTTTTTATGCATTCAAGTAACTGCATCTAGGGAGCAGTTACTAAATTTGCTTGACATAGGATAAAGGACAATGGTGTTAATCACACAGGAGTCAAAGTCTTTTTTTTTTATATTTATTGTTGTTAGTTATTTTCTTTTCTCGATTGAGTACCCTTGCATGGGTGTGGGTTATATCATTAAATTAAGTTGTTGCTTTTCTTCCGCACTAAATTTTAGTCTTGATATGGAGTTGTTTGACCATGATGGTGTTTTTTGCTGTCCAGTGATGTTATAGGTCTATTCTCGTATCTTTTTATCTCTACGGTCATATGTATCATTGATATGTAAGGTGTCTAGCCTGGTAGATCCTTGTGATAAGGGTCTAAGACACTATGGTATTTCCAATCGATCTGGGAGTGTTCCAGAATATTGTATTAGAGCTTAGGTTAGACAAAAAAACCTAGGTCGTTGGGTCTAGTCCGTGTCATGTGTAAGTCATGTGCATCAAAGTTGTGATTAGTATCGTGGTCTTGACATTATCTTCAGGCAATCCGTGACTGTAAGCCTCCCAAGTGGAAGTATCATGATATATATGTTGTGATTGTGTGTGCTAACTTGTTTAACTTTGTGCGAAAAGCTAGAACTTGTCTTTGATATTATTATTTTGAATGTGAAATGTGCGTGTGGTTCGTGTGTTCGAGACTTTTATGAGGTAGTTGTGGTGTCATGTGTTGGCCATGCATTTGATTTAGATAATAGCCGCATTAAGATTATCAAAATGGTGTTTTGAAATTTTAAATGTATTAAAATGGTGTTTTTGGCACTATGTGGGTAAGATTATCAAAATGGTGTATTAAAAAATTATTTTTCGTAGACAGAGTATTTTTGGCACTATGTGGGTAAGATTATCAAAATGGTGTTTTGAAATTTTAAATATTAAAACCTACTTTCCTCATTCGCGCTATCACTCTTCGCTTCCGACCTTTTTGGTCGCCGTCGGCCAGCCACAACCCTCCCCGGGGTTTCATGTCGACTATCTGCAGCTGCTTTCACGGATCTTGCTTCGTCTTGCCTGTTTTTTTTTTTTATTATTTTCGTTTGGCCAAGCAAGAATCGATAATCTCCGGTTGGTAAGTAAAAAGCCTTTTTTCTCTCAAACTTTTTTTAAAGATAAAGGAATTGACCTGGCGTATTTCATAAAACATACATTGGAATCTTATTTACTGCTCTAAATACGTCATATATAGCATCTCCGTTAATTTGGTGTATATTACTGGGGATGTGGTGCTCATTGTTATTAAGGGTAGACTTGCTGGAATAATTAGAATTAATTGATTAGGATCGACGGAAAGCACCTTCCCTGTTAACCGGTGAATCGCGAACCTTAATTCCTGTAGTGCCTGCATTGGCCATTTCTGGCTAGCATATCGCCGGACAATTAATAATACAACGCTGCATTTATTTCCCCCCTTTCAATCTAATAGTAGTATAGCATATAGCATATAGCTGGCTCTATTGCAGGTTAGCTTGCCGATTTTTCAAGCTGCTCGGAATCCTCTCGAAGGCTTCCTCTTTTCTAAGTCATCTCGAAGGCTGGTATCACTGTACTTTTCCGTTAAATTTCATTTTTTATCAGCTATATATCTATTATTTATTGTGCTTTCCCTGCGTTTTTCCTGCTTAAATTGTTCTTTTACAGTCTCATCGTATTTTCACTTTTGCTACACACTACCACATTTTATTTATTTTCGTAGTGCGTTTGTGTTTTGTGTTGGTTGATGTCGCGTCGTTTACGGGTTGGTAGTTGGAATTTGGCTACCTTGACGGGTAAGCTTTGGGAGCTCGTGGATGTTTTGGGTAAGAGAAGGGTTGATGTGGCTTGTATACAGGAGACTAGGTGGAAGGGGGCGCAGTCCAGGGAGGCGAACGGTTATAAATTGTGGTATTCAGGCCTTGCTAACTCGAGTAATGGTGTGGGTATTCTTTTATCTAAATAGATTAAGGACAATGTCGTGGAAGTGAAGAGGTGTAATGATAGGATTATGTCCGTTAGAGTGGTGGTTGGTAGAAGGTGGTTAACGTGGTATGTGCGTATGCCCCTCATGTTGGTTTGGGTGAGCTTGTTAAGGAAGCTTTTTGGGTTTGTTTAGATGAGTTGGTTGAATGTATTCCGGACGATCAATTTATTGTTTTGGGGGCGATTTCAATGGGCACATTGGTGAGGGGGTGGATGGTTACCATAGTGCGCATGGAGGTTTCGGCTTCGGAGTTAGGAATGCAGGAGGTTCCGCACTGTTGGAGTTTGCCACTGCGCATGAGTTGGTAATTGCTAACTCTGTTTTTCAGAAGAGAACTGAGAACCACATCACCTTCAGTAGTGGGGGGCACAACACCCAAATTGACTACCTTCTTTTGCGCACTCGTGATGCTAGGGCGTGCGTGGATTGCAAGGTATTCCGGAGCGAGGCTTGTGCTTCTCAACACCGGTTGCTGGCTATGGATTTATCCATGGGAGGTCATTTTGTTAGCAGGGCTGGAGAAGCTAGACCTAGGATTCTCTGGAAGGATCTGAAGGGTGAGAAGGCAGCAGTATTCAAGGAGTCTCTGATCCACGAAGGAGGTTTTTTGCAAGGGGCCAATGCTAACCTTATGTGGACCAGCATGGCCAATGCTATTAGGAGGATGTGCGAGAAGGTGGTGGGGGTTTCTTCGGGCAGGTCTTGTGGACCTAGGGAGGCATGGTGGTGGAATGAGGATGTCCAAAAGAAGGTTAAAGCTAAAGAAACGCTATTTAAGGAGCTTTTGTCGGTTAGTGCTGGGGATGAGAGAATCTTGAAGATTGTAGCGTACAAGGTGGCGAAAAGAGAGGCTAAGAAGGCAGTGGCTAAGGCTAAAGGGGAGTCTTACAAGGAGATGTACAAGCGCCTAGACACCAAAGAAGGAGCGAATGTTATTTTTAAACTAGCGAAAGCTAGGGAAAGAGGGCGGCGCGACCTGGGGCCCGTTAAGTTTATTAAGGATGATTTGGGCCAAGTTTTAGTGAATGATGTGGCTATTAAGGAGAGGTGGAATAGGTATTTTTCTGAACTTTTCAATGAGGCTAGGGGTAGTGACTCGGTGGTGCAAGGAGTTATTCTATCTTCTGTCCGTTCGTTTAGTTCCTGTGAAAGCATCAGCAAGGAGGAAGTAAAGGGTGCTCTTATGAAAATGGGTAGAGCTAAGGCGGTAGGCCCGGATCAGATCCCTATTGAAGTTTGGCTTTGTCTGGGGGAAGTCGGAGTTCAGTGGCTATCAGAGCTATTCAACATCCTCCTCAGAGGTTCTAAGATGCCGACGGCGTGGAGGCATAGTATTATCGTGCCGTTTTTCAAGAACAAAGGCGATACTCAGAGTTGTAGTAACTATAGGGGTATTAAACTCTTCAGTCATACTATGAAACTTTGGGAAAGAGTGGTGGAATGCAGGGTTAGAAGAGAAGTTGAGATCTCAGAGAACCAATTTGGCTTCATGCCGGGGAGGTCCACAACTTAGGCAATTCATCTCGTCAGACGCCTTATGGAGAAATTTAGAGAGCGGCGTAAGGACCTACATATGGTGTTCATAGATCTAGAGAAAGCTTATGATAGCATCTCGCGCGATGTTATTTGGAGGAGCCTAGTAGAGAGAAGGGTGTCGTTGTCGTTCGTTAGGGCGATCCAAGACATGTACTCCCAAGCTAGGACGTGGGTTAGGACCCCAGTTGGCGACACCCAGTATTTCCCGGTTGAGATAGGGCTACACCAAGGGTCGGCGCTAAGCCCTCTTTTGTTCGCTCTGATCCTTGACGTAATTTCGCGGGGGATACAAGATGGTGTCCCGTGGTGCATGCTTTTTGCTGACGACATTGTGTTAGTGGTGGAGTCTAGGAGGGAGGTGAACTCGAAGTTGGAGCTATGGAGGTCTAAGTTAGAATACCAGGGCTTGCGTGTGAGCCGAACTAAGACAGAGTATCTCTGGTGTAACTTTAGTGGTGAGGCCAACGTGGAAGATGTAGAGGTAATGATTGCGGATCAGATCGTTCCCCGTACAGATAAATTCAAGTATTTGGGTTCGATCATTCAGAAGGAAGGTGAGTGTGAAGATGATGTCACTCATCACATCAAGGTGGGGTGGCTAAGGTGGAGAGCAGCGACAGGGGTCATGTGCGACAAGAAAGTCCCTCTGAAGTTGAAGGGTAAATTCTATAGAGCGGCAATTCGACCTGCAATGCTGTATGGCTCCGAATGTTGGGCGATGAAGAAGTCGCTTGAGAGCAAGTTGGAAGCGGATGAAATGAGAATGTTACGCTGGTCGTGTGGTCGCAAAATGTTAGATAGAATCTCGAACGGGGTCTTCAGGAATGCGCTAGAAGTGGCGCCCATTTCAGCGAAAGTTAGGGAAGGGAGATTGAGATGGTTTGGCCACGTCCACATGAGGCAGACATCTGCTCAGGTGAGGAGGGTCAAGAGTTTAGTATTTGTCGGGGAGAGGAGGAGAGGCAGACAGAGGAAGACGTGGGAGGAGCAGCTGAGATTGGATTTGAAGGCCTTAAACCTTTCCGAGACCATGACTGTTGATAGGTGCGCTTGGAGGTGCCAGATCGGAGTTGTGGATTCTTTAGTTGAGAGTGGTGCTGTAATTGAGAGCCTTACGGTTGGGTTGTCTCGGTTAGCTTTGACCTAGAGCTTGGCATTTTTATATTTACTGTATATTTTATCATATTGTCTTTTGCGTGTGGTATATTTTTGACAGGGAGCTGTGCGCGGAGTCAACCTCTCTTCTGTTGGAGCGGCGTTCATCGGGAGTGATGTATCCAAATTCCTCTTGGGTAAGTCCCATGTGGATTAAGCCATGGGCTCAGGTATGGTATCGAGTTTTTTTGTATCATATGCTTCCCTTTGTATTTTTCACTTAATATGTTGTTGTGCACTAAGCTGAGGGTCTTCACAGAAATAGCCTCTCTACCGTAATAAGTAGGGGTATGGTCTGCGTACATCTTACCCTCCCCAGACCCTGCTCTGAGCGGGACATACTGGGTATATTTGGTTTGGTTTGGTTTGGTTTTAATGTATTAAAACCTACATTTTAACATCACCTTGACAAACAGTCACGTATTTCGGTAGAAAAATATACTTCCGGTCAAGTATTTAGTAGTAGTGAGAAGACCTTAATTTTTGTATTTGGGTTTGAAGTAAAGTTTTTGAAAGTTTCAGGTAAGAGACGATGTCTTTGAGATTTAAAAAATCAGAAATTATTTTCCATTTTTCAAATATGGTTTTCAAAGCCGAGGTGTGAAATAAAACTACCTCTTCTAGTAAAAAATAATATTGGTATGTTTTGGGCGAAACGTGACTCACCTTCTTTTTCGAAACTTTCATTTTCATAAAGTGCATACATAGTGATGATATTATTACCTAGGGCGGTAACACCGAGTTCATAACTCGTGTGATGCTGCTAGTGCCCATTCATGTTGTTTATGTGCAAAATATTGTTGTCCTTATCGGAAGAGTAGAAATTGGTTTCATAGTTTTGTGCTCTACGAGTTCTAGTTATTTTGTGACCCGTCATGGTGTTGTTTTTATGTGAAATGCGAGCGCTCAGACTCGCATGTAGTACGCATTTTTATGTGAAATGAGAGCGCAGACTCGCATGTAGTATGTATGCTTCACAAATTTTTCATATTTGTGTTTCCATCACCATTTTGAGCGTTCAGGAGTGTTTACCGAATTTATGTTGTTCAATGTTATGTTACAACATAGCGGACGTGTACATGGTAAGGGTTGTGGACATGTTGATGTGGTTCGTACAACCATAAATTCACGTGATTCGTGAAGGAGTACCAAGATCGGATGATATCCTATGAGATCTCTTTGTCCGTCAACCCTATTAGCAAGCTGAAGAAGCTAAAGACGGCTGGAAAACTCTCGGGCGGCATATGATCTAAAGTTTCTAAACCCTCGCATCATTTAAACGCATCATCCTATCGCCCGGGTGTGAGTGCTAAGAGTTCCAAGCCGACATTGTTGACTCCCGGTAAGGTGAGGCGGTGTTTCAACTACAATATCTTGTGGAACATTCGTGCATAATGTCCGTCTCCACCCGTGACTCGCTATCAGTGCGGGTGTGAGGGTCATCAAATCCATTTTTCGAGATAGTATCTGAGCGGACAAAGAATGCTACTTTCTCGACGAACAAAGTAGATGACCAGAGGCTATCCCACAGTTTTAATTCTTTTCCTGAAGAGCCTAACGTTGGTGAGTGAAGATTTTATGGATGTCTTCTAATCATCACTATACGTGACAACTGTTACTTTTATTATATTTATTTGTTGTTTTGCATTTTAAACACTCTTTGCTCTAAGTTTCGGGGAGGAAACTTCTTTTTAGTGAGGGATAATGTAATATCCATATATTTTATTTTTAGTAAATTCTATTTTTGGTAATTTTCCATTTTGGCAACTCGCTTGTAATAATTTCAACATCTTGAAACTATTTTGTTTTGCGCATTTCGCCATCCAAACGAGTTTCAGGGCTGTTTTAATGAAAGTCGTGAATTATTGCTACTTTCCCGTATTTGAGTTTGATTCTTTAACTCTTGTTTAAAACTGTCGTTTCATTGTTTCTATAAGTTCATTTAACATATTTAGACGTGTTATGAGCTTGGGTGTTTTTGTTCGATCTCAAATCGTGATTTTTAGATGTTGGTCGTTTTGTAATTTTCTATAGTTTTGGGAGTTTGACTTTGTATTCATTTTTCTGTACCTTCGGATGGTCCGAGTTGCATGTTTTTAGTGCTTAAGTTCGTCATTGATAACTATTCGTGAACGCTTCGACGCATTTTTTGAATCATCGTGTTTTAAGGCTATTTGGGGCTCTCCGCTCAGCAGGTTAGTACTGTAACCTACAGTTGTTACAGAAATAAATCCCATGTTGTTACTATCATAATGTAGTTTTCCAATGGACATAAATGGGCTGCTATATTTAAGCAACCGACCTTCTCTTTTTAAGTTAGTTTCGACTTCTTTCTTCTTGGTGAGCGACAGGAGCAATTAATGCGAGGATTGGTTGAGTCATCATCATTAGGTTCTTGGAGTAAACTAAAATAATCTAATCCATTCCTTCCATCACGAATCAAGGTAATCATCCCTAAAACTTAAATTTTTTTATCTGTGCGATTTTTTTCTAGATCGTACTATTGGTCCGAAATTGGTGAATTACTTTGTGAGTATTGGCCCTTTTAATCTATATCCATGGATTATAATCTATTCTATAACTTTATTTGATTTGATTGTGGATTGGTGATATTCTTGAGAAACCCTAAGACCCTAGATGCTCGTCTACTGGGTCAGCGGGTTTAAATTCGAATTTATTGAGTTTATGGTCATTGTTCTTATCATCATTCCATAGTATTTACCGCGTGGTGGTGATCGGCAGAGTTGGTGGCTTTGTGGTCGGTTCGTGCCAACCTTCTTTAATCATTCTTCCTTGCTTGTGATTATTCGAGGCAAGTGCCTTGCTAGACGAATTATATCTGTGCAATTCTATAATTGTCCTTAGTTCATATATTGAGCTATATATATATATATATATATATATATATGTGTGTGTGTGTGTGTGTGTCTTATATATACATATTATTGCCTCCGTGTTATGAACATTAGGCTGTCACATTAATTGTGTGGTGAATATCAGTGGTATGAATGTGAAGGTCATGAACGCTTATGTTGTTATTATGGTGAGGCATAAAGATTATAATGGTAGGCTTTGATGATTGCAACGTCACCTGATTTTTTGAGTACTGTATTTGTAAGATAAGGGAGGCGGAGTCGCCAATCAAGTCCCAGATTGCTCTTTGTATTTTCTTTTTCTTTTGTAATTCTGTTTATACCAGTATTATGTCAATATTTTTGTAATGCTAATGTTTTGATTGGGTTGGTCCGGTCCTCACTGTAATAAATTATTCAATAAAATTTCCTCCTTTTGCTGTTTCCCTATTCCCATTATTTTTGTTTGATCGGTTTGGACCGATTTGCTTATATAGTCGAATTGGCCAAGTATATTTAGCTCGGCTTGTAAGTTTATCTACATATTTCAAAAAATAAAATAATTCGATAACCAACTTAAATGTTAGTTTAAATTGTATCTGTAATTATCTCGGTTGAGATGTCACATTTTTAACCTTGAATAGCTGCTTGGTGTTTTCGATTTTAGGCCAGTCTTATTGTCGGGCTTTTAAGCTCGACTTTTAACCTCTCCAGATGATGGTCCATCTCTAGTGACCTTCTGATGCCTATCTTAAGTTGGGATTTTTGGGATCTTAGGTCGGCTTTTAGCCTCTCATGATCATGGTCTGGCTCTGACCTTTGACCCTTCTCTTAGTAAAAAAGCAAGAAAGAATCGTATGATCAAGTGGGACTAGATCACCTGCACAAACAAAATTGTCATTGACAATATTTTTTAAGAAAAAAAGCATTCAATGGATTGTAAAATTGTGCATCATCTAAATATTGTAACCTATAGGTCCCATTCTGATGTAGTTGGGAAGTATAATATGGGGCTTTCCATTCTGATCGAAGTCGACCGAGTTTGTCCATGATTGTAATATTTGTATCTTCTGTTTTTAATAATTTTTATTTTGGTGTTTCTCCATTCATGGTGACTCCCTTGTAATCATTTGACATCTTGAAACTATTTCGTTCTGCACATTTTGCTGCCTGGGTGAGTTTCGTGGCTGTTTTATTGAAATCCATGAATTGTTGCGAGCTCCCACATTTGGTTTCGAGTACTGTAAATCATGTTCGAAACTATAGTTTTGTTGTTTCTACAAGTTCATTTAACATATTTGGACTTGTTATGAGCTTGGGTGTTGTTCGATCTCGAATCGTGATTTTTGGATATTGGGCTGTTTTGTAATTTCCCAAATTTTGGGGGGTTTGATTTCATATTATTTTTTCCATACCTTTGCTGGTCGGAATTATGTGTTTATTTAGCGCTTGAGTTATCGTTGAGAACTCTTCATGAATGCTTTGACACATTTCTCGAATCGTTGTGTTTTGTGCTGTTCGGGGCTGTACAGGCAGCAGGATAAAACCTGCTATCAGAGAGCAAGTTACTGCCGTGACCTCAATCTATTACGTCCTTAAATCCCATATTGTTACGGCCCTAATGTTGTTTTTACGACCGTAAGGGGTCTACTGTATTTAAGTAGCCGTCCTTCTCTTTTTAAATAAGTTTCGACTTCCTTCTTCTTGGTGTGCAATGTGAGCAGTTCCTAAGGACATTCTAATGCGAGGGTTGGTTGAGGAATCATCATCCTTGGTTCTTGGTGTAAATTAATATCATCTAATCCATCCCTTTCATCTACAATTAAGGTAATCCTACCTAGAACCATAGCTTTTATGATTTGGGGGAATTTTTCTAAATTCATACTATTGCTTCAAAATTGATGAATTAATTCGGGACATTGGACCTGTTAATCTATCTCCATAGATTAAAAGTCCATTCCATAAGTTTATTCAATTCGATTCTGGATTGGTGATCCTCTTGAGAAACTCTAGGACCCTAGTGTAATATCCGCAATTTTCGATTTTCGGTAATTTCTTTTTTTCGGCGGAAGTATGTTTTGACGACTCGCTCATGTCCTTTTCGTCATTCTGAGAATGATTAATTCTACACTTTTTGACATCCGAGTTCGTTTCGGTGTCGTTTTGTTGAGTTCCGTGCTTTTTAGCGACTTTTCCGCACTTGAGTTCGATTCTTGCGAATCTCGTCCGAAACTGTTGTTTCGAGTTTCCCGCAAGTCCGTTTAACTTTGTTAGACGTGTTGTGAACTTCGGATTGGTTATTCGATCACGTATCGTGATTTCCGGGCGTTTTGGGCCATTTTGTAATTTCTTGAAAGTTACGGGTATCCGTATCTGTAATTGTTGTCCCGACCCGTTTCTTGGTCACGTATGACTAATTATGGTATTACGCTTTCATTTCGAGTCGTTTATCTTGTCCGCGAACTTTTCGTCGTGTTCGCCTGGCCTGCTTTGAAATCGGGTCGCCGAGCCACAGCGGTGGCGGATCGCCGGACAGTGGCGGATCGGCCGGACGATTGCAGGCACCGGCCGGACGGTGCGGCAGAACCGCGCGAGCGCACGCTTACGGCCGGAAGGCTGCGCGCGCTTAACCGGCAGTGTAGCGACGCCGCCGGGTGGCTAGCGACGCTATCGCCCGGGCAGCTGGGGTTTCGAGGTTCGACTCGGCCAGATCGGCAGTAGCGCACGCTACGCCGAGCGTAGCACGCGCTAGTCGGCAGCGTAGCGCACGCTGTCGGCCGGCTTAGCGACGTTACTGGCCGGGCGATTCGATCGATGGCTCTGGCTAGCGCGCGCAGGCATCCGGCCGTAGCGCACGCTAGCGGGAGTTGGGTCGACAGGTTCGGTCGGCAGGGTTGGTCGGTGATGCCGGGTGTTGTGGGCCCTGGCCGAGGGTGCTCGTCCGATACCGGCCGATAGCGCACGCTAGTCCGGGAAGGCTAGCGCACGCTAGGCTGGCCCGGTATAAATATGGCTGAGTAGTCACATTTCACTTCGTTTTTCATTTCCTTCCTTCTCCATCCGCGAGTGGCGATTCATGGGCGACGAAGCCATGTTGTTTAACAACAAATCAATGAAGTCCTTGGGTTCATAACATCAATCGATCGTCCTTTATCAACCTTTGATCCAGCGAATCAAGGTAATCTTCCTTAGAACCCTAATTTCGTGAATTTGGGGATTTTTGCATTTTCGTCCGATTCGTTCCGTGTTGTTGATTAATTCATGATGGGTATGATTAATCTTGATAGTATTCTTGTGTTTAACATCATTTAATCCATTGTTCTTCGTCGAATCGAAGTATATTTCTTGATTTCCTTCGAATTGACTTTTTGGGAGATTTGTCCCCGATCTCGTTTTTCATCCGTTTTCGATGGATCGATTATGGTTAAATGATGTTGTTAAACATATTCTATGGATTGTATATCCATATTTCAACTTGGAATTCCGTTTTCGGGTTTTGTGGAACGAATCGTGTTCTGGGCCGTTTGGGGGGAAATCCGTGAACTTTCGTCATTCGTTCTTTGAATTCAACGGCTTTGGGTCGTGTTATGGAATTCATTTCATTGTTATTATTTGTCCTTCGTAGTTTATGAACGTGAGTTGGCGTTCGGTGGAGTCGGCGAGTTCGTAGTCGGTTCGGGCCAACCTACTTCGGTCGATTCTCCGCGTTGTTCTTATTCGAGGCAAGTACCTTGCCCATACTTTTCTCGTTTTATGGATATGATGATCGGTGGTCGTCTTGATGTGTTTGTTTGGTTATTTGAAATGAAGTTTCAAAGGATTTCGGTTTGGCCTCGTTAAAGGCTTTCTTTCAAAACGAGTGTGATTTGTGAACGGTGTTTTGAGAATTGATTATGATTTGGTTATTTTGAACGTTGAAGGATTTTATGATGATACTCCTATTGTTTAAAGTTATGGAATTGTGTATTCCGTATTTAATCTTGTTATGGTGTTTTGAAGAGTTTGGTAATGGTGTCGAGTTAATGGCCATCTCTAGTGAGTATTCTTAATGAACTTACGTTCTTAGCATGTTAGTATTGCATGAGTAACGTGTGTGTGTATGCTCACTACGGGTTAGATCCGACGGGGTCTCGGTAGGGGTCCACGGAGGTGTGGATCGACGAGCTTTGCTTTTAACCACTACGGGTTAGATCCGACGGGGTCTCGGTAGGGGTCCACGGAGGTGTGGATCGACGGTTAATTGTGGTGCATTTTTGCAAATGTGATTTGATATTGGCATTTCCGGAAATGAGTACTTTTGAACGGTTTTCATTTGCATGCATTGACTAAATGTGTAAGAGGTAAGTTGTTCGTTTGGCCTACTTGGCTAGGATGGCTCTAGAGTATTTTGTTGTTTGTTTTAAATCATTTATTTGTGGATTTTGACGTTGGAAGACGAACCTTGTTGACGTTCTCGTGTACTGTGAGTTGATGAGATTTGGGGCTAAAATCCCAATGGTTTATAAAAGTCGTTTTACGGATTTGGGGCTAAAATCCCAACGATTTGGTTAATGTCATTTTCCAGAAAGTAAACCTTTGGGGCGGTGACCCCTTTTGTCTTTTGGTTTTCGAAAGTAGGATTTGATAATCCTAAATTGTCTTCTATTAAAACTCTCGATGGCATTCTAAACTGTTTTATAAATTATTTCCATTGATTTATGATATTTCGTTTTTGAAATGTTTTCTCAAACCCTTGCCTCGGGAAGTACTTTTCGTTTCGTTTGGATCTTTGAGGATCCTCGGTTATTGTTATTCGTGGAATGTGAATTGTATGGCTCGTATTTGCACTTTGTATTTGCACTAGCAAAACAGTGGAGTTTTGCTAAACCCCGAGTATTCGGGGGGTGGATGTCTGTTTTTGCATTCAGGTTTTGGAGAATAACACAGGGTCGGCACGAAGGATGATGAAAGATGATCGATACTAATCACATGAGGAACCGTACATCGTGTGTTGGTTCAGTTGTACTTTATTTTCCCCTGCTGTATTGTTCCCGTTGTACGGGTGTAGTTGTATTTTGTCCCCTGCGTGGGCATGAGTTGTATTTGAGTTGTGTGTATTTGTGGAAAGACCAAATCGGTCTACTGAGTCATTGTAGCCTTGAAGGCATTGTCGAGATGTTAAATGTTGTTACCAGCCTGGTAGATCCTCGAGGAGAGGGTCTACGGCGTGTAATATCCCTGAGTGGATTGGGGGTGTTACATAAATGGTATCAGAGCTTAGGTTGAGGAAACCTAAGCTGTCGGGTCAAGTCGTGTTGTTTGAGTCTTGTTTCGTCGGATTTTATCGGACTGAGTCGTGTCGCGACGCGTCGTTTGAGTTTGTTGGTCGTGATTAGTATCGTGGGGCGATCATCATCTTCGTGCGACCTGTGGAAGTAAGTCTCCCTTCCTTGTGTTGTGCCTCGTGTGACACGAGCTATTTTTATGATTATTTGTTAAGTGGTGGAATCCTTATGTGAATTTTGATTTCACGATATGTATTTAGTCGACTTTCGTATTTGATTTATACGAGGAGTGTCGTCGCTTGTGATGTCTTTTTATTGTTGTTTTTCTCCGTTGTTGATGATTTTCGAATCGAATTGCACGTTTTACAAGTCCCTTGTGGAAGCTTTGTGCTTATACGCGTTCGACTTGCTCACTAGCCAGTGCGGGAGAGTATTTTATCAGTGGTTTTATTCTGAATGTGGTATTTTCTCGTTTATTTTCGTTTAAAGACATATATTGTCTTGATTTTAAACTTTTTGATGCGTGTGCTAGGAGTTGTTTTAGTGAACGTCGGTATGTGTGAGTTTTGGGCATTCTGGCCTATTGGATTTTTGAAAACCTTGAGTATCTTAGAAAAAAATAAATTTCGAGACATACTTTTCAAATGAGTCATTTTCTTGTGGTACATCCAAGGTGCCGCAATATATTTCAAAAAATTTCTACTTCGAGGACCAAAATGCTTTGAGATATTTTCAATGTCTTAGAAACATTTTTATTTAGACCCGAGGGTCGAATATTCTGAAAGTTTTCACTAAGAGAAAGTGTCCTCATTTTTATCAAATGCGAAATGTTTTTTTTTTCCAATGTCTCGATAACGATGTTTCACGTTTATACTTTTTGAAAGGTGATACTCAAGATCAACCAGTATTCTTCTAAATTATTTTCAAAATGAGGTTTTCGTTTTTAAAACCTATCCATTCCCGTTTGAGGGCTGGGTATGTATGTGTGATGTTCGCGTTGTCATTTTGATACTTTCTCCCGAGTATGACCGAATTGGCGGTGTGAGCGTTGAGTCGCTTTCCACACATTTGTTGTGTTAGCCCCCTGTGAGAGGCGGGATGTTGGTATTGAATATTATCGCCTCGTAGTGATTCCTGCGTTGTCGCGCATGTGCGAGCTGTTAGAGCTTGGTTTGGTATGACCGTGTGCATCGGTGATGGTTTCGTTATGTGTCCGCTGTTTAATGTCTTGTTACCTTGCTCCCGTATTTGTGAATTTCGTGGACGAGGTCGGAGGTAATGCCCGAACTATTTTGACTTCTGTGTTTTCTCTTCCCCAGTTTATCGATTCGTTCATGATCGTTGGTACTTTATGAACTTGTTCTATATTTCGGTTTCATCGTCCGAACGAGCTGTGATTTTGTTGTGGGTCGATCTGGTTATCGATGTTACTTTTTCAGGTTCAGTTCGATTCTTGTGAACTTTGTTTGGGAGTGACATCATCTCGTTCTACTAGTTCTTTTATTCGAAGTGGATCGGCTTTGGAACTCTTGTGTTTTCGACTCTGTCGACTCATTTATGTTCGTTGACATTTCTGAGCTTGTCCTGCCCCTTGCTTTTGTTTATCGAACGAGTGTGGTATTGTTTCGGAATAACTCGTTTGTCGTTGTGATTTTTTAATTGCTATTCCCTTTCCTGTGGATCTTATGGGAATGCACATCCTGTTGTTTTCACCAAATCATATATTGTCTCGAGTCGAGATGTGAACCTTGGAGTCGTTGTTTGAATTTTATTATCCTTCGTGATTCGAACATGATTCTTCGATTTTGTTGTCTCGATCGTTGTGGTTCGACCGTTTGATTGTTCGGTTTTTATTGATCTCGTTCCGTGATTGGTGAACATTCAGGCTCCTTCATAATTCCCTTCAATTCGGGAAATTAGTTTCGTTTTCGATCTTCCAGCCCTTAGGCGATGGGATTCCGTGTTTGTTCAGCGGTTGACTCGCGTTTTGATTGATGTACCGTTGGGTTGGTCAATCATATTGATTTTCGTTCGTTGTGTTTTGTGATTATCGGATAATTGACTTGGCTATAGTATCCGTTTGATGACGCTTGTCACTTGTCGGTTTTATTATATCCCTAACGGCGACGTTGTGTTGGTCACCGTGGAGCGTGTTTACACGCCGTATATTCCTTTGCGTTGTTTGTAACATTTCGCCGTTGGGCGTTAGTTACGCATTCTTGTGTGTCTCGTTGAGTTTTTCCTGGCGGAATATTTCTTCTCCCTACTTGTTTTAAGTTTCGGGACGAAACTTCTTTTAAGGAGGGTAGAATGTAATATCCGCAATTTTCGATTTTCGGTAATTTCTTTTTTTCGGCGGAAGTCTGTTTTGACGACTCGCTCATGTCCGTTTCGTCATTCTGAGAATGATTAATTCTACACTTTTTGACATCCGAGTTCGTTTCGGTGTCGTTTTGTTGAGTTCCGTGCTTTTTAGCGACTTTTCCGCACTTGAGTTCGATTCTTGCGAATCTCGTTCGAAACTGTTGTTTCGAGTTTCCCGCAAGTCCGTTTAACTTTGTTAGACGTGTTGTGAACTTCGGATTGGTTATTCGATCACGTATCGTGATTTCCGGGCGTTTTGGGCCATTTTGTAATTTCTTGAAAGTTACGGGTATCCGTATCTGTAATTGTTGTCCCGACCCGTTTCTTGGTCGCGTATGACTAATTATGGTATTACGCTTTCATTTCGAGTCGTTTATCTTGTCCGCGAACTTTTCGTCGTGTTCGTTCCGGCCTGCTTTCGAAATCGGGTCGCCGAGCCTGGCGTGCGGATCGCCAGACGGTGGCGGGATCGCCGGACGATTGCGGGCACCGCCGGACGGTGCGGGCAGAACCGCGTAGCGCACGCTTACGCCCGGAAGGGCTGCGCGCTAACCGGCAGTGTGTAGCGCACGCCGGGTGGCCTAGCGACGCATCGGATCGGGCGATGGGGTTTCGAGGTTCTCGACTCGGCCAGATCGGCAGTAGCGCACGCTACGCCGAGCGTAGCGCGCCCTAGTCGGCAGCGTAGCGCACGCCGGCCGGCCGCTAGCGACGTTACTGCCGGGCGATTCACCCGATGCTACCGGCCAGTCGGCTAGCGCGCGCAGGCATCCGGCCGTAGCGCACGCTAGCGGGAGTTGGGTCGACAGGTTCGGTCGGCAGGGTTGGTCGGTGATGCCGGGTGTTGTGGGCCCTGGCCGAGGGTACTCGGCCGATACCGGCCGATAGCGCACGCTAGTCCGGGAAGGCTAGCGCACGCTAGGCCGGCCCAGTATAAATATGGCTGAGCAGTCACATTTCACTTCGTTTTTCATTTCCTTCCTTCTCCATCCGCGAGTGGCGATTCATGGGCGACGAAGCCATGTTGTTTAACAACAAATCCATGAAGTCCTTGGGTTCATAACATCAATCGATCGTCCTTTATCAACCTTTGATCCAGCGAATCAAGGTAATCTTCCTTAGAACCCTAATTTCGTGAATTTGGGGATTTTTGCATTTTCGTCCGATTCGTTCCGTGTTGTTGATTAATTCATGATGGGTATGATTAATCTTGATAGTATTCTTGTGTTTAACATCATTTAATCCATTGTTCTTCGTCGAATCGAAGTATATTTCTTGATTTCCTTCGAATTGACTTTTTGGGGATTTGTCCCCGATCTCGTTTTTCATCCGTTTTCGATGGATCGATTATGGTTAAATGATGTTGTTAAACATATTCTATGGATTGTATATCCATATTTCAACTTGGAATTCCGTTTTCGGGTTTTGACGGAACGAATCGTGTTCTTGGCCGTTTTGGGGGAAATCCGTGAACTTTATTCATTCGTTCTTTGAATTCAACGGCTTTGGGTCGTGTTATGGAATTCATTTCATTGTTATTATTTGTCCTTCGTAGTTTATGAACGTGAGTTGGCGTTCGGTGGAGTCGGCGAGTTCGTAGTCGGTTCGGGCCAACCTACTTCGGTCGATTCTCCGCGTTGTTCTTATTCGAGGCAAGTACCTTGCCCATACTTTTCTCGTTTTATGGATATGATGATCGGTGGTCGTCTTGATGTGTTTGTTTGGTTATTTGAAATGAAGTTTCAAAGGATTTCGGTTTGGCCTCGTTAAAGGCTTTCTTTCAAAACGAGTGTGATTTGTGAACGGTGTTTTGAGAATTGATTATGATTTGGTTATTTTGAACGTTGAAGGATTTTATGATGATACTCCTATTGTTTAAAGTTATGGAATTGTGTATTCCGTATTTAATCTTGTTATGGTGTTTTGAAGAGTTTGGTAATGGTGTCGAGTTAATGGCCATCTCTAGTGAGTATTCTTAATGAACTTACATTCTTAGCACGTTAGTATTGCATGAGTAACGTGTGTGTGTATGCTCACTACGGGTTAGATCCGACGGGGTCTCGGTAGGGGTCCACGGAGGTGTGGATCGACGAGCTTTGCTTTTAACCACTACGGGTTAGATCCGACGGGGTCTCGGTAGGGGTCCACGGAGGTGTGGATCGACGGTTAATTGTGGTGCATTTTTGCAAATGTGATTTGATATTGGCATTTCCGGAAATGAGTACTTTTGAACGGTTTTCATTTGCATGCATTGACTAAATGTGTAAGAGGTAAGTTGTTCGTTTGGCCTACTTGGCTAGGATGGCTCTAGAGTATTTTGTTGTTTGTTTTAAATCATTTATTTGTGGATTTTGACGTTGGAAGACGAACCTTGTTGACGTTCTCGTGTACTGTGAGTTGATGAGATTTGGGGCTAAAATCCCAATGGTTTATAAAAGTCGTTTACGGATTTGGGGCTAAAATCCCAACGATTTGGTTAATGTCATTTTCCGTAAAGTAAACCTTTGGGCGGTGACCCCTTTTGTCTTTGGTTTTGAAAGTAGGATTTGATAATCCTAAATTGTCTTCTATTAAAACTCTCGATGGCATTCTAAACTGTTTTATAAATTATTTCCATTGATTTATGATATTTCGTTTTGAAATGTTTTCTCAAACCCTTGCCTCGGGAAGTACTTTTCGCTTCGTTTGGATCTTTGAGGATCCTCGGTTATTGTTATTCGTGGAATGTGAATTGTATGGCTCGTATTTGCACTTTGTATTTGCACTAGCAAAACGGTGGAGTTTTGCTAACCCCAGTATTCGGGGTGGATGTCCTGTTTTGCATTCGGTTTTGGAGCATAACACAGGTCGGATCGAAGGATGATGAAAGATGATCGATACTAATCACATGAGGAACCATACATCGTGTGTTGGTTGTACTTTATTTTCATTCTTTGTATTGTTCCCGTTGTACGGGTGTAGTTGTATTTTGTCCCCTGCGTGGGCATGAGTTGTATTTGAGTTGTGTGTATTTGTGGAAAGACCAAATCGGTCTACTGAGTCATTGTAGCCTTGAAGGCATTGTCGAGATGTTAAATGTTGTTACCAGCCTGGTAGATCCTCGAGGAGAGGGTCTACGGCGTGTAATATCCCTGAGTGGATTGGGGGTGTTACACCTAGTTGGTCGTCTACTAGGTCAGCGGCTTTAAAGTCGAACTTATTGAGTTTATGCTCATTGTTCTTAAATCATTTCATAGTATTTATTGCATAGTGATGTTCGGTGGAGTCGGCAGGTTCGTTGTCGGTTCGTGCCAACCTTTTTCAATCGGTCTTCGTTGTTTGTCATTATTAGAGGCAAGTACCTTGCGATATGAATTTTATCAATATAACTTCCTTATTATCCGTAGTTCATATATTTTTATATTAATATATGTACGTTATATATATTTATATACGTATATATATTTATGTTGTTACTTCGTGTTACGAACGTTAGGCTCTCACATTAATTATGTGGTGAATGTGAGTTGTATGAATGTGGAGGTCATGAGACATTGTGTTGTTATTATGTCGAGGCATAAAGATTGTAATGGTAGGCTTTGTTGGAATATTTATTCCAAATATTCATTAATAGAGTTTTGATGAATAAGTTGCTAAACAACAAAGAGACGAAGCAAAACAACGAAGGAATCGAAGTCGCAAAAAGTTGGTCAGAAGGAAGATAATGTACGCTATATTGTCCGCATAACGTACGTAATGTGACTAAGGTGACGTACGTAAAACATGAAAGATAACATACATAATGATGTGTTTGTGAATTCAATTAAAGAAGGTCGGAGATGACGTCATGGCATAGGTCAGCATACAACAGACATATTGACTACGTATAACGTACGTAATGGAAAAGAGGCTAATGTACATAATGATAAAGACAAAGGCTACTAGACTGTTCTGTGAAGAACGTAGCGTACGTAACCAGAAGGAGTTAATATACGTAGTGGCTTTAACATACGTAACATTTGGGTAATAACGTACATAAAGAAGGCTTCGGAGGTAATGGCTAGATGGAAGAAAAATGCCTATAAATACCACTTCATATGGTATTCATTACACAACAACGCAAACCAAATGACCAAGTGATCATATATTGTTATACACATTCTTGTTGTTGTAATTGTGCTTATATTGATAGTTTGAGTGTTTATACATTCAACACATACATGAGAGGTAAAAGAAAAGATACAATTGGATTCGGTGTTATTAGGATCAAGGATACGACATTGTTAGAATCGCAATCGATATCTAAGTGAGGTTTATCTAGTACCAATAGAAATCTAGAGTGGTTGATTCCTTCTCCAATAGAAAAGGAAAACGGTTTAACTTGGACCGACATAAAGACAAGTGATTGAATGGTTTACTCGGACCAATAGAAGATAAGCTTGTAATGGTTATCCCTCGACCGATAGAAGAGAGGTGCGGAGGTTTATCTTAAGCCTATTGAAAAAGATACCTAGAGAGGACGTAGGTACGATTGGCCGAACCTCTATAAATCCTTGTGTCGATTTATTTTCTACACTTTAATTAAATCACTTCTGCAACGCGAAAGAGTTTTATAACTCTATCTCCAAACGGCGATACCGACCAATATTGCTCCAACAATTGGTATCGGAGAGGTACCTCCAATAAATGGCTTAACATCCGAGGAGTCGAACCAAATGGCATTTCAAATTACTCCAGTCGAAGGCCTTGCCCTAAACTGACTACCATTCTTTGATGGCTCGAACTTCATGAACTGGAAGAAAACGATGTCAATATTCATCCAAGTATATGACATCGAGCTTTGAAAGGTAATATGTCTTGGTCCCAAAATTCCGACGAACTCAAACAAAACTCTTAAAACCTTTGAAGAGTATGATGATGCGGATTGGGAAAACGACCATTATAATTGCAAAGCCACGCAATTATTATATTGTGCATTAAATTCGGAGGAACACAACCTGATATCTTCGTGTGATAGCGCTAAAGAAATATGGAAGATGCTTGAAGTCACACATGAGGGAACGTCTCAAGTCAAGGAGACGAAAATAAACATGCTCCTTCACGATGAAGGACGATGAATCCATCACGATCATGCTCGACCGATTTTCGGTCATCACAAATGGATTAACATGTTTTGGAAAACCACTTTTGAGTAGTGAGAAAGTAAAGAAGATTCTCCAATCACTACCTCGCGAATGGGACGGTACGGTGACGGCTATACTGGAATCTAAAGATTTAAACAATCTTGATTTTAGTGCTCTCGTTGGTTCACTTATAAACTATGAGATTGTTCTAAAATCTTGGAATGCCAAACCGACGCCGAAGGAAAAGTCGATAGCCATGAAGGCTAAGATGTCAAGAAAGGAAGAAATCCCGGTTGATGATAGCGACGAAGAATCGGCATATTATGCCAAGAATATTAATAAGTTCCAAACCTTATTAAACCGGAGAAAGAAAGACATCTCCGGCGGAATGAAGAAATTCGACAACTGTTGAGTCTGTGGTAAAACAGGCCACTTTGCGAAAAATTGCCGACCAAACCCCAAGGAGGTTTTAATAGCAACATGGAGCGAGGAAGAAAAAGATGATGATTTTATCAATCAAAATAATCCTGCTCTTATGGCTCGAAGTTCACAATAGCGACGTCGAAAGTTAAGTAAGTTCATCCTCTCACGACGAGTTGCTTAAAACACTTGAGTTATTACATACGGACTACAAAAATGCTTTATCCGAGATTAAATCCCTCCAAACTAAAAACAAATTATTGGAAACCGAGATTTCCAAAATTCTTGAAAAGGGAAAGTTTATCGAGACTGATCATTCAAAATGCGTTGAGAATGAAAATATTTTGAAGAATGATCTTTTGAAAAGTCAAACCGAGCTGAAAAACTTAACAAAGAAATTTTCGTGTGGAAACGATAAATTTGAACAAATGCTCTAGGTTTAGAAATATACTTTGAATAAATAGGGGTTGGGATTCAAACAACTTTATAAAAACAAATCCGTAAATTTGAAAATACCCTGATGTGAAAAATGTTAAAAAGCCCAAGACGGACGATAAAAGTTAAAAATATTTGGATTCCAAAAGGAAATTTTATTCCGAATATCATCTATGTCTCTAATGAAACCAACTCTTGGTTGGATCCCCAAAAATAAATTTTTATTAATAAATATTTTACTCAGGGGGAGTAATTTTTTAAACGGATATTTTTGTCAGGGGGATTTATACCCTATCATGCATTTTTTTTATACATCAATTGGCATTCATTACTCGTTTATATTTACACATTTTGCTGATAACAAAAAGGGGAAGAAGAAAGTTGAATATGATAAAAAGCGTCATGGAAGAATGACGAGAAAAATGAAAAGTAAAAAGGGGGAGAGAAAAATTTAAAAGAAGAAGAAGTCGAAAAGGAGAAAAGTATACAAAAAGGGGGAGAAACGAAGTAGTTGAAAAATGAGAAAAACGGAGAAGTCGAAAATGACAGAAAAGGAAAAAGATGGGTGAAACTAACAAAACGATCAATGCCGAAAACTTTGATTCGTAAATATATATATATATATATATATATATATATATTATTTTTCAGGTTTTATCAAATTTAGGGTGTTGTTTTGTAATCATCAAAAATGGGGAGATTGTTAGAATATTTCTTCCAAATATTCATTAATAGAGTTTTGATGATTAAGTTGCTAAACAAAGCAAAACAACAAAGAGACGAAGAAAAACAACGAAGGAATCGAAGTCGCAAAAAGCTGGTCAGATGGAAGATAACGTACGCTATATTGTCAGCATAACATACGTAATGTGACTAAGGTAACATACTTAAAACATGAAAGATAACATACGTAATGATGTGTTTGTGAATTCAAACAAGAAGAACGTTGGAGATGACGTCATGGCATAGGTCAGCATGCAACGGACATATTGACTACGTATAACGTACGTAATGGAAAAGAGGCTAATGTACGTAATGGCTTTAACGTACGTAACATTTGGGTAATAACGTACATAATGAAGGCTTCGGAGCTAACGGCTAGTTGGAAGAAAATGCCTCTAAATACCACTTCATATGATATTCATTACACAACAATGCAAAGCAAATGACTAAGTGATCCTATATTGTTATACACATTCTTGTTGTTGTAATTGTGCTTATATTGATAGTTTGAGTGTTTATACATTCAACACATACACGACAGGTAAAAGAAAAGGTACGATTTAATTCTGTGTTATTAGGATCAAGGATCCGTCATTGTTAATATCGCAATCGATATCTAAGTGAGGTTTATCTAGTACCGATAGAAAGCTAGAGTGGTTGATTCCTTATCTAATAGAAAAGGAAAATGGTTTAACTTGGACCGACATAAAGACAAGTGATTGAACGGTTTACTCGGACCGATAGAAGACGAGCTTGCAACGGTTATGCCTCGACCGATAGAAGAGAGGTGCAGGGGTTTATCTTAAGCCTATTGACAAAGATACCCAGAGAGGACATAGGCACGATTGGCCGAACCTCTATAAATCCTTGTGTCGATTTATTTTCGGCAATTTAATTAAATCGCTTCCGCAACGCGAAAGAGTTTTATAACTCTATATCGAAACGGCGATACCAACCAATATTGCTCCAACAGGCTTTGGTGATCACAATGTTATCTGATTTGTTGAGTGCTGTGTATGTAAGTTGTTATGTGGATGTGAATATTTGTCATGAACTATAAAGCCCCCGTGTTGAATTGAATTTATGTGACTGAGATTTGTATCTTTGGTTGATTGAACCTTATATGGATTGTCAACGTGAATATTTGCTTGTGTGGTACGTCATATCCAAAATCATGGAGGACGGGGATATGACGCCGGTCTGTGTATGCTGCAATGAGTGGCCCCTGTGGTTGGTGAACGATGGTATTTCCTAATGCGTGAATTCAAGAGGCGGCTCTTGGGGGAGTGATGTCGGCACAGTAACATGTACAAGGGCCCAACTGCCACAGTGTAGTGAATGTCGGTGAACAAATATTCAATTCGTGTGGCTCCTGGCAGGATTCAGAGCGCAGTATATTTGTGTGATGGCTCAGACCTTGATTCCGAATAAATTCTTGCCTTTTGAATTTTTGTCAGACCCTTATTAAACTATTGATATCAGTAAGAAACCAAGTATTCAATTACCAAGGATTTCTGACGAGATCCCTTGGGGTTGGTTAGTCATTGATTGTCTTGAGAAAGAATTTCTTCCTCAGTGACTCTGAAGGGTTTCTACCAAAATGCCTTTCCTATGGTCAAGTACCCATGGGCAGTTTATACCAGATCAAGTACCATTGGGTGGTTTTACCTAGGGTCAAGTACCTCTGGGCGGTTTACCAGGATCAAGTTTCTTGGGTGATTCAAAACAAGTCACATTTGGGATCCAGATCCCCGACGGAACTTGCTGAGCTAAGCGCATTTTGGGTCCAGGACCCTGAGAGATTTTGAAACTACTTTTCAAGTGTTTATGTTTGATCCTCAGATTTTCTAAAGTTTTTAAATTATCCTGAGTCAATAAATGGCATAAAACTATTTTACTAAGATGTTTTCCGAGGTACTTCCGTAATTTTTGAACCAACTCTTTTGACCAATAGGGGCGTGCCTAGAAATTCTTTACTTTTTTGCTTCTCCTTAGGAAATGAGTGGCCTTATGTATGATTTGTATCCTTGAGTATGCCAATCTTTTTTGGTGACGATTGTGTGATCATGTGACTTGTATTAACTTTGTGACTGGTTTTATTTTGTGTGGATATTTTTTCATATAACTTATATATTACGTACTTGCACTAGAAAAATTCCAATTTGCTAACCCTCAAGTTTTGTAGGGTTGGTGCCTTTTATGCATTCAAGTAATTGCATCTCGAGAGTAGTCACTAAATTGGCTTGATAGAAGATCAAGGGCAGTGATGCTAATCACACACTCAAAGTCTTTTCTTTAACCCTCAGTTCCAGTGGGTAGGTGCCTTTAATGCATTCAAGTAATTGCAGCTCGGGAGGAGTCACTAAATTTGCTTGACAAAGGATGATTGTCAGTTATTTACTTTTCTCGATTGAGCACTCTTGCATGGGGTGGGTTCTATCGTTAAATTGATTTGTTGTTTTTCTTCCGCACTAATTAGTTTTAATATGGAGTTGTTTGACCATGATGGTGTTTTGTGCTGTCCAGTGACCTTATAGGTCTATTATCGTATCTTTTGACCTCGGAGGTCATATATATCCTTGATATGTAAGGTGTCTACCATGGTATATCCTTGTGAGAAGGGTCTAAGGCGCTATTTGAATCGATTCGGGGGTGTTACAGAATATGGTATCAGAGCTTAGGGTTGAAAAAAGTCTAGGCAGTCGGGTCGAGTCCGTGTCATGTGTAAGTCGTGCGCATCAAAGTTTTGATAAGTATCGTGGTACCGACATTATCTTCAGGCGATCCGTGACTGTAAGCCTCCTGAGTGGAAGTCTCATGATATATATGTTGTGATTGTGTTGTGCTAACTTGTTTAGCTTTGTGCGAGAAGCTGTAACTTGTCTTTGGTATTATTATTTTGAATGTGAATGTGTGTGTGATTCATGTGTTCGAGATTTTTATGAGGCAGTGGTAGTGTCATGGGTTGGCCATGCATTTGATTTAGATACTGGCAGCATTAAAATTCGCATAAAATTATTTTTCATAGACAGAGTATTTGTGGCACTATGCGCGTAAGATTTTCAAAATGGTGTTTTGAAATTTTAAATGTATTGGAAACCTGCATTTAACATCACCTTGACGAACAGTCACGTATTTCGGTAGAAAAATATACTTTCGGTCAAGCATTTAGTAGGAGTGGAAAGACCTTAATTTTTATATTTGGGTTTCAAGCAAAATTTTTGAAAGTTTTAGGTAAGAGAAAATGTCTTTGAGATTTAGAAAAAACAGAAATTATTTTGCATTTTTGAAATATGCTTTTCAAAGCCGAGGTGTGAAATAAAAATACCTCTTCAAGAAAAAATAGCATTTGTAAGTATTGGGCGAAATGTGACTCGCCTTCATTTTCGAAAGTTTGGTTTTCATAAAGTACATACATATATGTTTTTTTATTGCTTTAGTTCGTCATTGAGAACTCTTCGTGAATGCTTCGACGCATTTCTTGATCGTCACGTTTTAAGTCAGTTTGGGGCTGTTCAGGCAGCATGTTACTACTGTAACCTACGGTGGTTACAGAAATGAATCCCATGTTGTTATGATCCTAATGTAGTTTTCTTACAGACATAAATGGGCTGCTGTATTTAAGCAACCGTCCTTCTCTTTAAGTTAGTTTTGACTTTCTTCTTCTTGGTGCGCGATGGGAGAAATTCCAAGGGTGATTCCGGAGATTAATGCGAGGGTTGGTTGAGGATTTATCATCCTTAGGTTCTTGGTGTAGACTAAAATAATCTAATCCATCCCTTCCATCAAGAATCAAGGTAATCCTCCCTAGAACCATAATTTTTTAATTTGGGGGATTATTTTTCTAGATCGTACTCTTGGTGACGAATTACGTCGTGACTACTGGCCCTGTTAATATATATCCATAGATTATAATAAGTTCCACAACTTTATTCCATTCGAAGGTGGATTGGTGATAATCTGGAGAAACCATAGGACCCTAGTTGCTTGTCTACTGGGTCAATGGGTTTAAATTCGAATTTATTAAGTTTATGCTTATTTTTCTTATTATCCTTTCATACTATTTACCGCTGTGGTGGTGCTCGGCATAGTTGGTGGGTTTATGGTCGGTTCGTGCCAACCTTCTTCAATCATTCTTCCTTGCTTGTGATTATTCGAGGGAAGTACCTTGTTATACGAATTATATCTATGCAATTTCATAATTGTTTGTAGTTCATATATTGATTTATATTAATATATGTATGTTTTTTATATTTATATATACGTATATATAAATTTATTGTTGCTTTTGTGTTATGAACGCTAGGCTGTCACATTAATTGTGTGGTGAATATCAATAGTATGAATGTGAAGGTCATGTGACCTTGAGGTTGTTATTATGCCTAGGCATAAAGATTGTAATGGTAGGCTTTGATGATTGCAACGTTACCTGATTTGTTGAGTATTGTTCTTGTATGTTGTTATGTGGCTGTGAATATTTATCGTCAGTTGTGAAGCCTGCGTGTTAACTTGAATTTACGTGATCAATATTTGTATCTTTGGTTGATTGAACCTTGTATGTCTTGTCAATGTAATTATTTTCTTGTGTGGTATGTCGTATTCGATGCTGCGGAGGGTGGAAATGTGATGGTGGTCTATGTATGATGCAATGAGCGACTTATGTTGTTGGGTAACGACGTTGTTGCCTAATGGGTGAATTCAAGGGGCGGCTCTTGCGGAGTGACGCTGGATCGGTGATATGTACAAGGGGGCGGCCACCGTGGTCTAGTGAATGCTGGATCACATATGTTCAATTAGTGCGGCCCCTGGCAGGCATCATAGCGGAGGATACTTGTGTGATAGCTAAGACCTTGACATTAAATAAATTCATGCCTTTTGAATCTTTTTCAATCCTTTTTTAAAATATTAGTATCATTAAGAAAATTAAGGATTAAATGACCAAAAATTTCTAACGAGATCTCCAAGGGTAGTTAGTCATTGATGGTCTTGAGTAGGAATTTCTTCCTCAGCGACTCTGAAAGGTTTTTACCAGGTTCGAGTAACCCTGGGTGGTTTTTCCTAGTGTCAAGTAACTCTGGGCGGTATATCAAGATCAGGTGTCCTAGGTGTTTGAAAACAAATTACATTTTGGATCGAGATCCCCGATGAAATTTGCTGAGAAAGTGCATTTTGGGTCAAGGACCCGGAAAGATTTTGAAACTACTTTCTAAATATTTATATTTGCTCCTAGAGTTTTCTAAAATCGTTAAATTATCCCAAGTCAATCTCTTATTTTTCACCAAATCGAGCTTTACTCTCGAGGCTTGATCATTTTGAGCTTCATCATATTGACTAACCCAATATGTTAGAGCCTTGAGTTCGATAGGAATAGCAGCTTCAATTCTTAAGGAGAGCAAAAGTTAAGTCTCACACATTGTGGTTTGATGAGTAGTGTGTTTGGACTACAGAATGTGGGGGAGTTCTTAGGATCATCCATACTTTAGTTTTTCGAGATTGATGGTTTGATTGATGACCTCGACTTATCTGTTCGATTATGGTTGGTATAGTGCTGAAAAATTATTCCTGATATGTAGTCCCGAATAGAATATCTTGAACTTATTTTTGTTATGTTATATTGTAATGTCCGAGATGATTGAGTTAGGGATGCTGACTTGGCAAATAATGGATTTCCAAATAAAATCTATGATTTTCTGCTCCGTGATGGTAGCACGCGGTTCACAACAGTGTGTGTCACTCAGCCCTTTCTGGTGGACAGAGGACCGATCGAATCGATACCTCATTGGGCGAAAAGCTAAGGTCTTAGAACTGAGGTGAGAAGATCTAGATGGAACGGAACTCGGTTGAGAATATTTAGCAGCAGTTGCACCTTTGAATGAGGAAAATGGCATCTTTCTCTAGATAGGTCCAATAATATTCTTGACGAATCAACTTGAACAAGGGCTTGGCCCATTATGTGATTCCCACAAATTCCCTCGTGCACTTCTCTCAAGGCGTATTCGGCATTTTAATCGGATAGACACTTCAATAATGGAACTGCAAAATCTCTTCTATATAGAAATCATCGAGGAGGGTAAATCTAGAAGCTCGGGTTTGGATTGACTGAGCTCTGTATTAATCCTTGAATATGGTGCTATCCTAGAGGTAATAGACTGACGGGGCCATCCATCTTCGTAGGGTCCTCTACATTGATTTCCATGGCAGCTTGGGCCGAGCTTGTATGTTATCCGATCTTCACTTCTTCCATGTTGTTGTTGCCCAAAATATTTATCCGAAGATTAATATTGCTGGAAGACGGACAACAAACAACAATTGCGGGAGCACTTCCGAAAGAAGATAAATAATACAAGATTTGCCGGGTTTGTTATGCCCGGGCGTGAATGCTCTCGCGAGATGATATTAATACAAATATTCGTGGATACAAGTATTAATGAGAGAAATCTAAATACAATGAGTGTAAAAAGACTCTGTTAATCCGGCTCTTGAGCGAAGCTCGGTGTTCTTCGTCCCTGCCGATCGTCTTCTTGATGAGAGAGGCCGAGAGAAGAAGTACCGAATGATAGCTGTTGCCAAGAGTTGGAGATAGCCAAGTGCTGGGTGTTGAATCTCGTGGGAATGCAGAGAGTGTTTTGTGTGCCAAAATCTCGATCTAATGTGCTGAAATCGCGATAATGCAGACCCTTGGCCGAGTGCAGGGTGCCTTGTATTTATAGTGGCAGCCGGGTCCTGTCTTTTGGTGGGCGATCGCCTTCCGGCCATTATAATAATGGGGCGATCGTCCGCCGGCCAATATTATAATGGGGCGATCACCCGGGCTGTCGGGCAAAAGTCCAAGGAAGAGGCTGGCGCCAGCTGGGTGGTCCAATGAAGAGCCAGCACGTGTCCGGGGTCACTGTCACATGCGGCCCTACTGACAGCTTTCGGCGGAATCACTGGCACATGCAGCCCTACTGACAACTTTCGGCGGCTTCTCGGCTGGTGGAGAGATTCTGCCAGGCTGTGGTCAATGATCCGAGATTCGCAGATCTTGTCTCGGCTCTTGCACGTGGTGCCAGTCTTGAGGCTCGGCCTTTGCCGACTGGATGGCCATCGGTGCTGATCGACATGAGGCGGTCGTCTCTAGCTGGTCATCAGAGGTCGCCATCAGCCAGTTGCTGAGGGTCGGCATTGGTCGGTCACCAAGGGTCGGTCGGCAGATACCGAGGGAGGATTGCCCGCTTGTCGGTCGCCAGGAGTCGGTCGCCGAGTACCGAGTGACGATCATGTTTGATGTCGATCGCTCGGCACCGGGACTTGTCCTAGGACCTTCAGTTGGTCGATGTAGCTTGTCCGCTGGGTTACGGATCGGCCGCCTGGTCGCCGGCCTGCAGCTTACGCCTGCAGTGACTCGGTCGCCCGATCTCCGAGGCGATCGCCGGTCGGAGAGTGTTAATTCTTGACACAACAATTGCCCCCCAGCTTGCTCCTATGTTGAAGACATGGGGCGAGGTGGTTCTTGCTGGCGATCGTGTATGGATGAGGACGGGCGATCTTTGCTGAGCTGACTTAGGATTCGGACTTGGGCTATCATGGTCGATTGGCTAGCTATCTTTCGGTCTTGTACCTGCAAAAAACAACATTGGCCGATCCCCCTCGGAAACTTGGTGGTTTCGCTTGTTTTGAGGAATCGTGCACAGTCGCGGAGATCGATGGACCGACTCCATGACCGTGTCTTGGTGCGCGAAGACATTGAGTGTCTCGTGACTCACTTTATTATGAGGGTCCTCTGTTAGGCTGCGCCTCGCCTCGTATTTAAACGAAGGGCGTGCGGTCTCGGTCTAGAGGAGTCCTTGCACGGGGCAGCGTCGGATGAATCAACTCCACGCCCGTGGCTTGTTAGCTCTGCTTTGACCTCGGCCATTCATGGAGATGGCCGACCTCGACGGTGTACGTTGAGACGGGGGTTGTGGTACGTGTCGCTTTGTCCGGGTAGATCATTTTGAGATGGTGAACCTTGAGGGCGGGCGACCGTGTCCACTGATTAATGTTGGAGAGCCCTTAGACTACGCCGGCCTCGTATTTAAACAAAGGGCGGGCGATCTCGGCCGAAAGGGACCTTGCATGGCCGAAGCATCCGGTTCCATCGACTGCCAGAACCATGGCTTTACGATGTGCGGCGGAGGCGATCGCGAGCCTTAGTCCCTCATTTAAAATGTTGGACTGTATGCGGTGAGCGAGTCCTCCGGCTCTGCTGGATAGTAGAGATCGGGCTGGAAGACTAGAGGTCGTCGCTCGGGCTGGGAGACTGGAGGTCGTCGCTCGGGCGCCGATCGCGGTACTCCTAGGCTAAGAAGAAGCCTTTGCCTGGCCAGGAAATCTGCGGCTCTAGCCCGGAAGGCTGCGTAGGTCGTCGGTTGGGTCTTCGCGAGATGCCTGAACATAGGCGAAAAACCCTAAAATCCACCTAGGACCGCGTAGAGGGCGGTCTCATCACTTACGGGCTCGCCGTTGAGGATGATCCCGTCTACCCGGTCGATGTAGTCCGAGTCGGACTCTTCTTCTCCCTGCTTGATTTGCATCATGCGAAGGTGACCTTCAGGCCGGACGACTCTGGTGGCGAAGTACTCTGTGAAGACGTGCGCCAGCTCGTTAAAAGAGCCAATGGACCAAGGTGGAAATGAGGTGTACCACCGGTGGGCGAGGTCGTCCAGTGTCAGAGGGAACATTCGGCACCTGGTCGCGTCCGATGCCCCACACCCGGTCATGTAGATGTTGAACTTCCTCAGGTGCATCTGGGGGTCCGATCGCCCCTCGTACACGGGTGTTTGCGGGGGAGCGATCTTGTGCTGCAGAGGGGCGAGCTCGATGTCGATCGCCAGCGGCTCGCTTGGCTCGGCGATCGTCTTCATGGCGCCTGCCCTGGATTGCAGGAGCGCCTTCATGTCGTCGATCTGACGTTGCATCGCAGCCATCGCCGTGGCTCGGTCGCTTGCCGATCAGCTTTGGGAGCGGGAGCCGAGGCGATCGTGTACCGATCTCCGGACTCCGCTGCTGCCGACCTCGGCAATTTGGCGAGTGGGAGCCAGACGGCTGGGCTGCCTTCTGGGAGCCGGGTAGGCCGATCTCCTAGTGACGGACTCAAACTCCGTCGTCTCGTAGCTGGGGCCGGACTGCCCCGGTCGCCAGGTCGGGTCACTGCCCAGGCGATCGAAGACAGAGGTGCCCCGGCTGGCGAGCGCCTCTTCTTCCGGACGAGAGCCTCATGGCGATCGCTCGGCCAGTAACGCCTTGAGCTTCCGCTTGGACTTCCGGCGGGAGGCTGAGGGGGTGATAGCAGGAGGCGCGTCGAGAGCACTCCGTCGCTCCTGTAGGACGGCCATGACCTCGTCGATCTGTTCCTTGGTTCGGAGCTGATCGAGCGAGAGGCAGGCCGCCGCCCGAGATGGGATCGAGCGTCTCGATCGCGGCGGCCGCCTTCCACCATCGGGCCGGCTCGGGGCCAGGGGCCAGGCAGATTTCTTCGACGCGGAGGCGTAAGACATGATTTCTGAAGGATTTCTTTGAAGTGCAGTGAGTATCACTTCAAGTATCTGCCCCGAGAACAGTGAGTGTTCTTCGGGACGGTAGGTGTAAAAATTTGAGGGTTAGATCCCCTTCTTCTAGCGCCAATTATTGTTGCCCAAAATATTTATCCGAAGATTAATATTGCTGGAAGTCGGACAACAAACAACAATTGCGGGAGCACTTCCGAGAGAAGATAAATAATACAAGATTTGCCGGGTTTGTTAGGCCCGGGCTTGAATGCTCTCGCGAGATGATATTAATACAAATATTCGTGGATACAAGTATTAATGAGAGAAATCTAAATACAATGAGTGTAAAAAGACTCTGTTAATCCGGCTCTTGAGCGAAGCTCGGTGTTCTTCGTCCCTGCCGATCGTCTTCTTGATGAGAGAGGCCGAGAGAAGAAGTACCGAATGATAGCTGTTGCCAAGAGTTGGAGATAGCCAAGTGCTGGGTGTTGAATCTCGTGGGAATGCAGAGAGTGTTTTGTGTGCCAAAATCTCGATCTAATGTGCTGAAATCGCGATAATGCAGACCCTTGGCCGAGTGCAGGGTGCCTTGTATTTATAGTGGCAGCCGGGTCCTGTCTTTTGGTGGGCGATCGCCTTCCGCCATTATAATAATGGGGCGATCGTCCGCCGGCCAATATTATAATGGGGCGATCACCCGGCCGTCGGGCAAAAGTCCAAGGAAGAGGCTGGCGCCACTGGGTGGTCCAATGAAGAGCCGGCACGTGTCCGGTCACTGTCACATGCGGCCCTACCGACTTTGGCGGAATCAGCACATGCAGCCCTACTGACAACTTTCGGCGGCTTCTCGGCTGGTGGAGAGATTCTGCCAGGCTGTGGTCAATGATCCGAGATTCGCAGATCTTGTCTCGGCTCTTGCACGTGGTGCTAGTCTTGAGGCTCGGCCTTTGCCGACTGGATGGCCATCGGTGCTGATCGACATGAGGCGGTCGTCTCTAGCTGGTCATCAGAGGTCGCCATCAGCCAGTTGCTGAGGGTCGGCATTGGTCGGTCACCAAGGGTCGGTCGGCAGATACCGAGGGAGGATTGCCCGCTTGTCGGTCGCCAGGAGTCGGTCGCCGAGTACCGAGTGACGATCATGTTTGATGTCGATCGCTCGGCACCGGGACTTGTCCTAGGACCTTCAGTTGGTCGATGTAGCTTGTCCGCTGGGTTACGGCTCGGCCGCCTGGTCGCTGGTCGGCAGTTCTGCCTAGGCTGCTCGGCAGTGACTCGGTCGCCCGATCTCCGAGGCGATCGCCGGTCGGAGAGTGTTAATTCTTGACACAACAATTGCCCCCCAGCTTGCTCCTATGTTGAAGACATGGGGCGAGGTGGTTCTTGCTGGCGATCGTGTATGGATGAGGACGGGCGATCTTTGTTGAGCTGACTTAGGATTCGGACTTGGGCTATCATGGTCGATTGGCTAGCTATCTTTCGGTCTTGTACCTGCAAAAAACAACATTGGCCGATCCCCCTCGGAAACTTGGTGGTTTCGCTTGTTTTGAGGAATCGTGCACAGTCGCGGAGATCGATGGACCGACTCCATGACCGTGTCTTGGTGCGCGAAGACATTGAGTGTCTCGTGACTCAATTTATTATGAGGGTCCTCTGTTAGGCTGCGCCTCGCCTCGTATTTAAACGAAGGGCGTGCGGTCTCGGTCTAGAGGAGTCCTTGCACGGGGCAGCGTCGGATGAATCAACTCCACGCCCGTGGCTTGTTAGCTCTGCTTCGACCTCGGCCATTTATGGAGATGGCCGACCTCGACGGTGTACGTTGAGACGGGGGTTGTGGTACGTGTCGCTTTGTCCGGGTAGATCATTTTGAGATGGTGAACCTTGAGGGCGGGCGACCGTGTCCACTGATTAATGTTGGAGAGCCCTTAGACTACGCCGGCCTCGTATTTAAACAAAGGGCGGGCGATCTCGGCCGAAAGGGACCTTGCATGGCCGAAGCATCCGGTTCCATCGACTGCCAGAACCATGGCTTTACGATGTGCGGCGGAGGCGATCGCGAGCCTTAGTCCCTCATTTAAAATGTTGGACTGTATGCGGTGAGCGAGTCCTCCGGCTCTGCTGGATAGTAGAGATCGGGCTGGAAGACTAGAGGTCGTCGCTCGGGCTGGGAGACTGGAGGTCGTCGCTCGGGCGCCGATCGCGGTACTCCTAGGCTAAGAAGAAGCCTTTGCCTGGCCAGGAAATCTGCGGCTCTAGCCCGGAAGGCTGCGTAGGTCGTCGGTTGGGTCTTCGCGAGATGCCTGAACATAGGCGAAAAACCCTAAAATCCACCTAGGACCGCGTAGAGGGCGGTCTCATCACTTACGGGCTCGCCGTTGAGGATGATCCCGTCTACCCGGTCGATGTAGTCCGAGTCGGACTCTTCTTCTCCCTGCTTGATTTGCATCATGCGAAGGTGACCTTCAGGCCGGACGACTCTGGTGGCGAAGTACTCTGTGAAGACGTGCGCCAGCTCGTTAAAAGAGCCAATGGACCAAGGTGGCAATGAGGTGTACCACCGGTGGGCGAGGTCGTCCAGTGTCAGAGGGAACATTCGGCACCTGGTCGCGTCCGATGCCCCACACCCGGTCATGTAGATGTTGAACTTCCTCAGGTGCATCTGGGGGTCCGATCGCCCCTCGTACACGGGTGTTTGCGGGGGAGCGATCTTGTGCTGCAGAGGGGCGAGCTCGATGTCGATCGCCAGCGGCTCGCTTGGCTCGGCGATCGTCTTCATGGCGCCTGCCCTGGATTGCAGGAGCGCCTTCATGTCGTCGATCTGACGTTGCATCGCAGCCATCGCCGTGGCTCGGTCGCTTGCCGATCAGCTTTGGGAGCGGGAGCCGAGGCGATCGTGTACCGATCTCCGGACTCCGCTGCTGCCGACCTCGGCAATTTGGCGAGTGGGAGCCAGACGGCTGGGCTGCCTTCTGGGAGCCGGGTAGGCCGATCTCCTAGTGACGGACTCAAACTCCGTCGTCTCGTAGCTGGGGCCGGACTGCCCCGGTCGCCAGGTCGGGTCACTGCCCAGGCGATCGAAGACAGAGGTGCCCCGGCTGGCGAGCGCCTCTTCTTCCGGACGAGAGCCTCATGGCGATCGCTCGGCCAGTAACGCCTTGAGCTTCCGCTTGGACTTCCGGCGGGAGGCTGAGGGGGTGATAGCAGGGGGCGCGTCGAGAGCACTCCGTCGCTCCTGTAGGACGGCCATGACCTCGTCGATCTGTTCCTTGGTTCGGAGCTGATCGAGCGAGAGGCTTGGGCCGCCGCCCAGGGATGGGATCGAGCGTCTCTGACCGCGGCGGCTGCCTTCCACCATCGGCTGCGGCTCGGGGCCCAGGGCCAGGCAGGGTGCAGCCGGCTGGTCAGTAGATTTCTTCGACGCGGAGGCAGAAGACATGATTTCTGAAGGATTTCTTTGAAGTGCAGTGAGTATCACTTCAAGTATCTGCCCCGAGAACAGTGAGTGTTCTTCGGGACGGTAGGTGTAAAAATTTGAGGGTTAGATCCCCTTCTTCTAGCGCCAATTATTGTTGCCCAAAATATTTATCCGAAGATTAATATTGCTGGAAGTCGGACAACAAACAACAATTGCGGGAGCACTTCCGAGAGAAGATAAATAATACAAGATTTGCCGGGTTTGTTAGGCCCGGGCTTGAATGCTCTCGCGAGATGATATTAATACAAATATTCGTGGATACAAGTATTAATGAGAGAAATCTAAATACAATGAGTGTAAAAAGACTCTGTTAATCCGGCTTTTGAGCGAAGCTCGGTGTTCTTCGTCCCTGCCGATCGTCTTCTTGATGAGAGAGGCCGAGAGAAGAAGTACCGAATGATAGCTGCTGCCAAGAGTTGGAGATAGCCAAGTGCTGGGTGTTGAATCTCGTGGGAATGCAGAGAGTGTTTTGTGTGCCAAAATCTCGATCTAATGTGCTGAAATCGCGATAATGCAGACCCTTGGCCGAGTGCAGGGTGCCTTGTATTTATAGTGGCAGCCGGGTCCTGTCCTTTGGTGGGCGATCGCCTTCCGGCCATTATAATAATGGGGCGATCGTCCGCCGGCCAATATTATAATGGGGCGATCACCCAGGCTGTCGGGCAAAAGTCCAAGGAAGAGGCTGGCGCCAGCTGGGTGGACCAATGAAGAGCCAGCACGTGTCCGGGGTCACTGTCACATGCGGCCCTACTGACAGCTTTCGGCGGAATCATCGCACATGCAATCCCTGCGACAACTTTCGGCGGCTTGTCGGCTGGTGGAGAGATTCTGCCAGGCTGTGGTCAATGATCCGAGATTCGCAGATCTTGTCTCAGCTCTTGCACGTGGTGCCAGTCTTGAGGCTCGGCCTTTGCCGACTGGATGGCCATCGGTGCTAATCGACATGAGGCAGTCGTCTCTAGCTGGTCATCAGAGGTCGCCATCGGCCAGTTGCTGAGGGTCGGCATTGGTCGGTCACCAAGGGTCGGTCGGCAGATGCCGAGGGAGGATCGCCCGCTTGTCGGTCTCCAGGAGTCGGTCGCCGAGTACCGAGTGACGATCGTGTTTGATGTCGATCGCTCGGCACCGGTACTTGTCCTAGGACCTTCGGTTGGTCGATGTAGCTTGTCCGCTGGGTTACGGCTCGGCCGCCTGGTCGCTGGTCGGCAGTTCTGCCTAGGCTGCTCGGCAGTGACTCGGTCGCCCAATCTCCGAGGCGATCGCCGGTCGGAGAGTGTTAATTCTTGACACAACACATGTATTGGGCCACGGAGCTGGAGGCAAATTTAGCCAGCGAGTTGGACAGTATACTTGCCAGATCTAGGGATGTGTATAATCTTTCTATCAAAGTCAAGAGCTTGGTGTCAACCAGGCGATGAGCTTTGGATCTTTGGCTTCATATTCTCATTCGATCTGATTAGTTACTAGTTGCAAATCATAGTGTATAAAAAGTTTCTTGAGGCCGAGAGAGGCCACCATTTTATGGACGATTAGGACTACATCATATTCTAGCTCCTGCTTGGTTAGCAGTTGCGGATCGGTCGACAAATAATGACCACTTTTCATGTTGATGGATGCATTCTTCGATGTTAGAAATGAAGATGATAATAAAATCCGCCAAAGAGTGCCCTTTTATAGTAGTTTGGGGATCACAGTTGATGACAAATTAGCTGAGCTCGATTACCTGTTTATTATTCTTCTTGAAGTAGCAGGATGGTGCATAACTTGTTTGAGTGGGAAATTGGTTAAAACAATAATTTGATGTTCTAGGAAATATAGTCTTAGCTTTCAAGATAACATGATGAAGGCATACACCAATTTCTCAATCAGAGTGTAGCAAAGCTTGAAATCATACGGGGCCTGATGGCATAATAGATCATGTGTTCACCTGAATTCTCAAGCTTCAATGGGATCAAGTTGGTGTTGTAGCTGATACCACAAGGTACATATAAAGTGCTTCACCTCAGTTGGGCTTTTTGGCAAGATCCGGAAGGACACAAGTGAATCTTTTATGGCCTCAAAGACAGCCTTATATTGTTCTGTCCATTCGAAGGTCTTTGTTTTTGTTATAGCCTTAAAGAACTACCTTCACTTCTAGGCCCAGTACGACGAACTGGATCAGATTGTTTAGTCATTCTCTATAGTTAATTGAGCAGGGCAATTTCAAGTCCAAAACATGTTTAATTTTATCAGCGTTAGCTTTTATTCCTCTTTGTCCCGAAATTACATTTATTCAGATTCAAAATCTCGCGTCAAATTGAAAATGTTTTATTAAGATGACGTACATGATACGTAAACTTTTACAAGCATGTCCTCTACGTAGACTTCAAATTACATGTCCAATTAGCTTGGCAGACAGTTCGTTTACTAGCCTCTGATAGGTCATCCCGACATCTTTTAGACCTAAGGGCGTCACAATCTAACAGTAGAGGCCATGGGCCGAAAAGAAGGAAGTATTCTCCTCATTAGCTAGATGGAAATCAGTTTTGTTGCAACCGAGTAGGTATCCATAAAGATTATTAGCTCGTGCTGGCTATGGCGTCGACCATGTAATCGGTGTGAGAAACGGACAATTATCCTTGGGATAGGCTTTGTTCAGATATGTGAAATCAATACATAGGCACCACTATTTGTTGCTCTTTTTACCAGGATGAGGTTAGCCACCCACCTGGGATACATTTATTCTCGGATGAGGTTATTATCAAGTAACTTCGAGACTTCTCCTTACAGGGCCTCTTATCTCTCAGGCCCATCGTAGTTCTCTTTTAAACCACCATCATATAGTTTCGATCACCATTGAGTAGTTGGCAGGCATAGGATAGGCTAACTCGGGGCATGTCCTTGTGTGACCATGCAAAGACATCAATATTCTCCCTCAAGAAATTTGTATTGTATCGATTCGACGAGATTATGGTTCACCTGCAGCTGTCTGGTCGGGTTCATCACATCTTGATGATCCAATCCAACCCCTCGGATGGCTTAGCATTCCTTTTCTGTTTCTGCTTTTTTTTGAACTTAGTTGTTAATTACCAGGCTGCCTACCCGATTGGTTGTTAGATTTGCTTCTATTAGTTCGGGATTAGGAGAGCTCTCTAGAAAATTAATCTCACTGGACCAGATGTTAGAACTATATTTCGAAGCCGCTCTCTGATCGGCCCTCTGAGTCCCTACTTTTCCCTTGGAACGAGAATCTCAGGCAGTAATGATAGGTGGCCTCTGCGTCCTTCAACTGATGTAGGGCCAGTATGGCCAAAATGGCATGATATTCACTCAAGGTGTTGAATATCTTGAAAGTGGTGATGATCGTCTTTTTGTTCGGATGTTCCCCGAATTGGCAGGATAGGTCAACCTAGCTGATCGAACGTACCTTACTCCCCCAAAATCCATGGATTTGGTTAGTGCAGGGGTGTATATACAATTCATCCACATGTATTTGCTAGAAAACATGAAAGTAGATGTAACTCGCTTATGCCCCTGTATCACAATGATTAGGCGAATCGAGATACCTAGAATTGGAATTGTTATGATAAGAGCATCAGTATGCGGGTGCGCCACCTCTTCAGCATCGCGTTCACTGAAAGAGAATTTGACCTTTTCTTCCAACTAGTTTCTACCCTGATCCGCTGATAAGAGGTTGTTGTCTCCTAAATTGAGGTCTTCCTCTTTCTGAAGAGATCGATCGAAGATCTTTTCGTCTGTATTCATAAGGGTGACAATTTCACCCAGACCGTCTGGAGGTGGCATTAGGGGGAGCTGTGACTAGTTGGCTTCTTGGGGTTTGGGTTAGGAAAAGCACCACATAACACCCTCATCTCAATATCGGAGGGTGTTGACCAGGTCACGAAACTCGTCATCTTGTGCTTGATAGAGTTATGGTAGGTATAGAACCACTTCTTGTCCAGCAGGGATGGGTCGTCCATGATCGGCCTTGGGGCGGTAGGATACCAAGGTCCCTGATTTTCGAAAATTGTGGCGGCATTAATAGTGTAGATTTTTTTGTAGCTCATAATTGGCTCGGCCTTCCTTTCCTGGAAGAGTTTGGCAAAAGCCGATCAAAAACCCGTCAATTTCCTCTATTTTCGGCCACTGGTCTGCTGGACTGGCCCCTGGGGAATGGCCAGGATTGGGACCTGACATTGACTCACCGACATAGATGTGAGAGCGAGCTCATTCCAATAATTCCTGAAAGGTCTAGGTCTCTGGCTTATGTACCACTTGAGTAGAGAGTTTATGAGAAGGCCAGAGCCGTCCAGAATTACCAGGGTATCATTGGATAAGTGTTCCATCTCAATCATGTGCATTCTGAGCCTCGTTATTTAGCCGTGAAGGCTCTCAGTTGGCCCCTGCGCAATGGAGGAAAATGATTCTTTTTTGTTAGTATTTACCTAGTCCCAAGAAGTGTGATTGAAAAGAAGAGCGGATCTGGCCCCAAGACCGAATAGAATACGGGGGGAGTGATTTGTACCATTTATGGGCCAGATTGCCTAGAGTAAGCAAAAATATTCGGCATCCATGAGCAAAACTGCACTGTGGAGCTCCATCCAAGCTAAATATTGATTATATATGAGCCTAGGTTGGTCTCACCGTTGTAAAGATTATCTAATATATAACAATCCTCTCAGGGAGCATTCAGCCAAAAGTAAAATGATAGGGGAGGCTCAATGTCCTCGAATGCGGTAGTGTTGGGGATCTCGATCAACCTATCTCCCCTATAGTTCGATGAGCAGATCTCAAATATATTCAATTTACTGGCATCATCAGTAACAACCCCGTCCCGGGTCGAAACTGTTACATCATTGTGGATTAATTTTGGGAATCCACAAGGCAAGACATATTAACACACATATACACAACCAACGACCAATCAGGTCGAGCATAAAGCCAAAACAACAGATGTCAACCGGCAAGGTCGACAACACAACATATCCAAAACATCACGACCGTCAAGGTCGAACATGACCATAGTCACAACCAGCTCAATGTACAGATAACAAACTCTAAGACAGTTTCCAAGCCCACACATGGCATAACATCAACAATAACAATACTCGCGAGTACATATACAAACCAAGACCAAAATATACGAATAAGATGGCAATGACTACCCGAGGTAAGATCACTGCTGCTCATCATCCTCATGCCCTTATTGCGCCTGCTCGCCATGATGATCTGTACCTGAATACAAAAAAAAAACAAGTATTCACCCCCGAAGGGGTCAGCAAACGGCCATTGCAAGTACTTGATAACAGGAATATGTATAACGTGCAATAAAAGAAATATTGTGATGACTGATTATATTAGTATATCAAGAAGAAAAATATTCTCACCAAGTACCAGTGCCTCAACAGTATTGTTAGAACGACATCGTTATGCAAAAATGCATCAACAACATCACAATCCAAAAGCATAAGCAGTACCATGTCATGTCATTATTCTGGAATAATACGTATATCACATTTCAATAACCACATGGGCTATACTGATACGAGGTTCGCATCCCATCGTATCCAAAAGCCCTCATCAGGGCAGTCCCTGGTTGTATAACCCGTCAAGTGATACGAGGTTCGCACCCCATCATACCCGAGAGCCCTCGTTAGGGCAGTCCTCGGCTTTACTCGACTGCAAAACATAATTTCATAATACTGGTACAACTTCAAAAATATCATATTCCAATCATATCATTCCACGTTTCACAGTACGTTGTCACATAACTTTGATGACGAAAGTCTCAAATCATTATCCAAAACTTTCAACAACTTTGCTTTTCAATCGCATTTGAAATAACTTTTTGAGGCATCCTTGATAAATCACTTATAAAATGATATCATTCGATGAAACAGTACCCAAGATCAGTCATCAAGTATTTACAGAAAATCTTTCTCAAATCATTTTCAAAAGCACTTTCAAAATCCTTTCGGAAAAAACAATTTATTTCGAAAAGCATTTTCAAACACTAAAAGTCGTTAATTTGATTGAAAGATCATTCTCGAATTATTTCAAAATATCAGCGTAGAGTTGCTGAATTTAGAACATGAACAAAACCATACGGAAATCGCAGTTTATACATATTCAATTGCAATTTATACATAAAGCATGATCAAATACTTGTCTGGCAACTTTAGGGACAATGATGTTTCAAATGGTTTGTAATTAGAGTTCGAAACCCTGGACTTTTAGACCTATAACGAATAATATGAGGTAATTAACATCAGGGCTACTTATTCTAATCGAAATAATGTCGAAAATATTAATTGAATCCCTTAGGAAACTTTTATCAAACACTTCGCGGACGGTATCCGATTACGATTATTCGAACGAAAGATTTAATTTCTGTTCCGCTAGAATTGATAAAAACAGCCCCAGGATACTCAATATAATCATTTATGAATTCTAAACAATAATTTAACAAGAATCTAGAAAAGTGGGTTTAGGATTCAGGGCCAGATTACCTCCAATCTGGCGAAAATTGCTGAAATCGGTTGAAGATGACTTGCTAATTTGATTCTCGGGCATTGATTACGCATTTAAACTGCCCGAAATCGGGCCGGAATGGGATCCCAAGGTGAGGGACGAAGCCCTCTGTGCTTCTCTCTAGTTTTCCATGAAAATGGCCGAGGAACGGGTTTATAACCCAAAAAGAAGTACATAGGTCGGTTATAGGGGCATCACGGTAATTTCACCATGACAGACTGACATTCTTATCTTCTTTTGGCCATAAACTTGTACATTCGAGCTCAGGAGGACTCTACATTTATTCCATTGGAAAGATAACTCAATAATCTACAATGCTGTAGAACTTTAGCATTTTTGGATTTTTCTGGAATTTATGATAACTGATCAATGTCGGTCCTAACGCACAGCGTCTTCCAAAAGGGTCCACAATCATTTCTATTGACACCCTCGTGGTACTCCATTTATATTTTGAATGGTCAATAATATAATACTCGAAATAAGAATTGTAAATCTCGAGGTTGGTCAAATGATCCAGTCACAGTTCGACCGACAAGTCTAGAACGGTCCTCAAAACGTCGAGAAACAATGTAAAGGTCATTGAGGTGTTGAAGTGAATCCTTAAGATCTCATAATAAACAAAGTATTCGAATGAGTATGATTGAACTTGACATTATTAAGATGACCCTTAGTGATATCGCAGGTTGGGTTCACATCACCAGTCGGAATTATAGAGCAAAATACACGGTTCAGAAATGTAATACCTATGGGATCATGAGTTTTGCAACGAGAATAGTGCCAATCAATCACTAATCTCAAGATAACATGGAGGATGTCGTATAATCGATATATTTCGATATTCAGAATCCCAGAAGTTGAACGATAAGTTAAGAATGAAAAATGGCAACAGTTACAAGTTCAACAAAACGACAAAAGAATTCATAAAACGGGCCGAAAATTGAAGTTATCTAGGGTTAAAAATCTGGGGTCTCATAGTCTCTTCCCCTAAAAAGAAGTTTTATCCCGAAACTTAGGATGCAATGGGAAGAATGTTACAAGTCTGTCGTACTGATTGATAACAAAATTTCAAACTCAATTCAAAGTAAAATCACATGGAAATAATTAAAGGAGGTTTTCGAGGCTGAAAATCAACATAGAAAATAAGTTTGAATATTACATCCTGGATGGGTCGACTCCTCAGGCAGGGTACAGGATATGACCATATCACACAGACAACTTCATCGACAATCTTGTCCCTGGAAGTTCATGGTTTAATTCTCGAGTTCAAATAATCAACGTCTGGGTTCTTGCTAGGCGCACTTACATCTAAAGACTCACGAACAAATATATCACCGAGGTGTACTCGACATGCACACAAAGTATGAATAAAAGAGGACGAATAATATCACGATAAGAGTCAATTTCAAATTAAAAGTTCCGCCTGATGTAAGAATTGGTTGGCTCCCTATGTGGAACGAGAAAGACATTATACGCACAAAAGCGAATATTGGGTAAAATGGGTATAAATAATGATACCTCATATTTTCACTTGAACAATCAGACAACAAGATCCTGATTATGAGTTCCCTCCTTAGGTCTATATTCACATGTTCTTTTCGAAAAGTTTCTAACACAAACATCAATTTTTAAAAAGAAAATCTCCAACCAAAAATGCTTTATTTATCATCATATATTATTATTATTATTTTCCTAAGATGAATCAAGAAAGAGTTTCCAATCTCGGTGTCCCGACTGAATTATCATGTCGCAGTTAATTTATCAAGCCTTATCATGCATGATTAGCTATAAGAATAATTTTAAAAAGTCTGAATAAGATTAAAATTCTTTAGGTGACTGGGTTTGATTTTTGAAAACAAAATTAAAGATCACGTCCTTTACCAAAAGTTTAAAAAGTTCTTGTTGTCACCGCGAAAATAGTATCTATTGTAATTTTACATAACAATTTACTCTTATTCAGATAGTATATGCTTGCACAATGTGCAGCGCTTGGCATGCTTATCTCATTTCTCTAGTAGGTCAAGAAGTCATCAACAAACGATAAACATGTGCTCATCGAAATTACTAGATAAGGTTCGTGCTTATCAAGTTTGCAAATATGACCAAAGTATTGGTTAGGCCAAAGAGGTATAATCACAAACTCATGATATCATATATAATGTCAAGATATGATAGAAATCTCTTAGATATTATTCATTGAGGCCCGCGAGCCGAAAGAAACGAAGATGAATCAAAAGAAAAGGAAACTGGCAGGAAGAAACTGGCATTATGATTCACAAACCTGTTGGAGGAAACTCAGTAGCAAATGCTTTTCAGGGTGGTACGATAACAAAAACTGATTCCAGCTTAAAGATTTCAATTAGGTACAATGAAAAGAACTTGCTTCTCAAGAAAGGTAAAGGAGAAAAAAATGTTTAAAAAAGGACCAAAAGGAGAATCATCCGCAACGGGTTAGAATGTTAATATGTCGCATCTCTAATAGAGCGATGTGATAACAAAGCTCCAATTTTGAACTCATTCTTATATCCATTACACATCAACAACATTGCACGTAAATAATCCATGCTCAACCATTCACGTGACCCTCTTACACGTTGTACATATGATGCATCTCTTACTCCCGGTACATGGGCTCGTATATTTTTTTTTCAAAAAGTAAATTTTTGTATTCACATGTTATGTTTATATGTATATACTCTCGTCGAGGAGTTCTTAATACATAAATCAATTCTCTATTTTACTCTGAAAACATTCGGTTTAAAAAGTACAAAAACTCGGAGTCTATCATCGTGAAGTGTCGACATATTCTCAAAACGATGCCATTTCTTAATTCTCGTTGTTTCTAGAAGAACTTAAAAGATACGTCTCATCAAAATCATATTGCAAGATAACTTAATCTGCATGACAAGTCTGCATGTCATACATCCGAATCCAAAATTGAAAATTAGATCTACAGGCTTTCATAAGATATCTAGATCAAAATTTCGAAATTAAATTTCTTTTTAAAAATGGCATGCTTGATTTTTCGAAGGTTTTGAAAATATTTGTTGTTATCTTAAAAGAAAATGGCAATAACGTGGGTTATAAAATATCTTACTCTCATTCAAATAAATACGCGAGTGTAAGTACCGCTGAGCATTTCAACCCGACAGTGACTTCGCTATCTCGAAGGATTTTGTCTTATCTCATTGAGATGTGGATTCTCCAGTCCAACGAGTAGAATCTCACAGGTATTGAATTCGAATAAAAAAACACGATTTATTCGTGTTCCCAAGAATTTTATTCTTTTTAACCATCACCATACACCAGTATGCACAGCTTCTTGGAACATATAGAGAAAGGAAAATAATTAACGTAGTCTGCATAAGATCGAGATACAAAATGAATACCACGCCTCCTCGCCGGACTCAAATAATATCAAATAAGATCAATGAGCACAATTTCGATAAATACGGTTCACAAAGAGGATCTTCAATCTAAAAATGAAACCCCAAATAGGTTCAGAAAAGAAAGTAAGGATTAGAGAGACTTACAATGCAGGTCGCATGGGACGATGGCAGCCAGTGATATTTCTCAACACAGACATCAACCGACAACACGACACGACAAAACAGACCCAATAAACGACAGCTTAGGTATTCAAAAACCTAAGCTCCGGTACCACATTCTGTAACAACCCCGTCCCGAGTCGGAACTGTTACAGTACTGTGGATCTATTTTGGTAATCGACAAGGCAAGACCTATTAACACACATACACAACACCAAACGACCAATCAGGTTGAGCATAAAGCTAAAACAACATACGTTAACCGGGAAGGTCGACAACACAACACATCCACAACATCACGACCGGCAAGGTCGAACATGACCATCGTCACAACCAGCTCAACATACAGATAACAAACTCTAAGATAATTCCCAAGCCCACACACGGCATAACATCAACAATAACAGTACTCTTGAGTACATTTACAAACCAAGACCAAAACAACAACAACGACAACAACAAGAACAACAACAACAACAAAATTAGACCTTAATCCCAAAATGCTTTGGGATCGGCCAACATAAATCAATCTCTGAAAACATCAACTCATCTCCAATAGAACACTCATACGAAAAGGCAAAAGTGAATGGTTTAATACGTAATAAAAAGTAGTAGTAAAAAATGTGTAATAATAATTGTGCAAAAATAAATGAATAGATAAATAAATAATAAAAAGTAAAAAAAATAGTAATAATCATTATGCAGAAAAAATAAATAAATAAAAAAAGGTCCTCAAATATAATCAACCACCGGAATTCTCTCCATCCACATCGTCCTATCCAAAGCCATAACTTCTCCAATCCCAAGAGACCTTATATCATTCTCAATCACTTTTATCCATGTCTATTTAGGTTTTGCTCTACCTCTCACCAGCCTATGCGCTCCCCATTCTTCAAGCCTTCGCATTCGTACATCAATCGGTCTCTGTCTCACATGCTCGAACCATCTTAACTGATTCTCCAATAGCTTATCATCTATAGGTGCCACTCGTACTTTTTCCTAATCATATCATTTCTAAGTCGATCATTTCTCCTATGGCCACACATCTATCTTAGAATACGCATTTCTGCCACATTCATCTTATGCACATGCCTATGCTTTACAGCCCAACATTCAGTGTCATATAAAAGTGCATGCCTAATTGTTGTTCGGTATAATTGTCCCTTTAATCTGTAAGGTACGCCTTTATCACATAGTTAACCCCGTTGTGCTCTTCCATTTCAACCATCCCGCCTTAATCCTATGGGCCACGTCACCATATTTTTGAAGAATAAACCCAAAATAACGAAAAAACTCTGATCCTCGTATAACATTCCTATCAAAAGTGATTGTAACCGCTTCTCTACATCTATTTCCACTAAAGCTACACTCCAAATATTCAGTCTTAATTCTGCTCAGCCTAAAACCACGAATTTCTAGTATATTTCTCCAGAGTTCTAACTTTCTTTCAACTCTGCCCTTCGTTTCATCAACCAATACTATATCATCTGCAAATATCATGCACCAAGGAATATCGTCTTGAATTGACCTTGTCAATTCGTCCATGACTATGGCAAAGAGGAAAGGACTAAAGCTTAGTCTTGATTCACCCCAATCATAATAGGGAATTCCTCAGTCCTTCCCACGGTACTACGTACACTTGTACTAGCTCCTTCGTACATGTCTCTAATGATATCAATATACTTCTTAGAGATGCCCTTTTTGGCTAATGCCCATCAAAGTACCTCCTTTGGTACCTTATCATAGGACTTCTCTAAATCAATAAAAACCATCTGCAAGTCTTTCTTCTTATTACGATAGTGTTCCATCATCTGTCTCATCAGAAATATTGCTTCCACATTCGATATCCCAGGCATAAATCCAAATTGGTTTTCCGATATCTCAGCACACTTTCTAAGACGTTTCTCAATCACTCGTTCCCATAATTTCATGGTATGACTCATCAACTTAATCACCCGATAATTAGAGCACTCTTGGACATCGCCTTTGTTCTTATATAGAGGGACTAATGTGCTTTTCCTCTATGCTAGTGGAATCTTGCTGTATTTTCAAATCTTGTTGAAAAGTATAGTCAACCATTCGATTCCCCTCTCTCCCAAACACCTCCATCCTTCAATAGGTATACCATCTGGCCCTTCTACTTTTTTGAACTCATTTTATTAATGCCATCCATACTTCATGCTTTTGAATTCGTCGCATAATATCCCGATCAACCAAATTTAAAACAATATTTACATCCCCAATATCTTCCTCATATTGACCATTAAATAGGTTATCAAAGTATGCCTTCCATCTTTCTCTTATATCCTGATCTACGAGTAAAACCTTGATCCACATCCTTCACACATTTAACTCTCTCAATATCTCGTGTCCTCCTATCTCTGATACGAGCAATTTTACAAATATCTCTTTCCCGTTTCTTAGTATCTAATTTTGTATACAATTCTTGATTAATCTTTACCCTAGCATCACGAACGGCTTCTTGGATTCCCTTTTAGCCTCCTTATATTTCTAAAAGTTCTCCTCACTTGGGTATTTTCCAAATACCTTGTTGCATTCACGTTTAGTTTTTATCGCCTACTTTACCTCATCATTCCACCACGATGTGTCCTTACCTGATGATGGCTTGTATCCTTGAGATTCCCCTAAAACTACTTTTGCTGCTTCCTTAATGTTATGTTTCAACATATCCCAAGTTAAATCTTTATCCATCATCATGGACTCAAAATCATTACATCTAGCGACAACCTTATCCACAAAAGTTTGCTGACTCTCCTCTTGAAGCTTTCACCATCTAACTCGAGGGTCCACTTGTGGGATTCTCTTTCTATAATACCTCTTACCTTGAAAATCAAGCACAACAAGTCTATGTTGAGTCGTGGTACTCTCTTCGGGTATCACCTTGAAATCCGTGTACCATTTTCTCCACATGTTTCTCACTAAAAAGAAGTCAATTTGACTTGCATTTCCTCCACTTCTATATATCACTAAGTGAGATTCCCTTTTCTCGAACCACGTGTTCATGATACCTAAGTCATATGATTGCACAAAATCTAATATACCGCATCCCATTTTATTTCGATCCCCAAAACAAAAGCCACCATGAACACTCTCAAACCCGTCTCGTCCAATCCCCACATGACCATTGAGGTCCCACCAATGATCAATTTCTCCCTAATAGGGACTCGTTCGACAACCTCCTCTAAGTGCTGCCAAAATTCTTGTCTCACTAACTCACTTAATCCTACTTCAGGTGCATAAGCACTTACGATAGTTAGAATCTCATCCCCCACCACAAGCTTAATATTCATAATCCTATCACTCTTTCTAGACACCTCTACCACGTCGTCTATGAAGTCCTTTTCTATGACAATACCCACTCCATTTTCCCTCTTTCTTTTCCCAAATACCATAGTTTATAACCCCACGGAGCCAAGACCTTTGCTTTTTCCCCAACCCACTTAGTCTCTTGTAGGCACATAATGTGAATCCTTCTCCTTTTCATATCTTCCACTACTTCCGCTGATCTTACCGTCAAAGAGCCAATGTTCCAAGTGTTGGGATTTGGTGCCTAAAACGAAGGCCCAGCGAAAGCGGTAAAACGAAAATTAATTCGATACGAATCCCTACGAGGATCGATCGAGCTACATATATACAAATATTAAAACGAAACACAAGAGATGTAAGAAACTCACCCTTGTAGTCTGTTGATTAACTGGATTCCTTCTCTTGAGCTATTCCCCAAGCTTTAATTGTAAATCCCTATGATCCAATGTGCTCCAAGCCCTTGAATGAACCAACATCGAAAATACAACTCCTCTACTTGCCACACGCCGGAGAAACGAACGGGATGACGATCACCTTGCTATCCTCCAAGGATACGGCTAGAGCTAGGATGATGAAGCCTTTGATTATAACACTCTAAGTGTATAATCTATATCTCTTAAAATCTCTTGATGTTACAAGAACAACCAAGAACCAAAATGAAGAAAAGGAAGAAGAAGACTTTGAGAAAAACAATTTTCTCTCTCTATGCTCTACACTCACGGATGGAATCAAATGGGTGTGTAAGAGTTGGTCTTCTTTCCCTTTTATTTTAACTCCCCACATGTACAACTCAACTAATGAGAATCAAACCCCACCAACTCAATGATCATGCATTAAAAAATAGAACAAGAGTCCAAAAGGAAGGTGGGTGGAAATGGGCGGGCGGACCATGTAGAAATCGGATGAGTTCGGTTCATTTCGGACTCCCGTGAGTCCAAACAGATAAACTCCAATTCCATTCTGATGTATTTATATCATTTAATTCATCTAATTAATTAAACATATCAAATACAAAATAATATAACTAATTTCTCCAAGAAATAATTATATTTATGAATTAAATTAATCACCCAGTAATTTATTTAATTCATTGGGCCGAAAATCAATTTATCCAATAAATCGATTTAGACATCCAATGTCCCAATAAATTAGATATCCAATATCTAATATTCATAATGAGAGAATAAGCTTGATTCATTCCTTCGTCAATCCTATTGCGCGACTCGGTAGGTCCATCTCAGTCAGCAATGGGAGGAACCAAAGAGTAGTAGCACCACCTAGCCAGCCTGGCGGCCTAGATGTACCCCAACTGAGAACATATAATGGGATCATTCAAGAACCATTATGTCATGTATACCTGTATACGTATAAACCCTTCCTTCAAATGTCCCGATCAAGTTATAGGGTCATGGTCAGTCAAACCCTATCTGTACATGATGCTATGCATGCGTTAATGCAAATCGAGATCATTGAGCTCTCGTGTATCCAATACAACTAGCTCCAATGCTTTGGCTAAAGATTATGATCTCATCTGCCAATAACCGCATAGGACATATAACCCGCCCACTAACGGGAGAAAGAATTCTATCTTGGTATTCAATAGGACCTGCTACTTGCCCGTCAAGATGCATGTCGAGGTTGACCCCCACCTCCTGGTTTATAGGTTAACTACTCTAATGAAAATCTTGATGTTACAACAACATCCCTACTAAATCCTCAAGTCAAAGGTTCACGAATACCTATCACAACCTTTCGATTCCGTCATTGACTGTCCTAGAGTGAAATCCGTGTGACGAATCGAGGGTGAGTCAGTTCGAGTATACTAATCCAATTAGCATACCTATAACGTGTGCTCCCACTAACGTTTAGTGTTCAACAGGCACTCTCCATGTCAAAGAACATGTCATACAAGTCTTCACATAAACTTAGCGCCCAGTCAAGTTTCATCGACTTGCGAACGATTAAGTATTTGAGCTATAAACCTTTCCATTGCCGACCCCCTTATCCAATAAGGAGTGGAATGTTTTGCTCTCAAATACACGGACTAGTTTCTATATGTATATTTACGAGTTAGGAATGCCAGTAACTGCCAGTAAATAAAGAAACATCCATTGCCTTATATTAATGATTTACATAATTACAAGTACAATGCCCTCACTCAACATCCTCTGAGTGGCATTCGAGGCATACTCCTAACATGTAGTCCAGTCTGCTTCTTGTGTTTTAGAAGGTTCGGTTCCAGTTTCTTGCACAGATGTCTCCCGAGGAGTTTCATTGTATTCTTCTAAATAAATACTTCTACCTGCCCCACCTTCCTAAATGAACTCATCTTCCAGGAAGTGTGTTTGTAAAGCAACAACGATCTTTTGATCTTCGGGCATGTTAAATAGATATCCCATTATCCCATACGGGAATCCAATGAAACATCCCTTCGCGGACCTAGCTTCCAACTTCTCCACCTTAGTCTTCTTGACATAAGCGGGACATCCCCAAATCCTAATATGATTAAGACTTGGTTTCCTGCCCTCCCAGATCTCATGTGGAGTTTTAGGAACGGATTTGGAAGGACATCTGTTCAAGATGTAAGCGGCAGTCAGGAGTGCATACCCCCACAGGTAAATCGGTAAGTCAGTATAGCCCAGCATGGAACGGACCATGTTCAACAAGGTCTAGTTCCTTCTTTCTGACACACCATTTAACTGAGGAGTACCTGGAGGTGTTAGTTGTGAAACTATTCCATGTTCCTTAAGGAACTCGTCAAACTTCGTACTCATATACTCGCCACCTCGATCCGACTGAACTGCTTTGATATGATTACCAGTTTGCTTCTCGATTAGGGCCTTAAATTCCTGGAATTTCTCAAACGCCCAGATTTATGTTTCATTAAGTATACATAACCATACCTAGTATGATCATCTGTAAACGTAATGAAATATTGATATCTGTCACGTGCTGCGTCCAAAGCAGCACATACGTCAGTATGGATTAATCCCAGTTTATCAGCGGCTCTTTCAAAAGTCCCTGTGAATGGGGACTTAGTAATTTTGGCTTTAAGGCAAGATTCACAAGAAGGAAATGGATCCGATCCTAATGGACCCATAAGTCCATCTTTTTCCATATTGTAAAACTTGGTCTGACCAACATGACCAAGTCTAAGATGCCATTTCAAAACTTGATTGGTTTCATCCCTACCACGTTTTCTAGTCATAGTATTCACAACTACTTTGTTGCTGAGATTTAGATGATACAATCCATTTAACAATGTAGCAGTACCCACTAGTTTATTTCTGAAATAAATTTTGCAGGAACCATCACCAATGAAAAATGAAAAACCTTTTCGGTCCATGACCGGAATGGATACAATGTTTTTGTGCTCCTTGGGCAAAACAAGTACATCTTCTAAAGTCAAAACAAAGCCGGATTCTAAACCCAAAAGAAGTGATCCTATGTCGGTTTCCTCGACACTATGCCCACTTTCGACTGTGATCATAACTTCTCCAGCTCCAAGCTTCCTACTTTGTTCCAGATCCTGATTCACGGTACAAATATGAGAACTAGCACCAGAATCCAGTATCAAGGAAGTAGAAAATACAGTAGCAGAACAATTTTTTTCCAAAACTAAAAGTTTTGTACCTGAATTGCCATGAAGAATCGGACAGTATCTAGCCCAATGGCCCAGCTCACCGCACTTGAGACAAGCATCCTTCTTTTTCTTGTTCTTTGGAACCATCGGGGCCTTTCCCTTTCCCTTGAAGGCCTTGACATGTGGTCTAGTCTACTTCTTGGTCTTTTTCTTCTTGTTCTTAGACCTCCGAGGTCCAGAAGAAATCACAAGAGCAGACTTCTTCATCCGCGGAGTCTTAATCTAAGACTGAGCGGTCACAAGTTTGTTCATTAGCCCAGCTAAATTACATGCAATCTCATTGCAGTTAAAGTTCATAACAAACTGTGAAAAGGAATCAGGGAGAGACGGAAGGATAAGGTCGGTTTGGAGAGAAGTATCCATCTTAAAATCAAGAGCCTCCAATCTCTCGATCATGGGTATCATTTGAGGACGTGTTCCCCAACCTTCTCACCTTCCTTCATCCTAGCACCGAACAGTTGCTTGGATATCTCATATCTAGCAGTTCTGCTGTGCTCACCATAAAGTTCAGTTAAGTGAGATAGAATCTGCCTAGCAAAAGTCATTTTCTCATGAGCTCTCTGAAGCTCATTAGACATGGAATCCATCATATATGCATGGATTTTCACGTCATCCTTAACCCATTTATCGTGGTTTTCAATCTCTTCCTGATTGGCTCTTGTCCGCATTGGAGGCGCAGGAATGTTCGTCTCCAAGACATATCCCAGTGCCTGTATACTGAGGACTATCATCAGATTGCGGAGCCAATCCACAAAGTTAGGTCCATTCAAGGTGTTCTTTTCGAGTAGAATTACGAGTGGATACATTGTCATGTTGAGAGTTATGTCTGCATTAAGTATGACAGATTAATTAGTGACTCGTTTAATTATGATCTGAGTATAGAATTAAGGTCTTTTCTATTCTTGGTACCCAGGTCCCACTATTTTTATCGGAATAACACACTCCCATGTGAAATCCGGAAGTATCGTCGCTCTACTTCATAGTGGTGATTGAGTTCTTTATAAATCTTAATAGAGGGCAACTGAACATGTTTCTAGTCTATTAATTTTCCAAAGTGGTGTCCAATACCAACCCATCTAATGAATGATTCGATCTTCTTTTTCCCCTTGTTCACTCCCCTCAACCTATACGGTTTCTATGGTTCGTGAACAAGTTAAGTTTATACCATCGACGCATATCAGTTTCACAATTGAATCTTATCCGGCAACCTATCAGGTTTCTAGGGATAAAATTTTCTCCAACCGAAGGCATCCACTGCGCTCCCAGTAATTTATCCATCTTCCCCGAACGACTATCCCGATAACTCGAAAGCATAGCACATCCAGTTTGGATTTCAATTTCCCGAAAGCTCGATGGAGGGAAGGAAAATATTGAAACCTTATAAACTTAATAATTTGTCGTAGGAGAATTTTCGCGATTAATGTTACACTTTGCACATTAATTCATTTAAGCGTGCTTGTAGCATTCATACAATATGAACAATCATTCACAACCTAGTTGCTACCAACATGTGGTTCATGGACAGTTCCTAGAAAACAAAAACTCCATAATCTAATTACAAGTCTTCGTCTTGAATATTCGTCTTCGCGAAATGGATCTTCCTCCAGTCTTCGTCATTACATATAAATTTTACATTGAAAATTGCATCCTAGATACAAATATTTCTAGTAAAATAAATATGCTCAAAACGGCCTTTACAACCCAATCGAATAAAACGAACGATTCAAAAACTAAGTCCACGAACCACATCCCCATTCAAAAGCATTCATCCCATAAATACTAAATAAATGGAAAGCGTAGAGATACATTGATCCAATCAACAATATGAACCGATCCAATCGATTCATTCAAAATGAATTAATCCAATTAATTCAAACAACCATCAATTTTATCTTGTTCTGGATGATAAAATATTTCATTAAAGTAATTCCCCTAAGATTAAAATTACCATAATTAAATCTTAGTCAAATTAAATCCAATTTAGTTTGTGGGAAATTAATTATCGAACGAAATATAAAAAAGGAGTCGAAAAAACATTGGTGGAGCACTGCCCAGTAAGCTTCCCAGCAGGCTGCCGAGCAGGGCCGGCAGGGACCGAGACCATTTCCAGGCAGCGACAGGCACATACTGTCGAGCCTGGCCGATCACGGGTCCAGATCACGATCTGCTGCCTCGGACCGCAAGGCAGCGCCCGGCCACCCCAGGTTGTCGGGTCCGATTACGTTTTCGGCTCGTTTTTCGCCCCGATTCTAAAAATAACTTTTCTCTAATCTTTATATTACACTTTAAATCAGTTTTTCAAAAGAAAAATAGATTTATATTGTAACATAAAATCATGAAAAAATATTTGGGAGGAAGTATCACATTGTCAAAGAGATGGTGAAGAATATATACATTGAATTGCAGAGGGTAGACTCGGCAAATAACTTTGCTGACCCGCTTACCAAGCCACTATCGCAGATTGTCTTGGAGCGGCATTTAGATAATATGGGTATTACATACCACAATATATGGCATTGAATGCAAGTGGGAGACTGTTGTAGTATGCACTCGAATGCCACTCTAAGCATAAGAGAGTTTGGGCATTTATATGTGATTATGAACTTTTGTTGTATTAAAAAAAGGTAGTGATTATTACTTTATTTATTGTATATCATTGGGGTTTTTGATTTCATAAATAAATAGAAATAATATTCATGCTTTGAGTAGAAACATTCCATTCCTTAAGAGATAAGGAGTCTTGTACTGGAAGTGTTTAGAACTCAAATTTCTTAACTTATCCTCAAGTCAATGAAACTTAATTGGGCGTTAAGTTTCAGTGAAGGACTTTTATATCCTACGCTTGTACATGTGCATGTCTTCACTCAGGATTAGTGGGAGCACTCAGTATATTTATACTAATTAGATTAATATATTCGGGTACAACTCACCTCGATTCGATCACATGGATTTCACTCTAGGATAGTCAATAACTGAATCGTAAGGTTATGATAGGTATGCGTGAACCTTCGACTTGAGGGTTCAGTAGAAGATGTGCTTGTTCCTTGAGTTAGTCATTAGAGTAGTTCGATCCAATCACCTGTCAGTAGGAATCAACCTTGAAGTGCAACTTAATGGGCAAGTAGCAGTCTTTATTGTATACAACAACAGATTATTTCTCCTGTAAGTGAATAGGATAATGTCCTATGTGGTTAGTGTCAAATGCGATCAAAAGTCTTTGGCCAAAGCAATTGAGCTAGTTGTATTTGATACATGAGAGCTCGATGATCTTGATTTGCAACAACAAATGCATAGAGTCAAGTATCAACAGGGTTTGACTTAACTGTGACCCTAAAACTTGGTCGGGATATATGATAAAGGGTTTATACATATACGGTATTCCATAACATGTTTTGGAATGATTCCCATCATTCGTTCTCAGTTGGGTTACGGTGTGAGCCATAGATTGGCTAAGTGTTCTTCATACTCTTTGGATCCTCACATTACTGACTGAGACGAACCTACAGAGTCGCGCATACAGGATCAGTAATAGATTAAATTAAGCCTATTCTCTTTTAGTAAATATTGGACATTAGATGTATGATTGAATTTAATTTATTGGATAATTTAAATCGATCAAATGAATTAAATAATTATTAGGTAATTAATTTAATTCAGATATAATTATTTTTTGGATAAATTAACTATATAGTATTTGATATAATTAATTATGTTAATTAATAAATATAAATACAATGTGACGGATCAAGATTTATCTAACGGATTAGATATACGAGGGTCCTGAACACAGACTGGGTGGAAGCTTCCACCCGTCAACCAATCTGGCCGCCCCCATGTTACATACTTGAAAAATCTTTTGAAGACTTTGTTAACATGTGATTTTTCTCATGTAATAAGAATTAATGTGGAGTTGACTTTGTCGGAATATTTTATTCCAAATATTCAGTAATAGATTTTTGATGATTAAGTTGTTAGACAAAGCAAAACAACAAAGAAGTGAAGCAAATCAACGAAGAAGTCGAAGACGCAAAAGTCGCGCAATCTGGGAAAAGCTAATCTGTTCAGATCAGTCAAGATGAGAACCTACCTGATCAAACTAGATCAACCTACCTGATCAGACAAGAAGATGAGTTACTTGATCATACATAACGTACGATAAGAAGAAAGCTTAACGTACGTAACAGTAGAAGAATAATGTACGTAATGTACAAGGTTTAACGTACATAACAATGCGTTTCTGAATTCAAACAAGATGAATGTTGAAAATGATGTCATGGCATAGGTCCGTATGCAACGGATAAATTGACCGAATATAACGTCCATAATAGGTGTTTGGTAAACATACGTAATGATCAAGACGAAAGCTACTGGACTATTTTGTGAAGCATATAACGTACGTAAGGAAGCTAACATACGTAAGGAGGAGGCTATAACGTACGTAATTGAGGCTTCAGAGGCTAACGACTAGTTGGAAAAGAAATGCCTATAAATACCACTTCTAATGGTATTCATCAAACAACAACGCAAAGCAAACGACTCATTGATCAGATATTGATATTGATATTCTTGTTGTTGTTATTGTGTTTACATTGATAGTTTGAGTGTTTATACATTCAACACATACACGAGAGGAAAAGGAATAGATAAGATTGGATTTGGTGTTATTAGGATCAAGGATCCGGCATTGTTAGAATCGCAATCGATATCTACGTGAGGTTTATCTAGTACCTATAGAAAGCTAGAGTGGTTTATTCCTTGTCCAATAGAAAAGGAAAACGGTTTAACTTAGACCGACATAAAGACAAGTGATTGAATGGCTTACTCGGACCGATAGAAGAAGAGCTTGTAACGGTTATCCCTTGACCGATAGAAGAGAGGTGCAGAGGTTTATCTTAAGCCTATAGAAAAAGATACCGAGAGAGGACGTAGGCACATTTGGCCGAACCTCTATATATCCTTGTGTCGTTTTATTTTCTGCACTTTATTTAAATCGCTTCCGCAATGCGAAAGAGTTTTATAACTCTATCTTCAAACGGAGATACCGACCAATTTCTCCCCAACAATTGGTATCAGAGTAGTACCTCCTACAAACGGCCTAACATCCAAGGAGAAGATCCAAATCGTACTCCAATTTGCTTCGGTCGAAGGTCTTGCCTTGAACCGACCACCATTCTTTGATGGATCAAATTATATGACATGGAAGAAAAAGATGTCGATCTTTATTTGTGCCTATGATATATAGATTTGGAAGATCAATTGTCTTGGCCCGAAAGTTCCAATCAAATATGACGGAACTCTTAAGAGTTTCGAAGAATATAATGATGAGGATTGGAAGAACGGCCATCTAAATTGTAAGGCTACTCAACTTCTATATTGTGCCTTAAATAAAGAAGAGGTCAATCGTATCTCATCATGTGAAAGTGCTAAAGAGATATGCAAAATCCTAGAAATCACACACGAGGGAACAACTCAAGTCAAGGAGACGAAAATTAATATGATTCTCCATGACTACGAGTTATTCATGATGAAGGGTGACGAGTCCATCACCAACATGCTCGACCGATTTGCGGTCATCACCAATGGACTAGCTTCGTTCAGTAAAGCATTATCAAGTAGTGAGAAAGTCAAGAAAATCTTAAGATCACTACCTGTTGAATGGGACGGCACAATTACGGTGATAATGGAATCTAAAGATTTAAACAATCTTGATTTTAGTACTCTCGTTGTTTCACTTATAAGCTACGAGATTGTCCTAAAATCTTGGAATGCTAAACCGAAGCCGAAGGAAAGATCAATAACCATGAAGGCTAAGATGTCAAAAAGAGAAGAAATCACGGTTGATGAAAGCGACGAAGAATCGGCATATTATGCCAAGAATATTAATAAGTTCCAAACCTTATTAAATCGGAGAAAGAAAGACATCTCGGACGGAATGAAGAAATTCGACAACAATTGTCGAGTCTGTGGTAAACCAGGCCACTTTGTGAAAAATTGCCAAGCAAACCCCAAGAAGGAGGTTTTAATAGCAACATGGAACGATGAAGAAGAAGATGATGATTTTATCAATCAAAATATTCTCGCTCTTATGGATCGAAGTTCATTCGACGATAGCGACGTCGAAAGCCAGGTTAGTACATCATCTCACGATGAATCATTTGAAGCATTTGAATTACTGCATACCGATTTTCAAAATGCTTTATCCGAGATTAAATCCCTCAAATCTAAAAATAAATCATTGGAAATTGAAAATTCCAAAATTCTTGAAATGGGAAAAATTGTCGAAACCGATCATTCAAAATGTGTCGAAAATGAAAATATTTTAAAGAATGATCTTTTAAAAGTTCAAGATGAACTTAAAATTTTAACAAAGAAATTTTCATGTGGAAACGATAAAGTTAAACAAATGCTCTGTGTTCAAAAATACAATTTGAATAAACATGGGCTGGGATTCAAACCAAATTTGAAAAACGAATCCTTATATTTGAAGATGCCCCAATGTGAAAAATATTTGAAACTTGGGCATCATATTTCGAACTGCAAAAGCCGGACGATTGAAATTAAAAAGATTTGGATTCTAAAAGGAACCATGTTTCAACATCGTCCATATTTCAAAACAAAAACCAACTCTTGGTTCGATCCCCAAAAATTAATTTTCATTAATAAATAATTTACACAAGGGGAGTAATTTTTTAAACGGATATCTTTGTCAGGGGGAGTTATACCCTATCATGCATATTTTTATACATCAATTGGTATTCATTACTCGTTTATATTTACACTTTTTGCTGATAACAAAAAGGGGGAGAAGAAAGTTGAATTGGATAAAAAGCGTCATGGAGGAATGACGAGAAAAATGAAAAGTAAAAACGGGGAGAGAAAAATTAAAAAGAACAAGAAGTCGAAAAGGAGAAAAGTATACAAAAAAGGAGAGAAACGAAGTAGTTGAAAAATGAAAAAAACAGAGAAGTCGAAAATGACAGTAAAGGAAAAAGATTGGTGAAACTAACGAAACTGTAACATCCCAACCCAGCAAGGGTAGAAGCATCACAGTATGGTGGCATATCACAACATACATAATTGAACGCAAGCGGAAGTCTTATCATAAATATCAAAGGAAAGTAAGTCAACATGACTTAAACAATACATAAGTTCCAAAAGAAATTCAAATGAAGGAAACATCATAATCTGCGTCTCAAAACAATGAAATGACATGGTGTCAAAGCTATGATGTCTAGGTAAGTCTGCACTCAGCTCCTACTCTCATCCCAAAAGATAGCCCCAGCTCCTAGCTTAATAACCTGCCGCGGAGAAAAGAGATGCGACTGAGCTTAAAAAGCTCAGTGAACAGATATACAAAGCAAAGTAATGAAACTGAAATGAGAAAACAGAATATGGTGCATTGTTGAATAACAGAAGGTATATCATAAGTGTATCAAAGGTGTAAAGGTTGTCAGAAATCTACCACAAGACCAGAAACATATCATATCATCATATCATAATCATAATCTTCATCAGTAACATAAGTAGCATAATGGAGTGATCAGCTCCCAGAATTGTGAAGGGCATGTATTGCACACAATACCAATCAATGGAAACATAACATATAACATAACAGATCAGATCTAGGATGCATCCATATGCCCCTGCAGAAATCATAGTGGCCAAACATATCTTCTTGAGCTCATAAACATAAAACAGAAAAGGGACGTGATGGGTCATCACTCCCCCACCCTATAGTCATGCCATTGGTGCATCAATGACAAGGACATGGAACCCCCATGACTAGTGATAGCTCATGTATCAAACTGAAGGTCAAACAGAATGCCATAGTAATGACACAGAATCTAAGGTCATCAGAAATATCATAATCATAGGTTCATATCAGAGGGTGCATATCAAAGGCTCATATCAAAGGCTTATATCATAGTGTCATAAACATAAAGGCTCATAGCAAAGGCATCAAAATCAGAAGCTAAGAAATCAAAAGATGTGAAAGGATCATGACAAACCTTATGAGAAAGGTCAGAATATCTGTACCTTAACGAATGAAATGAAAGCAAACGGAAAAGTGAACACAAGGAACAACGTCACGCCTTCTTCAACGAATCTACATGAGTTAGGGTTTCGTTATTGGAATTAGATTAACAAATGACCAATTATATCATAATTAATGTTCAAGTACCTTTTAGGGTTCAAACATATTAAATAGTATGAATATCACAAACACTTAGCCTCTTAACAAATTTCTGATTTTAGTATGTCTTATCCTTAATTTTACAAATTTGCAAACCACCAGAAGCTACAATGATTTACACATGTTTTTATATCTTGTGAGCTTACATGAATTTTCCCAGAATTTATTATTAAGTGCAACCACCATTTCAAAAATCATTTATCCAAATATGTATAGAAAGTGAACTGCAGGTACACCCTGAAAGTTTACATTTATTAGACCCAATTTCACACTTCATAAAAATACATAAAAATACCAAGAAGTCACACATAATTTAAATATCACTCTTGAAAAAGGAGATATCTCAACTCCTTGTTATTTGAAAACTAAAAATCAAAAACATCGACTGATTCTTAGACTTGATTTCCGAGTTTAGACACTTAAAGTCCCAAAAATCAAAAGACCATATTCCCGACATCCAATGACAATGAAATTAGATATTCAGATAGTATACATCAGTAACGTAGTTTTAGGCTCAAGAATTATGCAAAAACATGTCGTTATCATTAAATTACACCTTGTGCAACACGACCTAATTTCTGAACAGCTTGTAATTTCTGGACAGTTTGTTCACATGAAATTACAAAGATGAACCCTAATACATCTCATAAATTTTATACGATTCATAATAATTATAGTAGGGTTGTATATAAGATTAGATCGAAAACAATTGGGATCGAATCAGATCATATACATAAGTCGAATCAAAGAGAGCAAAAAGGCAAACATCAAGAACCTGACTAGGGCGAAAGAAACCGAATGAAACAAGGACTTAGGCTCGAATCAAACACCACCAATACTCCAACGTTTAGCACTTCACCCTCGATGCCGAGACCTGATCCTTTTCTTCTTCTTTAGAGGCATAAAAAAGGATGGGGGAGGGACAATAGGAGCCGCGTTATATATACTAGAGTTTAGGGCTGCGCGGGGGTTTAAAATGGAAGGTATCAAAAGCCCATAATTGGGTTCGGTTATGGTATGTGGTAATTAGACGAGATTAGTTGGATTCCAATCACCATTCGGATATTGCAAATTATTTATTATAGGTATAAACTTGGGTTAGTAATTTTTAATTTTAATTTTAATACATAACATATAGTTTGGGTTCAAAATAAATTATTACAAAGTTTAAGAAAAAATTCGAGATTAGACGTAAATTTAAAATTCGAATTTTAGGGTTTTACAGAAATGATCAAAGCTGAAAACTTTGATTCGTACAAATATATATATATATATATTATTTTTCAGGTTTTATCCAATTCATGGTGTTGTTTTGTAATCATCAAAAAGGGGGAGATTGTTGGAATATTTTATTCCAAATATTCATTAATCGAGTTTTGATGATTAAGTTATTAAACAAAGCAAAACAACAATGAAAGCAAAGCAAATCAACGAGGAAGTCGAAGATGCAAAATTCGCACAATCCGGGAAAAGCTAATCTTTTCAGATCAGTCAAGATGAGAACCTACGTGATCAGACGAGATCAACCTACCTGATCAGACGAGAAGTAACCTACCTGATCAGACAAGAAGATGAGTTACCTGATCATACATAACGTACGCTAAGAAGAAAGCTTAATGTACGTAACGGTACAAGAATAACATACGTAATGTACAAGGTTTAACGTACGTAACAATGTTTTTCTGAATTCAAACAAGATGAACGTTGAAGATGATGTCATGGCATTGGTCAGCATGCAACGAATAAAATGACCGAATATAACGTACGTAATAGCTGTTTGGTTAACATACGTAATGATCAAGACGAAAGATACTGGACTGTTGTGAAGCGTATAACGTACATAACATATTGATGTTAATGTACATAATGAAGCTAACGTACGTAAAGAGGTGTCTATAACGTACGTAATGGAGGCTTCAGAGGCTAACGGCTAGTTGGAAGAGTAATGCCTATAAATACAACTTCTAATGGTATTCATCAAACAACCACACAAAGCAAACGACTTATTGATCAGATATTGATATTGATATTCTTGCTGTTATAATTATGTTTACATTGATAGTTTGAGTGTTTATACATTCAACACATAAACGAGTGGAAAAAAAATAGATATGATTGGATTCAGTGTTATTCGGATGAAGGATCCAGCATTGTTAAAATCGCAATCGATATCTACGTAAGGTTTATCCAGTACCCATAGAAAGCTAGAGTGGTTGATTCCTTGTCCAATAGAAAAGGAAAACAGTTTAACTTGGACTGACATAAAGACAAGTGATTGAATGGTTTACTCGGACCGATAGAAGACGAGCTTGTAACGGTTATCCCTCGATCGATAGAAGAGAGGTGCAGAGGTTTATCTTAAGCCTATAGAAAAAGATACAGAGAGAGGACGTACGCACGTTTGGCCGAACCTCTATAAATCCTTGTGTCGTTTTATTTTCTGCACTTTATTTAAATTGCTTTCACAACGCGAAAGAGTTTTATAACTCTATCTCCAAACGGCGATACCGAACAATCTTGTTCCAAAAGACTTGGTACTATATATAACAAGCCAACACACACTTCATGGGGGCTTACGGGAGAAAAACAAGAGAGGAAAGAAAGTTTTGAACTTTGCTTTTATTCTTGTTTTTGAGAGTTTTAAGGCACACTGTATCTATTCTTCTAGCCGTGTTCTTGGAGAACTAGAAGATAGAATTTTATTCCAATTATTTTTTCGACGCGTGAATCGTAGAGACGTTCGGCATTTTTCGGTGTTGGAATTTCCAAAAGCTTCACGGATTGGATTCGTGCTCGTCATCATTGGATTAAAGAAGTCAGGTCTACGAGGGTATGATTTTGATTCTTCTATTTATTCATTTATATGACCCTTGATCGATCCTCTTTAGGAGTGCGATTTTCTTTCCACTGCATATTCGATTTATTGCCTGAATTCTAGTAGGGAACAACCCCTCCGACCCAGGAAGAAGCAGCCCCCATCATCTAACAGAGTGGATCCTCCTATAGAGTAGGCGAGAACTGGGAGCCACCAGGAGATTTCAGTCCCTCTTGTTCAACAGGTTACAGAAGCCGAAACAAGGTGGGAGAAATCAATACCTTCTGGCACCCAGACAGATGCACTAGCTGAACTAATAGAGGTTCGTGCCCCCAAATAGGTCGTCCCTCCCTCCTATCCCTACAGGTTCACCCTCTGAACCCGATGAGGACTTCCTCCTTGATGACGAACTACATAAGCCTACACACAATACGGTCATCGTACTGGAAGGAGAACCCTCCTCCTATCCAATAGCCCATCCTCACTCTTCGCAAATCGAAGCTATAATAGCTTAATTGCATGCCATCGGTCGTCAAACAGTTTTTCTACAAGATGCTACAAAATCCTTATATGACATCGGGAAAGAAATCGACTAAATGTGAGGAACAACATTTGATGAATTTACTGGACTGAGAAGGGTCGTGTAGGACGTCGAAGATGCCTTTAGACTTCTGCCCAATGCCATATACAAAGCCATTCGTCAGCTCCAGCAGTATCTAACGATGATTCTAAATTAATAGCAGGAAAGATAAGGGTTGCCGAAATTAAAATCGTAGCCGCCATCGAGTACACCGAAGATAGACTTAGAATCCACGATCAAAAGAAAGAGGATCTGACTACAGCAGTCGCAAGTCTTGTCACCTTAGTGAAGGATATACAGGACAAGCAAACCGAGTCAAATGATCTTCTCCGGGATATCCATGGCGAGGTGGCCGATCTGATAATCCCAAAAATGGTGGAGGCTCGGGAATTTGTCAGGAACTGGTGGCTAGCGAGGGAATGGAAGATGGAATCAATACTTGATAATAGTGTTGTTGCAGCCAATAGGATGTAACACCCCAAACTAGGCGGATATTACAGTGCCGTGAATCCCCGACTGGGACCCACCAGGCAAATGAAAATAATGAATTAAATAATATAATTGTAGTACCGAACCACATTATATTATCAAGTACTCCGATGAGGAGTTTAAGTACAACACACCAGGACAAAACCGAACACTAGTATATATTTTATATGGAGATAAAATACACCACCCTGAGCAGTTAAACATCTCAAACGGAATTTGCAGCGGAAAATACAAATGACAGAATAACTGAAATGACTGAAATGACTGAAACAAACGGAATGACTGGGCCCCCTACTAGTATCACTGGGACTCCTCGCCGTCATCATGCTCTTCCCGTGCCTTTGCCTTGCCGTGACCTGAAAACAAAAATCCCCCAACGGGGTCAGTTACACAGAACAACAATCCTCAAGGGTTGAAAATACACAATCAAGATTAAACTGAAGTTATGAAATATCCTTAGTTATGAATTTCGCTGAAGAGGAGTATCATAGTACGCTCGTAATGTTCTGTGCAAGTGTACAAGACGAATGACCGGACACACCCGTCCTTGTACCTAATTAGTCTCACGGAGGTAAGCGTTACCGTGTGCACGGTCCAATGTATCGGTGAACCCAAAACATGACCATCGTGTGCCCGACTAAAAATTCCACACAGCCACACCCGGCCACGCAATATGAACCCAGAAGGTCATATGAACGAGAATGACCACAATGAATACCAATGAATAATAATTCGACAAGGCCAAGATGACTCACCGAGATGAAAATAATAGTGACTTGATTGATAACCCAATGAAATGATTTGGAACCGCTGCCTCGTGAATGAAATGATTATTCGACAATTACAAGTCTCAATATGATTAATACTATGATGAATGAATTATGATTATGAGCAATCAACAACAAAAGGAATGAGTATCCTTTTAACCGAGTAAGAGTTAACTTACTCAATACCGATGACAATGTCCTTCCACGAACAACGTCCTAATCGAGATACCAGTCGCTCGAACAACCTTGAATAACAATAATTACCAACAACCGATCAATACACGTGTCAAGCAACAAAACACGACCAACCCAAAAGTCGATACAACGATAATCAAACTCATAGGGGCATTCTAACGAATACGTAACCAACCACACAACTTCGGAAATATCCAATCCCGAATTAATCAAAACCAACACCAAAATGAGTATTTCGAACTAACAAAACACTTCAATGATATCAATAATCCAATAGGAATCCACAATTCAAGATTACAATCACATCAATCGGAAAATCCCCAATTAACCGAAGTCAACCCCAAGGGTTCTTGAAATAATTCCGAAAATAGCCATTAAATCCGTAGGAATATATTTATCCAAAGTAGATAATCCATATCTAACATATTCCAATGATAATCCAAGCTTACACGAAGAAATCGGAAGGAAAAACCCAAAAATCCGAAATTCTAGATCCAAGAGTTTAATACCTTAGATTCGATGTGATGACGATGTTGAAATGATGATCAATCCAAAAGATAGGCTTGAAGATGATGTTTGATGATTACTCCCCGAAGAAAACTCTCCAAATCGCGCGGAATCGCCCAAAACCGCCGAAGAAACGAAGAGAAATGATAAATGACGGATTAAGGGCTGAACTGTCCTATTTATAACAATCCCAGTTTAGCGCGCGCTAGCCCCAGCTCTTAGCGTGCGCTAACGGGTGTTTTGGGTAGTCCAATACCCACTGTCCGAACACGGTAGCGTGCGCTACGTACCTTTTGTAGCATGCGCTACAGCCATACCATTAGCGTGCGTTAATACCCATGGTTAGCGTGCGCTAACGAATTATTAGATGCCCAGTACTGGAATCCAGAAACCGCCTGTCCTCTGATCTGACCTCGGTAGCGTGCGCTACAACCAATATTTAGCGTGCGCTACTACAGCGTTTGCGTACGCTAAATATCACTCATAGCGTGCGCTATGAATTAATCCAGTGCGGTCCAGTAGCCACTGGACTCAACCTGATCCGTCCTTAGCACGCGCTACAGCAATTATTAGCGTGCGCTACTACAACCCACTAGCGCGCGCTACTTACCACTCGTAGCGTGCGCTACTTATAACTCACCTGCAGTCCAGTACCTTCTGGACTGCAGCTAGGGTAACATTAGCGTGCGCTAATGCTGAGTGGTAGCGTGCGCTACCTGTACTCAATTAGCGTGCGCTAGAAAGAGTACGTAGCGTGCGCTACTCCTCACGCACAGCCCACAATGAAAAATGACGAAGATGATAAACACGGCACGGAACTCCAATTATATTAGTGATGAACGACGATTGATACACGATACAATTACTCTGAACGATTGAATACCATGATTGAATATGAGTGACAAATGATCATTAATGAGTGAAATTACTGAATGATACATACTGAATGATAATTACTGAATGATAATTACTTAATTACAACCGGGTATTACATACACCCCCCCTTGAAAGAGTTTCGTCCCCGAAACTAAGGGTCAAACAACTCGGGATAACTCTCCCGCATACTATCCTCAGTTTCCCAAGTAGCCTCTTCGATTCCGTGCCTAGACCACTGAATCTTAACCAAAGGAATCGTATTTTCGGTGTTGGAAATGAAGGAATTTCGTGCTCGTGCTTGGGTTTGTGATCAACATCCATTTACAAAGTTATTATCAAAGGCTTCAAGGGTATGGGACTTTGAACTTTTTATCTTCGTATTTTTATTTTTCGTATATACGTTACTTGTTCGATCCTGTTTGGGATTCGTTTTTAATTTTCCACTGTGTATTTCGTTTTATTGCCGGAATCCCAATAGTGGTATCGGGTCGAGGTCAATGATACCGTATATACGATTTTTTGTGCATTTTGAATGCTATTGATTGATGTTAATGATTTAGAATCATTATTGGTATAATCGTAGATTTTAAATGGTTCGTTGTAACGTCACATATTGGAAACGAGTCGAAAAATGAACCGAACGGAGATCGGACTCGCGGCCCAGTCGCCGAGTCAACCGGCAGTGCAGCGAGTGGCGAGGCAGTGCTGCGCCATGATAGCAAAGCAGTGTGCCCCTTTTTTGGGCCCCGTTTGCGGGCTGGGCCCATTCCGACTTGTCCGGGACTATGTTTAGTCTCTGTATTATGTTGTAATATTTTCCCACATTTTAAATTGTATTTAATTTGATTAAAATATATATTGGAATATTAATTTAAATGGGAAAGATATTAAATGAAAATACTATTTTTTAGCCGGATTACTTCGAACGAATTGAAATGACGATTATTAGTATTAATTGGATTGATACTATTAAAATTGAATAGATTAATTTTTATATTGATTGGATTAATACATGAATTGGTTATTTAATTTTAATGCCATATATATTAATTGGACGTTATATGAATAGATTAATTTTATAGATTAATTGGATTAATTTATATTAAAATTAATTATTTAATTTCATCGCCGTTACATGTTGTATGGAATCCTTATGTGATGGTGGTATAGCTTGTGGACTTAGTTTTGATTTGTTCGATTCGATTGGGTTGTAAAGGCTGTTTTGAGCCTATTTATTTTTACTAGAAAATTTGTATAATATGATGCATTTCTCTATGATGTAATTATTATTTTGGCTATGACGACGACCGAAGACAACCGACCGAGAAGACGAAGAATCGAAGACTGTTTTTTTTTCTTTATTGGGTCATTCGCTTGGGCCAGTACTTAGGAAAAGGTCCATGGGCTATATGTTGGTATTAACTAGGTTGCTATTTACTGTTTTTCATTTTGAATGATTGATAGACAAACGCGCTTATAAATGAATTAATGTGCAAAGTGTAACATTAATCGCGAAATTATCCCGACAACAAATAGACTAAGTTTGAAAAAGGTTACGAGGTTTCCTACCCTCCATCAAACTCGTAGAAAATTGATACCCGAGCTGGTGTGCTATGCTTCCGAGTTATCGGGGTAGTACATTTGGTAGAGGTTGAAAAATTCCTGAGTGCATTAGATGCCTTCGGTTGGTGATAAATTTCATCCCTAGAAACCTGATAGGTTGTCGGGTCAGAATCAATAGTCAAACTGATAGACGTTGATGGTCAACAACTTAGATAGTTTGGATTGCTAAGAAACCTGATAGGTTGAGGGCATGAAGACTAGGGGTAAAAGAAGATCAAATCATCCGTTGGCCGGATTGGTGTTAGACACCACTTTACAGGAATTAATTGGCAAGAAACCTGATAGGTTGCGTCTGTTAAAATTTGTAAACAACTTGATCACCAGTAAGAATTCAATCTTACCATGACTTTCGGATTATAACATGGGAGTGTATAATTCCGATAAAATTAGTGGGAGCCGAGACAAGAATTATACAAGCCCTTAAATTCTTTACTCAGTCATAATAAAACAAGTCACTAATTCAATCTTGTCTAAATCTGTGCAGAGAAACGAAATTTTATCTCTCTAAAATGGCTAAGAACCCACTTGCAATATTATTTGGAAAGCATCTCCTAACAGGCCCCAACTTTGTTGACTGGTTGCGGAATCTGATGATTGTACTCAGCATGGAGTCTTTGGGATACGTCTTGGAGGCGTACATTCCACCGACTCCAATCTGAACTATGGGTAATCAGGAAGAGATTGACGTCCATAAAAAATGGGTCAAGGATGACGTGCTGGTCCGTGGTTTTATGATGGGCTCAATGACTAATGAGCTGCCGAGAGCGCACGAGAAAATGACTTCTGCTAGGCAGATTCTCGCACACTTGACCGAAATTTATGGAGAGCACAGTAGGAGTGCTAGATATGAGATATCGAAGCAGTTGTTCAGTGCTAGGATGAAGGAAGGGAAGAAAGTGGGAGACCACATTCTCAATATGATCTCTATGATTGAGAGGATCGAGGTGCTCAACTTTCATATGGATTTATCCCTTCAGATTGATCTCATCCTTCAATCTCTCCCTGACTATTTCATACAGTTTGTAATGAATTTCAACTGTAATGAGATTTCATGCACATTAGCTGGGGTAATGAATAAATTGGTGACAGCACTGCCTAACATGAATACTAAACCGAGGGAGGCTCCTCTTGTGATTTCTTCTGGGCCTCGGAGGTCCAAGAACAAGAAGAAAAAGACATTCAAGTAGTATAAACCCAAGAAAGGGGTGCGGAAAGGAAAGGGCAAGGCCGAAAAGGTTCAAAAGGTAGGCGGTCCAAAACCTACGGACAAATGTCTTGAATGAGGTGAGCTGGGACACTGGCATAGGACTTGTCCTAAGATTAATGGCGCCTCAGGTACGGAACTTTTTATTTTTGAAACCAATTGTTCCGCTACTGTATATTCTGCTTCATGGATTCTGGATTCAGGTGCTACTTCTCATATTTGTGCTATGAATTAGGATCTGGAATGAAGTAGGTAGCTTGAAGCTGGGGAAGTAATGATCACTATCGGAATTATACAAAGTGTTGAGGCAACCGATATTGGATCACTCCTACTGGGTTTAGAATCCGATTTTATTTTGACATTAGATGAAGTACTTAGTTTGCCCAAGGGGCATAAAAATATTATATCCATTCCAGTCTTGGACCGGAGGATTTTGTTTCTTCATTGGCAATGGTAGTTGTAAAATTTATTTTCTAAATAAATTGGTTGGCACATCTACATTGTTGAATGGTTTATATCATATGAACTTACAAAATAAAACAGCAGTGAACACTATAACTAGGAAACGTGGCAGGCAAGATACTAATCAACTTCTTAAGTGGCACCTTAGACTTGGTCATGATGGTCAGACCAAGGTTCATAAAATGGAGAAAGATGTACTTTTAAGTCCAATGAGTGTAGAACCCTATCCAACTTGTGAATCTTGCCTTAGAGGTAAAATGACTAAGTCCCCCTTCACAGGGACATTTCAAAGGGCTGTTGATAAACTTGGGTTGGTACATACCGATGTTTGGGGTGCTTTAGAAGCAGCACGAGATGGATATCAATATTTCATAACGTTCATAGATGATCATACTAGGTATGGTATTGTGTACTTAATGAAACATAAATCCGAAGCCTTTACTAAATTCAAAGAATTTAAGGCCCTAGTTGAAAAACAGACTGAATGTCATATCAAAGCACTTCGGTCGGACCGAGATGCGAATATATGAGCATAGAGTTTGATGAGTTCCTTAAAGAACATGGAATAGTTTCACAATTCACGCCGCCTAAAACCCCACAGTTAAATGGTGTTTTAGAAAGGAGAAATCGGACTGTGTTGAACATGGTCCGCTCCATGTTGAATTACACTGATTTACTAATTTACCTATGGGGGTATGTCTTACTTACTGCTGCCTATATTCTAAATAGATGTACCTCCAAATCTGTTCCTATCACTCCGCATGAGATGTGGAAGGGTAAGAAACCAAGTCTTAATCACATAAGAATTTGGGGATGTCCAGCCTATGTCAAGAAGGCTAAGGTGGAAAAACTGGAAGCGAGGTCCATCAAGGGACATTTCATTGGATACCCAGATGACTCGATGGGTTATCTATTCTACATGACAGAAGACCATAGGGTCATTTTGGGTTTACAAGCGCACTTCCTTGAGGATGAGTTCATTCAGGAAGGTGGTTTGGGTAGAAGTATCTCTTTGGAAGAGCATAATGAAAGTCCTAAGGATACATCCGATCAGGGATCAGGAACCGAACCTATTGCAACGCAATCTCCACTTTAAAGGTCTGATAGGGTCTCTCACTTACCTGCGAGGTATGGATATACACATGTCGAGGAACTGGGTCTCCACGACGCACCCGATAGCCGTGAGGACGACTCTGTCACATATGACCAAGCGATAGTGTATGTAGACTCCGATAAATGGCAAGAAGCAATGGAAGCTGAGATAGACTCTATGCATACCAATCAGGTCTGGACTCTAGCAGATATACCAACTGGCATGAGGACTATTGGAAATAAATGGATCTGTAAGAGAAAGACTGATGGGGATGGTAAGGTTAACGCCTATAAGTCCAGGCTTGTGGCAAAGGCTTATACCCAAATGGAAGGAATCGATTATCATGATACCTTCTCGCCCATAGCTATGATCAAGTCGATTCGCATGATGCTTGCCATTACTGCTTATTACGATTATGAAATATGGAAAATGGACATCAAAACAGATTTTCTAAATGGATACCTCTAGGAGGAAATCTATATGGAACAGCCTAAGGGTTTTGTGTTCAGAGCTAATATTCATAAGGTGTGTAAGCTGCAACGAGCCATTTATGGGCTGAAGCAAACTTCTCGGAGTTGGAACCTTAAATTTGATGAAGCAGTCAAGGACTTTGACTGCGTGCGAAATGAGGAGGAACCATGTGTTTACAAAAAGGTCAGTTGGAGCAACATTGCGTTCTTAGTACTATATGTAGATGATATTCTACTTATAGAAAATAACGTAGCAATGCTCAGTACTGTGAAATCTTGGCTTTCTAAAACGTTCTCCATGAAAGACTTGGGAGAAGCTTCTTATATTCTAGGGATTTGTCTTTACAGAGATAGACCGCGAAGAATGATAGGACTTTCCAAAGCCCTGTATATAGATAAAAATCCTGGGAAGATTCAAGATGGATGAATGTAAAAGAGGGTTCCTTCCCATGCGACTGAATTCATCTCACCACGAAAATGTGTCCTCAAAGTGAGGAAGACAAGAGATAGATGAGTAAGGTACCCTATGCCTCGGTAGTGGGTAGCCTCATGTACGCTACGTTGCTTACGAGAGCAGACTTGTGTGATTTCCACGGGCTGAAGGAAGCTCACCCCCACCTTTATTACTGCAGGTTAAACCGAACCGTATGATTGAGTTGGTGATTTTGTTGCCGTTTGGGCATGTGGTTCTAAATTCGATTATTTTTAGATAGTTGTAATTATGGGACAGTCAATGACGTAATCGAAAGGTTGTGATAGGTATTCGTGAACCTTCGACTTGAGGATTTATTAGGGATGTGCTTGTGACGTCAAGCTTTTCATTAGAGTAGTTCGCCCCTATAAAACAGAAGGCGGGGGTCAACCTCGACGTGCATCTTGACGGGCAAGTAGCAGGTCCTACTGAATACAAAAATAGAATTATTTCTCCTGTTAGTGAACGGGTTATATGTCCTATGCGTTTATTGGCAAATGAAGTCATAAGTCTTTGGCCAAAGCATTGGAGGTAGTTGTATTGGATGCACGAGAGCTCGATGATCTCGATTTGCATTAACTCATGCATAGCGTCAAGTACAGATAGGGTTTGACTGACCGTGACCCTATAACTTGATCGGGAAATTTGAAAGAAGGGTTTATACGTATACTGGTATTCACGACAGACGCGTGAGCTAGCGCACGCTATAAGCATTGTGTAGCGCGTGCTATGCCGGATGTAGCGCACACTATCGACGCAGGTCAGAGGCTACTGGACTACTAGGTAGCCCCGTTAGCGCACGCTAACCTTGAGATTTAGTGCAAGCTAAATAGGCGCAGTATATAGGGGCGGTCATCCCTGTTATTCGTCACTTTTCTTCCATTTTCTTCATTTTCGACGAGAACATGAGAGGGGCGACTCTGAGGCGATTTGGGGGCAGCTATTCATCATATATCCTCATCTTTGGTGGGATAACAAAGATTATATAAAATCTATTCAGTTTCTGCTTTCCAAATCAAGGTAGATTCCTTAGAACCCTAGTTTGGGGAATTGTTGGAGATTTTCTTAGATTCATCCTGTTGTATCGAGATTCATTCACCTCGACAGGCGATCGACTACAAGGCCGAGTGACCGAGTCCACAACCAATCAAGCTATGGCGAACTCGCCTAATCGAAGATACCTAACCACCATCAAGTACCTAGCGATCGACTCACAAGGCGATCGCCCTTTGGCACCTAGCGATCGACTCTAGTGCCCGTCTAAGGACAACCGTCCTACGCCCCGAACAGAGACGATCGTCCATCAAAGTCTACGAAGACTGGATCTCAAAATAGCACCCATGTGCAGATCTGAGACAAGATCCGCATTTCATGGATCGTTGACCATTAACAGCTGTCTCTGACAAGGGCGGCATTACCTACCGACAAGCCCGCCGAAAGGCACAAGGTGGGACCACCCATGACAGCGACTCAGACGCGTGCAGGCTTCTCATTGGACCACACGACTGACTGCCAGCAACTCCTGCAGACTTTAAGGAGACAAGCCCATGTGGTAAAAGACGATCGCCTACTTATTATAATACAGCAAAGGCGATCGCCCAGCAGGTCCAAGTCCTATAAATAGAGAACCTCCTCCTACTGGAAAAAGGTTCAGAAGTTCCGCATTCAGTCCACGCATTCTCCATTAAGTTCAGAGAAATTACATACAAACTTACATACTTCTAAGCTCCCAGCTTCCTCTCACGAATCTACCTCAGGATTTCTCTCTCAGTACCTCTCATCCAGAAGACGGTCGGCAGAGGCAAGAAGTATCCACAGTTCAGATTCAATGAGACTCACGGGCCCAGGAGCCCAAACATACAGTTAATACACACCGTGAGAGACTGTCGATCTCTCACCGCCGTCACAGCCCATCTACGTTGTTACAAGAACTCGCAGAGCATCATATCTGGTTCTTCCGGCAATCTACACGCTCGCTAGCTAAGATAACAAGAATCTTTACACTCATTGTAATTGTATTCTTACATTAATACTTGTATCCCCGAATATTTGTATTAATAATATCTCGCGAGAGCATTCAAGCCCGGGACTAACAACCCCGGCAATTCTTGTGTTATTTACTTTTCCCACGGAAGTGTTCTCGCACTTTGTTTGCTATCCATCCATTCCAGCAATATCTATCTCCGGATAATATTTTGGGTAGCAACAATTGGCGCTAGAAGGAGGGCATCTAACCTTCATTTTTATTCCTACCTTCCTGAAGAACACTCACTGTTCTCGGGGCATATACTTGAAGTGACACTCACTGCGCTTCAAACAAAACCTTCAGAATCATGGCATCTACCTCTGCACTGAAGAGAGCCACTCTCCGAACAGCCGTACACTGAGTCACGGCTCAATCCGAGCCCTAGCCGACGGTGGAGGGAAGTCGCAGGAATGCGAGACTCTCGATCCCACATCTAAGGGGTGGTCCAAGCCTCTCACTCGATCATATCCAAACTGCGGAGCAGATCGAGGAGGTTATGGCCATCCTAAAGGAGCGACGGAGAGCATGCGCAACTCCCGCTATTACTCCCTCGGCAATTCGCCGCGTGGGCAAATGGAAATTCAAGGGGCTACTGGGCGAGCGATCGTCAGAAAGCCCCAAGTCGCAAGAAAAGGCCCTCGCTAGATCGGACGTTTCCGTGTTCAGTCGCCTGGGGAGCGATCCATCATGGTGACCGGGGCAATCTGGCCCCAATCACGAGACGATGGATTCCGAGTCCATCACCAGGAGTTCGACCTACCCAACTCCCAGTCGAGGGCAGATCAACCTCTTGGCCCCCATTCCGAACGCCAGGGGTCAGTACTAGATCGCCTCGACTCCCGTTCTGATCGCCTAGCCGCGAGCAGCCAGGACACGGCCATGTCCGCTATGCAACGCCATCTCGACGAGATGAAAGCACTCTTGGACACTGGGGCAAGCACCAGCAGAAAGGTCGTCGGGCCGACCGAACCACTCGCGGACCACATCGAGCTCGCCCCCGTGCAACCAAGAATCACTCCTCCCAAAACACCTCTATATGAGGGGAGATTGGACCCCGAAACCCATCTAAGTAAGTTCCGGATCTACATGACTGGGTGTGGGGCATCAGATGAAACTAAATGCCGAATCTTCCTGTTAACATTGGGCGAGATGTCCCATAGGTGGTACGTCTCACTACCACCACGATCGATTATCTCCTTTGAGAAACTGGTGGATGACTTTACGTCGTACTTCGCCGCCAAGCTCGCCAGACCAGAAGGCCCCCACCGCATGATGAAAATCAGGCAGGGTGAAGACGAATCCGACGCGGATTACATCAACCGAGTGGACAAAATCGTCCTCACCGGCGAGCCCATCAGCGACGAGCTCGCTCTCTATTCAGTCCTGGGGGGATTCTACGGGCACTCACCCATGTTCAGACACTTGACGAAGGACATCCCCCCAACTTACGCGATCTTCCGTGCCAAGGCTGTCGACTTTCTGGGCAGGCAGAAGCTGCTCACCCTCCGCCTAAGCGAGGAAACGCCACCTCCTGTCCGAAAGACGGCGATCGCCAAAACCAAGAAGGCGGTCGCCAAGCCACCCGGAGATCGCAAGACCTTCGAGGACATGGAAGCCCATCTCATCCATACGTTCAACCGAACTCAGGCCCGCATTTACTACGCCGTCAAAGGGCGCGAACTGCCGAACAAGCTGAATGCGATAAGGGACCACGGTCATCTGGACCACAATCAATATTGTGCTTACCATAAGAGTCCCGGCCACAGCACCAACCAATGCCGTGACCTTCTCAAACAACTCTGGAAATTGTTCGAGGAAGGCAAGTTGGACAGCTTATTGGCTTAGCCGGAGCCCCTCCAATCTCCCAACACTGTCGCCCGAGTCGAACGCGAACAGGTTAGAAAGATCATACGAGCCGACCCCTCGATCAACCTCGGCGACCGTCTCTACATGCTTCAATCAAAAGAAGGGAACCTCGGAAGTCTCTCCCCGATTTCCCTCCTCAATTAAAAACTGGAGGACTCGCTCGCCATCTACAGTTCATCATCTAACATATTGGACTAAGGCACGAGATCGCCTCCCCCACACAACGTACACCGTCGATGGTCGGCATTTAACATGACGATCTGAGGTGGAAGAGTGTAGCCATGGTCCTGGTGGTCGATGGAACCGACTGCTTAGGCCATGCAAGGTTCCTTTGGGCCACGATCGCCCGCCCTTCGTTTAAACACGAGGCCGGCGTAGTCTGAGGGCCCTCCAAAACTAATCAGTGGACACGATCGCCCGCCCTCATAGGTTCATCATTTAACATGGTGAACCCGGACAATACGATGCGTCCCTACCCCCGTCTCAGCGTACACCGTCGAGGGTTGCCATCTTCATGGTGGGTCGAGGTGGAAGTAGAGTTAGCAAGCCGCGGAAGTGGAGTTGATTAATCCGACGACGCCCCGCGCAAGGACTCCTCGAGACTAAGACCGCACGCCCTTCGTTTAATACGAGGCGAGGCGCAGCCTAACGGAGGACCCTCACAATAAAATGAGTCACGAGACAGACAATGTCGCTCGCGCACAAGACATGGTCATGGAGTCGGTCCATCGAACTCCGCGACTATGCACGGTTCCTCAAGATGGACGACCGTCCTCGAGGATTCGACAAAGTTGAAGACCGCTCACTTAACGAATTATTTTCATCTCCTTACTTTCACTAAGTGAACAAAAACAAGGGGGAAGAGTGCGGACTACCTATACGACGATCGTTCCTATCTAGTCACATATGGAGATCGGCAATTATTCAGATGTTCGTGCAGTGATCGAATTTGTTGTAAAAGTTATCTATATGAGTTTATCAATTCACGTAGACCTACACTTGCAACGATCTCTCCTCACACATTTGTACAAAGTCAAATAAAAGACTTAAAAATAGCAATCATTCAAATGATAAATCAAAAAATCAAACGTTCATTTCATTGCTTGAAGGATCAGAAATACATGATCGCCCGAAGGCCTAAGTAATACAAAAAGAAAAGCTAAAACAAACAAAAAATGAAGTGCCTCAGGCCCCTGCTTGGCCTTCGCCTTCAGCCTCCGGAGCGGCCTCCCCATCTTCCGGAGCGTCGGGATGAACAAGATTGGCCGGAGTCGGATACCAGCTCAAGTCCACACCGATATCCGCGAGATCCAAGATCGGCATGGAGAAAGCAGAATGGAGAGGATGCTCCAACACGTACGCCTTGAAGTTCTCAGCTAGAGGGCCGACCTCCAACCCTCCCTTCTTAGCAGCTCGGATCGAGTCGGCGAACGCCATATAATAGGCAAACTCGCTGACAAACTCCAAGTTTTGAAAGGGATCGGCCTTGGTCGGCTCTACCTCCCCTTTCAGCTCCGCCATCGCCTGCTGCGCGCCTTGAAGCTCGGTCTCCCTTTCTACCGTCTTGTCCCTCGACTCCGCCAGCTTGCTAGTCAGCCGAGCGATAGTCACCTTCAGACGATCGGCCTCCGTCTCAGCGGCCTTCTGCGCCCGGACGGCTTTTGTCATCCGGTCCCGAAAGCGATCGACCGTCACCCGGGATAGCTCAGCATCCTTTCTCGCCAGCTCAAGTTCTTGGCTCGCCCGATTAGCTGCGGCCAGGGAATCCTTCTCCATTGCCACAATCTTGTCGGCGAACTCGGCGTTTTCTTTTCGAGCCGCCTCGAGATCCGCCTGCAGGCGAGTAGTGGAAGGACGCCCCTCATACTCCTGCACAGCCTGGGCAGCCATGGTCGCCGCCTGGAGAGAAAGGGCAAAAGCAGCCTCTATTGTACTCCCAGATCGCTGACGGGCGATCGCATCCAGATCGGTCATCCAAGCCTTCGGAAAATCGGAGACGGTCGGGTTGACGTACAACGGGATATCACAGGATTGGCGAGGAGATCGGCTCGCCAGGAAATCCCGCACCATCGGAGGACAAGACGGATCAGTGCTACGGATCCTTCATCAAAACACAAAGTTAGCACATCTCCCACGCTAATGATAAGTTTCAACCCAGCAAACAAAGTCTACCTCTCAGCTCTCTCAGGATCGCGACCGAAGCATGGTTTCATGCGAGGGGTCTCAGCTTCGGTGATCGCCATCTCCCGTAGGAAAGTCGCAGAAGGCGTAGGCTCATTCTCCGGAGGAACAACGGTGACCGGAGGTGCGGCGATCGGCACCTCACTGGCAGGGGCAGAAACTGGAGTTTCTCCCGACCTCTGCCGTTTTTGATTCATCCGAAGCCCCTCCTCACGAACTTCCTCCTCAGCCACGATTGGCTCCACGCGACGCTCCACCTCCGGGATGATAGGTAACGCCACAGGAGGAAACTGAGATGCCTTCGTCTGGCGGAGACGACCCAAAACTCTAGGGTTCGACATAGCTATCTCCAGTGGGGGCTCCAGAAAACGAGGAAAACGAACCTCTACAAATGAGAACAATCAAGTCACAGTTAGTCATATTCCTCCAACAGGACGATCGCCCAGCAAATGGAGATCGTAGAAATTCATACCTGGGACCGAGAGATGTCTTGGAAAACGGAATAGGCAAGTGGACAACCAACGACTCTCCTTGTTGATCCGGCTAGCATTCAGGTCTTCGTCCGACAAGCTTCGTATCTGCTCCCAGACGACCAGGAAATCAAAAGGCAACTCCTCGATCGCGAGAATGTGGAAACCTGCAAAAACGAAATCAAATTAGATCAGTTCAGAACATATCCGAACAAAGGGAGAGTCTGAACCCTTACCGGGATTTCTCTCCCGAAAACCAGTGGGAATCTCCAGCTCGCCAGTGGGATTGTCGCTCGCTAAGGCTTTCCAGGCACCGGCGACCCAGAACCATTTCGCCAGATCGCCACGCACCTTGTTCGGGACTCCAAGGATCACCCGAACGGATCGGCCTTGTATATGATAGCCTTCGACCGACCCTTTCTGAACCGTCAGCTTGAACAGGTGGTTCATCTCCGACGGCGAAAGGAGGCGGTACAGTCGGTGACCGCCGAACAAAGTGAGAGCACAAATTATCTGGAGCCAAGCGTTTGGAGTCAGTTGGAGTGGCGCCACGTTCCAAGCAGCCAACAGATGGGAGACGGAGAAAGACAAAGGAAATCGCAACCCTACCTCCATGATCGCTTCGTTCACAGCGACCATCCCCTCCGGAGGCTGATCGGCTCTCTCATTCTCAGCCGGCACAAAGAGATCCACATCTGAAGGGATATGAAACCTTGTCCTCCAGACGGCCAGATCCTTCCTGGTCGACGAACTCCTGATTTGGCCAAGAGTCCATAGAGATCGCTGAGTAGCCCGAAATAGCGATCGCTTGGGAGGTTGATAAGGATGAACGATCGAATACTCCCGGAAATCAAATCTTAGAGACGGACCGGCCAACCTCTCCATTATTTCAGCAAATGCCACATAAGCCTGGCCAATGGCACTATGCCGCTCCCAATAGGCCCTCACCACCAGATCTCTCCGTCTACGAGCGTTTGTGTTCAACGGTCGCCTCCCTAGCCACGTCGGCCTCATTGAACAACGCCTCGACTTCCGCAGGGTCGATTCTGGCCCGAATAGCCTCAGCGGCCGTCTCCAGATGGAACTCAGTGGAGGATCCTCCCCGGACATCAGAAGTACCAGCGGCGGAGGAAGTGCCCACTCCATGCGAAGAAGATGTTCCAGCCATTTTTGAAGAAAAGAGGAGAAAATGAGTGTTCGTCTTACCCTAGATTGAACCGATCGACGATCGGCAGTAGAGTCTCCAGAAAAATCTTCAGCAAATCCTTCTTTCTCCAGTAAATGCGCGTAGGAATGAACACTGCCACCCTGCGCCTTTTTATAGGAGGTGGCAGGTGCTCTTGTGCAATTAAGGAGAATCTCAGGGGTCGGAGCGCAACCGTCGCATTTATTGATCCCCTTGAAACCCGCGTACGCGTCTTTTCAAGGACGCGTCAGTCGAGGAGTCATAAATGACCGTCGGTCTACCCCAACAGGAACCCGACACATGTCCCAGAGACCTTTCCGCATCCGCTGCCGTTTCCCGCTCTTTTCAGCGACCTAACAGATCGTCCAAATTCAGAATCAATCAGCTCAAAGACGATCGCCAGTTCAGTGAAACGCAGAGTTGCTCGTCGGAGTTCAGCGATCGCCAGCAGAACCACCTCACCCCACATTTCCAACATAGGAGTGAGATAGGGGGCAATTGTTGTATCGAGATTCATTCACCTCGACAGGCGATCGACTACAAGGCCGAGCGACCGAGTCCACAACCAATCAAGCTATGGCGAACTCGCCTAATCGAAGATACCAAACCACCATCAAGTAGCTAGCGATCGACTCACAAGGCGATCGCCCTTTGGCACCTAGCGATCGACTCTAGTGCCCGGCTAAGGACGATCGTCCTACGCCCCGAACAGAGACGATCGTCCATCAAAGTCTACGAAGACTGGATCTCAAAACAGCACCTATGTGCAGATCCGAGACAAGATCCGCATTTCATGGATCGTTAACCATCAACAGATGTCTCTGACAAGGGCGGCTTTACCTACCTACAAGCCCGCCGAAAGGCACAAGGTGGGACCGCCCGTGACAGCGACTCAAACGCGTGCAGGCTTCTCATTGGACCGCACAACTGACTGCTAGAAACTCCTGCAGACTTTAAGGAGACAAGGCCATGTGCTAAAAGACGATCGCCCGCTTATTATAATACAGCAAAGGCGATCGCCCAGCAGGCCCAAGTCCTATAAATATAGAACCTCCTCCTACTGGAAAAAGGTTCAGAAGTTCCGCATTCAGTCCACGCATTCTCCATTAAGTTCAGAAAAATTACATACAAACTTACATACTTCTAAGCTCCCAGCTTCCTTTCACGAATCTATCTCAGGATTTCTCTCTCAGTGCCTCTCATCCAGAAGACGGTCGATAGAGGTAAGAAGTCTCCACAGTGCAGATTCAAAGAGACTTACGGGCCCAGGAGCCCAAACATACAGTTAATACATGCCGTGAGAGACTGTCGATCTCTCACCGCCGTCACATCCCATCTACGTTGTTACAAGAACTCGCAGAGCATCATATCTGGTTCTTCCGGCAATCTACACGCTCGCTAGCTAAGATAACAAGAATCTTTACACTCATTGTAATTGTATTCTTACATTAATACTTGTATCCCGAATATTTGTATTAATAATATCTCGCGAGAGCATTCAAGCCCAGGACTAACAACCCCGGCAATTCTTGTGTTATTTACTTTTCCCACTGAAGTGTTCTCGCACTTTGTTTGCTATCCAGCCATTCCAGCAATATCTATCTCTGGATAATATTTTGGGTAGCAACACATCCGATTCATCCATTTTGGAGCTTGAGATCTTTTAGATTATGATGTATCTACCCTGTACCCACGTTTCCCCTACGATTATGTGGATGTTTATGTATTACTTGGGAGGGTTTTGGGGATTTACAAACCTCTAGGTGATTATACTTGGAGTTTTGTGAATCGTAGGCGGTTTCGGGAGTTTTCTCCATGTGAATTGAGTATGGATTATTAATTATTGTATTCCTTACGAATTGTTTAGGTGCCAGAAGTGCATTCTCGGACCTACCGAACTTGTATTCTTTTCTTTCCCATTCTCGATGTCTCAAAGGCAAGTATATGTTTATGATTATACATTCTCGACTTTAAATGTAAGGTATATGAATTGTATGACTGTATCTCTGGGATGGACCGACGGGTCCTCTGAGGGTTCCGTTGCCTTTGGTGTGGTTCCGCGAATATTTTGGGTTAACCACTCTGGGAGGGACCGGTGGGGCCTCTGAGGGTTCTGTTTCATTTGGTGCGGTTCCATGGTTAATCACGTATGTATTAAAATGAAGTGCTATGAGATTTAGTTATTCTGGAATACTAGTCTTGAGTTGATGAAATGATGACTACGTTTACTTTATTGTCGAGAAGTGTTGTATTTCATATTCGATATACTTGTACTAGCTATTCGACGGCTAACCCCTTTTTAGGGGAAATACCTTTCATGTATTTCAGGATCCAGAAGAGGGGATAGGCATGTACCGAGTCAGTATGAAGATGAGCGGAAAATGTGATGCTGTGTCTTGTCTATGGTTATATTTTGTATTTCATCCATTCAGTAATGTTGTACTTGAAATGGTTATGAGTACTCGAGTACTATTTCTAGCTTTCTTGATGTTTTGGCCTGTGTTGCCTTGGGATTGATTTCCGATGTATTGTATTTGGTCTATTTGGATATCGCCTTGGTCGTCAATTTTATTGTCTTCCATTGGATTATGTTTAGACCTCATTGGTCAAACTTCATGGTTCCGCGTATGTATAGGCTTTTGGGTCCCATTGCGGGGCTCATGGCGCTGTAATATACCCTGAATAACTTTGGAGTGTTACAGAATATGGTACCAGAGCTTAGGTTTATGGATGCCTAGGCTATCGGTCTTTTGGGTCGATTGAGTCATTGTTTGTCTACAGTATCACCACTTTGCCATCATCACAGTGCGACCGGTACTAGTAAGTCCTTTTACTCCTCCTGTTTTTTTCCTAATCATTTCACTTTTAATTTGGTATTCTCGGGAATCGGTCACTTCGATGACGTGCAATTTGAATTGTACTGAGCAGCCGTGAACACGGGAGAAGGTGCGGCCGCTCCCCTCAGTTATATTGCAGGGTCGACTACCCTTAGTTTATCTAACTCAGTGCATCCCGATACCGGGAGTCAACAAGATCAGTCAACCGGTCAAGGGAATAATTCAGATGTTGGAGCTACGAATGTTCTTCAACAATTGGCAAATCAGATGACTATCGTGGCCCAAGTTGGTCAGCTGAATAATCCAAATACAGCGGCGGACGTTCTGCTCCAAAATGTGGTTCGTATGAATCCTCCGCAGTTTAGCGGTTCTACCGACCCGAATGATTAGGAGAATTGTCTCTTCGAGTTGGAAAAAGTGTTCGAGGCTATTTACTGTCACGAAACGAGGAGGGTACCTATTGGCAGATGAAGTCATAAGTCTTTGTCCAAAGCATTGGAGGTAGTTGTATTGGATGCACGAGAGCTCGATGATCTCGATTTGCATTAACTCATGCATAGCGTCAAGTACAGATAGGGTTTGACTGACCGTGACCCTATAACTTGATCGGGAAATTTGAAAGAAGGGTTTATACGTATACTGGTATTCACGACAGACGCATGAGCTAGCGCACGCTATAACCATTGTGTAGCGCATGCTATGCCGGATGTAGCGCACACTATCGACGCAGGTCAGAGGCTACTGGACTACCAGGTAGCCCCGTTAGCGCACGCTAACCTTGAGATTTAGTGCAAGCTAAATAGGCGCAGTATATAGGGGCGGTCATCCCTGTTATTCGTCACTATTCTTCCATTTTCTTCATTTTCGACGAGAACATGAGAGGGGCGACTCTGAGGCGATTTAGGGGCAGCTATTCATCATCTATCCTCATCTTTGGTGGGATAACAAAGATTATATAAAATCTAATCAGTTTCTGCCTTCCAAATCAAGGTAGATTCCTTAGAACCCTAGTTTGGGGAATTATTGGGGATTTTCTTAGATTCATCCTGTTGTATCGAGATTCATTCACCTCGACAGGCGATCGACTACAAGGCCGAGTGACCGAGTCCACAACCAATCAAGCTATGGCGAACTCGCCTAATCGAAGATACCAAACCACCATCAAGTACCTAGCGATCGACTCACAAGGCGATCGCCCTTTGGCACCTAGCGATCGACTCTAGTGCCCGTCTAAGGACGACCGTCCTACGCCCCGAACAGAGACGATCGTCCATCAAAGTCTACGAAGACTAGATCTCAAAACAGCACCCATGTGCAGATCCGAGACAAGATCCGCATTTCATGGATCGTTGACCATCAACAGATGTCTCTGACAAGGGCGGCTTTACCTACCGACAAGCCCGCCGAAAGGCACAAGGTGGGACCACCCATGACAGCGACTCAGACGCGTGCACGCTTCTCATTGGACCACACGACTGACTGCCAGCAACTCCTGCAGACTTTAAGGAGACAAGCCCATGTACTAAAAGACGATCGCCCGCTTATTATAATACAGCAAAGGCGATCGCCCAGCAGGTCTAAGTCCTATAAATAGAGAACCTCCTCCTACTGGAAAAAGGTTCAGAAGTTCCGCATTCAGTCCACGCATTCTCCATTAAGTTCAGAGAAATTACATATAAACTTACATACTTCCAAGCTCCCAGCTTCCTCTCACGAATCTACCTCAGGATTTCTCTCTCAGTACCTCTCATCCAGAATACGGTCGGCAGAGGCAAGAAGTATCCACAGTGCAGATTCAATGAGACTCACGGGCCCAGGAGCCCAAACATACAGTTAATACACACCGTGAGAGACTGTCGATCTCTCACCGCCGTCACAGCCCATCTACGTTGTTACAAGAACTCGCAGAGCATCATATCTGGTTCTTCCGGCAATCTACACGCTCGCTAGCTAAGATAACAAGAATATTTACACTCATTGTAATTGTATTCTTACATTAATACTTGTATCCCCGAATATTTGTATTAATAATATCTCGCGAGAGCATTCAAGCCCGGGACTAACAACCCCGGCAATTCTTGTGTTATTTACTTTTCCCACGGAAGTGTTCTCGCACTTTGTTTGCTATCCATCCATTCCAGCAATATCTATCTCCGGATAATATTTTGGGTAGCAACAATTGGCGCTAGAAGGAGGGCATCTAACCTTCATTTTTATTCCTACCGTCCTGAAGAACACTCACTGTTCTCGGGGCATATACTTGAAGTGACACTCACTGCGCTTCAAAGAAAACCTTCATAATCATGGCATCTACCTCTGCACTGAAGAGAGCCACTCTCCGAACAGCCGGACACTGAGTCCCGGCTCAATCCGAGCCCCAGCCGACGGTGGAGGGAAGTCGCAAGAATGCGAGACTCTCGATCCCACATCTGAGGGGTGGTCCAAGCCTCTCACTCGATCAGATCCAAACTGCGGAGCAGATCGAGGAGGTTATGGCCATCCTAAAGGAGCGACGGAGAGCATGCGCAACTCCCGCTATTACTCCCTCGGCAATTCGCCGCGTGGGCAAACGGAAATTCAAGGGGCTACTGGGCGAGCGATCGTCAAAAAGCCCCAAGTCGCAAGAAAAGGCCCTCGCTAGATCGGACGTTTCCATGTTCAGTCGCCTGGGGAGCGATCCATCATGGTGACCGGGGCAATCTGGCCCCAATCACGAGACGATGGATTCCGAGTCCATCACCAGGAGTTCGACCTACCCAACTCCCAGTCGAGGGCAGATCAGCCTCTTGGCCCCCATTCCGAACGCCAGGGGTCAGTACTAGATCGCCTCGGCTCCCGTTCTGATCGCCTAGCTGCGAGCAGCCAGGACACGGCGATGTCCGCTATGCAACGCCAGCTCGACGAGATGAAAGCACTCTTGGACATTAGGGCAAGCACCAGCAGAAAGATCATCGGGCCGACCGAACCACTCGCGGACCACATCGAGCTCGCCCCCGTGCAACCAAGAATCACTCCTCCCAAAACACCTCTATATGAGGGGAGATCGGACCCCAAAACCCATCTAAGTAAGTTCCGGATCTACATGACTGGGTGTGGGGCATCAGATGAAACTAAATGCCGAATCTTCCCGTTAACATTGGGCGAGATGGCCCATAGGTGGTACGTCTCACTACCACCACGATCGATTATCTCCTTTGAGAAACTGGCGGATGACTTTACATCGTACTTCGCCGCCAAGGTCGCCAGACCAGAAGGCCTCCACCGCATAATGAAAATCAGGCAGGGTGAAGACGAATCCGACGCGGATTACATCAACCGAGTTGAAAAAATCGTCCTCACCGGCGAGCCCATCAGCGACGAGCTCGCTCTATATTCAGTCCTAGGGGGATTCTACGGGCACTCACCCATGTTCAGACACTTTACGAAGGACATCCCCCCAACTTACGCGATCTTCCGTGCCAAGGCTGTCGACTTTCTGGGCAGGCAGAAGCTGCTCACCCTCCGCCTAAGCGAGGAAATGCCACCTCCTGTCCGAAAGACGGCGATCGCCAAAACCAAGAAGGCGGTCGCCAAGCCACCCGGAGATCGCAAGACCTTCGAGGACATGGAAGCCCATCTCATCCATACGTTCAACCGAACTCAGGCCCGCATTTACTACGCCGTCAAAGGGCGCGAACTGCCGAACAAGCTGAAGGCGATAAGGGACCACGGTCATCTGGACCACAATCAATATTGTGCTTACCATAAGAGTCCCGGCCACAGCACCAACCAATGTCGCGACCTTCTCAAACAACTCTGGAAATTGTTCGAGGAAGGCAAGTTGGACAGCTTATTGGCTTAGCCGGAGCCCCTCCAATCTCCCAACACTGTCGCCCGAGTCGAACGCGAACAGGTTAGAAAGCTCATACGTGCCGACCCCTCGATCAACCTCGGCGACCGTCTCTACATGCTTCAATCAAAAGAAGGGAACCTCGGAAGTCTCTCCCCGATTTCCCTCCTCAATTAAAAACTGGAGGACTCGCTCGCCATCTACAGTTCATCATCTAACATGTTGGACTAAGGCACGAGATCGCCTCCCCCACACAACGTACACCGTCGATGGTCGGCATTTAACATGACAATCCGAGGTGGAAGAGTGTAGCCATGGTCCTGGTGGTCGATGGAACCGACTGCTTAGGCCATGCAAGGTTCCTTTGGGACACGATCGCCCACCCTTCGTTTAAATACGAGGCCGGCGTAGTCTGAGGGCCCTCCAAAACTAATCAGTGGACACGATCGCCCGCCCTCAAAGGTTCATCATTTAACATGGTGAACCCGGACAATGCGATGCGTCCCTACCCCCGTCTCAGCGTACACCGTCGAGGGTTGCCATCTTCATGGTGGGCCGAGGTGGAAGTAGAGTTAGCAAGCCGCGGAAGTGGAGTTGATTAATCCGACGACGCCCCGCGCAAGGACTCCTCGAGACCAAGACCGCACGCCCTTCGTTTAATACGAGGCGAGGCGCAGCCTAACGGAGGACCTCACAATAAAATGAGTCACGAGACAGACAATGTCGCTCGCGCACAAGACATGGTCATGGAGTCGGTCCATCGAACTCCGTGACTATGCATGGTTCCTCAAGATGGACGACCGTCCTCGAGGATTCGACAAAGTTGAAGACCGCTCACTTAACGAATTATTTTCATCCCCTTACTTTCACTAAGTGAACAAAAACAAGGGGGAAAAGTGCGGACTACCTATACGATGATCGTCCCTATCTAGTCACATATGGAGATCGGCAATTATTCAGATGTTCGTGCAGCGATCGAATTTGTTGTAAAAGTTATCTATATGAGTTTATCAATTCACGTAGACCTACACTTGCAACGATCTCTGCTCACACATTTGTACAAAGTCAAACAAAAGACTCAAAAATAGCAATCATTCAAATGATAAATCGAAAAATCAAACGTTCATTTCATTGCTTGAAGGATCAGAAATACATGATCGCTCGAAGGCCTAAGTACTACAAAAAGAAAAGCTAAAACAAACAAAAAATGAAGTGCCTCAGGCCCCTGCTTGGCCTTCGCCTTCAGCCTCCGGAGCGGCCTCCCAATCTTCCGGAGCGTCGGGATGAACAAGATTGGCCGGAGTCGGATACCAGCTCAAGTCCACACCGATATCCGCGAGATCCAAGATCGGCAAGGAGAAAACAGAATGGAGAGGATGCTCCAACACGTACGCCTTGAAGTTCTCAGCCAGAGGGCCGACCTCCAACCCTCCCTTCTTAGCAGCTCGGATCGAGTCGGCGAACGCCATATAATAGGCAAACTCGCTGACAAACTCCAAGTTTTGAAAGGGATCGGCCTTGGTCGGCTCTACCTCCCCTTTCAGCTCCGCCATCGCCTGCTGCGCGCCTTGAAGCTCGGTCTCCCTTGCTACCGTCTTGTCCCTCGACTCCGCCAGCTCGCTAGTCAGCCGAGCGATAGTCACCTTCAGACGATCGGCCTCCGTCTCAGCGGCCTTCTGCGCTCGGACAACATTTGTCATTCGGTCCCGAAAGCGATCGACCGTCACCCGGGATAGCTCAGCATCCTTTCTCGCCAGCTCAAGTTCTTGGCTCGCCCGATTAGCTGCGGCCAGGGAATCCTTCTCCATTGCCACAATCTTGTCGGCGAACTCGGCGTTCTCTTTTCGAGCCGCCTCGAGATCCGCCTGCAGGCGAGTAGTGGAAGGACGCCCCTCATACTCCTGCACAGCCTGGGCATCCATGGTCGCCGCCTGGAGAGAAAGGGCAAAAGCAGCCTGTATTGTACTCCCAGATCACTGACGGGCGATCGCATCCAGATCGGTCATCCAAGCCTTCGGCAAAGCGGAGACGGCCGGGTTGACGTACAACGGGATATCACAGGATTGGCGAGGAGATCGGCTCACCAGGAAATCCCGCACCATCGGCGGACAAGACGGATCAGTGCTATGGATCCTGCATCAAAACACAATGTTAGCACATATCCCATGCTAATGATAAGTTTCAACCCAGCAAACAAAGTCTACCTCTCGGCTCTCTCAGGATCGCGACCGAAGCATGGTTTCCTGCGAGGGGTCTCAGCTTCGGTGATCGCCATCTCCCGCAGGAAAGTCGCAGAAGGCGTAGGCTCATTCTCCGGAGGAACAACGGTGACCGGAGTTGCGGCGATCGGCACCTTGCTGGCAGGGGCAGAAACTGGAGTTTCTCCCGACCTCTGCCGTTTTCGATTCATCCGAAGCCCCTCCTCACGAACTTCCTCCTCAGCCACGATTGGCTCCACGCGACGCTTCACCTCCAGGATGATAGGTAACGCCACAGGAGGAACCTGAGATGCCTTCGTCTGGCGGAGACGACCCAAAACTATAGGGTTCGACATAGCTATATCCGGTGGGGGCTCCAGAAAACGAGGAAAACAAACCTCTACAAATGAGAACAATCAAGCCACAGTTAGACATATTCCTCCAACAGGACGATCGCCCAACAAATGGAGATCGTAGAAATTCATACCTGGGACCGAGAGATGTCTTGGAAAACGGAATAGGCGAGCGGACAACCAACGGACTCTCCTTGTTGATCCGGCTAGCGTTCAGGTCGTCGTCCGACAAGCTTCGTATCTGCTCCCAGACGACCAGGATATCAAAAGGCAACTCCTCGATCGCCAGACTGTAGAAACCTGCAAAAACGAAATCAAATTAGATCAGTTCAGAACATATCCGAACAAAGGGAGAGTATGAACCCTTACCGGGATTTCTCTCCCGAAAACCAGTGGGAATCTCCAGCTCGCCAGTGGGATTGTCGCTCGCTGAGGCTTTCCAGGCACCGGCGACCCAGAACCATTTCGCCAGATCGCCACGCACCTTGTTCGGGACTCCAAGGATCACCCGAACGGATCGGCCTTGTATATGATAGCCTTCGACCGACCCTTTCTGAACCGTCAACTTGAACAGGTGGTTCATCTCCGACGGCGAAAGGAGGCGGTACAGTCGGTGACCGCCGAACAAAGTGAGAGCGCAAATTATCTGGAGCCAAGCGTTTGGAGTCAGTTGAAGTGGCGCCACGTTCCAAGCAGCCAACAGATGGGAGATGGAGAAAGACAAAGGAAATCGCAACCCTGCCTCCATGATCGCTTCGTTCACAGCGACCATCCCCTCCGGAGGCTTATCGGCTCTCTCATTCTCAGCCGGCACAAAGAGATCCACATCTGAAGGGATATGAAACCTTGTCCTCCAGACGACCAGATCCTTCCTGGTCGACGAACTCCTGATTTGGCCAAGAGTCCATAGAGATCGCTGAGCAGCCCGAAATAGCAATCGCTTGGGAGGTTGATAAGGATGAACGATCGAATACTCCCGGAAATCAAATCTTGGAGACGGACCGGCCAACCTCTCCATTATTTCAGCAAATGCCACATAAGCCTGGCCAATGGCACTATGCCACTCCCAATAGGCCCTCACCACCAGATCTCTCCGTCTACGAGCGTTTGTGTTCAACGGCCGCCTCCCTAGCCACGTCGGCCTCATTGAACAACGCCTCGACTTCCGCAGGGTCGATTCCGGCCCGAATAGCCTCAGCGGCCGTCTCCAGATGGAACTCAGTGGAGGATCCTCCCTGGACATCAGAAGTCCCAGCGGCGGAGGAAGTGCTCACTCCATGCGAAGAAGATGTTCCAGCCATTTTTGAAGAAAAGAGGAGAAAATGAGTGTTCGTCTTACCCTAGATTGAACCGATAGACGATCGGCAGTAGAGTCTCCAGAAAAAATCTTCAGCAAATCCTTATTTCTCCAATAAATGCGCGTAGGAATGAACACTGCCACCCTGCGCCTTTTTATAGGAGGTGGCAGGGGCTCTTGCGCAATTAAGGAGAATCTCAGGGGTCGGAGCGCAACCGTCGCATTTATTGATCCCCTTGAAACCCGCGTACGCGTCTTTTCAAGGACGCATCAGTCGAGGAGTCATAAATGACCGTCGGTCTACCCCAACAGGAACCTGACACATGTCCCAGAGACCTTTCCGCATCCGCTGCCATTTCCCGCTCTTTTCAGCGACCTAACAGATCGTCCAAATTCAGAATCAATCAGCTCAAAGACGATCGCCAGTTCAGTGAAACGCAGAGTTGCTCGTCGGAGTTCAGCGATTGCCAGCAGAACCACCTCACCCCACATTTCCAACATAAGAGTGAGATAGGGGGCAATTGTTGTATCGAGATTCATTCACCTCGACAGGCGATCGACTACAAGGCCGAGCGACCGAGTCCACAACCAATCAAGCTATGCCGAACTCGCCTAATCGAAGATACCAAACCACCATCAAGTAGCTAGCGATCGACTCACAAGGCGATCGCCCTTTGGCACCTAGCGATGGACTCTAGTGCCCGGCTAAGGACGACCGTCCTACGCCCCGAACAGAGACAATCGTCCATCAAAGTCTACGAAGACTGGATCTCAAAACAGCATCTATGTGCAGATCCGAGACAAGATCCGCATTTCATGGATCGTTAACCATCAACAGCTGTCTCTGACAAGGGCGGCTTTACCTACCGACAAGCCCGCCGAAAGGCACAAGGTGGGACCGCCCGTGACAGCGACTCAGACGCGTGCAGGCTTCTCATTGGACCGCACAACTGACTGCTAGAAACTCCTGCAGACTTTAAGGAGACAAGGCCATGTTCTAAAAGACGATCGCCCGCTTATTATAATACAGCAAAGGCGATCGCCCAGCAGGTCCAAGTCCTATAAATAGAGAACCTCCTCCTACTGGAAAAAGGTTCAGAAGTTCCGCATTTAGTCCACGCATTCTCCATTAAGTTCAGAAAAATTACATACAAACTTACATACTTCCAAGCTCCCAGCTTCCTTTCACGAATCTACCTCAGGATTTCTCTCTCAGTGCCTCTCATCCAGAAGACGGTCGGTAGAGGCAAGAAGTCTCCACAGTGCAGATTCAAAGAGACTTACGGGCCCAGGAGCCCAAACATACAGTTAATACATGCCGTGAGAGACTGTCGATCTCTCACTTCCGTCACATCCCATCTACGTTGTTACAAGAACTCGCAGAGCATCATATCTGGTTCTTCCGGCAATCTACACGGTCGCTAGCTAAGATAACAAGAATCTTTACACTCATTGTAATTGTATTCTTACATTAATACTTGTATCCTCGAATATTTGTATTAATAATATCTCGCGGGAGCATTCAAGCCCGGGACTAACAACCCCGGCAATTCTTGTGTTATTTACTTTTCCCACGGAAGTGTTCTCGCACTTTGTTTGCTATCCATCCATTCCAGCAATATCTATCTCTGGATAATATTTTGGGTAGCAACACATCCGATTCATCCATTTTGGAGCTTGAGATCTTTTAGATTATGATGTATCTACCCTGTACCCACGTTTCCCCTACGATTATGTGGATGTTTATGTATTACTTGGGAGGGTTTTGGGGATTTACAAACCTCTAGGTGATTATACTTGGAGTTTTGTGAATCTTAGGCGGTTTCGGGAGTTTTCTCCGTGTGAATTGAGTATGGATTATTAATTATTGTATTCCTTACGAATTGTTTAGGTGCCAGAAGTGCATTCTCGGACCTACCGAACTTGTATTCTTTTCCTTCCCATTCTCGATGTCTCAAAGGCAAGTATATGTTTATGATTATACGTTCTCGACTTTAAATGTAAGGTATATGAATTGTATGACTGTATCTCTGGGATGGACCGACGGGTCCTCTGAGGGTTCCGTTGCCTTTGGTGTGGTTTCGCGAATATTTTGGGTTAACCACTCTGGGAGGGTCCGGTGGGGCCTCTGAGGGTTTTGTTTCATTTGGTGCGGTTCCATGGTTAATCACGTATGTATTAAAATGAAGTGCTATGAGATTTAGTTATTCTGGAATACTAGTCTTGAGTTGATGAAATGATGACTACGTTTACTTTATTGTCGAGAAGTGTTGTATTTCATATTCGATATACTTGTACTAGCTATTCGACGGCTAACCCCTTTTTAGGGGAAATACCTTTCATGTATTTCAGGATCCAGAAGAGGGGATAGGCATGTACCGAGTCGGTATGAAGATGAGCGGAAAATATGATGCTGTGTCTTGTCTATGGTTATATTTTGTATTTCATCCATTCAGTAATGTTGTACTTGAAATGGTTATGAGTACTCTAGTACTATTTCTAGCTTTCTTGATGTTTTGGCCTGTGTTGCCTTGGGATTGATTTCTGATGTATTGTATTTGGTCTATTTAGATATCGCCTTGGTCGTCAATTTTATTGTCTTCCATTGGATTATGTTTAGACCTCATCGGTCAAACTTCATGGTTCCGCGTATGTATAGGCTTGTGGGTCCCATTGCGGGGCTCATGGCGCTGTAATATACCCTGAATAACTTTGGAGTGTTACAGAATATGGTATCAGAGCTTAGGTTTATGGATGCCTAGGCTATCGGTCTTTTGGGTCGATTGAGTCATTGTTTGTCTACAGTATCACCACTTTGCCATCATCACAGTGCGACCGGTACTAGTAAGTCCTTTTACTCCTCTTGTTTTTTTCCTAATCATTTCACTTTTAATTTGGTATTCTCGGGAATCGGTCACTTCGATGACGTGCAATTTGAATTGTACTGAGTAGCCGTGAACACGGTAGAAGGTGCGGCCACTCCCCTCAGTTATATTGTAGGGTCGACTACCCTTAGTTTATCTAACTCAGTGCATCCCGATACCGGGAGTCAACAAGACCAGTCAACCAGTCAAGGGAATAATTCAGATGTTGGAGCTACGAATGTTCTTCAACAATTGGCAAATCAGATGACTATCGTGGCCCAAGTTGGTCAGCTGAATAATCCAAATACAGCGGCGGACGTTCTGCTCCAAAATTTGGTTCATATGAATCCTCCGCAGTTTAGCGGTTCTACCGACCCGAATGATTAGGAGAATTGTCTCTTCGAGTTGGAAAAAGTGTTCGAGGCTATTTACTATCGCGAAACGAGGAGAGTACCTATTGCTCAGTACTTTTTTAGTAAAGAAGCCGCGGCTCGGTGGAAAGCTGTTAAACTACAAGATCGTGTTGTTACTTGGGACGAATTTCAAGAGCTACTGCAGGCTGAGTTTTGTCCTTAGGCAGTGCAAGAAGGCAGAATCCGAGCCTTTTTCGAGGCTAATCCGCAGAACATTCCAGTATCGCAGGCGATAGTGGAATACAACCGACAGCTGATCAATGTGAAGAATCAAGTACGTGATGAGCGTGACAAGATCCGCCACTTCGACATGCGGATGAATATGGATTTACGGCGTTACATGGCTGGGTTTACTTGCACTATTCTGAAGGAATACCAAGACAGGGCTTTGGCATATGACATGTTAAGTTCCAACAATGATACCACAGAAGAGCCGAAGAAGCCAAAGACCGCTGGTAATTTTTCTGGCTCTAAAGGTGGCAACTTCCAGAGACCTCCGGAGGCTAACCATTCTGTCGGGCAGTCGACACGTTCTTTTAAAGGGAAGAAGAGTTTTTGTTCTACTCCGGGTACCTCAACTCGCTCGGTAACCTGTTTTAATTGTGGTCGTCCAGGCCACATCAATCTGGATTGCAATTTCCCACCTATGAAGTGTAACACTTGTGGTCATATGGGACACAGGGCAGTTTATTGACCCGAACAATATTAGACTTTGGACACTCGGGCTTCTGCCCCAGCGCCTATAGATCAGAGTATGAATTAGCGGCAGTCAGTTAATCAGTCACAGCAGAGTTACGGCAGAGGCCGGGGATGGAGTCAGAATGCTAGAGGGGGGTTTCTAGCATCGGCTCGGCACACCCACGAGTCTATGAGATGCATCGAGCAGATGAAACTGATGCGGTGGTGGCCTCAGGTACCATTCATATCCTATATCATCCGGTTTGTGTGCTTTTTTATTCGGGTGCTACACATTCTTTCATCTCCTTGGATTGTGTACGCTGTTTGAATATAAATTGTATGACTGCCTGAGATCCTTTCGTTGTGAAACTTCCTATCGGGGATAGAATCATGGGGAATCGGTAGATTATAGATTTTCCGGTGAGCATTGCCGGTATTGATTGATTATCGAATTTGATTGTGGATGTGATCCTCGGTGAGGACTGGCTTGACAATCACCAAACGATTATGAATTACTGCACTAAGGTTATCACTATGATAACTAAAAATGGTTCTAAGTACTCGTTCATGGGGCGTAAATAGGGCCAACCTAAGTTGCTTATTAGCGCCATGAAGACCGTAAAACTCTTGAATAAAGGCTGAACGGGCTATTGGTGTTTAGATTTGAAGTAGGAAGGGGACGAAGTCGATTTCGCTTCGATTCTAGTTGTTAATGAGTATCCAGACATTTCTCTCGATGATCTTCTGGGATTACCGCCGGATCAAGAGATAGAATTTTCTGTGGATTTAGAGCCTGATGCGGCTCCGATTTCTAAGGCACCCTATCAGATGGCACCTTCTGAGATGCAAGAATTGAATAATCAATTGGGAGAACTATTGGATAAAGGGTACATTAGACCGAGCGCTTCACCCTGGGGCGCGCCTGTTATTTTTGTGAGGAAGAAGGATGGTTTGTTATGTTTATGCATTGATTACCATGTGCTAAAGAAAACGACCATCAAGAACAAGTATCTATTGCCTCGTTTAGATGATTTATTTGATCAGTTGAAGGGAGCCACAGTATTCTCAAAAATTGATTTGAGATCATGATACTACCAGTTCCGGGTGAAAGAGTTCGATGTTCTAAAAATTGAATTTCGGACGAGATACGGACATTATGAATTTGTGGTCATGCCTTTTGGATTGACTAATGCACCAACAGTATTCATGCAACTAATGAACAAGATATTCATTGAACACCTTGACAGATGTGTGGTCTTCTCTATTGACGACATCTTGATTTATTCTCAAGATAAGGAGGAACATGCCCGGCACTAGCATTTAATACTAGATGTTTTGATAGCCGAACACCTCGATGCAAAATTCCCGAAATGTGAGTTCTAGCTGAAGCAAGTTATGTTTCTTGGCCATGTGGTTTCGGCCGAAGGGGTTCGTGTAGACCCGCAGAAGATTGAGGCAGTGCTAGATTGCGGCTAGAAGTTCGTAGCTTTTTTAGTCTTGCTTGGTATTACCTTCGGTTTGTCGAGGGGTTCTCGAAACTCGTTCGGCCGCTTAGGAAATTACTTCAGAAGACGGAAAAGTTTGTTTGGACTACTGAGGGACAGCGGAGCTTCGATGAGCTGAACAGACGTTTGACCTCAGCGCCGATTCTAGCTTTACCACAGGGTTGCAGTTTATAGTGACGTTCAGGATAAGGGCTTGGATGTGTGCTTATGCAGCATGATAAAACGATAGCCTTTGCATCATGGCAGTTGAAGCCGTATGAGATGAACTATCCTACTCATGATTTGGAATTGGCCGCAATTATTTTCGCACTTAAGATTTGGCGGCATTATTTGTATGGCTCTCCGTGTCGGATTTATACCGATCACAAGATTTTGAAGTATATTTTCAGTCAGAAAGAGTTGAATATGAGGCAGCAACGTTCGTTGGAATTTATTAAGGATTATGATTTGGTAATTCTTTACCATCCGGGGAAGGCCAATGTCGTCGCGGATGCTTTGAGCTGCAAATCGGCATCGCTTCAGATGCTCGAGGTTCTTACATCTCAGATGAAGATTCGTCAGGATCTAATTGAGCAAGGAATAGAAGTTTAGCTTCCAATAGTGCAGGGATAGTTGTGTATCCTCGAAATTACTTCGTCCTTGGTTGATGACATCAAAGGGAAACAGTGGAGTGACCTGATGATCTCTCAACTAAAGAAGGATGTGATTAAGGGAAAAGCCCCTAGTTTTATGGTCCATGAGGATAGTATTTTGAGATTTCAGGGCAAGCTTTATGTTCCAAATGATCTAGAGTTGAGGCAGAGGATTCTGCGAGAAGCCCATGCTATGCCTTACTCAATCCACCCCAAAACGAGTAAGATGTACAAGGACTTGAAGAAAAATTTTTGGTTAAATAATGTGAAGAAAGACGTCACATAATTCGTATTGCGATGTTTGATGTGTCAGCAAGTCAAGATTGAACATCAACACCCGACGGGGTTGTTGAAGCCGCTCCCCATTCCCAAATAGAAGTGGGAAGATATCTCTATGGATTTTATCACTGGGATGCCGAGAACTAGAGGCGGAATGAATATGATTTGGGTAGTAGTCGATCGGTTAACCAAGTGTGCACACTTCCTGGGTATTAAGGATACTTGAAGACCGGAGAGATTGGCTCGAACTTTTATAGCTGAGATTGTGAGGTTGCATGGTGCCCCTAAAACTATTGTTTCCGATCTAGATGGTCACTTCGTATCGCATTTTTGGCAAGTCGTCCATCAGGCTTTGGGCACCGAGTTGAGATTTAGCACGTCTTTTCATCCTCAGTCAGACGGTCAGACTGAGCGGACGATTCAGACGTTGGAAGATATGTTGCGGGCTTTTGCCCTAGACTGAAGTAACGATTGGGAACTTCATTTGCCATTGATTGAGTTTGCCTACAATAATAGTTGGCATGCATTGATCAAAATGGCACCTTTTGAAGCACTTTATGGTAGGCGGTATAGATCGCCATTATGTTGGGACGAGGCTTCAGATCTAGTCAGCACGGAACCTGATATGTTGATGGAGACTAAGGAAGAGATTTCTATTATCCGAGACCGGTTGTTGACTGCCTAGAGCCGTCAGAAATCTTATGATGATACTCGCCGTCGACCTTTGGAATTCGAAGTGGGAGACCATGTCCTACTCAAGGTGTCGCCGACCAAAGGAGTTTTTCGCTTCGGGAAAAAGGGGAAACTTAGTCCGAGGTATATCGGACCATTTGAAATTTTGGACAGGGTTAGGGATTTAGCTTATCGCTTGGCGTTACCTCCAGGTTTGAGTCATGTCCATAGCATTTTTCATGTTTCTCAGTTGAGAAAGTACATGCCATATCCAAGTCATATTATCGACTACAGTGAGATTGATGTAGCCGAGGATGTTACCTTTCCACAGAGACCAGTGAAGGTCCTTGCACGTCATGAGAAGCAGCTTCGGCATAAAAGCATTCCGTTGGTTAAGGTGCAATGGTCAAGACATGGAGTCGAGGAAGCGACTTGGGAGACGGAAGAGAAGATGCGATCGGGATACCCCGAACTTTTTATTTCTTAAGTTTCGGGACGAAACTTCCTTTTATATGGGGAGAATGTAATACCCATACTTTTCATTGAATTGTTGGCTTTGACGTTCTTTTACTTTGATCGTTCTTGTATGCACTTATCGAGATATTGTTGTTGATCTTGGAGTTTTGTACCTTTCGGGGCATGTTCGTATTGTTTGGACTTTTGCGACGATGTTTTGAGTAAGGTAGATAGCATACACCAGACGTAAGTTAAAGCATGCTATTTCTGCTGAGTAGCGTGCGCTAGCTTTGTTTTATAGTGCATGCAAATGGTCCGTGTAAAACTCCCTAAATTCGATGGCTTATCACATGTACAATGTACTAAATCATGATGTAATTTGATAATATTTATTTTATGACATGATATAACCTACATCTATTTTATTTTATTTCACTCTTTAACATTGTAATTTATTTGATAAACCAAATAATAAAATTAAAATAGTGTGTTGATTCACCTATTCGACTATTTGTCAACACCTAATTATATGTAGACTCACTAATGGACTCAACGCAACTTAATAAAATCATAAGACTTGAAGTTACAATTCAATGTCCAACCCAACTAATGAAATCATTTACCATTATAATTATACTCTTAAATTAACAAAAAAAATATATAACACACACACACACATATATGGACGGTCAAAGGGGGGGGGGGGGGGAAGAGGAGAAATTCTAGAGTCTTCATGCAAGACTCTTGACACATGTTGCCATTTCACTTCCCAACCCTCCTTATCCCAACATTAAATACTTACACCTTAAACTAACTATCCTTTACACTTACTACAATACAAAATATACATTTGAGAGACTAGAGAGAGGGGAGGGCCGAACCAAAAAGGAAGAAGGAGGAAGAAGAAGAAAATTCAAGCAAAGAAATAGGTAACCTCACTTCTTACTTCTATTTCCATAATTTCTAGTAATAATCCTTTTAAATCTAACTTTAAACTTAAAACATGAAAACAAAATACTCACCTTGGGGTACATGGTGATGGCCGAACCATATAGTGTGAGAGGAGAAGTCGTTTTCCAACTTCCGAGACCTATAACCGACTAAATCTGGCAAGATCGAGGTGGGTGAAAACTCTTTCAAACTTTTTCAGTAGAAATCTTTTCTTTTACTTGTGATGCATGTGCTAAATCTGAAGTATTTCAATATTTTATTGATATGATCTATGTTAAAATCTTCATGTCAAAATATCATATTATGATATTGCGTATAGCTATGTATAACTCGTTTTTCTTAAATTTAATTCTCAAATATTATAAAAAATGTGGAAGCATGTGCTAATCTGAAATTCTTGTGTAAATGCATATTTTTAAAGATATATGTTATGGTTATAACAACATGCAATATGATTTATTAAACTTAAACGACAACCGATTTGGTAGTCGGATGTCGATTTTGTGATAAATTGATTGTTATATGTTTCCTTCTAAATGTTGTTGAAAACCCTACCAAAATCTGGAACTGGTGTTATATTACTATATTATGATATGTGGATAATTTATTTGTGGCCAAAACGGGACATGAAAAGAGTAAACGGAACTTTTGGGCATAATTTGTAATTTCTTAAAGTTTGGCGACTAAATTGAAATTTACGAAAATAAAATATCTGGACCTTGTACAGTACATATTATATCATGTATGGGCTGTTCATAAAGTTTTAAGTGATTCGGAGTTCGATATCTAAACTTAATAAATCAAATCGCAATTTTAAAACAATTTCGGGGTGAAAATGCAAGAATTCCAAACTTCTGGACCAAGTCAAAAATTTTCTGGTATTTTCACAAATCTTGAATTCCAGGTTTATTACGAGTCATCTCGTAAAATTTCATTAAATTCCGAGCTAAATTCATAGCTCTATAAGCCTCGGAACGATTTCCGTATGTTTTGGGGCGATATCGTAATTTCTGGGAATTTCAGTCCCGAAACTGGAAATTTACGAATTTTTCCTTAAATCTGGAGTCGAGGAAGTATTTTTGGCTTCCTCATAAAATTTCATCACCATCCGATTTCGTTTCATACTCCAAACGCTTAGGTTTGAACCTAAGGGTAAAAATGTCCTTTCAACCTATTTCGGAAAACTCTCGTTTCGTTTCGTCGAACCTACCCATTTATATATCTGACCTGAACCCATAAGACCGTTAATAAATTATTGAGAATATTTTCGAATTTATATACAAGTCATATTCCGTATTACCGGGCCACAAATATGTTAACCATATTCCATACTTAATCAAAAGACACTATTAACCTCACTGACCGAATGTTTACGTGATACTTGTGAAATGCGTCAAATTGATAACTGTGACTGTCTGGAAACTAAGTGCCACGGACGGGTCCGCCTCTAACTCTATCGGGACAAAGTATCACGTCGGCGGACGGGGGCCACCTCTTGAGCCCATACGAAATAGATAGCCGACCTACAATCCGGGGGCGACGGTCCAAATCTTGGGGCGACGGCCTATATTGCTAGGAGTAATTAGGAGAGTCTAGAATCCAAAGTAAACATTGGCAGGATTCGAAACTAGATTGACTGATCGACTGATTGACTGACTGCTTGACCTGACATCCGTCCACGGGGACAGGATTATAATATTACAACTGCATAATGATTATTGTTTTATAAAATCCCGACGTAATTGTAATTATTCCCAATTTTTCATAATTGATAAAATCATGCATCACTTAAAAATTTTAAAAGGAAAGAGCCACACTCGCACACGATCACCCACTGACTAAGACCTTTTGTCTCACCCCACCGTTTTCCCTTTTAAACCATAGAATGAGCAAACAGCAGAGGACGAAGAAGGCTTCGTGGAGGAGGTCGAATAGAAGACTCCCGTCAAGATTTAAGACTTATGTTCTAAGAATTTATGTTGTTATCACAACTTGTAATAGTTAATTTTGTTTGGTACTTGGATCATTTAGTATTTGAAAAATTTCCGCTGCAAACTTATGAACAGTGTAATTTCGATTATCAGCTTTTGTCACAAAGAATCTTAGTACATCGGGCTAAGATTGTTGTTTTGAAATATTATTCAATTGTTATTTTGCTTCCGCTATTTATTGTCGCATTTGATTGATTGATCGGCCGATGCATCACACCCTCATCCTTCCCGATGTTGGGGGCGTGATAGTCCGGGCAGTGGCAGAAGCAATAGCTGGGTTTTGCCCTCTGGACTAGCAGTTAGTGTACGCTAGGCATGAGCTAATGCACATTATCCGTGCTCGGTAGCGCGCGCTAGCATCGGATGTAGCGCACGCTAACTACTCGGGTTTGGCAGTAGCACTAAGGGGTTTCTGCTATTTAGACTAGCAGGTAGCGCATGCTAAGCGTGAGCTAGTGCACGCTATAAGCATTGCATAGTGCGCGCTATGCCGGATGTAGCGCACGCTATCGATGCAGGTCAAAGGCTACTGGACTACCAGGTATCCCCGTTACCGCACGCTAACCTTGAGATTTAGCGCACGCTAAATAGGCGAAGTATATATGGGCGGTCAGCCATGTTATTCGTCACTTTTATTCTATTTTGTTCATTTCCAACGAGAGCACGAGAGGGGAGACTCTGAGGGGATTTGGGGGCGGCTATTCATCATCTATCCTCATTTTTGGTGGGATAACAAGGATTATACAACATATTATCCGTTTCTACCTTCCAAATCAAGGTAAATTCCTTAGAACCCTAGTTTGGGGAATTGTTGGGGCTTTTCTTAGATTCGTCCGATTTGTCCGTTTTAAAGCTTGAGATATTTGAGATTATGATGTATCTACCCTATACCCATGTTTCCCCTAGGATTATGTGGATGTTTATGTATTTTGTTCGGACTTGAGAGGGTTTGGGGGATTTCCAAACCTCTAGGTGATTATCCTTGGAGTTTTGTGAATCGTAGGCGGGTTTCGGGAGTTTTCTCCGTGTGAATTGAGTATCGATTATTAATTATTGTATTCCTTATGAATTATTTAGGTGCCGGAAGTGCATTCTTGGACCTACCGAACTTGTATTCTTTTCCTTCCGATTCTCGATGTCTCAAAGGCAAGTATATGTTTATGATTGTACGCTCTTGACTTTAAAAGTAAGGTATATGAATTGTATGATTGTATATATATATTCGCTCTGGGACGGACCGACGGGTCCTCCGAGGGTTCCGTTGCCTTTGGTGCGGTTCCACGAATATTTTGGGTTAACCACTCCGGGAGGGTCTGACGGGCCCTCTCAGGGTTCTGTTGCCTTTGGTGTGGTTCCATGGTTAATCACGTATGTATTGAAATGAAGTGCTATGATATTTAATTATTCCGGAATACTAGTCTTGAGTTGATGAAATAATGATTACATTTACTTTATTGTCGAGAAGTATTGTGTTTCATATTCGATATACTTGTACTAGCTATTCGATGGCTAACCCCCTTTTTGGGGGAAATATTTTTCATGTATTTCAGGATCCAGGAGAGAGGATAGGCATGTACCGGGTCGGCATGAAGATGAGGGACAAGTGTGATGTTGTGTCTTGTCTATGGTTATATTTTGTATTTTGTCCATTCAGTAATGTTGTGCTTGAAATGGTTATGAGTACTCGAGTATTGTTTCTGGCTTTCTTGATTGTTTGGCCTGTGTTGCCTTGGGATTGATTTCTGATGTATTGTATTTGGTCTATTTGGATATCGTCTTAGTCGTCATTTTTATTGTCTTCCATTGGATTATGTTTAGACCTCATCGATTAAACTTCATGGTTCCGCGTATGTATAGCCTTGTGGGTCCCATCGCGCGGCTCACGGCACTGTAATATACCCTGAATAACTTGGGGGTGTTACAGAAGTACCCGTCCAACGATCCAGCGCACATAACTATAGATTCCCATGATAATCCCATCGGACCAACACATGATGGACAAAAAAATCACAGCACATATGCACGACACATAACAACATAACTGACATGCCTGACGACAACAATACATGAATGTATCACAACATGATTGACACTATATGACACAAATTATTAGAGTATTTGCCCCAAGTCCTTCGATAGCAATCTCGATATCAAAAACCATCAACGACGATTATTCTCAATGTTTGACGATCCAAATGTTAGGAGTATGCCCTCGAATGCCACTCAGAGGATGATTAGTGAGGGAATTGTACTTGTAATTATGTAAATCACTAATATTAGGCAATGGATGTTTCTTTATTTACTAGTAGTTACTGGCATTCCTAACTCGTAAATATACATATAGAAACTAGTCCGTGTATTTGAGAGCAAAATGTTCCACTCCTTATTGGATAAGGGGGTCGGCACTAAAAAGGTTTATAGCTCAAATACTTAATCGTTCGCAAGTCGATGAAACTTGACTGGGCGCTAAGTTTATGTGAAGACTTGTATGACGTGTTCTTTGACATGGAGAGTGCCTGTCGAACACTAATGGTTAGTGGGAGCACACGTTATAGGTATGCTAATTGGATTAGTATACTCGAACCGACTCACCCTCGATTCGTCACACGAATTTCACTCCAAGATAGTCAATGACGGAATCGAAAGGTTGTGATAGGTATTCGTGAACCTTCGACTTGAGGATTTAGTAGGGATGTGCTTGTGATGTCAAGATTTTCATTAGAGTAGTTCGACCCTATAAACTGGAAGGCGGGGGTCAACCTCGACGTGCATCTTGATGGGCAAGTAGCCGGTCCTACTGAATACCAAGATAGAATTCTTTCTCCCGTTAGTGAGCTGGTTATATGTCCTATGCGGTTATTGGCAGATGAGATCATAATTCTTTAGCCAAAGCATTGGAGCCCGTTGTAATAGATACACGATAGCTCGATGATCTCGATTTGCATTAACGCATGCATAGCGTCAAGTACCGATAGGGTTTGACTGATCGTGACCCTATAACTTGATCGGGACATTTGAAAGAAGGGTTTATACGTGTACTGGTATTCACGACATAATGGTTCTTGAATGATCCCATCATTCGTTCTCAGTTGGGGTATAGTGTAGGCCGCCAGGCTGGCTAGGTGGTGCTACTACTCTTTGGTTCCTCCCATTGCTGACTGAGACGGACCTGCCGAGTCGCGCAATAGGATTGACGACGGAATGAATCGAGCTTATTCTCTCATTATGAATATTAGATATTGGATATCTAATTTATTGGACATTGGATGTCTAATTAAATTTGGAACATTGGATGTCTAAATCGATTTATTGGATAAATTGATTTACGGCCTAATGAACTAAATAAATTATTGGGTGATTAATTTAATTCATGAATATAATTATTTCTTGGAGAAATTAATTATGTTATTATGTATTTGATATGATTAGTTAATTGGATTAATTAATCGATATAAATACATCGGAACGGAATCGGAATTTATCTGTTTGGACTCACGGGAGTCCAAAACGAACCAAACTCATTCGATTTTTATCATGGCCGCCCCCCTTCCACCTACCTTCCCATTGTCTTTTCTTTCTATTTTTTATTGGATGATAATACAAGGAAAAGGACTTTTGGGGCATTTTTCTCATGTGAATGAGTTGTAACATGTGGAAGGAGAATATAGAGAAGAAGACTTCAATCTCTCAATGATAATTCATTGGTTTCAACCATGAGATAAAGTGTAGAGAGAGAGAGAGAGAGAGAGAGAGAAAGACTTCTCCAAGTCTTCTTCATATTCATCACAAGTTCTTGTTTTTTTTCTTGGAGAAAACATCAAGACAGAAATGAGAGATGGTAAGTTATACACTTAGAGTGTTATAATCTCAATCAAAAGCTTCATCACTTACCTCTAGCCGTATCCTTGGAGGATAGCAAGGTGATCTTCGTTCCGGTCGTTTCTCCGGCGCGTGGCAAGTAGAGGCGCGGTGCTTTCGGCGTTGGAACATTCAAGAGCTTGGAGCGGATTGAATTGCAGGGAGATCGCCTAAAGCTTGGGGAATAGCTCAAGAGAAGGAATCCATCTAATCAACGGACTACAAGGGTGAGTTTCTATATCTCTTGTGAATTCGTTTTCGATATTAGTATATACGTAGCTCGATCGATCCTCGTAGGGATTCGGATCGAATTAATTTTCATTTTACCGCTTCCGCTGGGCCTTCGTTTTTAGGCACCGAATCCAAACACCAAAATACCACGGACTATAGATAACTCATATCCTCGTCTTTACCAAAATGTATCCTCGATACCCATGTATACCAATAACAAATGTAAACCATATACATTATGATTAAATCCCCAAAATCAAAAAACAATGTACAATCCAAAATCTCCAGAGTTCACAATTGTAATCATTGTTATACGAATTGTAAACGAATGAAACTGAAACCATTCATTAAATATTATAAATTGAGCAAGTAATAACTTGCCTCGATACCAATATGATGATAATGAAGTCGTTACCAATTTCCTTGCCTTCGTCTAGAAGCTCCTCGGACCTCACCATAGTAATTCACGAACATTCTCGAACTCGACCACAACATATTATTCTAATCAACAATCAATCCTCACAACCTAATGCGATAATCAATAAACAACAATCTAATAACAATCAACAACCGACATAACCAATCCACAAACCCAACGATTCTACAATACCTCATTTAAACACCAAATCCGAACAATTCCAACTCAAACAATTACGAACGCATAACCGTAAAATGATTCCTCAATCTGATAATCATATTAACAATCAACCCAAACCGATAACAGGGATTATAACATACTCACTTCCAAAACCAATCTCATATACGGATTAACAAGATTCCTCCTTGCTCACAACTGTAAACTCGTAGTAAAATAATACCGATATAATCACTAATCCGAATTATCTGAATAGTTCAATATTATGAATAATCATATTCCAAGATTAACCATAATCTTTCCAATTCAATCTCATTATCATACTCGTATTGTTATACGGAAATCACATCATCAACCAACATAACTTAATTCTAGATATGAACATTCCATGTTCATATTCAAAAACACCAATACTTCAACATATAGTCATCTTGCTATGTTATATTCACCAAGAAGTTCTTCAAGAACACCAAATAATCCATAACCATGATCATAACCAATAAAAAAACATAAGCCAATAGGTTCTAACATCGAAACCATCGTCTAACTCATAATCCAAGACATATATATCGCTATATCATCTTCTTCCTCAATACAAATGTAATATCCGTACTTTTTATTTTTAGCAGTTTATATTTTTGGGCGCATATCTATGTTAATGACTCGCTCGTAACCATTTCGACGTTTTGAATCTATTTTGTTCTTGGTATTTTTCCACTTGGACGAGTTTCGGATATGTTTTTATGTAATATGCTTTATGTTGATCTTGTCGCATGTATGTTTGATTCTCGTAAAACTCATTTGATTTCATTATTTCTTTGTTCCCCTAAGTCTGTATGGTTGAGTTATTCATGTTGTAAGTTTCGGTTTCATAATCCGACGCCGTATCATGATTTTTGAACATTTGGGCCGTTTTGTAATTTTCCAAAGTTTGAGGGAAATTTACTTTCGTCATCGAAGTTTGAACCTCTGGGTAGTCGGAATGGTGTTTCCTTTTTAGTACTTAGGTCGTTGTCGTCAATACTTCGTAATTTTATCTTCGGATCCCATCTTTTGTTGCGTTTCGGTTTTGTACTCCCTTGGGCAGTGGACTGCACTCAGCAGTGCTGAACTGTTGTATGCATAACGTATGTTATGCATGCTAAATTACATGCGTTATCTGAGTACTGATAACGTATGTTAATTTTTAGTATAACGTACATTATTGGGTTCAGCGGATTAGGCAAAATGTTCTGCCGAGGTCCTTACGTACGTTAAGTGATAGGTCTAACGTACGTAAAACCCTTAACGTACGTTAACCCTCCATGTTAACGTATGTAATGCCGCAGTCATGTATTTAAAGCCTGTATCGGCTTAGACACATCATTTTTCTTCTTTCCTTCTCCCTTTTCAGCATTTTGAGTTCTTGTAGCATTTTGGGGCGATTTGAGGAGATCTATCCATGGAGTTCATTGGCCGATCGATTTTTACACTCCAAACAAAGTGTATCATCATCCTAATCCATCTTCTTCCATCCGAATTCAAGGTATTTTGGCTTAGAACCCTAACTTTGTCAATTTTGGGTGTTTTTCGGGATTTGTCTATCTAAAATCGAATTGTTCGTTGATGTTGTGATATTTCTTATCGATTATTGTTATTGAGTGATTTCAAATCCATTTCCATCGGTGTTTGATCCGTGAGTTGTCGATTCGGGGAGGTTTTGTAAAAATCCTCGCCCGTGTTAACCATACGTATATTGTTATGGTTGGTAATCGGGGTTGTGGGCGTATTCCATTCAGTTATTGATGTCGTTTAGGATTGATTCGTGTTAGCCCTTCGTTTAGGAACGGTCGTGGTCACTCCGGGTCATTCCTAGCCATCATTTATTTTCCGTCTCGTCAAAGATGTCTCAAAGGCAAGTATTTTACATTTGAATGCATATTCTAGTATTTGATTTATGGCTTCCCGTGAATGTTATGGATGTGAATGTGTATGTTCACCCAGGGATGGTCTGACGGGGCCTCTAGGGTTACGTAGTGCCATGCTATGCGTATCTCGAACTGGGGTTAACCACCCAGGGATGGTCCGACAGGGCCTCTGCGGGGTGCGGTGGCCGTGAGTCTCGTACCAACGGTTAACCTATGAAATGTTTTTTTGGAGAACCATGTTTTGTGCTCGTGCACCGTAATATTCTGGAATACAAATGTTTACTAAAATGAATTTGGCGCATATTTCATCTGATTAGAATGGTGGTTCAAATGGATTGTACTTGCACTAGCTATTGCTGCTAACCCCTTAAATGGGGGAAATACTGTTGTATTTTAGGTACAGGTCATGGAAGCGAACGAGCATGCGGACCGTACGAGGATGATGGGCAAGGGTGATTATGTTCAATGGTCGTCTGTTTGGCATCTTGTCTTTTAGTTTTATTAATTATGTCATTTGTTTCAGTACTTGACTACTTTCTTCTTTTGGACTTGTATTTGTTTGTGGACCTAGTTTGGGAAAGATTTTATTTATTATTGTTGGGTTCGGTCTATTTGTTTTGATCTTAAAATTGTGGAATCGTTTGTATGTTGATGATGTTGGTCATCAGTCGTGATGTCGAGTTTGTGCGTTAGCCTGGTGGATTCCAAAGGATTGGGTCCACAGTGTTGTAACATGCCCTGAACGTCTTGGGGGTGTTACAACAAACTTCATAAAACAACAAGAATCATCATATCATTTCCATATTCATTGTAATACGAAGTAAACAACAACATCAAAACCCAAAACCAAAATATCTCTTGAAGATAAACAACACAATTCAAAACCACAAGAATCATTCAATATCCATATATTAACAACAACATCATCGTAATTCAGTCCATCTCATAATCATACTTATCTACTCGTTTAAATAATAATTATCAACTCAAGAACACCAATATTCAATACAAAATGAAATCCAAAGTGAATATTAATTACTTCTTCGAGGAAATGGGTTGATTCTCAAGGTTGATTCTGTTTCCAATCATTCCCAAGTTAAATATTGTTAAAGATGATCAGCTCTATGATACTCAAGTGTTTTGGAACCTCAAAACCTCCTTCAAGACTCTCTCTATCGGATGAAGGTAAGAAATGGCCGAAATGAATAACAATACCCAACTACACATATATATAGACCCAGACATTTCGTACGCTACATGAACCATCTTAACGTACGTAACAATCCTTACGTACGTTATCTGACCTTGATAGCATATGTAACGACAGACCAGAGGCTAATGCCTCAATTGGCATCATGTCTTATGTACGTAAGACTCACGCCATAGCGTATGTAACACGGAGTTGACTTACTACAATAGTATGTCCATTTAACATACGTAATGAGCAGTCCATAGCGTACGTTAAACTCTTCGTTGACTTGCCTTTTTGCACGCCAACCGTTATTTGGGCTCCACATGTCAGGTATAGATTCCTCTATCTGATTCCTCTCATAACGTACGTAATGCAGGATACATAACGTATGTTACCGTTACCATATTAGCGTACGTTAGCTTATTAACTTAGAGTACGTTATGGCTTCTGTACTTAGCCAATTATAACTGCTCCTGTCCGTCTCGACATAATGGATACGTATTCACAACATACTGAATACGTATACTCCTTCCAATAATATTCTCATACAATACACCTGACACAAAATATCTTCAAATGCAATTATCGACCTAGTACGACAATTATACCAGTACAGATGTCTCAGTCCTTCAGTTATTTTATCCCTACTCTACAAATTCCACACTGTGCAGTATAACTCGGATAAAATTACATTAAACAACTATAGTAGAAATTCAGGATATTACAGAAATGCTCCTCCTGAAAATAACTTCCCCTAAGTTTAAGTTCAAAATATTGAAATTCAAAATATTAAACATCTCCCCTTTATTGAAGTTCAAAACATGAAACATCTCCCCCTTTTGTCATTAACAAAAAATAATTGAAATAATATGCTTAGAAAATAAGCTAGAAGCTTGAAAAGATGAGTTTTTCAAGTGCTTAATCATATAAGCCATAAGTTGCAAAATACTGTTAGGAATACTTGTTAGATTTTGATGATGTCATTAATATAAAATTAAATGTTTATTACTTGGCAAAAATGTAAGGAAGAACCAAATAAGTATCTTCCATAGGCCAAATATGTTAAGTATAAAACTTGGCAAAATGTAAAGAAGAACCAAATGAGTATCTTCTGTATTCCAAAAGTTAGTTAGGCTAAAATCTGCTAAGTACTGAGTACAGCTAAGTCCATCAGAGAGGAGCAGTCAAGTCGAGTCAGAGTAGTACTGGTCAACACATTTTATCAGAGAGGTTTGACCAGACTGCAGCCAAGGTACCTCAGACAAGTCACCTGATCAGATAAGTCACAAACAGTAAACATCAGAGAGTTCCAGACTGCAGAGATGTTAACTGCTCATCAGCCTAGTCGAAGTCAGCCAAGTACTCCAAGTCCACTTCAGCATGCGTTGAAAAGTCAAGTATTACGGAAATTCACATGCAACGTGAAGAGACAAATTGGAGTGATTCCCGCAAGAGATATGAATTAAAAAAGCTATCCAGACCCACCTTGAAGACTTTAAACGTTTTATAATTAAAAGATTCGGCGCATCACATGCAGAGTCTTCACAACGGTCGGAAGATAGATTAAAATAATGGGAATCCAGCCTTGCAACGTTCAGAAAGATTAAACAAAGAAGTCTCCCTCCAACGGACGGATTTGTTCAAAAGATTTGCAACGGCTACAAGGAAAAAGCTCAGAGATCATGACCTATATATATCCGAAGATTTGAAACTGAGAAATCACCGGTGCGAACATACTTTCAAGCGATCATAGCATTCAAGCAATCAAAAAGCAATCAATAGCATCGTGAAAAGAGCGGTTCTAAAAGTTCATACTTAAAGAAGCTCTTAGTTGGAGAAGACAAAAACTCTTGTCTATAATCCTGAGTTCGGGGTACTTCACTGGTTGAAGTTAGAGATCAGAAGGCATCCGAGGATCGAGGATCAAGAGGTGCAAGGCAGTCAAGTGTGGTACAACGGCACGGATTTCCACTGGTTGGAAGCTGTTGTAGTTTTGTTTGAATCACTGTAATATTTATCACTGATTGAGAATTATAGTGAATTCAGCTCCAACTGGTTTGGAGAAAAGTGGATTAGTAGAGGATTACCCCACCTCTGATACCACTATAATCGCCTGCGTTCTATACTGTTTTATTGCATCATACTTTAATTGCTGCATTCATTGTTAAGTGTTTCATTAGTGCTTTCTATTCGTCATCAGCTGACTTCCGCATATATTAAAGAACAAACGACTCCAAGTCATTTGTTTACCTATCAGCTGAAGAAACTCACTCTTCGTGAAAAAGAGTTTAAGAGTTTCTACAAGTCTATTCACCCCCCTCTAGACTTGTACCTGGACGACTTGTGACCTACAAGTGGTATCGGAGAGGTTGGTTCATTTATTTCACGAACCAGATCTATATCAGATATATATCTTTACTCTCATTTTAGAATGGAACACATGCATTATAGACTCCCTGTGTTTTCAGTTGACGAGTATGATCTGTGGAAGATAAGGATGCAGGCACACTTATCTTCGATTCATGACGACATGTGGTGCATCATAGAGGATGGTCCAATCATCTTCGAGAAGGACAACACAATAGAGGAGATCGCAGCAGGGAAGCCAGAGAAGATTCCTAAGAAGAGGACAGAGCTGACTCCCGAAGAAAGAAAACTGGCCAATCTTGATAACCGGGCCAGAGATGTATTATATCAGACTCTTGACAAATCCACCATGGTCAAGATCAAGAACTGCAAGAATGCCAAGGAAATATGGGACACATTAGCTTTAATGTGTGAAGGAACGGAGCTAATCAAAGAAAATAAATTGTCAATCGCCATTCAAAAGTTTGACAATTTCAAAATGAAGAACGGTGAATCCATAGATCAAGTGGACACAAGGTTCACTGAGATTATTAATGAGATCAACTCCCTCGGCAAAACCTATGGCAACAGGGAAATGGCACGGAAGGTTCTCAGATCTCTCAACCCTGAATGGAGCATGAAGGCCGTGGCCATGAGAGAGTCCAAGGACCTAAATAAGATAAAGATCCAAGAGTTGTTCTCTGATCTGAAGGCTTATGAGTTCGAGCTTCCAAGTTCATCTTCAACTGAGCCTGCAGAGAAGGGAATAGCATTTGTAGCCGAGTCCCCTGCCAAGAGCCTATCTGATGTAAAGCCTCCAAATCCATTAGATTTTGAGGAAAAAATGGTGTTTATAATGCAAAGGTTCAGCAACTTTAGAAAGAACTACTCCAAATACAAGAAAAATTATAAGGAGAATCCAAGAAGGAACCAGAAAGCTGGAAGCTGGAAAGTAGAGTGCTACAATTTTCACAATATAGGACACATGCAAATGGACTATCCTGAGCTCAAGAAGGACGAAACCAAGAAGGAAGTGGGCAGAAAAGAAGATAGAAGAAAGGCCCTCATCGGAGAAGACCAGGAGCATGTCGAATCAAGCAGCGGATTCTTTTCTGATGAAGATGAAGAGTATGACTGCCTGATGGCAAACCTAGCTGATGAAGAGGTAACTTCTAAACCCACCGATTCAAATAATAGCTCAGCCATGTCACAAGATATGGATCTGCACGAATCGGTAAATCAGCTATTTAAAGATTTTGAAACACTCAAATCTGCACACCAAACTGTATCAGCAGAGAAGACTCAGCTGCAAGATGAGAGTAGGCAGCTGAAAAATGATTCCGAAAAACTCAGCCTAGATCTGAATAAGGTCAGCTGACTTTAAAAACCAGGCTGATGTTAATACAACTGAGATAAACAGACTAACTATTTTACTTAAAGAAAAATCAGCTGCACTTGCTCATGCCAAAGCTGAGTTTACTAAGCTGACGCAGGTAAATAAGACTCAGGCGTAGGAAATAACCTCCCTGAAGGCGTATTCAACCCTGGAAGAATTGTGTACCAATAAAAGGCCACTATATTCCAAATCAGGTCTTGGATATGATCCTCACACTCCCTCTAGTTCCAAAAGAAAGTTTATCAAGGGAGAAACAATTGTCTCGACTGTTGAGCCAACATATAAACCGATATTTAAAAAAAATGCAACCAAGTCACATATCTAGTCAAAGTGCTACACAAGGCAGCCACCTAGACAAGCGACTAGGAAATGGCCCAGGCAAAAGCAGCAGCCCCGACAACATGCCCACTATTACCAACAACTCCCTAAAAATAGATTTCAAAATGGGAGGGGCAGATGGAAACCTCAAGGTTATCCCAATTTCCAAAACGAACGAGTGTGGAGACCTCAAAGATTCAATAAATGGTCTCAGCCAAGATTTAAAAATGGCCCCACACTATCAAAATTTTGAGGAATATCCAGTATACAATCTCAACAGGAGATTCAGACCTCGAACTTACACACCTTATGAGGGTTATAATAATAATAACTACTTTCACAATCCAAGGAGAAATCAATTCTCCAGGAAACCAGCTAACCCCAAAGGACCCACACAGATTTGGGTACCTAAATCTCTGCTTGTGTGATTACAGAAAAGGTGGAAGGACTACAACCACATCTCCACAAGCTCAAATTTTGGTGGTGAAGAATGGTTTGTAGATTTTGGATGCTCGAGACATATGACCGGGAACAAGAAGATGCTGTCCAAATACACCAAAGAAAGAGGTCCCGATGTAACCTTTGGAGATAGCTCTAGAGGACAAACAAAGGGCTTTGGAGAGCTACACCGAGGAAATATTGTGATATCCAAAGTTCATTATGTCAAAGGGCTCAAGTACAACCTCCTGAGCATAAGCCAGTTCTGTGACGAGAAGAACCTAGTAGTCTTCACCATCTGGAAGTGTATGGTGATAGATATCTTATCTGGAGAAGTAAAGCTACAAGGTTTCAGAAGGACACATGTCTATATGATTGATTGGAACACAGGAACATCTAACTCCTGTTTTCTATCCAAGACAGTAGCTGAGAATGGATGGCAGTGGCACAAAAGATTATGTCACATGAACTTCAAAGCCATCAACAAGATCAGTTCTCAGAAGCTGGTCAGAGGACTTCCAAATGAAGCATTCAAAAAGGAAGCGCTTTGTGATGCATGTCAGAAAGGAAAGCAGATCAGAGCATCGTTCAAACCTGTCCAGCCTACAACTCTCACAACACGGATCTTAGATCTACTCCACATGGATCTATTTGGTCCTATCAAGCCAAGGACTCTGAGCCGCCGAAAGCATGCACATGTAATAGTGGATGATTATTCAAGGTACACTTGGATTATCTTCCTATATAAGAAAAGTGAAACCTAGACCAAGCTACCTGAGCTGCTGAGAAGGATCCAGAATGAGAAATCACTATCCATCATCAAGATCAGATCAGATAGAGGAGGAGAGTTTCTCAACAAGGCGATAACTGACATGATCGAATAGGATCCAAAGATGAGCTCTTCGCAGCCGTGACGCCTTCAGAATGGTGTTGCCGAAACAAGAAATGTAACTCGAAGGAAGCAAAGAAGGTCCATGATTGCGAAGCGGACTGCTTAAAGGTTCTCGGGTGAAGTCACAACACACTGTCGGACTGAACAAGAGTATGATAGTAGGGAGACATGGCAAAACTCCCTATGAGGTTTGGAATTATAGAACTCCTACTTTTGCCTACTTTCATGTTTTTGGTTGTAAGTGTTTCATCCACAACAATGGTAAAACACAACTAAATGCCTTTGATGCTAAAACTGATGACGGTATCTTTATGGGATAATCACAAAGAAGCAAGGCATATAGAGTTTTTAATAAAAGAACCCTAGTTGTGGAGGAAACACCCCATGTTTTTTTGATGAATCTACCGTTGAGTACAGGAAGCAAGTTGAGCTAATTGAGAACAAGCTCAAATCAGCGACCCTTGAAGAAGTCATTGTACATGACACTGGAATGGTGGACTCACTGCATCACCCTAATGACCCAATCAGAAATGATGAAGACCCAACTGCAGATCGACAGATCATCAAACCTATCCGATCCAGCTTGTCAAGAAGAACCAAACAGAGCCGATAAAGACTCACCTGCAGATCGTAACCAACCTGCAGATGACAAGATGGTAGCCGATCCATTGCGTACTGTAACCCAGCTGATGCAGAAATCTACCAAGGCAATCCAACAGGGGGAACAAACCCAGAAGAGGACGACATCCCCAAATGGCTCAAAGATCACCCAATCCAGCAAATCATCGGATAGCTGACTGATAGAGTTAAGACAAGACAGTCAACCCTACCAGCAGGAATGGCTATGTTCTCATGCTTTATGTCACAAATAGAACCTAAAACTACAGAACAAGCCCTAGAAGATTACTCTTGGATAAATGCCATGCAAGAGGAATTGGAGCAGATGGAGAGAAACAAAGTTTGGGAACTAACAGACAGACCTGATCACAAGAAGGTTATTGGCACCAAATGGGTGTACAAAAATAAGAGTGATGAAGACGGAGTGTTGTTAGGAATAAGGCCAGACTTGTAGCAAAAGGTTATGTACAGTGTGAAGGAATAGATTTTGATGAAACCTATGCACCTGTTGCAAGATTAGAGGCCATCAGACTATTCCTCGCATATGCTGCATTCAAGTATTTTGAAGTATATCAGATGGATGTAAAGAGTGCTTTTCTAAATGGAATCCTAGAAGAAGAAGTCTATGTAGAGAAACCCCCAGGTTTTGTCAAATGAGACAAAGTCTATAAGCTGTTAAAAGCTCTCTATGGACTTAAGCAAGCACCTAGAGCGTGGTATGAAACATTGTCTGTGTTTCTTGAGAAAAATGGTTTTTGCAAAGGGAAAGTGGACAAAACCCTATTCAGAGTGGAGCATGAAGGCCACATATTAATAGTCCAGATATATGTGGATGACATCATATTCGGATCAACCAATCCAGAGCTATGCGAGAAATTCTCAAATCTCATGCAAGGAGAATTTGAGATGAGTATGATGGGAAAGCTTAACTTCTTTCTCGGACTACAAGTTAAGCAGATGGAAAAAGGAATTTTCATCAACCAAGCTAAGTATACCAAAGATCTGATCAAGAGATATGGAATGGAATTAGCCAAGCCAGCAAGAATCCCTATGAGCACAAGTACTCACCTAGATGCAGACGAGGCAGGCATATCAGTGGACTCAACCCACTACAGAGGATTCATTGGATCTCTTCTGTACCTCACTGCAAGCAGGCCAGACATATCCTATGCTGTTGGAGTTTGTACACGATTTCAGTCCAAGCCGAAGCAATCACACCTAGATGCAGCCAAGAGGATAATAAAATACCTTAAGTCTACAATCAATGTTGGACTATGGTATCCCAAGGATGATAATTTCGAGCTGTCAGGATACTCAGATGCAGATTTCGGAGGATGCAAAATCAACAGGAAGAGCACTAGTGGAACGTGTCAATTCCTAGGAACCAGACTAATATCCTGGTTTAGCAAGAAGCAGGTTTCTAACTCTATCTCCACTACAGAATCAGAATACCTAGTTGCAGATAGCTGTTGTGCACAGATTTTATGGATTAGACCGCAGCTAAGGGATTATAATATCATTGCAAATGATGTTCCTATCTAGTGTGACAACAATAGTGCTATTGCAATAACCAACAATCCGGTTTTGCACTCAAGGACGAAGCACATTGATGTTAATCACCACTTCATCAGAGACCATGTGCTTAACAAAAGGGTTAGAGTTGAAAGAGTCAGCACAGACTACCAGATAGTTGACATCTTTACCAAACCCTTGCCAGAAGAAAGATTTTTGGAGCTGAGCAGAGATCTTGGATTACTAGATTGGGAATCTAGTATCAAGCAAGTCAAGCATTTCAGAAGAAGGACGGACCCAGCTGAAGAATCAGATCCTAGCTGATGCAGGCAAGAAGACGAAGGACGGTCAAAGCAACCTAGCTGATCAGAATATCAGGCGAGAAGTCAACTCACCTGATACAGAGCGGTCAACAGTCAACAAATCAGACCAGCTAAGTTTTCTAAACCGACCCCTGGATATTTAATTATTATCTGCCATATTTATAATTTTATATTAATTTTGGTTAACAAATGACATTTAAATATATATTTTCGTTTCACAAGTGGCATTTTTTAATACACGCGTCAATCGCTTATTAAATCAACCTCCACGATGGCCAATCAAAATCAACCGTCAAATTTTAAAATGGACCACCGATTCAAATTTGAAATTCAAAAGAATCTCAAAAGGCTTACCACCGTTTCAAATATATTATAAATTAATCCATACGGCTTTTCATCTTCTTTATAAGGAAAGAAAACCCTTTACTTTACCTTTTTACGCTTACCAGAAACCCTAGATTTTTCAGAGCGAAAATTCCTTGAACACCAAATACACTAAAATCTTTTGTTTGCAGAAATGGCATCCTACTTCGAATGCGTCAACCTGAAGGCGGTCAAGGACCAGATTATTTTCTCGCTGGTCATCGATTTTGAAGGCTTATTGGAAGCTAATCTGGAGGATTACGATGTGTTTAACCTAATCCGCGCAATGAAGTTCAATGGGATCTACCCATTCCTAGACATCAATCCTCAACATCTGTACAAGGAGGATGTTATCGCGTTCTATCGCGAAGCCTGTATAATTCAAGACGGAATTCGGAGCACAGTCGGAGGAAATCAGGTCGACATATCTTGAGATTCGATCCGTACTATTTTCGGTATGAAGCACCACGGCATAGCCGTCGAAGCTCTCAAGCAGTCTTCTGCCGAAATCTGGAAGAAGATTAAAGAGGAGAATTTGCCGGAAAAACTGAAACTCACTGCCAAGAGGAACGAGATTAAGAAATTTTATCATTTTGCGTTGGACATAACCAACAAAATAATCATGGGGATGGCTGGCAGTTATGACCAACTGTCGTCGGCAAAATTTATGGTGCTGGGAGCACTAATTCAGGAAGAATAAATTGACTGGGCAGATTACATATTCAGGCAACTCGTTCGAGAGGTCAACAAAGCCGAATGGCTTGTTGATGAGAAGAGATTTAAACCAAAGCTGGCGTTTGGAATGCAGCTGAGTTGGATGCTGGAAAAGACAGGCATGGCGAAGGGAAGCACTGACCCTTTCCATCCCAACAAAAGACTTGGTCATCTGGACCAAGAGAAACTGAGAAAATTGGGAGGCACAAGGAGAGCAGCCCAGATGCTGAAGGACCTACCTGACACAAGGCCATATCCGAGATATTATTCGTCAGGAGAGTCGGACGCACTGGCACTGACATCCCAACCGGCAATGAGTCAGACACCGAGTCCGGCGACACTCCCATAGCAGTCCGATTTAAGAGAAAGGGACCAGCCCCTGAAGGACCTTCTATCATGCAGTCGTCACCAGAACCCTCTCCCAAGAGGCCAAGGAAACTGCAGTTTAGTGAGGAAGAGCAGTCTGATCATCTTGCCAGCCCCTCAGCCAGGTCACCAACTCACCTGGAAGACCAGCCTACCCCAGGCACCCACGAGACTCAGATTGTGGCTGTACTCACCCAAGCCTACATCTATGAGGAAGAAGAAGCAGGTCTAATAATTTCTATCCCTGAAGCCAACTATATCTTTAACCTCTTAGAAAATAATACTTTCAATCTATCCATCGAACAACTACAACTTGTTAAGCCTCTAGCCTTAAAACAATCATTCCTTGAAAATTTTTGAAGAATGGAAATTTTTAAAATCCCTCTCTTTTGTGAAACTTCAATCTTTTATTGACACTTGTGGTTGGGACAATCCCCAAGCCACGGAGGATGTGCTGATAGATTTTTGTAAAACATCAGACACAATTTTGATCCTTCAAGAGGACTGGTTCATGTCCAATTTTAAAACCAACATGGACCAGTTCATCTACTGCATTATGCTTAGTATCTTTGATGGATCTTATGAGAAAGTTGTTGAGGAAGTAGTTGAAAAGGAAATTAGGATTGAGGAGGTAGATGGAGATGAAAATAAAGAAGTTGTTATTTTGGACGATGAAGAAGAAGAGCAGGAGGAGAGCATAGCAGAAGAAAAGATTTTAGTTGAAAATCAACCTGATGAAGTAGAGAAGACAGAAGAGTTGAATGAAGAAGAAGAAGAAGAAGAAGAAGAAGGAGAAGAAGTAGAACAAGATGAAGGAGAGAAGGAGAATGATGATGAAAAGGAGAATGATGATGAAGGAGGAAAGGATGGGAAGGATGATGACAATAATGATGATGACAATAATGATGATGATAATGATGATGATGATGATGGAGGAGATGAAGGAGCTGAAAAAGAAAATGAAGAAGAAAAGGATGAGGAAAAAGAAAAGGAAAATATTGAAGAAAATGAGAAAGAGGTCGAGAAGGCAGAAGAAGAAAAGGAGGAGGAACACGAGAAAGAGGAAGAGAAGGCAGAAGAGGAAAAGGAGCCGGAGCCAGAGCCGACACAAGAAGCTGCAAATAGGACTGTGGTACCTGTCCGGTACACCAGCCTAGATGCGGAGTTAGCTGAAGATTCCAGATCAGGGACCCCAGAGAAGACCCCATCTGGAGTACCAGCTGCAGACAGAAGCTTGCAGTTCAGTGGTTCAATTGCAGAAGGCTCAGGAGAGCACTCTCCACCAGCTCAGATATCACCTGCCATGACTGAGCTGATCAGGTAGATAGTGAAAGATACAATTGGAGAGCTGCTGGCATCTCAGGTCACTCCTGACCTTCAATCCATCAATGCAAAGATCGACACTTTGCTGCAGAGAGAAGTTCCTCAGCCTCCTCCCCTACTAACAATGTAATGCCATTTGGCATGTCCGATTGGATGAGCGAGAATGGAGCAGCAATTGACTACCCTAGTTGATGCTTTGGCAAAAAGGGGGAAGAGAGAATGCAGGGGGTAGGAAGTAATCAAGGAGAGATAAGTGCAGAGCTAAGAACAATAAAGAGGCAAGATATACTTCAATTTGAAGGACCATCATGCCCGAAAAGGAAGGGAGGATCAGATCCGAGCAGTGACCGGCTGAAGGCAAGAAAAGGAGGACTAGAGGAGGTCTTGAGCCTACTCTAGAGTGGGAAGGAAAGGAGTTGTGGTTTGTGGAGGATTTTGTTCCATATGAAGCTCTGGAAATGTGGGGATCTGCAAGAAAGAAGTTTATCAGAGACTACTACATCTGGGAAATATTCCAGGATGATAATCTCTCCCCACAGCAAATCTTCATAAATTTCATGGAGGCAGCCCATCCGCAACTCTGGGCTATTCTGAAGAAACATGCTGCGAAACTAAATGCCTATCCCAGAATTCCTGTATTCACTGCCAAATATCCTCCTACTGTGGAAAGAGGAGGTGCGTTGGATGAACTTACACTACAAAGGAAAATCAAGAAGCTATGTCTTGAGAACAAATTTTCATCCCAAGAAGAGCAAGCCTTCGCAGCCCTTGTCGTGAAAAGGAAGTATGGTCTTGCCCCAATCAAAACAAGACCAATTGGAGCTAAACCCTCCAGACCTGCCAAACAGCCTATTCGAAGAGGCAGAGGAAGAGGCAGATGACTCTTAATTTTTTTACTTGTAATGATTTATGTACTTAAAATTTTCTTGTAAAATTCAGACATGTACTTGTAAAAATTAATTTTATAACAGTCTTTTTGAATGACAATTCCCAGTTGTCTCAAAAACTAGACTGACTTTAGTTTGTGTCTTGCACTTAAGTGCAGACTTTATCGTTTGATTACTTGGTTAAAGTTTTGCCATCATCAAAATAGGGGGAATTTGTTAGGAATACTTGTTAGATTTTGATGATCTCATTAATATAAAATCAAATGTTTATTACTTGGCAAAAATGTAAGGAAGAACCAAATGAGTATCTTCCATAGGCCAAATATGTTAAGTATAAAACTTGGCAAAATGTAAAGAAGAACCAAATGAGTATCTTCTGTAGGCCAAAAGTTAGTTAGGCTAAAATCGGCTAAGTACTGAGTACAGCTAAGTCCATCAGAGAGGATCAGTCGAGTCGATTCAGAGTAGTTCTGGTCAACACATTTTATCAGAGAAGTTTGACCAGACTGCAGCCAAGGTACCTCAGACAAGTCACCTGATCAGATAAGTCACAAACAGTGAACATCAGAGAGGTCCAGATCACAGAGATGTTAACCGCTCATCGGCTAGTCAAGTCAGCCAAGTACTCCAAGTCCACGTCAGCATGCGTTGAAAAGTCAAGTATTATGGAAAGTCACATGCAATGTGAAGAGACAAATTGGAATGATTCCCGCAAGAGATATGAATTAAAAAAGCTATCTAGACCCACCTTGAAGACTTTAAACGTTTTATAATCAAAAGATTCGGCGCATCACATGCAGAGTCTTCACAACGGTCGGAAGATAGATTAAAATAATGGGAATCTAGCCTTGCAACGTTCAGAAAGATTAAACAAAGAAGTCTCCCTCCAACGGACGGATTTGTTCAAAAGATTTGCAACGGCTACAAGGAAAAAGCTCAGAGATCATGACCTATATATATCCGAAGATTTGAAACTGAGCAATCACCGGTGCGAACATACTTTCAAGCGATCATAGCATTCAAGCAATCAAAAAGCAATCAATAGCATCGTGAAAAGAACGGTTCTAAAAGTTCATACTTAAAGAAGCTCTTAGTTGGAGAAGACAAAAACTATTGTCTATAATCCTGAGTTCGGGGAACTTCACTGGTTGAAGTTAGAGACTGTAAAGGCATCCGAGGATCGAGGATCAAGAGGTGCAAGGCAGTCAAGTGTGGTACAACGGCACGGATTTCCACTGGTTGGAAGCTGTTGTAGTTTTGTTTGAATCACTGTAATATTTATCACTGGTTGAGAATTATAGTGAATTCATCTCCAACTGGTTTGGAGAAAAGTGGATTAGTAGAGGATTACCCCACCTCTGAGACCACTATAATCGCCTGCGTTCTTTACTGTTTTATTGCATCATACTTTAACTGCTGCATTCACTGTTAAGTGTTTCATTAGTGCTTTCTATTCGTCATCAGCTGACTTCCGCATATATTAAACAACAAACGACTCCAAGTCATTTGTTTACCTATCAGCTGAAGAAACTCACTCTTCGTGAAAAAGAGTTTAAGAGTTTCTACAAGTCTATTCACCCCCCCTCTAGACTTGTACCTGGACGACTTGTGACCTACAAATACTTCAACAATACCCATGTTAGTCCATATCCATTCAATCAAAACAAAGACATAACATTCATTCAAATCAATAAAAATTCAATCAAAACACACAAAATATCCAATGATCTAAAAATCAAAGCAAACAGCTGACGAAGTTTTAAGACATATAAAATGCATGAAAAATAAAATTTTTGTTAGAGAGAATATTCAGAAAACCATCCTGATGAAGGAAACATCTAATCAAGATCAGGGCCGACATCTGATGGTTGAGGTGATATGGCTATATCGAAATGAGTACAGAGGTTTTCCAGCATTTTCTATGACCTTCCAAACCTTATTTTCATCTCCTTAAGTTCCTCCTCAAGTCACCCCATATGATCATCGATCTGAGATGAAGATGAATCACCTCTACTACCTCGAGATGAGTTGGCCTGAGATTTAGGAGCACGAGTATGTGGCTTCTCACTTTCAGGACCTCTTGACATGACCTTATGTTGGCCATAATATACAATTATACAACTTAGAAGGAGGAGTTGAATAATTTATACTCTTTTTCGCAGTTTAAGTTCGCGTAGCGGAAGTCTGAAACTAAGTTGCTGTAAATATAAACTGGGTAATCTCATGTAGCTTGGTGCTTACAGGGTTTCCAAGATAAGTATACTAAAATCACAGGTAGTAGGAAAATAATAAAGACAGTAAGTAAAGACACACAGTTTAATATGGTTTGAGGTAATCCTCTCTACGACCACAGGTCCTCCACACAAGAGTAATATGTTTATTAAAATAAAGGCGTACACAACTGTATGATTTTAACTAAACTCGTCGTTGTATCGTTCACACAGAGTTATACAGCCGACTGTAGCTTTGGCGTTCACATATATTGGCTTGGACTTCTTCAACTTGCTTCTTCTCGCACAGATTGAAGCTTTATCTTGAACTCTATTCTTCCCATATAGGTCGGAATAGCTTGGCTTGGTCAACACAGGACTAAGGATCTCAACAGTATGTAGTTGAAGTATCACGAATCGAACAGAAGTTGTAGGTTTGGTAAGCTTTGTTGTAGAGGTGCTGTTCTTTATTGATGACTTGTATATTTCTTCACTCAAGATATATGTTGTATGCTTGAAGAAATATATTGCTCTTTAAGCTTGATATTCAGTTTTCGGTCGTTTAGTAGCATGATCATCTTATATGAGCAATGTCCTCTTGCTTGGGCTATTTATAACCTTGGAAATAGATCCGTTATAAAAGGTGAGATTAAGACAGCTCTGATTGGCGGCTTCAGAATGTTTGAATTAAAGGTGATTCGCATTTAATTCTTGAGACATTCTCCTTGATCTACTTTAAATTCTCTTCTGTCTATACTCTCTTTGACCGCATTAAATGTTGTCTGCTCAGCCTTAAATGCTACTTAAAACTGCAAATACTTTATGAATAAAGAGAATTTGTTTCACAATGGTCTAAAGTTCGTTCTTAATCCTGTTGGTTTTGTGTTTTACTTTTTATAAGTAAAACACCTACAGCATTGTTTGCTGCAGCAAATGTCTCCTTTTGTTATATTCTGAAGGCTTATCTGTAGAATTTGTATTCTTCTATCAATGTATGATTTTACATTGTAGAGACAGGCTGTAGGGTGCATTTATCAGAACATAGGGTATATTAATTTCCTCAACACCATGTCTTCAACATGAGGTAAGGTACCTCCATCAACCAATATATCACCATCCTTCAGATAAGGAAAGTAGACCCAACCACGGTTTGACGTTCAAACATAGCGCATGATTCTAATGTTCGTGGATCATATGTCCTCCTGGGATTTGAGTTCCTCTTATGCCAGTAAAATCAACTTCATATTTTTCAAAGATTCTTGTCAAAACTATACGGCATCCCAGATTTGTTTGACGCACACGACCACCATATCATTTCTTCTGAAAGACACTTCCTTTTTCAAAAAACCATTTCATCACAAGTCGAGCAAAGTTGAATTTTTCATCATTCATAACATGGTACAATATTTCCATATCAATATTGACGAGCTTTTGTCTAGCGTTTACTTTTGGCTCAATTCTTCGAGTAATTGCGTCATGCAAAAGTCGAAATTCATTCCCGAAATCATTATTTTCAAACATTTCACTAAACATCAATCACAGCTTTTGAATGAATAAAATCTCTAACAACAACCTCATTCAAACATAATTTTCTTCATCTTCATCTGGATTATTTCCCGACAATTTCTCCCTTTTTGATAATGCCAAAACCTTTAAAAAACGTGAGACTGTCTTCAAGTCTGTTGTCGAATGATCTAATCTTCGAGACATAGACTAAAATTTGAACTTCTCGCAGGCAGATTCTGAAATTATAAATCCTAGAGGACCAAGTGTATTACAACTTAAATTATGATTGGCTCGTAGGCGCAATCTTACAGAAAGTAATCTTACTTGAATACAACTTAATCTATGAATTGTTCGCAGACAACTTCGTAAAGCTTGAGACTTAGAAAGGTTTTATACTTGGTAAATATTTCAATACGAATCATAATCAAAGTAGTAACTGAAGATCACGAGTTGTAATGTATTGAGGTAAATAATATTTTTCATTGATAATTTAGATTACAGTGGTGTTTAGAATTGAAATAATACATCATAGAGCATACAGGAAGGAATATAAGTACAACTATCAGAAGTTATCCCCTATAATGCTGATGTTTCCAAGACTTCTGATAGGGGTCATGCTCGGTTCCTTTCCACCAGTTGACTAAGGAGTCTCTTCATCGATACCCACAGATGCTTCTTCCTTCATAAGAGACATCGTAGGCAAGAATCCAATATTTTGGGTGAGTTATCCGATCACCCTTCAGATACTTAGACTTCAGCTTGATTTGCAGGGAAGCTTTCCTTCTGACAGGAGCCTTGAGAACTCCTTTGCTTTATTCTCTAGAGTTTTGAAGTGGTTGAACATGGCATATTCCCTGATGAGAGTACAAAAGTATCTCAGCAGTTCATTATTCTTCCATGCCTTCAACTCTTCAGCTCACGGCTGCTTGTTTGTAGGGAGTAGGATCTTAGCGGGCTTCTGCATTGTATATTTCCACGGAAAATTAGGATCCTGGAACTCAGGACGAAAATCAGTTACCCTGTATCCTTTAACTCTTTTACCTGGCCCTGGTTCGGCCAGTCTTCCGATGGCTGTAGCAACACTGTCATCCAGTATAGCTTCCATCTCTTTTTCCTTCTCCATCCTCCATCTCCTTACAGCCTCGCGAGCCTCTTCTCCCTTTTTTGTATTATGAAGCTTAGAGACCTTACCATGAATATCCTAAAGCATATCCATCGATTTAGCCTACTTTTATTTAAGACCTTACCACTAGACTGGTGACCACTGCTGTTAGGTCGTCGATTTTCTGATCATGAGTAGATGAGTCTGGATCCAGTGTACTCGAGGGAGGCGATCGTCTTGGCTTCCGCAACTCTCAGTTTTTCTTGGTTTTGCTTCAGGATTCTCTCGTGATGTTGTTTAAGCTAGTTTAGCGCCTGCCATAAGGCATTCGACATGAGGCAGAATGCTTCTTCAACATCCTGCACAACTCTTTTCAGCATGGGGAGTTTATCTTAAGCAGTTTCGTGCATCTATTCGAGCTTCTTTCCGAAATCATACAGGGTTTTGATAGCATCCTGTAAGAATACAGTTTGGCGACCAATTTCCTGAAGTTGCTCTATGCTATCTTCAGTGCGGGGAGAGTGGGGATGAGATATTTTGGAGTCAGAGGGCTATCCTAGCTGTTTGAGGACGAAGTTATGGTTTGGGTTTTGGGGTCTGCCGTCATCTTGGATATCCTCACCTGATTCGGATGGTGAACCTATAAGGATTGGAGTCGATACCTGTTCGGGTGCTGGAACTTCATTTGGTTCAGATGGTCCTCCTTTCAGTCTTCACAGTTACACAGGGAGTCGTATGAAGCGACCATGTATGCTTTTCATACTTTGAAGCATTTGAATTATTTATCGACCTAGACTTGGAGAACTGTCTGATTAATGATGTCGGTGGGGTAGGGACTCCGAACATTCGAGGATTCCAATATCCGGTTTGGATCCTATACAGGTATGGGAGCCTATTGAGGATAGGGATCCCTGACAGGGCGGGATTCCCTGTTGGTAGAGGGACTCCTAACATGGGTAGGCCCCTATTAGGAGTGGTAGCTGTCGACTCCAAAGGGGCTGCTGATTCACGAGTACCTTCAAACTTGACAAATGACTGGTCATCCATCATAGCCATCACGGGCTTAGGAACTGCTGTAGGAGCAATCACTATTTCTTTCATAGGAGTTGCTTCCTGTGGGTCAGCTACTGCGGCAGATGGTGCAGTAGGCTGAACTGCCTTAGTGATCGCTGTAGTCACTTGAGGTGCTGTAGGAACAGCTTCCGACTTTCAAGATTTCTTAATCTTCATCTTCTTCTTCTTATGGTCTACACCTGTAAGGGATCCGCTGTGGGGAGAAGATTTCATTTTGCTGACGAGATTCTTCTTGCTCTCATCAGCTTTGGTCTTCGCGGAGTGATCGGTAACATCTCATAGATCACTCGATGTTGGTAGAGAGAAGGGTCTAGGCATATCAGCAAGAAAAGTCGCCTTGTTGAAGACTGTGGGCTTGGAACCACCTAAGAACTTTCCAGTATGGATCTTCTTGGAATCAGGTGACTGTTGTATGCCACAGCAAGTCAAATGTAGTTCAGAATTAGGCCAAAAGACTTCCTTGCAGAATCTGGCTTGAAAGCCTACTCCTGAAGACATTTCATAATCACTTGACACCAGTTAACCTTTTCTTGGACATGATGGCTGCCATCATACGGAACCTCAGATTGGTGCACATCTCGAAGGCTCCAGTGTGATTCTCCACAACCCTGCAACAGAAATCATGAAGACAAAGGTAGGGGTGAAGTTTCTCTTGTGACATGACACATGGACTTGAGATGGCAGGGAGTTTCCAGTGAAAAGATTCGAGTAGGCTTTTAGTAGATCATCAGAGCCAAAGGTTTCCAGCTCCTCCAAAGACAGTCCATGAGAGGGAAACTTGTACAGTTTTTCAAGGAGTTCCCGATTGATTGAGATCTCCTTCTCCTGCACATACTACTACAAAATAGGAATTTAACATCGGAATTATAACAACAGTTCCAAAAAAACTGGTGTCAAAATAATGCGATGGAATAATCATAATTTTCAAAATATTTTAACAGCGATTCCATGCAAAACTGATATTAAAATTTCCATTTAACAGCGGTTCTAAAAGAACCAATGTTAAAGTATAATATTTAACAGCGATTCTTGAAGAACCAATGTTAAAGTTCCCATTTAAGAGCGATTCTAGAAGAACCAATGTTAAAATTGTACATAACAACAATTCATTATGTTTTTTCTTCTTTCTTTTACCTCGCGGTTTTCGAATATATAATTTATATGATACATATTATATAATTTGTAATATATTTAATATAATTTACATGTACATTATATATAATGTAATATAATTTTTATTACATAATATTATTAATTTATAACAATATAATTTATTAATTTTTAGTATGTAATAATGTAATTCTACAAATATAATATAATTCCTAAAATTATATGCATTATAATTACTTTTCAGCATGATCAAAATTATTATTTAATATATACAAAATATAATTTTTGTTATATATATATATATATAATATAATTCTACAAATATATTATAGTTCGTAAAATTATATATTGTAATTGTTAATATATAATGTAATATACTTTTTAGTACATTATATTACTAATATATAAAAATATAATTTCTTAATTATTAATATACATTATAAAATCTTAGTTATCAACATCACTGTATTATATAATACAAAGTATAATTTTTAATATATATATAATATGATTTATTATATATTTGTATAAAACAAAGCAATAAAAGTATAAGAAATTGTATTCGCAGAACGGTTTGACATCACCTCCACCTTGTGGAAGTCGCAGGTTCGAATCCTGCGAGCAGCAAAAATAAAGTTTTATTCGCGGGCGCGAGCGGGGCGGGTTGGACGTTGTGGGCAGGGCTAGCTGAGCGGGGCGAGTGGGGCAAGTTGGTGTTGGTGGGTGTGATTTTTTTATTTCAGCAACTTTAACAGTGGTTGTCCAGATATAATTTAACAAATTTAATAGCGGTTGCCTAAAACTGTTGTTAAATGGTGACTTTAACAGTGGTTGTTTGTAACCGCTGTTAAATTTAACATCACTACCTTTAACAGCGGTTCTGGAACCGCTGTTAAAAGGGATCTTGAACCACTGTTAAATACCTCTCCTATAGTAGTGACAATGCTCACAATGGCAGTAAGGGCAGAGCCCTTCTTTTCAGATGCATATTAGAATTCAGCATCCAGGAAAAATTCCTCTACGATCTGTTTATCGCAGTTTTTTGGGTGAAGACTACTCAGTTTGTACAGACCGGTTTGCTTGACTCGAGAAATAACCAGGTTCATCCTAGGCATATCTTCGTCCTTAGATATTATGCGCTATTGAAGAACAGAGCGAGCGAAGATACGTCCATCGATTATGATGTCCATCTTATTCCGAGAGAGATATGAAGTTTGTGAATAAGACATTCGGCAGAGAGACTAGATAGAAGATTAAAGTTAAATAAGTTGTATGATGTAGGCTCATTTAATATGAAGAAAGCGTAAAGAGCCCGTGGATCAGCATACTTGCCTTTTAATAGTGTGTAGGAAGGCTAGGTTACAGTGAACGATCAGATTTAAAGGATGGGAATCATCTTTGAATAAACGTATAGGATGAATTCAGATGTAACTAGTGCATCTAATACATCAGTTTTTGAAATTGATGCCCCGTCCCACCTCTGACACACTCCAGCTTCCACTATTGCATGATTAGGCGGTTTCAATTTTAAAATCACGGGATTTCAGGTATTAAAGTATAGTTGTCATCTCAATACTTAAAGATAAATCGTTTTAAATTCAGACAATGCATGTGGACTAGAAACTATTTTGAAAATGTTTAAGATACGCTTAAAATATTAATTGAAATCCTACAATGTTTGTGCTGTAACCGCGAAAGTACTGCGTTCCCCCTTAAAAGGTACATATAGAATTCAATTTTTACAGCAGTTTATGATTAATGCTGTATTCTTGGGTCATACTGTGTTCCCCCTTAATTAATGCACACTTCATATGTAGAAAGATAATTATACCTTCTTTTCCCTACAGTAAGGATATAATTAAAGTGGACACTGTATTCATGGGTCTTACAGCATTCCCCCTCAATTGATGAGTGAAATTAAAAACTTACAAGGAGTTTTAGTCGAGCTGTAACATTCCCAATTCTTGGCGGAGCGTACAGAATCATGTTGTTGTAAGAGGCTTTGTAAAGATGTCGGTTAAATAAATGTCTATATGAACTTTTTCGATCCGAACATCTTTATTCTCCATATGATTCCTGATTAAATAATGATTCATACCAATGTGCTTGGTCCTCGAGTGCAATAGAAGATTATGTGCGATTGCTATTGCACTCGTGCTGTCACACATGATTGGAGTTTCTTTGCCTGAATGCCATAGTCCGGTAAGTGTTGCTGCATCCACATGATCTGAATATAACAACTTCCAACAGCATAATATTCTGATTCAGCTGTACAAAGCGAGTTGGCCAATTATTTCTTACTGAACCATGGCACAGGTATTGGTCCAATGAAGTGACAATTCTGGCTTGTTGTAATACCATGGGTATTCCATGCTGTTTATTAATGTGTATCTCGTTTTTAATAATTAAATATTGTTCTCCATCACACGATGCTTGTACTTTTATATGTTGTGTTGTGTTTAGACCGTGTTGTTTTGAATTAAACCTTGTCCGCATTTACTTACTATGGCGATGAAATTATATAATCATTGCTGATGTGTCGGTGACGCACCTTGATGATGCTGACGCAATTCCCGATGCGAATATGACGGTGGACAACGTCTTGTTCTCTGGGGAAATGGCCTTACGCGCCCAAAGGAAGTCACGTTGTGATGTTTAAGTTGATTTATAACTAAGTGGTTTAAACATATCTATGTACGTTAAAATGCATGCTTTAAGTACGTTAACAGCCTCGTTCTACATACGTAAGAGTGTAGGTCTTACATACGTAACCCATCCTTCAGTCTACCGACAAGAATCTCCAATTATGCCTTATCAGGACAACTTTCGGCGCAATTAGACAAACTAGTCAACTAAGCCTTACGTACGTAAATTAATGAAACATTACGTACGTAATGTTGGGAGTCATTTCAGGCAGAGAGTTCTGGGCATGCCTTATGTATGTTAACTTGTTTTCTATAACGTACGGAAGAAGCCTTGCGTACGTAAACCTTCAGATATAACATGCGTAAGGAACATCCTGCTATTATAAATCAACACTTCTCCTTCCATTTTGCACGAAGCAAAAATCGTCTCTCTCTCTCTCTCTAAAATCATCCTCGAGCCTTCTCACTCAAGTTCTAGCTTTCCTAGCCTCATATTATCATAGTAGAAAGGATTGTTCAAGTTCCGGAGAAGGTTTTGAAGGTGTTGTCTCCCGGTATTTATCGTTCTTCGTTGTTCTTCCTCGTCCCTCGTCAAGTAAGGTAAGTTTATCAAGTCTTTGTCTATTTTGATGATGATAGTATGTTGTGCCAGATTTCGGGTGTTTTGGGTAGTTTAGAACTCTTGACGATGATCGAACTGTGGAAAACTAGAACTAGCCTTAATCTAAGCCTATCTCGGACTAGCATTTGTAACACTCCCAAAACCATCCGGGATATTACAGCGCCGTGGGTCCCGTGCCGGAACCCACCAGGCTAAAAACCATTTCAAAGATGTTTAAAAATGCCAAAAGGCCAATGACGGTAATATTTTAAATACTCAAATATCTTCAAAAGCATAGTTCTGAAATACCGTCATAAAATACCATTTGAAAATACAAGGCGAAATGCCAAATCTCAACAGTTTAAAATGTACGTTAAGCCACCACTTATACGTACCGATAAAATAGTTAGGAAAAAGGGTTTAACGAAATAACCCAAGTTCGCAAAGTGCCAAAAGGCCATTTGAAATACACACAAGTTGGTAAAAATACCGAAAAGCCATTTTGAAATATACACACGCAGCGGATAAAACAAAGTTCAAAATACACATTTGCAGCGAAAATAAAACAACCAGAAATAAATACTCAATTACAAGCCACAGCCAGTATCACCCAGGAAGCTCACCCCTTCACGACCGCTACTAGCTCAATCTCCGAGTACCTAAAAATAAAGCCCACGACGGGGTCTGCCACAATACTCAATAATGATATCGAGCATATCAACATAAATAATTACATACCAATGTAATAATATCGTAAGAATACTACCAAAGTAATCTTACCGTCATACTTTACCAATTCATAGCAATCCATACTAAATCAATCCTCGACATATTCCACATTTTGTATTCTCAAATGACGAAATGAACTTAACAACAATTATCTGTACTGTATTCAAACAATACCATGTATCCTCAAAACATTATCATAACTCACAAGTACGGAGTAATCCAATCTGTGTCAAATCCTGTCCGTCGGATTACACAATCAAAACTCAACATGGATAAACCAATAATACACAACATATCTGTAGATCAACTACCACATGATAATGATAACAAATCCCAAAAATCGACGTACAGTCCGAATGCTCATACGATCAATAACAATGATCAACTGTTACATCACTGAGAATATCATCGACATGATAACTCCAATATAACCAACAAAGGATCAACGATAACCGAGAATACCATCAACATGATAACTCCGACACAATCAACAAAGGATCAACAATAACCTAGAATACCATCAACAAGATAAACTCCAAATGATCAACAAAGGACCAACAATAACCGAGAATACTATCAACAAGGTAAACTCCAAATGATCAACAAAGGACCAACAATAACCGAGAATACCATCAACAAGGTAAACTCCAAATGATCAACAATAATGGATCTAAAAGAAATAACTCCAACTTTTGAACTTACCACTCGGGTGTAAGAACAACCAGTTGCAAACCGTCGAACATCTCCAATCATACATGGAACTATGAACAACCCAACAATATGGCTCAAAAGATGGACGTCACAGTACGCCCGATCCGGAAATGTGTCCGTGCACATGTCCACCTCGTATACGGAATCCAAGATATATGTGGGACATGTACCTAATTAGCCTCACACACTACGTCTCGTGTGCAATGTAATACCCGTAATTTCGATTTTCGGTAAAAAAATTTTCGGCGGAAGTCTGTTTTGATGACTCGCTCATGACCGTTTCATCATTCTGAGAAATATTAATTCTACACTTTTTGACATCCGAGTTCGTTTCGGTGTCGTTTTGTTGAGTTCTGTGCTTTTTAGCGACTTTTCCGCACTTGAGTTCGATTCTTGCGAATATCATTCGAAACTGCTGTTTCGAGTTTTCCGTAAGTCCGTTTAACTTCGGTTTGGTTATTCGATCACGTATCGTGATTTTCGGGCGTTTTGGGCCATTTTTGTAATTTACCCAAAGTTATGGGTATCCGTATCTGTATTTGTTGTCTAGACCCTTTTCTCGGTCGCGTATGATTAATTATTGCATTATGTTTTCATTTTGGGTTGTTGATGTTGTCCGCGAGATTTTCGTCGTGTTCGTTCCGTACATTTTCGGAAATCGAGTCGTCGGATCATAACGGCTGAGCAGCTGGCCGGACGGTGGCGGGTCCTGGCCGGATGGTTGCGGGCACTGGCCGGGCTGACGTGGCAGGAACCGGCGTAGCGCACGCTACTGCCGGAAGACTGCGTGCGCTAACTGGCAGGAGTATCACGCGTTATGCGGCCGGCCGACGCACGCTAGCGGGCCGAGGCAGTAAGGCAGTGGGGTACTGGACTCGGGTGGATCGGCAGGTAGCGCACGCTACTGCCGGACACTACGTACGCTACGACCGGCAGGTAGCACACGCTACGGCTGAAAGGCTGCGCGCGCTACCTGGCCGAGCAGTGTCTCTGGACTGCGGCCTGGGCTGATAGCGTACGCTAGCTCGGCAGCCTAGCGCACGCTAGGCTGCACCTGTATAAATGTGACAGAGCAGTCATATTTCCTCTCGTTTTTCATTTCCTCTCTTTCTCTTCCGCGGCTAGAGACTTGGAGATCTTGGAGCCATGATGTTTGTCAACAAATACATGATGTTCTTGAGTTCATATCATCGATTAATCATCCGTTATCATCCTTTGATCCAGCGAATCATGGTAATCTCTTCTTAGAACCCTAAATTCTTGAATTTGGGGGTTTTTGCGTTTTTGTTCGATTCGCTCCGTATTGTTGATTAATTCATGATGGGTATGATTAATCTTGGTAGTATTCTTGTGTTTAACATCATTTAATCCATTATTCTTCTTCGAATCGAAGTGTATTTCTTGTTTTCCTTCGAATCGACTTTTTGGGGGATTTGTTCTCGATCTCGTTTTTCATCCATTTTTTTGATGGATCGATTGTGGTTAAATGATGTTGTTAAACATATTCTATGGATTGTGTATCCATATTTCGACTTGGAATTCCGTTTTCGGATTTTGACGGAACGAATCGTGTTCTTGGCCATTTTGGGGGAAACGCTTGAACTTTCGTCATTCGTTCTTTGAATGCAACGTCTTTGAGTCATGTTAGGGAATTCATTTCATTGTTGTTATTGTCCTTCGTAGTTTATGAACGCGAGTTGGCGATCGGTGGAGTCGGCGGGTTCGTAGTCGGTTCGTGTCAACCTACTTCGGTCGATTCTCCGCGTTGTTCTTATTCGAGGCAAGTACCTTGTCCATACATTTCTTGTTTTGTGGATATGATGATTGGTGATCATCTTGGTATGTTAGTTGTTTGTTTGAAATGAGTTTTCAAAATATTCGGGTTAGCCTTGTTAAAGGCTTGTTTTCAAAACACGTGTATTGTGAATGGTGTGTCTTGTAAATGAATATGTGAATCCTATGGATATGTTGGTGTTGATGATGCACTTGGTATTTACGTGTGGACGTATATTGTTTCATTTCGGTGTATTGTGGTTTGACATGTTGTTTTGCTAAGTGTTTGATGCCTCTTGTTGAGTTGTTTGGATATCCTTGGTGTGATATGTTATTTGCGCATGATTGCTTCGCTCACCTCGGGGGGTCCGACGGGATCACGGACGGAATTCCAATGGGTGAGTCCGGAATTCATGAGTGGTGATTGTATTTTACTCACCTTGGGTAGGTTCGACGGGGCCTCGAAGGGAATTACAATGGGTGAGTCCGGAATTCATGAGTAAAAAAAAACTTCACGAGTGGTTTAATGAATGTATTTTACTCACCGTGGGTTGGTTCGACGGGCCACGACGGGAATTCCAATGGGTGAGTCCGGGATTCATGAGTAAAAACTTCACAGGTTGGTGTATATTTAGTGAATGTATTTTACTCACCGTAGGTTGGTTCGACGGGGCCACGACGGGAATTCCAATGGGTGAGTCCGGGATTCATGAGTAAAAACTTCACAGGTTGGTGTATATTTAGTGAATGTATTTTACTCACCGTGGGTTGGTTCGACGGGGCCACGACGGGAATTCGAATGGGTGAGTCCGGGATTCATGAGTAAAAACTTCACAGGTTGGTGTATATTTAGTGAATGTATTTTACTCACCATGGGTTGGTTTGACGGGGCCACGACGGGAATTCCAATGGGTGAGTCCGGGATTCACGAGTAAAACTTCACGAGTTTGTATTGATTTTTATGTCCATCGAGGACACGTAATGTGGGTTTTTAACCCTGTGAATTATTGTCGATTTTCTATTTGCGAAAACAAAACCTTTGGGTTGTGACCCTGTTGATTTTTGGAAAGAGAAGGACTTGATAATCCTAAGCTGTTTTCTATCAAAACTCTCGATGGCAATTTAAACGGTTTTATAAATTGTTTTCCCTTGATTGCGACCTTTCGGTTTTAGAATATTTTACCAAACTCTTGCCTTGGGAAGTGCTTTTCGTTATGTTTGGATCTTTGAGGAATCCTGGTTATTGTTATTCGTAGAACGTGAATTGTATGGCTCGTATTTGCACTTTGTTCTTGCACTAGCAAAACAGTGGAGTTTTGCTAACCCCCGAGTATTCGGGGGGTGGATGTCTGTTTTTGCATTCAGGTTTGGGAGCATAACACATGGTCGGCACGAAGGATGATGAAAGATAAACGATACTAATCACACGAGGACCCGTTTGATGTCATACTGGTTTAGTTGTATTTTATTTCCGCTGCAGTATTCTTTCCCCGTTGTACGGGAGTGTGTTGTATTTGATCCCTGCGTGGGCATGTATTGTAATTGAGTTGTATGTATTTATTGAAAGGCCAAATCGGTCTACTGAGTCATTTTAGCCTTAAAGGCGTTGTTGAGTTGTTCGGTTTTGTTACCAGCCTCGTAGAACCTTCAGGAAAGGTTCTACGGCGTGTAATATCCCTGAGCGGATTGGGGGTGTTACATGCACGGTTCAATGCGGAAACATCCACGCATAACCATCATGTGCCCGCCTAAAAATCCTACACAATAACCGATCGGCACGCAGATATGACTCCATATATGTCACGATGTAATTTGAAAACGGAACTCAAAGAATTACATATCCAATAAGAATCAAAAGACTCACCGAAGTGAACAATGACAAACTGACAAAGAAAAGTCGAACGACTAATCAATATCCAAAACAACAATCCTGGAATCATCATCCCCGACAAATGATCAACACGATCAATGATCTCAATACAATCAGCCCTGGGATCATCATCCCTCAACGAAATAATCAATACGAATCCCAACATACGAAACATCAACATACAACCTATACAATAATTCCTCAGAACAATTATCCTCATAACTAAACAATACTGGAATTACCTCAAAGCCGAAGATAATATTCTTTCCACGAACAACATATCTGAACGAATACACAGTTGTACGAATAATCTCAAATAAGGTACCGTCCATTCAATACCAATAAACCTTTATCCCGATACTCATGCCATCACGATAACTATCCTCGTTATCCGACATTCCATATCATAGATCAAACATAACTCACAGCTCTGTCAATCAAACTTAATTAAACCATATACATTATGATTTGTCCCAAACCACAGCATGATAAACAAATCGTCATCCAAACAGTTTACATCTATAATATCATTGCTATATGAATTATAAATGAAATGAAAGCGAAACCATTCATCAAATATTATAAACTGAACAAGTATAAACTTGCCTCGATACCGATACCACAAAGCCGTTACCAATATCCATTGCCTTCGTCTACGAGCTCCTCAGCCCCGACCAAAATCAATCTACGAACTCTTCGACCTCAACCGCAACACAACGGTCATAATCCATGATCAAACATCACAACCTATTGCAATAATCAATTAACAACAATACGATAACAATCAATAACCGACATAGCCAACCAAGCGACTCAACGGCTCAACAATACCCCGATTATAAATAAAGACGAACAATACAACTCAAACAAATACGAACTCATATCCACGATACAAGCCGTAACTCGATGATCACAAATAACAATCAAAAACCCAACGGTTCCACAATATCCCTATTAAATACAAATCCAAACAACCCAAACCAATCAAACACGAACTCAAAACCAAAATACGATTCCATAATCCGAAGATCATATCAATAATCAATTTAAACCAACAAGGGTCTAACAATCTTAAATACGGAAACAAGTTTCCTCCTTGTAAATTCATAATATAAACCAATTATCGATTATCATCACCAATCCGGACGATCCGATTAATTCAACATCATAGATAACCATATTCCAAGGGTTTCAAATAATTTCATTATCCGAATTGAACACTTGTTCAATACGTATGAATTCTCAAACTCAAAAGTGAATCATAACCTTATCAAATCCGGAATCATATTCGTATTCCTATACGAATATCGTATCAAAACACATAACTTAGTTTTATATATGAATATTCCATATTCATATCCAAAACACCAACATCACTGAAACATATTCAACAATTCATATAATCCAAGAGTTCCTTAAGAACACAACCTATTCCGACATCACATTCAAAATCCTCAAACGACATAATATGATGTGTTCTAACATCTAAACAATCCTTATTCACAATTAAATGTATATATAATCATGTCCTTCAACATATATACTTCTCATAACATCATGAATCGCAACAAACTACCAAGAACATCGAGAATACTACGATTCCATAATCATAACGACATAATCGAATCATTTGATCACCAATTCATTATCTTCCCTTAACAAAATTCTCGTAAATACCAAGAATCATCACAACAATATCAATTCAACCATCATTCATACGAAAACATGTAGAATTTTCCAAGTTCTACTCATTTAGACATTTCATCGAACACTTTGAAGGCATAGTCCAATTCAATCGATTATTCAAAGAAATACTCGAATTCGTTCCACAAAACTTCAAGAGTATTGAATGATTACGAGTTTACAATCAAGTTCAATCAACAATCTGAATCAAAACGAAGCAAATCGGCCAAAACACCAAGAAACCTCAAGAACATCCAAAAACAAAAAGTTTAGGTGTTATTACCTTCGATCCAGGTGGAAGATGATGTTAATCCATGATTCCAACTTTCAAAACATGTTGTTCTATGTTTCTCTTACTCAGATCCATCGTCTTTCCTGAAGAAATCGCGAAAGGAATGAAGAACAACAAAAAATGCTCAAGGCGACTCGATCCAGACCTTATATAGGCTGAGTCCTATCGGCACGTTACGGCCGTAACCGCCCGTGGCTTACGTAACCGGCCATGGCCTGCCCACTGCCCATTTCTGTCGGAACCATTACGGCCATAACCGTCCCCTGCCTTACATACGTAACGGGCCCTTACGGCCGTTACCGGCCAGGCCGGACGCCCAGCGAGTCACTTTCGACAGTGATCGGCCATCCCTACGAGTCACGGCCGGCCATGATCGGCCATACAGCGAGTCACTGCCGACAGTGATCGGCCACTGCATGTCCTCTCGGCCACGACTCGACCGGCTACTCCGTAACGTACATAACACTTATTCTGTTGTGTACGTAATACGTACGTTGACTTTATACAGTATAATACTCGTATTACGTACGTAATACACCCTGTATAACGTACGTAAACCCATCCGTTGACTCACTTGTCCAAATCTACGCCGAAAGCTTCCGACACCAGGCCCAACTGTCTGATTCCTCTTGTTACGTACGTAATACCTTACGCATAACGTACGTAAAACGTACCAACTTAGCGTACGTTAGCCCATAAACTTAACGTATGTAATGGCCTTCTGTACTTAGCCAAAATCCAACTGTTCCTGTCCGACGTCTCGACATATTGGATACGAACATACGGCATACTGAATACATATATACTCAACTCAAAAATATTCTCATACGATATACCTGATATCCAAATCAGTTCAACCTGATACAACCAATCCTTAATATAACTGTCAATCAAAACGTCAATTACACAAGTATAAATGTCTTGGTCCTCATTTTATTTTATCCATACTGTATAGATACCAAACTATACAGTATATCTCAGATAAAATAACACGAAAATTTTATACTAAAAATCCGGGTATTACAGCATTCGTATGTCTTCTTGTGAAGATTTTATATTATATTGTAACCTTATGAATAAACATACCTTCCCAATGCTGTTGGGTTAGTTACGATAATCGATGGAATGAGTATTTAAGTAATTTGCATTGTTATTAAACATAGAATTTTAGTTTCAACATTATGAATCGAACTATGTTTAGAATCCTATCGGGATGGGGGTAATTGTCGCTATTCGTCATTATCGCCATGATGTATTAATCGACGAATATGTAATAGGTTTAGCTCTCGATTGTGGGCGTTCGAGCCGCTGTGTCATCAAGGGACTCTAGTCGGAATTAAGGCAAGTGATACCTTGGCCAGGCTATCTTATGTTAAATTCCAAAATTTAAAGTATGTCACTAGTTGTGGAATTTGTGTTCGTTTTACTTACCTACGTCCGGAGTATTCCTGTGTAGATACTTCTGTGACCCTTGGTTGCGACCTTGGGAGTTTATGTGTTGATATACCGTACGGAACCATATTGAGGGATAAAACCTGAATGGTACCCACGCCCGGAGTATTCCTGTATTGATGCTTCTGTGACCATTGGTTGCAATCTTGGGAGTTTATGTATTGATAGAAAGGATAATGTTGAGTATCATGTGATCTATTGCTAAACCAAATAATAATATTGTACTGTGGATTTATCTTATTCTATCAATGGGCTTTTGATCGTATTGTCTGACCGAGATTGGCTGGCACGATTCGTCGTGCCAGGTAAATTTGTTGAATATGTGCAGGACATTCTCGAAAGTTCTGGTCAGGTTTGAGCAGTGTTGGGAAAAAGCCTTGTTATCTCGTTTCTTAAAATTGAATTCTAAAATATTCCACGTTTATGTAATATTCGTGTTTGTGAACTTGTTTTTTCTAAGTGTTTCGTTTCGCACTTATACCATCATGGAACTAATTTCACACAAATTATTTAATGGAAAAATCTTAAAGTCTTATTAAAATAAAGCCTTGTGGGTCCCACACGGGATTCACGACACTGTAACATTCCGGTTAATTTTGGGGGTGTTACAGAAAATGGTATTAGAGATAAAACATCCACGTTGAAAGTTTTACCAAAATGTTTTGAAAATGTTTGAGGGTTTTCAAAGTCCAACACTCCAAGCGACCGTAACTCCTCGAGGAATGTCAAAGATAGGAACATGTATGTTTCTTGAAAATCAAGTATGATGTTTGAACTCTGTAGAACTCAAAGGATAATTGTACTGAACTGACCCTTTAGATCGAACATTTATCACAATGGCATGTCGTGGATCTAGGAGAATCGTGAACGACGCTCAGGGCTCCGCTGTGAACCAGCAGGAAGGCAGGAACACCGCTGAAACAGTTCCAGCCGGAAACCAGCCACCGTCTAATAATCAGAATGAGCAGGAGGCAGAAAACCAGAACAATGGAGGAATAGATCCAACTTTCATTCAGACTCTCGCCCAGGCTATTGCAATGGGAATTGCTCAAGTCAACCGAGCGGAGTGGGTACCAGTCATTAACATGGAAGAGAATGCCGGGAAGGACCGATGGCTAGGAGATATGCTGAAGGCTAGGCCACCATTATTCGACGGTTCAGGAGATAAACATGTGGACGACTGGATCTCCGAAATGGAGACTACTTTCGAGGTAATCGGTTGACCAGGAAACTGAAAGGTACCACTGGAAATCAACTAGCTCCATGACACTGCAGTCCGATGGTGGAGGACCTATAAGCCGGAGGGCAGGGTAGTCGGGTGGACCGAGTTTTCCAAACTGTTGAGAGACAAGTACTACCCCAGTTCAGCTCAAACTACTTGTGCACGGAATTTCTTTAGTACTGGATCACATAATTTTCCGGTTATAGAAATCATTCGAGCCTATAGGACCGAACTAAGCTATATCTCGCAGATAGTTCCATCCGATGATAAATGAATCTGTCACCTTGCACAACGGTTGCCGGAAGATGTTCAAGGTTACGCAACTAGCTTTCACTGTACAACTCTGAGGGCATATCAGGACGTAATCACGGCATATGTTGATACTGTTGTTAGTTCTGTAAAACCCGTAATTTCGATTTCCGGTAATTTTCTTTTTTAGGCGGAGGTCCATTTCGACGACTCTCTTGGGACCGCCTCATCATTCCGAGAATGATTAATTATGCACTTTTTGTCATCCGAATTCGTTTCGGTGTCGTTTTATTGAGTTCCGTGTTCTTAAGCAACTTTTTCATGTATGAGTTCGATTTTGTAAAATCATCATAAATTCTTGGAAACTCCCAAAATTCTGATTCTTTTCAATATTATAGAGCATCAAGTTAGCTTCCCAATGGTTCAAACGGTGAGTTAATCGGAGTCCGGATGAAGGAGTTATGGTCGAAATAGCTAAGATTGCACGATGTGCCTTTTTGGTATTGGAGTGGACTGTACCGCGTGCCGCGGCACACTTTGGCTGGGCCGCGGCACTAAGCCAGTGCTGGGCAGTTTTTTTTGGCCATGGTCCGCGGCACACTTGTCCTGTGCCGCGGCACACAGGGCAGATTAGCCTATTTCTGCGGATTTTGTGAGATGAATGCTCATTTCATCTCTTCCTTCATTCCTCATTCTCTTGGGCAATCTTGTGGCGATTTTTGGGCGGTTTGGCATCATCAATGCCAGAGAACTTCATATTCTTCAAGTTCTTGGTATGGATTAACAACACCAATAATTGTTCTTCATCTTTAATCCAAGGTAAATTCTTGAAACCTTACTTTTGGATGATTTGGGGGTTTTTGCATTTTTGTTCGACTCGTTCCGTGTTGTCGATTAATTCATGTTGGGTATGATTAATCTTGGTAGTATTCTTGTGTTTAACATCATTTAATCCATTGTTCTTCGTCGAATCGAATTATATTTCTTGATTTCATTCGAATCGACTTTTTGGGTGATTTGTTCTCGATCTTGTTTTTCATCCGTTTTTGATGGATTGATTGTGGTTAAATGATGTTGTTAAACATATTCTATGGATTGCATATCCATATTTCGACTTGGAATTCCGTTTTCGTGTTTTGTCGGGACGAATGGTGTTCTTGGCCGTTTTGGGGAAAACACTTGAACCTTCGTCGTTCGTTCTTTGAATTCAACGGCTTTGAGTCGTGCTATGGAATTCATTTTTCATTGTTGTTATTGTCCTCCGTAGTTTATTATCTCGAGTTGGCATTCGGTGGAGTCGGCGGGTTCGTAGTCGGTTCGTGCCAACCTACTTCGGTCGATTCTCCGCGTTGTGATTGTTCAAGGCAAGTACCTTGTCTATACTATTCTTGTTTTGTGGATATGATAATTGGTGATCATCTTGGTGTTTTTGTTTATTTGTTTGCAATGAGTTTTCAAAAGTTTCGGCTAGCCTCGTTAAAGGCTCACTTTCAAAACGCGTGTGTTTTGTAAATTGTGTGGGTTGTAAGTGACTACGTGAATCCTTTGGATATATTGGGTGTTGATGTTGCGCTTGATAATGCGTGTGTACGTATCTTGCTTCTTTCCGTCGCGTTATGGTTGACGTGCGTGTTGTTATTTATTCGTGTGGTCGTGGACTGACGGATGAATTATGTGAATTGGTTTATTGATTTGATAATTGTTACGACGATGACTGTGTACTTGATGTTTGTGACAATGTGAATACTTGTTGTGATAGACGTCATATCCGGGAGCCTCTGAGGGCGGGGCGTGCGATCTCCGGCCTGGTGTACGCTGCAATGTGCGGCTCTATATGGTTGGTGAACGCCGGTGTTTACCTGATGCGCGTGCAAGGGGCGGCTCTTATGGGAGTGACGCCGGCGCGGTGACACGTACAAGGTGCGGCTGACATGTGGAGTGAACGCCGGTGCACAGGTGTTTCAGTGGAGGCGCCTGGCAGGCTTATTGGTAACAGATATTTGAGTGTTTAGCTAAGACCCCGTTACCGAACGATTATCGTATTTCAAATTCTTTCAACTCTTTTCAAATGCTGGTCTCGATATAGACTGTGATTCATGTTTTCTGAAAGTGTGTTTCAACTTGTTTTAAATGTTGGTATCAGGGTTAATTAACCAAGGACATTTGACGAGATCTCCGAGGGTTAATTAATCAGGGGTCTTGAGCAGTTTTTGGGCGGACGAAAGGTTGTGTCCTTGATTATACTGTGTTGACATTTTTTGTTTTGGGTCGAGGACCCCGTGTGACGTTGAGATGTTTGATCTCGTGTTGATATTATTTGGATTGGGTCGAGAACCCCGTGGGAAATATTTGTGAAGACTCGCTTGTGTTGATTGAATGGTTTTCTTGCAAATTGCTTTCCGCCTATTGGTCGTGGACCATGTTGATTTTGAAATGAATAGGATTTGATAATCCTAAATTGTTTTCTATTAAAACTCTCGATGGCACTTTAAATGATTTTACAAATTGTTTTCCCTTGATTTGTGATCATTCGGTTTTGAAGTGTTTTACCCAAACTCATGCCCCGGGAAGTACTTTTCATTACGTTTGAATCTTTGAGGATTTTCTGGTTATTGTTATTCGTCGAATGTGAATTGTATGGCTCGTATTTGCACTAGCAAAACAGTGGAGTTTTGCTAACCCCCGAGTATTCGGGGGGTGGATGTCTATTTTTGCATTCAGGTTTTGGAGCATAACACAGGGTCGGCACGAAGGATGATGAAAGATGATCGATACTAATCACATGAGGAACCGTACCTTGTTTATTGGTTGAGTTGTACTTTATTTTCCGCTGCTATATTTTTCCCATTGTACGGGTGTGTTTGTATTTTGACCCCTGCGTGGGCGTGATTTGTATGTATTTATTGAAAGACCAAATCGGTCTACTGAGTCATTTCAGCCTTAAAGGAATGGTTGAGTTGTTATATGTTTTTACCAGCTTGGTAGATCCTTGAGGAAAGGTTCTACGGCGTGTAATATCCCTGAGCGGATTGGGGGTGTTACATAAATGGTATCGGAGCTTAGGTTGTGGAAACCTAGGCTGTCGGGTCAAGTCGTGTTGTTTGAGTCTTGTTTCATCGGATTTTATCTGACTGAGTCGTGTCGCGACGCGTCGTATGAGTTGGTTGGTCGTGATTAGTATCGAGGGGCGATCATCATCTTCGTGCGACCTCTGGATGTAAGTCTCCCTTCTTTGTATTGTGCCTCGTGTGACACGAGCTATTTGTTTGATTTTGTGTTAAGTGATGGAACCTACATGTAGATTCTTGGTTTCGTGATGCATTCGTGTGATTCTCTTATTTCGTTTATATGAGGAGTGTTGTCATTATTTATGTCTTTTTTACTGTGTTAATTGACTGTTTGTCTTCCCGATAAAAGACATGTATTGTCTTGACTTTGTACGATTTGATGCGTATATTATAATATGTTTAAACGAATATGTTACATGAGCATTTTTGGGCATTATAGCCCATTGAATTATTTTTGAAAACCTTGAGTATCTTAGAAAATAAATTTCGAGACGTACTTTTAAAATGAATCGTTTTCTCGTGGTACTTCCAAGGTGCCACAATATGTTTCCAAATTCTTCTACCTCGAGGACCAAAATGTTTTGAGATATTTCCAATGTTTTAGAAACACTTTTACTTAGACCTGATTGTCGAATATTTCCGAAAGTTTTTCACGAAAAGAAAGTGTCCTCATTTTTATCAAATGCGTAATGGTTCTCCAAAGTCTCGATAATGATGTTTCACGTTTGTAATTTTTTTGAAAGGTGATACTCAAGATCAACCGGTATTCTTCTAAATTATTTTCAAAATGAGGCTTTCGTTTTTAAAACTTATCCATTCCTGTTTGAGGGCTGGGTATGTATGTATGATGTTCGCGTTGTCATTTTAATGTTTGCTCCCGGGTATGATTGAATTGGCGGTGTGAGCGTTGAGTCATTTTTCACACATTTATTGCGTTAGCCCTCTGTGAGAGGTGGGATGTTGGTATTGAATATTGTCGCCTCGTTGTGATTTCTGCGTTGTCGCGCATGTGCAAGCTGTTAGAGCTTGGTATGGTATGACCGTGTGCATCGGTGATGGTTTCGTTATGTGTCGGTTGTTTAATGTCTTGTTACCTTGCTCCCGTTTTTGTGAATTTCATGGACGAGGTCGAGGTAATACCCGTACTATTTTGACTTCTGTATTTTCTCTTTCTCCAGTCCATCTATTCGCTCATGTTCGTTGATACTTTATGAACTTGTTCTGTATTTCGGTTTCATCGTCCGAACGAATTGTGATCTTGTTGTGGGTCGATCTAGTTATCGCTGTGACTTTTTCGAGTTCGGTTCGATTCTTGTGAACCTTGTTCGGAAGTGACATCATTTGGTTCTATTAACTCTTCTATTCGACGTGGATCGGATTTCGAATTTCTGTATTTTCGACTCTGTCGACTCGTTTATGTTCGTTGACATTTTCTGAACTTTCCCTATCCCTTGCTTTTATTGATCGAACGAGGGTGGTATTGTTTCGGAATAACTCGTTTGTCGTTGTGACTTTTCAATCGGTATTCCCTTTCCTGTGGATCTTATGGGAATGCATGTCTTGTTGTTCTCACCAGATCATCCTGGGAGTTGTTGTTTGAATTTTATTATCCTTCGTGTTTCGGACATGATTGTTCGATTTTTATTATCTCGATCATTTGTTTGTTCGGTTTTTGTTCTCGTTTCGTGATTGTTGAGCGTTCAGGCTCCTTCGTAATTCCCTTAAGTTCGGGAAATTAGTCTCGTTTTCGATCTTCCAACCCTTAGGTGGTGGAATTCCGTATTTGTTTAGCGTTTGGCTCGCGTTTTGATTGATGAACCGTTGAGTTGGTCAATCGTATTGATTTTCATTCGTTGTGTTTTGTGATTGTTCGGATAATTCACTTGACTATATTATCCATTTGATGACGCTTGTCATTTGTTGGTTTTATTATATCCCTAACGGCAACGTTGTGTTGGTCACCGTGGAGCGTGTTTTCACGCCGTATGTCTCTTTGCGTTTCTTGCAGCGTTTCGCCGTCGGGCGCGAGTGTTCGGTTTTTGTGTATCTCGTCGAGTTTTCCTGGTAGAGGATATTGCTTCTCCCTACTTATTTTATGTTTCGGGACGAAACTTCTTTTAAGGAGGGTAGAATGTAAAACCCGTAATTTCGATTTCCGGTAATTTTCTTTTTTCGGCAGAGGTCCGTTTCGATGAATCTCTTGGGACCGTCTCGTCATTCCGAGAATTATTAATTCTGCACTTTTTGTCATCCGAGTTCGTTTCGGTGTCGCTTTATTGAGTTCCGTGTTCTTAAGCGACTTTTTCAAGTATGAGTTCGATTTTGTAAAATCATCATAAATTCTTGGAAACACCAAAAATTCTGAATCTTTTCTATATTATAGAACATCAAGTTAGCTTCCCAATGGTTCAAACGGTGAGTTAATCGGAGTCCATACGAAGGAATTATGGTCGAAATAGCTAAGACTGCACGATGTGCCTTTTTGGTATTGGAGTGGACTGTACCGCGTGCTGCGGCACACTTCGGCTGGGCCGCGGTACTAAGCCAGTGCTGAGCAGTTTTTTTTGGCCGTGGGACATGGAAGACTTGTCCTGTGCCACGGCACACAGGGCAGATTAGCCTATTTCTGTGGATTTTGTGAGATGAATGCTCATTTCATCTCTTCCTTCATTCCTCCTTCTCTTGGGCGATCTTGTGGCGATTTTTGGGCGGTTTGGCATCATCAATCCCAGAGAACTTCATATTCTTCAAGTTCTTGGTATGGATTAACAACACCAACAATTGTTCTTCATCTTTAATCCAAGGTAAATTCTTGAAACCTTACTTTTGGGTGATTTGGGGTTTTTTGCATTTTTGTCCGATTCGTTCAGTGTTGTTGATTAATTCATATTGGGTATGATTAATCTTGGTAGTATTCTTGTGTTTAACATCATTTAATCCATTGTTCTTCGTCGAATCGAATTATATTTCTTGATTTCATTCGAATCGACTTTTTGGGGGATTTGTTCTCGAGCTCGTTTTTCATCCATTTTTGATTGATCGATTGTGGTTAACTGATGTTGTTAAACATATTCTATGGATTACATATCCATATCTAGACTTGGAATTCCGTTTTCGTGTTTTGTCGGGACGAATCGTGTTCTTGGCCGTTTTGGGGAAAACACTTGAACCTTCGTCGTTCGTTCTTTGAATTCAACGGCTTTGAGTCGTGCTGTGGAATTCATTTTTCATTGTTGTTATTGTCCTCCATAGTTTATTATCGCGAGTTGGCGTTCGGTGGAGTCGGCGGGTTCTTAGTCGGTTCGTGCCAACCTACTTTGGTCGATTCTCCGCGTTGTGATTGTTCAAGGCAAGTACCTTGTCCATACTATTCTTGTTTTGTGGATATGATAATTGGTGATCATCTTGGTGTGTTTGTTTATTTGTTTGCAATGAGTTTTCAAAAGTTTCGGCTAGCCTCGTTAAAGGCTCACTTTCAAAACGCGTGTGTTTTGTAAATTGTGTGGGTTGTAAGTGACTACGTGAATCCTTTGGATATATTTGGTGTTGATGTTACCCTTGATAATGCGTGTGTACGTATATTGCTTCTTTCCGTCGCGTTATGGTTGACGTGCATGTTGTTATTTATTCGTGTGGTCCTGGACTGACGTATGAATTATGTCAATTGGTGTATTGATTTGATAATTGTTACGACGATGATTGTGTACTTGATGTTTGTGACAATGTGAATACTTGTTGTGAGAGACGTCATATCCGGGAGCCTCTGCGGGCAGGGCGTGCGATCTCCGGCCTGGTGTACGCTGCAATGTGCGGCTCCATATGGTTGGTGAACGCCGGTGTTTACCTGATGCGCGTGCAAGGGGCGGCTCTTATGGGAGTGACGCCGGCGCGGTGACACGTACAAGGTGCGGCTGACATGTGGAGTGAACACCGGTGCACAGGTGTTTCAGTGGAGGCGCCTGGCAGGCTTATTGGTAACGGATATTTGAGTGTTTAGCTAAGACCCCGTTACCGAACGATTATCGTATTTCAAATTCTTTCAACTCTTTTCAAATGCTGGTATCGATATAGACCGTGATTCATGTTTTCTGAAAGTGCGTTTCAACTTGTTTTAAATGTTGGTATCAGGGTTAATTAACCAAGGACATTTGACGAGATCTCCGAGGGTTAATTAATCAGGGGTCTTGAGCAGTTTTTGGGCGGACGAAAGGCTGTGTCCTTGATTATACTGTGTTGACATTTTGTGTTTTGGGTCGAGGACCCCGTGTGACGTTGAGATGTTTGATCTCGTGTTGATATTATTTGGATTGGGTCGAGAACCCCGTGGGGAATATTTGTGAAGACTCGCTTGTGTTGATTGAATGGTTTTCTTGCAAATTGCTTTCTGCCTATTGGTCTTGGACCTTGTTGATTTTGGAATGAGTAGGATTTGATAATCCTAAATTGTTTTCTATTAAAACTCTCGATGGCACTTTAAACGGTTTTACAAATTGTTTTCCCTTGATTTGTGATCTTTTGATTTTGAAGTGTTTTACCCAAACTCATGCCTTGGGAAGTACTTTTCATTATGTTTGAATCTTTGAGGATTTCCTGGTTATTGTTATACGTGGAATGTGAATTGTATAGCTCGTATTTGCACTTTGTCCTTGCACTAGCAAAACAGTGGAGTTTTGCTAACCCCCGAGTATTCGGGAGGTGGATGTCTATTTTTGCATTCAGGTTTTGGAGCATAACACAGGGTCGGCACAAAGGATGATGAAAGATGATCGATACTAATCACATGAGGAACCGTACCTTGTTTATTGGTTCAGTTGTACTTTATTTTCCGCTGCTATATTTTTCCCGTTGTACGGGTGTGGTTGTATTTTGACCCCTGCGTGGGCATGAGTTGTATGTATTTATTGAAAGACCAAATCGGTCTACTGAGTCATTTTAGCCTTAAAGGCATGGTTGAATTGTTATATGTTGTTACCAGCCTGGTAGATCCTTGAGGAAAGGTTCTACGGCGTGTAATATCCCTGAGCGGATTGGGGGTGTTACAAGTTCTGACATTGGGCATAATCAGAAGAAGAAGAAGACGTCTAACCAGTCTGGGAGCGCCAGTAGAATGAACTCAGGAACTGGGTTTTCTTCTAAATCAGCAGTCTCGTGCCAACAGAAGGGAACATCCGACCGGCCCCTCTTCCGGAGCTGTTTCAATTGTGGCATAGCTGGACATACCACGAGTCAGTATCGTAAGATGGATATGAAGAGTTTTTCATGCGTAAAGAATGGGCATATGTCTGCTACTGTTTGCGGGTTAATTCTACACCAAACCCAGCTTCTTAGAGTCAGCAAGGTTCAGTACAGACATCCAGGGCACCCACCGTTTCTGTAATACCCGGTTGTAATTCATTCATTATCATTCAGTAATTATCAGTCAGTAATTGTCACTCAGTAATTTTCACTCATTAATAATCACTCATCATTCGTGACTCATTCATTTGTGTTCATTGTTGGCATATTGTAACCGTGTATCACTTACCGATCGTCACTCATCTCCGTTTGAGTGTCGAGACGAGAGTATTATCATTATCATCGCGATTGGTAGTCTTGTGTTGGAAGTATCATCTTTGGCATGTGTTGGACTTGTTTACTTTCACATGCGTATGGTATGTCGGATAATTCATCAATCGTAGCTAGAAATCGGAGTTGTCGGATTTTTGTCACTTCCAGCAGCGAGTTACGGCCGTAACTACTCAGGCATTACAGCTGTAACATGCATTCGTTGGTTTAAGGGTCTTTTGGCCGAAGGTGAGATACGGCCGTAAGGTGGTCAGGCTACGGCCGTAAGAGGTGTTCGTGATTTTCAGGTTTTGTCGGACAAAGAGGGCTTACGGACGTAAGGGTTGCGGCATACGGCCGTAAGATGAGGCAGGTACGGCCGTAAGGCTTGGCCGAATACGGCCGTACGTTGCAGGCAGGGTGCCTGGTCAGTTTCGACGAAGGGGTCGTACGCCTGTAAGTTTGGCCGGGTACAGCCGTATCGGTCGAATTATGCCCGTAAGGTGTGCGGGTATGGCCATATGGATGTCGGCAGGTATTTTGGACGAGGGCGAGTTACGCCCGTAAGACAGGTGAGGGTACGGCCGTATGGCTGTCGGCAGTTTTTGGACGAAGCCGAGTTACGGCCGTATAAGATGGATGGTTACGGCCGTATGGCCATTGACCTGGGATGTTACAGCCGTAAGTAGGTCGAGTTACGGCCGTAACTTCCGGCAGTTTATAAGGACCTGGACGGGTTTTTGAGGTCATTTTATTATTTCTTCAACTTCTATCCGAGAGAGAGAGCTTGAGGGGAGATTTTTTATCATCAATCACTTGGGTGTTCGGTTTTCATCATCTTCATTCGATTGTGAAGCTCAGATAGTCGATCTAACGCTTGTTCATCGGATCAAAGTGCTTGGATCTTCAAAGGTAATATTCTTCAAACATCTTGGATTTCGATTCTGTGTTGAGATATGATGTTTTGGACGTTATAATCATGTTGTATGAAGAGATGTACGCATGATTATGGATGTGTATGATTATTCATTGGATTATTGAAGGGTTATTCAAGAACACTTTGAATATTGAGTTGGAATTGGGGGTTTTCGACTAATTGTTGTTGTAATCACGAATTTGGATATTCATATTGGATTATTGATTGTATTGAAGAGATTTTGTTGGTTTGGTTCACTCCTTGGGGATTTGATATTGGTATAATTGAGGATTGATTGTAAACAATCAAAGCTTGGTCACAACGTGTTTGATATAATGCCCCTATGAGCTTGATTTAGTCGTATCGACGTTTTGTGTTAGTTATAATCGTGTTTGATTCGTATGTTGAACGGATTGTTGGTAATTGTGTTATTCAAGGTTGTTCGAGTGACCGACATCTCATTTAGGACGTTTGTTCGTGGAAGGATAATTGTCACCGGTGTTGTGTAAGTTAATTCTTACTCTGTTAAAAGGATATTCATTCTGTAATACCACCAGTATTACATGCTGTTTCACGTTGGGCGCTCACGTCCATTTCTTCTATTTAATAAATAAATGTACTCCATTGCGATAAACGTATTTTTGTATGATATGGTTGTACTGTATTGTTCACATCTGTTATTCGTGTATTGTGATGCTGTGATGATTGACAAATTTTCAATGACATACCTTGATGTCATTAGGTAATTATCGGTGCGAATATGATGGTGGCTAACGTCTTGTTCCTCGAGGAATTACCTGATGGTATTGAGAGGGAGTTGCGTCATAAGAAATTAATGTGATAATAACTTAGTAAACAAAACTAGTCCTTACGTACGTTATCTACCAAATATTACGTATGCTATATCTGAGTCATTACGTACGTTAAAGATTGGCACTTACATACGTAATAACGGTGTTCGGTCTTCGAACATGAATCTTCGTTGGATAGTACGCGTTGCCGACCAACTTTCGGCGTGATTGCGACAAGCAAGTCAACGAAGTGTTACGTACGTTAACCTACATTCGTTACGTACGTAACGATGTGTGTAAATTAGCCCAGTGAGCTTCCTTACGTACGTTAATACTTATTAGTAATGTACGTAAAAACCCTTACGTATGTAAGTCTTCAGGCATAATGTACGTAAGGGCAATCTGAGTTTATAAAAGAACACTTTGCCTTTCATTTCTTCGGTCCCAAAAATCATCCTTCTCTCATGTATACTGCTCTCCACCGTCCTTGAACCAATTTTAACCTCCCAATTCAAGTGCTATCCTATTTGAGTGCGTTAATCAAGCTTTGGGGAAGGTCTTGAAGGTGTTATCCTCTCGTTCTTCATCGTCCTCCGTCGTTCTTCTTCATCGTTTGTCAATAAAGGTAACTTTATTCAACCTTGAACTCATTTCAGTGTTGTTTGGCAAGTTATAGTAAATTTCGAATGCCTTGGGTAGTTTAGAACTCTCAGTAATGATCGGACCGGGATATAACCATCACAATTGTTAATCGATATCTATTAAAGCTAGAAATTAGAATGAATAATAGTAGTATTCGTAATCGGATCGGAGAACTCATAATCGGATTGCTAATCACCAATTTCTTGGAATCATCTTGTTAAGGATTTCATGTATAACCGTATTATCATATTGAAAAACCGTTGATAAATCCTTGATGAACTTACCAACAAATTTCTAGTCGAATAGATAACGAAACATGTTAAGATGACGGATTAATCGTTCTAGACTTTCGTATTAGGACAAGTGATGAAAACTCGGTGGTTGTTAGTCATAATTAACGTAGGAATGTTGTATTAGCACACTATTGTTCAACGGAATGATAACTTGTAAAGAAATATTGACGAACCTAAGAATTTAGTAGCGCGCGTTGTGGTTAAAACAGAGAATTTTGATCTCAACAACATAAACAACGAGGTTAGGGTCCTAACAGGTGGGGGGGGGGGGGAAACGTCGTTGATCATCATTGTTACCATAAGATGTTAATCGACAAACATGTAATAGGTCGGGCTTCCGAGTGTGATTGTTCGAGCCGTTGCCTTGTCAAGAAGTAACTCTCATTGGATTTGAGGCAAGTGAATCTTGCTCAGACTTTACGTCTTGTAATTTCAAAACATTGTATGTGTTACTATTTGTGGAATGGTGCTTATTCGATTATCTTGTCCGGAGTATTCCTGAGTAGATACTACCGTAACCCTTGGCCGCGGCCCTCGGAGTTTTCTTGTAGAACCGTATTGCGGGATAAAACCTGAATGGTACCCATGTCCGGAGTATTCCTGTGTAGATACTTCCGTGACACTTGGTTGCGACCTTGGGAGTTTACGTGCTGATAAAAGAATTAACATTGAATATTCGGTGGTAACATTGTGCTTTGAAATTATCCGATTTTATCTTTGATTTTGGTTCGGATTTTCTGACCTAGGCTAACTGGCACGGTACGTCATGCTAGGTAAATTTGTTGAAATTGTGCAGAACATTCCCGAAGGTTACGGCCAGACGTGAGCTGTGTTGGAAAGAAGGCCTGTTAATTTCTTAAACTAAATTTGAATATTCCACGTTGTGTAATAACCGTATGTACGGATACTATTTTCTTTTGTACTTTGGGTTGTACGAATACTTTCTTAAATACTTCCGCATACTACCAGTTTATTAAATTGTTTCAGAAAATAATTTCGAAAAACTTGCCGTGTGGGCCCCTCATGGGATCCACGGCACTGTGGCGTCCCGGTTTATTTGGGGGCGTTACAGAAAATGGTATCAGAGACAAACACTCACGTGGAAAGTTTTATCAAAATATTTGAAAACGTTTTGCCTTCAAAAATCCAACACTTCTGGTGACCGTAACTCCTCGAGGGATGTCGAGGTATAATGCACGTAAAATCCTTAAGAATCAAGTATGATGTTTGAATTCAGTAAAAACTCAGAGAATGTTTGTATTAAACTAACCTTTGAGATCGAACAAACATCACCAATGGCACATCATGGAGCTAGAAGAAACGTAAATGATGCACAGGGTTCCGCTATGAACCAGCAGGGAGTCAGGAACACCTGTGAAACTAATCCAGCCAGAAATCAACCACCGCCCGTTAATCAGAACGAACAGGAGGCGGAAAACCAGAACAACGGGGGATTTTATCCTGCCTTCGTTTAGACCCTCGCCCAGGCCATTGCTATGGGAATCGCTCAGGTCAACCGGGCAAAACAAGTACCATTCATTAACATAGAAGAGAACACCGGGAAGGACCGTTGGCTAGGAGAGATGCTGAAGGCAAGACCGCCATTATTCGACGGATCAGGGGATAAGCACGTGGACGATTGGATCTCGGAGATGGAGACTGCCTTCGAGGTGATCGGCTGCCCAGAGAACCGAAAGGTACCACTCGGAATCAACCAGCTCTGCGACACTGAGCCCGGTGATGGAGGACCTATAAGCCGGATGACAGAATAGTCGGTTGGCCCGAGTTTTCTAAACTATTGAGATACGAGTACTATCCCCGATCAGTTTAAACTGCACGAGCGCGAAGCTTCTTCAGCGCAGGACCTCAGAATTTTCCAGTACCAGAAATCATTGGAGCTTACAGGACCGAACTAAGCTATGTCGCACAGATGGTTCCATCCGAAGACCAGCGAATTTGCCACCTTGCTCAACAGTTGCCGGAAGATGTTCAACGTTACGCGTCGGGGTTTCACTGCACCACTTTGAGGGCATATGAGGACGTGGTCACAGCATACGCCGGTACGTTTGTCAGTTCGGATGCCGGGCATAACCAAAAGAAGCAGAAGACAGCAAATCAGTCCGAGAGCACCAGCAGAGTGAACTCGGGAATTGGGTTCCCCTCCAAACCAGCAGCTTCGTCCCAACAGAGAGGAGCATCTGACGGGCCTTCTCGCCGTAGTTGTTTCAATTGTGGCATAGCAGGGCATACAATGAGTCAGTGTCGTAAAGCGTCGACAAAGTGTTTTTCATGCGGAAGGGGTGGGCACATGTCTCGCTACTGCTCACGAATCAAACCTACACCAAATCCGGCTCCTCAAAGTCAGCAAGGCTCGGTACAGACATCCAGAGCATCCGCCATGTTCTATTATCGATCCCCACCTCACCAAGCTCCTCTGCATGGTGCCGGAAGAGGACGTGGCCACGGGGGAGGCACTGCACCCTCCCCGGGGAAACTACCATCCCACGTGTTCGAACTAAGAGCTACTGATGACCAGACTACACCTGCTGTCTCAGGTATACTCCTTATTAAATCCCATCCTATTCATGTACTGTTTGATACTGGAGCAACCCACTCGTTTATATCCGTGGAATGTGTTAACCGTTTGCATTTCCCTTGTGTACCTTGTGAATCCTTTATTGTTAAACTACCCGAGGGTAGCAGGGTGGGGGGTAACTTGGAAGTTCGAAATTGTCCGATTCACATCAATAATCTGGGCTGGACAGCCAATCTCATGGTCTTTCCACTCCAAAACGAAGATGTGATTTTGGGTATGGACTGGATGACGATGCACAAGACGGTATTGGACACCTATCACCTGAAGGTTTCCATTATGACCCATGACGGTGCCACTCACACAATCAGAGGCCGAGAACACTTCAGTACTAAGGGGTCCCTCAGTCTCCTTACAGCAGGCGCATCTTATGATGATCAAGGGACGTATTATTGGTGTTATATTCTTCAGGAGGACACATCGCAACTGTCGGTTTCTAACATTACTACGGTGAATGAATTTCCGGACGTATTTCCCGATGAAATACCTGGTAGGGGTGAGCAGAAAAACCAACAAAAACCGATAATACCGAAAATACCGAAAAAAACGAAACCGAAAAACCGAACCAATAAGATATTGTTATGGTACGGTTCTTAAAATTTTGAAAACCGAATTATGCGGTTCGGTTTCGGTTTTAGATATGGATCCCGACTTTAAAAACCAAACCGAACCGATAAAACAGTTGACTGTTCTGCAGACTTTGTTTTTTCTTTGTGTAGGTTGTTATGAATTGATGGACTTGTGCTGAGGAGGAAATTCAAGACTTTTATTTAATCTGATATTGGACTTCTTGAATCCTTAGTTATTATCATGTTATTGAAGTAGATTTTATTTTTATTCAAGCTTTGAAGTGTATTAATTATGTCTAAATCCTTCAATTTGAATTTACAATTGTCTGATTTAGCCTAAGTAGTTCAATTTGGGTCTGGCGCAAGCCCAACTTAAGTGGCCCATTTAATCAGCCCATTGACACCGAACCGTTACCGAACCGACACCAAAACCGATCACACCGAGCCGATTTAAAACCGAATCATTTCGGTACTCAAATGCTAGATACCGATAAGATGCGGTTCGGTATCGGTTTTAGCTAGAAACCGTACCAAACCGAACCGAGCTCACCCCTACTACCTGGATTGCCACCACGAAAGGAGGTCGATCTCTCGATTGAACTTGAGCCAGGAACGATGCCTATCTCCAAGGCACCATACAGGATGGCACAAGCCGAAATGAAGGAACTAAAGTTACAACTCGAAGAATTAGTAAGGAAGGGGCTCATTCGTCCTAGTACTTCGCCATGGGGTGCGCCAGTTCTTTTTGTGAAGAAAAAGGACAACTCTCTGCGCATGTGTATCGATTACAGAGAACTAAATAAGGTCACTATTAAGAACCATTACCCACTTCCGAGGATTGATGATTTACTGGACCAACTGCAAGGAGCGACTGTATTTTCAAAGATCGATTTACGTTCTGGATATCACCAATTGAGAATTCGAGAGGAGGATATTCCCAAGACCACATTTCGATCAAGATATGGACACTACGAGTACATGGTGGTGTCGTTTGGCTTGACTAATGCCCCAACCGTTTTTATGGAATTGATGAACAGTTTTCTGTCAGAGTTTGTCGATAAGTGTGTGGTGGTATTTATTGACGACATTTTAATTTATTCCCGGAGCCGATGGGAGCATGAGGAACACTTGAGGCAGGTGTTGAGCATTTTAAGGCAACACCGACGTTATGCTAAACTTTCTAAATGCGAGTTCTGGATGCCAGAGGTAACCTTTTTGGGACATGTGATTTCAGCAGAAGGCGTTAAAGTAGACCCCTAGAAGATCGAGACATTTATGAATTGGGAACCACCAAGAAACGTCAAGGAAGTGAGGAGTTTCCTGGGATTGGCAGAATATTATCGACGGTTGGTCGAGACCTTCTCTCGTGTCACTCAGCCGTTAACGAATCTGCTAAGGAAGGACACCAAGTTTGTGTGGACAACAGATTGTCAGGAGAGTTTCGACAAGCTAAAAAGAAAGCTTACTACCGCCCCAGTATTGGTACTACCGCAGGGTACAGAGGGATTCGTAATATGCACCGATGCGTCTAAGCACGAGCTTGGATGTGTGTTCATGCAAAATGACAGAGTTATCGCTTACACCTCTCGACAACTTAAACCTTATGAGGTGAACTACCCGACTCACGACTTGGAACTAGCTGCAGTGGTCCACGCTCTTAAGATTTGGAAACACTACCTGTATGGGGTTACCTGTAAGATCTTTACGGACCACAAGAGTTTAAAGTATATTTTCACACAGAAAGAGTTAAATATGAGGCAGAGGCGTTGGCTGGAGTTAATCAAGGATTACGATGTAGAGATTCTATATCACCCTGAAAAGGCCAATGTCGTAGCAGACGCAATGAGTCGGAAGACTGTGCAGAAGATGACACTATCTGGTTTGACAGTACAGCAGGAATTGCAGCAAGATTTCAGGAGAAATGACATTGAAGTATGGATACAACACCGCCAAGGACAGTTGTGCTCGATTGATATTCGCTCATCCATGCTGGACGAGATATGCCTAGCACAAATGGAGGATCCAGAACTTCGTGCGATCGGTGTAAAGGCTGAAGGGGAAATTATTTCAGACTACAGGATCCAAGGAGGCTTAGTTAGATTCAGGGACAGGATTTGCATTCCACCTAATGGCGAGCTTAAGTAAACTATACTCAAGAAAGCTCATTCTACTCCCTATTCGATACATCCCGGGGCGAGCAAAATGTATAAAGATCTGCAGAAGAGTTTCTGGTGGAAGAATATGAAGCAAGAGGTAGCAAGGTTTGTCGTTCGATGTATGATATGTCAATAGGTGAAGATTGAACACCGTAGACCGGCCGGAATCATGCAGCCTTTACCCATTCTGGAATGTAAATGGGAGAGCGTATCAATAGATTTTGTCACCAAGTTACCAGTGACGGCGGGGGGAAAAGACACGATATGGGTCATTATAGACCGACTGACGAAGTCCGCACATTTCATTCCAATTCAGGAGACCATCCAAACAGAACAGCTGGCCACCATCTTTGTTTGGAAAATTGTGAGACTACATGGCGTTCCCTCGGGAATTATTTCGGATAGAGACACTAGATATGTGTCCCGCTTCTGGAAGACTGTCCAGCAGGCCATGGGTACTCAACTGCATTTCAGCACAGCTTATCACCCTCAAACGGATGGACAAACATAACGCACCATACAGACCCTTGAAGATATTTTGAGAGCATGTGTACTCGATTGGGGCAAGGATTGGGATAAACACCTCTGCTTAGAGGAATTTTCATACAACAGCTGGCATGCAAGCATAGGCATGGCCCCCTTTGAGGCCTTGTATGGTAGGAGGTGAGAGTCTCCCCTATGTTGGGACGATGCATCCGATGTCGTCGCCACTGAGTTGGATCGAATCCAGGAATCTATTTAGAAGATATACATTGTTCGAAAACACATGTTGGCAGCACAGAGCCGCCAAAAGTAATATGCTGCGGACCGACAGCGACCATTGGAATTTATAGTTGGGGATCATGTTTGGGTTAAAGTATCGCCAATGCGGGGCATTTGTTGGTTCCCAGGATGATGAAGACTGTCCTCACTGTACAAACATGAGTCTTTTCTAGCGCGCTTTGTCCTCACTCACGCGCACCTGAGAAACTTCCCAGGGGGTCACCCATCCCATAACTACTCCAGGCCAAGCACGCTTAACTTTGGAGTTTCTACGAGATGGCTACCAGAAAAGAAGATGCATCTTGTTGGTATGAGTAGTCCAAATCAATTCATTTAACCACTTTCTAGTGCAGATCTTACAGGTCGAATCGCAAGCCGCGCCTCGCGCATTTTTAAGCACGTGCAGGCAGGATGCTGGACCGAAGCCCAACAATCCCCCTCCCAGTATCTGGCAGCATTTTCAGCCCCATAGTCTGGAAAACCTCCGCGAACTAGATTTGATCACACAGCCCTCTAGCGGCTAGATTCATTCACACAGTCCTCCAACACTTGACATCAGCATATGTTCCACCTCCGTTTACTTCCGCTGCGCCAGTATCTCAGTTCCAGCATACTAGATTTGATCACATAGCCCTCCAGCACCTGACAACCTCCACTGCACCAGCATCTCAGTTCCGGCCAAGTGGCAATATCTGCTGCATGCCCGCCTCTCAGTTCCAACACTCTGACAGCCTCCACTGTATGATACTTCGAGGGAATTAGTACATGTGACCTGCTCCGATACCAATTGTGGGTTCCCAGGATGATGAAGACTGTCCTCACTGTACCAACACGAGTCTTTTCTAGCGTGCTTTGTCCTCACTCACGCGCACCTCAGAAACTTCCGAGGGGGTCACCCATCCAATAACTACTCTAGGCCAAGCACGCTTAAGTTTGGATTTTCTGTGAGATGGCTACGAGAAAAGAAGATGCATCTTGTTGGTATGAGTAGTCCAAATCAATTCATTTAACCACTTTCTAGTGCAGATCTCACAGGTTCAATCGCAAGCCGCGCCTCGCGCATTTTTAAGCTCGTGCAGGCACGATGCTGGACCGAAGTCCAACAGCATTCGACACTTCGGCCGGAAAGGCAAGCTAAGCCCGAGATTTATTGGCCCGTTCGAAATACTGGACCGAGTCGGTAGACTCGCTTATCGGCTAGCATTGCCACCATCGTTAGACAGAGTGCATAATGTCTTCCACGTCTCCCAGCTGAGAAAGTACGTGTATGAGCCAAGCCACAAGATCAACTTCGAGGAAGTAGAGATTTCCAATGATGCTACCTTTAGGGAAGTTCCAACAGCGATTTTGGACCGACGCGTAAAGATACTAAGCAACAAGGCCATACCCCTTGTTAATGTTCAGTGGTCGCACCACGACATGGAAGAAGCGACTTGGGAGACCGAGGCGAGCATGAGGGATAATTATCCCGAGTTATTTTCTTAGTTTCGGGACGAAACTATTTTAAGGGGGTGGTATGTAATACCACCAGTATTACATGCTGTTTCACGTTGGGCGCTCACGTCCATTTCTTCTATTTAATAAATAAATGTACTCCATTGCGATAAATGTATTTTTGTATGATATGGTTGTACTGTATTGTTCACATCTGTTATTCGTATATTGTGATGGTGTGATGATTGATGAATTTTCAATGACATACCTTGATGTCATTAGGTAATTATCGATGCGAATATGACGGTGGCCAACGTCTTGTTCCCCGAGGAATTACCTGACGATATTGAGAGGGAGTCGCGACATAAGAAATTAATGTGATAATAACTTAGTAAACAAAACTGGTCCTTATGTACGTTATCTACCAAATATTACGTACACTATATCTGAGTCATTACGTACGTTAAAGATTGGCACTTACGTACGTAATAACGGTCTTTGATCTTCAGACATGAATCTTCGTCGGATAGTATGCGTTGCCGACCAACATTCGGCGTGATTGCGACAGGCAAGTCAACGAAGTGTTATGTACGTTAACCTACTTTCGTTACGTACGTAACGATGTGTGTAAATTAGCCCAGTGAGCTTCCTTACGTACGTTAATACTTATTAGTAACTTATGTAAAAACCCTTACGTACGTAAGTCTTCAGGCATAACGTACGTAAGGGCAATCTAAGTTTATAAAAGAACACTTTGCCTTTCATTTCTTCGATCCCAAAAATCATCCTTCTCTCATGTATACTGCTCTCCACCATCCTTGAACCAATTTTAACCTCCCAATTCAAGTGCTATCCTATTTGAGTGCGTTAATTAAGCTTCGGGGAAGGTCTTGAAGGTGTTATCCTCTCGTTTACTCGGATCATAATTAAACAATCACTAACGAATCTCAAATTATTCTCTGCAGTTAACAAAACTCTCAATATGACAATGAACCCACTCGCTATACTACTTGAAAAGAACATCCTGACTGGTCCGAACTATGTGGACTGGCTTCGGAACTTGAGGATTGTCCTAACTATGGAAATGATGGGATATGTCTTGGAGGCGGACATCCCAGTGGCTCCTGCAAGAACCCGAGCCAATCAGGAAGATGTCGACGCCCATGAGAAATGGGTAAAAGACGACATAAGAGTGCGAGGGTACATGTTAGGCTCAATGACCAATGAGCTTCAACGTGCCCATGAAAAGATGACGTCTTCACGAGCCACCTTAGCGCACCTGGCTGAGCTCTATGGAGAGCATAGCCGAACTGCTAGATATGAGATATCAAAGCAATTATTCGACGCCAGGATGAAGGAAGGAGAGAGGGTTGGGGACCATGTCCTCAAGATGATCTCGATGATTGAGGGATTAGAAGCTCTTGATTTTCAGATGCATGCATCTCTCCAAACTGACCTTATCCTGTAGTCACTTCCTGACTCCTTTTCCCAATTTGTCATGAACTTCAACTGCAATGAGATTGCATGTAACTTAGCTGGGCTAATGAACAAACTGACGACTGCCCAGTCTTAGATGAAGACAAAGGGAAAGGAAGTTGCACTTGTGATTTCTTCTAAGACTTGAAAGTCCAAGAATAAGAAGAAAAAGAACAAGAAGCAGTTAGGTCCGATAGCCAAGATCGACAAGGGAAGGGGCAAGGCCCCAATCGTTCAAAAGAGCAAAGGGGCCAAGAAAACGGATGTATGCTTTAACTACGGTGAGCTAGGCCACTGGAAGAGGTATTGTCCAAAGCTTGACCGTAATGCGCCTTCAGGTACGGAACTACTGGTTTTAGAAACAAATTGTTCTGTAACTGTATATTCTACTTCTTGGATACTTGATTCCGGTGCGAGTTCTCACATTTGTACAATGAATCAGGATCTGGAACGAAGTAGGAAGCTGGATTCAGGGGAGGTGATGGTCACCGTCGGAAGTGGGCATAGTGTCGAGGCTTCTGATATCGGATCCCTTATGTTGGATTTAGAATCTGGTTTTATTCTCACTTTAGATTATGTACTTGTTTTGCCCAAGGGGCACAAGAATATTGTATCAATTCCGGTCATGGACCGAAAGGGATTTCACTTCTTTATTGGAGATGGGTCCTGTCGTATTTATTTCAGAAATAAATTGGTTGGTACTGCTACATTATTAAATGGTTTATACCATTTAAATTTAAAGAATAAGACAACTGTGAACACTATAACTAGGAAGCGTGGTAGGGATGAAACGAACCAAGAACTTAAGTGGCATCTTAGACTTGGTCATATCGGTCAGACCAAGGTTCATAAAATGGAGAAAGATGGGCTTACGGGTCCATTGGGATTAGATCCCTATCCAACTTGTGAATCTTGCCTTCAAGGCAAAATGACTAAGTTACCCTTCGCAGGGACTTTCGAAAGAGCTGCTGAAAAACTTGGATTGATCCATACCGACGTCTGTGGACCTTTTGAAGTGGCACGAGACGGCTTTCAGTATTTCATTACACTCACGGATGACCACACCAGGTATGGATTCGTGTACTTAATGAAACATAAGTCTGAAGCTTTTGATAAATTCAAGGAATTTAAAGCCCTAGTTGAAAATCAAATAGGTAACCGTGTTAAGACTCTTGGTCGGGCCCGGGGTGGTGAGTACATGAGTACCGAATTTGATGAGTTCTTAAAAGAACTAGGAATAGTGTCACAATTCACTCCTCCAGCTACTCCACAATTAAATGGTGTATCAGAAAGAAGGAACCGAACCTTGTTGGACATGGTTCGCTCCATGCTTAACTATACTGATTTACCGATTTATCTGTGGGGTTACGCGCTCCTTACTGCTGTGCATATCTTGAACATATGTCCTTCCAAATCCGTTCCTGAGACTCCCCATGAGATGTGGAGAGGTAGGAAACCAATTCTTAATCACATTAGGATTTGGGGATGCCCTGCTTATGTCAAGAAGACTAAATTAGAGAAATTGGAAACTAGGTCTGTGAAAGGTTGTTTCATAGGATATCCAGGGGATTCCATGGGATATCTATTCTACATGCACGAAGATCATAGGATCATCGTTGCTATACAAGCATACTTCCTGGAAGATCAGTTTATTCAGGAAGGAGGGGCAGGTAGAAATATTTCTTTGGAAGAAATAAAAGAAACACCAAATGAGACACCTATGCAAGATATAAGAACTGAACCTTCTGAAATACAAATATAACCTCGCAAGTCTAGTAGAATTTCTCAATTACCTGAGAGGTATGGCTATCTACATCAAGAGGAATTGGGTGTCCATGAGATGACAGAAAGTAGTCAAGAGAATTATCCTTCTACATACGACCAAGCGATGGTAGACGTTGACTCCACCAAGTGGCAAGAAGCTATGGAAGCTGAGATAGACTCAATGCACGCGAATCAGGTCTGGACTTTAGTACATCGTCCTAAAGGCATAGTGCCTATTGGAAACAAATGGATCTATAAGAGAAAGACTGATGGAGATGGCAAGGTTGATACCTATAAGGCCAGGCTTGTGGCAAAGGGTTATTCCCAAAGAGAAGGAATGGATTACTTCAAGACCTTCTCGCCTGTAGCTATGATTAAGTCTATTTGCATGATGCTTGCTATAGCATCCCACTTAGATTATTAAATATGGCAAATGGATGTGAAAACGGCATTCCTAAATGGATTCCTCGAGGAGGGGATTTATATGGAACAACCTAAGGGATTCATATCTCAAACCAATATTCATAAAGTATGCAAACTTCAGCATGCCATTTATGGACTGAAGCAAGCTTCACGGAGTTGGAATCTTCGTTTTAACGAGACAGTCAAAGAGTTTGATTTTGTCCAAAACGAAGAAGAGCCCTGTATTTACAAGAAGGTTAGTGGGAGCAAAATTGCATTCTTAATACTATATGTAGATGACATTCTACTTATAGGAAACGACGTAGGAATGCTCAGTTCTGTGAAAGCTTGGGTTTCTAGAGAGTTCTCAATGAAAGACTTGGGAGAATCTACCTATATTCTGGGTATTCATCTCTACCGGGATAGAGCGAAAAGAATGTTAGGTCTTTCCCAAGCCCTCTACATAGAAAAGATCCTGAAGCGATTTAGGATGGAAGATTCTAAAGGAGGGTTTCTACCTATGCAACATGGTGCAAAACATTCCTTATAGATGTGTCCTCAAAGTGAGGAAGATAGAAAGGAAATGAGCAAGGTACCTTATGCTTCGGCAGTAGGTAGCCTTATGTATGCAATGATTTGCACTAGACCGGACAATTCCTATGTTGTGAGCGTAGTAAGTCAGTTTCAGTCAAATCCAGGGCACGAACATTGGACTGCTGTAAAGAAAATTCTTAAGTACCTAAGGAGGACTAAAGACTTGGTTCTTACATACGGCGGTGGAGAACTAAGAGTGATGGGTTATACAGACTCAGATTTTTTGGGGGACATGGATGCTCAGATGTCCACATCAGGGTATATCTTTACTCTGAATGGTGGGGCAGTTTCTTGGAGAAGTGCCAAGCAAAGTTCGACTGCTATCTCTACATGTCAAGCCGAATATCAGGCAGCCACGGAGGCTGCTAAAGAAGCTTTTTGGATAAAGAAGTTCACTGAGGAACTTCAAGTGGTTCCTAACGCAGAGAAGCCTGTGACACTGTTTTGTGACAACGATGGGGCTGTTGCACAGACTAAGGAGCCTAGGGCTCACCACAGCACCAAACATATTGCGAGAAAATATCATTTTGTTAGAGAAATGGTTCGGGATGGGAATGTTACACTGCAGAGAGTAGACACAGCAAATAACGTTGCTGATCCGCTTACCAAGCCACTATTTCAGGTCTTACAGAGACATCTGGAGAGTATGGGTATTAGATACCATAGTTTGTGGCATTAAGTGCAAGTGGGAGATTGCTAGGAATATTCCCTCGAATGCCACTCAGAGGATGAGAGAGTGAGAGCAATTGTATTGTAATTATGAATATTATATTTAATAAGGCAATTATTATTTCTATATTATTGTATATCACTGGCATTGTGATTTGGTATATAGAATAATAGTCCTTGAATTTGAGAGTGAACATTCTACTCCTTATGGAGATAAGGAGATAGGCACTAGAAGTGTTTAGAGCTCGAATGCTTAACTAGTTCGCAAGTCGATAAAACTTAACAGGACATTAAGTTTTAATAAGACTTGTATAACTGATGCTAGGATGTGTGCACGTCTTGATAGCATAGTTATAAGTATATTAGTGGGACCAGTATACTCGAACACGACTCATACTCGATTCAGTCACACGGTATTCACTCTCGAAGAGTTGATGACGAATCGAAAGGTTGTGATAGTATACGTGGACCTTTGACTTGAGGGTTCAGTAGAAGATGTGCCTGTGACATGTAGTTTGTCATTAGAGTAGTTAGACTCATTTGCTTAATTGCTGAGTCGACCTCGAAGTGCGGACTATACGGGCAGGTAGCAGTCTTTGCTGTACGCCAAGAAAGGATTCTATCTCCTGTTAGTGAGCAGGCGAATGTCCTATACGGTTAATGGCAAATAAAATCATAAATCTTTGGCCAAAGCATTCTGATATAGTCGTATTAGATACATTATTAATCAGTCGGTCTTGATTTGCATTAACACATGTATAGAGTTTAGTCAACAGTAGGGTTTGACTTTACCGTGACCCGAAGACTTGACCGGGACATCTGATGAAGGCTCTATACATATATAGTATTCACGAAATAATGGTTCTGGAATGATTCGTTCATTCGCTCTCAGTTGCGGTTTACAGTGCGGCCCGCTAGGCTGGCTAAGTGTTGCCCGCACTCATTGGTTCCTCCCAATGCCGGCTGAGACGAACCTACGGAGTCGCGCAATAGGATCATTGATGGATAAATATGAATTAATAATCTCTCATATAATATTAGATATTAGATATCTAATTTTGATTTATCGGATAAATCAAATAGCGGTCTTATGAATTGTAAGTAGGTTACTGGGTGATTACTTTAATTCATAAATTATATTTCTTAGAGAAATATATATTTGTGTTTGATATAATTAATTAATTAGATTAATTAATTAGTCCAAACACATTGGAAATAAAACGGATTCGTTTGACAAACATCCGGTACACGAGGGATTCGTTTTGACGAACATCCGATTACGCGAGTAAATTCGACCCGTCTTTTTGGAAATTTCCCTTAAGGCCGTCCCCCTCCCTCTCTTGTCTCTTTTATACTTATTTTATGTCACTAGGTGACATATGTGAGGTGTATTTGATACCCTCAATCATGTGTTAAAGGTAGACTTTCATTTTTTTATAAATAAAAGTCTTTAAAAAGGAGAGAGGACAACTTCTTCTTGTAAGAACTCAAAATCACGAATTTGAGAGAGAGTGTAAGGTTGAAAACTTCATCTTGATATTAGAGACAAGATATAAAAGAATACATTGAGATAGGAAATTCCTACAAGCTTCCCTAGCCGCATTCTTGAAGAAAGGAAGCTTGTCGATTTTTCCATCAAGTTCCGGCGTGTGAAGTAGAGGCATCTTACTTTAGGTTCTTGGAACGAAGGGCTCTTCATCATCATCATCATCATCATCATCATCATCATCATCATACGAAGGTTTTTCAGAGACATCATAGGTATAGGACTTTGATTCCTTGATCTTCGTATTTTTCTTTTCGTATATACGTTACTTGATCGATCCTCTTAGGGATTCCATTTATTCTTCCGCTGCGTTTATTTTCTGTGGAATCCCATCACTATCAAGCTTCCAGCTTTCTCTCCGGAATCTACCTCAGGATTTCTCTCTCATAACCTCTCATCCAGAAGACGATCGGCAGAGGCAAGAAGTCTCCATAAGGAAGATTCCAAGAGATTCATAAGCCTAGGAGCTCAAGCATACAGCTAATACACGCCGTGAGAGACTATCGATCTCTCACCGTCGTCACTGTTCATCTCCGTTGTTACAAGAACTCACAGAGCATCACATCTGGTTCTTCCGGCAATCTACACGCTCATTAGCTAAGATAACAAGAATCTTCACACTCATTGTAATTGTATTCTTACATTAGTACTTGTATCCCCGAATATTAGTATTAATAATATCTCGCGAGAGCATTCAAGCCTGGGACTAACAACCCCGGCAAATCTTGTGTTATTTACCTTTTCCCACGGAAGTGTTCTCGCATTTGTTTGCTATCCATCCATTCCAGCAATATCTATCTCTGGATAATATTTTGGGTAGTAACAATTGGCGCTAGAGGAAGGGCATCTATACCTTCATTTTTCATTCCTACCGTCCCGAAGAACACTCACTGTTCTCGGGGCATATACTTGAAGTGACACTCACTGCGCTTCAAAGAAAATCTTCAAAATCATGGCATCAGCCGGTACATCGAAGAGAGCCACTCTCCGAACCGCCGGACACCATATCCTGGCTCAATCCGAACCCCAGCCGACGACCGGGGGAAGCCGCGGCAACGCGAGACTCTCGATCCCACACCTGAGGGATGGCCCCAACCTCTCACTCGACCAGTTCCAAACCGAGGAACAGATCGAGGAGGCTATGGCCATCCTAGAGGAGCGACGGAGAGCATGCGCGTCGCCCGCAATAACTCCCTCGATCGTCCGCCGCATGGGAAGACGGAAATTCAACGGGCTACTGGGCGAGCGATCGTCAGAAAGCCCCAATTCGCGAGAAAAGGCTCTCGCACGACCGGACGGATCCGTATTCAATCGCTTAGGGCGCGACCCATCCTGGCGACCGGGGCATTCTGGTCCCGACCATGCAAAGACGAAATCTGAATCTGTCACCAGGAGTTCAGCCTACCCAACTCGCAGCCAAACGCAGGTCAGCCGTCTGACTCCCACTCCGATCGCCAGGGGATCAGTACTCGATCGCCTCGGATCCCGCTCCGAGCGCCGAGCCGCGAGCAGCCAGGCCACGGCGATGGCTGCTATACAGCGCCAGCTCGACGAGATGAAAGCACTCTTGGACACTGGGGCAAGCGCCAGCAGAAAGATCACCGGGCCGACCGAGCCACTCGCGGTCCACATCGAGCTCGCCCCCGTGCAACCAAGGATCGCTCCTCCCAAAACACCTCTGTATGAAGGGATGTCGGACCCCGAAACCCACCTAAGTAAATTCCTAATTTACATGACCGGGTGTGGGGCATCAGATGCAACCAAGTGCCGGATTTTCCCATTTACATTGGGCGATCTAGCCCATAGATGGTACGTCTCGCTACCACCGCGATCGATCATCTCCTTTGAGAAACTTGTGAATGACTTCACGTCATACTTCGCCACCAAGGTCGCCAGACCAGAAGGCCCCCACCGCGTGATGAAAATCAGGCAGGGGAAAGACGAAACCGATGCAAATTACATCGACCGAGTAGACGAAATCATCCTCACCGGCGAACCCGTCAGTGACAAGCTCGCTCTCTATTCGGTCCTGGGGGGATTCTACGGTCATTCACCCATGTTTAGACATCTCACCAAGGATATCCCCCCAACCTATGCAATCTTCCGCGCTAAGGCGGTCGACTTTCTGGCCAGGCAAAGGCTACTCACCCTCCACCGAGGCAAGGAAGCGCCACCTCCTGTCCTAAAGACGGAGATCGCCAAATCCAAGAAGGCGATCGCCAAGCCACCCGGATATCTCAAGGCCTTCGAGAACATGGAAGCCCATCTCCTCCATACGTTCAACCGAACTCCGTCCCACATTTTCTATGCCATCAAGGGGCGCGAACCGGTAAACAAGCCAAAGGCGATAAGGGACCATGGTCACCTGGACCATAATCAATATTGTGCCTACCATAAGAGTCCCGTCCACAGCACCAACCAATGCCGCGACCTCCTTAGACATCTCTGGAGATTGTTCGAGGAGGGCAAGTTGGACATCTTATTGGCTTAGCCGAAGCCCCTACCAATCTCTATACACGATCGTCCGAGTCGAACACAAACAGGTTGAGAAGCTCATACGAGCCGATCCCTAGATCAACCTCAGCGACCGTTTCTGCACACTTCAATCAACAGAAGGGAACCTCAGAATCCTCTCCCCGGTCTCCCTCCTCGAAAAACTGGAGGAATCGCTCGCCATCTACAGTTCATCATCTAACATGTTGGACTAAGGCACGAGATCGCCTCCCCCACACAACGTACACCGTAGAAGGTCGGCATTTGACATGACGATCTAATGTGGAAGAGTGTAGCCATGGTCCTGGCGATCGATGGAACCGACTGCTTAGGCCATGCAAGGTCCCTTTGGGCCAAGATCGCCCGCCCTTCGTTTAAATACGAGGCTTGCGTAGTCTAAGGGCCCTCCAAAACTAATCAGTGGACACGATCGCCCGCCCTCGAAGGTTCATCATTTAACATGGTGAACCCGGACAATGCGACGCGTCACTACCCCCATCTCAACGTACACCGTCGAGGTTTGCTATCTTCATTGCGGGCCGAGGTGTAAGCAGAGATAACAAGCCACGGAAGTGGAGTTGATTAATCCTACGACGCCCCACGCAAGAACTCCTCCAGACCAAGACCGCACGCCCTTCGTTTAAATACGAGGCGAGGCGCAGCCTAACGGAGGACCCTAACAATTAAATGAGTCACGAGACAGACAATGTCGTTCGCGCACAAGACATGGTCATGGAGTCGGCCCATAGAACTCTGCGATCGTGCACGGTTCCTCAAGACGGACGACCGTCCTCGAGGATTCGACAAAGTTGAAGACCGCTCATTCAACAAATTATTTTCATCCCCTTACCTTGACTAAGTGAATAAAAACAAGGGGGAAGAGCGCAGACTACCTATACGACGATCATCCCTATTCAACCACATACGGAGATCGCCATTTTTCAGATATTGTGCAGTGATCGAATTTGTAGTAAAAGTTATCTTTATGAGTTTATCAATCCATTTGGAACTACACTCGCAACGATCTCTCCTCACACATTTGTACAAAGTCAAGCAAAAGAATCAAAAATAACAATCATTCAAGTGATAAGTCAGAGAATCAAGCATTCATTTCATTGCTTGAAGGATCAAAATACATGGTCGCCCGAAGGCCAAAATGCTACAAAGAGAAAGCTACAAAACTACGAGACAAAGAGCTAAAGCAAACAAGAGTAAAGAGACTCAGGCCCCCGCCTGGCCTTCGCCTTCAACCGCCGGCTCGACCTGCGGCCCTTCCCCAGTTTCCGGAGCGGCCTCCCAGTCCTCCGGAGCGTCAGGATGAACGAGGTTCGCCGGAGTCGGATACCAGCTCAAATCCACGCCAAGCTCCGAGAGATCCAAAATCGGCAAGGAGAAAGCAGGATGGAGAGGATGCTCCAGCGCATACGCCTTGAAATTCTCAGCAAGAGGGCCGACCTTCAATCCTCCCTTCTTGGCAGCTCGGATCGAGTCAGCGAACGCCATATAATAGGCAAACTCGCTGACAAACTCCAAGTTAAGGAAGGGATTGGCCTTGGTCGCCTCTACCTCCCCTTTCAGCTCCGCCATCGCCTGTTGCGACCCTTGGAGCTCAGCCTCCCTCGCAGCTATCTTCTCCCTCGACTCCGCCAGCTCGCTAGTCAACCGAGCGATCGTCACCTTCTGACGATCGGCCTCCGTCTCTGCAACCTTCTGCGCCCGGACAGCATTCGTCATCCTGTCCCGGAATCGGTCAACCGCCAACCGAGACATCTCGGCATCCTTCCTCGCTAGCTCAAGCTCTTGGCTCGCCCGTTTAGCTGCCTCCAAAGAGTCCTTCTCCATTGCCACAATCTTGTCGGCGAACTCGGAGTTCTCTTTCCGAGCCGCCTCGAGATCTGCCTGCAGGCGAATAGTGGAAGGACGCCCCTCAAACTCCTGCGCAGCCTGGACAGCCATGGTCGCCGTCTGGAGAGAAAGGGCGAGAACAGCCTGCATCATATTCCCCGATCGCTGACGAGCGATCGCATCTATATCGGTCGTCCAGGCCTTCGGTAGAGCAGAAACGGCCCGGTTGACGTATTGCAGGATGCCACAGAACTGGCGAGGAGATCGGCTCGCTAAGAAATCCAACACCATCGGCGGGCAAGATGGATCTGTGCGACGGATCCTACATCAACACAAAAAGTTAACACAACTCCTACGCAAATGACAAGTTTCAACTCAGCAAGCAAAGTCTACCTCTCGGCTCTCTCAGGATCGCGGCCGAAGTATGGCTTTCCGCGAGGGGTCTCTGCTTCGATGATCGCCATCTCCCGCAGGAAAGCCGCGGAGGGAGCTGGCTCATTCTCCAGAGGAACAATGGTGATCGGAGGCGCAGCGATCGGCACCTCACTGGCAGGGGCAGAAACTGGAGTTTCTCCCGACCTCTGCCGTTTGCGATTCGTCCGAAGCCCCTCCTCCCGGACTTCCTCCTCGGCCACGATCGGCTCCACGTGAGGCTCCGCCTCCGGGATGATAGGTAACGCCACAGGAGGAGTCCGCGATGACTTCGTCTGGTGGAGACGACCCAAAACTCCGGGGTTCGACATGGCAATCTCCGGTGGGGGCTCCACAAAGTGAGGAAAGCGAACCTCTGCGATAAGAACAATCAGGCCACAGTTAGTCATATTCCTCCAAAAAGGATGATCGCCCAGCAAATGGAGATCGTAGAAATTCGTACCTGTGACCGAGAGATGTCTCGGAAAACGGAACAGGCGAGCGGACAACCAACGACTCTCCTTATTGATCCGGCTAGCGTTCAGGTCGTCGTCCGACAAACTCCGTATCCACTCCCAGACGACCAGTAAATCGAAAGGCAACTCCTCGATCGCCGGAATGTGGAAACCTGCAAAAACAAATTCAAATTAGATCAGTTCAGAACATATCCGAACTAAGGGAGAGTTTGAACCCTTACCGGGATTTCTCTCCCGAAAACCAGTGGGAATCTCCATCTCGCCAGTGGGATTGTCGCTCGCTGAGGCCTTCCAGGCACCGACGACCCAGAACCACTTCGCCGGATCGCCCCGCGCCTTATTCGGGACTCCAAGGATCACCTGACTGGATCGGCCTTGTATATGATAGCCTCCGACCGACCCTTTCTGAACCTTTAGCTTGAACAGGTGCTTCATCTCCGACGGCGAAGGAAGGCGGTACAGTCGGTGACCGCCGAACAAGGTGAGGGTACATATTATCTGGAGCCAAGCATTTGGCGTCAGCTAGAGAGGCGCCACGTCCCAGGCAGCCAATAGATGGGAGACAGCGAACGACAAAGGAAATCGCAACCCTGCCTCCATGATCGCTTCATTCACAGCGACCATCCCCTCCAGAGGCTGATCGTGTAATACCCGAGATTTCTGATATGTATTTGGAACTTGTGATATTATAATTGTTGCACTTTAATCTGAGTATTATTCTCCGTATCTCATAGTCCGATGTTGTTGAGCGTATAATTTCATGAATGTGATATAAAAATTGTGATTTTGCGCATGTAGCGCACGCTATCGTCTATGTGTAGCGTACTAACTTGGATTCATAGCGCACGCTACAAAGGAACCTTATGATTGAGACGTGTGGTAGGTGAGATCAGGCCAGGGATCTTGGTCGGATTGTGTCGGGATGAACCTGGATGGCTTTCGGGAAAAGCCAAGTCAACGCGTTAGCGCACGCTACTCACATGAGGATAGCGCACGCTAAAGGCTGAGTACAGTGAAATCAGTAACGTTTCAAATAGCCGTTAGCGCACACTATGAATATGGAGTAGCGCACGCTAATAACCATTTTCTATATATAGGACAACATCCTTTTTCATATTTTCAGATTTTTCAATCCCGCATCCGAATTCTTGAACTTAGAAAGACACTATCTTCATCCTAAACGCTTCTTGCCGGCATCCTAGCTCGTGTTGAAGATTGTAGATCATTGGAGGATTGGTGTTCAAACCTTCGGCGTTAGATTGCCTCGAATTTCCTACTTGTTCTTCACTACTTTGAGGTAGGTGATTCTTCACCAATATTAGTAGTATTCTGAAGGACGTTTTTGATCATGTTTTGGGATTTACCTAGTCAGTTAGATTCACAGGTAGTCGATCATCATGCGTTAGAAGGATATTTTTGACGTTTCGGCACTTATTCATCGTATAATCTATTGAATCCTTTTAGTATGTGGACTCCTAAGCATATTATGTATCTTCAAAACCGATCATGACCAGTATATGGAGATTACCTAGTTCGTATGTTTTACGTAAGGAATCATATGTTTTGGGACTTGGAATGAACTGAACTTAGAATATTTTCTTGAAGATCAAGATGAATTATGGTGTAGTAATGATGATACGTATCCTTGTGTCTCGTAGTCATTTAATTCATAAAGATCTTTCATAAACCGTGTGAGCATGATATACACGGAGTTGGCATGTATTAACACTGAGGATTTCATGAGTTTTCATCACCTTTAGCTCAAGTTTTACCCAGTAGTGACTGCCATGCACGACTAGCGCACACTAAGATGTATATATTAACGTGCGCTATCGGGAATGAGTAACGTACGCTACGTTGGATACATAACGTACGTTATATCATCGAGCGCGTGGCAGCATTGAGAAGATCGCCAAGATAACAGCCTAGCGCACGCTAAACTCGGTCATTTGCGTCGTTAACGGCGTGCTTAGCGCACGTTACGTAGAGTACATAGCGCGCGCTAAGTAGTTCAGACAGAATTCATTTTTTTAGAGCTTGCGGCCGTAAACCGGATTGTTAGACGTTCGTACGACTTGAGAGGAATTCTTTATTATTTCTTAGGTCCGAGCCTTTCATAGGGGACGATCGAGGGGCGGTAGCATATGGACGCGTGTCATTTGTTGGAGTATTTTATTCTTGCCATTTTCGAGGCAAGTATCATATGTTGAGTTTGATTTATATTGAAACTTTGATCATGCTTATGGTTTTGTTCATGTTGTCGAATAGGAGATGTATTTCTGTAATTTCTCGTGGTATTCGTTGTTAATTGTTCGTATTGATGAACATATTGAAATGCATATATGTATGCATAATTGATTGGTTTATGGTATAAATGATCTGAGGGGATCAAGAGGATCTATGCTGAGGGCGCTGGATCGAATGTCCACCATACGTTGGTCCGACGGGATCATCATGGGGATCTATGCTGAGGGCGCTGGATCGCTGGACGGGTTTTCCACCATGCGTTGGTCCGACGGGATCATCATGGGGATCTATACCAAGGGCGCTGGATCGCTGGATTACCCTGTATTGTGTTGATGGAATCGTGATGATTCACATCGTTGGATTCCGATGACGGAAGTCCGTTTTGCATGTTTTATGATGCACTGATGATTTATGTATTATGATACTTGTACTAGCATTGTTTTGCTAACCCCTTCGGGGGTGGACATTGTTTTGATGTTCAGGTAGCCGAGGAGTGGGGAAGCAACCACAGTACCGACAGGACGATGAAATGGCTCAGTGATGTGGTTGATGTTTATTTGTTATTGTGATTTGTCTTCTTGGTTCATTCAGTACTCGAGTACGTATGTTTTAATAGTGTTATTTCGATATGGTTGTAGAAGTTAACTCATTGGATCAGTTGAACCAAATCTGTATTTTGAACTTCAGTTGTACGATTGGATTATATTTACATTTCTTTTAATTTAGCCTTGTAAATCCTTACCTAAAGGGTTTGCGGCGCTGTAATTATTCTGAATATCTCGGGGTGTTACAGATCGGCTCTCTCATTCTCGGTCGGCACAAAGAGATCCACGTCTGAGGGGATATGAAACCTCGTCCTCCAGACAGCCAGATCCTTCCTGGTCGCCGAACTCCTGATTTGGCCAAGCGACCATAGAGATCGCTGAGCCGCCCGAAATAGCGATCGCTTGGGTGGTTGATAAGGGTGAGCGATCGAATACTCCCGGAAATCAAATCTTGGAGACGGACCGGCCAGCCCCTTCATAATCTCAGCAAATGCCACATAAGCCCGGCCAAAGGCACTATGCCACTCATAGTGGGCCCTGACCGCAAGATCTCTCTCCATCTGCGAGCGCCTATGTTCGACGGACGCCTCCTTAGCCACGTCGGCCTCGTTGAAAAGCGCTTCCACCTCCGCAGGGTCAATTTTGGCCTGAATAGCCTCAGCGGCCGTCTCCAGATGGAACTCAGCGGAGGATCCTCCCCGGACATCAGAAGTCCCAGCGGCGGAGGAAGTGCCCACTCCGTGTGAAGAAGATGTTCCACACATTCTTGAATTCAAGATGAGGAAAAGAGGGGTGTGTTCTTACCAAAGATGAAATCGACCGACGATCGGCACTAAGATCTTCAGAAAAATCCGCAGCAAAAACCTTCTTTCTTCGATAAGTATGCGTAAGAATGTACACTGCAACGCTACGCCTTTTTATAGGAGATGGCAGGGTCTCGTTTGCAATTAAGGAGAATCTCAGGGGTCGGATCTCAAACGTCGCAATTAATAGTCCCTTGAAACCCGCGTGCGCGTATTTTCAAGGACGCGTCAGTCGAGGAGTCATAAGTGACCGTCGGTCTACCCAAACAGGAACCCGACACGTGTCCCAGAGGCTATTCCGCATCCGCTGCAATTTTCCGCTCATTTCAGCGACCTACCAGATCGTCCAAACTCAGAATCTGTCAGCTCAAAGACGATCGCCAATTTAGTGCAGTGCAGAGTCGCTCGTCGAAGTTCAGCGATCGCCAGAAGAACCACCTCATCCCACGTTTCCAACATGGGAGCGAGCTGGGGGGAAATTGTTGTATCGAGATTTATTCACCTCGACAGGCGATCGACTGCAAGGCCGAGTGACTGAGTCCACACCAATCAAACTACGGCTAACTCGCCTAATCAAAGATACCAAACCACCGTCAGATACCTAGCGATCGACTCCCAAGGCGATCGTCCTTTGGCATCTGGCGATCGACTCTAGTGCCCGGCTAAGGACAACCGACCTACGCCCCGAACAGAGGTGATCGTACACCAAAGTCATCGAAGACTGGATCTTGGACTGTGACCCACGTGCAGATCCACAAAAGGCGCTGACAGATAAGACCTTTGACCCCAGCCTGTCACCTACCTCACCTACTGATAGGGCCGCCGAAAGTTACGAAGTGGGACCGCCCGTGACAGCGACTCAGGACGTGTGCAGGCTCCCCATTGGACCGCACAGCTGGTTTCCAGCAGCAGCCGCGGACTTTAAGGGGACAAGGCCCATGTGCTAAAAGACGATCACCCGCTTATTATAATACAGCAAAGGCGATCGCCCGGCATATCCAAGTCCTATAAATAGAGAACCTCCTCCTACTGGAAAAAGGTTCCCAATTCGTTCACTGATATTCCGAATTCATTCACGGAAACACAGAAGAACATACATACTATCAAGCTGTTAGGAATATGCACTCGAATGCCACTCATAGGATGAGAGAGTGAGAGCAATTGTATTGTAATTATGAATATTATATTTAATAAGGCAATTATTATTTCTATATTATTGTATATCACTGGCATTGTGATTTGGTATATAGAATAATAGTCCTTGCATTTGAGAGTGAACATTCTACTCCTTATGGAGATAAGGAGATAGGCACTAGAAGTGTTTAGAGCTCGAATGCTTAACTAGTTCGCAAGTCGATAAAACTTAACAGGACATTAAGTTTTAATAAGACTTGTATAACTGATGCTAGGACGTGTGCACGTCTTGATATCATAGTTACAAGTATATTGGTGGGACCATTATACTCGAACACAACTCATACTAGATTCAGTCACACGGTATTCACTCTTGGAGAGTCGATGACGAATCGAAAGGTTGTGATAGTATACGTGGACCTTTGACTTGAGGGTTCAGTAGAAGATGTGCCTGTGACGTTTAGTTTGTCATTAGAGTAGTTAGACTCATTTGCTTAATTGTTGAGTCGTCCTCGAAGTGCGGACTATACGGGCAGGTAGCAGTCTTTTCTGTATGCCAAGAAAGGATTCTATCTCCTGTTAGTGAGCAGGCGAATGTCCTATACGGTTAATGGCAAATAAGATCATAAGTCTTTGGCCAAAGCATTCTGATATAGTCGAATTAGATACACTATTAATCAGTCGGTCTTGATTTGCATTAACACATGTATAGAGTTTAGTCAACAGTAGGGTTTGACTTTACCGTGACCCGAAGACTTGACCGGGACATCTGATGAAGGGTCTATACGTATATAGTATTCATGACATAATGGTTCTGGAATGATTCGTTCATTCGTTCTCAGTCGGGGTTTACAGTGCGGCCCTCTAGGCTGGCTAAGTGCTGTCGGCACTCATTGGTTCCTCCCAATGCCGGCTGAGACGAACCTACGGAGTCGCACAATAAGATCATTGATGGATAAATATGAATTAATAATCTCTCTTATAATATTAGATATTAGTGATTTATCGGATAAATCAAATAGCGGTCTTATGAATTGTTAGTAGGTTACTCGGTGATTACTTTAATTCATAAATTATATTTCTTAGAGAAATGTATATTTGTGTTTGATATAACTAATTAATTGGATTAATTAATTAGTATAAACACATTGAAAATAAAACGGATTCGTTTGACGGACATCCAATTCACGAGGGATTCGTTTGACGAACATCCAATACACGAGGCGAATTAACTCGACCCGTTTCTTAGAAGATTCCCTATAAGGCCCCCCATCCTCTCTACTTTGTCTCTTTCTCATTATATTATACACTTGTGGGGTCATGTGAGGTGTAGAGATGCTTTTAAAAGCATCTTCTGCATGTGAGGCTTGAATAATTGTCAAAAGAAAGTCTTCTCAATCATAAAGTGTCCTTCTTCCTTCCCTAAGTGTTTTTTTTCGTTTCTTAGAGAGCTTCAAGAGTGATAAAAATTTTCTACAGCATATACTTGATCTTAGAGACAAGTTATTAGTAGAAAAGATCGAGAGAAAAAATTCCTACAAGCTTCCCTAGCCGCATTCTTAGAGAAAGGAAGTTTGCTGATTTTTCCGTCAAGTTCCGGTGTGTGAAGTAGAGGAACCTTGCTTTAGGTGCTTGGAACGAAGGGCTCTTCATCATCATCATCATCATATGAAGGTTTTTAAGAGACATCATAGGTATGGGACTTTGATTCCTTGATCTTCGTATTTTTCTTTTCGTATATACGTTACTTGATCGATCCTCTTAGGGATTCCGTTTATTCTTCCGCTGCGTTTATTTTATGTGGAATCCCAACAGTGGTATCGGATCTAGGTCAAATATATCGTATATACGTTCATCTTTGCATTTGGAATGTTATTTGATGATGTTTATGATTTAGAATCATAATAGATATAATCGAAGAAATTTAATCGTTCGTAGTAAATCAAGTTTCGACTATTTTATGTGAATTATAAATCTGAAAATTTTGATTTTTGTTGATTTATATGTTCTTCATGAAGTTAAGAAACTTTTTCGTTTTGGAAGCGAGACGAAAAAATGAGAAAAACGGGGGTTAAACACGAATACCGCATTTAAGACGCAGTGCCGCAGCAGCCATCGGATCGCTACCGCCGCCAAGAGTGACTCGGTTATCAGAAGCCGCCGCCACCGCTGCCAGCAAAGGGCCGAGAGTGACTCGTCCGGCGGTTCTCGGTTTTCGCCCGATTTTGAATCGGGCCGTAATGGGCCTGATACCGGATTTTTCGGGACTCCATTTTTGTGTTTATATTTCATTGGAATAATTTCCGCAATTTAAATTGGATTTAATTGGATTTAATAAAATATTTGGAATATTTTTTTTATTAAGGGAAATTATTAGACGAGAATATTGTTTTGGCCGGATTACTTTGAACGGATTAAAATGACGATTATAAATATTAATTTGATTAATATTGTAGAAATTAAATAGATTAATTTTTATATTAATTGGATTAATATATTAATTGATTATTTAATTTCATTTATCGTTACATGTTGTATGTAATGCCTTATGTGATGGTGTTATAGCTCGTGGACTTAGTTGTTGATTTGTTCGATTCGATATGGTTGTAAAGGCCGTTTTGAGCCTATTTATTTTTACTAGAAAATATGTATAATAGGACGTATTGTTCAATGATGTAATTATTCATATGGCTATGACGAAGACCGAAGACGACCGACTAGAAGACGAAGAATCAATACTGTATTTTTCCTTTCTTTATTTGGCTTGGCCCAATACTTAGGAAAAAGTCCATAAGCTATATGTTGGTAGTAACTAGGTTGCTATTTATTGTTTTTCATTTTGAATGATTGACAAATCACAAACCGCGCTTATAAACAGATTAATGTGCAAAGTGTAACAAATAATCGCGTTAATACTCCCACTTACAAACACTAAGTTATAAAGGTTACGAGGTTTCCTACCCTCCGTCAAACTCATGGAAAATTGAAATTTAAACAGGAATATTATTCTTCCGAGTATGTCGGGGTGATATTTTGGGGGAAAATTGATAAATTCCTAGAGTGCATTAGATGCCTTTGGTTGTGACAAATCAAACCCCTATAAACCGTATGGGTTGCCGGGTAAGATTCAATTGTCACACTTTTAACACCCCCAAAACCGACCGGGAATATTACAGCGCCGTGGGCCCCATATTGGAACCCACAAGGCTAAAATCAATTTCGCAAACATTTAAAAATGCCAAAAGGCCCTTTGAAAGTACACACACACACAGCGGATAAAAACATAGTTCAAAGAATACCGAAAGCCATTTTAAATATACACACGCAGCGGATAAAACACAATTAATTACATTTGCAGCGGAATTAGAAAACCAGAAAAGAATACATAATCCCAACAACTACGCCATAGCCAGTATCACCGGAAAGCTCATCCCTTCACGACCGCTACTGGCTCGAACTCCGAGTACCTAAAAGATAAAGCCCACGACGGGGTCAGCCATAATACTCAACAATGATAACGATCACATCACAAAAACAATACATATCAATGTAATTACAAGGTAAGAATAATTCCAATATGATCTCACCGAAGTAACCTTACCAACCTGTCACAACCATAACAATCAAATCTTACCATATCCCACGCCTCGTGTCCTTAAGTAATGAACGAATTCAAATGTAATCACCTGTACTGTATCCGAAACACTACCTAGATTTCCAAACAGAAACATATCTCGAGTATAGAATAATCTGGTCAAGTTCGATTCTGTCGGCTGGGTCTCACAATCGGAACCCAATACTGATAGGAACTGATATCACATGATACATCTGCAAATCAACTGTCCCGAAACAATGGCAAGTCCCGGATATCAATACAAAGCATGAATGCTCACACAATCAATAATGATAACAATCAATGCATCACACCAGAAATATCAATGACATGATAGTTCCACACAAGATCGACAAAGGGATCAACCACGAACGAGAATACCAATGATGTGGTAACTCCAACAAGATCAATGAAGAATCAATAACCGGGAATACCGGCAATACGGCAAATCCCAACGAGGTCAATAAAAGGTCGACAACCGAGAATACCGACGACACAGTAAGGATCAACGAAGAATCAATAATCGAGAATACCGACGACATGGTAAGGATCAATGAAGAGTCAATAACCGAGAATACCGACGACACGGAAAACTCTAACAAGGTCAATAAGAGTCGACAACCAGAATTACCAACGGTACGATAAACTCAAATGAGAACAATAAAGGGTCAATAACCGAGAATACTGACGACATGGTAAACTCCAATAACATCAATCAAGGACTAATAACCAAGAATACCAATGGTGAGACAACTCCCAAACGGAATCAATAAGGATCAATAACGAATGAGATTACTAATGACAGGGTGAACTCCAAACGAGATTTATAAAGGATCGATATCAATGAGTTTACCATCGATATGGTAACTCCGAACGAGATTAGTAAAGGTTCAAAGGCGACATATACACCAGAGAATAAAATCGTCAACCATATACAAATCATATATACGGGGTTTCAAAGACAACACGAATATCGAATAGACCCAATTATACATGGGCTGTGAACGACCAATCAATAAGACTCGAGATGGACGTCACGATACGCTCGATCCGGACATGTGTCCGTGTACAAGCCAACCACGGGTATTGATCAATACACGCCTGGTCTCGTACCTAATCAGCCTTACGAAGTACGTCTCGTGTGCACGGTTCAATATGAGGTCGAAACCAACACATGCTACACGTGCCCGTCCCGAAAATCCTACACATGAACGATCATAACGTATCTGACTCCAGATATGCCACGATGCAACATGACAACAGATCTCGAAGAAACGCATATCCAACAAGGATCAGAAGATTTTCCAATAGGGCAACAATAACTCGATCATGAAAGACCGACACGACCACAATTTCGTATTCCGTTAGACAATAGTCCATAGCATGCTCAACATTGCATATAATAATAACACATAAACTCCCAAGGCAGCAGCCAAGGGTCACGGAAGCATCTACTTAGGAATACTCCGGACAATATCACATAAACTCCCAAGGCAACAGCCAAGGGTCACGGAAGCATCTACTCAGGAATACTCCGGACATATGTGCCATTTAGGTCTTATCCCCTAACACATTTCCATTCGGGTACCATACAGGTTTTATCCCCAACACATCGGCCCCACAGATTACAGCTCAAGAAAGAGCACTTCACAAAACGTAACAAACAATGGTGCACATTCACCGCATGGAATATCAACACACACATGTAATAATGCAACATGATGATTATCATAATCTAACAATATTAATTTACCTCAAGCTGGAGACGCCAACCTTTCCACGACCAACCGCCCTGAACGAATACACGGTTTATCCGACAATCCAAAATGATGTACAGTCCATAACTAATACCAAACCACCATCCCGAGTTAAACATCGACACGATAACTAATCCTTGATATCCAACTTCTCATGCAATAGACCAAATTATAATTCACGTTCCCATTTCCACTAGACATCCTTAAAATCATATACATTATGATTTATCTTACATACCACCATTCCGACAATTCATATATTCCATAATACCATTGCTATATGAATCATAAATGAAATGAAAACGAAATCATTTATTAACATTATGAACTGAGCAAGCATAACTTGCCTTGATACCAATTCGATGAAGCCACGATCAATCCCGCCGTCTTCGTCTACAAGCTCCGCTGCACAGGCTCGTCCGCAACACAACGGTTAACTTCAATGATCACTAACGCAACTTCTAGAAGATGACATACACAAGTAATCACTTGTTTGAATAGCACGGTGCGAAGAAATCGAGAAAAGGGAAGGGTACCGATTCAACTTCCTTCAAAAGTTCATTCCTAAATCACAATAATATCAATTCAATCACCATCCATGCGAAAACGTATAGAATTTCCCAAGTTCAACTCATTGAGGCTTTTCATCGAACACTTTGAAGGCATAATCCAATTCAATCGATTATTCAAAGAAATACTTGAATTGTTCCACAAAACTTCAAGATTATTGAATGATTACGAGTATACAATCAAGTTCTACCAATAATCTGAATCAAAATGGAGCAAATCGGCCAAAACACCAAGAAACCTTAAGAACATCCAAAAACCAAAAGTTCATGTGTTCTTACCTTCGATCCGGGTGGAGGATGAAGTTAATCCATGATTCCAACTTCCAAAACATGTTGTTATACGTTGATTCTACTCAAAACCATCATATTTGCTGAAGAAATCGCGGAAGGAACGAAGAAAAATGGAAAATGATAAGGGTGACTCGGTCCAGGCCTTATATAGGCCGAGACCTGCCGGCCAGTTACGTACGTAACCGGCGGGTCCTTACGTACGTAGCCGGCCGCGGCCTAACCTTCTGTCCAGTTTGTTCGGCACCCTTACGTACGTAACCGGCAGCTCCCTTACGTACGTAATCGGCCATTACGGCCGTAACCGGCCACTGCCTACGTACATAATCGGCCAGTCCTAGCCCCCAGCGAGTCACTGCCAACCATGCTCGGCCATCCCAACGAGTCACGTCCGGCCATGCTCGGCCATCCAGGTCATCTCGGCCACGACTCGGCCAGTCGCCCCGTAACGTACGTAACACTTGTTCCGTTGCGTACGTAATACGTACGTTGACTTGCTACAGTACAATGGTCGTGTTACGTACGTAACACGTCCTGTATAACGTATGTAACACGTACGTTGACTCACCTGTCAACATCCTCCGCCGAAAGCTGCCGACACAAGGTCCCACCTGCCGACCACGACTCGATCGTCTGATTCCCATGTTACATACGTAATGTCTCGGCCATAACGTACGTAACTCTACCAATTTAACGTACGTAAGCTTCAACACATAACGTACGTAATGGCTTCCATACTTAGCCATTTCCAGCAATTCCTGTCCAACATCTCGACATAACAAATGTGAACATACGACAATACTAAACACATATACGAAATCCCGAAAATATTCTCGTACGGTACGTCTGATGCACGATACCCCCAATTACAACTATCGACCAAGTACGGCAATCATATAAATACTCATACGGTATATCCGACATCGAAAAACACACCAAGCATGTAATATCCTAGAATCAAAATAACCTCGATGACATACTGGCACGACTGTCACGGTTTCCAAAATTATCCGCTCATATCGTGTCGGTCCCACTCTGTACAGTACATCCCAGATAAAATAATGCGAAAAATTCATAGTGAAATTCTAGGATAATACATATACACCCACTTAAATAAGTTTCGTCCTCGAAACTCAACACCTGTCATAATCAGTATATCAATCCCGAAATATCTCAAAATCACGACACCATACTCAAATAATCATCATCAAAACTGAAATAACTGAAAGAACATACTTACAGGTCCGTGAAGTCGATGATCTTCCGTGATACCAGCATACGACTCCCATACAAAGTCTCAACATACTAACAACACACCGGCATCGCAATTACAGCAATTTGAAAATATTTCAAAAATTTTGAAACCCCCAAAATTGGTTTGACTCAAAAGTTAGAAAATCATTTTCAAAGGTCACGCTACTACCGCACCGGTAGAGCCACATAACACGCACGCCCGGGTTTTACGAAACCCAAGCTCCGATACCATTTTCTGTAACACCCCCAAAACCGACCGGGAATATTACAGCGCCGTGGGCCCCATATTGGAACCCACAAGGCTAAAATCAATTTCGCAAACATTTAAAAATGCCAAAAGGCCCTTTGAAAGTACACACACACGCACCGGATAAAAACATAGTTCAAAGAATACCGAAAGCCATTTTAAATATACACACGCAGCGGATAAAACACAATTAATTACATTTGCAGCGGAATTAGAAAACCAGAAAAGAATACATAATCCCAACAACTATGCCATATCCAGTATCACCGGAAAGCTCATCCCTTCACGACCGCTACTGGCTCGAACTCCGAGTACCTAAAAGATAAAGCCCACGACGGGGTCAGCCATAATACTCAACAATGATAACGATCACATCAAAAACAATACATATCAATGTAATTACAAGGTAAGAATAATTCCAATATGATCTCACCGAAGTAACCTTACCAACCTGTCACAACCATAACAATCAAATCTTACCATATCCCACGCCTCGTGTCCTTAAGTAATGAACGAATTCAAATGTAATCACCTGTACTGTATCCGAAACACTACCAAGATTTCCAAACAGAAACATATCTCGAGTATAGAATAATCTGGTCAAGTTCGATTCTGTCAGCTAGGTCGCACAATCGGAACCCAATACAGATAGGAACTGGTATCACATGATACATCTGCAAATCAACTGTCCCGAAACAATGGCAAGTCCCGGATATCAATACAAAGCATGAATGCTCACACAATCAATAATGATAACAATCAATGCATCACACCAGAAATATCAATGACATGATAGTTCCACACAAGATCGACAAAGGGATCAACCACGAACGAGAATACCAATGATGTGGTAACTCCAACAAGATCAATGAAGAATCAATAACCGGGAATACCGGCAATACGGCAAATCCCAACGAGGTCAATAAAAGGTCGACAACCGAGAATACCGACGACACAGTAAGGATCAACGAAGAATCAATAATCGAGAATACCGACGACACGGTAAGGATCAATGAAGAGTCAATAACCGAGAATACCGGTGACACGGTAAACTCTAACAAGGTCAATAAGAGTCGACAACCAGAATTACCAACGGTACGATAAACTCAAATGAGAACAATAAAGGGTCAATAACCGAGAATACTGACGACATGGTAAACTCCAATAACATCAATCAAGGACTAATAACCAAGAATACCAATGGTGAGACAACTCCCAAACGGAATCAATAAGGATCAATAACGAACGAGATTACCAATGACAGGGTGAACTCCAAACGAGATTTATAAAGGATCGATATCAATGAGTTTACCATCGATATGGTAACTCCGAACGAGATTAGTAAAGGTTCAATGGCGACAGATACATGAGAGAATAAAATCGTCAACCATATACAAATCATATATACTGGGTTTCAAAGACAACCCGAATATCGAATAGACCCAATTATACATGGGCTGTGAATGACCAATCAATAAGACTCGAGATGGACGTCACGATACGCTCGATCCGGACATGTGTCCGTGTACAAGCCAACCACGGGTATTGATCAATACACGCCTGGTCTCGTACCTAATCAGCCTCACGAAGTACATCTCGTGTGCACGGTTCAATATGAGGTCGAAACCAACACATGCTACACGTGCCCGTCCCGAAAATCCTACACATGAACGATCATAACGTATCTGACTCCAGATATGCGACGATACAACATGACAACATATCTCGAAGAAACGCATATCCAACAAGGATCAGAAGATTTTCCAAGAGGGCAACAATAACTCGATCATGAAAGACCGACACGACTACAATGTCGTATTCCCTCAGACAATAGTCCACAGCATGCTCAACAATGCATATGATAATAACACATAAATTCCCAAGGCAGCAGCCAAGGGTCACGGAAGCATCTACTCAGGAATACTCCGGACAATATCACATAAACTCCCAAGGCAACAGCCAAGGGTCACGGAAGCATCTACTCAGGAATACTCCGGACATAGGTGCCATTTAGGTCTTATCCCCTAACACATTTCCATTCGGGTACCATACAGGTTTTATCCCCAACACATCGGCCCCACAGATTACGGCTCAAGAAAGAGCACTTCACAAAACGTAACAAACAATGGTGCACATTCACCGCATGGAATATCAACACACACATGTAATAATGCAACATGATGATTATCATAATCTAACAATATTAATTTACCTCAAGCTGGAGACGCCAACCTTTCCACGACCAACCGCCCTGAACGAATACACGGTTTATCCGACAATCCAAAATAATGTACAGTCCATAACTAATACCAAACCACCATCCCGAGTTAAACATCGACACGATAACTAATCCTTGATATCCAACTTCTCATGCAATAGACCAAATTATAATTCACGTTCCCATTTCCACTAGACATCCTTAAAATCATATACATTATGATTTATCTTACATACCACCATTCCGACAATTCATATATTCCATAATACCATTGCTATATGAATCATAAATGAAATGAAAACGAAATCATTTATTAACATTATGAACTTAGCCAGTATAACTGGCTTTGATACCAATTCGACGAAGCCACTATCAATCCCGCCGTCTTCGTCTACAAGCTCCGCAGCACCGGCTCGTCCGAAACACAACGGTTAACTTCAATGATCACTAACGCAACCTCTAGAAGATGACATACACAAGTAATCACTTGTTTGAATAGCACGGTGCGAAGAAATTGACAAAAGGGAAGGGTACCGATTCAACTTCCTTCAAAAGTTCATTCCTAAATCATAATAATATCAATTCAATCACCATCCATGCGAAAACGTATAGAATTTCCCAAGTTCAACTCATTGAGGCTTTTCATCGAACACTTTGAAGGCATAATCCAATTCAATCGATTATTCAAAGAAATACTCGAATTGTTCCACAAAACTTCAAGATTATTGAATGATTACGAGTATACAATCAAGTTCTACCAATAATCTGAATTAAAATGGAGCAAATCGGCCAAAACACCAAGAAACCTTAAGAACATCCAAAAACCAAAAGTTCATGTGTTCTTACCTTCGATCCGAGTGGAGGATGAAGTTAATCCATGATTCCAACTTCCAAAACATGTTGTTATAAGTTGATTCTACTCAAAACCATCATATTTGCTGAAGAAATCGCGGAAGGAACGAAGAAAAATGGAAAATGATAAGGGTGACTCGGTCCAGGCCTTATATAGGCCGAGACCTGCCGGCCAGTTACGTACGTAACCGGCGGGTCCTTACGTACGTAGCCGGCCGCGGCCTAACCTTCTGTCCAGTTTGTTCGGCACCCTTACGTACGTAACCGGCAGCTTCCTTACATACGTAATCGGCCATTACGGCCGTAACCGGCCACTGCCTACGTACGTAATCGGCCAGTCCTAGCCCCCAGCGAGTCACTGCCGACCATGCTCGGCCATCCCAACGAGTCACGTCCGGCCATGCTCGGCCATCCCAACGAGTCACGTCCGGCCATGCTCGGCCATCCAGGTCATCTCGGCCACGACTCGGTCAGTCGCCCCGTAACGTACGTAACACTTGTTCCGTTGCGTACGTAATACGTACGTTGACTTGCTACAGTACAATGGTCGTGTTACGTACGTAACAAGTCCTGTATAACGTATGTAACACGTACGTTGACTCACCTGTCAACATCCTCCACCGAAAGCTGCCGACACAGGGTCCCACCTGCCGACCACGACTCGATCGTCTGATTCCCATGTTACGTACGTAATGTCTCGGCCATAATGTACGTAACTCTACCAATTTAACGTACGTAAGCTTCAACACATAACGTACGTAATGGCTTCCATATGGCTTCCATACTTAGCCATTTCCAGCAATTCCTGTCCAACATCTCGACATAACAAATGTGAACATACGACAATACTGAACACATATACGAAATCCCGAAAATATTCTCGTACGGTACGTCTGATGCACGATACCCCCAATTACAACTATCGACCAAGTACGGCAATCATACAAATACTCATACGGTATATCCAACATCGAAAAACACACCAAGCATGTAATATCCTAGAATCAAAATAACCTCGATGACATACTGGCACGACTGTCACGGTTTCCAAAATTATCCGCTCATATCGTGTCGGTCCCACTCTGTACAGTACATCCCAGATAAAATAATGCGAAAAATTCATAGTGAAATTCTAGGATATTACACACTAATAGGAGTTGACGGTTTAAACTTAGATAGTTCAGCGAGCCATAGAAACCGAATGGGTTGACGGCAAGTGAACTAGGGGTAAAAGAAGATCGAATCATCCATTAGATGGGTTGGTATTAGACACTACTTTATAAAGAATAATAGAATATAAACCGTATGGGTTGCCCTCTATTAAACATTGTAAAGAAATCGATCACCACTATGAAGTCACCCAAGACTTCCGGATTTAACATGAGAGTGTGTAAATGCCGATAAAATAGTGGGAGCCGAGTTATGAATAAAGAAAGACCTTAAATTCTTTACTCGGATCATAATTAAACAAACACTAACGAATCTCAAATTATTCTCTGCAGTTAACATAACTCTCAATATGACAATGAACCCACTCGCTATACTACTTGAAAAGAACGTCCTGACTGGTCCGAACTATGTGGACTGGCTTCGGAACTTGAAGATTGTCTTAACTATGGAAATGCTGGGATACGTCTTGGAGGCGGACATCCCAGCGGCTCCTGCAAGAACCCGAGCCAATCAGGAAGATGTCGATGCCCATGAGAAATGGGTAAAAGACGACATAAGAGTGCGAGGGTACATGTTAGGATCAATGACCCATGAGCTTCAACGTGCCCATGAAAAGATGGCGTCTTCACGATCCATCTTAGCGCACCTTGCTGAGCTCTATGGAGAGCATAGCCGAACTGCTAGATATGAGATATCAAAGCAATTATTCGGCGCCAGGATGAAGGAAGGAGAGAGGGTTGGGGACCATGTCCTCAAGATGATCTCGATGATTGAGAGATTGGAAGCTCTTGATTTTCAGATGCATGCATCTCTCCAAACTGACCTTATCCTGCAGTCACTTCCTGACTCCTTTTCCCAATTTGTCATGAACTTCAACTGCAATGAGATTGCATGTAACTTAGCTGGGCTAATGAACAAACTGACGACTGCCCAGTCTCAGATGAAGACAAAGGGAAAGGAAGATGCACTTGTGATTTCTTATAAGACTTGGAAGTCCAAGAATAAGAAGAAAAAGAACAAGAAGTAGTTAGGTCCGATAGCCAAGATCGACAAGGGAAGGGGCAAGGCCCCAATGGTTCAAAAGAGCAAAGGGGCCAAGAAAACGGATGTATGCCTCAACTGCGGTGAGCTAGGCCACTGGAAGATGTATTGTCCAAAGCTTGACCGTAATGCACCTTCAGGTACGGAACTACTGGTTTTAGAAACAAATTATTCTGTAACTGTATATTCTACTTCTTGGATACTTGATTCCGGTGCGAGTTCTCACATTTGTACAATGAATCAGGATCTGGAACGAAGTAGGAAGATGGATTCAGGGGAGGTGATGGTCACCGTCTGAAATGGGCATAGTGTCGAGGCTTCTGATATCGGATCCCTTACGTTGGATTTAGAGTCTGGTTTTATTCTCGCTTTAGATGATGTAATTGTTTTGCCGAAGGGGCACAAGAATATTGTTTCAATTCCGGTTATGGACCGAAAGGGATTTCACTTCTTTATTGGAGATGGGTCCTGTCGTATTTATTTCAAAAATAAATTGGTTGGTACTGCTACATTATTAAATGGTTTATACCATTTAAATTTAAAGAATAAGACAACTGTGAACACTATAACTAGGAAGCGTGGTAGGGATGAAACGAACCAAGCACTTAAGTGGCATCTTAGACTTGGTCATATCGGTCAGAGCAAGGTTCATAAAATGGAGAAAGATGGGCTTACGGGTCCATTGGGATCAGATCCCTATCCAACTTGTGAATCTTGCCTTCAAGGAAAAATGACTAAGTTACCCTTCACAGGGACTTTTGAAAGAGCTGCTGAAAAACTTGGACTGATCCATACTGACGTCTGTGGCCCTTTTGAAGTGGCACGAGATGGCTTTCAGTATTTCATTACATTCACTGATGACCATACTAGGTATGGATTCGTGTACTTAATGAAACATAAGTCTGAAGCTTTTGATAAATTCAAGGAATTTAAAGCCCTAGTTGAAAATCAAATAGGTAACCGTGTTAAGACTTCGGTCAGACCGGGGTGGTGAGTACATGAGTACCGAATTTGATGAGTTCTTAAAAGAACTAGGAATAGTGTCACAATTCACTCCTCCAGCTACTCCACAATTAAATGGTGTATCAGAAAGAAGGAACTGAACCTTGTTGGACATGGTTCGCTCCATGCTTAACTATACTGATCTACCGATTTATCTGTGGGGTTACGCGCTCCTTACTGCTGTGCATAACTTGAACAGAACCAAATGAGACATCTATGCAAGATATAAGTACCGAACCTTCTGAAATACAAATACAACCTCGCAAGTCTAGTAGAATTTCTCAATTACCTGAAAGGTATGGCTATCTATATCAAGAGGAACTGGGTGTCCATGAGATGACAGAAAGTAGTCAAGAGAATGATCCTTCTACATACGACCAAGTGATGGTAGACGTTGACTCCACCAAGTGGCAAGAAGCTATGGAAGCTGAGATAGACTCAATGCATGCTAATCAGGTCTGGACTTTAGTAGATTGTCCTAAAGGCATATTGCCTATTGGAAACAAATGGATCTATAAGAGAAAGACTGATGGAGATGGCAAGGTTGATACCTATAAGGCCAGGATTGTGGCAAAGGGTTATTCCCAAATAGAAGGAATCGATTACTTCGAGACCTTCTCGCCTGTAGCTATGATTAAGTATATTCGCATGATGCTTGCTATAGCAGCCCACTTAGATTATGAAATATGGCAAATAGATGTGAAAACGGCATTCCTAAATGGATTCCTCGAGGAGGGGATTTATATGGAACAGCCTAAGGGATTCATATCTCAAACCAATATTCATAAAGTATGCAAACTTCAGCGTGCCATTTATGGACTGAAGCAAGCTTCACGGAGTTGGAATCTTCGTTTTAAAGAGACAGTCAAAGAGTTTGATTTTGTCCAAAACGAAGAAGAGCCCTGTATTTACAAGAAGGTTAGTGGGAGGAAAATTGCATTCTTAATACTATATGTAGATGACATTCTACTTATAGGAAACGACGTAGGAATGCTCAGTTCTGTGAAAGCTTGGCTTTCTAGAGAGTTTTCAAAGAAAGACTTGGGAGAATCTACCTATATTCTGGGTATTCTCTCTATCGGGATAGAGCGAAAAGAATGTTAGGTCTTTCCCAAGCCCTCTACATAGAAAAGATCCTGAAGCGATTTAGGATGGAAGATTCTAAAAGAGGGTTTCTACCTATGCAACATGGTGCAAAACTTTCCTTAGAGATGTGTCCTCAAAGTGAGGAAGATAGAAAGGAAATGAGCAAGGTACCTTATGCTTCGGCAGTAGGTAGCCTTATGTATGCAATGATTTGCACTAGACCGGACATTTCCTATGCTGTGAGCGTAGTAAGTCGGTTTCAGTCAAATCCAGGGTGAACATCGATCGTTGTAAAGAACATTCTTAAGTACCTAAGGAGGACTAAAGACTTGGTTCTTACATACGGCGGTGGAGAACTAAGAGTGATGGGTTATACAGACTCAGATTTTTCGGGGGACATGGATGCTCATATGTCCACATCAGGCTATATCTTTACTCTGAATGGTGGGGCAGTTTCTTGGAAAAGTGTCAAGCAAAGTTCGACTGCTATCTCTACATGTCAAGCCGAATATCAGGCAGCCACGGAGGCTGCTAAAGAAGCTTTTTGGATAAAGAAGTTGACTGAGGAACTTCAAGTGCTTCCTAATGCGGAGAAGCACGTTACACTGTTTTGTGACAATGACGGAGCTGTTGCACAGGCAAAGGAGCCTAGGGCTCACCACAACACCAAACATATTGCGAGAAAATATCATTTTGTTAGAGAAATGGTTCGGGATGGGAATGTTACACTACAGAGAGTAGACACAGCAAATAACGTTGCTGATCCGCTTACAAAGCCACTATCTCAGAAGGTCTTAGAGAGGCATCTGGAGAGTATGGGTATTAGATACCATAGTTTGTGGCATTGAGTGCAAGTGGGAGATTGTTAGGAATATACCCTCGAATGCCACTCAGAGGATGAGAGAGTGAGAGCAATTGTATTGTAATTATGAATATAATATTTAATAAGGCAATTATTATTTCTATATTATTGTATATCACTGGCATTGTGATTTGGTATATAGAATAATAGTCCTTGCATTTGAGAGTGAACATTCTACTCCTTATGGAGATAAGGAGATAGGCACTAGAAGTGTTTAGAGCTCGAATGCTTAACTAGTTCGCAAGTCGATAAAACTTAATAGGACATTAAGTTTTAATAAGACATGTATAACTGGTGCTAGGACGTGTGCACGTCTTGATAGCATAGTTATAAGTATATTGGTGGGACCAGTATACTCGAACACGACTCATTCTCGATTCAGTCACACGGTATTCACTCTCGGAGATTCGATGACGAATCGAAAGGTTGTGATAGTATACGTGGACCTTTGACTTGAGGGTTCAGTAGAAGATGTGCCTGTGACGTTTAATTTGTCATTAGAGTAGTTAGACTCATTTGCTTAATTGCTGAGTCGACCTCGAAGTGTGGACTATACGGGCAGGTAGCAGTCTTTGCTGTATGCCAAGAAAGGATTCTATCTCCTGTTAGTGAGCAGGCGAATGTCCTATACGGTTAATGGCAAATAAGATCATAAGTCTTTGGCCATAGCATTGTGATATAGTCGTATTAGATACACTATTAATCAGTCGGTCTTGATTTGCATTAACACATGTATAGAGTTTAGTCAACAGTAGGGTTTGACTTTACCGTGACCCGAAGACTTGACCGGGACATCTGATGAAGGGTCTATACGTATATAGTATTCACGACATAATGGTTCTGGAATGATTCGTTCATTCGTTCTCAGTCGGGGTTTACAGTGCGGCCCGCTAGGCTGGCTAAGTGCTGCCCGCACTCATTGGTTCCTCCCAATGCCGGCTGAGACGAACCTACGGAGTCGCTCAATAGGATCATTGATGGATAAATATGAATTAATAATCTCTCTTATAATATTAGATATTAGTGATTTATCGGATAAATCAAATAGCGGTCTTATGAATTGTTAGTAGGTTACTAGGTGATTACTTTAATTCATAAATTATATTTCTTAGAGAAATGTATATTTGTGTTTGATATAACTAATTAATTAGATTAATTAATTAGTATAAACACATTGGAAATAAAACGGATTCGTTTGACGGACATCCGATTCACGAGGGATTCATTTGACGAACATCCAATACATGAGCCGAATTAACTCGACCTGTTTCTTGGAAGATTCCCTATAAGGCCCCCCCTCCTCTCTACTTTGTCTCTCTCTCATTATATTATACACTTGTGGGGTCATGTGAGGTGTAGAGATGCTTTTAAAATCATCCTCTACATTTGAGGCTTGAATAATTGTGAAAAGAAAGTCTTTTCAATCATAAAGTCTCCTTCTTCCTTCCCCAAGTGTTTTTTTTTTCGTTTTTTAGAGAGCTTCAAGAGTGAGAAAAATTTTCTACAGCATATACTTGATCTTAGAGACAAGTTATTAGTAGAAAAGATCGAGAGAAAAATTCCTACAAGCTTCCCTAGCCGCATTCTTAGAGAAAGGAAGTTTGCTGATTTTTCCGTCAAGTTCCGGCGTGTGAAGTAGAGGCACCTTGATTTAGGTGCTTGGAACGAAGGGCTCTTCATCATCATCATCATCATACGAAGGTTTTTCAGATACATCATAGGTATGGGACTTTGATTCCTTGATCTTCGTATTTTTCTTTTCGTATATACGTTACTTGATCGATCCTCTTAGGGATTCCGTTTATTCTTCCGCTGCGTTTATTTTCTGTGGAATCCCAACACAAGCTTCCAGCTTTCTCTCCGGAATCTACCTCAGGATTTCTCTCTCAGAACCGATCATCCAGAAGACGATCGGCAGAGGCAAGAAGTCTCCACAAGGCAGATTCCAAGAGATTCATAAGCCCAGGAGCTCAAGCATACAGCTAATACACGCCGTGAGAGACTGTCGATCTCTCACCGTCGTCACTGTTCATCTCCGTTGTTACAAGAACTCACAGAGCATCACATCTGGTTCTTCCGGCAATCTACACGCTCATTAGCTAAGATAACAAGAATCTTTACACTCATTGTAATTGTATTCTTACATTAGTACTTGTATTCCCGAATATTAGTATTAATAATATCTCGCGAGAGCATTCAAGCCCGAGACTAACAACCCCGGCAAATCTTGTGTTATTTACCTTTTTCCACGGAAGTGTTCTTGCATTTGTTTGCTATCCACCCATTCCAGCAATATCTATCTCTGGATAATATTTTGGGTAGTAACACCAGTATACGTATAAACCCTTCTTTCAAATGTCCCGATCAAGTTATAGGGTCACGGTCACTCAAACCCCATCTGTACTTGACGCTATGCATGCGTTAATGCAAATCGAAATCATCGAGCTGTCATGTATCTAATACAACTAGCTCCAATGCTTTGGCCAAAGACTTATGATCTCATATGCCAATAACCGCATAGGACATATAACCCGCTAATTAACGGGAGAAAGAATTCTATCTTGGTATTCAGTAGGACCTGCTCTTGCCCGTCAAGATGCACGTCGAGGTTGACCCTCGCCTTCCGGTTTATAGGGTCGAACTACTCTAATGAAAATCTTGACGTCACAAGCACATCCCTACTAAATCCTCAAATCGAAGGTTCACGAATACCTATCACAACCTTTCGATTCCATCCTTGACTGTCCCGGAGTGAAATCCGTGTGACGAATCGAGGGTGAGTCGGTTCGAGTATACTAAATCAATTTGCATACCTATAACGTGTGCTCCCACTAACCATTAGCATTTGACAGGCACTCTCCATGTCAATGAACACGTCATACAAGTCTTCACATAAACTTAATGCCCAGTCAAGTTTCATCGACTTTCGAACGATTAAGTATTCGAGCTATAAACCTTTCCAGTGCCGATGCCCCTTATCCAATAAGGAGTGGAATGTTTTGCTCTCAATTACACGAACTAGTTTCTATATGTATATTTACAAGTTAGGAATGCCAGTAACTACCAGTAAATAAAGAAACATCCATTGCCTTATATAAATGATTTACATAATTACAAGTACAATGCCCTCACTCATCATCCTCTGAGTGGCATTCGAGGGCATACTCCCAATAATCTCCCACTTGCACTCAATGCCACACACTATGGTATCTAGTACCCATGTTCTCCAGATTACGCTCCAAGCTAATCTGAGAATGTGGCTTGGTCAGTGGATCAGCGACGTAGTCGGCTGACTCTACTCTATGCAGCACAATATATCTCTATGCGAACAAATTCTCTTACGAGATGATACTCTCTCTCAATATATTTGGTACTATTGTGAAACCTTGGCTCCTAGGCCTGTGCTACCGCTCTGGCAGAGCAGCACAAGGTGTCACATGCAGTTTACCCAGTAACTTCTAAATTTTTCCTTTGGAGGCCTCCGAGGCCGCTGTATACTCAGCCTAACAGGTGGAATTAGCAGTCGCGCTATACTTGGCACTATGCCATGATACTGCTCCTCTATTAAGAGTAAATATAGCTAGAAGTAGACATAGAATCGTCTTTCTGTCCTTGGAAGTCCAATATAGTGAATCCCATCACATTCAGTTCTCCACCACCATATATAAGAATCAGATCTCTTAGCACTTCTAAATTACTTGAGGTCATTCTCTACGGCGGTCTAATGTTCCCTGATTGGGTTAGCGCGAAACCTACTTACCACGCTTCCAGCATGCGCAATGTCAAGTCTTGTACATAATAAAGCATACATAAGGCTACCCACGGCCGAATCATATGGTATATTACTCATTTCCTTTCGTTGTTCCTCACTTTGAGGACACATCTTCAAGGAGAGTTTTATTCCATGTCGCATCGGAAGGAACCCTCTTTTAGATCTAATCTATATATAGAGGGCTTGAGAAAAACTTATCATTCTCTTCGATCAAGAGACTGTAGGATAAGGTCGGTTTGAAGAGAAGTATCCATTTTAAAATCAAGAGCCTCCAATCTCTCGATCATGGATATCATTTTGAGGACGTGTTCCCAAACTTTCTCACCTTCCTTCATCCTTGCACCGAACAGTTGCTTGGATATCTCATATCTAGCAGTTCTGCTATGCTCACCATAAAGCTCGGTTAAGTGAGACAGAATCTGCCTAGCAGAAGTCATTTTCTCATGAGCTCTCTGAAGCTCATTAGACATGGAAGCCATCATATAAGCACAGACTTTCACGTTATCCTTAACCCACTTTTCATGGTTTTCAATCTCTTCCTGATTGGCTCGGGTCTGCACAGGAGGCGCCGGAATATCCGTCTCCAAGACGTATCCTAGTGCCTCTATACTGAGGACAATCATCATATTACGGAGCCAATCCATAAAGTTAGGTCCCATTAAGGTGTTCTTTTCGAGTAGAATTGCTTGTGGATTCATTGTCATATTGAGATTTGAGTCTGCATTAAATAAGATAGATTAATTAGTGACTCATTCAATTATGTTCTGAGTATAGAATTAAGGTCTTTTATTCTTGTTACCCCGCTCCCACTATTTTATCGGAATAACACACTCCCATGTAAAATCCGGAAGTATCGTCGCTCTACTTCATAGTGGTGATCGAGTTCTTTATAAATCTTAATAGAGGGCAACCGAACAGGTTTCTAAGTCTATTAATTTTCATAAAGTGGTGTCCAACACCAACCCATCTAATGGATGATACGATCTTCTTTTTCCCCTTGTTCACTCCCCTCAACCTATACGATTTCTATGGTTCGTGAACAAGTTAAGTTTACACCATCGACGCAAATCAGTTTCACAATTGAATCTTTTCCGGCAACTTATCAGGTTTCTAGGGATAAAATTTGCTCCAACCGAAGGCATCCAATGCACTCCTGGTAATTTATCCGTCCTACCCCGATAACTTGGAAGCATAGCACATCCGGTTTGGGTTTCAATTTCCCGAAAGCTCGATGGAGGGAAGGAAAACCTTGAAACCTTATAAACTTAATAATTTGTTGTGGGAGAATTATCGCGATTAACGTTACACTTTGCACATTAATCATTTAAGCGCGTTTGTGGCATTCATACAATATGAAACAACCATTCACAACCTAGTTGCTACCAACATGTGGTTCATGGACCGTTCCTAGAAAACAAAAACTCCGTAATCTAATTACAATTCTTCGTCTTGAATCTTCATCTTCTAAAAACGGATATTACTCCGGTCTTCGTCATTACATATAAATTTTACATTGAAAATTGCATCCTAGATACAAATATTTCTAGTAAAATAAATAGGCTAAAAACGGCCTTTACAACCCAATCGAATAAACGAACAATTCAAAAACTAAGTCCACGAACCACATCCCCATTCAAAAGAATTCATCCAATAAATACTATATAAAGGGAAAGCATAGAGATACCTTGATCCAATCAACAATACGAACCGATCCAATCGATTCACACAATTCGGTAATATGATAACGTTCAAAATAATTCGGTCGACCATAATTATTCCAATTAATCGAATTTCTCTTATAAAATGAAATACCATAAATCATTTTAATCATATTAAATCCAATTTAACATGCGGGAGATTAATTTTTAAGAATACACGGAAAAATCGAGCCGGGGCGAAAATGGCCTGCCATGGCCGAGTCACCCTTGGCAGCCTGCCGGCAGATAGGCCTGGCATGGCCGAGTCACGCTCGGCAGCTGCCGGCCAGGCACGGCCCGTGTCTCCTGACATGGTCGGGTTTGCCTGGCAGTGGCCTGGGGACTGCCGGACACGGCCCGTGTCACCCTGGAAGCTTCCTGCCCTTTGTCCGAAAAGTCGTCCGACGACGATTCGGAGCTCGATTTTCGACCGGATATCCAATATCAATATTTTTCAACATTCATATCTTCAATATAAATCATATTTCCCAGAAATTTATGATTTATATTTAGACATAAACTTACGAAAAATATAACTACAACGAACATAAAACATGTACCACGATTATGACTAAAGTGATTCCAAATCATTCACCATCTAATCGAGCATTACAAATGCCAATATCGTATATACGATCGCAAGACCTACGCTCCGATACCACTATTGGGATTCGGTGCCTAAATCGAAGGCCCAGCGGAAGCGGTAAAACGAAAATTAATTCGATTTGAATTCCTACGAGGATCGATCGAGCTACGTATATACGAATATATAAACGAAAAACAAGAGTTATAAGAAACTCACCCTTGAAGTCCGTTGATTAAATGGTAACCTTCTATTGAGTTATTCCCCAAGCTTTGATTGATCTCTACAAATCCAATCCGCTCCAATCTCTTGAACGATCCAATGCCGAAAGCACCGCGTCTCTACTTGTCACGCGCCGGAGAAACGACCGGAATGACAACACCCGATTAACCTCTAAGGTTACGGCTAGAATCAAGTGTTTTAATCTTACTCTCTCAATATTTTCTCTCAATTTTCTCCAAGAAAAATGAAGAAGTGAATGAAGAAGATGAAGATGAGTGTTAAACTCAAAGTTTATCTCTCTCTCTCTCTCTCTCTCTTTACTCACGTTGGAAAGCCTCCAAAATGAAGACATGTGAGAGTTAGTCTTCTTTTCATTCTTTATACATGTTATAACCACCAAAACAACTCATCTCACATGAGAGGTCTTCCCCACAAGCCATTATCATCCATTATAAAATAGAAACCAAAGACCAAAGGGAAGGTTGGTGGAAGGGGGCGGCTATCAAGAAGAAATCGGACAAGTTCGGTTCGTTTCGGACTCCCGCGAGTCCAAACAGATAAACTCCGATTTTGTTCCAATGTATTTATATCAATTAATTAATCCAATTAATTAATCATATCAAACACATAATAACATAATTAATTTCAACAAGAAATAATTATATTCATGAATTAAATTAATCACCCAGTGAAATATTTAATTCATTAGGCCGTAAATCGATTTATCCAATAAATCGATTTAGACATACAGTGTCCCAAATTAGATTTCCAATATCTAATATTCATAATGAGAGAATTAGCTTGATTCATTCCGTCGTCAATCCTGTTGCGCGACTCGGTAGGTCCGTCTCAGTCAGCAATGAGAGGAACCAAAGAGTAGTAGCACCACCTAGCCAGCCTGGCGGTCTACACCGTGTAACACCCCAATCCACATGACATATTAACCACAATATAATCCCAAATGATGCACTCAAAAGTAAATAAGTCCGTGGCCTCGGCCAAAATATTTTAACGGAGTACATGAGCAGAAGTTAAATATCAATTCATTGCCCACGCAGGGGACTTAAACTAAGTTTCAAAAATAACCAGTCTGACTCCATTACTCGACAATGCAAAGACAAAACATAAAAATGCAGACTCGAGCCACATCATCAAGCCAGCCCATCCTTTGCGTGCATGTCCCGTGCCTGCTCCTCAGCCCTCCCGGTACCTGAAATGCATAAGACGCATTTCCCCCATTTAAGGGGTTAGCATTCGAATAGCTTGTGCAAGTACACAATTACAATACATTATATACAAATACGGTTTTTACACAATCATCTCAATCAGAAATCATTTGCCATAAATATTCCAGAATACTACATTGGCAATCAAATCAGTTCCAATCATCACGATATCACAAAATCACAACTGGTATTCCGTGGTCGTACCCCTTAGTATCGACCCCCAGACATCCCGTCGAACACTCTGGGTGGGATACCACTTCCGCGGCCGTACCCCTTAGTATCGACCCCCAGACATCCCGTCGGACACTCCGGGTTGAAGTTCAATCACACACGCACCCAAGTTCCCTTCCGCGGCCGTACCCCTTAGTATCGACCCCCAGACATCCCGTCGGACACTCCGGGTGGAAGGAACACAACTCACGCACCCAAAATCACAATTCATCATTCCTTTCGAAAATCACAACATACATAACGAAATGTAATACATGTACTTGCCTCGAAAAAGACGAAACAAAGGAAACAATGAAGGAATAGGTTTTGGTCCGAACAATCCTCCCAAATCCGCTCCTAACACAATAACGGTATACAACAAGTCTCAATAATGCGGAAAGGAAATAATTAATCCTAATTCTACCCGTTGGGGCAATTCATCGGACACCAAGAGTGCATAAGGAAATGAAATCGGTCAATGGTGTAATATCGGGATTTCATCCCAACCAATAACAAGAAAACCAAGGGTCACGAGTATACTATCAAAATCTAATAACAACATCGGTTAACTCGGATTAAAATACAAGATCACCACCAAACCCTCCCCAAAATCATACTAGGGTTAAAGGAGTTCTTACCTCTTGAAGATTCAAGCAGTATAATCCGAAGAACACGTGTTAGATCCACAATCCGAGCTACACGATCGAAAGGAGATGAAGAAAATCACACAATCAAGTGGTATATGGAGAGAAATCCCCCTCTCAAACCTCTCTCTCTCGTACGGTGGAAGGAAGGAAGGAAATGAGGGACTCACGCTGAATAAAAACGCCGGTATAGTGCTGACCGCATTGTGTGCCGCGGCTCAGCTGAAGTGTGCCGCGGCACAGGGCCAAAAATTGCGCCTAGTGATCGGCAGGCCGCTCGATGAGCCGCGGCCCAGTCGAAGTGTGCCGCGGTAGTGACTCGGCATTGTGCCGCGGCCCTTCCGGCATGTCCCGCGGCACACGGTACAGTAGGTTCGGCCGAATAAGTGCAACACGAGTGTGCCGCGGCCCAGACGAGTGTGCCGCGGCAGTGACTCAGTAGTGTGCCGCGGCCCTGCCGGCATGTGCCGCGGCACACGGTACAGTCTGCTCGGCCAAAAACTGGGCAATGTGTGTGCCGCGGCGCACAATCCTTGTGCCGCGGCCCACACCCCCCCTTGGGTCCCAAAATGATGAAAAATGAACCGGGAAGAGAATAAAAGCAATAGGAATCGATATTTGGGCAACAATAACATGAAATGGAAGTACGGAAACCCCAAACGATCCGAGGTACGCCACCACAATCGAACAAGGAATAAATTCCCTAAACTTATAGGAAATTACAAAAACGGCCCAAACATCCGAAAATCACGATACAATGTCGGATTAACAATCCGAAGCTCACAACATGCTCTAATCCACCATACGAACTCAGGGAAATAAGAAAAAATGATAAAATCGGACGAGTTTAACGAGAATCGAATACACATGCGATAGAATATAACTCAAGGTGAAATTACGCAAAAACATCATCGAGACTCATCCCAACGGAGAAACTCCAAGAATAAAATAGATTCAGAATTCTAAAACAGTGCCAAGCGAGTTGTCCGAAACGAATATATACCGAAAATAGAAATTACCAAAAGTAGAAAACACGGATATTACATTATCTCCCCCTAAAAATAATTTTCGTCCCGAAACTTACAACACGAATAACTCGGGGTATCTCGATCTCATACTCTCTTCCGTCTCCCATGTGGCTTCCTCGGACCCATGCCTCGACCATTGCACTTTAACCAAAGGAATGGTTTTGTGCCTGAGTTGCTTCACCCGACGCTCTAAGATCTGAATCGGCCTCTCCTCGAAGGTAATGTCGGGCCCCAACTCGATCTCTCCAAAATCAATAATATGGCTAGGGTCCGGTACGTACTTCCTAAGCTGGGAAACATGAAATACATTATGCACGTGGCTCAGGGTCGGCGGCAAACCTAACCGATATGCAAGCTCTCCAACTCTCTCTAGAATCTCGAACGGCCCAATAAATCTCGGACTAAGTTTACCCTTCCGACCGAAGCGGTAAACTCCCCGTTTCGGCGACACCTTAAGCAAGACGTGATCTCCCACCTCAAACTCCAACGGTCAGCGATGTGTATCGGCATAAGACTTCTGCCGGCTCTGGGCCGTCACCAATCTATCACGAATCAGGGCAATCTTCTCTCTCGTCTTAACTACCATATCGGGCTCGGTACCAATTAGCTCGGACGCATCATCCCAACACAACGGCGATCTGCACCTCCTTCCATACAACGCCTCGAATGGTGCCATTTTGATCAAGGAATGCCAACTATTGTTGTACGTGAACTCGATCAACGGCAAGTGCGTCTCCCAATCATCCTTCCAATCTAAGGCACAGGCTCTCAACATATCCTCCAATGTCTGGATCGTCCGCTCCGACTGTCCATCAGTCTGAGGGTGGTAAGACGTACTGAGTCTCAACTCCGTCCCCAAAGTTCGATGAACTGCCTGCCAAAAATCTGATACAAATCGGCCATCACGATCTGAAACAATACTCTTAGGAGTCCCATGCAATCTCACGATCTCCGCAATAAACACTCGCGCCAGCCTCTCCGGTCCCCAAGTATCCTTAATACTCAGAAAGTGAGCTGATTTGGTTAGTCGATCAACAATAACCCAAATCATGTTCATTCCAGTCCGAGTCCTGGGCATCCCGGTAATGAAATCCATAGAGATGTCTTCCCATTTCCATTCCAGAATGGGAAGTGGTCGTAGCAACCCCGCAGGTCGCTGATGCTCAATCTTAACCTGCTGACAGGTTAAACACTTCGCCACAAACTCGCTAACGTCCGATTTCAAAGTACTCCACCAGTAGTTACTCCTCACATCCTTGTACATTTTGCTCGTACCAGGATGTATGGAATAAGGTGTAGCATGAGCCTCACTCAAAATCCTCTGTCTCAACTCAATGTCATTCGGTACACATAATCTGCCGCGAAATCTCAGAACGCCATCATCCTGAACCACAAATCCAGGGGCTTTCCCCTTCCTCACATCCTCCCTCAGCTGGACTAAAAACGGATCATCACACTGTTTCGCCTTGATATCATCGGTCAAGGACGAAGTGATCTCCAACGTACATAACTGATCCTGAACTCTCTGAACCCAAACCTCGATATTCTCACAGATAAAATCCCGTTGGATCCTACTCTGTGGTGTAAGTGCCTCTAGCATCTGTAATGCCATCGGTTTCCTGCTTAACGCATCAGCCACTACGTTAGCCTTACCCGGATGGTAAAGTATCTCGAGGCCATAATCTTTAATTAGCTCCAACCACCTATGCTGTCTCATATTCAACTCTTTCTGACTGAAGATATACTTCAGACTCTTGTGGTCCGTAAAAATCTTACACGATGATCCATAGAGATAATGTCTCCATATCTTTACGGCGAAAACGACCGCGGCTAACTCCAAATCGTGCGTGGGGTAATTCGCCTCATACGGTTTCAACTGGCGGGACGCATAAGCAATCACCCTGTCTCTCTGCATCAAAAGACATACGAGCCCGAGGCCCGAAGCATCACTATATACCACGAAATCCTTGTTCCCCTGAGGCAATGCTAACACGGGTGCGGTAGTTAGTCGCCTCTTCAACTCGTCCAAACTACTCTGTCTGTCTGCGGTCCACTCGAACTTCTGGGTTTTCTGGAGAAACTGAGTGAGTGGTCTAGCGATCTTAGAAAATCCCTCAACAAATCTACGGTAATAGCCTGCAAGTCCCAGAAAACTCCTCACTTCCTTCACGTTTTTGGGCGGTTCCCAAGCCATCACCGCCTCTATTTTCTGTGGATCTACCCGAACTCCTTCTGCTGAAATCACATGACCGAGGAACATCATTTCCTTGAGCCAAAACTCACACTTAGAGAACTTCGCATACAACTGCTCAGTTCTCAAAATGTCTAATACTATCCGGAGATGTAAGGCTTGCTCCTCCCGACTCCGTGAGGAGATCAGAATGTCATCGATAAAGATGACTACGAATTTGTCTAGATACTAAATAAAAACTTTGTTCATTAACTGCATGAACACTGCTTGGGCATTGGTTATCCCGAAAGGCATAACCACAAACTCGTAATGGTCGTATCTCGTCCGAAAGGCAGCTTTAGGTATATCGATGTCCCGAATCCTCAACTGGTAGTAGCCCGATCGCAAATCAATATTCGAAAAGACTGTCGCCCCTTGAAGCTGATCAAACAAATCGTCGATCCGGGGCAAAGGGTATTTATTTTGGATGGTCGACTTGTTTAATTCTCGATAATCGATGCATAAACGAAGCGATCCATCCTTCTTCTTAACAAAAAGTACGGGGACACCCCAAGGCGATGCGCTCGGTCGAATATACCCCTTATCTAACAATTCTACCAACTGATTCTTCAACTCTAACATCTCCGACGGTGCCATACGGTACGGCGCTCGAGAAATGGGGGCTGCATTCGGCTCAAGATCGATAGAAAACTCCACCTCTCGCTGTGGTGGTAACCCCGGCAAGTCGTCTGGGAAAACGTCGGGATACTCACTAACAACTGGAATTGACGACATGTCAACCCAACCATCCTCCGCCTGCAGGGCGTAACACCAATAGCCGACACAACCCTGGTTCAGAAGTTTCATCGCCTTTAAGGTGCTAATCACACTCCCCGATCTACCCGGCTTATGACCGATGAGGGTATGCTCGGTGCCGTCCTCGGCTACTATCGAGACGGTACGAGTCCGATAGTTCATGATAGCACCGTGACGCTCCAACCAATCGTCCCCGAGGATTAAATCCTCACCCTTAAGGTCTATAACAATGAGATTCGAGGGACAATCTCGGCTCCCGATCCTCACGGGGCAATCCCTAACTTCCCGGTCCCCAACCATACGATCCCCGCTAGGCGTACCCACCACAAACAGTTCACACTCAAACAAGCAGTTAAAGCCAATACGATTCACACAATCCGATGCAATAAAGGAATGGGTAGCACCCGAATCAAAAAGCACGTAAACTGGATGAGTAAGGATCTGAGTGGTACCTGACGCCACGGGAACGTCTGCCTTCTCTGTGCGCCTCAGCTGATACAATCGGGGGTGAACTGAACCCGAACTTGAGGCTGCGCGGCGATCCGGCTGACCCCGACCCCTACCACGACCCGAACCCTGCGGAACATGAGTAGCTGGAATACCGTGATCCTTCTGATCGGTAGTGGTAGTCGGAACTCTAATAGCCCTGGTGGACCTCTCACAATGAGTTTCCCGATGCCCGGTCTGCCCGCAAGTAAAGCAAGTGACTGGAGGAAAAGGGCAATCCTTCATCAAATGCTCATATTGGTTGCAGTTAAAACAAACCCTGCCACCAGAAGCAACGGATTGGACTGAACGATTACCCTGAGATCCACCGGCCTGATGAAACGGCCTCTTCCCCGGTATAGGAGAAGAACGAGACCTCAAAAACTGACCACCCTTACCGGTCGAGAATCCGCCGGTAGTCTTCTGCTTCTTAGCTTCCGAAACCGACTCTGATTCCGGGACGGCCATCTCGATCGCTAGAGCGCGATCCTGGTATTCCTTCAAAGTGGCACACATGAGCGGCGCCATACTCTGCCTAATATGCGGCTTCATGCGCATATTGAAGTAACGGATTTTATCAGCTTCCGTTCTCACTTGATCTCTCACGAAACCCAACTGCTGATTGTAAGAGATGATGGCGTGAGAAATAGGCACATCCTGAGGTGTAGCGGTGAAGAACTCCACAATTCTGCGCTCCTTGACTGGCGGCGGACAATACTCTGCTTCCATAGCAGCCTTGAATTCCTCCCAAGTAGCTCGACGGTCTCTGGGCACAACGGCCTCCCACCATTCCGCAGCTTCCTTATCCAGGAGGTACTGGGCAATATGTACCCTCCTGTCTTCAGGACAAGCTACGGCATCAAAGGTCCTGGACAACTGAAAGAGCCAATTCTCCCAACCGAGGGAGTCAGAAGATCTAGAGAAACGAGGAGGGTGCATCTTAGTCACCGTCTGAATCCACTTACTGGCTTCCTCTTTAGGTGTCGGAGGCGGATTCTGGCAGCTATCTGAGCAAGTTGGGCTACTAACTGCTGAAGTACGGCAGTAGCCCCGGCGTCGGCATTATTACCCGACGGCACTGAGTGAGAGACTGAGTCCGCAGAGGACTGAGAAAGTGAGCCCTCTTCATTATCAGCACCCCGACCATGGCCTCGGCCGCGTCCCCTAGCTGGTCTACCACGACCTCTCAACATACTAAAGGAAGAATGAAAAGGACAAGGTCAGAAAGATTCACAATTGACAACGTTGGCATCACAATTCATAATTCCAAGCAACGCAAGAAAATGAATTACAGAAATTTGAGAGTTCTAGGAGACTTATAGCCACGGGTCGCACGAAAAGACGGTAGCATGATGATATTAGGCTCAACGACTGACTCTAACGACGCAATTGACAGACACAAAATTTACCGACAGACTAGGTATTCAAAACCTAAGCTCTGATACCATAAATGTAACACCCCAATCCACAACTGGGACATTACACGCCATAGAATCCTCGTGAGGTCTATCAGGCTAACACATAACATATGAACCACAATGTAATCCCAAATGATGCACTCAAAAGTAAATAAGGTCGTGGCCTCGGCCAAAACATTTTAACGGAGTACATGAGCAGAAGTTAAATATCAATTCATTGCCCACGCAGGGGACTTAAACCAAGTTTCAAAAATAACCAGTCTGCCTCCATTACTCGACAATGCAAAGACAAAACATAAAAATGCAGACTCGACCCACATCATCAAGCCAGCCCATCCTTTGCGTGCATGTCCCGTGCCTGCTCCTCAGCCCTCCCGGTACCTGAAATGCATAAGACGTATTTCCCCTATTTAAGGGGTTAGCATTCGAATAGCTAGTGCAAGTACACAATTACACTACATTATATACAAATACGGTTTTTACACAATCATCTCAATCAGAAATCATTTGCCATAAATATTCTGGAATACTACATTGGCAATCAAATCAGTTCCAATCATCACGATGTCACAAAATCACAACTGGTATCCCTTGGTCGTACCCCTTAGTATCGACCCCCAGACATCTCGTCGAACACTCTGGGTGGGATACCCCTTTCGCGGCCGTACCCCTTAGTATCGACCCCCAAACATCCCGTCGGACACTCCGGGTGGAAGTTCAATCACAAACGCACCCAAGTTCCCTTCCGCGGCCGTACCCCTTAGTATCGACCCCCAGACATCCCGTCGGACACTACGCGTGGAAGGAACACAACTCACGCACCCAAAATCACAATTCATCATTCCTTTCGAAAATCACAACATACATAACGAAATGTAATACATGTACTTGCCTCGAACAAGACGAAACGAAGGAAACAACGAAGGAATAGGTTTTGGTCCGAACAATCCTCCCAAATCCGCTCCTAACACAATAACGGTATACAACAAGTCTCAATAATGCGGAAAGGTAAGAACTAATCTTAATTCTACCCGTTGGGGCAATTCATCGGACACCAAGAGTGCATAAGGAAATGAAATCGGTCAATGGTGTAATATCGGGATTTCATCCCAACCAATAACAAGAAAACCAAGGGTCACGAGTATACTATCAAAATCTAATAACAACATCGGTTAACTCGGATTAAAATACAAGATCACCACCAAACCCTCCCCAAAATCATACTAGGGTTAAAGGAGTTCTTACCTCTTGAAGATTCAAGCACTATCCGAAGAACACGTGTTAGATCCACAATCCGAGCTACACGATCGAAAGGAGATGAAGAAAATCACACAATCAAGTGGTAGATGGAGAAAAATCCCCCTCTCAATCCTCTCTTTCTCGTACGGCATGTGCCGCGGCACACGGTACAGTAGGTTCGGCTGAATAAGTGCAACACGAGTGTGCCGCGGCCCGGACGAGTGTGCCGCGGCAGTGACTCGGCAGTGTGCCGCGGCCCTGCCGGCATGTGCCGCAGCACACGGTATAGTCTGCTCGGCCAAAAACTGGGCAATGTGTGTGCCGCGGCGCACAATCCTTGTGTCGCGGCCCACACCCCCCCTTGGGTCCCAAAATGATGAAAAATGAACCGGGAAGAGAATAAAAGCAATAGGAATCGATATTTGGGCAACAATAACACGAAATGGAAGTACAGAAACCCCAAACGATCCGAGGTACGTCACCACAATCGAACAAGGAACAAATTCCCTAAACTTATAGGGAATTACAAAAACGGCCCAAACATCCGAAAATCACGATACAACGTCGGATTAACAATCCGAAGCTCACAACATGCTCTACTCCACCATACGAACTCATGGAAATAAGAAAAAATGATAAAATCGGACGAGTTTAACGAGAATCGAATACACATGCGATAGAATATAACTCAAGGTGAAATTACGCAAAAACATCATTGAGACTCATCCCATCGGAGAAACTCCAAGAATAAAATAGATTCAGAATTCTAAAACAGTGCCAAGCAAGTTGTCCGAAACGAATATATACCGAAAATAGAAATTACCAAAAGTAGAAAACACGGATATTACACACCGTACCCCAACTGAGAACGAATGATGGGATCATTCAAGAACCATTCTGTCGTGAATACCATTATACGTATAAACCCTTCTTTCAAATGTCCCGATCAAGTTATAGGGTCACGGTCAGTCAGACCCCATCTGTACTTGACGCTATGCATGCGTTAATGCAAATCGAGATCATCGAGATGTCGTGTATCTAATACAACTAGCTCCAATGCTTTGGCCAAAGACTTGTGATCTCATATGCCAATAACTGCATAGGACATATAACCCGCTCACTAACGGGAGAAAGAATTCTATCTTGGTATTCAGTAGGACCTGCTACTTGCCCGTCAAGATGCACATCGAGGTTGACCCTCGCCTTCCGGTTTACAGGGTCGAACTACTCTAATGAAAATCTTGACGTCACAAGCACATCCCTACTAAATCCTCAAGTCGAAGGTTCACGAATACCTATCACAACCTTTCGATTCCGTCCTTGACTGTCCCGGAGTGAAATCCGTGTGACGAATTGAGGGTGAGTCAGTTCGAGTATACTAATCCAATTTGCGTACCTATAACGTGTGCTCCCACTAACCATTAGTGTTTGGCAGGCACTCTCCATATCAAAGAACACGTCATACAAGTCTTCACATAACCTTAACGCCCAGTCAAGTATCATCGACTTGCGAACGATTAAGTATTTGAGCTATAAACCTTTCCAGTGCCGACCCCCTTATCCAATAAGGAGTGGAACGTTTTGCTCTCAAATACACGGACTAGTTTCTATATGTATATTTACGAGTTAGGAATGCCAGTAACTACCAGTAAATAAAGAAACATCCATTGCCTAATATAAATGATTTACATAATTACAAGTACAATGCCCTCACTCATCATCCTCTGAGTGGCATTCGAGGGCATACTCCCAACAGATAACGCGTCTAATAATACAAACGCGGTAAAAAAATTCATATTAACATATAAACCGCCTTCGAAGGGTATTTTTTATCGTAGTCGATGTGTTGCACACATTATAAACTTGGTTGTGCAAGACGGATTAGCGGTACCCGAAATAAGTTTGGTAAAAGACGCTTTTAAAAAAATGTTACAAGATATATTTTGTTCAAGTAAAGCTAGATATAAACAATATATGAAATTGTGTAAGGACACGAATTCTATTTTTTTAACCCCTAATTGGGACGTTCCTACAAGATGGAATTCGACTTATAAAATGTTTTGTTGTGGTTTACGCCAACGTGATACTTTACAACTTTTCATGATGAACTTGTGAATAGGACGAGTAGGGTTACACCATTTACGTCGGAACAATGGGATATAGTTAGAAAAATAAGCGAATTGGTCAAAGTTTTTAAAAATGCAACAACTTTATTATCGGGTGTTTATTATCCCACGAGTCATTTGGTACTTAATCAAATTTATTTAATGTGTTCAAAATTAAGCGACTACGGATTAAGTGGTGATTTATATGAAAAAAATGGTTTCGCCCATGAAAGAAAAACTAAGAAAATATTTTAAAGAAATGCCACCGGTAATTACTTGTTCCGCCGCCTTGAACCCATGTATGAATATTAGCGGGGTGGAACTACTTATCGACAAAATCTCTATTGATTTAGAGTTGCATAACGAAAACGTTTTCTATTCAAGAGATGCAAAAGCCATTTTTAACAAAAATTTCAAAGATTTAATCGGGGTTTATTTTAAAAAGTATGGTTCAAGAAATGATTCTTCAAGTTCGTTTTCATCATCATTTTCTACTTCTACTAGCGCAGATCCCATGCTTAACTTATATAATATTTTAAGAGAATAAAACACTAAACGGGCTAGAGGTGAGGGTGACCAATCATCGACTAGCGAATATGGGAGATATATTGGAACCGATTTTTTATCGACTATGGGACCCCATGAATTCGCAAATTTTGATATTTTGGCTTGGTGGAAAGGAAGGGAAACTCAATTTCCCGTTCTAACCGCTATGGCCCAAGATTTACTAACTGTCCAAGCTTCTACGGTAGCTTCGGAATCCGCTTTTTCTTTTAGTGGCAGGGTATTATCTATACGAAGAACAAGACTCACACCGGCATCATTGGAGATGTGTATTTGCTTGAAGGATCACTTGGACGCATCCGAGCGTATACAACACACTCAAAGTCTTGATGGAGAACTAGACATTGAACAAGAAATACACGATATCGAGGTGGAAGAAGGTTTTGCAATCTCACTCTCCGAAGAAGAAATTACTCTCGATGAAGCTTCGCGCGAGGCTAGCTCCGAAGAAGATATCGCTCTCGATGAATAAAAATTTATGTTTTAAATTCTAAATGTTTGAATAAAAGTTGATGTTGTAATGAGTTTATTTAATAAAAGTTTATGTTTTAAATGCTAAATGTTTGAATAAAAGTTGATGTTGTAATGAGTTTATTTAATAAAAGTTTATGTTTTAAATTCTTAATATTTGAATAATAGTTGATGTTGTAGTGAGTTTATTTAATAAAAGTTTATGTTTTAAGTTCTAAATGTTTGAATAATAGTTGATGTTGTAATGAGTTTATTTAATAAAAGTTTATGTTTTAAATTCTTAATATTTGAATAATAGTTGATGTTGTAGTGAGTTTATTTAATAAAAGTTTATGTTTTAAATTCTAAATGTTTGAATAATAGTTGATGTTGTAATGAGTTTATTTAATAAAAGTTTATGTTTTAAATTCTAAATGTTTGAATAAAAGTTGATGTTGTAATGAGTTTCTTTAATAAAAGTTTATATTTAATGTATAATGGGTTTATTTAATAAGAATATTTTTTTTTTAAAAAACCGGTTATAACCGGTTTTTCCTACCCGAACTGGTCACAAACCAACCCAAACCGGTTAGTATAGGGTCGAGTTTTTACAGTCCCCAACCCAACCCGACCCGAACCGGTTTGGTCAAAAAACCGGTTCCCAGAATACGACCAAAAACCGGTTCGGTTTTAAAACCCAAACCGGTTTGAATATAAACCCGATTTGTACACCTCTACCCATAGCCTTGTGGACAGCTCTATTCTGCTAGTCTCCTGGATCGGAATTAAATGTGCCGACTTTGTCAGTCGGTCTACAATGACCCATATCGTGTCCTTTCCTCCCGTCCTCACTGGTAACTTGGTGACAAAATCCATGGATATACTCTCCCATTTCCATTCCGGAATGGGCATGGGTTGCATGATTCCGGCCAGTCTGCGGTGTTCGATCTTCACTTGTGGACACGTCATACATCGAGCAATGAATCTTACTACTTCCTGTTTCATGTTTTTCCACCAAAAGCTCTTCCGCAAATCTTTGTACATTTTGCTCGCCCTAGGATGCACAGACTAGGGAGTAAAATGAGATTCCTTCAGTATCGATTGCTTTAGTTCGTCATTTGGCGGGATACAGATCCTGTTCTTAAATCTTACTAAGCCCCATTGGATCCTGTAGTCTGAAATAACTCCCCCCTCGGATCCTGCACCGATCGCATGCAATTCGGAGTCTTCCATCTTGTAACACCCCAAATATGACGCCTATTACAGTGTCGTTGACCCCACACCGGGACCCACCAGGCGATATCAAAACATAATATAAACATTCCATAGATGTGGTACCGAACCACAATATAATAATCAAAACCCCGAGTAGGAGTTTATACAGTATACAATGACTTCTACAACAGTACACAGGACCCAAATCTGGTATAAACCATATGGAGATGAAATATACCCAAAACAAAAATAATACAATCGTCCGAATTTTATATAAAATGAAAAAGTGAAATTTCACAGTTTAGATGTAACTGACCAAAAAAAGACTCGGGCCCCCCGAACTAGCATCCTTCAATATCGTTCGCTGTCATCATGCTTTTCTTGTGCCTTGACCTTTCCTCGCCCTGAAATACAACATAAGTATTTCGCCCAAAACCACAGGGTCAGCTATACATGAATAATAATTCTCATGACATTATACAATTCATATATATACAAGATCTCAAAGAAACAACCAATCACTGAACATACCCCTCGGGCGTATGAACAATCATTATCAAAATGTCGGACATATCTAATCGTCCATGGAATACGAACAACCAATCACATGGCTCAAGACGGACGTCACAGTACGCCCGATCGGGAAATGTGTCCGTGCACATGTCCACCCCATATACGGAATCCAGAATATACGTGGGACAATGTATACAACATCCAGAATATACGTGGAACAATGTCTCGTGTGCACGGTCCAATGCGGAAACATCCTCGCATGACCATCATGTGCCCGGCTAAAAATCCTACACATAACCAACCGGCATGCAGATATGACTCAGAGATATCACGATGCAACATGACAACAAAACTCAATAAATTACATATCTATTCAAGAATCTAAAGAACTCACCGAAGTGACAACAATGCTCAACGATACCAATGGTATCAAAGGCGATAAACTTGGGAATACAATCCCGCCACAAAATGGTAATACGATCAAGAACAACACCACATCATGAATCATAGATTCATAGAGCATTACATATACACGAAACGTATAACGTTCACACGAATTCAACCATCATTATAATCAAGCAAGATAACATGCCTCAATTCCGTAAAGGAATAGTCCTTCTTCGAATGAACGAATGATCGGTATCCTCGACTAATAATACTCACTCGAACAAGCAACCTTGAATGAAACATAACTCATTCAACAACAGATTCATACAATAATGATATCAATTCATAGGAAACGACACCCGAAATACTACTCGTATAGTTCATCCTATCCTAATGAACATTCCATAGTTTCATTAACCAATTTCAATACACCAAATTCATTTTTAAGAATCGGATTTACCAAGTTCTTAAGGTTCTACAATATTTACATCATTCATTACAAAAAGGATCAATGCAATAGAATTCGACCACTCATCTTATTATGACATTGTCAACACTAAACATCATAATCTTCCCAAAAACACTATCAACCTATGAATACGATGATTAACACATTCTTAAGTCATCAAAACATCTGGTTAACTTTGAATATATAAAGGTTAAATTTGTATTCTTCATAATCCATTAGTATCACCTAAAGAATTTGCTCAAAACATAATTATATCATTTAAAATTTATGAAACTTTAAGAACATAATTCTATTCTTCGATATTCATCAAGTTCTTCCCAAGGAGTTTTGTTAAACCCTCTAAAATATATGGTTATAACATCATAGGATTCTACTAGCATTAAGAACATACTCATACACCCTCAATCATCCGGTTTTTATTATAGTTTCCTAAGGATTAATAGCAAACATGTTATTTTACAACTTCGTCAATCATTCAAGAGGTAATACTAACAATATTGTCATGTTCTTCACTTAGTTTATTCATAATTCCAATAACTATCATGTTATACTTTATTAATCTAACACTATATGAATTACTCCTTACTAACATCATCAATAGTATGAAAACTGTAATACCCGAGATTTTCGTTCCGGTTATTTTGGATTTTTTTGGATATTTCTCGGTTGCCGAGTATCGGTATCATTTTTCTCGATGATTGCTTTTTGTGTTTATATGGTCTTGTTTGATTAATTGTTGCATGATGTTTTCATTTAGGATCGTTGATGTTGTCCACAAGCATTTCGTCGTGTTCGTTCCGTGCGTTTTCGGAAATCAAGTCGCCGAGTCATAGCGGTTGGGCACTGGCCAGACAGTTGCGGCAGGAACCGGCAGGGACCGGCATAGCACACGCTACTATCGGATGGCAACGCGCACTAATCGGTAGGCATAGCGCACGCTATCGGTTGGCTAGCGCACGTTACCTGGCTGGGCAGAGAGGTTTCTGAGGTTTTGGACTCAAGAAGGATCGACAGGTAGCACATGCTACTATGGTTGTGGTGCGCGCTAATCGACAGGTGTAGCGCACGCTATCATCCGACCAACGCACGCTACCTGGCCGAGCAATTTAGTCCAGAGAGTTCTGGACAGGTCGGCTAGCGCACGCTAGTGTCCGTGCAACGCGCGCTATCGTGGTCGGACAGGAAGGTTCTGGTCGACAGGTTAGGTCAGCAGGACCGGGTTGTGCGGGCCCCGGCCGAAGGTGCTGGGTCGAGACTGGTCGATAGCGCATGCTAGTCTGGAATCCTAGCGCACGCTAGGGACGCGCCAGTATAAATATGACTGAGCAGTCATATTTTCACTCGTTTTTCATTTCCTTTCTTTTCTGTCCGCAGTTGGAGTCGAAGGCATGTTGTCAAGCGATGAATCCACAAAGTTCTAGAGTTTATATCATTGATTCAACTTCTATAACATCCTTTGAAAAAGCGAATCAAGGTTAGATTTCCTAAAAATCTTAGTTTTGGGAATTTTGGGGTTTTGCTTGGTTTTGTCCGATTAAGCCCGTAATAACTTAGATTTGTGATGGGTCTATGATTATTAAAATGTATTCTATCATTTCCCTTGTGATTCCATGGTTGGATTGTCTAGGATTCGTCATTTTGTTGAATTCCTAATTGACGCCTTGAAGGTGTCCCATAAAAGGTCTTAGAGGGGGATTCAGTCGTTATGCGATTATTATTCCTCATACGATCGTTGATTTATTGATGTTATGTCTTAGAAACGAGATCCTTGTGAAGAACTCGAGTCGGAACCCTCCCGTTCATTGTCTTCTTCAGGGCCCGAGTTTCCCGGTTGAACCGTGTTCTTCGGAGTGTTCGGTAGCGGCTATTAAGGCAAGTATCTTGTTATACAACTTGTGTCTTGTGATTAGAAATCATGTGTTATGTTTTGATGGTTGGTTTACCTTTGAAAACATGATTCGTGTGAATTGGTTATGTGTTTCCCGTTATATGGGATTGGTGATGACTATGTTACTTGGATATATGTATTGTGTTATGTACGCGTGATGCGTTACTTTGCGGTTATCAGTGTGACTGATTTGCTATATATGGACTTGGTGAAATGTAAATGTAATTGTAAAGATATGTGTTGTGATGTTAAGTTCACTCGTACAGGTTCGACGGGGCCTACAAGGATTCATGGCAAGGATCCATGGAATCGAAACTTAGTATATGGTGCTGAGGTCCAGTCGTGCGGGTCTGACGAGGCCTACGATGACGCATGGCAGTCGATCATGGGGTCAGGACATAGTACGTCCAACCGTCTGGGTTCGACGGGACCTACGGTGACTCGTGATAAGAGATCACGGAGTCGGGACTGGATGTGGTGATTGTTTGTGTTTGGCATCGTTCGTGCGGGTTGATGAACCTACAGAGCCACGTGACAAGGGATCACGAGTGTTATGTTTGTTGTGTTCGACACGTGACATGAGTTCACGATGTTATGGTTATTGTACTCGACATAGTCCGTGTGGGTTAATGAACCTACGAAGCCACGTGAAAAGGGATCACAATTGTTATGATTGTTGTATGCGGTATATGTGACAAGAGTTCACAAACGTTTTGATTGACCGTTGGGCATGTTTTTAATGTAAAGGCTTTTGACAAACCTAGGACATGAGTTCCTAGAGGCTTTTGACAAACCTAGGACATGAGTTCCTAGAGGCTTTTGAAAAACCTAGGACATGAGTTCCTAGAGGCTTTTGACAAACTTAGGACATGAGTTCCTAAAATATTTGCGCTTTCTAAGATTCCCTAGATGGTATTTCATTTTACAAAGACTCCACTTGTGTTGGTTTCTATACTCATAAAACTTCTAGGGAATACATGAATGGTTGTTTATTGTCATTAGTAAAGTGTGGTTGTCTGAATTATGATTGGTAATTGCTTGTCACATTTTGTATGGTTTGATACTTGCACTAGTAAAACAGTGGAGTTTTACTAACCCCCGAGTAATCGGGGGTGGATATCTGTTTTGTGTCCAGGTTCATGCTGGAGCGTGGAGCAGTCACAGGATCAGTGCGAAAGATGATTGACAACGATACTAATCAAGGGATATGGAATGCAGTTGTATTTGTTGTGTCGTTGTATTACTTTTCAGTCTTCCGCTGTGTTTTATCGTTCTGTATTTTGGACACAGGTGTGGGGGATGAGTTGTAACAAATTGTTACTGTTTGATTCTGTTGTGTCACCTTATCGGTCTATGTCTTTATGCTGTTTGATCTCGGCTGGTCAAACATTTGTTCGTATGTTGGTGTTCAACCTGGTGGATCTCCGGTGTGGGGTCCACATCGTGTAATATTCCCAGTTGCATTCTGGGGGTGTTACAAAAACAACATGAGTTTAGATAACCAACCTCAAGAAAAATGAAGAATAACACCAAAACTCCTAGAATACACTCCAAACTTCTAATCACCAAGCTTCAATCTAAGTTACGCGGCTCCAACACAAGATAGAAGGGGCAAAAATTGATGTAGCAAGGCAGGGGATTGATTCTCAGAGGGAAAGGTTGAGTTTGGTTCGTGCAGAAATGAGAGACAAGCAATGCCTTTATAATCCCTGTTTATCATTACGTACGCTATTACCAACTCACAACGTACGTTAGGTGCATTACGTACGTAATCCTGCCGATATTACGTATGCAACGAGCCTATAGGGGCTACTGCCTCAAAGCACATGCACTATTACGTTTGTTGCCAAAATACAGTATGTAAAGCTCACGTACATTTTGTACGCTAACACTTAGCCATTACGTACGTAATGGCCGTTGACTAGGCTGTCACAATTGGATCACCAACCCCCGCTCACGCCTAGTCCCACCCACCGAAAGGCGAGATGCTGTCTCATAAGCCATATTACATACATTAAGAGTAGGGTCTTACGTACGTAACATCGTGCGTATAACGTACATTAAGGTCACACTGTAGCGCACGTTAAGCACCAAAAATTTAGCCAAAAGAAGAAAAATGCAATCCTTCAATACAATATCTATCAATCATCCCGTGCAAAAAATGAATATTATTTTATTATCACAACATTACAATCATTAATACTAAAAGCGATTACTATACGATGATATTCGAATCATTCAAGTAATATAACGGAAAAATGGAAAATTACAACCGGATATTACATACTCCCCCCTTAAAATAGTTTCGTCCTGAAACTAAGGGGTAAACAACTAGGGATATCTCTCCCACATGCTGTCCTCGGTTTCCCACGTAGCCTCCTCGATTCCGTGTCTCGACCATTGAATCTTAAATAAGGGAATCGTCTTGTTCCTCAACCGTTTGATCCTCCTCGGGTATCCGCACAGGACGTTCTTCATATGAATGATCATCAGCTATCTCGAACTCTTCGAACTGAATAATATGGCTCAGATCAGCATCATACTTTCTCAACTGGGAAACGTAAAACACGTTGTGAATCCGACTCAAAGCTGGTGGTGATGCCAGGCGATAGGCTAGATCGCCTACACGTTCCAAAATCTCAAACTGTCCAATATGCCTGGGGCTCAGCTTGCCTCTCTTCCCAAAATGAAAACACCTCGAGTAGGAGACACTTTTTCCAGTACATGATCACCAACCTCAAACTTAAGTGGTCGTCGACGGTTGTATGCATATGATTTTTGTCGGCTCTGAGCTATTAATAGATGACTCTTAAAAAGGGAAATCTTCTCACGATCTACTAACAACATGTCAGGCTCTGTACCGAGGGATTCGGACAAGTCCTCCCAACACAAAGGGGACCTACAACAATGGCCATACAATGCCTTATAAGGTGCCATCTTAATAGAAGCATGTCAACTATTATTGTAGGTGAACTCCACCAAAGGTAGTTGGGCTTCCCAATCGTCTTTCCAATCGAGATCACACGCCCTCAACATATCCTCCAGAGTTTGAATAGTCCTCTTAGACTAACTGTCGGTCTGAGGATGAAATGTCGTACTGAAGTTCAACTACGTACCCATCGCACGATGAACTGTCTTACAGAAATGTGACACGAACCGTCTGTCACGATCGGATACAATACTCTTGGGGGTACCATGCGGCCTCACAATCTCTTTAATGAACAGCTGAGCCAACGTGTAGGGAACCCACATGTCCTTAATCTCCAAGAAGTGGGCTTATTTGGTCAGGCGGTCCACAATCACCCACATCGCATTCATACCTCGACGACTTATCGGCAAACTAGTGATAAAATCCATCGATATGTCATCCCATTTCCATTCAGGAATCGGGAGTGGTTTCATCACACCTACTGGTCGTTGATGTTCAATCTTGACCTGCTGACAGGTCAAACATCTCGAAATGAATTCTACAACTTCCCGTTTCATGTTACCCCACCAATAACATAACTTCAAATCCTTATACATTTTGCTCGACCCTAGGTGAATGGAGTATGGGGTAGCATGGGCCTCCTTTAGAATAGTGTTCCTCAAGTCTTCATCCGCCAGCACGCATACTCGATTCTTGAAACGTATCAGTCTATCCTCGTGGATCACAAATCCAGGGGCTTTCCCCTGATTTACTTCTCCCCAAATTTGAGATAAGAGCGGGTCTGTCACCTATTTCGCTCTAATTATATCGTCAAGGGTCGATGAAATCTCAAGTGTGCAAAGTTTTCCCTAAACATGCTGTAACCAGATCTCGATCTCTGGCCTCATGAACTCTAGCTATAATTCCTTCTGAACTGTCAAGCATCTATTCCTGCACTGTCTTGCGACTCAGGGCATCTGCGACTACATTTGCCTTTCCCGGATGGTACATGATCTCAATGTCGTAATCCTTGATCAGCTCCAGCCATCTTCTCTGCCTCATGTTCAACTCTTTCTGGGTGGAAATATATTTCAGACTTTTGTGATCGGTAAAAATATGACAGGTGACTCCGTACAAGTAGTGGCACCAAATCTTCAAAGCAAATACCACGGCTGTTAGCTCTAAGTCGTGGGTCAGGTAGTTGACCTTGTATGGTCGTAACCGTCTTGATGCATAGGCAATCACTTCCCATTATGCATTAGTACACATCCAAGGCCCTGTCTCGGCGCGTCACTTTATACCATGAATCCTTCGGTTCCTTGTGGTAAGACTAAGACTAGTGCCGAAATCAATCGACCTTTGAGTTCGTCAATGTTTTGCTGACAGTCTTCTCACCATGAATACTTTTTATCTTTACTCAACAGGTTAGTTAGTGGTTGAGCAACCTTGGAAAAGCCTTCCACAAACCGTCTGTAATAGCCTGCTAGACCGAGGAAGCTACGGACTTTCTTTGCATTCTTCGGAGGAAGCCAGTTTCGAATAGCTTATGTATTCTGTGGGTCCACATTAACCCCATCCGCCGATATCACATGCCCAAGGAAAGTGACCTCGGAAATCCAGAACTCGCATTTGGAAAAATTTCCATAGAGTTGTTCCCGCCTCAGCGCATCGAGAACCTGACGGAGGTGATACTCGTGTTTTCCATGGTCAAGAGAGTAAACCAGAATGTCGTCGATGAAAACGACTGCGAAACGATCCAGATAATCAATGAAAACTATATTTATCAATTACATGAACACTATCGGCGCGTTAGTCAACCCAAACGGCATCACCACGAACTCATAATGCCCATAATGAGTGCGAAAAGCTGTCTTCGAAATGTCGGACTCTCGGAAACTCAAATGATGATACCCTGAACTTAAGTCGATCTTGGAAAATACAGCGGCGCCTTGGATTTGATCCAACAAATCATCAATATGAGGCAATGGATATTTGTTTTTGATTGTTACCCAGTTCAACTCACGGTTGTCAATACATAAATGCAGGGATCCGGCCTTTTTTCGTAAAAATAGCACTGGAGCTCCGCAAGGGGACGCGCTAGGCCGAATGTAACCCTTCTAGGTCAATTCCTCAAGCTGACCCTTCAACTCTTGCATCTCGGTTGGAGCCATGTGATACGGTGCTTTTGAAAGCGGGGATGTCTCTGGCTCCAACTCAATGGTGAACTCTGTTGGAATATTTATTCCACATATTCTTAAATAGTATTTTGATGATTATGTTGCTAAACAAAACAATACAACAAAGAGGCGAAGCAAAACGACGAAGGAATCGAAGACGCAAAAAGCTGGACAAAATACAAAGCTAGCGCACGCTAGAAATATAAGTTAGCGCACGCTAATGGGTCCCGGCTACAGATCAGACGAGTTCAAAGTAACCTAAAGTGAAGTTACCAGATGATGATAGCGCACGCTACACATAAGGATTAACGCACGCTATCGAACCAATATTACCGTTGTGAAGAGATTCAAACACAGAATGACGTATGCACTGAAGTAAGCTTAGCGCACGCAAGAGATGATATTTAGCGCACGCTAAATATCAGTTTGAATCAAGTCAATCAATCCGTTGGGGAGAATCTGCTACAAGTCAAAAAGTATTAACGGATATATGACGCATGCAATGATGCATGATTAGCGCACGCTACAAGAAAGTGTTAGCGCACGCTAACTGTGAAGGACAGAAGCTAATAGACTAAAAATGGAAGACGTTAACGTACTTAATAGTACATAATGTATGCTAAGGCAAATACATACACGATAGCGCACGCTAAGGAAGTCAGCCTAGCGCACGCTAATAAATACTGGCAGTAATGAATAGTTTGTGGAAGAAGGCTATAAATCCCAAATGAGTTGGTATCAATCCACACAACAACATTAAGCAATTCATATATACTTGAGATATCATTGTAAACATTATAGTTGTTGTTCTTGAGCATAATTTAGAGTGATTGAGTATTATACACAAAATCATACACGAGTGAGAAAAAGAAAAGATATGATTGGATTCGGTGTTATTAGGATCAAGGATCTGGCATTGTTAGAATCGCAATAGCTATCTTAGTGAGGTTTATCTAGTACCAATAGAAAGCTAGAGTGGTTGATTCCTTATCCAATAGAAAAGGAAAAACAGTTTTACTCGGACCGATAGAAGACGAGCTTGTAACGGTAATCCCTCGACCGATAGAAGAGAGGTGTAGAGGTTTTGATCTTTAGCCTATTGAAAAAGATACTTCGAGAGAGGACATAGGCACGTTTGGCTGAACCTCTATAAATTCTTATGCCATTTATTTTCCACACTTTAAATTCGCTTCCGCACAAACGGCGCATATAACGATATCACTTCATCAATTGGTATCAGAGCGGTACTCTTATAAGTGGATTTTCATCCGAGGAGAGAAGATCCAATGGCGTTTCAACTTGCTCCCGTCGAAGGCCTTGCTCTCAACCGACCACCATTTTTTGATGACTCAAACTTCATGACGTGGAAGAAGAAGATGTCTATATTCATCCGAGCATATGACATCGAGCTTTGGAAGGTGATTTGTCTTGGTCCGAAAATGCCGACGAACTCCAACGGTACGCTTAAAACTTTCAACGAATATGACGATTCCGATTGGAAAAATGACCACTACAATTGTAAGGCAACTCAACTCCTTTATTGTGCCTTAAATATGGAAGAATACAACCTGATGTCATCGTGTGATAGTGCCAAAGAAATTTGGAAAATGCTTGAGGTAACACACGAAGGTACGTCTCAAGTCAAGGAGACGAAAATTAACATGCTCCTTCACGATTATGAGTTTTTTCAAATGAAGGACGGTGAATCCATCACGGTAATGCTTGACCGCTTTTCGGTCATCACAAATGGATTAGCAAGTTTTGGAAAACCACTTTCCAGTAGTGAGAAACTAAAGAAAATTCTCCGATCACTACCTCGAGAATGGGACGGTACGGTAACGGCAATAATGGAATCTAAAGATTTAAATAATCTTGATTTTAGTGCTCTCATTGGTTCTCTTATCAACTACGAGATTGTTCTAAAATCTCGGAATGCCAAACCGAAACTGAAGGAGAGGTCGGTAGCCATGAAGGCTAAAATGTCGAGAAAGAAAGAAGAAATCCCGGTGGACGAAAGCGACGAAGAATCGGCATATTATGTCAAGAATATTAATAAGTTCCAACACTTATTAAACCGGAGAAAGAAGGACATTCAAGCGGGCGAATCTAAGAAATTCGACAACACCTGTCGATTATGTGGTAAACCTGGCCACTTTGCTAAGAACTGTCGAGTAAAACAAAAGGAAGTCTTAGTTGCAACATGGAGTGACGAAGATCCTGATGATGATTTCATCAATCAAAATAATCTCGCACTCATGGCCCGGAGTTCATTTGACGACGACGACGTCGAAAGCCAAGTAAGTAATTCTTACGACGAACTTTTTGAAGTATTCGAGTTATTACATACCGATTATCAAAATGCTTTAAAAGAAATCAAATCCCTTCAATTTCAAAATAAATCATTGGAAAATGAGATTTCCAAAATTCTTGAAAAGGGAAAATCTGTTGAGATCGAGCATTCAAAATGTGTTGAAAATGAGAATATTTTAAACAATGATCTTGTTAAAGTTCAAACCGAGCTCAAAAATCTAACGAAGAAATTTTCTCTCGGAAATGAGAAATTTGAAAATATGCTCTCGGTCCAAAAATATACGTTAAATAAAGAGGGGTTAGGATACAAACCACGTTTTAAAAACGAACCCGTAAATTTCAAAATACCCCGATGTGAAGAATGTTTGAAAATTGGGAACCATATTTCAAACTGTAAGAGCCCAAGACGGACGATTAAAGTTAAGAAAATTTGGGTTCTTAAAGGAACAATTGTTTCAAATATCGTCTACGTCTCGAAAGAAAAACCGACTTTTGGTTGGATCTCCAAAAACTAATTTTTAACAATTGGTATTATACTCAGGGGGAGTAGTATTTTTAAACGTGAGATATTATTTCAGGGGGAGTTTTATACCCTATTATTGCATTTTTCATGCATATTTTCTTTATATATTCAAATTAGTATCTTTTATATTTTTTACACTTTTTGTTGAATACAAAAAGGGGGAGAAGAAGTTGAATCGGATAAAAGCGTCATGAAAGATATCACGAGAAAAATAAAAAGTAAAAAGGAGGAGAAATAATAAAAACCGAAGAAGTCGAAAAGAAGAAGAAAGCATACAAAGAGGGGGAGAAACGAAGGAGTTGAAAAGTGAAAATTAAGAAGTCGAAAATGACAGAAAAAGAAAAAGGATGGGTGAAACTAACGAAACAATCAAAGTCGAAAACTTTGAAACGTACATATAAGTATGTATATATATATATATAATTTTATTTTGCAGATTTTATCCAATTCAAGAGTTGTTTTGTAATCATAGAAAAGGGGGAGATTGTTGGAATATTTGTTCCACATATTCTTAAATAGTGTTTTGATGATTAAGTTGCTAAACAAAACAAAACAACAAAGAGGCGAAGCAAAACGACGAAGGAATCGAAGACGCAAAAAGCTGGACAAAATACAAAGCTAGCGAACGCTAGAAATATAAGTTAGCGCAGGCTAACGGGTCCCGGCTACAGATCAGACGAGTTCAATGTAACCTGAAGTGAAGTTACCTGATGAGGATAGCGCACGCTACACATAAGGATTAACGCACGCTATCGAACCAATATTACCGTTGTGAAGAGATTCAAACACAGAATGACGTATGCACTGAAGTAAGCTTAGCGCACGCAAGAGAAGATATTTAGTGCATGCTAAATATCAGTTTGAATCAAGTCAATCAATCCATTGGGGAGAATCTGATACAAGTCAAAAAGTATTAACGGATATATGACACATGCAATGATGCATGATTAGCGCACGCTACAAGAAAGTGTTAGCGCACGCTAACTGTGAAGGACAGAAGCCACTGGACTGAAAATGGAAGACGTTAACGTATGTAACAGTACATAACGTACTCTAAGGCAAAATACATACGCGATAGCGCACGCTAAGGTAGTCAGCCTAGCGCACGCTAATAACAACTAGCAGTAACGGCTAGTTTGTGGAAGAAGGCTATAAATACTAAATGAGTTGGTATCAATCAACACAGCAACATTGAGCAATTCATATACACTTGAGATATCATTGTAAACATTATAGTTGTTGTTCTTGAGCTTAATTTAGAGTGATTGAGTGTTATACACAAAATCATACACGAGTGAGTAAAAGAAAAGATACGATTGGATTCGGTGTTATTAGGATCAAGGATCTGGCATTGTTAGAATCGCAATAGCTATCTTAGTGAGGTTTATCTAGTACCAATAGAAAGCTAGAGTGGTTGATTCCTTATCCAATAGAAAAGGAAAAACAGTTTTACTCGGACCGATAGAAGACGAGTTTGTAACGATAATCCTTCGACCGATAGAAGAGAGGTGTAGAGGTTTTGATCTTTAGCCTATTGAAAAAGATACTTCGAGAGAGGACATAGGCACGTTTGGCTGAACCTCTATAAATTCTTATGCCATTTATTTTCCACACTTTAAATTCTCTTCCGCACAAACGGCGCATATAACGATATCACTTCATCAATTGGTATCAGAGCGGTACTCTTATAAGTGGCTTTTCATCCGAGGAGAAAAGATCCAATGGCGTTTCAACTTGCTCCCGTCGAAGGCCTTGCTCTCAATCGACCACCATTTTTTGATGACTCAAACTTCATGACGTGGAAGAAGAAGATGTCTATATTCATCCGAGCATATGACATCGAGCTTTGGAAGGTGATTTGTCTTGGTCCGAAAATGCCGACGAACTCCAACGGTACGCTTAAAACTTTCGAAGAATATGACGATTCCGATTGGAAAAATGACCACTACAATTGTAAGGCAACTCAACTCCTTTATTGTGCCTTAAATACGGAAGAATACAACCTGATATCATCGTGTGATAGTGCCAAAGAAATTTGGAAAATGCTTGAGGTAACACACGAAGGTACGTCTCAAGTCAAGGAGACGAAAATTAACATGCTCCTTCACGATTATGAGTTTTTTCAAATGAAGGACGGTGAATCTATCACGGTAATGCTTGACCGGTTTTCGGTCATCACAAATGGATTAGCAAGTTTTGGGAAACCACTTTCCAGTAGTGAGAAACTAAAGAAAATTCTCCGATCACTACCTCGAGAATGGGAGGGTACGGTAACGGCAATAATGGAATCTAGATATTTAAATAATCTTGATTTTAGTGCTCTCGTTGGTTCTCTTATCAACTACGAGATTGTTCTAAAATCTCGGAATGCCAAACCGAAACTGAAGGAGAGGTCGGTAGCCATGAAGGCTAAAATGTCGAGAAAGAAAGAAGAAATCCCGGTGGACGAAAGCGACGAAGAATCGGCATATTATGTCAAGAATATTAATAAGTTCCAACACTTATTAAACCGGAGAAAGAAGGACATTCAAGCGGGCGAATCTAAGAAATTCGACAACACCTATCGATTATGTGGTAAACCAGGCCACTTTGCTAAGAACTGTCGAGTAAAACAAAAGGAAGTCTTAGTTGCAACATGGAGTGACGAAGATCCTGATGATGATTTCATCAATCAAAATAATCTCGCACTCATGGCACGGAGTTCATTTGACGACGACGACGTCGAAAGCCAAGTAAGTAATTCTTACGACGAACTTTTTGAAGTATTCGAGTTATTACATACCGATTATCAAAATGATTTAAAAGAAATCAAATCCCTTCAATTTCAAAATAAATCATTGGAAAATGAGATTTCCAAAATTCTTGAAAAGGGAAAATCTGTTGAGATCGATCATTCAAAATGTGTTGAAAATGAGAATATTTTAAACAATGATCTTGTTAAAGTTCAAACCGAGCTCAAAAATCTAACGAAGAAATTTTCTCTCGGAAATGAGAAATTTGAAGATATGCTCTCGGTCCAAAAATATACGTTAAATAAAGAGGGGTTAGGATTCAAACCACGTTTTAAAAACGAACCCGTAAATTTCAAAATACCCCGGTGTGAAAAATGTTTGAAAATTGGGAACCATATTTCAAACTGTAAGAGCCCAAGACGGACGATTAAAGTTAAGAAAAATTGGGTTCTTAAAGGAATAATTGTTTCAAATATCGTCTACGTCTCGAAAGAAAAACCGACTTTCGGTTGGATCTCCAAAAACTAATTTTTAACAATTGGTATTATACTCAGGGGGAGTAGTATTTTTAAACGTGAGATATTATTTCAGGGGGAGTTTTATACCCTATTATTGCATTTTTTCATGCATATTTTCTTTATATATTCAAATTAGTATCCTTTATATTTTTTACACTTTTTGCTGAATACAAAAAGGGGGAGAAGAAGTTGAATCGGATAAAAGCGTCATGAAAGATATGACGAGAAAAATAAAAAGTAAAAAGGAGGAGAAATAATAAAAACCGAAGAAGTCGAAAAGAAGAAGAAAGCATACAAAGAGGGGGAGAAACGAAGGAGTTGAAAAATGAAAAACGAAGAAGTCGAAAATGACAAAAAAAGAAAAAGGATGGGTGAAACTAACGAAACGATCAAAGTCGAAAACTTTGAAAAGTACATATAAGTATATATATATATATATAATTTTATTTTGCAGATTTTATCCAATTCAAGAGTTGTTTTGTAATCATCAAAAAGGGGGAGATTGTTGGAATATTTGTTCCACATATTCTTAAATAGTGTTTTGATGATTAACTTGCTAAACAAAACAAAACAACAAAGAGGCGAAGCAAAACGACGAAGGAATCGAAGACGCAAAAAGCTGGACAAAATACAAAGCTAGCGAACGCTAGAAATATAAGTTAGCGCAGGCTAACGGGTCCCGGCTGCAGATCAGATGAGTTCAATGTAACCTGAAGTGAAGTTACCTGATGAGGATAGCGCACGCTACACATAAGGATTAACGCACGCTATCGAACCAATATTACCGTTGTGAAGAGATTCAAACACAGAATGACGTATGAACTGAAGTAAGCTTAGCGCACGCAAGAGAAGATATTTAACGCATGCTAAATATCAGTTTGAATCAAGTCAATCAATCCATTGGGGAGAATCTGATACAAGTCAAAAAGTATTAACGGATATATGACACATGCAATGATGCATGATTAGCGCACGCTACAAGAAAGTGTTAGCGCACGCTAACTGTGAAGGACAGAAGCCACTGGACTGAAAATGGAAGACGTTAACGTATGTAACAGTACATAACGTACTCTAAGGCAAAATACATACGCGATAGCGCACGCTAAGGAAGTCAGCCTAGCGCACGCTAATAACAACTAGCAGTAACGGCTAGTTTGTGGAAGAAGGCTATAAATACTAAATGAGTTGGTATCAATCAACACAGCAACATTGAGCAATTCATATACACTTGAGATATCATTGTAAACATTATAGTTGTTGTTGTTGAGCTTAATTTAGAGTGATTGAGTGTTATACATAAAATCATACACGAGTGAGAAAAAGAAAAGATACGATTGGATTCGGTGTTATTAGGATCAAGGATTCGGCATTGTTAGAATCGCAATCGCTATATTAGTGAGGTTTATCTAGTACCAATAGAAAGCTAGAGTGGTTGATTCCTTATCCCATAGAAAAGGAAAAATGGTTTTACTCGGACCGATAGAAGACGAGCTTGTAACGGTAATCCCTCGACCGATAGAAGAGAGGTGCAGAGGTTTTGATCTTTAGCCTATTGAAAAAGATACTTCGAGAGAGGACGTAATCACGTTTGGCCGAACCTCTATAAATCCTTGTGCCATTTATTTTCCGCACTTTAAATTCGCTTCCGCACAAACGGTGCATATAGCGATATCACTTCATCAATACGAGGCAATGGATATTTGTTCTTGATTGTTACCCGGTTCAATTCACGGTTGTCAATACATAAACACAGGGATCCATCCTTCTTTCGTATAAATAGCACTGGAGCTCCGCAAGGGGACGTGCTAGGCCGAATGTAACCCTTCTAGGTCAATTCCTCAAGATGACCCTTCAACTCTTGCATCTCGGTTGGAGCCATGTGATACGGTGCTTTTGAAAGCGGGGATGTCCCTGACTCTAACTCAATGGTGAACTCCACCTCACGATGTGGGGTTAAACCTGGCAACTCATCTGGAAAGACATCTGGGTAGTCTCGGACCACCAGAATATGAGCCAATTCAATTGATCGATACACTGTCTTGGTCATGTAGCACCAATAACCAACACATCCTTGATTAAGCAGTTTCCCTGCTTTCATTGCACTGCTGACTCTCCCGGAATGACTGGGATTATCACCCTGAAAAATGCACTCCACACCATCATCAGTTGTGACGGTCACTATCCGCTTGCGGATACTAAGTATAGCATCATGACGATCCATCCAATCGATACCCAAGATCACATCATCTTTAGGTAAATCGACCAAAATCAAGTCTGACAACCACTCACACTCGTTCATGTGAATCGGACAGTTCTGCCCTTCACGATTCCCAACAATTCTACCATCAAGTAGACCAATCACATAAGGTTCAAAATCGGTAACATGATCTAAATGCAAACAACTCAAACAAGAAGCAGATAAAAAAGACTGTGAAGCACCAGTATCAAAAAAGAACACAAACAGGCTGAGAGTGGATCTCGAGAGTACCTGCAATCATGCTAGCTTCGAGATCATCAGCCTTCTTTATCTCGTAAACTTTGGGTTTTGCAACTCTTGTACCAGATGTACTAGCTTGATTTCCACGGCCCATCCCTCTATTCGCCCAGGTAGTCTGATAGGAAGCGGATGGAGGTACACCGTCCTGAACAGAAGACTGAACAGAAGCATGAGAGGATACTGGAGCACGTCTCGGTCCACCCCTGCAATAACGAGCACGATGCCCATTCTTTCCACACGTATGGCATGCAACAGACGGCTTCGAGCATTTGGAGCTGATGTGTCCCTGGTCTCCACAGTTATAGCACACAATAGATGAGCTGACCGCTCGAGAGTACATTCCTATCGACCTTGATGCCTCAGGTGGCCACTCAGAAGGATTCGGCACAGATTGGGGCTTCCTGAACATCCCCCAGTTACTATCTGCCTAGGTCTGGTTACTGGATCTCTTATTGGAGGATTGTGGCTGCTTCTTGGAAATCTCATTCGCAGTAAGTTCATATTCCAGAGCTTTCTCGATGAACTCCGGTAAGGTCGTACAATGGTTGTTAAGCAACTGCATCCTCATCCGGGGTTTAAGCATCTCAAGGAAATATTTGAAAGTATCCGCTTCCATCCGAACAATCGACGTAGCGAACGAAGTGCCTGGAATTCTCGACAATCGCTATCACATCCTCGTCCTCACATGGGTCGGGGTTCAACAACTCTGACAATTTGGCTTCACAGAGGGGAGTTGGATAGTAACAATCCAGCATGAGGTTCTTGAATTCCTCCCAAGTACTCACGCCGTCAGCTGGCCTCACTGAAAGACACCAAGTATGGGCGCTCTTACTAAGGTAGTACGCCGCCACATAGACTCGATTTTCTTGTGGGCATTTCACCATCTCGAACAGCTTCTCGAAATGCTCTATCCAGTGTACAATATCAGTAGGCTCAGAGGAGCCTTTGAAGGTCGAAGGTCGCTATCGCGATATGTCCCTAATGATCCGGCTCACGATTCCGCCGTGCACCAGAGGCAGAGGCTGCTGTCTCTTCTGCTGGCCAGTGGTAGCAGCTCTCTGCATAGATTCCATCATTTGACCCATCTGGATTATCTGGTTCATCATGCCCTACATAACGACATAAGGGTCAACGCGCGCACCCTCGTGTCGATCGGTGTGGTGAGATTGGTTCTTAGAAGGCGAGTCACTACTTGCTGAACTTTGACCCATATTCGATCGGGTATTAACTTGTGGCCTCGGGATTCGGCCCCTTCCGCGGCCTCGGCCCACTCTACCACGACCCCTCCAATTTCTAACCATACTGAAAGAAATCAAGCAATAATCATAAGCATAGTTCACGACCGTCTTTACGATCTCAGCACAATTCACGCTAAGCAATAATGAAATTACAAGTTCAGGAAGAATAATTCATCATGAATAATCGGCATCATAAGTGCTCCATAAAATCTCACCCGACATTAAGTCGAAAAAATTTCAATCACATAATTAATCCAAATTTTCCTCAGAATATCAATGAGATAAATTCCGCCACAATTCTCTCGGAATTTCAAGATCAATAAAAGACTAATTCCGCTATTCACAGCTTGCCAGTAGTTAAACCACGGCGCATAAATAACATACCGTTTTAACTCACTGGTCAGCCTTTTGCACAGGTTACACGTGACGCGAAGCTTTCTTGATACTAATTTAATCCACAATGACTCAAAGAAAAGAAAATGACGCTCTGATACCATCTTCTGTAACACCCCAAATCAGGCGGCTACTATAGTGTCGTGGACCCCACACCGGGACCCACCAGGCGATATCAAAACATAATTTAAACATTCCATAGATGTGGTACCAAACCACAATATAATAATCACAACCCCGAGTAGGAGTTTATGCAGTATACAACGACTTCTATAACAGTACACAGGACCCAAATCCGGTATAAACCATATGGAGATGAAATATACCGAAAATAAAAATAATACAATCATCCGAATTATATAAATGAAAAATTGAAATTTCACAGTTTAGATGTAACCGACCAACAAAATACTCGGGGGCTCCGAACTAGCATCCTTCAATACCCTTTGCCGTCATCATGCTCTTCCTGTGCCTTGCCCTTTCCTCGCCCTGAAATACAACACAAGTATTTTGCCCAAAACCATAGGGTCAGCTATACATGAATAATAATTCTCATGACATTATACAATTCATATATATATATATATATACAAGATCTCAAAGAAACAACCGATCACTGAACATACCCCTCGGGCGTATGAACAATCATTACCAAACTGTCGGACATATCCAATCGTACATGGAATATGAATGACCAATCACATGGCTCAAGATGGACGTCACAGTACGCCCGATCCGGAAATGTGTCCGTGCACATGTCCACCCCGTATACGAAATCCAGAATATACGTGGGACAATGTACCTAATTAGCCTCATGAACTACGTTTCGTATGCACAGTCCAATGCGGAAACATCCTCGCATGACCATCATGTGCCCGGCTAAAAATCCTACACATAACCAATCGGCATGCATATATGACTCAGAGATATCACGATGCAACATGACAACAAAACTCAATAAATTACACATCCATTCATGAATCGAAAAAACTCACCGAAGTGACAACAATGCTCAACGAGACCAATGGTATCAAAGGCGATAAACTTGGGAATACAGTCCCGCCACAAAACGGTAATACGATCAAGAACAACACCACATCATGAATCATAGATTCATAGAGCATTATATATACACGAAACGTATAATGTTCGCAAGAATTCAATCATCATTATAACCAAGCAAAATAACTTGTCTCAATTCCGTAGACGAATGGTCCTTCTTCGAACGAACGAACGATCGGTATCCTCAACTAATAATACTCACTTGAACAAGCAACCTTGAATGAAAGGTAACTCATTCAACAACACGGTAATACAATAATGATATCAATTCATAGGAAACGACACCCGAAATATTAGTCGTATAGTTCATCCTATCCTAATAAAAATTCCATAGTTTCATTAACGAATTTCAATACACCAAATTCATTTTTAAGAATTGGATTTACCAAGTTCTTAAGGTTCTACAATGTTTACATCATTCATTACATAAAGGATTATCGCAATAGAATTCGACCACTCATCTTATTATGACATTGTCATCACTAATCATCATAATCTTCCCAAGAACACTATCAACTTATGAATACGATGATTAACACATTCTTAAGTCATCATAATATCCAGTTAACTTTGAATATATAAAGGTTATATTTGTGTTCTTCATAATCCATTACTATCTCCTAAATAATTTGCTCAAAACATGATTATATCATTTAAAATTTCTGAAACTTTAAGAACATCATTCTATTCTTCGATATTCAGCAAGTTCTTCCCAGGGAGTTTTGTTAAACCCTCTAAAATGTATGGTTATAACATCATATGATTCTACTAGCATTAAGAACATACTCATAAACCCTCAATCATCTGGTTTTTATTATGAAGAGAAAAAAGTACCACTAGAAGGGGGGTTGAATAGTGATATTACGGAAAATTAAATTTTCTCGCAAAGGAAAAAAAAATTGTGTAAGAAGTAAAGGACACAATGATGTATAGAGGTTCGGCAACTTGCCTACTTCCTCTCTGCGACTTCTATTTCCATTGACTCAAGAAAAACCACACACAATCTTACCTCGTCTTCTATAGGTCCGAGCACAACCGTTACTACACTTGTCTTCGATTGGTCCAAGCACAACCAAAACACTCAAAATAAATTTTCTTATCTAGTGTTCTATAGGAACTAGATAATCCTCACTTATGATCGTTAGAGTATAATCCTAATAATGTCGGATCAAAGATCCTAATAACACCAGATTAATAACTCTTGATTTATTTCTCTCAAACTCGTGTAGGAGTGATGCAACATTCACAGCAAACAAAGAAGTACGAAATATATAAGATATTACAATATGTGTATAGCACTCGTATCTTTTATCGTCACAACTTAGAATGTAATGTCTTTATTTTGACATTAAATAATAACGGCATTGTCTCCAATGTTCTTCTCCAACGGATAGAATTTGAACTTAGCATGCGCTAATAAACATCCTTAGCGTGCGCTAGGTAGTCAATATTTGCTTTCCAGATTTTCCGTGATTTCCTTTATTGACTTCTGTGTTCCAACGGTTGAATGAATAATGGTAGGATTTTGAACAGTTAGCGTGCGCTAACATGTAATACATAGCATGCTCTAAGTATCTCCAGTTAGCATGCGTTAGTCTTCAGTAGCGTGTGTTACTTGATGCTTCATTTAAGTTCCAAACCTTTCTGTCTTGAATATGGTACCAGGTAGCGTGCGTAATTTGTGTCTCTTAGCGTGCATTAAGCCTCTTCATATGCGCAATTTTCCTTCTTTAGCATGCGCAAATGTTGTTCCTTTTTCAGTCCAGACCTCACTGACCTTACTGCCTTGTCCGATACCGTACGCTAGACACTTTGTTGCATGCGCTAATTTTATCAACTAGCGTGCATTAATAAATGAAGCTTGCTTGCGCGAAAACATCAGGTAGCTTTCTAAGCTCTCTGCATGAGACTTTTCTGGCTGTAGATAACATCTCGATAGCGTGCGCTACTACATGTGTGTAGCGTATGCTAGACACTAATTTTGTCTTCAATAAATCAGGCTGTGTAGTTGAATTTTGTTCAATGTTTTGAAAGCAATCATCATCAAAATACTTCGTTCAACAATCTTCCCCTTTTTATATACTTGCAAAACCGATTTAGAAAAAAATTCGAATCAAAGTATTTTGTTCGATTACGTTAGTATGTTCGGTTTGGGATATTTTCCCCCCCTTTTTGACATAAACAAAAAGGTACTCACCCTGAATCGCAGCTTTCGTGAAAAAAATACGACAAAAGACAAATCGAAAGCTATGGAATAGGAAAAACCAATTTCATTGATAAGTCAAATACAGTAAGAAGACAACATGATCAAATACGATGCAAATACGATTAACGCAAATTCGATATATCAAATAGGATGAACGTACATTCAAGGACACTACTAGGTCAAATAACAAACATCAAGATACATGAAATCAGTTTGTCTTAAACGAGAATCAAAGCACGAGACACTAGGGGTTTTGGTCGGACGAAGGAGATGGGAAAGGGAAGCAAGTGTTGGGATTTCGAAAATAAAACGAAATACGCGGCAGAAAATAAAAACGAATCCCAAACAGGATCGATCAAGTAACGTATATACGAAAAAATAAATACGAAGATAAAAATCATACCCTTGAAGCCTTTGAAATAAATCTTCGTGATGACGATCACGAACCCCATCCCGAACACGAAATCCCTTCGTTCCAAGTACCGAAACTTTGAAGCCTCTACATCAAAAGTGTTGGAAGTTTCCCGGAAAAATTCGATAGCAATCCATTCTCCAAGAACACGGCTAGGAATTACTATAGGAATTTATATCTCTCTTTCTTTCTTAATTTTGTATCACCTCAAAGATGATAAATTGAAAAAAAAATCCTCCCACACTCAAAAACTGCTCTCGGCAGGGCTGTTCTACTTTGCATGAAGATGGGTTATTAAGACATCTTCTCTCCTCATGTGTGTATTATAATGTGATTGTATATATTATAAAGGAATAATTATTCCTTTACAACTATCATTCACAATCATGTGGGAATCTCAACTCTAAGTGAGTTCCCACACACATGCAAGATCATGCCATGCCAAGAGGGGTGGGCGGCCACAAGGAAGTTTCCTAGAAAACGAGCCGAGCCACTCGGCTCGTGTATCGGATGTTCGTCAAACGACTCCGTTAAATACACTCCGTTTAATCATCAATGTATTTATATTAATCTAATTAATTAATTATATCAAATACAAATATATTTCTCTAATAAATATAATTTATGAATTAATTACCCGGTAACTTAATGTTAATTCATAAGACCGCTATTTGATTTATCCAATAAATCATAATTAGATATCCAATATCTAATATTAATAGTAAGATAATAAATTCACATTTATCCGTCAACACTCCTGATGTGCGACTCCGTAGGTCCGTCTCAGCCGGCATTGGGAGGAACCAATGAGTGCGGGCAGCACTTAGCCAGCCTAGCAGGCCGCACTGTGAACCCCGACTGAGAATGAATGAAGGGATCATTATAGAACCATTATGTCGTGAATACTATATATGTATAGACCCTTCATCAGATGTCCCGGTCAAGTCTTCGGGTCACGGTAAAGTCAAACCCTACTGTTGACTAGACTCTATACATGTGTTAATGCAAATCAGGACCGACTAATTAATAGTGTATCTAATACGACTATATCAGAATGCTTTGGCCAAAGACTTATGATCTTATTTGCCATTAATCGTATAGGATATATGCCTGCTCACTAATAGGAGATAGAATCCTTTGTTGGCGTACAGTAAAGATTGCTACCTGCCCATATAGTCCACACTTCGAGGTCGACTCAGCAATTAAGCAAATGAGTCTAACTACTCTAATGACAAACTAAACGTCATAGGCACATCTTCCACTGAACCCTCAAGTCAAAGTTCCACGTATACTATCACAACCTTTCGATTCGTCATAGACTCTCCGAGAGTGAATACCGTGTGACTAAATCAAGTATGAGTCGTGTTAGAGTATACTGGTCCGACCAATATACTTATAACTATGCTATCAAGACATGCACATGTCCTAGCATCACTTATACAAGTCTTATTAAAACTTAATGCCCATTTAAGTTTATTGACTTGTGAACAATTTACGTAACTAATCTTTAAACACTTCCAGTGCATTTTCTTTTATCTCATAACGAGAATGTAATGTTCGATTTATTTACATGGACTTCACTTCAATGTTTACCAAGTCAAGAATGCAATTGTAATACAATAAACAGTGAATGAATCGAATTGCCTTTTATTAATTATTCCATAATTACATGTACAATGCCCCTACTCTCTCATCCCCTGAGTAGAATTTGAGGGCATATTCCTAACTATCTCCCACTTGCACTCAATGCCACACATCATGGTATCCAATACCCATGTTCTTCATATGTCTTTCTGAGATATCCTGAGATAATGGCTTAGTCAGCGGGTCAGAGACATTGTCTTCTGAGTCTACTCTTTGCAATGAAACATATCCTTTTTCCACCATCTCTCGAACGATGTGGTACTTTCTCTTTATATGCTTGGTGTTGTAGTGAGACCTATGCTCCTTGGCTTGGGCAACAGCTCCATCATTATCACAGAATAGTGATATACGCAGCTCCGCATTAGGCACCACTTGAAGTTCTTGCACAAACTTCTGCATTCAAAATGCTTCTTTGCTAGCCTCTGAGGCAGCATGGTACTCTGTTTGGCAGGTGGAATCAGCAGTAGCAGTTTACTTGGAGCTTGTCCAAGATACTTCTCCCCCATTAAGAGTAAACAAATACCCAGATGTCGACTTGGAGTCGTCATTGTCTCCTTGAAAATCAGAATCAGTGAATCCAATCACCCTTAGTTCTCCACCACTGTAAGTAAGAACCAAATCTCTAGTTCTTCTTAAGTACTTAAGAATGTTCTTTACGGCAGTCCAATGTTCCCTTCCCGGATTTGCTTGAAATAGACTTACCATACTCACAGCGTAGGCTAAGTCTGGTCTCGTACACAACATAGCGTACATGAAGCTACCCACTGCCGAGGCATATGGTACCTTACTCATCTCTCTCTTGTCTTCCTCACTTTGAGGACATTTTCGTGGTGAGATGAATTCCATGTCGCATGGGAAGGAACCCTCTTTTAGATTCATCCATCTTGAATCTTCTCAGGATTTTATCTATATAGAGGGCTTGGGAAAGTCCTATCATTCTTCGCGGTCTATCTCTGTAAAGACGGATCCCTAGAATATAGGAAGCTTCTCCCAAGTCTTTCATGGAGAATGTTTTAGAAAGCCAAGCTTCCACAGTGCTGAGCATTGCTACGTTATTTCCTATAAATAGAATATCATCTACAGATAGTACTAAGAACGCAATGTTGCTCCCACCGACCCTTTTGTAAATACATGTTTCCTCTTCATTTCGCACGAAGTTAAAGTCCTCTGACTGCTTCATCAAATCCAAGGGGTCGTCCTCACTGCTATCAGGTGCATCGTGCATACCCAGTTCCTCGACATATGTATAGCCATACCGCTTAGGTAAGTGAGACACCTTATCTGACCTTCGAAGTGGAGGTTGTGTTATAATAGGTTTGGTTCCTGATCCTTGATCAGATGTCTCCTTAGGACTTTCATTATGCTCTTCCAAAGAGATATTTCTACTCGAGCTACCTTCCTGAATGAACTCATCCTCAAGGAAGTGCACTTGTAAAGCCACAACGACCCTACGGTCTTCTGGAATGTAGAATAGATAACCCATCGAGTCCTTTGGGTATCCAATGAAATGTCCTTTGATGGACCTCGCTTCCAGTTTGTCCACCTTAGCCTTCTTGACATAGGTTGGACATCCCCAAAACCTTATGTGATTAAGGCTTGGTTTCTTACCTTTACACATATCATGCGGAGTGATTGTAAATCAGTGTAATTTAACATAGAACAAAACATGTCCAACAAAGTCCGATTTCTCCTTTCTGAAACACAATTTAACTATAGGGTTCCTGGCGGCATGAATTGTGAAACTATTCCATGTTCCTTGAGGAACTCGTCAAACTCTGTGCTTATATATTTGCCACCTTGGTCCGACTGAAGTGCTTTGATATGACATCCAGTCTGTTTTTCAACTAGGGCCTTAAATTCTTTGAATTTAGTAAAGGCTTCGGATTTATGTTTCATTAAGTACACAATCCCATACCTAGTATGATCATCTGTGAACGTTATGAAATATTGATATCCGTCTCAGGTCACTTCTAAAGCACCACAAACGTCGGTATTTACTAATCCAAGTTTATCGGCATCCCTTTGAAAAGTTCCTGTGAAGGGGGACTTAGACATTTTGCCTCTAAGGCAAGATTCACAAGTTGGATAGGGTTCTACACCCAATGGGCTTAAAAGTCCATCTTTCTCCATTTTGTGAACCTTGGTCTGACCAACACGACCAAGTCTAAGGTGCCACTTAAGAGCTTGATTAGTGTCTTGCCTGCCACGTTTCCTAGTTATAGTGTTCACTGCTGTTTTATTTTGCATGTTCAGATAATATAAACCATTCAACAATGTAGTTGTGCCAACCAATTTATTTCAAAAATAAATTTTACAACTACCATTGCCAATGAAGAAACAAAATCATTTCCGGTCCAAGACTGGAATGGATATAATGATTTATACCCCTTGGGCAAAATAAGTACTTCATCTAACGTCAAAATAAAACTGGATTCTAAAACTCAGTAGGATTGATCCAATATCGGTTGCCTCGACACTTTGTCCGCTTCCGACAGTGACCATAACTTCCCCATCTTCAAGTTTCCTACTTCGTTCCAGATCCTGATTCATAGTACAAATATGAGAAGTGGCACCTGAATCCAGAATCCATGAAGCAGAATATACAGTAGCGGAACAATTAGTTTCAAAACAAAAAGTTACGTACCTGTTGCGCCATTAATCTTAGGACAAGTTCTTCTCCAGTGGCCCAGCTCACCACATTTAAGGCATTTGTCCATAGGTTTCGGACCGCCTACCTTTTGAACCTTTCGGGCTTTGCCCTTTCCTTTCTGCAACCCTTTCTTGGGTTTGTACTGCTCGTAGGTCTTTTTCTTCTTGTTCTTGGACCTCCGAGGCCTAGAAGAAATTACAATAACAGCCTCTCTCGGTTTAGTCTTCATGTTAGACTGCACCGTCACCAGTTTGTTCATTAGCCCAGCTAATGTGCATGAAATTTCATTACAACTGAAATTCATTACAAACTGCGTGAAAGAGTCAGGGAGAGATTGAAGGATGAGATCAATTTGAAGGGATAAATCTATATTGAAGTTGAGCACCTCGAGCCTCTCAATCATAAAGATCATTTTGAGGATGTGGTCTCCCACTTTCTCCCCTTCGTTTATCCTAGCACTGAACAACTGCTTCGATATCTCATATCTAGCAGTCCTACTGTGCTCTCCATAAAGTTCAGTCAAGTGTGCGAGTATCTGCCTAGCAGAAGTCATTTTCTCATGCGCTCTCTGCAGCTCATTAGTCATTGAGACCATCATAAATCCACGGACTAGCACGTCATCATTGACCCATTTTTCATGGACGTCAATGTCTTCCTGATTACCCCTAGTCCGGATTAGAGTCGGTGGAATGTCCGCCTCCAAGACGTATCCCATAGACTCCATACTGAGTACAATCATCAGATTCCGCAACCAGTCAACTAAGTTGGGGCCAGTTAGGAGATTCTTTTCAAGTAGTATTGCAAGTTGGTTTTTAGCCATTTTAGAGAGATTCATATTCGTTTTCTGTAAAGATTTAGACAAGATTAAATTAGTGACTTGTTTTATTATGACCGAGTATAGAATTTAAGGGCTTGTATAGTTCTTATCTCGGCTCCCACTAATTTTATCGGAATTACACACACCCATGTTATAATCTGAAAATCATGATTAGATCGATTTCTTAGTGGTGATCAAGTTCTTTACAAATTTTAACAGACGCAACCTATCAAGTTTCTTACCCATTAATTTTTGTAAAGTGGTGTCTAACACCAATCCGTCTAACGGATGATTTGATCTTCTTTTACCCCTAGTCTTCATGCCCTCAACCTTTCAGGTTTCTTGGCAGTCCAGACTATCTAAGTTTTTGACAATCAACGTCTATCAGTTTGACTATTGAATCTCACCCGGCAACCTATCAGGATTCTAGGGGCGAAATTTATCACCAACCGAAGGCATCTAATGCACTCAAGAATTTTTCAACTTCTACCAAATGTACTACCCTGATAACTCGGAAGCATAGCACACCAGCTCGTGTATCAATTTTCTACGAGTTTGATGGAGGGTAGGAAACCTCGTAACCTTTTTCAAACTTAGTCTGTTTGTTGCCGGGAGAATTTTGCGATTAATGTTACACTTTGCACATTAGTTCATTTATACGCACATTTGTTTGTTTGTCAATCATTCAAAATAAAAAACATAAAATAATAACCTAGTTACTAACAACATATAGCTCAAGGACCTAATTCCTAAGTAGTGGGCCAAGTGAATGACCCAATAAATAAAAAGTACAATTTTCGATTCTTCACCTTCTCAGTCGGTTGTCTTCGGTATTCGTCATACCCAAAATAATAATTACATCATTGAAAAAATTACATCCCATACAAATTTTTCTAGTAAATATAAATAGGCTCAAAACGGCCTTTACAACCCAATCGAATCGAACAAATCAAAAAATATGTCCATGAGCTATATAACCATCACATAAGGATTCCATACAACATGTAATGGCAACGAAAGTAAACAATTAATTTTAATATAAATTAATCCAATTAATCTATTCAATTTCTACTATATTAATCCAATTAATATAAAGTGGCATTAAAATTAAATAATCAATTAATATATTAATCTAATTAATATAAAATTAATATATTCAATTTTAATGGTATTAATACAATTAATATTAATAATCGTCATTTTAATTCGTTCGAAGTAATCCGGCCAAAAATAATATTCTCATTTAATTTATTTCCCTTAACTCATAAATATTCCAAATATTAATTTAGTCATATTAAAATCTAATTTAAATTTTGGAAAATAATTACAACGAAATATAAACTTAAAACGGAGTCCCGGATAATCCGGTTTTAGGCCCAGCCCGCGGCCCGATTCAAAATCGGGCCAAAAACCCAAGGGGTGCCTGGCCGAGCCACTGCTCGGCAGCCTAGCCGAGTCCTACTCGGCAGGCAGGCAGCTCCCTCAGCAGTCATGACCGAGTCATGGCCGATCACACTCGGCCGCCTCTGGCAGCCTGGGCAGCCAGCCCAGGCAATGCTGCCGACACCACTGCCGGCAGCCCCGTTTCTTATTTTTCGACTCGTTTCCCAAAACGTGATGTTACAACGAATAATATAAAAATCTACGATTATACAAACATGATTCTAAATCATAAACATCATCCATAAGCATTCAAAATGCACAAATAATCGTATATACGGTATCATTGATCTCGCTCCGATACGACTGTTGGGATTCCGAAAATAAAATGAAATACGCAGCGAAAAATAAAAACGAATCCCAAACAGGATCGATCAAGTAACGTATATACGTAAAAATAAATATGAAGATAAAAATCATACCCTTGAAGCCTTTGAAATAAATCTTCATAAAAATGGATGACGATCACGAACCCCGTCCCGAACACGAGATCCCTTCGTTCCAAGCACCGAAACTTCGAAGCCTCTACTTCACATGCGTCGAAAGTTTCCCGGAAAAATTCGATAGCAATACGTTCTCCAAGAACACGATTAGGAATTACTATAGGAATTTATATCTCTTTTCCTTTCTTAATTTTGTATCACCTCAAAGATGATAAATTGAAAAACAAATCCTCCCTCACGCAAAAACTGCTCTCGGCAGGGCTGTTCTACTTTGCATGAAGATGAGTTATTAAGACATCTTCTCTCATCATGTGTGTATTATAATGTGATGATATATATATTATAAAGGAATAATTATTCCTTTACAACTATCATTCACAATCATGTGGGAATCTCAACTCTAAGTGAGTTCCCACACACATGCAAGATCGTGCCATGCCAAGAGGGGTGGGCGACCACAACAAAGTTTCCTAGAAAACAAGCCGAGCCACTCGGCTCGTGTATCGGACGTTCGTCAAACGACTCCGTTAAATACACTCCGTTTAATCATTAATGTATTCATATTAATTATTTAATCTAATTAATTAATTATATCAAATACATATATTTTTCTCTAAGAAATATAATTTATGAATTAATTACCTGGTAACTTAATTTTAATTCATAAGACCGCTATTTGATTTATCCAATAAATCATAATTAGATATCCAATATCTAATATTAATAGTGAGATAATAAATTCACATTTATCTGTCAATGTTCCTGATGCATGACTCCGTAAGTCCGTCCCAGCCGGCATTGGGAGGAACCAATAAGTGCGGGCAGCACTTAGCGAGCCTAGTGGGCCACACGGTAAATCCCGACTGAGAACGAATGAAGGGATCATTCCAGAAGCATTATGTCGTAAATACTATATACGTATAGACCCTTCATCAGATGTCCCGGTCAAGTCTTCAGGTCACGGTAAAGTCAAACCCTACTGTTGACTATACTCTATACATGTGTTAATGCAAATCAAGACCGACTGATTAATAGTGTATCTAATACGACTATATCAGAATGCTTTGGCCAAAGACTTATGATCTTATTTGCCATTAACCGTATAGGATATACGCCTGCTCACTAACAGGAGATAGAATCCTTTCTTGGCGTACAATAAAGACTGCTACCTGCCCGTATAGTCCGCACTTCGAGGTCGACTCAGCCATTAAGCAAATGAGTCTAACTACTCTAATGACAAACTAAACGTCATAGGCACATCTTTTACTGAACCCTCAAGTCAAAAGTCGACGTATTCTATCACAACCTTTCGATTCGTCATCGACTCTCCGAGAGTGAATATCGTGTGACTGAATCAAATATGAGTCGTGTTCGAGTATACTGGTCCCACCAATATACTTATAACTATGCTATCAAGACATGCACATATCCAAGCATCAGTTATACAAGTCTTATTAAAACTTAATACCCATTTAAGTTTATTGACTTGCGAACGATTTATGTAACTAAACTTTAAACACTTCCAGTGCATTTTCTCTTATCTTATAACGAGAATGGAATGTTCAATTTATTCATATGGACTTCACTTCAATGTTTACCAAGTCAAGAATGCAATCAAAATACAATAAATTGTGAATGAATCGAATTGCCTTTTATTAATTATTCCATAATTACAAGTACAATGCCCCTACTCTCTCATCCACTGAGTGGCATTCGAGAACATATTCCTAACAGGAAGGATGTGTATATCATATGAAATCTTCCAACAAGCTGCGAATGGAGTGAATTTCAGTTTTGACTTCGGTTCGCAAGGCTCGAATATCATCCCGAATTTCCATTTGATTCGTCTCAAGACTCCTCATCCGGACGACCAAATCCTCTTCCTCGTTAGACGACTCTCCCATAGGCCATTTACCTTTTGAGGTAGACCTCCTCACAAAGGTTCCGGTTTGAAGCTCACGAATGGTTTCAGGCCCACGTCTAGAGATGCGTTCTTCAGGCGTCGGCATACGAGTCCCTTTTTCCACTTGGTCATCCTCTTTAAGGTTCGGAAATAAGATCCATCCTCGGTTGGTGGTCTTCACGTAGTGCATAGCCTTAAGTGAGTATTCGGAGATCTCATGGCCTCGAGACACGGGAACGGCCATGTCCTTTGTCAAGTCCACATTATGAAACTTGAAGGTAGTCATCAAAATTGATCCCTCGTGAGGCTACCCATTATCTGTGATCGGGAAATACCAATAGATGCGAAAATCTCACTGATTGCAACATTTGCTCGTTCTAGACTGTGAAAGTTGAAATAATAATAGTCTGTAATCTGTTCTTGATAGAGGATTTCCGAAAATACCATGAACGCGACAACGGAGATGAAACATGATGCGTCATATTCTGGCTCACGGGTCTGCTTAGCACTTTTGTATTGCTTTTTCGCCCGGACTCTCGAGCTACTGGACATGATTGAATGAAGATTTTTGGGAAATTTCTGGTATGGATGATGGATCGAGGTGGTCGGAAAACATGGTTGCTAGAGTTCTTCGAAAGGGTATCTGGTATGTGTGCGCTGTGTAAGGTATAACGTGCGTTATGAATAAATAGATAGTCTTACTGGACTGTCCAGTAGCATATGAGAATTAGAAAGGGTTTTTATTAGCGTACGCAAGAGAAAGGAACGTAGCGTATGCTATCGGGCTCGAAAAAGTTTCAGATATATATGGATAGCGCGCGCTAAGGATCCATGGCTAGCGTGTGCTAGGGAATGAAATGTTTCTCATGAAATGATTTCTCGAAAAGATAAATAGATTTCAAAAAATTATCAAGATGTCCCATACCAAGTTGTTACCGAATAGAATTAAAAGATTCCTCAGGTAGGGGTTTTGTAAAAATATCGGCTAATTGATCTTTTGTGCCGACAAAAATTAAACTTATACCTTTATTTTGCACATGATCACGCAGAAAATGATGTCTAATATCAATATGTTTAGTCCTACTATGCATCACATGATTTTTATTCAGGTTTATAGCACTGGTATTATCACATAAAATTGGGGTATTTTTAAAATAGATGCCATAGTCATGGAGTTCATTTTTTTATCCATAATACCTGCGCACAGGCGCTCCCTGCTGCGACATGCTCGGATTCAATAGTAGACATCGCTACGCTTGTCTGCTTTTCACTTACCCATGAAATTAAGCATGAACCAATGAAATGGCATGTACCGCTAGTGCTTTTCTTGTCGATTTTACATCCGCCGAAATCAGCGTCGCGATATGCAATTAAATTAAAGTCCAGGCAAGATGGATACCATAGTCCTAGACCAATAGTCCCTTTCAAATATCGAAAAATTCATTTACACGCAGTTAAATGAGATTCTTTAGGATTAGATTGAAATCGAGCATATAAGCAAGTAGCAAATATTATATCGGGTCGAGAAGCAGTTAAATATAACAGGGATCCGATCATACCTCGATATAGCCTTTGATCCATAGATTTTCCATTTTCATCTTTAATCCAATTTTAGCGTGGAAGACATTGGCCTTGAAATTGCTTTGCTACTTTCCATTTTGAACTTCTTGAGGAGATCGAGAGAATACTTTGTTTGATGGATGAAAAAAGTCCACCTTCACATTGTTTGATCTGAAGCCCGAGGAAGAATGTTAATTCTCCCATCATACTCATTTCGAACTCTTCTTTCATGAGATTAGAAAATTCGTGGCAGAGAGATTCGTTAGTAGCACAGAAAACAATGTCGTCCACATATATTTGACAAACAAGTATATCGTTGTCTAAAATTTTCACAAATAATGCACTATCGACTGTACCTCTAGTATAATTATTTGCAATTAAGAACTGACTTAAACGATCGTACTATGCTCGAGGTGCTTGCTTTTAACCGTAGAGAGCTTTGTTGAGCTTGTAGACATAATCCGGAAACTTATAATCTTCAACGCCAGGTGGTTTCTTGACAAACACTTCTTCTTGAATGATGCCATTTAAAAATGCACTTTTCACATCCATTTGATATAACTTGATTTCCTTGTGGGATGCAAAGGCACATAACAGACGAATGGCTTCAAGATGGGCAACCGGTGCAAAACTTTCTTCAAAATAGAGACCCTCTTCTTGACTATATCCCTGTGCAACTAAACGAGATTTATTTCTTACGGGATAACCATCTTCGTCACACTTAATTTTGTGCACCCATTTAGTTCCAATAATTGTTTTATCTTTAGGAGTTTGAACTAAATTCCATAATTTATTTCGTTCAAATTGAATGAGCTCCTCTTGCATAGCCATCACCCAACTTTCGTCATCAAGAGCTTTGGATACATTCTTGGGAACAATCTCGGAGACAAAGGCAACGTGACCAATATACTCGGTGTTTCTCCTCCGAGTTTGAACACCATCTTCAATATTCCCAATGACAAGGTCTTTTGGATGATTTTTGTTGTGCTTCCAATCTTTTGGTAAATTATCGATTATATTCTTCTGAAGATCCAAACCATTCTCCATTTCGCTTGGGGGTTGAGAGATCGGAAGGATACTTGCATCATCAAGAAAGTACCTTTCCTGGGGTGATATCATATCATTGATTTTGACATGAATAGCTTTTTCAACTTTATTAGTTCTAATGTTATGCACACGAAAAGCTTTGCTATTTGTCGAATAGCCAAGAAATATCCCGGAGTCGGATTTGGCATCAAATTTGCCCAAATTGTTCTTACCATTATTTAAGATGAGAATATTGCAACCAAATGGATGGAAATAAGAAATGTTCGGATTTTTTCCCTTCCAAATTTCATACGGGGTTCTCATTAGAGTTCTACGAAGATGAACCCGGTTAATCACATAGCATGCCGTGAAAATGGCTTCGGCCCAAAAATATTGCGGGAGAGAATATTCGTTTAACATTGTTCTCAACATCTCCTCCAATGAACGATTTTTCCTTTCAACAACACCATTTTGTTGAGGTGTTCTAGGAGCCGAAAAATTATGATTAGTACCATATTTATCACATAAAAGTTCAAACGGAGTGCAATCAAATTCACCTCCGTGATCAGTACGGATAGAAATTATAGAAATATTTTTCTCATTTTGTACCAACCGACACCATTTAAAAAACTCGGAAAATGTGTCATCTTTATGAGCAAGAAATCTAACCCAAGTAAATCGAGAATAATCATCAACAATCACCAAAGTATAAAGTTTACCATTTAGACTAACATATCCAGATGGTCCAATTAAATCGATATGCACAAGTTCAAGAATGCGACTCGTGGAAACCTCGAATTTTGGTTTGAAAGATTCTCGAGTATGTTTCCCTTTTATGCAAGATTCACACAAATGCTTACGATCAAATTTGAGTTTGGGTAAACCACGAACTAAATCAAATCACGATAATTTTGAAATAAAAGGTAGAGATGTATGCCCCAATTTTCTATGCCATAAAAATGCATTTTCATCCAAAGTAATAAGGCATTTTTCATTAAATGAATTATTATCATTAAGATCAATAATGTAAATATTTTCACATCTCAAACCATAAATGCAACCTTGTTATTTTTAAAAGCGGTGCAATGCGTTTCTTCAAACAAAATTTTAAAACCTTCATCACACAATTGAGAAACGCTAAGTAAATTATGATGCAAACCTTCAAAAAATAACACCTTATTAATATAAGGAGAAGGTTCCTTACCAACCTTACCGGTGCCCATAATCTTTCCCTTTTTGTTGTCACCAAAGGTCACACGTCCTTGCTCTTGATATTCGAGATCTTCGACAATTCCTTGGTGCCGCACATATGCCTCAAACAACTGCTATCAATGTACCACTTGCTTTTCCTTGACGTTAGTACCTACAAAGATAGTGTTTTTCAGTTGTTTTGGTACCCAAACCCTTTTGGGTCCTCCAAAGTTAACAATACTTATAGCGTTTGGAACGATTGTCCCTTTTGGATCCCATATTTATTTAACTTTGATGTTTCTCAATTTTGAACGAGCTTTAACATCATGGTCTCGCTGTTTGGGAAGAGTTTTTGAATTCTCGGTTTCGGTATTCTTTATCTTGTCAAGATTTATAACGGATTGTTCCCTTTTAAACGGGTCGAAACTTAGACCATGTTTTAGCAACGGAGATTTTTGAATGGATAAAAGTTTTTCATACTTCTCGTTTCCGAGAGTAAATTTATTCATTATATATTTCAATTCTTTTTGAGTTTTCATCAACTTGATTTTCAAAATATTTTCTTTCTCAAGGTATACGGTATGAACAATTTCAATATTTTTGCCTTTGTTTTGAAGAGTAGAATTTTCGAGTTCTAACGATTTTATTTTTCTCTTTAAGGACATGTTTAATTTGACCATTTCGTCATATTCCATGTTTAAGGATTCAAACGCACTTAATAGCTCGTCGTCATGATTAATTTCTTGAGAGTCGCAAAAATCGAATGAATCATATTCATCATCATTGAGTTTAGAGCTTACCTCGATAGCATTTTCTGAGTCGAGAGCCATGAATGCGAGATTTGTGTCTAGGGATCTTTCAATTTCCTCCTCGTCATCACTCCAAGAGGCGATTAGAAATTCCTTCTTTTTGAACCTTTCGATTTGGGGCTTGGAAGTAGATCCTCGGCATTCTTTGGCGTAATGACTGGCTTGGCCGCATTTCCGACAATTGTTGTCGAACTTCTTTGTGGGAACATAGATATTTTTCTTTTGCTCCGCCTTACCATCCCGACCAAGGAAACTCTGCCTTCTTTGAATTAGATTTTTGTACCTTCTAAAGTTCTTGGCGTAGAGAGCGAGTTCCTCGTCATCTTCATCTTTCGGAATTTCTTCCTCAATATCGTATCGACATTGAAAGAGACAACTTTTTCATGAGGCTTTGGTTTGGAGCCTCTCGATTTGAGAACGATCTCATAATTGATGAGTGACCCAATGTGGGCACCAAATTCGAGCTTGTTGAGATCTTTGGATTCCATGATTGCAGTAACCGTGGCATCCCATTCACGTGGGAGTGAGCGAAGATTTTTCTGGGCTTTGTCACTGCTTGATATAGGTCTTCCAATAGATGCAAGACCATTGGTTATTGCTGAGAAACGATCCAGCATATTAGTGATCGTTTCATCATCCTTCATGGAGAATAGTTCATAGTCATGTAGAAGCATGTTGATCTTGGTCTCCTTGACCTGAGTGATTCCTTCATGAGTTACCTCAAGAATTCCCCAGATTTATTTTGCACTTTCATAGGAAGATATCTTGTTAAGTTCTTCAAAATTGAGAGCACAGTACAAGAGGTGAGTAGCATGAGAGTTAATGTGTGTGTTCTTCTAATCTTCGTCGTCAAATTCACCCAATTTTTTCAACGACTCATCCTCCTTCTTGGCAATTTTCAGACCAAGAGCGATGACTTTCCAGATTTCAATGTCGTATGCTTGAACGAATATAGCCATCTTCTTTTTCCACATCATGAAGTTGGAGCCATCGAAGAAGGGAGGACGGTTGAGAGCATTTCCTTCGATTTGACACAATAGAGCCATTTGCGGATGTTTTTCTCGAAGGTATTTAAACCTTTAAAAAGAGACCCGCTCCGATACAAACTGAAGAGATAAAAGAAGGGGGGTTGAATAGTGGTATTGCGGATAATTAAATTTTCTCGCGAAGGAAAAAGAAATTGTGCAGGAAGTAAACACCACAACGATGTATAGAGGTTCGGCAACTTCCTACGTCCTCTCTCCGTCTTTTTTTCCATTGGCTCAAGAAAAACCACACACAATCATGCCTCGTCTTCTATAGGTCCGAGCACAACCGTTACAACACTTGTCTTCGATTGGTCCAAGCACAACCAAAACACTCAAAATAAATTTTCTTATCTAGTGTTCTATAGGAACTAGATAATCCTCACTTACGATCGTTAGAGTATAATCCTAATAATACCGGATCAAAGATCCTATTTAACACCGGATTAATAACTCTTGATTTGTTTCTCTCAAACTTGTGTAGGAGTGATGCGACACTCACAACAATCAAAGAAGATACGAAATATATAAGATATTACAATATGTGTATAGCACTCGTATCTTTTATCGTCACAACTTAGAATGTAATTAATAACAATAATCTGAGATCAAATAATGCGTTTGTATGCTTGAAGTTGTGTGTCTTGAGATACCCAATGCCATGGGTATTTATAGTGTTCAGTCCCTCTTGATATGCTGAAATTTGTATTATTAACGTGCGCTAATAATTCCTCATAACTTGCGCTATCGATGTTTACTTTGCTGAACTGAACGGTCTTCAAAACTGTTCCAACGGTAAATTAACATGTCTAGCATGCACTAGACATTCCTTTTAGCGTACATTGACGATGTGGTCAAATTTCTTTATTTTGACATTGAATAATAACGGCATTGTCTCCAACATTCTTCTCCAATTGATAGAATTTGAACTTAGCGTGTGCTAATAAACATCCTTAGCGTGCGCTAGGTATTCAAGATTTTCTTTCCAGATTTATCGTGATTTCCTTTATTGACTTATGTGTTCCAACGATTGAATGACTAACGGTAGGATTTTGAATAGTTAGCATGCGCTAACATGTAAAACATAGCGTGCACTAAGTATCTCCAGCTAGCGTGCGTTAGTCTTCAGTAGCGTGCGTTACTTGATGCTTCATTTAAGTTCCAGACCTTTCTGTCTTGAATATAGTACCAGGTAGCGTGCTTATTTTGCATCTCTTAGCGTGCGTTAAGCCTCTTCATAACGTGAGCAATTTTCCTTCTTTAGCGTGCGCAAATGTTGTTCCTTTTTCAGTCCAGACCTCACTGTCCTTACTGCATTGTCCGATAGCATACGCTAAACACTTTGTCGCGTGCGCTAATCTTATCAACTAGCATGCGTTAATAAATGAAGCTTGCGTGTGCTAAAACATCAGGTAGGTTTCCAAGCTCTCTGCAGGAGACTTTTCTGGCTGCAGATAATATCTCGATAGTGTGTGCTACTACGTGTATGTAGCGTGCACTAGACAATAATTTTGTCTTCAATAAATCAGGCCGTGTAGTTGAATTTTGTTAAATGTTTTGAAAGCAATCATCATCAAAATACTTTTCTCAACATATTACAGTTTCCTAAGGATTAATAGCAAACATGTTATTCTACAACTTATTCAATCATTCAAGAGGTAATACTAACAATATTGTCATGTTCTTCACTTAGTTTATTCATAATTCCAATAACTATCATGTTATACTTGATTAATCTAACACTATATGAATTACTCCTTACCAACATCATCAATAATATGAAAACAACATGAGTTTAGATCACCAACCTCAAGAAAAATGAAGAATAGCACCAAAACTTAAAGAATACACTCCAAACTTCTAATCACCAAGCTTCAATCCAAGTGACGGGGCTCCAACACAAGATGGAAGGGGCAAAAATTGATGTAGCAAGGCAGGGGATTGATTCTATAAGGGAAAGGTGGAGTTTGGTTCATGCAGAAATGAAAGACAAGCCATGCCTTTATAATCCGTGTTTATCATTACGTACGCTATTGCCAACTCACAACGTACGTTAGGCGCATTATGTACGTAATCCTACCGATATTACATACGCAACGAGCCTCCATAGGCTACTACCTCAAAACACATGCACTATTACGTATGTTGCCAAAATACAGCACATAAATCTCACGTACATTACGTACGCTAACACTTAGCCATTTCGTACGTAATGGCCATTGACTAGGCTGTCACAATCGGATCACCAACCCCCGCTCACGCCTGGTCCCACTTGCCGAAAGGAGAGATGCTGTATGATAAGCCATATTATGTACGTCAATAGTAGGGTCTTACGTACGTAACATCACACGTATAACGTACGCTAAGGTCACACTATACCGCACGTTAAGAACCAAAAAGTTAGCCAAAAGAAGAAAAATACAATCCTTCAATACAATATCTATCAATCATCCCGTGCGAAAAATGAATATTACTATTAACTCGATTCTATTATCACAACATGACAATTATTAGTACTAAAAGCGATTACTATACGACAATATTCGAATCATTCAAGTAATATAACGGAAAAATGGAAAATTACACCCGGATATTACACACTTGCGCTAGGCGTATCTTATCCAGCAAGGATGAATGAATATTAATCGAGCACGGCTGTCCTTGGCGGTGTTGTATCCATACTTCAATACTATTCCTCCTGAGATCCTGTTGCAGTCTTCCGACTAATTGCATCTGCTACGATGTTGACCTTCCCAGGGTGGTATAAAATCTCCACGTCATCAATCATCATATAATTTTGTCGCCATAGTAAGTAAATGCGGACAAGGTTTAATTCGAAAAAATACGGTCTAAACACAACACAACATATAAAAGTACAAGCATTGTGTGATGGGGCACACTATTTAATTATTAAAAACGAGATACACATTAATAAATGGCATGGAATACCTGTGGTATTACATACCACCCTCCTTAAAATAGTTTCGTCCTGAAACTAAGAAAATAACTCGGGATGACTCTCCCTCATGCTCGACTCGATCTCCCAAGTTGCTTCTTCAATGCCATGATGCGACCAATGAACCTTCATGAGAGGTATGGCTTTATTCCTTATTGTCTTTATGCGCCGATCTAGAATCGCGACTGGCATTTCTCTGAAGGTAGCATCATTAGAAATCTCTACTTCTTCGAAATTTATCTTGTGACTCGAATCGTAAATGTACTTCCTCAATTGGGAGACGTGGAAGACATTATGTACTCCGTCTAATGATGGCGGTAGTTGTTGCGATATTTCGTAAACGCAAGTGCACGTTATCGTTGACAAGTAATAAAGTGATGAGTGAGTATCGTTCCCACGAGGACAGAATTACTAAGTACTGATTTTTATGTATTCTAATTTTATTTGAACAGCCGAAATTTGAGTTGCAATTAATAACTAAATAAAATCAATAAAAGAATAATAGTAAAACGATCGCTTGAAGAAAGAAAATCAAATAATGAATAAGTTTAGGATTCTGAATCCACCTTGGTTTATTCGAATTTACTCTCGATTATCTGAAGTTAATTATTTCCCCAATTTGTTGAAGGCGAAGATTGCTAAAATACTCTACCGCCTCTCCCTAGGTCAATAGATTTTTCTAAAGGCGAATAACGCACTCTATCCCTAGGTGAATTAATTCGTCAATAGGCAAAAAGCACAAAATCCTCAAAAGGCCACGTAGTTCCTATAAGTATATTCCTATCTCACAAGATAAAACGGTTCTCACCAATAGTTCCTCACCAACTCTCCTCTCCCGATTCGAGTAAGGTAATTAAAACAATTCAATTACTGGACAGACAATTGAAAGCATTACAATCGATTGGGAAAACTCAACAAAAAAGGGAATTATATAGATAATCAAAAGCAAATCCGTCAAAACTTAGGTCTCATCAAAATCCTAGAACAGGGTTTTAGCCTGACATGCTAAAAGATAAAAATACAGAAATAATGAATGAAAGCATGAAAATCAAACACAGATGAAGAGCTCGAATTCCTCCGTTCTTCTGGCTTCCGTCCTTCTCTTCTGCGATATTCCTCCTCCAAGAATGATCAATCGTCCAAAAGGATCTCCCCCCTTAATTATGGCCATAAACCCTTATTTATAGCTCCCAGCATCCTCCAAATCGCGTCTGTGTGATTAGGTCGAGAACAGGCTCCAAAACGGCCCAAACCCGCGCGGAGTACACCAAAACCGCCCCGTGTGCCGCGGCTCACTTAATCTGTGCCGCGGCACACGTGGCGCAGATTAAAACTTGGGCGCTGTTTATTTCTTCTAGGCCGCGGCTCACCATAACTGTGCCGCGGCTCAGAATACAGTTTACTCTGGTGCCTGCTGGTCCTCTGTGTGTGCCGCGGCCCCAGGCCAAAAGTCGCCGTTTTCGCCCGTTTTGCCTCGTTTTAGCTTCCGGACTCCAATCTCCTATCAGACATACAAAAATAAGGCATTAAAAGCTCATTTATGCAAATTTACTCGCCAAACTAATACAAAATAATGATAAATAAGCGTATAAAAATACGCCTAATAAATACCCCCAACCTTGAGCCTTTGCTTGTCCTCAAGCAAAAAGAATTTATTACAAATAAAAGAATAATCGTGAATAATCGTGCAACTCATCGTGTTCAACCTAATTAATACTATCCTGAAAATCTCAAAGAATAGTACAAGTATCGTAGTAGTGAGTCACATCCAGGACACTGATTCCACAAAGTAACCAACTTCAGTCCTAATTAATCGTTCATGAAGAAAATTCAGCTCAAAGATTAACAAGTGTGAATTTAATCGACCGTCAATATGAAAGGTTAAAATAAACAAGCTAACTCGTCCAGTCCCACAGTCTAATGGCAAAAATTTCAAGAGTTTCCTCACCAAATATAACCCTCGGATAGTATTCCCTTATATATGATCAATAAATTGATTCGAGTTGACCACTAGGTTCGGATCTCGGAATGTTTCATCGGGATAATCCTAGGGTGGAATTCCATTCTCATGTGTTGGGGAACCATTTGACGTAAAAGACACTCATGGGGCACATAGATGCTTCTAGTTACTAAGTTCCCCTCCACAGCGGAGAAACAACACGCTATTCCCGCATGTCCGATTCAAGGTTGCTGTTTTACGCGAGAGTAAACAGCGGGTCATACAAATACCCCCGGTTACTAGGCTCCCTATTATCGGCACATGCGAGATTTCTAAATCACTAGTCTAACCAAGGTCGTCGTTTTACGCGAGAGTAAACAACGGGTTACGTGAATACCCCCGGTTACTAAACTTCCCATCATAGAAAAAATAATATCTCGACTTTTGGGAAAAAATTGTCCGACTCTAAACTCAAATTAGGTGCCAACACGACTTATGTTACTGGATGACTAGCTATTGGGAAAGATGTAACCAAATGTATAGGCGGCGATTTGAAAACACATATGTCTCCTTTCTTATCTGCTAAGATTTCTACAAAAACGAAAAAATTTCGGACCTAAATGAAGACTCAACAGATACAGATATCACTGACTACAACTCAACTAAAACTCAACCGTTTCTTCAGAGAGAAATCAGTATCGTAACATCAATTTTACACAAATAGAAGCACAAAAAATTCACGAATAAGAGTAAAATCATGACAAGCAAGGCTAGCAACAAAAAGAATAACGAAAAATAATGAAAGTGCATACGAAATAAGTCCAGCAATAAGTATATCAACATAAAGTAACCCCCCCTCCCCCCCCCCCCCAAACTTAGGACGTACATTGACCTCAATGGATGAAATGTACTATGCAATAAAGGAAGAAGGTCAAGTACTCCCCTATAGTCAGCTCACGAACTGGCGGCGGCGGCGTCCGGCGAGGAGGGTGGTGTGGCTGGCCGAGCTGGTGGAATAAATGGCCCGTCCGGGTGCATAATGTGGGTCGTCCATGCAGTAAGGTGCTCCTGGTGGTAGGCATCCCTCGCTGCCAGATGCCTCGTCTCATGCCGGTTGGCCCGGCGGGCCTGCTCTCTCATCTCATCTCGAACGGCAGCAATGATGCTCTCCCTCTCTGTCCGACTCTCCTCTCTCATGGCAACCATAAGACTCTCTCTCTCTCTCCTCATCCCCTCTCTCTCCTCATCTTCTCTCTCAACCCATCGAACATCACCTGCAAGCTCACTCTGTCGTGCGGTGGGCTGGCATCTGCCTGCTCATGTGTCAGCAGAAGATGCTCGGGGGCCCCTCGTGGGCCTCATCAAGTAAAAATCCTTGCCCCCGAGCGTGTGCCGGCGCTCCTCCCAACTGGTCGAAATGTGAAATGATGCGGTGATCAATCGGGCCCTGGGGATCTAGCATCGGCTCGTCGTCCGACCACATCATCCCCGACTGTCGGCAAAGAGCGCAAATAAGAGAGGGGTGCTTCAGCCCCGTCATGGCCCCTCCCTGAATACACTGGAAGATAGATCGGACCAGGAGAGGAGCCACATCAAATCGCAGCCCGGAGGCGATAGCATATAATGTACGGGCTCGAGAGAGAAAAACAGTGCGGATCTGCGAGGTAGGGTCAATACGTGCACAGATGAAGTACAACCAGGCTCGCCCGAACCGACTGAGGTGCGAGCTCTTAAAGTATAAGGTGGAAGAAGCCGGGGCGCGCCTCTCCCAGTCGGAGTCGGGCTGTGTAAGAGTCTCGAGCAGAGCCTCCTTTGTGAGGTTATCCATAACTCGCGTATAAGCCGCCTCATCAACCACAGGTAGCTCAAATAACCTCCGAATAGCAGGTACAGAAAAATCCACCGTAATGCCTCGGACTACGACCTGAGTCCGAGTGTCTAACTGCTGTAACATCTACCCGCCCGAATGTGCTTCAACAAGGCGCTCGCATAAAACTCCTGCACAATAGATATCACCGCCGGCTCAGGAGGTGCAGCAAAACGGGCCCATCCCATCTTGTTGATCATGGTCAGAAGCTCCCCGTCCTGGGGGGCTGGGGTGAATCCCATCTCCGGGATCAGAGGTCGAGGGCGAATCTTCTCGTTGAAGATTTTATGGATCTCCGGGTCAGAGAATTGGTGCGCCTCCGACTCGGATCGACTATGAGAAGTTTCCCCTCGTGTAGGGGATGACTGAGTCCTGGCCCTTTTGCTGAGCTTCTTGGTTCTAGCCATAGCGAGTCGCGAAAAAAATAAACACCTTAGTTCACTTACTTAAGCAATAATGAGAATAACATTACTCGGCTATGGATATCCAACATAAATCAAGAATTTAACGAGCTAGCACCGCCATGAGAGAGAAATAAAATTTAAGCTTTAACGTTTAACATTGACGTAAGGGTTGGGGTTGCTGTAAATCCAGAAACGAATTCGTTGCAAATAGCTTAAAAACATTGACTTAACAAAGAAAAAATTTCATTCAGGCAATTCATCAAACACCTTGAGTGCATCCTTTTAATTAAAGAACAAATATGACTAAAGCTTCATTCAATCCCCAAAAACAACATCCTGAATCGAGTATCATGACAAACAACATAAAACAATAACAATTCATTCATAATCGAGAGATAATCATCCATGATCAATCAACGTCTTCATATTCCCAACTCAAATTTTTGGATAGGATTTTGAAAAAGAAAAACTAATAACTTAAGCAATCATCAAATGAAGAACAACAAGCAATTCGTGAAGCAATTCATAGAAGGGATTGAAAATTTACCTTGAGTAGATTTGGAGAATGCAAAAAAAAAAACAAAGGGGAGAAGTGTACCGGCCGATTGTTTGTGCACAGGGAAGAGGAAGAAATGATACCTGAGTTGCCGGCCGAATGCATGTTATACAGCCTCTTTTACCTGCTGTTTCATTTCGTCGTGTGCCGCGGCTCAGAATGCGGGTGCCGCGGCTCAGAGTGTTGATGTGCCGCGGCTCACTTGGTCTGTGCCGCGGCACAGAGTACAGCGTTCTGGGCTCTTCATCTGGCAATTGGTGTGCCGCGGCTCAGCATCAACGTGCCGCGGCTCAGGAGTCAAGTGTGCCGCGGCTCAGTAAAGTTGTGCCGCGGCACATAGTACAGAGTGTTTAGCCTTCTGGTTCGATTTGTGTGTGCCGCGGCTTACAAGCCTTGTGCCGCGGCTCAGGCATAAATTTTTCCCCTGGGACTTTTTTTGCACAGAATTTTAAAAGGAACACGTCAAGAACGAGAGGGATAAGCAAATTAAAGCAAAAATGATGAAAAATAAATGTTCAGAAATGCAAGAAAATACTGAAACAGAAAAAATCTACTACTAAAACTCGGGTTGCCTCCCGAGAAGCGCTAAGTTTATAGTCTTCATCCGGACCTATTGAAAATCAGTTTGCTTTTCGCAAACTCCACTTGGACTCCGCCCCGTTCATCGAACCGTTAATATGTGTTTTAAAATTTTGACCATTGGTCTTTAACGATTCAATTTTCGGTTCGGACACCAAATGTTGTTTGCGAAAAGGTTTTGACACAAACAACTTTCCGAAGCACCCATTTTTCTCATGATTTGGCCTCCGTTTTACATCCGGCTTATTCTCCTTTTTCTCGAACGAACTTATGACAGCATCGGGACTTCTCATTGTTGGATGAACGGTTGATGATGACGGCATGTCCACATGCTTGAGATATGTAGCTCGTTCTAAATTTTTCTTAGGCATCGGACCCTCTGAAACGGATTCTGAGTTTTTCGACCAACGGTTCTTCCGGTGTGTGTCTTTCGCAATGGTATCCACACTTTCAATTTGCGAGCTCTTCTCAACACCACCCGGACATGGAAAGGATTTAAATACTTGAAAAGTGACATGCAAGTCTTGAACCCTTAGAGTTAGTTCCCCTTTTTCCACGTCGATTAAAGTTCGGCCGGTTGCCAAAAATGGTCTTCCCGAGATAATTGGGATGTCGTGGTCTTCCTCCATGTCAAGCACAATGAAATCGGCCGGAAAGATGAACTTATCAACCTTTACTAAAACGTCCTCTATCACTCCCCTTGGGTATTTGATGGATCTATCAGCCAATTGCAAAAAGACAGTCATCGGTTTCGCCTCTCCAATTCCAAGTTTCTTGAAAATAGAGAGAGGCATCAGATTAATGCTCGCCCCGAGATCACATAACGCTCTTTCAAAAGTCAGATTTCCTATAGTGCAAGGTATATTAAAACTTCCCGGATCTTTCAATTTTGGCGGAAGCTTCTTCTGAAGAATAGCGCTGCACTCCTCCGTTAATGCGACTGTCTCATACTCCTCAAGTTTTCTTTTATTGGACAAGATTTCTTTCATGAATTTCGCGTAACTGGGCATTTGTTCCAAGGCGTCGGCAAAAGGAATGTTTATGTGCAGTTTCTTGAAGACGTCGAGGAACTTTGAGAATTGCTTGTCCATCTTTTTCTGATGTAATCGCTGCGGAAACGGGACGGGTGGTACATACGCCTTTGGATTGTCCGGAAACAATATTGAGGGTCTCAAATGTCGTGGTTCCTCAGTCGGTGAATTTTTCTTCTCCTCCTCACTTCTCTTTTCGTTCGGCCCAGGCAGCTCACACAATTTCTTACCACTTCTCAAACCAATGGCATTGACACTCTCTCTGGGATTCATTTCAGTGGTACTTGGCAAGGTACCTTCCGGACGGGCTGTTAATACATTTGCTATCTGGCCCAGTTGTACTTCCAAGTTGCGAATGGAAGCGGAATGGTTTTGCAATGTTGCTTCCGTATGGGTCATAAACTGACTCGTATTCGCTGCCAATTTCGCAATTGCTTCCTCTAGAGAAACTTTTGGAGCAGGAGGAGGTTGCTGTTGGTGTTGAGCGAACGGAGGCTGGTTCGAGTTTTGTCCGTTTCTCCATGAGAAGTTAGGATGATTACGCCATCCCAGATTATACGTGTTGGAGTACGGATTGTTTTGTCGATTCCCGTTTCCTACGAACTGAGCTTGTTCAATTGGGTGCTGCTCAAAAGGGTTTCCGACTTGGCATTCTACGCTAGGATGAGATCCATTACACCAATTGCACGATTCAATGGTAATGGGAGAAGGAGCATGCGAAAAGGCTTGAAGTTGTTGCGTCAAAGCGGCGACTTGAGCTGAAAGTGTAGAGATCGGATCATTATTGGAGATTTCCATGACTCGTTTCGGATTTACTCGCTCGGACAGCCATTGCTAAGCATTTGCGGCCATAGCTTCCAACAAAGAATGTGCTTCAGCGATTGTTGTTCCCATCAAGGCTCCTCCAGCGGCTGCATCCACGAGAGTGCGTGTAGAGGCACTTAATCCATTACAGAATGTCTGAATTTGCAGCCAGTCCGGTAGGCCGTGATTGTAATACCCGGTTGTAATTCAGTCATTATCATTCAGTAATTTCATTCGGTGATTGTCACTCAGTGGATTTTCACTCATTTATAATCATTCATCAATCATGTTCATTCACCCGTGTTCACCGTTCGTAGAAACTTCGAGTTGTGTATCGTTATTGTCCATTGTTTCAACTTTCCACATATGAGTTCGACTTTGTTAGATCACCATTAATTTTTGGTAACTTCAAAAATTCTGAATCTTTGCAATATTATAGAGCATCGAGTTAGCTTTCCAATGGTTCAAACGGTGAGTCAATCGGAGTCCGGACGAGAGAGTTATGGTCGTTTTAGTTCACCAGCTCATTTTTCAGTTTTTGGCCGATCACTGCCGACCGAACTCGGCCGTGTCGTCCGACACGGCCATGATGTACTCGTCCGGAAATGCCGAAGTATCTGCCCACAGGACTCGACCGTGTCGTCTGGCACGGCCGAGTCAAACTCTTCCGGATAAGCCAGAATCGACTGCCCAGACGCCCGACCGTGTTCCAGGACACGGTCGAGTCAATGCCGAGTCACTGTTGGCAGGTCACTATTGGTAGGCCCCTTCGTGCCGCGACCGTGTCAAGCAGGACACGGTCGAGTCCCTGCAGGCTAGTTGCGCGCCGCGGCCGTGCCGATCGGCATGGGCCGTGTCCGACAGGGCAGTCAACCCCTATATTTTCGTTTTTTGAGCATTTCAGCTCATTCCTTCCATTTCTTCCACCTTCATACGAGAGAGAGAGGCTTGAGGGAGAGAATTCTCTTCACCTATCACTTGAGTGTGGTTTTTAATCATTTTCATTCGGTTGTGAAGCTCGGATCATCGATCTATCGCGTGTTCTTCGAATCATAGTGATTGGATCTTCAAGAGGTAATTTCTTCAACACCTTGGATTTCGATTTTGTGTTGAGATATGATGTTTTGGACGTTATAATCATGTTATATGAAGGGATATGTATATGATTATGAGTTTGTATAAGGATTCATTGGATTATTGAGGGATTATCCAAGAACACTTTGATTATCGAGTTGAAATTGGGGGTTTTCGATTAATTGTCGTTATAATCACGTTTTTGGATATTCGTTTTGGATTATTAATCGTATTGAAGATGTTTTGTTGGTTTGAAACACTTCTTGGGGGATTTGATATTGGTTTTTGAGGTTTGGTTGTAAACAATCGGAGTTTGGACGCAACGTGTTTGATTTAATACCTCAATGGACTTGGTTTAGTCGTATCGACGTGTTGAGTTCGTTATATTCACGTTTGTTACGTATGTTGAACGGATTGTTGGTTATTGTGTTATTCAAGGTTGTTCGAGCGACCGATATCTCTATTAGGACGTTGTTCATGGAAGGATAATTGTCACCGGTGTTGAGTAAGTTAATTCTTACTCGGTTAAAAGGATATTCATTCCTTTTGTTGTTGATCATTCATAATCATAACTCATTCATCATTGTATTAATCATATTGAGACTTGTAATTGTTGAACAATCACTTCATTAACGGGAACGGCGGTTCCAATCATTCCATTGAAACTATCAATCACTTCATTATCACTTTCATATCGGTGAGTCATTCTTGACTTTGTCAAATTATTATTATTCATTGATATTCATTATGGTCATTCTCGTTCATATGACCTTCTGGGTTCATATTGCGTGGCCGGGTGCGGATGTGTGGAATTTTTAGTGGGGCACATGATGGCCATGTATTGGGAGTGATACATTGGGTGTGCACACAGTAACGATTACCTCGTGAGACTAATTAGGTACAAGGACGGGTGTGTCCGGTCATCCATCTTGTACACTTGCACGAGAACACTACGGGCGTACTATGATACTCTTCTTGGCGTAATTCATAACTAAGGATATTTCATAACTTGATTAAATCATGTTTGTGTATTTTCAACCCTTGAGGATTGTTGTTCTGTGTAATCGGCCCATTTGGGATTTTGTTTTTCAGGTCATGGCAAGGCAAAAGCACGGGAATAGCATGTTGATGTCGAGGAGTCCCAGTGATACTAGTAGGGGGCCCCGATCTTTCAGTTATTCATGTTATTGTCCTTTATTTTCCGCTGCAGACTTTCATTTGGATACTCCGTTTCATTCAGTGTTGTGTATTTTATCTTCATATAAAATACACTAGTATTCGGTATTGTCCTGGTGTGTTGTAACTAAACTCCTCATCGGAGTAATTATTGTTGTAATGTGGTGTTGGGATTCCATAGAAAACAAACGCAAAGGAAGAATAACGGAATCCCTAAGAGGATCGATCAAGTAACGTATATACGAAAAGAAAAATATGAAGATCAAGGAATCAAAGTCCCATACCTATGATGTCTCTGAAAAACCTTCGTATGATGATGATGATGATGATGATGAAAAGCCCTTCGTTCCAAGCACCTAAAGAAAGATGCCTCTACTTCACACGCCGGAACTTGATGGAAAAATCGACAAGCTTCCTTTCTTCAAGAATGCGGCTAGGGAAGCTTGTTGGAATTTTCTCTCTCAATGTATTCTTCTTATATCTTGTCTCTAAGATCTAGTTAAGCATGGAGCGAACCAAGTCCAACAAGGTTCGGTTCCTTATTTCTGATACACCATTTAATTGTGGAGTAGCTGGAGGAGTGAATTGTGACACTATTCCTAGTTCTTTTAAGAACTCATCAAATTCGGTACTCATGTACTCACCACCCTATCGACCGAAGAGTCTTAACACGGTTACTGCTTGATTTTCAACTAGGGCTTTAAATTCCTTGAATTTATCAAAAGCTTCAGACTTATGTTTCATTAAGTACGAATCCATACCAGTATGGTCATCGCTGAATGTAATGAAATACCAAAGCCGTCTCTTGCCACTTCAAAAGGGCCACGTCGGTATGGATCAATCCAAGTTTTTTGACTCTTTCAAAAGTCCCTGCGAAGGGTAACTTAGTCATTTTGCCTTGAAGGCAAGATTCACAAGTTGGATCGGGATCTGATCCCAATGGACCCGTAAGCCCATCTTTCTCCATTTTATGAACCTTGGTCTGACCGATATGACCAAGTCTAAGATGCCACTTAAGTGCTTGGTTCGTTTCATCCCTACCACGCTTCCTAGTTATAGTGTTCACACTTGTCTCATTCTTCAAATTTAAATGGTATAAACCATTTAATAATGTAGCAGTACCAACCAATTTATTTCTGAAATAAATACGACAGGACCCATCTCCAATAAAGAAGTGAAATCCCTTTCGGTCCATGACCGGAATTGATACAATATTCTTGTGCCCCTTGGGCAAAACAAGTATATCTTCTAAAGTGAGAATAAAACTAGATTCTAAATCCAACATAAGGGATCCGATATCAGAAGCCTCGACACTATGCCCACTTCCGACGGTGACCATCACCTCCCCTGAATCTATCTTCCTACTTCGTTCCAGATCCTGATTCATTGTACAAATGTGAGAACTCGCACTTAATCAAGAAACCAAGAAGTAGAATATACAGATTCTGAACAATTTGTTTCTAAAACTAGTAGTTCCGCACTGAAGGCGCAGTACGGTCAAGATTTGGACAAGACCTCTTCCAGTGGCCTAGCTCACCGCAGTTGAGGCATACATCCGTTTTCTTGGCCCCTTTGCTCTTTTGAACCATTGGGGCCTTGCCCCTTTCCTTGTCGATCTTGGCTATCGGACCTAACTGCTTCTTGTTCTTTTTCTTCTTATTCTTGGACTTCCAAGTCTTAGAAGAAATCACAAGTGCAGCTTCCTTTCCTTTGTCTTCATCCGAGACGGGCGTCGCTTGTTCATTAGCCCACTAAGTTACATGCAATCTCATAGCATTGAAGTTCATGACAAATTGGGAAAAGGAGTCGAAGTGACGCAGGATAAGGTGAGTTTGGAGAGATGCATGCATCTGAAAATCAAGAGCTTCCAATCTCTCAATCATCGAGATCATCTTGAGGACATGGTCCCCAACCTTCTCTCCTTCCTTCATCCTAGCGCCGAATAATTGCTTTGATATCTCATATCTAGCAGTTCGGCTATGCTCTCCATAGAGCTCAGCCAGGTGCGCTAAGATGGCTCGTGAAGACGTCATCTTTTCATGGGCACGTTGAAGCTCATTGGTCATTGAGCCTAACATGTACCCTCGCACTCTTATGTCGCCTTTACCCATTTCTCATGGGCATCGACATCTTCCCGATTGGCTCGGGTTCTTGCAGAGCCCGGGATGTCCGCCCAAGACGTATCCCAAAGATTTCCATCGTTAGGACAATCCTCAAGTTCCGGCCACCCACATAGTTCGGACCAAAGGACGTTTTTTTCAAGTAGTATAGCGAGTGGGTTCATTGTCATATTGAGAGTTTTGTTAACTGCAGAGAATAATATGAGATTCGTTAGTGATTGTTTAATTATGATCCGAGTAAAGAATTTAAGGACTTTCTTTATTCATAACTCGGCTCCCACTATTTTATCGACATTTACACACTCCCATGTTAAATCCGAAGCCTTGGGTGACTTCATAGTGGTAATCGAGTTCTTTACAAAGTTTAATAGAGGGCAACCCATACGGTTTATATTCTATTATTCTTTATAAAGTGGTGTCTAATACCAACCCATCTAATGGATGATTCGATCTTCTTTTACCCCTAGTTCACTTGCCCTCAACCCATTCGGTTTCTATGGCTCAGAACTATCTAAGTTTAAACCGTCAACTCCTATTAGTCCGACAATTGAATCTTACCCGCAACCCATACGGTTTATAGGGGTTTGATTTGTCACAACCAAAGGCATCTAATGCACTCTAGGAATTTATCAACTTTCCCCAAAAATATTACCCGACATCCTCGGAAGAATAATATTCCGGTTTAGATTTCAATTTTCCATGAGTTTTGAGGGTAGGAAACCTCGTAACCTTTATAACTTAGTGTTTGTAAGTGGGAGTATTAATGCGATTATATGTTACACTTTGCACATTAATCCGTTTATAAGCGCGGTTTGTGGTTTGTCAATCATTCAAAATGAAAAACAATAAATAGCAACCTAGTTACTACCAACATATAGCTCATGGACTTTTTCCTAAGTATTGGGCCAAGCCAAATAAAGAAAGGAAAATACAAGATTGATTCTTCGTCTTCCAAATGGTCGTCTTCGGTCTTCGTCATAGCCATATGAATAATTACATCATTGAACAATACGTCCTATAATACATATTTTCTAGTAAAAATAAATAGGCTCAAAATGGCCTTTACAACCATATCGAATCGAACAAATCAACAACTAAGTCCACGAGCTATATCACCATCACATAAGGCATTCCATACAACATGTAACAGTAAATAAAATTAAATAATCAATTAATATATTAATCCAATTAATATAAAAATTAATCTATTTAATTTCTACAATATTAATCAAATTAATATTTATAATCGTCATTTTAATCCGTTCAAAGTAATCCGCCAAAACAATATTCTCGTCTAATAATTTCCCTTAATAAAAAGATATTCCAAATATTTTATTAAATCCAATTAAATCCAATTTAAATTTCAAAATTATTACAACGAAATATAAACACAAAAATGGAGTCCCTGAAAATCCGATGTCGTGCCCATTACGGCCCGATTCAAAATCGGGCCGAAAACCCGAGAAACGCCCGACCGAGTCACTCTCGGCCATCGCCTGGCAGTGCCGGCGGCTGATAGCTGAGCCTACCGAGTCACTCTCGGCCGGCGAGCAAGCATCGAGCCGCTGCCGGCACTGCGTCTTAAATGCGGTATTCGTGTTTAACCCCTGCTTTTTCTCATTTTTCGACTCGCTTCCAAAACGAAAAAGTTTCTTAACTTCATGAAGAACTTATAAATCAACAAAAATCAAATTTTTCAGATTTATAATTCACATAAAATAGTCGAAACTTGACTTACTACGAACGATTAAATTTCTTCGATTATAACTACTATGATTCTAAATCATAAACATCATCAAATAACATTCCAAATGCCAAGATGATCGTATATACGATATATTTGACCTCGCTCCGATACCACTGTTGGGATTCCATAGAAAACAAACGCAGCGGAAGAATAACGGAATCCCTAAGAGGATCGATCAAGTAACGTATATACGAAAAGAAAAATATGAAGATCAAGGAATCAAAGTCCCATACCTATGATGTCTCTGAAAAACCTTCGTATGATGATGATGATGATGATGATGAAAAGCCCTTCGTTCCAAGCACCTAAAGAAAGATGCCTCTACTTCACACGCCGGAACTTGATGGAAAAATCGACAAGCTTCCTTTCTTCAAGAATGCGGCTAGGGAAGCTTGTTGGAATTTTCTCTCTCAATGTATTCTTCTTATATCTTGTCTCTAAGATCAAGATGAAGTTTTCAACCTTACTCTCTCTCTCAAATTCATGATTTTGAGTTCTTACAAGAATAAGTTGTCCTCTCTCCTTTTTAAAGACTTTTATTTATAAAAAAATGAAAGTCTTCCTTTAACACATGATTGAGGGTATCAAATACACCTCACATATGTCACCTAGTGACATAAAATAAGCTTAAAAGAGACAAGAGAGGGAGGGGGGCGGCCTTAAGGGAAATTTCCAAGAAGACGGGTCGAATTTACTCGGCTCGTGTATCGATGTTCACAAAACGAATCCTCGTGTACCGGATGTTCGTCAAACGAATCCGCTTTATTTACAATGTGTTTGGACTAATTAATTAATCCAATTAATTAATTATATCAAACACAAATATATATTTCTCTAAGAAATATAATTTATGACTTAAAGTACTCACCCACGAACCTACTTACAATTCATAAGACCGCTATTTGATTTATCCGATAAATCAAACATAGATATCTAATATCTAATATTATAAGAGAGATTATTAATTCACATTTATCCATCAATGATCCTATTGCGCGACTCCGTAGGTTCGTCTCAGCCGACATTCGGAGGAACCAATGAGTGCGGCAAGACTTAGCCAAATCTAGCGGGCCGCACTGTAAACCCCCGATCGAGAACGAATGAACGAATCATTCCGTAACCATTATGTCATGAATACTATATACGTATAGACCCTTCATCGATGTCCCGTCAAGTCTTCGGTCACGGTAAAGTCAAACCCTACTGTTGACTAAACTCTATACATGTGTTAATGCAAATCAAGACCGACCGATTAATAGTGTATCTAATACGAATATATCGTAATGCTTTGGCCAAAGACTTATGATCTTATTTGCCATTAATCAGTATAGGACATTCGCATGCTCACTAACAGAGATAGAATCCTTTCTTGGCGTTCAAAGAAGATCGCTACACCGCCCGTATAGTCCGCACTTCGAGGTCGACTCGAATTAAGCAAATGAGTCTAACTACTCTAATGACAAACTAAACGTCACAGACACATCTTCTACCGAACCCTCAAGTCAAAGGTCCACGTATACTATCACAACCTTTCGATTCGTCATCGACTCTCCGAGAGTGAATACTGTGATCAATCGAGTATGAGTCATGTTAGAGTATACTGATCACAAAAATATACTTATAACTATTCTATCAAGACGTGCACACATCCAAGCATCAGATATACAAGTCTTATTAAAACTTAATGTCCTGTTAAGTTTTATCGACTTGCGAACTAGTTAAGCATTCGAGCTCTAAACACTTCTAGTGCCTATCTCCTTATCTCCATAAGGAGTAGAATGTTCACTCTCAAATGCAAGGACTATTATTCTATATACCAAATCACAATGCCAGTGATATACAATAATATAGAAATAATAATTGCCTTATTAAATATAATATTCATAATTACAATACAATTGCTCTCACTCTCTCATCCTCTGAGTGGCATTCGAGGGCATATTCCTAACATGTGGTTCGGTACTACATTTATCCTGTGTAATTCATTCATTTTCATTTGCCTGGTGGATCCTAGTTGGGGATCTACGGCACTGTAATACCCGCCTAGTTTGGGGTGTTACAGAGTTGGTATCGGAGCGTGGTTTTGAATACTACCTTCCGAGTCATGTCTCATTTGAAATTATCGTCATCAGACTAGTATCATTGGACTTTCGCGTCACGTGTGACCTGTGCAAATGCCGAGCGAATCAGACCGGAAGAACTGTAAGATTTCTAACGCCATGGTATAATTTCTGGCAATAGTCATTCATTCATCATTCATCATTTAACAATCCTCAAACATCATCATTCATTGTGATTAGGGCGATCATGTTAACTCATTAATCACTTAATTCATTTCATTACTCAGTTAATAATCAGGACGATCATGTTAACTCATTAATCACTTAATTCATTTCATTACTCAGTTAATAATCAGGACGATCATGTTAACTCATTAATCACTTAATTCATTTCATTACTCAGTTAATGATCAGGACGATCATGTTAATTCATTTATTACTCAATTCATTTCATTACTCAGTTGTCGATCTGGATGATCATATTATTAATCTTGTTAAGTTATTCAAGATAATCATTTCAAGAATTTCATCAAATAATCATGTCACTTCAGTAAATCATTCATATAATCACTAAGTTAGAGCATGTATACTCATTTTCATCATCTCATGACGTAATCATAACGTGATAATCATGCGGGAAATATAATCATTATGCGACCTTCCTACTTCAGTATGGAGAGAGCTGTCAGGGGATGCAAGGAAAGAGGCCGCGGTGCGGGCCGAAACCCGAGAAATAATCACTCGCTGTCGGGAAATCGAGCCCAGGACTCGGCTCGATTAGAAGATGTTCGGGTTAATCCACTCATTTTTATGCAGGCCATGATGACCCATGTGCAGTTGCTCAATCATCATTACGCCACTCTGGCCGGATTAATCGAGAGAACTCTCCCGTATGAGCCAGCTACTAAGGAAAGTACTGAACAACAACCTTCATTTGTCAGCAATAAATCAATGAAGCGTAATCAATCCGAAGGCGGTCAGTCAACCTTCAAGAAGCCTCGTGTGAGTCCTATCGTTTCTGAGTGACCTCCTACGGCGCAAAATCGTGCGGGATCTCAGTCCCGAGCGGCCTGTTCGGCCATCACCTGTTTCAATTGTGGAACGTCGGGTCATTACAGCACAGAGTGTCTGAAACCGTCTATCACGTGCTATAATTGTGGGAATTTTGGGCATAAGGCCCGTTTTTGCCGAAAGGACTCCAAGTCAGCTCCGGCGGCATCTCAGGCCCCAAAGCAACCAGCGTTTCAGAATCAGATTGCTTTGTCAACGTCGTTTAAGACAATGGAAGCAAATAGAGTTGGAGCTCGTATTTATCAGACGGGAGCGTCCGGTTCGGGGGCCGGCAAGTCCCAGATTCATGTGATGAGGAGGATCGATGATCCGGTGGCCCGAATGATTTCAGGTATACTCGTAATTTTACTTCAACCTGTGTGTACCTTTTGATGCTGGTACACCGCATTCATTCATTTTCGAATCATGCTTGAGTAGACTTATTTCGGGATAGTCCTATTGCTTGTGGACCTCATACCATCGGTCTACCTAACGATGGAAGAATTTTCGGAATCATACCGAAGTAAGCTTAGTGACCGCGATTGGTTGGTGGACCTAATCATGGTGAATTTATCTTAGGACGATGTAATTTTCGGTATTAGTTGGTTTAATCGTCTTGATACTATCCTCAGTGTTTGTTAGCGTTTGGTCGCTATCTTTCCGTCATTGGTTGTCAAATGGGTGCTTCAGGGAAGTAATCCCCGTTGTTCCAGTAGAATTATTATTATGGCGGAAGCAGAGAAATTCCGCAATCGAGTTATTCAATCCTTCATTGCATCATTTTCATCGATTGGCCTTTATAAGGCAATCGAGCTATTCAATCATTCATTGTATCATTTTCATCGATTGACCTTCCTAAGGCAATCGAGTTATTCAATCCTTCATTACATCATTTTCATCGATTGGCCTTTCTAAGGCAATCGAGCTATTGAATCATTCATTATATCATTTTCATCGATTGACCTTCCTAAGGCAATCGAGTTATTCAATCCTTCATTGCATCATTTTCATCGATTGGCCTTTGTAAGGCAATCGAGCTATTCAATCATTCATTGTATCATTTTCATCGATTGGCCTTTCTAAGGCAATCGAGTTATTCAAACATTCATTGTACCATTTTCATTGATTGGCCTTTCTAAGGCAATCGATATGTTCAATCATTCATTGTATCACTTTTTATCGATTGACCATTCTAGGGCAATCGAAATGTTCAATAATTTGTGGTATTATTGTCATCGATTGACGATGTATTTCCGCATTTGTTATCCGTTGCTTTCACATAGAGTAGTGGAATTCAGGAGTGAGTTGGAGCCGGTACGTCCCCTTTATCGAAGGCACCGTATCGGATGGCCCCGAACAGAATGCAGGAGTTGAAGATTCAATTTGAGGAATAGTTCGAGGAAGGTTATCTCCGACCGATTGCATCCCCGCGAGGAGCACCAGTGTGATCTGTCAAGGAGAAGGATGGCTCGTCTCGTGTGTGTATAAATTATCAAGAGTTGAACAGGGTGATGATCAAGATTAGTACCCCTTACCCGTATTGATGATCTTTTAGATCAACTTCAGGGAGCTTCAGTATTTTCCAGGATCGACTTAAGATCTGGATATCACCAGTTGCGGATTCGAGAGTCGAATATCGCGAGGACGGCGTTTCGAATATGCTATGGTCATTATGAGTTCGTAGTTATGCCGTTCGGGCTAACTAATGCACCTGCGGTATTCATGGAATTAATGAATCGGGTTTTCATCGACTTTTTAGATCCGTTTGTTGTTGTCTTCATCGATGACATTTTGATTTATTCTCGTAGCCGAGAGGAACACGAGGTTCATCTTCATCAGGTTCTCGACGTGTTGAGACGAGAGCAACTTTATGGAAAGTTTTCTTAATGTGAGTTCTGGATGTCCGTGACTTTTCTCGGACATGTAATTTCATCGACGGAGTTCGTGTCGACCCTCGAAGACGGAGGCTATCCGAGATTGGTTACCTCCGAAGAATGTTAAGGAAATCCAAGCTTTCGGATTAGCCGTTGTTATCGGCGAATTGTGGAAGGGTTTTCTAAAATCGCTCAATCAATGACGAACCTTTGTGAAAGGGTAAGAAATACACGTGGTCCGACGTGTGTCGGTGGAGTTTTGAGGAACTCAAGAACCGTTAATTTCAGACTGCCTTTTCCTTGCCGTAAGGGACGGAAGGATTCGTGGTTTTTAGTAACGCGTCGGACACGGTCTCGGATGTGTATTAATGCAGATGGGAAGGTTATTGCCTATGCTTCACGGCAATTGCGACCTTACGAGGTTAATTATCCGACCCACGACCTAGAGCTAGCAATGTGGTTTTCGCTGGGAATTTGGCGTCATTACCTTTATGGCGTCACCGTCGCTTATTCACCGATCATAAGAGTTTGAAGTATATATTTACTCGTAAGGAGTTAAACATGCGACAGGCGGTGGTGGGAACTAATCAAAGATTATGATATCGGGATCTGTGCCACCCGGGTAAGGCAAACGTGGTTGCCGATGCCTCGAGTCGTCGTGTCATGAATACGATCCGGTGATCGAGGACCGCTTAACTAAGTCACCATTTCCTTGGGATTAAGGATACGTGGGGTTCCGAGAGACTTGCCCATTGCTCATCAAAGAGATAGTGAGATTACACTACTCCTAAGAGTATCGTTTCGATCGTGACGGGTGATTCGTGTCTCATTTTGGAAATCGGTTCATCGTTCTTTGGGAACTCGGCTTAATATCATTACTGCTTTTCATCCTCATCCGACGACAATCGAGAGGACTTTTCGGACATTGGAGGACATATTGAGGGTATGCGTCTCGATTAGTAGACGATTGGGAAGCCCAATTACCGTTGTTTGAGTCCACGACGCTTTAGTTGGCATGCCGCGATGAAGGTAGCACCTTACGAGGCCCGATACGGCTGCCGTTGTCGATCTCCTTGTGTTGGGACGACCCATCGAGTCAATCGGCACCGAGCCCGATATACTTATAGCCGCCTGAGAAGGTAGCTTTGATCAGAGTCGTCTGTTGACCGCCAGTCGGCGTAAATTATATGCGTATAATCGTCGACCACTAGAGTTCGAGATGGGTGACCACGCTTTGGTCAAGGTATCCCCGAGTCGAGGTATCTTCCGCTTCGGAAAACGGGGAAATTGAGTCCGAGATTCATTGGATCGCTTGAGATTCCGGATCGAATAGGCGAGTTAGCTTACCGCTTGGCTTTACTCGGCGTTGAGCCAAATTCATAATGTATTGCACGCCTCACAATTGCGAAGTATGTTGCCGATCCGGTCACATACTTCGACGAAATCGAGATCGCCGACGACCATTCATATGAGGAGCGTCCTATACGAGTCTTAGAGCGGCGAATCAAACAGTTGAGGAATAAGGCGATTCCTTTGGTCAAGATTCAGTGGTCTAGACACGGAGTCGAATAGGCTACTTGGGAAACCGAGGATAGTATGCGGGAGAGTTATCCCGAGTTGTTTAACCCTTAGTTTCGGGGACGAAACTCTTTTAAGGTGGGTGTATGTAATACCCGGTTGTAATTCAATCATTATCATTCAGTAATTTCATTCGGTGATTGTCACTCAGTGGATTTTCACTCATTTATAATCATTCATCAATCATGTTCATTCACCCGTGTTCACCGTTCGTAGAAACTTCGAGTTGTGTATCGTTATTGTCCATTGTTTCAACTTTCCACATATGAGTTCGACTTTGTTAGATCACCATTAATTTTTGGTAACTCCAAAAATTCTGAATCTTTGCAATACTATAGAGCATCGAGTTAGCTTTCCAATGGTTCAAAGGTTGAGTCAATCGGAGTCCGGACGAGAGAGTTATGGTAGTTTTAGTTCACCCGCTCATTTTTCGCTTGGCGATCATCGCTGACGAACTCGGCCGTGTCGGACGACACGGCCGTGCTGTACTCGTCCGGAAATGCCAAGTCTCTGCCCACAGACTCGACCGTGTCGTCTGCACGGCCGAGTCAAACTCTTCCGGATAAGCTGTAACTGATCGCTTCAGACGCCCGACCGTGTTCCGTGACACGGCCGAGTCAATGCCGAGTCACCGTCGGGCAGTCACTATCGGTAGGCCTTCGCGCCGCGACCGTGTCAAGCAGACATGGTCGAGTCCCCGCTGCCGCCAGGCGCCGCGGCCGTGCCGATCGGCACGGGCCGTGTCCGACAGGGCAGTCAACCCATATATTTTTGTTTTTTGAGCATTTCAGCTCATTCCTTCCATTTCTTCCACCTTCATACGAGAGAGAGAGGCTTGAGGGAGAGAATTCTCTTCACCTATTACTTGAGTGTGGTTTTTAATCATTTTCATTCGGTTGTGAAGCTCGGATCATCGATCTATCGCGTGTTCTTCGAATCATAGTGATTGGATCTTCAAGAGGTAATTTCTTCAACACCTTGGATTTCGATTTTGTGTTGAGATATGATGTTTTGGACGTTATAATCATGTTATATGAAGGGATATGTATATGATTATGAGTTTGTATAAGGATTCATTGGATTATTAAGGGATTATCCAAGAACACTTTGATTATCGAGTTGAAATTGGGGGTTTTCGATTAATTGTCGTTATAATCACGTTTTTGGATATTCGTTTTGGATTATTAATCGTATTGAAGATGTTTTGTTGGTTTGAAACACTTCTTGGTGGATTTGATATTGGTTTTTGAGGTTTGATTGTAAACAATCGGAGTTTGGACGCAACGTGTTTGATGTAATACCTCAATGGACTTGGTTTAGTCGTATCGACGTGTTGAGTTCGTTATATTCATGTTTGTTACATATGTTGAACGGATTGTTGGTTATTGTGTTATTCAAGGTTGTTCGAGCGACCGATATCTCTATTAGGACGTTGTTCGTGGAAGGATAATTGTCACCGGTGTTGAGTAAGTTAATTCTTACTTGGTTAAAAGGATATTCATTCCTTTTGTTGTTGATCATTCATAATCATAACTCATTCATCATTGTATTAATCATATTGAGACTTGTAATTGTTGAACAATCACTTCATTAACGGGAACGGCGGTTCCAATCATTCCATTGAAACTATCAATCACTTCATTATCACTTTCATATCGGTGAGTCATTCTTGACTTTGTCAAATTATTATTATTCATTGATATTCATTATGGTCATTCTCGTTCATATGACCTTCTGGGTTCATATTGCGTGGCCGGGTGCGGATGTGTGGAATTTTTAGTGGGGCACATGATGGCCATGTATCGGGAGTGATACATCGACTGCACACGGTAACGATTACCTCCGTGAGACTAATTAGGTACAAGGACGGTGTGTCCGGTCATCCGCCTTGTACACTTGCACGTAACACTACGGGCGTATTTATGATACTCTTCTTCAGCGTAATTCATAACTAAGGATATTTCATAACTTCGCTAAATCATGTTTGTGTATTTTCAACCCTTGAGGATTGTTGTTCTGTAAATCGACTACCGGGATTTTGTTTTTCAGGTCATGGCAAGGCAAAAGCACGGGAATAGCATGTTGATGTCGAGGAGTCCCAGTGATACTAGTAAGGGGCCCCGATCTTTCAGTTATTCATGTTATTGTCCTTTATTTTCCGCTGCAGACTTTCATTTGGATACTCCGTTTCATTCAGTGTTGTGTATTTTATCTTCATATAAAATACACTAGTATACGGTATTGTCCTTGTGTGTTGTAACTAAACTCCTCATCGGAGTAATTATTGTTGTAATGTGGTTTGGTACTACATTTATCCTGTGTAATTCATTCATTTTCATTTGCCTGGTGGGTCCCAGTTGGGGATCTACGGCACTGTAATACCCGCCTAGTTTGGGGTGTTACAGAGATGTGGGCATCTCCTTGGCAAATCTTTGTATCGCTCCCACGCCTCGTGAAGAGACTCCATATCAAATTGACCAAAAGTAGTAATTTCGTTCCGTAATCTCACCGTCTTCGATGGTGGGAAGAATTTAGCAAGGAAGGCTTGCGCTAATTCCGCCCATGTCGTGATCGAGCCCGGCGGTAAGGAATTCAGCCAAAATTTTGCTTTGTCCCTCAAAGAGAAAGGGAAAAGCCTTAGACGGATAGCATCATCGGTGACACCGTTGTTCTTGAACGTGTCACAAATCTCGAGAAACGACGCAATGTGTGCGTTGGGGTCATCGTTCGGCAGACAACAAAACTGGCTCGATTGCACCATCTGAATAATTGCAGGCTTGATTTCAAAATTGTTCGCCTGGATGGTTGGACGCTGAATCCCCGAAAAGTTCGCGTTGATTTGCGGCATAGCATAATCGCGAAGTGCTAGTGCCGGTTGAGCTTGCACCATGGGGTTTTCTGCTTCGTGATTTCCCGTATTTTCGGCCATGGTGACTGTGGTTGGTAACTCTCTTTTCTCCTTTTTGTTTCTCCGAAGAGTGCGCTCGAGTTCGGTATCCAAAGGTAGTAGGCCTTCGTTACCGAATTTTCTCATGCACTAACCGAACAATCCTGAAAGGAAAAACAAAAAAATAAATAAAATAACACAAAAGACAAAAAAAATGTTCAAACTAAGACTAGAAATACTGAAATTGATATTAGTAAAAATCAACACAAGAACGGCGCCAAAAACTTGTTGCGATATTTCAAGTGTACGTTATTGTTGACAAGTAATAAAGTGATGAGTGAGTATCGTTCCCACGAGGACCGAATTACTAAGTACCGATTTTTATGTATTCTAATTTTATTTGAACAGTAGAAATTTGAGTTGCAATTAATAAATAAATAAAATCAATAAAAGAATAACAAAGAAACGATCGCTTGAAGAAAGAAAATCAAATAATGAATAAGTCTAGATTCTCAATCCACCTTGGTTTATCCGAATTTACTCTCGATTATCCAAGTTAATGATTTCCCAATTTGTTGAAGGCGAAGATTGCTAAAATACTCTACCGCCTCTCCCGATGTCAATAGATTTTTCTAAAGGCGAATAACGCACTCTATCCCTAGGTGAATTAATTCACAATAGGCAAAAAGCACAAAATCCTCAAAAGGCCACGTAGTTCCTATGAGTATATTCCTATCTCACAAGATAAAACGGTTCTCACCAATAGTTCCTCACCAACTCTCCTCTCCCGATTCGAGTAAGGTAATTAAAACAATTCAATTATTGGCCGACAATTGAAAGCATTAAAATCGATTGGGAAAACTCAACAAAAAGGGAATTTTATAGATAATCAAAAGCAAATCCGTCAAAACTTAGGTTTCATCAAAATCCTAGAACAGGGTTTTAGCCTGACATGCTAAAAGATAAAAATACAGAAATAATGAATGAAAGCATGAAAATCAAACGCAGATGAAGAGCTCGGATTCCTCCGTTCTTCTGGCTTCCGCCTTCTGCTCTTGATGTCTTCTGCTTATCCTTCTCTTCTGCGATATTCCTCCTCCAAGAACGATCGATCGTCCAAAAGGATCTCCCCCCTTAATTATCGCCTTAAACCCTTATTTATAGCTCCCAGCAGCCTCCAAATCGCGTCCATGTGATTAGGTCGAGAACAGGCTCCAAAACGTCCCAAACCCGCGCGGAGTACACCAAAACCGCCCCGTGTGACGCGGCTCACTTAATCTGCGCCGCGGCTCACGGGGCGCAGATTAAAACCTGGGCGCTGTTTATTTCTTCTGGGCCGCGGCTCACCATAATCGTGCCGCTGCAGTACAGCTTTACTCGTGCCTGGGTCCTCTCAGGTGCCGCGGCCCGCTTGCCTTGTGCCGCGGCCCTGTGCCAAAATCGCCATTTTTGGCCGTTTTGCCTCGTTTTAGCTTCCGGACTCCAATCTTCTGTCAGACATACAAAAATAAGGCATTAAAAGCTCATTTATACAAATTTACTCGCCAAAATAATACAAAATAATGATAAATAAGCGTATAAAAATACGCCTAAAAGTAGTGCTAATCGATAAGCGAGTCTACCAACTCGGTCCAACATCTCGAACGGGCCGATAAATCTCGGGCTCAATTTTCCCTTCTGGCCGAAACGTCGAATGCCCCGCATTGGCGATACTTTGACCCAAATGTGGTCCCCGACTAGAAATTCCAACGGTCGCTGGCGATCCATAGCATATGACTTCTGGTGACTCTGTGCTGCTAACATGTGTTTCCGAACAATGGAAATTTTCTTAATAGATTCCTGGATCAGATCGGTAGCGACTGTTAGGAGCATGCCCTCGAATGCCACTCAGAGGATGTTAGAGTGATGGTATTGTACTTGTTATTATGTAAATCATTATCAAAAGGCAATTGTATGTTTCTTTATTTAATGGTAGTCACTGGCATTCCTGACTCGTAAATATATATAGAAACTAGTCCGTGTATTTGAGAGCAAAACATTCCACTCCTTATTAGATAAGGGGATCGGCACTGGAAAGGTGTACGGCTCAAATACTTAATCGTTCGCAAGTCGATGAAACCTGATTGGGCGTTAAGTTTATGCGAAGACTTGTATGATGTGTTCTTTGACTTGGAGAGTGCATATCGATCACTAATGGTTAGTGGTAGCACAAGTTATAGGTATGCTAATGAGATTAGTATACTCGAACTGACTCGCCCTTGAATTGTTACACATATTTCGCTCTGGGATAGTCAATGACGGAATCGAAAGGCTGTGATAGGTATTCGTGAACCTTGGACTTGAGGATTTAGTAGGGATGTGCTTGTGACATTAAGATTTTCATTAGAGTAGTTCGATCCAGAAAACCGGAAGGTGGGGGTCAGCCTCGACGTGCATCTTTACGGGCAAGTAGCAGGTTCTACTAAATACCACGATAGGATTCTTTCTCCTGTTAGTGAACGAGTATATGTCCTATGTGGTTATTGGCAGATGATCATAAGTCTTTGGCCAAAGCATTTGAGCTAGTTGTATTAGATACACAAGAGCTCGATGATCTCGATTTACATTAACTCATGCATAGAGTCAAGTACAAATAGGGTTTGACTAACTGTCACCGTATAACTTGATCATGACATTTGAAAGAAGGGTTTATACGTATACTAGTATTCACAACATAAAGGTTTTTGAATGATCCCAATCATTCGTTCTCGCTAGGTTACAACGTAGGCCGCGGACCTGCTAGGTGGTGCTATCACTCTTTGGTTCCTCCCATTGCTAATCGAGACGGACCTACCGAGTTGCGCATTCGATAGATGACGGAATAAATCGAGCTAATCTCTCTTTGATAATATTAGATTTTGGATATCTAATTTATTCGACATTGGATGTCTAATTAATTTTAGGACATTCGATGTCTAAATTAATTTATCGATAAATTAATCTACGGCTTTATGAATTAAATAAATTACTGGGTGATTAATTTAATTCATAGATATAATTATTTCTTGGAGATATTAATTATATTATTTTGTATTTGATAGAATTAATTAATTAGATTAATTAATTGATATAAATACATCGAAACGGAATGGAGTTTATCTGTTTGGACTCACGAGAGTCCGAAATGAACCGGATTCCTCCGGTCCTTCTAGATGGCCAAACAACCCCTTGGTTTTGCCTTTGTCTTCGTCTTCCACCTTAATTGGTGGAATACCAAAGACAAAACATGAGAGGTGGGTGTGATATTATTCTTGGAGAATAATTCATAGAAGACAAGGAAGGTAATAAGAAGACTTACACCTTGGTGGTTGAAGTCACACTCTTGGTTTTGCAATATGACAAGTAGAGGCATGGTGTTTAGGTGCTCGGGATTTCAAAAGCTTGACGAGTCGGATTCATGAGGAAGATCACCTAAAGCATAGGGAATCACATTTGTGAAGAATACCATTTAATCAACGGACTTAGAGGGTATGATTTCGAATCTTCCTTTGTTTCGTTTTATATTCGTATATACGTAGCTTGATCAATCCTCTTAAGGGATTCGGATCGAATTTATTTTCGTAAATCGCCTACCGAGCCTTCGCTTTAGGCACCAAATTCCAACAAAGGGTATCGGAGAGAGGTCTTGCGATCATATATACGATATTTAGCATTTGGAATGCTTGATTGGATGTTCTTATGATTAGGAATAATAATCGTTTTAATCATTAATTTTTAATTGTTCATATAAAAATTATTTTTTCATAATTTTATATTACAATATAAATCTATTTTTCTTCTGAAAAACTAATTTAACTAAAGATTAGAAAAATATTATTATGAAATCGTGGTAAAAAACCGATCCGAAAATATGAACGGACCCGACAACTTGGAGCTGGCTGGGAGCAGCTGTGCGGTCCCAGGCAGTGGATCGCGATCCGGTCATGCGGTCTGGCCCGGCTCGTCAGCCTACCGGACGCTGCCAGGCAGTGGATCGTGATCCGGCCATGCGGTCCGGCCTTGCTCGGCAGCACGGCTCGCCAGTGCTGGATCGCGATCCGCCATGCGGTCCGTCCTCGCCGGCACTGGCCGCTGTCTGCCGGGCTTGGCCCTACCGTATTTTCGACTCCATTTTTTATATTTCGTTAAGTAATTAATTTACCTCATCTTAAATTGAATTTAATTTGTCTAAGATATAATTATGGTAATTTTATTCTTAGGGAATTAATTTAATAAAATATTTTCTCGTCCTAACAAGTTAAAATTAACGGTTGTTTGAATTAATTGGATTAATTCTTTTGGATGGATTAATTTATATTGAATAGATCAATAGTTAGATTAATTGTTATGCCATTAATTTTAATGTAATTGTTGCATTATTATTTGAATGGTGATGTAGTTCATGGACTTAGTTTTGAATTGTTTGTTTTTGATTGGGTTGTAAAGGCAGTTTTGAGCCTATTTATTTTACTAGAGAAATGTGTATTTATAATGCAATTTCAATGTAAAATTATATGTAATGACGAAGACAGGAGGAAGATCCATTCGAGAGGACGATTCAAGACTCCAGACCGATAATTAGATTACGATGTTTTTTTGTTCTAGGAACGGTCCATGAACTACAGGTTGGTAGCAACTAGGTTGTGTATGTTTATTCATATGGTATGAATGTCGGCAAACGCACTTAAATAAATTAATGTGCAAAGTGTAACATTAATCGCGAAAATTCTTCCACGACAAAATATTAAGTTTAAAAGGTATCGAGGTTTTCCTTCCTTCCATCGAGCTCTTGGAAAATTGAAATCCAAACCGGATGTGCTGTGCTTTCGAGTTATCGAGGTATCATTCGGGGAGGGTCGATAAATTCCTAGAGTGCATTGGATGCCTTCGGTTGGAGCATATTTAATCCCTAGAAACTTATTCGGTTGCCGAATAAGGTTCCATTGTGATACTGATTAGCTTCGATGGTATAAACTTAACCTGTTCACGAACTATAGAAACCGTATAGGTTGAGGGGAGTGAACAAAGGGGAAAAAGAATATCGAATCATCCATTAGATAGGTTGGTGTTGGACACCACTTTATGAAGATTAATAGACGAGAAACCTATTCGGTTGCCCTCTATAAAAATTTATAAACAACTCGATCACCACTATGAAGTAAAGCAAACAAGTACTTCCGGATTTCATATGGCAGTGTGTTACTCTAATAAAAGTAGTGGGAGCTGTGTTAAAAGAGTAGAAAATACCTTTATTCTTAACTCAGATCATAATTGAACGAGTCACTAATAAATCTACCGTACTTAATGTAGACAAACAAAATATAAAATCTCAAAATGACAATGAACCCATTTTCAATTCTGCTCAAAAAGAACACCTTAAATGGGCCTAACTTTGTGGATTGGATCCGCAACGTGATGATAGTCCTCGGTATGGAGGTGCTGGGATACGTCTTAAAGGCGGACATTCCGGTGGCTCCGGTACGGACCAGAGCTAGTCAGGAAGATTTTGAGAACCGCGAAAGATGGGTTAAAGATGACATAAGAGTCCGTGGTTTAATGATGGCCTCTATGTCTAATGAGCTTCAGAGAGCTCATGAGAAAATGACTTCTGCTAGGCAGATTTATCTCACTTAACCGAGCTTTATGGTGAGCATAGTCGAACTGCTAGATATGAGATATCCAAGCAACTGTTTGGTGCCAGGATGAAGGAAGGTGAGAAAGTTGGGGACCACGTCCCCAAAATGATTTCTATGCTCGAGAGATTGGAGGCTCTTGATTTTAGGATGCATGCTTCTCTCTAGACCGACCTTATCCTGCAGTCTCTTCCTGGTTCCTTCTCACAGTTTATTATGAACTTCAACTGCAATGAGATTACTTGCAATTTAGCAAGGTTGATGAACAAACTTGTAACCGCTCCATCTCAGATCAAGACTCCGCAGATGAAGGAGTCTGCTCTTGTGATTTCTTATGGATCTCGGAGGTCCAAGAATAAGAAGAAAAAGACCAAAAAGTAGATGGGACCACAAAGCAAGGACTTTAAGGGTAAGGGCAAGGTCCCGATGGTTCCTAAGAGCAAGAAGGTGAAGTCAGACGAATGTCTCAAATGCAGTGAGCTGGGCCACTGGTCAAGAGACTGTTCGATCCTTCATGGTGCTTCAGGTACAGAACTTTTAGTTTTAGAAACGAATTGTTCTGCTACTGTATTTTCTACTTCTTGGATACTGGATTCAGGTGCTAGTTCTCACATTTGTACCATGAATTAGCATCTAGAACAAAGTAGAAAACTTGGAGCTGGGGAAGTGATGATTACTGTCGGAAGCGGGCATAGTGTCACAGCAACTGATACAATATCACTTCTTTTAGATTTGGAATCCGGTTATGTTTTAAATTTAGATGATGTACTAGTATTGCCAAAGGGGCATAAGAATATTGTATCCATTCCAGTCATCGATCGGAAAGGATTTTCATTTTTCATTGGTGATGGTTCTTGCAAAATTTATTTTCGTAATAAATTAGTAGGAAATGCCACATTGTTAAATGGACTGTATCATCTAAATATAATTAACAAAGTTGTTGTGAACACTATGACTAGAAAGCGTGGTAGGGATGAAACTAATCAAGTTTTGAAATGGCATCTTAGACTTGGTCATGTTGGTCATACCAAGGTTTACAAAATGGAAAAGGATGGATTTGTGGGTCCATTGGGATTCAATCCCTTTCCAGCTTATGAATCTTGCCTTAAGGCAAAATGACTAAGTCCCCCTTCATATGGACTTTTGAAAGAGCCATTAATAAACTTGGATTAGTCCATAATGACGTGTGTGGTGCTTTGGAAGCAGCATGTGACTGATATCAGTATTTCATTACGTTCATGGATGATCATACTAGGTATGGTTATGTGTACTTAATGAAAGACAAATCCGAGGCCTTTGAGAAATTCCAGGAATTTAAGGCCCTAGTCAAAAAAACAAACTGGTAATCATATTAAAGTACTTCGGTCGGACCGAGGTGGCGAGTATATGAGCATTGAGTTTGATGAGTTCCTAAAGGAGCACAGAATAGTGTCACAACTCACACCTCCACGAACTCATCAGTTAAATGGTGTGTCGGAAATAAGGAACCTAACCTTGTTGGATATAGTTCGTTCCATGCTTAGCTACACCGACTTACCGATTTACCTATGGGGTTATGTGCTCCTGACTGATGCTTACATCTTGAATAGATGTCCTTCCAAGTTTGTTCCTAAAACTCCATATGAGACGTGGGAGGGCAGGAAACCAAGTCTTAATCATATTAGGATTTGGGGATGTCCCGCCTATGTCAAGAAGACTAAGGCGGAGAATTTGGAAGCAAGGTCCGTGAAGGGACGTTTCATTGGATTCCCATCTGGGACAATGGGTTATCTATTCTACATGCCCGAAGATCGAAAGAACATTGTTGCTTTGCAAGCATACTTCCTGGAAAATGAGTTCATTCAGGAAGGTGGAGCAGGTAGAAGTATTTCTTTGGAAGAATACAATGAAACTCCTCAGGAGACACATGTACAATAAGTTGTAACCAAACCTTCTGAAACACAAGTATAACCACCTCGTAGGTCTAGTAGGATGTCTCATTTACCTAAGAGGTATGGTTTTATGCAGTTGGAGGAGATGGGTCTCCACGAGGTTCCAGGTAATAACCAAGAGACCGACCCGCGACCTATGACCTAGCAATGGTGGATGTAGACTCCGTGAAAAGGACTGTAGTAGGCTTCACGAAGTGGGGACCTTCGTTTTGGCGAGGCAGTCAAAGAGTTTGACTTCGTGCAAAATGAATAGCAACCATGTGTATACAAGAGGGTTAGTGGGAGCAAGATCACATTCTTAGTGCTATATGTGGATGACATTCTACTAATAGGAAACGATGTGGGAATGCCCAATTCTGTGAAAGCTTGGATTTCGAGTAGGTTCTTCATGAAAGACTTGGGAGAAGAAACCTATATTCTTGGGATTTGACTATACTGGGATAGAACCCACCTTGAATATGTGTCCTCAAAGTGAGGAACAACGAAAGGAAATGAGTAATATACCATATGCTTCCGCCGTGGGTAGCCTTGTGTATGCCTTGTTGTGCACGAGACCTGACTTTGCGCATTCTGGGAGCATGGTAAGTAGGTTTTAGGCAGACCCAGGTAGGGAACATTGTACCGCCATAAAGAACATTCTCAAGTACATTAGAAGGACTAAAGATCTGGTTCTTATGTATGGTGGTGGAGAACTAAATGTGACGGGCTTCACTAATTGAGACTTCCATGGACAGAAAGATGACTCTATGTCTACTTCTGGCTACATTTTACTCTTAATGGAGGAGCATTATCTTGGAATAGTGAAAAGCATAGCGCGACTGCTGATTCCACCTGTTAGGCTGAGTATCAAGCACCATGTACTGTGCTGTCTGTTTTCGTTTTTATACGATAACAATGGAGCGGTAGCACATGCCTAGGAGCTGAGGTCTCACAATGGTACAAAACACTGGGCCAAATTAGCGTGCGTTAATTTTGAAGTATAGCGTGCGCTAACGAGGTCACCCAGTAGCCCAATAGCCTCTGACCTACGTCGATAGTGTGTACTACATCCGGAACTAGCGCGCGCTATGCAATACCTATAGCATGCACTAGCTCATGCCTAGCGTGCGCTAGCTCACGCCTAGCGAGCGCTACCTGCTAGTCCAGAGAGTAGAAACCCCTACTGCCACTGTCAAACCCGGGCAGTTAGCGTGCGCTACATCGGATGCTAGCGCGCGCTGCCAAGCTCGATTAGCGTGCGTTAGATCACGCCTAGCGTGCGTTAACTGATAGTCCAGAGGGCAGAACCCAGCTACTGCCTGTGCCAAGCCCGGACTATTAGCGTGCGCTACAGGCGAAGCTAGAGCGTGCTACTCAACGGAAATAGCATGCGCTAGCTTACACCTAGCGTACGCTATCTGTCTTACTCAAAACATCGCCGCGACAGTCCAAACAATACAAACATGTTCCGAAAGGTACGAAACTCTAAAATCAACAAGAACAACAATATCTCAATAAGTGCTTACAAGAGTGACCAAAGTGAAAGAACGTCAAAGCCAATAATTCATCAAAAATTACGGGTATTACAGTAGCAACACTCTTTATCGCTAAAACACAAATATCATAATAACTATAAATATATGTACAAACACGGTTGCAACGCTATTTATCTCTTACCATTTCACACACCGGATACGCAATAGGGACTCAAGTATATAACACGATTGAAGTAAAGTATAAGGAATGTGATCGTAGAACTTGCCTTGTCGGCGATACTATATGAATGATCAGCCCACGAGGACTCTTCGCCCGGCCACAGATAATTTCAAATCTTAATCCCACAATCATAATGTCAACACGTGAAGGGATCAATGAAGGAAGGAATTGAACGATAATTTTCAAAACATGTTAACCTTAATAACGCAAAAATAATAGAATTCTGCTACTCATTATAACATATAATAAGGCACTTCCTCAATTTTGGGGTCATTCGGATATTTTATAAAAAGCTGTGTCGCGGTCGAAATCGAAATCTTGGAAAGAATTAATTTTAGGGGCTAAATTGTAAAATAAAGAAATTATAATCAAGCCCAAAATTATATCTAATTCTCAAAACGCGTCTTTAAATTTTTAAAAGTTTTCATTTCCACCCCCAAACTTCCTAAAATTACCTACTCTCATTTCTGGCTCGCATCATCGGCTACAACCTCTTCTTAGACTTGCTCGCCTTCGATAAAGATTAATATATGCACAAAAACATACCGCAACCCACATATACGCACACACCGACACCACAAAGTTCACTTAAGCAACACCCAACCTCTGTATACAAACACCATAATATAAACACACTCACGCATGCGCGCGCGCACACACACACACACACACACACACACACACATATATATATATATATATATAATCATATGAGAATGATTTTTAGGTTGTGAATTGAGAATAAATGTGAATCATTGATCTATGTATGATTTACGGTCCAGATTGGCTTATGCATGCAATATATGCATTTCGTGCATCAAACTTGCAATACATAAAAGTTGTGCATTATATGCATCAAATTATCGATGCACTAGAATTACATTCTATGCATACGTTTCTCTGTGAATAAATCTTGGTCATTCATTTAATCGAGATCTATAGATCAAAGTCATTCTTATTTCTTAACTTAAGTATCATTCTCACCAGAACTCAACTATATATATATATATATATATAAGCACAAATGTATACTTAAGGAAATCCACACACATAAATATATGTAACCCACCACACACATAATATAAATGAAACACCACATGCATAATATAAATATCACACGCGCGCGCGCACACACACACACTCATATATATATATATATATATATATATAGATAGATAGATAGAGAGAGAGATTTAGGATCAAATGAGAATAGTTCTTATCCTGCGAATTGCGAATATGCATGAGTTTTGTACTAATTATGCATGAAATATATGCATTTCATGCATCAAAATTGCGATGCCTTAAAATATGCATTATATGCATCAAACGATCGATGCATTAAAATATTGCATTACATGCATTAAATTTTTGTGAGAATAAAATCCATTTATCAAGATATATGGATAAAATTCATTCTTATTTCTTAACTTAAATTGTATTTTCACATGAACCCATATATATATATATACACACACAAATTAACTTACTCTGCAACACACACACTTCTGCACATACACACGCACACACTAATACACACAAATCACACACACATACACACACAGCACACCAGGGCCGGTCTTGAGCTTTTGGATGCCCTGGGCGAAAAATTACAAAGATGCCCCCAATATAAAAGACATACGAACACAATATTTTAGGGAATTTGAAACCTAATCAATCTAGGCGGCTCATCCCACGCCGATTTTTACTAGAAAAAAAAAAGTTACAATGGGCATCATAACCAAAACCCCAAATAACAAAACAAAAAATTACATCACCTGAAATGGAGTCTTCGTGCATTTCTTGAAGCAAAATCATCAATTAGTTGATCATAATTGATATTTACTAAAAATTTACGTTCTATGCTCAAAATTGCTAACCCGTTTAGTCTATCTTGACTCATGGTAGTTCGCAAATACGACTTCAACAACTTCAACTTTGAAAAACTTTCTTCGATAGATGCTACAGTAACAGATATGGTCAACAAAATTTTGTAAGCGAGTAACACGTGGAAACTTATCCATCTCCTTTGCAAACTCCAGAAATTTTGAACCAAAAAATCAGAATATTTAGAATTAAATTAAATTAAAAATCACAGACCACAAATCAGATTCACTATGACCTTCTTAGAATTAGGATATCTTGGTTTTCAAACACCCAAAAAATAAAATTCACAAAAACATAAATGACAAGCATTGGGCTTTATTTTCTATGATCAGACAAATCTATTACCAATTCATATTCATCAATCATGCTTCAATATATTTTGATCAATATGGCATCAATAGATGTTTGATTATGGTAATCTATATCTGTTTCAATGAGCATTTCACTAAAAGTTACCAATGGTTAATATATGGGAACAATTTAGGTCTCCAAAACAAATAAAAATTCTAGAGAGAGCAGTAGCAGAAGAATATGCGGTGAATAAATTTTTCTTACTCGAAATACGCATTAAAAAGGCTGCAAAAATCAACAACTAGAACCATAGTGCTAATCTTTGAACACTTAAAATATTAACACCATTCAATATATGATCACTGTGCACAAAATAAAAATCCCGAATTATGGTGTTGCCACCTACCGCCTTATTATACCCTCGCTTCTCTGCTTAAAAATCATCAAAATGGACTATATAGGAATAGGATAGAAACAAGGAACAAAATTGTTGGAATAAGAGGAAAAAACCAAGAACAGAATCAGTTGAAATTGATGGAGAGGCCAAAAGCTCGAGAAGATCAAAGCAGATCTTCGATCTAAGTTTGAGGTAGGATGCAAGGGTTTCAACTTTCAGCTTCTGGATTGTTCTTTTTTGATGCCTGCATTTCTTTATATGAAGGAAAAAGAACATAGAAAATATTAAAAAAAAACAAAAAACAGTACCTACCCCTAGAAAAGATGCGTTTGACTGATGATGCCCTATGGGCCAATGTTGCCTTGGGCGCTCGCCCATGCAGCCCATGTACACGGTCGGCCCTGCAGCACACAAATACCACACACAATACACACTCCCAAGTCCCAACACACAAACACACACACACCAGCACATATGTCGCATACAAAACTTCACCGAAACTCAAACTAAAATTTAGAATTACGTTTCTTGTAATAATAGCTTCACAACGGTTTAAAGTTTGTAAAATTTCGATAGTTGAAGAACCAGATCGGGCAACGTGAAGACAAATGACGTTTTCACCCTGATCCGACGATTTTGGTATTGGTTTGTAAAATAGAATGTAGATTCGTGATCTACTCATCGATACGAACACAACGGTATAAATATTTTAATGTTCTAATAACCCAATTAGTTGTACGGGGCCTCGACGACGAGCGGCGGTTCCTAGCCCGTTTCGATTATTCCGGCATCGATTGAAAAAAACGAACATATATTCATGTTCTACTCATCAAAACAAACAATTTGATATAGAAATTATAAAGATTTACTTGGCAGAAAGTGAAGATCCATGGCGACGGAACCTCATGTTCTCTCTTTCTTCTTCTTTTATTTTCTTTTATTTTTATCTTCTTCTTTCCTTCTTTTTTTCTTTTTTTACCCTTTTTGACTCTGGTCCTTTACTAGGCATGTTATATATATATATATAAATAAAGTATGCATGTGTATGTATATATACACACATATATATCTATACATATATATATATATTGCAATACTTATCATCTTGATAAAATGGTTAAGGCGGTGTACGTGTTAAACATTTATATAAATGACAATTTAGAAATTAAATGATCGCTCCGGTATAATCAATAAATATGATCTAAAAATATATTACACAATGGACCATATTTAACTTCTACGCTAAAATACTAAGTCTATTCAACAATTCTAGACAAGTAATTCATAGTTAAATATCAAAAGAAAAATTCTCTCTATTTAGACATCATTAATTAGTAAAATTAGTGGAGACAAAATTATACGGATATCACAAGATTCGGGTCCTTAAGCTTGCCATTGTAATATTTCAGATGCACTGCTAGAAATTTATTCCCTAAACCATCTCAAGAAAGTCTTATTATGTTCAATCAACAACCATTTTTCACTCATTCGGAGATTCTTTATCTTCAAATGATTCTTGTGAGCTGACAAGTAAGGAAGAACATCACCAGTGTTATTCAAAATGTACAAATGTGCTTGAAGTACCTCATCTCGACTCTTGGTTAAAACTTTAACACCCCCTGTACCCTTTCCTATATCCTATCCTCATGTCGAGACTTAGGAAGCCCTACAGATTCCACTTGTGACATGTAATCTGTGCAAAACTCGATAGCTTCTTCTGCAATGTACCTCTCCACAATAGATGCTTTCGGATGAGATAGGTTTTTGGTATACCTTTGAAAATCTTCATGTATCGCTCAATGGGGTACATCCATCTCAAATAAACAAGGCCACACTCTTCAATCTCCGTAACAAGATGGACAAGTAAGTGAACTATGATATCAAAAAAAGAAAGAGGAAAATACATCTCCAATTGGCATAAGATAACAACAACCTCATTTTCCACTCATCCAACACCAGAGGATCTATCACTTTGCTGCATATAACATTGAAAAAAATGCACAAGTTGTTGGACAAAATATATTTTGATGATGCATTCTATCAAAATATTTAAAAGAAGAATATCAAAAGGATTGATTAACGGCATTCATCCTTTCATTGAGCTTCAAAATCAAGATGGACTAGCGCACGCTATGTGCAAAGCTTAACGCACGCTAAAGGGAAAGACTTAATGTACCGCTATGAATATAGTACAACATACGTAATATAAAGTCAGTTGATGACTCACCTGATGGATTAGCGCACGCTATGTACAAAGAATAGTGCATGCTACCTGTTCTGCAAGAAAGCAAGACAGAAAGGTCAGAAAGATTGCCCATCTCAATTACCGCACGCAACAAGAAATATAACACACGCTCTGCAGAGTGAGTAACGCACGCTATGGAAGATATTTGCGCACGTTATCTGTTAGTATGTTCAAGACAGAAAGCTCTGGAGTTAAATGAAGCAACAGTTAACACACGCTAAAATGGAGACTAACGCACGTTACCTGAAGACTATTAGCGCACACTATCTTATACATGTTAGCGCACGGTAAATGTTCAAAATATATACGTTGGTCATTCAACCGTTGCACATCAAATTCAACAAGGAAATCACGCTCAATCTGGAAAGTAAAAGTTCACCATCTAGCGCACGCTAAGAATTATATCTAGCGTATGCTAAATTTGAAAATTATTCGATGGAAAGAGACATTAACAGATAAGACCGCTCCATTGTCAAAGATAAAAAAATAGATGGATTGACCAAGCCGATAACGCACGCTAAAGAGAGTGTTTAGCGTACGCTAAACATGATATTTTACTGTTGGACAGATTGAAGACCGTTCAATGCAACAAAGTTGAAAAGCGGTAGCGCACGCTACACTTGATAGTTAGCGTACGGTAACTCTATAATGCAGTAACGGCTATATGGCTTGAAAAGCTTATAAATACTGTCTCAATTGGGATGGATGAAAACACACAACTTCAAGCAATCATACATACACTATGAGCTCAAGACTATTATTATTCTCAAGCAAGTTTATCTCATTAAGTTGTGTAAGAAAAAGATACAAAGATTTGTGCTTAAATTTCCAATTATATCTTTTGTCTTTTTCATCTAATCAATATTCCTTCATTCATTTGTTTAACTTGTAAATCGAGGAAATAATTCATTTTGCCCATCATACTCATTCCAAATTTGTTTTTCATAAGATTTGCAAAATCTTCACACAAATTTTTGTCCTTCGATTTGAAGATAAAGTCATCAACATAAATCCGGAGAATGAGTAGTTTTCCTTCATGGTTTAAAGGTGAATAAAGTTCTATCAACTTCTCCCTTCTTAAAACCATTTTCAGTAAGATACTTTGCAAAAATATCATACCATGCCCTCTGCACTTGTTTCAACCCGTATAGAGCTTTGTAAAATTTGTAGACCATTTTACCCTCAGAGTTCTTTTCAAAACTGGTGGTTGTTCTACATACACTTTTTATACGTCCATTTGATAGAAAGTGAAGTTCTTGTGTGTAGTGAAGGCTAGAACTAATCTAATAGTATCCATTCTTGCAACTGGAGCATATGATTCATTAAAATCTAGGCCTTCAGTTTGACAATCTCATTTCGCAACCAATCTTGCTTTCCGTATGGTTATTTCACCAGATTCGTTCTCTGAATACCCACTTAGTACCTAGGACATCCATCCAATCTGAATGAGATTCTAATTCCCATACTTCATTCCTCTCAAATTGGTAAAGTTCCTCTTGCATCGCGGCAATCCAATCTGACTCTTTGAGGGCTTCATCGATGGTTTTGGGTTCAATATTATAAATAAAGCGAGCAAACAGGGATTCATTTCCACCTTTAGTAGCCTTTCGAGTTTGTAATCCCTTGGTGGTAGAACCAATTATCTTTTCAGCAGGGTGCCACGTAATCCATTTGTTGGGTGGCTTTTTGTCGTTGGCATATGGATCTATTTGATTAATCTCAGCCTCTAGTTGTTCATCAATAGATGTTGCTGGTGGGATCACTTCACTTTATATTCTTGGCATCCTTTCTGAAGGAGGTCTTCTGGAAGTTGTAGCTCTTTGCATAGTTGACGTGCTTGCTGAGTTTTGTCTTCTAGGACTTTGTTGTGCTGGTGATTCTAGAACGTTGTTTCTTGCTGGAAATTCTTCATCATGCTGATGCATGTTCTTATTCTGATCTGATTCAATTTCTTGAACTTGATCGTCATTAGAAACATTTTCAGTCAGTAAGGTGAAGTTCATTTTAGCAGGATCTGGTTCAAGTTCTTCAGCACGCTCCTTGACTTTTAGTTCTTCAATCATTGTTCTAAGTTCTTCTTCAACAAGTGTTCATATTTCCAACCTTTCGTCGAAAACAACATGCACAGATTCTTCTATGTTTTGAGTCTTTTTGTTATAGATGTGATATGCCTTGCTATTTGCTGAATAGCCCACAAATATTCCTTCATATGATTTTGCTCGAAATCTGCTTAAATGTTCTTTACCATTGTTCAGCACATAACATCTAAAGCGAAATACCTTGAGATGAGTAATGTTTGGGGTTCTTCCATGATATAGCTCATAAGGCGTTTTCTCGTAATGTTTGTTAATTAGGCATATATTTTGAGTGTAATAGATTTCTCTGATGTAAAGATCAACAAGCATAGATCTAGCTGCTTCTTTAAGAGTTCTGTTTTTCTTTTCAGCAACACCATTCTGCTGAGGTGCTCATACTGAGGACAGTTGGTCCTGAATACCTTTATTTGTACAAAGTTCCTTTATGTATTGGTTCACGAATTCAGTGCCATGACCAGTTCTTATTACAACAACTTTATCACTCCATTCCAATTCCAACTTATTCAGTAGGTTTGGAATTTCCTCTCTGGTTTCAGATTTGTTTCGTAAGAAAATTACCCAAGTGTATCTTGAATAATCATCTACTACTACAAGTCCATATTTCTTACTTGCATAGCTTTAATGGAGGCTTTGAATAAGTCCACATGCAGTATGTACAAAGGTCTTGTACTGGATAGCTGAGCCTGTCTTGATTGATGACCTTGCTTGCTTTCGTAATTGACAAGCTTGACAGATCCTTCACTACCAATGTTCAGACTTTAGCCAACAACAAAAAGTTGTTGGCTAAAGCCGAAAACTATCTTCTACAGTGGACGACCGTCGGCTGAAACTTGGTTGACTGAGGTCGGTCGGCTAAAGTTTAGCTAACGGCAGAGACGGAAGTTCGTCGGCTAAAGTTTGACTTTAGCTGATGATGTTTTTGCAGTCGGCTAAACTGTATTTGTTTTAGCCGACGACATAGCAATTGTCGGCAAAACTTTAACTGTTTTAGCCGACCACATAGCTATTGTAGGCTATACTTTAACTGTTTTAGCCGATGATCCCTAAGTTGTCGGCTAAAGTCTAATAGTTTTAGCCGACGATGGATCTGTCAGCTAAAGTGCTTTTTATGTATAAAAAAAATCTTTAGCCGACGGGTTGTGCAAATATTGTCGGCTAAAGTCCATTAAAAAAATATTCAAATTTTGAGATCCCCAAACCTTTACAGACTTAACATGTATATTACAAATGTACGGTACATCACCATAAATCATAATCAGCATACATCAATGTACGAAAAGCATAATTAAAGTGTTAGCATAATCAAATATTTGCTGATGATGAAAACGAATGGAAGTCGATGTTGAGTCCAGAAGATCTGTCTCCTTAAAGAAGATTCGGCCTCACCGTAGTGTATAGTGTCTGCCTTCTAGAATAAAACAACAGCCCAATGCACTGAATTCATTATCATTGTACCCTTAGAGAACCGGAATAAAATAGGTATACTATCACTGACACAACCGATAAGAAAAAATGAATAAGATAAATGGACTGCAAAAGCGCGGAAAAAATAGTATATTATTTTTTATGTAAAAATCGGACCCCTCTAACTAGATATTTATAGGTGAAGATGAGAGAGAGACATGTGCTGTAGGAACTCTAAATCGATTATCGTTTGGTCTCTTTGATACTTATCCTAATCTGTTAATATATTAGTCCGATAATTACCAATTAACTTGATAGTTATCCTAATATATTAATTCGATAATTATCAATTAATTTGATATTTATCCTGATCCAAAAAAATTCGGATTTTATGATTGAGGCGGTTTAGCAAAATGAATTTTTGCCAAATAAAATTTCAGTAAAAAGATAACTTCGAGACGCCGAGATATTTCGCCCAAATCGCCCTTCGACCTAACAAGACCGACCCGACCCGAATCGAATCGAATAAGACCGATCCGGACGTACGAACGGCGACGGCGGCACGCGCGCGTGTGTGTGTGCGCGAGGGGCGCCCAGTCACACATCCACTCATGTCTCACTTGTTGTTGTGAATAAGAGTTTATTCACATCACCTTATATACTCACAATTCTTCTTATACTTTTCTAATGTGGGATAAATCACAAACCCATTTCCAAAGAGTTCACTTTAGAACATTATATCTCATTCATACCTCAATCATTTTGAGTGTTCTTACATGTTTTGGAAATCTCTTACGGAGTACTACGTATTCCAACTAAGTTCCGACTTTAATTCGTAGTCGAGCCCACTCAAAATTGCCTCTCGATTGGGCTGCTCAAAACAGCCCATTTTCCTTTTTTTCCAACAATCCCCCACATGAATGAGATTGATGGTCCAACAACACACGTCAGACATGGAGTTTGACTTGGTGATAGTTACTGTGGTTAGGCATTGCATAGGATAGGTAGAGTATACTCCTTGAGCCTTCCCTCGAAAAGATATATTCTCCTTAGTGGCTAGACAGTGTGACTTGGTGCCTTTGAACTGTCCGACCACTTGTGTAAGTGATCATATATCCTTCACAAATGCCCTCCCCGATTTATTATGTTCTCATTATTATGCTTGTTTTCTCCATGGACACCGTCCTCTTTCTGCGAGAATTTATAAAGAATTGTATCTTGCAATTCTCCTTTGAAGCGGCCCCTCTCTACTCCAACATAGGTCACTCCTTTAAGTGTTTTTGAGTAAACCCGTATTTTTACTCTACCCGACTACTTAAGAGTCATTAAAAGTATAAGCTAAACCTCTTCCTATGGGTATCGTTGTTTTCATCCTAGGAATAGGTCGGTTTGGGGTAACCCCCCACAATGATCGTCCACCAGCTTTATGAATTGGTTGTCACATTGAACCTAGATCTTGGCATCTCCAGTCAACTTAGGTTGGGTATCATCAGTAAAACCATTAGCTCATGGCAATAGACCTATTCCTCTCAATGATTTATCAACAAGGTCTTTTGATAACCCTTTGGTTAGCGGATCGCAATGTTATCCTTTGATGACACGTAGTCAATAATGATATCTCTTGTTGATACCAACTGTCTAATGGTATTATTATGTCTCCTCCTTTTATGATGATACTTACCATTATACATTGCGCTCTGTGCCCTGCCAATCGCAGATTAACTATCGCAAATGAATACATATTGCGATCACAGGCTTTGCCCATCTTGGAATATCTTTTAGAAAATGGTGTGGCCATTCTCTCTCTTCTACACATTTATCTAAGGCTATAAACTCAGATTCCATCGTTGACCGAGATATAAGGGTTTGTTTAGAATATTTCTATGCTACTACTGCACCAGCTAGTGTGAGTACATATCCACTTGTGACTTGGAGTCTTTTATATTAGATATCCAATTTGCATCACTATATCCTTCAAGTACTGCTGGATATTTGGTATAGTGCAGCCATACTCACGAGTACCCCTTAAATATATTAGTACCCTTGTGATTGCCTTCCAGTGATCTTTTCCGGGGTTGCTCGTGTATCTACTTAGTCTACTAATTGAGTGGGCTATATATGGTCTTGTACAGCTCATCAAGTACATCAGACTTCCTATTTTGCGAGAGTACTCAAGTTGAGATACTCCTTCACCCTTATTCTTGGATAGTCTTAACGTCATATCCACCGGGGTTGCCATAGTCATCTTTGTTAAACCTTTCAAGAATTTTATTCACATAGTGGGCTTGACTCAGTATGAGAACTTTTGATGTTCGTGTTATTTAAATCCCTAAAATTACATATGCGAGTCCCATATCTTTCATGTCAGATTCTCAACCTCAACATGTCCTTGGTAGATTTGATTATTCTTTCATTACTACCAGTAATGATCAAGTCATCTACATATATACACAAAATGGCATAGCCAGCTTCTGTGTCCTTCAGAAATACACACTTATCACATTTCGAAACCACCAATCAACATAACATAATCAAATTTTTTATTCCACTATTTTGGTGCCTGCTTCAATCCGTACACTGATTTTACCAACTTGCAGGCATTTCTTTCTTGTCCAGGGGCAAATAACCCCTCTAGTTATTTCATATAGATTTCATCATCTAAGTCCCTATTAAGAAAAACAGTCTTAACATCCATTTGGTGGACTTATAAACCTAGTAATGCAGCAATAGCAAGTATCGTCCTGATGGAAGTTATTCTCATCACAGGAGTGTAAGTATCGAAATAGTCTAGATCTTCACATTGGTTATAGCCCTTCACTACGAGCCTAGCCTTATGCTTATCGACTGCTCCATCCTTCAATTTCTTCTTGAAAATCCACTTATTTCTAGTGGCTTACACTTTGGAGGTAATTCCACCAGTTCCCAAGTATGATTCCTTAATATAAAATCAATTTCTTCTTTAATGTCCTCCTTCTAAAGAGGTCCATCCGTGAGCTTACAACTTCTTTATAAGACCGAGGTTTCTTTTTGAGCAAGTAAGTGAAGAAATCTGGTCTATAAGATTTCTCCATCCTTTGTAGTTTGCTCCTTCTAGGTTCATCCTCATTATCTACTCTTTGGTCTTCATTATCTTCATCCATTGGCTCAGAAGTCTGTTTGATGATATAAGGAGTTCAATTGCAGTTTTACAAGGAAAGATATTCTCAAAGAATGATGCGTTCTTCTCAAAGAATCTTCATCAACCAATCAAAGTGCATAAAGGAGCTGATCAAGAGATTTCGCATGGAGACAGCCAAACCCCTAAGAGTGCTAATGAGCACATCTCTACACATTGATGTAGATAATGGAGGCATTCCAGTAGATCCAACCTATTACAGAGGATTAATTGGATCTTTGCTATACCTAACTGCAAGCAGACCAGATATATCTTATGCAGTTGGAGTATGTGCAAGATTCCACTCCAAGCCAAAGCAATCCCACCAGGATGCAGCTAAGAGGATTATTATATACCTAAAATCTACAATCAATGTTGGATTATGGTACCCCAAAGATGATAACTTTGAACTATCAGGATATTCAGATGCTGATTTTGCAGGTTGGAAAATCAACAGAAGAGCACAAGTGGAACATGCCACTTCCTTAGAACAAACCTGTTCTCATGGTTTAGCAAGAAGAAAACATCAAATTCTATATATACAATTGTGTCTGATTACATAGCTGCAGGTAGCTGCTGTGCTCAAATTCTGTGGATCAGACAACAATTGAGGGACTACAACATTATTGCAAATGGAGTCCCAATTTGGTGTGATAGTGCATGTAATACCCGGTTGTGAATTTGTTTATTATCATTCAGTAATTGTCACTCAGTATTTTTTCACTCATTAATGATCATTCATCATTCATATTCATTCATTATGTTCACCGTTCGGCGTATTTTGAACCGTGTATCAGTTACCATTCGTATCGAGACGATAATATTGTCATTATCATCATATTTCGGTAGGCTGTGTGTGAGGAGTAGTGTACGCTACATACTCTTTTTAGCGCGCGCTAATTGAGTACTGGTAGCACACGCTATCGCTCAGTATTAACGCACGCTAGTGCAATTGAGGCAGACAGTCCAGAAGGTACTGGACTGAATTGGAGAATTAGTAGCACATGCTATATGTGGAAAATAGCACACGCTAGTTGTATTAGTAGTGCACGCTAAGCAATCATAGTAGCGCGCGCTAAGGCTTGAGCAGGCAGTGGACAGTAGGTTCTGGACGCCAACTATCAGGTAGCGCACGCTAGGCTCGATTAATGCATGCTAAGAGGAAGGCGTTAGTGCACGCTACCAAGTACGTAGCGCACGCTAACGAGGCAGGAAGAGTTCACTGGACTACCTAGTGAACCCGCTAATATCATAAGCTAGAGCACGCTAAGCTGGGTTTAGTATAAATAGGACATTTCCGACCCATTTCGTCATTTTCCCATCTCTCCTCCTTCCTTGGGCGATTTCGGGCGAGTTTAGGCGATTTGTGAAGGTCTCTTCGAGCTACTATCATCTATCAACATCTTCAAACTTCTAGTTCGGATTATTCAACATTTGGGAGCATCTGGTTCGGGGGCCGGCAAGCCCCGAATTTATGAGATGAAGAAGACCGAAGATCCAGAGGCTTGGATGATCTCAGGTACACTCTATATTCTATCTCAACCTGTGTGTACCCTTTTTGATACTGGTGCATCGTATTCATTCATTTCCGAGTCATGTTTGAGTAGACTACGTATGGGTAGTGCTACTAGTTGTGAGCCTTATGTCATTGGTCTACCTGATGGTAGAAGAATTATTGGGAATCGTGAGATTAAGGATTGTCCGATTCAGCTTCATGGCCGTGCTTGGTTAGCAGATCTAATCGGGGTAGATTTACCGAGGGACGATGTCATCCTGGGTATTGATTGGATGGATCGTCACGATGCCGTCATTAGTGTCCGTAAGCGTATGGTCACTATCATTTCAAATGATGGGGTCGAATGTGTGTTTCAGGGAGGTAATCCCGGCTGCTCCGGGAAGGTCATCAACTTGATGAAAGCAGTGAGATTACTCAATCAGAGGTGTGTCGGTTATTGGTGCTATATGACTAAGACCGAGAAACCATCAGTAATGTTGACGGATATTCCTGTAGTGAGAGAATATGCCGATGTATTTCCAGATGAGTTACCTGGTTTGCCTCCACAGAGAGATGTGGAATTCATGATTGAGTTGGAGCCCGGTACGTCCCCAATATCGAAGGCACCGTACCGGATGGCCCCGACCGAAATGCAGGAATTGAAGAATCAATTAGAGGATTTGACCGAGAAGGGTTATATCCGACCGTGTGCGTCCCCGTGGGGAGCACCAGTGTTATTTGTCAAGAAGAAGGATGGTTTGTTTCGCTTGTGTATTGATTATCAGGAATTGAACCGGGTGACGATCAAGAATAAGTATCCTCTACCCCATATCGATGATCTTTTGGATCAACTTCAGGGAGATTCAGTATTTTCCAAGATCGACTTAAGATCTGGATATCATCAGTTGTGAATTCGAGAGTCGGATATCGCAAAGACGGCGTTCCGAACACGCTATGGTCACTATGAGTTTTTGGTAATGCCGTTTGGGTTAACTAATGCACCTGCGGTATTCATGGAATTAATGAATCGAGTTATCATCGACTATTTGGATCAGTTCGTGGTTGTCTTCATTGATGACATTTTGATTTATTCTCGTGATCGGGAGGAACACGAGTTTCACCTTCATCAGGTGCTTGACGTGTTGAGACGAGAGCAACTTTATGGAAAGTTTTCCAAATGTGAGTTCTGGATGTCCAAAGTGACGTTTCTCGGACGTGTAATTTCATTAGATGGAGTTCGTGTCGAGCCTCAAAAGACGGAGGCTATCCGAGATTGGCTACCTCCGAAGAATGTTAAGGAAATCCGAAGTTTTCTCGGATTAACTGGTTATTATCAGCGATTTGTGGAAGGATTTTCTAAAATCGCTCAACCCATGACGAACCTTTTACGGAAGGATAATAAATACACTTGGTTATTGTGTTATTCAAGGTTGTTCGAGCGACCGATATCTCTATTAGGACGTTGTTCGTGGAAGGATAATTGTCACCAGTGTTGAGTAAGTTAATTCTTACTCGGTTAAAAGGATATTCATTCCTTTTGTTGTTGATCATTCATAATCATAACTCATTCATCATTGTATTAATCATATTGAGACTTGTAATTGTTGAACAATCACTTCATTAACGGGAACGGCGGTTCCAATCATTCCATTGAAACTATCAATCACTTCATTATCACTTTCATATCGGTGAGTCATTCTTGACTTTGTCAAATTATTATTATTCATTGATATTCATTATGGTCATTCTCGTTCATATGACCTTTTGGGTTCATATTGCGTGGCCGGGTGCGGATGTGTGGAATTTTTAGTGGGGCACATGATGGCCATGTATTGGGAGTGATACATTGGACTGTGCACACGGTAACGATTACCTCCGTGAGACTAATTAGGTACAAGGACGGGTGTGTCCGGTCATCCGTCTTGTACACTTGCACAGAACACTACGGGCGTACTATGATACTCTTCTTCAGCGTAATTCATAACTAAGGATATTTCATAACTTCAGTTAAATCATGTTTGTGTATTTTCAACCCTTGAGGATTGTTGTTCTGTGTAACTGACCCCGGCTGGGGATTTTGTTTTTCAGGTCATGGCAAGGCAAAAGCACGGGAATAGCATGTTGATGTCGAGGAGTCCCAGTGATACTAGTAGGGGGCCCCGATCTTTCAGTTATTCATGTTATTGTCCTTTATTTTCCGCTGCAGACTTTCCTTTGGATACTCCGTTTCATTCAGTATTGTGTATTTTATCTTCATATAAAATACACTAGTATTCGGTATTGTCCTGGTGTGTTGTAACTAAACTCCTCATCGGAGTAATTATTGTTGTAATGTGGTGTTGGGATTCCACAGAAAACAAACGCAGCGGAAGAATAACGGAATCCCTAAGAGGATCGATCAAGTAACGTATATACGAAAAGAAAAATACGAAGATCAAGGAATCAAAGTCCCATACCTATGATGTCTCTGAAAAACCTTCGTATGATGATGATGATGATGATGAAGAATAGCCCTTCGTTCCAAGCACCTAAAGCAAGATGCCTCTACTTTACACGCCGGAACTTGATGGAAAAATCGACAAGCTTCCTTTCTTCAAGAATGCGGCTAGGGAAGCTTGTTGGAATTTTCTCTCTCAATGTATTCTTCTTATATCTTTTATCTAAGATCAAGATGAAGTTTTCAACCTTACTCTCTCTCTCAAATTCATGATTTTGAGTTCTTACAAGAAGAAGTTGTCCTCTCTCCTTTTTAAAGACTTTTATTTATAAAAAAATGAAAGTCTTCCTTTAACACATGATTGAGGGTATCAAATACACCTCACATATGTCACCTAGTGACATAAAATAAGTTTAAAAGAGACAAGAGAGGGAGGGGGGCGGCCTTAAGGGAAATTTCCAAGAAGACGGGTCGAATTTACTCGGCTGCATCGGATGTTCGTCAAAACGAATCCCTCGTGTACCGTATGTTCGTCAAACGAATCCGTTTTATTTCCAATGTGTTTGGACTAATTAATTAATCCAATTAATTAATTATATCAAACACAAATATATATTTCTCTAAGAAATATAATTTATGAATTAAAGTAATCACCCAGTAACCTACTTACAATTCATAAGACCGCTATTTGATTTATCCGATAAATCAAACTTAGATATCTAATATCTAATATTATAAGAGAGATTATTAATTCACATTTATCCATCAATGATCCTATTGCGCGACTCGTAGGTTCGTCTCACCGACATTGGGAGGAACTAATGAGTGCGGGCGGACTTAGCCACTTAATGGCCGCATCAGAAACCCCGATCGAGAACGAATGAACGAATCATTCCAACCATTATGTCATGAATACTATATATGTATAGACCCTTCATCGATGTCCCGGTCAAGTCTTCGGTCACGGTAAAGTCAAACCTCATCGTTGACTAAACTCTATACATGTGTTAATGCAAATCAAGACCGACTGATTAATAGTGTATCTAATACGACTATATCAGAATGCTTTGGCCAAAGACTTATGATCTTATTTGCCATTAACCGTATAGGACATTCGCCTGCTCACTAACAGGAGATAGAATCCTTTCTTGGCGTTCAGCAAAGACTGCTACCTGCCCGTATAGTCCGCACTTCGAGGTCGACTCAGCAATTAAGCAAATGAGTCTAACTACTCTAATGACAAACTAAACGTCACAGACACATCTTCTACTGAACCCTCAAGTCAAAGGTCCACGTATACTATCACAACCTTTCGATTCGTCATCGACTCTCCGAGAGTGAATACCGTGTGACTGAATCGAGTATGAGTCATGTTCGAGTATACTGGTCCCACCAATATACTTATAACTATTCTATCAAGACGTGCACACATCCTAGCATCAGTTATATAAGTCTTATTAAAACTTAATGTCCTGTTAAGTTTTATCGACTTGCGAACTAGTTAAGCATTCGAGCTCTAAACACTTCTAGTGCCTATCTCCTTATCTCCATAAGGAGTAGAATGTTCACTCTCAAATGCAAAGACTATTATTCTATATACCAAATCACAATGCCAGTGATATACAATAATATAGAAATAATAATTGCCTTATTAAATATAATATTCATAATTACAATACAATTGCTCTCACTCTCTCATCCTCTGAGTGGCATTCGAGGGCATATTCCTAACAATCTCCCACTTGCACTCAATGCCACAAACTATGGTATCTAATACCCATACTCTAAAGATGTCTCTCTAAGACCTTCTAAGATAGTGGCTTGGTAAGCGGATCAGCAACGTTATTTGCTGTGTCTACTCTCTGCAGTGTAACATTCCCATCCCGAACCATTTCTCTAACAAAATGATATTTTCTCGCAATATGTTTGGTGTTGTGGTGAGCCCTAGGCTCCTTAGCCTGTGCAACAGCTCCGTCGTTGTCACAAAACAGTGTCACGGGCTTCTCTGCGTTAGGAACCACTTGAAGTTCCTCAGTGAACTTCTTTATCTAAAAAGCTTCTTTAGCAGCCTCCGTGGCTGCCTGATATTCGGCTTGACATGTAGAGATAGCAGTCGAACTTTGCTTGGCACTTCTACAAGAAACTGCCCCACCATTCAGAGTAAAGATATACCCTGATGTGGACATCTTAGCATCCATGTCCCCCGAAAAATCGGAGTCTGTATAACCCATCACTCTTAGTTCTCCACCGCCGTATGTAAGAACCAAGTCTTTAGTCCTCCTTAGGTACTTAAGAATGTTCTTTCTGACGATCAATGTTCTGCCTGGATTTGATCAAACCGACTTACTACGCTCACGGCATAGGCAATGTCCGGTCTAGTGCAAATCATTGCATACATAAGGCTACCTACTGCCGAAGCATAAGGTACCTTGCTCATTTCCTTTCTATCTTCCTCACTTTGAGGACACATCTCTAAGGAAAGTTTTGCACCATGTTGCATAGTTAGAAACCCTCTTTTAGAATCTTCCATCCTAAATCGCTTCAGATCTTTTCTATGTAGAGGGCTTGGAAAAGACCTAACATTCTTTTGCTCTATCCCTAGAGACGAATACCTGCAATATAGGTAGCTTCTCCCAAGTCTTTCATTGAGAACTCTTTAGAAAGCCAAGCTTTCACGTAATCGAGCATTCCTACGTTGTTTCCTATAAGTAGAATGTCATCTACAGATAGTATTAAGAACGCAATTTTGCTCCCACTAACCTTCTTGTAAATACAGGCTCTTCTTCGTTTTGGACAAAATCAAACTCTTTGACTGTCTCGTTAAAACGAAGATTCCAACTCCGTGAAGCTTGCTTCAGTCCATAAATGGCACGTGAAGTTTGCATACTTTATGAATATTGGTTTGAGATATGAATCCCTTAGGCTGTTCCATATAAATCTCCTCCTCGAGGAATCCATTTAGGAATGCCGTTTTCACATCCATTTGCCATATTTCATAATCTAAGTGGGCTGCTATAGCAAGCATCATGCGAATAGACTTAATCATAGCTACAAAGTAGAAGGTCTCGAAGTAATCGATTCCTTCTCTTTGGGAATAACCCTTTGCCACAAGCCTGGCCTTATAGGTACCAACCTTGCCATCTCCATCAGTCTTTCTCTTATAGATCCATTTGTTTCCAATAGGCACTATGCCTTTTGGACGATCTACTAAAGTCCAGACCTGATTAGCATGCATTGAGTCTATCTCAGCTTCCATAGCTTCTTGCCACTTGGTGGAGTCAACGTCTACCATCGCTTGGTCGTATGTAGAAGGATCATTCTCTTGACTACTTTCTGTCATCTCATGGACACCCAGTTCCTCTTGATGTAGATAGCCATACCTCTCAGGTAATTGAGAAATTCTACTAGACTTGCGAGGTTGTATTTGTATTTCAGAAGGTTCGGTTCTTATATCTTGCATAGGTGTCTCATTTGGTGTTTCTTTTATTTCTTCCAAAGAAATATTTCTACCTGCCCCTCCTTTCTGAATAAACTGATCTTCCAGGAAGTGTGCTTGTATAGCAACGATGATCCTATGATATTCGTGCATGTAGAATAGATATCCCATGGAATCCCCTGGATATCCTATGAAACGACCTTTCACAGACCTAGTTTCCAATTTCTCTACTTTAGTCTTCTTGACATAAGCAGGGCATCCCCAAATCCTAATGTGATTAAGACTTGGTTTCCTACCTCTCCACATCTCATGGGGAGTCTTAGGAACAGATTTGGAAGGACATCTGTTCAAGATATGCACTGTGATGAAGGAGCGCGTAACCCTGAGATAAATCGGTAGATCAGGATAGTTAAGCATGGAGCGAACCAAGTCCAACAAGGTTCGGTTCCTTATTTCTGATACACCATTTAATTGTGGAGTAGCTGGAGGAGTGAATTGTGACACTATTCCTAGTTCTTTTAAGAACTCATCAAATTCGGTACTCATGTACTCACCACCCCGGTCTGACCGAAGAGTCTTAACACGGTTACCTGTTTGATTTTCAACTAGGGCTTTAAATTCCTTGAATTTATCAAAAGCTTCAGACTTATGTTTCATTAAGTACACGAATCCATACCTGGTATGGTCATCAGTGAATGTAATGAAATACTGAAAGCCGTCTCTTGCCACTTCAAAAGGGCCACAGACGTCGGTATGGATCAATCCAAGTTTTTCAGCAGCTCTTTCAAAAGTCCCTGCGAAGGGTAACTTAGTCATTTTGCCTTGAAGGCAAGATTCACAAGTTGGATAGGGATCTGATCCCAATGGACCCGTAAGCCCATCTTTCTCCATTTTATGAACCTTGGTCTGACCGATATGACCAAGTCTAAGATGCCACTTAAGTGCTTGGTTCGTTTCATCCCTACCACGCTTCCTAGTTATAGTGTTCACACTTGTCTTATTCTTCAAATTTAAATGGTATAAACCATTTAATAATGTAGCAGTACCAACCAATTTATTTCTGAAATAAATACGACAGGACCCATCTCCAATAAAGAAGTGAAATCCCTTTCGGTCCATGACCGGAATTGATACAATATTCTTGTGCCCCTTGGGCAAAACAAGTATATCTTCTAAAGTGAGAATAAAACTAGATTCTAAATCCAACATAAGGGATCCGATATCAGAAGCCTCGACACTATGCCCACTTCCGACGGTGACCATCACCTCCCCTGAATCCAGCTTCCTACTTCGTTCCAGATCCTGATTCATTGTACAAATGTGAGAACTCGCACCGGAATCAAGTATCCAAGAAGTAGAATATACAGTTACAGAACAATTTGTTTCTAAAACTAGTAGTTCCGTACCTGAAGGCGAATTACGGTCAAGCTTTGGACAATACCTCTTCCAGTGGCCTAGCTCACCGCAGTTGAGGCATACATCCGTTTTCTTGGCCCCTTTGCTCTTTTGAACCATTGGGGCCTTGCCCCTTTCCTTGTCGATCTTGGCTATCGGACCTAACTGCTTCTTGTTCTTTTTCTTCTTATTCTTGGACTTCCAAGTCTTAGAAGAAATCACAAGTGCAGCTTCCTTTCCCTTTGTCTTCATCTCGAGGCGGGCGTCGCTTGTTCATTAGCCCAGCTAAGTTACATGCAATCTCATAGCAGTTGAAGTTCATGACAAATTGGGAAAAGGAGTCAGGAAGTGACTGCAGGATAAGGTGAGTTTGGAGAGATGCATGCATCTGAAAATCAAGAGCTTCCAATCTCTCAATCATCGAGATCATCTTGAGGACATGGTCCCCAACCTTCTCTCCTTCCTTCATCCTAGCGCCGAATAATTGCTTTGATATCTCATATCTAGCAGTTCGGCTATGCTCTCCATAGAGCTCAGCCAGGTGCGCTAAGATGGCTCGTGAAGACGTCATCTTTTCATGGGCACATTGAAGCTCATTGGTCATTGAGCCTAACATGTACCCTCGCACTCTTATGTCGTCTTTTACCCATTTCTCATGGGCATCGACATCTTCCTGTTTGGCTCGGGTTCTTGCAGGAGCCGCTGGGATGTCCGCCTCCAAGACGTATCCCAGCATTTCCATAGTTAGGACAATCCTCAAGTTCCGAAGCCAGTCCACATAGTTCGGACCAGTCAGGACGTTCTTTTCAAGTAGTATAGCGAGTGGGTTCATTGTCATATTGAGAGTTTTGTTAACTGCAGAGAATAATATGAGATTCGTTAGTGATTGTTTAATTATGATCCGAGTAAAGAATTTAAGGACTTTCTTTATTCATAACTCGGCTCCCACTATTTTATCGACATTTACACACTCCCATGTTAAATCCGGAAGCCTTGGGTGACTTCATAGTGGTGATCGATTTCTTTACAAAGTTTAATAGAGGGCAACCCATACGGTTTATATTCTATTATTCTTTATAAAGTGGTGTCTAATACCAACCCATCTAATGGATGATTCGATCTTCTTTTACCCCTAGTTCACTTGCCCTCAACCCATTCGGTTTCTATGGCTCGCTGAACTATCTAAGTTTAAACCGTCAACTCCTATTAGTCTGACAATTGAATCTTACCCGGCAACCCATACGGTTTATAGGGGTTTGATTTGTCACAACCAAAGGCATCTAATGCACTCTAGGAATTTATCAACTTTCCCCAAAAATATTACCCCGACATCCTCGGAAGAATAATATTCCGGTTTAGATTTCAATTTTCCATGAGTTTGACGGAGGGTAGGAAACCTCGTAACCTTTATAACTTAGTGTTTGTAAGTGGGAGTATTAATGCGATTATATGTTACACTTTGTACATTAATCCGTTTATAAGCGCGGTTTGTGGTTTGTCAATCATTCAAAATGAAAAACAATAAATAGCAACCTAGTTACTACCAACATATAGCTCATGGACTTTTTCCTAAGTATTGGGCCAAGCCAAATAAAGAAAGGAAAAATACAGTATTGATTCTTCGTCTTCCAGTCGGTCATCTTCGGTCTTCGTCATAGCCATATGAATAATTACATCATTGAACAATACGTCCTATAATACATATTTTCTAGTAAAAATAAATAGGCTCAAAATGGCCTTTACAACCATATCGAATCGAACAAATCAACAACTAAGTCCACGAGCTATATCACCATCACATAAGGCATTCCATACAACATGTAACGGTAAATGAAATTAAATAATCAATTAATATATTAATCCAATTAATATAAAAATTAATCTATTTAATTTCTACAATATTAATCAAATTAATATTTATAATCGTCATTTTAATCCGTTCAAAGTAATCCGGCCAAAACAATATTCTCGTCTAATAATTTCCCTTAATAAAATGATATTCCAAATATTTTATTAAATCCAATTTAAATTTCGAAAATTATTACAACGAAATATAAACACAAAAATGGAGTCCCGGAAAATCCGATGTCAGGCCCACGGCCCGATTCAAAATCGGGCCGAAAACCCGAGAAACGCCGGACCGAGTCACTCGGCCACCGCCCGCAGCTGGCCGAGCAGCTACTGAGCCTACCGAGTCACTCTCGGCCGGCCAGCGATCGATGCAAGGCTGCTGCCGTGCGTCTTCGTGCGGGATTCGTGTTTAACCCCGTTTTTCTCATTTTTTCGACTTCCAAAACGAAAAGTTTCTTAACTTCATGAAGAACTTATAAATCAACAAAAATCAAATTTTTCAGATTTATAATTCACATAAAATAGTCGAAACTTGACTTACTACGAACGATTAAATTTCTTCGATTATAACTACTATGATTCTAAATCATAAACATCAAATAACATTCCAAATGCAAAGATGATCGTATATACGATATATTTGACCTCGCTCCGATACCACTGTTGGGATTCCATAGAAAACAAACGCAACGGAAGAATAACGGAATCCCTAAGAGGATCGATCAAGTAACATATATACGAAAAGAAAAATACGAAGATCAAGTAATCAAAGTCCCATACCTATGATGTCTCTGAAAAACCTTCGTATGATGATGATGATGATGATGATGATGATGATGATGATGATGAAGAGCCCTTCGTTCCAAGCACCTAAAGAAAGATGCCTCTACTTCACACGCCGGAACTTGATGGAAAAATCGACAAGCTTCCTTTCTTCAAGAATGCGGCTAGGGAAGCTTGTTGGAATTTTCTCTCTCAATGTATTCTTCTTATATCTTGTCTCTAAGATCAAGATGAAGTTTTCAACCTTACTCTCTCTCTCAAATTCATGATTTTGAGTTCTTACAAGAAGAAGTTGTCCTCTCTCCTTTTTAAAGACTTTTATTTATAAAAAAATGAAAGTCTTCCTTTAACACATGATTGAGGGTATCAAATACACCTCACATATGTCACCTAGTGACATAAAATAAGTTTAAAAGAGACAAGAGAGGGAGGGGGGCGGCCTTAAGGGAAATTTCCAAGAAGACGGGTCGAATTTACTCGGCTCGTGTACTGGATGTTCGTCAAAACGAATCGTCGTGTACCGGATGTTCGTCAAACGAATCTATTTTATTTCTAATGTGTTTGGACTAATTAATTAATCCAATTAATTAATTATATCAAACACAAATATATATTTCTCTAAGAAATATAATTTATGAATTAAAGTAATCACCCAGTAACCTACTTACAATTCATAAGACCGCTATTTGATTTATCCGATAAATCAAACTAAGATATCTAATATCTGATATTATAAGAGAGATTATTAATTCACATTTATCCATCAATGATCCTATTGCGCGACTCCGTAGGTTCGTCTCAGCCGACATTGGGAGGAACCAATGAGTGCGGGCGGACTTAGCCGACTGGCGGGCCGCCTTTGTAAACCCGGCGAGCGAATGAACGAATCATTCCAGAACCATTATGTCAAGAATACTATATACGTATAGACCCTTCATCAGATGTCCTGGTCAAGTCTTCGGGTCACGGTAAAGTCAAACCCTACTGTTGACTAAACTCTATACATGTGTTAATGCTAATCAAGACCGTGATTAATAGTGTATCTAATACGACTATATCGTAATGCTTTGGCCAAAGACTTATGATCTTATTTGCCATTAATCGTATAGGACATTCGCTGCTCACTAACGGAGATAGAATCCTTTCTTGGCGTTCGGCAAAGGCGCTACTGCCGTATAGTCCGCACTTGAGGTCGACTCGGCAATTAAGCAAATGAGTCTAACTACTCTAATGACAAACTAAACGTCACGAGACACATCTTCTCGAACCCTCAAGTCAAAGGTCCACGTATACTATCACAACCTTTCGATTCGTCATCGACTCTCCAGGAGTGAATACTGTGGTGAATCGAGTATGAGTCATGTTCGAGTATACTGGTCCCACCAATATACTTATAACTATTCTATCAAGACGTGCACACATCCTAGCATCAGTTATACAAGTCTTATTAAAACTTAATGTCCTGTTAAGTTTTATCGACTTGCGAACTAGTTAAGCATTCGAGCTCTAAACACTTCTAGTGCCTATCTCCTTATCTCCATAAGGAGTAGAATGTTCACTCTCAAATGCAAGGACTATTATTCTATATACCAAATCACAATGCCAGTGATATACAATAATATAGAAATAATAATTGCCTTATTAAATATAATATTCATAATTACAATACAATTGCTCTCACTCTCTCATCCTCTGAGTGGCATTCGAGGGCATATTCCTAACATGTGGTTCGGTACTACATTTATCCTGTGTAATTCATTCATTTTCATTTGCCTGGTGGGTCCTAGTTGGGGATCTACGGCATTGTAATACCCGCCTAGTTTGGGGTGTTACAGAGTTGGTATCGGAGCGTGGTTTTGAATACTACCTTCCAAGTCATGTCTCATTTGAAATCATCGTCATCAGACTAGTATCATTGGAGTTTCGCGTCACGTGTGACCTGTGCAAATGCCGAGCCAATCAGACCGGAAGAACTGTAAGATTTCTAACGCCATGGTATAATTTCTGGCAATAGTCATTCATTCATCATTCATCATTTAACAATCCTCAAACATCATCATTCATTGTGATTAGGGCGGTCATGTTAACTCATTAATCACTTAATTCATTTCATTACTCAGTTAATAATCAGGACGATCATGTTAACTCATTAATCACTTAATTCATTTCATTACTCAGTTAATAATCAGGACGATCATGTTAACTCATTAATCACTTAATTCATTTCATTACTCAGTTAATGATCAGGACGATCATGTTAATTTATTTATTACTCAATTCATTTCATTACTCAGTTGTCGATCTGGATGATCATATTATTAATCTTGTTAAGTTATTCAAGATAATCATTTCAAGAATTTCATCAGATAATCATGTCACTTCAGTAAATCATTCATATAATCACTAAGTTAGAGCATGTATACTCATTTTCATCATCTCATGACGTAATCATAACGTGATAATCATGCGGGAAATATAATCATTATGCGACCTTCCTACTTCAGTATGGAGAGAGCTGTCAGGGGATGCACGGAAAGAGGCCGCGGTGCGGGCCGAAACCCGAGAAATAATCACTCGCTGTCGGGAAATCGAGCCCAGGACTCGGCTCGATCAGAAGATGTTCGGGTTAATCCACTCATTTTTATGCAGGCCATGATGACCCATGTGCAGTTGCTCAATCATCATTACGCCACTCTGGCCGGATTAATCGAGAGAACTCTCCCGTATGAGCCAGCTACTAAGGAAAGTACTGAACAACAACGTTCATTTGTCAGCAATAAATCAACGAAGCGTAATCAATCCGAAGGCGGTCAGTCAACCTTCAAGAAGCCTCGTGTGAGTCCTATCGTTTCTGAGCGACCTCCTACGGCGCAAAATCGTGCGGGATCTCAGTCCCGGGCGGCCTGTTCGGCCATCACCTGTTTCAATTGCGGAACGCCGTGTCATTACAGCACAGAGTGTCTGAAACCGTCTATCACGTGCTATAATTGTGGGAATTTTGGGCATAAGGCCCGTTTTTGCCGAAAGGACTCCAAGTCAACTCCGGCGGCATCTCAGGCCCCGAAGCAACCAGCGTTTCAGAATCAGGCTGCTTTGTCAACGTCGTTTAAGACAATGGAAGCAAATAGAGTTGGAGCTCGTATTTATCAGACGGGAGCGTCCGGTTCGGGGGCCGGCAAGTCCCAGATTCATGTGATGAGGAGGATCGACGATCCGGTGGCCCGAATGATTTCAGGTATACTCGTAATTTTATTTCAACCTGTGTGTACCTTTTGATGCTGGTACACCGCATTCATTCATTTTCGAATCATGCTTGAGTAGACTTATTTCGGGATAGTCCTATTGCTTGTGGACCTCATACCATCGGTCTACCTGACGATGGAAGAATTTTCGGAATCATACCGAAGTAAGCTTAGTGACCGCGATTGGTTGGTGGACCTAATCGTGGTGAATTTATCTTAGGACGATGTAATTTTCGGTATTAGTTGGTTTAATCGTCTTGATACTATCCTCAGTGTTTGTTAGCGTTTGGTCGCTATCTTTCCGTCGTTGGTTGTCAAATGGGTGCTTCAGGGAAGTAATCCCCGTTGTTCCAGTAGAATTATTATTATGGCGGAAGCAGAGAAATTCCGCAATCGAGTTATTCAATCCTTCATTGCATCATTTTCATCGATTGGCCTTTCTAAGGCAATCGAGCTATTCAATCATTCATTGTATCATTTTCATCGATTGACCTTCCTAAGGCAATCGAGTTATTCAATCCTTCATTGCATCATTTTCATCGATTGGCCTTTCTAAGGCAATCGAGCTATTGAATCATTCATTATATCATTTTCATCGATTGACCTTCCTAAGGCAATCGAGTTATTCAATCCTTCATTGCATCATTTTCATCGATTGGCCTTTCTAAGGCAATCGAGCTATTCAATCATTCATTGTATCATTTTCATCGATTGGCCTTTCTAAGGCAATCGAGTTATTCAAACATTCATTGTACCATTTTCATTGATTGGCCTTTCTAAGGCAATCGAGATGTTCAATCATTCATTGTATCACTTTTTATCGATTGACCATTCTAGGGCAATCGAAATGTTCAATCATTTGTGGTATTATTGTCATCGATTGACGATGTATTTCCAGACGAGTTATCTGGTTGCTTTCACATAGAGTAGTGGAATTCAGGAGTGAGTTGGAGCCGGTACGTCCCCTTTATCGAAGGCACCGTATCGGATGGCCCCGAACAGAATGCAGGAGTTGAAGATTCAATTTGAGGAATAGTTCGAGGAAGGTTATCTCCGACCGATTGCATCCCCGCGAGGAGCACCAGTGTGATCTGTCAAGGAGATGGATGGCTCGTCTCGTGTGTGTATAAATTATCAAGAGTTGAACAGGGTGATGATCAAGATTAGTACCCCTTACCCGTATTGATGATCTTTTAGATCAACTTCAGGGAGCTTCAGTATTTTCCAGGATCGACTTAAGATCTGGATATCACCAGTTGCGGATTCGAGAGTCGAATATTGCGAGGACGGCGTTTCGAACACGCTATGGTCATTATGAGTTCGTAGTTATGCCGTTCGGGCTAACTAATGCACCTGCGGTATTCATGGAATTAATGAATCGGGTTTTCATCGACTTTTTAGATCAGTTTGTTGTTGTCTTCATCGATGACATTTTGATTTATTCTCGTAGCCGAGAGGAACACGAGGTTCATCTTCATCAGGTTCTCGACGTGTTGAGACGAGAGCAACTTTATGGAAAGTTTTCTTAATGTGAGTTCTGGATGGCCGAAGTGACTTTTCTCGGACATGTAATTTCATCAGACGGAGTTCATGTCGACCCTCAGAAGACGGAGGCTATCCGAGATTGGTTACCTCCGAAGAATGTTAAGGAAATCCGAAGCTTTCTCGGATTAGCCGGTTGTTATCGGCGAATTGTGGAAGGGTTTTCTAAAATCGCTCAATCAATGACGAACCTTTTGTGAAAGGGTAAGAAATACACGTGGTCCGACGTGTGTCGTGAGTTTTGAGGAACTCAAGAACCAGTTAATTTCATTTTGTCTTTTCCTTGCGGAAGGGACGGAAGGATTCGTGGTTTTTAATGCTTAGCGTCCGGACACGGTCTCGGATGTGTATTAATGCAGGATGGGAAGGTTATTGCCTATGCTTCACGGCAATTGCGACCTTACGAGGTTAATTATCTGACCCACGACCTAGAGCTAGCAGCCGTGGTTTTCGCGTTGGGAATTTGGCGTCATTACCTTTATGGCGTCACCTGTCAGTTATTCACCGATCATAAGAGTTTGAAGTATATATTTACTCAAAAGGAGTTAAACATGCGACAGAGGCGGTGGTGGGAACTAATCAAAGATTATGATATCGGGATCCTGTGCCACCCGGGTAAGGCAAACGTGGTTGCCGATGCCTCGAGTCGTCGTGTCATGAATACGATCTGGGTGATCGAGGACCGCTTAACTAAGTCAGCTCATTTCCTTGGGATTAAGGATACGTGGGGTTCCGAGAGACTTGCCCAGCTGTTCATCAAAGAGATAGTGAGATTACACGGTACTCCTAAGAGTATCGTTTCTGATCGTGACGGGTGATTCGTGTCTCATTTTGGAAATCAGTTCATCGTTCTTTGGGAACTCAGCTTAATATCATTACCGTTTTTCATCCTCAGTCCGACGGACAATCAGAGAGGACTTTTCAGACATTGGAGGACATATTGAGGGCATGCGTCCTCGATTATTAGACGATTGGGAAGCCCAATTACTGTTGTTTGAGTCCACGTACAGTTTAGTTGGCATGCTGCGATGAAGGTAGCACCTTACGAGGCCTGATACGGTCGTCGTTGTCGATCTCCCTTGTGTTGGGACGACCCATCAGAGTCAATCGGCACCGAGCCCGATATACTTATAGCCGCCCGGGAGAAGGTAGCTTTGATCAGGAGTCGTCTGTTGCTCAGTCGTGAAATTATATGCAGATAATCGTCGACCACTAGAGTTCGAGATGGGTGACCACGTTTTGGTCAAGGTATCCCCGAGTCGAGGTATCTTCCGTTTCGGAAAACGGGGGAAATTGAGTCCGAGATTCATTGGATCGTTTGAGATTCTGGATCGAATAGGCGAGTTAGCTTACCGTTTGGCTTTACCTCTGGCGTTGAGCCAAATTCATAATGTATTGCACGTCTCACAATTGCAGAAGTATGTTGCCGATCCGGGTCACATACTTCAGTTCGACGAAATCGAGATCGCCGACGACCATTCATATGAGGAGCGTCCTATACGAGTCTTAGAGCGGCGAATCAAACAGTTGAGGAATAAGGCGATTCCTTTGGTCAATATTCAGTGGTCTAGACACGGAGTCGAATAGGCTACTTGGGAAACCGAGGATAGTATGCGGGAGAGTTATCCCGAGTTGTTTAACCCTTAGTTTCGGGGACGAAACTCTTTTAAGGTGGGTGTATGTAATACCCGGTTGTAATTCAATCATTATCATTCAGTAATTTCATTCGGTGATTGTCACTCAGTGGATTTTCACTCATTTATAATCATTCATCAATCATGTTCATTCACCCGTGTTCACCGTTCGTAGAAACTTCGAGTTGTGTATCGTTATTGTCCATTGTTTCAACTTTCCACATATGAGTTCGACTTTGTTAGATCACCATTAATTTTTGGTAACTCCAAAAATTCTGAATCTTTGCAATATTATAGAGCATCGAGTTAGCTTTCCAATGGTTCAAAAGTTGAGTCAATCGGAGTCCGGACGAGAGAGTTATGGTAGTTTTAGTTCACCCGCTCATTTTTCAGTTTTTGGCCGATCACTGCCGACCGAACTCGGCCGTGTCGGACGACACGGCCGTGCTGTACTCGTCCGGAAATGCCGAAGTCTCTGCCCACAGGACTCGACCGTGTCGTCTGGCACGGCCGAGTCAAACTCTTCCGGATAAGCCAGAACCGACTGCCAGACGCCCGACCGTGTTCCAGGACACGGTCGAGTCAATGCCGAGTCACTGTCGGCAGGTCACTATCGGTAGGCCCCTTCGCGCCGCGACCGTGTCAAGCAGGACATGGTCGAGTCCCTGCCAGCCAGTTGCACGCCGCGGCCGTGCCGATCGGCACGGGCCGTGTCCGACAGGGCAGTCAACCCATATATTTTCGTTTTTTGAGCATTTCAGCTCATTCCTTCCATTTCTTCCACCTTCATACGAGAGAGAGAGGCTTGAGGGAGAGAATTCTCTTCACCTATTACTTGAGTGTGGTTTTTAATCATTTTCATTCGGTTGTGAAGCTCGGATCATCGATCTATCGCGTGTTCTTCGAATCATAGTGATTGGATCTTCAAGAGGTAATTTCTTCAACACCTTGGATTTCGATTTTGTGTTGAGATATGATGTTTTGGACGTTATAATCATGTTATATGAAGGGATATGTATATGATTTTGAGTTTGTATAAGGATTCATTGGATTATTGAGGGATTATCCAATAACACTTTGATTATCGAGTTGAAATTGGGGGTTTTCGATTCATTGTCGTTATAATCACGTTTTTGGATAGTCGTTTTGGATTATTAATCGTATTGAAGATGTTTTGTTGGTTTGAAACACTTCTTGGGGGATTTGATATTGGTTTTTGAGGTTTGATTGTAAACAATCGGAGTTTGGACGCAACGTGTTTGATTTAATACCTCAATGGACTTGGTTTAGTCGTATCGACGTGTTGAGTTCGTTATATTCATGTTTGTTACGTATGTTGAACGGATTGTTGGTTATTGTGTTATTCAAGGTTGTTCGAGCGACCGATATCTCTATTAGGACGTTGTTCGTGGAAGGATAATTGTCACCGGTGTTGAGTAAGTTAATTCTTACTCGGTTAAAAGGATATTCATTCCTTTTGTTGTTGATCATTCATAATCATAACTCATTCATCATTGTATTAATCATATTGAGACTTGTAATTGTTGAACAATCACTTCATTAACGGAGCAGCGGTTCCAATCATTCCATTGAAACTATCAATCACTTCATTATCACTTTCATATCGGTGAGTCATTCTTGACTTTGTCAAATTATTATTATTCATTGATATTCATTATGGTCATTCTCGTTCATATGACCTTCTGGGTTCATATTGCGTGGCCGGGTGCGGATGTGTGGAATTTTTAGTGGGGCACATGATGGCCATGTATTGGGAGTGATACATTGGACTGTGCACATGGTAACGATTACCTCCGTGAGACTAATTAGGTACAAGGACGGGTGTGTCCGGTCATCCGTCTTGTACACTTGCACAGAACACTACGGGCGTACTATGATACTCTTCTTGGCGTAATTCATAACTAAGGATATTTCATAACTTGATTAAATCATGTTTGTGTATTTTCAACCCTTGAGGATTGTTGTTACGTAATGGCGACCCATTTGGGATTTTGTTCTTCAGGTCATGGCAAGGCAAAAGCACGGGAATAGCATGTTGATGTCGAGGAGTCCCAGTGATACTAGTAAGGGGCCCCGATCTTTCAGTTATTCATGTTATTGTCCTTTATTTTCCGCTGCAGACTTTCATTTGGATACTCCGTTTCATTCAGTGTTGTGTATTTTATCTTCATATAAAATACACTAGTATTCGGTATTGTCCTGGTGTGTTGTAACTAAACTCCTCATCGGAGTAATTATTGTTGTAATGTGGTTCGGTACTACATTTATCCTGTGTAATTCATTCATTTTCATTTGCCTGGTGGGTCCCAATTGGGGATCTACGGCACTGTAATACCCGCCTAGTTTGGGGTGTTACAGAGATGTGGGCATCTCCTTGGCAAATCTTTGTATCGCTCCCACGCCTCGTGAAGCGACTCCATATCAAATTGACCAAAAGTAGTAATTTCGTTCCGTAATCTCACCGTCTTCGATGGTGGGAAGAATTTAGCAAGGAAGGCTTGCGCTAATTCCGCCCATGTCGTGATCGAGCCCGGCGGTAAGGAATTCAGCCAAAATTTTGCTTTGTCCCTCAAAGAGAAAGGGAAAAGCCTTAGACGGATAGCATCATCGGTGACACCGTTGTTCTTGAACGTGTCACAAATCTCGAGAAACGACGCACTGTGTGCATTGGGGTCATCGTTCGGCAGACAACAAAACTGGCTCGATTGCACCATCTGAATAATTGCAGGCTTGATTTCGAAATTGTTCGCCTGGATGGTTGGACGCTGAATCCCCGAAAAGTTCGCGTTGATTTGCGGCATAGCATAATCGCGAAGTGCTAGTGCCGGTTGAGCTTGCACCATGGGGTTTTCCGCTTCGTGATTTCCCGTATTTTCGTCCATGGTGACTGTGGTTGGTAACTCTCTTTTCTCCTTTTTATTTCTCCGAAGAGTGCGCTCGAGTTCGGTATCCAAAGGTAGTAGGCCTTCGTTACCGAATTTTCTCATGCACTAACCGAACAATCCTGAAAGGAAAAACAAACAAATAAATAAAATAACACAAAAGACAAAAAAAATGTTCAAACTAAGACTAGAAATACTGAAATTGATATTAATAAAAATCAGTCCCCGGCAACGGCGCCAAAAACTTGTTGCGATATTTCAAGTGTACGTTATTGTTGACAAGTAATAAAGTGATGAGTGAGTATCGTTCCCACGAGGACTGAATTACTAAGTACCGATTTTTATGTATTCTAATTTTATTTGAACAGCCGAAATTTGAGTTGCAATTAATAAATAAATAAAATCAATAAAAGAATAACAGTAAAACGGTCGCTTGAAGAAAGAAAATCAAATAATGAATAAGTCTAGGATTCTGAATCCACCTTGGTTTATCCGAATTTACTCTCGATTATCTGAAGTTAATGATTTCCCCAATTTGTTGAAGGCGAAGATTGCTAAAATACTCTACCGCCTCTCCCGAGGTCAATAGATTTTTCTAAAGGCGAATAACGCACTCTATCCCTAGGTGAATTAATTCGTCAATAGGCAAAAAGCACAAAATCCTCAAAACGCCACGTAGTTCCTATGAGTATATTCCTATCTCACAAGATAAAACGGTTCTCACCAATAGTTACTCACCAACTCTCCTCTCCCGATTCGAGTAAGGTAATTAAAACAATTCAATTATTGGCCAGACAATTGAAAGCATTAAAATCGATTGGGAAAACTCAACAAAAAAGGGAATTTTATAGATAATCAAAAGCAAATCCGTCAAAACTTTGGTTTCATCAAAATCCTAGAACAGGGTTTTAGCCTGACATGCTAAAAGATAAAAATACAGAAATAATGAATGAAAGCATGAAAATCAAACGCAGATGAAGAGCTCGGATTCCTCCGTTCTTCTGGCTTCCGCCTTCTGCTCTTGATGTCTTCTGCTTATCCTTCTCTTTTGCGATATTCCTCCTCCAAGAACGATCGATCGTCCAAAAGGATCTCCCCCCTTAATTATGGCCTTAAACCCTTATTTATAGCTCCCAGCAGCCTCCAAATCGCGTCCATGTGATTAGGTCGAGAACAGGCTCCAAAACGTCCCAAACCCGCGCGGAGTACACCAAAATCGCCCCGTGTGCCGCGGCTCACTTAATCTGCGCCGCGGCTCACGGGGCGCAGATTAAAACCTGGGCGCTGTTTATTTCTTCTGGGCCGCGGCTCACCATAACTGTGCCGCGGCTCAGAGTACAGTTTACTCTGGTGCCTGCTGGTCCTCTGTGTGTGCCGCGGCCCGCTTGCCTTGTGCCGCGGCCCCAGGCCAAAAATCGCCATTTTTGGCTGTTTTGCCTCGTTTTAGCTTCCGGACTCCAATCTTCTGTCAGACATACAAAAATAAGGCATTAAAAGCTCATTTATACAAATTTACTCGCCAAAATAATACAAAATAATGATAAATAAGCGTATAAAAATACGCCTAAAAGTAGTGCTAATCGATAAGCGAGTCTACCAACTCGGTCCAACATCTCGAATGGGCCGATAAATCTCGGGCTCAATTTTCCCTTCTGGCCGAAACGTCGAATGCCCCGCATTGGCGATACTTTGACCCAAATGTGGTCCCCGACTAGAAATTCCAACGGTCGCTGGCGATCCATAGCATATGACTTCTGGTGACTCTGTGCTGCTAACATGTGTTTCCGAACAATGGAAATTTTCTTAATAGATTCCTGGATCAGATCGGTAGCGACTGTTAGGAGCATGCCCTCGAATGCCACTCAGAGGATGTTAGAGTGATGGTATTGTACTTGTTATTATGTAAATCATTATCAAAAGGCAATTGTATGTTTCTTTATTTAATGGTAGTCACTGGCATTCCTGACTCGTAAATATATATAGAAACTAGTCCGTGTATTCGAGAGCAAAACATTCCACTCCTTATTAGATAAGGGGATCGGCACTGGAAAGGTGTACGGCTCAAATGCTTAATCGTTCGCAAGTCGATGAAACCTGATTGGGCGTTAAGTTTATGCGAAGACTTGTATGATGTGTTCTTTGACTTGGAGAGTGCATATCGATCACTAATGGTTAGTGGTAGCACAAGTTATAGGTATGCTAATGAGATTAGTATACTCGAACTGACTCGCCCTTGAATTGTTACACATATTTCGCTCTGGGATAGTCAATGACGGAATCGAAAGGCTGTGATAGGTATTCGTGAACCTTGGACTTGAGGATTTAGTAGGGATGTGCTTGTGACATTAAGATTTTCATTAGAGTAGTTCGATCCAGAAAACCGGAAGGTGGGGGTCAGCCTCGACGTGCATCTTTACGGGCAAGTAGCAGGTTCTACTAAATACCACGATAGGATTCTTTCTCCTGTTAGTGAACGAGTATATGTCCTATGTGGTTATTGGCAGATGATCATAAGTCTTTGACCAAAGCATTTGAGCTAGTTGTATTAGATACACAAGAGCTCGATGATCTCGATTTGCATTAACTCATGCATAGAGTCAAGTACAAATAGGGTTTGACTAACTGTCACCGTATAACTTGATCATGACATTTGAAAGAAGGGTTTATACGTATACTAGTATTCACAACATAAAGGTTTTTGAATGATCCCAATCATTCGTTCTCAGTTAGGTTACAACGTAGGCCGCGGGACTGGCTAGGTGGTGCTATCACTCTTTGGTTCCTCCCATTGCTAACTGAGACGGACCTACCGAGTTGCGCATTTGGATAGATGACGGAATAAATCGAGCTAATCTCTCTTTGATAATATTAGATTTTGGATATCTAATTTATTGGACATTGGATGTCTAATTAATTTTAGGACATTGGATGTCTAAATTAATTTATTGGATAAATTAATCTACGGCTTTATGAATTAAATAAATTACTGAGTGATTAATTTAATTCATAGATATAATTATTTCTTGGAGATATTAATTATATTATTTTGTATTTGATAGAATTAATTAATTAGATTAATTAATTGATATAAATACATCGAAACGGAATGGAGTTTATCTGTTTGGACTCACGAGAGTCCGAAATGAACCGGATTCCTCCGGTCCTTCTAGATGGCCAAACAACCCCTTGGTTTTGCCTTGGTCTTCGTCTTCCACCTTAATTGATGGAATACCAAAGACAAAACATGAGAGGTGGGTGTGATATTATTCTTGGAGAATAATTCATAGAAGACAAGGAAGGTAATAAGAAGACTTACATCTTGGTGGTTGAAGTCACACTCTTGGTTTTGCAATATGACAAGTAGAGGCATGGTGTTTAGGTGCTCGGGATTTCAAAAGCTTGACGAGTCGGATTCGTGAGGAAGATCACCTAAAGCATAGGGAATCACATTTGTGAAGAACACCATTTAATCAACGGACTTAGAGGGTATGATTTCGAATCTTCCTTTGTTTCGTTTTATATTCGTATATACGTAGCTTGATCAATCCTCTTAAGGGATTCGGATCGAATTTATTTTCGTAAATCGCTTCCGCTGAGCCTTCGTTTTAGGCACCAAATTCCAACAGTGGTATCGGAGAGAGGTCTTGCGATCATATATACGATATTTAGCATTTGGAATGCTTGATTGGATGTTCTTATGATTAGGAATCATAATCGTTTTAATCATTGATTTTTAATTGTTCATATAAAAATTATTTTTTCATAATTTTATATTACAATATAAATCTATTTTTCTTCTGAAAAACTAATTTAACTAAAGATTAGAAAAATATTATTATGAAATCGTGGTAAAAAACCGATCCGAAAATATGAACGGACCCGACAACTTGGAGCTGGCTGGGAGCAGCTGTGCGGTCCCAGGCAGTGGATCGCGATCCGGTCATGCGGTCTGGCCCGGCTCGTCAGCCTACCGGGCGCTGCCAGGCAGTGGATCGTGATCCGGCCATGCGGTCCGGCCTTGCTCGGCAGCCTGCCGGGCTCTGCCAGGCAGTGGATCGCGATCCGGCCATGCGGTCCGTCCCTGCTCGGCAGCCTGCTGGTCAGTGCCCCGGGCTTGGCCCGGCCGTATTTTTCGACTCCATTTTTTATATTTCGTTCAGTAATTAATTTACCACAACTTAAATTGAATTTAATTTGACTAAGATATAATTATGGTAATTTTATTCTTAGGGGAATTAATTTAATAAAATATTTTCTCGTCCGGAACAAGTTAAAATTAACGGTTGTTTGAATTAATTGGATTAATTCTTTTGGATGGATTAATTTATATTGAATAGATCAATAGTTAGATTAATTGTTATGCCATTAATTTTAATGTAATTGTTGCATTATTATTTGAATGGTGATGTAGTTCATGGACTTAGTTTTGAATTGTTTGTTTTTGATTGGGTTGTAAAGGCCGTTTTGAGCCTATTTATTTTACTAGAGAAATGTGTATTTATAATGCAATTTCAATGTAAAATTATATGTAATGACGAAGACAGGAGGAAGATCCATTCGAGAGGACGATTCAAGACTCAAGACCGATAATTAGATTACGATGTTTTTTGGTTCTAGGAACGGTCCATGAACTACAGGTTGGTAGCAACTAGGTTGTGTATGTTTATTCATATGGTATGAATGTCGGCAAACGCACTTAAATAAATTAATGTGCAAAGTGTAACATTAATCGCGAAAATTCTTCCACGACAAAATATTAAGTTTAAAAGGTATCGAGGTTTTCCTTCCTTCCATCGAGCTCTTGGAAAATTGAAATCCAAACCGGATGTGCTGTGCTTTCGAGTTATCGAGGTATCATTCGGGGAGGGTCGATAAATTCCGAGAGTGCATTGGATGCCTTCGGTTGGAGCATATTTAATCCCTAGAAACTTATTCGGTTGCCGAATAAGGTTCAATTGTGATACTGATTAGCTTCGATGGTATAAACTTAACCTGTTCACGAACTATAGAAACCGTATAGGTTGAGGGGAGTGAACAAAGGGGAAAAAGAATATCGAATCATCCATTAGATAGGTTGGTGTTGGACACCACTTTATGAAGATTAATACACGAGAAACCTATTCGGTTGCCCTCTATAAAAATTTATAAACAACTCGATCACCACTATGAAGTAAAGCAAACAAGTACTTCCGGATTTCATATGGCAGTGTGTTATTCTAATAAAAGTAGTGGGAGCTGGGTTAAAAGAGTAGAAAATACCTTTATTCTTAACTCAGATCATAATTGAACGAGTCACTAATAAATCTACCGTACTTAATGTAGACAAACAAAATATAAAATCTCAAAATTACAATGAACCCATTTTCAATTCTGCTCAAAAAGAACACCTTAAATGGGCCTAACTTTGTGGATTGGCTCCGCAACCTGATGATAGTCCTCGGTATGGAGGTGCTGGGATACGTCTTAAAGGCGGACATTCCGGTGGCTCCGGTACGGACCAGAGCTAGTCAGGAAGATTTTGAGAACCGCGAAAGATGGGTTAAAGATGACATAAGAGTCCGTGGTTTAATGATGGCCTCTATGTCTAATGAGCTTCAGAGAGCTCATGAGAAAATGACTTCTGCTAGGCAGATTTATCTCACTTAACCGAGCTTTATGGTGAGCATAGTCGAACTGCTAGATATGAGATATCCAAGCAACTGTTTGGTGCCAGGATGAAGGAAGGTGAGAAAGTTGGGGACCACGTCCCCAAAATGATTTCTATGATCGAGAGATTGGAGGCTCTTGATTTTAGGATGCATGCTTCTCTCTAGACCGACCTTATCCTGCAGTCTCTTCCTGATTCCTTCTCACAGTTTATTATGAACTTCAACTGCAATGAGATTACTTGCAATTTAGCAAGGTTGATGAACAAACTTGTAACCGCTCCATCTCAGATCAAGACTCCGCAGATGAAGGAGTCTGCTCTTGTGATTTCTTATGGATCTCGGAGGTCCAAGAATAAGAAGAAAAAGACCAAAAAGTAGATGGGACCACAAAGCAAGGACTTTAAGGGTAAGGGCAAGGTCCCGATGGTTCCTAAGAGCAAGAAGGTGAAGTCAGACGAATGTCTCAAATGCGGTGAGCTGGGCCACTGGTCAAGAGACTGTTCGATCCTTCATGGTGCTTCAGGTACAGAACTTTTAGTTTTAGAAACGAATTGTTCTGCTACTGTATTTTCTACTTCTTGGATACTGGATTCAGGTGCTAGTTCTCACATTTGTACCATGAATTAGCATCTAGAACAAAGTAGAAAACTTGGAGCTGGGGAAGTGATGATTACTGTCGGAAGCGGGCATAGTGTCACAGCAACTGATACAATATCACTTCTTTTAGATTTGGAATCCGGTTATGTTTTAAATTTAGATGATGTACTAGTATTGCCAAAGGGGCATAAGAATATTGTATCCATTCCGGTCATCGATCGGAAAGGATTTTCATTTTTCATTGGTGATGGTTCTTGCAAAATTTATTTTCGTAATAAATTAGTAGGAAATGCCACATTGTTAAATGGACTGTATCATCTAAATATAATTAACAAAGTTGTTGTGAACACTATGACTAGAAAGCGTGGTAGGGATGAAACTAATCAAGTTTTGAAATGGCATCTTAGACTTGGTCATGTTGGTCATACCAAGGTTTACAAAATGGAAAAGGATGGATTTGTGGGTCCATTGGGATTCAATCCCTTTCCAGCTTATGAATCTTGCCTTAAGGCAAAATGACTAAGTCCCCCTTCATATGGACTTTTGAAAGAGCCATTAATAAACTTGGATTAGTCCATAATGACGTGTGTGGTGCTTTGGAAGCAGCATGTGACTGATATCAGTATTTCATTACGTTCATGGATGATCATACTAGGTATGGTTATGTGTACTTAATGAAAGACAAATCCGAGGCCTTTGAGAAATTCCAGGAATTTAAGGCCCTAGTCAAAAAACAAACTGGTAATCATATCAAAGTACTTCGGTCGGACCGAGGTGGCGAGTATATGAGCATTGAGTTTGATGAGTTCCTAAAGGAGCATAGAATAGTGTCACAACTCACACCTCCACGAACTCATCAGTTAAATGGTGTGTCGGAAATAAGGAACCTAACCTTGTTGGATATAGTTCGTTCCATGCTTAGCTACACCGACTTACCGATTTACCTATGGGGTTATGTGCTCCTAACTGCTGCTTACATCTTGAATAGATGTCCTTCCAAGTTTGTTCCTAAAACTCCATATGAGACGTGGGAGGGCAGGAAACCAAGTCTTAATCATATTAGGATTTGGGGATGTCCCGCCTATGTCAAGAAGACTAAGGCGGAGAATTTGGAAGCAAGGTCCGTGAAGGGACGTTTCATTGGATTCCCATCTGGGACAATGGGTTATCTATTCTACATGCCCAAAGATCGAAAGAACATTGTTGCTTTGCAAGCATACTTCCTGGAAAATGAGTTCATTCAGGAAGGTGGAGCAGGTAGAAGTATTTCTTTGGAAGAATACAATGAAACTCCTCAGGAGACACATGTACAATAAGTTGTAACCAAACCTTCTGAAACACAAGTATAACCACCTCGTAGGTCTAGTAGGATGTCTCATTTACCTGAGAGGTATGGTTTTATGCAGTTGGAGGAGATGGGTCTCCACGAGGTTCCAGGTAATAACCAAGAGACCGACCCGCGACCTATGACCTAGCAATGGTGGATGTAGACTCCGTGAAAAGGACTGTAGTAGGCTTCACGAAGTGGGGACCTTCGTTTTGGCGAGGCACAAAGAGTTTGACTTCGTGCAAAATGAATAGCAACCATGTGTATACAAGAGGGTTAGTGGGAGCAAGATCACATTCTTAGTGCTATATGTGGATGACATTCTACTAATAGGAAACGATGTGGGAATGCCCAATTCTGTGAAAGCTTGGATTTCGAGTAGGTTCTTCATGAAAGACTTGGGAGAAGAAACCTATATTCTTGAGATTTGACTATACTGGGATAGAACCCACCTTGAATATGTGTCCTCAAAGTGAGGAACAACGAAAGGAAATGAGTAATATACCATATGCTTCCGCCGTGGGTAGCCTTGTGTATGCCTTGTTGTGCACGAGACCTGACTTTGCGCATTCTGGGAGCATGGTAAGTAGGTTTCAGGCAGACCCAGGTAGGGAACATTGTACCGCCATAAAGAACATTCTCAAGTACATTAGAAGGACTAAAGATCTGGTTCTTATGTATGGTGTTGGAGAACTAAATGTGACGGGCTTCACTAATTGAGACTTCCATGGACAGAAAGATGACTCTATGTCTACTTCTGGCTACATTTTACTCTTAATGGAGGAGCATTATCTTGAAATAGTGAAAAGCATAGCGCGACTGCTGATTCCACCTGTTAGGCTGAGTATCAAGCACCATGTACTGTGCTGTCTGTTTTCGTTTTTATACGATAACAATGGAGCGGTAGCACATGCCTAGGAGCTGAGGTCTCACAATGGTACAAAACACTGGGCCAAATTAGCGTGCGTTAATTTTGAAGTATAGCGTGCGCTAACGAGGTCACCCAGTAGCCCAATAGCCTCTGACCTACGTCGATAGTGTGTACTACATCCGGCACTAGCGCGCGCTATGCAATACCTATAGCATGCACTAGCTCATGCCTAGCGTGCGCTAGCTCACGCCTAGCGAGCGCTACCTGCTAGTCCAGAGAGTAGAAACCCCTACTGCCACTGTCAAACCCGGGCAGTTAGCGTGCGCTACATCGGATGCTAGCGCGCGCTGCCAAGCTCGATTAGCGTGCGTTAGATCACGCCTAGCGTGCGTTAACTGATAGTCCAGAGGGCAGAACCCAGCTACTGCCTGTGCCAAGCCCGAACTATTAGCGTGCGCTACAGGCGAAGCTAGAGCGTGCTACTCAACGGAAATAGCATGCGCTAGCTTACACCTAGCGTACGCTATCTGTCTTACTCAAAACATCGCCGCAACAGTCCAAACAATACAAACATGTTCCGAAAGGTACGAAACTCTAAAATCAACAAGAACAACAATATCTCAATAAGTGCTTACAAGAGTGACCAAAGTGAAAGAACGTCAAAGCCTATAATTCATCAAAAATTACGGGTATTACAGTAGCAACACTCTTTATCGCTAAAACACAATTATCATAATAACTATAAATATATGTACAAACACGGTTGCAACGCTATTTATCTCTTACCATTTCACACACCGGATACGCAATAGGGACTCAAGTATATAACACGATTGAAGTTAAGTATAAGGAATGTGATCGTAGAACTTGCCTTGTCGGCGATACTATATGAATGATCAGCCCACGAGGACTCTTCGCCCGGCCACAGATAATTTCAAATCTTAATCCCACAATCATAATGTCAACACGTGAAGGGATCAATGAAGGAAGGAATTGAACGATAATTTTCAAAACATGTTAACCTTAATAACGCAAAAATAATAGAATTCTGCTACTCATTATAACATATAATAAGGCACTTCCTCAATTTTGGGGTCATTCGGATATTTTATAAAAAGCTGTGTCGCGGTCGAAATCGAAATCTTGGAAAGAATTAATTTTAGGGGCTAAATTGTAAAATAAAGAAATTATAATCAAGCCCAAAATTATATCTAATTCTCAAAACGCGTCCTTAAATTTTTAAAAGTTTTCATTTCCACCCCCAAACTTCCTAAAATTACCTACTCTCATTTCTGGCTCGCATCATCGGCTACAACCTCTTCTTGTACTTGCTCGCCTTCGATAAAGATTAATATATGCACAAAAACATACCGCAACCCACATATACGCACACACCGACACCACAAAGTTCACTTAAGGAACACCCAACCTCTGTATACAAACACCATAATATAAACACACTCACGCATGCGCGCACACACACACACACACACACACACACACACACACACACATATATATATATATAATCATATGAGAATGATTTTTAGGTTGTGAATTGAGAATAAATGTGAATCATTGATCTATGTATGATTTACGGTCCAGATTGGCTTATGCATGCAATATATGCATTTCGTGCATCAAACTTGCAATACATAAAAGTTGTGCATTATATGCATCAAATTATCGATGCACTAGAATTACATTCTATGCATACGTTTCTCTGTGAATAAATATAGGTCATTCATTTAATCCAGATCTATAGATCAAAGTCATTCTTATTTCTTAAATTAAGTATCATTCTCACCAGAACTCAACTATATATATATATAAGCACAAATGTATACTTAAGGAAATCCACACACATAAATATATGTAACCCACCACACACATAATATAAATGAAACACCACATGCATAATATAAATATCACACGCGCGCGCGCACACACACACACTCATATATATATATATATATATATATATATATATATATATATAGATAGATAGATAGATAGAGAGAGAGAGAGATTTAGGATCAAATGAGAATAGTTCTTATCCTACGAATTGCGAATATGCATGAGTTTTGTACTAATTATGCATGAAATATATGCATTTCATGCATCAAAATTGCGATGCCTTAAAATATGCATTATATGCATCAAACGATCGATGCATTAAAATATTGCATTACATGCATTAAATTTTTGTGAGAATAAAATCCATTTATCAAGATATATGGATAAAATCCATTCTTATTTCTTAACTTAAATTGTATTTTCACATGAACCCATATATATATATACACAAATTAACTTACTCTGCAACACACACACTTCTGCACATACACACGCACACACTAATACACACAAATCACACACACATACAAACACAGCACACCAGGGCCGGTCTTGAGCTTTTGGATGCCCTGGGCGAAAAATTACAAAGATGCCCCCAATATAAAAGACATACGAACACAATATTTTAGGGAATTTGAAACCTAATCAATCTAGGCGGCTCATCCCACGCCGAATTTTACTAGAAAAAAAAAAAGTTACAATGGGCATCATAACCAAAACCCCAAATAACAAAACAAAAAATTACATCACCTGAAATGGAGTCTTCGTGCATTTCTTGAAGCAAAATCATCAATTAGTTGATCATAATTGATATTTACTAAAAATTTACGTTCTATGCTCAAAATTGCTAACCCGTTTAGTCTATCTTGACTCATGGTAGTTCGCAAATACAACTTCAACAACTTCAACTTTGAAAAACTTTCTTCGATAGATGCTACAGTAACAGATATGGTCAACAAAATTTTGTAAGCGAGTAACACGTGGAAACTTATCCATCTCCTTTGCAAACTCCAGAAATTTTGAACCAAAAAATCAGAATATTTAGAATTAAATTAAATTAAAAATCACAGACCACAAATCAGATTCACTATGACCTTCTTAGAATTAGGATATCTTGGTTTTCAAACACCCAAAAAATAAAATTCACAAAAACATAAATGACAAGCATTGGGCTTTATTTTCTATGATCAGACAAATCTATTACCAATTCATATTCATCAATCATGCTTCAATATATTTTGATCAATATGGCATCAATAGATGTTTGATTATGGTAATCTATATCTGTATCAATGAGCATTTCACTAAAAGTTACCAATGGTTAATATATGGGAACAATTTAGGTCTCCAAAACAAATAAAAATTCTAGAGAGAGCAGTAGCAGAAGAATATGCGGTGAATAAATTTTTCTTACTCGAAATACGCATTAAAAAGGCTGCAAAAATCAACAACTAGAACCATAGTGCTAATCTTTGAACACTTAAAATATTAACACCATTCAATATATGATCACTGTGCACAAAATAACAATCCTGAATTATGGTGTTGCCACCTACCGTCTTATTATACCCTCGCTTCTCTGCTTAAAAATCATCAAAATGGACTATATAGGAATAGGATAGAAACAAGGAACAAAATTGTTGGAATAAGAGGAAAAAACCAAGAACATAATCAGTTGAAATTGATGGAGAGGCCAAAAGCTCGAGAAGATCAAAGCAGATCTTCGATCTAAGTTTGAGGTAGGATGCAAGGGTTTCAACTTTCAGCTTCTGGATTGTTCTTTTTTGATGCCTGCATTTCTTTATATGAAGGAAAAAGAACATAGAAAATATTAAAAAAAACAAAAAACAGTACCTACCCCTAGAAAAGATGCGTTTGACTGATGATGCCCTATGGGCCAATGTTGCCTTGGGCGCTCGCCCATGCAGCCCATGTACACGGTCGGCCCTGCAGCACACAAACACCACACACAATACACACTCCCAAGTCCCAACACACAAACACACACACACCAGCACATATGTCGCATACAAAACTTCACCGAAACTCAAACTAAAATTTAGAATTACGTTTCTTGTAATAATAGCTTCACAACGGTTTAAAGTTTGTAAAATTTCGATAGTTGAAGAACCAGATCGGGCAACGTGAAGACAAATGACGTTTTCACCCTGATCCGACGATTTTGGTATTGGTTTGTAAAATAGAATATAGATTCGTGATCTACTCATCGATACGAACACAACGGTATAAATATTTTAATGTTCTAATAACCCAATTAGTTGTACGGGGCCTCGACGACGAGCGGCGGTTCCTAGCCCGTTTCGATTATTCCAGCATCGATTGAAAAAAACGAACATATATTCATGTTCTACTCATCAAAACAAACAATTTGATATAGAAATTATAAAGATTTACTTGGCAGAAAGTGAAGATCCATGGCGACGGAACCTCATGTTCTCTCTTTCTTCTTCTTTTATTTTCTTTTATTTTTATCTTCTTCTTTCCTTCTTTTTTTCTTTTTTTACCCTTTTTGACTCTGGTCCTTTACTAGGCATGTTATATATATATATATAAAAAGTATGCATGTGTATGTATATATACACACATATATATCTATACATATATATGTATATATTGCAATACTTATCATCTTGATAAAATAGTTAAGGCGGTGTACGTGTTAAACATTTATATAAATGACAATTTAGAAATTAAATGATCGCTCCGGTATAATCAATAAATATGATCTAAAAATATATTACACAATGGAACATATTTAACTTCTACGCTAAAATACTAAGTCTATTCAACAATTCTAGACAAGTAATTCATAGTTAAATATCAAAAGAAAAATTCTCTCTATTTAGACATCATTAATTAGTAAAATTAGTGGAGACAAAATTATACGGATATCACAAGATTCGGGTCCTTAAGCTTGCCATTGTAATATTTCAGATGCACTGCTAGAAATTTATTCCCTAAACCATCTCAAGAAAGTCTTATTATGTTCAATCAACAACCATTTTTCACTCATTCGGAGATTCTTTATCTTCAAATGATTCTTGTGAGCTGACAAGTAAGGAAGAACATCACCAGTGTTATTCAAAATGTACAAATGTGCTTGAAGTACCTCATCTCGACTCTTGGTTAAAACTTTAACACCCCCGTACTTTCCTATATCCTATCCTCATGTCGAGACTTAGGAAGCCCTACAGATTCCACTTGTGACATGTAATCTGTGCAAAACTCGATAGCTTCTTCTGCAATGTACCTCTCCACAATAGATGCTTTCGAATGAGATAGGTTTTTGGTATACCTTTGAAAATCTTCATGTATCGCTCAATGGGGTACATCCATCTCAAATAAACAAGGCCACACTCTTCAATCTCCGTAACAAGATGGACAAGTAAGTGAACTATGATATCAAAAAAAGAAAGAGGAAAATACATCTCCAATTGGCATAAGATAACAACAACCTCATTTTCCACTCATCCAACACCAGAGGATCTATCACTTTGCTACATATAACATTGAAAAAAATGCACAAGTTGTTGGACAAAATATATTTTGATGATGCATTCTATCAAAATATGTAAAAGAAGAATATCAAAAGGATTGATTAACGGCATTCATCCTTTCATTGAGCTTCAAAATCAAGATGGACTAGCGCACGCTATGTGCAAAGCTTAACGCACGCTAAAGGGAAAGACTTAATGTACCGCTATGAATATAGTACAACATACGTAATATAAAGTCAGTTGATGACTCACCTGATGGATTAGCGCACGCTATGTACAAAGAATAGTGCATGCTACCTGTTCTGCAAGAAAGCAAGACAGAAAGGTCAGAAAGATTGCCCATCTCAATTACCGCACGCAACAAGAAATATAACACATGCTCTGCAAAGTGAGTAACGCACGCTATGGAAGATATTTGCGCACGTTATCTGTTAGTATGTTCAAGACAGAAAGCTCTGGAGTTAAATGAAGCAACAGTTAACACACGCTAAAATGGAGACTAACGCACGTTACCTGAAGACTATTAGCGCACACTATCTTATACATGTTAGCACACGGTAAATGTTCAAAATATATACGTTGGTCATTCAACCGTTGCACATCAAATTCAACAAGGAAATCACGCTCAATCTGGAAAGTAAAAGTTCACCATCTAGCGCACGCTAAGAATTATATCTAGCGTATGCTAAATTTGAAAATTATTCGATGGAAAGAGACATTAACAGATAAGACCGCTCCATTGTCAAAGATAAAAAAATAGATGGATTGACCAAGCCGATAACGCACGCTAAAGAGAGTGTTTAGCGTACGCTAAACATGATATTTTACTGTTGGACAGATTGAAGACCGTTCAATGCAACAAAGTTGAAAAGCGGTAGCGCACGCTACACTTGATAGTTAGCGTACGGTAACTCTATAATGCAGTAACGGCTATATGGCTTGAAAAGCTTATAAATACTGTCTCAATTGGGATGGATGAAAACACACAACTTCAAGCAATCATACATACACTATGAGCTCAAGACTATTATTATTCTCAAGCAAGTTTATCTCATTAAGTTGTGTAAGAAAAAGATACAAAGATTTGTGCTTAAATTTCCAATTATATATTTTGTCTTTTTCATCTAATCAATATTCCTTCATTCATTTGTTTAACTTGTAAATCGAGGAAATAATTCATTTTGCCCATCATACTCATTCCAAATTTGTTTTTCATAAGATTTGCAAAATCTTCACACAAATTTTTGTCCTTCGATTTGAAGATAAAGTCATCAACATAAATCCGGAGAATGAGTAGTTTTCCTTCATGGTTTAAAGGTGAATAAAGTTTTATCAACTTCTCCCTTCTTAAAACCATTTTCAGCAAGATACTTTGCAAAAATATCATACCATGCCCTCTGCACTTGTTTCAACCCGTATAGAGCTTTGTAAAATTTGTAGACCATTTTACCCTCAGAGTTCTTTTCAAAACTGGTGGTTATTCTACATACACTTTTTATACGTCCATTTGATAGAAAGTGAAGTTCTTGTGTGTAGTGAAGGCTAGAACTAATCTAATAGTATCCATTCTTGCAACTGGAGCATATGATTCATTAAAATCTAGGCCTTCAGTTTGACAATCTCATTTCGCAACCAATCTTGCTTTCCGTATGGTTATTTCACCAGATTCGTTCTCTGAATACCCACTTAGTACCTAGGACATCCATCCAATCTGAATGAGATTCTAATTCCCATACTTCATTCCTCTCAAATTGGTAAAGTTCCTCTTGCATCGCGGCAATCCAATCTGACTCTTTGAGGGCTTCATCGATGGTTTTGGGTTCAATATTATAAATAAAGCGAGCAAACAGGGATTCATTTCCACCTTTAGTAGCCTTTCGAGTTTGTAATCCCTTGGTGGTAGAACCAATTATCTTTTCAGCAGGGTGCCACGTAATCCATTTGTTGGGTGGCTTTTTGTCGTTGGCATATGGATCTATTTGATTAATCTCAGCCTCTAGTTGTTCATCAATAGATGTTGCTGGTGGGATCACTTCACTTTATATTCTTGGCATCCTTTCTGAAGGAGGTCTTCTGGAAGTTGTAGCTCTTTGCATAGTTGACGTGCTTGCTGAGTTTTGTCTTCTAGGACTTTGTTGTGCTGGTGATTCTAGAACGTTGTTTCTTGCTGGAAATTCTTCATCATGCTGATGCATGTTCTTATTCTGATCTGATTCAATTTCTTGAACTTGATCGTCATTAGAAACATTTTCAGTCAGTAAGGTGAAGTTCATTTTAGCAGGATCTGGTTCAAGTTCTTCAGCACGCTCCTTGACTTTTAGTTCTTCAATCATTGTTCTAAGTTCTTCTTCAACAAGTGTTCATATTTCCAACCTTTCGTCGAAAACAACATGCACAGATTCTTCTATGTTTTGAGTCTTTTTGTTATAGATGTGATATGCCTTGCTATTTGCTGAATAGCCCACAAATATTCCTTCATATGATTTTGCTCGAAATCTGCTTAAATGTTCTTTACCATTGTTCAGCACATAACATCTAAAGCCAAATACCTTGAGATGAGTAATGTTTGGGGTTCTTCCATGATATAGCTCATAAGGCGTTTTCTCGTAATGTTTGTTAATTAGGCATATATTTTGAGTGTAATAGATTTCTCTGATGTAAAGATCAACAAGCATAGATCTAGCTGCTTCTTTAAGAGTTCTGTTTTTCTTTTCAGCAACACCATTCTGCTGAGGTGCTCATACTGAGGACAGTTGGTCCTGAATACCTTTATTTGTACAAAGTTCCTTTATGTATTGGTTCACGAATTCAGTGCCATGACCAGTTCTTATTACAACAACTTTATCACTCCTTTCCAATTCCAACTTATTCAGTAGGTTTGGAATTTCCTCTCTGGTTTCAGATTTGTTTCGTAAGAAAATTACCCAAGTGTATCTTGAATAATCATCTACTACTACAAGTCCATATTTCTTACTTGCATAGCTTTAATGGAGGCTTTGAATAAGTCCACATGCAGTATGTACAAAGGTCTTGTACTGGATAGCTGAGCCTGTCTTGATTGATGACCTTGCTTGCTTTCGTAATTGACAAGCTTGACAGATCCTTCACTACCAATGTTCAGACTTTAGCCAACAACAAAAAGTTGTTGGCTAAAGCCGAAAACTATCTTCTACAGTGGACGACCGTCGGCTGAAACTTGGTTGACTGAGGTCGGTCGGCTAAAGTTTAGCTAACGGCAGAGACGGAAGTTCGTCGGCTAAAGTTTGACTTTAGCTGATGATGTTTTTGCAGTCGGCTAAACTGTATTTGTTTTAGCCGACGACATAGCAATTGTCGGCAAAACTTTAACTGTTTTAGCCGACCACATAGCTATTGTAGGCTATACTTTAACTGTTTTAGCCGATGATCCCTAAGTTGTCGGCTAAAGTCTAATAGTTTTAGCCGACGATGGATCTGTCAGCTAAAGTGCTTTTTATGTATAAAAAAAATCTTTAGCCGACGGGTTGTGCAAATATTGTCGGCTAAAGTCCATTAAAAAAATATTCAAATTTTGAGATCCCCAAACCTTTACAGACTTAACATGTATATTACAAATGTACGGTACATCACCATAAATCATAATCAGCATACATCAATGTACGAAAAGCATAATTAAAGTGTTAGCATAATCAAATATTTGCTGATGATGAAAACGAATGGAAGTCGATGTTGAGTCCATAAGATCTGTCTCCTTAAAGAAGATTCGGCCTCACCGTAGTGTATAGTGTCTGCCTTCTAGAATAAAACAACAGCCCAATGCACTGAATTCATTATCATTGTACCCTTAGAGAACCGGAATAAAATAGGTATACTATCACTGACACAACCGATAAGAAAAAATGAATAAGATAAATGGACTGCAAAAGCGCGGAAAAAATAGTATATTATTTTTTATGTAAAAATCGGACCCCTCTAACTAGATATTTATAGGTGAAGATGAGAGAGAGACATGTGCTGTAGGAACTCTAAATCGATTATCGTTTGGTCTCTTTGATACTTATCCTAATCTGTTAATATATTAGTCCGATAATTACCAATTAACTTGATAGTTATCCTAATATATTAATTCGACAATTATCAATTAATTTGATATTTATCCTGATCCAAAAAAATTCGGATTTTATGATTGAGGCGGTTTAGCAAAATGAATTTTTGCCAAATAAAATTTCAGTAAAAAGATAACTTCGAGACGCCGAGATATTTCGCCCAAATCGCCCTTCGACCTAACAAGACCGACCCGACCCGAATCGAATCGAATAAGACCGATCCGTACGTACGAACGGCGACGGCGGCACGCGCGCGTGTGTGTGTGCGCGAGGGGCGCCCAGTCACACATCCACTCATGTCTCACTTGTTGTTGTGAATAAGAGTTTATTCACATCACCTTATATACTCACAATTCTTCTTACACTTTTCTAATGTGGGATAAATCACAAACCCATTTCCAAAGAGTTCACTTTAGAACATTATATCTCATTCATACCTCAATCATTTTGAGTGTTCTTACATGTTTTGGAAATCTCTTACGGAGTACTACGTATTCCAACTAAGTTCTGACTTTAATTCGTAGTCGAGCCCACTCAAAATTGCCTCTCGATTGGGCTGCTCAAAACAGCCCATTTTCCTTTTTTTTCCAACAATCCCCCACATGAATGAGATTGATGGTCCAACAACACACGTCAGACATGGAGTTTGACTTGGTGATAGTTACTGTGGTTAGGCATTGCATAGGATAGGTAGAGTATACTCCTTGAGCCTTCCCTCGAAAAGATATATTCTCCTTAGTGGCTAGACAGTGTGACTTGGTGCCTTTGAACTGTCCACTTGTGTAAGTGATCATATATCCTTCACAAATGCCCTCCCCGATTTATTATGTTCTCATTATTATGCTTGTTTTCTCCATGGACACCGTCCTCTTTCTGCGAGAATTTTTAAAGAATTGTATCTTGCAATTCTCCTTTGAAGCGGCCCCTCTCTACTCCAACATAGGTCACTCCTTTAAGTGTTTTTGAGTAAACCCGTATTTTTACTCTACCCGACTACTTAAGAGTCATTAAAAGTATAAGCTAAACCTCTTCCTATGGGTATCGTTGTTTTCATCCTAGGAATAGGTCGGTTTGGGGTAACCCCCCACAATGATCGTCCACCAGCTTTATGAATTGGTTGTCACATTGAACCTAGATCTTGGCATCTCCAAATAACTTAGGTTGGGTATCATCAGTAAAACCATTAGCTCATGGCAATAGACCTATTCCTCTCAATGATTTATCAACAAGGTCTTTTGATAACCCTTTGGTTAGCGGATCGCAATGTTATCCTTTGATGACACGTAGTCAATAATGATATCTCTTGTTGATACCAACTGTCTAATGGTATTATTATGTCTCCTCCTTTTATGATGATACTTACCATTATACATTGCGCTCTGTGCCCTGCCAATCGCAGATTAACTATCGCCAATGAATACATATTGCGATCACAGGCTTTGCCCATCTTGGAATATCTTTTAGAAAATGGTGTGGCCATTCTCTCTCTTCTACACATTTATCTAAGGCTATAAACTCAGATTCCATCGTTGACCGAGATATAAGGGTTTGTTTAGAATATTTCTATGCTACTACTGCACCAGCTAGTGTGAGTATATATCCACTTGTGACTGGGAGTCTTTTATATTAGATATCCAATTTGCATCACTATATCCTTCAAGTACTGCTGGATATTTGGTATAGTGCAGCCATACTCACGAGTACCCCTTAAATATATTAGTACCCTTGTGATTGCCTTCCAGTGATCTTTTCCGGGGTTGCTCGTGTATCTACTTAGTCTACTAATTGAGTGGGCTATATATGGTCTTGTACAGCTCATCAAGTACATCAGACTTCCTATTTTGCGAGAGTACTCAAGTTGAGATACTCCTTCACCCTTATTCTTGGATAGTCTTAACGTCATATCCACCGGGGTTGCCATAGTCATCTTTGTTAAACCTTTCAAGAATTTTATTCACATAGTGGGCTTGACTCAGTATGAGAACTTTTGATGTTCGTGTTATTTTAATCCCTAAAATTACATATGCGAGTCCCATATCTTTCATGTCAGATTCTCAACCTCAACATGTCCTTGGTAGATTTGATTATTCTTTCATTACTACCAGTAATGATCAAGTCATCTACATATATACACAAAATGGCATAGCCAGCTTCTGTGTCCTTCAGATATACACACTTATCACATTTCGAAGCCACCAATCAACATAACATAATCAAATTTTTTATTCCACTATTTTGGTGCCTGCTTCAATCCGTACACTGATTTTACCAACTTGCAGGCATTCCTTTCTTGTCCAGGGGCAAATAACCCCTCTAGTTATTTCATATAGATTTCCTCATCTAAGTCCCTATTAAGAAAAACAGTCTTAACATCCATTTGGTGGACTTATAAACCTAGTAATGCAGCAATAGCAAGTATCGTCCTGATGGAAGTTATTCTCATCACAGGAGTGTAAGTATCGAAATAGTCTAGATCTTCACATTGGTTATAGCCCTTCACTACGAGCCTAGCCTTATACTTGTCGACTGCTCCATCCTTCAATTTCTTCTTGAAAATCCACTTATTTCTAGTGTCTTACACTTTGGAGGTAATTCCACCAGTTCCCAAGTATGATTCCTTAATATAAAATCAATTTCTTCTTTAATGTCCTCCTTCTAAAGAGGTCCATCCGTGAGCTTACAACTTCTTTATAAGACCGAGGTTTCTTTTTGAGCAAGTAAGTGAAGAAATCTGGTCTATAAGATTTCTCCATCCTTTGTAGTTTGCTCCTTCTAGGTTCATCCTCATTATCTACTCTTTGGTCTTCATTATCTTCATCCATTGGCTCAGAAGTCTGTTTGATGATATAAGGAGTTCAATTGCAGTTTTACAAGGAAAGATATTCTCAAAGAATGATGCGTTCTTCTCAAAGAATCTTCATCAACCAATCAAAGTACATAAAGGAGCTGATCAAGAGATTTCGCATGGAGATAGCCAAACCCCTAAGAGTGCTAATGAGCACATCTCTACACATTGATGTAGATAATTGAGGCATTCCAGTAGATCCAACCTATTACAGAGGATTAATTGGATCTTTACTATACCTAACTGCAAGCATACCAGATATATCTTATGCAGTTGGAGTATGTGCAAGATTCCACTCCAAGCCAAAGCAATCCCACCAGGAAGCAGCTAAGAGGATTATTATATACCTAAAATCTACAATCAATGTTGGATTATGGTACCCCAAAGATGATAACTTTGAACTATCAGGATATTCAGATGCTGATTTTGCAGGTTGGAAAATCAACAGAAGAGCACAAGTGGAACATGCCACTTCCTTAGAACAAACCTGTTCTCATGGTTTAGCAAGAAGAAAACATCAAATTCTATATATACAATTGTGTCTGATTACATAGCTGCAGGTAGCTGCTGTGCTCAAATTCTGTGGATTAGACAACAGTTGAGGGACTACAACATTATTGCAAATGGAGTCCCATTTTGGTGTGATAGTGCATGTAATACCCGGTTGTGAATTTGTTTATTATCATTCAGTAATTGTCACTCAGTATTTTTTCACTCATTAATGATCATTCATCATTCATATTCATTCATTATGTTCACCGTTCGGCGTATTTTGAACCGTGTATCAGTTACCATTCGTATCGAGACGATAATATTGTCATTATCATCATATTTCGGTAGGTTGTGTGTGAGGAGTAGTGTACGCTACATACTCTTTTTAGCGCGCGCTAATTGAGTACTGGTAGCACACGCTATCGCTCAGTATTAACGCACGCTAGTGCAATTGAGGCAGACAGTCCAGAAGGTACTGGACTGAATTGGAGAATTAGTAGCACATGCTATATGTGGAAAATAGCACACGCTAGTTGTATTAGTAGTGCACGCTAAGCAATCATAGTAGCGCGCGCTAAGGCTTGAGCAGGCAGTGGACAGTAGGTTCTGGACTCCCATTTTCTGGACGCCAACTATCAGGTAGCGCACGCTAAGCTCGATTAACGCATGCTAAGAGGAAGGCGTTAGTGCACGCTACCAAGTACGTAGCGCACGCTAACGAGGCAGGCAGAGTTCACTGGACTACCTAGTGAACCCGCTAATATCATAAGCTAGCGCACGCTAAGCTGGGTTTAGTATAAATAGGACATTTCCGACCTATTTCGTCATTTTCCCATCTCTCCTCCTTCCTTGGGCGATTTCGGGCGAGTTTAGGCGATTTGTGAAGGTCTCTTCGAGCTACTATCATCTATCAACATCTTCAAGCTTCTAGTTCGGATTATTCAACATTTAATCCTCTCCCCCACTCCAAATCAAGGTAAACTTTGCATAACCCTAGAATTTTGGGATTTAGGTGTTTTCCTTCCGATCTCTTCGAGTTTGATTGCTATTGTGTTGGAATATGTCGAGTACGGATTATCTACATTAGATACATGTGTTCCTACGGGTTTATTGGTGTGTTTTTTGGAATTGTTGAGTATTTGGGATGGTGGGATGTGTTTCACCATCTAGAGATTTCATTAACGGAATACATGTATCGTGGGTAGTATTTTCGGGTGGATTCCAACTTATTTTCCTACCTATGGATTATTGATACTGTATTACGAACTTGTTTAGGTTCGGAGTTGTCATTTCCCTTCAACCTTGGTACCTCGGCGATCGTACCGTTTCATCTAATTCCAGGCAAGTAAAGTCTTGCTCGGTTAAAAGGATAATCATTCCTTTCATTGTTCATGCATACATATAATTCATTCATAGTATATCAATCATGTCGGGGCTTACAATTATCAAAATAATTATTTAATTCACGAGGAACGACGGTTCCATTTATTTCATTTGAGCTATCACTTATTGCGTTATTTAATTCATCACGGTGAGTCATTCTTGACCCTTGTCGGATTCCTATTAATTATCATTCATTGTGGTCGCTTTTGTTCTTGCGACCTTCCGGGATCGTATTGCGTTCCGGGTGGTATACGTGTATAATTTTTAGTCGGTCACACTATGGTCATGTGTTTATGCGGGTAATCCGGGCACATTGGACTGTGCACACAGTAACGTGCCTCCGTGAGACAAATTAGGCCAAATGCGTGTGTATATGATGATTTACGGATACTCAGCTACTTCTGCACTTTCACGTCCCACCTCGGGTGTACTATGATGCCCCTCTTTCAGCCCTTATTTCATAACTAAGACATGTGATTATTGTATCCGTTCAACTCTTGAGGATTGTTGTTTTGTGTAACTGACCCCGTTGGGGATGTTGTTTTTAGGTCATGGCAAGGCAAAGGCACGGAAAGAGAATATTGACGGCGAGGAGTCCCAGTGATACTAGTAGGGGGGCCCAGTCCTTTTAGTTATTCATATTTTCTTCATATGTATTTTCTGCTGCAGTTTCTGTTTGGATTTTCATTTTATTCAGTGTTGTATATTTCATCATCATATGAAATATATATGTATTCTATATTCCTGGGTGTGTTATACTTGAAACTCCTCATCGGAGTAATTTGGTAATATAATGTTGTTCCGTACTATAGTTATATTATTTAAATCATTATTTTTTATTCGCCTGGTGGGTCCCAGTTGGGGGTCCACGGCACTGTAATAGCCGCCTATTTTGGGGGTGTTACATTGCAAGTGCAATTGTCATCACCAACAATCCAGTGCTTCATTACAGGACAAAGCACATTGATGTGAAATACCATTTCATCAGAGATCATGTGATCAATAAGAGAGTTCGAATAGAAAGAGTCAGCATGGAGTATAAAATAGCTGACATATTTACAAAACCTATACCTGAAGAAAGATTCCTTGAACTAAGTAGGGAACTTGGTTTATTAGATTGGGAATCAATTGTAGCTGATGAAGAAAAACAGTTCACTGATCAAAACCAGATGAGAACAGTCACCTGATCAGAAGCAGACAAGACATATCACCTGATCAGACCAGACGGTGAAAAGCCACCTGATCAGACCAGATGATGAAAAGCGACCTGATCAGAACAGACGAGGACCCAAAGCACAAACGAGGAAAGCTAGCTGATCAGAAGTCAAATAGTCAAACAACTAAGTTTTTAGTTTCTTTAAATACTCCAAATATACCAAGGATATGATCAGCAAGTTTGGTCTTGCTGACAGTGGGAAATTACCAAAATTGCCATGAGTACTGGCACAAAAATATTTTACGATGAAAATGACAAAAGTGTAGAAAAGTCCAAATACAGGAAACTCATTGGCTCACTATGTATCTAACGGCCAGCAGGCCAGACAATATGCAGTCGGTGTGTGTGCAAGATTTCAATCAAACCCTAAGCAATCACACTATGCGGCGGCTTTAAAAATAGTGAAATATGGTAAAGGTATAAGTGACTTAGGGATTTGGTACCCTAAGAGAGGAGGTTTCACTCTTGCTGGATACATTGATTCAGATTATGTTGGTTCATTACTAGATAGGAAGAGTATATTTGGAACATGTCAATTCTTAGGAACTAGATTAGTGTCCTGGTTCAGCAAGAAGCGAAACTCTGCTGCAATGTCCACAACTGAAGCTGAATATATAGTTGTTGGATGTTGTACTAGCCAAATCATGTGGATTCAACAACAATTGAGGGATTATGGATTACATGAGGAGATGACACCAATAGTTTGTGATAACACAAGTGCAATTGCGATCACTCAAAAAATCTAAGATTCCATGCGAGATCCAAGCATATTGATATTAGGCAGCATTTTATTAGAGATCTTGTCGAACAAGGACACATTGAAATTCTAAGAATTGGTACTGAATATCAACTTGCTGATATTTTCACCAAACCTCTTGGTGAAAGTAGGTTTGTGGAATTACGCGCTCAACTTGGTCTTATCAAGACTCATTGATGAAAAGCAAGAGGGGCTTACTGAGATAGGGGGAATCACTCATCAAGTCGTACAAATAGAGGTGTTCGGCGGTTCAAAACCGTCGGTTTCGGTTTTTCGAAAGTCAGAACCGGAACCGAACCGCCTTATAGCGGTTCACGGTTACGATTTTGAACCGTGAACCGCCAGTTCCAAACTGTGAACCGCTGGTTCTGAACCTTTGAATATTTGGATTTAGTTGCCTATGTATCCCCTTACCTTAGGAATCAAAGTCCTCGTAATTCACTTACCTTATACTTACCTTAGGGAGTGGAGCGGAGGCGGAGAGGAGATGGTTCAATCACCCAAGTCAACCGAATCATTGCTTGATCTGGTATCATATGTATCACTGTCTTCTTGTTCATTATAATTTGGTTCTTGTTGGCGTAACTCGGCTTTCACCTAATCATTCAATAATGCTTGGGCTTCAAGATTTTGAGGCGTCACTCGAGATCGTCGTTCATCCAGAATGTATCCTCCTACACTGAAGGCTTGTTCAACAGAAACTGTTGAGACGGGGACAGCTAGTATTTTTTCGTAATCGTGGCAACTACAGGAAAGATTGTAGACCTTTTTGCCCACCACTTAAGAAGATTGTTATTACCATCCAATCCACATTCTAATGCTCCCAATTCACAAGTAGTTAAATAATTTTCAAGTTCTTGATAAGCATTACTTTGGTACCTTGTTATTTTTTGGGATAAATCTTCTTGATAGGCATTCCATTCACTAAGATCCGGAATAGCAAAACCAAAAGAAGATATACTACTACTACTAGAAGGAATGTGAACAGGAGAGGAAGAACCCGTTCCAAGATCAAGAATACCACTATAACTACAAGCATATTCACGATAAAGAGTAGATAATAAATTTTTTGCATTTTGAACTAACTCGCTAGGATTTGGAGGACTAAAATTAGCAATAGGATTAGGAAATAAAATATTATAGTAAAGTGTAAGTAATTTTAGCAAACCTTCCACTCTAACTTGAGGATCTAAAAATTTGGCAACTAAAAAAACCGGAGGAATGTAGGCGAAATATTTAATCCATTTGTCTTTCATTTCTTTTATACAATTAAATAACTCGGGAACTTTAATTAAAGACTTGACTACAAGTACAATTCTAACACAATGTTCAACAACAAGTGTAGAAGTGGGATAATAAACACCAGACAAAGACTCAGTTGCCTCTTTGAAATTTTTTTAAAAGTGCCATTAAACTAGAGCACTTATCCCATTGAGTTGGCAATAAGCAAACTGGTACTTGTTCTTCGTTATAAAAATTGCACAATGCAATACGATATTCATAACTATTATTTAACAAATTGTAAGTAGAATTCCAACGATTTGGCACATCTTTTGTAAATTTCTTTAGATGAATATTATTTTTTATGCAATATCTCTTCCATTTTTTACCTAGAGACGAATGTCTAATTAAATACATTATTGCTTCACGGAGAGGAGCATATGCTTCTTGTAAAACATTTAAACCATCTTGAACACATAAATTAAGAACATGACAAATGCACCTGACATGAAAAAATTTACCACCAAGAGATGACTCACATATTGCAATAAGTGATTCTAAACTAGCTGTATTGGAGCTAGCATTATCAAAAGAAATTGAAAAAAAAATCTACTAAATTATATTCAGATAAAATTGTATGAATTTTATGCGAAATATTTTGGGCAGTATGTGCGATATTAAACTCTCTAAAACCAATTAAGCGTTTTTGTATAGTCCAAGAATCATCAATCCAAATACAAGTAATTCCCATATATAAATTTGCTTCCCAATGATCACTCCAAGTATCATAGCATATACAAACTTTATGATCTAAGTTTAAAAACATACTAGCTAAAATTAATTTTGCCTCGCTAGTAGTTTTTCGAACATTACGAGTTACGGTAGAGCATGAAATTTTTTTACTAGCGAGATTAAAATTTAGTTGAGTAAAATTTTCATACATTTGGTCGTTGGCAAAGTTAAAAGGAAGAGATTTACCACAAACAAATCTAGCTAATTCTTTTCTAGCGGTAATTGGATTAAATTTAAATAAAGAACTATTACCTTGATTGGGGGCATTAGACGACGTCGTCGTGCCTCGAAGTTGGGTTTGATTAGTCTCGATGCCAACTTTGGCAGGGTGTTGTCTTTGTATATGGCCATTGAGTGTCCCGTAACCTCCTCCTTTTTTAAACTTGTACATTTTATCGCAATAGTTTCACTTGGCCAAGAAATGACCGGGACCGGATGCAACGTCGTCCATTTTTTTATAATGGAGCGCAAATAATGGAGATTTGAGCTCGGATGGTTTCCTTTGTTTTGGTTTTGTTGGTTGCTCATCATCTTCATGAATTGATTTTGAGACTTCAAACATTTCGTTGATTTGTTCCTCGGTTAATTCATTGGGAACATAATCTCCAAAATTCGGACTTGAAATAGAATTAGAACTCGGAGTATGAATATGATGAGTAGGAGTATTTCCACTAGCACCGTCTCTTCCTCGTCGAGGAATGCCGGTGATAGCCTTTCCCTTTCCCCGATTGAATTGACCACTTGACATTTTTTCAATTAAAAATATAACACTTTGAGAGAATAGAAATTAGAGAGAAAGTAGATAGATAAAAAATAGTTGGTGTGAGAAAAATGAAAGGTGAGAGGGGGTATTTATAGGTGTAAAAATGTAAAAAAAAAAAATTTAAAAATGTGACCGTTGTGAACCGCCGGTTCCGGTTTGAACTGCCGGTTCCGGTTTGAACCGCCGGTTCACAACGGTTCAAAATTCAAATTTTGAATTTTTTTTTTTTTTTTTTAAATCGGCGGTTGAACTGCCGGTTCGCGGTTCGTCAAAATGACGAATCGAAACCGAACCGTCTTAAAACGGTTGATGGTTCCGGTTCCAATTTTAAACCGAACCGCGGTTAACGGTTCCGAACCGACGATTCGACGGTTCGAACCGAAATCGTGAAGACCTCTACGTACAAAAGACTAAATAAGCTGTCACATGCTCATCACACGATTGACTTTTGATAAAATGGATTCTCCAAACTGTGCTGAACTAAAAGAATTTCTAAATTTGCATGCTTTAAAATTGATATCTGACGATTGAAATTACAAGAGACGTGGCCAAAATCATCCAAGTTCAGAAGGAACAGTTACATTTGTAGAAACTAACCATTACTTCTGCTTTTGATCTCAGCCCTTTATTTCCAAAAGATGTTTTTTCAACAGTTGAGATTAAAAGTAATACTACCAATTTACTGCGAAAAGCACGCCACTACCTCTATGCACTTATTAAAATTGATATGCACAATCTTTTAGTAAAAGTAATTGATCAATAACCGCCACGAGCATTTATAGATACACATGTATCTATAGGAGAGAAAAAATATTTTCAACCTACAAAACAGAGACTCAAACAAACTCAATACTTCATCCGCTCCATTGTTATTGCAACGTGTTGACTATTACACTGTTCACATATTTTTTTTTGACCGTCTTTTGTGATTTATACGTATGAAAAAATATAGTCATGTAGTATCTTCTTAGATTCATTTCGAAATATACTTTCAAAATATCAACTTTTTATAATTTTTAAAAATAAAAAATTGAAGATATTAATAATCAAAATTGTGAATTGATAATCGTGAAAGTCCTGATATTGCAGTGATAACAGAAGGAAAGTAGAAGTGTGCAAATTACAAAACCTTTGTACTTGTTCAAGACTTCTGAAATATTTCCTCATTGGAGTAAGAAGTTGCTTTTTCCCGAGAACTTTGTAGTGTTGCGAACCGTGTTCAAATTTCGCTTTGACCACTTTCCAAGAGATTATCTCCTCTATATATACATCTTAAATGGCCAATCATCAAATAACCACCGCTCCCAAGGCACAAGACAGTTCATCTAATACTGCTCTTGTTTCTAAAATTTCCCTTGTAAATGGAAGAATGAGAGGACTATTCATTTTTCATCTTTTCGATCAAGAATCCACAAACAAGATGATATCATTGGGTGCTGCATTAAACGAAGAAATTCTACTGCAAGTGGAATTCCTGATGAACACTCTATCAAAATAATTCTTGGGCTATGTGACAAGCTTGGACTGGAATTCTTAGAGAGTACAGTCCTCTCTTTCATCACTGCAGAAGTGAATGGAAATAGATGTTGGAAATATGAGATATAATGGAGGAAATGGGGTGTTTTGAGCAGCCCATTTGAGAGGAAATTTTGAGTGGGCTTGACTACGAGTTAAAGTCGGGACTTAGTTGGAATACGTAGTACTCTGTACGAGGTTTCCAAAACATGTAAGAACACTCAAAATGATTGAGGTATGAATGAGATATAATGCTCCAAAGTGAACCCTTTAAAAATGAATTTGGGATACTATCCCACATTGGAAAAAGAAGGGAGATATTGTGAGTATATAAGGAAATGTGAACAAAGGCATGTTCAAAATGATACATGTGTGGATGTGTGACTAGGCGCCCCTCGCGCGCACACACACACACGCGCCTGCCGCTGTCCGGCCGGCCGGCCGGCTCGGTCTTGGTCTCGGTCGATTTGGGCGAAATGTCTCGGCGTCTCGAAGTTATCTTTTTACTGCAATTTTATTCGATAAAATTTTATTTTACCGAAAATACCTCAATTAATAAATTCCGAATTTTTCGGATCCGGATAAAATCCAATTAAACGGATAAGTATTGAGATACTAATCCTGATCGGTTTAGAGTTCCTCCAGATACCAATTTCGGTCGGTTTAGAGTTCCTCCAAATACCAACTCTGATTGGTATAGAGTTCTTCCAGCACACAACCTCCTCCAGCCTTCACCTATAAATACCCGGCTTGAGGGGCTCGTTTTCACATACCTTTTTGCGGACGAATTTTGAGACCCTTTACAGCCAAATATTTTTTCTTCTTCGTTTTTCTTCTTCGGTCGGTGATAGTAGACAGATTTTGTTCTAGTTCGTTGAGGGTGCAGCGGATCACAGATTCGTTACATCGAGCTGTTGTTTTATCCTGGGAGGCAGACGTCAGACACCGTGGTGAGGACGAATTTGCTTTAAGGAGACAGATTATCTGGACTCAACAGCGAAACTTTCGTTTTATATTCGGGATCGGCGGATTTCGTTTTGCTAACAAATTTTCTGCAGGGCTTATATATATATATATGTTTCTATTCTGTTCTTTTCAAGTAAATGTTTTCAAAATTATTCAACAATCTTAAAGCAATTTTTTTTACTTGATTAAAAAAGATCTATTTTCGAAAAATTCGTCAATATGGATTCTCAAAACCAAACAGTGTCTACGGACGTTTCTGGAGGTGCGCCTAAGAAAATCGGCTCGGGTTCAGCGACTGGAGGTGCGCCTCTAATAACTGGATCGGGTACAGCTTCGATTCCGATAACTATTTCGGTTTCAGTTCCGGTAAACCATGCGGACAAACCAGAGAAATTCAACGGGCAGAATTTCAAGAGATGGCAGCAGAAGATGATGTTCTATCTGACCACTCTAGGCTTGTCTCGATTCCTCAAAGAGGATGCGCCAAAATATGACGAGGATAGTGACCAACAAACTCTGATGGCCATTGACGCTTGGAAAACATCTGACTATCTGTGTCGGAACTATGTGATGAATGGCTTTGCCGATTCACTGTACAACATGTACAACAGTGCTAAATCAGCTAAGGCGTTATGGGACTCACTAGACCATAAATACAAAATCGAGGACGCCGGTGCCAAGAAGTGGATTGTTGGACGGTTTCTCGATTACAAGATGATGGACTCCAAGACTGTAGTGAGTCAGGTACAAGAGTTGAAAGTGATCATTCACGAAATCCATGCTGAAGGAATAGTCATTAGCGAATCCTTCCAAGTGGTTGTTGTGATCGAAAAATTGCCCCCGACTTGGAAAGATTTCAAGAATTATCTAAAGCACAAGCGCAAGGAAATGAGCATGGAAGATCTGATCGTTAGACTTCGCATAGAGGAAGACAACTGAGGATCAGAGAAGAAAGTAAATATTGCTGTGGCAAAGGCCAATGTTGTGGAAACTGGACAGACATCCAAGAAAGACAACAATGGAAAGAGAACCAAGCTGGGACCTAAATGAGGAATTGGGAAAAAGAAAGAAAAATTCCTTGGAAAATGCTACAACTGTGAAAAGATGGGTCATAGGGCGGCCGACTGCAGGCTGCCAAAGAAACTAAAGAAAAAGGAGGGTAATGCAGCAGATCTGATCACCGAACAAGTGGAACATCTTGACTTATGTGCTATGATCTCCGAATTTAACCTAGTTGGCTCAAACACCAAAGAGTGGTGGATTGACACTGGAGCAACTAGGCATATATGTGCCAACAAGACTATGTTCTCCTCCTTGGAAGAAACGGATGCCGGTGATATACTGTATATGGGAAATTCTGCAACCTCAACTATCTTGGGTGAAGGCACGGTGATCTTAAAGATGACGTCTGGAAAGGAAGTGACTCTTAAACGTGTGTTATATGTGCCTGATATTCGCAGGAACCTTATTTTTGGTACCTTGTTGATGAAGCATGGCTTTAGAACAGTTTTCGAGTTCGATAAAGTTATTTTGTCGAAAAATGGTGTGTTTATAGGCAAGGGATATGAATGTGATGGGCTAGTTAAGCTCAATGTAATGACTATCAAAAATAATGAAATGAAGAATTCTTCTACTTACTTGCTTGAGTCTCCTCATTTATGGCATGCTAGATTAGGACATGTTAATTTTAATGCAATGCGTAGACTAATTGCATTAGAACACATACCAAAGTTTAAAATTGATTTAAATCACAAGCGTGAAACTTGTGTATAGGCAAAATTAACTCGATCTCCATTCCGACAAGTGGAAAGAAACACCAAACCTTTAGAATTAATACATAGCGACCTATGTGATTTGAAATTTGTTCAAACTAGAGGTGGAAATAAATATTTTATTACTTTCGTGGATGATTGTACTAAATATTGCTATGTATACTTGCTTAAAAGCAAAGATGAAGCCATAGAGAAATTCGTTTTCTATAAAACGGAAATTGAGAATCAATTTATTTCTAAGATAAAAATCTTGAGAAGTGACCGTGGAGGTGAATATGTGGAACCATTTGGCGAATTTTGCTCGCAACATGGATTATTCATGAAGTCACGGCCCCATATGCACCACAGTCAAATGGTGTGGCGGAACGTAAGAATCACACTCTGAAAGAGATGATGAACACGATATTACTAAATTTAGGTCTGCCGCAAAATATGTGGGGAGAAGCCATCTTAACGGCGAATTATCTCTTAAACAAAATATGCCGTAAGAACGGGGACAAAACTCCTTATGAATTGTGGAAAGGAGTCAAGCCTTCCTACAACTACATGAAAGTGTGGGGGTGTCTGTAATATCCGGAATTTCTACTACTGTTGTTTGATATTATTTTATTCGAGTTATATTGTACAGCGTGGAATCTGTACAGTAGGAATAAAATAAATAAAGGACTGAGACATCTGTATTGGTATAATTGTCATATTTGGTTGACAATTACATTTAATAAGTATATGTATTCAGTATGCCGTATGTTCGTATTCTGTATGTTGAGACGTTGGACGAGAAGAGTTGGAAATGGCTAAGTATAGCCTGACTAGCGTGCGCTAATGGTCAAGTATAGCGCACGCTATCGTGCATGGTTAGCGCACGCTAGAGGCAGAATGTAGCGCACGCTAATGCAGTCAGATCAGAAGGAATCTACGCGTGGACCAGGCCACTTTCGGCGCACGATCTGATAAGTCAACGGATGTTGTAATGTAGTGTTAGCGCACGCTAATGCATGTTGATTAGCGCACGCTAACTATATATCGGTCAACAGGGAATCTTGGCTTTATTGGTCGATTTCGGCTAGTGGGGTCGCGAGCATCTTCGTGGTAGGTGTAGACTGTAGCAAGTCAACTGGTATTAGCGCACGCTAAGGTAAATGACTTGCGTACGCTAAGCAGGATGATTTACGTACGTTAATGTATAGGCATTTCGTACGTAAGTTAGTTTACGAAGCAAGACAGTAGCCTCTGGGCCTCGATAGCGCACGCTAACAAAGTCAGTTAGCGCACGCTAAGGCGGTAGCGCACGCTAAACATGAGATGTTAGCGCATGCTAATAATGAATATTATAAAAGGGGACAGAAGGGTGCTGAGAAGCATTTCGTCCATTCCTTCCTTGCAACCGAGAGAGAGAGTTTTTAGAAAGAGGTTTGAGGTCTCAAACACTGAGAGATGGTGATCTTTAACAAGATTAAGATGGAGAGCATGGATTCAAGCCTTTTCCTTCAAGTTGTTCATGATTCTTTGGATGGAGTTCTAATGTTCTTCTTTTTGGTTCATCTAAACCAGGTAATCTTCGTATTCCTTCATTAGTGGTTCATTTTTCTTGGATGATTTCATGCAAGGAGCATGTTGGATAATCATATGATGATGTTATATGAGATTCAATGGAATTTTGATAAGAGTTTCGGATGTTAGTTAAGATTCTTCATACCATAAGGATGTTGATTCATTTAACCCGATCTAAGAAGGATTTCTGAATATTGGTAATTATATTGGTCGATTTAGATGAGATGAATCATGATACTAGGTTGAATTCCAGATTTAGCATGATATGATCCTTGTTATCGAGTCGGTTTGATTATTGAGGTTGTTATTGATATATGGACATTGACATGATCATTGTGATAATTATGGGGTCGTTTATCTTCAAGAGATATGGGGATTTATGTCTCCCTTCATTCGGATTCGTAGTCGCAAGATGTGAGTCGATGTTTGGAATGCATGCCATCAGACGGCATTAGCGCACGCTAAGCTTACTGGCTAGCGCACGCTAACGGGACAACTTAGCGCACGCTACGTTATGCGTTTAACGTGCGCTAAGTAGGCAGACAGTGCAGTATTTTTGTGTTTTGATTATGAATTCGTGATGGTTTGATTTGGTTTGTTCTGACTGCGTTTATTCGAGGTTGTGTTGAACCGTTGAGTTCGATTGGTTAGTTTTGTCGGTTGTTGATTGTTATCGGATATGTGTTATTTGATTTCTTCGATAGGTTGAGATTATTGATCGGTGATTATAACCAGATATTGTGGTTGTGTTCGAGTATGTCCATTGTATTTCTTTTGATCGGGGATGAGGAGCTCGTAGACAAAGGCAGTGTGTTCGGCAGCAGCTTCGCGGTATCGGTATCGAGGCAAGTTATTACTTGCTCAGTTATAATATTTAATGAATGGTTTCAGTTTCATTTCGTTTATATGCATATAGCGATGATTATCATTATTGTGAACTCTGGGTATTTGGATCGCCCAGCATTGAGGATAATCGTCGGTGATGATTGGACATCGAGGTTGCTCCCGAAGGACTCGGGGCAAGTATTCCATATTGGTTATGGTTTAGTGTTATCTATTCTGGTCTCGTACATTTTCTTTCATGTTGTTGAACATGGAGCCATTCTAGTAAATTGTCATGTTATCGTGCATGTTATGTTGTTCATGTTGATGAATATATTGAGTTGCATATGTGTATGCATAATTGTATTGTTTATGTTGTGTTGATCCTGTGAGATCATGTGATTTATACGTTGTGTTGATCCTGTGAGATCATGTGATTTATACGTTGTGTTGATCCTGTGAGATCATGAGGATCTATGCTGAGGGCGCTGGATCGAATGTCCATCATGCGTTGGTTCGACGGGATCATCATGAGGATCTATCTTTGAGGCTGGATCGTTGGACGGAGTTTTCCACCATGCGTTGGTTCGACGGGATCATCATGGGGATCTATCTTTGAGGCGCTGGATCGTTGGATTACGAGATTGTGTTGATGGAATCTTGTGAATTCGCATCATTGATTGTATCATATGTTGTTGTTCATATGTGTATTGTTAGTTATCCACCTTATGTTGATCGATAGGATCAACAAAGGGATCTATCTTTGAGGCGCTGGATCGTCGGATTTCCATTGAGTATACATGATTGATATTGCTGTGATCATATTGACGTGGTCATATGAGTATGCATTTGTAGGTCTTGTGTTAGGACCGTGTCCGTATTGCATTGATCTGATCTCGGATTAGACTGATATGATTGTCGTGGCACTTCATATCTCGAGGTATGTTCTGTATTTCCTTGGTATTTGTCTTTGATGGAAAATCGGTTATCGTCTTGGGATTTGATGATGTTATTCGATGGATCGTATTGGTCGGTAATGGTATATTTACGTATCGTGAGTTGGTGATGACAGTTTGAGAATCTTGAGTATTGTTTGAGGTACAATACATATATTATGTTCGAGTTTATTGGTTAATCGAGTACAGGATGTGAAATGTGATAATGGTTATTCTGATGAGAATTTCTTGAGTAAGCAAAGTCATGGCGGTAAGATTACGTTGGTCGTATTCTTATGTTGTATTCTCATTGGTATGTTATTATTAATGTGATGTGACGATTATCATTGTTGGATATTATGGTGACCCGTCGTGGGATTTCTTTTTAGGTTCTCGGAGTATCGAGCTTGTAGCGGTCGTGAAGAGATGAGCTTCTCGGAGGATCGGCTAGGACATGTTGTGTGCATTGAGTTTCTTGATTGGTTCTTGTATTCCATTTGCTAGAGTATCTTTATGGTTGGTCTTTTCCATTGCGTGAGTATTTTGAAATGCTCTTTTGGTATCTAATGCGAGGTTACTTTGGAAATCGTTTTCTAAACTTTTGAGTGTCATTTGTTTGGTCTTGCGATTTCAAAAGAGTTTTCTGACGGTTTTGATAAATGAAATTTATAAGTCTTTGTGAATTTTTAAAGATAGTACTCGTTGGCCTCTTGGGCATTTGTAAATGTTTGCGAAAATTTCTTTTAGCCTTGTGGGTTCCATCTCGGGGCCCACGGCTGTAATATTTCGGTTAAATGCAGGGTGTTACAGAATATGGTATCAGAGACTTAGGTTGAGAAAACCTAGGCATTTGGGTCGAGTTGGGTCGTGTTTTCGTTGCCTCATTCGAGTTGTCAATTGACAAATATTGGAGCCGTGAGTTTTTGTTGTTCACTCGGGCTTATGGGTTATGCGATTTGCCAGTGTAGTATTGGGGTTGTTATAAACTTTTCCAAACGGTGTTAAACGAGATTCTCTGGAATGAGATGTATTGTGTTCTTGAGTCGAACTGACTTGGCAAAACGTGTGTTTAGAAAATATCCGTGTTGAGTATTTTCTAGAGTCGAGACATGTGCCAGTATCACGGGGAATCGTCGGCTTCACGATCTGTAAGTATTTGGATTTTTGAATTTCATTGAGATTTATTGCCGTTCTAAGTTGATACGTTTTGAGATTCAGCAGATATCATGCGTTACAGTATAAGGTAACAAAATTGGGACATGATTGATGAATGGAGAAACTATGATTTTGAAAATCAGTATGTCGATTAAATTTTGGAACGGAATTGTGCATTGGGAGAAATATTGTGGATTGTTCAGGAGAACATGTAGTCATGTTAATTCATTTTATGATATATGAACCGCTTTTGAACATTTGAAAATGATACTCTTCAAAATGAATGTCTTACAGACGTTTTACGGAAAATGATTTTGGGCCGAGACCCAATCGATTTTGAAATGGTTTTATAACTCAGGACTTGGGGTCCGAAAAGAGTTTTCTACTTTTTAAACTTCTTGTAATGTGGAATGAGATACGGGTTGAGACCCTAACGTTTCAAAAGACCTTCCTGTTTTCTAAAACTCCTGAGATTTGTAAAATACTTTACCAATCGTTTACCTATGTTATTTCCGCCTTTCGAGGCTCTGGTTTACTCGTTCAAATGGAACCTCTCGGGAAGTCTTTCGCCGTGTTTGATTTGCTTGATTTGTTTCAACGTTTTGTCATATCATATTTGAGGTGATCCAGGATGGGTAAATGGTTGACGATACGAGTCATGTGTGGAAAAGGAGTTTTTATCGGAGTCTATATATTGAGGTTTTGGAACTCGATCGTGTGGTCTTCCCGATGGAATATCGGTGGATATTGGTGACAAGCTGAACTGATATACAGGAGTATGGATATGGACAAGCATTTGCATAAATTTCATTTTATTTAATCGTGTCTATTTGAAAAGAATTTTTATCGAGAACTTGGCACCAGCGAGCCGATTTAATATTTAAAATTGATTTCGTGGTCTTACGAAAATTTATGTTTTGAGTTTTCAAACTCTTGAAAGAACTTTCGAAAATTGTCTTCGTGACAAGAATATATGATTTCAAACTGGTATTGAAAATGTGATTGATGTACATACGCATTTAGTGCATCGGGCATATCATATCGATGGTACAAGGAAAAGAGATTCGAAGTTTAGTATGGTAGATTGGTTATGCAAGGATGATCGGTTGATTGATCGATAAGAGAAATATCTTTGGCGTTGTAGATTCATGTGCAGGATGTAATTTTGGAACTTTGGACTTTGTAAAACCGGGAGATATGTGCTATGTGAGTCCATTGGTGCGGTAGTTGCGCAATCTTACCATAGTGATCTTTGAATGATTTCTTTGTAAGTGTAAATTTGGGGATGGTGACCCCATACTGGTGGTTTTGGATATTGAGTGGTCGTTCCCACTCCATGTATAATTAGGTATGTTCATCGATTTGTGATTGGTTGTTCGTGTGCCGAGGAATATGTTCGCCAGTTGGGTATGTTTATTGAGATCTACTGTACGTGATTGATTTGTCGTTTTGAGAATGTTATTATTTCGTATATCCGCTTCTGTGGTTCTGTGTTGATCGTGTTGGAGTTTATCGTGTGAAGGTATTCTCGATTTTCGTTGATCATTCGTTGGTAATATTGGAGTTTATCACGTTGATGATATTCTCGATTGTGTTTTGACCTCTGGTTGGTCATATTGGAATTTATCATGTCGATGATAAATTCGGTTGATTGTTGATCATTATTGGTGATCATCTGAGCGTTCGGATTTTTGTTGATGTTTCGGGATTCGTGTCGTTGTTTTGGGCAGTTGTTTCGTAGATGTATTGTATATTATTCGTCTTATCGGAATTGGGACTTGATTATGTAATCAGGCAGACAGGATTTGATTCGGGCAGATTGTTTCATCCGAAGATGATATATTTTGTTGAGACTCGGGAATTGTGATCGTAAGCGTATTGAGGCATGCAGTGAGACCGCTTGCTAGTATTTCAGGAGATCGTCGACCTGCGTATTTGTAAGTATGCTCTTTTGGTTATTCAGTGATGACGATAATTGATCGTTGTCGTGATGGTTTTGGGGATATTTTGGGTTGGAAGGTATGTTTGTTTGTTTTATGACGGATTGCAAGTTTCGAGGACGAAACTTATTTTAAGTGGTGTAGAATGTAATATCCGGAATTTCTACTACTGTTGTTTGATATTATTTTATTCGAGTTATATTGTACAGCGTGGAATCTATACAGTAGGAATAAAATAAATAAAGGACTGAGACATCTGTATTGGTATAATTGTCATATTTGGTTGACAATTACATTTAATAAGTATATGTATTCAGTATGCCGTATGTTCGTATTTTGTATGTTGAGACGTTGGACGAGAAGAGTTGGAAATGGCTAAGTATAGCCTGACTAGCGCGCGCTAATGGTCAAGTATAGCGCACGCTATCGTGCATGGTTAGCGCACGCTAGAGGCAGAATGTAGCGCACGCTAATGCAGTCAGATCAGAAGGAATCTACGCGTGGACCAGGCCACTTTCGGCGCACGATCTGATAAGTCAACGGATGTTGTAATGTAGTGTTAGCGCACGCTAATGCATGTTGATTAGCGCACGCTAACTATATATCGGTCAACAGGGAATCTTGGCTTTATTGGTCGATTTCGGCTAGTGGGGTCGCGAGCATCTTCGTGGTAGGTGTAGACTGTAGCAAGTCAATTGGTATTAGCGCACGCTAAGGTAAATGACTTGCGTACGCTAAGCAGGATGATTTACGTACGTTAATGCATAGGCATTACGTACGTAAGTTAGTTTACGAAGCAAGACAGTAGCCTCTGGGCCTCGATAGCGCACGTTAACAAAGTCAGTTAGCGCAAGCTAAGGCGGTAGCGCACGCTAAACATGAGATGTTAGCGCACGCTAATAATGAATATTATAAAAGGGGACAGAAGGGTGCTGAGAAGCATTTCGTCCATTCCTTCCTTGCAACCGAGAGAGAGAGTTTTTAGAAAGAGGTTTGAGGTCTCAAACACTGAGAGATGGTGATCTTTAACAAGATTAAGATGGAGAGCATGGATTCAAGCCTTGTCCTTCAAGTTGTTCATGATTCTTTGGATGGAGTTCTAATGTTCTTCTTTTTGGTTCATCTAAACCAGGTAATCTTCGTATTCCTTCGTTAGTGGTTCATTTTTCTTGGATGATTTCATGCAAGGAGCATGTTGGATAATCATATGATGATGTTATATGAGATTCAATGGAATTTTGATAAGAGTTTCGGATGTTAGTTAAGATTCTTCATACCATAAGGATGTTGATTCATTTAACCCGATCTAAGAAGGATTTATGAATCTTGGTAATTATATTGGTCGATTTAGATGAGATGAATCATGATACTAGGTTGAATTCCAGATTTAGCATGATATGATCCTTGTTATCGAGTCGGTTTGATTATTGAGGTTGTTATTGATATATGGACATTGACATGATCATTGTGATAATTATGGGGTCGTTTATCTTCAAGAGATATGGGGATTTATGTCTCCCTTCATTCGGATTCGTAGTCGCAAGATGTGAGTCGATGTTTGGAATGCATGCCATCAGACATTAGCGCACGCTAAGCTTGCGGCTAGCGCACGCTAACGGGACAACTTAGCGCACGCTACGTTATGCGTTTAACGTGCGCTAAGTAGGCGATAAAGGCGATATTTTTGTGTTTTGATTATGAATTCTTTATGGTTTGTTTTGGTTTGTTCTGCCTGCGTTTATTCGAGGTTGTGTTGAACCGTTGAGTTCGATTGGTTAGTTTTGTCGGTTGTTGATTGTTATCGGATATGTGTTATTTGATTTCTTCGATAGGTTGAGATTATTGATCGGTGATTATAACCAGATATTGTGGTTGTGTTCGAGTATGTCCATTGTATTTCTTTTGATCGGGGATGAGGAGCTCGTAGACAAAGGCAGTGTGTTCGGCAGCAGCTTCGCGGTATCGGTATCGAGGCAAGTTATTACTTGCTCAGTTATAATATTTAATGAATGGTTTCAGTTTCATTTCGTTTATATGCATATAGCGATGATTATCATTATTGTGAACTCTGGGTATTTGGATCGCCCAGCATTGAGGATAATCGTCGGTGATGATTGGACATCGAGGTTGCTCCCGAAGGACTCGGGGCAAGTATTCCATATTGGTTATGGTTTAGTGTTATCTATTCTGGTCTCGTACATTTTCTTTCATGTTGTTGAACATGGAGCCATTCTAGTAAATTGTCATGTTATCGTGCATGTTATGTTGTTCATGTTGATGAACATATTGAGTTGCATATGTGTATGCATAATTGTATTGTTTATGTTGTGTTGATCCTGTGAGATCATGTGATTTATACGTTGTGTTGATCCTGTGAGATCATGTGATTTATACGTTGTGTTGATCCTGTGAGATCATGAGGATCTATGCTGAGGGCGCTGGATCGAATGTCCATCATACGTTGGTTCGACGGGATCATCATGAGGATCTATGCTGAGGGCGCTGGATCGTTGGACAGGTTTTCCACCATGCGTTGGTTCGACGGGATCATCATGGGGATCTATGCTGAGGGCGCTGGATCGTTGGATTACCAGTATTGTGTTGATGGAATCTTGTGAATTCGCATCATTGATTGTATCATATGTTGTTGTTCATATGTGTATTGTTAGTTATCCACCTTATGTTGATCTGATAGGATCAACAAAGGGATCTATCTTGAGGGCTGGATCGTCGGATTTCCATTGAGTATACATGATTGATATTGCTGTGATCATATTGACGTGGTCATATGAGTATGCATTTGTAGGTCTTGTGTTAGGACCGTGTCCGTATTGCATTGATCTGATCTCGGATTAGACTGATATGATTGTCGTGGCACTTCATATCTCGAGGTATGTTCCGTATTTCCTTGGTATTTGTCTTTGATGGAAAATCGGTTATCGTCTTGGGATTTGATGATGTTATTCGATGGATCGTATTGGTCGGTAATGGTATATTTCCGTATCGTGAGTTGGTGATGACAGTTTGAGAATCTTGAGTATTGTTTGAGGTACAATACGATATTATGTTCGAGTTTATTGGTTAATCGAGTACAGGATGTGAAATGTGATAATGGTTATTCTGATGAGAATTTCTTGAGTAAGCAAAGTCATGGCGGTAAGATTACGTTGGTCGTATTCTTATGTTGTATTCTCATTGGTATGTTATTATTAATGTGATGTGATTATCATTGTTGGATATTATGGTGACCAGTCGTGGGATTTCTTTTAGGTTCTCGGAGTATCGAGCTTGTAGCGGTCGTGAAGAGATGAGCTTCTCGGAGGATACCGGCTAGGACATGTTGTGTGCATTGAGTTTCTTGATTGGTTCTTGTATTCCCATTGCTAGAGTATCTTTATGGTTGGTCTTTTTCCGCTGCGTGAGTATTTTGAAATGCTCTTTTGGTATCTAGTAACTGAGGTTACTTTGGAAATCGTTTTCTAAACTTTTGAGTGTCGGCTGTTTGGTCTTGCGATTTCAAAAGAGTTTTTACGACGGTTTTTGATAAATGAATTTTATAAGTCTTTGTGAATTTTTAAAGATAGTACCGTCGTTGGCCTCTTGGGCATTTGTAAATGTTTGCGAAAATTTCTTTTAGCCTTGTGGGTTCCATCTCGGGGCCCACGGCGCTGTAATATTTCCGGTTAAATCTGGGGGTGTTACAGTGTCTAGCAAAGGTGTTGATACCTACTCCTAAGAAAGTTAAAATAGACCCAAAAACGGTTGATTGCATTTTCATTGGATATGCACACAACAGCAATGCTTACCGATTTCTTGTGCATGAATCCAAAGTGCCTGAGATTCACAAGAATACGATTATGGAATCAAGGAATGCGTCATTCTTTGAGAATATCTTTCCTTGCAAGACTGCAAGTGAACCGCTTATCTCATCCGAACAGACTTCTGAACTAATAGATGAAGATAATGAAGACCAAATAATGGATAATAAGGACAAACCTAGAAGGAGCAAGCGACAAAGGATGGAGAAATCTTACGGACCAGATTTCATCACCTACTTGCTCGAAAAGGCTCCTCAGACTTACAAAGAAGTTGTAAGCTCGACGGATGGACCTCTATGGAAGGAGGCTATCAAAGAAGAGATTGATTCTATATTACATAATCATACTTAGGAACTAGTGGAATTACCTCCTAAGTGTAAACCATTAGAAAATAAGTGGATTTTCAAGAGGAAATTGAAAGATGGAGCAGTTGATAAATATAAGGCTAGGCTCGTAGCGAAGGGATATAACCAACGTGAAGGCCTAGACTATTTTGATACTTACTCTCCTGTGACAAGAATAACCTCCATCAGGATGATACTTGCCATCGCAGCACTACGAGGCTTAGAAGTTCATCAAATGGATGTTAAGACTGCCTTTCTTAATGGAGACTTAGAAGAGGAAATCTACATGGAACAACCCGAGGGGTTCTCTGCTCCTGGACAAGAAAGGAAAGTCTGCAAGCTGGTAAAATCTTTGTACGGATTGAAGCAGGCACCAAAACAGTGGCATGAAAAATTTGATCATGTCATGATAAGCGGTGGCTTCAAAATTAATGAATCCGACAAATGTGTATATGTGAAAGACACAGAAGATGGCTATGTCATTTTGTATCTATATGTAGATGACTTACTCATTACCGGCAGTAATGAAAGAATAATCAAATCGACCAAAGACATGCTGAGGTCGAGATTTGATAGGAAAGATATGGGACTCGCAGATGTAATTTTAGGGATTAAAATCACACGAACGTCGGAAGGTCTCATGCTGAGTCAAGCCCACTATGTGGACAAAATTCTTGAAAGATTTAATAAAGATGACTCGGGCACAGCCAAAATCCCGGTGGATATGACGTTGAGACTATCCAAGAATAAGGGTGAAGGAGTATCTCAACTCGAATACTCACGCATAATAGGAAGTATGATGTACTTGATGAGATGTACAAGACCAGACATAGCCTACTCAGTTAGTAAACTAAGTAGATACACGAGCAACCCCAGAAAGGATCACTGGAAGGCGATCATAAGGGCACTAAGATACTTAAGGGGTACTCGAGAGTATGGGCTGCACTATACCAAATATCCAGCAGTACTTGAAGGATATAGTGATGCAAATTGGATATATGATATAAAAGACTCCAAGTCTACAAGAGGATATGTATTCACACTAGCCGGTGCAGCAGTGGCATGTAAATCTTCGAAACAGACACTTATATATCGGTCAACGATGGAATCCGAGTTTATAGCCTTAGATAAATGTGTAGAAGAGGGAGAATGGCTACACCATTTTCTAGAAGATATTCCAAGATGGGCAAAGCCTGTGACCGCAATATGTATTCATTGTGATAGTCAATCTGCGATTGGCAGGGTACAGAGCGTAATGTACAATGATAAGTCTCGTCACATAAGGAGGAGACATAATACCATTAGACAATTGATATCAACAGGAGTTATCACTATTGACTATGTGTCATCAAAGGATAATATTGCGGATCCACTAACCAAAGGGTTATCAAGAGACCTTGTTGATAAATCACCAAGAGGAATGGGTCTATTGCCTTGATCTAATGGTTTTATGGAGGATACCCAACCTAAGCTGACTGGAGATCCCAAGATCTAGGTTTAATGGGACAACCAATCCATAAAACTGGGCACGATCACTGTGAGGGTTACCCCGAACCGACCATTCCTAGGATGAAAACAGTGATACCCGTAGGGAGAGGTTAAGCTTATGCTTTTAATGATTCTTAAGTCGACAACGTATAGTCGGGTGGAGTAAAATACGGGTTTACTCAAAACACTTAAAGAGAATCACCTATGTTAGAGAGAAGAGGAGCTGCTTCAAAAGAGAATTGCTAAGGCACAATTCTTTAGAAACTCTCGCAGAACCAGGACGGTGTCGACGGCCAAAATGGGCACAATAATGAGAACAGAACAAATCAGGAAGGGCACTTGTGAAGGATATAAGATCACTTACACAAGTGGTCGGACAGTTCAAAGGCATCTAGTCACACTATCTAGCTAGTAAGGAGAATATATCTTTTTGAGGGAAGGTTCAAGGAGCATACTCTACCTATCATATGCAATGCCTAACCGTAATAACTATCACCAAGTCAACTCCGTGTCTGACGTGTGCTGCTGGACCATCAATCTCATTCATGTGGGGGATTGTTGGACATATAAGATAAAATGGAGGAAATGGGGTGTTTTGAGCAGCCCATTTGAGAGGAAATTTTGAGTGGGCTCGACTACGAGTTAAAGTCGGGACTTAGTTGGAATACGTAGTACTCCGTACGAGTTTTCCAAAATATGTAAGAACACTCAAAATGATTGAGGTATGAATGAGATATAATGTTCCAAAGTGAACCCTTTAAAAATGAATTTGGGATGCTATCCCACATTGGAAAAAGAAGAGAGAAATTGTGAGTATATAAGGAGATGTGGACAAAGGCATGTTTAAAATGAGACATGTGTGGATGTGTGACTAGGCGCCCCTCGCGCACACACACACATGCGTGCGCTGCCGCCGCCGCCGTCCGGCCGGCCAGCTCGGCTCGAGTCGGCTCGTCTCGTCTCGGTCGAAGGGCGATTTCGGCGAAATGTCTCGGCGTCTCGAAGTTATCTTTTTACTGCAGTTTTATTCGGTAAAATTTTATTTTACCGAAAATACCTCAATTAATAAATTCCGAATTTTTTGGATCCGGATAAAATCGAATTAAACGGATAAGTATTGAGATACTAATCCTGATCGGTTTAGAGTTCCTCCAGATACCAATTTCGGTCGGTTTAGAGTTCCTCCAGATACCAACTCTGATCGGTATGGAGTTCTTCCAGCAAACAACCTCCTCCAGTCTTCACCTATAAATACCCGGCTTGACGGGCTCGTTTTCACATACCTTTTTGCGGACGAATTTTGAGACCCTTTACAGCCAAATATTTTTTCTTCTTTGTTTTTCTTCTTCGGTCGGTGATAGTAGACAGATTTTGCTCTAGTTCGTTGAGGGTGCAGCGGATCACAGATTCGTTACATCGAGCTGTTGTTTTATCCTGGGAGGCAAACGTCAGACACCGTGGTGAGGACGAATTTGCTTTAAGGAGACAGATTATCTGGACTCAACAGCGAAACTTTCGTTTTATATTCGGGATGGACAGATTTCATTTTGTTAACAAATTTTCTGCAGGGCTTATATATCATATATATATATATATTGTTCTTTTCAAGTAATTGTTTTCAAAATTATTCAACAATAGAATCCAGTTTTCTGAAGAATATCTCATCACTCTCTTTGACATGGATAACTACCATACTGCAAGACATGTTACATTCTGCCCCAGCTCGACTGATGGTAAAGCTATGCTTCCATCTATCCTTCAATCCCTCTGGACTGAATTCCAAAATGAAACTGCTCCTGAAAATTTCCATATTGCCATCAGCAAGAGAACACATTTGAAAAAATGCTGCAACATTCTTGCTGAGATCTTGCTTAAAGTTATCTTTTGCTCTCCAGAAAATACTGAACTTTTAACATACGAGCAATGGATGGCCTTATTCATGGTCAAAGTCACGAGAAAGCAGTTTCACTAGGCAAAATTCATCTTCAACAAAATTCAAGGATCTATGTATCAGTTCAACCTCGCTCTATAAAACAGGCAAGTTGTTCATGAGAGAACTCAGTAATGGATATGGGTTTAAAATTGTGCTTCCTATTGGAAAAGTTGGGAGTCACTTTACCAAGTCCCACTCCTTTGACTTCTTAGCACATCATTCGTCATGTTGAATTTGATTTGCTGAAGAAAGCTTTTGAAAATGCAGTTGCTGAACAGTCAGATGAAGAGCTTGACTTGAGCTTTATTGAACTAACTACTGAAGAAGTAGTATTGCCCACTCAGTTCTAAATCTCAGGAACGGACAAGTTCTAAATCTCGAATACAGAACTTCTGATGGACAAAAGGAAAAAAGAGAAATGATAAAACAACCTACAAAAGAAATCTACAAAACAATCTGCTCACCATATTTTGACGAGTGTCAATATTTCTCTTTCTATTTTTTTATTGTTTGCTTCTTTTCAATTATACCACTTTTCTTTAATTAATATCATTCACAATATTTTTTAACAATTGTCTGCTTTTTTATTTCTTTTTTAAAATAATTATTATTTTTTTATTACTCCTTTTTCTTAATTTTTTTTATTTTTGTTGTTACTCAAGTTTTTTAGTTATGGGAAAAATATATTTTATTCATAAACATATTTTGCTCTTGAAAGGATGTATACCTTTAGTTTTAGATATTTTATTTTTTATATTATTTATATTGTATTTCAATCATATCTATAAATTTGTTCTCTTGAAATGATTAGATATGATAATAATGGTTATTATAAGATTTCAGAGTTGTTATAATGCTATTATGCTATTACATATAAGTTTTGTGCACATACTTTTGTTTGAAATATTATTTCACAAATAAAAAATGAAGAGTTAATATGATTATTGTAAAAAAAATTCAAAAAAATCACATTTGTTATCAATATAAAGTGATTGAAAAAAAAAACAGATGAAAAAAACAAAAAAAAGTGGTTAAAACAAACCACACGAAAAAAAAGTAATTAAAAAACTTGTGTAACAACAAAAATAAAAAAAATTAAAAAACTTGTGTAACAAAAAAATAAAGGAGTAATAAAAAATAATTATTATTTTAAAAAAGAAATAAAAAGCTGACAATTGTTAAAAAAATATTGTGAATGATATTAATTAAAGAAAAGTGGTATAATTGGAAAGAAGCAAACAATAAAAAAATAGAAAGAGAAAAATAGACACTTGTCAAAATGTAGTGAGTAGGTTGTTTTGTAGGTTTCTTTTGTAGGTTGTTTTATCATTTCTCAAGAAAAAAACAAAGCACAAGCACGACAAGTGTAGGGCACAAATACCTATGGTAAAAGTCTAGAGGGGTGAGTAGACTTTTAAAACTTTTCTCAAAACAACTATTTTTGAAACTCAGCTGATTAGCAACAGCTAGGTAAACTTAACTGGTTTTGAAGCTCGGCTGAAAACTCAGCTAGGAATAGATGTCAGCTATAAAAAATGCGGAAGATTTAGCTGACTAGATTTGTTAATGAAATAGTTAAGTATGATAATTAAAAGAAGTGAATGACACGACACTTATAGTTGTTTCAGAGGTGGGGGTAATCTCCTACTAGTCCACTTTCTCCAATCCACTTAGAGATAAATTCACTATAACTTTTGATGGTTACAATGAATTAGTTACAGCAACTTTCAACCAGTGAAAACCCTTGATCACAGTTTGGTTGCTTGTCACCTCCTGATCAAGAACCCCTGGATGCCTCACAACTCTCAAGTTGCTTATCACCTTCCAACCAAGAACCGTGGATGTCGCACAACCCAACTTTTAAGAAACTCGTTCAAGAAAGTACTCCTACTTAAATTTTAATGACAAGAATGTTTGTTTTCTCCAACTTCTAAGAGCTTCTTATGACTCGAACCTTATGATCCTAGCTCTTCACAATACCTAGAGTGTAGAGTATATTGCTTTTGCTTGCTTTATTCACTTGTAAGTGTTAATCGCATCGTACTTCTGCTCAAGACTTCTTCAGATATTTATAGTACGTTCTTTGAGCTATTCATAGCCATTGAATTGTAACACACCCAAAACCATCCGGATATTACAGCGCCGTGGGCCCCCCGCGCCGGAACCCACCAGGCTAAAAACCGTTTACAAAATCATTTCAAAAATGTTTAAAAACGCCAAAAGACCGATGACGGTAATATTTTAAATACTCAAATATTTTCAAAAACATAATTCTGAAATACCGTCATAGAATACCATTTGAAAATACAAGGCGAAATGCCAAATCTCGACAGCTCAAAGTGTACGTTAAGCCACCCCTTAAACGTACCGATAGAATAGTTAGGAAAGAGGGTTTGAAGAAATAACCCAAGTTCGCAAAATGCCAAAAGGCCACTTAAAATACACACACGCAGCGGATAAAGATACCGAAAAAGCCATTTTGAAATATACACACGCAGCGGATAAAAACACAGTTCAAAATACACATTTGCAGCAGAATAAAACAACCAGAAAAGAATACTCGATACTCAAAAATATGCCACAGCCAGTATCACCCGGGAATCTCACCCCTTCACGATCGCTACTAGCTCGATCTCCGAGTACCTAAAAAATAAAGCCCACGATGGGGTCAGCCATAATACTCAAAAATGATATCGATCACATCATCATAAATAATTACATACCAATGTAATAATAGTAAGAATACTATCAAAGTAATCTTACCGTTATAACCTTACTAATTCATAGCAATCCATACTAACTCAATCCTTGACATATTCCACATTTCGTATTCTCAAATGACGTAATGAATTCAACAACAATCATCTCTACTGTATTCCAAAAATACCGATAATCCTCAAAACATCATCATAACTCATAAGTGCGGAAATAATCCAATATGTGCCAAATCCTGTCCGTCGGATTACACAATCAAATCTCAACATGTATAAATCAATAACTCACAATATTTTTGTAGATTAACTATCACATGACAATGAATTCAAATCCCGAAACATCGACGTACAGTCCGAATGCTCATACGATCAATAACAATGATCAACCAATACATTAACTGAGAATATCATCGACATGATAACTCCAATACGACCAACAAAGGATCAACAATAACCGAGAGTACCATCAACATGATAACTCCGACACGATCAACAAAGAATCAACAATAACCGAGAAAACCATTAACAAGGTAAACTCCAAATGATCAACAAAGGACCAACAATAACCGAGAATACCATCAACAAGGTAAACTCCAAATGATCAACAATAATGGATCTCAAAGAAATAACTCCGACTGTCGAACATACCCCTCGGGCGTATGAACAACCAGTCACAAACCGTCGAACATACCCAACCATAAATGGAGGATGAACGACCAAACAATATGGCTCAAAGATGGACATCATAGTACTCCCGATCCGGAAATGTGTCCGTGCACAAGCCACCCCGGGTATTGATCAAATACACGTGTGGTCTTGTACCTAATTAGCCTCACGAACTACGTCTCGTGTGCATGGTTCAATGTGGAAATATCAACACATAATCATCATGTGCCCATCTAAAAATCCTACACAATAACCAATTGGCACGCAGATATGACTCCAGATATGTCACGATGCAACATGACAACGAAACTCAAGGAAACCCATATCCAATAAGGATCAAAAGACTCACTACAACAGACTGACAATGAAAAGTCGACATGACTAATCAATATCCAAAACATCAATCCTGGGATCATCATCCCCAAATGAATGACCAACACGATCTACGATCTCAATACAACAGTCCTGGGATCAACATCCCTCAATGAATAACCGATACGAAACTCATTACACGAAACCTCAACATATACAACAACTCAACATACTAATTATCCACATGACTGAACAAATACTTAGATTACCTCAAAGCCGAGGACCATATCCATTAGCATCCCCCAATGAGACGAACACAACCATTAATACCAACAATAGTCCTGGGATCAACATCAACGAACAACCAGTACGAATCTCAATATACGAAGCCTCAACATACAACATATACAACAACTCAACATAATAATTATCTCATAACTGAACAATACATAAATTACCTCAAAGCCGAAGACAACATCCTTTCCACGAACAACATCCCTGAACGAATACACAATTATACAAATAATCTCAAATAAGGTACCATCCATTCAATACCAATAAACCTTTATCCCGATACTTATGTCATCATGATAACTATCCTCGATATCCGATATTCTATATCCTTGACCAAAGATAACTCACGTCTTCCCTGAATACAATTAAATCATATACCTTATGATTTATTACAACCATAGTACGATATACAAACCATTATCCCGACAACTTACATTTCTAACAACATTGCTATATGAATTATAAATGAAATGAAAACGAAACCATTCATCAAATATTATAAACTGAACAAGTAGAAACTTGCCTCGATACTGATACCACGAAGCCGTTACCAAAATCCATTGCCTTTGTAAACGAGCTCCTCAGCCCCGACCAAAAGCAATCTACGAACTCTTTAGCCTCAACCGCAACACAACGATCATAATCCACGATCAAAACATATCAACCTATTGCAATAATCGATTAACACACATTCGATAAAAATTAATAACCAACATACCCAACCAACAAACTCAACGGTTCAACAAATACGAACTCATATCCACAATACAATCCGTAACTCGATGATCACAATTAACAATCAATAAACCCAATGGTTCCACGATATCCTGATTAAATACAAATCCAAACAATCCAAACCAATCAATCACGAATTCAAAACCACAATACAATTCCACAATCCGAAGATCATATCAATAATCAATTTAACCAAGTCTAAACTGTAATACCCAGTTGTAATTCAGTCATTATCATTCAGTAACTATCGTTCAGTAATTGTCACTCAGTAATTTTCATTGATTAATGATCATTTATCATTCATATTCATTCATTGTATTCACCGTTCAGAGTAATTGTATCGTCATTCATCATCAATCTAGATGGAGTTCGTGCCGTATTTATCACCGTTGTCATCTTTATAGTGTGTTGTGTGTGAGGAGTAGTGCACGCTACGTACTCTCTATAGCATGCGCTAATTGAGTACGGGTAGCACACGCTACCTCTCAACACTAGCGCACGCCAGTGTAGTTCAAGCAGGCAGTCCAGAAGGCACTGGACTGCAATTGGGTTGTAAGTAGCGCACGCTACGAATGGTAAGTAGCGCGCGCTAGTAGGCTGGACTAGCGCACGCTATACCGTCGGTGTAGCACGCACTAAGGTCGGATCAGGTTGAGTCCAGTGGCTACTGGACTGAATGAGATTAATTCATAGCGCACGCTATGAGTGGTTTTTAGCGCACGCAAACGATGTAGTAGCGCATGCTAAATATTGAATGTAGCGCACGCTACCGCGATCAGATCAGAGGACAGAAGGTTCTGGACTCCAGTACTGGGCATCAGATAATTCGTTAGCGCACGCTAACATTTCGAGGTTAGCGTACGCTAAGTGTACAGCCGTAGCGCACGCTACAAAAGGTACGTAGCGCACGCTACCATTTTCGGATAGTGGGTACTGGACTACCCAAAACACCCGTTAGCACATGATAAGAACTGGGGCTGCCGCGCGCTAAACTGGGATTACTATAAAAAGGACAGTTCAGCCCTTTCTTCGCCATTTTCATTTCTCACTTTGTTTTTGGGCGATTCCGGGCGATTTTGGACGATTTGGAGAGTGTTCTTCGAGGTGCAATCAGCAATCATCACCTTCAAGCTTATCATTTCGGATTAATCATCATTTCATCATCCCCATCACATAAAATCAAAGGTACAGATTTCTTGAATCTAGAATTTCGGATAATTGGGGGTTTCCTTCCGATTTCTTCGTATGAGCTTGGATTGTTGTTGGAATATGTTAGATATGGATTATCTACCTTGTATAATTGTATTTCTACGGATTTAATGGCATATTTCGGATTTCGTGAATCGTTTGGGGTTTGATTCAAGAACACTTTGGGGTTGACTTTGATATTTTTGGGGTTTTCGATTATATGTCGTCGTTAACTCGAATTATGGATTCCTATGGGGTTATTGATATCATTGAAAGTGTTTTGATGGTTTGAAATACTCATTTTGGAGTTGGTTTCAATATATTCGGGATTGTATATTATCAAAGGATGTGTGTTTGCTAAGTGTTCGCTAGAATGCCTCAATGAGTTTAGATATTGTTGTATCGACGTTTGAGTCGGTTATAATCGTGTTTGATTCGTATATTGAGCATTCTTGGTATTGTCATTCAAGTTTGTTCGAGCGACCAACATCCCTTTTTGGACTTTGTTCGAGGAAGGACATTCTTCACCGGTTGAGTAAGTTAATTCTTACTCGGTTAAAAGGATATTCATTCCTTTCGTTGTTATTCATTCATAATCATAATTCACTCATAATGTATTAACCATATTGAGACTTGTAATTGTCAATTAATCACTTCATTCACAAGGAATGACGGTTCCAAATCATTTCATTGAACTATCATTTGTTTCACTATCATTTCATCTCGGTGAGTTATTCTTGACTTTGTCGGATTATTATTCATTATTATTCTTCATGGTCATCCCTTGCTCATATGACCTTCTGGGTTCATATTGCGGCCGGGTGGGGATGTGTGGAATTTTTAGTCGGGCACGTGATGGCCATGTGTTGGGTTCACCGACACATTGGACTGTGCACACGGTAATGTATCTCCGTGAGACTAATTAGGTACAAGTGCGGGTGTGTACGGATACTCGTCTTGTGCACGTGCACATACCATTACGGGCGTACTGTGATGCCTCTCTTTAGCGCTATTTCATAATTATATATACCATGATTGTGTTTATTTCAACTCTTGAGGATTGTTGTTCTATGTAACTGACCCCGTTGGGGGATGTTGTTTTCAGGTCATGGCAAGGATAAAGAACGGGAATAGAACGTTGACAGAGATGAGTCTCAGTGATACTAGTAGGGGGCCCCAGTCCTTTCATTCGCTCGTTTTTTCTTTATTTTATTTCCACTGCAGACTTCCATTTGGATATTCATTTCATTCAGTGTTGTATATTTTATCTTCATATAAAATATACATGTATTCGGTATTATCTTGGGTGTGTTGTAATGAAACTTCTCATCGGAGTGATTATTGATATATTGTGGTTCAGTACTACAATTATATTATTTAGTTCATGAGTTTTCATTTGCCTAGTGGATCCCAGTCGGGGTCCACGACACTGTAATATCTGCCTAGTTTGGGGTGTTACAGAGTTGGTATCGGAGCGTGGTTTTGAATACTACCTTCCGAGTCATGTCTCATTTGAAATCATCATTCATCAGACTAGTATCATTGGACTTTCGCGTCACGTGTGACATGTGCAAGAGTCGAGCCCCTCAGACCAAAGAACAGTAAGATTTCTGACGCCATGGTATAATTTCTGGCAATAGAATCACTCATTCATCATTCAACAGTCAACAATCCTCTTCATCATTTTCATTTTTGATCAAGTCGATCATGTTAATTCATTAATCAATAAGTTCATTTCATTGTTCAGTTGTTGATCTTGAGGATCATATCATTAATCTTGTTAACTTGTTCAAGATAATCATTTCAAGAATTTCATCAGATAATCACGTCACTTCAATTAATCATTCATGTAATCATTGTGTTTGAGCGCGTATGCTCATTTTTATCATTTCATAACGTAATCATAATGTAATATTCATGCGAGATATATAATCATCATATGACTGTCCACTTCAGTATAGAAAGAGCTGGCAGGGGACGCGGGGGAAGAGGCCGTGGTGCGGTCAGAAACCTGAGAGCTCGTGTGAATACACGCGCTAATGCTAGGAATAATGCTAACTCATCGAGCAGTGACGCTGCCACTCATTCACCTGGACATAATCATTCACTATCAGGGAGTCGTACCCGGGACACAACTCAGTCAGAAGGTGTTCGGGTTGATCCACTCGCTTTTATGCAGGGCATGATAGCCCAAATGACTCAGATGGCACAACTAATGGAGACAATGCATAACTCAACTACTCAAAATCAGTAGGCTCCTCCGCCGCCACCTCAGAGGCAAGAGAGGGGTGTGAGCAGTATCATCGACGACATCTCTCGCCATAGGACACCTACCTTCTAGGGCTCATCTGAGCCGGCATATATCATTCACTGGCTTGAACATTTCGAGAAACTGTTTGCAATGGTGGACTATCCTGAGGGACACAAAGTTTCAGTTGCGGCTTACTATCTGGGTAAGAGCGCACATTCATGGTGGTTATCGTTGAAGCCCACCGACGGATCTTGTACATGGGATCAATTCAGGACTCTCATGATAGAGAGGTATTATCCGGCCCCACTCAGGGAGGCCAAGTTGTCAGAATTACTCACTCCCGACCTCTCAGCGGACGATGATGTTCTCGCCATCGCCGAGAAATTTCAGGAGCTACTTTTGTTCGCCTCGTCCATTATTCACTCCGAGGCGGACAAGATCAAGTATTTCAACAAGAGGTTGAAACCACATATGCGGATGCAGTTGCTTAATCACAATTGCACTACTCTGGCCGAATTCATTGAGAAAGCTCTTACTTATGAGCTTACTGCTAAGGAAATTACTAAGCAACAACCTTCATCTACTGGCAAGAAGTCTAAGAATCGTAATCAGTCTGACGGCAGTCAGGCCACTTTCAAGAAACCACGTGCGGGCTCTACTTTTTCTGAGCGACCTCATATGGCGCCTAGACCCGCAAAATCTCAGTCACGAGCGGCCAGTTCGGCCATCACCTGTTTCAACTGTGAAGAACAGGGTCATTTCAGCACCAAGTGTTCGAGGCAGACTGTCACGTGCCATAATTATGGAATTGCTGGGCATAAGGCCCGTTTTTGCCGAAGAGACTCTAAACCTACTCTGGCGTCATCTCAGGACCCGATACATTCAGCGGTGCAGAATCAGGACACTCAGTCCGCGTCGTTCAAGACGACAGGAGCAAATAGAGGCGGAGCCGAGAGCTATCAGACGGGAGCATCCGGTTCGGGGGCCGGCAAGCCCCGAATTTATGAGATGAAGAAGACCGACGATCTAGAGGCTTGGATGATCTCAGGTACACTCTATATTCTATCTCAACCTGTGTGTACCCTTTTTGATACTGGTGCATCGTATTCATTCATTTCCGAGTCATGTTTGAGTAGACTACGTATGGGTAGTGCTACTAGTTGTGAGCCTTATGTCATTGGTCTACCTGATGGTAGAAGAATTATTCGGAATCGTGAGATTAAGGATTGTCCGATTCAGCTTCATGGCCGTGCTTGGTTAGCAGATCTAATCGGGGTAGATTTACCGAGGGACGATGTCATCCTGGGTATTGATTGGATGGATCGTCACGATGCCGTCATTAGTGTCCGTAAGCGTATGGTCACTATCATTTCAAATGATGGGGTCGAATGTGTGTTTCAGGGAGGTAATCCCGGCTACTCCGGGAAGGTCATCAACTTGATGAAAGCAGTGAGATTACTCAATCAGAGGTGTGTCGGTTATTGGTGCTATATGACTAAGACCGAGAAACCATCAGTAATGTTGACGGATATTCCTGTAGTGAGAGAATATGCCGATGTATTTCCAGATGAGTTACCTGGTTTGCCTCCACAGAGAGATGTGGAATTCATGATTGAGTTGGAGCCCGGTACGTCCCCAATATCGAAGGCACCGTACCGGATGGCCCCGACCGAAATGCAGGAATTGAAGAATCAATTAGAGGATTTGACCGAGAAGGGTTATATCCGACCGTGTGCGTCCCCGTGGGGAGCACCAGTGTTATTTGTCAAGAAGAAGGATGGTTTGTTTCGCTTGTGTATTGATTATCAGGAATTGAACCGGGTGACGATCAAGAATAAGTATCCTCTACCCCATATCGATGATCTTTTGGATCAACTTCAGGGAGATTCAGTATTTTCCAAGATCGACTTAAGATCTGGATATCATCGATTCTGGTCGAGAGTCGGATATAGCAAAGACGGCGTTCCGAACACGCTATGGTCACTATGAGTTTTTGGTAATGCCGTTTGGGTTAACTAATGCACCTGCGGTATTCATGGAATTAATGAATCGAGTTATCATCGACTATTTGGATCAGTTCGTGGTTGTCTTCATTGATGACATTTTGATTTATTCTCGTGATCGGGAGGAACACGAGTTTCACCTTCATCAGGTGCTTGACGTGTTGAGACGAGAGCAACTTTATGGAAAGTTTTCCAAATGTGAGTTCTAGATGTCCAAAGTGACGTTTCTCGGACATGTAATTTCATTAGATGGAGTTCGTGTCGAGCCTCAAAAGACGGAGGCTATCCGAGATTGGCTACCTCCGAAGAATGTTAAGGAAATCCGAAGTTTTCTCGGATTAACTGGTTATTATCGGCGATTTGTGGAAGGATTTTCTAAAATCGCTCAACCCATGACGAACCTTTTACGGAAGGATAATAAATACACATGGTCCGATGCGTGTCAACAGAGTTTTGAGGAACTCAAGAGCCAGTTAATTTCAGCATCTGTCCTTTCTTTACCGCAACGGACGGAAGGATTTGTGGTTTATAGTGATGTGTCCAGACAAGGTCTCGGATGTGTACTAATGCAGAACGGTAAAGTCATTGCTTATGCTTCACGACAGTTGAGACCTTACGAGGTTAATTATTCGACCCACGACCTGGAGCTAGCAGTCGTGGTATTCACATTGAAGATTTGGCGTCATTATCTCTATGGCGTTACCTGTCAGATATTCACTGATCATAAGACTTTAAAGTAAATATTTACTCAGAAGGAGTTAAATATGCGACAGAGGCGGTGGTTGGAACTAATCAAAGATTATGATATTGAGATACTTTACCACCCGGGCAAGGCGAATATTGTCGCCGACGCCTTGAGTCGTAAGTCCATTCAGGAGTAGATGCTTGCTCGATTAATAGTTCAGAAGGAACTTCAGTAGGAATTTCTGAGACCCAAGATCGAGGTCTGGTTACAGCGAGTACAAGGGCAACTTTGTACGTTAGAGATTTCCTCACCACTTGAGGAGGCGATCAGGGAGAATCAGGGTTCGGACCCATTTTTGTTACGCATTAGAGATGATGTGCCTCAGGGGAAAGCCCCTGGATTTGTGGTCCACGAGGATGGACTTTTGCGATTTAAGAATCGGTTGTGCGTACCGGCGAATGACGAGTTGAAAAACTCAATTTTGAGAGAAGCTCATGCTACCCCTTATTCCGTTCATCCAGGGTCTAGCAAGATGTACAAATACTTGAAACAAAATTACTGGTGGAGTAATATGAAGTGAGAAGTCGCGGAATTTGTTCCGAGATGCTTAACCTGTCAGCAAGTCAAGATAGAACATCAGCGACCGGCGGGTATGAAACCTCTCCCTATCCCAGAGTGGAAGTGGGAGAATATTTCAATGGACTTCATCACGAGTTTGCCGACGAGTCGTCGTGGCATGAATACAATCTGGGTAATTGTGGACCGCTTAACTAAATCAGCTCATTTCCTTGAGATTAAGGATACGTGGGGTCCTGATAGACTTGCCCAGTTGTTTATCAAAGAGATAGTGAGACTACACGGTACTCTTAAAAGTATCGTTTCCGATCATGATGGACAATTCGTGTCTCATTTTTGGAAATCAGTTCATCGTGCTATGGGAACTCAGCTTAATCTCAGTACAGCTTTTCATCCTCAGTCCGATGGACAATCAGAGAGGACTATTTAGACTTTGGAGGACATGTTGAGGGCATGTGTTCTCGATTGGAAAGATGATTGGGAAACCCAACTACCGTTGATCGAGTTCACGTATAATAATAGTTGGCATGCTTCGATTAAGATGGCACCTTACGAGGCCTTGTACGGTCGTCGTTGTCGATCTCCCTTGTGTTGGGATGACTTATCAGAATCAATCAGCACCGAGCCCGATATACTTATAGCCGCCCGTGAGAAGGTAGCTTTGATCAGGAGTCATTTGTTGACCGCTCAGAGTCGACAGAAATCATATGCAGATAATCGTCGTCGACCATTAGATTTCGAGACGGGTGACCATATTTTGGTCAAAGTATCCCCGAGTCGTGGTATCTTCCATTTTGGGAAGAGGGGGAAGTTGAGTCCGAGATTCATTAGACCATTTGACGAGCTAGATTATCGATTGGCCTTACCTCCGGCGTTGAGCCGAATTCATAATGTGTTTCACGTCTCTCAGTTACGGAAGTATGTTGCCGACCCGAGCCACATACTTCAGTTCGACGAAATCGAGATCGCCGATGATCATTCATACGAGGAGCGTCCTATGCGAGTCTTAGAGCGGCGAATCAAACAGTTGAGGAACAAGACGATTCCTTTGGTTAAAATTCAGTGGTCTAGACACGGAGTCGAAGAGGCTACTTGAAAAACCAAAGATAGTATGCGGGAGAGTCATCCCGAGTTGTTTGACCCTTAGTTTCGGGGACGAAACTCTTTTAAGGGGGGGGTGTATGTAATACCCGGTTGTAATTCAGTCATTATCATTCAGTAACTATCGTTCAGTAATTGTCACTCAGTAATTTTCACTCATTAATGATCACTCATCATTTATATTCATTCATTGTATTCACCGTTCAAAGTAATTGTATCGTCATTCATCATCAATCTAGATGGAGTTCGTGCCGTGTTAATCACCGTTGTCATCTTCATAGTGTGTTGTGTGTGAGGAATAGCGCACGCTACGTACTCTCTTTAGCGTGCGCTAATTGAGTACGGGTAGCGCACGCTACCTATCAACACTAGCGCACTCCAGTGTAGTTCAAGCAGGCAGTCCAGAAGGCACTGGACTGCAATTGGGTTGTAAGTAGCGCACGCTACGAATGGTAAGTGGCGCGCGCTAATAGGCCGGAGTAGCGCACGCTATACAGTCGGTGTACCGCGTGCTAAGGTCGGATCAGGTTGAGTCCAATGGCTACTGGACTGAATGGGATTAATTCATAGCGCACGCTATGAGTGGTTTTTAGCGTACGCAAACGATGTAGTAGCGCACGCTACCGCGATCAGATCAGAGGACAGAAGGTTCTGGACTCCAGTACTCAGCATCAGATAATTCGTTAGCGCACGCTAAGTGTACAGCCGTAGCGCATGCTACAAAAGGTACGTAGCGCACGCTACCGTTTTCGGACAGTGGGGACTGGACTACCCAAAACACCCGTTAGCGCACGCTAAGAACTGGGGCTAGCGCGCGCTAAACTGTGATTACTATAAATAGGATAGTTCAGCCCTTTCTTCGTCATTTTCATTTCTCACTTCATTTTTGGGCGATTCAGGGCGATTTTGGACGATTTGGAGAGTGTTCTTCAAGGTGCAATAAAAAATCATCACCTTCAAGCTTATCATTTCGGATTAATCATCATTTCATCATCCCCATCACCTCAAATCAAAGGTAATGATTTCTTGAATCTAGAATTTCGGATAATTGGGGTTTTCCTTCCGATTTCTTCGTATGAGCTTGGATTGTTGTTGTAATATGTTACATATGGATTATATACCTTGGATAAATGTATTTCTACAGATTTAATGGCATATTTTGGATTTCATGAATTGTTTGGGGTTTGATTCAAGAACACTTTGGGGTTGACTTTGATATTTTTGGGGTTTTCGATTAGATGTCGTCGTTAACTCGAATTATGGATTCCTATGGCGTTATTGATATCATTGAAAGTGTTTTGATGGTTTGAAATACTCATTTTGGACTTGGTTTCGATATATTCGGGATTGGATATTATCAAAGGATGTGTGTTTGCTAAATGTTCGCTAGAATGCCTCAATGAGTTTGGATATTGTTGTATCGACGTTTGAGTCGGTTATAATCGTGTTTGATTCATATATTGAGCATTGTTGGTATTGTCATTCAAGGTTGTTCGAGAGACCGACATCCCTTTTTGGACTTTGTTCGAGGAAGGACATTCTTCACCGGTTGAGTAAGTTAATTCTTACTCGGTTAAAAGGATATTCATTCCTTTCGTTGTTGTTCATTCATAATCATAATTCACTTATAATGTATTAACCATATTGAGACTTGTAATTGTCAATTAATCACTTCATTCACGAGGAACGACGGTTCCAAATCATTTCATTGAACTATCATTCGTTTCACTATCATTTCATCTCGGTGCACTACAAAAAAAACAGTTTTTACCGATGCCATTTACCGACGCCCGTACCGCCGTTGTTAAACTTATAATTTACCGACGCCATTACCGACGCCCGTTATTTAATTGATTTACCGACGCCATTACCGACGACCGGTTCGCAGACTTATTTTTTTTCTTTTTTTTTCACATTTACCGACGCCATTTACCGATGCCGCCATTTACCGACGCCGTTTACCGACGCCATTTACCGACGCCATTTTGGTGTTGGTAAAGTTTTTTTTTTTTTAAATTTAGCGACGCCGTTTACGCCATTACCGACGCCATTTCGGCGTCGGTAAATTTTTTGCACTATCCCACATCGAAAAAACAGTAGTGTTTTAGGTGGTTTATAAACCAAAATCCTTCTCAACCATTTGAAATTGAATGGAGCCTGAACCTGACCCGCTCGGACCCGGACCCGACCCGCCGGACTGGACTGGCCGAACGACACTTTGAGCCGGACCTAACCCGCCCGAGCCACTTTGAGCCGGACGTGACCCACCTGAGTCCTGACCTGACTTTTTTAGATTTTTTTTTAATTTAACGACGCCAAAAATGGCGTCGGTAAATGGCGGCGTCGGTAAAAAATTACCATCGGGCGTTTTTCCAACGGCGGATTTCCGTAGGTAATGGCGTCGGTAATTTTTTTACCAATGCCATTTTCTGTTTTACCAACGGCGTTTGGCGTCGGTAAAAACTGTTTTTTTTGTAGTGGTGAGTCATTCTTGACTTTGTCGGATTATTATTCATTATTATTCTTCATGGTCATCCCTTGCTCATATGACCTTCTGGGTTCATATTGCGCGGCCGGGTGGGGAAGTGTGGAATTTTTAGTCGGGCACGTGATGGTCATGTGTTGGGTTCACCGACACATTGGACTGTGCACACGGTAATGTACCTCCGTGAGACTAATTAGGTACAAGTGCGGGTGTGTCCGGACACTCGTCTTGTGTACGTGCACATACCATTACGGGCATACTGTGATGCCTCTCTTCAGCGCCATTTCATAATTAGATATATCATGATTGTGTTTATTTCAACTCTTGACGATTGTTGTTCTGTGTAACTGACCCCGTTGGGGGATGTTGTTTTCAGGTCATGGCAAGACTAAAGCACGGGAAGAGAACGTTGACGGCGAGGAGTCTCAGTGATACTAGTAGGGGGCCCCAGTCCTTTCATTCACTTGTGTTTTCTTTGTTTTATTTCCGCTGCAGACTTCCATTTGGATATTCATTTCATTCAGTGCTGTATATTTTATCTTCATATAAAATATACATGTATTCGGTATTATCTTGGGTGTGTTATAATGAAACTCCTCATCGGAGTAATTAATGATATATTGTGGTTCGGTACTACACTTATATTATTTAATTCATGAATTTTTATTTGCCTGGTGGATCCCAGTCGGGGTCCACGGCACTGTAATATCCGCCTAGTTTGGGGTGTTACATAAGCATTACTGATTCTATATTCAATCTTAAATACAATTACAAGTTTCCTCCTTGTATAATCATAATTAAACCAATTACCGATTATCATCATCAATCCGGACGATCCGATTAATTCAACATTATAGATAATCATATTCCAAAGATTTCAAATAATTCCATTATCCGAATTGAACACTTGTTCAATACGTATAAATTCTCAAACTCAAAAGTGAGTCATAATCTTATCAAACCCGGAACCACATTCGTATTCCTATATGAATATTGTACCAAAACAGATAACTTAGTTTCAGATATGAATATTCCATATTCATATCCAAAACACCAACATCACTTAAACATGATCATCAATTCATATAATCCAAGAATTCCTTAAGAACACAACTTATTCCGACATCACATTCAAAATCCTCAAACAACATAATCTGATGTGTTCTAACATCTAAACAATCCTTATTCACAACTCAAGGTATATATAATCATGTCCTTCAACATATATACTTCTCATAACATCATGAATCGCAACAAACTACCAAGAACATCGAGAATACTACGATTCCATAATCATAACAACATAATCGAATCATTTGATCACCAATTCATTATCTTCCCTTAACAAAATTATCGTAAATGCTAAGAATCATCACAACAATATCAATTCCATCACCATTCATACGAAAACGTGTAGAATTTTCCAAGTTCTACTCATTGAGACATTTCATCGAACACTTTGAAGGCATAGTCCAATTCAATCAATTATTCAAAGAAATACTCGAATTCGTTCCACAAAACTTCAATAATATTGAATGATTACGAGTTTACAATCAAGTTCAATCAACAATCTGAATCAAAACGAAGCAAAATCGGCCAAAACACCAAGAAACCTCAAGAACATCCAAAAACCAAAAGTTTAGGTGTTCTTACCTTCGATCCGGGTGGAAGATGATGTTAATCCATGATTCCAACTTCCAAAACATGTTGTTATAAGTTGATTCTACTCAAAACCATCAATCTATGGTGAAAAATCGCGAAAGGAACGAAGAAAAATGAAAAATGCCCAAGATGACTCGGTCCAGGCCTTATATAGGCCGAGTCTTGTCGGCACGTTACGGCCGTAATCGGCGGGTCCTTACATACGTAGCCGGACATGGCCTACCCTTCTGTACATTCTGGCCGACAGCCTTACGTACGTAGACGGCAGCTGCTTACGTACGTAACGGGCTCTTACGGCCATAACCGGCCATAACCGCCCACAGCCTTACGTGCGTAATCGGCCAGTCCTTGCCTCTAGCGAGTCACTGCTGACCGTGATCGGCCATCCCTGCGAGTCACTGCCGACCATGCTCGGCCACTACAGGTCCTCTCGGCTACGACTGGGCCAGCCGCCCCGTAACGTACGTAACACTTATTCCGTTGCGTACGTAATATGTATGTTGACTTGCTACAGTATAATAGTCGTATTACGTACGTAATACACCCTGTATAACGTACGTAACTCCATCCGTTGACTCACATGTCCACATCCGCGCTGAAAGATGCCGACACCGGGCCCCACTATCCGATCACAAGTCTGATTCCTCTTGTTACGTACGTTATGTACACTATATAACGTACATAAGCTAACACATTTTACGTACGTAAGCTCCAAGGCTTAACGTACGTAATGGCTTTTATACTTAGCCAAAAATTCAACTGTTCCTGTCCGACGTCTCGACATACTGGATACAAACATACGGCATACTGAATACACATATACTCAACCCAAAAATATTCTCATACGATATACCTGATATCTAAATCAGTTCAACCTGATACAACAAATCCTCAATATAACTGCCAATCAAAACGTCAATTACACAAGTATAACTGTCTCGCTCCTCAATTTATTTTATCCATACTGTATAGATACCGAACTATACAGCATATCTCAGATAAAATAACGCGAAAAATTTATACTGAAAATCCGGGTATTACATACTACCCCCCTTAAAATAAGTTTCGTCCTCAAAACTTGCGACCTGTCACCAACAACAGATAAATCCAAATCTTTCCAACTCATCACAAAACAATCAAGCGTCGCCATAAGCGAATAACCAAAACGATATACTTACAGGTGCGTGAAGCCGATGATCTCCCGTGATACTAGCACACGACTCCCACATGAAGTCTCAATACGATACCAACACACACCAATATCACAAATAGCAGTTTGAAAAGATCTCAAAAATTTTGGAAACTCCAAAAATCGATTTGACTCAAAAGTCAGAAAAACTCATTTTCAAAAATCACGCTACTACCGTACCGGTAAAGCCACATAACACACACGCCTGGGTTTCACAAAACCCAAGCTCCGATACCATCTTCTGTAACACACCCAAAACCATCTGAGATATTGCAGCGCCGTGGGCCCCCCGCGCCGGAACCCACCAGGCTAAAAACCGTTTACAAAACCATTTCAAAAACGTTTAAAAACGCCAAAAGGCCGATGACGGTAATATTTTAAATACTCAAATATTTTCAAAAACATAATTCTGAAATACCGTCATAGAATACCATTTGAAAATACAAGGCGAAATGCCAAATCTCGACAGCTCAAGGTGTACGTTAAGCCACCCTTAAACATACCGATAAAATAGTTAGGAAAGAGGGTTTGAAGAAATAACCCAAGTTCGCAAAATGCCAAAAGGCCATTTAAAATACACACACGCAGCGGATAAAGATACCGAAAAAGCCATTTTGAAATATACACACGCAGCGGATAAAAACACAGTTCAAAATACATATTTGCAGCGGAATAAAACAACCATAAAAGAATACTCGATACTAAAAAACATGCCACCGCTAGTATCACCCAGGAATCTCACCCCAACGTCTTGTTCCTCGAGGAAATTGTCTTATGCGCCCAAAGGAAGTCACATGGTGATGGTTAAGTTGACTTATAACTAAGTGGTTTAAACATATCCACGTACGTTAAAATGCATGCTTTACGTACGTTAACAACATCGTTCTACGTACGTAAGAGTGTAGGTCTTACGTACGTAACCCATCCTTCAGTCTACCGACCACAATCTCCAATTATGCCTTATCAGGACAACTTTCGGCGCAATCAGACACACTAGTCAATTGAGCCTTACATACGTAAATTAATGAAACATTACATACGTAATGTTGGGAGTCATTTCGGGCAGAGAGTTCTGGGCATACCTTACGTACATTAACTTGTTTTCTATAACGTACGTAAGAAGCCTTACGTATGCAAACCTTCAGATATAACATATGTAAGGAACATCCTGCTATTATAAATCAACATTTCCCCTTCATTTTGCACGAAGCAAAATCATCTCTCTCTATAAAATCACCCTCCAGCCTCCTCACCCAAGTTCTAGCCTTCCTAGCCTCATATTATCGTAGTAGAAAGGATTTTTCAAGTTCTGGAGAAGGTTTTGAAGGTGTGGTCTCCCGATATTCATCGTTCTTCATTGTTCTTCCTCGTCCCTCGTCAAGTAAGGTAAGTTTATCAAGTCTTTGAATCCATTTTGATGATGATAGTATGTTGTACCAGATTTCGGGTGTTTTGGGTAGTTTAGAACTCTTGACGATAATCGTACCGTGGAAAACTAGCACTAACCTTAATCTAACCCTATCTCGGACTAGCATTCATATATCTTGTTGTGAAGATTTTATATTGGACTGTAACCTTATGAATAAACCTACCTTGCCAATGCTATTGGGTTAGTTACGTAATAGATTGTGTTTAGTTGTTCGATTTTCATTTGTTAAGCTCGTTGGGATTGTTAAGATGAATTAGTTATCAAAATACGAATTAGATAAACAATCCCATATATTAGGATTTCACCGGAATTGTACTTGTCCCTTCTATCCTAGGGTTGTGGAATTTTGAATTTGAGTAATTAGCGAATTTACAAGTGGATATAGTTGTAGTCGCATCGTATAAATATTGTATAAGAATATTGTGGTTAAAATGATGAGATAAATTGATAATCGATGGAATGAGTATTTAAGTAAGTTGCATTGTTATTAAACATAGAATTTTGGTTCAACATTATGAATCGAACTAGGTTTAGAATCCTATCGGGACGGGGGTCATTATCGCTATTCGTCATTGTGTCATCAAGGTACTCTCGTCGGAATTAAGGCAAGTGATACCTTGCCCAGACTATGTTATGTTAAATTCCAAAATTTAAAGTTTGTCACTAGTTGTGGAATTTGTGCTCGTTTTACTTACCTATGTCCGAAGTATTCCTATGTAGATACTTCCGTGACCCTTGGTTGCGACCTTGGGAGTTTATGTGTTTATATACCGTACGAAACCATGTTGAGGAATAAAACCTGAATGGTACCCACATCCGGAGTATTCTTGTGTAGATGCTTCCGTGACCCTTGGTTGCGACCTTGGGAGTTTATGTGTTGATAGAAAATACAATGTTGAGTATCATGTGATCTATTGCTAAACCAAATAATAATATTGTACTGCGGATTTATGTTAATCTATTAATGAACTTTTGATCATATTATCTGACCGAGATTGGATGGCACGATTCATCGTGCCAGGCAAATTTGTTGAATATGTGCAGGACATTCCCGAAGGTTCCGGTCAGGCTTGAGCAGTGTTGGGAAAAAGCCTTGTTATCTCGTTTCATAAAATTGAATTCTGAAATATTCCACGTTTATGTAATAGTCGTGTTTGTGAACTTGGTTTTCTAAGTATTTCGTATCGCACTTATAACATCATGGAACTATTTCCACACAAATTATTTAATGGAGAAATCTTGAAGTCTTATTAAAACAATGCCTTGTGGGTCCCACACGGGATTCACGGCACTGTAACGTTCTGGTTCATTTTAGGAGCATTACAGAAAATGGTATCGGAGACGAAACATCCACGTTGAAAGTTTTACCAAAATGTTTGAAAATGTTTGAGGGTTTTCAAAGTCCAACACTCCAAGCGACCGTAACTCCTCGAGGAATGTCAAAGAGAGGAACATGTATGTTTCTTGAGAATCAAGTATGATGTTTGAACTCTGTAGAAAGGATAATTGTACTGAACTGACCCTTTAGATCGAACATTTATCACAATGGCACGTCGTGGATCTAGGAGAATTGTGAACGATACTCAGGGCTCCGCTGTGAACCAGCATGAAGGTAGAAACACCACTGAAACCGTTCCAGCCAGAAACCAGCCACCGTCCAATAATCAGACTGAGCATGAGGCAGAAAACCAGAACAATGGAGGAATGGATCCGACTTTCATTCAGACTCTCACCCAGGCTATTGCAATGGGAATCGCTCAAGTCAACCGAGCGGAGCGGGTACCAGTCATTAATGTGGAAGAGAATGCCGGGAAGGACCGTTGGCTGGGAGATATGCTGAAGACTAGGCCACCATTATTCGACGGTTCAGGAGATAAACATGTGGACGATTGGATTTCCAAAATGGAGACTACTTTCGAGGTAATCGGTTGCCCAAGAAACTGAAAGATACCACTGGGAATCAACCAGCTCTGCGACACTGTAGCCTGATGGTGGAGGACCTATAAGCCGGAGGGCATGGTAGCCGGGTGGACCGAGTTTTCCAAACTGTTGAGAGACGAGTACTGCCCCAGGTCAGCTCAAACTACTCGTGCACAGAATTTCTTTAGTATTGGACCCCAGAACTTGCCGGTTCCAGAAATAATTCGAGCCTATAGGACCGAACTAAGTTGTGTCTCGCAAATGGTTCCATCTGAGGATCAACGAATCTGTCACCTTGCACAATGGTTGCCGGAAGATGTTCAACGTTACGCAGCTGGCTTTTCACTGTACAACTCTGAGGGCATATAAGAATGTAGACATGGCATATGCCGGTACTATTGTTAGTTCTGACACCGGGCATAACAAGAAGAAGCATAAGACATCTAACCAGTTTGGGAGCACCAGTAGAATGAACTTGGGAACTGGGTTTTCCTCTAAATCAGCGGGCTCGTACCAACAGAAGGGCACAACCTTCCGGCCCCTCCGCCGGAGCTGTTTCAATTGTGGCATAGCTAGACATACCATGAGTCAGTGTCATAGGATGGCTACGAAGTGTTTTTCATGCGGAAAGAGTGGGCATATGTCTCGATTGTCTTGACTAATGCCCCAGCCATTTTTATGGAATTGATGAACAAGGTTCTGACAGACTTTCTCGATAAGTGTGTGGTGGTTTTTATTGATGACATTTTAATCTATTCCCGGAGCCGACAGGAGCATGAGGAACACTTGAGGCAGGTGTTAAGTGTTTTAAGGCAACACCAACTTTGTGCAAAACTTTCTAAGGGGCTGTTTACCAAATTTTTCATTAAGTCCTGTATGGATAAATATGTCTGTCTGGATAAATATGTTTGTCTGGATAAATTGATGCTGCTGTTTACTTTTTCATCTGAATAAACTGTCTGAATAACAAAAATGACTGATTTACCCCTGAATATGAATTATAAGTTGTTTTATAAATTGCTGTTTGTTTTTTAAGCCATATAATTGATATAATCCAAAAATTGCAAGAATAAATTTAGTAATTTCTGAATTTTTTAAATATTTCATAATTTCTTAGATTTTCTAATTTCTGAATTTAAAATATTTTTTTTTTTGATTTTTAATATTAATATTCCAGAATTAAAAATAAAATTACCGATTGTTAATATTTTTTAATATTAATATAAATATTAATTTTCAGAAATTTTTAATATTTTTTAATAAATTTACTAATTTCTAAATTTTTTAAATAGTTTTGAATTTTTTAGATTTTCTAATTTCCAAATTTAAAATATTTTTTTTATTTTTTTTATTAATATTCTAGAATTAAAAATAAAATTACCAATTTTTTAATATTTTTAATATTAATAAAAATATTAATATTCGGAAATTTTAATTATTTTTTCATAAATTTACTAATTTCTGAATTTTTTAAATAGTTTAGAATTTTTTAGATTTTCTAATTTTCAAATTTAAAATAATTTTTTTTATTTTTAATATTAATATTCCAGAATTAAAAATAAAATTACCGATTTTTTAATATTTTTTTATATTAATACAAATATTAATTTTCAGAAATTTTTAATATTTTTTAATAAATTTACTAATTTCTGAATTTTTTAAATGGTTTAGAATTTTTTAGATTTTCTAATTTCCAATTTAAAATAATTTTTTTTTTTGATTTTTTAATATTAATATTCCAGAATTAAAAATAAAATTACCGATTTTTTTAATATTTTGATTTTGATTAGGGCATAATAGTCATGTTTGGTTCTTAATGGGTCTTAATGGGGACAACAGCCCTTATCCCATCTGTGCGGTTCAGACCCCTCTTAATTCATTAAGTCGTAAGTAAACGTTTCTCTATGTCTGCGCGAATAAGTCGTCCAGCCCATTAAGTCCTATTAAGTTGAAAGTAAACACGCCCTAAATGTGAGTTCTGGATGCCGGAAGTGACCTTTCTGGATATGTTATTTCAGCAGAAGGCGTCAAGGTAGATCCACAAAAGATCGAGATAGTGATGAGTTGGGAACCACAAAAGAACGTCAAAGAGGTAAGGAGTGAAATACCCGAGATTTTTCATTCCGATTATTTTGGATTTTTCCGGATATTTTTCGGTTGTCGAGTTCAGTATTATTTTTCGATGAGCAATTTTGTGTTTATATGGTCGCATGCGATTAATTGTTGCATGACGTTCTCATTTCAGATCGATGATGTTGTCCGCGAGGGTTTTGTCGAGTTCGTTCTGTGCATTTTCAGAAATCGAGTCGTCGGGTCATGGCGGCTGGGCACTGGCCGGGCAGGTGCGGCAGCTACTGTCGGAAGGACTGGGCACTGGCCGGGCAGGTGCGGCAGGAACCGGCATAGCGCCCGCTACCATCGGAAGGCTGCGCGCGCTAACTCGGCAGGCATAGCATGCGCTATTCGGCTGCCCATCGCACGCTATCTGGCCGAGCAGTTTACTCCAGGAGGTTCTGGACGGGTTGGCTAGCGCACGCTAATGCCCGTCCAGCGCGCGCTATCGCGTCCGGGCAGAAGTCTCTGGACTGTCGGTGCTGATCACTAGCGCACGCTAGCGCAAGGGTCTATCGGACGAGGGCGGGACCCAACCGAAGGTTCTAGGCTGAGACTGGCACGCTAGTGCATGCTAACGGAACCTTAGTGCACGCTAAAGCGCGTCCATGTAAATGTGACTGTGCAGTCATCTTTTCACCCATTTTTCATTTCTTTTCTTTCCCTTACGCTATTGGAGTCTTGGTGAACAAGGAGGCATGTTGTCAAACGATTAATCCACAAAGTCCTGTAGTTCATATCATCAATTAATCATTTCATAACCTCCTCTGATCGACCGAATCAAGGTTAGATTTCCTAAAATCTTAGTTTTGGGAAAGTTGGGGGTTTTGCTTGGTTTCGCCCGATTAACCCGTAGTAACATAGATTTGTGGCGGACCGATGATTATTAAGTTGTATTCTATCATTCTCCTTGTTGTTCCATGGTTGGATTGTCAAGGATTCATCGTTTCGTCGAGTTCCTTATCGACACCTTGAAGGTGTCCGATAAAAGGTCTTAGAGGGGGATTCGGGCGTTATACGATTATTGTTCCTCGTACGATCGTTGATGTATTGATGATATGTCTTAGGAACGAAATATTTGTGAAGAACTCGAGTCGGAACTCTTCCATCCATCGTCTTCTTCGGGGTTCGAGGTTTCTGGTTGAACTATGTTCGCCGGAGTGTTCGATAGCGGTTATTGAGGCAAGTATTCTACTTATACGATTTGTGTCTTGTGAATAGAGCTTACATATTGGATTTATGACGATTTAGTTTACCTTCATGGATATGATTCGTGTGAATTGATTATTCGAACATTTGTTGGTATTAATGATGTTCTTGCTTATTTAACGTTGTGAAGTTGTGCTGGTCATGTTAACCACGTGATCCGTGTTGGACTGGATTGCTCGGGTTTGATGTATTGTGATTATGATTATTATGTTGCATTGATTATACACTTGGACATGTATTTTGGTGTATGATTGGATGTTCGAACATATTTGTATTAAGGTGTGTTTTTCGTGGGGATGTGTTGCGTTGTTTGATATGTGTTGGGAAGTGAGTGTGTGTAGTCCACGTACGGTCCGCAGTGGCCTATGGAGTTCGGTACATGAGGTGTACGAACAGTGTGTGTGGTCCAGGTATGGTCCGTCGTGGCCTCTGGAGTTCGGTACATGAGGTGTACGAACAGTGAACGTGTGAAACCGGGTACAGACCGTCGTGGACTCCGGGGTTCGTTACTTGACGAGTACGAATAGTGAATGAATGAATAACGTTTTGATGTTAAATCTCAGACACATGATGATATCTTTACTAATGTGTTTTGAAACAAGAACCGGGCTGAAGCCTTAACGATTTCTGAAAGAGGTTTTGTAAATGGGACTAGAGGTGCAAAAGAAATTATACTTTAAAAATTCCCGAGATGCGGAATTTAATTTCAAAAACTCATCACTTGTTTTCTAATTAATAAAACCTCTCGGGAATGTTTTGACAATCGATTGTCATATTCGATTCATGATTGTTTTTGTGTGATACATTTCGTATACTATTATACTTGCACTAGTAAAACAGTGGAGTTTTACAAACCCTCGAGTAACGGGGGGGGGGGGGGGGTGGATGTCTGTTTTGTGTCCAGGTACATGCTGGGTCGGGGGAGTAGTCACATGATCGGCACAGAAAGTGACGAGCTAATATACTAATCAAGAGTTGAGAGTTGGGTCGGGTTATGTTGTATTGATCGAGTTATAGTCAGACTTCTGCTCTTGTGTATCTTTATCCCTGCGTGGGTATTTATTGTAAAGCGTTGAATTTCATCTCGTCGCATTAGTCGTGTGACCTCATCGGTCCGTGGTTGTATTGTAATTGACCTTAATGGTCTGTATTATTGTAATGATTGACTCCGTTCTGTAACACACCCAAACCACTCGGGAATATTACAGCGCCGCAAACCCTCTCCGTATGGATCTACCAGGCTAAAAGCGGAAAATACATCATATAGATACATGCCAACATGGCTAATAACGACTCGTTAGACTGATTTGGTATTTTCCACAATACACACATCATATATACATAACTCTATCCCAAAACTCATACCCACACAGGGGTTAGAATACAACAACGCTCCCATAAAACGAGAGAGAACCACAACGGAAATATAAACAACAAGACTCTACCAAAAATACTCAGCGACTGGTCTTCATGTGATTAGTATCGTCGTCTTCCACCATCCTTCGTACCAATCCTGTGATTCGCTCCCCAGCTACCTGCAAGTACCTGGACGCAATACAGACATCCACCCCCCGAATACTCGGGGGTTAGCAAAACTCCACTGTTTTGCTAGTGCAAGTATAAAATACTAATACAAGCCATACATATCATACTCCAATACCCAATTATCGTTAACATAATCCCCGAGATAAATCATTTGATCAAAACAGCTCAAATCAAGGGAGGTGGGGATGGAACCCATATACATCTAACAAAAACCTTTAATATCTCGGGGGTTTTGATAACATTTAGGACTTATGAATCCTTAACTGACCAAAAACCGCATAGGGACACGGGCCAAAGAATTGTTTTGCAAGAGAGCAAATCCGGTCACAAAACACGGGGCCTACAACCCAATCATCCACAATTCACATACTCGAGTAAATAACCCAATGGTTAATCTCGATACACAACCAACCATAATTCACAAAGACCATCACAGGGCCCGCACCCTTGTGTAAAAACCTCACAATCAAGAAACGGGTCATATACGACACTTATATTGCTGCCACTCTAGCCAAGTACCAAGACCTTACGTAAGACATAACTCACACCGAGAATGGAAGCATTAAGATATTCCGGACATATCATAATTATCGAAACAACAACGTGCCATAATCATCACAAAACAACCTCCCGAGCTATACTGGCCCTGTACATCTCGAGCAAGATACACACCCCAGGGACACCTCGCCAGGCCCTCCCTGGTGTATAGCCCAACCGAGTGATCTGCCGAACTCGAAGTCTAAACAAATCCCAGGGGACCCTCAATGGTTTTACTCGGCTCACAGAATCTCAAAAACCACATGGCACAAATCACAATCATCAAAAACACATTCTCCTGAAGTACATCAAACGTAAATCAAGGTACTTGTTAGAAATGGCCACTTATCCGACACCTACTAGCAATCGATATTATAATATCGCACACTCATCAATAAACGCATATAACCACACACAGTTTTTTCCAAAGGCATCATCTTTAATACCACTAACGGTATAATCACACACAACGGTACCATACGCAATCAAGGCATACCAATGCACAACACTAATACATATTCTTAGAACAACACATTCGTCCACACAAGTAGATCTTTGTGAAAGCTTTTATCAAGAATATATTGATTCTTGAGTAAGTTCGTTAAAAACATTATAATCGCACACATAGACAATTACCAACTATTACGGATACGAAACATGAAATGTATGGGCAAGATACTTGTCTCGGATCCGCGAGCGAACAAATACGACGAATCACAAGGCCTCGATACCACGAACCACCAGACAACGAACGGATGAGGTTGGGTAGCTCTCGAACTTCCAAAACCGACCAAGAACTCGACAACTCCACGAGAACTACGAAAATAACATCACCATGAATAAATAACACTAATCGAAATCCAAAACGATCCTAAAAAACAATAAGGATCTAAGTGTTCTCAAAGAAATCAAGAATCGTTGATCAGGGCGATAAAAATCGATGAACGGTTAACAAAATCCGAAGATTACGGTCAAGATAAACAAGAATACACAACCGATCGGATGAGATCAGGTAAGAATCACAAATCCAAGGAAAAACCCCACATTCAAGAAACTAGGGTTCTAAGAAGAGATTACCTTGATTTGGACCAAGAAGACGATTAGATGTTGTTAAACACCTACAAATCCGCCCGAAGATGAAGCTAGAAGAAGAAGATCGCTCAAAATCGCCTATGGAGCTCACTCCCGTCGGAAGGGATGAAGAAAAGTGAGAAATGACGAAGTGAAGCCTGTTGTCCAGTATTTATACTGGACAGTCATTAGCGTGCGCTAACCAGACAGCATTAGCGCGCGCTAACGAGGTCAACGCCCAGAATTTACCGAATAACACTGTTAGCGTGCGCTAGACCCATAAGCGTAGCGCGCGCTAACGGGTCACGAAACCAGTCCAGTGGTCCCTGGACAGAACTGCACTTATCGGGCAGCATGCGCTAGAAAGAAGAAATAGCGTGCGCTAATCAGTCGATAGCGTGCGCTAGCTACCAACCTTAGCGTTCGCTAACAAGACTCCAGTCCCAGTCCAGTAGCTCATGGACTGCCTCTGGACTGCCAGTTAGCGTGCGCTAACCACAATCCCGTAGCGTGCGCTATGCCACAAGCATTAGCGTGCGCTACACCACAAAAACCCAGAAACTCACATAGTGATCCGAAACGCCTCCAAACACATGTCCCAACAAGGCACACATAAACATGGCACAAAAAATCCCAACGATGAGGACAGTAACAGTCCGATAAAACCCCGAAAACTCAAAGAATCTGGAACAAAGATCTCGGGTATTACATTCTACCCCCCTTAAAAGAAGTTTCGGCCCCGAAACTTAAAACACAAAGCGATCAGCGCAAAACAATCTCCGACAACAAAAAAATCAGAACGATAACAAAATGCAAAACACATGCTAACTGTTGCTGATGACCTGCAACGAATCACATGCAGCACGTGGCTGATAACATCCATATCATTATGCCAGAATAATAACGAAACGCAACGAACAAGATCAATATGGTTGGCCAGCCCGAATAGTATAACAATCAAGACGCGAGCTCAATGCCGCACAAATACAAAATTCCACCATTCGAGGGTCGAAAGATCAACAATGAAGCTAATTTCCCGAAGTGAAGGAAATTACGACGTGGTCTGAATGCTCAAAAATCACGATACGGAAGTAATAAAATCAGACAACAAATGATCGAACCACAACGATCGAGGCAATAACAGTCGAATAGTCAAGTTCGAATCACAACAACCAACAAGAATCAAATAACAACTCCGAAGTTCACACCTCGGCTCGAGATAATAGGTGATATGGTAAAGCGACAAGATATGCATCCCCATAAAATCCACAAGGATGGAATCGTAATCGAACAGAAAGTCATAACGACAAGCGGATTATTTGAAAAATTACCACAACCCGTTCGATCAACAAAACAAAGGATAGGGCAAGTTCAGAAAATATCAATGAACACAAATGAGTCGATAGAGTTGAAAACACAAAAGCTCGAAAATCCGATCCACTTCTAATAAAAGAAGTCTATCCCCGAAATTCTAAACAACGAGGCAAGGAGATAACACAACATACAACTGGTAGACTATGCTCTCAGGGACTCCTCAGAGTCAGCCCTGATATCAGTGCTCAAGTTTGGGTCTCGGAAGACTCGGTGACTAACTTGCAGAACTGAACCCAGTGTCCCACGAGTCCGTACTTGTAACACGTCACTGGAGGAGAAGGACAATGTGCACGAACATGCCCTGACACATTGCAGTTGAAACACCTCTTGGCCTTACCAGGTGGCAATACCGACGATTTGGAACTCTTAGTCACAAGCATCGAGCGATGGAGCTTCACAGCGGAAAGACTACTACGTTGCAATCCAGAAACACCAACTCCAGTACTAACCACAATATCATCCAGCTTCCTCTGCTTCCAACTCGGATCCAGATAAAACCCAGCTTCCAGAAGTTCTCGGAACTCCACCCACATAACGACATGATCCCGAGGTTTAACGGCTTCCCACCAATGAACAGCATCATCGCTAAGAAGGTACTGAGCAATAGGGACCTTCCGATCTTCAGGACAATCAATGGCCTCGAATATCTTCTGAAACTGAAGAAGCCAACCATCCCAGCCCAGTGCATCTGCCGCAACAGTGAATCGAGGGGGATTCATACGAATTACCTCTCGGAGCCATAGATTTGTCCCGACCATCTGAATCGCATCAGTGTTGCGTTGAATCGCCTTGGTCAACTGAGTCATCTGCGCTGCTACTTGTTGCAATACAATAGCAATATCCATATCAATATCGTTCCCAATAATATTTTCTCGATCCCATGCCTGATCCCCGTGGTCATCCGTACCACGGTTGCGACCAAGGTCTCTGCCCCTCGGCATAGTGATCAAGCAAATTTAACGCAACGAAAGTCACATAATCACACAACAATATTAATGCACACCCGGGAACCACTCACAAATGATCGACTGCAAAGGTTAGATGTAACGGCAAAATACAGTCTAAAACTTTTGCCCAGCCAAAAAGCGCGTTCCACAACAAAAGATGGTGTGTGCTGACTGTGCAAGTTTGGCAACACAACCATACTCACCTACCAACGGTGCTAGACCAGAGGTTACAAACAAACAACAGCCTACAAATCCAAATGCCAACGGTTCACATAATTATAACATCACACAATTAACCGTCAGAAGTTAAACAACGTTCCAAACCGAGTCTTCACCTCTCGGTCAAGAGAACTATCTCGACGAGTGCATACCGAACGACTCATCGTTCACATCACCACTCTAATCACAACTCGGAGCATTATAGCTGAATGACAACAACATATTTATCACGTACCGTTTTAACGAAATATATGGAACCAAAAAGTTTAAAAAAAAACGAGAGTCACTTTTCAAATAAGTTTTTGGTAGACCTCAAATGAGTTTAAAATTAAATTTTTGGAAACATGTAATATAACAATGGGAATAAAATGTAAGTAGTTTGAATTCTCAAAATGTTTGGCCTCGAGGTGATAACACGAAAATCAAGCTTTTCCTTTCTTGAAGGATGTTTTAAAATAAATTTTACATGACCCCCAAGAACATTTAGAACATTTAAAATATCACATTGATGAACTTACCTAGTGTAACCACACCAAAACATTACTCCTTGTAAAATAATTTATACAGGGATATATACACATATATATATATATATATATATATATATATACATATACCGGCACATTACAAAAATCAAACAAATATGGAGGACGTATTCATGATTCACATTTAACTCCTCAACATAACACAAATATCACACAAGCTCATGTAATACGAGACAAAACATTATGGTGGGGAGACTTACATCCACAGATCGCACGAAGATGATGGTTGCACCTTGATACTAATCACGACCGACCTCCAGACGACGCGTCGCGACACGACTTAGTCATACAAAATCTGACAAGACAAGACAAGACAGGACCCGACGACACACAACTCGACCCGACAGCCTAGGTTTCTGCAAACCTAAGCTCCGATACCATATTCTGGAACACCCCCAAACCACTCGGGAATATTACAGCACCGCAAACCCTATCCGTGTGGATCTACCAGGCTAAAAACGGAAAACACAACATATAGATACATGCCAACATGGCTAATAACGACTCGTTAGACCGATTTGGTCTTTTCCACAATACACACATCATATATACATAAATCTATCCCAAAACTCATACCCATACAGGGGTTAGAATACAAAAACGCTTCCATAAAACGGGAGAGCACAACAACAGAAATATAAACAACAAGACTCTACCAAAAATACTCAGCGACTGGTCTTCATGTGATTAGTATCGTCGTCTTCCACCATCCTTCGTACCGATCCTGTGATTCGCTCCCCAGCGACCTGCAAGTACCTGGACGCAATACAGACATCCACCCCCCGAATACTCGGGGGTTAGCAAAACTCCACTGTTTTGCTAGTGCAAGTATAAAATACAAATACAATCCATACATATCATACTCCAGTACCCAATTATCGTAAACATACTCCCTGAGATAAATCATTTGATCAAAACAACTCAAATCAAGGGAGGTGAGGATGGAACCCATATACATCTAACAAAAAGCTTTAATATCTCTCGGGTTTTGAAAACATTTAGGACTTATGAATCCTTAACTGGCCAAAAACCGCATAGGGACACGGGCCAAAGAATTGTTTTGCAAGAGAGCATATTCGGTCACAAAACACGGGGCCTACAACCCAATCATCCACAATTCACATACTCGAGTAAATAACCCAATGGTTAATCTCGATACACAACCAACCATAATTGACAAAGGCAATCACAGGGCCCGCACCCTTATGTAAAAACCTCACAATCAAGAAACGGGTCATATACAACACTTATATTGCTGCCACTGTAGCCAAGTACCAAGACCTTATGTAAGACATAACTCACAACGAGAATGGAAGCGTTATGATATTCCGGACATATCATAATTATCGAAACAACAACATGCCATAATCATCACAAAACAACCTCCCGAGCTATACTGGCCCTATACCTCTCGAGCAAGATACACACCCCAGGGACACCTCGTCAGGCCCTCCCTGGTGTATAGCCCAACCGAGTGATCTGCCGAACTCGAAGTCTAAACAAATCCCAGGGGACCTTCACTGGTTTTACTCGGCTCACACAATCTCAAAAACCACATGGCACAAATCACAATCATCAAAAACACATTCTCCCGAAGTACATCAAACGTAAATCAAGGTACTTGTTAGAAATGGCCACTTATCCGACACCTACTCACAATCGATATTATAATATCGCACACTCATCAATAAACGCATATAACCACACACACACAGTTTTTGCCAAAGGCATCATCTTTAATACCACTAACGGTATAATCACACACAACGGTACCATACGCAATCAAGGCATCCCAATGCACAACACTAATACATATTCTTAGAACAACACATTCGTCCACACAAGTAGATCTTTGTGAAAGCTTTTATCAAGAATATATTGATTCTTGAGTAAGTTCGTTAAAAACATTATAATTGCACACATAGACAATTACCAACTATTACGGATACGAAACATGAAATGTATGGGCAATATAGTTGCCTCGGATCCGCGAGCGAACAAATACGATGAATCACAAGGCCTCGATACCACGAACCACCGGACAACGAATGGATGAGGTTGGGCAGCCCTCGAACTTCCAAAACCGACCAAGAACTCGACAACTCCACGAGAACTACGAAAATAACATCACCACGAATCAATAACACTAATCGAAATCCGAAACGATCCTAAAAAACAATAAGGATCTAAGTGTTCTCAAAGAAATCAAGAATCGCTGATCCGGGCGATAAAAATTGATGAACAGTTAACAAAATCTGAAGATTACGGTCAAGATAAACAAGAATACACAACCAATCGGATGATATCGGGTAAGAATCACAAATCTAAGGAAAACCCCCAAATTCAAGAAACTAGGGTTCTAAGAAGAGATTACCTTGATTTGGACCAAAAAGACGATTAGATGTTGTTAAACACCTACAAATCCACCCGAAGATGAAGCTAGAAGAATAAGATCGCTCAAAATCGCCTCTGGAGCTCTCTCCCGTCGGAATGGATGAAGAAAAGTGAGAAATGACGAAGTGAAGCCTGCTGTCCAGTATTTATACTAGACAGTCATTAGCGTGCGCTAACCAGACAGCATTAGCGCGTGCTAACGAGGTCAACGCCCATAATTTACCGAATAACACTGTTAGCTTGCGCTAGACCCATAAGCGTAGCGCGCGCTAACGAGTCACCAAAACAAGTCCAGTGGCCCCTGGACAGAACTGCACTTATCGGGCAGCGTGCGCTAGAAAGAAGAAATAGCGTGCGCTAATCAGTCAATAGCATGCGCTAGCTACCAACCTTAGCATGCGCTAACGAGACTCCAGTCCCAGTCCAATAGCTCCTGGACTGCCTCTGGACTGCCAGTTAGCGTGCGCTAACCACAACGCCGTAGCGTGCGCTATGCCACAAGCATTAGCGTGCGCTACACCACAAAAACCCAGAAACTCATATAGTGATCCAAAACGCCTCCAAACACATGTTCCAACAAGGCACACATAAACATGGCACAAAAAATCCCAACGATGAGGACAATGACAATCCGATAAAACCCCGAAAACTCAACGAATCCAGAACAAAGATCTCGGGTATTACACGTTCGGTCAAGTTTTTGGTAGTTCTGTGTTGTTTAGCCTAGTAGGTTCTCATGGGGAGGGTTTACGGCGTGTAATATCCCCATATGGTCTCGGGGTGTTACAATTATAGTATCAGAGCTTAGGTTGGGGAAACCTAGGCTTTCGGGTCAAGTCGACTCGTGGTTTGTCGAGTAATTTGATGTCATCTCATTCGAGTTGCCGGGTGACAAGTTGAGTTATGCGTAGTCACAACGTGTCGTATGTGTTGTCCGATGAAGTTACTATCGTGGGCGACCGTCATCTCCGTGCGGACTGTGGATTCAAGTCTCCTCTTTTATGCAAGGTATCGGTGTTTCATGATTTCATTTGTGTGCGATAATTGTGGTGCATAATTTTATTTGCATTGTGTTGTGAAATGGAATCCATGTTTAATACTCATGGTACGCCATTTGTGTATTGAGTTGAATGTATTGATGGTTGGACACCGAATGGTGCAATGCGATGTGAAAACTGTGAACTTTAGTGTGATCCAGAGATTGTATCGACGATAGAGTTCGTGAGGAACTCAGATGGATGGTTTTGACTCATGTTTGAACTTGGTGTTCACGAATTGTATTTGATTAAATTGTGTCGTTTGCCATTTGGGCATGTGGTTTCAAGTTCAATTATTTTTGGATAGTTGAAATTATGTCAGTGGCGTGCAAGTTTGAAAACGGTTTTCTAAGAGATTTATTTTCTTTTTTTGAGAATGAGTATGTTTGTAGAAGAATCGATTTTTGAAAATATTTTGATGGTGCGGTTAAACAACGGTTTTGTACGGATTTTAAATCGGTTGAACTTTGACGAGTTAGTCATGTATTTTCAAACGACACCTTTAGACGGTATCTGAAAGAGGCGTAAAGTATTTCAGGCATTGTAAACTGTTACCGTCATTTTTCGATATGATCGAAAGGATTTTGGAAAAACTTTATTTTGCAAAACGACTTTGATTTTCGGAATTTAAAAACGTTATATGTTTGTGTGTTGGGACTAAGTCGTTGCGACAAGTTTGTTATGTTGTTATGCTCGTCGGGGAATTTTGCAGTGTTTCTGAATATCAGGATAGATTGTTAGGAGTCGGTCCTTAACCTTCGGAGCCGTTTCGGGGCTGCTGGGAAAATTCTGCTGTCCTGCAGCTAGTGATTACGGCCGCAAGATGTTTACCATTACGGCCATAACCTCTTAGATGTTACGGCCGTAAGCTCTTAGTTGTTACGGCCATAAACTGCATGTTATTACGGCCATAAGCTTGTGACGGTCACGACGGTAATTTTGTTATTACAGTGGTATCTGTGCTCTTTGTCGATCGTTTAATTCTATGGATATAGTAGTGAGGTCCGCCAGTGATGATTGTGAACTTTAACTATTATATCGGTAATGTCGCACTCGGTTGGTTATCCTGTATGGGTATTATTGACGTGTTATGATCGTTACTATTTTTACTAGCAAATTTTGGTTGTACGCTTAGGTGTTGTGACTGCAAGGCCTGATTTAATTATATTATTCTATGATGTTATCCTGATGAGATAGTTGAGCTGTGGTAAGGATTAGTGCCAGTACAAGCGGTTTTCCACCCGGGGATGGTTCGGGGAAACCTCTATGGGTCGATGCTAAGGGGCATGGCCACGGATTATCATGTGCATTGTTATTCGTGATGGTGTGGTGTGGTAACATGTAGTTACCCTGTAGGTCATTTTGACGATATCGGTTATCGAGTAGATTTGATATTTCGAAATGTTTTTTTACAAATGACTTCAGAACGAAAGAATTATGATAATGGAATCATGGTTTTGATTAAACGACCGAGGTATTAAAAGTATTTCTCAAAAATTTCATTTCAGCAAAATCTTTCAAACTCAAGAATTTTAAAATATTGTCATTTGAACGAATACCTCGGAAAGTTTTATCTTTAAAGAATAGTACAAATGTTTGACCCCAATGATATGTATGTGATTTTGACCGTGTCTGTTTTGCTTAAGGTCATACATTCTGTTTATCTGGCCATGTAGATTACTTATGAATTTAAATTCTATTATTGCAGTGATAGTTCGTGTATTCATGTAATGACTCAAAGTGAACATTTTATTGTGTTGCTATTTGTTGTCCTATGTTGATTATGTGATGTTTGTTTTGTTTTCTGAACGGTGGTCCGGTTAGTATGCCGAGAGTTCGAGGCTGAGGATGTGGTCGTAGTAATGGTCATGATTAGGAGCATGAGAGGGGGGACTCACTCGTTGTCGAGTACCAATCAGCTCAGTACATATGGTCGAGATGACCAGTCGCGTGATCAGGGGCGATCAGCCACAGGTAATGTTGACATTGGCACCGCCACCGTCCTTTGTCAGGTGGTTGATCAGTTGGCACAGATGAATCAGAACGTGCACCAGGATGAGAACCCAAATGGGAATAAGGAAGCTAGTAAGTGATTACGAGATGTGAGGAAAATGCATCCGCCCCATTTTGTAGGATCCTCGGACTCGTTAGATTGGGAGAACTAGCTCTTCCAATTGGACAGAACATTTGATGTTGTAGCTTGTCCGGACGAAACGAGAGTACCTATTGCTCAATACCTGCTCGACAAGGAAGCTGCAGACTGGTGGGAGGCCGTATCACCTAGTGATCATGCAGCTACTTGGGCTGAATTCAAGACTGCCATGGAGGCCGAGTATTGTCCGCCGCCTGTTAAAGAGCATATGATTGTTGAGTTTTTCTCGGCTACACCCCAATATGTGTCGATATCTCAGGCAATAGTCGATTATAATCGGCAGTTATGTTATGTTCAAGATCAAGTGAGAACCGAGGCAGATAAGGTTCGTTATTTCGATATGCGTATGAAACCTCATGTTCGGCAGTGTATGGATCCTTTTATGTGTACTACGTTGAAGGAATATCAAGACCGAGCCTTAGCAAAGAAACAGAGGATTTCTGATGACACATCGGAAAGCAAGGAAATTGGGGTTTTAAAACCTCAAACCTCATATCAGATGAGTTTAGGGCCTTTTCGGTCATCTAGAGAATCTAAAAGACCCAGGTCAGTGTCTTTGAGTTCAGGCAGTGCTCCTAGAAGCTTCAACTGTAATGTATTGGGCCACGAGCGTGCCAGTTGTAAGAAACTGCCGGTGACTCCTTATAATTGTGGATGCGAAGGGCATAGAGACCAGTACTGTGGGACTGTTTCTAAGATGGTAGGGAAGCATAATTCCGTTCATACTTCTAGAGGGCCCAACGATGCCCATTGATAATATTTTGTTTTTATAGTGCGGATGGTCTCCCGTGTGAAGACTTATCATGTAATGTTTTTATGTTTGGTACATGATGATTGATATTATGTGTTGTATGAGTCCGTGTGGGTTGTTGAATCTACGGAGACACGTGATTGTAGATCACGGGGTCACGAGTTTGATATTTTTATGTTTGAACGTGGTGTTTTGTTTGGTAGCACTGTGAGGTCTTTGTTTTATGTTTCGGGACGAAACTTAATTTTAGGGGGGTAGAATGTAATATCCGAGATTTATCATTTCGAGTATTTTGGATTTTTCTGGATATTTCTCATTTGTCGAGTTTGGTATTATTTTCTCGATGATTGATTTTGTGTTTATATGGTCGCATGTGATTAATTGTTGCATGACGTTTTCATTTCGGATCGATGATGTTGTCCGCGAGTGTTTTTTCGAGTTCATTCCGTGCATTTTGGAAATAGAGTCATCGGGTCATGGCGGCTACGCATTGGCCGGGCAGGTGCGGCAGCTACTGTCGGAAGGACTAGGCACTGGCCGGGCAGGTGCGGCAGGAACCGGCATAGCGCACACTATCGTCGGAAGGCTGCGCGCGCTAACTCGGCAGGCATAGCGCGCGCTATTCGGCTGTCAGCACATGCTACCTGGCCAAGCAGTTTAGTCCAGGAGGTTCTGGACGGGTCGGCTAGCGCACGCTAACACCCGTCCAGCGCGCGCTATCACGGCCGAGTAGAAGTCTCTGGACTGTCGATGATGATCGCTAGCGCAAGGGTCTAGCGCATGAGGGCGGGCCTCGGCCGAAGGTTCTAGGCCGAGACTGGCACGCTAGCGCATGCTAATGGAACCCTAGCGTACGCTAATGTGGGTCCATATAAATATGACTGAGCAGTCATGTTTTCACCCGTTTTTCATTTCTCTTCTTTCCCTTCCGCGATTGGAGTCTTGGTGAACAAGGAGGCATGTTGTCAAAGATTAATCCATGAAGTCCTATAGTTCATATCATCGATTAATCATTCCATAACCTCCGCTGATCGGCCGAATCAAGGTTAGATTTCCTAAAATCTTAGTTTTTGGGAAATTGGGGTGTTTTCTTGGTTTCGTCCGATTAACCCGTAGTAACTTAGACTTGTGGGAGATCAATGATTATTAAGATGTATTCTATCATTTTCCTTGTTGTTCCATGGTCGGATTATCAAGGATTCGTAATTTCATCGAGTTCGTTATCGACGCCTTGAAGGTGTCTGATAAAAGGTCTTAGAGGGGGGATTCGGGGGTTATACGATTATTGTTCCTCGTACGATCATTGATTTATTGATGATTTATCTTAGGAATGAAATATTTGTGAAGAACTTGAGTCAGAACTATTCCGTCCGTCGTCTTCTTTGGTGTTCGAGGTTTTCGGTTGAACCGTGTCCGTAACGGTTATTGAGGCATGTATTCTACTTATACGATTTGTGTCTTGTGAATAGAGCTTACGTATTGGATTTATGATTACTTAGTTTACTTTCGTGGATATGATTCGTGTGAATTAATTATTCGAACATTTGTTGGTATTAATGATGTTCTCACTTATTTAATGTTGTGAAGTTCTGTTGGTCATGTTAATCGCATGATCCGTGTTGGGCTTGATTGCTCGGGTTTGATGTATTGTGATGATTATGATTATTGTGTTGGATTGATTATACACTTGGACATGTATTTTGGTGTAAGATGGATGTTCAAACATATTTGTATTAAGGTGTGTTGTTCGTGGGGATGTGTTGCGTTGTTTGATATGTGTTGGGAAGTGAGTGTGTGTGGTCCAGTTACGGTTCGTCGTGGCCGATGGACTTCGGTACATGAGGTGTACGAACATTGTGTGTGGTCCAGGTATGGTCCGTCGTGGCCTCTGGAGTTCGGTACATAAGGTGTACGAACAATGTGTGTGGTCCAGGTATGGTCCGTCGTGGCCTCTGGAGTTCGGTACATGAGGTGTACGAACAACATGTGTGGTCCAGGTACGGTCCGTCGTGGCCTCTGGAGTTTAGTACATGAGGTGTACAAACAGTAAATGTGTTAAACCGGGTACGGACCATCGTGGCCTCCAGGGTTCGTTACTTGACGATTACGAACAGTGAATGAATGAATAACGTTTTGATGTTAAATCTCGTACACGTGATGATATCTTCACTAATGTGTTTTGAAACAATAACCGGGCTGAAGCCTTAACGATTTATGAAAGAGGTTTTGTAATTTGGGACTCGAGGTCCAAAAGAATTTATACTTTAAAAATTCCCGAGATGTCGAATTTAATTTCAAAAACTGCATCACTTGTTTTCTGATTAATAAAACCTATCGAGAATGTTTTGACAATCGATTGTCGTATTTGATTCGTGATTGTTTTTGTGTGATACATTTCTTATACTATTATACTTGCACTAGTAAAACAGTGGAGTTTTACTAATTCCCAAGTAATCGGTAGGGGTGTCTAAATGGTTCCCGGTTCTCGGTTAGAACCGGAACCGAACCGGAACCATATAATCGATTAAAGGTTCGGTTTTCGGTTCCTCATTACATAATTTTTCGGTTTTCGGTTCGGAACCGGAACCGAACGGTTCCAAACCGAAAACCGATTTTATAAATATTATTTTTATATTTTATACTTACATATTTTATTATTTTAATTTTTGTAAATTAAAAATTTAGAACTCTAATATTTTTAAATAAATATTTTATATTTTGTTAAAAAATTATAATAATATACTATATATGTATTAAATATTAATTTTATATTTTATAATTTATAATTAAAAAAAAATGGTTCCGTCGGTTTAACCGAACCGGAACTAAAAATAACTGGTCCGGTTCTGGTTAACCGAAATTTTATATGGTCCGGTTCTCGGTTCTCATTTTTGGGCAATTGTGGTTCCGGTTAACCGAAAATTTCGGTCCGGTTAACCGGAACCGAACCGTTCGCTACCCCTAGTAATCGGGGGGTGGATGTCTGTTTTGCGTCCATGTACATGCTGGTTCGGGGGAGCAGCCACAGGATCGGTACAGGAAGTGATGAGCTACGATACTAATCAAGAGTTGAGAGTTGGGTCGGGTTATGTTGTATCGACCGAGTTATATTCAGACTTCCGCTATTGTGTATCTTTACCCCTGCATGGGTATTTATCGTAAAGAGTTGTATTTCATCTCGTTGCATTAGTCGTGTGAGCTCATCGGTCCGTGTGGTTGTATTGTAATTGACCTTAATGGTCTGTATTATTGTAATGATTGACTCTGGTTGGTCAAGTTTTTGGTAGTTCTGTGTTGTTTAGCCTGGTAGGTCCTCGTGGGGAGGGTCTACGGCGTGTAATATTCACATATGGTCTGGGGGTCTTACAAGGAGTTTTCTGGGATTGAAAGGTTATTATACACGGTTCGTCGAGGCTTTTTCTTGTATCGCTCGGCCGTTGACGAACCTACTAAGGAAGAGTACCAAGTTTGTCTGGACAACAGATTGTCAGGAGAGATTCGACGAGCTTAAGAGGAGACTGACCACCGCTCCTGTGTTAGTACTACCGCAGGGCACGAAAGGATTCGTAATATATACAGATGCATCTAAGCGTGGACTAGGATGTGTCTTCACGCAAAACAACAGAGTTATTGCATACGCCTCTCGACAACTTAAGTCGTACAAGGTGAATTACCCAACGCATGACTTGGAACTGGCTGCAGTGGTCCACACTCTTAAGATCTGGAGACACTACCTTTACGGGGTTACCTGTAAGATTTTTATGGACCACAGGATTTTAAAATATATTTTCACCCAAAGGGAGTTAAACATGAGGCAAAGGCGTTGGCTGGAACTAATCAAGGATTATGATGTGGAGATTTTATATCACTCTAGGAAGGCCAACGTCGTAGCAGATGCACTTAGTCGGAAGACTGCACAAGAAATGACAATATCTGGTTTCGTGGAAAAACATGAAACAGGAAGTAGCGAGATTCATTGCTCGATGTATGATGTATCAACAAGTGAAGATCGAACACCGCAGACCGGCCGGAATCATGCAACCCTTGCCCATTCTGGAATGGAAATGGAGAGAATATCCATGGATTTCTTCACCAAGTTACCAGTGACGACGGGAGGAAAGGACACGATATGGGTCATTGTAGACCGACTGACGAAGTCGGCACATTTCATTTCGATCCAGGAGACTACCGGAATAGAGCAGTTGGCTATCATCTTTATCGGGGAAGTCATGAGACTACATGGCTTTCCCTCAGCAATCATATCAGATAGAGACACCTGGTACGTGACCCGCTTCTGGAAAGCTGTCCACAAGGCTATGGGTACTCAGCTACTTTTCAGCACAGTCTATCACCCTCAAACAGACGGGAAGACAGAACATACGATACAGACCATGGAGGATATGTTGAGAGCATGTGTACTCGATTGGGGCAAAGACTGGGTTAAACATCTCTGTTTAGCGGAGTTTTCATACAACAACAGCTGGCATACAAGCATAGGCATGGCGCCCTTCGAAGCCCTGTACGGTAGGAGATGCAAGTCTCCCCTATGTTGGGATGATGCTTCCGATGTCGTCGATGTTGGGATTCGGTGCCTAAAATGAAGGCTCAGCGGAAGCGATTTATGAAAATAAATTCGATCCGAATTCCTTAAGAGGATTGATCAAGCTACGTATATACGAATATAAAACGAAACAAAGGGAGATTCGAAATCATACCCTCGAAGTCCGTTAATTAAATGGTGTTCTTCACAAATGCGATTCTCCAATCTTTAGGTGATCTTCCTCACAAATTCGATTCGTCAAGCTTTTGAAATCCCGGGCACCGAAACACCGTGCCTCTACTTGTCATATTACATAACCAAGAGTGTGACTTCAACCACTAAGGTGTAAGTCTTCTTATTCCCTTCCTTTTCTTCTATGAATTATTCTCCAAGAATAATATCACACCCACCCCTAATGTTTTGTCTTTGGTCTTCCACCAATTAAGGTGGAAGACTAAGACCAAGGCAAGACCAAGGGGTGGTTTGGCCATCTAGAAGGACTGGAGGAATCTGGTTTATTTCGGACTCTCGTGAGTCCAAATAGATAAACTCTATTCCGTTTCGATGTATTTATATCAATTAATTAATCCAATTAAATAATTATATCAAATACAAAACAATATAATTAATATCTCTAAGAAATAAGTATATCTATGAATTAAATTAATCACCCAGTAATTTATTTAATTTATAAGGCCGTAGATTAATTTATTCAATAAATTAATTTTGACATCCAATGTCCTAAAATTAATTAGACATCCAATATCCAATAAATTAGATATCCAATATCTAATATTATCAAAAAGAGATTAAGCTCGATTTATTCCGTCATCTATCCTAATGCGTGACTCGGTAGGTCCGTCCCAATTACCAATGGGAGGAACCAAAGAGTGATAGCACCACCTAGCCAGTCCCGCAGCCTACACTGTAACCTAACTGAGAACGAATGATTGGGATCATTCAAAAACCTTTCTGTCGTGAATACCAATAACCCTTCTTTCAAATGTCCCAATCAAGTTATAGGGTCACGGTCAGTGACACCCTATCTGTACTTGACGGTATGCATGAGTTAATGCAAATCGAGATCATCGAGCTCTTGTGTATCTAATAAAACTAGCTCCAATTCTTTGGCGAAAGACTTATAATCTCATCTGCCAATAACCGCATAGTACATATACCCGTTTACTAATAGGAGAAAGAATCCTATCTTGGTATTTAGTAGAACCTGCTACTTGCCCGTCAAGATGCACGTCGAGGTTGACCCCCACCTTCCGGTTTTCTGGATCGAACTACTCTAATGAAAATCTTAACGTCACAAGCACATCCATACTAAATCCTCAAGTAAAGGTTCACGAATATCTATCACAACCTTTCGATTCCGTCATTGACTGTTCCAGAGTGAAATCCATGTGACGAATCGAGGGCGAGTCGGTTCGAGTATACTAATCTCATTACCATACCTATAGCGTGTGCTCCCACTAACCATTAGTGAATGACAGGCACTCTCCAAGTCAAAGAACCCGTCATATAAGTCTTCACATAAACTTAACGCCCAGTCAGGTTTCATCGACTTGTGAACGATTAAGTATTTGAGCCATAAACCTTTATAGTGCCGATCCCCCTATCTAATAAGGAGTGGAATGTTTTGCTCTCAAATACACGGACTAGTTTCTATATATACTTACGAGTCAGGAATGCCAGTGACTACTAGTAAATAAAGAAACATATAATTGCCTTCTGATAATGATTTACATAATAACAAGTACAATGCCCTCACTCTAACATCCTTTGAGTGGCATTCGAGGGCGTACTCCTAACAATCTCCCACTTGCACTCAATGCCACACACTATGGTATCTAATACCCATGTTCTCCAAATGACGCTCCAAGCTCGTCTGAGAAAGTGGCTTGGTCATTGGATCAGTGATGTTGTCTAATGAGTTTACTCTACACAGCATAATGAATCCTTTGTGAAAAAACAAACTGGGACAGCCGCCTTCTTCATCATTATCTTTTATTTTTCCACATTTTTGATGAGAGTGTAATACCCGTAATTTCGATTTTCGGTAACTTCTTTTTTTCGGCGGAAGTCCGTTTTGATGACTCACTCATGACCGTTTCATTATTCTGAGAATGATTAATTCTACACTTTTTGACATCCGAGTTCGTTTCGGTGTCGTTTTGTTGAGTTCCGTGCTTTTTAGCGACTTTTCCGCACTTGAGTTCGATTCTTGCGAATCTCGGTCGAAATCATGCTTCGAGTTTCCCGTAAGTTCGTTTAACTTTGTTATACGTGTTGTGAACTTCGGTTTGGTTATTCGATCACGTATCGTGATTTCCGGCGTTGGGCCATTTTCGTAATTTCCCAAAGTTTGGGGTAATTATTTCGCTGACGAATTTCGAGCCTTCGAGTGGTCGGAATCGTGTGTTCTCTTAGTGCTCGGATTCGTCTTTGCGAGTACTTCAGAACCGTATCTTCGATTCGTATTCGTGTTCGGGTTTCGGGTCGTCGGGCCGTCGGAATTGGTCCCGGCCGAGTCATGGCCGGCATGCTCGCCAAAGCACCGGCCGAGTAACGACGTTAGTGCTCGGCCGTTACGCACGTAAGGGCCGGTTACGCACGTAAGGCCCTGGCCGTAACGCACGAGCGTGCCGGCAGCGTGTTGGCATGACTCGGTTACGCACGTAACCCTTGGCCGGTTACGACGTAACCGCCGGCACACCTCTATAAAAGGCCCTGCAAACGTTTTTCTCGCCATTCTTCACATTCTTCTTCTCCTCTTCCGCAGCTGGGCGTGTTCTAAGCTTGAAGCCATGTTGTTTAGCAACATATCCATGGAGTTCTTTGGGTTATATCATCAATCATTCGTCCGATATCATCCCTTGATCCAGCGAATCAAGGTTAGATCTTTAGAACCCTACTTTTGGTAAAATTGGGGGTTTTCACGTTTTTGTCCGATTCGTTCCGTTTTGTCGATTAATTCATGATGAATATGATTAATCTTGTTGGTATTCTTAGTTTCCCTACGGATTCATGGTATATTTCGGGGTTTTTACGGAATCGAGAGGGTTTGGTTGTGGTCTGCCCTCGTTGTTGTTTATATACAAATATACATGAATCGTAGGCGGGTTTTCGGGTGTATTCCAATTCCGTATTCATTTAGAAATGGTTGTGATTGTATTCTTTGAATCGTTAGGTTCGGTTTCATTGGTTCCTAGCGTTCGTCGGTGACTTTCCTTTCCGTTCGTTGCGTCGTCAATAACTCAAGGCAAGTATTCTTGGAAACCCTTATGCTTAACGTGAAATGGTAATGTATATTGTGTGTGCTTTACTCACCTCGGGAGGGTCCGACGGGGCCTCGAGGGAATCTATGGCTTCGTCCTGGATTCATGAGTTTGATTCGCTAGCCAGCTCGGGAGGGTCCTTAGAGGCCTCGAGTGGGATTCGTGGCTTCGTCCCGGTCCTAGGTGACGTGTGGTGCTTGATTTGTTTTGTGAATGTGGCTAGCTCGGGAGGATCCTTAGAGGCCTCGAGTGGGATTCGTGGCTTCGTCCCGGTCCTAGGCAAATTATTTGTGACTGTTTGTTTCCGGAAAAGACATGTCTAGTTTTGGTTTTTGAAATGATATTGGTGCATGTACTATGAAATGTGTAAGCGATTGGTTTGCCTTGAATACTTGTACTAGCGTAATTGCTAACCCCTGTGGGGACCCGTTGTCGGGGAAATTCTTGTTATGGATTTCGGGTTATGTTCAAATGCATTTGAAAGGTGCGCTGGGATGGTACGAGGATGTCGGCCAAGGTTTTTGACATGTGCAATCGAGTCTTGTTAATTTCTTCCGTCTCTTTTGATGTGGTTGTTTTCCAAATTGTAAACTTATAGATTGTACTCGCGAGTACTTAGGCTTTTCCTTTCGGGTGGTGATTTGTCTTCGTTGGAGTTACTGTATTTGTCGGTTGATGTTTATTATGCCGGTTGTACCGGGCGTGTTGTTTTATGTTTTGTGGTTAACAATTATTTCCTTGCTAACCGAGACGGTTAGTCGAGTGGTGTTTTTCTTGTGTTAGCCTGGTGGGTCCCATGTAGGGGTCCACGGCGCTGTAATACACCTCGAATATCTTGGGGGTGTTACAGAAAATGGTATCGGAGCTCTAGGTTTATGGATACCTAGGCTTGTCGGTTAATTTGGGTCTATTTGCGTTTTGTTTTGCACATTGTCACACCGCTGCCGACATCTCAGTACATCCAGTGCTCGTAAGTTTTCCTTACCCGATTCTCTTGTTTTCTCGTATTGAAATTCCACTTCTTGAACTGTGATTGCCTCTCTCGTACTTATCGTCGAGTTGTTTTTCGATCCATCTGGTTCGTGCACTTTTGATTCTAGTATTGCGCAGTCCTTTATCTCTCTGGAGTATGTGCGCCGTTCTGGGCTTCACCGTTTGTCGTTTTGCGAGCCTTCCATCGCTAAACTTCCTAGCGTTGGTGGGATCGTTGGTGATCGAAAGATTCGAGAATTGCTCCGTGGTGTATTGTGAGAGGGCTTGACTCTCTAGTCTTTTGTTGTATGATGGAATCTGTGTTTGATAATTGCGATATACTAAATGTATGTTGAGCCGAACGTACTGATGGTTTGGACACCGAGGGGTGCAGTATGATGTGAATGTTTTGAACATTGACATGTTCCGGGAAAGGTGTCGATGGCAGAGTTTGTTGAGAAACTCACCTAGATGGTTTCGACATGTGTTCGAATCGATGTTCATTAGTTATGCTATTAAACTTGAAGAGATAAGTTTGACATATGCTTAGAATTAGTGTTTCCGAATTGCGCTTGTTGAACTGGTGATTTTTGAATGCCGTATATGCGTGTGTTCGGAAACTGATGGTACTTGGCTAAATATTCATATTTACAACCAATGTGTTTCTATTAATAATAATACATGTGGCGTGCATGCTTGAAAATTTCTTAGGCTTGATCGTATTGTGGGTTTTTGAAAAGTGACATGAATTTGGGCGATCCAACCTTGTATTTCCAAATTAAACCTGGTGTCGTATTTAAAGGTCGTGTTTAAAAGTGTTTAGGACATTTTATAAAATGCTACCGCTGTTAAGCCCTTGTCGTGTTTAAAAGGGTCTTGAAAACGATTTTTAACTTATCGGTTTTATTTTCGAATAACTAGAGTATACGATTTTAAAATCAAATTAGCCTGGGAAAACCTAGGCTGTCGAGCCAAGTTGTGTTGGTTGAGTTTTGTCTCGTCGGATTTTGTCTGACTTAGTCGCATCGCGACGCGTCGTTTGAGATCATTGGTCGTGATTAGTATCGAAGTGCTGTCGTCACTTACGTGCGACCTATGGATGTAAAACCCCCTTCCTTGTGTTGTACCTCGTGTGACACGAGTTATTTGTATGATTAGTCGATTGAATGATGGAATCCTTCTGTGGATTTTGATTTCACGATATGTGTTTATTAGACTCTCGTATTTGGTTTATACGAGGAGTGTCGTCACTGTTGATGTATTTTCGTACCGTATTTTATCCGCTGCGTGAGTTCTTTCAAACGGCTTTCGGTATTTTGCAAACTGAGTTTTATTTCGTAAAACCGATTCCTTGAATCAAGTTTTGGCATTTTGGCCTTGAATATTTCATGATGGTTTGACAAATGAGTTTGTGAGTTTTGGAAAATATCACCGTCATTGGTCTTTTTAGCATTTTCGAAATGAGATGGGAAATCATGCTTAGCCTGGTAAATCCTTGTGAGAAGGGTTTACGGCATGTAATTTTTCTGATATGTTCTGTTGTTGTCTCTGTGAATTGTTAGCGCACGCTACGTTTTACGGCTAACGCGCGCGAGAGTACGTTGGTAGCACGCTAAGGGGAGAATAGCGCACGCTACCTGGTAGTTCAGAGCAGTCCAGGAGCTACTGGACTGGGTCTGAAGTTCTCGTTAGCGCACGCTAACACTTGGGGTTAGCGCACGCTAACAGTGTATCTTTGGTCAGGAGTTTTGTTTGGTGCCGTGATAGCGCACGCTAACCTTAATGATTAGCGCACGCTAATTGTGTCCAGTATAAACACCGGACACCAGTCTTGAAGTTGCATTTTTCTTCATTTTTCTTCTTCCTCCATGAGATTGAGACGTAGCGACTAGGTTTCGCATTGGGGCTGATTTTTTTTCTTCCATCCAAAGGTGTTTTGGAGTATCCTAGATGATTTTTAACATCATCTAATCCATTGTTCTTCGCCGAATCCAGGTAATTTTTTCTTGAATCCCTAGAGTTGACTTTTTGGAGTTTTGTTCTTGATGTCATTTTCCATCCGGTTTTGATAAACCGATCGTTGTTTTAACGATGTTGTTAAGCATATCCTAGGGATTGTATATCACTGTCTTGATTGTGAACGATTTAATGAGTGTGCTATGATGTGTTTAAGTGAATGTTGACAAGTGTGAATTCTGGGCATTTTGGCCTATTGTACTTCTGAAAAACCTTGAGTATCTTAGAAAATAAACCTCGAGACGTACTTTTAAAATGAATAATTTTCTCACAGTGTTCTCAAGATGCCTACTGGCGCCACGCTATGTTTCAAAATTATTCTACTTTGGGGATCAAAATATTTGGAGATATTTCTAATAATTTAGAAACGCATTCGCTTAGACCCGAAGGACGAATATAGCTGAAAAGTTTTAATTTAACGAAAGGTGTCTTCATTTTTTTTATCAAACGCAAGATGATTTTTTTAAAAAAAAAAAAAAAGTCTCGATGACGATGTTTGTACTACTTTTTGATATATGATACTCAAGATCAACTGGTGCTTGCAAGTTATTTTCAAAAGATGGTTTTCGTTTTCAAAACCTATCATTCCTATTTGTGGTCCGGGAATATATTTGTGATGTTCGTGCTCTCGTTAGGTGTTAACCCCGAGTTGTGGTTGAATTGGCGGTGAGCGTTGAGTAGTTCGCCACGCAGTTGTCGTGGTAGCCTCTGTGAGGGGTGTGATATTGGTATTGGATGTTGTCACCTCGTAGCGGTTTATGCGTTATCGCATATATGCGAGATGTTAGATCTCGGGTTGGTATGATTGTGTGCATCGGTGATTGTTCCGCGTTGTATCGATTGCTTGTTATATTGTTATCTTGGTTCCGTTGTTGTGAGTTTCGGGGGCGAGGTCAAAGGTAATACCCGTACTATTTTGACCTCTATATCTTCTCTTTCTCCAGTCTATCGATTCGCTCGTGTTCATTGATACCTTCTGAACTTGTTCTATACCTTGGTTTCATCATTCGAACGAGCTATAATCGATTTTGAGTCGATCTGGTTATCGCGTGACTTTTCCGAATTCGGTTCGACTATTGTGAACCTTGTTCGAAGTAACATCTTTGGTTCTAATAGTTCTTTTATTCAAGTGGATCGGATTTTGAACTTCGTATTTTGGCTCTATCAACTCATTTATGCTCGTTAACATTTCGAACTTTCCTATCCCTTGCTTTTGTTGATCGAACGAGGTGGTATTGTTTCGTAATAACTCGCTTGTCGTTGGGGCTTTTCAATTGCTATTCCCTTTCTGTGGATATTGTGGGAATGCACGTCTTGTCGTTCTCACCAGTCATCCCCGGGAGTTGTTGTTGAATTTTATTATCCTGCGTGTTTCGGCATGATTGTTCGATTTTGTTGTCTCAATCGTTTGTTTGTTCGGTTTTTGTTCTCGTTTCGTGATTGTTGAGCGTTCATGCTCCTTCGTAATTCCCTTAAGTTCGGGAAATTAGTCTCGTTTTCGATCTTCCAACCCTTGGGCGGTGGAATTCCGTATTTGTTCAGCGTTGACTCGCGTTTTGGTTGATGAACCGTTGGGTTGGTCAATCGTATTGATTTTCGTTCGTTGAGTTTTGTGATTGTTCGGATAATCGACTCGATTGTATTGTCTATTTGATGACGCTTGTCACTTGTTGATTTTATCATGTCTCTACCGGTGGCGTTGTGTTAGTCGTCGTGGAGCGTGTTTTCACGTCGTATATTCCTTTGCGTTGCTTGTAACGTTTCGCCGTCGGGCGCGAGTTTACGGTTTTTGTGTATCTCGTCGAGTTTTCTGGCAGGATATTGCTTCTCCTACTTATTTTAAGTTTCGGGACGAAACTTCTTTTAAGGAGGGTAGAATGTAATACCCGTAATTTCGATTTTAGGTAACTTCTTTTTTTTCGGCGGAAGTCCGTTTTGATGACTCGCTCATGACCGTTTCATTATTCTGAGAATGATTAATTCTACACTTTTTGACATCCGAGTTCGTTTCGGTATCGTTTTGTTGAGTTCCGTGCTTTTTAGCGACTTTTCCGCACTTGAGTTCGATTCTTGCGAATCTCGGTCGAAACTGCTGTTTCGAGTTTCCCGTAAGTTCGTTTAACTTTGTTATATGTGTTGTGAACTTCGGTTTGGTTATTCAATCACGTATCGTGATTTCCGGGCGTTTGGGCCATTTTCGTAATTTCCCAAAGTTTGGGGTAATTACTTTCCGTTGTCGAATTTCGAGCCTTCGAGTGGTCGGAATCGTGTGTTCTCTTAGTGCTCGGATTCGTCTTTGCGAGTACTTCGTAACCGTATCTTCGATTCGTATTCAGGTTCGGGTTTTGGGGTCGTTCGGGCCGTCGAAATTGGTCCCGGCCAAGTCATGGCCGGGCATGCTCGGGCCAGGCCAGCCTTGGCCGAGTAACGTACGTTAGTGCTCGGCCGTTACGTACGTAAGGCCCTGGCCGGTAATGTACGTAGCGTGCCGGCAGTGTTGCGGCAGTGACTCGGTTACGTACGTAACCCTTGGCCGGTTACGTACGTAACCCGGCCGGCAGTCAGCCTATAAAAGGCCCTGCAGACGTTTTTCTCGCCATTCTTTACATTCTTCTTCTCCTCTTCCGCAACTGGGCGTGTTCTAAGCTTGAAGCCATGTTGTTTAGCAACATATCCATGGAGTTCTTTGGGTTATATCATCAATCATTCGTCCGATATCATCCCTTGATCCAGCGAATCAAGGTTAGATCTTTAGAACCCTACTTTTGGTAAAATTGGGGGTTTTCATGTTTTTGTCCGATTCGTTCCGTTTTGTCGATTAATTCATGATGAATATGATTAATCTTGTTGGTATTCTTAGTTTCCCTACGGATTCATGGTATATTTCGTGGTTTTTACGGAATCGAGAGGGTTTGGTTGTGGTCCGCCCTCGTTGTTGTTTATATACGAATATACATGAATCGTAGGCGGGTTTTCGGGTGTATTCCAATTCCGTATTCATTTAGAAATGGTTGTGATTGTATTCTTCGAATCGTTAGGTTCGGTTTCATTGGTTCCTAGCGTTCGTCGGTGACTTTCCTTTCCGTTCGTTGCGTCGTCAATAATTCAAGGCAAGTATTCTTGGAAACCCTTATGCTTAACGTGAAATGGTAATGTATATTGTGTGTGCTTTACTCACCTCGGGAGGGTCCGACGGGGCCTCGAGGGAATCTATGGCTTCGTCCTGGATTCATGAGTTTGATTCGCTAGCCAGCTCGGGAGGGTCCTTAGAGGCCTCGAGTGGGATTCGTGGCTTCGTCCCGGTCCTAGGTGACGTGTGGTGCTTGATTTGTTTTGTGAATGTGGCCAGCTCGGGAGGGTCCTTAGAGGCCTCGAGTGGGATTCGTGGCTTCGTCCCGGTCCTAGGCAAATTATTTGTGACTGTTTGTTTCCGGAAAAGACATGTCTAGTTTTGGTTTTTGAAATGATATTGGTGCATGTACTATGAAATGTGTAAGCGATTGGTTTGCCTTGAATACTTGTACTAGCGTAATTGCTAACCCCTGTGGGGACCCGCTTTCGGGAAATTCTTGTTATGGATTTCGTGTTATGTTCAAATGACGAGCGGCTACTGGATGGTACGAGGATGTCGGCCAAGGTTTTTGACATGTGCAATCGAGTCTTGTTAATTTCTTCTGTCTCTTTTGATGTGGTTGTTTTCCAAATTGTAAACTTATAGATTGTACTCGCGAGTACTTAGGCTTTTCCTTTCGGGTGGTGATTTGTCTTCGTTGGAGTTACTGTATTTGTCGGTTGATGTTTATTATGCCGGTTGTACCGGGCGTGTTGTTTTATGTTTTGTGGTTAACAATTATTTCCTTGCTAACCGAGATGGTTAGTCAAGTGGTGTTTTTCTTGTGTTAGCCTGGTGGGTCCCATGTAGGGGTCCACGGCGCTGTAATACACCTCGAATATCTTGGGGGTGTTACAGAAAATGGTATCGGAGCTCTAGGTTTATGGATACCTAGGCTTGTCGGTTAATTTGGGTCTATTTGCGTTTTGTTTTGCACATTGTCACACCGCTGCCGACATCTCAGTACATCCAGTGCTCGTAAGTTTTCCTTACCCGATTCTCTTGTTTTCTCGTATTGAAATTCCACTTCTTGAACTGTGATTGCCTCTCTCGTACTTATCGTCGAGTTGTTTTTCGATCCATCTGGTTCGTGCACTTTTGATTCTAGTATTGCGCAGTCCTTTATCTCTCTCGGAGTATGTGCGCCGCTCGGCTTCACCGCTTGTCGCTTTATGAGCCTTCCATCGCTAAACTTCCTAGCGTTGGTGGATCGTTGGTGATCGAAAGATTCGAGAATTGCTCCGTGGTGTATTGTGAGAGGGCTTGACTCTCTAGTCTTTTGTTGTATGATGGAATCTGTGTTTGATAATTGCGATATACTAAATGTATGTTGAGCCGAACGTATCGATGGTTCGACACCGAGGTGCAAAGATGATGTGAATGTTTTGAACATTGACATGTTCCGGGAAAGGTGTCGATGGCAGAGTTTGTTGAGAAACTCACCTAGATGGTTTCGACATGTGTTCGAATCGATGTTCATTAGTTATGCTATTAAACTTGAAGAGATAAGTTTGACATATGCTTAGAATTAGTGTTTCCGAATTGCGCTTGTTGAACTGGTGATTTTTGAATGCCGTATATGCGTGTGTTCGGAAACTGATGGTACTTGGCTAAATATTCATATTTACAACCAATGTGTTTCTATTAATAATAATACATGTGGCGTGCATGCTTGAAAATTTCTTAGGCTTGATCGTATTGTGGGTTTTTGAAAAGTGACATGAATTTGGGCGATCCAACCTTGTATTTCCAAATTAAACCTGGTGTCGTATTTAAAGGTCGTGTTTAAAAGTGTTTAGGACATTTTATAAAATGCTACCGCTGTTAAGCCCTTGTCGTGTTTAAAAGGGTCTTGAAAACGATTTTTAACTTATCGGTTTTATTTTCGAATAACTAGAGTATACGATTTTAAAATCAAATTAGCCTGGGAAAACCTAGGCTGTCGAGCCAAGTTGTGTTGGTTGAGTTTTGTCTCGTCGGATTTTGTCTGACTTAGTCGCATCGCGACGCGTCGTTTGAGATCATTGGTCGTGATTAGTATCGGCGTCATTGCCACTTACGTGCGACCTATGGATGTAAAACCCCCTTCCTTGTGTTGTACCTCGTGTGACACGAGTTATTTGTATGATTAGTCGATTGAATGATGGAATCCTTCTGTGGATTTTGATTTCACGATATGTGTTTATTAGACTCTCGTATTTGGTTTATACGAGGAGTGTCACACCGTTGATGTATTTTCGCATCGTATTTTATCCACGCGTGAGTTCTTTCAAACGGCTTTCGGTATTTTGCAACCGAGTTTTATTTCGTAAAACCGATTCCTTGAATCAAGTTTTGGCATTTTGGCCTTGAATATTTCATGATGGTTTGACAAATGAGTTTGTGAGTTTTGGAAAATATCACCGTCATTGGTCTTTTTAGCATTTTCGAAATGAGATGGGAAATCATGCTTAGCCTGGTAAATCCTTGTGAGAAGGGTTTACGGCATGTAATTTTTCTGATATGTTCTGTTGTTGTCTCTGTGAATTGTTAGCGCACGCTACGCTTTACGGCTAACGCGCGCGAGAGTACGTTGGTAGCACGCTAGGGGAGAATAGCGCACGCTACCTGGAAGTTCAGAGCAGTCCAGGAGCTACTGGACTGGGTCTGAAGTTCTTGTTAGCGCACGCTAACACTTGGGGTTAGCGCACGCTAACAGTGTGTTTTTGGTCAGGAGTTTTGTTTGGTGCCGTGATAGCGCACGCTAACCTTAATGATTAGCGCACGCTAATTGTGTCCAGTATAAATACCGGACACCAGTCTAGAAGTTGCATTTTTCTTCATTTTTCTTCTTCCTCCATGAGATTGAGACGTAGCGACTAGGTTTCGCATTGGGGCTGATTTTTTTTCTTCCATCCAAAGGTGTTTTGGAGTATCCTAGATGATTTTTAACATCATCTAATCCATTGTTCTTCGCGAATCCGTAATTTTTCTTGAATCCCTAGAGTTGACTTTTTGGAGTTTTGTTCTTGATGTCATTTTCCATCCGGTTTTGATAAACCGATCGTTGTTTTAACGATGTTGTTAAGCATATCCTAGGGATTGTATATCACTGTCTTGATTGTGAACGATTTAATGAGTGTGCTATGATGTGTTTAAGTGAATGTTGACAAGTGTGAATTCGGGCATTTTGGCCTATTGTACTCGAAAAACCTTGAGTATATTAGAAAATAAACCTCGAGACGTACTTTTAAAATGAATAATTTTCTCACAGTGTTCTCAAGATGCCTACTGGCGCCACGCTATGTTTCAAAATTATTCTACTTTGGGGATCAAAATATTTGGAGATATTTCTAATAATTTAGAAACGCATTCGCTTAGACCCGAAGGACGAATATAGCTGAAAAGTTTTAATTTAACGAAAGGTGTCTTCATTTTTTTTATCAAACGCAAGATGATTTTTTTAAAAAAAAAAAAAAAGTCTCGATGACGATGTTTGTACTACTTTTTGATATATGATACTCAAGATCAACTGGTGCTTGCAAGTTATTTTCAAAAGATGGTTTTCGTTTTCAAAACCTATCATTCCTATTTGTGGTCCGGGAATATATTTGTGATGTTCGTGCTCTCGTTAGGGTGTTAACCCCCGAGTTGTGGTTGAATTGGCGGTGTGAGCGTTGAGTAGTTCGCCACGCAGTTGTCGTGGTAGCCTCTGTGAGGGGTGTGATATTGGTATTGGATGTTGTCACCTCGTAGCGGTTTATGCGTTATCGCATATATGCGAGATGTTAGATCTCGGGTTGGTATGATTGTGTGCATCGGTGATTGTTCCGCGTTGTATCGATTGCTTGTTATATTGTTATCTTGGTTCCGTTGTTGTGAGTTTCGGGGGCGAGGTCAAAGGTAATACCCGTACTATTTTGACCTCTATATCTTCTCTTTCTCCAGTCTATCGATTCGCTCGTGTTCATTGATACCTTCTGAACTTGTTCTATACCTTGGTTTCATCATTCGAACGAGCTATAATCTGATTTTGAGTCGATCTGGTTATCGCTGTGACTTTTCCGAATTCGGTTCGACTATTGTGAACCTTGTTCGGAAGTAACATCTTTTGGTTCTAATAGTTCTTTTATTCAAGTGGATCGGATTTTGAACTTCTGTATTTTTGGCTCTATCAACTCATTTATGCTCGTTAACATTTCTGAACTTTCCCTATCCCTTGCTTTTGTTGATCGAACGAGGGTGGTATTGTTTCAGAATAACTCGTTTGTCGTTGGGGCTTTTCAATTGCTATTCCCTTTCCTGTGGATATTGTGGGAATGCACGTCTTGCTGTTCTCACCAGGTCATCCTGGGAGTTGTTGTTTGAATTTTATTATCCTGCGTGTTTCGGGCATGATTGTTCGATTTTTGTTGTCTCAATCGTTTGTTTGTTCGGTTTTTGTTCTCGTTTCGTGATTGTTGAGCGCCTGTGCTCCTTCGTAATTCCCTTAAGTTCGGGAAATTAGTCTCGTTTTCGATCTTCCAACCCTTGGGCGGTGGAATTCCGTATTTGTTCAGCGTTGACTCGCGTTTTGGTTGATGAACCGTTGGGTTGGTCAATCGTATTGATTTTCGTTCGTTGAGTTTTGTGATTGTTCGGATAATCGACTCGATTGTATTGTCTATTTGATGACGCTTGTCACTTGTTGATTTTATCATGTCTCTACCGGTGGCGTTGTGTTAGTCGTCGTGGAGCGTGTTTTCACGTCGTATATTCCTTTGCGTTGCTTGTAACGTTTCGCCGTCGGGCGCGAGTTTACGGTTTTTGTGTATCTCGTCGAGTTTTCCTGGCAGGGGATATTGCTTCTCCCTACTTATTTTAAGTTTCGGGACGAAACTTCTTTTAAGGAGGGTAGAATGTAATACCCGTAATTTCGATTTTAGGTAACTTCTTTTTTTTCGGCGGAAGTCCGTTTTGATGACTCGCTCATGACCGTTTCATTATTCTGAGAATGATTAATTCTACACTTTTTGACATCCGAGTTCGTTTCGGTATCGTTTTGTTGAGTTCCGTGCTTTTTAGCGACTTTTCCGCACTTGAGTTCGATTCTTGCGAATCTCGGTCGAAACTGCTGTTTCGAGTTTCCCGTAAGTTCGTTTAACTTTGTTATATGTGTTGTGAACTTCGGTTTGGTTATTCAATCACGTATCGTGATTTCCGGGCGTTTGGGCCATTTTCGTAATTTCCCAAAGTTTGGGGTAATTACTTTCCGTTGTCGAATTTCGAGCCTTCGAGTGGTCGGAATCGTGTGTTCTCTTAGTGCTCGGATTCGTCTTTGCGAGTACTTCGTAACCGTATCTTCGATTCGTATTCAGGTTCGGGTTTTGGGGTCGTTCGGGCCGTCGAAATTGGTCCCGGCCAAGTCATGGCCGGGCATGCTCGGGCCAGGCCAGCCTTGGCCGAGTAACGTACGTTAGTGCTCGGCCGTTACGTACGTAAGGCCCTGGCCGGTAATGTACGTAGCGTGCCGGCAGTGTTGCGGCAGTGACTCGGTTACGTACGTAACCCTTGGCCGGTTACGTACGTAACCCGGCCGGCAGTCAGCCTATAAAAGGCCCTGCAGACGTTTTTCTCGCCATTCTTTACATTCTTCTTCTCCTCTTCCGCAACTGGGCGTGTTCTAAGCTTGAAGCCATGTTGTTTAGCAACATATCCATGGAGTTCTTTGGGTTATATCATCAATCATTCGTCCGATATCATCCCTTGATCCAGCGAATCAAGGTTAGATCTTTAGAACCCTACTTTTGGTAAAATTGGGGGTTTTCATGTTTTTGTCCGATTCGTTCCGTTTTGTCGATTAATTCATGATGAATATGATTAATCTTGTTGGTATTCTTAGTTTCCCTACGGATTCATGGTATATTTCGTGGTTTTTACGGAATCGAGAGGGTTTGGTTGTGGTCCGCCCTCGTTGTTGTTTATATACGAATATACATGAATCGTAGGCGGGTTTTCGGGTGTATTCCAATTCCGTATTCATTTAGAAATGGTTGTGATTGTATTCTTCGAATCGTTAGGTTCGGTTTCATTGGTTCCTAGCGTCGGTGACTTTCCTTTCCGTTCGTCAAGGCCAATAATTCAAGGCAAGTATTCTTGGAAACCCTTATGCTTAACGTGAAATGGTAATGTATATTGTGTGTGCTTTACTCACCTCGGGAGGGTCCGACGGGGCCTCGAGGGAATCTATGGCTTCGTCCTGGATTCATGAGTTTGATTCGCTAGCCAGCTCGGGAGGGTCCTTAGAGGCCTCGAGTGGGATTCGTGGCTTCGTCCCGGTCCTAGGTGACGTGTGGTGCTTGATTTGTTTTGTGAATGTGGCCAGCTCGGGAGGGTCCTTAGAGGCCTCGAGTGGGATTCGTGGCTTCGTCCCGGTCCTAGGCAAATTATTTGTGACTGTTTGTTTCCGGAAAAGACATGTCTAGTTTTGGTTTTTGAAATGATATTGGTGCATGTACTATGAAATGTGTAAGCGATTGGTTTGCCTTGAATACTTGTACTAGCGTAATTGCTAACCCCTGTGGGGACCCGTTTTCGGGGAAATTCTTGTTATGGATTTCAGGTTATGTTCAGCCAGACGAGCGGGCGCTGGGATGGTACGAGGATGTCGGCCAAGGTTTTTGACATGTGCAATCGAGTCTTGTTAATTTCTTCTGTCTCTTTTGATGTGGTTGTTTTCCAAATTGTAAACTTATAGATTGTACTCGCGAGTACTTAGGCTTTTCCTTTCGGGTGGTGATTTGTCTTCGTTGGAGTTACTGTATTTGTCGGTTGATGTTTATTATGCCGGTTGTACCGGGCGTGTTGTTTTATGTTTTGTGGTTAACAATTATTTCCTTGCTAACCGAGATGGTTAGTCAAGTGGTGTTTTTCTTGTGTTAGCCTGGTGGGTCCCATGTAGGGGTCCACGACACTATAATACACCTCGAATATCTTGGGGGTGTTACAGAGAGCACATCATAGAGGTGATCCTGAGGCGATTTGGAACAACTTTTCATCATCCATCTGTGATACCCGTATTTTTCATTCCTGTATTTTTCGTAGCGACTCGCCTGTGTTCATTGACACATTCTGGACATGTTTTGTTCTGCACTATTTATTATTCGAGTGAGTCTTGATATTGTTTCGGGTTAATCGCTATATTATTGCGACTTTTTCGCATTCGGGTCCGATTCTTATGAATCTTTTTCGGAATTGTTATTTTGTCGTCCCTACAAGTTCGTTTATCATTTGTGGTCGTTTTGTGAACTTTGGAATTGTTATTCGATCTCGAATCTTGATTTTCGGACTGTTGGGCCGTTTCGTAATTTCCTAAAGTTTTGGGTACTCGTTATCATACCCGTTTTTACTTACCTTCTATTGTTGGAATCGCATGTTCGATTAATGCTTTTGTTCATTGCTGAGAATCCCTTGTGAGTGTTCCGTTGAATTTTTCGAATTATCGCATTTTAGGATCGTTCGGGGCTGATCGGACAGCAGAATGAATCTGCTGCCAGAATGCATTTTACGGTCGTAACCTACAGCGTGTTACAGCCCTAATGGCCATTGTGTTATGGCCGTAATGGCTTACTAATAACGGCCATAACACACCCTTACATTTTGGACAGGAGACCCGAGTGTGGTGTTACGGCCGTAATGTCCTATGTGTAACGGCCGTAACACGCCCAACTATTTAATAGATGGGCGACGGGTTTCACTTCATTTTCACCCTTTTCTCCTTCTCTTCTCACGAGCAACGGTTGGGTGGATCTAGGGTTGGATTCTTGGTCGATTCTACTCGATTCCAACGTGTCTTGGAGGGCCTTAGGTGATTGAAACATCATCTAATCGGTTGTTCTTCGTCGGATCGAGGTATTTTCTTGTTTTCCCTAGAGTTGACTTTTTTCGGAATTTTGTTCATGATTTCGTTTCTAATCCGTTTTTTTATGAATTAATCGTTGTTAAACATCGTTATTAATCGCGTTTTATGGATTGTATATCCATATTCCGATTTCGTATAATCCAAATCGTGATTCGGTGACCTATTGAAGTCTTGAGCATTTAATGCTCGATTAAATGTCTCAATGAGTTTTCCTTCGATTCTTAGGCATGTTTCCCGTTGTCTTTATTTGTTATTCCCGTAGTAATTGCATTGTTGTTGGTTTTCCACGGAGAATATAGGTGTTCGGAGCTACTTGGTGGAACCTCGTTCGTCGGAATTCCGCTATCGATCATCGAGGCAAGTATTCTTGTCTATACGATTTATATCGTGTGAATTGAGGTTTCATATGTAATTGTGTTGGTTTGTTCATTTTTGTTGATTGTGCCTTATGTGAATTATCATAGTTGTTATGTGGTTATGTGAAGTTAGTGTTGGTTCATTGCATGTCATAGGGATATGTCAATAGAGACGTAGTGCCGGGTAGATAGTACACTTAGACATGTGCTATAATGTTTTGGTGATCACCGGGTTGTGTGGGTTAAGTTGTGTGTTATGAGTTGGGTTAGTCGTAATGGTTGATCCATTGTTATGTCGTTTATGTGTGGAGATGCGTTCAGGATTGTTAGGATGTAGTATAGCTAGGTCGGTCGTAACTATGCGTCGGATAATTGGCCATTTCTAGGAAGTGCCGTGATTATATATTGTGATTGACTTTCGAGGCTTGTGGTTTGCAACTGTGAATTGTGGAACGTGTCTGTGAGTTGTTGTTCTTCCACCCGGAGCGTTCGACGGGGTGTCTGGGGGCCGATACTAAGGGTACGGTCGTGGAAATGGTTTCCCACCTGGAGCATTCGACGGGGCGTCTAGGGGCCGATACTAAGGGGTACGGTCGCGGGTTACCAGGTGTAATTTTCATATTGAGGATGATGTTGATGTTTTCGATAATTGTGATATGTCCGAAATATCACAATGTTTTCGTTCTCGATGTTAATGTACATTATATATTGAATTTTAGTACTTGGCCAGAATGGCATTAGGATATATGTCGTAAGTGTTTAGCTCCTTGATTATGAGGTTTTGGTGTTGGAAAACGAACCTTATTATTGTTTTCGTGTAATGTGGTTTAATGAGATTTTGGGTTGAGATCCCAATGGTTGTGTCAAGGTTGTTTTTGTAGAAAATAACTTTGGGTCGAGACCATTTGTCTTGAGATGATTCTGCAACTAAGGACTCGAGGTCCATAAAGATTTTCAATTTATAAAAATATTTTCTACATGAACGAGATTTGGGCCGAGACCCTATTATTTTCGAAAAAAAGTTTTATAATCTTGAACTTGAAGTCCCAAAACACTTTCTTTTGTTTTCTAAAACTCCTGAGTTTATATATATTATTTTCAAAGACTTGAGTGGTACCTTAAATATTGAAGACCTCTCGGGAACTTCTTTCACGACTGTTGTTATTTTAATATAACTGATATTGGCGTGATATACTTTGTATAGACTGAATACTTGTACTAGGCATTCAAATGCTAACCCCTAAAATGGGGGAAATGTGTATCATGTATTTCAGGTGTGCATAGTTCGTTGTAGCAACCACAGGGATGGCATGGAAGAAGACGAGCCGCGATACTAATCAAGAGTTAAGAGTCCAGTTTGATGTTGTTGTATTGTTGAGTTATTTTTAGTCTTCTACTGTATTGTATTTTGACCCCTACATGGGTTTGTACAATAATGAGTTTTTTATTGGGTTGATTTAATCGTGAGACCTCAATGGTCAGTGTAATTAGTATTTGACCTTATCGGTCTGTGTTAGTAAGTCGTTTGACCTTGGTCGGTCAAACGTTGTTCGTATCATGATTGTTAGCCTGGTAGATCTTTATGGGAAAAGGGTCTACGACGTGTAATATTCCCGGTGGAAACCTAGGCTGTTGGGTCGAGTCGAGTCGTGTCTTGTCGTGCGTCCGAGTTGTCGGTTAACAAGTCGACTTGTGTGTTGTCATATCATGTCGTTCGTGTTGTTCGTTGAGATTATTATCGTGGGCGACCGTCATCTTCGTGCGACCTGTGGATGTAAGTCTCCCCTTATATATATATATATATATTATATTTTATATTTTGTGTTGTATGATTTTTTTTGCAAGTAAGAAGTAAAATAGAGACCGTATTTGATACTTGTGGTACATTACGTGTATGGCAATTAGGATATACTGGTAGATTGAGTTTTGATTGGTACAACGTTTTGTGGAAGTCTTTGGACATTTATGTGTTCCAGGAGGCGTATTGACGACAGAGATTGTCGGAAACACAAATGGATGGTTTCGACGTATGTTTAAATCTGAAATTATATTCATGAGTGGTATCGATTAGTATAATAATTTGAATGCTAGATGGGCATGTGTTTGGGAACCGAATATGTTTGACATTGTTTCTAATTGCTACAAACGTGTTCTTATTGATGACTGTGTTGGCTGCGCGTGTATTTGAAAATATTTCTGAAAATTTCATAGACTTGAGTATGTTGTGAAAATCAGATCTTCTCAAACATTTTACTAGTACGGTTAAACGGCGGTAACAATGAAATTTGAAAATTTTCTGAAATTTTGGACAAGCTGGCCGTAAATTTTCAAAGAAGAGAGTTGATTGATTGTTTCTTGCTACCTCAGTTCACGCTCATCGTTAGCTATAGCGGTTGCACGTGTATTTTCAAATAACTTGCAAGTGTTTCGCAATCTGGGTTAAACTAGAGAATCTTCGTAACTATTTTATCGGTATGCATAAGTCGTAACTTAGTGAATACATTGTTTTAATTATAAACATTTTGAGTTTTGACAAAGTGATCGTGCACTTTCATAGAAGCCTTGCATCGGGTACTAAGGATATATTTTGTAGTACTTTCGATATATTATTTAATATCACCGTCGTCTATCTTTTGTCATATTTGAAAGAATTTTTTTTGAACAGTTAATTTCAAATAGCCCGAGAATACGATTTTAAAATCTTTCACACCATAAAATTTTTATATTTTAAACCAAAATGTGATTTTTATTTTCAAAACTTTATAGATAGTGAAAGATGGAGAATCTTACTTGGCTTAAACTTTAGACTCGGATTTCGAGTAATTTTCTGAGGAATCAGTCAGCGCACACTAATTTTGTGGCCAATTGTTGTGTTGCGTGGTTTCGGTTGGTTTTATAGCCAGTGTAATGTTGTTTCGACATGATTTCTCTTGACGGTGACGTTTTAATGAATTTTAACATTCCGGATCATGGTTTTGCAAATGATTTCAGAAAGAAACAATTTCAATCTACTCCTTATAGTTTTGGTAAATAGCCCGAGGTGCCAAAAGATTTTTCCAATCTTATTTCGGAAAAATTTTATGAACTTGGATTTTAAAATGTTAAACGATTTACGTAAATAGACTTTAAACACTTCCAGTGCATTTTTTCTTATCCCATAACGAGAATGGAATGTTCGATTTATTTACATGGACTTCACTTCAATGTTTACCAAGTCAAGAATGCAATTGAAATACAATAAACAGTGATTGAATCGTATTGCCTTTTTAATAATTATTCCATAATTACAACTACAATGCCCCTACTCTCTGATCCCCTGAGTGGCATTCGAGGGCATATTCCTAACAGTATTGTCATTCCGTTCGTTTTTCCGGCGCGTGGCAAGTAGATACGCGGTGCTTTCGACGTTGGATCGTTCAAGGGCTTGGAACGGATTGGATTCGTAGAGATCAAGCAAAGCTTGGGGAATAGCTCAAGAGAAGGTTATCCATCTAATCAACGGACTACAAGGGTTCGACTAGCGGTTATTTCTGGGGTAGACACCGAATCTTCCTGTCTCGCATTTCCGCGTCCGCGTCCACGACCACGTCCGCGTCCACGACCTCCCCTCAACATACTGTAAATACAAATACTCAATATCCAGGCAAACTTTCTAAAAGAAAATCCGTCAATATTCACAAAAAGGAATTAAATAAAACGGTAGTAACTGAGATTAGGAGACTTACAACCACGATCCACACGACGATGCTGGCTCAGCAGTGATGTTACAAACGACCTGTAAATAACGTAAACAGACCCAACTAAAACCCGACTGCCAAGATATCCATGAATCTTAGCTCTGATACCATATTCTGTAACACCCCGAGATATTCAGAATAATTACAGCGCCGTAAACCCTTTAAGTAAGGATTTACAAGGCTAATTAAAAGAAAGTAAATATAAATCAAGAGTGCCACTGAATTTTTGAAATACAGAACCGGTTCAACTGATCCAATGAGTTAATTTATACAACCATATCGAAAATGACATTATTAAAACACACGTACTCGAGTACTAAAATGAACCAAGAAGACAAATCACAATAACAATAAACATCAACCGTATCACTGAGCCATCTCATCGTCATGTCGGTACTGTGGTTGCCTCCCCGCTCCTCGGCTACCTGAACATCAAAACAATGTCCACCCCCGAAAGGGTTAGCAAAACAATGCTAGTACAAGTATCATAATACATAAATCATCAGTCCATCATAAAACATGCAAAATGGACTTCCGTCATCGGAATCCAACGATGTGAATCCTCACGATTCCATCAACACAATACAGGGTAATCCAGCAATCCAGCGCCCTTGGTATAGATCCCCATGATGATCCCGTCGGACCAACGCATGGTGGTAAACCCTTCCAACGATCCAGCGCCCTCAGCATAGATCCCCATGATGATCCCGTCGGACCAACGCATGGTGGACATTCGATCCAGCGCCCTCAGCATAGATCCTCATGATCCCCTCGGATCATTTACAACACAAACAATACCATTATGCATACACATATGCAAATCAACACGTTCATCGACGTAAATATCATACCAACTCAAAGAATATAATATCATGTTCAACAACACGAATAAATCGTACACACGATCAACAATACAATATCAATAACTTAAAATACGATACTTACCTCAAAGATGGCAAGGACAAATCACTCCAACGAATCTCAACACACTCGAAGGCCGTCTCCTTCGATCAATGTAGCAAGCTCGAACCTTTAACAAAAGAAATAATATAGAATTTATCTTATGTCGTACGAATGTCTAACAACCCGGTCTACGGCCGAAAACTCTAAAAATGTAATCTGCCTGAACTACTTAGCGTGCGCAACGTACTCTACGTAACGTGTGCTAAGCCTGCCCGTTAGCGTATGTAGACGACGAAGTCTAGCGTATGCTAGCTTATGTACCGGCAGTCCTCTCTGACCAGCCGACTGACTCACCTGATGACATAACGTACGTTACGTACCAAACGTAGCGTACGTTATTCATTCCCGATAGCGCACGTTAATATATACATCTTAGCGTGCGCTACATGTGCATGGCAGTTTACTATTTGGGCAGAAAACTGATCTAATGATGATGAAACTCAAGAAATCTTCAGTGATAAAACATGTCATCTCCGTCCATACTATGCTCATACGATTTGTGAAAGATCTTTACGGATTAAACGACTACGAGGTTCAAGGATATGTATAATCATCACAACACCATAATTCATCTTGATCTTCAAGAAAATATCTTAAGTTCAATCCATTTCATGTCCCAAAACGTATGATTCCATTATGTAAAGACTTAAGATCTTGATAATCTCCATATACTGTTCACAATCGGTTTGAAGCTTCATGAATATGTTAGGAGTTCAAACACTAAAAGGTTAAATGGTTTATACGATGAAGAAGTACCGAAACATCGAAAATATCCTACTAACACATGATGCTCGACTACTTACGAATTTTAACTGACTAGAAAATCCCAAATCATGATCAAAACATCCTTCAGAATACAATGTCTTGGGGACTTTTGTAAAACAATGTTATCAATGATTTACTACTATGACATGTGATTTGTGGTGGCCGTGTCTGTTTTTATATCGGTATTGAACGTAAATTTTCTGTTGATATGGTCACGTGGTCCATCAGTTACGACTATAAGTTCCATTTCTTGCAATTGTGATTATTGTACTCGTGTAACTTTCATGAGTGAATACTCGAGTAATGTTTCAGACGTTCATGATGTTGTAGCCTGTGTTGCCCCGAGTCTGAATTTCCGATGTATTGTATTCTGTCGGACAGATTATTTCCTTGGCGTCATTCCCAATGCCTTCTATTAGGATTATGTTTAGACCTCACCGGTCGAAATTTATGGTTCCGCAAAATTATTGCCTTGTGGGTCCCACGGAGGGTCTCAAGGCGCTGTAATACACCCTGAATAAATCAGGAGTGTTACAGCTACGATAATAATACCTAACATGGAGTACCCTAATCGGGTATCTTAGATTATAGCACACTTGTGATTTGTACTTGTATGAAATATACGAAGCTGCGTCCATAGAACAGTGGTTGGTGTGACAGTGTGATTGTGCCAGTATGACGAGGTATGTATTTATGATGATATGTTTGTCGGGGTTAGGTATATATGTATGTGTTATTTCTATATTATATGGCGTGATGTATATATGAATTCTGATTGCATTTTGGATGATTTTGCTGTAATGGCTGTTCTGTGCCTTTCTGAAGGGATTGTTGACTTCTTATGTACGCTTGACTTTAACTGGAATTATGGACTGCATGTATTAAATGGCTTATGTGAACTATGTGAACTACATGACCTATGTGGATTACGTGAACTATGTGACCTGCGTGAGTTATGTGCTTTTGTGGTAGTGTCCGAAGTCGATGAAGGCAGGAGTGTTTCCGGGCCATGTTACGCTGCAATGTGCGGCTTCTATCGGGAAGTGCACGTTCGGTGCCACCATTCAGGCACGGGTGCGTGATGGGCATGTTCAAGGGACGGCTCCTGGCAGGGAGTGAACGCCGGTTTCACGGTGACCAAGAGAGCTGCTTCGGTTAGCTTCTCGACTTAGGATACTTGTTTGTGTATTGAGGCACTGATACCAACCATGTGAGTATGATATATTTGAAATACCTTTTGAAAATGTTGGTATCAGGGCAATTAGAACCAATAGTCATCCTACCAGGTGAGGCCTGTCGAGGCCTAGCAGGCTCCTGGATTTTATAAACCTACGGGTGTGATTGGGGATGACGTTGGTACCAATTGTGAAACGTGGATTTGGTTCGCGGACCCTTTTTGATGAAAATGACCTTGGTGGGCCGCAGGCTCTAATGAATTATAGCGCATCTGATTTTGTTGGGCCTTGGGCCTCAATGATTTGAGATATGCTTGATTTGAGAATTTAGTTCCTCACCAAATTGTGGAAACAGAGTCGGGGTTGGGAACCATGAACGTATTTGAAAATGTTTTAATAAAAGTTTGACGCGGGTATTTTCAAAGAAAATATTTCTCAAAAAATATTCCCGAGGTTTTTAAACATGTTTCACGAAACTAAATATTTTCATTTCATAAATAATTTATTTTGAAACTATTTCGAAACCCTCGAGCTGTATAACGAAGTTTTGAGAACCAATGAATGATTTTAGCTGATGCCTTGATTTTGATGATGTAAAGTTTATTTTATGTTCTCGTTTTACTTGCACCGACAATTGCTGACCCCTTTAGGGGTGGATACTTTATTTTGTGTCCAGGTACATTCGGATGGAGGAGCTATCATCGGATCAGCATAGAGACGGCATGCCGCAACGATACTAATTATTCAAGAGTCAAAGAGTTCCTCCCCAACTCCTAAGTATATCTTCCAAGGTTGTGTCCGTAGAACCCGTACAGGGTCCAAGTTAAAGTATTGTATATTCGTTGATCATGTACTTAGTTTTCATGTTATGTATTCGACCTCATGGGTCGACATATGTATGTCGGATTAAGTGTTCGATCTTGTGGGTCGATGTTTTGTTTTTATATTACACAGCCTTTCATTTTAAAACCTATTATTTAAAGAGGCATTCATGCAAGTTGTTTTTAAATTAGCCAGGTAAATCCTTGGAAAGGATTTACGGCACTGTAATATACCTCGAATATCTTGGGGGTGTTACAGAATGTGGTATCAGAGCTTAGGTTGCGGAATACTAGGCTGCTGGGTCGAATGGGTCGTACCTTGTCGTGTCAGTGGTGTTCGGTATCAATAGTTGGGATTAGTATGGCTCTGCGGTTGGCGTTCTCATCTAATTTGTGGATGTAAGTCTCCTCATTTCGTTGATATTTTATGTGCTACGTGGATTGTTTTGTTATATTTAACTGGTACTTGCTTGTGACTGTGAAACTGTCAAGGTGCGAACAATATGTACACCTGATGAGTCAATGCTTATCAGATATGGATTGATATGTGCCTTGTTTGCAGTAAGTATGAATCTGACACTCGTTTGGATGAGGGTCCTTGACATGAAGATTTTTGGTTGCACTTCCTGAAGTTTTAGATGCTCGTTCATTCATTAGATGTTGGTGTAGTATTATTTGTTTTGATCTTGTGTTACTTTGTTTCTTTGTTGTACTAAGACATTGTTACTTGTATCACAAATGTGATAGTTCGTAGATTGATGTGTGCAACAAGCTACTCTGCTATGTGTATAATTGTTGTTCTTAATAATTCAGTATGTGTTTTAAAACGAAGGTATAAAATATAGGATTGTGAGGAAAATCTATTTTGTAAAATTATATTAAAGAAAGTCAGGCTGAGTGATAATAACTATTTTTGAATTTTAAAATGGGGAATAATTTTGATAAGGTTTCTGAAATATGATAAAATTATAGTTTCCAGCATTTTATAAAGAGAGAAACCTTGAGTTTATGAAACTTTAACAAAGAAAATATCTTTTATTTTTTCTGAAAAGTAAATATTAGTATAGTATGTATTTGAGTATAAAACGATCATCATTTCCTAAATTCGAATCAAATTAAAATGACGACATACTTACAAAAAGACGATGGAGCTACTTATAAAAGTTTTTGCAAATACACCAAAGATTTTGTTTTAAAGGAAGAAGGAATTCATGAAACTCTTTTAATACTAGATGGGTGTCAGTTTAAAATATGGAATCGAGTTTCATAGCCTTATGATGATAAATCGATTATATGTCTGACCCTCATGACACCAACCTAGAGCAAGTTTGTATCATGATGATGGCGTTCCGACATTGTTGACGTGTATGAGTAACAAAGAGTTATGCTCGATATGTAAATTGTTTTACAAATATAAGTAAACTACTCTTAGACAACGATGTTATACCAAGGACAAACCAATGAGTTCAACTTAAAATATGAATTTATTTGAACGCATATTTAGTTCAGTGTTTCCTTGTTGATGATGGTATTGTATACTCGATCAATCGAATAGGTGTAGTATATGAGAGATGTTTGGATATGTAGACATGGACTCCAGTCTTGCATTATGTTTATGAGGACGATTTTTTTTTTGCGGGAGAATGTGATATCCGTATATTTTTATCTCCGCTAATTTTACTAATTAATTATGTCTAAATAGAGAGAATTTTTATTTTGATATTTAACTATGAATTACTTGTCGATTTTGTGTGACTTTAGAATTGTTGAGTAAACTTAGTATTTTTGTAATACCCGTGATTTTCTCTTTCGGGAATTTTTCGTTTTTGGCATTTTTCTGGTTTCCAGATCTCGCTTGCGAGCGTTCTGACATTATGATAATGTTTTATTCTTCGTGTTTGGTCATCCGAGTTTGTTCCGGGGCTGTTTTACCCGAATCCGTGTCTTGAGCGACTTTTTCCGCTATTTGGTTCATTTCGTGTGATGGTGGTTCGAAACTACGGTTTCGTGTTTCCTATAAGTCCGTTGAGCTTTTTTATGCGTGTTGTGAACTTCGGTTTGGTTGTTTGATTTCGTAGTGTGATTTTCAGACGTTTTGGGCCGTTTTGTAATTTCCCAAAGTTTGGGGGTAATTACTTCTGTTGTCGTTATTCCGAACCTTCGGGTGATCGGAGTCGTGTTTTCTTTTAGAATTTGAATTCGTCGTTGGGCGCTCTTCGTGCGCATGTTTTCGTCTTGTGCTGTTGTTGTCGTTTTGAGGTTTCGTCGCGCCCGTACTCGACGAGCTGAACTTAGCAGTTTTGGAACTGCTAAGTGCCTTACATACGCTATGCGATAAGAATAACGTGCGTTAACATCATGTGCCTTACCTACGTTAAGCCATGACCATAACGTATGTAAGGGTCTTCACAGTTTCGGACAATGAGTTCTGCCCATCGATTGCGTACGCCATGTGTTGAGAATAGCGTGCGCTATTGGTACTTGTTACAGACGTTACGAAGCTTTGGTAGAGTACATAAAGTCCTTCAGGTAATCGGGCAGTGAGACTGGGATGGCTCTTACGTACGTAATGGTCTACACCTTATGTATGTTAACCGGGCAATGTACGTTAGGATGGTGCCCCTAACGTAAGTAAGCTTCAGTTCGCTATATAATCCCATGGGTTGACCGTGTTCGTCATTTTTCACCCTTTCTTACCTTCCCCGTGGCATTGGCGATCTGTGGACGATTAGAGGGCGATTTTGGAGTCTTTTAACTCCAAGTTTTCATCTTCTTTGAGCTCTTGACGTTGATTAACATCATCAATCCATGTTCTTCGTCTTCGATTCGAGGTAACTCTCTTGAAACCCTCCTTGATGTATTTCGTGAATCTTCAAGATTGCGGTTGTTCTTCATGAATCGTGTTGTTGTATATCATCAATCGGTTGTATTATCTCCCTATGATTTGATTCGTGTCTCTTGTCGTATCCGGGTTCCGAGTGATGATTTTGATGCTCTTGGGGAATATTGAACCCCAGGTGTTCGAACTTTTGATTCTACGAATTCTTGTTGGAAATTTCATATATTTTCCACCCTCCTTGCGATCGACTTCATAGTAATTATGTTGTTCTTGTGTTTTCACCTAGTTGGAGGATTCGAGGGTTTCCGGTCGAGCTTTCCCATTGCTTTGCGTGCTTTGGACTTCAGGCGAGTATCTCGTCTATATTCTTTATATTTTGAGAATGTGATGTGGCGTGAATTTGACGTGGACTTGTTAGTGATGGTATATTTAACCGTAACTTACTTTCAAACGAATATGTGATTTCCATGAAAGTAAATTCGAACGTAAACTTGAGTTTCGCGAAGAATTATAATAACCATCCCATGTTATTGTGTGCTTAAAACGGGTAATAGAAATGAGTAATTATCCGAGTAATTGTGAAATCGCGTAATACTTGTATTATTCGCTCGTTAGCCTTTTTCCTGAATGATGGTGTGTTGTGAATGTTGTGCCTTTGTGGTAGTCATGATGCATTAACTTATGTGTTACGTATTTGCAGTTGTGGTGAATGTTGTACCTTTGTTGTTGTGTATAACTGGTGAATTGAAATGTTGCCCGGGTAGGGACCCGTCGAGGCCTCCGGAGGCGTGTGCTTGCGAGTACGGCCAGACGTTATGATTTGGGCCATAAGGTTATCAATTCGGGTAGGTCTGGAGAGGGCTATGAGAATCGTCACTTGCAAGTGAGATGTAATGATAACTTATGGGCGTGCTTGAATGGTGTTATTCGGGTAGGTAGCGTCGAGGCCTCCGGAGGTGCGTGCTTGTGAGTACGGCCAGACGTTACGATTTCACCATAAGGTTATCAATTCGGGTAGGTCTGGAGAGGGATCCGAGAATCGTCACTTGCGAATGCGATGTCAAGATAACTTATGGGTGTGTTTGAGTTTATTTTCGATGAGATAACCTGGGTGGGACCCTTCGGGGCCACGGAGACGATTTGACTATTGATTTGATATCTCTGAATTGTTTATGCTTGAATCTTGAATCCCGGTTATATTGGTGAATATAGTTTTGTCTTTGAGTTTGGGCTGAAAATAAAATTATTTATATGATTTTGAAAGAAACCCTCTTTTGAAAAAGAAGAATTATAAATCTTTTCATGATTTTACACTGAGACCCCCGAAGTCTCTGAACAATCTCTTAAAGTGATTTCTGGAGTAATTCTCATGATTTGTTTTAAAGGAAATAATTTTCAAAAGACTTTAGACTCGGGGATCGTGTTATTACCTTGTCGAAATGTTATTTTCATAACGGTTATATTCTTGATGTATAATTGTATAGCTTGATTACTCGCTAGCGATTTCCATCGTTAACCCCTCGTTGGGGAATTATGTTATGTGTTTCAGGTATTCCGATTTGAGAGAGAGCAACCACATGATCGGCATGGAGGATGATGTAAAGCAGCGATACTAGTCACAGTTGTAGTCGGTTGTCCGTCAGTGATCTGTCGGACCAAGTATTTATTTCTAGTTCTTTGTCATCCTTAAGAGGATGGACATGTTGTGTTAAATGTGATCGAGTTGTATTTTGGTTTTATCAGTTGTACTGCTATGTTGTATTTTGGGAGACCTAATCGGTCTACGGTTTTATATTTTGGTCGAACCGATCACGTGTGGGGTGGTTTTGTGGTTTCTTGCCTGGTAGATCCTTGCGGAAATGATCTACGGCGTGTAATATCCCTAAACGGATTGAGGGTGTTACAATTTTAACGTAGAAGTTAAATTTGGTCCATTGTGTAATATTTTTTGGATCATATTTATTGATTATATCGGAGCGAACTTTTAACTTCTAAATTGTCATTTATATATATGTTTAACACGTACATCGCCTTAATCATTTTATCAAGATATAATATATATATATATAAATATATACACATACACACACACTATATATATACACACACAACATGTCTAGGAAAGGACGGAAGTCAAAAAGGGTAAAAAAAGAACAAAAAGAATGAAAGAAGAAGAAAAAAAAAACCGATCAAAAAAAAAAAGAAGAAAAAGTAAAAGAAAATAAAAGAAGAAGAAAGGGAGAACAGATTTCGTTGCCATGGATCTTCACTTTCTGCCAGGTAAATCTTTATAATTTCTATATCAAATTGTTTGTTGTGATGAGTAGAACATGAATATATGTTCGTTTTTTTCAATCGATGCCGGAATAGTCCAAACGAGCTAGGAACCGTCGCTCGTCGTCGAGGCCGCATACGACTGATTGGGTTATTAGAACATTAAAATCTTTATACCATTGTGTTCGTATCGATGAGTAGAAAACGAATCTATATTCTTTTTAACAAACCGATAACGAAATCGTCGGATCAAGGTGAAAACGTCATTTGTCTTTGGGTTGCCCGTTCTGGTTCTTCAGCTATCAGAAGTTTACAAACTTTAAACCGTTGTGAAGCTATTGTTACAAGAAACGTAATTCTAAATTTTATTTTGAGTTTTGGTGAGGTTTTGTATGCTATATATGTGCTCGTGTGTGTGTGTGTTTGTGTGTTTGGAGTGTGCATTGTGTGTGGTGTTTATGTATTGTGTGTGTATGTGTGTGTGATTTGTGTGTATTATTGTGTGTGTACAGAAGTGTGTGTGTTGCAGTGAGTTAATTTATGTGCGTTTTATATATATATATATATATATATATATATATATATATATATATATATATATATATATATATATGTGTGTGTGTGTGTGTGTATGTGTGTGTTATTTATATTATGTGTATGGTGGGTTACATATATCATGTGTGTGGATCTCCTTAAGTATAGATTTGTGCTGGTACAGGGGTTGATTATAATAGAAACCAACATCTAAGTGTTAACTAGGAACCATTTTAGATCATAGATTCAATATTTTGGATGTTGTTTATGGAAGCTAATTACTTCAATTATGGAATGTTAATTTGCTGAATTCTATTGCGTAGTTAATGATTGGAGTTATATTTGAGATTCAACAATTAAATTTCAAACAGATATGTTTAGTCTAGCGTTCTATGTGGCAAAGTAAGTAAGCATTTTGATTCCACAATTGCTTATTGATAATTCGATTAATGCTTATTTTCAATGTAATGGATATACATTTTTAAATTTCATTATGCTCACGAATTGATTATATTGGCCATCAAATTAATACGAATTCATTAATACAACATATAAGATTAGCAAAAAATAAAATAAAATATTATAATGTTGTAGGATTGCTTATTAAAAATATTACGTTGCTTATTATTATTTTATGCATTGCTTATTAATATATTATGTTGTTGCTTATTGCTAGTTTATGCATTGCTTATTAAATATGTTATTGCTTATTGCTAGTTCATACAATGCTTAGCGGAATATTATATATTGTTTACATCAGTTATCTTTATTGTTGGTTCATGCGTTGCTTAAATAAATTATTGTGAATAATAAATTATAGTTAAGATTTATAATTCTCAATTATCTAGAAGGTAATAAGCTTAATTGAAATTGATGCACCATGCAACCAGATGTACATAATTTTTTGATTGATTGGAAATGATCATTTTACAAATAAAGAAGAAGCTATTTAAAATAATGTAGGATTTATTATTAAAAATATTAAGTTTCTTATTTCTAGTTTATGCATTGCTTATTAAAATATTATGTTGTTGCATATTGCGAGTTTATGTATTGCTTATTAAATATGTTGTTGTTTATTGCTAGTTTGTGCAAATGCTTACTAAAATATTATATACTGCTTATATTAATTATCTCTATTGTTGGTTTATGAATTTATTCTCCATTTGTAGTTGGAGCCGCTATGGCTTATGAGAAAGAGAAAGAAAACCAATTTACACAATTAAACCAAACCAAATCAAACCAAACATACCCGGTATATCCCGCTCAGAGCAGGGTCTGGGAAGGGTAAGATGTACGCAGACCATGCCCCTACTTTTTACAGTAGGGAGGCTGTTTCCATGAAGACCCCCGGCCAATTTACATAATTAAAATTCTAACTAAATAGTGATTACCATTGCAGAAGCTCATTCATTTCGGAAAATAAGTGTATACATATATTTGGAAGTATCCCATCAATCAAGGAAGCGCGTATTAATATTTTATAAATTCAATTACATTATTGTCCTTTCACGTAATAGTTCAATTCAAACAAATTAGAAATCAACAATTAATCTCATCCCTCTATTAAAAAGAATGAAGGATCTAGATTAGTTCCTAGTTAACATATAGGAAAATGTTTTCATTTGAACCCTCTCTCTCTCTCTCTCTCTCTCTCTCTCTATATATATATATATATATATATATATATATATATATATATATATATATATATATTATATTTGTGTGTGTTTGCGTGCGTGAGTGTGTTTATATTACGGTGTTTGTATACAGAGGTTGGGTGTTGCTTATGTGTACTGTGTGGTGTCGGGTGTGTGCGTATATGTGGGTTGCAGTGTGTTTTCGTGCGTATATTAATCTTTATCGAGGGCGGGCAATCCTAAGATGAGGTTGTAGCCGACGAGGGGAGCCAGAAATGAGAGTTGGATAATTTTAGAAAGTTCGGGGGTGGAAATGAAAACTTTTAAAAATTTAAGGATGTGTTTAGAGAATTAGATATAATTTTGGGCTTGATTATAATTTCTTTATTTTTTAATTTAGCCCTTAAAATTAATTCTTTTCAAGATTTCTATTTCGACCGCGAAACATATTTTTGTAAAATATCCCAATGACCCCAAAATTGAGGAAGTGCTGTAATGCCCCGATAATTATTGTGTATTTTTCCTGTATTCGAACTTGTAGCATTCGATTATGTGGTGTTATTAATCGAAGTGTGGCTTTCCGTACTCGTATCCCTGCATTTTGTATTTCCTAACGTTCATGCATGCATGCTTCTGCACGTCATAACGTGCGCTAGGTGATAAGCATAACGTACGCTACATACGGGAGATAACGTACGTTATTGTTGTAGCATAATGTACGTAAGCTTCAATAAATTTCAAATCAGACAAGGTCGGCATGTGGGGCCCGGATGAAGATTCGTTGATAATGCTCTGAGTGAACCTGGATGGCTTTCCATCTAAGCAAGTCAACGAGGCTTAACGTACACTAGGTAGGATTGTTAACGTACGCTATGTACCCGGTTTTACGTACATAAACGTGTTTGGATAGCATACGTAAGCGAAGCCAGAATAGAGGCAGTGAGCTATTTCCAGACGTTAACATACGCTAAGGTTTGAGGATAGCGTACGCTAAGTCTTTAACGTACGTAATGGATTGCCTATAACATACGTAATACTTAAAGTTCTATTTATAACCCACAACCCCCATTTCATTTCCTCCTCACTTCCTTGACGATTTTTGCAATCTGAGAACTCCCCAGCACCATATGCCTCTCATATCATCATCCTAGCTCGATTTTGAAGATCATAGATCCTTTTGGATGGTGTTTTAGCTTTCGGAGTTGAGTTTCTTCAAAACTTTCGTTGTTCTTCACTATATTGAGGTATATGATCCTTCACCAACTATATTTCGTATTCTGGTGATGTTTTGGACCTGTTTTGAGTTTACCAATTCAGTTATTATCATGAGGATTCGAACATCATGTTGTTAGAAGAATAATTTCGGTTATGCTTTGGTTCTCCTTCGTTGTTAAGAATATTAATTGAACCTTGTAGTGTTGAGGCTCGTAAACGTAGTATCCTGATATTATGAACCTGATTATGGCAAGTTTATTGAGATTATCAAGTTCTTACGTATTATATGATTGAAAAATACGTAAAAGGGAGTTTAATGGATTTAACTTATGGTTATTTCCTTGAAGAAGAAGATGATAATCAAGTTGAACCTATTAAATAAGTTCTTATGGTGTTCATCGGGGTATTTTCGATATCTTGTTGCTTTGTATTAATGAAGAGTATGATTAGAATCCTTGCAAGATGAATTATCAAGTGGTATAATTGAAGAATCCGACTGAAGGATGCATTTGATCTTAGATGGAATACTATGAGCTTTTGTTCGGTTAAGTAGCATAATGTTGATTCAACCAAAATGGTTTGGGGCAGATTAGTACGCTTGTATGATTGGGTAAAACGCGCCTTTTGATGTTCATATAAAGTTAGAACAATTATTCAGAACCGTTAGTTATACCAATGTTATTGTTCGCTAAAGGTTCGGGTTTTGGTGGATTGATCGAGTGAGAGTTCTTCGAGCGGGTTGAAGATTTTTCATAGTAGCAATCCTTGTCGCCATTTCTAAGGCAAGTATCGTATTTTGAATATTGATTTAATGTTTATGATTTTGATCATGTACATTGTTATTCATGTTGTTGAACATGAGATTATTCCAGTTGAATTGGCATATTATCGTATTTATTCATTTGTATGTTCATGTTGATGGACACGTCGATCTTGCATATGTGTATGCATAGTTGTGTTGTATATGTTGTATTGATCCGAAGGGATCGTGTGATCTATGATGAGGGTGCTGGATCAGATGTCCACCTCGTGTTGGTCCGATGGGATCATCTTGGGATCTATGCTGAGGGCGCTGGATCATTGGATTGGTTTTTCCACCTCGTGTTGGTCCGACGGGATCATCTTGGGATTTATGCTGAGGGCGCTGGATCATTGGATTACCCCATTGTGTGTTGATGGAATCATGTAGATTCGCATCGTTGGATTCCGGTAGCGGAAGTCCGTGTTATGTATTTTGCTGTGCATTGTTGTTGCATATTGATTTTATATATTATCGATACTTTGTTTGATGTTCTGGTAGTCGAGGAGCGGGGAAGCAACCACTGTACCGACATGATGACGAAGGGGCCCAGTGATATTATCCGTTATGTTGTTTTGTTATTCTGGTTTGATTTTCAGTACTCGAGTACGTGTGTTGTGTCCTGTTGATCATTTGAGATGTTTGTAATAATTGGACTGAATTGAGTTGTTTGAACCGGTTACCGAATTACCCAATTTCTAGTGGTACTTTTGTATTATTCAGTATTTCTTTAATTTAGCCTTGTAAATTCTTATATAAAGGGTTTACGATGCTGTAATTATTCCGAATATCTTGGGGTGTTACAAGTGCCTTGTTATATGTTATAATTAGTAGAATAATTCTATTATTTTTGCGTTATTAGGGTTAATATGTTTTGCAAATTATAGTTCAATTCCTTCCTTCATTGGTCCCTTCGCGTGTTGACATTCGTATTATGGGATTAAGGTTTGAAATTATCCGTGGCCGGAAGAAGAGTCCTCGTGGGCTGATAATTCATATATTCTCATCTGCAAGGCAAGTTCTACGGTCACATTCCTTATACTTTACTTCAGTCGTGTTATATACTTGAGTCCCTGTTGTGTATCCAGTGTGTGAAATGGTAAGAGATAAATAACATTGCAACCGTGTTTGTACGTATGCATATAGTTATTCTGATATTTGTGTTTTAGCAATAAAGAGTGTTATTACGATAATAATACCTAACCTGGAGTACCCTAATCGGGTATCTTGGATTATAGCACACTTGTGATTTATACTTGTATGAAATATACGAAGCTGCATCCATAGAACATTGGTTGGTGTGACAGTGTGATTCTGCCAGTATGACGAGGTATGTATTTATGATGATATGTTTGCTGCGTTTAGGTATGTATGTGTTATTTCTATATTATATAGCGTGATGTATATATGAATTCTGATTGCATTTCAGATGATTTTGCTGTAATGGCTGTTTTGTGCCTTTCTGATGGGATAGTTGACTTCGTATGTACGCTTGTCTTTAATTGGAATTATGGAATGCGTGTATTAAATGGCTTATGTAAGCTATGTGAACTACATGGCCTATGTGGATTACGTGAACTACGTGACCTGTGTGAGTTATGTGCTTTTGTGGTAGTGTCCGAAGTCGATAAGGGCAGGAGTGTTGCCGGGCCGTGTTACGCTGTAATGTGCGGCTTTTGTCGGGAAATGCACGTACGGTGCCACCATTCAGGCGCGGGTGTGTGGTGGGCATGTTCAAGGGACGACTTCTAGCAGGGAGTGAATGCCGGTGTCACGGTTGTAATATCCAGTATTTTTATTTCCCTTGTATTTTCATTTTTGGTATATTTCTCGGTCATAGTGACCCTCGTGTATCTTTCAGTATGTCCTTCCTGTCAACTGTGAACTGTACTCTCGTTATTGTTCATTGTTTCAACTTTCCTCATATGAGTTCGACTTTGTTAGATCACCATTAATTTTTGGTGACTCCAAAAATTCTAAATCTTTGCAATATTATAGAAAATCGAGTTAGCTTTCCAATGGTTCAAACGGTGAGTCAATCGGAGTCCGGACGAGAGAGTTATGGTCGTTTCAATTTCTGGCCGATCACTGCCGACCGGACCCGACCGTGTCGGCCGACACGGCCCGTGCCGTACTCGTCCGGAAATGCAAAGGTTTCTGCCGACCGAACTCGGCCGTGTCATCCGACACGGCCCGTGCATCTCTTCCGGATAAGCGAAGCGATCGCCGGGCACGCCCGACCGTGTCCCGTGACACGGCCGAGTCGTGCCGAGTCGCCGCTTGACGAGTCACTGTCGGAGGGCCTACGCGCCGCGACCGTGTCAAGCAGACACGGTCGAGTCCTCGCCGCCAATCGCAACACGACCGTGCCGACCGGCACGGCCGTGTCCGGCAGGCGCCAACCCATATATAAGGCCCCGCAGACGCTTTTTCTTGCCATTTTTCACCTTCTTCCTCTCCTCTTCCGCACCGGGCGTGTTCTAAGCTTGAAGCCATGTTGTTTAACAACATATCCATGGAGTTCTAGAGGTTATATCATCAATAATCCGTCCGATATCATCCCTTGATCCAAATAATCAAGGTTAGATCCTTAGAACCCTACTTTTGGTAAAATTGGGGGTTTTCGTGTTTTTGTCCGATTCGTTCCATTTTGTTGATTAATTCATGATGAATATGATTAATCTTGTTGGTATTCTTAGTTTCCCTACGGATTCATGGTATATTTCGTGATTTTTACGGAATCGAGAGGGTTTGGTTGTGGCCCGCCCTCGTTGTTGTTTATATACGAATATACATGAATCGTAGGCGGGTTTCCGGGTGTATTCCAATTCCATATTCATTTAGAAATGGTTGTGATTGTATTCTTCGAATCGTTAGGTTCGATTTCATTGGTTCCTAGCGTTCGTCGGTGACTTTCCTTTCCGTTCGTTGCGTCGTCAATAATTCAAGGCAAGTATTTTCGGAAACCTTTATGCTTAACGTGAAATGGTAATGTATATTGTGTGTGATTTGCTCACCTCGGGAGGGTCCGACGGGATCACGGAGGGAATCTATGGCTTCGTCCTAGATTCATGAGTTTGATTCGCTAGCCAGCTCGGGAGGGTCCTTAGAGGCCTCGAGTGGGATTCGTGGCTTCGTCCCGGTCCTAGGTGACGTGTGGTGCTTGACTTGTTTTATGAATATGGCCAGCTCGGGAGGGTCCTTAGAGGCCTCGAGTGGGATTCGTGGCTTCGTCCCGGTCCTAGGCAAATTAATTGTGACTGTTTATTTCCGGAAAAGACATGTCTTGTTTTGGTTTTCGAAATGATATTGGTGCATGTACTATGAAATGTGTAAGCGATTGGTTTTCCTTGATTACTTGTACTAGCGTAATTGCTAACCCCTCTGGGGACCCGTTTTGGGGAAATTCTTGTTATGGATTTCGAGTTATGATTATCCGGACGAGCGGGCACAGATGATCGAGGATGTTGGCCGTGGTCGTTGACATGTGCATTTGGGTCTTTCTATTTCTTTCGTCCACTGCGTCTCGTTGTTTTCTATATTTATAAATCGATAGACTGTACTCGCGAGTACTTAGGCTTTTCAAATTCGCACCCGTGATGTACTACTTTTAAATTGTTACATTGTTGGTTGATGATCATTTCGCCGGTTGCTCCGGCGAAATTTTTATTTCTTATAATTAATCGTGTGTCCTCGCTAACCGGATGGTTAGTCGAGTGGAGTTTTCTTGTTTGTAGCACGGTGGTTCCCATGTGGGGTCCACGGCGCTGTAATATACTCGAATATCTCGGGGTGTTACGAAATGGTATCGAGCTCTAGGTTTATGGATACCTAGGCTTGTTGGTTATTTGGGTCTAGTCGTATTTGTTTTGCACATTGTCACACCGCCAAAGATCCCGGTACTTCCGGTGCTCGTAAGTTTTCTTATTCGAATCTTTTGTTTCTTGCATTGTATTTCCACTTTTGGATCGTAGTTGCTTTTCCTCCCTTACTCATCATCGATATACTTGTTATCTCTCAACTTGGCATGGATGCCGGAGAAACCGTGGTCGTGGTCGTGGTCGTGGACGCGGCCGAGGACGTGGGGCGGCCCGGTGGGCGGCCACGTCGCATTCTTCGAGGCAGCGATCGGTGACCGTCACAGTCATGCTTCTTCTCGAGCGCGCCCGATCTTGGTATTGCGGCATTATGCGGCAAATGGTTAACCAGATGGCGGCTATAGCTCAAGTGGTCGAGAACACCGATCGAGGCCCATGCTAATCGGGCGGAACGGAGCGTTGGCTTCGAGGATGTCATCAAGATGCATCCTCCCGTTCAGGAGCTTCGGACCCGATCGGGTGGGAAGGGTGGATCAAGGAAATATCTAAAGTATTCACTGCTACCAATCGCCCAGGGACCGTAAGGTCCCTATTGCTCAATACTTTCTCACGGGAGATGCTACAGATTGGTGGGAGGCCGTTGGTCCCAAAGATCATGTTGCTTCGTGGGCCGAGTTTCGGGAGTTGATGGAGACCGAGTATTGTCCATGGCCGGTCGGGAGTGCTCGAGTGCATGCTTTCTTTGATGCTCAACCACGGGATATCCCGTATCCCAAGCTATTGCCGATTTTTATAAGGAGTTGGGTTATGTGAAGACCAAAGTTGTTGAAGAGAGCGACAAGATTTTTCATTTTCCAGAGAATGAAACTGTCCATTCGGGACTATATGTCGGGGCTCGTCTGTACTACCTTGAAGGATTATCGAGTCGAGCTCTTGCTTATGATATGTCGGTGACCGCTAGCGATTTGGCTCGCGAGAGCAAGAAGCGAGTCGGTCGGAAATTTTCTGGTCCCAGAGTGGAGGCCAGAAATCTCAGTGCAAATATTTCTACGGGCGGTTCGGCTCGTTTTTAAGGAGCTTTGAGTGCCTCCGAACCGTCGTCCGGACCCCGGATGCTTTAAGCGTGGCAAGCCGTGCCACGTGAACCGGGATTGTCTTCGTCCACTTTGACTTGTCATACTTGTGGTCGATCGGGCCACAAAGCTTCTTTGCGAAGCTCGAGCAGTTTCGCGGTGCCCGTTCTTCTCACCCAAGACCTATGGAGCCGAGCGTGAACCGGGGCTCATTTGCTCCGCCGCCTCCACCGAGTGCCGGCCGAGGTAGGGTCGGGTCGGCTGCTAGGAGGAGCATCCAAAGTGTCGGCTCTGCCCAGCCGCGTATCTACGAGATGAGGAGGACCGATGATCCAGCAGCTACTGTGGCGACAGGTACCGTTCATATCCATTCCCATCCTGTCAGTGTACTTTTTGATTCGGGTGCTACGCATTCATTCATTTCTCTAGAGTGTGTACGCCGTTTGAGTCTCGACTGCTTGTCATCTTGCGAGCCTTTCATCGTTAAACTTCCTAGCGGTGATAGAATTGTCGGTGATCGAGAAGTCCTGGACTGTTCGTGATTATTTGTGAGAGGGCTTGGCTCTCTAATCTTATTGTTGTGTGTATCGAAGGCGAGGATTTAATTCTCGGGAATGATTGGCTCGAACGGCATGGTGCAATCATGAACTACCGCACGAGGATCATTACCATGTTGGCCGAGGACGGCACTGAACACTCTTTCGCGGGGCGAAAGAGAAACCCAGTTTGTTATTAACGCCTTGAAGGCGGTGAAACTCATGCGAAAAGGGTGTCTTGGTTATTGGTGCTACGCCTTGAAGGCGGAGAATGGTGGAGTCGATCTTTCATCGATTCCGATCGTTAGTGAGTTTCTGATGTATTTCTGACGAGTTGCGGGATTGCCACCGGATCGTGAGGTTGAGTTTGCTATAGAGTTAGAGCCGGGTGCGGCTCCGATTTCAAGGCGCCGTATCGCATGGCACCTTCGAGAGATGTCGAGTTGAAGAAAGCAGTTGAGTGAACTTCTTGAGTCGGGGTATGTTCGACCGAGCGCCTCGCCTTGGGGCGCACCGGTCTTGTTTGTGCGTAAGAAGGATGGTTCACTACGTTTGTGTATCGACTATCGTGAATCGAACAAGGTGACCATCAAGAACAAGTATCCTTTGCCGAGGATTGGCGACTTGTTCGATCGGTTGCGAGGAGGCGGTATTCTCAAAGATTGATTTGAGATCGGGTACTATCGGCTCGGGTGAGGGAGTCCGACGTGCAAAACAGCTTTTCGGACGAGATACGGACATTATGAGTTTGTAGTTATGCCTTTCGGGTTAACTAACGCTTGGCGGTGTTCATGCAATCGATGAACAAAGTCTTTATCGAGTATTTGGATAAGTGTGTCGTCGTCTTCATTGACGATATTCTAATTTATTCGAGGAATGAGGAAGAGCATGCCCATCATTTGCGGGTAGTGTTAGACATTTTGAGGACCGAGCAACTCTATGCGAAGTTCTCGAAATGTGAGTTAGGCCGAAAGAAGTGATGTTTTTGGGCCACGTGATTTCAGTAGGGAGTTCGAGTGGATCCGCAGAAAATTGAGGCAGTGTTGGATTGGGCATCGCCCACAAATGTGAAGGAGGTCCGTAGTTTCTTGGGTTTGGCTGGCTACTACCGTAGGTTCGTCGAGGGTTTCTCAAAACTAGCTCGACCACTTACACAATTGCTCCAGAAATCCGAGAAGTTAAATGCGGACCGATGAGAGGCGATCGAGTTTTGAGGAGCTGAAGAAGCGTTTGACTTCAGCCCGGTTTTGGCATTGCCATGTGGCAACGAGGGTTTCGCCGTTTTAGCGATGCTTGGTCGTGGTCTTGGGTGCGTATTGATGCGGACGGCAAGACCATTGCCTATGCGTCGAGACAGATTGAGGCCGTATGAGCTTAACTACCTACTCACGATTTGGAGTTAGCGGCGGTTGTCTTTGCACTCAAGATTTGGCGTCACTATCTTTTCGGCTCGCATGTCGATTTTTACCGATCATAAAAGTCTCAAGTACATATTTACTCAATGAGAGTTGAATATGAGGCAGAGGAGGTGGTTAGAGTTGATTAAGGATTATGACCTCGAAATCCTTTATCATCCGGTAAGGCGAATGTCGTGGCCGACGCCTTGAGTCGGAAACCGATTGCGTTGCAAACGCTTGAGGTCCTTACGCCCCTCCGAGCTTCGGCGGGCTTTGATCGAGTTAGATGTTGAGGTTTTGCCGCTGGATCTGTCGGGCAACTTTGTACCTTAGAAATTTCGTCGTCTTTGATCGATGAAATTAAACTGAAGCAATCAGAGGATCCGATGATTACTCAAATCCGAGAGAACGTTCTTAAAGGAAAGTCTCCTGGGTTTGTGATTCACGAGGATAGTGTTTTGAGATTCCAGAGTCGGCTTTGTGTACCGAACGATCCAGAGTTGCGACAGAGTATTTTGCGTGAGGCCCATTCCACACCCTATTCCGTTCATCCTGGTTCGAGTAAGATGTACAAGGACCTGAGGAGGAACTTCTGGTGGAATGATATGAAGGAGGAGGTCGCACAGTTTGTAGCGAGATGTTTGACTTGTCAGCAGGTCAAAATCGAGCATCAGCGACCGGCTGGGTTATTGCAGTCACTTCCCGTTCCGGAATGGAAATGGGAAGATATATCGATGGATTTCATTACGAGTTTGCCGAGATCGAGATCGGGCATGAATATGGTTTGGGTGATTGTTGATCGTCTGACCAAGTCGGCACATTTTCTGGGCATCAAGGACACTTGGGGCCCGGAGAAATTGGCTCGTGTGTTTATCGCGCAGATCGTGAGACTTCACGGTACTCCGAAGTCTATTGTTTCGGATCGTGATGGCCGTTTTGTATCGCACTTTTGGCAGGCGATGCATAAGGCGTTAGGTACCCGCTTGCATTTGAGTACCTCTTTTCATCCCCAGTCAGATGGACAGTCGGAACGCACTATCCAGACATTCGAGGACATGTTGCGTGCTTGTGCCCTCGATTGGAGTAGCGACTGGGAGGAGCATTTGCCATTGATCGAATTCACGTACAACAATAGTTGGCACGCGTCGATTCGGATGGCACCATATGAGGCACTTTATGGGCGACGATGTCGATCGCCGATTTGTTGGAATGAGGCGTCCGATTTAGTCGGGACCGAGCCGGATGTCGTTTTAGAGACGAGGCGGAAGATAGAATTAATTCGAGAACGGATGTTGGCCCAGTCGGCCGAAGTCATATGCGATGTCCGTCGTCGACCTTTAGAATTCGAGGTGGGAGACCACGTCTTCTTTGAAGGTGTCGCCAACGAGAGGAGTTTTCCGTTTCGGGAAGAAGGGAAGCCGAGTCCGAGATTTATTGGACCCTTCGAGATTCTCGAGCGAGTCGGTGGGTTAGCATACCGTTTGGCGTTACCTCCGGCCTTGAGTCATGTTCATAGCGTTTTCATGTTTCCCGGTGAGGAAATATGTTAGGATCCTAGTCACGTCATCGATTATGGCGAGATTGATATTCTTGAAGATATTACTTTCGAGGAGCGCCCTTTGAAGATTTTGGAGCATCGTGAGAAACGATCGAGGCATAAGACCATCCCTTTGGTCAAAGTGCGGTGGTCGAGACACGGTGTCGAGGAGGCAACTTGGGAACCGAGGATAGCATGCGTGCTAGGTACCCTGAGTTGTTTGTTTCTTAAGTTTCGGACGAAACTTATTTTTAGAGGGGTAGAATGTAATATCCAGTATTTTTATTTCCCTTGTATTTTCATTTTTGGTATATTTCTCGGTCATAGTGACCCTCGTGTATCTTTCAGTATGTCCTTCCTGTCAACTGTGAACTGTACTCTCGTTATTGTTCATTGTTTCAACTTTCCTCATATGAGTTCGACTTTGTTAGATCACCATTAATTTTTGGTGACTCCAAAAATTCTAAATCTTTGCAATATTATAGAAAATCGAGTTAGCTTTCCAATGGTTCAAACGGTGAGTCAATCGGAGTCCGGACGAGAGAGTGATGGTCGTTTCCAGTTCTGGCCGATCACCGCCGACCGGACCCGACCGTGTCGGCCGACACGGCCCGTGCCGTACTCGTCCGGAAATGCAAAGGTTTCTGCCGACCGAACTCGGCCGTGTCATCCGACACGGCCCGTGCCGTACTCTTCCGGATAAGCCGAAGCGATCGCCGGGCACGCCCGACCGTGTCCCAGACACGGTCGAGTAAATCTTGAAGTCGCCGCTTCGGACGAGTCATCGTCGGAGGGCCCTACGCGCGCGCGACCGTGTCAAGCGAGGACACGGTCGAGTCCCCTGTCGGCCAATCGTGCAACACGACCGTGCCGACCGGCACGGGCCGTGTCCGGCAGGCGATCAACCCATATATAAGGCCCGGACGTTTTTCTTGCCATTTTCACCTTCTTCCTCTCCTCTTCCGCACCGGGCGTGTTCTAAGCTTGAAGCCATGTTGTTTAACAACATATCCATGGAGTTCTAGAGGTTATATCATCAATAATCCGTCCGATATCATCCCTTGATCCAATGAATCAAGGTTAGATCCTTAGAACCCTACTTTTGGTAAAATTGGGGGTTTTCGTGTTTTTGTCCGATTCGTTCCATTTTGTTGATTAATTCATGATGAATATGATTAATCTTGTTGGTATTCTTAGTTTCCCTCTGATTCATGGTATATTTCGTGATTTTTACGGAATCGAGAGGGTTTGGTTGTGGCCCGCCCTCGTTGTTGTTTATATACGAATATACATGAATCGTAGGCGGGTTTCCGGTGTATTCCAATTCCATATTCATTTAGAAATGGTTGTGATTGTATTCTTCGAATCGTTAGGTTCGATTTCATTGGTTCTAGCGTTCGTCGGTGACTTTCCTTTCCGTTCGTTGCGTCGTCAATAATTCAAGGCAAGTATTTTGAAACCTTTATGCTTAACGTGAAATGGTAATGTATATTGTGTGTGATTTGCTCACCTCGGGAGGGTCCGACGATCACGGAGGGAATCTATGGCTTCGTCCTAGATTCATGAGTTTGATTCGCTTCTTGACTCGGGAGGGTCCTTAGAGGCCTCGAGTGGGATTCGTGGCTTCGTCCGGTCTAGGTGACGTGTGGTGCTTGACTTGTTTTATGAATATGGCCAGCTCGGGAGGGTCCTTAGAGGCCTCGAGTGGGATTCGTGGCTTCGTCCCGGTCCTAGGCAAATTAATTGTGACTGTTTATTTCCGGAAAAGACATGTCTTGTTTTGGTTTTCGAAATGATATTGGTGCATGTACTATGAAATGTGTAAGCGATTGGTTTTCCTTGATTACTTGTACTAGCGTAATTGCTAACCCCTCTGGGGACCCGTTTTGGGGAAATTCTTGTTATGGATTTGTGTTATGATTATCCTGACGGCGGGCACACAGACGATACGAGGATGTTGGCCAGGGTCGTTGACATGTGCATTTGGGTCTTTCTATTTCTTTCGTCCACTGCGTTCTGGTTGTTTTCTATATTTATAAACTGATAGACTGTACTCGCGAGTACTTAGGCTTTTCAAATTCAGACCCCGTGATGTACTACTTTTAAATTGTTACATTGTTGGTTGATGATCATTTCGCCGGTTGCTCCGGGCGAAATTTTTATTTCTTATAATTAATCGTGTGTCCTCGCTAACCGGGATGGTTAGTCGAGTGGAGTTTTCTTGTTTGTAGCCTGGTGGTTCCCATGTGGGGGTCCACGGCGCTGTAATATACTCTGAATATTCCCGAGGTTGTTAAACATGTTTCACGAAACTAACTATTTTCATTTCATAAATAATTTATTTTGAAACTATTTTGAAAACCCTAGAGCCGTATAAGGAAGTTTTGAGAACCAATCAATGATTTTAGGTGATGCCTTGTTTGCCCTGCGATGTTTAATTATTGATTTTGATGATGTAAATTATATTTTATGTGTTCGTTTGACTTGCACCGGCAATTGCTGACCCCTTTGGTGTAGATATTTTTTTTGTGTCCAGGTACATTCGAATGGAGGAGCTATCATCGGATCAGCATAGAGACGGCGTGCCGCAACGATATTAATCATTCAAGAGTCAAAGAATTCCTCCCCAACTCCTAAGTATATCTTCCAAGGTTGTGTCCGTAGAGCCCGTACAGGGGCCAAGTTAAAGTATTGTATATTCGTTCATCATGTACTCAGTTTTCATGTTATGTATTAGACCTCATGGGTCGATATATTTATGTCGGTTTAAGTGTTCGACCTTGTCGGTCGATGTTTTGTTTTTATATTACACAGACATTTATTTTAAAACCTCTTATTTAAAGAGGGATTCATGCAAGTTTTTTTTATAAATTAGCCTGGTAAATCCTTGGAAAGGATTTACGGCACTGTAATATGCCTAGAATATTTTGGGGTATTACAAATCTGATGTCGTAACTTGGAGTGTGTTGTTACCCAAAATATTATTCGGAGATGATATTGCTGGAATGGTCGAATAACAAACCAATGCGAGAGCACGTTTGTGGGGAAAGTAAATAACACAAGATTTGTTGGGGTTATTAGTCCCGGGCTTGAATGCTCTCGCGAGATATTATTAATACAAATACTTTGGAGTACAAATATTAAAGTTATAGTACAATTACAATGAGTGTAAAGACCCTAGTTATCTTATCTATTGAGCGTGAAGATTTCCAGAAGAACCAGATATGATGCTCTGTGAGTTCTTATAACAACGATGGAGTGATGTGACGACTGTGAGAAATCGACGGTCTCTCACTGTGTGTATTAGCTGGATGTCTGAGCTCTTGGGCTTGCGAGTCTCTTCGAATATGTACTGTAGGGAGTTCTTGCCTCTTCTGACCGTCTTCTGGTTGAGAGGTGCTGAGAGAGAAATCCTGAGATAGATTCAAGAGAGGAAGCCGAGAGTCTGAAAGTGTGTACGTATGTGTGTATTTTATGAGAGGAACGTCTGAACGGAATTCGGAACCTTTCTCCTGTTGCTGGAGGTTCTCTATTTATAGTACTGGGAGTTGCTGGGCGATCGCCTACGCTGTATTATAATAAGTGGGCGATCGTCTTTAGCACATGGGTTGGTCTCCTTAAAGTCCGCAGGAGTTGCTGGCTGCCAGAAGTGCGGACCAATGAGAGGCCCACACGCGTTTTTGTCGCTGTCCTGGGAGGCCCTACTTAGGACCTTTCGGCGGGTCTGTCGGTAGGTGAGGTCGTCCTTGTCACTGACAGCTGCTGATGGGCTGGAGTTAACGATCCATGTTACACGGCGCCTTTCTTGGATATGCACATGGGTGCTTGCCTCGTGATCCAGTCTTCGTAGACTTTGACGGACGAAGGTCTTGTTTGTGGCACAGGACGGTCGTCCTTGGTCGGGCACCAGAGTCGATCGCTAGGTGCCAAAAGGCGATCGCCTTGGGATTTGATCACTAGATACTCAAAGGTGGACTGTTACCTTCATTTTGACAAGTTCGCCGTAGCTCCTTTGGTCGTGAACTCGGTCGCTCGGCCCTTATACCGATCGCCGTCGAGGTATATAAATCGCCACACAACAATTGCCCCCTAGCTCTCTCCGATGTTTGGAAACGTGGGGTGAGGTGGTTCTACTGGCGATCACTTAACTTTGACGAATGACTGCATTTTACGAAACTGGCGATCGTCTTTGAGCGGATTGGTTTTGAATTTGGATGACCTGGTCGGTCGTTGAACTGAACGGGAAATGACAGCGGTCGTGGAAAAGTCTCTGGGGCACGCGCCGGGTTCCTGTTGGGGGAGACCGACGGTTATTTACGACTCCTTCGTCTGGCGTGTCCTTGAAATGATGCGTACGCAGGTTTCAAGGGAGGCATTAATTGCGATGGCTGCACTTAAGCCCCCGAGATTCTCCCTATTTGCATGGAAGACCCTGCCATCTCCTATAAAAGGGCGCTGGGTTACAGTGTTGAGAACCTTATGCGATTTCATCGGAGACGAAGAATATTGGCGAAGAATTTTCTGAAGCTTTGACTGCCGATCGTTGATCGACCCAACCCTCGGTAAGAAACACTCCTTTTCTCCTCTTCTTGTTTCGAGAATGTCTGGGGTACCTCCATCATCTGGAATGGACATCGCCTCTTCCGCCGGGACTTCAACTGTCCGGGGAGGCTCCTCCGCGGAATTCCATGTGGAGACGGCTGCTGAGGCTATCCGTGCCGGTATTGATCCTGCGGAAGTCGAGGCATTGTTAAACGAGGCTGACGTTGCCAGGGAGGCGGCGTCTGAGCAGAAGCGTATGCTGGTGGAGAAGGATATGGTGGTGAAGGCGTATTGGGAGCAGCATAGTGCTTTTTTCCAAGCCTATTTGGCCTTCGCTGAAATTATGGATAGGTTGGCCGGTCCGTGCCCCAAGTTCGACTACCGGGAGTACTCGATCGCCCATCCCTATCAATCGGCGAAGCGGTCGCTGTTTCGGGCCGTGCAGCGCTCTCAGTGGTCCCTCGTCCAGATTAGGAGATCGGCGACCAGGAAGGACATGGCCGTCTGGAGGGCGAGGTACCATATCCCTTCATATGTGGATCTTTTCGCGCCGGCAGAGAACGAGCAAGCTGACCAACCTCCGGAAGGTATGGTCGCCGTGATTGAGGCAGTAATGGAGGCCGGGCTGCGGTTTCCTCTGTCGTTTGCCATCTCCCATTTGCTGGCCGTCTGGAACGTGGCGCCGCTTCAGCTAACACCGAATGCCTGGCTCCAGATCGTCTCTGCCCTCACCTTGTTCGGCGGTCACCGACTGTACCGCCATCCCTCGCCTTCGGATATGAACCACTTATTCAAGATGACGGTTCAGAAGGGGTCTGTCGGCAGCTATCATATCCATGGCCGTTCTGGTCGGGTGATCCTTGGGGTTCCGAACAAGGTGCGTGGCGATCCGGCGAAATGGTTCTGGGTCGGCTGTGCATGGAAGGTATCAGCGAGCGACAATCCCACGGGCGAGCTGGATATTCCCACTAGCTTTCGGGAGAGGAATCCGGGTAAGGGTTTTGACTCTTTCTTTGTTCGGATATGTTCTGAACTGATCTAATTTGGTTTTCCTTTTGCAGGTTTCCATATTCCGGCAGTCGACAAGCTACCTTATGATTTTCTGGTCGTCTGGGAGCGGATACGAAGCCTTCCGAACGACAACTTAGACGCTCGCCGGATTAACAAAGAGAGTCGTTGGGTGTCTGCTCGGCTATTCTATTTTCCGTGACATATTTCGGTCCCAGGTATGAATATCTACGATCTCCTTTGCTTGGCGATCGTCATGTTTTAAGAATGTGTCTAACCATTGCTTGGTCGTTCTTATTGCAGAGGTCCGCTTCCCTCGCTTCTTGGAGCCTCCGCCGGAGATTGCCATGTCGAACCCCAGAGTTTTGAGTCGCCTACGCCAGAAGAAGTCAACTCGAGTTCCTCCGGTGGCGCTACCTCTTGTTCCGGAGGTGAGGCCTCACGTGGAGACGATCGCTGCGGGGGAGGAGGTTCTGGAGGAGGGACTCCGGCTGAACCGCAAGCGATAGAGTTCGGGGGAGTCCCCAGTCTCTGCCCCTGTGGGTGAGCCGCCGATTGCCGCGCCTCCGCTCTCCGCGGTCCCCTTAGCGGATGAGCCTACGCATTTGTCGGCTTTCTTGCAAGCCATGGCAATCGCCGAGGCCGAGACCCCTCGCGGGAAACCGTTCTTCGGCCGCGACCCCGAGAAGGTCGAAAGGTAAGCTTGGTTCATCTATTGAGTTTTGTCACTTACGTAGGAGATGTACTGACCCCTTTGTTCTTGTTGCAGGGTCCGCCTTGCCGACCCGAACACCTCGCCGATGGTGTTGGACTTCCTGGCGAGCATGTCTCCCCGAGATGCTTGCGACATCCCTCACTATGTCTCCCGGGCTATCTATGCCCAACCAAAGGCTTGGACGACCGACCTGGATGCGATCGTGCGCCGGCGGTCCAGAGACGCAATGCAGGCGACTCTTTCCCTGACCCTCCAAGCGGCGATGATGGCCGCTCAAGCTGTAAAGGACTATGAGGGGCGGCCCTCTACTGCCCGTCTCCATTCGGACCTAGAGGATGCTCGGAAACAGAACTCCGAGTTTTCCGAGAGGATCGTGGCTATGGAGAAGGACTTCTTGGATGCGTCTAAATGGGCGAGTCAGGATCTTGAGCTGGCGAGACAAGATACTGAGCGAGCCCAGGCGACGGTCGACCGCCTTCGGGATCAGATGACAGAGGCACAGCCGGTCGCCTTGTTTGCTCGAGAAGGAGGCCGATCAGCTGAAGGTGACTGTCGCTCGGCTGACTAGCGAGCTGGCGTCGTCGAGGGGAGAGATGGCTGCTAAGGAGACTGAGCTTCAAGGTGCGCAACAGGCGGTTGCGGAGTTGAAATGGAAGCTGGAGGTGACTGAGGCCGATCCCTTTCTCAACGTGGAGTTCGTCAGTGAGTTTGCCTATTACATGGCGTTCTCCGACTCGCTTCGTGCTGCTAAGAAGGGAGGGCTGGATGTCGGCCCTCTTGCTGAAAACTTCAAGGCATACGCGCTGGAGCATCCTCTTCATCCTGCCTTCTCTGTGCCGATCTTGGACCTCTCGGAAATCGGCGTAGACCTGAGCTAGTACCCGACTCCCGGAAATCTTGTTCATCCCAATGCCCCGGAGGACGGGGAGGCAGCTCCGGAAGCTGGCGAAGGGTCGCGGGACGATCCAGTGGTTGAAGGCAAAGGTCAGGCAGGGACATCTTGAGGGTCTACATCCTTTTTGTTTTAGCTTTGTTGTACTTAGGCCTTCGGGTGACCATATTTGTACTATGATATTCCAAGTAATGAAATGAATATTTGTTTCTTCGATTTATTGCTTGAATGATTGCTTTTCTAAGTCTTTGCATGACTTTGTACAAATGTGTGAGGAGAGATTGTTGCGTATATAGCTCCAAGTGAATTGATAAACTCATATAGATAACTTTTACAACAAATTCGATCGCTGCAAATACATCTGAAAAATGCCGATCTCCATATGTAATTGAATAGGGACGATCGTCTTATACATAGCTCCGCCCTTCCCCCTTGTTTTTGTTCACTTAGTGAAAGTAAGGGGACGAAAATAAATCATTGAGTGAGCGGTCTTCAATTTTGCAGATTCCTCAAGGAAGGCCATCCATCTCGGTCTTGAGGAACCGTGCACGATCGCAGAGTTCGATGGACTGACTTTCACGACCGTGTCTTGTGCGAGAGCGACATTCCGTCTGATGGCTAAGTTCTCGCGACTCACTTAATTGTGAGGGTCCACCGTAGGCTGTGCTTCGCCTCGTATTTAAACGAAGGGCGTGCGGTCTTGGTCTGGAGGATTCCTTGCGTGGGGCATCGTCGGATTAATCGACTCCACAACCGCGGCTTGTTAGCACTTTTCTACCTTAGACCGCCATTAAGATGGCGACCCTCGTTGTTATACGTTGTGATGGGGGGAGGGACGCGTCGCATTGTCCGGGAAGGATCCACCATGCTAACTGATGGACCTTTGAGGGCCGGCGAACGTGTCCACAGATCTGTTTTGGAGGGCCCTCAGGCTATGCCCGCCTCGTATTTAAACGAAGGGCGAGCGATGGTGGCCCAAAGGGACCTTGCACGGGCACAAAGAATAGTTCCATCCTCCTCCACAACCATGTCGACACTCTTCTACCTCGGACCATCATGCTAGATGACGATCCTCGACGGTATACGTTGTGTAAGGGGAGGAGATCGCCTGCCTAGGTTCTTCATGTTGATGACGAACTTTAGAGGGCGAGCGAGTAATCCTCTGATTTGTTTTTGGAGGGTCCTTCGGCTACGCCCGCCTCGTATTTAAATGAAGGGCGAGCGATCGAAGCCCAAAGGAACCTTGCCTGGACGGATCGTCGGTTTCATCGATTTTTGCGACCATGGCGGCACATTTCTACCTCGGACCATCATGTCAGATGACGATCCTCGACGGTATACATTGTGCTAGGGGAGGCGATAGCTGCCTAAGTCCATCACTTGTCTGAGGAGATCGCGGCATTGGTTGGTGCTGTGGCCGGGACACTTGTGGTAAGCACAATATTGATTGTGGTCCAGATGATCGTGGTCCCTTATTGCTTTTGGCTTGTTTAGCGGTTTGCGCCCCTTGATGGCGTACAAAATGTGGGCCGGAGTTCAGTTGAACTTGTGGAGGAGATGGGCTTCCACATCCTCGAAGTCCTTGAGATCGCCGGGTGGCTTGGCGACCGCCTTTTTGGTTTTTGACGATCATTGTCTTTCAGACGGGAGGCGGCATCCCCTTGCCTAGGCAGAGGGTGAGCATCTTGTGCCTGGCCAGAAAGTCGGTAGCCTTAGTGCGGAAGATCGCATAGGTTGTGGGGATGTCCTTTGTGAGATGCCTAAACATGGGCGAATGACCGTAGAATCCCCCCAGGACCAAGTAGAGAGCGATCTCGTCGCTGATGGGATTGCCGGTGAGGACTATCTCATCCACCCGGTCGATGTAATCTGCATCGGATTCGTCTTCCCCTACCTAATTTTCATCATGCGGTGGGGGCCTTCTGGTCTAGCGACCTTGGTGGCGAAGTATGATGTGAAGTCACTCGCCAGTTTCTCAAAGGAGATGATCGATCCTGGTGGTAGTGAGACGTACCACCTATGGGCCAGATCGCCCAATGTTAACGGGAATATTCGGCACTTGGTCGCGTCTAATGCCCCACACCCGGTCATGTAGATCCGTAACTTGCTTAGGTGGGTCTCGGGGTCCGATCTCCCTTCGTACAGAGGTGTTTTGAGAGGAGCAATCCTTGGCTACACGGGGGCAAGCTCGATGTGGACCGCGAGTGGCTCGGTCGGTCCGATGATCTTTCTACTAGCACTTGCCCCAGTATCCAGGAGCGTTTTCATCTCGTCGAGCTGGCGTTGCATAGCGTCCATCGCCGCGGACTGGCTGCTCGCGGCTAGGCGGTCGGAGCGGGAGCCAAGGCAATCAAGTACTGACCCCCTGGTTCCGCTGTCGATGATTTCCTTGCCGCGCGGATCAACTCTTTGGTGGATGGAAGCCAGACGGCTGACCTGTAATTGGTTCGGAGTTGGGTAGGCCGAACTCCTGGTGACGGACTCGGATTCCGTCATCTCGTGGTTTGGGCCAGAGTGCCCCGGTCGCCATGATGGATCGCTTCCCAAGAGGGTGAAGATGGAACTGTCCCGCCTAGCGAGAACCTTTTCTCACGAATCGGGGCTTTCTGATGATCGCTCGCCCAGTAGCCCCTTGAACCTCCATTTGCCCACGCGGCGGATGGCCGATGGAGTTATAGCGGGCGATGCGCAAGCTCTCCGTCGCTCCTTTAGGATGGCCATAGCTTTCTCGATCTGTTCCGTGGTTTGGAACTGGTCGAGCGAAAGGCTGGGTCCGTCCCTCAGGTGCGGGATCGAGAGTCTCGCGTCGCCGCGGCTACCCTCTACCGTCGGCTAGGGCTCGGATCGAGCTGAAATATGATGTTTGGCGGTTCGGAGAGTGGCTCTCTTCAATGTGGTGGCAGACGTCATGACTCTGAAGGTTTTTTTCTTGAAGAGCAGTGAGTGTCTCTTCATGTATATGCCACAGAGAACAGTGAGTGTTCTTCGGGAGGGTAGGAATAAAAATGAAGGTTAAGATTCCGGAGATGATATTGCTGGAATGGTCGAGTAACAAACAAATGTGAGAGCATGTCCGTGGGGAAAGTAAATAACATAAGATTTGTCGGGGTTGTTAGTCCCGGGCTTGAATGCTCTCGCGAGATATTATTAATACAAATACTTTGGAGTACAAATATTAATGTTAGAGTAAAATTACAATGAGTATAAAGACCCTAGTTATCTTAGCTATTGAGCGTGGAGATTGCCGGAAGAACCAGATATGATGCTCTGTGAGTTCTTGTAACAATGATGGAGTGCTGTGACGACTGTGAGAAATCGACGGTCTCTCACTTTGTGTATTAGCTGGATGTCTGAGCTCTTGGGCTTGCGAGTCTCTTCGAATCTATACTGTAGGGAGTTCTTGCCTTTGCCGACCGTCTTCTGGTTGAGAGGTGCTGAGAGAGAGAAATCCTGAGATAGATTCAAGAGAGGAAGCCGAAAGTCTGAAATTGTGTACATATGTGTGTATTTTCCGAGAGGAACGTCTGAATGGATTTCGGAACCTTTCTCCAGTTGTTGGAGGTTCTCTATTTATAGCACTGGGAGTTGCTGGGCGATCGCCTATGCTGTATTATAATAAGCGGGCGATCGTCTTTAGCACATGGGTTGGTCTCCTTAAAGTCCACAGGAGTTGCTGTCTGCCAGAAGTGCGGACCAATGAGAGGCCCACACGCGTTTATGTCGTTGTCCTGGGAGGCCCTACTTAGGACCTTTCAGCGGGTCTGTCGGTAGGTGAGGCCGTCCTTGTCACTGACAACTGCTGATGGGCTGGAGTCAACGATCCATGTTACATGGCGCCTTTCGCGGATCTGTACATGGGTGCTTGCCTCGTGATCCAGTCTTCGTAGACTTTGACGGACGAAGGTCTTGTTCGTGGCACAGGACGGTCGTCCTTGGTCGGGCACCAGAGTCGATCGCTAGGTACCAAAAGGCGATCGCCTTGGGAGTCGATCGCTAGATACTCGAAGGTGGACTATTACCTTCGTTTTGACAAGTTCGCCGTAGCTCCTTTGGTCGTGAACTCGGTTGCTCAGCCCTTATACCGATCGCCGTCGAGGCGTATAAATCGCCGCACAATAGAGTAGATACGATGTTAATAAGTACCCATTCTATAAAAAGTCACAAGATGACAAGAGTACGGTTCAAAATAGTGGAGTTACTCTTCAAGCCAAGTCTATACACTTTTCAAGCTCAAAAGACAAAAACCTAGTTTCGCCATCGATGAGTTAAAATTGAGTTATAGAAGAGATCTGAGAACTTGATTATGTTAAGTTTAGAGTGCACACCAAGCAAAAAAGGTGTTCGATATCAATAATCCATGTAATGAAAGATTGTCCGTGGTTATTCCATGGAGAAGTGTGGATATCAATGAAATGGAAGAATCAACGTTTGACAATTGTGAATTTATTCCTTTGTCAACACGGTTACCCACTATCGTTGAAGAAAATAAAGCTGACGACATACATGCCATTCGAAATGATCATGATGAAGACTTATGGGAGAACTTTGGTATCTCAAAAGATAATTAAAAATAAGTTACATGAATAACTACATCTAAGGTTTGCATATATACATGTCATTTTTGTTCTCATTCTAAGTTTAACGGAATTAAATTATTCTCCTCTTAAAAAGTGAGTAGGTGTTCACTTATAAATCAGTAGATTTAGTACTTAGTAGTCAAAGTGTAGGCAATTAGATGTTAAGTCATAATAAGTGTCAATTTAGGCAACTAGGTAATATGTTGTGTTCGACAAATATTAATTTTTCGACGACGAGTTTTTCAAACAAAAAATATTATTGCCGGGTGTTTGATATCATGTTTAAGTGGCATCATGTTCCCACTTGGCTGACCTTAAAAATGTTAAGTACAAATTTAGCTTATTGGTGTATGTTGTGTTCGACAAATATTAGCTTTTTGTTTATATTGTGTTAGACAATATTTCAATTTGTTTATGCAGGTACGTGGCTTCTCCTCGGCATCCTCCTCGTTCTTCTTCTCATTCTCCTCGTACTCCTGGTCATTCTCCTCCTTATTCTGATGCTTCTCCTCATACGCAGACTACTTCTATATTGGGAAATCCTGTAAGATGTAGAAGTATGTCCAAACGGCATGTAGATGGAAAAAGCTATCTCTTGACATCGATCTAGTCACGAAAAAACTTAAGTACGAACACAAAATCAAATTTGTAACACCCCGAACCATCCTAGGACTGTTACACACCGTATGACCTTCATAAGGCCTACCAGGCTAAACATACACATGACTACCAACATGACAGTGACATAAAAATGCATCAAAAGAAATATCAGTTCGCGGACTCGGTCAAAACATTTTAATTCCAATACATAACACAACATATATCCGTTGCCCACGCATGTGACTTACACCATAAAACAAGAACCATTTATTCCAACCTCAAAACAACATTTAAACAAAACAACTTCTAAGACTCGAGCTTCATCATGCTGGTCCATCCTTTGGGTGCGCCTCCCTTGCTTGCTCCTCAAGTCATATGGTACCTGAAATGTAAAAACATTTCACCCCATACCAGGGGTTAGCATACGAAATACTAGTACAAGTACATAATTACACAACGTTACATACAACCATTTCAACATTCCTGTCACAGTTTCGAAAACATTTATGAAAGGGTCATATTCCGGAGTACCATATTTTTGTCAAAAACATTTTCCATTCAAAAACATTTCGGCATCAAGCCATGGCAACACAACTCGTCATCACAAAACCATACCTCGTAACCCGCGGCCGTAGCCCTTACTATTGACCCCTAGAGGCCCCGTCGAGCCGTCCCTAGGTGGAAAACCACTTCTGATGCGACCCCCACACGACACGATATATTAACCGACACCGCTAGATGAATCGTTCCCAGGATGTTTCTAAAATAAGCAAAATGGGGCTTTACTTCCAAACCTTTACGTGACAAGTCGTAGCAACTCGGAAGGTCATAAATCCTTGTGGATTGGTGTTTTAGCTTCCGGAGTTGAGTTTATTCAAGACTTTCGTTGTTCTTTACTATATTGAGGTATGTGATCCTTCACCAACTTGATTTCGTATTCTGGTGATGTTTTGGACCTGTTTTGAGTTTACCAATTCAGTTATTATCATGAGGAGTCGAACATCATGTTGTTAGAAGAATAATTTCGGTTACGCTTTGGTTCTCCTTCGTTGTTAAGAATATTAATTGAACCTTGTAGTGTTGAGGCTCTTAAACGTAGTATCCTGATATTATGAACCTGATTATGGCAAGTTTATTGAGATTATCAAGTTCTTACGTATTATATGATTGAAAAATACGTAAAAGGGAATTTAATAGATTTAACTTATGGTTATTTCCTTGAAGAAGAAGATGATAATCAAGTTGAACCTATTAAATAAGTTCTTATGGTGTTCATAGGGGTATTTTCGATATCTTGTTGCTTTGTATTAATGAAGAGTATGATTAGAATCCTTTCAAGATGAATTATCAGGTGGTATAATTGAAGAATCCGACTGAAGGATGCATTTGATCTTAGATGGAATACTATGAGCTTTTGTTCGGTTAAGTAGCATAATGTTGATTCAACCAAAATGGTTTGGGGCAGATTAGTACGCTTGTATGATTGGGTAAAACGCGCCTTTTTATGTTCATATAAAGTTAAAACAATTATTCAGAACCGTTATTTATACCGATGTTATTGTTCGCTGAAGGTTCGGGTTTTGGTGGATTGATCGAGTAAGAGTTCTTCGAGCGGGTTGAAGATTTTTCATAGTAGCAACCCTTGTCGCCATTTCTAAGGCAAGTATCATATTTTGAATATTTATTTAATGTTTATGATTTTGATCATGTACATTGTTATTCATGTTGTTGAACATGAGATTATTCCAGTTGAATTGGCATATTATCGTATTTATTCATTTGTATGTTCATGTTGATGGACACGTCGATCTTGCATATGTGTATGCATAGTTATGTTGTATATGTTGTATTGATCCGAAGGGATCGTGTGATCTATGCTGAGGGTGCTGGATCACATGTCCACCTCGTGTTGGTCCGACGGGATCATCTTGGGATCTATGCTGAGGGCGCTGGATCATTGGATGGGTTTTTCCACCTCGTGTTGGTCCGACGGGATCATCTTGGGATTTATGCTGAGGGCGCTAGATCATTGGATTACCCCATTGTGTGTTGATGGAATCATGTAGATTCGCATCGTTGGATTCCGGTAGCGGAAGTCCGTGTTATGTATTTTGCTGTGCATCGTTGTTGCATATTGATTTTATATATTATCGATACTTTGTTTGATGTTCTGGTAGCCGAGGAGCGGGGAAGCAACCACTGTACCGACATGATGACGAAGGGGCCCAGTGATATTATCCGTTATGTTGTTTTGTTATTCTGGTTTGATTTTCAGTACTCGAGTACGTGTGTTGTGTCCTGTTGATCATTTGAGATGTTTGTAATAATTGGATTGAATTGAGTTGTTTGAACCGGTTACCGAATTACCCAATTTCTAGTGGTACTTTTGTATTATTCAGTATTTCTTTAATTTAGCCTTGTAAATTCTTATATAAAGGGTTTACGATGCTGTAATTATTCCGAATATCTTGGGGTGTTACAAGTGCCTTGTTATATGTTATAATTAGTAGAATAATTCTATTATTTTTGCGTTATTAGGGTTAATATGTTTTGCAAATTATAGTTCAATTCCTTCCTTCATTGGTCCCTTCGCGTGTTGACATTCGTATTGTGGGATTAAGGTTTGAAATTATCCGTGGCCGGATGAAGAGTCCTCGTGGGCTGATAATTCATATATTCTCATATGCAAGGCAAGTTCTACGGTCACATTCCTTATACTTTACTTCAGTCGTGTTATATACTTGAGTCCCTGTTGTGTATCCAGTGTGTGAAATGGTAAGAGATAAATAACATTGCAACCGTGTTTGTACGTATGCATATAGTTATTATGATATTTGTGTTTTAGCAATAAAGAGTGTTATTACGATAATAATACCTAACCTGGAGTACCCTAATCGGGTATCTTGGATTATAGCACACTTGTGATTTATACTTGTATGAAATATACGAAGCTGCATCCATAGAACATTGGTTGGTGTGACAGTGTGATTCTGCCAGTATGACGAGGTATGTATTTATGATGATATGTTTGCTGCGGTTAGGTATGTATGTGTTATTTCTATATTATATAGCGTGATGTATATATGAATTCTGATTGCATTTCAGATGATTTTGCTGTAATGGCTGTTTTGTGCCTTTCTGATGGGATAGTTGACTTCGTATGTACGCTTGTCTTTAATTGGAATTATGGAATGCGTGTATTAAATGGCTTATGTAAGCTATGTGAACTACATGGCCTATGTGGATTACGTGAACTACGTGACCTGTGTGAGTTATGTGCTTTTGTGGTAGTGTCCGAAGTCGATAAGGGCAGGAGTGTTGCCGGGCCGTGTTACGCTGCAATGTGCGGCTTTTGTCGGAAAATGCACGTACGGTGCCACCATTCAGGCGCGGGTGTGTGGTGGGCATGTTCAAGGGACGACTTCTAGCAGGGAGTGAATGCCGGTGTCACGGTGACCGAAAGAGCTGCTTCGGTTAGCTTATCGACTGAGGATACTTGTTTGTGTATTGAGTCACTAATACCAACCATTTGAGTAGGATATATTTGAAATACCTTTTGAAAATGTTGGTATAAGGGCAATTGGAACCAAGAGTCATCCTACCAGGTGAAGACTGTCGAGGCCCAGTAGGCTCCTGGATTTTGTGAACCTACGGGTGTGATTAGGGATGACGTTGGTACTAATTGTGAAAGGTGGATTTGGTTCGCGGACCCTTTTTGATGAAAATGACCTTGATGGGCCGCATGCCCTAATGAATTGTTGCGCATCTGATTCTGTTGGGCCTTAGGCCTTAATGATTTGAGATATGCTTGATTTGAGGATTTAGTTATTCACCAAATTGTGGAAACAGAGTCGGGGCTGCGAACCATTAACAGATTTCAAAATGTTTTGATAAAAGTTTGACGCGGGTATTTTCAAAGAAAATATTTTTCTAAAAATATTCCCGAGATTGTTAAACATGTTTCACGAAACTAACTATTTTCATTTCATAAATAATTTATTTTGAAACTATTTTGAAAACCCTAGAGCTGTATAAGGAAGTTTTGAGAACCAATCAATGATTTTAGGTGATGCCTTGTTTACCCTGCGAGGTTTAATTATTGATTTTGATGATGTAAATTATATTTTATGTGTTCCTTTGACTTGCACCGGCAATTGCTGACCCCTTTGGTGTAGATATTTTTTTTGTGTCCAGGTACATTCGAATGGAGGAGCTATCATCGGATCAGCATAGAGACGGCGTGCCGCAACGATATTAATCATTCAAGAGTCAAAGAGTTCCTCCCCAACTCCTAAGTATATCTTCCAAGGTTGTGTCCGTAGAGCCCGTACAGGGGCCAAGTTAAAGTATTGTATATTCGTTCATCATGTACTCAGTTTTCATGTTATGTATTAGACCTCATGGGTCGATATATTTGTGTCGGTTTAAGTGTTCGACCTTGTCGGTCGATGTTTTGTTTTTATATTACACAGACATTTATTTTAAAACCTCTTATTTAAAGAGGGATTCATGCAAGTTTTTTTATAAATTAGCCTGGTAAATCCTTGGAAAGGATTCACGGCACTATAATATGCCTCGAATATTTTGGGGTATTACAAATCTGATGTCGTAACTTGGAGTGTGTTGTTACCCAAAATATTATCCGGAGATGATATTGCTGGAATGGTCGAGTAACAAACCAATGCGAGAGCACGTTTGTGGGGGAAGTAAATAACACAAGATTTGTCGGGGTTATTAGTCCCGGGCTTGAATGCTCTCGCGAGATATTATTAATACAAATACTTTGGAGTACAAATATTAAAGTTAGAGTACAATTACAATGAGTGTAAAGACCCTAGTTATCTTATCTATTGAGCGTGAAGATTTCCAGAAGAACCAGATATGATGCTCTGTGAGTTCTTGTAACAACGATGGAGTGATGTGACGACTGTGAGAAATCGACAGTCTCTCACTGTGTGTATTAGCTGGATGTCTGAGCTCTTGGGCTTGCGAGTCTCTTCGAATATGTACTGTAGGGAGTTCTTGCCTCTTCTGACCGTCTTCTGGTTGAGAGGCGCTGAGAGAGAAATCCTGAGATAGATTCAAGAGAGGAAGCCGAGAGTCTGAAAGTGTGTACGTATATGTGTATTTTATGAGAGGAACGTCTGAACGGATTTCGGAACCTTTCTCCTGTTGCTGGAGGTTCTCTATTTATAGCACTGGGAGTTGCTGGGCGATCGCCTACGCTGTATTATAATAAGTGGGTGATCGTCTTTAGCACATGGGTTGGTCTCCTTAAAGTCCGCAGGAGTTGCTGGCTGCCAGAAGTGCGGACCAATGAGAGGCCCACACGCGTTTTTGTCGCTGTCCTGGGAGGCCCTACTTAGGACCTTTCGGCGGGTCTGTCGGTAGGTGAGGTCGTCCTTGTCACTGACAGCTGCTGATGGGCTGGAGTTAACGATCCATGTTACACGGCGCCTTTCTTGGATCTGCACATGGGTGCTTGCCTCGTGATCTAGTCTTCGTAGACTTTGACGGACGAAGGTCTTGTTCGTGGCACAGGACGGTCGTCCTTGGTCGGGCACCAGAGTCGATCGCTAGGTGCCAAAAGGCGATCGCCTTGGGATTCGATCACTAGATACTCAAAGGTGGATTGTTACCTTCATTTTGACAAGTTCGCCGTAGCTCCTTTGGTCGTGAACTCGGTCGCTCGGCCCTTATACCGATCGCCGTCGAGGCATATAAATCGCCGCACAACAATTGCCCCCCAGCTCTCTCCGATGTTTGGAAACGTGGGGTGAGGTGGTTCTACTGGTGATCGCTTAACTTTGACGAATGACTGCATTTTACGGAACTGGCGATCGTCTTTGAGCGGATTGGTTTTGAATTTGGACGACCTGGTCGGTCGTTGAACTGAGCGGGAAATGACAGCGGTCGTGGAAAAGTCTCCGGGGCACGCGTCGGGTTCCTGTTGGGGGAGACCGACGGTTATTTACGACTCCTCGTCTGGCGTGTCCTTGAAATGATGCATACGCAGGTTTCAACGGAGGCATTAATTGCGATGGCTGCACTTAAGCTCCCAAGATTCTCCCTATTTGCATGGAAGACCCTGCCATCTCCTATAAAAGGGCGCTGGGTTACAGTGTTGAGAACATTATGCGATTTCATCGGAGACGAAGAATATTGCCGAAGAATTTTCTGAAGCTTTGACTGCCGATCGTTGATAGACCCAACCCTCGGTAAGAAACACTCCTTTTCTCCTCTTCTTGTTTCGAGAATGTCTGGGGTACCTTCATCTGGAATGGACATCGCCTCTTCCGCCGGGACTTCGACTGTCTGGGGAGGCTCCTCCGCGGAATTCCATGTGGAGACGGCTACTGAGGCTATCCGCGCCGGTATTGATCCTGCGGAAGTCGAGGCACTGTTCAACGAGGCCGACGTTGCCAGGGAGGCGGCGTCTGAGCAGAAGCGTATGCTGGTGGAGAAGGATATGGTGGTGAAGGCGTATTGGGAGCAGCATAGTGCTTTTGGCCAAGCCTATTTGGCCTTCGCTGAAATTATGGAGAGGTTGGCCGGTCCGTGCCCCAAGTTCGACTACCGGGAGTACTCGATCGCCCATCCCTATCAATCGGCGAAGTGGTCGCTGTTTCGGGCCGTGTAGCGCTCTCAGTGGTCCCTCGTCCAGATTAGGAGATCGGCGACCAGGAAGGACATGGCCGTCTGGAGGGCGAGGTACCATATCCCTTCATATGTGGATCTTTTCGCGCCGGCGGAGAACGAGCGAGCTGACCAACCTCCGGAAGGTATGGTCGCCGTGATTGAGGCAGTAATGGAGGCCGGGCTGCGGTTTCCTCTGTCGTTTGCCATCTCCCATTTGCTGGCCGTCTGGAACGTGGCGCCGCTTCAGCTAACACCGAACGCCTGGCTCCAGATCGTCTCTGCCCTCACCTTGTTCGGCGGTCACCGACTGTACCGCCATCCCTCGCCTTCGGATATGAACCACTTATTCAAGATGACGGTTCAGAAGGGGTCTGTCGGCAGCTATCATATCCATGGCCGTTCTGGTCGGGTGATCCTTGGGGTTCCGAACAAGGTGCGTGGCGATCCGGCGAAATGGTTCTGGGTCGGCGGTGCATGGAAGGTATCAGCGAGCGACAATCCCACGGGCGAGCTGGATATTCCCACTAGCTTTCGGGAGAGGAATCCGGGTAAGGGTTTTGACTTTTCCTTTGTTCGGATATGTTCTGAACTGATCTAATTTGGTTTTCCTTTTGCAGGTTTCCATATTCCGGCGGTCGACAAGCTACCTTACGATTTTCTGGTCGTCTGGGAGCGGATACAAAGCCTTCCGAACGACGACTTAGACGCTCGCCGGATTAACAAAGAGAGTTGTTGGCTGTCTGCTCGGCTATCTATTTTCCGCGACATCTTTCGGTCCCAGGTATGAATATCTACGATCTCCTTTGCTTGGCGATCGCCATGTTTTAAGAATGTGTCTAACTATTGCTTGGTCGTTATTATTGCAGAGGTCCGCTTCCCTCGCTTCTTGGAGCCTCCGCCGGAGATTGCCATGTCGAACCCCAGAGTTTTGAGTCGCCTACGCCAGAAGAAGTCAACTCGAGTTCCTCCGGTGGCGCTACCTCTTGTTCCGGAGGTGAGGCCTCACGTGGAGACGATCGCTGCGGGGGAGGAGGTTCTGGAGGAGGGACTCCGGCTGAACCGCAAGCGATAGAGGTCGGGGGAGTCCCCAGTCTCTGCCCCTGTGGGTGAGCCGCCGATTGCCGCGCCTCCGCTCTCCGCGGTCCCCTTGGCGGATGAGCCTACGCCTTTGTCGGCTTTCTTGCAAGCCATGGCAATCACCGAGGCCGAGACCCCTCGCGGGAAACCGTTCTTCGGCCGCGACCCCGAGAAGGTCGAAAGGTAAGCTTGGTTCATCTATTGAGTTTTGTCACTTACGTAGGAGATGTACTGACCCCTTTGTTCTTGTTGCAGGGTCCGCCTTGCCGACCCGAACACCTCGCCGATGGTGTTGGACTTCCTGGCGAGCATGTCTCCCCGAGATGCTTGCGACATCCCTCACTATGTCTCCCGGGCTATCTCTGCCCTACCAAAGGCTTGGACGACCGACCTGGATGCGATCGCGCGCCGGCGGTCCGGAGACGCAATGCAGGCGACTCTTGCCCTGACCCTCCAAGCGGCGATGATGGCCGCTCAAGCTGTAAAGGACTATGAGGGGCGGCCCTCTACTGCCCGTCTCCATTCGGACCTCGAGGATGCTCGGAAACAGAACTCCGAGTTTGCCGAGAGGATCGTGGCTATGGACAAGGACTTCTTGGATGCGGCTAAACGGGCGAGTCAGGATCTTGAGCTGGCGAGACAAGATTCTGAGCGAGCCGAGGCGACGGTCGACCGCCTTCGGGATCAGATGACAGAGGCCTGTCGGTCGCACGCGGCTGCTCAGAAGAAGGCCGATCAGCTGAAGGTGACTGTCGCTCGGCTGACTAGCGAGCTGGCGTCGTCGAGGGGAGAGATGGCTGCTAAGGAGACCGAGCTTCAAGGTGCGCAACAGGCGGTTGCGGAGTTGAAAGGGAAGCTGGAGGTGACCGAGGCCGTTCCCTTTCTCAACGTGGAGTTCGTCAGTGAGTTTGCCTATTACATGGCGTTCTCCGACTCGCTTCGTGCTGCTAAGAAGGGAGGGCTGGATGTCGGCCCTCTTGCTGAAAACTTCAAGGCATACGCGCTGGAGCATCCTCTTCATCCTGCCTTCTCTGTGCCGATCTTGGACCTCTCGGAAATCAGCGTAGACCTGAGCTGGTACCCAACTCCCAGAAATCTTGTTCATCCCAATGCCCCGGAGGATGGGGAGGCAGCTCCGGAAGCTGGCGAAGGGTCGCGGGACGATCCAGTGGTTGAAGGCGAAGGTCAGGCAGGGACATCCTGAGGGTCTACATCCTTTTTGTTTTAGCTTTGTTGTACTTAGGCCTTCGGGTGACCATATTTGTACTATGATATTCCAAGTAATTAAATGAATATTTGTTTCTTCGATTTATTGCTTGAATGATTTCTTTTCTAAGTCTTTGCATGACTTTGTACAAATGTGTGAGGAGAGATTGTTGCGTATATAGCTCCAAGTGAATTGATAAACTCATATAGATAACTTTTACAACAAATTCGATCGCTGCAAATACATCTAAAAAATGCCGATCTCCATACGTAATTGAATAGGGACGATCGTCTTATACATAGCTCCGCCCTTCCCCCTTGTTTTTGTTCACTTAGTGAAAGTAAGGGGACGAAAATAAATCGTTGAGTGAGCGGTCTTCAATTTTGCAGATTCCTCGAGGAAGGCCATCCATCTCGGTCTTGAGGAACCGTGCACGATCGCGGAGTTCGATGGACTGACCTTCACGACCATGTCTTGTGCGAGAGCGACATTCCGTCTAATGGCTAAGTTCTCACGACTCACTTAATTGTGAGGGTCCACCGTAGGTTGTGCCTCGCCTCGTATTTAAACGAAGGGCGTGCGGTCTTGGTCTGGAGGATTCCTTGCGTGGGGCGTCATCGGATTAATCGACTCCACAACCGCGGCTTGTTAGCACTTTTCTACCTTGGACCGCCATTAAGAGCGGCTCTCTTCGATGTGGTGGCAGACGTCACTTTTCTACCTTGGACCGCCATTAAGAGCAGTGAGTGTCTCTTCAAGTATATGCCCCAGAGAACAGTGAGTGTTCTTCGGGATGGTAGGAATAAAAATGAAGGTTAAAATCCGCATCACCATCATAAAACTCCTTCAATGTTTCGAACCCAAGCAAACGAACATCAAGAGTAGAGAGCAAGGCATACCGTCTAGACAATGCATCCACCACAATATTGCTCTTGCCATCCTTATATTTCGAGGAAAAGTGAAACGATTGCAAGAATTCCACCCATTTAGCATGTCTCGGATTTAACATTTGTTGCCCGTTAATATATTTTAAAAAGATTCATGATCCGAATGTAGGATGAAATGTTTCGGCCGAAGGTAATGACTCCAATGATCAAGAGCTCTCACAATGCCATAGAACTCCTTGTCATAAGTACAATAGTTGAGTCGAGCCCCACCCAATTTCTCCGAGAAGTATGCAATCGGCCATCTCTCTTGGACGAGAACCACCCCAATACCCACTCCACTTGCGTCACATTCTACTTCGAACGGTTGTGAAAAATTGGGTAACGCCAAGATAGGTGCCTCACACATTTTTGTTTTTAATTTTTCAAATGCCCCTTGGGCGACCCGTTCCACACGAACGTTCCTTTTTTCAAGCATTTCGTTATCGGACTAGAAATGGTGTTAAAGTCTCGTATGAACCTCCGATAAAATAAATCAAGCCCGTGAAAGGATCGGACTTCCGTGATGGTTTTGGGAGTAGGCCAATATTTAATCGCCTCGATCTTGGCTTGATCAACCGACACTCCTTCTTTAGAAATGATGTAGCCAAGAAAGGCTACACTCTCGACTAAAAACGAGCCCTTCTCCTTCTTTTCATAAATTTTTTTATCCCTTAGGATCTTGAAGATTTGCCTCAAGTGCCTGGTATGTTCTTGCAATGATCGACTATAAATCAAGATGTCATCCAAATATACGACGACAAACTTTCCCAAAAAACGGTTTAAGTACCTCATTTATTAATCGCATGAAAGTACTTGGAGCATTTGTAAGGCCAAAGGGCATGACGAGCCACTCATATAATCTAGGTTTTCTTTTAAAAGCCGTCTTCCATTCATCCCATTTTCGCATGCGAATTTGATGATAGACGCTTCTTGTTAGGCGTGTTTTTATATGCTTAATTTATCATTATTCTGTATTCTTTTCATGAGTAAATCTGCATAAATGAGCCTTTAATGCCCTATTATTTTATGTTTTGCAGGAAATTGGAGTCCGAAATCCGAAACGATGAAAAACGGACGAAAACGGCGAATTTTCGCCTGGGGCCGCAGCACAAGGCAAGCGGGCCGCGGCACACGCAGAGGACCAGCAGGCACCAGAGTAGACTGTACTCTGAGCCGCGGCACAGATATAGTGAGCCGCGGCCCAGAAGAAATAAACAGCGCCCAGGTTTTAATCTGAGTACCGTGAGCCGCGGCACAGATTAAGTGATCCGCGGCACATGGGGCGGTTTTGGTGTGCTCCGCGCGGGTTTGGGCCGTTTTGAAGCCGGTTCTCGACCTAATCACACGGACGCGTTTTGGAGGCTGCCGAGAGCTATAAATAAGGGTTTAAGATGATAATTAGGGAGAATCTTGAGAGGATCGATCAATCTGGGAAAAATATCACGGAAGAGAGAAGCAGAAGACACCAAGAGCAGAGGGCGGAAGCCAGAAGAACGGAGGAATCCGAGCTCTTCTTCATCTGCGTTTGATTTTCATGCCTTCATTCATTAATTCTGTATTTTTATCTTTTAGCATGTCAGGCTAAAACCCTGCTCTAGGATTTTGATGAAACCTAAGTTTTGACGGATTTGCTTTTGATTATCTTTATAATTCCCTTTTCTGTTGAGTTTTCCCAATCGATTTTAATGCTTTCAATTGTCTGGCCAATAATTGGATTGTTTTAATTGCGCAACTCGAATCGGGAGAGGAGAGTTGGTGAGGAACTATTGGTGAGAACCGTTTTATCTTGTGAGATAGGAATATACTCATAGGAACTACGTGGCCTTTTGAGGATTTTGTGCTTTTTGCCTATTATCGAATTAATTCACCTAGGGATAGAGTGCGTTATTCGCCTTTAGAAAAATCTATTGACCTCGGGAGAGGCGGTAGAGTATATTAGCAATCTTCGCCTTCCATAAATTGGGGAAATCATTAACTTCAGATAATCGAGAGTAAATTCGGATAAACCAAGGTGGATTCAGAATCCTAGACTTATTCATCATTTGATTTTCCTTCTTCAAGCGATCGTTTTTACTGTTAGTTCTCTTATTGGTTTTATTTAGTTATTAATTGCAACCCAAATTTCTACTGTTCAAATAAAATTAGAATACATAAAAATCGGTACTTAGTGATTCAGTCCTCGTGGGAACGATACTCACTCATCACTTTATTACTTGTCTACGATAACGTGCACTTGCGTTTAACGAAATATCGCAACAAGTTTTTGGCGCCGTTGCCGGGGACTGATTTTTTTACTAATATCGATTTCAGTATTTCTAGTCTTAGTTTGAACATTTTTTTATTCGTTTTTGTTTAATTTTATTTATTTGTTTTTCCTTTCAGGATTTCCGGTTAGTGCATGAGAAAATTCGGTAACGAAGGCTTACTACCTTTGGATACCAAAGTCGAGCGCACTCTTCGGAGAAACAAGAAGGAGAAACGAGAGCTATCGATGACAGTCATCATGGCCGATAACACGGGAAATCATGAAGCGGAAAACCCCATGGTGCAAGCTCAACCGGCATTAGCACTCCGCGATTATGCTATGCCGAAAATCAACGCGAACTTTTCGGGGATTCGGCGTCCCACCATCCAGGCGAACAATTTCGAAATCAAGCCTGCAATTATTCAGATGGTGCAATCAAGCCAGTTCTGTGGATTTCCGAACGATTACCCCAACGCACACATTGCGTCGTTTCTCGAGATTTGTGACACGTTCAAGAACAACGGTGTCACCGATGATGCCATCCGTCTAAGGCTTTTCCCTTTCTCTTTGAGGGACAAAGCAAAATTTGGTTGAATTCTTTACCGCCGAGCTCGATCACGACATGGGCAGAATTAGCGCAAGCCTTCCTTGCTAAATTCTTCCCACCTTCGAAGATGGCAAGACTGAGGAATGAAATTACCACTTTTGGTCAATTTGATATGGAGTCGCTTCACGAGGCGTGGGAGCGATACAAAGATTTGTTACGGAGATGCCCACACCACGGCCTTCCGGACTGGCTACAAATACAAACATTTTACAATGGATTGAGTGCTTCTACACACACCCTCGTCGATGCAGCCGCTGGAGGAGCCTTGATGGGAAAAATGATGGCTGAAGCACACTCTTTGTTGGAAGCTATGGCCGCAAATGCTTATCAATGGCCATCCGAACGAGTAAATCCGAAGCGAGTCATGGAAATCTCGAATAATGATCCGATCTCTACATTGTCGGCCCAAGTCGCAGCACTAACTCAGCAACTTCAGGCATTTTCGCATGCTCCTTCCCCCGTTACCATTGAGTTGTGTAATTGGTGTAACGGATCTCACCCTAGCGCAGAGTGCCAAGTCGGAAACCCTTTCGAGCAGCCCCCAGTTGAACAAGCTCAGTTCGTAGGAAACGAAAACCGGAAAAATAATCCGTACTAACACTTATAATCCGAGATGGCGTAATCATCCTAACTTCTCATGGAGAAATGGACAGAACTCGAACCAGCCTCCATTCGCTCCACACCAACAGCAACCGCCTCCCACTCCAAAAGTTTCTCTAGAGGAAGCAATTGCGAAATTGGCAGCGAATACGAGTCAGTTCATGACCCGTACAGAAGCAACATTGCAAAATCATTCCGCTTCCATTCGCAACTTGGAAGTCCAACTGGGCCAGATAGCAAATGTATTAACAGCCCGCCCTGAAGGTACCTTGCCAAGTACCACTTAAACGAATCCCAGAGAGAGTGTCAATGCCATTGGTTTGAGAAGTGGTAAGAAATTGTGCGAGCAGCCTGAGCAGAGCGAAAAGATAAGTGAGGATGAGGAGGAGAAAAATTCAGCGACTAAGGAACCACAAGATTTGAGACCCTCGATACTGTTTCCGGACAATCCAAAGGCATATGTACCACCCGTCCCGTTTCCGCAGCGACTACAACAGAAAAAGGTGGACAAGCAATTCTCTAAGTTCCTCGACGTCTTCAAGAAGTTGCATATTAACATCCTATTTGCCGAGGCCCTGGAGCAAATGCCGAGTTACATGAAATTCATGAAGGAAATTTTGTCAAATAAAAGAAAACTCGAGGAGTATGAGACAGTCGCATTGACGGAGGAGTGCAGCGCTATTCTTCAGAAAAAGCTTCCGCCAAAATTGAAAGATCCGGGAAGTTTTAATATACCTTGCACTATAGGAAATCTGACTTTTGATAGAGCGTTATGTGATCTCGGGGTGAGCATTAATCTGATGCCTCTTTCTATTTTCAAGAATCTTGGAATTGGAGAAGCGAAACCGACGACGGTCTCCTTACAATTAGCTGATAGATCCATCAAATATCCAAGGGGAGTGATAGAGGACGTCTTAGTCAAAGTCGATAAGTTCATCTTTCCGGCCGATTTCATTGTTCTTGACATGGAGGAGGACCACGACATCCCAATTATCTTGGGAAGACCATTTTTGGCAACCGGACGAACTTTAATCGACGTGGAAAAAGGGGAACTAACTCTAAGGGTTCAAGACGAGCATGTCACATTCCAAGTGTTTAAATCTTTTCCATGTCCAGGTGGTGTTGAGAAGAACTCGCAAATTGAAAGTGTGGATACCGTTGCGAAAGACACACACCGGAAGAATCGTCGGTTGAAAAACTCAGAATCCATTTCAGATGGTCCGACTTCTAAAAAAAATGTTGAACGAGTCGCATATATCAAGCATGTGGACATGCCGTCATCAACAACCGTTCATCCATCAATGAGAAATTCCGATGCTGTCATAAGTTCGTTCGAGAAAAAGGAGAATATGCCGGACGTAAAACGGAGGCCAAATCATGAGAAAAATGGGTGCTTCGGAATGTAGTTTGTGTCAAAACCTTTTCGCAAACAACATTGGGTGTCCAAACCAAAAATCGGATCGTTAAGGACTAATGGTCAAAATTTTAAAACACACATTAACGGTTCGATGGACGGGGCGGAGTTCAAATAGAGTTTGCGAAAAACGAACTGACTTTTCAACAGGTTCGGCTGAAGACTATAAACTTAGCGCTTCTCGGGAGGCAACCCGAGTTTTAGTAGTAAATTTTTGTGTGTTTCAGTATTTTCTTGCATTTTTTAATTTTTATTTTTCATCATTTTTGCTTTGATTTGCTTATCCCTCTCGTTCTTGACGTGTTCCTTCGAAATTATGTGCAGAAAAAGTCCGAGGGAAAATTTTATGCCTGAGCCGCGGCACAAGTCTTGTGAGCCGCGGCACACACAAATCGAACTAGAAGGCTAAACTTGTTGTACTCTGTGCCGCGGCACAACCTTACTGAGCCGCGACAAACTTGATCGCTGAGCCGCGGCACAAAAGATGCACCAGATATGTCCAGAACGCTGTACTCTGTGCCGCGGCACAAACCAAGTGAGCCGCGGCACATCAACACTCTGAGCCGCGGCACCCGCATTATGAGCCGCGGCACATATCGACATTGCATACACACCCAGGCCGAATGTACTATGGGCCGCGGCTCACTTAAGCTGTGCCGCGGCCCACCGTTCGGAATTTGAACAGCCCAGGTAGATTTATAACACAGCTCGGCCGGCACCCCAGGTATAACTCCTTCCCCTTTCCTTTGCACAAGCGATCGGCCGACTTCTTCCCTTCTTCTTTTTCCACTTGCGAACTCCAAATCTACTCAAGGGACTCGCTATGGCTAGAACTAAAAAGCTCAGCAAAAGGGACAGGACTCAATCGTCCCCCACTCGAGGGGAAACGTCTCAGAGCCGAGCCGAGTTGGAGGCGCACCAATTCTCCGACTCGGAGATTTATAAAATCTTTAATGAAAAGATCCGCCCTCGACCTCTGATCCCGGAGAGGGGATTCACCCCAGCCCCCCAGGACGGGGAGCTTCTGACCATGATCGACGAGATGGGGTGGGCCCGTTTTGCTGCACCTCCCGAGCCGGCGGTGATATCTATTGTGCAAGAGTTTTATGCGAGCGCTTTGTTGAAGCACATTTGGGCGGGGCAGATGATACAGTAGTTAGATACTCGGACTCAGGTCGTAGTCCGAGGCATTACGGTGGATTTTTCAGTAGCTGCTATTCGGAGGTTATTTGAGCTGCCCGTGGTTGATGATACGGCTTATACGCGAGTTATGGATAGCCTCACGAAGGAGGCTCTGCTCGAGACTCTTACATAGCCCGACTCCGATTGAGAGAGGCGCGCCCCGGCTTCTTCCACCTTCTACTTTAAGAGCTCGCGCCTCAGTCGGTCCGGGCGAGCTTGGTTGTACTTCATCTGCGCACGTATAGATGCCACCTTGCAGATCCGATCTGTTTTTCTCTCTCGAGCCCGTACATTATAGGCTATCACCTCCGGGCTGCGATTCGATGTGGCTCCTCTCCTGGTTCGATCTATCTTCCAGTGTATTCAGGGAGGGGCCAAGACGGGGCTGAAGCACCCCTCTCTTATCTGCGCTCTGTGCCGGCAGTCGGGGATGATGTGGTCGGACGACGAGCCGATGCTAGCTCCCCAGGGCCCGATTGATCACCGCATCATTTCGCATTTCGACCAGTGGGGAGGAGCGCCGACACACGCTCGGGGGTGAGTATTTCTACTTGATGAGGCCCATGAGGGGTCCCCCGAGCCTCTTCTGCTGACACAGGGGCAGGCAAATGCCATCCCACCGCCCGACAGAGAGCACTTGCAGGCGATGTTCGACGGGTTGAGAGAGGAGATGAGGAGAGAGAGAGAGAGGAGATGAGGAGAGAGAGAGAGAGAGTCTTATGGCTGCCATGAGAGAGGAGTTCCGGACGGAGAGAGAGAGCATCATTTGTGCCGTCCGAGATGAGATGAGAGAGCAGGCCCGCCGGGCCAACCGGTGTGAGACGAGGCGTCTGGCAGCGAGGGATGCCTACCACCAGGAGCACCTTGTTGCATGGACGGCCCACATTATGCACCCGGACGGGCCATTTATTCCACCTGCTCGGTCAGCCACACCACCCTCCACACCGGACGATGCCGACGCCAGTTCGTGAGTGGACTATAGGGGAGTACTTGACCTTCTTCCTTTATTGCAAATTACATTTTGTGTACATCGAGGTCAATGTACGTCCTAAGTTTGGGGGGGGGTTTACTTTCTGTTGCTATTATTATTGTTGTACTTATTCGTTGCACTTTTCATTATTTTTCGTTATTCTTTTTGTTGCTAGCCTTGCTTGTCATGATTTTACTCTTATTCGTGAATTCTTAGCAGATAAGAAAGGAGACATACGTGTTTTCAAATCGCCGTCGATACGTTTGGTTACATTTTTTTCGGTTAGCTAGTCGTCCAGTAACATAAGTCGTGTTGGCACCTAATTTGAGTTTAGAGTCGGACAGTTTTTTTTTCCAAAAGTCGAGATTTTATTTGTTATATGATGGGAAGTCTATTAACCGGGGGTATTCGCGTGACCCGTTGTTTACTCTCGCGTAAAATGATGACCCTGATTAGACTTGTGGTTTAGAGATTTCGCATGTGCCGATGATGGGGAGCCTAGTAACCGGGGGTATTCGCGTGACCCATTGTTTACTCTCGCGTAAAACAGCAACCTTGAATCGGACATGCGGGAATAGCTAGTCAAGTTGTTTTCCGCTGTAGAGGGGAACTTAGTAACTAGAAGCATCCATGTGCCCCATGAGTGTCTTTTACGTCAAACGGTTCCCCAACACATGAGAATGGAATTCTACCCTAGGATTATCCCGATGAAACATCCCGAGATCCGAACCTAGTGGTCAACTCGAATCAATTTATTGATCATATTAAGGGAACACTGTCCGAGGGTTATTTTTGATGAAACTCTTGGAATTTTTTGCCATTAGACTGTCGGGTTGGGCGAGTTAGGTTGTTTATTTTAACCTTTCATATTGACGGTCGATTAAATTCACGCTTGTTAATCTTTGAGCTTGATTTTCTTCATGAACGAGTGATTGGGACTGAAATTGGTTACTTTGTGGAATCAGTGTCCTGGATGTAACTCGCTATTACGATATTTGTATTATTCAGAGAGAATTTCAGGATAGTATTGATTAGGTTGATCACTATGAGTTGCACGATTATTCACGATATTCTTTTGTTGACATTGATTATTTTTTGCTTGAGGACAAGCAAAGGCTCAAGTTTGGGGGTATTTGTTAGGCGTGTTTTTATACGCTTATTTATCATTATTCTGTATTCTTTTCATGTGTAAATCTGCATAAATGAGCCTTTAATGCCCTATTATTTTATGTTTTGCAGGAAATTGGAGTCTGAAAGCCGAAACGATGAAAAACAGACGAAAACGACGAATTTTGGCTTGGGGCCGTGGCACAAGGCAAGCGGGCCGCGGCACACGCAGAGGACCAGCAGGCACCAGAGTAGACTGTACTCTGAGCCGCGGCACAGATATAGTGAGCCGCGGCCCAGAAGAAATAAACAGCGCCCAGGTTTTAATCCGAGTACCGTGAGCCGCGGCACAGATTAAGTGAGCCGCGGCACACGGGGCGGTTTTGGTGTGCTCCGCGCGGGTTTGGGCCGTTTTGAAGCCGGTTCTCGACCTAATCACACGGATGCATTTTGGAGGCTACCGAGAGCTATAAATAAGGGTTTAAGATGACAATTAGGGAGAATCTTGAGAGGATCGATCAATCTGGGAAAAATATCGCGGAAGAGAGAAGCAGAAGACACCAAGAGCAGAGGGCGGAAGCCAGAAGAACGGAGGAATCCGAGCTCTTCATATGCGTTTGATTTTCATGCTTTCGTTCATTAATTCTCTGTATTTTTATCTTTTAGCATGTCAGGCTAAAACCCTGCTCTAGGATTTTGATGAAACCTAAGTTTTGACGGATTTGCTTTTTATTATCTTTATAATTCCCTTTTCTGTTGAGTTTTCCCAATCGATTTTAATGCTTTCAATTGTCTGGCCAATGATTGGATTGTTTTAATTGCGCAACTCGAATCGGAAGAGGAGAGTTGGTGAGGAACTATTGGTGAGAACCGTTTTATCTTGTGAGATAGGAATATACTCATAGGAATTACGTGGCCTTTTGAGTATTTTGTGCTTTTTGCCTATTGTCGAATTAATTCACCTAGGGATAGAGTGCGTTATTCGCCTTTAGAAAAATCTATTGACCTCGGGAGAGGCGGTAGAGTATATTAGCAATCTTCGCCTTCAATAAATTGGGGAAATCATTAACTTCAGATAATCGAGAGTAAATTCGGATAAACCAAGGTGGATTCAGAATCCTAGACTTATTCATCATTTGATTTTCCTTCTTCAAGCGATCGTTTTTACTGTTAGTTCTCTTATTGGTTTTATTTAGTTATTAATTGCAACCCAAATTTCGACTGTTCAAATAAAATTAGAATACATAAAAATCAGTACTTAGTGATTCAGTCCTCGTGGGAACGATACTCACTCATCACTTTATTACTTGTCTACGATAACGTGCACTTGCGTTTAACGAAATATCGCAACACTTCTCAAATCAACTTTCGAAAAAATCACCGAACCATTCAATTCGTCCACCATATCATCAAGTCTCAGAATTGGGAATCGATATTTGATGGTTATGTTGTTCACAGCTCTACTATCTACGCACATCCGCCATGAACCATCTTTCTTCGGGACAAGCAAAACCGGAACCGCACAAGGGCTCAAACTTTCTCGAACGTACCCGCGGTTTATTAGCTCCTCGATTTATTTTTGTAACTCCTTCGTCTCCTCGGGGTTAAATCGATAGGCGGCCTTGTTAGGGAGTGATGCTCCCGGTACAAGATTGACTTGGTGTTCAATCCCATGTAAGGGTGGCAAACCCGGCGGTAAGTCTTCCGAAAAAACATCCGCAAATTCGCGTAGCAAGGTATCGATATATCCTTTGCCTTGCACAATCATGTCAACGTCTCGTGTCTCTTTAATCATCAACAAATACACAAGCTCTCCATCATCAATAGCGTGCTTCACCTCTCTCTCACTAGCAAACATAGTCAGTTTCGGCTTTTTCGCTTGGCTAGAACTCATCGAACGAATGGTTTGAGGCGCCATTAGTTTAAGCACAATCTTCTTGCCTTTATTGTGTAATTCATATTCGTTACTTCTCCCTCTATGTAAAACATCTCTATCAAATAGCCACGATCGTCCCAAGAGTATATGGCATGCATCCATCGGGAGTACATCACATAGTACGTCGTCACCATATGAGCCCATAGTTAAACCGACCCGTACTTATTTCAAAACTTTCACTTTACTCCCATCATCGAGCCAATATAACGCGTATGGTTTTGGTCGAGTAGTAGTGATGAGTCCGAGCTTCGTCACCATCTCACTTGAAGCTACATTAGTACAACTTCCTCCATCGATTATTAAGCTACACCATTTGTCTTTGATTTGACACTTGGTGTGTAATATTTGGTCTCGTTGTTCCGTATCCCTCGAAACTGTTTTGACTTGCAAAGTGCGAAGGACTAGACTCGTGTCATAATCCGGAGCATTGTAAGCCTCACACTCCTCTTCTTCTTCGGCATCCACGTCAAACACGTCACCGAGCCTTTCTCTTTAGTCCTCGACTAATAATTCCTTCTGGACCTCAAGAGCCTCTCTTAGTGTCACCACCCGTTTGTTCGGACAGACATTTTGGTAATGACTGAACCCTTGACACTTGAAACATCGTACCTTCTCCAAACTTGAACCTTAGGTACGTAGAAAGCCTTAGGTGCCGTGATAGGGACAGGACTTGGCGTGGTGCTTTTAGTACCCGAACTTGAACCGACACTTGTATTTTGGAATTTGGAAGGAAATTCGGGTCTTAAGAACTTCACTTTATTTTGGGACTCTATCTTCACACATAATCTACATAAAGTATCGAAATCTTCATATGGGTATAACTCCACCGTGTTGGCTATGTTTTTATTTAAGCCACGTAAAAAACGTGACATCTTTTACTCTTCGTTTTCTTCTAGTTCTCCCATTAAGACCAAGCTTTCCAACTCTTCACTGTATTCACCAATACTTAGTTTTCCTTGCATGAAATCGGCAATCTTCTGATACAAGGTTAACCGATGTGATGTTGGCATATACCTCTTACGAAGTTTTCTTTTTAAAGATTCCCACGAACAGATCTTTGCTTTTCCCGCCCGAGCTTTTCGTATCTTCACTCCTTCGAACCAAAGAGAAGCTCCTTTCCCTAACTTGAGAATTGCATATTTGCAATGTTTCTCGTCGTTAAGTTCCTTGAATTCAAATATGCGCTCAATCTTCCGTTCCCTTTCCAAATAAGTTTCGGGATCGGTACCTCCAACGAACTCCGGAAGTTCGTTTACTTTAAACTCGTCCGCGTGGTGTGTTTAGAAACCTAAAAAATAGAAAATTCAACATTCAAAGATCCTAAAATCTGATACAAAGTCAGTCAGCACATGTTTAGGGGACAAAGTATCAAAAACCAAGACTTTAAGGTGTGAAAACAAGGACAACAAGTCATCATAAATCTGATACTGTTGGTTTTGTCATTTCTAGGCTCCAATGGGTCCTAATTTGGTCATGTGGTCTCATAATATTTGTAGCACTATTTCTTAGCTTTCCATAGCCACTTGGATCACCTGAATCGAATTTCGGACGAGTAAGTTATGGCCAAAATACAAGACTGCTACGTGTCAGCCTTACGCGCGGGAATTTGCATCCTTGTTTGTTTGTTTGTCTTTTTCGATCATCTTCGACTTTAATATTACATGACTCGATTATATACAACTCAAAATATAACAAATACAACTCAAATTAAAATACACCAAGATAAAATAAACAAAAAAATTATTGTTCAACAACTTCGATACTACTCACGAAGTTGTTGTCTTTGATAACATGGTTATTTTAAACATATTAATGACGAGTGTTGATAATTTATTTTTGAAATTCTTTGATCAAGACCTTGTTATTGGTACAGTCGGCATTCTCAAGTCCTCATCTGGGTTATTCATAATATCTCGATTCACATCATTCCCCCGTTCCTCAAAAGGATTCGTCCTCGAATCTGAAATTTCAAAGGACTTAAGTCAGTGACATTGAAAGTAGTGGAAACATTATACTCATCAGGTAGATCTACTTTATATGCATTGTCGTTAATCCGCTCTAAGATCTGGAATGGTCCATCTCCCCTTGGCATCAGCTTCGATTTTCTTTGAATGGGAAATCATTCTTTCCTCAAAGGAACCCAAACCCAATCACCTGGTTCAAAGAGTACTTGTTTGCGTCCTTTATTCTTATCCTTGCATTGTGTTCGTTGCGCTTATCAATTTGTTCACGAACTTTGGCATGTAATTGCTTTACCATTTCCGCCTTTTTCTTACCATCAAGGTTACTCCTATCATCTATTGGAATAGGCAACAAGTCTAAAAGAGTTATTGGATTAAAACCATACACGATTTCAAATGGCGAAAATGTCGTAGTATAATGTACGGTTCGATTATAGGCAAACTCGATAAATGGTAAAGATGTTTCCCAATTTTCCAAATTTTTGTTAACAATAGTTCGCAACAATTGACCAAGCATTCGGTTAACATCCTCGGTTTGACCATCAGTTTGGGGATGATATGTTGTAGAATAAAGCAATTTCGTCCCCAAATTTTCCCATAAGACTCTCCAAAAATGACTCAAAAATTTGGTATCTCTATCGGATACGATGCTTTTGGGCATACCATGCAAACAAACAATTTCTTTGAAAAATAGATTATCAATATGTGTGGCGTCGTCCGTTTTATGACATGCAATGAAGTGTCCTATTTTGCTAAATCTATCAACTACAACAAAAATAGAGTCACAACCGGATTTTGCCCTTGGTAATCCTAGTACAAAGCCCATAGAAAGATCGACCCAAGTTCGGGAGGTACCGGAAGTGGCATATACAAACCATGCAGTAACACTCGTGATTTTGCTTTCCTACAAACAATGCATGAATTTACAACTATAAAAACATTATGTTTCATTTTTTGCCAAAAGAAATGTTCATGCAATATTTCGTAAGTTTTAGCAATTCCGAAATGTCCCATTAGACCTCCACTATGTGCTTCTTTTACCAATAATTCCCGTGTTGAACAAAAAAGAATGTTGTAATGCCCGTCATTTTTATAATGCAATATTATTAATTATAATAATATTATAATGCATTTTCATATTATTTAATTCCATTTAGAGAATCATGAACATTTATTTCGACGTATCACAAGTCCTAGCCCAAATCATTTTGTCAGTTATATTCAAGGAGTCATTTACTACTAATAATATTAATAATGCATTTTATTTCATTTAATCTCATTTCATTACCGAGTGAGTAATTGTTGTACAATTTCTTTCACTACACGTACAAGTCAACTTCATGTAATATCATTTAATAAGATCAAACATTTTCATGATATCTCATATGTTCTAAACCCGAGTCAATTTCTCAAGTTAATTTCAGAACATTTAATATTAATCATTTTTTTTAGTATGATAATTAAAGGTATTATTATTATTAATAATAATATTATTTATAATAGGAACCATAATAATATTAACAGTATTAATATTTTTACCAGTATCATTTATATATCATCATTTATATTACTCTCGATATTATTATTAGTATTCTTCTTCTTATTATTATTATTATTATTAATGGCCCAAACATGTTGTGCTGACCCAGAATAATACAAGCCCAAAGTTTAACCCTAACCCTAATCCAATAGGGTATAAACATACTGTCTCTGCAGTACAAAATACTATACATAGTACACACTTTTCTTTTTCTTCCCAGCCGTCATTCAACATCCAGAATACAAAAAAAAAAAAAAAAAAATACAATTCAGAACAGCAAGATTCATCGTGCTTCTTATTCGAAGAGTTCTTCCAGGAGTCCATTCTTGAATTTGGAAGTTCAACCCCTTCAGAACATCAGACCTTCCTTCGAAGAGGTAAAATCGTAAACTCAGCTTCTCCATATTCTGTGTTTTATCGTCCTTTCCGGTTCAGAATTCATCTGCAACCAGCAACTCAATAAAACCAAATTTAGCTTTACCAAATTCAACAATCATCAAACACAAACGGAAATCATATCTATACCAAATCAAAACTCAATCGAGTTCATTCGCTCGGAATATGAACTTACGAGCCAGAATTTCAACATCAAGACGGATATACCTTTCAAACCCGAATCTGCCCGAATTCATCAACTCAAATCCGGGCCTAGCCCAAACACTCATATTTTTTTTACCTTTCGACCTTTCCCAAAACCCGAAACAAATCCTTCAAACCATTCAAACCCAGAAATTTAACCAACAATAATCACAAAAATAAAATAAAAATTGACCCGGTTTCTGTTGGAATCAAATCCAGAAATTTAACACCCTTACCTGACCCACCTTCCGCCGCTCGCCGTTTTCCAGTCGGGACTGTCATTGGCCATCGATGGAGAAATAGGGCCGACGCCCTTCCGACGGAATCATCACCCACAACGATTTCAACCGCCGCCGAAGCCGGAATCCTCCGCCCGCCTTCACCTTCATTTTTATTTCCCGTACCGCCGCACCGAGCCGAACCACCGGCGATTTTCGCCCGCCGTGAATCGGTGTGTGTGTTTGTGTGTTTCGGTCGGTGTGTGTCTGTGTATGTGTTCTTCCCGTCAGTGTGTGTGTGTGTTATACGGTGTGTGTGTGTGTGTGTGTGTGTGTGTGCGCTTTTCTTAGTCACGGGAAGAAGATAGAGAGAGGGATAGGGACAGAGTTAAGGAACGGGAATAGGCGAGATGCAAATGAGCTGATGTCGGCTGCAGCTTAGGTTTAGTATATTTATACCCCGAATTTTTAGGACTTTTGAATTTAGTCCTCCCAATTTTCAGTAGTATCCAATTCAGCCCCAGTCAGTATTATTAATTCGATTTTTACCCATTCAATTTCTCAACTTTTACATTCTGACCCAGTCAACTTTAAAACTTGAATTTAATCCCAATTTTGACCGAGACATTTAAAATATTAACTTCCAATTAATATTAATAATTAATCCGAATTATTGCATAAACATTTTAATTTCACTATCAATAATGTTAACTCTTGATTAATATTAATTAGCAATTGTAATTTATTTTCGCTATTATATAGTGATATTCGTATCCTTTCATTTATTATATAAATAATAAATTGTAAGGATTTTAATTATTATTATTATTATATGTAGACTTTGTCAAGGATTTACGGGCTTAGATCGTGAGTCGAGCACATTCATTTGATCAATGACATCATCATCATCATTTATTCGTGGGAATTTTCACTATCACTTTAATTGCTTTAATTGACTGTATGTGATCTTCTATTCATGTTTAAAATTTTTATGCACGTTGTAATTCAAAGCAACCTGCTTTTCGTAAGAGGCTATCTTAAGATATATGTTGTTGCGGGGACACCGCAACCTCAATATTCACATGCGTGCTCGATTCATGTTATGTGGTATTGTGTTTATGTTTTATGTTGTTGCGGGACACTGCGCAACCTCAATATTCACATGCGTGCTCGATTCATGTTATGTGGTATTGTGTTTATGTTTGATGTTGTTGCGGGGCACTGCGCAACCTCAATATTCATGTATGCGTGCTCGATTCATGCTATACGTAATATTGTGAGTATGCAATTACGTTGAGGAAAAATGTGATAGATTATTCATGTTATGCTTTCCATGAGATTGTATATTACCGTGATCGGGCAGGATTTCCACGAGCTGAAGGAAGCTCACCCCCACCTTTATTGAACCTGCAGGTTGAACCGAGCCGGATGGACGAAGGAGCGAGCCGAGAGGGCATATGAAAGATGAAATTATTATATGATGTTTCTTTTGTCAAATGTTTGAAAACTTATTTGGGGAAACATTGATCAGAAATTTATAAATTATGAATTATTCTTCCGCCGCAAATTTTTACCTCGCATTTATAATGTAATGTCACCTTATTTAAAGGTATTTATGTTTATGTCAGTGTAGCGACTCGACTTTGTAGGCGAGAATTTTTATATTCTCAAGAAAATTATTTTTCTCAAAATTTACCTTTTATTAATTTTTCCCCAATATTTACCCTCAAAAGTCGGGGCGTTACATAGTGGTATCAGAGCGAGGTCTTACCTTTCTGTAGACTCGCTAAAATGTAAAAGTATCATATGCTCTCAGCTTCGCCAATTCGTCACTCCGTCTGAGGTACCGAATTTTAGTCATTAATCATGCATATGCCATTTCATTTTACTTATATAATTATTTATCTATGTACGAACTGTTAGAATGGCCAAACCTAGAATGACTCTACGTAAGAAGCTTCGAGCTACTTTTGACTCGCGACTCCTAGCACATAAGGACTGGTGGGACGACCCTAGTCTACCAGAAAATGTGCCACACTACGTCATTAATAGACTGAGTAAGTGGCTAAAATCTGGGAAACAAGGTTCCGTCCCCTGCCAGCTAGAGCACTTGATGGAGAAATTATCCGAAGACTGGAGTTGCTGCATCTTCCGGCTTTGGAAAAAGGCTATCAAGAGATCGCTTGAAGAGCGAGAGGCTGCGGACGATTTCCAATTCGTCGCTGGACGCCTATTGGATTTATATGCTCGAGAGGAGATTCCAACTGCAAATTGGGATGCCGACTCTACGGACGAGGAAGACTTGGAGGAGGATCCCGAGGAAAATCCAGAAGAAGAACCAGAGGAGGATCCTGAAGAAGATCCCGAGGAAAATACAGAAGAAGAACCAGAGGAGGATCCTAAAGAAGATCCAGAAGAAGATCCAGAAGAAATTCCTGATGAAAACTCAAGGGTGGATCTCGCCGAAAATATGAAGGACGTGATAATGGCGGATGTCGAGTCCGAAGATGAGGTCATTTCGTGGATTGAACCACGACCCCTTATTCCCATTGTAGAGATTATTAGTAGTGATGATGGGGAGTAGTGCATGTAGACTCGATAACTATCAACGTGAAGATAGAGATTAACGAACATATCTTCTTAGCCAACTTGCACATAGTTGAACTTAGTGATTTTGATGTCATTTTGGGAATGGATTGGTTGGACAAACATAGAGCTGTAGTCGAATGCTCTGAAAGGAGAGTAACCTTATGTTCGTCTGTTGATATCAAGACCGTATTCGAGGGAGTTAGACACAGCAGTACCCCGAAGGTGATTTCAGCCATGAAAGTTGTGAAGATGCTGAAGAAGAGTGATTGCCAAGGATTCTTGGTGAATGTGGTGGGGAAAACAACTTCGGAGAAGACGGTAGCTGATGTACCTATCGTCAAAGAGTATCCAGATGTCTTTCCCGAAGACTTGCTCGGAGTTCCACCGAATCGTCAAGTTGAGTTCTCGGTTGATCTAGTGCCAGGAGCAGCACCAATATCGAAGGCTCCCTATAGGATGGCGCCTAAGGAGTTACAAGAGTTGAAGGTACAACTCCAGGAACTGCTCGACTCTGGATTTATCCGACCGAGTGTTTCGCCATGGGGTGCGCCAGTGCTCTTCGTGAAGAAAAAGGACGAAAGTTTGAGGATGTGTATTGACTATCGTGAACTTAATCGACTCACGATAAAGAATCAATATCCACTTCCTAGAATAGAGGACCTATTCGATCAACTTGGAGGGTCGGGAGTATTTTCGAAGATAGATTTGAGATCCGGATATCACCAGCTGAGGATTAAGAGTGATGATATCCCGAAGACCGCATTTCGAACTCGTTATGGACATTATGAATTTATAGTGATGCCATTTGGTTTAACTAATGCGCCAGCGGTATTCATGGACCTCATGAACCGTGTATTTCAACCTTATTTGGATAAGTTTGTCATTGTGTTTATTGATGACATACTTGTATATTCGAAGACCAAGGTTGAACATGAGCAGCATCTTAGAACGGTATTGGGAATACTGCGCAAGGAGAAGTTATATGCGAAATTCAACAAGTGCGAATTCGCTTAACCGAGTTGCATTTTTGGGTCATGTGGTCACTTCTAAAGGAATTGAGGTTGACCCGATTAAAGTTGAGGCAGTCAATGATTGGAAAGTACCGAGTAATGCGAATGAAGTTCGAAGCTTCTTGGGATTAGCCGGTTATTATCGGAGATTCATCGAGGGATTTTCGAAGATAGCTGCACCGATGACTAAGTTGACTAGGAAGGGGGAAGCTTTCTTATGGAATGAGAAATGCGAAAGGAGTTTCCAAGAACTTAAGCAAAGATTAAGCTACTTTGCACTGATTGACGATTCCCGATCCGACGAAAGAATTTGTCATCTACAGTGATGCATCCAAACAAGGTTTAGGATGTGTATTAATGCAAGAGGGCAAGGTAGTTGCCTATGCTTCGAGACAGTTGAAACCGCACGAGCTGAACTACCCTACTCATGATTTGGAATTAGCAGCGGTAGTTCATGCCTTGAAGATTTGGAGGCATTACCTATATGGAGGTAAGTGTGAAATCTATACAGACCACAAAAGTCTGAAATATATTTTCACACAGAAGGAATTGAATATGAGGCAGCGCAGATGGATTGAGTTGGTCAAAGACTACGATTGTACAATTCATTACCACCCCGGTAAAGCAAACGTAGTTGCTGATGCACTAAGCCGTAAGGCAAGAGGAGACCTAACTTGTTTGTTGACCAAGGAGGGAAGCTTGGTCAAGGAATTTGCAAGGATGAACCTTGAGATGGCTACACCATCGAGTCCAGTTGAGTCATTATTGGCTAGTTTGGTGGTACAACCAACCTTGAGAGAACAAATCAAAGGAGGTCAAGGACAGGACGACTTCTTGGTCAAGATGAAAGAACGTACTCTTTCAGGTGAGAATAAAGGCTTTAGCGTGTCCGATGATGGCACGATGTATTATGAAGGGAGGATTTGTGTGCCCAATATTGTTAAGTTGAGAGAAGCTATATTGAAGGAGGCACATAGTACTCCATATCTGACACACCACAGGAGTACAAAGATGTATCAAGATCTTAAGGGGACATTTTGGTGGGAAGGTTTGAAGAGAGATGTGGCGAGACTTTGTCGAAAGTGTATTGTTTGTCGGCAAGTGAAGGCGAACACCAACGCCCCTTTGGATTACTTAAGTCACTTCATATCCCAGAATGGAAATGGGAACACATTACGATGGACTTTGTGGTAGGTTTGCCTCGAACGGAAAGAGGAAATCACGCTATTTGGGTTGTTGTCGACCGGCTCACAAAGTCAGCTCATTTTCTCCCAGTTAAGATGAACTTTCGAATGGATCAGTATGCTCAACTGTATATCAGGGAGATTATTAAGTTGCACGGAGTGCCAGTCTCTATAGTATCCGATAGGGATACTCGTTTCACATCGCGTTTTTGGGAGAGTTTGCAAGAAGCTTTGGGAACGCAGTTGAATTTTAGTACGGCTTATCATCCTCAAACTGATGGTCAGTCCGAGAGGACCATCCAGATCCTTGAGGATATGTTGCGAGCATGTGTGCTAGATATGGGAAATAATTGGGAACGACTGTTGCCTTTGGTAGAATTTGTTTCCAACAACAGTTACCAGTCGACGATCGGTATGCCACCGTATGAAGCCTTATACGGTAGGAAGTGTCGATCACCACTGTATTGGGGTGAGGTAGGTGAAAGGAGGATTTTGGGTCCCGAGATGATTGAACAGACAGTTGGCATGGTGGATAAGATTTGTGAGAGGATCAAGATAGCACAGGATCGTTAGAAGTCTTACGCCGACAAGCGTAGGAAAGATCTCGAATTCTTTGTTGGCGACAAGGTATTCCTGAAGGTATCTCCTACCAAAGGAATTGTTCGTTTTGGTCTAAGGAGCAAGTTGAGGCCAAGATACATTGGACCGTTCGAAATTCTTGAACGGATTGGAGAATTAGCTTACCGTTTGGCTTTACCCCCGGAACTTTCGGCTGTGTACAACGTTTTCCACGTATCATTGTTGAGGAAATATGTGCACAATCCCAGCCACGTCATCAACTATACCGCCGTGGAGATGAACAAAGACCTTACCTATGAAGAACAACCAGAACTGATTCTCGACCGATCAGTCCGGCAGTTGAGGAACAAAGAGAAGATGTTTGTCAAGATCCAATGGCGTAACCACAATAAAGATGAAGCCACTTGGGAGGGCGAAGAAGAACTTCAAGCTCGTTATCCGAATTTCTTCAATCGAGGTATACCATTTATTTTCGAGGACGAAAATTTTTCTAAGAGGGGTAGGATGTAATGCCCGTCATTTTTATAATGCAATATTATTAATTATAATAATATTATAATGCATTTCATATTATTTAATTCCATTTAGAGAATCATGAACATTTATTTCGACGTATCACATGTCCTAGCCCAAATCATTTTGTCAGTTATATTCAAGGAGTCATTTACTACTAATAATATTAATAATGCATTTTATTTCATTTAATCTCATTTCATTACCGAGTGAGTAATTGTTGTACAATTTCTTTCACTACACGTACAAGTCAACTTCATGTAATATCATTTAATAAGATCAAACATTTTCATGATATCTCATATGTTCTAAACCCGAGTCAATTTCTCAAGTTAATTTCAGAACATTTAATATTAATCATTTTTTTTAGTATGATAATTAAAGGTATTATTATTATTAATAATAATATTATTTATAATAGGAACCATAATAATAGTATTAATATTTTTACCAGTATCATTTATATATCATCATTTATATTACTCTCGATATTATTATTAGTATTCTTCTTCTTATTATTATTATTATTATTAATGGCCCAAACATGTTGTGCTGACCTAGAATAATACAAGCCCAAAGTTTAACCCTAACCCTAATCCAATAGGGTATAAACATACTGTCTCTGCAGTACAAAATACTATACATAGTACACACTTTTCTTTTTCTTCCCAGCCGTCATTCAACATCCAGAATACAAAAAAAAAAAAAAAAAAATACAATTCAGAACAGCAAGATTCATCGTGCTTCTTATTCGAAGAGTTCTTCCAGGAGTCCATTCTTGAATTTGGAAGTTCAACCCCTTCAGAACATCAGACCTTCCTTCGAAGAGGTAAAATCGTAAACTCAGCTTCTCCATATTCTGTGTTTTATCGTCCTTTCCGGTTCAGAATTCATCTGCAACCAGCAACTCAATAAAACCAAATTTAGCTTTACCAAATTCAACAATCATCAAACACAAACGGAAATCATATCTATACCAAATCAAAACTCAACTGAGTTCATTCGCTCGGAATATGAACTTACGAGCCAGAATTTCAACATCAAGACGGATATACCTTTCAAACCCGAATCTGCCCGAATTCATCAACTCAAATCCGGGCCTAGCCCAAACACTCATATTTTTTTTACCTTTCGACCTTTCCCAAAACCCGAAACAAATCCTTCAAACCATTCAAACCCAGAAATTTAACCAACAATAATCACAAAAATAAAATAAAAATTGACCCGGTTTCTGTTGGAATCAAATCCAGAAATTTAACACCCTTACCTGACCCACCTTCCGCCGCTCGCCGTTTTCCAGTCGGGACTGTCATTGGCCATCGATGGAGAAATAGGGCCGACGCCCTTCCGACGGAATCATCACCCACAACGATTTCAACCGCCGCCGAAGCCGGAATCCTCCGCCCGCCTTCACCTTCATTTTTATTTCCCGTACCGCCGCACCGAGCCGAACCACCGGCGATTTTCGCCCGCCGTGAATCGGTGTGTGTGTGTGTGTTTCGGTTGGTGTGTGTGTGTGTATGTGTTCTTCCCGTCAGTGTGTGTGTGTGTTATACGGTGTGTGTGTGTGTGTGTGTGTGTGTGCGCTTTTCTTATTCACGGGAAGAAGATAGAGAGAGGGATAGGGACAGAGTTAAGGAACGGGAAGAGGCGAGATGCAAATGAGCTGATGTCGGCTGCAGCTTAGGTTTAGTATATTTATACCCCGAATTTTTAGGACTTTTGAATTTAGTCCTCCCAATTTTCAGTAGTATCCAATTCAGCCCCAGTCAGTATTATTAATTCGATTTTTACCCATTCAGTTTCTCAACTTTTACATTCTGACCCAGTCAACTTTAAAACTTGAATTTAATCCCAATTTTGACCGAGACATTTAAAATATTAACTTCCAATTAATATTAATAATTAATCCGAATTATTGCATAAACATTTTAATTTCAGTCATCAATAATGTTAACTCTTCAGTTAATATTAATTAGCAATTGTAATTTATTTTCAGTTATTATATAGTGATATTCGTATCCTTTCATTTATTATATAAATAATAAATTGTAAGGATTTTAATTATTATTATTATTATATGTAGATTTTGTCAAGGATTTACGGGCTTAGGACTGTGAGTCGAGCACATTCATTTCAGTCAGACATCATCATCATCATTTATTCAGGTGGGAATTTTCACTATCACTTTAATTGCTTTAATTGGACTGTGTATGTGATCTTCTATTCATGTTTAAAATTTTTATGCACGTTGTAATTCAGGCTAACCTGTTTTCGTGTAAAAGGCTATCTTAAGATATATGTTGTTGCGGGGACACCTGCGCAACCTCAATATTCACATGCGTGCTCGATTCATATTATGTGGTATTGTGTTTATGTTTTATGTTGTTGCGGGGACACCTGCGCAACCTCAATATTCACATGCGTGCTCGATTCATGTTATGTGGTATTGTGTTTATGTTTGATGTTGTTGCGGGGGCACCTGCGCAACCTCAATATTCATGTATGCGTGCTCGATTCATGCTATACGTAATATTGTGAGTATGCAATTACATTGAGGAAAAATGTGATAGATTATTCATGTTATGCTTTCCATGAGATTGTATATTACTGTGATCAGTGTGATTTCCACGAGCTGAAGGAAGCTCACCCCCACCTTTATTGAACCTGCAGGTTGAACCGAGCCGGATGGACGAAGGAGCGAGCCGAGAGGGCATATGAAAGATGAAATTATTATATGATGTTTCTTTTGTCAAATGTTTGAAAACTTATTTGGGGAAACATTGATCAGAAATTTATAAATTATGAATTATTCTTCCGCCGCAAATTTTTACCTCGCATTTATAATGTAATGTCACCTTATTTAAAGGTATTTATGTTTATGTCAGTGTAGCGACTCGACTTTGTAGGCGAGAATTTTTATATTCTCAAGAAAATTATTTTTCTCAAAATTTACCTTTTATTTATTTTTCCCCAATATTTACCCTCAAAAGTCGGGGCGTTACAAATGTAAAGTTTATTTTCATGGAACAAGAATCCATTATCCCGATAAAATTTTTCTACACCCTTTTTCTCGCAAGCAACATAGATATAATGGAAATCTTTATCCCCCTCATATGCTTCTTTCAATAAATCAAATCCCAAAAGTTTACAAGAAAGTGTATTGAGTAATACATACCTTCTTGACAAAGCGTCAGCGACAATGTTTTCCTTACCTTGTTTGTATTTGATGATGTAAGGAAAGGAGTCAATTTCTTCTAACCACTTGGCATGTCTCTTGCTCAATTTACCCTGACCTTTGAGATGCTTTAAGGATTCATGATCAGTATGAATCACGAACTCTCCAGGTCATAGGTAGTGTTGCCACGTACGTAGGGCTCGAACCAAAGCATACAATTCCTTGTCATAGGTCGGGTAATTCAATGTAGCTCCTCCAAGTTTCTCACTAAAATAGGCTATCGGCATTTTTCCCTGCATTAATACCACTCCAATTCCTACTCCTGAAGCATCACACTCAATTTCAAAAGTGTTAGAAAAATCAGGTAATGCTAAAATAGGTGCGGTGCATATTTTATCTTTCAGAGCGTTAAATGCTTTTTCTTGTTCATTTCCCTAATTAAACTTAGGATGTTTCTTGACAAGTTCGTTTAATGGGGCTGCAATTGTGCTAAAATCTTTTACGAAGCATTGGTAAAACCCTGCTAGGCCATGAAAACTTCTTACCTCGGACACGTTCGTCGGTCTAGGCCATTTTCGAATAGCCTTAACCTTTTCTTCATCAACTTTTATGCCATTAACACTAACGACATATCCAAGAAAAATAACTTCATTCATGCGAAAAGTACATTTCTTAAGACTGGCATATAATTGTTCCCTTCTCAAGATAATTAAAGCTAATCTTAAATGTTCAACATGTTCTTCAATATTTTTGCTGTAAATGAGTATATCATCAAAGTATACAACAACGAATTTTCCGATGTATGCACGTAAAACATGATTCATTAATCTCATAAAAGTACTTGGTGCGTTCGTTAGTTTAAAAGGCATTACCAACCATTCGTATAATCCGTATTAAGTTTTGAAAGCCTTTTTCCATTCATCTCCTTCTTTCATACGAATTTGGTGATATCCTTTCATTAGGTCAATTTTAGTGAAAACACATGAACCATGTAATTCATCTAACATATCATCTAACCATGGAATAGGGTGTCGATACTTAACCGTGATATTGTTTATCACTCGACATCGGTGCACATTCTCCACATTCGATCTTTCTTTGGCACGACGATCACAGGAACGGCACAAGGACTTAGACTCTCCCATATATACCCCAGACTTAACAACTCCTCGAATTGTCTTTGAATTTCTTTGGTCTCTTCGGGGTGGTGTCGGTATGCCTGTCTATTTGGAATGACCGCTCCGGGCACAAAGTCTATTTGATGTTCAATCCCTCGGATTTGTGGCAACCCTGCAGGTAGTTCTTCGGAAAAAACATCAACAAATTCCTGCAAGAAAGATTCAATAGAACTCGGAATTATCCGGTTCCTTGGGTTAGTAGTAGCGCAAACTTTTTGGAAAATAATCAAGTACATTGGTGCATTTTCCTTGATATCTTCTTCAAGTTCCTTTTCACTTACAAGCATGCATTTTCTCAAATTTTCTTTTTCTTTATTTTTTCATTTTTTTCATTTTTCTCATTTTTTTTTCATTTTTTTCATTTTCCTCGCTTTTTTCATTTTTTTTCATTTTTCTCGCTTTTTTCATTTTTTTCATTTTTCTTTTCATTTTTTTTTTCTCGATTTTCCTTCAACTTCATTTTCAAGACGAAGTCGATCTTCTTGTATTTGTACCTTAGTCATGGGAGCTAAGGTAATTTTCTTTCCGTCCTTCTCGAATGAGTAACGATTTTTCTTTCCGCTCAAAGTAGCATCTCGATCAAAATGCCATGGTCTTCCCAACAAGATATGACAAGCATGCATCGGAACGACATCACATAGGATTTCGTCTTGATATCTTCCGATGGTGAGAGCCACAAGTACCTATTTATTAACTCGAACTTCCCCACAATCATTTAGCCAATGTAAACGATACGGTTTAGGGTGTCTTCTTGTTGGAAGATCGAGTTCTTCCACTAGCATAGCGCTAATGACATTAGTGCAACTCCCGTTATCTATTATCACACTATAATTTTTAGTTTTAATAAAACAACGTGTGTGAAATAGATTTTCTCTTTGTTCGTTACCTTCTTCTTCTTTTGCTTGAGAACTTAACACCCTCCGAACAACAAGTGCGGGTGCATACTCATACATCTCGTCATCACTCTCCATCTCTCTTGTCTCTTCTTCTTCTTCTTTTTCGCTTTCCGTTTCAATCTCCCCATCCTGAAGTACCATCACCTGTTTGTTGGTGCATTCAGATGCTATATGTCCACGACCCTGGCACTTATAGCATTGGATGTCCCGGTTTATTCTTTGGTTGCTTTCGACGGGTTTAGGCTTCCCATCAAATTTTGGTTTGCTAGTACTCCCAACTTCAAACTTTCCTTTCAAGACACTCCCTTCTCTTTTATCAAAATTTTTAAATTTGTTTGAACTTACTTGAGATTGTTGTTTCCAAGGAGTAGATTATCCCGTGGAATAGTTGTTGTTGCTCCCTCTTTGTAAGTTCCGCTCGATTTTTTCCGCCGCATATACCATGTCCTCGAATTCCACAAAGTTTGTTTGTCGACTTCTTTAGCTATATCGGCTCTCATACCGTGTGAAAATCTCGCCATGGTGGCCTCTCTCGATTCCCGAACATTAGCCCGGATCATCAACATATGCATTTCCTTTCGAAAGTCTTCAATGTTTCTTGAGCCGTGTTTTAAAGATTGTAAGCTTAAAAATAGTTCCTTAAGATAGTAATTAGGAACAAATCTTTTCCGCATAACAACCTTCAATTCTTCCCAACTGCTAACCGGTCTCTCCCGACTCCTCCTTCTCTCCATCACAAATTGGTCCCACCAAATGCTTGCATATTCTGAAAATTCGGTTATTGCTAACCTTATTTTCTTCTCATCGGAATAGTTGTGGCAATCCAAAATGCCAATGCTGGAGCTGGTAGTGATGGTAACGGAGGTCAAGATAACCACAATAATAGTGGCCCAACTCTTACTCAGGCACAAGTTGTGCAACAGTTCCAACTTTTCACACCACCACCATTCAATGGTCGAGAAGGACCAGCTTTTGTCGACGAATGGTTGATGTCGCTCGAGCGTACCCTTGGGATTATTGGGTGCACTGCGCAAAAGATTCTTTGCGCCCAGTATCAAATGGTGGAGGATGCTGGACGCTGGTGGATGAGTTATTGGCGTTTGAGGCCGGCAGCCGAGCGTGCTGCATTGACTTGGGATCGGTTCAAAGAACTAGTGATGGAACAGTACTATCCATAGCACTACCGAGAGAAGATGGAGAGAGATTTCCGGAACCTTGAGCAAGGTATCTTATCGATTGAAGAATATGAGAGAAAATTCAACCAAATCAGCTTCTTTGTGGAGCACATGGTGGATACTGACCGCAAGAGGGCCCTTAAGTTCCGGAGTGGTTTATGCCCGAGTATTCGTCACATCGTGGCTGGTCATGGGGTACTACCATATACCGAGACAGTGTTCCGAGCTCAAGAGGTTGAAGCTAGTCATAACTTGAGTCCTCAACCAGCTGCTAAGTCATCTTCTGGGAAGAGAGATTGGAATGGTAATCAATCTAAGTCGGCGGCTTCCAATAAGCAGAAGAAAGTAGATGAGAAATTTGGACCGGGAGCGCCGATCACTAGGCCTACATGCCCAAAGTGTGGTAAGAACCATGGAAGGGAGTGTTTATATGTAAAGGGTGTCTGCTATAATTGCGGGAAGCCAGGTCACACAAGCCGACATTGTCCACAATCTAAGGGCAAAGGACAAGCATCGGGAGGTCAAGATCGAGTCTACTCAATGAACCAGGCTGATAATAGTCCCGGCACAGTATCAGGTATACTTATGATCTCTAATGTGCCTGCTTTCGCTTTGTTTGAAACTGGTGCCACACACTCCTTTATGTCTGCAAAGTTTTATCATGCCATTGGTCATAGAAGCGTTAGAACTGTTGAGTCTCTTAAGGTTAGCTTACCGTCAGGAAATACGATACTCACTAACAGAATGATTTACGAGAGTATCGAGATAGGAGGAAAAGAATTTGACGCTAACCTATATCTGATTAGCTCGATGGATTTTGACGTGACCCTTGGTATGGACTGGCTCGATAGACATGATGCCGATATAAACTGCCGTGAGAAGAAGGTGACATTGATGTGTTCCTAAGATGAGTCCATCACCTTTTATGGTACAAAGAGTAGGGCGGTACCAAGAGTAATCACAACCATGAAGGCACTGATAAGTCTAAGGAAGGAGCAATGTCAGGGTTATTTGGTGAGTTTGGTCGACACTCGTACTAATGAGGTGTCCCCTATAGACGTACCTATAGTACCGGAGTTTTTGGATGTGTTTCCAGAAGATTTTCCAAGAGTCCCACCCGACCGGCAAGTGGAGTTTAGCATTGATTTGGTCCCTGGGGCGGCACCAACATCCAAAGCCCCATATAGACTGGCTCCGAAGGAACTTCAAGAATTGAAGGTCCAAATTCAAGAGCTGTTGGAACTCGGATTTATTCGTCCTAGTGTGTCACCATGGGGTGCACCAGTGCTGTTTGTAAAAAAGAAGGATGGGTCACTTCGGATGTGTATTAATTACAGGGAGTTGAATCGACTCACGGTAAAGAACAAGTACCCATTACCGAGAATCGAGGATCTATTCGATCAGTTGAGGGAGCCGGAACTCTTTCGAAGATCGACTTGAGGTCGGGGTACCATCAACTGAAGATTAGGGAGTGTGATATTCCCAAGACGGCTTTCAGGACCCGTTATGGGCATTTTGAATTTGTAGTGATGCCATTTGGTCTGAGTAACGCACCTGCAGTTCTAAGGACAAAGAACAACACCAAGAACATTTGAGGATTACATTGGAGACACTTCGCAAAGAGAAGTTGTATGCCAAGTTCAAGAAATGTGAGTTTTGGTTGAACAGAGTTGGATTTCTTGGACATGTGGTGACTTCTAAAGGAATTGAGGTAGATCCCGATAAGGTCGTAGTAGTGAGTAGTTGGGGAGTACCCAAGAATGCGAGCGAAGTTCGCATCTTTCTGGGCTTAGCTGGCTATTATGGAAGATTTATCAAAGGATTTTCTAAAAATTGCCACTCCTATGACCCAATTAACTAGGAAGGGCGTGAGGTTTGAATGGAGTGACAGGTGCGAGGAAAGTTTTCAAGAGTTGAAATGGAGACTAACCTTGGCACCAGTATTAACAATTCTTGATCCGACGGAAGACTTTGTTATTTATAGTGATGCCTCAAAGCAGGGTTTGGGTTGTGTTCTGATGCAGCATGGTAAAGTAGTAGCCTATGCATCGAGACAGCTTAAACCACATGAGTTGATCTATCCAATGCATGATCTGGAGTTGGCTGTTGTAGTACATGCGTGAAGATTTGGCGTCATTATCTCTACGAAGGGAAGTGAGAGATATACACAGACCATAAAAGTCTGAAGTCTCTTTTCACACAGAAGGATCTTAATATGAGACAAAGGAGATGGTTAGAATTGGTGAAGGACTACGATTGTACTATTCGTTACCATCTGGGTAAGGCTAATGTGGTAGCTGATTACTTGAGTCGGAAGACTGGAGGCGAGTTAGCTTGCTTGACCAATCAAGAGAGTTTGATAAAGGAGTTCTCCCAGTTGAGGATTGAGGTAGTTGGGTCTTCAAAACGTTCGAAAGCAATCCTATCATATTTGGTCTTGCAACCAAACTTGAGGGATAAGATTAAGGAGGATCAACCACGTGATAAGTCCTTGTGTAAGATGAAAGATCGAGCACAAAATGGGAGTATTGAGAAATTTGTCGTTGCCGCAGATGATGTTTTGACTTACGATGGGAGGTTGTGTGTTCCTAAGGATCCATCCCTTAGGAGGCAAATCCTTGAAGAAGCTCATAATGCACCATACTTCGCTCACCCGGGAGGTACAAAGATGTACCACGACCTGAAGAAGTTCTTTTGGTGGAGAGGAATGAAAGGGGGCATTGGTGTATTTGTGGAGAGGTGTATGATATGTCAGCAGGTGAAGGCAAAACACCAATGGTTGGGAGGTCTACTTCAACCGTTGGAAATCCCAGAATGGAAATGGGAGCATATCATAATGGATTTCGTGGTTGGTCTGCCACGAACTGTGAGGAAGAACGATGCTATCTGGGTGATAATAGATCGTTTGACGAAGTCATCTCATTTTCTACCTGTGAGTATGACTTATAGTATGGAACAATATGCGAGGATTTATATTCGGGAGATTGTGAGGTTACATGGTGTTCTAGTTTCGATCGTCTCGGATAGAGATCCGCGATTTACATCGAAATTTTGGAAGAGTCTTCAGAGTGCGTTGGTCACTAAGTTGAATTTCAGTACTGCATATCATCCGCAAACCGATGGTCAATCTGAACGGACTATCAAAACACTCGAAGATTTGTTAAGGGCCTGTGTTCTTGATACTGGTGAGTAGAGTTTGCTTATAACAATATTTACCAAGCGACTATACAAATTGCCCTATACGAGGCTCTCTACAGAAGGAAATGTCGATCGCCTCTTTATTGGAATGAGGTTGGAGAAGGAAAGATTTTGGGTCCAGAATTAATCGAGCAGGCTGTAGAGAAGATAGTCGAGATCAGAAGTATGATTAAGACCGCCCAGGATCGATAGAAGTCTTACGCTGATAAACGAAGGAAAGATATCCAATTTGAGATTGGAGAAAGGTGTTCTTGAAGGTAGCGCCGATGAAATGAGTGATACGATTCGGTAAAAAAGGAAGGCTACAACCTCGTTATATCGGACCTTTTGAGATTTTGGGTCGTGTTGGTGATCTTGCTTATACTTTGGCATTACCGTTGGAGTTATCGGGAGTGCATAATGTCTTTCACGTCTCCATGCTAAGGAAATACGTACATGATCCTGGTCATATATGCAATTTCAAAGAGTTGCACGTAGTCAAGAACCTGACTTATGAGGAAGTACCAATAACGGTCTTGGAGCGTAAGGTACATCGGTTACGAAACAAAGAGGTTAGACTGGTGAAAGTTCAGTGGAGCCGTCATGGACCGAACGAAGTGACTTGGGAACGCGAAGAAGAGATCCGCTCCAAGTATCTGTCGTTCGCTATTGAAGATACATGATTTAATTTTCGAGGACGAAAATTCATTTAAAAGGGGTAGGTTGTAACGCCCCGATTTTCGAGCATGCATTTATTTTATAATTTATAGAAAGCACATGAATGATTTTAATTGTCCAACAATTTATTTACGAATTTTATTTCCATTTATTAAATAAGGTCAAAATTTTCCTTATTCGCATATCATGATTGTAGTTTACGCTCCAGGCTCGAGTCCAAGTTCTCATATTATAATGGCCCGAGTCATTTCGTCACACACACACACACACACACACACACATATATATATATATATATATATATATATATATATATATATATATATATATATATATTCAAGTGGTCATTATTTATTTTATGATAGTGCTATTAATTATGCGAGCATAATACTAACACTACTATCAATAATGTTATTATTATTATTATTAATATTATTTTATTAATATTATTATTGTTATCATTATCATTTTTCAGATTTATTTTAGGATCAATATTATCAATTAATTATTATTCTACATTTAGTATTATTAGTATTATTATCATTATACCATTTATATTTAATCGTGTGTCTTAATTTAACCAAACTATGATTAAATTTAATTAACCACACTAATCATAGTTAAGAATCCTTCTTTTCCCCACTGATCGTTCCCTCATCAAAATTCTCACTTTTTCAAAATTCCTCAATCTTTATCTAATACACAAATCTAATTCAACTATGACACTTAAAAATTTACAACTATAAGTATACAAAATTCTACTAGAAAAATCCTTTACACCATTTTTACATCGATCAAAAAAAAAAAAGGAAAAAAAAACAATTCTGAAGGATCGTCCACAAAGAGAGAAGGGAGACGACACTAAGAGAGCTATCGCGTTACTCGACTTCTGATCAATCTCCGTGTTGTTTTCGATCAAATTCCATCCGTTCAATCATCCAAAAATCAGACCCATTTATCATCCTGATTCAGTAGGACCGAAATTGAGCCCGAACTTCTTCACCCCATTCATAGTCATCCAGCCCGGAAAACCGACAAGCCAAACGCAAAACAGAAAATACAAAACATCGAACCTCAGTCCTAATTTCTACGACAAAGCAGCCCCATCAACCCATCAAAAACCCGATTCAATTCACCCAAACCCGACCAAACGCCGCCGCTCTAGCCAACCTCGTCGGAGTCGCCGGAAAACTGAACCAGAACTCGGATTTTTTCCAACCCTTCGACCTTTCCCCTAACCACGAACCGCCGAAGCCCAAACCCCGTGGCGCTGCCCTCCATTCCCGATTTGAACCGAAACTTTGAAACTCTAAACACCTTCAATCCTTCGGCCAATTGAGAATCAAAACCAAACTTACCTGACCAGAATCATACTTTATCTCTGAGTTATACACTGGAGGTCTCCGTGCTACTGCCACTGCTGCGGCTTTTCTATCATGCTCCGCCGCCGGTCGCCTTCTACCGGAGCAGGTGTGTGTTTGCAGAGAGAGAATGAGAGAGAGCGATCTATTTTGTGTTTTCATTAGAGAGAGAAAGATTGAATTCCAGAGAGGGAGAGATGGCCGATTATTCTGGCTGAGGAGCGAGATGATTTTTTTTTCTCCTGCGCGTTTTTTCTCAATCTGTGATGATAGAGAGAGAGAGAACAGAGGGAGAGGGAGAGGTTGAGGATGGAGAAGTAGGGGTGTCGAACGGTTCGGTTCCGGTTAATCGGACCGAAAAAATCGGTTAACCGGAACCATTTTAGCCAAAAAAGTGGAACCGTAAACCGAATCGTTTTACACTTTCGGTTAACCGGAACCGCACCGAATTAGTTCGGTTCCGGTTCGGGTAACCCGTAAGAACCGTTTTTTTTTTTAATAAATTATAAATTATAAAATATGAAATTAATATTTAATACATATATAATATATTATAATAAATTTTTAACAAAATATAAAATATTTATTTAACAATATTAGAGTTCTAAATTTTTAATTTACAAAAATTAAAATAATAGAATATATAAGTATAAAATATAAAAATAATATTTAATAAATATATTATAAAATCGGTTTTCGGTTCGGAACCGTTCGGTTCCGGTTCCGAACCGAAAACGGAAAAATTATGTAATGAGGAACCGAAAACCGAACCTTTAAAAGATTATATGGTTCCGGTTAACCGGAACCGCCTCGGTTCTGGTTCGGTTCCGGTTCTAACCGAGAAGCGAGAATCATTTAGACACCCCTATGGAGAAGTGAGATTGACGGCTGAACCGTGAGGGTAGGGTTTTATACCCGAGAAATTTTAGAGTTTATTCATTTTAACCCCTAGATTTCTGGACTTCTCCAATCTAACCCAACCTTTTTTTTTCAGTTATTCAATTTAGCCCCAGACAGTTTAAATTAACTCGTTTTGACCCCAGTCAACTTTAAAACTTCAATTTCAGTTCCTCAGTTTTGTCAATTCTTTTAATTTGATCCCAACCAGTTTTGAATATTTTAAATCGGATCTCCTTTACTCAATATATAAATTCAATAAATTATATTAATTTATTTTGGATGCTATGTTAATATTAAAATTTAATTGTTATTTTAGGAGACGGGGACTTGGAGCCTAGGACTTGAACTGCATTCACATATGAATTTTCAAGGATTATCATCGTATTTCGAAGTGGGGACTTTACGCTTGTTTTATTTAATGCATGATGTTACTTGTATATATGCTTGTTCCTTGCCAAACATTTATATGCTCAAAGTTTGTATATTAATTACGTTGTAGCCTCCAATGAGTAGTAGGCATAATGTGCTCAAAGTTTGCATATTATTTACATTGTAGCCTCCAATGAGTAGTAGGCAGTATGCACAAAGTTTGCATATTAATGGCCATCGGGCAATCACCAGGTTCAGGCATGTCATATCTACTTGGCAACATGTATGCATTTAAATTTAACAAAGCGTTCCCTCCTCACTGAGAGAGTTGAAAGCTCACCCCATTATTTAAACCTTTCAGGTTGAGGAGTCTGGCGTGGCAGGCAAAGGCGTGGCGTGATAATAATAATTATCAGCTTTTATTTATTTCGTTCATTTAAAGTTTTAAGTTTGGCTTCAATGTCATGTTGAATATTATGGATGTTTGAAATGTTGAGAATTTATTTTTATTTACTTGCGAAATGGATGACCTTATTTCAATTTCCGCTGCAATTATTCAATTTTTTTTGGGGTGTTTAATCTCTCTTGAAATTATTTTAAAAAACACATTTTGAAAAGTGGTCGCTACAGCGACACCACTCAACACACCAAAAATCACGTTCACAAGGTAACATTCATGCCGAATACGCATCATACGCAACAAAATGTAATTCATGTACTTGCCTCGATTATTACGACGATTAAATGAAGTCGGTAAAACTCGGACAAGAAGCTATCAATCCCAATTTCCGAAGCTAAGATGATCAATATAGCAAGACTCGTATCAGGACCGCTGATTCTAATCCCAATAACACTTGGAATTTGAATCCATACTCTAAGGGGATATTTATTGAACACCTAGCGGGCATTTTGTCTATAAGAAATATTATCGTTGAAGAATCCGATATCTACCCCACTAGAATCGATGAAAACCACTCAAGAACATCTATGAATCCAAGAACATCTAAGAACCATCCTAGAAACAAGAACTAGTAAGAATATATTGGAGGAACTTGAAGAACTTCATCACATACCTTGATTTAACCCAGAAAAATAGATGATTCTTCGAGAACAATCTTGATATCCGGATTCTACGGTGTTAGGAACAACTTTATGGCTTGATTTTGGAGCACAAAACTGAAAATATTCGTGGAGAATGAGTTTGGGTCGAAAGAATGCCCCAGAACACTTCAGAAATGAGTGAGACAGCTATTTATACTTATCCGATCGGATTTTCTAGATTTCAGCACTCCCCAGCCATGTTAAATGACATGGGTCGTGTCACCTGTCCAGAGAGTTTCTTCTTAACTAAAATAGTTCGACACGACCTGCATCAAATGACACGGGTCATGTCACTGCACCACAGTCTGCTATTTCGACCATAACTCCTTCGTTCGGGCTCCGATTGACTCACCGTTTCAGTCATTGGAAAGGTACTTCAATAATCTATGATTCTGAAAAATATTAGGATTTTTTATTTTTTCTAGAATTTATGGTGATTGATCAAAGTCAGTTCTTGCGCATATCACTATCCAAAAATATCTACTCGTATTTCTATTAACACTCTTTGGTAATCCACTCATATCTTGAATTGTACAATGATATAATACTTGAGACAATAGGTTTACATGAAGGTTCCAAAAATCCTAGGTTTATACAAGCATAAAAAAATCTTGGATATTACAAAATTAAGTACTTATTTGGGTAAACTTGCAAAAGATCATGTTTCCATACTGTACGATAGATGGAATCATGTACCGGATAAGCTGGATAAGGAAATACTTTGGCAGGATGTATTGGTACGTGTATTATTTTTGTGCTTAATTTATGTGTTTCACTTTGTATTTATATAATTTAAAAAATTAAAATTAATTTAAATAATTTAAAAACTGAATTAAATTTAAATAATCTGGAATTAAACTGAAATTTATAAAAATATATTAATTTAAGTAAATAATTTTATAAAAATTAAAATTAGTTTAAATAATTTAAAACTCAATTAAATTTAGATAATCTGGAATAAAACTGAAATTTGTGAAAAAACATTAATTTAAGTAATTTATTTTATAAAACTGAAATTAAATTAAATAATTTAAAAAACTGAATTAAATTTAAATAATATGGAATAAAACTGAAATTTATGAAAAAAATTAATTTAAGTAAATTATTTAACAAAAACTTAAATTAATTTAAGTAATTTAAAAAACTAAAATTAATTTAAATACTCTGAAAATTATTTTATAAAATTGAAATTTATGAAAAAAAATTAAGTTAAGTAAATTATTTTATAAAAAAAGAAATTAATTTAAATAATTTAAAATTTGTATTATCAGTAACATTTCTATTTGAATTGTCAATGTAGGCCAACTTTGATGTCAGTCAAGTGAGCAATATTGGCCAATTTCGCAAGAAGACATCGCAGTCTATAGGCACGATGTGGGGGCAATTTAAGACTGATTTAACCAGTGAGTATATATGGTCCATTGAAAGGGTTGTCTCCTTGTGAGAAGTATGGTATATCGGAGGACGATTAGAAAGAATTCAAAAAGATTCGTGAGGATCCCACTTGGTGTAATATCCGTACTTTTTATTGAATGTTTGACCTTGTCATTCTTCCTCTTTTGTCACTCTGTAAATATTTTGAGATGTTGTCGATGTTGATTTAGAGTTTCGTACCTTTTGGGGATCATGATTGTGTTGACTGGACCTTTCGGTAGTGTTCTCGGACAGGCAGATAGCGCAGGCTAGGCCTAGGCTAACGCACGAAATTTCTACTTGAGTAGCGCACGCTAGCTTTGAGCCTAAGCGCGCGCTAACGTTCGGAGCATGGCAGAGGCAGTAGCTAAATCTGCTCTCTGGACTAGCAGTTAGCGCACGCTATTTGTGGTCAGTAGCGCGCGCTAATATCGTCTGTAGCGCACGCTTACGAGCTGAGTCGGCAGAGGCAGTGAGATATTTCTACTTTCTAGACTAGCAGGTAACGCACGCTAGGCAACAGCTAGCGCACGCTAAAGGTGTTGCGTAGCGCGCGCTAGTGCCCAGTCGTAGCGCACGCTAGCGGAGTTGGGCAGTGCACTGGAACTTTGCAGGACAACAGTTAGCGCATGCTAAGGTGTGGTAGCACGCGCTAACGTCTCAGGTCAGAAGCTACTGGACTACCAGGTGACCCAGTTAGCACACGCTAGTCCCGACTCTTAGCGCGCGCTAACCTGGCATTCTATATAAGGGGCAGTCAACCCCTGAAATCGTCATTTTCACCTTTTCTTTCCTTTTTCCGATGGGAGAAGCGGGTCTGGGCGATTTGGAGCGATTTTGGGGCGATCCTTCATCATCTATCATTATCTTTGGTTGAATCACAATGATTACACAACATCTAATCCATTTCTATCTTCCAAATCAAAGTAAATTCCTTAGAACCCTAGTTTTTGGGAATTTTAGGGATTTTCTTAGATTCGTCTGATTTATCCTTGTAGTTTCGTGAATCGTAGGCGGGTTTCGGGAGTTTATTCGTGTAATTTGAGTATAGATTATTGATTATCGTATTCCTTACGAATCATTTAGGTGCCGGAATTGCGTTCTTGGACCTACCGAACTTATACTCTTTTCCTTCCGAATTCTCAATGTCTCAAAGGCAAGTATATGTTTATGATTGTGCGTTCTCGACTTTGGAAGTAAGATATATGAATTGCATAATGGTTTATATCCACTCTGGGACGGACCGACGGGTCTTCTGAGGGTTCCGTAGCCTCTGGTGCGGTTTCGTGGATATTTTGGGTTAACCACTCTGGGACGGACCGATGGGTTCTCTGAGGGTTCCGTAGCCTCTGGTGCGGTTCCACGGTTAATTATGTATGTATTGAATGTGATGCTATGAGATTTAGTTATTTCGGAATACTAGTCTTGAATTGATGAGTTGATGATTACATTTACTTTATTGTCAAGGAGTATTGTGTTTCATATTCAATATACTTGCACTAGCTATTTGATGGCTAAACCCTTTAGGGGGGAAATACCTTTCATGTATTTCAGGATCCAATAGAACGGATAGGCATGTACCGGGTCGGCATGAAGATGATGGGCAAGTGTGATGCTGTGTCTTGTCTTTGGTTATGTTTTGTATTTCCTTCATTCATTGTTGTTGTACTTGAATTGTTTTTGAATACTCGAGTACTATTTTCAGTTTCCTTGATGATCCGGCCTGTGTTGCCGTGGTATTGAATTGAGATGTGTTGTATTTGGATGTATATTGGTTATGGTTTGAATACCATTTTTATTGTCCTTCATTTCATTGTATTGGACCTCCTCGGTCAGAGTTCATGTGTTCCGCGTATAAATAGCCTTGTGGGTCCCATGGCGGGGCTCACGGTGCTGTAATATACCCTGAATAACTTGGGGGTGTTACAGAATATGATATCAGAGCTTATGTTTATGGATACCTAGGCTGTTGGTCTTTTTGGTCGATTGAGTCATCGTTTGTCTACAGTATCACTACCTTGCCATCATCACAATGCGATCGGTACTTGTAAGACCTCTTACTCTCCTAGTGTTTCCGTAATCGCTTTACTTTTGAATTGGTATTTTTGGGAATCGGCCACTTTGATGACGTGCGATTGGAATTGTACTTATGTGCTTTGTGTATCCTTCAGAATGTCTGCTGATAGGGGACAGAGGCGAGGCCGTGGTCGTGGACGCGGATGAGGACGTGGCGCGGCTGCTTCACTCAGTTCCGTTGCGGGGTCGACCACCCCCAGTTTATCTAACTCAGTGCATCTTGATACCGAGGGTCAACACGACCAGTCAACCAGCCAAGGGAATAATGTGGATATTGGAGTTACGAATGTCCTTCAACAATTGGCTAACCAGAAGACTTTCCTGGCCCAAGCCGTTCAGCTGAATCATCCGAACCCGACATCAGATGCCTTACTCCAGAATGTGATCCGTATGCACCCTCCGCAATTCAGCGGTGCTACAGACCCGATGGGTTGGGAGGATTGGTTAGCGGAGTTAGAAAAAGTTTTTGAAGTGGTCGATTGTTCGGAAGGGAGGAAGATACCGATTGCTCAGTACTTCCTTACCAAGGAAGCCGCGACTTGGTGAAAAGTTATCAAGCCACAAGATCATGCTGCTACGTGGGGAGAGTTTAAAGAGCTAATGGAGGCCGAGTTTTGTCGTTGGCCAGTGCAAGAAGGCAGAATCCGGGCCTTTTTCTAGGCTAAGCCGCAGAATATTCCAGTCTCGCAGGCGATAGTGGAATACAACCAACAACTGATCCACGTGAAGAATCAAGTGCGAGATGAGCGCGACAAGATCCGCTACTTTGACATGCAGATGAATATGGATTTAAAGCGTTACATGGCTGGGTTTTCTTGTACTACCTTGAAGGAATACCAAGATAGGGCTTTGGCCTATGACATGTTGAGCCCCCATAATGATGCCACAGAAGAATCGAAGAAGCAGAAGATCGTTGGTAACTTTTCTGGGTCTAAAGGTGGAAACTTCCAGATATCTCAGACGACTAATCGTTCTGTCGGACAGTCGTCACGTTCTGCTAGAGGGAAGAGGAGTTTTTGTTCTGCTCCGGGCACCTCAACACGCCCGGTAACTTGTTTTAATTGTGGTTGCCCAGGCCACGTTAATCTGGAGTGCAACTTCCTACCGCTGAAGTGTCACACTTGTGAACAGAAGGGACATATGGCAGCTTATTACCCCAAGCAAGATCAGACTGTGGACACTCGGGCTTCTGCCCCAGCGCCTTTAGATTAGAGTCTGAATCAACGGCAACCAGTTGGACAATCGCAGCAGAGTTATGTAACGCCCCCAAAATGAACCGAGACGCCACAGTGCCGTAGATCCCATGAGGGACCCACAAGGCAAGTTTTTGAAAATATTTTCTAAAATGTTTTATTAAAAGTGGTAATATACGGAAGTAATTAAGAAAGTATTCGTACAACCCAAAGTACAAAAGAAAATAGTGTCCGTACATACGGTTATTACACAACGTGGAATGTTCAAATTGATTTAAGAAATTAACAGGCCTTCTCCAACACAGCTCATGCCTGGCCGTAACCTTCGGGGGTGTCCTGCACAAATTCAACAAATTTACCTGGCACGACATGTCGTGCCAGTAACCTAGGTCAGAAACAATCCAAACCAAACTCAAAGGTAAAATCTAATAATTTCAAGGAATAAAGTTATCACCGAATGTTCCATGTTATTCCTTTTATCAGCACATAAACTCCCAAGGTCGCAACCAAGGGTCACGGAAGTATCTACACAGGAATACTCCGGACGTGGGTACCATTCAGGTTTTATCCCGCAACACGGTCCAACAAGAAAACTCCCAAGGCCGCGGCCAAGGGTCACGGTAGTATCTACTCGGGAATACTCCGGACAAGATAATCGTAAGAGCACCATTCCACAATAGTAACATTTACTATGTCTAAAATTATAAGACGTAAAGTCTGAGCAAGATTCACTTGCCTCAAATCCGACGAGAGTTATTTCTGGACAAGGCAACGGCTTGAACAATCACACTTGGAAGTCCGACCTATTACATGTTTGTCGATTAACATTTTATGATAACAAGGATGATCAACTACGTTCCTTCCCCTCCCGCCTGTTAGAATCCTACCCTAGTTGCTTATGATGTCGGAATCGGATTTCTCTGTTTCTAACCATAATGCGTGCCAATAAATTCTTAGGTTCGACAACATTCCTTATACATTATCCCTCCGCTAAACAATAGTGTTTTAACACAACATTCCTACATTAATTATAACCGACAATCACCGAGATTTCATCGTTGTCTTAATATACAAGTCTAGAATGATTAATCCATCATCTTAACCTGTTTTGGTATCTATTCGACTAGAAATTGCTGGTAAGTTCATCAAGGATTTATTAATGGTTTTATTCAACATGATAATATGGTTATACATGAAATCCTTCAAAGATGATTCCGAGAAGTTGGTGATTAGCAACATGATTATGAGTTCTATTATTATTCATTCCAACTTCTAGCTTCGATGGATATCGATTAACAATTGCGATAGTTATATACCGGTCCTATTATTACTGAGGGTTCTAAGCTACCCAAGGCATCCGAGGTTTACTATAACCTACTAAACAACACTGAAATAAGTTCAAGGTTGGATAAACTTACCTTTACTGACGAAAGATGATGAAGAACGACGGTGGACGAAGGAGAACGAGAGGATAACACCTTCAAGACCTTCCCCGAAGCTTGATTAACGCACTCTAATAGGATAGCACTTGAATTGGGAGGTTAGAATTGGTTCAAGGATGGTGGAGAGCAGTGTATATGAAAGAAGAATGATTTTTGGGACGGAAGAAATGAAAGGCAAAGTGTTCTTTTATAAACTCAGATTGCCCTTACATACGTTATGCCTGACGGTTTACGTACGTAAGGGACTTTACGTACGTTATGGTAAAGTATTAACGTACGTAAGGAACTCGCTGGAACAATTTACACACATCGTTACGTGCGTAACGAAAACGGGTTAACGTACGTAACACCTCGTTGACTTGCCTGTCGCAATCACGCCGAAAGTTGGTCGGCATGCGTACTACCTGACGAAGATTCCTGTCCGAAGACCGAAGACCGATGTTACGTACGTAAGGGCCGATATTTAACGTACGTAATGACTCGGATATAGCGTACGTAATGACTCGGAGTATAACGTACGTAAGGACCAATTTTGTTTACTAAATTATTATCACATTAATTTCTTATGACACGACTCCCTCTCCATGTCGTCTGGAAATCTCTCGGGGAACAAGACGTTGGCCAACGTCATATTCACACCGATAATTACCTAACAACATCAAGGTATGTCACTGAAAGTTCGTCAATCATCACACCATCACAATACACGAATAACAGATGCGAAGAATACAGTACAACCATATTATACAAAATATGTTTTATCGCAATGGAGTACATTTATTTATCAAATAAAAGAAATGGACGTGAGCGCCCAAAGTGAAAAAGCATGTAATACTGGTGGTATTACATACCACCCCCCTTAAAATAGTTTCGTCCCGAAACTAAGAAAATAACTCGGGATGATTCTCTCTCATGCTCGCCTCGGTCTCCCAAGTCGCTTCTTCCGTACCGTGGTGCGACCACTGAACTTTAACAAGGGGTATGTCCTTGTTCCTTAGTGTCTTTACGCGTCGATCCAAAATCGCCGTTGGAACTTCCCTAAAAGTAGCATCATTGGAAATCTCTACTTCCTCGAAGTTGATCTTGTGGCTAGGATCGTACACGTACTTTCTCAGCTGGGAGACGTGGAAGACATTATGCACTCCGTCTAACGATGGTGGTAGTGCTAGCCGATAATCGAGTCTACCGACTCGGTGCATTATTTCGAACGGGCCAATAAACCTCGGGCTTAGCTTACCCTTCTGGCCGAAGCGTCGAATGCCCCGCATTGGTGATACTTTAACCCAAACATGATTCCCAACCATAAATTCCAGCCGTCGCTGCCGGTCCGTAGCATAAGACCTTTGGCGACTCTGCGCTGCCAACATGTGTTTTCGAACAATGGATATCTTCTTAATAGATTCCTGGATTAGATCCAATTCGGTGGCGACGACATCGGATGCATCGTCCCAACATAGGGGAGACTTGCACCTTCTACCATACAAGGCCTCAAAGGGGGCCATGCCTATGCTTGCATGCCAGCTGTTGTTGTACGAAAATTCCGCTAAACAGAGGTGTTTAGCCCAGTCCTTACCTCAATCGAGTACACATGCTCTCAACATATCTTCCAGGGTCTGTATGGTGCATTCTGTTTGTCCATCCGTTTGAGGGTGATAGGCAGTGCTGAAATGCAGTCGAGTACCCATGGCTTGGTGGACAGCCTTCCAGAAGCGGGACACATATCTAGTGTCTCTATCCGAAATAATCCCCGAGGGAACGCCATGTAATCTCACGATTTCCCGAACAAAGATGGTGGCCAGCTGTTCTGTTCCGATGGCCTCCTGAATTGGAATGAAGTGTGCCGACTTTGTCAGTCGGTCTACAATAACCCATATCGTGTTCTTTCCCCCGCCGTCACTGGTAACTTGGTGACAAAGTCCATTGATATGCTCTCCCATTTCCATTCCGGAATGGGTAAGGGCTGCATTATTCCGGCCGGTCTACGGTGTTCAATCTTCACCTGTTGACATACCATACATCGAGCGACAAACCTTGCTACCTCTTGCTTCATATTCTTCCACCAGAAACTCTTTCGCAGGTCTTTGTACATTTTGCTCGCCCCGGGATGTATCGAATAGGGAGTAGAATGAGCTTCCTTGAGTATAGTTTGCTTAAGCTCGTCATTAGGTGGAATGCAAATCCTGTTCCTGAATCTAACTAAGCCTCCTTGGATCCTGTAGTCTGAAATAATTCCCCCTTCGGCCTTTGCGCCGATCGCACGAAGTTCTGGATCCTCCATCTGTGCTAGGCGTATCTCGTCCAGCAGAGACGAGCGAATATCAATCGAGCACAACTGTCCCTGGCGGTGTTGTATCCACACTTCAATGTCATTTCTCCTGATATCTTGCTGCAATTCCAGCTGTACTGTCAAACCAGATAGTGTCACCTCCTGCGCAGTTTTTCTACTAAGTGCGTCTGCTACGATGTTGGCTTTTCTAGGGTGATATAGAATCTCTACATCGTAGTCCTTGATTAACTCCAGCCAACGTCTCTGTCTCATGTTTAACTCTTTTTGAGTGAAAATATACTTTAAACTCTTGTGGTCCGTAAAGATCTTGCAGGTAACCCCATACAGGTAATGTCTCCAAATCTTGAGAGCGTAGACCACTGCAGCTAGTTCCAAGTCATGTGTCGGGTAGTTCACCTCATAAGGTTTAAGTTGTCGAGAGGCGTAAGCGATAACCCTGTCGTTTTTCATGAACACACATCCCAGCCCGTGCTTAGATGCATCGATGCATATTACGAATCCCTCCGTACCCTGCGGTAGTACCAACACTGGGGCGGTAGTAAGCTTCCTTTTTAGCTTGTCGAAACTCTCCTGACAATCATTGTCCGCACAAACTTGGTGTTCTTCCTAAGCGGTTGTTAATGGTGAGCGACACAGAGAAGGCCTCGATGAACCGTCGATAATATCCCGCCAACCCTCAGAAACTCCTCACCTCTTTGACGTTTCTAGGTGGTTCCCAATTCATAACCTGTCTCGATCTTACGGGAGTCTACTTTAACGCCTCCCCGAAATCACATGCCCCAAAAAGGTTACCTCCGGCATCCGAACTCGCATTTAGAAAGTTTAGCATACGATTGATGTTGCCTTAAAACGCTCAACACTGCCTCAAGTGTTCCTCATGCTCCCATCGGCTTCCGGAATAAATTAAAATATCGTCAATGAAAACCACCACACACTTATCGAGAAACTCTGTAACCCCTGCTCATCAATTCCATAAAAAGCGGTGGAGCATTAGTCGTGCCAAACGACACCACCATGTACTCGTAGTGCCCATATCTCGATCGAAATGCGGTCTTAGGAATATCCTCCTCTCGAATTCTCAATTGGTGATATCCCGAACGTAAGTCGATCTTTGAAAACACAGTCGCCCCTTGCAGTTGGTCCAGTAAGTCATCAATCCTTGGAAGTGGGTAACGGTTCTTAATAGTGACCTTATTAAGTTCCCTGTAATCGATACACAGGCGCAGAGAGCTGTCCTTTTTCTTCACAAAAAGAACTGGCGCACCCCATGGCGAAGTACTTGGACGAATGAGCCCCTTCCTTAGCAATTCTCCGAGTTGTGACTTTAGTTCCTTCATTTCGGCTGGTGCCATCCTGTATGGTGCCTTGGAGATAGGCGTCGTTCCTGGCTCAAGTTTAATCGAGAGATTGACCTCCCTTCGTGGTGGCAATCCAGGTAGTTCATTGGGGAATACGTCCGGAAATTCGTTCACTACAGGAATGTTAGCAATCGACAGTTGTGACGTGTCCTCCTGAAGAATATAACACCAGAAATACGTTCCTCGTTCATCATGAGATGTTACTGCTGAAAGGAGACTGAGGGACCCTTTAGTACTGAAGTGCTCTTGGCCTCTAATTGTGTGAGTGGCACCGTCATGGGTCGTAATAACAACTGTCAGGTGATAGGTATCCAATACTATCTTGTGCATCGTCATCCAGTCCATACCCAAAATCACATCTTCGTTTTGGAGTGGAAAGACCATGAGATTGGCTGTCCATCCCAGATTATTGATACGAATCGGACAGTTTCGAACTTCCAAGTTACCCTCCACCCTGTTACCCTCGGGTAGTTTAACGGTAAAGGACTCACAAGGTACACAAGGGAGATGCAAACGGTTAACACATTCTACGGATATAAACGAGTGGGTTGCTCCAGTATCAAACAGTACATGAACAGGCTGAGATTTAATAAGGAGTGTACCTGAGACAGCAGGTGTAGTCTGGTCGTTAGCAGCCCTTAGTTCAAACACGCGGGACGGCAGTGTCCCCGAGGAGGGTGCAGTGCCTCCCCCGCGACCACGTCCTCTTCCGGCGCCGTGTAGAGGAGCCTGGTGAGGTGGAGATCGGTAGTCGGACATGGCAGACGCTCTGTATGTCTGTACCGAGCCTTGTTGACTCTGAGGAGCTGGGTTTGGTGTAGGTTTGATCCGAGAACAGTAGCGAGACATGTGCCCACCCCTTCCACATGAAAAACACTTTGTCGACGCTTTACGACACTGACTCATGGTATGCCCTGCTATGCCACAATTGAAACAGCTACGGCGAGTAGGCCCTTCAGATGTTCCTTTCTGTTGGGACGAAGCTGCTGATTTGGAGGGGAACCCAATTCCCAAGTTCACTCTGCTGGTGCTCCCGGACTGATTTGTTGTCTTCTGCTTCTTTTGGTTGTGGTCGACATCAGAACTGACAACCGTTCCGGCATATGCTGTGACCACGTCCTTATATGCCCTCAAAGTGGTGCATTGAAACCCCGCCGCGTAACGTTGAACATCCTCTGGCAACCGTTGAGCAAGGTGACAAATTCGCTGGTCTTCGGATGGAACCATCTATGCGACATAGCTTAGCTCGGTCCTGTATGCTCGAATGATTTCTGGTACTGGCAAATTCTGAGGTCCTGCGCTGAAGAAACTCCGCGCTCGTGCAGTTTGAACTGATCGGGGACAGTACTCATCTCTCAATAGTTTGGAAAACTCGGGCCATCCGACTATTTTGTCCTCTGGCTTATAGGTCCTCCACCATCGGGCTGCGGTGTCACGGAGCTGGTTGATTCCGAGTGGTACTTTTCGGTTCCCTGGGCAGCCGATCACCTCGAAGGCAGTCTCCATTTCCGAGATCCAATCGTCCATGTGCTTATCCCCTGACCCGTCGAATAATGGCGGTCTGGCCTTCAGCATTTCTCCCAGCCAACGGTCCTTCCCGGTGTTCTCTTCTATGTTAATGACTGGTACTTGTTCTGCCCGGTTGACCTGAGCGATTCCTATAGCAATTGCCTGGGCGAGAGTCTGAACGAAGGCTGGATCAAATCCCTCGTTGTTCTGGTTTTACGCTTCTGCTCGTTCTGATTAACAGGCGGTGGTTGATTTCCGGCTGGATTAGTTTCTCCGGTGTTTCTGTCTTCCTTCTGGTTCATAGCGGAACCTTGTGCGTCATTTACGTTTCTTCTACCTCCTCGACGTGCCATTGGTGATGTTCGTTCAATCTAACAGGTTAGTTTAATGCAAACATTCTCTGAGTTCTTACTGAATCCAAACATCATACTTGATCCTTAAGAATTTACGTGTATTTTACCTCGACATCCCTCGAGGAGTTACGGTCGTCAGAAGTGTTGGATTTTGAAGGCAAAACCTTTTCAAAATATTTTTGGTAAAACTTTCCACGTGAGTGTTTGGCTCCGATACCCTTTTCTGTAACGCCCCCAAAATGAACCGGGACGCTACAGTGCCGTAGATCCCATGAGGGACCCACAAGGCAAGTTTTTGAAAATATTTTCTAAAATATTTTATTAAAAGTAGTAATATACGGAAGTAATTAAGAAAGTATTCGTACAACCCAAAGTACAAAAGAAAATAGTGTCCGTACATACGGTTATTACACAACGTGGAATGTTCAAATTGATTTAAGAAATTAACAGGCCTTCTTCCAACACAGCTCATGCCTAGCCGTAACCTTCGGGGGTGTCCTGCACAAATTCAACAAATTTACCTGGCACGACATGTCGTGCAGAACTAGGTCAGAAACAATCCAAACCAAACTCAAAGGTAAAATCTAATAATTTCAAGGAATAAAGTTATCACCGAATGTTCCATGTTATTCCTTTTATCAGCACATAAACTCCCAAGGTAGCAACCAAGGGTCACGGAAGTATCTACACAGGAATACTCCGGACGTGGGTACCATTCAGGTTTTATCCCGCAACACGGTCTAACAAGAAAACTCCCAAGGCCGCGGCCAAGGGTCACGGTAGTATCTACTCGGGAATACTCCGGACAAGATAATCGTAAGAGCACCATTCCACAATAGTAACATTTACTATGTCTAAAATTATAAGACGTAAAGTCTGAGCAAGATTCACTTGCCTCAAATCCAACGAGAGTTATTTCTTGACAAGGCAACGGCTTGAACGATCACACTTGGAAGTCCGACCTATTACATGTTTGTCGATTAACATTTTATGATAACAAGGATGATCAACTACATTCCTTCCCCTCCCGCCTGTTAGAATCCTACCCTAGTTGCTTATGATGTCGAAATCAGATTTCTCTGTTTCTAACCATAATGCGTGCCATTAAATTCTTAGGTTCGACAACATTCCTTATACATTATCCCTCCGCTAAACAATAGTGTTTTAACACAACATTCCTACGTTAATTATAACCAACAATCACCGAGATTTCATCGTTGTCTTAATATGCAAGTCTAGAACGATTAATCCATCATCTTAACCTGTTTCGGTATCTATTCGACTAGAAATTGCTGGTAAGTTCATCAAGGATTTATTAACGGTTTTATTCAACATGATAATATGGTTATACATGAAATCCTTCAAAGATGATTCCGAGAAGTTGGTGATTAGCAACATGATTATGAGTTCTATTATTATTCATTCCAACTTCTAGCTTTGATGGATATCGATTAACAATTGCGATAGTTATATACCGGTCCGATTATTTGTAATATCCGCAATTTTCGATTTTCGGTAAATTTCTTTTTTCGGTCGGAGTCCGTTTTGACGACTCTCTCATGACCGTTTCGTCATTCTGAGAATGATTAATTCTACACTTTTTGTCATCCGAGTTCGTTTCGGTGTTGTTTTGTTGAGTTCCGTGCTTTTTAGCGAGTTTTCCGCGCTTGAGTTCGATTCTTGCGAATCTCGTTCGAAACTGCTGTTTCGAGTTTCTTGTAAGTCCGTTTAACTTTGCTAGACGTGTTTTGAACTTCGGTTTGGTTATTCGATCACGTATCGTGATTTCCGGGCGTTTTGGGCCATTTTATAATTTCTTGAAAGTTACGGGTATCCGTATCTATAATTGTTGTCTCGACCCGTTTCTTGGTCGCGTATGATTAATCATGATATTATGTTTTCATTTCGGCTCGTTGATGTCGTCCGCGAACTTTTCGTCGTGTTCGTTCCGTGCGTTTTCGGAAATCGGGTCGTCCCACTTCGACGGCCATGGATCGCCGACGGCTATGGATCGCCGGACGATTATGGCACCGACCGGACGGTGCGCGAGAACCGGCGAGCGCCTTACGGCCGGAAGGCTGCGCCGCTAACCGGCAGTGTAGCGCCACGCTAACGGACTTTAACGCCGCTTAGCGGGCGACAGTGGAGTCTCAGGGGTTCGAATCGGCCGGGCTCGGCAGTAGCGCCGCGCACGCCACGGCCGCGTAGCGCGCCACGGCCGGAAGGCCGCGCGACGCTACTGCCGGAAGGCAGACGCTAAGCGGCTAGTTGTCACGGTCCGAATCGACTAGAATTTTTCGCGAAAATTCCTCCCCGTCTGGCAACGATTGTCCGCACAACAACCAGTCAACCTTCGATCCTCACCAAACACTCGTGTTTACCTCACAGCACTCGTGTTTAGCCCGATCAGAGTTACAGCCCAAGGCCACCTTTAGTGTTTGAAGGAGTATGCAGCGGAACACTATCAAAACACGTAAAGGCACACACACAATTTGCGGGGACAATTCCCCAACCTTGAATATTATTTGCACTCTCAATAAACAAGGAAAAAGGCCTCGCTGTACAACTCTCAGATCTCACGATCCCTCTCGCTGCCTACAAAATTGTACAAAAGCACCTATTTATAGCCCAAGCAAAGGACTACATCGGTTGACAACCCCAACCGCTAGGTTCAGCTCGACACTCCACGTGTCGACGCGTGGCAAAAGACCACCATGCGTCCCTGCCACTTGTCCCGAGCAGTTTCCCAGCAACTTGCCCGCATTTGCCTTGTACTGCCACGTACAAGGTCTTCTGGAACCGTCCCGCAACCGTCCGCAACCGCTTGCTAGTAACCGTCCCGCAACCGTCCTGATGGATCCCAACACTCCACCTGGCACAGGCAGTCCACCAAGTAACTGCCCATATGCTGACGTGTGCCCCGCACGTCTCATAACCGCTTGGAACCGTTCCCGTACGAACCATACCGGCCGTAGGCACACAGCCCCGGTCTTTTCCCGCAAGTGTGCACAAGTGTCCCACAACTTGTGCACTTGTCCGAAGTCCGAAGAGGTCCGCCTAGCACGGCCGAACCCTCTCGGCCGTGGGCACACAGCCCAGGCCTTGTCCGCGCCCGAAGTGTTCGTCGGTCGGGTCGGTCCGATCCGGGTCGGGTTTCACCTCCGGATCGACTCGTGACCCAACCCCATGGCAAGTCCCAGCACCTTGCCAAGTCCTTGGCCGAGCACCTTGGGTCACCCCTTGGGCATGGCCTTCAGTAACTACCTCCCCCCCTATAATAGGCTTAGACGGATAAACCACAGTGATGGCAAGAACCATTGAAAAGGCCGAGAGTCACTCACCTGCCTCCAGCCTTGAACCAGCCCAAAAACCTCAAAGTAACACGAGATTGTCTTGATTCCATGTCTTAGCTAAGCCTCACACTTGCCAAGAAGCCTCCAAATCACTTTTCATTCCCGTGCCTTAGTGTCGTGCCACGCCCTGGGCCTGATCCGCCCGACTCGGCCGCCGAGCCAGGGAAGTCACCCATGTTAAGGGTCTAACAAACCTCCCCCACTAAAATAAACCGACGTCCTCGTCGGACTAGAAGTGTAGCCCTTAAACATGACATAATTCGATACTTAGAAAAAAAATTCGCCTTCCGTTTGCAATGTAGCTTTGGTTCACCCTTCCGCTGGATCACTTTGATTGATCCCCCATCCGATAAACCTCTGATTATAAGACAGCTACGTACTTCAAACCATCCCAGCGAACCGACTGAATCAGCTTCAACATTCAAGTCTCCTACACTGAATCAGCAACTTCCGTCTAACATTTAACATATATACATAATATGCCTAACTTAACGCCACTTCGACATAATTACATACATATGAAAGCGGACATCCCCCGCTTGCTAGGAAAATAACCAAACACAACTTAACCTAGCAAATATTTACAATGGTCATAAAACGAAAAACTGAAGTAAACTATATAAGTAAACCAGCCACTAAGTCATTGAGACGGATAACCAATGACTTATCTGGAACGAGTAATAGGCTGCAATCCTTACTCACTTTTGCATACTTCAGCAACGCGTCCCTTTGACAACTCCGATGGCCATTAACTGTAAGCATCCTCAAAATGCTCGGATGGTCAGTCCAACTGAAACTCGTGGGACTTCTCAGTCGGCTGAAATAACAAGCTAATCGGGACCTTAGCCACCATCCACACCATCATTTCGTCAAAATTAGACATGACCTGGACATGCTTCACCCAGAACACACATCCTACCATCTTTGCACACCAAGTTCAAAAATGGAAAAACATAGTAGGAACCAACAAAATATATTCAACATATGAACGTATGGAAAACAAATCCTTACTCAACCACGTATCGATCCAAGTTGTCGAATAGCATCCCTACCAAATGCAACAAGTTGTATTTGCATGCATGTAAGCAACTTGACTTTCCGACCTCGCACCTTAAACTGACATTTGAGCCACATCAATCACCCTCTTGACACGAACAGACCACGATCTGCAAGGATCTCCCATCGTCCGGGACAAATCAGCCATCAACCTGCACCGACTTGTCCTTCGGCCAACCATTTCTCGCACCGCTGGCCTGGTGCTCGATGAGCACCATTAGTTCCACTTAGTGGCCGGAGGCTTCACAGTATCTGCCTCGCCACGAGCATTCTTCGGGACCTTTTCCGGCATTTCATGCATTAACTGCATTACCCCAAGCCGAACAGTTTCAGCATCACCCTCGTCGCCAGTTTCTTCGCACAGGATAGCATTCAATCTTCCCCGCTTTGGGCAATCTCTCATTCGATGGTCACCACTGCAGATGAAACATCCCTTCTTCGTTCGGTCCACATTATTGGACTGAGACGATCCCTCGGCCTGCACTGTTATCTCTTTAGTAGCTCTAAAACCATCAAACTTGCCTTTGCCCTTTCGAGCACCCTTCTTTCCCTGTTCCGGGCCTGGACCACCTACTCGATAATCCATCAATCGATCAGCAGCAGCCATGGCAGATTTCAAATCCTTGACACCTTGCCTTCTCAATTCGGTTTGTGCCCAAGGTTGTAATCCAGCCATGAAATTGAACACCTTGTCTTCTTCCGACATATCTTTCACATCCAACAGCAACGTACTGAACCGTTTCACATATTCCCGAACAGTCCCTTTGTGTCTCAGCTCACGAAGGGCTTCACGTGCAACCCACGATACGTTACACGGCAGGAACTGCTCCTTGAGTTCCTGTTTCAACATTTCCCACGAACCAATCTTCTCACGATCGGCATTTGCGCCTTCCGACTGACGCGTACGCCACCACAACTTGGCGTCACCAGTAAGGTACATACTGGCTATGGAGACCTTCTCCTCACTTGGAACATGTGCAGCATGAAAGTAAGTTTCCATGTCCCAAAGGAAATTCTCCAATTCTTTGGCGCTTCTCTCGCCGCCAAATGGTTTTGGATCGGGCATCTTGAACCTGGATGAAGATGACGAGTTTCCTTGACTCCCACAGCCAATAACCGCCATCCTCAACAACCTGCATTCGTCCTTGACTGCACCCAGCCCGGACATCCAGCCTCGCTTACGGGCTGATCTCCTCTTGAACCCGTCTGAGCCTTCCTTCCACAAAATTAGGGATTTCATCCACAGATTTACGAGTACGTCCGCCATAGCACGGAGTTTTTCAAATTGGTCTCCGGAATGAGATCCGATCAGCTTCTTTCTGGCCGGGCTGGTGGAGGTTGCCCCATCAAAGTCTCCAACCTTTGAATCCTCTCGTCCATAGCCACGATCTCATCTCTGCGATCCGCATCTCTTGCATCTCGAGGTGCCATAACGCATCAAACTTTTCCTCAGAACCCGCCAACGGGGCTCCGATACCAAATTGTCACGGGTCCGAACTGGACTAGAATTTTTCGCCGAAAATTCCTCCCCGTGCCGGCGCTGATTGTCCGCACAACAACCAGTCAGCCTTCGATCCTCACCAAACACTCGTGTTTACCTCACAGCACTCGTGTTTAGCCCGATCAGAGTTACAGCCCAAGGCCACCTTTAGTGTTTGAAGGAGTATGCAGCGGAACACTATCAAAACACGTAAAGGCACACACATAATTTATGGGGACAATTCCCCAACCTTGAATATTATTTGCACTCTCAATAAACAAGGAAAAAGGCCTCGCTGTACAACTCTCAGATCTCACGATCCCTCTCGCTGCCTACAAAATTGTACAAAAGCACCTATTTATAGCCCAAGCAAAGGACTACATCGGTTGACAACCCCAACCGCTAGGTTCAGCTCGACACTCCACGTGTCGACGCATGGCAAAAGACCACCATGCGTCCCTGCCACTTGTCCCGAGCAGTTTCCCAGCAACTTGCCCGCATTTGCCTTGTACTGCCACGTACAAGGTCTTCTGGAACCGTCCCGCAACCGTCCGCAACCGCTTGCTAGTAACCGTCCCGCAACCGTCCTGATGGATCCCAGCACTCCACCTGGCACAGGCAGTCCACCAAGTAACTGCCCATATGCTGACGTGTGCCCCGCACGTCTCATAACCGCTTGGAACCGTTCCCGTACAAACCATACCGGCCGTAGGCACACAGCCCCGGTCTTTTCCCGCAAGTGTGCACAAGTGTCCCACAACTTGTGCACTTGTCCGAAGTCCGAAGAGGTCCGCCTAGCACGGCCGAACCCTCTCGGCCGTGGGCACACAGCCCAGGCCTTGTCCGCGCCCGAAGTGTTCGTCGGTCGGGTCGGTCCGATCCGGGTCGGGTTTCACCTCCGGATCGACCCATGACCCAACCCCATGGCAAGTCCCAGCACCTTGCCAAGTCCTTGGCCGAGCACCTTGGGTCACCCCTTGGTCATGGCCTTCAGTAACTACCTCCCCCCCTATAATAGGCTTAGACGGATAAACCCTGGTGATGGCAGTAACCATTGAAAAGCTGAGGAGTCACTCACCTGCCTCCAGCCTTGAACCAGCCCAAAAACCTCAAAGTAACACGAGATTGTCTTGATTCCATGTCTTAGCTAAGCCTCACACTTGCCAAGAAGCCTCCGAATCACTTTTCATTCCCGTGCCTTAGTGTCGTGCCACGCCCAGTCGACACAGTCCGCCCAGCGACTCGGCCGCCTGCCGAGCCCAGCGAGTCACCCATGTTAAGGGTCTAACACTAGTCCAGAAGACTACTGAATCGCGGCCTGGGCCGATAGCGCACGCTAGCTCGGCAGCCTAGCGCGCGCTAGTCCGGCCCAGTATAAATGTGGCTGAGCAGTCACATTTCATTTCGTTTTTCACTTCCTTCCTTCTCCGTCCGCGGGTGGCGATTCATGGGTCACGAAGCCATGTTGTTTAACAACAAATCCATGAAGTTCTTGAGTTCATAACATCAATCAATCGTCCGTTATCATCCTTTGATCCAGCGAATCAAGGTAATCTTCCTTAGAACCCTAATTTCGTGAATTTGGGGATTTTTGCATTTTCGTCCGATTCGTTCCGTGTTGTTGATTAATTCATGATGGGTATGATTAATCTTGGTAGTATTCTTGTGTTTAACATCATTTAATCTATTGTTCTTCGTCGAATCGAAGTATATTTCTTGATTTCCTTCGAATTGACTTTTTGGGGGATTTGTCCCCGATCTCGTTTTTCATCCGTTTTCGATGGATTGATTATGGTTAAATGATGTTGTTAAACATATTCTATGGATTGTATATCCATATTTCAACTTGGAATTCCGTTTTCGGGTTTTGACGGGACGAATCGTGTTCTTGGCCGTTTTGGGGGAAATCCTTGAACCTTCGTCATTTGTTCTTTGAATTCAACGACTTTGGGTCGTACTTTGGAATTCATTTTCGTTGTTATTGTTTTCGTTCGTAGTTCATTGTTGTGGATTGTCGTTCGGTGGAGTCGGCGAGTTCGTAGTCGGTTCGTGCCAACCTACTTCGGCCGATTCTCCGCGTTGTGGTTATTCGAGGCAAGTACCTTGCCCATACTTTTCTCGTTTTATGGATATGATGATCGGTGGTCGTCTTGATGTGTTTGTTTGGTTATTTGAAATGAAGTTTCAAAAGATTTCGGTTTGGCCTCGTTAAAGTCTCTCTTTCAAAACGCGTGTGTGTTTTGTGAACGTTGTGTTTTGGGAATTGATTATGATTTGATTATTTTGAACGTTGAAGGCTTTGATGATATCCCTATTGTTTAAAGTTATGGAATTGTGTATTCCGTGTTTAATCCTGTTATTGTGTTTTGGGGAGTTGATAATGTTGTCGGATAAATGGCCATCTCTAGTAAGTATTCTTAATGAACTTACATTCTTAGCATGTTAGTATTGCATGAGTAACGTGTGTGTGTGTATGCTCACTACGGGTTAGATCCGACGGGGTCTCGGTAGGGCTCCACGAAGCTGTGGAACCACGAGCTTGCTTTTAACCACTGTGGGTTAGATCCGACGGGGTCTCGGCAGGGATCCACGTAGTCAGGTCCGCGGTTAATTGTGGTGCATTTTACAAATGTGATTCGATATTGGCATTTCGGAAATGAGTGCTTTGGGCTGTGTTTTCATGATTGCATGCATCGACTAAGTGTGTAAGAGGTAAGTGTTCGTTTGGCTTACTTGGCTAGGATGGCACTGGAGTATTTTGTTGTTTGTTTTAAATCCTTTATTTGTGGATTTTGATGTTGGGATACGAACCTTGTGGTCATTCTTGTGTACTGTGAGTTGATGAGATTTGGGGCTAAAATCCCAATGGTTTTGTAAAAGTCGTTTTACGGATTTGGGGCTAAAATCCCAACGGTTTGGTTAATGTCATTTTTCAGAAAGTAAACCTTTGGGGCGGTGACCCCTTTTGTCTTTTGGATTTTGAAAAGTAGGATCTGATAATCCTAAATTGTTTTCTATTAAAACTCTCGATGGCATTCTAAACCGTTTTATAAATTACTTCCATTGATTTATGATATTTCGATTTTGAAATGTTTTCTCAAACCCTTGCCTCGGGAAGTACTTTTCGTTTCGTTTGGATCTTAGAGGATCCTTGGTTATTGTTATTCGTGGAATGTGAATTGTATGGCTCGTATTTGCACTTTGTTCTTGCACTAGCAAAACAGTGGAGTTTTGCTAACCCCCGAGTATTCGGGGGGTGGATGTCTGTTTTTGCATTCAGGTTTTGGAGCATAACACAGGGTCGGCACGAAGGATGATGAAAGATGATCGATACTAATCACATGAGGAACCGTACATCGTGTGTTGGTTCAGTTGTACTGTAATACCCGGTTGTAATTCATTCATTATCATTCAGTAATTATCAGTCTGTAATTATCACTCAGTAATTTTCACTCATTAATAATCATTCATCAGTCATGATTCATTCATTTGCGTTCATTTGGCATGTTGTAACCGTGTATCAGTTACCGATCGTCATTTCATCTCCGTTTGAGTGTCGGAACAGGAGTATTATCATTATCATCGTGATTGGTAGTCTTGTGCTGGAAGTATCATTTTTGGCATGTGTTAGACTTGTTCATTTTCGCATTCGTCTGGTATGTCGGATCATCCATCAGTCGTAGCGAGGTATCGGAACCATCGGATTTATTCACCTTGGCCAGCCTTGAGTTACGGCCGTAAGGTACTGGGATACGGCCGTAAGTTCAGCGGGTACGGCCGTAAGGCTGGCCGGTTACGGACGTACGTGGTCCAGCAGGCTGCCCAGGCATTTTGGGCGAAGGCGAGTTACGGCCGTAAGGAGGGTTAGTTACGGCCGTAAGTGGTGTTCGTAAGTTTCAGGTGTTGTCGACCAAGGGTGACTTACGGCCGTAAGGGTTGTGGCATACGGCCGTAAGTCGAGGAAGGTACGGCCGTAAGGCTTGGCCGGATACGGCCGTACGCTGCAGGCAAGGTGCCTGATCATTTTCGACGAAGAGGGCTTACGCCCGTAAGTTTGGCCGGATACGGCCGTATCATCCGAGTTACGGCCGTAAGGTGTGCGGTTACGGCCGTAAGGGTGTCGACGGATGTTTTTGACGAAGGCGGGTTACGCCCGTTGTAACACCCCAAACTAGGCGGATATTACAGTGCCGTGGACCCCCGACTGGGACCCACCAGGCGAATGAAAATGAATGAATTACACAGGTAAATGTAGTACCGAACCACATTACAACATCAATTACTCCGATGAGGAGTTTTATACAACACACCCAGGATGATACTGAATACAAGTATATTTTATATGGAGATAAAATATACAACAATGAGTGAAATGAATATTCAAACGGAATGTCTGCAGCGGAATAAATAAAAGAAACATAATGACTGAAAAGACTGGGCCCCCCTACTAGTATCACTGGGACTCCTCGCCGTCACCGTGCTCTCCCCGTGCCTTAGCCTTGCCATGGCCTGAAAAACAGCATCCCCCAACGGGGTCAGTTACACAGAACAACAATCCTCAAGAGTTGAAAATACACAATCAATATATATCTGAAATTATGAATTATCCTGTCGAAACATACGCAATCAAACATGCTATATGAATCGACTATCAGTACGGCTCAAAGGAATGGCGCCACACTACGTCCGGGATGGAAATGTGTCCGTGCACAAGCCACCAACGAGTATCGATCGAATACACGTGTGGTCTTGTACCTGTCGATCTCACGAAGCCATCAACTCGTGTGCACACCCAATGTGAGGCCACCAACCAACACACGACTATAATGTGGCCGACATGAATATCCTACACATTACAACCGGCACGCCAAGATGATCCTAATGCCACAATATGACAAAAGTGACAACGAAAATGAATAATGACTCACCAAGATTAAATGATGGTGGAATGAATGATAGCTCAATGAAATGATCGGAACCGTCGTTCCTTATGACTGAGGTGATTAATTGACAATGACAAGTTTTGATACGGTTAATACAATGATGAATGAGTTACGATTATGAATGAACAACAACAAAAGGAATGAATATCCTTTTAACCGAGTAAGAATTAACTTACACAATACCGATGAAGAATGTCCTTCCACGAACAACGTCCTAAATGAAAAGTCGGTCGCTCGAACAACCTTGAACATCAATAGTTACCAACAACCGATCAATACACGACTCAAATACGATCATAACCGACCCAAACGTCGATACAACAATATCGAACTCGTAGATGTACTCTAGCAACGTTGAGATACCCGTTGGTTAAAACCAAACCCAAATAATCGAACCAACTCCAACATGATTGATTCAAACCAGCAAAACATTATCAATGACATCAATAATCTCATAGAAATCCACAATCCAAGTTTATAATAACGACAATCGGAAATCCCCAAAATAACCGAAGTCAACCCCAAGGGTTCTTGGAATAATTCCGAAAATAACCATTAAATCCGTAGGAATATATTTATCCAAGTTAGATAATCCATAACTAACATATTCCAATGATAATCCAAGCTTACACGAAGAAATCGGAAGGAAAAACCCAAAAATCCGAAATTCTAGATCCAAGAGATTAATACCTTTGATTCGATGCGATGAAGATGATGAAATGATGATTAATCCGAAAGATGAGCTTGAAGATGATGATTGACGATTACACCTCGAAGAATCCTCTCCGAATCGCTCGAAATCGCCCAAAACTACCGAAGGAATGAAATGAGATGAATAATGACGAACTCTGACTAAACTGTCCAATTTATAGTCAGTCCAGGTTAGCGTGCGCTAGCCCTTGTGCGTAGCGTGCGCTAACGAGTAATTTGGGTAGTCCAGTACCCACTGTCCGAACACGGTAGCGCGCGCTACTTACCTTCTTGTAGCGTGCGCTACGGCCATACTACTAGCGTGCGCTAAGACCCATTATTAGCGTGCGCTAACGAAATATTGATGCCCAGCACTGGAGTCCAGAAAACTGTCTGACCTCTGATCTGACCCCGATAGCGTGCGCTACAACCATTGTTTAGCGTGCGCTAATATATCGGTTGCGTACGCTAGCAACAACACATAGCGTGCGCTATGAATTAACCCAGTGCAGTCCAGTAGCCACTGGACTCAACCTGATCCGTCCTTAGCGCGCGCTACACCTCATATTAGCGTGCGCTACTTCAACCCACTAGCGCGCGCTACTTACCAATCGTAGCGTGCGCTACTTATAACTCACCTGCAGTCCAGTACCTTCTGGACTGCAGCCAGGGTAACCTTAGCATGCGCTAAAGCTGAGTGGTAGCGTGCGCTACCTATACCCAATTAGCGTATGCTAAAAGGAGTGTGTAGCGTGCGCTACTCCTCACGCACAGCTCGCAACGAAAATGACAATGATGATAAACACGGTACGAAACTCCAATCAGATTAGTGATGAATGACGATTGATACACGATACAATTACTCTGAATGATGAATACCATGACTGAATATGAGTGACAAATCATCAATAATGAATGAAATTACTGAGTACCAATTACTGAATGATAAATACTGAATGATAATTACTGAGAGATAATTACTGAATTACAAGTGGGTATTACATACACCCCCCCTTAAAAGAGTTTCGTCCCCGAAACTAAGGGTCAAACAACTCGGGATAGCTCTCCCGCATACTGTCCTCGGTTTCCCAAGTAGCCTCTTCGACTCCGTGTCTAGACCACTGAATTTTAACCAAAGGAATCGTCTTATTCCTCAACTGTTTGATTCGTCGTTCTAAAACTCGCATGGGACGCTCCTCATATGAATGATCGTCGACGATCTTGATTTCGTCGAACTGAAGTATGTGGCTCGGGTCGGAAACATACTTCTGCAGCTGAGAGACATGAAACACATTATGAATTCGGCTCAACGCCGGAGGTAAAGCCAATCGATAAGCTAACTCGCCTACTCGATCCAAAATCTCAAACGGTCCAATGAATCTCGGACTCAACTTTCCCCTCTTCCCAAAACGGAAGATACCACGACACGGGGATACCTTGACCAACACATGGTCACCAGCCTCGAACTCTAAAGGTCGACGACGGTTATCTGCATATGATTTCATCGACTCGAGGCCAACAAACGACTCGATCAAAGCTACCTTCTCACGGGCGGCTATAAGCATATCGGGCTCGGTGCCGATTGATTCTGATAAGTCGTCCCAACACAACGGAGATCGACAACGACGACCATACAAGGCCTCGTAAGGTGCCATCTTGATCGAAGCATGCCAACTGTTATTATACGTGAACTCGATTAATGGTAGTTGGGCTTCCCAATCGTCTTTCCAATCGAGGACGCATGCCCTCAACATGTCCTCTAATGTCTGAATGGTCCTCTCGATTGTGCAGCCGAGGGTGAAAAGCGGTACTGAGATTAAGCTGGGTTCCCATAGCACGATGAACTGATTTCCAAAAATGGGACACAAACCGTCCGTCACGATCGGAAACGATACTTTTAGGAGTACCGTGCAGTCTGACTTTCTCTTTGATGAACAGTTGACCAAGTCTCTCGGGACCCCATGTTTCCTTGATCTCAAGGAAATGAGCTGATTTAGTTAAGCGATCCACGATCACCCAGATCGTATTCATGCCACGACGACTCGTCGGCAAACTTGTGATGAAATCCATAGAAATGTCTTCCCACTTCCATTCGGGAATAGGAAGGGGTTTCAGCATACCCGCCGGTCGCTGATGTTCAATCTTAACTTGTTGACAGGTTAAGCATCTCGAAACAAATTCGGCGACTTCTCGCTTCATATTACTCCACCAGTAATTTTGTTTCAAGTCCTTGTACATCTTGCTAGACCCCGGATGCACAGAATAAGGGGTAGCATGAGCTTCCTTCAAAATCGAGTTTTTCAACTCGTCATTCGCCGGTACGCACAACCGATTCTTAAACCTCAAAAGTCCATCCTCGTGGACCACAAATCCAGGGGCTTTCCCCTGAGCCACATCCTCTCGGATGCGCAACAATGATGGGTCCGAACCCTGATTCTCTCGGATTTCCTCCTCGAGTGACGATGAAATCTCTAACATACAAAGCTGCCCCTGAACTCGCTGAAGCCAGACCTCGATCTCGGGTCTAAGGAATTCCTGCTGAAGCTCCTTCTAAACTGATAAACGGTCAAGCATCTGCTCCTGAACGGACTTACGACTCAAGGCGTCGGCGACAACGTTCGCCTTGCCCGGGTGGTAGAGGATCTCGATATCATAATCTTTGATTAATTCCAACCACCATCTCTGACGCATATTTAACTCCTTCTGAGTAAATATATACTTTAAGCTCTTATGATCGGTGAATATCTGACAGGTAACGCCATAAAGATAATGACGCCAAATTTTCAAAGCGAACACCACGGCTGCTAGCTCCAGGTCGTGTGTCGGATAATTAACCTCGTAAGGTCTCAATTGCCGTGAAGCATAGGCAATAACCTTCCCGTTCTGCATGAGTACACATCCGAGACCCTTTCCGGACGCATCACTATAGACCACAAATCCTTCCGTCCCCTGCGGCAAGGAAAGTACAGGTGCTGACATTAACCGGCTCTTGAGTTCCTCAAAACTCCGTTTACACGCGTCGGACCACGTGTATTTCTTATCCTTCCGCAAAAGGTTCGTTAAGGGTTGAGCGATTCTAGAAAATCCTTCCACAAACCGCCGATAATAACCCGCTAATCCGAGAAAACTTCGGATTTCCTTAACGTTCTTCGGAGGTAGCCAATCCCGAATAGCCTCCGTCTTCTGAGGATCGACACGAACCCCGTCTGATGAAATTACATGTCTGAGAAAAGTCACTTCGGACATCCAGAACTCACATTTGGAAAACTTCCCAAAAAGTTGTTCTCGTCTCAACACGTCGAGCACTTGATGAAGGTGAAACTCGTGTTCCTCCCGGTCACGAGAATAAATCAAAATGTCATCGATGAAGACAACAACAAACCAATCCAAAAAGTCGATGAAGACCCGATTCATTAACTCCATGAATACCGCAGGTGCATTAGTCAATCCGAACGGCATAACCACAAACTCATAATGACCATAGCGTGTTCGAAACGCCGTCCTCGCGATATCCGACTCTCGAATCCGAATCGATGATATCCGGATCTTAAGTCGATCTTGGAAAATCTGAAGCTCCCTGAAGTTGATCTAAGAGATCATCAATACGGGGTAAGGGATACTTATTCTTGATCGTCACCTTGTTCAACTCCCGATAATCAATACATAAGCGGAATGAACCATCCTTCTTCTTGACAAACAACACTGGTGCTCCCCACGGGGACGCACTCGGTCGGATATAACCTTTCTCGAACAACTCCTCAAGTTGGTTCTTTAATTCCTGCATTTCGGTCGGGGCCATCCGGTACGGTGCCTTCGATATCGGGGACGTACCAGGCTCCAACTCAATCGTGAATTCCACATCCCTCTGTGGAGGCAAACCAGGTAACTCGTCTGGAAAAACATCGGCATATTCCCTCACCACCAGAATATCCGTTAACATTACTGATGATTTCTCGGTTTTGGCCATATAGCACCAATAACCGACACATCCCTGATTGAGTAACCTTACTGCTTTCATCAAATTAATGACTTTACCAGAACAGCCGAGATTACCTCCCTGAAACACACATTCGACTCCATCGTCTGAAATGATAGTGACCAAACGCTTTCGGACACTAATGATGGCATCATGACGATCCATCCAATCAATACCCAAGATGACGTCGTCCCTCGGCAAATCTACTACGATTAGGTCCGCTGGCCATACACGACCATGAAACTGAATCGGACAATTCTGAATCTCACGGTTACCGATAATTCGTCTACCATCAGGTAGGCCAATGACATAAGGCTCACAACTAGTAGCACTACCCAGACGTAGTCTACTCAAACATGACTCGGAAATGAATGAATGAGATGCACCAGTATCAAAAAGGGTACACACAGGTTGAGATAGAATATCGAGTGTACCTGAGATCATTCGGGCCTCGGGATCATCGGTCTTCTTCATCTCATAAATTCGGGGCTTGCCGGCCCCCGAACCGGACGCTCCCGTCTGATAGCTCTTGGTTCCGCCTTTAGCTCCTGTCGTCTTGAGCAGCTGACCGAGTGGCCGATTACGCACTGAATGACACAGGAGCTTGAGATGACGCGGAGTGGGTTTAGAGTCCCTACGGCAAAAACGGGCCCTATGCCCGGCAATCCTGATTGTGGCACGTGATGCATCGCCGGACATTTGGTGCTGAAATGACCCTGTTCCTCACAGTTGAAACAGGTGATGGCCGAACTGGCCGCTCGCGACTGAGATTCCGCGGGTTTAGACGCCGTGGGGGGTCGCTCAGAAAAAGTAGAGCCCGCACGTGGTTTCTTGAAAGTGGCCTGACTCTCGTCAGACTGATTACGGTTCTTGGACTTCTTGCTAGCAGACGAAGGTTGCTGCCTAGCAATTTCCTTAGCCGTAAGCTCGTAAGTGAGAGCTTTCTAAATGAACTCGACCAGAGTGGTACAGTTATGATTAAGCAACTGAAGTCTCATACGGGGTGTCAGCCTCTTGCTGAAATACTTGATCTTGTCCGCTTCTGAGTGAATGATGGATGAGGCGAACGGAAGAAGTTCCTGAAATTTTTCGGCGATGGCGAGAACATCATCATCCGCCGAAAGGTCGGGAGTGAGTAATTTCGACAACTTGGCCTCCCTGAGTGGGGCCGGATAGTACCTCTCCATCATGAGAGTCTTGAACTGATCCCATGTACATGTTCCGTCTGTGGGCTTCAACGATAACCACCATGAATGAGCGCTCTTACCGAGATAGTAAGCCGCAACTGAAACTTTATGCCCTTCAGGGCAATCCACCATAGAAAATAACTTCTCAAAATGCTCAAGCCAATGAACAATATCCGCCGACTCAGATGAGCCCTCAAAAGTAGGTGGTCGCTGGCGAGAGATATCGCTAATGATATTGCTTACACCCCTCTCTTGCCTCTGAGGTGGCGGCGGAGGAGCCTGCTGATTTTGATTGACGGAGTTATGCATCGTCTCCATCAACTGAGCCATCTGGGTCATTTGGGCCATCATGCCCTGCATAAATGCGAGTGGGTCAACCCGGACACCCTCTGACTGAGCCGTGTCCCGGGTACGACTCCCCGACAGTGAATGATCGCGTCCAGGTGAATGAGTGGCAGCGTCGCTGCTTGATGAATTAGCATTATTCCTGGCATTTGCACGTGTATTCGCACGAGTTCTCGGGATTCGGCTCGCTCCACGGCCTCGTCCTCCACGTCCTCTGCCAGCCCTTTCCATATCAAGTGGAAAGTCATATGATGATTATATATCTCGCATGAGTATCACATTATGATTATATTATGAAATGATGAAAATGAGCATACGCGCTCAAATACAACGATTACATGAATGATTAATTGACGTGACATGATTATCTGATGGGATTATTGAAATGATTATCTTGAATGAGTTAACAAGATTAATGATTAGATCTTCACGATCAACAATGAACAATGAAATGAATTGGTGATTAATGAGTTAACTCGACCGTCTTGGTCAAAATGACAATGATGATTGAGGATTGTTAAGCGATGAATTATGAATGAATGATTAATGCGAGAAATTATACCATGGCATTAGAAATCTTACGATTCTTGATACGATTGGCTCGGCATTTGCACAGGTCACACGTGACACGAAAGTCCAATGATACTAGTCCGATGACGATGATTTCAAATGAGACATGACATGGAGGGTAGTATTCAAAACCACGCTCCGATACCAACTCTGTAACACCCCAAACTAGGCGGATATTACAGTGCCGTGGACCCCATCGGGACCCACCGGGCGAATGAAAATGAATGAATTACACAGTAAATGTAGTACCGAACCACATTACAACATCAATTACTCCGATGAGGAGTTTTATACAACACACCCAGGATGATACTGAATACAAGTATATTTTATATGGAGATAAAATATACAACAATGAGTGAAATGAATATTCAAAAGGAATGTCTGCAGCGGAATAAATTAAAGAAACATAATGATCGAAAAGTAGGGCCCCTACTAGTATCACTAGGACTCCTCGCCGTCACCGTGCTCTCCCGTGCCTTAGCCTTGCCATGGCACAGAAAACAAGATCCCCAACGGGCCGGCCATACGTAACAACAATCCTCAAGAGTTGAAAATACACAATCAATATATATATCTGAAATTATGAATTATCCTGTCGAAACATACGCAATCAAACATGCTATATGAATCGACTATCGATGACTCAAAGGAATGGCGCCACACGTCGGGATGGAAATGTGTCCATGCACAAGCCACCAACGAGTATCGATCGAATACACGTGTGGTCTTGTACCTGTCGATCTCACAAAGCCATCAACTCGTGTGCACGTCCAATGTGAGGCCACCAACCAACACACGACTATAATGTGCCCGACATGAAAATCCTACACATACCAACGGCACGCCAAGATGACCCGAATGCCACAATATGACAAAAGTGACAACGAAAATGAATAATGACTCACCAAGATTAAATGATGGTGGAATGAATGATAGCTCAATGAAATGATCGGAACCGTCGTTCCTTATGACTGAGGTGATTAATTGACAATGACAAGTTTTGATACGGTTAATACAATGATGAATGAGTTACGATTATGAATGAACAACAACAAAAGGAATGAATATCCTTTTAACCGAGTAAGAATTAACTTACACAATACCGATGAAGAATGTCCTTCCACGAACAACGTCCTAAATGAAAAGTCGGTCGCTCGAACAACCTTGAACATCAATAGTTACCAACAACCGATCAATACACGACTCAAATACGATCATAACCAACCCAAACGTCGATACAACAATATCCGAACTCGTAGATGTACTCTAACGAAAACGTTGAGATACCCGTTGGTTAAAACCAAACCCAAATAATCGAACCAACTCCAACATGATTGATTCAAACCAGCAAAACATTATCAATGACATCAATAATCTCATAGAAATCCACAATCCAAGTTTATAATAACGACAATCGGAAATCCCCAAAATAACCGAAGTCAACCCCAAGGGTTCTTGGAATAATTCCGAAAATAACCATTAAATCCGTAGGAATATATTTATCCAAGTTAGATAATCCATAACTAACATATTCCAATGATAATCCAAGCTTACACGAAGAAATCAGAAGGAAAAACCCAAAAATCCGAAATTCTAGATCCAAGAGATTAATACCTTTGATTCGATGCGATGAAGATGATGAAATGATGATTAATCCGAAAGATGAGATTGAAGATGATGATTGACGATTACACCTCGAAGAATCCTCTCCGAATCGCTCGAAATCGCCCAAAACTACCGAAGGAATGAAATGAGATGAATAATGACGAACTCTGACTAAACTGTCCAATTTATAGTCAGTCCAGGTTAGCGTGCGCTAGCCCTTGTGCGTAGCGTGCGCTAACGAGTAATTTGGGTAGTCCAGTACCCACTGTCCGAACATGGTAGCGCGCGCTACTTACCTTCTTGTAGTGTGCGCTACGGCCATACTACTAGCGTGCGCTAAGACCCATTATTAGCGTGCGCTAACGAAATATTGATGCCCGACCGAGTCGAAAAGCGTCGACCTGCGATCGGCCCGATAGCGTGCGCTACAACCATTGTTTAGCGTGCGCTAATATATCGGTTGCGTACGCTAGCAACAACACATAGCGTGCGCTATGAATTAACCCAGTGCAGTCCAATAGCCACTGGACTCAACCTGATCCGTCCTTAGCGCGCGCTACACCTCATATTAGCGTGCGCTACTTCAACCCACTAGCGCGCGCTACTTACCAATCGTAGCATGCGCTACTTATAACTCACCTGCAGTCCAGTACCTTCTGGACTGCAGCCAGGGTAACCTTAGCGTGCGCTAAAGCTGAGTGGTAGCGTGTGCTACCTATACCCAATTAGCATACGCTAAAAGGAGTATGTAGCGTGCGCTACTCCTCACGCACAGCTCGCAACGAAAATGACAATGATGATAAACATGGTACGAAACTCCAATCAGATTAGTGATGAATGACGATTGATACACGATACAATTACTCTGAATGATGAATACCATGACTGAATATGAGTGACAAATGATCAATAATGAATGAAATTACTGAGTACCAATTACTGAATGATAAATACTGAATGATAATTACTGAGTGATAATTACTGAATTACAACTGGGTATTACACCCGTAACTCAGGAACGGTTACGGCCGTAAGTCTATCGGCAGGCTTTCGGACGAAGCCGAGTTACGGCCGTACGAGTTGGCCGGTTACGGCCGTAAGGCCGTCGACCTGGAATGTTACGGCCGTAAGAGGGCCGAGTTACGGCCGTAAGAGGGCCGAGTTACGGCCGTAACTTCCGGCAGTATTTAAGGACTCGGCCGGGACATTTTACTCATTTTCATCCTCTTCTTCATTTTGTTCCGAAAGAGAGACTTGAGGGAGGGATTTTTCCATCCTCAATCACTTGGGTATTCGGATTTCATCATCTTATTTCGTTGGGAAGCTTGGATAGTCGATTTAACACGTTTTCTTCGGATCGAAGTGTTTGGATCTTCAAAGGTAATATTCTTCAACACCTTGGATTTCGATTTTGTGTTGAGATATGATGTTCTGGACGTTATAAATCATGTTATATGAAGGAATATGTATATGATTATGAGTTTGTATAAGGATTCATTGGATTATTGAGGAATTATTCAAGAACACCTTGAATATCGGGTTGAATTTGGGGGTTTTCGACTAAATGTTGTTGAAATATCGTTCTAAGTATTCCTATTGGATTATTGATAGTATTCATGAGGTTTTGTGGGTTTGAATCATTCATTGGAAGTTGGTTTCGGATGTAATTGAGTTTTGGTTGTAAACAATTGGAGATTGTTTACAACGCGTTTGTTTTAATGCCCCAATGAGTTTCGGGTATTGTTGTATCGACTTTTGAGTTGGTTGTGATCATGCTTGATTCGTGTATTAAGAGAATTGTTGGTATTTGTGTTGTTCAAGGTTGTTCGAGCGGCCGATAATTTCATTTAGGACGTTGATCGTGGAAGTACCTTCTCGCCTTCGGTTTGAGGCAAGTTTTATACTTGTACTAGTCAATGAGCTAATGTCATCATGTATGTCTATGGATGTCTTGTATCATTCCGAGACTTAGTCTCTTCATGAATTCATTGATATCAAGAGATCGTTCGATACGATACCTTCCGGCAATTTTGCCAAGTGTTTATAGTTGTTCGTTAACGGCCGATTCAAGGCATTATAATACTCACTATTAATGTTATTGTCGATAGCCGGTTCGCGGTATCGATGTATCGATTGTTGTTAATATAGATGTCAATTTAAGACATCGTTGAGATCATTGTTATTCCTGTTTGGATTGTCATTAAAAATGTACAGGCCGATTAAAGGCATTGGCTCATTCATTTATCACCTTCGCCGTCGGTAACCGATTAAAGGTGCCGAGGCATCCTTCGTATCATTGTCATCGATTGGCCGTTCTCAGGCAAATCGAAATGTTCAATTATTCACCATCTCATTGTTATCGATTGACCGTTCTAAGGCAATCGAGGTATTTTAATCATTCATCGTATCATTCGTATCGATTGGCCATTCTAAGCCAATCAAAGTGCTTAATCATTCATGGAATCATCCGCTGCATCATTCTTACCGTGTTGGCCGACTCAAGGCAGCACACTATCATTAATTGTGATACGGCTGGATGCCGTGGCTTCGGCCCTTATTGTGATACGGCTGGATGCCGTGGCTTCGGCCCTAATTGTGATACGGCTTCATGCCGTGGCTTCGGCCCTAATTGTGATACGGCTGGATGCCGTGGCTTCGGCCCTTATTGTGATACGGCTGGATGCCGTGGCTTCGGCCCTTATTGTGATACGGCTTCGTGCCGTGGCTTCGTCCCTCATTGATACTGACTTAAGTTTTGACTTCAGTGTTTGTGATATTTGTTAACTTCCGCCGAACGACTTTCGTGCTTTTGTAATGTTTTGGTATTTTTCATTGGAGCCTTGGACATTATGATTCATATTTAATTCGATTCTGGTGTGGTTCATGCCTTGTAATTCATTGTGGTATTCTGTGATTATAATTCGCCGTTGGGCACTTATGTTCTAATCATCGAGCAGTATTAATAGTATGCCGTGGGCATAGTATTTCACGAATGCTCGATTCTTACGTTGATTTGTGAGCATCTCGTATTATTATCATAATTGTACCGTTTCATTCTGCCTTTGGATGCATATCATGTCATACATGTATTTGATGTTCATTATCTGGATGGCCCGACCAGGTGGCGGAACATGTTTTTCATGTTTTAGGTGCTTGCGAGGAGAGAGTTGAGACACAGGGGCATGATGATGGCGACGAGGCATTCGAGCGATACTAGTCCGAGTTGTTCATGTTGGTCAGTCGGTTGGAGTGTTCTCCAATTTGTCAGTCATTGTCATTTAGTATTACCCGAGCAGATGCTCGTGGATGTTGTATTTTTACTCTTGGCCATGTAGGCCCATCGTTGTCGCTGAAATTCCTTATCGGAATATTGTGTCGGATATCATGGTAGGGACTATGATTTTCCCTTGTTTAATCTAATGTATTTTAGTCATGTTCGCCTGGTGGATCTCCTGGCGTGGGGTCCACAACCTTTGTGATAACTTGATAGGATTTGGGGTGTTACAGAAATGGTATCAGAGATTTGGGTTGTGAAATACCCTGAGATGTGAGTTATGTGGTCCTACCGACGCGGTAGTAGTGGGATTGTCAGGTTATGACAATCTAGTCAGTCAGGTTTTGTGAGTCGTAATATTAGTGCGACTGCACGAGTCATTCATTCATCGAGTCGTAGTCAGTGAAGACTAGTATCGCGAGACCTCGAAGCTTCGTATGACCTGTGTAAGGACTCGATTCTCTTTGTGTTCATACATCCATCATGTCATTAATTGTTCATGCCTTGCTGAAACCTATATGTGATGTTAGTGTTATGATTGATTCATGACTAATTGTTTTGGAGCACGTGTGACTTGTGTAAGCATTAAGGATCAACTCATTTATCAGTTAATAATTCTCAATCATCATTTTGATCTCATCACTCGGTTAATTCATTCATCACTCAGTCAATATCATCACTCAGATAATTCATCCATCACTCGGTTAATTCATTCATCACTCAGTCAATATCATCACTCAGATAATTCATCCATCACTCAGTTAATTCATTCATCACTCAGTCAATATCATCACTCAGATAATTCATCCATCACTCAGTTAATTCATTCCTCACTCAGTCAATATCATCACTCAGATAATTCATCCATCACTCAGTTAATTCATTCCTCACTCAGTCAATATCATCACTCAGATAATTCATCCATCACTCAGTTAATTCATTCATCACTCAGTCAATATCATCACTCAGATAATTCATTAATCACTCAGTCAATCTCATCGTTCAGTTAATTCATCCATCACTCAGTCGATCTCATTGTTCAGTTAATTCATTAATCATTCAGCCCATCTCACGGTTCAGTTGTTGATCTTGAGGATCGAATTTTCAACCTTGTTAACTTGTTCAAGGTAATCATTTCAGGAATTTCATCAGGCAATCATGTTACCTCATTTGATGTTTCATACGATCTTACCATACTCTGACGTAATGTCGACGATCATTTCATTAAATCATTAATGCATTCATTGTGCGAGAGCGTGTATGCTCATTATTGTCACTCTGTAGCGTAATCATAATGCGATATTCATGCGGAATCTATAATCATCATGTGACTTTCCTACTTCAGTATGGATAAAGCTGTCAGAGGACGCAGGGGAAGAGGCCGCGGTGCGGGCCGGAACCCGGGATCTCGTGTGCATGCCCACACGAACGCGAGGGATATCATTAATTCATCAAATAGCGAGGCTACTCATTCACTGTCAGATAACCATTCACCGTCAGGGAGTCGTACCCGAGAAGCAGCTCACTCGGAAGGTGTTCGGGTTGACCCATTCATATTTATGCAGGCATGATGGCCCAGATGACTCGGATGACGCGGATAGTGGAGACCATGCAGACCTCGATGGTTTGTGGTCCACCGCAACAGAATGCAGTGCCATCTCATGGGCCAGGTGGAGGAGTGAATCAGATTGTTGGCGATATCTCTCGTCAGATGCCGCCTACTTTTGAGGGTTCGTCGGAACCAGCTGATATTGTTCATTGGCTCGAGCATTTTTATAAACTCTTCGACATGGTTCAGTGTCCGGAAGAGAGTAAAGTGGTAGTAGCGGCTTATTACTTGAGTAAGGGCGCTTATTCGTGGTGGCTTTCTGTGAAACCCATCGATCGTGATTGTATTTGGAGCGAGTTCAAGACTCTCATGTTAGAGAGGTATTATCCGGCTCCACTTTGTGAAGCCAAGTTGTCAGAGGTTTTGAACCCCGAACCCGACAACGACGAGGGTGTTATTGTCATTGCTGAGAAGTTTCAAGGACTACTTCAGTTTGCTTCGTCAATTATCCGTACTGAGGCGGATAAAATTAAGTATTTTAGCAAGAGGCTAAATCCGCAGTTGAGGATGCAGTTGTTCAATCACAATTGTAATTCACTTAGTGAGTTCATCGGGAAGGCTCTTGGCGCAGAGCTTTTGATCAAGGAGCTTACTCAGAAGCATCCTTCAGTTTCTTCAGGTGAGAGGACTAGAATGCCGGCTCGTTCAGAGGGACATCGGGCTCCGACGTCCAAGGGGTCGTTTTCTAGTCGTCTTCGTGCTGGGACAGCATCTTCCTCTCAGGCGACGAGTTCGACTGTTGTTTGCTTTAACTGTGATTCAGCAGGTCACGTTAGTACCCGGTGTACGGTGCCAGCTACTGTTTGTTTTCTGTGTGGGAGGCAAGGACACCGGCAGAAATACTGCAGGGGTTCTAGCGCCAGTATATCTCAAAAGAGCTCAAGGGCCTCGAGAGACTTCGTTACTCCAGCCCGTGCATCATCCAAGGGACCCTATCAGGCTTCGAGAGCCCGAGGTAAGGACATTCATCACCGGTTTGAACAAGTTAATTCTTGTTCGTTAATAGTATAATCATTCATTTCGTTGTCGTTCATTCATTCATATAATTCATTCATCATACATCAATCATGTTGGGACTTGTCATCATGAAACTAATCATTCAATTCACGAGGAACAACGGTTCCAATAATTTCACTTGATCTATCACTCATGACGTTATTAATTCACCTTGGTGAGTCATTCTTAATCCTGGTCGGATTTATAGTCATTTATCATTCATCATTCATTTTAGTCACTTTCATTCTAGTGACCTTCTGAGATCATAGTTAGCGGCGAATTCATCATCGGATATACCTTTAATTGTTGAGATAGAGGAGATCGATGGCATGGAAGGATATCGATGTTGAGTACATTTGAGACGCAACCTTGTTTTTTTTTGGATGACTATGTAACTCAATCCGCAGTAATGTATCGTGACTGTGGATCATTAATTCTTGATCTATTTTATTATGATCATATTCGAGAATCTTGAGATTTGGGCCATTTGTTGAGAATTCGTCCCTTTGGAAATCATTCACTGTGATTCGAGACGTCAAGTCTTGGGGACTTGGGCGTGCGATTGATTTGGTCCCGAGGACTATTTGGGCGTTATTGTTTCCAGATCGTGATGGATAGTTCATATCCCGAGTTGTTACCCTTAGTTTCGGGGACGAAACTCTTTTTAAGGGAGGGAGTATGTAATACCCAGTTGTAATTCATTCATTATCATTCAGTAATTATCAGTCTGTAATTATCACTCAGTAATTTTCACTCATTAATAATCATTCATCAGTCATGATTCATTCATTTGCGTTCATTTGGCATGTTGTAACTGTGTATCAGTTACCGATCGTCATTTCATATCCGTTTGAGTGTCGGAATGGGAGTATTATCATTATCATCGTGATTGGTAGTCTTGTGCTGGAAGTATCATTTTTGGCATGTGTTAGACTTGTTCATTTTCGCATTCGTCTGGTATGTCGGATCATCCATCAGTCGTAGCGAGGTATCGGAACCATCGGATTTATTCACCTTGGCCAGCCTTGAGTTACGGCCGTAAGGTACTGGGATACGGCCGTAAGTTCAGCGGGTACAGCCGTAAGGCTGGCCGGTTACGGCCGTACGTGGTCCAGCAGGCTGCCCAGGCATTTTGGCCGAAGGCGAGTTACGGCCGTAAGGAGGGTTGGTTACGGCCGTAAGTGGTGTTCGTAAGTTTCAGGCGTTTTCGACCAAGGGTGACTTACGGCCGTAAGGGTTGCGGCATACGGCCGTAAGTCGAGGAAGGTACGACCGTAAGGCTCGGCCGGATACGGCCGTACGCTGCAGGCAAGGTGCCTGATCATTTTCGACGAAGAGGGCTTACGCCCGTAAGTTTGGCCGGATACGGCCGTATCATCCGAGTTACGGTCGTAAGGTGTGCGGTTACGGCCGTAAGGGTGTCGACGAATGTTTTTGACGAAGGCGGGTTACGCCCGTAACTCAGGAACGGTTACGGCCGTAAGTCTGTCGGCAGGCTTTCGGACGAAGCCGAGTTACGGCCGTACAAGTTGGCCGGTTACGGCCGTAAGGCCGTTGACCTGGAATGTTACGGCCGTAAGAGGGTCGAGTTACTGCCGTAACTTCCGGCAGTATTTAAGGACTCGACCGGGACATTTTACTCATTTTCATCCTCTTCTTCATTTTGTTCCGAAAGAGAGACTTGAGGGAGGGATTTTTCCATCCTCAATCACTTGGGTATTCGGATTTCATCATCTTATTTCGTTGGGAAGCTTGGATAGTCGATTTAACACGTTTTCATCGGATCGAAGTGTTTGGATCTTCAAAGGTAATATTCTTCAACACCTTGGATTTCGATTTTGTGTTGAGATATGATGTTCTGGACGTTATAAATCATGTTAGATGAAGGGATATGTATATGATTATGAGTTTGTATAAGGATTCATTGGATTATTGAGGAATTATTCAAGAACACCTTGAATATCGGGTTGAATTTGGGGGTTTTCGACTAAATGTTGTTGAAATATCGTTCTAAGTATTCCTATTGGATTATTGATAGTATTCATGAGGTTTTGTGGGTTTGAATCATTCATTGGAAGTTGGTTTCGGATGTAATTGAGTTTTGGTTGTAAACAATTGGAGATTGTTTACAACGCGTTTGTTTTAATGCCCCAATGAGTTTCGGGTATTGTTGTATCGACTTTTGAGTTGGTTGTGATCATGCTTGATTCGTGTATTAAGAGAATTGTTGGTATTTGTGTTGTTCAAGGTTGTTCGAGCGGCCGATAATTTCATTAAGGACGTTGATCGTGGAAGTACCTTCTCGCCTTCGGTTTGAGGCAAGTTTTATACTTGTACTAGTCAATGTGCTAATGTCATCATGTATGTGTATGGATGTGTTGTATCATTCCGAGACTTAGTCTCTTCATGAATTCATTGATATCAAGAGATCGTTCGATACGATACCTTCCGGCAATTTTGCCAAGTGTTTATAGTTGTTCGTTAACGGCCGATTTAAGGCATTGTAATACTCACTATTAATGTTATTGTCGATAGCCGGTTCGCGGTATCGATGTATCGATTTTTGTTAATATAGATGTCAATTTAAGACATCGTTGAGATCATTGTTATTCCTGTTTGGATTGTCATTAAAACTGTACAGGCCGATTAAAGGCATTTGCTCATTCATTTCTCACCTTCGCCGTCGGTAACCGATTAAAGGTGCCGAGGCATCCTTCGTATCATTGTCATCGATTGGCCGTTCTCAGGCAAATCGAAATGTTCAATTATTCACCATCTCATTGTTATCGATTGACCGTTCTAAGGCAATCGAGGTATTTTAATCATTCATCATATCATTCGTATCGATTGGCCATTCTAAGCCAATCGAAGTGCTTAATCATTCATGGAATCATCCGCTGCATCATTCTTACCGTGTTGGCCGACTCAAGGCAGCACACTATCATTAATTGTGATACGGCTTCATGCTGTGGCTTCGGCCCTTATTGTGATACGGCTGGATGCCGTGGCTTCGACCCTAATTGTGATACGGCTTCATGCCGTGGCTTCGGCCTTAATTGTGATACGGCTGGATGCCGTGGCTTCGGCCCTTATTGTGATACGGCTGGATGCCGTGGCTTCGGCCCTTATTGTGATATGGCTTCGTGCCGTGGCTTCGGCCCTCATTGATACAGCTTCGGGCTGTTTTGACTTCAGGTGTTTGTGATATTTGTTAACTTCCGCTGAACGACTTTCAGGCTTTTTGTAATGTTTTGGTATTTTTCATTGGAGCCTTCGGACATTATGATTCATATTTAATTCAGTTCTGGTGTGGTTCGTGCCGTGTAATTCATTGTGGTATTCTGTGATTATAATTTGCCGTTGGGCACTTATGTTCTAATCTGTCGAACAGGTATTAATAGTATGCCGTGGGCATAGTATTTCACGAATGCTCGATTCTTACTTTGATTTGTGAGCATCTCGTATTATTATCATAATTGTACCGCTTCATTCTGCCTTTGGATGCATATAATGTCATACATGTATTTGATGTTCATTATCTGGATGACTGACCCCGTGGGGGCGGAACATATTTTTCATGTTTTAGGTGCTTGCGAGGAGAGAGTTGAGACACAGGGGCATGATGATGGCGACGAGGCATTCGGGCGATACTAGTCCGAGTTGTTCATGTTGGTCAGTCGGTTGGAGTGTTCTCCAGTTTGTCAGTCATTGTCATTTAGTATTACCCGACCAGATGCTCGTGGATGTTGTATTTTTACTCTTGGCCATGTAGGTGTAATATCCGCAATTTTCGATTTTTCGGTAAATTTCTTTTTCAGCCGGAGTCCGTTTTGACGACTCGCTCATGACCGTTTCGTCATTTCGAGAATGATTAATTCTGCACTTTTTGTCATCCGAGTTCGTTTCGGTATCGTTTTGTTGAGTTCCGAGCTTTTTAGCGACTTTTCCGCACTTGAATGCGATTCTTGTGAATCTCGTCCGAAACTGTCGTTTCGAGTTTCTCGTAAGTTCATTTAATGTTATTATTCATGTTGCGAGCTTCGGTTTGGTGTTTCGATTGTGTATCGTGATTTTCGGACGTTTTGGGCCATTTTCGTAATTTCCCAAAGTTTTGGGTAATTACTTCCGTTGTTGAATTCCGAGCCTTCGGGTGGTCGGAATTGTGTGTTCTCTTAGCTCTTAGATTCGTCTTTGCGAGTACGTCGTAACCGTATCATCGATTCGTATTCGTGTTCGGGTTTCGGGTCGTTCGGGCCGTCGGAGTTGGCCCGGCCGAGTCATGGCCGGCACCGGGGCCTGGCCGCAAGATCGCCGAGTCACGGCCGGTAGTGCTCGGCAGCCTGACCGAGTCACGGCCGGCAAGCGTTTCGGCAGCTCTCGCCGAGCGATCGTGAGCCGCGGCACACTCGTGGCATTTTTCGGCCAAACCGATCAGACGGGTGCCGCGGCACACTACGGCCGAGCCGCGGCACACCGCCGACCACCGGGAGCCATTTTTGGGCACATCGCGGCACACTCCCGCTGGGCCGCGGCACACTGTGCAGCCTATTTATGGCCCTGCAGACGGGTTTTTGGCCATTTTTCTCACTCGTTTTCTTCCCTTACGCGGCTGGAGCTTGGTTAATCATGGAGAGATGTTGTTGGACAATCAATCCATGAAGTTTTGAGGTTCATATCATCAATCATCCATCCTATAACATCCTCCGATCTACCGAATCAGGTCAGATTTCCTAGAAATCTAGTTTTGGGGAATTTGGGTATTTTGGGTGTTTTCGTCCGATTAATCTGATTTAACCTAGGGTTATGATGGATTGATGATTATTTAGATATATTATATCATTTCCTTTATTATTCCATGGTTGGATCGTATCGATTCGTCGATTTGGTCGAGTTCTTGATCGACGCCTTGAAGGTGTCCGGTAGAATGTCGTAGAGGGGTTTTCGGGCGTTCCACGATTCTTCTTCTTCGTATGATCGATGATTTATTTATTATATGTTGTTAGGGTCGAATTCTTGTGAAGAACTCGAGTCGGAACCCTTCCGTTCGTCGTTTTCTTCAAGCTTCTCGATCGTGGGTGTATTCTTTTCCTTCGCCGGGGAATCGTAGGCGTTCGAGGTGTCCCGACTGAGCCGTGATTGTAGGAGTGTCCGGTGTCGATTATCGAGGCAAGTATCTTGCCCATACATTACGTGTTTTGTGGATATATTGGTTTCTAAATGTCGATATGTGCCAAATAAATATTTATAATCATTTTTCAAAAGAATCGGTATATTTACCATTATGGTTTTCGTAAAGGTGACCCGTGTGGGTCGGGAATTAATATGCTTAGTTGATTATGTGTGCTAGTTTCGAGTATAGGATCACCTTACTTTCGTGTGATGTCATTATGTATGATTATGGCGTTGGTAAATGTAAAGTGTAATTCTCTTGTCAAATTATGTGGTTGGAGTCCCGTGGTTATGGATGAATATATTGAGTTTTTGTGATATTGGTTGTGTCGTTCGGTGCTGTTGAGATCTTGTGCTCCCTTGTGAATTGATATAGTTCTGGGTCGTGAGTACGTGTTGGATAATTTGGCCATTCTAGCAAGGTACCTCGACTATATATATTTTGTGTGTTTGACCTTTGAGAGTCGTGGTTTTGTAATCTGAGTTGTTTCTCTTCCACCTGGGGATGGCATGTGGCCTATGGGGGGCGATACTAATGGGTACGGCCACAGAAGTGGACTTGGGTGCGTGTGTTGTTGTTCTTCCACCTGGGGATGGCATGTGGCCTCTGGGGGCCGATACTAATGGGTACGGCCACGGAAGTGAACTTGGGTGCGTGTGTTGATGTTCTTCCACCTGGGGACGGTTCCACGGGACCTCTGGGGGCCGATACTAATGGGTACGGCCGCGGAAGTGGTTTCCCGCCTGGGGACGGTCCGACGGGGCCTCTGGGGGCCGATACTAATGGGTACGGCCACGGGTTACCAAGTGTGGTTTCTGTGATATTGATGTTGATGTTATGATGATTAATTGTGATATTGTCCGGAGTATCACAATGCTTTGCGCTCGGGGTCGAGAGACATTATATATCGAGTTTTGGTGCTTGGCTAGAATGGCATAAGATTAATGTGTTATGTGTAATGTGCACTTGTAAGTGAATTGAAGTGGATGATCGGGTCGTGGACTGTAACACCCCAACCCGACAAGGGTAGAAGTGCCACAAGGATGGTGACATATCAAAGCATACATACATAATATCATACACAGCGGAAGTCTTAAACATAATTCAATAAGAAAGATCAAGCCAACACAGCTTAAGTCAAAGTACATAAGTTAAATGATGAAGAAAATAATCCAAAGGAAAAAAATAAGAACATAATCCAAATCCAAAGTCATAACATAGGGTGGTCATCTAAGGTAAAAGCTTCATCATAAGCTCTAACTCTCATCCCATAGCAAAAGCCCAGCTCCTATCTTAGAAACCTGCCGCAGGGAAAAGGAAATGCGGCTGAGCTTAAAAAGCCCAGTGAACAGATACATAAACAAAGCAACGATAATAAAACAGAACCGAAATATAGTGCATTGGGGAATATCATAAAGAATAAACAAATGAATAATAGAAATGAAAGGATAGGATAGTCATCTACCATGAGCCCAGAAACATATCATATCATATCATATAAGCCGTCAATATCATAATCTCATAATCAGAGGGGATACCTCTTAGGCAACCAGATAATATGAGGGGTGTCCTCATGTATCATAAAGTGGAGTGATCATCTCCCAGAAGTTGTGAAAGGCATGTATAGCACACAAGACAGTCACTGCACGTATATCATAAACATAATCATAGTTAAATCCACTAAACAGAACAGATCTAGGATGCATCCATACGCCCCCACAGAAATCAGATTGGCCATAATAAATCATATCATAAGTGTGCACATAATATAACATAAGGGGACGGTGTAGCCAAATCACTAGGGCCACACACTAGTCATGCCAGTGGTGCATCACAGACACGCCTATGGTACCTCCATAGGTAGGGAAACAGAAATGGCTCGGGTATCAAACTAAGAGTCAGGTCTCATATCATACAAAAGGTCATATGGCAAATGTGTATCTCAGAATCGTATGAAAGTTCAATCAAAGGGAACATAGCAATGGCTTGGGGAATCTTAAGTGTACCATATTTTCAAAGTCATAATAGCATAATGGAGCCTTTACTGAAAAGGCAGAGTATCCGTACCTTATTGCAAGCACAGAAAATAGAAACAAACTCAGAAAACAGATGTGGCTCAGGACCTCTCCTTCTTCACACCTAGAGGAGAAGAGGGGGAATCATAACTTTGCATTTTATACCCTTTACTTCCTAAAATTACACTTTAAACCTTTTAGTATTCAAAGTTACACATTAAACCCTTAACTTATCCATTTTACATAATGAGCACTTATTTTATTAAATTATTCAAATGGATACTCAAGTATTCATAATTTACACATTAAGTCCCTCAAGTTATTAAAGTTACATATTTAACCCTTAAATTTACAATTTCAATCTTTAATTATTAGTAGTTACATATTAGGCCATTAAATTATCAAAGTGACACATAACCCCCTGAATATATTAAATTACTCAAATCAGTCCCATGTTTCTGAAAATTACAATGTTTAGTCCCTCTCTTTTAATTATTTTCAAAACAAACCCTAATTAGGTTTAAAATACATTTTAATCCATTTAATTGAAAAACTTACACTTAACACCCACAAGTTATATTTTATTCGAATTATATACAGCTCAAATAAAGTTCCAGAATTAACCCTTAAGTTTTAAAGTTTACAAAACTCACCCAAAACATTTATATACAAATCGTATAAACCAAAAACAAAGGAATTAGAAACCCTAATCCTTCTAATCAATTCTCAATCATCATCTCATCATTAATATCATTAATTAACACCATTTCCAGCCCTAAACCAAAACCCTAGATCCCACGATTTATTTTTCCTTTTTCTCTTTATACGATTTATACAAAATTCAATAAATCAAAATAATTTCGAAACACATGTTTTAAGCCATGACAATTCTTTCCAACATTTTTCCAGATCATATTACATCATAATAAGTGTATAATAATTTTATTAATAATTATTCTGGATCGGAGCATATATTTCACATTTAAACACGTTTTTAGGGTTTTAAATCACGAAAACGATGTAGAGCATGCATGGATCGAATCAACCATTTTATTTGATGTTTATATGATGTAAGGGACCTGAGAAAAAATACCAAACCAAGGATTGAACGTGTGGAAAAGGCTGCACGATTTGTTGTATACGCGTATGAGCAAAAACGAACCAAAAATCCACACGACTCCAAAAGCTTCTCCACGACCTTTCTATCATTTTTCCCAGAGTATACATGATATGAGGATTATGAGAAAAATAATAAACGAATTTTAGGGAGGTCGAACAGATCATAAACGAATTACCTTGTTTATAGGGCTCGACAAAAGAAAACCAAAGCCACGATCGATCCAAGCTTCAACAATTCAAAAGGGTATTTTTCCAGGACTTCTTGGATGTTGTTTGATCACAGAAAAATGCCTAGGATTGATGGGGTTGTCGAATGGAGGCCAAAGAAATTTTGTGTGTGTTTGTTTTTGGATCGGCAATTAGGGTTAGGGAATAAAAGATATGGATTGACTCTTTAAAATAGGAATGCCGTGTGAATGAGGGGGGGGGGGGGGAGACCAGAATTTCGGATTTTTGGTTGGTAGAAATATTCTTGTGATTATCTTCCTTATTTATCAACATTTAAACCATTGAAATCAATATTAAAATTACTTATTATTAATTCGGTCCATAGAGGGGTAATTTGGTAATTTCGCCACTTGCATAAATGTTAAATGTAATTGTTAAAATTATTTGGATACATAACTTGTGCATTGTTTGAAATTTGGGACTTATTTGGAGACCTTATAAGCTTTTAATTAAATTTTAAATATATAGGTCTTTTCACATGTTCTCAAATTTTAGGTGTTACAACTTCTTCCCCTCTAAAAAAGAAAAATTTCGTCCTAGAAATTTGAAAGAGATCAGAAATGAAATGAATCGAAACATAACGGAGACATACCAGATCAGAATACAAAATGAGGATAACTAGCTCGAATAGACTCCTCGGTTTCCCAGGTAGCTTCTCGCTCTGGGTGGTTCCGCCAAAGAATCTTAACGAAAGGAATAACTTTACGCCTCATAACTCGCTCTTGGCGATCAAGAACAGCTTCCGGCTCCTCCGGAAGAGACATATCGGACTGAATCTGATCGAAAGGATAGGACACCACATGCAAAGGATGGTAATTGTATCCCCTCAGAAGAGATACATGAAAGACGTCGTGAACATGTGATAACTGCGGAGGAAGAGCCAAACGATACGAGACCTCTCCAATGCGCTCCAAAATTTCAAACGGTCCAATGAATCGAGGACTAAGCTTGCCCTTGATCCCGAAACGTTTAACTCCACGAAACGGCGAAACTTTAAGGAATACCCGATCACCAACCCGAAATTCTAAGTCACGCCGATGCTTATCAGCATAACTCTTTTGACGCGCACGTGCTTCCTTCAATTTTTCCCTAGCAACATCCACTTTCTCGGTAGCAATCTGAACTAACTCCGGACCTTCAATAATGCGCTCACCAACCTCATTCCAACAAACTGGAGCTCTGCACTTCCTACCATACAACATCTCGAAAGGAGCCATACGAATACTCGCGTGCCAGCTGTTGTTGTATGCAAACTCAACCAAACACAAATATTCGTCCCGCTACTAGTCCACTCTAAAGCACATGCCCTCAACATATCCTCTAATGTCTGGATGGTCCTCTCCGACCGACCATCTGCGAGGGTGAAAAGCCGTCTTGAACTTAAGGCGCGTACCCCATGCCTTATGCAAGCCCTTCCGTAAACGAGATGTAAACCGTGGGTCTCTATCTCGATATGATAGCCGTAGGCATACCATGAAGCCTAACGATCTCCTGTGAAATATGTCCGCCAACTTACTAACTCGTAGTCCACACGAATAGGGAGAAAGTGAGCAGACTTGGTTAGTCGATCAACAACCACCCAAATCGCATCATGCTTCTTACGGGTAAGAGGTAAACCTGTAACGAAATCCATGGAAATCTCTTCCCACTTCCACTTCGGAATCTCCAATGGCTGCAATAACCCACTCGCTCTTTGATGCTCAATCTTTACTTCGGGCAAGTCAAACACTTCGATACAAACAACGCCACATCATGTTTCATACCACTCCACCAAAAATGTTGTTTAAGATCCCTATACATCTTGGTAGAACCCGGGATGAATAGTGAACGGGAACTATGAGCCTCTGATAGAATAATCTCTCGAAGTTCCGGATCGTTAGGAACGCAAAGACGATCCTCAAACCAAACCACACCAAATTCGTCAACTCTGAACTCTGACTGTTTGCCTTCCTCAACATTTTGAACTATAGACCACAGTTCACCATCCTCCTTCTGAGCTTCCTTTATTCGCAAGATGAGATTGGACTCAACTTTAAGACTAGCCCAATAACCATCCTGACCTCAAATACAAAACTCCACATCCAGAAGCTCTAAGTCATGCAGAACACGAGGATCAAACTCTAAACTCGCAACCATACCAGACTTCCTACTAAGAGCATCCGCGACTACATTCGCCTTACCGGGATGATACTGAATATTAACATCATAGTCCTTCAGGAGTTCTAACCACCGCCTCTGTCTCATATTTAGTCCCTTCTGAGTGAAAATGTATTTACTTGTGATCGGTGAAAATGTCACAAGACTCTCCATACAAATAATGGCGCCAAATCTTTAGCGCGAAAACCACAGCTGCTAACTCTAGATCATGTGTTGGATAATTCACCTCATGAGGTTTCAACTGCCTCGAAGCATAAGCAATCACCTTCCCATGTTGCGTCAACACACATACCAAACCTTTCTTCGATGCATCACTATATATTTGAAAACCACCTGAACCAGATGGAAGAGTCAAAATAGGTGCAGACACTAAACGTTTCTTCAACTCCTCGAAACTACTTTCCCTCTCATCAGTCCAAACAAACTTCTCTCCTTTCCTCATCAATTATGTTAAAGGCAAAGCGAGACGCGAAAAGCCTTCAACAAATCTCCTTTAATACCCAGCAAGACCCAGAAAACTCCTTACTTCCGTCACGTTTGTAGGTCTCGGCCATTTTGTGATAGCCTCAACCTTCGCAGGGTCCATAGTAATACCATCCGCAGAAATAATGTGACCCAAGAAAGCTACTCGATCCAACCAAAACTCGCACTTCGAAAACTTCGCATATAATCTCTGCTGTCGAAAAACCTCCAGAACCATACTAAGATGTTGCTCGTGTTCCTCCTCGGACTTAGAATACACAAGGATGTCATCAATGAAGACAATGACGAACTTATCGAGGAATTCGTGAAATACCCGGTTCATAAGGTCCATGAAAACTGCAGGAGCATTGGTCAACCCGAAAGGCATAACCAAGAATTTATAATGACCGTACCGAGTTCGAAAAGCCGTTTTAGGAACATCTTTCTCCCTCACCCGAAGTTGGTGATAACCGGACCTCAGATCAATCTAAGAGAAATGCCTCGCCCCTTGCAATTGGTCAAATAGATCATCAATGTGTGGAAGAGGGTAACAGTTACGGATTGTGATACGGTTAAGTTCCCGATAATCAATACAAAGACGCATGCTTCCATCCTTCTTCTTAACAAACAATACGGAAGCACCCCATGGAGACACACTCGGACGAATGAATCCATTATCTAACAATTCTTGCAATTGCTCCTTCAGTTCTTTCAATTCGATCGGTGCCATACGGTATGGAGCTTTAGATATGGGTTCAAGACAGGAATCAGATCGATACTGAACTCAATTTCTCGAACAGGAGGAATACCAGGAAGTTCATCTGGAAACACATCAGTAAAATCGCGCACAACGCGAATACCATCAATGCTCGGAACATCCACAGAAGTATCCTTGATAGAAGCAAGGAAACCAATACAGCCATGTGAAATCAGTGTTCGGGCTTTCATAGCCGAAATAATCTTTACGGATTTCAGAGGTTGTGAACCAGAATAGACAAAATCAGGATGATGAAGATTACCAAAGATCACTTTATGAGCATGACAATCAATGGTCGCTTTATGAGCAGCCAACCAGTCTATGCACAGAATAATATCAAAGTCAATCATATCGATGGGAAGAAGGTTCGCAGCACGAATACGATCATCGAAACGAAGAGGGCAATTCACATACTCAACATCAATAATCACATGAGTTTTCATCGGAGTAGCAATAGATATACGGTTCATTAGTTGTGTTGGGGTTATGTTTATTTTACTTGCAAGTGAAGTAGATATTATGGAATGTGTAGCACCGGTGTCTAATAAAACAAAGACAGTACGATCTCCAATATAAAGAAAGCCCGTAATAGTACGAGGAACCCATTTGCCAGTCACGAGTCATAGAGTAGACCACACTGAATTTGGAGCAGTCCTATCATCAATCTTAGGTCCACCAGTCTTCTTCTTAGGGCAATCGATGACTTTATGATGAGTAGATCCACACCCGAAACAACCACCAGAAGCTCTATAACAAGGACCCGGATGAGTCTTCCCACAAGAAGGACATGTAGGAGGAGGGGGTAGAGCTTCAATCTTCTTCTGACCCGACGATCCCGACTGCTGATACTGCTGAGAGTCTCTACGTCGGTTGTTATTATTCTGCCCTTGACGATCACCACCATACCTACCAGTATCCCGACGATCCTGGTTCCTGTAATCCTGCTGTCTATTATTATAACCACGGTCCTGACGACCCCTCTGATCATACCCCTGGTCCTGACGACCCCGAGAATCCTTCTTATGGTCCTGCCGACCATGACTACGAGAATCCACCCTGTTACCATCCCTATCACGCTTATAAGACACCCGATCCGCATGTAGTAACTCAATGTTGCGGGCGGCATCCTGCACTCCAGCAACATCCTCAAAAGTAGTGTTAACGATCTTGTCCAACACCCACTTCTTCAAAGCCCACTTAAAATGACGTGCAGACGCCTTGAGATCACGGTAACCTCCGCCAAACAAAGCGGCCAAACGCAAGAATCTCTGCATAAACTCTCCGGATGACTCCTGATCACCCTGACGAATCGACCCGTACTCTCTCTCATACCTTAACTGTTCTGCCATAGGAAGATACTGTCTGTAAAATGCCTCAATGAAATCGGCCCACGGACAAGTCTCAGCAAAATCACCTCCTTTGGCCTGAACAAGAGCAGTCCACCAGTTCTGAGCATCACCTTCCAATTTGAATGTAGCCAAACGAGTTTTAAACTCGTCACCACATCCCAGAACACGAAACAATTTCTCAACATGTGTGATCCAGTCCTCCGCTTCATGGGGAGTAGCAGCGGACTTGAATGAGAGAGGCTTGAGCTTGTTAAACCTCTCGATCCACACATGGATACCAGCTGGGGGAGCATGAGGTGGGGTATTAGGTTGACCATTTGGTGGAGTAGGAGGTCTAGCACCACCACCAGAAGGATTCGGCCCATTCCTGAAGTTATTGGCCACTTCAGCCACTACTCGTGGAATAGCAGCTTCCACAGCAGCGTTAATCATAGCTTGGAAATCAGGGGCACCATTATCCCCATCAGTGTATTGAGTAAAGCGGGTGTTCACCATCTGAATGATCATGGAAAGGGATTAGCAAAACATAATAGAAAATAAGCACGAAAAGGAAGACGAAGCAGAAACCTATGTTACCCAAATCCTCACCAGTCAAACCTAAAGTCTTAAGGGTCAAATCCTAAGGTCCAAAAGACTCGCAGGCCATGTTTATGTACTACAGGTCGCAGCCTGGGCTCCGATACCATAATTGTAACACCCCAACCCGACAAGGGTAGAAGTGCCACAAGGATGGTGACATATCAAAGCATACATACATAATATCATACACAGCGGAAGTCTTAAACATAATTCAATAAGAAAGATCAAGCCAACACAGCTTAAGTCAAAGTACATAAGTTAAATGATGAAGAAAATAATCCAAAGGAAAAATAAGAACATAATCCAAATCCAAAGTCATAACATAGGGTGGTCATCTAAGGTAAAAGCTTCATCATAAGCTCTAACTCTCATCCCATAGCAAAGGCCCGGCTCTATCTTAGAAACTGCCGCGAGGAAAAGGAAATGCGGTGAGCTTAAAAGCCCAGTGAATGGATACATAAACAAAGCAACGATAATGAAACAGAACCGAAATATAGTGCATTGGGGAATATCATAAGGAATAAACAAATGAATAATAGAAATGAAAGGATAGGATAGTCATCTACCACGAGCCCAGAAACATATCATATCATATCATATAAGCCGTCAATATCATAATCTCATAATCAGAGGGGATACCTCTTAGGCAACAAGATAATATGAGGGGTGTCCTCATGTATCATAAAGTGGAGTGATCAGCTCCCAGAAGTTGTGAAAGGCATGTATAGCACACAGTACCAGTCACCAGACAGATATCATAAACATAATCATAGTTAAATCCACTAAACAGAACAGATCTAGGATGCATCCATACGCCCCCACAGAAATCAGATTGGCCATAATAAATCATATCATAAGTGTGCACATAATATAACAGAAGGGGACGGTGTAGCTAAATCACTAGGGCCACACACTAGTCATGCCAGTGGTGCATCACAGACACGCCTATGGTACCTCCATAGGTAGGGAAACAGAAATGGCTCGGGTATCAAACTAAGAGTCAGGTCTCATATCATACAAAAGGTCATATGGCAAATGTGTATCTCAGAATCGTATCAAAGTTCAATCAAAGGGAACATAGCAATGGCTTGGGGAATCTTAAGTGTACCATATTTCCAAAGTCATAATAGCATAATGGAGCCTTTCTTGAAAAGCGAGTATCCGTACCTTATTGCAAGCACAGAAAATAGAAACAAACTCAGAAAACAGATGTGGCTCAGGACCTCTCCTTCTTCACACCTAGAGGAGAAGAGGGGGAATCATAACTTTGCATTTTATACCCTTTACTTCCCAAAATTACACTTTAAACCTTTTAGTATTCAAAGTTACACATTAAACCCTTAACTTATCCATTTTACATAATGAGCACTTATTTTATTAAATTATTCGAATGGATACTCAAGTATTCATAATTTACACATTAAGTCCCTCAAGTTATTAAAGTTACATATTTAACCCTTAAATTTACAATTTCAATCTTTAATTATTAGTAGTTACATATTAGGCCATTAAATTATCAAAGTGACACATAACCCCCTGAATATATTAAATTACTCAAATCAGTCCCAAGTTTCTGAAAATTACAATGTTTAGTCCCTCTCTTTTAATTATTTTCAAAACAAACCCTAATTAGGTTTAAAATACATTTTAATCCATTTAATTGCAAAACTTACACTTAACGCCCACAAGTTATATTTTATTCGAATTATAAACAGCTCAAATAAAGTTCCAGAATTAACCCTTAAGTTTTAAAGTTTACAAAACTCACCCAAAACATTTATATACAAATCGTATAAACCAAAAACAAAGGAATTAGAAACCCTAATCCTTCTAATCAATTCTCAATCATCATCTCATCATTAATATCATTAATTAACACCATTTCCAGCCCTAAACCAAAACCCTAGATCCCACGATTTATTTTTCCTTTTTCTCTTTATACGATTTATACAAAATTCAATAAATCAAAATAATTTCGAAACACATGTTTTAAGCCATGACAATTCTTTCCAACATTTTTCCAGATCATATTACATCATAATAAGTGTATAATAATTTTATTAATAATTATTCTGGATCAGAGCATATATTTCACATTTAAACACGTTTTTAGGGTTTTAAATCACGAAAACGATGTAGAGCATGCATGGATCGAATCAACCATTTTATTTGATGTTTATATGATGTAAGGGACCTGAGAAAAAATACCAAACCAAGGATTGAACGTGTGGAAAAGGCTGCACGATTTGTTGTATACGCGTATGAGCAAAAACGAACCAAAAATCCACACGACTCCAAAAGCTTCTCCACGACCTTTCTATCATTTTTCCCAGAGTATACATGATATGAGGATTATGAGAAAAATTATAAACGAATTTTAGGGAGGTCGAACAGATCATAAACGAATTACCTTGTTTATAGGGCTCGACAAAAGAAAACCAAAGCCACGATCGATCCAAGCTTCAACAATTCAAAAGGGTATTTTTCCAGGACTTCTTGGATGTTGTTTGATCACATAAAAATGCCTAGGAGTGATGAGGTTGTCGAATGGAGGCCAAAGAAATTTTGTGTGTCTTTGTTTTTGGATCGGCAATTAGGGTTAGGGAATAAAAAATATGGATTGACTCTTTAAAATAGGAATGCCGTGTGAATGAGGGGGCGACCAGAATGTCGGATTTTTGGTTGGTAGAAATATTCTTGTGATTATCTTCCTTATTTATCAACATTTAAACCATTTAAATCAATATTAAAATTACTTATTATTAATTCGGTCCATAGAGGGGTAATTTGGTAATTTCGCCACTTGCATAAATGTTAAATGTAATTGTTAAAATTATTTGGATACATAACTTGTGCATTGTTTGAAATTTGGGACTTATTTGGAGACCTTATAAGCTTTTAATTAAATTTTAAATATGTAGGTCTTTTCACATGTTCTCAGATTTTAGGTGTTACATGGACCCTGTGTTTTGTGACCGTAATGGTTGGGTCGTGGACCCCGCGTTTTGTTAACGGATTTGCATTTTGGAAAAAAAAAGAAGAACTTTGGGGCTCTGACCCTAAATGATTTTCGAGGAATTTAAGAACTTTACAATTTCTGATGTTTTTAAAACTCCCGAGATTTGGAAATGTTTTCAAAGTGCTTACTTACTTCGTTTCTACTTTCAAGACTTGAACTATTTTTAACTAAATATACCTCGGGAAGTCTTTCGTTGTATTCTCGGAATGTGTTGTGTATGGCTCGTATTTGCACTTTATACTTGCACTAGCGAAACAGTGGAGTTTTGCTAACCCCCGAGTAATCGGGGGGTGGATATCTGTATTGTGTCCAGGTACATGCAGGTTTTCGGGAGCAAGACAAAGGATCGGCACGAGGGATGATGAAAGACGAATGATACTAATCACACGAAGGCCAGTATTGGGTTCAGCTAGTCGGAGTCCATTGTATTGTCTTTTCCGCTGTCTTATTGTTCGTTGTTGCAAGTATTTTACCCTTGCGTGGGTATGAGTCTGGATGAGTTTATGTATTTTTATTTGTAAGTCAGCGTCGAAAGACCAAATCGGTGTATTGGTTCGTTATTTTGATTCGTCGGTATGTAATGTAATGTGTTGTTTAGATGTCTAGCCTGGTGGATCCTCGCGGAGAGGGTCTGCGGCGTGTAATATTCCCGGTTTGATCTGGGGATGTTACAGTAGGCCCATCGTTGTCGCTGAAATTCCTTATCGGAATATTGTGTCGGATATCATGGTAGGGACTATGATTTTCCCTTGTTGTTTAATTTAATGTATTTTAGTCATGTTCGCCTGGTGGATCTCCTGGCGTGGGGTCCACGGCACTGTGATAACCCAATAGGATTTGGGGGTGTTACATGTACTTTATTTTCCGCTGCTATACTGTTCTCGTTGTACGGGTGTGGTTGTATTTTGTCCCCTGTGTGGGCATGTGTTGTATTTGAGTTGTATGTATTTATTGAAAGACCAAATCGGTCTACTGAGTCGTTTTAGCCTTAAAGGCATGGTTGAGTTGTTATATGTCGTTACCAGCCTGGTAGATCCTTGAGGAAAGGTTCTACGGCGTGTAATATCCCTGAGCGGATTGGGGGTGTTACATAAATGGTATCAGAGCTTAGGTTGAGGAAAACCTAGGCTGTCGGGTCAAGTCGTGTTGTTTGAGTCTTGTTTCGTCGGATTTTATCTGACTGAGTCGTGTCGCGACGCGTCGTTTGAGTTTGTTGGTCGTGATTAGTATCGTGGGGCGATCATCATCTTCGTGCGACCTGTGGAAGTAAGTGTAATACCCGTGATTTCGATTTCCGGTAATTTCTTTTTTTTCGGTGGATGTCCGTTTTGACGACTCTCTCATGACCGTTTCTTCATTCTGAGAATGATTAATTCTGCACTTTTTGTCATCCGAGTTCGTTTCGGTGTCGTTTTGTTGAGTTCCGTGCTTTTTAGCGGTTTTTCCGCACTTGAGTTCGATTCTTGCGAATCTCGTCCGAAACTGTTGTTTCGACTTTCTCGTAAGTTCATTTAATGTTAATATTCATGTTGCGAGCTTTGGCTTGGTGTTTCGATCACGTATCGTGATTTTCGGGCGTTTTGGGCCATTTTCGTAATTTCCCAAAGTTTGGGGTAATTACTTTTCGTTGTCAAATTTCGAGCCTTCGGGTGGTCGGAATCGTGTGTTCTCTTAGTGCTCGGATTCGTCTTTGCGAGTACTTCGTAACCGTATCTTCGATTCATACTCAGGTTCGGGTTTCGGGGTCGTTCGGGCCGTCGGAGTTGGTCCCGAGTCATGGCCGGGCATGCTCGGGCGAGCCACCGCCGAGTAACGTCGGCGTTGATCGGCGATTCGTACGTAAGGCGATTACGTCGTAAGGCCCTGTCCGTGCGTCGTAACACTTCCGGCATTTCGAGCGATGAGTTCGGCCATGGCGATTACGTCGTAAGCCGTGGCCGATTCACGTCGTAACGTGACGATCGGCCTATTTAAGGCCAGTAGACGTTTTCTTCAGCCATTTTCTCACCTGTTTTCTTCCCTTCTGTTGGTAGCCCATCCTACTCAGAATCCACGTAAGCACTCCAGGCAGCTAAACCGGCCGAGCAGAACCCGAAGTCGGACCGGACAAAAAACCCGATTTCCAACCGGGCTCGCAAAAAACCGGAACAGACGGTGACTCCAAGGCCGACCCGGTATCTGATCCAGGAAGGCCGATCAGAGGGAGGACGAAAATGTCCCGGTTCAAGATTACGGCAGGGCCGGCCCGAACGGCGGCAGACCCGAAGCCGACCCGAGCGGCGGGGGACCCGAGGACCGACCCTGTCGGATAGACATCTCCGGAAGTCGGCAAAACAGACCCGTATGCCAATTAACGCATGCAGTCACGCCCCTTCCCAAGACACTCCTTATAGGCCGCCACGTGTCCAAGATTTAAATGCAGACTGACAAGTGTTATGGGAGTATTCCCCAAATATGCGCCGGTATCATCTCCCACCGCCCTGCATTGTCTATATATAGGAGAAATGTACAGTAAAAAAAGGATCTTTTGGATTTTGAGCATTAATAAGAGAGAGAAAAAAGAGAGATCTGAGATATACTGAAAAAGAACAAAAAAGACTTGTAATTAACAAGCAAACTGGATAGACCGGCGCACATTATTCTGCTCGGCTCTATGCTATCGAAAGGTCATTAATAAAATTTAGTGATCAAATATCTTCCACTTTATTTGTTATTTTCTACGTGTCTTCGATCCATTTGTCCCGATCAGTACACGTGACGTTGACCAAACCAGACGTCAACAGATTGGCGCTAGAGGAAGGGGTTTCGATAAAAAAAAGGTAGAGATAGACCCTTCACCAGCAATGTCTCACAACAGTTCGAAAAACCCTCAGCCCGCGACGGAGGAAGAAAACCTCCTTAAAGTGGTTGAATGCTTCAAACACCCTGCCTTCATCCAAGGCATGGCGGCCCTTCTGGCAAGAGTTACAGGGGGCGGGACCCTTCAAAAACCCGAGGATTAGTTCGAGGCAGAATCTCAGACGGCCCGCCCCGCTGCCTCGGGGCGAAGCAGAAAAAGGGCGGCCTCTGGGGCCGCCGGCGAAAGGGCAGAGAGCCACGGCGAAAGCTCACATCCCTCACGGAAAAGTAAGCCTTCACCCCCCCCGTCCGTTTTTGATCGCCTCTGTAATACCCGGTTGTAACTCAGTCATTTTCATTCGGTAATTATCAGTCTGTATTTGTCACTCAGTAATTCTCACTCATTAATAATCGCTCATCATTCATGAATCACTCAATTGCGTTCAATGTTGGCATGTGGTAACCGTGTATCAGTTACCGATCGTCATTTCATCTCCGTTTGAGTGTCGGAACGGGAGTATTATCATTATCATCGTGATTGGTAGTCTTGTGCTGGAGTATCATTCTTTGGCATGTGTTAGACTTGTTCATTTCCACATTCGTATGATTTGTCGGATCATTCATCAGTCGTATCGAGGAATCGGAATCATCGGATTTATTCACCTTGGCCAACATTGAGTTACGGCCGTAAGGTTCTGGGATACGGCCGTAAGTCCGGGTACGGCCGTAAAGTGGCCGTTCACGGCCGTAAGTGGCTCAGCAGTCGCCAGTGCGTTTGGCCGAAGGTGAGATACGGCCGTAAGTGGCGTCGTAATTTCCGGTGTTGTCGACCAAGGGTGACTTACGGCCGTAAGGGTTGCGGCATACGGCCGTAAGTCGAGGCGTGCACGGCCGTAAGGCTTGGCCGGATACGGCCGTGCGCCGCAGTAGGATGTCCGGCCATTTTTGACGAAGGCGGGTTACGCCCGTAAGGTTGGCCGGATACGGCCGTATCATCCGAGTTACGGCCGTAAGGTGTGCGGTACGTCCGTAAGGCTGTCGGCGGGTGTTTTTGACGAAGGCGAGTTACGCCCGTAACTAAGGAACGGTTACGGCCGTAAGTCTGTCGGCAGGCTTTCGAGCCGAAGTTACGGCCGCATTTGAGTTGGCGACGGCCGTAAGGCCGTTGACTTGTAAAGTTACGGCCGTAAGAGGGCCGAGTTACGGCCGTAACTTCCGGCAGTATTTAAGTACTCGGCCGGGACATTTTTACTCATTTTCATCCTCTTCTTCTTCTTGTTCCGAAAGAGAGACTTGAGAGAGGTATTTTTCCATCCTCAATCACTGGTGTATTCGGATTTCATCATCTTATTTCGTTGGGAAGCTTGGATAGTCGATTTAACACGTTTTCATCGGATCGAAGTGTTTGGATCTTCAAAGGTAATATTCTTCAACACCTTGGATTTCGATTTTGTGTTGAGATAAGATGTTTTGGACGTTATAATCATGTTATATGAAGGGATATGTATATGATTATAAGTTTGTATACGTCTTCATTGGATTATTGAAGGATTATTCAAGAACACTTTGAATATCGAGTTGAAATTGGGGGTTTTCGATTAATTGTCGTTATAATCACGTTTTTGGATATTCGTTTTGGATTATTAATCGTATTGAAGATGTTTTGTGGGTTTGAAACCTTTCTTGAGGGATTTGATATTGGTATATTGAGGTTTGATTGTAAACAATCGGAGTTCGGACGCAACGTGTTTGATTTAATGCCTCAATGGACTTGGTTTAGTCGTATTGGCGTTTTGAGTTCGTTATATTCGTGTTTGATTCGTATATTGAACGGATTGTTGGTAATTGAATTGTTCAAGGTTGTTCGAGCGACCGATATCTCAATTAGGACATTGTTCGCGGAAGGATAATTGTCGGCGTTGTGTAAGTTAATTCTTACTCGGTTAAAAGGATATTCATTCCTTTTGTCGTTGTTCATTCATAATCATAACTCATTCATCATTGTATTAATCGTATCAAAACTCGTCATTGTCAATTAATCACCTCGGTCATAAGGAACGCAGCGGTTCCGATCATTTCATTGAGCTATCATTCATTTCACCATCATACAATCTTGGTGAGTCATTATTCATTTTCATTGTCACTTTTGTCGTATTGTGGCATTCCGGTCATCTTGGCGTGCCGGGTTGGTATGTGTAGGATTTTCATGTCGGGCACATTATAGTCGTGTGTTGGTTGGTGACCTCACATTGGGTCGTGCACACGAGTCGATTGCTCGTGAGGCTCGATTAGGTACAAGACCACGCGTGTTTGATCGTTGGTGGCTTGTGCACGGACACATTTCCATCCCGGGCGTAGTGTGGCGCCATTCCTTTGAGCCGCATCGATTAGTCGATTCATATAGCATGTTTGATTGCGTATGTTTGTGAGAATAATTCATAATTTCGGATATATCATGATTGTGTATTTTCAACCCTTGAGGATTGTTGTTCTTTGTAATCGACCCGTTTGGGGATTTTGTTTTTCGTGTCATGGCAAGGCAAACGCACGGGAATAGCATGTTGATGTCGAGGAGTCCTAGTGATACTAGTAGGGGCCCCCGATCTTTCGATTATTCATGTTATTGTCCTTTATTTTCCGCTGAGACTTTCATTTGAATACTCCGTTTCATTCGGTGGTGTATTTTATCTTCAAATAAAAAACACCAGAATTCGGTATTGTCCTGGTGTGTTGTAACTAAACTCCTCATCGGAGTAATTATTGCTGTAATGTAGTTCGGTACTACATTTATCTGGTGTAATTCATTCATTTTCTTTTGCCTGGTGGGTCCCAGTTGGGGATCTACGGCACTGTAATATCCGCCTAGTTTGGGGTGTTACAGAGTTGGTATCGGAGCGTGGTTTTGAATACTACCCTCCAAGTCATGTCTCATTTGAAATCATCGTCATCGGACTAGTATCATTGGACTTTCGCGTCACGTGTGACCTGTGCAGATGCCGAGCCAATCAGACCGAAAGAACTGTAAGATTTCTAACGCCATGGTATAATTTCTGGCAATAGTCATTCATTCATCATTCATCATTTAACAATCCTCAACATCATCCTTTATTATGATTAAGACGATCATGTTAACTCATTAATCACTTAATTCATTTCATTACTCAGTTAATGATCAGGACGACCATGTTAATTCATTAATCACTTAATTCATTTCATTACTCAGTTGCCGATCTAGATGATCATATTATAAATCTTGTTAAGTTATTCAAAATAATCATTTCAAGAATTTCATCAGATACTCATGTCACTTCAGTCAATCATTCCTATAATCACTAAGTTAGAGCATGTATACTCATTTTCATCATCTCATGACGTAATCATAACGTGATAATCATGCGGGTAATATAATCATTATGCGACCTTCCTACTTCGAGATGGAGAGAGTCGAGAGATGCACGGAAGAGGTCGCGGTGCGGGCCGAAACCCGAGGAATAATCACTCACCACGGAAATCGTGCCTGTGACTCGACTCGATCGAGAAGATGTTCGGGTTGATCCACTCACTTTTATGCGTGCCATGATGACCCATGTGCGGTTGCTCAATCATCATTGCGCCACTCGACCGGATTAATCGAGAGAACTCTCCGTATGAGGCAGTGCTAAGGAAAGTGCTGAACAACAACCTTCATCTTTCGGCAAGAAATCAACGGCGTAATCAATCCGAAGGCGGTCAATCAACCTTCAAGAAGCCTCGTGTGAGCCCTATCGTTTCGAACGACCTTCTACGGCGCATAATCGTGCGGGATCTCATTCCCGAGCGGCCATTTCGCCATCACCTGTTTCAATTGTGGAACGCCGGGTCATTTCAGCACCGAGTGTCTCAAACCGTCTATCACGTGCTATAATTGTGGGAATTTTGGACATAAGGCCCGTTTTTGCCGAAAGGACTCCAAGTCGGCTCCGCGCATCTCGAGCCCCAAGCAATCGGCGTTTGAATCGATCGCTTTGTCAACGTCATTTAAGACAATGGAAGCAAATAGAGTTGGAGCTCGTACTTATCAGACGGGAGCGTCCGGTTCGGGGGCCGGCAAGTCCCAGATTCATATGATGAGGAGGATCGACGATCGGTGGTCCGAATAATTTCAGGTATACTCGTAATTTTATTTCAACTTGTGTGTACCTTTTGATGCTGGTACACCGCATTCATTCATTTTCGAATCATGCTTGAATAGACTTATTTCGAATAGTCCTATTGCTTGTGGACTTCATACCATCGGTCTACCTGACGATGGAAGAATTTTCGGAATTTTACCAAATTAAGCTTAATGACCGCGATTGGTTGATGGGTCTAATCGTGGTGAACTTATCTTAGGACGATGTAATTTTCAGTATTTGTTGGTTCAACCGTCTTGATACTATCCTCAGTGATTGTTAGCGTTTGGTCACTATCTTTCCATCGTTGGTTGTCGATTGTGTGCTTCAGGGTAGTGATCCCCGTTGTTCCGGTAGAATTTTTTTTTTATGGCAGAGGCAGAGAGATTCCGCGATCGAACTATTCAATCATTCATTGTATCATTTTCATCGATTGGCCTTTCTAGGGCAATCGAGTTATTCAATCATTCATTGTATCATTTTCATCGATTGGCCTTTCTAGGGCAATCGAGTTATTCAATCATTCATTGTATCATTTTCATCGATTGGCCTTTCTAGGGCAATCGAGTTATTCAATCATTCATTGTATCATTTTCATCGATTGGCCTTTCTAGGGCAATCGAGTTATTCAATCATTCATTGTATCATTTTCATCGATTGGTCTTTCTAGGGCAATCGAGTTATTCAATCATTCATTGCATCATTTTCATCGATCGACCTTTAGGGGCAATCGAGTTATTCAAACATTCATTGTGTCATCTTCATCGATTGGCCTTTCTAAGGCAATCGAGTTGTTCAATCATTATTGGTATCTCTTTTATCGATTGACCATTCTAGGACAATCGCAATGTTCAATCATTCGTGGTATCATTGTCATCGATTGACGATGTATTTTCGCACGAGTTATCCGGTTGTCTTCACATAGAGTAGTGGAATTCGTGAGTGAGTGGAACCGCACGTTCCCTTTATCGAAGGCACCGTATCGGATGGCCCCGACTGTAATGCAAGAGTTGAAGATTCAACTGGAGGAGTAGTTCGAGTAAGGTTATCTCCGACCGATTGCATTCCCGTGAGGAGCACCGGTGTGATCTGTCAAGGAGAAGGATGGCTCGTCTCGTGTGTGTATTAATTACCGGTAGTTGATCGGGGTAATGATCAAGAGTAGTATCCCTTACCCCGTATTGATGATCTTTTAGATCAACTTCGTGAGCCTCGTATTTTTTCCAGGATCGACTTAAGATCCGGATATCACCGATTGCGGATTCGAGAATCGGATATCGCGAGGACAAAGCTTCATACACGCTATGGTCATTATGAGTTCGTAGTTATGCCGTTCGGGCTAACTATTGCACTGCAGATTCATGGAGTTAATGAATCGGGTTTTCATCGACTTTTTAGATCAGTTGTTGTTGTCTTCATCGACGACATTTTGATTTATTCTCTTAGCCGAGAGGAACACGAGGTTCATCTTCTTCAGGTTCTCGACGTGTTGAGACGCGAGCAATTTTATGGAAGTTTTCTTAATGTGAGTTCTGGATGTCCGAAGTGACTTTTCTCGGGCATGTAATTTCATCTGACAGAGTTCGTGCCGACCCTCAGAAGACGGAGGCTATCCGAGATTGGCAACCTCCGAAAGATGTTAAGTAAATCCGAAGTTCCCCCGGATTAGATGATTAATTATCCAACCCACGACCGGAGCTAACAACCGTGGTTTTCGCGTTGGAATTTTGGCGTCATTACCTTTATGGCGTCACCTGTCAGTCATTCACCAATCACCAGAGATGAAGTATATATTTTCTCACAAGGAGTTAAATATGCGACAGGGGCGGTGGTTGGAACTAATCAAAGATTTTGATCTCGAGATCCTTTACCACCCGGGCAAGGCGAACGTTGTCGCCGACGCCTTGAGTCGTAAGTCCATTCAGAGCAGATGCTTGCTCATTTAAGAGTTCGAAGGAGCTTCAGTAGAATTCCTTAGACCCGAGATCGAGGTCCGACTTCAGCAAGTTCAGAGACAGCTTTGTATGTTAGAGATTTCATCATCACTTGAGGAGGAAATCGGGGAGAATCGGGGTTGATTCATTTTGTTGCTCATCCGCGAGGATGTGGTACAGGGAAAGCCTCGAATTGTGGTCCACGAGGATGGACTCTTGAGTTTTGAGAATCGGTTGTGCGTACTGCGAATGATGAGTTGAAGAGCTCGATCTTGAGAGAAGCTCATGATACCCCTTATCCGGTTCATCCGGGGTCTAGCAGGGTGTACCAGGATTTGAAACAACATTTCTGGTGGAATAATATGAAGCGAGGAGTCGCGGAATTTGTTTCGAGATGTTTAGCCTATTAGCAAGTCAAGATTGAAATCAGCGACCGGTGAGTATGCTGATATCGCTTCCTATTCCAGGATGGAAGTGGGAAGACATTTCTATGGATTTCTTCACAAGTTGCCGACGAGTCGTCGTGGCATGAATACGATCTGGGTGATCGTGGATCGCTATCTAAATCAGCTCATTCCCTTGAGATCAAGGATACGTGGGGTCCCGAGAGACTTGCCCAACTGCTCAGCAGAGAGTTAGTGAGATTGCACGGTACTCCTAAGAGTTTTGTTTCTGATCCTGTCGGGCGATTCGTGTCTCGTTTAGGGAACCAGTTCACCGTGCTTTGAGAACTCAGCTTAATATCATTACCGTTTTTCATCCTCAGTCCGACGGACAATCAGAGAGGACTTTTCAGACAGTGGAGGACATGTTGAGGGCATGCGTCCTCGATTAGTAGAGGATCAGGAAGCCCAATTACTGTTACGGTTGTCGATCTCCCTTGTGTTGGGACGACCCATCAGAGTCAATCGGCACCGAGCCCGATATACTTATAGCCGCCCGGGAGAAGGTAGCTTTGATCAGGAGACGTCTGTTGAATGCTCAGAGTCGACAGAAATCATATACAGGTAATCGTCATCGACCACTAGAGTTCGATACGGGTGATCCCGTTTTGGTCAAGGTATTCCCGAGTCGAGGTATTTTCCGCTTTGAAAACGGGTGAAGTTGAGTTCGAGATTCATTGGACCGTGTGAGATTTTGAATCGAGTAAGCGAGTTAGCTTATCGATTGGCTTTACCTCTGTTGTTGGGCCGAATTCATAATGTGTTTCACGTCTCTCACATACTTCAGTTTGACGAAATCGAGATCGCGGATGATCATCCGTACGAGGAGCGTCCTGTACGAGTGTTGGAGCGGCAAATCAAACAGCTTGAGGAACAAGATGATTCCTTTGGTCGATTCGGTGGTCTAGACACGGAGTCGAAGAGGCTACTTGGGAAACCGAGGAGAATATGGGAGAGTTATCCCGAATTGTTTGACCCTTAGTTTCGGGGACGAAACTCTTTTAAGGGGGAGTATGTAATACCCGGTTGTAACTCATCATTTTCATTCGGTAATTATCGACCGTATTTGTCACTCAAGAATTCTCACTCATTAATAATCGCTCATCATTCATGAATCACTCAATTGCGTTCAATGTTGGCATGTGGTAACCGTGTATCGCCATCGATCGTCATTTCATCTCCGTTTGAGTGTCGGAATCGAGTATTATCATTATCATCGTGATTGGTAGTCTTGTCTTTGGAGTATCATTCTTTGGCATGTGTTAGACTTGTTCATTTCCACATTCGTATGATTTGTCGGATCATTCATCACCGTATCGAGGAATCGGAATCATCGGATTTATTCACCTTGGCCAACATTGAGTTACGGGATACGGCCGTAAGTCCAATGGTACGGCCGTAAGGCTGGCCGATACGGCCGTAAGTGGCTCAAAGCAGCCGCCTGTGCGCTGGCGAAGGTGAGATACGGCCGTAAGTGGCGTCGTAATTTCCGGGTGTTGTCGACCAAGGGTGACTTACGGCCGTAAGGGTTGCGCATACTACGGCCGTAAGTCGAGGCGTGTACGGCCGTAAGGCTTGGCCGGATACGGCCAGACGCCGCAGTAGGATGTCCGCCATTTTTGACGAAGGCGGGTTACGCCCGTAAGGTTGGCGGATACGGCCGTATCATCCGAGTTACGGCCGTAAGGTGTGCGCACGCCGTAAGGCCGCTGCGGGTGTTTTTGATTTAAGGCGAAGTTACGCCAGAACTAAGGAACGGTTACGCCGTAAGTCTGCCGGCAGCTTGACGAAGCCGAGTTACGGCCGTCTGAGTTGGCTTACGGCCGTAAGGCCGTTGACTTGTAAAGTTACGGCCGTAAGAGGGCCGAGTTACGGCCGTAACTTCCGGCAGATTTAAGTACTCGCCGACATTTTTACTCATTTTCATCCTCTTCTTCTTCTTGTTCCAAAGAGAGACTTGAGAGAGGTATTTTTCCATCCTCAATCACCGTGTATTCGGATTTCATCATCTTATTTCGTTGGGAAGCTTGGATAGTCGATTTAACACGTTTTCATCGGATCGAAGTGTTTGGATCTTCAAAGGTAATATTCTTCAACACCTTGGATTTCGATTTTGTGTTGAGATAAGATGTTTTGGACGTTATAATCATGTTATATGAAGGGATATGTATATGATTATAAGTTTGTATAAAGATTCATTGGATTATTGAAGGATTATTCAAGAACACTTTGAATATCGAGTTGAAATTGGGGGTTTTCAATTAATTGTCGTTATAATCACGTTTTTGGATATTCGTTTTGGATTATTAATCGTATTGAAGATGTTTTGTGGGTTTGAAACCTTTCTTGAGGGATTTGATATTGGTATATTGAGGTTTGATTGTAAACAATCGGAGTTCGGACGCAACGTGTTTGATTTAATGCCTCAATGGACTTGGTTTAGTCGTATTGGCGTTTTGAGTTCGTTATATTCGTGTTTGATTCGTATATTGAACGGATTGTTGGTAATTGAATTGTTCAAGGTTGTTCGAGCGACCGATATCTCAATTAGGACATTGTTCGCGGAAGGATAATTGTCGCCGGCGTTGTGTAAGTTAATTCTTACTCGGTTAAAAGGATATTCATTCCTTTTGTCGTTGTTCATTCATAATCATAACTCATTCATCATTGTATTAATCGTATCAAAACTCGTCATTGTCAATTAATCACCTCAGTCATAAGGAACGACGGTTCCGATCATTTCATTGAGCTATCATTCATTTCACCATCATACAATCTTGGTGAGTCATTATTCATTTTCATTGTCACTTTTGTCGTATTGTGGCATTCCGGGTCATACTGGCGTGCCGGGTTGGTATGTGTAGGATTTTCATGTCGGGCACATTATAGTCGTGTGTTGGTTGGTGACCTCACATTGGATCGGCACACGAGTCGATTGCTCGTGAGTCCGATTAGGTACTAGACCTCGCGTGTTTGTTCGTTGGTGGATTGTGCACGGACACATTTCCATCCGGGCGTAGTGTGGCGCCATTCCTTTGAGCCGTCTCGATTAGTCGATTCATATAGCATGTTTGATTGCGTATGTTTTGACAGAATAATTCATAATTTCGGATATATCATGATTGTGTATTTTCAACCCTTGAGGATTGTTGTTCTTTGTAATCGACCCCGTTTGGGGATTTTGTTTTTCGTGTCATGGCAAGGCAAACGCACGGGAATAGCATGTTGATGTCGAGGAGTCCTAGTGATACTAGTAGGGGCCCCGATCTTTCGATTATTCATGTTATTGTCCTTTATTTTCCGCTGCAGACTTTCATTTGAATACTCCGTTTCATTCGGTGTGGTGTATTTTATCTTCATATAAAATACACCGGTATTCATTATTGTCTGGTGTGTTGTAACTAAACTCCTCATCGGAGTAATTATTGCTGTAATGTAGTTCGGTACTACATTTATCTGGTGTAATTCATTCATTTTCTTTTGCCTGGTGGGTCCCAGTTGGGGATCTACGGCGCTGTAATATCCGCCTAGTTTGGGGTGTTACAGCCTCGGGGCGGGAAGGAAAATCGAGAAGGCAACACCAGCTCCTACTGTCCAGAGCTAGAGCCGTAAGGAAGAGAAGGCTCACCACCTGTCCCTAAATCCAACGCAAATATTGCCTCCCACTCCGGGCGATAATTCGAGCGAGATCGAGTTCCTAAAAAAGCGCCTTACGGAGCTCGAAAATAAACAACTCCAGCCATCCCAAAGCTCGGAATGGCTCAACAGCCAGGAGTGTCCCCTGGCCCCTAGCGTTCTGGCGGAACCTCTCCCGGAGAAGTTCAAAATTCCTCAAATTCCGCCATACAACGGAGAAACAGACCCTAACGCCCATCTGGGGCATTATAATTCTTGGATGGATCTACATGGGTCTCAGGACGCGTTCCGATGCCGCATGTTTTCCCTAACTCTGGGGGAGAGGGCCCAGAGGTGGTATCGGACGCTGCCCCATCATTCGGTTCAAACATGGGCTCAGCTTTCGGCGACATTCCGATCCCACTTTATGGGGTCCCTCGTGCGGGTCGCCCCACGCTCATCCATTGCTTCCGTGATCCAGGGGCCGAACGAGTCCCTTAAAGATTATATATCCCGTTTTAATAAACGGATATTAGAGACGGAGCCCATGTCCGACGACGCGCTGGCCATTATCGCCCAGGCCGGCCTTCACAAAAATTCTTTCTTTCGCTGGACGGTGTGCCAGAATGTCCCACACACCTACCAGAAATTTTTGGAGCGCGCCAGCTCCCATATAGCTGCTGAGGAAGCCATGCCGGCGCCAATGTTAGTCATGCCCTCCGATCAGAAAGGATCGTATAAAAAGAAAGAAGAAAGGCGTGACTACAAAGAGACCCGTCAAGAACCTCGACGGGAAAACAAAACCCCTGCCTCTTCCTCGGCAGCTCCGGCCACTCAAAGCTATCGCCGGCCCGAGCTCATGGGGAATTTCGTGGAAATATATTCCATTGGAGCCGCGGCGATATTCGATCAAATAAAAGGCAAAAACTTGCTCCCAGTCCCCCGGCCGATCTATAAAGATCAGAAGGACATGGACCAGATCCGCTTTTGTAAATATCATGAGTCAGCGGGTCACAACACCGAGCAGTGCCGAGACCTCGTTGCCGCCCTGATCGCGGTATGCGACGAGACAGGCTTGAGGCGGTTTACCCGAAACCCGCCTCGGGATCGTCAGGATAGGGCCGACTCGGCGAGAGCCAAGAATGACAGGGTTCCTCCGGCCCCCAAATCCCCCCGGGAAATTCTAGCGATTATGGGCACCGCCGAGGTCGATGATCAGCGGTCCAAGCGCCAGAAAAAGGCATCCATCCGCGAAGCCACCACTTCCTATCAGCGGACCGAGCGCCGAGCAGAAGGGTTTCTATCGGTGGCCGAAGAAGCCCCCCAAAACCCCCAGCTGGCAGTTACTTTTGAAGAATCCGACGCAGGCGGCTTGGACCATCCCCATTCAGACGCACTTGTCATCACTCTGCCCATAATGGGGATTCCGGTCCACAGGGTATTGGTGGACTCCGGGGCTTATGCAAGCATCATTTACCTTCATACCCTTCGTAGGATGAAGGTGGACCAATCGTATGTCCGGCCCTGCAACGAGGACATTCGGGGATTTGCCAACTTCCGCACCTCCCCGCTGGGAGAAATCGACCTCGCCCTGGAATTTGGTCAGGGGCCGGTCAGAAGAACGATGATCACCACCTTTAAGATCATCGACGTGCACAGCGATTACAATGCCATCATAGGCCGACCTGTGATGTCGAGGCTGAGAGCCACTCAGTCCACCTACCACCTGTGCATGAAATTCCCCACCCCGGACGGCGTCGGGGTACACAGAGGGGATCAAAGGGCTGCCCGGGAATGCAATCTCAGCATCCGGGCTCGTGAGATCAACGCCGCAGAAGCTACCCCGGAAAATCTGCCGGAAGAAATGGAGACCACCAGCTCCGAGCAACAGACTGGAAACACCCTACCTGACCGGGGCCCGACGGTCCCGGGGCCGCACAAACCCCCGAAATGAGAATCGGATAGGAAACGGACCGCGGCCGCAGGCCCGAGAAAGAGCCGATCTTAGAAGAAGATCCCGTTGACCCGAGGTACCAAAATCCAAAAGGAAAAATCCGCCACGCTGAGCCGACAGAAGAATTGGACCAGGTCGACGTGGATTCATCTAGTCCACCCCGACGGCTAAAGATCGGCCACAACCTCCAAGAGCCGATCCGCTCCGAGCTAATCTCCCATCTGAGACAAAATCTGGATGTCTTTGCTTGGACCCATTCAGATATGTCGGGGATTGATCCGGAACTGGCATGCCACCGACTGAACATCGACCCCAGCTCAAAGCCGGTCGTTGAGAAGAGAAGAAAAGTGGGGCCCGAGCGACAGAAGGGGCTGGAAGAGGAGGTAGAAAAACTAATCGATAACGGGTTTATTCGGGAAGCCCAATACCCGACCTGGGTAGCCAACCCGGTTCTAGTAAAGAAGCCGACCGGGCTATGGAGGCTCTGCATTGACTTCTCCAACCTGAATAAAGCCTGCCCGAAAGATAGCTACCCGCTCCCCCATATCGATTACATGGTAGATGCAACGGCCGGGCACAAGCTAATGAGCTTCATGGATGCCTATTCTGGATACAACCAGATCCCAATGCACCCCGACGATGAGGAAAATACCTCCTTCTACTCAGCCCGTGGCTTATACTGCTACCGGATGATGTCTTTCGGGCTCAAGAATGCCGGCGCGACATATCAACGCCTGGTAAATAAAATGTTCAATAGCTTGATAGGTCATACTATGGAAGTATATGTAGATGACATGTTAGTTAAGTCTCTGCGCTCGGCCGACCATGTACATGACCTCAATAAAATGTTTGCTATTTTGCGGGAGTACAAGATGAAGCTAAATCCGAAGAAATGTTCCTTCGGGGTAGGTTCTGGAAAATTCCTCGGCTACATAGTAAGCCAAAGAGGGATTGAAGCCAACCCCAATAAAATTAAGGCAGTAGCCGAGCTTGTTCCCCCAAACTCGGTTAAAAAGGTGCAAAGCCTAACTGGCCGCCTAGCCGCACTTAGCCGTTTCATCTCCCGCTCAACGGATAAATGCAAACCTTTCTTTGAGGCGATAAAAAAGAACAAGGATTTTCAATGGACGGAACCTTGCCAAAAAGCCTTCGAAGCTATCAAGAAAGTCCTAGCGGAGGCCCCAACCCTGCAGAGACCGTCCCGAGGGGAACTTCTTAACTTATATATCGCGGTCTCCGACTCCGCAATCAGCGCCGCTCTGATTCGAATGGAGAATTCGGTGCAACATCCGGTCTATTATGTAAGTCAGGCCCTTCATGATGCCGAGCTCAGATATGCCCCGATGAAAAAACTGGCCTATGCGCTCATAATGGCATCCCGGAAGTTGAGGCCCTACTTTTTGGAACACCAGGTAGTCGTCTTAACCAACTATCCATTAAAAGCGAGTTATGCACCGACACGATGTTTCCGGCCGAATGGTAAAATGGGCCGTCGAACTAGGACGATTTGACATAACTTACGAATCGCGCCTTGCTATAAAGGGACAAGCCCTTGCGGACTTCATTGCGAGTTCACGCCCGCATTGCCCGGAGGAAGACCGATCGGAAGAATGGTCACTCTATGTAGATGGGTCCTCTACGACCGATTGGAGTGCGGGAATAGTCCTCGTCGATCCCGACCGGCGCACATTGCTCGGCTATTCGCCCGAGTTTCCCAACCACCAATAATGAGGCGAATACGAAGCTCTCTTGGTGGTCTAGAAATGGCGACCTCTCTCGGCCTTACCCGCCTCACCATCCCGAGTGATTCTCGGTTGATGGTCAACCGGATCAACGGCGAATACGAAGCCAAAGAGCCTAAGCGGTTAAGTACCTCAAGTGGCCCGAGCATTTGCAAGGTTTTCGAGGGCTATACAACATATTCCCGAGCGAAAAACATTCGTGCCAACTCTTTGGCCAAACTTGCATCCGGCGCGGGGCCGAGCATATGGATGAGGTCGGCATAGGGCATCACGCCTCATCGGCCCTGAAATGGCCGAAATCCGAGCAGCAGAGCGATCGAACCGCGAGGGTGGATGCAGCCTATAAAGCAATACCTTCAAAGCGGCATTTTGCCCGAAGACCGAGCTCAAGCAAGATCCTTACGAACTCAGTCTGCCCGGTTCACTATCATGGACGGAGCATTATATAAAAGAGGATATTCGGTTCCACTTTGAAATGCCTGTCCGAATCAGAAGCCGAATATGCCCTCAGGGAGGTGCACGAGGGTATATGTGGAAACCACTCCGGCGGCCAGGCATTGGCCTATAAGTTAATCCGACAAGGCTACTATTGGCCCGATCTAAAAAAAGATGCCATCGCGCTCGTGCGGAAGTGCGTCCGGTGCCAAATCTTTGCTCCGCAGATCCGATCCCCCCCAGAGACCCTCACGTCTGTGTATTGTCCATGGCCATTCGCCAAGTGGGGAATAGACTTGAACGGCCCTCTGCCTAGGGGACGGGGAGGAGTGCAATACGCAATCGTCGCAGTCGATTATTTTACGAAATGGGCCGAGGCCGAACCTATGGCACGCACAACCGAACAGAAGATAGTCGACTTCATATGGAAGTCAATCATATGCCGGTTCGGGATCCCTCAATCCATTGTCTCGGATAATGCGAAACAGTTTGACAACAAGAAATTCCGATCTTTCTGCGACGGTCTCCAAATACGAAATAACTTTTCCACGCCCTATTACCCTCAATCTAATGGGCAGGTGGAGGCAGTCAACAAGATCTTAAAGCAACATCTCAAGACTCGCCTAGAGGAACTCAAGGGTTCCTGGCCAGAAGAACTTCCCGGGACCCTATGGGCCTACCGAACAACGCATAGATCTGCCACCGGAGAAACGCCTTTCTCCTTGGCTTTCGGCTCTGAAGCCGTTATCCCGGTCGAAATCGGGGCACCTACCTACCGAGTAGCACATTTTGAAGAACAGGATAACGAATTGGCCCTCCAAGTGAACCTGGACCTCCTTGCCGAAAAAGCAGCTCGGGCGAAATGCGAAACGCCGTATACAAAAGAAGGAGTGAAAAATATTACAACTCCAAGGTTCACCCGAGAAGATTCCAGGTCGGCGACCTAGTCCTCAAGAGGGTTTTGGGCCCGGATCCCGGGCCGCTCAAGCCCAAGTGGGAAGGGCCGTATAAAGTCAGCGAAGTCCTTCAGAATGGAGCCTACCGGCTGGAATATCTGAATGGCCAAAGATTAACTTACCCGTGGAACGCTATGTATCTAAAAAGGTATTATCAATAAGAATTTGATGCTATTCCCTATCTCAATACTGGTACACCTCGAAAGACCGGCTCCTCCGGCACTATAAGACCGAGCTCGTCTCGGCACCTCGAAAGACCAGCTCCTCCGGCACTATAAGACCGAGCTCGTCTCGGCACCTCGAAAGACCGGCTCCTCCGGCACTATAAGACCGAGCTCGTCTCGGCACCTCGAAAGACCGTCTCCTCCGGCACTATAAGACCGAGCTCGTCTCGGCACCTCGAAAGACCGGCTCCTCCGGCACTATAAGACCGAGCTCGTCTCGGCACCTCGAAAGACCGGCTCCTCCGGCACTATAAGACCGAGCTCGTCTCGGCACCTCGAAAGACCGGCTCCTCCGGCACTATAAGACCGAGCTCGTCTCGGCACCTCGAAAGACCGGCTCCTCCGGCACTATAAGACCGAGCTCGTCTCGGCACCTCATAAGACCGGCTCCTCCGGCACTATAAGACCGAGCTCGTCTCGGCGCGATCAACCAAGAACGATAAAAAAGCACAACGAAAACGGCAAAAAAGATCTTATTTCATCAAGTCATTACTACAAAATACAGACGATTACAAAAAACCTGAACCAGGTTGGCACGCAGGCCGAACATCAGATGAAATAAAAGAAAGACAAAAATAGGCACGCAGGCCATGCTAGAGGCGAAATCCAAAAGAAACTACTCGGCCCCGTCATCCTGGCCGGCCGCCTGAAAAGATGACCCCTCGCCTTCGCCTTGCGGAGCCCGACCAACATCCTTACCCTCGGCCGCCTTCGGCTCATCGGCCCCAGCAATGTCAACATGAAGGTCGGCCGCTTGAGAGGTGATGTAAGCCTCAATCTCCTGAACGGTCTTACCACCTTTCATAAGGTCTAAAATCTCGAAACAAGTGGAGACGTAGTTCAGATTGATCAGTTCCTCAAAGGCAGGCGTCTCCTTGAAGGCCTCCACCCCTTCGGCACGGCCCCTAGCATAGCTCGAAGCCTCGCAGGTGTTGAGGCGCTCGGTCAGGCTTTCGACCTGGGCCTTGGTCTCCTTCAAATAAGCCTCGTGCTCGGCCCGGATTTCCAAGCACTGTTACTGCGCCTGATCGACCGCATCGGTCAGCTCCTCGGCCTTCAGCCTCCATATGTCGGCCTGGAGAGCCCGACCGTCCAAAAGCTCCATCTCGCCCCTCAGGGAGGTTATCTCCCCCTCGAGAGACTTGATCAAAGAGGGGCACAAGTGATGCTCCTCCTGCAAAGCCTTGAGGTCGGCCTCCGTCTTCTTGTGCCTCTCGACCGAAGCCAGAAACTCATTGGAGGCCTTCACGTAGGTGCACATGACCCGGCCGACCAGGGCATTCCCGAACTGGATATGCTCGGCCGGATCCATATCGTTGGTCATCATTTCCAGCTTGGGAGTCCAACCCCGGATCGGAATATGACTAGAAACAGCCACCCCAGGAGGGACCCGACTGAGCATCTCAGGAGTCGGAGTAGCGGCCCGGACGTAATCCAGGAACCAGCGCGGCCGTCGCCCCTTCATCTGGTCACATGGCTCCACCCGCTCCTGGTTGACCGGAAGATAATGGCCCTCCAAGTTAATAACGGGCTCCTCCCGATCTGCCCGGACAGGAGTCGGGGCGGACACTACGACTTCAGGGGCCGAGGAACCCTCGGCCTTGTTCGCGCTATCTTCAGGCACAGGCTCCACCCTCTGGCATTTGCCAGCCCGCTCCCTCTGATCGGCGGCCTCAGCTGCCAGCCTTGCCACACGCTGAGCGGGCGTCTCCTTCCGACCGGATGAAGTCTTTGCCTTAGGAGCTGGAAAAGGAAGACATGTCAAAAAAAAAGGGGTACCTGAAGAAGACATTGTGCTCGGATCAGTCTCTCTAAGTCCGGCGGCCCAAAGATTCTCTTCGGACACTAAAAGGTGAGACTTCCTTTGCTCCAGAGGAAGGCCCAAAAGCTGCTCGACCCGGTCGTCGAAATCGGCAGATGTCTCTGACGCCGGAATGCGTTCTGCACAGGCAGCAAATGATGAGCGTTAGACAAAAAAGGAAACAAAAACAAAAAATACTACTCACCCATTTTGGCCGTAAAAAGCACAGGAATCCGCAGCTCGGCATCTATCACCCCCGACTCCCACTCATCCAAAGAACTCCTCCACGGCCCCCCGATAAAAAACCACTGTTCTTTCCAGCTATGAATGGTCTCGGGTACCCCCACTAGCTCCTTGTGCATAGCATGCCGGGCCGTCAGATAAAACCAGCCCGAACCAGACCTACCAACCGACCTCCATAAATAGAGGCTGTTGAACTCCTCCAAGCTGGGATCGGGCCAGCCATGCTGATTAAAAAGAATAAAAAGGCCCACCACCCAAGCCCAAGAATTCAGATGAATCTGGGGGACAGGAAGGCCCCACTGCCTTAGCCACCGGGAAAGAGTCAACGGAAGCGGAAACCGAAGCCCGACCAATAAAGAGCGGTAGTACACCGCCGTGCAACCAACGGGCGGACTGTGGGGCCTCTCCTCGGGATTCGGAACAAACATCCGCACCCTCGCCGGAATTTTAAATCACAGCCGCCAGGCCGCCAATTGTTCCTCCGTAACGTTACTCGGAATCGAAGCTGAGTCCCAACTCACCGCCACCAAAGGGGCCGGACGAGGGCGAGCCCGGGCCACCACCGGCTCAACTCTCTCCGCCGGATTTTCTCCGACAACTGTCAACGGCGCCGCCATTTCCACTTCTCCAGATCCTGGCGACTTCACAAATTCATCTCCTTCTTCCTCAACACTCCAGTCGACGGGAGCTTCGCCAATCGATAGATCCGCCACACCCATGCGGTCCGGCGACACGGCCAAAACCACCTCCGTCTCGTCCCTTGTATCCGACATTTTAAATAGATGAAGAAAAAAAGAAAGAAAGAAAAATGAGCTTACCGGGAAGGTCGGTGAAATCGGAAAAAAAGAAAAAGTCGCCGAAAAAATCTCTCTCTCTGCAACAATACGTAAAAATGGCGGAGGAAACACTGAAAGAGAAGACAACCTCTATTTATAGGGAAATGTAGGCATTAAATGCCAGGCGCGTGAAGCGAGAAATTCTACTGAACCGTCGCAGGATTCGAGAACGCGTGAGCGCGCCGCCCAGTATTCTTGCGCCACGCGTCCCCCCACATGATGACACCTAAAAACCAGGGAAGCGGTGCGACGCGACTCCCGAAGAGACGTCTATTCGAAAGGTCTTATCCTACCACAAACCGGATCGGTCTCAACATCGAACGACTCCAGCCCCGGCCAGCTCGGCACGGCCCTGGACTCGGGGGCCCTTGTTGGTAGCCCATCCTCCTCAGAATCCACGTAAGCACTCCAGGCAGCTAAACCGGCCGAGCAGAACCCGAAGTCGGACCGGACAAAAAACCCGATTTCCAACCGTGCTCGAAAAAAACCGGACGGTGACTCCAAGGCCGACCCGGTATCTGATCCAGGAAGGCCGAGCAGAGGGAGGACGAAAATGTCCCGGTTCAAGATTACGGCAGGGCCGGCCCGAACGGCGCGGGCCGGCCGACCGGCGGCGTGGGACGCGAGGACCGACCCTGTCGGATAGACATCTCCGGAAGTCGGCAAAACAGACCCGCATGCCAATTAACGCATTTAGTCACGCCCCTTCCCAAGACACTCCTTATAAGCCGCCACGTGTCCAAGATTTAAATGCAGACTGACAAGTGTTATGGACGTATTCCCCAAATATGGGCCAGCTGTCATCTCCCCACTGGCCCAGACTGTCTATATATAGGAGAAATGTACAGTAAAAAAAAGATCTTTTGGATTTTGAGCATTAATAAGAGAGAGAAAAAAGAGAGATCTGAGATATACTGAAAAAGAACAAAAAAGACTTGTAATTAACAAGCAAACTGGATAGACCGGCGCACATTATTCTGCTCGGCTCTATGCTATCGAAAGGTCATTAATAAAATTTAGTGATCAAATATCTTCCACTTTATTTGTTATTTTCTACGTGTCTTCGATCCATTTGTCCCGATCAGTACACGTGGCGTTGACCAAACCAGACGTCAACACCTTCCGCGACCGTAGGCGTGTATATCATGGAGCCATGTTGTTGGGCAATCAATCCATTAAGTCTTGGAGTTCATATCATCAATCATCCATCCTATAACATCCTTTGATCGAGCGAATCAGGTCATATTTTCTAGAAATCTAATTTTGGGGATTTGGGGTATTTTGTTTGATTTCGTCCGTTTAATCCGATTTAACTTAGGATTGTGATGGATTGATGATTATTTAGATGTATTATATCATTTCCTTTATTATTCCATGGTTGGATCGTATCGATTCGTTGTTTTGGTCGAGTTCTTGATCGACGCCTTGAAGGTGTCCGATAGAATGTCATAGAGGGGTTTTCGGACATTCTACGATTATTCTTTCTCGTATGATCGATGATTTATTGATTATATGTTATTAGGGTCGAGTTTCTTACGAAGAAACCGAGTTGAACCCTTCCGTTCGTTGTCGTCTTCCTTTTCGATAGCATCGGGCGTTTCGAAGCTTCCCGGTTGAGCCGTGTTCGTCGGAATACTTGCGTGCCGATTTCAAGGCAAGTATCTTGCCCATACTTTTCATGTTTCGTAGACGGAATCATTGATAAATGATTTTATGAGCAATTTGAATGTTTTAATGAACTTTTAAAAGGATCGGTATGTTCTCGACAATTGTTGTCTTTCAAAAGATAACTCGTATGCTTCGTAGATTAATGTGCTTTTGGAATTTGTGCGTTAGTTTCATATGGTGGAAGATTTTGATCATGTTTAGTGATGTTAGTAGGCCGAAATTATTTGCCGAGGATTGTGTACTGATATGTGTAAATGTTCGGCGAATATGGGACGTTTTGTGATATTTGTTGTTATTCCTTCGTAAGGAGGTTGTGGCGCTTGGTGTTGTTTGGTATTGGTAATTGCTTGTGATTGTGTGATATTAGTTGTGAGTATACGTCGACTAAAGTGGCCATTCTAGCGAAGTACCTAGCATTTGTTTGCATATTCTAGTATTCGGATTATGGCTTCTCGTGGCGTTGTGGATGATATGTGTATGTTCACCTAGGGACGGTCTGACGGGACCTCTAGGGATACGTATTGCCGTGAGTGTGCGTATCACGAACTGTGGTTAACCACCCAGGGATGTCCGACGGGGCTCTGTGGGGTGCGACGGCCGTGAGTCTCGTACCAACGGTTAACTTTGAAATGTGTTGTTGGAGAACTGTGATTTTGGCGCATATTTCGTCTGATTAGAATGGCAGTCCAAATGGTATCGTACTTGGCTGGAATAGCACCGATAAATGTGTTGTGTGTGATTTGTCCCTTAACTGTGATAATTTGATAAATGTACGTGAGTCCTATGGTTGCTCTGTGTATTGTAGCTCTGTGGTGTGTTGAGTTCGACCGTATGGTCGAGTTGCAAAGATGTGCTCTCTGTTGTCGTTCTGTGAGACTATTGTCATGGTAATGTTTGACACGGTGTAGTTTCCGTCGGGTTATTCTTGCGAGTAAGTGATGTGGATGAATTGGGTCGTGGACTCCGTGTTTGTAATTGGAATGTTATGATTGGGTCGTGGACCCCGTATTTTGTTATCGGAATCGTATTTTGAAATAAGTGATTTTTGGGCGGCGTCCTTAAGTGTTTCGAAAGGCTTGAAAATTTTTAAACCCCAAATGCTTTCAGAACTCCCGAGATCGTAAAATGTTTTGTAAGATGTAAAATGATTTCGTTCCTATCTTTCATAATTCAAACTGTTTTGATCAAGTGAATTATCTCGGGAATTATATTCATGATTTCTATGTTCTTGGAGTATGATATGTATGGCTTGTCTTTGTATTTATACTTGCACTAGCAAAATAGTGGAGTTTTGCTAACCCCCGAGTATTCGGGGGGTGGATGTCTGTTTTGCGTCCAGGTACTTGCAGGTTGCTGGGGAGCAATTCACAGGATCGTTACGAAGGATGATGGAAGATGGCGATACTAATCACATGTAGACCGGTGTTGAGTATTTGGTGATGTCTTGTTTTGTCCTTCCGTTGTGTTTATTTTTCCCTATGTGGGAACGTTGATTTATGTTAACCCCTGCGTGGGTATGAGTTACGAGAAAGAGTAATGTATGGTTGATGTGTATATTGTAGTAAAAGACCAAATCGGTCTAATGATCTGTTAATTACCCATGTCGGTATGTATTGTATTGTGGTGTTTCTGTATTTAGCCTGGTAGATCCTCATGGAGAGGGTCTACGGCGCTGTAATATTCCCGAGTGGTTTGGGGGTGTTACAGAATATGGTATCAGAGATTAGGTTGCAGAAACCTAGGCTGTCGGGTCGAGTTTTGTGTTGTCGGGTCTTGTCTTGTCTTGTCTTGTCAGATTTTGTCTGACTGAGTCGTGTCGCGACGCGTCGTCTGAGGTGTCGGTCATGATTAGTATCGAGGTGCAGCCATCGTCTTCGTGCGACCTGTGGATGTAAGTCTCCCTTATTTGTGTTTGTGCCTCGTCTGATGCTAGTTACTTGTATGATTATTCGTTAAGTGATTGAATCCTTCTGTGGATTTTGATTTCGTGATGTGTGGGTATTTGACTCTCATCTTTTATTTGTATGAGGGGCGGTGTCGCTGCTAATGTATTTACGAACTGTATTTTATCCGCTGCGTTAGTCCTTCAAAAATAACTTTCAGTATTTTGCAAACTGAGTTCTAATTCGTAAAACTGATTCCCTAAATCGAGTTTTGGCATTTTGGCCTTGAATGTTTTATGACGGTTTGATAAAGAATTTTTGTGAGTTTTGGGCATTCTGGCCTATTGAATTTTCGAAAACCTTGAGTATCTTAGAAAATTAAATTTCGAGACGTACTTTTAAAACGAATTATTTTCTTGCAGTGTTTTCAAGGTGCTTTCTAATGCCGCAATACATTTCAAAAATTTTCCAGTTGAGGACCAAAAATATTTTGAGATATTTCTGAAAGTTTTTCGCTAAAAGAAAGTGTCCTCATTTTTTTTTATCAAACGCATGATGGTTTTTAAAGTCTCGACAATAATGCTTGTTCAACTTTTTGAAAGGTGATACTCAAGATCAACTAGTGTTTCCAAAATCATTTTTTTTCAAAGGTGGTTTTCATTTTTAAAACCTTTTGTTCCTGTTTGCGGTGCGGGAATGTATGTATAAGGTTCGCACTTTCGTTAGGGTGTTAACCCCCGAGTTGTGATTGAATTGGTGGTGTGAGCGCTGAGTCGTTCGCCACGTAATCGTTGTATTAGCCCTCGGTGATAAGTGTGGGGTTGATCTTTAACGTTGTCATTTCGTGGTGATTTGCGTGCTATCGCACATGTGCGAGCTGTTAAAGCTTGGGTTTGTACGTTTGTGTAAATGTGTGATTGTTCATGATGTTTTGTGATTATGTGCTGGTTATCGTTTGGGCCGTTGAGATCGTCGAACGATGTCGTGGTTGTTGTGATCTTAGTATGTGTTGATATGTTATGCCAAGTTGGCATCTCCGGTTTGTTGTTTTGTGATGTTATGTTCCATTGTATCTAGCATTTGTATATTCGGTATGCCGAGCTGAGGCGTTTCAACCGTGATGTGCCGGGGCATGCATGTGTAAATTGTCCTTCTTGTCAAGCAACGCGTTTCAATTGCGGGCTCGAGGACACCAAATTCGATTTGCGAATTGACTACCGAGACTTTCGGAGTTCGCGCTTCAAAGACAGCTTATCGGATCGGCTCGAGAGGCCCAGTGGAGATTTTTCGTCGGTTGCTTTTGTGTGGTTACCTTGTTTAGTTGTTGTGAGTCATGGGGACGACATTTCTTTTATAAGAGGTCAGATGTAATACCCGTACTATTTTTTTGACTTCTGCAGTTTTTCCTTCTAAATTCTATCGACTTGCACGTGTTCGTCGATACTTTTTGAACTTGTTTGATGTCTCGGTTGTCATCGTTCGACCTGGTTGTGACCTTGTTTCAGATCGATCTGTTTATCATCGTGACTTTTCCGAGTTCGGTTCGATTCTTGTGAACCTTGTTTGGAAGTAGCATCTTTCACTTTCTACCAGTCCTTTTAATGTCTGGAGTTGAAGTGGGGACTTCGGAGTCATTGTTCGGCTGTTGTCATTCGATCGTTGTTTCTCGATAATTGTTTTTTTTTCGATCGTTGTTGTTCGATCATTGTTATTTGACCGTTGTTGTTCGATCATTGTTATTTGATCATTGTTGTTCGGTCGTTGTGGTTCGATCATTGATTGTTCAGATTTTGTTGACCCCGTTTCGTGATTGTTGAACGTTCAGACTCCTTCCTAATTTCCTTATGTTCGGGAAATTAGTCTCATTTCGATCTTCCAACCCTTGGGCGGTGGAATTCCGTATTTGTTCAGTGTTTGGCTCGCGTTTTGATTAATGTACTGTTGGGGTGGTCAATCATATTGATTTTCGTTCGTTGTGTTTTGTGATTGTTCGGATAATCGACTTGGTTGTAATGCCTATTCGATGACGCTTGTCACTTGTTGGTTTTATTATTTCTCTATCGGTGGCGTTGTGTTGGTCGTCGTGGAGCGTGTTTTCACGCCGTATGTTCCTTTGCATTTCTTGCAGCATTTCGCCGTCGGGCGCGAGTTTTCAGTTTTTGGGTATCTCGTCGAGTTTTCCTGACAGTGGATATTGCTTCTCCCTACTTATTTTAAGTTTCGGGACGAAACTTCTTTTAAGGAGGGTAGAATGTAATACCCGTGATTTCGATTTCCGGTAATTTCTTTTTTTTTTCGGCGGAAGTCCATTTTGACGACTCTCTCATGACCGTTTCTTCATTCTGAGAATGATTAATTCTGCACTTTTTGTCATCCGAATTCGTTTCGGTGTCGTTTTGTTGAGTTCCGTGCTTTTTAGCGGTTTTTCCGCACTTGAGTTCGATTCTTGCGAATCTCGTCCGAAACTGTTGTTTCGACTTTCTTGTAAGTTCATTTAATGTTAATATTCATGTTGCGAGCTTTGGCTTGGTGTTTCGATCACGTATCGTGATTTTCGGGCGTTTTGGGCCATTTTCGTAATTTCCCAAAGTTTGGGGTAATTACTTTTCGTTGTCGAATTTCGAGCCTTTGGGTGGTCGGAATCGTGTGTTCTCTTAGTGCTCGGATTCGTCTTTGCGAGTACTTCGTAACCGTATCTTCGATTCGCATCGTTCGGGTTTGGGGTCGTCGGCCGTCGGAGTTGGTCCCGCCGAGTCATGGCGGGTATGCTCGGGCAGCCACTCGCCGAGTAACGTGCGGTAGTGATCGGCAATTACGTACGTAAGGCCGGTTACGTACGTAAGGCCCTGGCCGGTAACGTACGTAACGCTTCCGGCATTTCCAGGCAGTGAGTTCGGCCATGGCCGGTTACGTACGTAACCCGGCCGGCAGTCGGCCTATTTAAGGCCAGCAGACATTTTCTTCAGCCATTTTCTCACCTGTTTTCTTCCCTTCCGCGACCGTAGGCGTGTATATCATGGATCCATGTTTGTCCCTTAACTGTGATAATTTGATAAAGGTACGTGAGTCCTGTGGTTGCTCTGTGTATTTGTAATACCCGGTTGTAATTCAGTCATTATCATTCAGTAATTTCATTCAGTGATTGTCACTCAGTGGATTTTCACTCAATTATAATCATTCATCAATCATGTTCATTCACCGTGTTCACCGTTCGGAAAAACTTCGAGTTGTGTATCGTTATTGTTCATTGTTTCAACTTTCCTCATATGAGTTCGACTTTGTTAGACCACCATTAATTTTTGGTAACTCCAAAAATTCTAAATCTTTGCAATATTATAGACCATCGAGTTAGCTTTCCAATGGTTTAAACGGTGAGTCAATCGGAGTCCGGACGAGAGAGTTATGGTCGTTTTAGCTCACCCGCTCATTTTTTCAGTTATTGGCGATCATCGCCGAACTTCGGCCGCCGTGTCGTCCGACACGGCCCGTGCCGCACTCGTCCGAAATGCCGGTTTCGCCTCAGACCCAACCGTGTCGCCCAGCACGGCCGAGTAGAACTCTTCCGGATAAGCGTAACCGATCGCTGACACGCCCGACCGTGTTCCGGGACACGGCCGAGTCATGCCGAAGTCGCCGCTTGACGGGTCACTATCGGAAGGCCCCTCCGCCGCGATCGTGTCAGCAGACACGGTCGAGTCCTCGCTGCCAGTCAGCGCCGCGACCGTGTCAGCGGACACGGCCGAGTCTCACAAAGTAGTCAACCCCTATAAATTCGTTTTTGAGCATTTCAGCTCATTTCTTTCCCATTTCTTCACCTTCAACCGAGAGAGAGAAGCTTGAGGGAGATATTTTATCATCATCAATCACTTGTGTGTTCGGATTTCATCATCTTGATTCATTGGAAAGCTTGGATAGTCGATTTTACACGTTTTCATCGGATCGAATTGGTTGGATCTTCAAGAGGTAATTTCTTCAACACCTTGGATTTCGATTCTATGTTGAGATACGATGTTTTGGACGTTATAATCATGTTATATGAAGGGACATGTATATGATTATGAGTTTATATAAGGATTCATTGGATTATTGAGGGATTATTCAAGAACACTTTGAATATCGAGTTGAAATTGGGGGTTTTCGATTAATTGTCGTTATAATCACTGTAATATCCGGTATTTTTCTTTCCCTTGTATTTTCATTTTTGGTATATTTCTCGGTCATAGTGACCCTCGTGTATCTTTCAGTATGTCCTTCCTGTCAACTGTTGAACTGTATTCTCGTTATTGTTCATTGTTTCAACTTTCCTCATATGAGTTCGACTTTGTTAGATCACCATTAATTTTTGGTGACTCAAAAAATTCTAAATCTTTGCAATATTATAGAACATCGAGTTAGCTTTCCAATGGTTCAAACGGTGAGTCAATCGGAGTCCGGACGAGAGAGTTATGGTCGTTTCAGTTTTTGGCCGATCACTGCCGACCGAACTCGGCCGTGTCGTCCGACATGGCCTGTGCCGTACTCGTCCGGAAATGCCAAAAGTTTCTGTCTCAGGACCCGACCGTGTCGTCCGACACGGCCCGTGCCGAACTCTTCCGGATAAGCTAGAACCGACTGCCGACACGCCCGACCGTGTTCCAGGACACGGTCGAGTCGTGCCGAGTCGCTGTCGGACGGGTCACTATCGGAAGACCCTCCGCGCCGCGACCGTGTCAAGCAGGACACGGTCGAGTCCCTGTCGGCCAGCTGTGCGACACGACCGTGCCGATCGGCACGGGCCGTGTCCGGCAGGGTAGTCAACCCCTTTAAATTCGTTTTTTTGTATTTCAGCCCATTATTTCCATTTTTCTTCACCTATAACCGAGAGAGAGAGCTTGAGGGAGAGTTTTCTTCATCAATTATCATTTGAGTGTTTGATTTTCTTCATCTCCTTTCGATCGTGAAGCCCGGACAATCAATCCAACGCGTGTTCTACGGATCTTAGTACTTGAATCTCCGAAGGTAATATTTCTAGAAACCTATTTTCGATTAATTTGGGGGTTTTGGGATTTTCTTCCGATTAGTTCCGTTTTGTTGGTGGATTCTTGATGAATACGATTAATAATGTTAGTATCTTTAGTTTCCTACGGATTCATGGATATTTTGTGGATTTTTATGGAATCGAGAGGGTTTGGTTGTGGTCCGCCCTCGTTGTTATTTTTGGTATGAATATACATGAATCGTAGGCGGGTTTTCGGGTGTATTCCATTTCCGTATTCGACTAGAGTTGGTTGTAATTATGTTCTTCTAATCGTTAGGTTTGGTTCCGTTGATTCCTAGTGTTCGTCGGTGATTATCCTTTCCGTTCGTTGCGTCATCAAAATATTCATGGCAAGTATTTTTGGAAACCTTTAAGCTTAACATGAAATGGTGATGTATATTACTTGTGTGTAACTCACCTTGTGTTGGCCCGACGGGGTCAAGGAGGGAAATCTATGCTGCCGCCCTGGATTTCACGAGTTTTCGTACCGCTAGCCAACTCGGGAGGGTCCTTGTGAGGCCTCGAGTGAGAATGTATGCTGCCGCCCTGTTCTCACGGCATAGCGTGTGCGTGGTTTTGTTTTTCTGAAATTGTAGCCAACTCGGGAGGGTCCCTGCGAGGCCTCGAGTGAGAATGTATGCTGCCGCCCTGTTCTCAAGGCTAATTGTGGACTGTATATTTTCCGGAAAAGACATGTCTGGTTTTGACTTTTGAAATTGATATTGGTGCATGTATTATGAAATGTGTAAGCGATTGGTTTGCCTTGATTACTTGTACTAGCGTAATTGCTAACCCCTTTGGGGACCCGTTTTGGGGAAATTCTTGTTATGGATTTCAGGTTATGATTATCCGGACGAGCGAGCACCGGGACGAGACGAGGATGTTGGCCGTGGTCGTTGACATGTGCATTTGGGTCTTTCTATTTCTTTCGTCCACTTCGATTTGGTTGTTTTCTATATTTATAAATCGATAGATCAGATCATGAGTACTTAGGCTTTTCAAATTCAAACTCCGTGTTGTACTACTTTTAAATTGTTACATTGTTGGTTGATGATCATTTCATTGGTTGCTCAGGCGTAACTTTTTATGTCTTATAATTAAATGTGTGTCCTCGCTAACCGGGATGGTTAGTCGAGTGGAGTTTTCTTGTTTGTATCTGGTGGGTCCCATGTGGGGGTCCACGGCGCCGTAATATACTCGAATATCTCGGGTGTTACGAAATGGTATCGAGCTCTAGGTTTATGGATACCTAGGCTTGTTGGTTATTTGGGTCTAGTCGTATTTGTTTTGCACATTGTCACACCGCCGCCAAAGATCCCAAGATTTCCGGTGCTCGTAAGTTTTCTTATTCGGCTCTTTTGTTTCTTGCATTGTATTTCCACTTTTGAATCGTAGTTGCTTTTCCTCCCTTACTCATCATCGATATACTGCTATCTCTCAACTTCGATGGATGCCGAGGAAACCGTGGTCGTGGTCGTGGTCGTGGACGCGGCCGAGGACGTGGGGGCGTGGTGGGCGGCCACGTCGCATTCTTCGGGAGCCGGCAAGACGGTGACCGTCACATCATGCTTCTTCTCGGGAGCGCGCCGATCTTGGTATTGCGGCCGTTATGCAAAGAAATGGTTAACCAGATGGCGGCTATAGCTCGTGGTCCGTAACCCCGATCGTGCCCATGCTAATCGGGCGGAACGGATCGTTGGCTTCAGGATGTCATCAAGATGCATCCTCCCCAGTTTTCGGGAGCTTCGGACCCGATCGGCTGGGAAGGGTGGATCAAGGAGATATCCAAAGTATTCACTGCTACCAACTGCCCCGAGGACCGTAAGGTCCCTATTGCTCAATACTTTCTCACGGGAGATGCTACAGATTGGTGGGAGGCCGTTGGTCCCAAAGATCATGTTGCTTCGTGGGCCGAGTTTCAGGAGTTGATGGAGACCGAGTATTGTCCATGGCCGGTCAGACAGGCTCGAGTGCATGCTTTCTTTGATGCTCAACCACGGGATATCCCCGTATCCCAAGCTATTGCCGATTTTAATAAGGAGTTGGGTTATGTGAAGACCCAAGTTGTCGCTGAGAGCGACAAAATTTTCCATTTTTCCAGGAGGATGAAGCTGCCTATTCGGGACTACATGTCTGGACTCGTCTGCACTACCTTGAAGGATTATCAGATTCGAGCTCTTGCTTATGATATGTCAGTGACGGCGAGTGATTTGGCTCGTGAGAGCAAGAAGCAGATGTCGGTCGGAAATTTTTCTGGTCCCAAGAGTGGAGGCCAGCAGAAATCTCAAGCTGCAAATATTTCAACGGGCGGTTCGGCTCGTTTCTCTGGGAGCTTTCGGGGTGCCGCCGGAACCTCCGCTCATGAACCCACATGTTTTAACTGTGGTGTGCAGGGCCATAGGAGCCGGCAGTGTTCTCGTCCGAAGCTTACCTGTCATACTTGTGGACAGCTAGGCCACAAGGCCCCTTTTTGTGAACAGATCAAACAGCTTCGCGGCGCCCGTTCTTCTCAACCAGTTCCGTTGGAGCCGAGTGTGAACCAGGGCTCATTTGCTCCGCCGCCCCCACCGAGTGCCGGCCGAGGTAAGGGTCGGGGTCAGCCCGCTAGGGGTGGAGCTTCCAGTGTCGGCTCTGCTCAGCCGCGTATCTATGAGATGAGGAGAGCCGATGATCCAGCAGCTACTGTGGCGACAGGTACCGTTCATATCCATTCTCATCCTGTCGGTGTGCTTTTTGATTCGGGTGCTACGCATTCATTCATTTCTCTAGAGTGTGTGCGCCGTTTGAGTCTCGACTGCTTGTCACCCTGTGAGCCTTTCATCGTTAAACTTCCTAGCGGTGATAGAATTGTCGGTGATCGAGAAGTCCGGGACTGTTCTGTGATTATTTGTGAGAGGGCTTGGCTCTCTAATCTTATTGTCGTGGGTATCGAGGGCGAGGATTTGATTCTCGGGATGATTGGCTCGAAGGCCATGGCGCGATCATGAACTACCGCACGAGAATCATCACTATGTTAGCCGAGGACAAGATCAACACTCTTTCGCAGGCGAAAGAGAAACCAAGTTTGTTATTAACGCCTTGAAGGCGATGAAACTCTGCGAAAAGGGTGTATCAAGGTTATTGGTGCTACGCCTTGAAGGCGGAGAATGGTGGAGTCGAGCTTTCGTCGATCCCAGTCGTTAGTGAGTTTCCTGATGTATTTCCTGACGAGTTGCCGGGATTGCCACCGGATCGTGAGGTTGAGTTTGCTATAGAGTTAGAGCCGGGTGCGGCTCCGATTTCGAAGGCGCCGTATCGTATGGCACCTTCAGAGATGGCTGAGTTGAAGAAGCAGTTGAGTGAACTTCTTGAGTCAGGGTATGTTCGACCGATCGCCTCACCTTGGGGCGCACCGGTCTTGTTTGTGCGTAAGAAGGATGGTTCACTACGTTTGTGTATCGACTATCGTGAACTGAACAAGGTGACCATCAAGAACAAGTATCCTTTGCCGAGGATTGACGACTTGTTCGATCAGTTGCAGGGAGCGGCGGTATTCTCAAAGATTGATTTGAGATCGGGGTACTATCAGCTCCGGGTGAGGGAGTCCGACGTGCCGAAAACGGCTTTTCGGACGAGATACGGACATTATGAGTTTGTAGTTATGCCTTTCGGGTTAACTAACGCGCCGGCGGTGTTCATGCAGTTGATGAACAAAGTCTTTATCGAGTATTTGGATAAGTGTGTCGTCGTCTTCATTGACGATATTCTTATTTATTCGAGGAACGAGGAAGAGCATGCCCATCATTTGCGGGTAGTGTTAGACATTTTGAGGACCGAGCAACTCTATGCGAAGTTCTCGAAATGTGAGTTCTGGCTGAAGGAAGTGATGTTTTTGGGTCACGTGATTTCAGCCGAGGGAGTTCGAGTGGATCCGCAGAAAATTGAGGCAGTGTTGGATTGGGCATCGCCCACAAATGTGAAGGAGGTCCGTAGTTTCTTGGGTTTGGCTGGCTACTACCGTAGGTTCGTCGAGGGTTTCTCAAAACTAGCTCGGCCACTTACACAGTTGCTCCAGAAATCCGAGAAGTTCGTATGGACCAATGAGAGACAGTCGAGTTTTGAGGAACTGAAGAAGCGTTTGACTTCAGCTCCGGTTTTGGCGTTGCCATGTGGCAACGAGGGATTCGCCGTGTATAGCGATGCTTCGGGTCAGGGTCTTGGGTGCGTATTGATGCAGCACGGCAAGACCATTGCCTATGCGTCGAGACGGTTGAGGCCGTATGAGCTTAACTACCCTACTCACGATTTGGAGTTAGCGGCGGTTGTCTTTGCACTCAAGATTTGGCGTCACTATCTTTTCGGCTCTGCATGTCAGATTTTTACCGATCATAAAAGTCTGAAATACATATTTACTCAGCGGGAGTTGAATATGAGGCAGAGGAGGTGGTTAGAGCTGATTAGGGATTATGACCTCAAAATCCTTTATCATCCGGGTAAGGCGAATGTCGTGGCCGACGCCTTGAGTCAGAAACCGATTGCGAACGCTTGAGGTCCTTACGCCTCGCCTCCGAGCTTCGCGGGCTTTGATCGGGTTAGATGTTGAGGTTTTGCCGCTGGATCTGCTGGGAAACTTTGTGCCTTAGAAATTTCGCTGCCTTTGATCGATGAAATTAAATCAAGCAATTAGAGGATCCGATGATTACTCAAATCCAAGAGAACGTTCTTAAAGGAAAGTCTCCGGGTTTGTGATTCACGAGGATGGTGTTTTGAGATTCCAGAGTCGGCTTTGTGTGCCGAACGATCCGAGGTTGCGACAGGTATTTTATGCGTGAGGCCCATTCCACACCCTATTCCGTTCATCCTGGTTCGAGTAAGATGTACAAGGACACGAGGAGGAACTTCTCGTGGAATGATATGAAGGAGGAGGTCGCATTTGTGGCGAGATGTTTGACTTGCCAGGTCAAAATCGAGCATCGGCTAACAGGTTATTGCAGTCACTTCCGCTCCGAATGGAAATGGGAAGATATATCGATGGATTTCATTACGAGTTTGCCGAGATCGAGATCAGGCATGAATATGGTTTGGGTGATTGTTGATCGTCTGACCAAGTCGGCACATTTTCTGGGCATCAAGGACACTTGGGGCCCGGAGAAGTTGGCCCGTATATTTATCGCACAGATTGTGAGGCTTCACGGTACTCCGAAGTCTATCATTTCGGATAGTGATGGCCGTTTCGTATCGCACTTTTGGCAGGCGGTGCATAAGGCGTTGGGTACCCGTTTGCATTTGAGTACCTCTTTCCATCCTCAGTAAGATGGACAGTCGGAACGCACTATCCAGACGTTAGAGGATATGTTGCGTGCATGCGCTCTCGATTGGAGCAGCAACTGGGAGGAGCATTTGCCATTGATCGAATTCACGTACAATAATAGTTGGCACACGTCGATTCGAATGGCACCGTACGAGGCACTTTATGGGCGGCGATGTCGGTCACCGATTTGTTGGAATGAGGCGTCCGATTTAGTCGGGACCGAGCCGGATGTCGTTTTAGAGACGAGGCGGAAGATAGAATTAATTCGAGAACGGATGTTGACGGCCCAAAGTCGACAGAAGTCATATGCCGATGTCCGTCGTAGACCTTTAGAATTTGAGGTGGGAGACCACGTTTTGCTGAAGGTGTCGCCAACGAGAGGAGTTTTCCGTTTCGGGAAGAAGGGGAAGTTGAGTCCGAGATTTATTGGACCCTTCGAGATTCTCGAGCGAGTCGGTGGGTTAGCATACCGTTTGGCGTTACCTCCGGCCTTAAGTCATGTTCATAGCATTTTTCATGTTTCCCAGCTGAGGAAATATGTTCCGGATCCTAGTCACGTCATCGATTATGGCGAGATTGATATTGCTGAAGATATTACTTTTGAGGAGCATCCTTTGAAGATTTTGGAGCATCGTGAGAAACGACTGAGGCATAAGACCATTCCTTTGGTCAAAGTGCAGTGGTCAAGACACGGTGTCGAGGAAGCAACTTGGGAAACCGAGGATAGCATGCGTGCTAGGTACCCTGAGTTGTTTGTTTCTTAAGTTTCGGGACGAAACTTATTTTTAGAGGGGTAGAATGTAATATCCGGTATTTTTATTTCCCTTGTATTTTCATTTTTGGTATATTTCTCGGTCATAGTGACCCTCGTGTATCTTTCAGTATGTCCTTCCTGTCAACTGTTGAACTGTATTCTCGTTATTGTTCATTGTTTCAACTTTCCTCATATGAGTTCGACTTTGTTAGATCACCATTAATTTTTGGTGACTCCAAAAATTCTAAATCTTTGCAATATTATAGAACATCGAGTTAGCTTTCCAATGGTTCAAACGGTGAGTCAATCGGAGTCCAGACGAGAGAGTTATGGTCGTTTCAGTTTTTGGCCGATCACTGCCGACCGAACTCGGCCGTGTCGTCCGACACGGCCCGTGCCGTACTCGTCTGGAAATGCCGAAAGTTTCTGTCTCAGGACCCGACCGTGTCGTCCGACACGGCCCGTGCCGAACTCTTCCGGATAAGCTAGAACCGACTGCCGACACGCCCGACCGTGTTCCAGGACACGGTCAAGTCGTGCCGAGTCGCTGTCGGACGGGTCACTATCGGAAGACCCTCCGCGCCGCGACCGTGTCAAGCAGGACACGGTCGAGTCCCTGTCGGCCAGCTGTGCGACACGACCGTGCCGATCGGCATGGGCCATGTCCGGCAGGGTAGTCAACCCCTTTAAATTCGTTTTTTTTGTATTTCAGCCCATTATTTCCATTTTTCTTCACCTATAACCGAGAGAGAGAGATTGAGGGAGAGTTTTCTTCATCAATTATCATTTGAGTGTTTGATTTTCTTCATCTCCTTTCGATCGTGAAGCCCGGACAATCATTCCAACGCGTGTTCTACGGATCTTAGTACTTGAATCTCCGAAGGTAATATTTCTAGAAACCTATTTTCGATTAATTTGGGGGTTTTGGGATTTTCTTCCGATTAGTTCCGTTTTGTTGGTGGATTCTTGATGAATACGATTAATATTGTTAGTATCTTTAGTTTCCTACGGATTCATGGATATTTTGTGGATTTTTACGGAATCGAGAGGGTTTGGTTGTGGTCCGCCCTCGTTGTTATTTTTGGTATGAATATACATGAATCGTAGGCGGGTTTTCGGGTGTATTCCATTTCCGTATTCGACTAGAGTTGGTTGTAATTATGTTCTTCGAATCGTTAGGTTTGGTTCCGTTGATTCCTAGTGTTCGTCGGTGATTATCCTTTCCGTTCGTTGCGTCATCAAAATATTCAAGGCAAGTATTTTTGGAAACCTTTAAGCTTAACATGAAATGGTGATGTATATTACTTGTGTGTAACTCACCTTGTGTTGGCCCGACGGGGTCAAGGAGGGAAATCTATGCTGCCGCCCTGGATTTCACGAGTTTTCGTACCGCTAGCCAACTCGGGAGGGTCCTTGTGAGGCCTCGAGTGAGAATGTGTGCTGCCGCCCTGTTCTCACGGCATAGCGTGTGCGTGGTTTTGTTTTTCTGAAATTGTAGCCAACTCGGGAGGGTCCCTGCGAGGCCTCGAGTGAGAATGTATGCTGCCGCCCTGTTCTCAAGGCTAATTGTTGACTGTATATTTTCCGGAAAAGACATGTCTGGTTTTGACTTTTGAAATTGATATTGGTGCATGTATTATGAAATGTGTAAGCGATTGGTTTGCCTTGATTACTTGTACTAGCGTAATTTCTAACCCCTTTGGGGACCCGTTTTGGGGAAATTCTTGTTATGGATTTCAGGTTATGATTATCCGGACGAGCGAGCACCAGGACAGTACGAGGATGTTGGCCAGGGTCGTTGACATGTGCATTTGGGTCTTTCTATTTCTTTCGTCCACTTCGATTTGGTTGTTTTCTATATTTATAAACTGATAGACTGTACTCGCGAGTACTTAGGCTTTTCAAATTCAAACTCCGTGTTGTACTACTTTTAAATTGTTACATTGTTGGTTGATGATCATTTTGCTGGTTGCTCCGGGCGTAACTTTTTATGTCTTATAATTAAATGTGTGTCCTCGCTAATCAGGATGGTTAGTCGAGTGGAGTTTTCTTGTTTGTAGCCTGGTGGGTCCCATGTGGGGGTCCACGGCGCTGTAATATACCCTGAATATCTCGGGGTGTTACAATCACGTTTTCGGATATTCATTTTGGATTATTGATAGTATTCATGAGGTTTTGTGGGTTTGAATCATTCATTGGAAGTTGGTTTCGGATGTAATTGAGTTTTGGTTGTAAACAATTGGAGATTGTTTACAACGCGTTTGTTTTAATGCCCCAATGAGTTTCGGGTATTGTTGTATCGACTTTTGAGTTGGTTGTGATCATGCTTGATTCGTGTATTAAGAGAATTGTTGGTATTTATGTTGTTCAAGGTTGTTCGAGCGGCCGATAATTTCATTAAGGACGTTGATCGTGGAAGTACCTTCTCGCCTTCGGTTTGAGGCAAGTTTTATACTTGTACTAGTCAATGAGATTAATGTCATCATATATGTGTATAAATGTGTTGTATCATTCCGAGACTTAGTCTCTTCATGAATTCATTGATATTAAAAGATCGTTCGATACGATACCTTTCGGCAATTTTGCCAAATATTTATTGTTATTCCTTTTTGGATTGTCATTAAAACTGTACACGCCGATTAAAGGCATTGGCTTATTCATTTCTCACCTTCCTCGTCGGTAACCGATTAAAGGTACCGAGGCATCCTTCATATCATTGTTATCGAATTGCCGTTCGCAGGCAAATCGAAATGTTCAATCATTCACTATATCATTGTATCGATTGACCGTTCTAAGGCAATCGAGGTATTCAATCATTCATCATATCGTTCATATCGATTAGCCATTATAAGGAAATCGAAGCGCTCAAGCATTCATGGAATCATCCGCTGCATCATTTTCATCGGTTAGCCGTTCTAAGGCAATCGAGGTGTTGAGTTGGGACTGTCGAGGATGGTGCTGGCCGACTCAAGACATCATACCATCCCTAATTGTGATACGGCTTTCATGCCGTGGCTTCGGCCCTAATTGTGATACGGCTTTCATGCCGTGGCTTTGGCCCTAATTGTGATACGGCTTTCATGCCGTGGCTTTGTCCCTAATTGTGATATGGCTTTCATGCCGTGGCTTCGGCCCTAATTGTGATACGGCTTTCATGCCGTGGCTTTGGCCCTAATTGTGATATGGCTTCGTGCCGTGGCTTCGGCCCTAATCAATAACAGCTTCGGGCTGTTTCGGCTTCATGTGATTGTGATATTTGACAGTTTCGGCTGAGTGGTTTTTAGGCCTTGTGATTGTCTTGTTAATTTCATTGGAGCCTCCGGGCATTGTGATTCATATTTAATCCTGTTCTGGTTTGGTTCATGTCGTGTAATTCATTGTGGTATTCTGTGATTATGATTCGCCGTTGGGCACTTATGTTCTAACATGTCGAACAGGTATTAATAGTATGCCGTGGGCATAGTATTTCACGAATGCTCGGTTCTTACCTTGGTTTGTGAGCATCTCGTATTATTATCATCATTATACCGTTTCATTCTGCCTTTGGATGCATATCATGTTATACATGTATTTGATGTTCATTATCTGGATGGCCCGACCAGTGGCGGAACATGTTTTCATGTTTTAGGTGCTTGCGAGGAGAGAGTTGAGACACAGGGGAATGATGATGGCGACGAGGCATTCGAGCGATACTAGTCCGAGTCGTTCATGTTGGTGAGTCGGTTGGAGTGTTCTTCAGTTGTCAGTCTTTGTCATTTTGTATTACCCGAGCAGATGCTCGTGGATGTTGTATTTTTACTCTTGGCCATGTAGGCCCATCGTTGTCGTTGAAATTCCTTCTCGGAATATTGTGTCGGATATCATGGTAGGGACTATGATTTTCCCTTGTTGTTTAATTTAATGTATTTTAGTCATGTTACTTTGGTGGATCTCTGGCGTGGGGTCGGCAACCTTTGTGATAACTTGATAGGATTTGGGGGTGTTACAAAAAATGATATCAGAGCTTTGGGTTGTGAAATACCCTGAGATGTGAGTTATGTGGTCCTACCGACGCGGTAGTAGTGGGATTGTCAGGTTATGACAATCTAGTCAGTCAAGTTTTGTGAGTCGTAATATTAGTGCGACTGCACGAGTCATTCATTCATCGAGTCGTCGTCAGTGAAGACTAGTATCGCGAGACCTCGAAGCTTCATATGACCTGTGTAAGGACTCGATTCTCTTTGTGTTCATACATTCATCATGTTATTAATTTTTCATGTATGTTGAAACATATATGTGATATTAGTGTTATGATTGATTCATGACTAATTGTTTTGGAGCACGCATGACTTGTGTAAGCATTAAGGATCAACTCATTCATCAGTTAATAATCCTCAATCATCATTTTGATCTCATCACTCAGTTAATTCGTTCATCACTCAGTCAATATCATTACTCAGATAATTCATTCATCACTCAGTTAATTCGTTCATCACTCAGTCAATATCATTACTCAGATAATTCATTCATCACTCGGTTAATTTATTCATCACCCAGTCAATACCATTTCTCAGTTAATTCATTCATCACTCAGTCAATTCCTTCATCACTCAGTCAATCTCATTGCTCAGTCAATTCATTCACCACTTAGTTAATCCCATCGCTCAGTTAATTCATTATCACTCAGTTAATCTCATTGTTCAGTTAATTCATTAATCATCCAGTCCACCTCACGGTTCAGTTGTTGACCTTGTGGATCGAATTTTCAACCTTGCAAACTTGTCCAAGGTAATTATTTCAGGAATTTCATCAGATAATCATGTTGCCTCACTCGATCTTTCATGCGATCATATCATATCCCGGCGTCATGTCGACGATCATTTTATTGCATAATTAATGTGTTCATTGTTGTATAGCGTGTATGTTCATCATTATCATTCAGTAATATAATCATAATGAGATCTTCATGCGAGATCTGTAATCATCATGTGGCTTTCCTGCTTCAGTATGGATAGAGCTGTCAGAGGACGCGAGGGAGGAGGCCGCGGTGCGGGCCGAAACCCGGGATCTCGTGTGCATGCCCGTGCGAATGCGAGTGGTATCATTAATTCATCAAATAGCGAGGCTACTCATTCATCAGCAGATAATCGATCGCCGTCGAGTCGTGCGAGAGGCATCTCACTCGGAAGGTTCTCGGGTTGACCCATTCATATTTATGCAGGCATGATGGCCCGGATGACTCGGATGACGCAGATGATGGAGACCATGCAGACCTCGATGGTTCGTGGTCCACCGCATGAGAATTCCAGAGCCGTTTAATGGACAAACCGGGAGAGTGAATCAGTTGTTGGCGATATCTCTCGTCGGTCGCCTACTTTTGAGGGTTCGTCGGAACCGGTGATATTGTTCATTGGCTTGAGCATTTTGATAAACTCTTCGACATGGTTCGGTGTCCTGAGGAGAGTAAAGTGGCGGTAGCGGCTTACTACTTGAGTAAGGGTGCTTATTCTTGGTGGCTTTCTGTGAAACCCACCGATCGAGATTGTGTTTGGGGCGAATTCAAGACTCTCATGATAGAGAGGTATTATCCGGCCCCACTTCGGGAAGCCACGTTATCGAGGTTTTGAACCCTGAATCCGTCGAGGACGAGGGTGTTATTGTCATTCTTTGAGAAGTTTCGAGGACTACTTGATTTGCTTCATCGATTATCCGTCTTAGCGGATAAGATCAAGTATTTTAGCAAGAGGCTAAATCCGATTGAGGATGCGATTGTTCAACCACAATTGTAATTCACTTAGTGAGTTCATCGGGAAGGCTCTTGGAGTAGAGCTTTTGATCAAGGAGCTTACTCGGAAACATCCTTGATTCCTTCGGGTGAGAGGACTAGGATTACGATTCGTCGAGAGGGACATCGGGCTCCGACGTCGAAGAGGTCGTTTTCGATCGTCTTCGTCTTTGAGAAGGCTTCTTCCTCTAAGGCAGCGAGTTCGATTTGTTGTTTGCTTTAAGCGTGATTCATTGAGAACACGTTAATACTCGGTGTACGGTGCCGGCTATTGTTTGTTTTTACGTGGGAACCGGGACACCTTCGAAAATCTGCGGGAGTTACAGTGCCGCTAGATCTCGAGAGGGCTCACAAGCCTCGAGGGATTTTGTTACTCCAGTCCGTACTTCATCCAAGGGGTCCTATCAGGCTTCGAGAACCCGAGGTAAGGACATTCATCACCGATTTTGAACAAGTTAATTCTTGCTCGGTAGTAGGACAATCATTCATTTCATTGTCGTTCACTCATTCATCTAATTCATTCATCATATATATCAATCATGTTGGGACTCATAATTATCGATTAATCATTCAATTCACGAGGAACGGCGGTTCCAATCACTTCAGAGAGCTATCACTTATGACGTTATTAATTCACCTTGGTGAGTCATTCCAAATCCTTGTCGGATTTGTAGTCATTTATCATTCATCATTTATTTTAGTCACTTTCATTCTCGTGACCTTCCGAGATCATATTTAGCGGCGAGTTCATCTGCGCATATACCTTAAATCGTTGAGATAGAGGAGATCGATGACATGGAAGGATAACGATGTTGACTACATTTGAGATGTAATCTTGTTTTTTGGATGACTGTGTAACTCAATCCGTAGTAATGTATCGTGACTGTGGATCATTTATTCTTGATCTATTTTATTATGATCATATTTGAGAATCTTGAGATTTGGGTCAACTGTTGGGAGTTCACCCCTTCGGCGTTGTGCTCAAGATTTTTTGATAATTTGGGAAATCATTCACTGAGATTCGAGACGTCAAGTCTTGGGGACTTGGGCGTGCGATTGATTTGGTCCCGAGGACTAGATGTGCATTATTGTTTTCAGATCTTGATGGATAGTTCATATCCCGAGTTGTTTACCCTGAGTTTCGAGACGAAACTCCTTTTAAGGGGGTGTATGTAATACCGGTTGTAATTCGATCATTATCATTGATAATTTCATTCGGTGATTGTCACTCGGTGGATTTTCACTCAATTATAATCATTCATCAATCATGTTCATTCACCGTGTTCACCGTTCGGAAAAACTTCGAGTTGTGTATCGTTATTGTTCATTGTTTCAACTTTCCTCATATGAGTTCGACTTTGTTAGACCACCATTAATTTTTGGTAACTTCAAAAATTCTAAATCTCTGCAATATTATAGAGCATCGAGTTAGCTTTCCAATGGTTCAAACGGTGAGTCAATCGGAGTCCGGACGAGAGAGTTATGGTCGTTTTAGCTCACCCGCTCATTTTTTTGATTATTGGCGATCCTTTGCCGACCGAACTCGGCCGTGTCGTCCGACACGGCCCGTGCCGTACTCGTCCGGAAATGCCGAGTTTTGTCTCGGGACCCGACCGTGTAAATGCGGCATGGCAGTCGAACTCTTCCGGATAAGCGAGCCATTGCCGACACGCCGACCGTGTTCCGGGACACGGTCGAGTCATGCCAGTCGGCGTCGGACGGGTCACTATCGGAAGGCCCCTCCGCGCCGCGACCGTGTCAAGCGAGACACGGTCGAGTCCCTGCCGGCCAGTGCGCGCCGCGACCGTGTCAGGCGGACACGGTCGAGTCTGTCAGGCGAGTCAACCCCTATAAATTCATTTTTTGAGCATTTCAGCTCATTTCTTTCCCATTTCTTCACCTTCAACCGAGAGAGAGAAGCTTGAGGGAGATATTTTATCATCATCAATCACTTGTGTGTTCGGATTTCATCATCTTGATTCATTGGAAAGCTTGGATAGTCGATTTTACACGTTTTCATCGGATCGAATTGGTTGGATCTTCAAGAGGTAATTTCTTCAACACCTTGGATTTCGATTCTATGTTGAGATATGATGTTTTGGACGTTATAATCATGTTATATGAAGGGACATGTATATGATTATGAGTTTATATAAGGATTCATTGGATTATTGAGGGATTATTCAAGAACACTTTGAATATCGAGTTGAAATTGGGGGTTTTCGATTAATTGTCGTTATAATCACGTTTTCGGATATTCATTTTGGATTATTGATAGTATTCATGAGGTTTTGTGGGTTTGAATCATTCATTGGAAGTTGGTTTCGTATGTAATTGAGTTTTGGTTATAAACAATTGGAGATTGTTTACAACGCGTTTGTTTTAATACCCCAATGAGTTTCGGGTATTGTTGTATCGACTTTTGAGTTGGTTGTGATCATGCTTGATTCGTGTATTAAGAGAATTGTTGGTATTTATGTTGTTCAAGGTTGTTCGAGCGGCCGATAATTTCATTAAGGACGTTGATCGTGGAAGTACCTTCTCGCCTTCGGTTTGAGGCAAGTTTTATACTTGTACTAGTCAATGAGATTAATGTCATCATATATGTGTATAAATGTGTTGTATCATTCCGAGACTTAGTCTCTTCATGAATTCATTGATATTAAGAGATCGCGACATCGATACCTTTCGGCAATTTTGCCAAATATTTATTGTTATTCCTTTTTGGATTGTCATTAAAAGCGTACACGCCGATTAAAGGCATTGGCTTATTCATTTCTCACCTTCGTAAATGCGTGCTAACGATTAAAGGTACCGAGGCATCCTTCATATCATTGTTATCGAATTGCCGTTCGCAGGCAAATCGAAATGTTCAATCATTCACTATATCATTGTATCGATTGACCGTTCTAAGGCAATCGAGGTATTCAATCATTCATCATATCGTTAATATCGATTAGCCATTATAAGGAAATCGAAGCGCTCAAGCATTCATGGAATCATCCGCTGCATCATTGTCATCGGTTAGCCGTTCTAAGGCAATCGAGGTGTTGAGTTGGGACTGTCGAGGATGGTCTTTGGCCGACCAGACAAAGATACCATCCCTAATTGTGATACGGCTTTCATGCGTGGCCCTAATTGTGATACGGCTTTCATGCCGTGGCTTTGGCCCTAATTGTGATACGACTTTCATGCCGTGGCTTTGGCCCTAATTGTGATACGGCTTTCATGCCGTGGCTTCGGCCCTAATTGTGATACGGCTTTCATGCCGTGGCTTTGGCCCTAATTGTGATACGGCTTCGTGCCGTGGCCGCCCTAATCAATAACGGCTTAAGTTTCGGCTTCATGTGATTGTGATATTTGTGATTTGGTGAGTGGTTTTAGGCCTTGTGATTGTCTTGTTAATTTCATTGGAGCCTCAGGGCATTGTGATTCATATTTAATCCTGTTACGGTTTGGTTCATGTCGTGTAATTCATTGTGGTATTACGTGATTATGATTCGCCGTTGGGCACTTATGTTCTAACTGTCGAGCGGTATTAATAGTATGCCGTGGGCATAGGATTTCACGAATGCTCGGTTCTTACCTTGGTTTGTGAGCATCTCGTATTATTATCATCATTATACCGTTTCATTACGCCTTTGGATGCATATCATGTTATACATGTATTTGATGTTCATTATCTGGATGGCCCGACCGTGGCGGAACACGTTTTCATGTTTTAGGTGCTTGCGAGAGAGTTGAGACACGGGGGCATGATGATGGCGGCGAGGCATTCGAGCGATACTAGTCAGTCGTTCATGTTGGTCGATCGGTTAGAGTGTTCTTGATTGTCGATCTTTGTCATTTTGTATTACCGGCGGATGCTCGTGGATGTTGTATTTTTACTCTTGGCCATGTAGGCCCATCGTTGTCGTTGAAATTCCTTCTCGGAATATTGTGTCGGATATCATGGTAGGGACTATGATTTTCCCTTGTTGTTTAATTTAATGTATTTTAGTCATGTTCGCCTGGTGGATCTCCTGGCGTGGGGTCTACGGCACTGTGATAACCCAATAGGATTTGGGGGTGTTACAGTATTGTAGCTCTGTGGTGTGTTGAGTTCGACCGTATGGTCGAGTTGCAAAGATGTGCTCTCTGCTGTCGTTCTGTGAGACTGTTGTCATGGTAATGTTTGACACGGTGTAGTTTCCGTCGGGTTATTCTTGCGAGTAAGTGATGTGGATGAATTGGGTCGTGGACTCCGTGTTTGTAATTGGAATGTTATGATTGGGTTGTGGACCCCGTATTTTGTTATCGGAATCGTATTTTGAAATAAGTGATTTTTGGGCGGCGTCCTTAAGTGTTTCGAAAGGCTTGAAAATTTTTAAACCCCAAATGCTTTCAGAACTCCCGAGATCGTAAAATGTTTTGTAAGATGTAAAATCATTTCGTTCCTATCTTTCATAATTCAAACTGTTTTGATCAAGTGAATTATCTCGGGAATTATATTCATGATTTCTATGTTCTTGGAGTATGATATGTATGGCTTGTCTTTGTATTTATACTTGCACTAGCAAAACAGTGGAGTTTTGCTAACCCCCGAGTATTCGGGGGGTGGATGTCTGTTTTGCGTCCAGGTACTTTCAGGTTGCTGGGGAGCAATTTACAGGATCGTTACGAAGGATGATGGAAGATGGCGATACTAATCACATGTAGACCGGTGTTGAGTATTTGGTGATGTCTTGTTTTGTCCTTCCGTTGTGTTTATTTTTTCCTATGTGGGAACGTTGATTTATGTTAACCCCTGCGTGGGTATGAGTTACGAGAAAGAGTAATGTATGGTTGATGTGTATGTTGTGGTAAAAGACCAAATCGGTCTAATGGTCTGTTAATTACCCATGTCGGTATGTATTGTATTGTGGTGTTTCTGTATTTAGCCTGGTAGATCCTCATGGAGAGGGTCTACGGCGCTGTAATATTCCCGAGTGGTTTGGGGGTGTTACAGTAAGTCTCCCTTCTTTGTGTTGTGCCTCGTGTGACACGAGCTATTTTTATGATTATTTGTTAAGTGGTGGAATCCTTATGTGAATTTTGATTTCACGATATGTATTTGGTCGACTCTCGCATTTGATTTATACGAGGAGTGTCGTCGATTGTGATGTCTTTTTATTGTTGTTTTTGTCCGTTGTTGATGATTTTCGAATCGATTTGCACATTTTACAAGTTCTATTGTGGGAACTTTGTGCTTATACACGTTCGACTTGTTCACTAGCCAGTGCGGGAGGGTCTTTAGAGACCTCGAATGGGGTCAGTGGTTTTGTTCTGAATGTGGTATTTTATCGTTTATTTCCGTTTAAAGACATGTATTGTCTTGATTTTAAATTTTTTGATGCGTGTGCTAGGAGTTGTTTTAGTGAACGTCGATATGTGTGAGTTTTGGGCATTCTGGCCTATTGGATTTTTGAAAACCTTGAGTATCTTAGGAAAATAAATTTCGAGACATACTTTTCAAATGAGTTATTTTCTCGTGGTACATCCAAGGTGCCACAATATATTTCAAAAATTTTCTACTTCGAGGACCAAAATTCTTTGAGATATTTTCAATGTTTTAGAAATATTTTTATTTAGACCCGAGGGTCGAATATTCTGAAAGTTTTCACTAAGAGAAAGTGTCTTCATTCTTATCAAATGCGAAATGGTTCTCCAATGTCTCGATAACGATGTTTCACGTTTGTACTTTTTGAAAGGTGATACTCAAAATCAACCGGTATTCTTCAAATTATTTTTAAAATGAGGTTTTCATTTTTAAAACCTATCCATTCCCGTTTGAGGGCTGGGTATATATGTGTGATGTTCGCGTTGTCATTTTGATACTTTCTCCCGAGTATGATCGAATTGGCGGTATGAGCGTTGAGTCGCTTTCCGCACATTGGATGTGCTAGCCCCCTATGAGAGGCGGAATGTTGGTATTGAATGTTGTCGCCTCGTGGAGATTTCTGCGTTGCCGCGTATGTGCGAGCTGTTAGAGCTTGGTATGGTATGACCGTGGGCATCGGTGATCGTTCCGTTATGTGTCGATTGTTTAATGTCTTGTCACCTTGCTCCCGCTTTTGTGAATTTCGTGGACGAGGTCGGTGGTAATGCCCGTACTATTTTGACTTCTGTATTTTCTCTTTCTCCAGTCTATCGATTCGCTCATGTTCGTTGGTACTTTATGAACTTGTTCTGTATTTCGGTTTCATCGTCCGAACGAGCTGTGATCTTGTTGTGGGTCGATCTGGTTATCGATGTGACTTTTTCGGGTTCAGTTCGATTCTTGTGAACCTTGTTCGGGAGTGGCATCATCTGGTTTTATTAGTTCTTTTATTAGAAGTGGATCGGATTTGGAACTCTTATGTTTTCGACTCTGTCGACTCATTTATGTTCGTTGACATTTCTGAGCTTGTCCTGCCCCTTGTTTTTGTTTATCGAACGAGTGTGGTATCGTTTCGGAATAACTCGTTTGTCGTTGTGACTTTTCAATCACTATTCCCTTTCCTGTGGATCTTATGGGAATGCATGTCTTGTAGTTCTCACCAGATCATCCTGGGAGTTGTTGTTTCAATTTTATTATCCTTCGTGTTTCGGACATGATTGTTCGATTTTTGTTGTCTCGATCGTTTGTTTGTTCGGTTTTTGTTCTCATTTCGTGATTGTTGAGCGTTCATGCTCCTTTGTAATTCCCTTAAGCTCGGGAAATTAGTCTCGTTCTCGATCTTCCAACCCTTAGGCGGTGGGATTCCGTGTTTGTTCAGCGGTTGGCTCGCGTTTTGATTGATGTACCGTTGGGTTGGTCAATCATATTGATTTTGTGATTGTCGGATAATTGACTTGGCTATATTATCCGTTTGATGACGCTTGTCATTTGTTTGTTTTATTATATCCCTAACAGCGACGTTGTGTTGGTCGCCGTGGAGCGTGTTTTCACGCCGTATATTCCTTTGCGTTGTTTGTAACATTTCGCCGTTGGGCGTTAGTTACGCATTCTTGTGTATCTCGTTGAGTTTTTCTTGGCGGAATATTTCTTCTCCCTACTTGTTTTAAGTTTCGGGACGAAACTTCTTTTAAGGAGGGTAGAATGTAATATCCGCAATTTTCGATTTTCGGTAAATTTCTTTTTTCGGTCAGAGTCCATTTTGATGACTCGCTCATGACCTTTTCGTCATTCTGAGAATGATTAATTCTACACTTTTTGTCATCCGAGTTCGTTTCGGTGTTGTTTTGTTGAGTTCTGTGCTTTTTAGCGACTTTTCCGCACTTGAGTTCGATTCTTGCGAATCTCGTTCGAAACTGCCGTTTCGAGTTTCCCGTAAGTCCGTTTAACTTTGTTAGACGTGTTGTGAACTTCGGTTTGGTTATTCGATCACGTATCGTGATTTCCGGGTGTTTTGGGCCATTTTGTAATTTCTTGAAAGTTACGGGTATCCGTATCTGTAATTGTTGTCTCGACCCATTTCTTGGTCGCGTATGATTAATTATGGAATTATGTTTTCATTTCGGGTCGTTGATGTCGTCCGCGAACTTTTCGTCGTGTTCGTTCCGTGAGTTTTCGGAAATCGGGTCGTCGAGCCCTGACGGTTGCGGGACTGGCCAGACGGTTGCGGGACTGGCCGGACGATTGCGGGCACCGGCCGGACGGGTGCGGCAAGAACCGGCGTAGCGCACGCTACGGCCGGAAGGCTGCGCGCGCTAACCGGCAGGTGTAGCGCACGCTACCGGACGGCTTTAACGCCGCTTGGCTGGGACAGTGGAGTCACAGGGGTTGCAGAATCGGTCGAGGCTCGGCGGGTAGCGCGCGCTGCGCCGGCCCGCATACGCCACGGCCGGCGAGTAGCGACGCCTTCTGGCCGGAAAAGGCTGCGCCCTTCTGGCGAGCGGCCTAGTCGAAGACTCTTGAATCGCGGCACAGGCCGATAGCGCCACGCTAGCTCGGCGACTAGCGCTAGTCCGGCCCGATATAAATGTGGTGGCGAGTCACATTTCATTTCGTTTTCACTTCCTTCCTTCTCCGTCGCGGGTGGCGATTCATGGGTCACGAAGCCATGTTGTTTAACAACAAATCCATGAAGTTCTTGAGTTCATAACATCAATCAATCGTCCGTTATCATCCTTTGATCCAGCGAATCAAGGTAATCTTCCTTAGAACCCTAATTTCGTGAATTTGGGGATTTTTGCATTTTCGTCCGATTCGTTCCGTGTTGTTGATTAATTCATGATGGGTATGATTAATCTTGGTAGTATTCTTGTGTTTAACATCATTTAATCCATTGTTCTTCGTCGAATCGAAGTATATTCTTGATTTCCTTCGAATTGACTTTTTGGGGATTTGTCCCGATCTCGCTTTTTCATCCGTTTTCGATGGATTGATTATGGTTAAATGATGTTGTTAAACATATTCTATGGATTGTATATCCATATTTCAACTTGGAATTCCGTTTTCGGGTTTTGACGGGACGAATCGTGTTCTTGGCCGTTTTGGGGGAAATCCTTGAACCTTCGTTATTTGTTCTTTGAATTCAACGGCTTTGGGTCGTACTTTGGAATTCATTTTCGTTGTTATTGTTTTCGTTCGTAGTTCATTGTTGTGGATTGTCGTTCGGTGGAGTCGGCGAGTTCGTAGTCGGTTCGTGCCAACCTACTTCGGCCGATTCTCCGCGTTGTGGTTATTCGAGGCAAGTACCTTGCCCATACATTTCTCGTTTTATGGATATGATGATCGGTGGTCGTCTTGATGTGTTTGTTTGGTTATATGAAATGAAGTTTCAAAAGATTTCGGTTTGGCCTCGTTAAAGGCTCTCTTTCAAAACGCGTGTGTGTTTTGTGAACGTTGTGTTTTGGGAATTGATTATGATTTGATTATTTTGAACGTTGAAGGCTTTGATGATATCCCTATTGTTTAAAGTTATGGAATTGTGTATTCCGTGTTTAATCCTGTTATTGTGTTTTGGGGAGTTGATAATGTTGTCGGATAAATGGCCATCTCTAGTAAGTATTCTTAATGAACTTACATTCTTAGCATGTTAGTATTGCATGAGTAACGTGTGTGTGTATGCTCACTACGGGTTAGATCCGACGGGGTCTCGGTAGGGCTCCACGAAGCTGTGGAACCGTGAGCTTGCTTTTAACCACTGTGGGTTAGATCCGACGGGGTCTCGGCAGGGATCCACGAAGCTGTGGGTCCGCGGTTAATTGTGGTGCATTTTACAAATGTGATTCGATATTGGCATTTCCGGAAATGAATGCTTTGGAACTGTGTTTTCATGATTGCATGCATCGACTAAGTGTGTAAGAGGTAAGTGTTCGTTTGGCTTACTTGGCTAGGATGGCACTGGAGTATTTTGTTGTTTGTTTTAAATCCTTTATTTGTGGATTTTGATGTTGGGATACGAACCTTGTGGTCATTCTTGTGTACTGTGAGTTGATGAGATTTGGGGCTAAAATCCCAATGGTTTTGTAAAAGTCGTTTTACGGATTTGGGGCTAAAATCCCAACGGTTTGGTTAATGTCATTTTTCAGAAAGTAAACCTTTGGGGCGGTGACCCCTTTTGTCTTTTGGATTTTGAAAAGTAGGATCTGATAATCCTAAATTGTTTTCTATTAAAACTCTCGATGGCATTCTAAACCGTTTTATAAATTACTTCCATTGATTTATGATATTTCGATTTTGAAATGTTTTCTCAAACCCTTGCCTCGGGAAGTACTTTTCGTTTCGTTTGGACCTTGGAGGATCCTTGGTTATTGTTATTCGTGGAATGTGAATTGTATGGCTCGTATTTGCACTTTGTTCTTGCACTAGCAAAACAGTGGAGTTTTGCTAACCCCCGAGTATTCGGGGGGTGGATGCCTGTTTTTGCATTCAGGTTTTGGAGCATAACACAGGGTCGGCACGAAGGATGATGAAAGATGATCGATACTAATCACATGAGGAACCGTACATCGTGTGTTGGTTCAGTTGTACTTTATTTTCCGCTGCTATACTGTTCCCGTTGTACGGGTGTGGTTGTATTTTGTCCCCTGCGTGGGCATGAGTTGTATTTGAGTTGTATGTATTTATTGAAAGACCAAATCGGTCTACTGAGTCGTTTTAGCCTTAAAGGCATGGTTGAGTTGTTATATGTCGTTACCAGCCTGGTAGATCCTTGAGGAAAGGTTCTACGGCGTGTAATATCCCTGAGCGGATTGGGGGTGTTACATTATTACTGAGGGTTCTAAGCTACCCAAGGCATCCGAGGTTTACTATAACCTACTAAACAACACTGAAATAAGTTCAGGGTTGGATAAACTTACCTTTACTGACGAAAGATGATGAAGAACGACGGTGGACGAAGGAGAACGAGAGGATAACACTTTCAAGACCTTCTCCGAAGCTTGATTAACGCACTCTAATAGGATAGCACTTGAATTGGGAGGTTAGAATTGGTTCAAGGATGGTGGAGAGCAGTGTATATGAAAGAAGAATGATTTTTGGGACGGAAGAAATGAAAGGCAAAGTGTTCTTTTATAAACTCAGATTGCCCTTACGTCGTTATGCACGGCGGTTTACGTCGTAAGGGACTTTGTGCGTTATGGTAAAGTATTAACGTCGTAAGGAACTGTTGGAACAATTTACACACATCGTTACGTGCGTAGCAGCGGGTTAACGTCGTAACACCTCGTTGACTTGCACTGTCGCAATCACGCCGAAAGTTGGTCGGCATGCGTACTACGATGAAGATTCTGTCCGAAGACCGAAGACCGATGTTACGTGCGTAAGGGCGATCTTTAACGTGCGTAATGACTCGGATATAGCGTACGTAATGACTCGGAGTATAACGTGCGTAAGGACCAATTTTGTTTACTAAATTATTATCACATTAATTTCTTATGACACGACTCCCTCTCCATGTAAATGCTGAAATCTCTCGGGGAACAAGACGTTGGCCACCGTCATATTCGCACCGATAATTACCTAACGACATCAAGGTATGTCACTGAAAGTTCGTCAATCATCACACCATCACAATACACGAATAACAGATGCGAAGAATACAGTACAACCATATTAAACAAAATATGTTTTATCGCAATGGAGTACATTTATTTATCAAATAAAAGAAATGGACGTGAGCGCCCAAAGTGAAAAAGCATGTAATACTGGTGGTATTACAAGTTACGGCAGAGTCCGAGGACGGAGTCAGAACGCTATAGGGGCAGATTCTAGCATCGGTTCGGAATACCCACGAGTCTATGAGATGCGTCGAGCAGACAAACCCGATGCGGCGGTAGCCTCAGGTACCATTCATATCCTATCTCATCCAGTTCGTGTACTTTTTGATACGGGTGTTACCCATCTTTCATCTCCTTGAAGTGTGCACGCCGTTTGAATATAACTTGTATGATTGCTTGCGATCCTTTCATTGTTACACTACCTAGCGGGGATAGAATCGTGGGGAACTGGGAGATTAGAGATTTTTCGGTGAATATAGCCGGTATGGATTGGTTATCGAATTTGATTATGGTTGATATGGAAAGCGAGGATGTGATCCTCGGTGAGGATTGGATTGACGGCCACCAAGCGATTATGAATTACCGTACTAAGTTTATCACTATGATGACTGGAGACGGATCCGAGTACTCATTTTTGGGACGTAAGTCAGGCCAACCTAAGCTGCTTATCAGCGCCATGAAGGCCGGAAAACTTTTGAATAAAGGTTGCACGGGCTATTGGTGTTATGCTTTGAAGACGGAAGGGAACGAAGTCGATTTCTTTTTGTTTCCAGTTGTTAATGAGTATCCCGACATTTTTCCGGATGACCTCCCGAGATTATCGCCGAATCGAGAGATAGAATTTTTGGTGGACTTAGATCCTAACGCGGCTCCGATTTCTAAGGCACCTTATCGGATGGCACCTTCCGAGATGCAAGAATTAAAGAGTCAGCTGGGAGAACTATTGGAGAGAGGGAACATCAGACCGAGCGCTTCGCCTTGGGGTGCGCCTGTTCTTTTTGTGAGGAAGAAGGATAGTTCACTACGTTTATACATTGATTACCGTGAACTAAACAAAGTGACCATCAAGAACAAGTATCATTTGCCTCGTATAGATGATTTATTTGATTAGTTGCAGGGAGTCGCAGTATTATCAAAGATTGATTTGAGATCAGGGTACTATCAGCTCTGGGAAAAAGAGTCCGGCGTTCAGAAGACTGCATTTCGGACGAGGTACGGAGATTATGAATTTGTGGTCATGTCTTTTGGATTGACTAATGCACCAGCAGTGTTCATGCAATTAATGAACAAGATATTCATCGAATACTTGGACAGATGTGTGGTCATCTTTATTGGTGACATCTTGATTTATTCTTGAGATAAGGAGGAACATGCCCGGCACTTGCGTTTGATAGTAGATGTTTTATGAGCCGAGCACCTCTATGCAAAAGACTCAAAATGTGAGTTCTGGTTCGAAGAAGTTATGTTTCTCGACCATGTGATTTCGGCAGAAAGGGTTCGTGTGGACCCGTAGAATATTGAGGCAGTGCTAGATTGGGCACCACCTAAAAATGTTAAAGAAGTTCGTAGATTTTTGGGTCTTACTGGGTATTACCGTCGGTTTGTCGAGGGGTTCTCGAAACTCGCTCGGACGCTTACAAAATTACTCCAGAAGACATGATAAGATGATAGGTTTTGCATGGGCTTGGATGTGTGCTTATGCAACATGATAAGACGATAGATTTTGCATCACGACAATTGAAGCCGTATGAGATGAACTATCCTACTCACGATTCAGAGTTGGCTGCAATTGTCTTCGCACTTAAGATTTGGCGGCATTATTTGTATGCCTCTCCATGTCGGATTTATACCGATCACAAGAGTTTGAATTATATTTTCAGTCAGAAATAGCTGAACATGAGGCAGAGGCGTTGCTTTGAATTGATCAAAGACTACGATTTGGAAATTCTTTACCATCCGGGAAAGGCCAATGTCGTCGCGGATGCTTTGAGCCGCAAATCGGCATCGCTTCAGATGCTCGAGGTCCTTACACCTCATACGAAGATTTGTCAGGATTTAATCAAGCAAGGAATAGAATTTTGGCTTCAAAGAGTACAAGGACAGTTGTGCACTCTTGAAATTATTTCGTCCTTGGTTGATGACATCAAATGGAAATAGTGGAGTGACCCGATGATCTCTCAACTGAAGGAAGATGTAATTAAAGGAAAAGCCCCTGGTTTTATGGCCCATGAGGATAGTATTCTAAGATTTCAGGGCAGGCTTTGTGTTCCGAATGATCTAGAGTTGAGGCAAAGAATTTTCCGAGAATCTCATGCTACGCCGTACTCAATCCACCCCGGAAAGAATAAGATGTACAAGGACTTGAAGCGAAATTTTTGGTGGAATAATATGAAGAAATATGTCACGGAGTTTGTACTACGATGCTTGACATGTCAACAAGTTAAGATGAACATCAACGACCGGCAGGGTTGTTGAAGCCACTTCCCATTCCCGAGTGGAAGTGGGAAGATATATCCATAGATTTTATCACTGGGATGCCGAGAACTAGAGCCGGAATGAATATGATTTGGGTAATCGTCGATCGATTGACAAAGTCTGCACACTTCCTGGGTATTAAGGATACGTGGGGACCAGAGAGATTGGATTGCACTTTTATAGCCGAGATCGTGAGATTGCATGGTGCCCCTATGACTATTGTTTCCGATCGAGATGGTCGTTTTGTATCGCATTTTTGGCTGTCCTTTCATCAGGCTTTGGGTACAGAGTTGAGATTGAGCATGTCTTTTCATTCTTAGTCAGACGGTCAAACAGAGCGGACGATTCATACGTTAGAGGATATGTTGCGGGCCTGTGCCCTAGACTGGAGTAATAATTGGAGCTTCACTTGACATTGATCGAGTTTGCCTACAATAATAGTTGGCATGCGTCGATCAAAATGGCACCGTTCGAGGCGCTTTATGGTAGGCGGTGTAGATCGCCATTATGTTGGGACGAGACTTCGGAGCTAGTCGGAACGGAACCGGATATGTTGATGGAGACTAAGGAGAAGATTTCTATTATCCGGCACCGGTTATTGACTGCCCAGATCGGAAATCTTATGCTGATACTCGTCGTTGACCTTTAGAATTCGAAGTGGGAGACCATGTTCTACTCAAGGTGTCGCCGAATATAGGAGTTTTTCGCTTCGGGAAAACGGGGAAACTTAGTCCAAGGTATATCGGACCTTTTGAAATTTTGGACAGGGTTGGAGATTTAGATAACCGCTTGGCGTTGCCTCCAACTTTGAGTCATGTCCATAACATTTTTCATGTGTCTCGGTTGAGAAAATACATGCCGGATCCAAGTCATCTGTTGTGTCAAGAATTAACACCTCCCGACCGACGATCACCTCGGAGGTCGGGCGACCGAGTCACTACCGAGCGGCCATGGCAGAACGGCCGACCAGCGACCAGGCGACCGAGCCTTAACCCAGCGGACATGCTAGACTGGCCAACCGAAGGTCCCAGGGCGAATCCCGGTGCCGAGCGTGTAACACCCCAAACTAGGCGGATATTACAGTGCCGTAGATCCCCAACTGGGACCCACCAGGCAAATGAAAATGAATGAATTACACAAGATAAATGTAGTACCGAACTACATTACAGCCATAATTACTCCGACGAGGAGTTTAGTTACAACACACCAGGACAATACCGGATACTAGTGTATTTTATATGAAGATAAAATACACAACACTGAATGAAACGGAGTATTCAAATGAAAGTCTGCAGCGGAAAATAAAGGACAATAACATGAATAACTGAAAGATCAGGGCCCCCTACTAGTATCACTAGGACTCCTCGACATCAACATGCTATTCCCGTGCGTTTGCCTTGCCATGACCTGAAAAACAAGATCCCCAAACGGGGTCAGTTACAAAGAACAACAATCCTCAAGGGTTGAAAATACTCAATCATGATTAACTGAAGTTATGAAATATTCTTAGTTATGAATTACGCTGAAGAGGAGTATTATAGTACGCCCGTAATGTTCTGTGCAAGTGTACAACATCCGTCCGTGTACCTAATTAGTCTCACGGTGTAACGCTTTCCCGTGTGCACGGTCTAATGTATTGGTGAACCCAATACATAAACCATCGTGTGCCCGACTAAAAATTCCACACAGCCACACCCGGCCACGCAATATGAACCCATAAGGTCATATGAACGAGAATGACCGTAATGAATATCAATGAATAAATAATAATCTGACAAGGTCAAGAATGACTCACCGAGATGAAAATAGTAGTGAAGTAAATGACAGCTCAATGAAATGATTGGAACCGTCGTTCCTTATGACTGAAGTGATTTATTGACGATAACAAGTTTTAATGTGATTAATACAATGATGAATGAGTTATGATTATGAATGATCAACAACAAAAGGTATGAATATCCTTTTAACCGAGTAAGAATTAACTTACACAATACCGGTGACAATTATCCTTCCACGAACAACGTCCTAATTGAGATATCGGTCGCTCGAACAACCTTAAATAATACAATTACCAATAATCCGTTCAATATACGAATCAAACACGAATATAACGAACTCAAAACGTCGATACGACTAAACCAAGTCCATAGAGGCATTAAATCAAACACGTTGTATCCAAACTCCGATTTTTTACAATCAAACCTCAATATACCAATATCAAAATCTCCAAGAAGTGTTTTAAACCAACAAAACATCTCCAATACGATCAATAATCCGTTATGAATATCCAAAAATGTGATTATAACAACAATTAGTCGAAAATCCCCAATTCCAACTCGATATTCAAGGTGTTCTTGAATAATCCCTCAATAATCCAATGAATCCTTATACAAACTCATAATCATATACATATCCCTTCATATAACATGATTATAACGTCGAAACATCATATCTCAACACAAAATCGAAGTCGAAGTGTTGAAGGAATTACCTCTTGATGATCCAAGTGCTTTAATCAGAAGAACACGCGTTTAATCGAGTATCCGGCTTCACGATCGAAAGGAGATGAAGAAAATCAAACACCCAAATGATTTGTGAAGGAAAAACCCTCCCTCAAGCTTTCTCTCTCGGTTGAAGGTGAAGAAAAGGAAGAAAAATGGGGTGAAATCTTTGAAAAAATGAATTTATAGGGGTTGACTACCTGCCGGACACGGCCGTGCGATCGGCACGGTCGTGTCGCCATGGCGGCGGCGGCCAGCGAGGACTCGGCCGTGTCGCTTGACACGGTCGCGCGCGGAAGGGCCTTCGGCGATGACCCGTCCGGCGACTCGGCATGACTCGGCCGTGCGGGCGGACACGGTCGGGCGTCTTGGGCGACGATTACAGCTTATCCGGAAGGGTTCGACTCGGCCGTGTCGACGACACGGTCGGGTCTGGCGAACACCGGCATTTTCCGGACGAAGTGCAGCACGGGCCGTGTCGGACGACACGGCCGAGTTCGTTCGACAGTGATCGGCCAATACTGAAAAATGAGCGGTTGAGCTAAAACGACCATAACTCTCTCGTCCGGACTCCGATTGACTCACCGTTTGAACCATTGGAAAGCTAACTCGATGCTATATAATATTGCAAAGATTTAGAATTTTTGGAATTACCAAAAATTAATGGTGGTCTAACAAAGTCGAACTCATATGAGGAAAGTTGAAACAATGAACAATAACGATACACAACTCGAAGTTTTTCCGAACGGTGAACACGGTGAAAGAACATGATTGATGAATGATTATAATTGAGTGAAAATACACTGAGTGACAATTACAGACTGATAATTACTGAATGATAATGACTGAATTACAACCGGGTATTACAGAGCGATCGACATCAATACGATCGCCTCTTGGTACTCGGCGACCGACTCCTGGCGACCGAATGGAGATGATCATCTCTCGGCACTTGCCGACCGACCCTTGGCGATCGACAAGCGGGCGATCCTCTCTCGGCATCCTGCCAGCCTCTCCCTTGGACTTTTGCCCGACAGCCCGGGTGATCGCCCCATTATAATATTGGCCGGCAGGCGATCGGCACATTATTATAATGGCCGGCAGGCGATCGCCCGCTAAAGGACAGGACCCGGCTGTCCCTATATAAGCAAGGCCCCCTGCATCTGTAAACTCTCTCTGGCATTCTTGCATTACACACGCAATACAGAAGCAAACATCCAGCACTTGGCTAATCTCCAACTCTTGGCAACAGCTATCATTCGGTCCTTCTTCTCCCGGCCTATCTCATCCAGCAGATTATCGGCGGGGACGAAGAACATCGAGCTTCGCTCAAGAGCCGGATTAATAGTCTTTTTACACTCATTGTATCTAGATTTCTCACATTAATACTTGTATCCACAAATATTTGTATTAATAACATCTCGCGAGAGCATTCAAGCCCGGGCCTAACAAACCCGGCAAATTTTGTATTATTTATCTTCTTTCGGAAGTGCTCCCGCAATTGTTGTTTGTTGTCCGTCATCCAGCAGTATTAATCTTTGGATAAATATTTTGGGAAACAACAATTGGCGCTAGAAGGAGGGCATCCAACCCTCGAATTTTTATACCTACCGTCCCGAAGAACACTCACTGTTCTCGGGGCAGATACTTGAAGCGACACTCACTGCACTTCAAAGAAAGCTTTCAGAAATCATGTCTTCCGCCTCCGCGTCGAAGAAAGCCGCTGACCAGCCGGCCAGACCCCCTGTTCCGTCCTAGTCCGAGCCGCAGCCGATGGTGGAAGGTAGCCGCCGCGGTCAGAGACGCTCGATACCGTCCCTGGACGGTCGCCCAAGCCTCTCGCTCGATCAGTTCCGAACCAATGAACAGATCGAAGAGGCCATAGCCGCCCTTCAGGAACGACGGAGTGCTCTCGGCGCACCTCCTGCTATCACCCCCTCGGTCTCCCGCCGGAAGTCCAAGCGGAAGCTCAAGGCATTGCGGCGGCGATCGCCAGGAGGCTTTCGCCCGCGAGAAGAGGCGCTCGGCAGCCGGGGCACGTCTGTCTTCGATCGCCTGGGCAGTGACCCGACCTGGCGACCGGGGCAGTCCGGCCCCAGCTACGAGACGATGGAGTTTGAATCCGTCACCAGGATCTCGGCCTACCCGGCTCCCACAAGGCGATCCAGCCGCCTGGCCCCCGCTCGCCAAATTCCCGAGGTCGGCAGCAGCGGAGTCCGGAGGTCGGTACACGATCGCCTCGGCCCCCACTCCCAGAGCCGATCCGCAAGCAGCCGAGCCGCGGCGATTGCCGCATTGCAACGTCAGATCGACGACGTGAAGGCACTCCTGCAATCCGAGGCAGGCGCCATGAAGACGATCGCCGAGCCGAGCGAGCCGCTCGCGATCGACATCGAGCTCGCCCCCGTGCAGCACAAGATCGTTCCTCCTCAGACACCCGTGTACGAAGGGCGATCGGACCCCCAAACACACCTGCACAAGTTCAACATCTACATGACCGGGTGTGGGGCATCGGACGCGACCAGGTGCCGGATGTTCCCTCTGACGCTGGACGACATCGCCCACCGGTGGTACACCTCATTGCCACCTCGGTCCATTGGCTCCTTTAACGAGCTGGCGCACGTCTTCACAGAATACTTCGCCACCAGGGCCGCTCGGCCAGAAGGTCCCCATCGCATGTGGCGGATCAGGCAAGGGAAAGAGGAGTCCGACTCGGACTACATCGACCGGGTTGACATGATCATCCTCAACGGCGAGCCCGTAAGCGATGAGACCGCCCTCTACGCGGTCCTAGGAGGTTTTCGGGGCTTCTCGCCTATGTTCAGGCATCTCACGAAGACCCTACCGACGACCTACGCAGCCTTCCGGGCTAGAGCCGCAGATTTCCTGTCCAGGCAAAGGCTTCTTCTTGGCCTAGGAGTAGAGCGATCGGCGCCCGCGCGACGACCTCCAGTATACCAGCCCGATCGCTACTACCCAGCAGAGCCGGAGGACTCGCTCACCGCCTACAGTCCAACATTTTAAATAAGGGACTAACTCCCGCCCGATCGCCGATATCGACCCACGATTAAAGCGATCGGCTGCCGAGCGACGATCGCCAATCTTCTGGCCCGATCGCCGATCATCACGCTACATCATCAGCAACCCGGTGGACACGATCGCCATCTACAGTCCAGCATATAACATGACGGACTAAGGCATAAGATCGCCTCCACCGCACATCATAAAGCCATGGTCCTGGCAGTCGATGGAACCGGCTGCTTCGGCCATGCAAGGTCCCTTTCGGCCGAGATCGCCCGCCCTTCGTTTAAATACGAGGCCGGCGTAGTCGGAGGGCTCTCCAACATTAATCAGTGGACACATGCCACAACCCCGTCTCAACGTACACCGTCGAGGTCGGCCATCTCCATGGCTGGCCGAGGTGGAAGCAGAGCTAACAAGCCGCGGGCGTGGAGTTGATTCATCCGACGCTGCCCCGCGCAAGGACTCCTCTAGACCGAGACCGCACGCCCTTCGTTTAAATATGAGGCGAGGCGCAGCCTAACAGAGGACCCTCATAATAAAGTGAGTCACGAGACACTCAATGTCTTTGCGCACCAAGACACGGTCATGGAGTCGGTCCATCGATCTCCGCGACTGTGCACGATTCCTCAGACAAGCGAAACCACCAAGTTTCCATGGGGGATCGGCCAATGTTGTTTTTGCAGGTACAAGACCGAAAGATAGCTAAGCCAATCGACCATGATAGCCCAAGTCCGAGTCCTAAGTCAGCTCAGGTCGCCCGTCCTCATCCATACACGATCACCAGCAAGAACCACCTCGCCCCATGTCTTCAACATAGGAGCAAGCTGGGGGGCAATTGCTGTGTCAAGAATTAACACCTCCCGACCGGCGATCGCCTCGGAGGTCGGGCGACCGAGTCACTGCCGAGCGGCCATGGCAGAACGGCCGACCAGTGACCAGGCGACCGAGCCTTAACCCAGCGGACATGCTAGACTGGCCAACCGAAGGTCCCAGGGCGAATCCCTGTGACGAGCGATCGACATCAATACGATCGCCTCTCCGTACTCGGCGACCGACTCCTGGCGACCGACTGGAGACGATCATATCTCGGCACTTGCCGACCGACCCTTGGCGATCGACAAGCGGGCGATCCTCTCTCGGCATCCTGCCAGCCTCTCCCTTGGACTTTTGCCCGACAGCCTGGGTGATCGCCCCATTATAATATTGGCCGGCAGGCGATCGGCACATTATTATAATGGCCGGCAGGCGATCGCCCGCTAAAGGACAGGACCCGGCTGTCCCTATATAAGCAAGGCCCCCTGCATTTGTAAACTCTCTCTGGCATTCTTGCATTACACACGCAATACAGAAGCAAACATCCAGCACTTGGCTAATCTCCAACTCTTGGCAACAGCTATCATTCGGTCCTTCTTCTCCCGGCCTATCTCATCCAGCAGATTATCGGCGGGGATGAAGAACATCGAGCTTCGCTCAAGAGCCGGATTAACAGAGTCTTTTTACACTCATTGTATCTAGATTTCTCACATTAATACTTGTATCCACGAATATTTGTATTAATAACATCTCGCGAGAGCATTCAAGCCCGGGCCTAACAAACCCGGCAAATCTTGTATTATTTATCTTCTCTCGGAAGTGATCCCGCAATTGTTGTTTGTTGTCCATCATCCAGCAGTATTAATCTTCGGATAAATATTTTGGGCAACAACATCATGTTGTCAACTATAGTGAGATTGACATAGCCGAGGATGTTACCTTTCCAGAGAGGCCAGTGAAGATCCTTGAACATCGTGAGAAACAGCTTCGGCACAAAACCATTCCGTTGGTTAAAGTGCAATGGTCGAGACATGGAGTCGAGGAGGCGACTTGGGAGATGGAAGAGAAGATGCGATCGGAATACCCCAAACTTTTTATTTCTTAAGTTTCGGGATGAAACTTCTTTTTAGAGAGGGAGAATGTAATATCCGTACTTTTTATTGAATATTTGACCTTGCCGTTCTTCCTCTTTTGTCACTCTGTAAACATTTTGAGATGTTGTCGATGTTGATCTAGAGTTTCGTACCTTTTTGGGATCATGATTGTGTTGACTAGACCTTTCAGCAGTGTTCTAGGATAGGCAGATTAACGATAGGCCTAGGTTAATGCACGCTATTTGTACTTGAGTAGTGCACGCTATTCGTTCGGAGCATGGCAGAGGTAGTAGCTAAATCTGCTCTATGGACTAGCAGTTAGTGCACGCTAGGAGTTCGCTAGCGCACGCTATTAGTGGTCAGTAGCGCGCTAATATCGTCCGTAATGCACGCTAACGAGCTGAGTCGCAGAGGTAGTGAGATATTTATACTTTCTGGACTAGCAGGTAACGCACGCTAGGCAACAGCTAGCGCACGCTAAAGAAGTTGCGTAGCGCGTTCTAGTGCCCAGTCGTAGCGCACGCTAGCGGAGTTGGGCAGTGCACTGGAATTTTTGCAGGACAACAATTACCGCACGCTAAGGTGTGGTAGCGCGCGCTAACGTCTCAGGTCAGAAGCTACTGGACTACCGGGTGACCCCGTTAGCGCATTCTAGCCCCGACTCTTAATGCGCGCTAACCTGGCGTTCTATATAAGGGGCAGTCAACCCCTGCAATCGTCATTTTCACCTTCTTCTTTCCTTTTTCCGATGGGAGCAGTGCGTTTGGGCGATTTGGAGCGATTTTGGGGCGATCCTTCTTCATCTATCATTAACTTTGGTTGAATAACAAAGATTACACAACATCTAATCCATTTCTATCTTCCAAATCAAGGTAAATTCCTTAGAACCCTAGTTTTTGGGAATTTTGATGTTTTTCTTAGATTCGTCCGATTTATCCTTGTAGTTTAGTGAATCGTAGGCGGGCTTCGGGAGTTTCTTCATGCAATTTGAGTATGTATTATTGATTATCGTATTCCTTACGAATCGTTTAGGTGCCGGTGTAATATCCGCAATTTTCGATTTTCGGTAAATTTCTTTTTTTGGCCGGAGTCCGTTTTGACGACTCGCTCATGACCGTTTCGTCATTTCGAGAATGATTAATTCTGCACTTTTTGTCATCCGAGTTCGTTTATGTATCGTTTTGTTGAGTTCCGAGCTTTTTAGCGACTTTTCCGCACTTGAGTTCGATTCTTGCGAATCTCGTCCGAAACTGTTGTTTCGAGTTTCTCGTAAGTTCATTTAATGTTATTATTCATGTTGCGAGCTTTGGTTTGGTGTTTTGATCGCGTATCGTGATTTTCGGACGTTTTGGGCCATTTTCGTAATTTCACAAAGTTTTGGGTAATTACTTCCGTTGTTGAATTCCGAGCCTTCGGGTGGTCGGAATTGTGTGTTCTCTTAGCTCTTAGATTCGTCTTTGCGAGTACGTCGTAACCGTATCATCGATTCGTATTCAGGTTCGGGTTTCGGGGTCGTTCGGGCCGTCGGAGTTGGCCGGCCGAGTCATGGCCGGCACCGGGCAGGCCCAGGCGGCCGAGTCACGGCGGTTGTGCTCGGCGGCTTGGCGAGTCACGGCCGGCGTGATCGGCGGCTTCCATCCGGCAGGCCGCCGTGGGCGCGACACATCTGGCAGGGTCGCGGCACACTCTGTGGCATTTTCGGCCAAACCGATCGCGGGTGCCGCGGCTGCCGCGCCGAGCCAGCGGCACCTGCTGCCGACCACTGGGAGCCATTTTTGGGCCTGTGCCGCGGCACACTCCCGCTGGGCCGCGGCACACTGTGCAGCCTATTTATGGCCCTGCAGACGTTTTCTTCAACCATTATCACTCGGTTTTCTTCTCTTCCGCTGCTGGGGGTGTATTGATCATATAGAGATGTTGTTGGACAATAAATCCATGAAGTCTTGGAGTTCATATCATCAATCATCAATCCTATAACATCCTCCGATCTACCGAATCAGGTCAGATTTCCTAGAAATCTAGTTTTTGGGAATTTGGGTATTTTGGTTGTTTTCGTCCGATTAATCCGATTTAACTTAGGATTATGATGGATTGATGAATATTTAGATGTGTTATATCATTTCCTTTATTATTCCATGGTTGGATCGTTTCGATTCGTTGTTTTGGTCGAGTTCTTAGTCAACGCCTTGAAGGTGTCCGGTAAAATGTCTTAGAGGGGTTTTCGGGCGTTCTACAATTATTCCTCATCGTATGATCATTGATTTATTAATTATATGTTGTTAGGGTCGAGTTTCTTGCGAAGAAACCAAGTTGAACCCTTCCGTTCGTTGTCGTTTTCCTTTTCGAAAGCATCGGGCGTTTCGAAGCTTTCCGGTTGAGCCGTGTTCGTCGGGATACTTGCGTGCCGATTTCTAGGCAAGTACCTTGTCCATACAATTCTTGTTTTGTGGATATGATAATTAGTAACCGTCTCTATGTGTTTATTTGATCGTGTGTTTCGAACTTTGAAAAGATTCGGTTTAGCCTTGGTAAGGCTTGCTTTCAAAACGCGTGTGTTTTGTAAATGGTGTGGTTTGAGAATGACTATGTGAACTCTATGGATATGTTTGGTGTTGATGTTGCACTTGGTATTGCGTGTGGGGCGTATATTATTTCATTTCGGTGCGTTGTGGTTTGACGTGGTGTTTTGCTAAGTGTTTGATGCCTCTTGCGAATTGTTTGAATATCCTTGATGTGATATGTTATTTGTGTGAATGTGTGGATATGGTTGAAGGTCTACGGTGACACATGGCACGTGATCATGTGGTCAGGATGCAACAAGTGATTGATACAACCGTGAGAGCCTGAGATAATCTACGGTGGCACATGGCATGCGATCATGTGGCCAGGATGCAACAAGCGATTGATCCAACCGTGAGATGTGTGTGATTTGTTTCGCTAGCCAGCTCGGGAGGGTCCTTCGAGGCCTCGAGTGGGATTTGTGGCTTCGTCCCGGTCCTAGGCGATGCGCGTGTGCGATTATGTTTTGTTGATTTTATGTCCGTCGAGGACACGTGATGTTGGGCTCTGGCCATGTGAATTGTTGTCGGTTTTCTATTTGCGAAAACAAAACCTTTGAAATGACCTGTTGATTTTTGGAAAGAGAAGGATTCGGAAATCCTAAATTGTTTTCTATTAAAACTCCCGATGGCATTTTAAACTGTTTTATAAATTGTTTCTTTTGATTTGTGATCTTTCGGTTTAGGAATGTTTTACCAAACTCTTGCCTCGGGAAGTACTTTTCATTACTTTTGGATCTTTGAGGATTCCTGGTTATTGTTATTCATGGAATGTGAATTGTATGGCTCATATTTGCACTTGTACTTGCACTAGCAAAACAGTGGAGTTTTGCTAACCCCCGAGTATTCGGGGGGTGGATGTCTATTTTTGCATTCAGGTTTTGGAGCATAGCACAGGGTCGGCACGAAGGATGATGAAAGATGAACGATACTAATCACACGAGGATCCGTTGATGTCGTTTTGGTTTAGTTGTGTTTTCTTTTTCCGCTGCAGTATCTTTTCCCCATTGTACGGGAGTTTATTGTATTTTGACCCCTGCGTGGGTATGTGTTTGGAATTGAGTTGTATGTATTTATTGAAAGACCAAGTCGGTCTACTGAGTCATTTGAGCCTTAAAGGCGATGTTTAGATGTTTGATTTTAGTTATCAGCCTGGTAGATCCTCGAGGAGAGGGTCTACGGCGTGTAATATCCCTGAGTGGATTGGGGGTGTTACATAAATGGTATCGGAGCTTAGGTTGTGGAAACCTAGGTTGTCGGGTCAGTGGTGTCTGTTGAGTTTTTGTCTCGTCGGATTTTGTCTGACTGAGTCGTGTCGCGACGCGTCGTCTGAGTTTGTTGGTCGTGATTAGTATCGTGGGCGATCATCATCTTCGTGCGACTGGTGGATGTAGGTCTCCCTTCTTCGTGTTGTGCCTCGTGTGACACGAGCTATTTTTATGATTATTTGTTAAGTGACGGAATCCTCTTATGGATTTTGATTTCTTGATACGTGACTATTTGACTCTCATATTTCGTTCATGTGAGGAGTAGTGTTGCTGGATTGTGCATGTTGAACTGTATTTCTTTTATCCGCTGCGTGAGTTTTTTTTTTTTTTTTTTTCAAATGGCTTTTGGATTTATGCCAACTGAGTTTGATTTCGAAAATCGATTCCCTTAACCGAGTTTTTGGCATTATGGCCTTGATCATTTTGGCGAAATTCTTATGACGGTATTAGTATTTTGGTAAATGGCTTTTGTGAGTTTTTGAAATATCACCGTCATCAGCCTTTTTGGCGTTTTTGTAAATGGTTTTTACCCTGGTGGGTTCTGGCGTGGGGCCCATGGCGTTATAACATTCCATGTGATTACCTGAAATTTTTGGGCATTCTAGCCCATTGAATTATCTTTGAAAAACTTGAGTATTTTAGAAAATAAATTTCGAGACGTACTTTTAAAATGAATTATCTTCTCGCGGTACTTTCAAGGTGCCTTTTAGTGCCGCAATATGTTTCAAAATTCTTCTACCTCGAGGACCCAAAATGTTTTGAGATACTTTCAATGTTTTATAAACACTTTTACTTAGACCCGAGGGTCGAATATTCCGAAAGTTTTTCACTAAGAGAAGGTGTCCTCATTTTTGTTCAAACGCAAGATGATTTTCAACGTCTCGATAACAATGGTTGCACTACTTTTTGTAAAGTGATACTCAAAATCAACTGGTGTTTTCAAACTATTTTCAAAAGGTGGTTTTCGTTTTTAAAACCCATCATTTCATGCTTGTGGTCGGAGAAGGTGTGTACGATGTTGGTATTGTTGTTAGGGTGTTAGCCCTCCGAATTGTGATTGAATTGGTGGTGTGAACGTTGAGTCGTTCGCCACGCATATGTTTTGTTAGCCCGTTGTGGGAGGTGTGTTGATGATATTTGATGTTGTCATTTTGTGGTGGCTTGCGTGTTATCGCACCTATGTGAGCTGTTAAAACTTGGATTTTTGTGCGCTTATGCACATTGGTGATTGTTTCATGATGTTTATGATTGTGTGCTGGCTATCGTTCGGACCGTTGTAATCGTCGAACGATGCTGTTGTTGTGATTTTTGTGTATGTTGATATGTTATGCTGAGTTGGCATCTCCGGTATGTTGTTTTGCGGTGTTATGTTCCATTGTATTTAGCATCTGTATTTTTGTTATGCCGAGCCGAGGCATTTCGAACGTGTTGTGCTGGGGGCATGTACGTGCAAATTGTCATTCTCGTCAGTAACGCTTTTCAAGTGTGGAGCCGAGAGACACAGGATCCAGTTTTGCGAGTTGGGTTCAGAGTCTTTTGGGGCGCGAACTTCAGTACAGATATGAGGATCGGCTCTGAGAGGCCAATGGGAGATGTTTCTGTCGTTTGCTTTTTGTGTTGTCACCTTACTCCCGTTGTTGTGAGTTGCGGGAACGACATTTCTTTTATAAGAGGTCGAATGTAATGCACGTATCATTATTGACTTCCGCATTTTGTAATACCTCCGGTATTCCATGCTTGATTACTTTGTACTGTGTGAATGTTTGGTAATGTGACGTCATTTCTATTTATGTATTCCATTGAGTGCTATATAATTGTACGATGTGAATGAAACGGGGGTGACACACCTTGACGCCGTGGGACGATCGTCGGTGCGAATATGACGGTGGCCAACGTCTTGTTCCCCGATAATTGTTGACGAGTGGAAGGGATGGTCACCCCAAGATGGTTAGAATGTGGTTTTAGGCTAAAATATTCTGTCTAACGCGCGCTATAACCCATGCCTAACGTACGCTATATTTCAATCATTACGTACGTTAAGGCAGCTACATTACGTACGTAACGGGTGGGTCGGTCTTCCGACCAGAATCTTTCTTTTGACACGGACAGGGCTACTTTCGGCGGGCTAGAGGACAAACGAGTCAATTGTTCGTTACGTACGTTATGTCCCAAATTTAACGTACGTAACACTTGGGCACATTTCGGGCAGCGAGTTCTTTACGTACGTTGTCAGCACACTGCTACGTACGTAATACACCTTACGTACGTAACACCCTTATCGTTAACGTACGTTATCAAAACCAAGTTTTATAAAATGATAGTTCCCTTCTTCATTTGCACGACCCAACATCACAAACTACCACCCTTGGAGAAATTCCTAGCCCTATACCCGGTTCTTAAGCCTCTTAAACACTTGAATTTACATTGAGGAGGTGGATTCTTGAGCTTCGGTGAAGATTATCCAAGTTGTTCAAGTCACTTCTCATTTTACTCGTAGTTCTTGTGAATCCGTCAACCATCATCATTATTCTTCTTCCAATAAGGTAAGCCACCAATCCCTGGAGTTATATCTTCGATGATTTCTTATTTATACTTATTATATTGCGGGTATTGGGTAGATTTTGCTAAACTTCGTATACAATCTTGTCGGATGAAATTGTATTAACCGGAAGTTTCGTTTCTCATATGTTTCGTTTCGTGCAAATGAAATTTCACTACAAATCATCACTAGGAATGTAAAATTTGACGAATCAATTGTGGGGAAATTCGTAGTAATCCGTCACCGTATGTTCCATTGTCCGTAGCCACCCTTACCTTGTGATTTTTGACACTTAGCAAACTAAGGAAATAATTCGATAGTATAATCAATATTGGTTGCCAAACCACCGAAGTTGTTGTGCAATAAAATCCGTCGATTGTAGTATTCGGGATATAGAACTGTATTAGAAAGCATAAGATTCGATTTCGCCATAACAATTCGTTGACACCGAAGAATGATAGGATTATCTTCTTGAGTATAATCGATATACCTAATGTTAATTATAAGATTGAACGAGATAATGATACACAACACTTGAAAACTTAGAAACGATACTCATACCGACAATTAAAACTACACTAGGGATCCGGTTAGGAAAGGGAGACTAGTTTATTCATTATAATCCGTATGAGGTGTTAATCGGATGTTTTGTGGCTAGGTTAAGTTCGAGCGGGCGTGGGGACTTTGTTATCATAAAGCACCTACTACCGGATCACAGGCAAGTGAAATCTTGCTCGTGAATTTTCTAATATCAATGTTATACCGTATGTGTGTACGTGCCATTTTGATAAAAGCCGACGTTTGTCTTTCTCTAAAGATGTTATAAATGGGCCGATGTGTTGGGGATAAAACCTGTATGGTACCCGTGTGGAAATGTGTTAGGGGGTAAGATCGAATTGGGCACCTATGTTCCAGGGTATTCCCGTGTGGATACTTCCGTGACCCTTGGTTGCGACCTTGGGGGCTTATGTGTTAAAGAGAAAGACTCGTCGATTAAGTGATGAAATATTCCCTGTGATTACTAGGTACTGTGATTGTAAAGATGTCATATATCGTTGTTAGTAGTTGTTATTTGGTATGCATTCTCTGACCTTGGTTACCTGGTATGACTCGTCGTACCAGGTAAAATTGTTCATCATGTGCAGGACATTCCCGAGGGGTCCGGTCAGACTTGAGCGGTGTTGGAATTATCTCTAGCCGCTGCTTTAATTGGAATAAATTGTTTTCTTTGGGAAAACCTTTGTTGTGTAGTAATTGGACTTCAAATTACATTTCCCTTAAATCTTTCGATTCACGTTATGTAATCCTTGAATTTAAGGTTTTATCGCGATTTTCTTAAAATGCCTATTTTTCTAACTAGCCTTGTGGGTCCCACATGGGATTCATGGCACTGTAATACCTCGGGATATTTTGGGGGTGTTACAGAAAATGGTATCAGAGCGCCAAACTCCTGGTTTGAATAAAACTTTCTCCTATATTTTTTTTCTTTCTCTCAAAATCCAACACCCCAAGCGATCGAAGCTCCTCGTGGGAATGCAAGTAAGTGATATGTGTGTGTTTCTATTTTTGTACAACATGTAATTGAAAACCATGCATGGAACTGGCTTTAGATTGATACCGTTAGTGATGGCACGCCTAGGAGCTAGAAGGGTGGTGAATGACGCTGAGGGTTCCGCCGCGAACCACAATGAGGATGGGAACACTGCCGAGACCCATCCTGCTGGGGGCCAGCCGCCACCAGTTAACCAAAACGATCAGGAGGCAGAACGCCAAAATAACAACCCTGGAGGCATGGATCCAGCTTTTGTTCAGGCCCTTGCCCAGGCTATCGCCATGGGAATTGCTCAGGTCAATCAGGCAGAACGGATACCGGTCATCAATGTGGAAGAAAATGCAGGAAGAGATCGATGGTTGGGAGAGATGCTGAAGGCTAGGCCTCCATTATTTGACGGGACAGGAGAGAAACACGTAGACGACTGGATTTCGGAAATGGAGACTGCCTTCGAAGTTATCGGATGCCCAGAAAACAGAAAGGTGCCGCTCGGAATTAATCAACTCCGTGACGCTGCTGCACGTTGGTGGAGGACTTACAGGCCAGAGGACCGAGTGGTCGGGTGGACCGAATTTGCCCGACTGCTACGGAGCGAGTACTGTCCCAGATCAGCCCAAACCGCTCGCGCACGAGACTTTTTCAGTGCCGGCCCTCAGAACATGCCAGTACCAGAGATCATTCGGGCCTACCGAACCGAGCTAAGTTATATCTCCCAGATGGTTCCATCAGAAGATCAACGAATATGCCATCCTGCGCAGAGGTTACCGAAGGATGTACAACGCTATGCCGCCGAATTCACTGCACGACCCTGAGAGCATACGAAGACGTAGTCACAGCATATGCCGGTACAGTTGTTAATACCGACATCGGGCATAACTCGAAGAAGCAGAAGACATCAGTTCAGCCTGGGAGCAACAACAAAACGAATTCGGGGCCCGCATCTTCTTTTAAGCCGGAGGTTTCGTACCAACAGAAGGGTGTATCTGATCGGCCTTACCGTAGGGACTGTTTCAATTGTGGCATGACCGGGCATACTAAGGATCGGTGTCAGAAGACGGCTACCAAATGTTTCACTTGCGGAAAGGGTGGACACATGTCTCGCTACTACTGGCGGGCCAATTCCACTCAGAGCCCAGCTTCGCAACCAAGTCAACAAGGCTCTGTGCAATCCCCTAGGATTCCTGCTGTTTCCAACTACCGAGCTCCATCCCACCAGAACCTGTTGGGTTTTCTATGTATCGAATACAAAATAATCGGAGTAAAAACGCAGCGGAACAATAAAAGTGAAAACCCAATTTAGGATCACATGCAGTAATTTAATTGTTTAATTAAAGAGTTAATCGAATTACCTTAATCCGATTGAACAAATCTAGATCCGGACTAGAAGCAGATGAATATCTCCTTCCTCTTCTGGTGATCCACACACGAACAATTCCACAAGCCGGATTGCTAGATCCTTACGAATAATATTGATAAATAGTACAACACAAATTCCTTACTAGAAGGATTGTACTATTGATCAAGATCAACTAAGGGAAGAGGAACGACCGACTCCGTTCTCCTACAGTATAATGTAGATGGCCGATTTTTCTTCTTCTTGAAGGGCCGATTTTAGGTCTTATTTTAGTTACAACTCCTTGTCCAAGACCTTATATTTATACTAAGTAAACCCTAGATTCAATAATCTAGTATTTGCTTAGTGCCCCTCAACTTATTAAATAATACAATATATATAATATCGATATTATATATATTACTTTATTATTTAATCTCCTTATAAATATAATATCAATATTATATTTATTATTCCCGATTGATATTTATTCCTACTTGTCTATAATTGTCGTATATGCGACCCAAAGGCTTATATTATGTTGGCAATTATTTAATACCTTATTAAATAATAAATCATAAGCGGCCTCTAGGAAGACATTATGATTACCCAAATAATATAAGTTAATAGTCCATTAAACCTTTTAACGTGTCAAATCCCTTTGTCACGCGATATCATATTTGAACTAAGTCATGGAGTCTGTCATACTTATTTATGTTCAAATGCTTTCTCGATCTTAAGTAGGATTGAATCAAATGACTCTTCATTTGAGCATGGCCATGCATTTCCTTGATCCTACTTATCGAGGGCAATGAGATATCTCTCTCACTTAAGAGAGGGACAAATCCCCATCTTGATTATTCATTGCCCTCTACATGACTCCCACTAATCCCGATCGCTAACCTTTATGATCACCATGTTTGAGATGACGTTGGATTACGTCAAGGCATAGATTATCATGTTGGACTCTATGATAATCTCGGGTTCAAGGATTTATTGACATCTTGTATTGAGATTCACTTATGACATTTCCATGCGGTGATCTCAATGCGGGTCGGTCGAGATTAGTTCTCCAACCAATACCCATAAGATTGATCCGTACCATACGCATAATCATCCGATGATTATCAATCAAACTTATACTAGTATATTAATCACTTGAGTCTCTACTCAACGCGATTTTACTGGGACATTTGAATAATCTTATTATTCGTGAATAACTATTATTCGATTATTATAATATTAAAACATGCACACATTATAATAATCAACGAAATAAATGATATCAAATAACTTTATTTAAATATGACAATTACAAATCTAGGCACATCGAATGTCCTAGGGCACTATTCCCAACAATCTCCCACTTGCACTAGGACCATTCATACATGACTTTTAGTCCTATCGCTCTAGCATGCTCAACATGCTTTCCTTGTGAGAGGCTTGGTAAGTGGATCTGCAACATTCTCTTGTTGCTACTTTGCATATTGTAATATCTCCTCGTCCCACGATCTCTCGACTAGGTGATATTTTACGAGTATATGTTTGGAATTATGATGGGACCTAGGCTCTTTAGCTTGTGCAATAGCACCATTATTGTCACAATAAAGGCTTATGGGACCACGGATGGTTGGCACCACTCCTAGTTCGTAACGAACTTCATGATCCATACGGCTTCCTTAGCCGCATCCGATCTTGCCAGTACTCGGCTGTAATGAATCGGCAATCGTGCTTTGCTTGGAACTCTTCCAACTCACGGCACCTCCATTCAATACAAACACATAACCGGTTTGCGATTTGAAATCGTCTGTCGGTTTGAAACTTGCATCGGCGTAACCTCTTACAAACGGCTCGTTTCCCACCCCTCCATAAACTAGGAAATCATCCTTAGTTCTTCTCAAGTACTTTAGGATGGTTTTCCTTTCTTGTCGATGACTTTCACTGGATTCGATTGGTATCGACTTGTCATACTAAGAGCAAGCGATACATCCGGTCGAGTACAAATCATGGCATACATGATCGATCCAATAGCAGCGTATGGTATCTTGCTCATACGGGCTCGCTCATCGGAGTCTTAGGACTCGAGTCTCACTCGAGATGAATGCCATGTGACATTGGCAAGAGTCCTCTCTTGGAGTCTTGCATATTGAACCTCTTCAATATTTTATTAATGTATGTACTTTGACTCGGACCAATCAATCTCTTTGATCTATCTCTATAGATCTTTATCCCAAGAATGTAAACTTCTCCTAAGTCTTTCATTGAGAAACAACTTCCCAACCAAGTCTTGACTGTATGCAAGGTGGGAATGTCATTTCCAATGAGTAATATGTCATCTACATATAAGACTAAGAAAACAACTATTCTCCCACTAACCTTCTTGTACACAAGGTTCATCTTCATTTTGAATGAACCCAAACTCTTTGTGATTTCATCAAAGCGAAGATTCCGACTCAGAAGCTGCTTCAACCCATAAATGGATCTTTGAAGCTTGCAAACCTTTTTAGAATTTTACGGATGAACAAAACCTTGAGGTTGTGTCATATACACATCCTCGAGTAAGTTTCCATTAAGGAATGCTGTTTTGACATCCATTTGCCATATTTCATAATCATAGTATGCGGCAATGGCAAATAAAATTCTAATTGATTTAAGCATGACTGGCGAAAAGGTCTCATCATAGTCAACACCATGAATGCATCTATAACCTTTTGCCACTAGTCTAGCTTTATAGGCTTGATTATCATCCATGTCTTTCTTCTTTTTATAGACCCATTTGCACCCAATGGTTTTAACACCCTCGGTGGATCTATCAAGTTCCAAACTTGATTGTCATACATGGATTGCATCTCGGACTTCATGGCTTCTAGCCATTCCTCGGACTACGGTCACAGGCGGCTTATGTATAGGTACTAGGCTTATCATCTATGAGCGATGCATCATCATCCTCCGTTACGAGATAACCATATCTCTCAGTTCATGTCGCATCCTATCGGATCTGCGTGGGACTTGTGTACTTTGAATGGGCTCTTCAACTTGTTTGTTGAGCTTGTTCGGTTTCCATCGGTGAAGCGATGTCTTCTTGTGGTTCTCGATTTTCCTCGAGAATTACTCTTCTCCCACTGTCTCTTTTGGAAATAAATTCCCTTTCTAAGAATACGACATTTCGAGCAACAAACACTTTGTTCTCTGCGGGCTTGTAAAAGTAATATCCTTTAGTTTCCTTAGGATATCCCACAAATAAACATCTTTCGAATCGGCTGCCGGTTTGTCAAACACTTGGCGCCTTACAGCTTCGCAACCCCAGATCTTTAGAAAAGACAAGTTTGGTCTTTTACCGTCCATTTCTCAAATGGTGTCTTTTCAATCGCTTTAGATGGAACACGGTTAAGGGTGAATCTTTGCTGTTTCTAAGGCGTGGCCCCAAAATGATAATGGAAGCTCTATTCGACTCATCATGGATCGAACCATATCTAATAAAGTTCGATTCCTCCTCTCGGACACTCCGTTATCTTTGAGGTGTGCCGGGAGGAGTAAGTTGCGAAACAATTCCACAACTCTTAAGATGATCATCGAATTCTTGGCTCAAGTATTCCCCACCTCGATCTGATCAAAGGGCTTTAATTGTCTTGCCAAGTTGATTCTGTACTTCATTCTGGAATATTTTGAACATTTCAAAAGATTCATGTTTATACTTCATAAGATAAACATATCCATATCGGCTAAAATCATCGGTGAATGTAATGAAGTATTGGTATCCGCCTCTGGCATGAGTGCTAAGAGGTCCGCACACATCAGTATGTATTAGGCCTAATAGATCACTAGCCCTTTCTCCATGACCGGTGAAAGGATTCTTCGTCATCTTGCCCAATAAACAAGATTCGCATGTCCCATATGATTCATAGTCAAAAGAGTCTAAAAGTCCATCATTATGGAGTTTAGAAATGCGTTTCTCGTTTATGTGACCAAGTCGACAATGCCATAAGTAAGTCGGATTAGAATCATTGAGCTTAGGTTTCTTGGATGCAATGTTATAGACTTCCAAAGTGTCGGACTCATCTAGATCAATATTGTAAAGGCCATTATATAACTTTGCAGTACCATAAAGCAAGTCATCAAAGAAAATACGAATGATCTTATTCTTAATAAGAAAACTGTAACCTTCACAATCTAATGTAGAAACTGAAATAATATTCCTATTCATAGCAGGAACATAATAGAAATTGTTCAAAACTAACAAAAGGCCATTGGGCAAAACTAGATCATAAGTTCCTACGGCTAGTGCAGCAACTCTTGCTCCATTGCCGACTCTTAGATCTACTTCCCCTTTCTTGATTCTCTCTGCTTCTCAACCCCTGCACATTTGTACAAATGTGAGATCCACATCCAGATCTAATACCCAGGAGTTAGAGGTAGATAAGTTAACTTCTATAACAAATATACCATGGCGGTCTCACGCCCTTGGTACGCTTTAGCTCTTCCAAGTAAATCTTGCAATTTCTTTTCCAATGTCTGGTTTATTGCAATGATGGCAATTTCCATCTTTGGGAGTTTTAGCCTTGAAACCCGGCCTAGTAGGGTCTTTAGATTTGGCAACTTTTGCCTTACCCTTGCCCTTGCCTTTGTTCTTAAAGGATTTCCCTTTCTTGACCATCAACACATGGTTTGGTTTCTTCTTAATATTCTTTCGGCCGTTTTAAGCATCCCATGCATTTCGGAATGGACTTCTCCATCTCATTCATATTATAGTTCATAATGAATGACCGAAACTTTCGGGCAATGAGTTTAGGATCACATCCGTGGAGTGCTCCTTAGAAAGTGGAAAACCAAGCCTTTCAAGATGATCAATATATCCTTTCATCTTGAGCACGTGAGCGCTGACAGATGTCCCCTCAACCATCTTGCAAGCATACAAGGCTTGAAAGGTCTCATACCTCTCTTGCCTAGCATGCTTCGAGAAAGTTTCCTTGAGGTGAGCATTTAGCTCATAAGCTTCCATTTCCTCCATTCTTCCGAAGTTCGACAAATGGTGGCCAACATAAGACAACCGACATCAATGGAATCATCACAATGTTTCTTCCATTTGTCTTTTGTTGCTTTATTTGCATTGTCAGCTGGCTCATCGGGAATTTCTTCCTCAAGAACATACAGCTTTCTTTCTTGCTTGAGAACTATTCTCAGGCTCCGGATCCAATCCAGATAGTTGCTGCCATTTTCTTTCAGCTTGTCCTTCTCAAGGACGGATCGCAGTGAAATGGTGGATGTGTTGTTTGATGCCATTCTACAAAATTCAATATGCAAAATATTTAGTCACATTATTTTATTTCTCGAAAAATACTCCCACTAAAACAAAGTACCCTCAATTTACAACATTTGTAATTTTAGTGGGCTAAGATCCCATTTCGTACAATCCTAAACTCAGCTTTGGCATGACGCCTAGAATTGAACTACTTTAGGTGGATAACTCTTTATCGATTACATCATATGTAACTCTTAGATTATATCATGGGATTTGGCATCGTATGCCCAAGCATGTTATAATCCCATCTTATGCCTTAAGGTTCAAAACTATTTTGATTTCCAAATTCATTAAACGTATAGGTATCACCATTACCTATCCTACCTTACTAAGATAATCCGAGTGCCCACTTTGGCATGACCCACTCATGATGATCGAAGTCTTGATAGGTGTTTTACAAATGAACGGCATTAAAATTTTAACGAGGATTTTTATCCTATGTTAATGTCTATGTTTGCTAACATACATCTAAACATACATAGCATCACATACATGCATAAATTTAAACATACATCGCATCACATGACAATAAAGCATAGGACCGTGTATAGCATGACCATAATCTAACGTGATTTTCATGAGCCAACATGAAAATCACAAAGGTCATCTAAAGGGTTAAATATGGTCTTCATTGATCTTCCAACTCCTTGGAACGTCATACGCGATCAATTTGCTCCTCGAATCCATCTATCTCGTCCTTCTTGTCTTCATTACATTAATGAAATTTAATACTACACTAATAGATTAAATCACAAGAAGTACAAACGACACGCAGGCCGTAAAATAATAAACAATTTAAATAGACGACTCGCAGGCCGTAAAACCAATTATAATTAAACGACACGCAGGCCGTAAAAACCAACCCATAAGAAATTAAATTATCCAATCACATTGGTCAATTTATGGTCATGCCATACACCACACACATACCATAAATAATTATCAAATAATTAATAAAGCATGTAATATACTAAATAATCAATTTATCTGACAATCAGACAATAATTAAAATTTGTGTCATCACATGAACAAAACTGGACTCTGGCCGAGATGGCTGCGAGCGAGATCTGGCACGGGTTTGCCCGGGTTCGAAACCCGGCGGTTGCAGTTGCAACATTTTGCAACTATTATTTCGAAATTTACTTTTATATTAAAATAAGGCTTATAAGAAAAAGAACTACAGAAAAGCTACCAAAACCTATCCCAGCCGAGATGGTAAGTGGTCCGATATGAACGCGAAAAACTCGGGATCGAATCCCGGTTTTGCGGAAGTATTTGCCATATTTTGAAAAATGATTTCTTATCTTTTATAAAAGATCCGTGTGATATTTTCCAAATCAAAATGGTAGACCATATGGTAAGTCGGCACCCGGGAATCTTGGTGACCAAGGATCGAATCCCTGGTTTGTCAAAATATTTTTTTTTTTTTTTTTTTTTAATAAAGGCCGCGGAGTCCAGATCGCCGGACCGGACCCGACCCATCTCGAAAGCGGTCTGTTCCCGAGCAGTTACGCGCGAGAAAAAGCAGCTTGATCCGAGAAAATTGATTTTTGACGATCCAATTTAATCAAATTAAACCGAGAAAAATGATTTTATAAAATCTATATTTTATAAACATAATCAAGAACATAATTTACACATAAATATGTTCTACACAAACAATTAAATTACTTGCAAGTTGGCTCGATACCCTTTGTTGGGTTTTCTATGTATCGAATACAAAATAATCGGAGTAAAAGCGCGGAACAATAAAAGTGAAAACCCAATTTAGGATCACATGCGGTAATTTAATTGTTTAATTAAAGAGTTAATCGAATTACCTTAATCCGATTGAACAAATCTAGATCCCGGACTAGAAGCGAGATGAATATCTCCTTCCTCTTCAGTGATCCACACACGAACAATTCCACAAGCCGGATTGCTAGATCCTTACGAATAATATTGATAAATAGTACAACACAAATTCCTTACTAGAAGGATTGTACTATTGATCAAGATCAACTAAGGGAAGAGGAACGACCGACTCCGTTCTCCTACAAGGTATAATGTAGATGGCGATTTTTCTTCTTCTTGAAGGGCCGATTTTAGGTCTTATTTTAAGTTACAACTCCTTGTCCAAGACCTTATATTTATACTAAGTAAACCCTAGATTCAATAATCTAGTATTTGCTTAGTTGCCCCTCAACTTATTAAATAATACAATATATATAATATCCAATATTATATATATTACTTTATTATTTAATCTCCTTATAAATATAATATCCAATATTATATTTATTATTCCCGATTGATATTTATTCCTACTTGTCTATAATTGTCGTATGTGCGACCCAAAAGGCTTATATTATGTTGGCAATTATTTAATACCTTATTAAATAATAAATCATAAGCGGCCTCTAGCAAGACATTATGATTACCCAAATAATATAAGTTAATAGTCCATTAAACCTTTTAACGTGTCAAATCCCTTTGTCACGCGATATCATATTTGAACTAAGTCATGGAGTCTGTCATACTTATTTATGTTCAAATGCTTTCTCGATCTTAAGTAGGATTGAATCAAATGACTCTTCATTTGAGCATGGCCATGCATTTCCTTGATCCTACTTATCGAGGCCAATGAATATCTCTCTCACTTAAGAGAGGACAAATCCCCATCTTGATTATTCATTGCCCTCTACATGACTCCCACTAATCCCGATCGCTAACCTTTATGATCACCATGTTTCGGATGACGTTGGATTACGTCAAGGCATAGCGATTATCATGTTGGACTCTATGATAATCTCAGGTTCAAGGATTTATTGACATACTGTATTGAGATTCACTTATGACATTTCCATGCAGTGATCTCAATGCGGGTCGGTCCAGTATTAGTTCTCCAACCAATACCCATAAGATTGATCCGTACCATACGCATAATCATCCGATGATTATCAATCAAACTTATACTAGTATATTAATCACTTGAGTCTCTACTCAACGCGATTTTACCAGGGACATTTGAATAATCTTATTATTCGTGAATAACTATTATTCGATTATTATAATATTAAAACATGCACACATTATAATAATCAACGAGAAATAAATGATATCAAATAACTTTATTTAAATGTGACAATTACAAATCTAGGCACATCGAATGTCCTAGGGCACTATTCCCAACAGAACCAACCGCCACTGCATGGTTCCGGACGAGGCCGTGGGCAAGGCGGAGGTACCTCGTCCTTTTCGGAGTCAGTACCGTCTCGTGTATTTGAGCTGAGGGCTACGGATGGTCAGCCTGCGCCAGCTATCTCAGGTACTCTTCTTGTTAACTCTCAGCCAGTGCATGTACTATTTGATACCGGAGCCACCCATTCGTTTATATCTGTGGAATGTGTTGAACGCTTAAATCTTGTTTGTGTACCTTGTGAGCCCTTTACTGTTAAACTACCCGAGGGTAGTAGATTAAGCGGCGATCAAAAGGTTCAAGACTGTCGGATCAGCATCGACGATCATAGTTGGACCGCTAATCTTATGGTCTTCCCACTCCAGAATGAAGATATCATCTTAGGAATGGACTGGATGCCATTGCACAGAACAATCTTGGATACCTACCACCTGACTATTTCTATTTCGGCTCATGACGGTACCACATATGTCATCAGCGGACGTGAACACTTTAGTACAAAGGGATCTCTCAGCATTATCGCATCTAAGCCTCCTGCGGCTCTCGAAGTGAATACTACCGGTGTTATGTTCTTCGAGAGGACACTTCACAACTTGCAATCACAAACATTCCGGTGGTGAATGAGTTTCCAGACGTTTTCTGATGAACTACTGTGCCACCGCCGAGAAGTTGACCTTTCCATTGAACTCGAACCGGGACGAGACCTATTTCCAAAGCTCCTTACAGAATGGCACCGGCCGAGATGAAGGAATTAAAGATACAGCTCAAAAATCTGTTGGATAAAGGGTTGATCCGCCCAAGCACCTCACCGTGGGGCGCGCCGGTACTTTTCGTTAAGAAGAAAGATAACTCTCTACGCTTGTGCATCGACTACAGGGAGCTGAATAAGGTTACTATCAAGAATCGTTATCCACTACCAAGGATTGATGACCTCTTGGATCGATTACAAGGGCGATCGTGTTTTCAAAGATCGATTTACGGTCCGGATATCACCAATTGAGGATTCGGGAGGAAGATATACCCAAGACTGCATTTCAGTCGAGGTATGGGCAATACGAATATATCGTGGTATCATTCGGGTTGACTAATGCCCCAGCCGTTTTCATGGAACTAATGAATAGAGTTTTGATTGATTTCCTCGATAAATGCGTGGTGGTTTTTATCGACGACATCTGATATATTCTCGGCCGACAGAACAAGAGGAACATTTGAGGCAAGTCTTGGGCGTGTTAAGACAACACCAACTTTATGCGAAACTGTCCAAGTGCGGGTCTCGGATGCCGGAGGTAATTTTTCTCGGACATGTTGTCTCGGCAGAAGGTGTCAAGGTCGACCCACAAAAGATCGAGACAATAACGAGTTGGGAACCTCCAAAGAATGTCAAAGAGGTTAGGAGCTTCCTAGGACTGGTGGGTTACTATCGAAGATTCGTCGAGGCTTTTTCCTGTATCGCCCGACCGTTAACGAACCTACTGAGAAAGAGCACCAAATTTGTATGGACTGCAGACTGCCAGAAGAGCTTTGACGAGCTCAAGAGTAGGCTAACTACTGCTCCAGTACTAGTGTTACCACAGGGTACCGAAGGATTCATTATATACACGGATGCATCCAAGCATGGACTAGGGTGTGTCTTCATGCAGAATGGCAGAGTCGTTGCGTACGCATCCCGACAACTGAAGCCGTACGAAGTAAATTACCTGACACATGACTTGGAGCTAGCCGCGGTGGTGCATGCCCTCAAGATTTGGAGGCACTATCTTTATGGAGTTACTTGCAAAGTTTTCACGGATCACAAGAGTTTGAAATATATCTTCACGCAGAGAGAATTAAACATGAGACAGAGGCATTGGTTGGAGCTAATCAAGGACTACGATGTGGAAATTTCTTATCATCCCGGAAAAGCCAACGTGGTAGCTGATGCTCTTAGTCGGAAAACTACACAAGAGGTGATGGTATCCAGCATAACAGTTCAGCCCAAACTGCAGCAAGAGATCAGGAGAAGCAACACCGAAGTATGAGTACAACGTAGGCAAGGACGATTATGCTCAATCAATATACTTTCGTCCTTACTAGACGAGATACGTCTAGCACAGATGGAAGATAGTAAATTACGTGCGATTGGTGAAAGAATCGAGAAAGGAGATGTTTCCGACTATAAGATTCAGGGTGATTTGGTGAGGTTCAAGAACAGGATATGTATTCCACCGAATGACGGACTGAAGCAGACTATACTGAAGGAGGAGCACTCCACTCCCTATTCTATTCACCCCGGAGCAAGCAAGATGTACAAGGATTTGCGACAGGGTTTTTGGTGGAAGAACATGAAGTGGGAAGTTGCTAGGTTCGTCGCCCGATGTATGACATGCCAATAAGTGAAAATCGAACACCGCAGACCAGCCGGAATTATGCAACCCCTACCCATCCCAGAGTGGAAATGTGAGAGCATATCAATGGACTTTGTCACTAAGCTACCTACGGCGGTGGGAGGAAAGGATACGATTTGGGTCATTGTTGATCGATTGACAAAATCAGCACATTTCATTCCTATTCAAGAGACAACCGGGACAGAGCAGCTGGTCGTCATTTTCATCAGAGAGATCGTCAGGCTACATGGTGTTCCCTCATCCATCATTTCAGATAGGGACACCAGATATGTGTCTCGTTTTTGGAAAGCCGTCCATAAAGCTATGGGGACACAAATACACTTTAGCACGGCTTATCATCCTCAGACAGATGGATAGACCGAGCGTACGATTCAAACCTTGGAAGATATGTTGAGGGCGTGCGTGCTCGATTGGGGAAAGGATTGAGCTAGACATTTGGGATTAGTGGAGTTCTCGTACAACAACAGCTGGCATGCAAGCATAGGCATGGCACCGTTTGAGGCCCTGTATGGGCGAAGGTGCAAGTCACCGTTATGCTGGGATGATGCCTCCGACACCGCGGTTACAGAGTTGGATCTTATCCAGGAGTCCATTAAGAAGATCTCTATTGTTCGGAAGCACATGATGGCCGCACAGAGCCGGCAGAAATCTTATGCCGAAAACCGACAGCGACCGTTAGAATTTACGGTCGGGGATCATGTTTGGGTCAAAGTATCACCTATGCGAGGTATTCGGCGTTTCGGCCAGAAGGGCAAGTTAAGCCCGAGATTTATAGGTCCGTTTGAGATATTGGACCGGGTAGGGAAGCTCGCGTATCGATTAGCTCTACCGCCGCATCTGGATGGAGTGCATAATGTTTTTCACGTCTCCCAGTTAAGGAAGTATGTCTATGACCCGAGTCACAAGCTCAATTTCGAAGAAGTGGAAATTTCCGATGACGCTACCTTTAGGGAGGTACCGACCGCCATTCTGGACCGGCGTGTGAAGATGTTAAGAAATAAAGCCATACCCCTCGTGAAAATTCAGTGGTCGCACCACGGCACGGAAGAGGCGACTTGGGAAACCGAGTCGAGCATGAAGGAGACTCATCCCGAGTTATTTTCTTAAGGTTCGTGACGAAACTATTTTAAGAGGGGTGATATGTAATACCTCCGGTATTCCATGCTTGATTACTTTGTACTGTGTGAATGTTTGGTAATGTGACGTCATTTCTATTTATGTATTCCATTGAGTGCTATATAATTGTACGATGTGAATGAAACGGGGGTGACACACCTTGACGCCGTGGGACGATCTTCGGTGCGAATATGACGGTAGCCAACGTCTTGTTCCCCGATAATTGTTGACGAGTGGAAGGGATGGTCACCCCAAGATGGTTAGAATGTGGTTTGAGGCTAAAGATTACATCTAACGCTCTATAACCCTTGCCTAACGTAAGATATATTTCGATCGTTACGTACGTTAAGGCAACTACATTACGTAGCAGGTGGGTCGGTCTTGGGCAGAATCTTTCTTTTGACACGGACAGGGCTACTTTCGGCGGGCTAGAGGACAAACGAGTCAACTGTTCGTTATGTACGTTATGTCCCAAATTTAACGTACGTAACACTTGGGCACATTTCGGGCAGCGAGTTCTTTACGTACGTTGTCAGCACACTGCTACGTACGTAATACACCTTACGTACGTAACACCCTTATCGTTAACGTACGTTATCAAAACCAAGTTTTATAAAATGATAGTTCCCTTCTTCATTTGCACGACCCAACATCACAAACTACCATCCTTGGAGAAATTCCTAGCCCTATACCCGGTTCTTAAGCCTCTTAAACACTTGAATTAACATTGAGGAGGTGGATTCTTGAGCTTCGGTGAAGATTATCCAAGTTGTTCAAGTCACTTCTCATTTTACTCGTAGTTCTTGTGAATCCGTCAACCATCTCCATTATTCTTCTTCCAATAAGGTAAGCCACCAATCCCTGGAGTTATATCTTCGATGTTTTCTTATTTATACTTATTATATTGCGGGTATTGGGTAGATTTTGCTAAACTTTGTATACAATCTTGTCGGATGAAATTGTATTAACCGGAAGTTTCGTTTCTCATATGTTTCGTTTCGTGCAAATGAAATTTCACTTCAAATCATCACTAGGAATGTAAAATTTGACGAATCAATTGTGGGGAAATTCGTAGTAATCCGTCACCGTATGTTCCATTGTCCGTAGCCACCCTTACCTTGTGATTTTTGACACTTAGCAAACTAAGGAAATAATTCGATAGTATAATCAATATTGGTTGCCAAACCACCGAAGTTGTTGTGCAATAAAATCCGTCGATTGTAGTATTCGGGATATAGAAATGTATTAGAAAGCATAAGATTCGATTTCGCCATAACAATTCGTTGACACCGAAGAATGATAGGATTATCTTCTTGAGTATAATCGATATACCTAATGTTAATTATAAGATTGAACGAGATAATGATACACAACACTTGAAAACTTAGAAACGATACTCATACCGACAATTAAAACTACACTAGGGATCCGGTTAGGAAAGGGAGACTAGTTTATTCATTATAATCCGTATGAGGTGTTAATCGGATGTTTCGTGGCTAGGTTAAGTTCGAGCGGGCGTGGGGACTTCGTTATCATAAAGCACCTACTACCGGATCACAGGCAAGTGAAATCTTGCTCGTGAATTTTATAATATCAATGTTATACCGTATGTGTGTACGTGCCATTTTGATAAAAGCCGACGTTTGTCTTTCTCTAAAGATGTTATAAATGGGCCGATGTGTTGGGGATAAAACCTGTATGGTACCCGTGTGGAAATGTGTTAGGGGGTAAGACCCGAATTGGGCACCTATGTTCCGGGGTATTCCCGTGTGGATACTTCCGTGACCCTTGGTTGCGACCTTGGGGGCTTATGTGTTAAAGAGAAAGACTCGTCGGTTAAGTGATGAAATATTCCCTGTGATTACTAGGTACTGTGATTGTAAAGATGTCATATATCGTTGTTAGTAGTTGTTATTTGGTATGCATTCTCTGACCCTGGTTACCTGGTATGACTCGTCGTACCAGGTAAAATTGTTCATCATGTGCAGGACATTCCCGAGGGGTCCAGTCAGACTTGAGCGGTGTTGGAATTATCTCTAGCCGCTGCTTTAATTGGAATAAATTGTTTTCTTTGGGAAAACCTTTGTTGTGTAATAATTGGACTTCAAATTACATTTCCCTTAAATCTATCGATTCACGTTATGTAATCCTTGAATTTAAGGTTTTATCGCGATTTTCTTAAAATGCCTATTTTTCTAACTAGCCTTGTGGGTCCCACGTGGGATTCATGGCACTGTAATACCTCGGGATATTTTGGGGGTGGTACACATTTCCTCTTTCTCATGTCTATCGACTCGCTTGTGTTCGTTGATACTTTCTGAACGTGTTCTGTATTTCGGTTTCATCGTCCGAACGAGCTGTGATCTTGTTTTGGTTCGATCTGGTTAACGCTGTAACTTTTTCGAGTTCGGTTCGATTCTTGTGAACCTTGTTCGGAAGTGACATCATGTGGTTCTATTAGTTCTTTTATTCGAAGTGGATCGGATTTTGAACTCTTGTGTTTTCGACTCTGTCGACTCGTTTATGTTTGTTGACATTTTCTGAGCTTGTCCTGCCCCTTGCTTTTGTTGATCGAACGAGTGCGGTATTGTTTCGGAATAACTCGTTTGTCGTTGTGACTTTTCAATCGCTATTCCCTTTCCGGTGGATCTTATGGGAATGCATGTCTTGTAGTTCTCACCAGATCATCGTGGGAGTTGTTGTTTGAATTTTATTATCCTTCGTGTTTCGGACATGATTGTTCGATTTTTGTTGTCTCGGTCATTTGTTTGTTCGGTTTTTGTCCTCGTTTCGTGATTGTTGAGCATTCAGGCTCCTTCCTAATTTCCTTAAGTTCGGGAAATTAGTCTCGTTTTCGATCTTCCAACCCTTGGGCGGTGGAATTCCGTATTTCTTCAGCGTTTGGCTCGCGTTTGGATTGATGAACCGTTGGGTTGGTCAATCGTATTGATTTTCGTTCGTTGTGTTTTGTGATTGTTCGGATAATTGACTTGATTGTATTATCAATTTGATGACGCTTGTCACTTGTTGGTTTTATTATATCCCTAACGGCGACGTTGTGTTGGTCGTCGTGGAGCGTGTTTTCACGCCGTATATCCCTTTGCATTGCTTGTAACGTTTAGTCGATGGGCGTAAGTTACGCGTTTCCTTGCATATCTCATTGAGTTTTCCTGGCGGGATATTGATTCTCCCTACTTGTTTTAAGTTTCGGGACGAAACTTCTTTTAAGGAGGGTAGAATGTAATATCCGCAATTTTCGATTTTCGGTAAATTTCTTTTTTCCGCCGGAGTCCGTTTTGACGATCGCTCATGACCGTTTCGTTATTTCGAGAATGATTAATTCTGCACTTTTTGTCATCCGAGTTCGTTTCGGTATCGTTTTGTTGTGTTCCGAGCTTTTTAGCGACTTTTCCGCACTTGAGTTCGATTCTTGCGAATCTCGTCCGAAACTGTTGTTTCGAGTTTCTCGTAAGTTCATTTAATGTTATTATTCATGTTGCGAGCTTTGGTTTGGTGTTTCGATCGCGTATCGTGATTTTCGGACGTTTTGGGCCATTTTCGTAATTTCCCAAAGTTTTGGGTAATTACTTCCGTTGTTGAATTCCGAGCCTTCGGGTGGTCGGAATTGTGTGTTCTCTTAGCTCTTAGATTCGTCTTTGCGAGTACGTCGTAACCGTATCATCGATTCGTATTCAAGTTCGGGTTTCGGGGTCGTTCGGGCTGTCGGAGTTAGCCGGCCGAGTCATGGCCGGCAATCTGGCCCTGTGCCGCAATCGCCGAGTCACGGCCGGCGATGATCGGCGGCTTCCGGCCTAGCAGCCGCACCGTGGCCGCGGCACATCTTTGGCAGGGCCGCGGCACACTCTGTGGCATTTTCGGCCCAAACCGTATCTGGGTGCCGCGGCTGCGCCCGGCCGAGCGCGGCTGCCGACCACCGGGAGCCATTTTTGGGCTCTGTGCGCGGCACACTCCCGCTGGCCGCGACACCTGTGCGGCTTTATTTATGGCCCCTAGACGTTTCCTTCAGCCATTTTCACTCGGTTTTCTTCTCTTCCGCGGCTGGGGGTGTATTGATCATAGATAGATGTTGTTGTACAATAAATCCATGAAGTCTTGGAGTTCATATCATCAATCATCAATCCTATAACATCCTCCGATCTACCGAATCAGGTCAGATTTCCTAGAAATCTAGTTTTGGGGAATTTGGGTATTTTGGTTGTTTTCGTCCGATTAATCCGATTTAACTTAGGATTATGATGGATTGATGAATATTTAGATGTATTATATCATTTCCTTTATTATTCCATGGTTGGATCGTTTCGATTCGTTGTTTTGGTCGAGTTCTTAGTCAACGCCTTGAAGGTGTCCGGTAAAATGTCTTAGAGGGGTTTTCGGGCGTTCTACAATTATTCCTCATCGTATGATCATTGATTTATTAATTATATGTTGTTAGGGTCGAGTTTCTTGCGAAGAAATCAAGTTGAACCCTTCCGTTCGTTGTCGTTTTCCTTTTCGAAAGCATCGGGCGTTTCGAAGCTTTCCGGTTGAGCCGTGTTCGTCGGGATACTTGCGTGCCGATTTCTAGGCAAGTACATTGTCCATACAATTCTTGTTTTGTGGATATGATAATTAGTAACCGTCTCTATGTGTTTATTTGATCGTGTGTTTCGAACTTTCAAAAGATTCGGTTTAGCCTTGTTAAAGGCTTGCTTTCAAAACGCGTGTGTTTTGTAAATGGTGTGGTTTGAGAATGACTATGTGAACTCTATGGATATGTTTGGTGTTGATGTTGCACTTGGTATTGCGTGTGGGGTGTATATTATTTCATTTCGGTGCGTTGTGGTTTGACGTGGTGTTTTGCTAAGTGTTTGATGCCTCTTGCGAATTGTTTGAATATCCTTGATGTGATATGTTATTTGTGTGAATGTGTGGATATGGTTGAAGGTCTACGGTGACACATGGCACGTGATCATGTGGTCAGGGTGCAACAAGTGATTGATCCAACCGTGAGAGCCTGAGATAATCTACGGTGGCACATGGCATGCGATCATGTGGCCAGGATGCAACAAGCGATTGATCCAACCGTGAGATGTGTGTGATTTGTTTCGCTAGCCAGCTCGGGAGGGTCCTTCGAGGCCTCGAGTGGGATTTGTGGCTTCGTCCCGGTCCTAGGCGATGCGCGTGTGCGATTATGTTTTGTTGATTTTATGTCCGTCGAGGACACGTAATGTTGGGCTCTGGCCCTGTGAATTGTTGTCGGTTTTCTATTTGCGAAAACAAAACCTTTGGGCTGTGACCCCTGTTGATTTTTGGAAAGAGAAGGATTCGAAAATCCTAAATTGTTTTCTATTAAAACTCCCGATGGCATTTTAAACTGTTTTATAAATTGTTTCTTTTGATTTGTGATCTTTCGGTTTTAGAATGTTTTGCCAAACTCTTGCCTCGGGAAGTACTTTTCATTACTTTTGGATCTTTGAGGATTCCTGGTTATTGTTATTCATGGAATGTGAATTGTATGGCTCGTATTTGCACTTGTACTTGCACTAGCAAAACAGTGGAGTTTTGCTAACCCCCGAGTTGTAACACCCCCAATCCGCTCAGGGATATTACACGCCGTAGAACCTTTCCTCAAGGATCTACCAGGCTGGTAACGACATATAACAACTCAACCATGCCTTTAAGGCTAAAATAACTCAGTAGACCGATTTGGTCTTTCAACAAGTACATACAACTCATGCCCACGCAGGGGTCAAAATACAACCACACCCGTACAACGGGAAAATATAGCAGCGGAAAATAAAGTACAACTGAACCAATACGCGATGTACGGTTCCTCATGTGATTAGTATCGATCATCTTTCATCATCCTTCGTGCCGACCCTGTGTTATGCTCCAAAACCTGAATGCAAAAACAAACATCCACCCCCCGAATACTCGGGGGTTAGCAAAACTCCACTGTTTTGCTAGTGCAAGAACAAAGTGCAAATACGAGCCATACAATTCACATTCCACGAGTAACAATAACCAGGAATCCTCAAAAATCCAAACGAAACGAAAAGTACTTCCCGAGGCAAGAGTTTGAGAAAACATTTCAAAATCGAAATATCATAAATCAATGGAAGTAATTTATAAAACGGTTTAGAATGCCATCGAGAGTTTTGATAGAAAACAATTTAGGATTATCAAATCCTACTTTTCAAAATCCAAAAGACAAAAGGGGTCACCGCCCCAAAGGTTTACTTTCCGAAAAATGACATTTACCAAACTGTTGGGATTTTAGCCCCAAATCCATAAAATGACTTTTACAAAACCATTGGGATTTTAGCCCCAAATCTCATCAACTCACAGTACACAAGAACGACCACAAGGTTCGTCTCCCAACATCAAAATCCACAAATAAAGGATTTAACACAAACAACAAAATACTCTAGTGCCATCCTAGCCAAGTAAGCCAAACGAACACTTACCTCTTACACACTTAGCCGATGCATGCAATCATGAAAACACAGTTCCAAAGCACTCATTTCCGGAAATGCCAATATCGAATCACATTTGTAAAATGCACCACAATTAACCGCGGACCCACAGCTTCGTGGATCCCTGCCGAGTCCCCGTATGATCTAACCCACAGTGGTTAAAAGCAAGCTCGCGGTTCCACAGCTTCGTGGAGCCCTACCGAGACCCCGTCGGATCTAACCCGTAGTGAGCATATACACACACGTTACTCATGCAATACTAACATGCTAAGAATGTAAGTTCATTAAGAATACTCACTAGAGATGGCCATTAACTCGACACCATTATCAAACTTTTCAAAACACAATGACAAGATTAAATACGGAATACACGATTCCATAACTTTGAACAATAGGAGTATCATCATCAAATCCTTCAACGTTCAAAATAATCAAATCATAATCAATTCCCAAAATACAACGTTCACAAAACACACATGCGTTTTGAAAGAGAGCCTTTAACGAGGCCAAACCGAAATCTTTTGAAACTTCATTTCAAACTGTAACATCCCCAGATCGAACCGGGAATATTACACGCCACAGACCCTCTCCGCGAGGATCCACCAGGCTAGATATCTAAACAACACATTACATTACATACCGACGAATCAAAATAACGAACCAATACACCGATTTGGTCTTTCGACGCTGACTTAAAAATAAAAATACATAAACTCATCCAGACTCATACCCACGCAAGGGTAAAATACTTGCAACAACGAACAATAAGACAGCAGAAAAGACAATACAATGGACTCCGACTAACTGAACCCAAGACCGGCCTTCATGTGATTAGTATCATTCGTCTTTCATCATCCATCGTGCCGATCCTGTGTCTTGCTCCCGAAAACCTGCATGTACCTGGACACAATACAGATATCCACCCCCCGATTACTCGGGGGTTAGCAAAACTCCATTGTTTCGCTAGTGCAAGTATAAAGTGCAAATACGAGCCATACACAACACATTCCGAGAATACAACGAAAGACTTCCCGAGGTATATTTAGTTAAAAATAGTTCAAGTCTTGAAAGTAGAAACGAAGTAAGTAAGCACTTTGAAAACATTTCCAAATCTCGGGAGTTTTAAAAACATTAGAAATTGAAAAGTTCTTAAATTCCTCGAAAATCATTTAGGGTCACAGCCCCAAAGTTCTTTTTCCAAAATGCAAATCCGCTAACAAAACGCGGGGTCCACGACCCAACCATTAAGGTCACAAAACACAGGGTCCACGACCCGATCATCCACTTCAATTCACTTACAAGTGCACATTACACATAACACATTAATCTTATGCCATTCTAGCCAAGCACCAAAACTCGATATATAATGTCTCTCGACCCCGAGCGCAAAGCATTGTGATACTCCGGACAATATCACAATTAATCATCAAAACATCAACATCAATATCACAGAAACCACACTTGGTAACCCGTGGCCGTACCCATTAGTATCGGCCCCCAGAGGCCCCGTCGGACCGTCCCCAGGTGGGAAACCACTTCTGCGGCCGTATCCATTAGTATCGGCCCCCAGAGGTCCCGTCGAACCGTCCCCAGGTTGAAGAACAACAACACACGCACCCAAGTCCACTTCCGTGGCCGTACCCATTAGTATCGGCCCCCAGAGGCCACATGCCATCCCCAGGTGGAAGAACAACAACACACGCACCCAAGTCCACTTCCGTGGCCGTACCCATTAGTATCGGCCCCCAGAGGCCACATGCCATCCCCAGGTGGAAGAGAAACTGTAACACCCCAAACTAGGCGGATATTACAGTGCCGTAGATCCCCAACTGGGACCCACCAGGCAAATGAAAATGAATGAATTACACAAGATAAATGTAGTACCGAACCACATTACAACAATAATTACTCCGATGAGGAGTTTAGTTACAACACACCAGGACAATACCGAATACTAGTGTATTTTATATGAAGATAAAATACACAACACTGAATGAAATGGAGTATCCAAATGAAAGTCTGCAGCGGAAAATAAAGGACAATAACATGAATAACTGAAAGATCGGGGCCCCCTACTAGTATCACTAGGACTCCTCGACATCAACATGCTATTCCCGTGCGTTTGCCTTGCCATGACCTGAAAAACAAAATCCCCGGTAGGGTCGTTACGTAACAACAATCCTCAAGGGTTGAAAATACACAAACATGATTTAACTGAAGTTATGAAATATCCTTAGTTATGAATTACGCTGAAGAAGAGTATCATAGTACGCCCGTAGTGTTCTGTGCAAGTGTACAATACGGATGACCGGGCACACCCGTCCTTGTACCTAATTAGTCTCACGGAGGTAATCGTTACCGTGTGCACAGTCCAATGTATCACTCCCAATACATGGCCATCATGTGCCCGACTAAAAATTCCACACATCCGCACCCGGCCACGCAATATGAACCCAGAAGGTCATATGAACGAGAATGACCATAATGAATATCAATGAATAATAATAATCTGACAACGTCAAGAATGACTTACCGAGATGAAAGTAATAATGAAGTGATTGATAGATTCAATGGAATGATTGGAACCGCCATTCCTCGTTAATGAAGTGATTATTCGACAATTAAAAGTCTCAATATGATTAATACAATGATGAATGAGTTATGATTATGAATGATCAACAACAAAAGGAATGAATGTCCTTTTAACCGAGTAAGAATTAACTTACACAATACCGATGAAGAAAGTCCTTCCACGAACAAATGTCCTAAATGAAGTGTCGATTATACGAACAACCTTAATTCAATACAATTACCAACAATCCGATCAATATACGAATTAAACACGAATATAACGAACTCAAAACGCCGATACGATTAAACCAAGTTCATTGGGGCATTATATCGAACACTCTGAGGCCAACTTCGATTGATTACAACTAAACCTCAACAATACCAACCTCCAATCCCCAAGAAGTGTTTCAAACCAACAAAACATCTCCAATACGATCAATAATCCGTTATGAATATCCAAAAACGTGATTATAACAACAATTAGTCGAAAATCCCCAAATCCAACTCGATATTCAAAGTGTTCTTGAATAATCCCTCAATAATCCAATGAATCCTTATACAAACTCATAATCATATACATATCCCTTCATATAACATGATTATAACGTCCAAAACATCATATCTCAACACAAAATCGAAATCCAAGATGTTGAAGAAATTACCTCTTGAAGATCCAACCACTTCGATCCGAAGAACACGAGTTTAATCGAGTATCCAAGCTTCACAACCGAATGAAAATGATTAAAAACCACACTCAAGTGATAGGTGAAGAGAATTTTCTCCCTCAAGCCTCTCTCTCTCGTATGAAGGTGGAAGAAATGGAAGGAATGGGCTGAAATGCTCAAAAAACGAATTTATAGGGGTTGACTGCCCTGTCGGACACGGCCTGTTAGGCGTATTTTTATACGCTTATTTATCATTATTTTGTAGAGTGAAATCGTCTAAATGAGCTTTTAATGCCTTAATTTTGTATGATTGACAGGAAATTGAAGTCCGGAAGCTAAAACGAGGCAAAACGGGCGAAAACGGCAAATCTGGACTCTGAGCCGCGGCACAAGGAAGCAGCGCCGCGGCATAGGAAGACACCCAGCCGAAGGCCGAGTAAACTGTACTCTGTGCCGCGGCACAGCCCAGGTGAGCCGCGGCACAGAAGAAATTGATGACGCCTGTGTTTCAGTGAAGGCACCGTGTCGCGGCACGAGTTTAGTGCGCCGCGCACACTTGGCGGTTTTTGTATGTCTGCAGATTTTGGGCCGTTTGAAGCCGACCGACCGATACTGGACGCGATTTGGAGTTGTGCTGAGCTATAAATAGGGTTTAAGACCCTAATTAAATCATCTTTGGATCTTGAATCTTTTAGAGCTTAAGCTTGGAGACGGCGAGAAGAGGAGGGAAGCGAGAAGACTTCAAGGGCGGAGGCGGAAGTCAAGACGGAGGAATCCGAGCTTCATCTGCGTTTGAATTTTATGCTTTCATTTATCAATTCTGTATTTTCAATTATTAGTATGTCAGGCTAAAGCCCTAATCTAGGGTTTTGATGAAACCTATGTTTTGACGAATTTCTTGAGATTATCCAATTAATTACCTTTTTATTGAGTTTTCCCAATTGTGTTTAATGCTTGCAATTATCTGGCCAATAGTTGTATTGATTTAATCATTCACTTCGAATCGGGAGAGGAGATTTGGTGAGGAACTATTGGTGAGGACCGTTTTATTCTGTGAGATAGGAATATACTCATAGGAACTACATGGCCTTTAGGAGATTTTATGCTTTTCGCCTATTGACGAATTAATTCACCTAGGGATAGAGTGCGTTATTCGCCTTTAGATAAATCTATTGACCTCGGGAGAGGCGGTAGAATATATTAGCAATATCCGCCTTCAATAAACTGGGAAAAATATTTATTACGGATAATCAAGAGTAAATTCGGATAAACTAAGGTGGATTCAGAATCCTATACTTATTCATCATTTGATTTATTTTATTCAAGCTATCGTTTTCTATTAGTCTTTTAATAATTCTTTTAGTTATTAATCGCAAAACCCAAATTCGATTCTTCAAATAAAATTGGAATACACAAAAATCGGTAGTTAGAGATTCAGTCCTCGTGGGAACGATACTCTACTTATCACTTTATTACTTGTAAACGATGACGTGCACTTGCGTGTAAGAAAAATCGCAACAAGTTTTTGGCGCCGTTGCCGGGGACTGAAATTTTTTAATATCGATTTAAGTATTTCCAGTCTTAATTTGAACGTTTTATTTTTATTTTTTGTGTATTTAATTTCGTTTATTTGTTTTTCCTTTCAGGACCTGTCGTGTAGTGCATGAGAAAACTCGGTAACGAAGGCCTACTACCTTTGGATACCGAGCTCGAGCGCACTCTAAGAAGGAACAAGAAGGAGAAAAGAGAGTTGCAGACGACGGTCAACATGGCCGAGAATATCGAAGTCCAAGGAGGAGATAACCAAGTGCGGCAAGTTCAACCGGAACTAGCTCTTCGAGATTATGCCATGCCGCAGATCAATGCTAATTTTTCGGGAATTCGGCGTCCCACTATCCAAGCCAATAATTTTGAGATCAAGCCTGCTATTATTCAGATGGTGCAGGCGAGCCAATTCTGCGGACTGCCGAATGACGACCCGAATGCCCATATTGCTTCTTTCCTTGAGATATGCGACACGTTCAAGACTAATGGTGTCACCGACGATGCCATCCGATTGAGGCTTTTCCCTTTCTCTTTGAGGGATAAAGCAAAATTCTGGTTAAATTCCTTACCGCCGGGGTCGATTACAACATGGGAGGGGTTAGCGCAAGCCTTCCTTGCCAAATTCTTCCCACCTGCTAAGACGGCGAGGTTGAGAAACGAAATAACCACCTTTGGTCAGTACGATATGGAATCGCTCCACGAGGCGTGGGAGCGATATAAAGATTTGCTACGAAGATGCCCTCATCACGGCCTTCCTGATTGGCTTCAGATTCATACGTTCTATAATGGTTTGAGTGCTTCTACACGCACCCTCGTGGATGCGGCCTCTGGTGGGGCCTTGATGGGAAAGTCTATGGCCGAGGCACACGTGCTTTTGGAAGATATGGCCGCAAACGCATACCAATGGCCATCGGAAAGATTGACACTGAAGAGAGTCATGGAAGTTTCAAGCAATGATCCGATTTCCACCTTGTCAGCTCAAGTCGCCGCTTTGACCCAACAGCTCCAGGCATTTTCGCACGCACCAGCCCCCGTTACCATAGAGACATGCAATTGGTGTAACGGATCACACCCGAGCGCAGAGTGTCAAGTTGGGAATCCGTTCGAACAACATCAGATGGAGCAGGCTCAATTCGTGGGAAGTGGGAATCGGCAGAATAACCCGTACTCCAACACTTATAATCCGGGGTGGCGAAATCATCCAAATTTTTCATGGAGAAACGGACAGAACTCACACCAGCCCCCATTCGCTCAGAATCAACAGCAGCCCACTCCCGCTCCCAAAGTATCTCTTGAGGAAGCACTTGCAAAATTGGCGGCAAATACGAGTCAATTTATGACCCGTACGGAAGCTACATTGCAAAATCATTCCGCTTCCATTCGGAACTTGGAGGTCCAGCTGGGCCAAATTGCTAATGTGTTGACAGCTCGTCCGGAGGGAGCATTGCCGAGTACAACAGAGACAAATCCTAGAGAGAGTCTAAACGCAATCAGCTTAAGAAGTGGGAAAGAGGTGCTGGATCAGCCCGAGCGGTGTGAAAAGAAAAAGGAAATTGAGGAGAAGAATGATTTAGAGCCAGAGGAGTCGAAGGATTTGAAACCTTCAATAAAGTTGCCGGATAACTCGAATACATGTGTGTCCCCCGTCCCGTTTCCGCAGAGATTACAGCAAAGAAGGGCGGACAAACAATTTTCTAAGTTCCTTGATGTGTTTAAAAAGCTTCATATAAACATTCCGTTCGCCGACGCATTGGAACAGATGCCGAGTTACGTCAAGTTCATGAAAGAGATATTATCGAAGAAAAGAAAGCTTGAGGAGTTTGAAACGGTCGCCTTGACAGAGGAGTGCAGTGCAATTCTTCAAAAGAAGCTCCCACCTAAATTGAAAGATCCGGGAAGCTTCAACATACCGTGCACCATGGGGAATCTTTCGTTTAATAAGGCACTATGCGATCTTGGTGCTAGTATCAACCTCATGCCTCTGTCGATCTTCAAAAAGCTGGATATTATGGAAGCCAAGCCAACAACAGTCTCCTTACAATTGGCGGATCGATCGATAAAGTATCCGAGGGGAGTGATCGAGGATGTATTAGTCAAGGTTGATAAGTTCATCTTTCCGGCCGATTTCATCGTACTCGACATGGAGGAAGATGAAGATATTCCAATCATCTTGGGACGACCATTTCTAGCGACGGGCCGAACCCTTATAGACGTGGAAAAAGGGGAGTTAACTCTGAGGGTCCAAGACGAGCAAGTTACTTTTCGAGTATTCAAATCATTTCCATGTCCCGGAAGTGTTGATAAAAGGTCAAAAATTGAAAGTGTGAATGTTGTTGAAAGAGGAAAGCACCAAAAAAATCGTCGTATGGAAAATTCAGATTTTGTGTTAAATGATCCAAGTCTTAAGAGGGATGTAGAACGAGTGGCGTTCCTCGAGCATGAGGACAAATCTGCTGCAGTCTTGAGTGCGTTTGTGAAGGAGGAGAGTAAGCCGAAAGCCCAGCGGAAAATTAGTCATGGAAAAACCGGGTGTTTCGGGAAGTTATTCACGTCGAAACCTTTTCGCAAACAACATTTGATGACCGAACCGAAAGTCGAATCGCTAACGACCAATGGTCGTAATTTTAACAAAAATATGAACGGTTCGATGAACGGGGCGGAAACCAAATGGAGTTTGCGAAAAGCGAACTAATGTTTTCCAATAGGTCCGGCTGAAGACTATAAACTTAGAGGTTCTCGGAAGGCAACCCGAGTTCGTAGTTGTAGATTTTTGCGTTCCTTTATTTTTTTCTTGCATCTTTGATTTCTATTTTTTTTCTTCATTTTTGTGCTTCAATTTGCTTCTGCCTCTCGCTTTTAACGAGTTCTGCTCAAAATTCTGTGCAGAAAAGTCCCAGGGAAGGAGCTGAAGTCTGAGCCGCGGCACAGGTATTGTGAGCCGCGACACACATCAATCGTAAGGGGAGGCTAAACCAACTGTACCCTGTGCCGCGGCACGGCATAAATGAGCCGCGGCACACTTGAGCACTGAGCCGCGGCACACGAAATCTGTGCCGCGGCACACGACAAAACGAGAACACAGGTAAAAGGGACTGTACCCTGTGCCGCGGCTCACTGTAGCTGTGCCGCGGCACACTATGCGGAATCTGAAAGGGCCTGGTAGCTTATAATTCTCAATCGGCCGAACACCAGGTGCGTTTTCTTCTTCCTTTCTCCTTCCCTCCCCAGCGCGCGACTCGGCCGAAGTTTCTTCCATTTTTTTTCTGCGATTTCTTCTTGCAATCTTCACAAAACCAAAAGGTACGTTCAAATCTTTAATCTTTACTTGCTTATGGTTTAAATTTGAAAGTTGTTTATGCTTTAGATGGATTGAACATGTTTATTCTCCTTAAAAATTTCTAGGATGGTTTAGGGAATAACATGGTAGTTTTAATCAATTTTTCATGGCTAGTTTGGAATGAGAATGAGTTGAATGTGTTGTGTTGATGATGATTGAATTATGTTTTTGTTCTTGGGGGTTGAATTGATCTATAGCCATGTTTATTCTTCAAGTAAACTTGTGCCCTCAAGGTGTTTGATAAATTGCCTAAGTGAAAAATTTTCTTTGGAAAAGCAATCTTTTGAATTTTCGTGCAACGTATACGTTTTGAATTTACAGCAAGCCCAACCCTTACATCCAGGTTAAACGTTTAAGTCCAATTTCATCCTTCTCTCACGAATGCGCTATTTTGTTAAATTCGGGATTTCTGGGTGGACATCCTTAGCCGAGCGTAGATCATTGTTATTATTGTTTGCGTGAATAAACCCTCGTGTTGTACTTTTCAGGACTGCTTATGGCGCGAACAAAGAAATTGAGCAAGCGAGCTAGGACCCAGTCATCCCCTACTCGAGGGGAGACCTCTCGTGGTCGAGCCGAGGCGGAGGGGCACCAATTTTCGGACCCCGAAATTCACAAGATATTCAATGAAAAGATCCGGCCACGACCACTTATTACAGAGAGGGGTTTTACTCCAGCTCCTCAGGACGGGGAATTGCTCACTATGATTGATGAGATGGGGTGGGCAGTTCTTTGCACCCAAGCCACCGTTATTTTGATTGTCTGCGGGAGTTTTACGCCAGGCTTCTTGAAGCACATTCGGGCAGGGCATACGTTGCCGTCATTAGAGTCTCGGACTCAGGTCGATGTCCGAGGGGTTACAGTTGATTTCTCCACGGCTGCTATTTGGAGGCTGTTTGGGCTTCCGGTGGTTTATGAGTCGGCCTATGACCGAGTGATGACCAGCCTCACGAAGGACGCCCTACTCGAGACCATTGCACAGCCCGATACCGACTGGGAGCAGCGAGCACAAGGTTCTTCCACTTTCCACTTCAGGAGCTCGCGCCTGAGCCGTCTCGGGCGTGCCTGGCTTTATTTCATTTGCGCACGCATTGACCCCACCTCCCAGATCCGTACTGTCTTTCTCTCCCGCGCCCGGACACTTTATGCTATCACTTCCGGGTTGTGTTTCGATGTGGCCCCCGTCCTGGTCCGTTCTATCTTCCAGTGTATCCAGGGGGGACAAGACGGGGTTGAAGCACCCCTCTCTCATCTGCGCTTTATGCCGGCAGTCGGGGCTGACGTGGTCAGACGATGAGCCGATGCTTGCCCCCCAGGCCCCGATGGACCACCGCATCATATCGCACTTTGACCAGTGGGGAGGAGCGCCGGCGCACGCTTGGGGGAGAGGATTTCTGCTAGAGGAGGCCCACGAGGGGTCCCCCGCGCCGCTTTTGTTGACACATGGAGATGCCGGCCCGCCACCCGACAGAGCGAGGTTGCAGGAGTTGTTTGATGGGCTGAGGGAGGATTTGAGGAGACAGAGAGAGGAGCAGAGAGAGGATCTAAGGAGAGAGAGAGAGGAGCTGAGAGAGGAGACGAGGAGAGAGAGAGAGATGAGATGAGGAGAGAGAGGGAGAGCTTGATAGCTGCCATGCGGGAGGAGCAGCGGACGGAGCGGGAGAGCGTTGTTGCTGCCGTCAGAGCCGAGATGCAAGAGCAGGCCCGCCGGGCGAGGCAGCAGGCGGCGTCTTGATGCGAGGATGCTTATCATCGAGCAACTCGCCGCATGGACGGCCCATATCAAGCATCCCGACGGGCCATTTATTGCGCCCGCCCGGCACCATACCACCCTCCTCACCGGACGATGCTGGCACCGGCTCTGACGGAGGGGAGTACTTGACCTTTTACTTTTATTGCATATCATTTTTTTTGTCCATTGAGGTCAATGTACGTCCTAAGTTTGGGGGGGATTTACTTTCAGTTGCTACATTCATTGCTGTACTTTATTTTATTGCTGTACATTATTTCGTTGCACTTTCATTACTTTGCGTAAAAGTTTTTTTAGATAGCCTTGCTTGTCTTAGTTCTTCTTTATTCGTGAATTTTTCGTGCTTCTATTTGTGTGATACTGATGTTACGACACTGTTTTTCTCTCTGAAGAAGCGGTCGAGTTCCAGTCGAGTTGTAGTCAGTTATTTCTGTTCTGCTTAGTATTCATTTAGGTCCAAAATTTTTCGTGATTGTAGAGGTCTTGGCAGATAAGAGACGATACATATTTGTTTTAAAATCACCGTCAATACGTTTGGTTACATTTTTCGGTTAGTTAGTCGTTCATTTTCATTAGTCGTGTTGGCACTTAGATTGAGTTTAGAGTCGGTCAGTTTTTCCCAAAAAGTCGAGATAATGTGTTCTATGATGGGAAGTCTAGTAACCGGGGGTATTCACGTGACCCGTTGTTTACTCTCACGTAAAACGACGACCCTGATTAGACTAGTGATTTAGATATTTCACATGTGCCAATGAGAGGGAGCCTAGTAACCGGGGGTATTCGCGTGACCCGCTGTTTACTCTCGCGTAAAACGGCAACCTTGATTCGGACATGCGGAAATTATATATATTCGAGTTGTTTCTCCGCTGTAGACGGGAACTTAGTAACTAGGAGCATCCATGTGAAGAGATAAATTCACCACTAGAAGGGGGGTTGAATAGTGGTGATGCGGAATACCGAAATTTCTTGCGAGTAAATAGAAAATATTGCGGAATTTAAAGACTCAAGAATTTATAGAGGTTCGGCAACTTGCCTACGTCCTCTCTCCGACTTTATTTTTCTATTGGCTTAAGAAAAACCACAATCTTAACTCGTCTTCTATCGGTCCGAGTTCACAACTGTTACAATCCGCTTGTCTTCTATCGGTCCAAGCTCAACCTTTCCCTCAATATGAATGATTGTTTATCTAGTGTTCTATAGGAACTAAATAATCCTCACTATACGAATATGGGAGTATAATCCTAACAATGCCGGATCAAAGATCCTAATAACACCGGATTAGTGACTCTTGATTCGTTTCTTTTTCGCTCAAGTGTAAGTGATGCAACACTTACAACCAAATGAAAGAATACAAAGAATAATAGATATTACAATTGAAATCGCTCTTGTATCTTTCTTTTCTCACAACTTGTAATGCAATAAAATATATAAATCTGAGCTTAGGAATGCTTTGATTGCTTGTATGCTTGTATGCTTGAATGCTTGAAGTTGTGTGTTTGATACCCAAGTCCTTCGGGTATTTATAGGTGTGAGACATCCTTCAAATTCTGAAAAACATACTATTAGCGTGCGCGAATAGTGCCTTGTAGCGTGCGTTAACGGTTTTTGACTTGAAATCTCTGAACGGTCACAAAGACTGTTGCAACGGTAAAATACCGTGTCTAGCGTGCGCTAGTAATGAAATGGTAGCGTGCGTTAACGTCTGGTCAACTAGTCTTTGATCTTGACTTTGACAATATCCGATTTTCTCTCCAACGACTCTTTATCTAACGGCTAAATTTATGATTAGCGTGCGCTATCAAGTATGCATAGCGTGCGCTAGCATTAATTAAATCCAACTTTTCCAGATTTTCCGGATCTGCATTGACTCTTGCTTCCAACGGTTGAAATTCAAACGGTAATATGCAGATTCCTTTTAGCGTGCGCTAATGACTTTACCTTAGCGTGCGCTACTAAGTTCTTTCATTAACGTACGTTACCTTGTGTAGCGTACGTAAAAGCCTTAACGAATTGAGTCCAGTAGCTACTGGACTACTAACCATAATATTGGTAGCGTGCGCTAGATATGATAAGCAACGTGCGCTATGTCCTCACTTTAGCGTACGTAAGATTATATGTGTAGCGTGCGCAACGTCCAGTTCTGATTTCCTTCCAGACTTCACTGACCTCTGGAGACTTGCGTTAGCGTGCGTTATATTTGTTGTATAGTGTGCGCTAACTGTAGGTTCTTAGCGTGCGCTATCATTGAATAGCTTGCGTGCGCTATCGATCAGGCGACTTTACTAGGCTGCAGCTGACTTGTCTGGACTGTATATGAATGTTCTGATAGCGTGCGCTACGATATGATGAGTAGCGTGCGCTACGATATGATGAGTAGCGTGCGCTAGCTCTATTTTGCTCCTTCAAAATAATATCGAGCCGAGATTGATCTAATTAAATGTTTTGAATGTAATTATCATCAAAATACATTTTGAGTCAACAATCTCCCCCTTTTTGATGATGTCAAAACATTTAATTAATACCTGCAAAAACATTTTGAAATGATTCGAATCAAGGTAAACTTGTTCGATATATTAGTAGTTTTTGGAGTATTCTCCCCCTTTTTGACATAAACAAAAAGGAACTCCCCCTGAATTATTGCATTATTAATAAATATTAACGAAAATTGCCATTATTCAAGGTGCAATCAACAATACTAGTAAACAACAGTAACAATACTTGTAAATAGCAAATACTTGTACATAACAAATGCCAAATGAAGAAATGCGAATTTCATTAAGATAAAATGCAAGGAATACAATGAGTTTTCATGGCAAAAGACATATAGATTGTTCGATCAACAAGATTCTACATCAAACATCAAAGATAAGATCCTCAAATCTAAGGGTCGGAAGAGGATGACGGGAAAGGGAACGAGGGGTGTGTGAAACGAATGACCTCGGATATCAGCCCACGCACTTCCCGGACTTCTGAACGCACTTCCCGGACTTCCGAACGCAGAGCCCAAAAATCCTCTCGTATCTCAGCCTGAGAGGTCTCGATGCCCCGCATCCGAGCAAAAAGATCACTTTCCTCTTCTTCCGTCACCACATCTCTCATTGGGCGTTTTCCTTTCGACATAGGCTTCCTTACGAATTCCCCGGTCTGCATTTCTCGAAGGGTATGAGGTCCCCGACGAGTGATCTTTTCTTCGGCAGTGGGCATCCGTGACCCTTTCTCTACTTGGTCATCGTCGCGTAGGTACGGAAAAAGAATCCAGCCTACATTGGACGTCGGACGTAGTGCATAGCTTTAAGCGAAGCGTCGAGATCTCATGTCCGAGGGAGACGGAGGCGCTTGTCCTTCGACAAGTCGACTTGATGAAAATCGAAAATGGCCGAGAGGATTGAGCCATAAGGCATTCCGACCTTGCGAGAACGAGTGGCGTAGTTTTTCGGACGAAACAAGTCTCCCTTCACCTTCATCCAACTGATGATGATGTCGGAGAAATTAACTTTATCGTGGGTTGAGAACGCGGTACACCACTTGCTTGTCCACTCCCACTAGTTTATCTTTGGGAATTAACCTTCGGCATAAGGCATTTCGTGAGAGCTACCAAAAGCAGGCGAATATTGACCCCAAAGTCGTTGTTCTCGAAAAAGTCGTCTGTTATGTCAATAACGGCCTTTGAGCTCAGAAACTCTTTCACATCTATTTCACCGACTTCATTATCATCGGCCAAGGATTTTCCAGTACAAACAAAACCATCACAGGGTAAACCAAAAATCTGATACAAAACATCTGAAGAAACTTTCACCCGAGTTCCTCCGACAAGACTTCCTAACACAAGGGCTGAAGACCCTTCACTTTCGGCCACATGAAGGTTGGCATAAAACTCTCGGACGAGTTCAGGGAAGATAGGGTTTTTGCATTCGACAAAACTAGAAATACCGAGCGAGGAGAAGAAATTGGAAATATCAACGTTTACCCGTGCTAGACTTGAGAGATTGAAGAAGTAGCAATCGGTGATGTGTTCTTGAGGAAGTATGTCAAAGAACACCCTCGAGGCGGTGGCGGAGATGAACCGATCCGCATCAAATTGGGCGTTGAGAGGTCGTTTGAGGTTGTTGTATTGTTTTCCCATGGCTGTGCGGTTCTTGCTCGACATTGATCGGAGAAGGAATTGAAGTTTGGAGAGATTGATAAGCGGCTAGGGTTTTTTGGCAAGATGATAATTTGCAGTCGATTGCGTGCGTTAGGGAGTGTTTTGTGTTTTAGGGTTGTACGACATATATATAGTCAACGAGCTTTAAGTTAGCGTACGCTAGGATTTATAAGATTAGCGTACGTTAGGCAGAAAAGATAGGCTTACTGGTCTGTCCAGTGGAATACGAGAAACTTTAATTAGCGTACGCAAGAAGGTAGGGTTTAGCGTACGCTATCGAATGCAGATTTTAGCGCGCGTTAAGAATATGAAGCTAGCGCGCGCTAGCGAGTGATCTGATTCAAGGATTTTGATGTTTTGAGTAGTAAGCTTATTTCAAAAGTTGTCTACATGTCCCATGCCAAGTTGTAAATGAATGGAGTTAAAAGATTCTTCGGGAAGAGGTTTTGTAAAGATGTCAGCAAGTTGATCCTTCGTCCCGACAAAAATTAAACAGATGTCTTTTTTCTGAACATGATCACGTAAAAAATGATGTCTAATATCTATATGTTTGGTTCTACTGTGCAAAACAGGATTTTTGCTCAAATTAATTGCACTAGTGTTATCACATATGATAGGGGTATTTTCAAAATGAATGCCGTAGTCGCGTAGTTGATTTTTAATCCATAGCACTTGAGCACAGGCGCTCCCTGCAGCGACATATTCGGCCTCAGCTGTAGACAATGCTACGCTGGTTTGCTTTTTACTTCCCCAAGATATTAAACAGGATCCAACAAAATGACATGTACCACTAGTACTCTTTTTGTCAATTTTGCATCCGCCGAAATCGGCGTCACTATAGGCAATTAAATTAAAGTCCAAGCAAGAAGGATACCATAGACCTAGTCCAATAGTTCCTTTCAAGTAACGAAAAATGCGTTTACAAGCAATTAAATGTGATTCCTTGGGATTAGCTTGGAATCGAGCACATAGACATGTAACAAATATTATATCTGGCCTAGATGCAGTCAAATATAGCAAAGATCCGATCATACCTCGATATAGTTATTGATCTACGGGTTTGCCATTTTCATCTTTCTCAAGCTTTAATGATGACGACATTGGCGTAGATATCACCTTGCTATTTTCCATATTGAATTTCTTGAGGAGGTCGTTTGAGTACTTCGTTTGATGGATAAAAATTCCATCTTCGCATTGTTTGATTTGAAGCCCGAGGAAGAACGTTAATTCTCCCATCATACTCATTTCGAATTCTCCTTTCATAAGATTAGAAAAATCTTGGCACAAGGATTCATTAGTAGCTCCAAAAACAATGTCATCAACGTAAATTTGGCAAACAAGTATATCATCATTTAGTATTTTAACAAACAAGGTATTATCGACTTTGCCTCTTTTATAGTCATTTGCAATTAAAAATTGACTTAAACGATCATACCATGCTCGGGGTGCTTGCTTCAACCCGTAAAGTGCCTTGTTGAGCTTGTAGACATGATCCGGAAAATGATGGTCTTCAAAACCGGGAGGTTGCTTGACGTAGACTTCTTCTTGAATGAAACCATTCAAGAATGCACTTTTGACATCCATTTGAAATAGTTTAATCTTCTTATGAGCGGCAAATGCACAAAGCAAGCGAATGGCTTCGAGTCGAGCCACGGGAGCAAAACTTTCTTCGTAATCAAGACCTTCTTCTTGATTATATCCTTGAGCGACCAAACGGGATTTATTTCGAATAGGATAGCCGTCTTCGTCACTCTTGATTTTATGCACCCATTTAGTTCCAATAATTGTTTTATCTTTAGGTGCGGGAACTAAATTCCATACATTATTGTGCTTGAATTGCACAAGCTCCTCTTGCATTGCCATCACCCAACTTTCATCATCGAGAGCTTCGGATATATTCTTGGGAACTATTTCGGATACAAAAGCACAATGAGCCATAAATTCGGTGGTTCTCCTTCGGGTTTGAACACCGTCTTCAATGTTTCCGATCACGAGATCCTTCGGATGGTCTTTGATGTGCCTCCAATCTTTCGGTAAATCAACGATTGTGTTCGTTTCGATTTCCGAAATTTTCTTCACTTCGGGTGAGGGATCCGGAAAGGTACCTGCATCATCAAAATATTCTACCTTTCTCGGGGGTGAGATCATATCATTGAATTTAACGTGTATGGATTCTTCAACTTTATTTGTTCTAATATTATAAACACGATATGCTTTGCTAGTAGTACAATAGCCAAGAAATATTCCGGAGTCGGATTTGGCATCAAATTTGCCCAAGTTATCCTTGCCATTGTTCAAAATAAATACATTGCAACCAAAAGGATGAAAGTAAGCAATATTGGGCTTTTTGCCCTTCCATAATTCATACGGAGTTTTAAGATGAGTTCTACGGACGTGAACTCGATTAATCACATAGCATGCCGTAAAAATTGCTTCGGCCCAAAAGTATCGTGGAAGAGAGTATTCATTTAGCATTGTCCTCGACATTTCTTCCAAAGATCGGTTTTTCCTTTCAACAACTCCATTTTGTTGAGGTGTTCTAGGAGCCGAAAAATTGTGATTAATACCGTATTTGTCACATAAAAGTTCAAACGGGGTGCAATCAAATTCACCTCCGTGGTCGGTGCGAATAGAAATTATGGAGAGGTTTTTCTCGTTTGATACCAAACGACACCATTTAGAAAACTCGGAAAATGCATCATCTTTATGTGCTAAAAATCTAACCCAAGTAAATCGAGAGAAATCATCAACAATAACCAAAGTGTAAAGTTTACCATTTAAACTAACATGTCTAGATGGTCCAATCAAATCCATATGCACGAGTTCAAGAACTCGACTAGTGGAAACCTCGAATTTTGGTTTAAACGATTCTCGAGTATGTTTCCCTTTTATGCATGATTCACACAAATGTTTTCTATCGAATTTGAGTTTGGGCAATCCACGAACAAGGTCGTGTCTAGATAAAATAGAAATAATAGGTAAAGAAGTATGCCCCAATTTTCGATGCCATAAATATGCATTGTCATCCAAGGTAATAATATATTTTTCATTGAATGAACTCTTATCATTAAGATCAACAATATAGATGTTTCCACATCTCAAACCAATGAATGCGATTTTATTATTTCTAAATGCCGTGCAATGCGTTTGCTCAAATAGAATTTTAAAACCTTCATCACAAAGTTGCGAAACGCTAAGGAGATTATGATGCAAACCTTCAACAAATAGTACTTTGTTGATAGAGGGAGAAGGTTCCTTACCGACTTTGCCGATTCCTTTGATTTTTCCCTTTTGATTATCTCCAAAGGTCACATGTCCTTGATCTTGATATTCGAGGTCTTCAAATAAGTCCTCGGAGCCGCACATGTGCCTTGAGCATCCGCTATCAATGTACCACTTGTTTTTCCTTGGTGCCGGTACCTCGATATTGCTTTCGGAGTCGAGGGCCATGAATGCAAGATTTGCGTCTAGAGATCTTTCAATCTCCTCCTCGTCATCACTCCAAGAAGCGATTAGAACCTCCTTCTTTTTGAATCTTTCCATTTGCGGTTTTGAAGAGGATCCTCGGCATTCTTTGGCATAATGACCGGCTTGATCACATTTCCGACAATTATTGTCGAACTTCTTGATAGGTGTGTAGCCACTCTTCTTTTGCTCCGGTTTGCCATCCCGACCAAGAAAACTTCGCCTCTTTTGAATTAGGTTTTTGTACCTTCTAAAGTTTTTGGCATAAAGAGCGAGTTCCTCGTCGTCTTCATCTTCGGCAACATCTTCCTCAACGTCGCTGTCAACATTGAATGCGACTACTCTTTCCCGAGGCTTTGGTTTTGTGCCTCTAGACTTGAGAACGATCTCATAGTTGATGAGTGACCCGATGAGGGCACTAAATTCGAGCTTGTTGAGATCCTTGGATTCCATGATCGCGGTGACCGTGGCATCCCATTCTCGTGGCAACGATCAAAGAATTTTCTTAGCTTTGTCGCTGCTCGATATAGGCTTTCCGAAAGATGCAAGACCGTTTGTTATAGCCGAAAATCGATCCAACATATTTGTGATCGTTTCCTCGTCTTTCATGGAAAATAATTCGTAGTCATGGAGTAACATATTAATTTTGGTCTCCTTGACTTGGGTGGTTCCCTCGTGAGTGACTTCGAGAATTTCCCAAATTTCTTTTGCACTTTCATAGGACGATATCCTATTGAGTTCTTCGGGATTGAGAGCGCAATAGAGGAGTTGAGTAGCTCGTGAGTTGACATGCGTGTTTCTCCAATCCTCATCGTTGAATTCTTCGATCTTTTTCAACGATCCATCTTCTTTCTTAGCAAGTTTAGGACCGAGAGCAATAACTTTCCAGATTTCAATATCGTAGGCTTGAACGAAGATCGCCATCTTCTTTTTCCACGTCATGAAATTGGAACCGTCGAAGAAAGGAGGACGGTTGAGAGCATTTCCTTCAATTTGGCCAAGAAGTGCCATTTGTGGATCTTTTTCTCTTATGTGGTTAAACCTTTAAAAAGAGACCCGCTCCGATACCAACTGAAGAGATAAATTCACCACTAGAAGGGGGGTTGAATAGTGGTGATGCGGAATACCGAAATTTCTTGCGAGTAAATAGAAAATATTGCGGAATTTAAAGACTCAAGAATTTATAGAGGTTCGGCAACTTGCCTACGTCCTCTCTCCGACTTTCTTTTTCTATTGGCTTAAGAAAAACCACAATCTTAACTCGTCTTCTATCGGTCCGAGTTCACAACCATTACAATCCGCTTGTCTTCTATCGGTCCAAGCTCAACCTTTCCCTCAATATGAATGATTGTTTATCTAGTATTCTATAGGAACTAGATAATCCTCACTATACGAATATGGGAGTATAATCCTAACAATGCCGGATCAAAGATCCTAATAACACCGGATTAGTGACTCTTGATTCGTTTCTTTTTCGCTCAAGTGTAAGTGATGCAACACTTACAACCAAATGAAAGAATACAAAGAATAATAGATATTACAATTGAAATCGCTCTTGTATCTTTCTTTTCTCACAACTTGTAATGCAATAAAATATATGAATCTGAGCTTAGGAATGCTTTGATTGCTTGTATGCTTGTATGCTTGAATGCTTGAAGTTGTGTGTTTGATACCCAAGTCCTTCGGGTATTTATAGGTGTGAGACATCCTTCAAATTCTGAAAAACATACTATTAGCGTGCGCGAATAGTGCCTTGTAGCGTGCGTTAACGGTTTTTGACTTGAAATCTCTGAACGGTCACAAAGACTGTTGCAATGGTAAAATACTGTGTCTAGCGTGCGCTAGTAATGAAATGGTAGCGTGTGTTAACGTCTGGTCAACTAGTCTTTGATCTTGACTTTGACAATATCCGATTTTCTCTCCAACGACTCTTTATCCAACGGCTAAATTTATGATTAGCGTGCGCTATCAAGTATGCATAGCGTGCGCTAGCATTAATTAAATTCAACTTTTCCAGATTTTTCGGATCTGCATTGACTCTTGCTTCTAACGGTTGAAATTCAAACGATAATATGCAGATTCCTTTTAGCGTGCGCTAATGACTTTACCTTAGCGTACGCTACTGAGTTCTTTCATTAACGTACGTTACCTTGTGTAGCGTACGTAAAAGCCTTAACGAATTGAGTCCAGTAGCTACTGGACTACTAACCATAATATTGGTAGCGTGCGCTAGAGATGATAAGCAACGTGCGCTATGTCCTCACTTTAGCGTACGTAAGATTATATGTGTAGTGTGCGCAACGTCCAGTTCTGATTTCCTTCCAGACTTCACTGACCTCTGGAGACTTGCGATAGCGTGCGTTATATTTGTTGTATAGCGTGCGCTAACTGTAGGTTCTTAGCGTGCGCTATCATTGAATAGCTTGCGTGCGCTATTGATCAGGCGACTTTACTAGGCTGCAGCTGACTTGTCTGGACTGTATATGAATGTCCCGATAGCGTGCGCTACGATATGATGAGTAGCGTGCGCTAGCTCTATTTTGCTCCTTCAAAATAATATCGAGCCGAGATTGATCTAATTAAATGTTTTGAATGTAATTATCATCAAAATACATTTTGAGTCAACACCATGTGCCCCATGAGTGTCTTTTACGTCAAACGGTTTCCTAATACATGAGAATGGAAGTTCCACCCTAGGATTATCCCGATGAAACATCCCGAGATCCTAACCTAGTGGTCAACTCGAATCAAATTCTTGAACATATATATAAGGGAATACTGTCCGAGGTTTATTTGTTATGAAACTCGTGAAAATTGTGCCACTAGACTGTGGAACGGGACGAACTAGCTTGTTTATTTTAGCCTTTCATATTGACGGTCGATTTGACTCACGTTTTGTTAATCTTTGAGCTGGATTTTCTTCATGAACGAGTGATTAGGACTGAACTTGATTACTTTGCGGAATCATTATTCTGAGTGCAGCTCGCTTTTATGACACTCGTATTATTTAGAGAGAATTACAGGATAGTATTGATTAGGTTGAACACTATGAGTTGCACGATAATTCACGACATTCTTTTATTGAATTTAATTCTTTTTGCTTGAGGACAAGCAAAGGCTTAAGTTTGGGGGTATTTGTTAGGCGTATTTTTATACGCTTATTTATCATTATTTTGTAGTATTTTGGAGAGTGAAATCGTCTAAATGAGCTTTTAATGTCTTAATTTTGTATGATTGACAGGAAATTGAAGTCCGGAAGCTAAAAGCGAGGCAAAGCAGGCAGCGGCAAATCTGGACTCGAGCCGCGGCACAAGGAAGCGGCGCGCGGCACAGAAGACACCCGGAAGGCCGAGTAAATCAGACTGTGCCGCGGCCACGGCCCAGGTGAGCCGCGGCACGAAGAAATTGATGACGCCCGTGTTTCGGTGAAGGCACTGTGCGGCACGAGTTTAGTGCGCCGCGCTTTACTTGGCGGTTTTTGTATATCCGCGCGGATTTTGGGCCGTTTCGAAGCCAGTTTTCGACCGACTGATACGGACGCGATTTGGAGTTGTGCTGAGCTATAAATAGGGTTTAAGACCCTAATTAAATCATCTTTAGATCTTGAATCTTTTAGAGCTTAAGCTTGGAGACGGCAGAAGAGGAGGGAAGCAGAAGACTTCAAAGGCAGAGGGCGGAAGCTGAAGAACGGAGGAATCCGAGCTTCATCTGCGTTTGAATTTTATGCTTTCCTTTATCAATTCTGTATTTTCAATTATTAGTATGTCAGGCTAAAGCCCTAATCTAGGGTTTTGATGAAACCTATGTTTTGACGAATTTCTTGAGATTATCCAATTAATTACCTTTTTATTGAGTTTTCCCAATTGTGTTTAATGCTTGCAATTATCTAGCCAATAGTTGTATTGATTTAATCATTCACTTCGAATCGGGAGAGGAGATTTGGTGAGGAACTATTGGTGAGGACCGTTTTATTCTGTGAGATAGGAATATACTCATAGGAACTACGTGGCCTTTAGGAGATTTTATGCTTTTCGCCTATTGACGAATTAATTCACCTAGGGATAGAGTGCGTTATTCGCCTTTAGATAAATCTATTGACCTCGGGAGAGGCGGTAGAATATATTAGCAATCTCCGCCTTCAATAAACTGGGAAAATTATTTATTACGGATAATCAAGAGTAAATTCGGATAAACTAAGGTGGATTCAGAATCCTAGACTTATTCATCATTTGATTTATTTTATTCAAGCTATCGTTTTCTATTAGTCTTTTAATAATTCTTTTAGTTATTAATCGCAAAACCCAAATTCGATTGTTCAAATAAAATTGGAATACACAAAAATCGGTAGTTAGAGATTCAGTCTTCGTGGGAACGATACTCTACTTATCACTTTATTACTTGTAAACGATGACGTGCACTTGCGTGTAAGAAAAATCGCAACACGGCCCGTGCCGATCGGCACGGTCGCGGCGCGCAACTGGCCGGCAGGGACTCGACCGTGTCCTGCTTGACACGGTCGCGGCGCGAAGGGCCTTCCGATAGTGACCTGTCCGACAGCGACTCGGCATTGACTCGACCGTGTCCTGGAACACGGTCGGGCGTCTGGGAAGTCGATTCTGGCTTATCCGGAAGAGTTTGACTCGGCCGTGCCAGTCGAAACGGTCGAGTCCTGCGGGCAGAGACTTCGGCATTTCCGGACTAGTAGAGCATGGGCCGTTTCGGACGACACGGCCGAGTTCGGTCGGCAGTGATCGGCCAATAACTGAAAAATGAGCGGGTGAGATAAAACGACCATAACTCTCTCGTCCGGACTCCGATTGACTCACCGTTTGAACCATTGGAAAGATAACTCAATTCTCTATAATATTGCAAAGATTTAGAATTTTTGGATTTACCAAAAATTAATGGTGATCTAACAAAGTCGAACTCATATGAGGAAAGTTGAAACAATGAACAATAACGATACACAACTCGAAGTTTTTCCGAACGGTGAACACGGTGAATGAATATGATTGATGAATGATTATAAATGAGTGAAAATCCACTGAGTGACAATCACCGAATGAAATTACTGAATGATAATGACTGAATTACAACCGGGTATTACATACACCCCCCCTTAAAAGAGTTTTGTCCCCGAAACTAAGGGTCAAACAACTCGGGATAATTCTCCCGCATACTATCCTCGGTTTCCCAAGTAGCCTCTTCGACTCCGTGTCTAGACCACTGAATCTTGACCAAAGGAATCGCCTTATTCCTCAACTATTTGATTTTCCGCTCGAACACTCGTATGGGACGCTCCTCATACAATGATCATCTGCGATCTCGATTTCGTCAAACTGAAGTATGTGACTCGGGTCGGCAACATACTTCCACAACTGAGAGACGTGAAACACATTATGAATTCGGCTCAATGCCGGAGGCAAAGCCAATCGATAAGCTAACTCGCCTACTCGATCCAAAATTTCAAACGGTCCAATGAATCTCGGACTCAACTTCCCCCGTTTTCCGAAACGGAAAATACCTCGACTCGGGGATACCTTGACCAAAACGTGGTCACCCGTCTCGAACTCTAGTGGTCGACGACGGTTATCTGCATATGATTTATGTCGACTCTGAGCTGTCAACATACGACTCTTGATCAAAGCTACCTTCTCCCGGGCGGCTATAAGCATATCGGGCTCGGTGCCGATTGATTCTGACAAGTCATACCAACACAAAGGAGATCGACAACGACGACCGTACAAGGCCTCGTAAGGTGCCATCTTAATGGAGGCATGCCAACTATTATAATACGTGAACTCAATCAGTGGTAGTTGGGCTTCCCAATCGTCCTTCCAATCGAGGATTGTCCGTCGGATTGAGGATGAAAGGCAGTACTGAGATTAAGCTGAGTTCCCATAGCACGATGAACTGATTTCCAAAAATGAGACACAAACCGTCCGTCACGATCGGAAACGATACTTTTAGGAGTACCGTGCAGTCTCACTATCTCTTTGATGAATAACTGGGCAAGTCTCTCGGGACCCCACGTATCCTTGATCTCAAGGAAATGAGCTGATTTAGTTAAGCGGTCCACAATCACCCAGATCGCATTCATGCCACGACGACTCGTCGGCAAACTCGTGATGAAATCCATAGAAATGTCTTCCCACTTCCACTCTGGAATAGGGAGAGGTTTGACATACTGTCGATGCCGATGTTCAATCTTAACTTGTTGTGAGTTAAGCATCTCGAAACAAATTCTGCGACTTCTCGCTTCATATTACTCCACCGGTAATTTTGTTTCATGTCCTTGTACATCTTCTTGGACCCGGATGAACGAGAATAAGGGGTAGCATGAGCTTCTCTCAAAATAGAGTTTTTCAACTCGTCATTCGCGGCTACGCACAACCGGTTCTTAAACCTCAAAAGTCCATCCTCGTGGACCACGAATCGAGGCTTTCCCGAGCCACATCTTCACGGATGCGCAACAATGAAGGGTCGAACTCGATTCTCTCGATTACCTCCTCAAGTGACGATGAAATCTCTAACATACAAAGCTGTCCCCTGAACTCGGCGAAGCTGGACCTCGATCTCGGGTCTAAGGAATTCCTGCTGAAGCTCCTTCTGAACTGTTAAACGAGCAAGCATCTACTCCTGAACGGACTTACGACTCAAGGCGTCGGCGACAACGTTCGCCTTCCCCGGGTGGTAAAGGATATCGATATCATAATCTTTGATTAATTCCAACCACCGCCTCTGTCGCATATTTAACTCCTTGTGAGTAAATATATACTTCAACTCTTGTGATTGGTGAAGATCTGACAGCTGATGCCATGAAGGTAACGACGCCAAATGTCCAACGCGAAAACCACGGTTGCTAGCTCCGGCCGTGGGTTGGATAATTAACCAGCTAATCCGAGGAAACATCAGATTTACTTAATATCTTTCGGAGGTTGCCAATCTCGGATAGTCTCGTCTTCGAGGTCGACACGAACTCTGTCAGATGAAATTACATGCCCGAGAAAGTCACTTCGGACCTCCAGAACTCACATTTGGAAAACTTTCCATAAAGTTGCTCTCATCTCAACACGTCGAGAACCTGATGAAGATGAACCTCGTGTTCCTCTCGGCTACGAGAATAAATCAAAATGTCGTCGATGAAGACAACAACAAACTGATCCAAAAAGTCGATGAAAACCCGATTCATTAACTCCATGAATACCGCAGGTGTAATAGTTAGCCCGAACGGCATAACTACGAACTCATAATGACCATAGCGTGTACGAAACACTGTCCTCGCGATATCCGACTCTCGAATCCGCAACTGGTGATATCCAGATCTTAAGTCGATCCTGGAAAACACTGAGGCTCCCTGAAGTTGATCTAAAAGATCATCAATACGGGGTAAGGGATGATCATCACCCTGTTCAACTCCTGGTAATTAATACACACACGAGACAAGCCATACTTCTCCTTGACAGATCACACTGGTGCTCCTCACGGGGACGCAATCGGTCGAAGATAACCTTTCTCGAACTACTCCTCAAGTTGAATCTTCAACTCCTGCATTCTGGTCGGGGCCATCCGATACGGTGCCTTTGATAAAGGGGATGTACCGACTCCAACTCACTCCTGAATTCCCCTACTCTATGCGAAGGCAACCAGATAACTCGTCTGGAAATACATCGTCAATCGATGACAATGATACCCCGAATGATTGAACACTTAGATTGCCCTAGAATGGTCAATCGATAAAAAGAGATACCAATAATGATTGAACAACTCGATTGCCTTAGAAAGGCCAATCGATGAAGATGATACAATGAATGTTTGAATAACTCGATTGCCTTTGAAAGGCCAATCGATGAAAATGATACAATAAATGATTGAATGACTCGATTGTCTTAGAAAGGCCAATCGATGGAAATGATGCAATGAATGATTGAATAACTCGATTGCCCTAGAAAGGCCAATCGATGAAAATGATACAATGAACGATTGAATAACTCGATTGCCTTAGAAAGGCCAATCGATGAAAATGATACAATGAATGATTGAATGACTCGATTGTCTTAAAAAAAGCCAATCGATGGAAATGATACAAAGAATGATTGAATAACTCGATTGCCTTAGAAAGGCCAATCGATGAGAATGATACAATGAATGATTGAATAGTTCGATTGCGGAATTTCTATGCTTTCGTCATAATAATACTTCTTCTGGAACAACGGGGATTACTTCCCTGAAGCACACATTCGACAACCAACGACGGAAAGATAGCGACCAAACGCTAACAAATACTGAGGATAGTATCAAGACGATCAAACCAACTAATACCGAAAATTACATCGTCCTAAGATAAGTTCACCACGATTAGATCCATCAACCAATCGCGGTCATTAACCTTAATTCGGTATGATTCCGAAAATTCTTCCATCGTCAGGTAGACCGATGGTATGAGGTCCACAAGCAATAGAACTATCCCGAAATAAGTCTATTCAAGCATGATTTGAAAATGAAAGAATGCGGTGTACCAGCATCAAAAGGTACACACAAGTTGAAATAAAATTACGAGTATATCTGAAATCATTCGGGCCACCGTATCGTCGATCCTCCTCATCATATGAATCTGGGACTTGCCGGCCCCCGAACCGGACGCTCCGTCGATAAATCTGAGCTCCAACTCTATTTGCTTCCATTGCCTTAAGCAGCGATGACAAAGCGATCGATTAAACGCTGGTTGCTTGGGGCACGAGATGCCACCGGAGCCGACTTGGAGTCCTTTCGGCAAAAACGGGCCTTATGCCCAAAATTCCCACAATTATAGCACGTGATAGACGGTTTGGACACTCGGTGCTGAAATGACCCGGCGTTCCACAATTGAAACAGTGATGGCGGGCGGCGCTCGGGCCGAGATCCCGCACGATTATGCGCCGTAGGAGGTCGCTCGAAGCGATAGGACTCACACGAGGCTTCTTGAAGGTTGGTGACCGCCTTGGGTTGATTACGCCGTTGATTTCTTGGCGGCAGATGAAGGTTGTTGTTCGGCACTTTCCTTAGCGGCCGTCTCATACGGGAGTTCGCTCGATTAATCCGGCGAGTGGCGCAATGATGATTGAGCAAGCGCACATGGGTCATCATGGCTGCATAAAAGTGAGTGGATAAACCCGAACATCTCTGATCGAGCGAGTCACAGCACGATTTCCCGACAGCGAGTGATTATTTATCGGGTTTCGGTCCACACCGCGGCCTCTCCCCGTGCATCTCCTGACAGCTCTCTCCATACTGAAGTAGGAAGGTCGCATAATGATTATATTTCCCGCATGATTAGCACGTTATGATTATGTCATGAGATGATGAAAATGAGTATACATGCTCTAACTTAGTGATTATATGAATGATTTACTGAAGTTACATGATTATCTGATGAAATTCTTAAAATGATTATCTTGAATAACTTAACAAGATTGATAATATGATCATTCAGATTGACAACTGATTAATGAAATGAATTGAGTGATTAATGAGTTAATATGATCGTCCTGATCATTAACTGAGTAATGAAATGAATTAAGTGATTAATGAGTTAATATGATCGTCCTGATCATTAACTGAGTAATGAAATGAATTAAGTGATTAATGAGTTAATATGATCGTCCTGATCATTAACTGAGTAATGAATTAAGTGATTAATGAGTTAATATGATCGTCCTGATCACAATGAATGATGATGTTTGAGGATTGTTAATTGATGAATGATGAATGAATGACTATTGTCAAAAATTATACCATGGCGTTAGAAATCTTACAGTTCTTCCGATCTGATTGGCTCGGCATTTGCACAGGTCACACGTGACGCGAAAGTCCAATGATACTAGTCTGATGACGATGATTTCAAATGAGACATGACTCGGAAGGTAGTATTCAAAACCACTCTCCGATACCAACTCTGTAACACCCCAAACTAGGCGGATATTACAGTGCCGTAGATCCCCAACTGGGACCCACCAGGCAAATGAAAATGAATGAATTACACAGGATAAATGTAGTACCGAACCACATTACAACAATAATTACTCCGATGAGGAGTTTAGTTACAACACACCAGGACAATACCGAATACTAGTGTATGTTATATGAAGATAAAATACACAACACTGAATGAAACGGAGTATCCAAATGAAAGTCTGCAGCGGAAAATAAAGGACAATAACATGAATAACTGAAAGATCGAGGCCCCCTACTAGTATCACTAGGACTCCTCGACATCAACATGCTATTCCCGTGCGTTTTCCTTGCCATGACCTGAAAAACAAAATCCCGGCCGAATTGATTAAGCAGAACAACAATCCTCAAGGGTTGAAAATACACAAACATGATTTAACTGAAGTTATGAAATATCCTTAGTTATGAATTACGCTGAAGAAGAGTATCATAGTACGCCCGTAGTGTTCTGTGCAAGTGTACAATACGGATGACTGGACACACCCGTCCTTGTACCTAATTAGTCTCACGGAGGTAATCGTTACCGTGTGCACAGTCCAATGTATCACTCCCAATACATGGCCATCATGTGCCCGACTAAAAATTCCACATATCCGCACCCGGCCACGCAATATGAACCCAGAAGGTCATATGAATGAGAATGACCATAATGAATATCAATGAATAATAATAATCTGACAACGTCAAGAATGACTTACCGAGATGAAAGTAATAATGAAGTGATTGATAGATTCAATGGAATGATTGGAACCGCCATTCCTCGTTAATGAAGTGATTATTCGACAATTACAAGTCTCAATATGATTAATACAATGATGAATGAGTTATGATTATGAATGATCAACAACAAAAGGAATGAATGTCCTTTTAACCGAGTAAGAATTAACTTACACAATACCGATGAAGAAAGTCCTTCCACGAACAAATGTCCTAATTGAAGTGTCGGTCGCACGAACAACCTTAATTCAATACAATTACCAACAATCCGATCAATATACGAATTAAACACGAATATAACGAACTCAAAACGCCGATACGATTAAACCAAGTTCATTGGGGCATTATATCGAACACTTTGAGGCCAACTTCGATTGATTACAACTAAACCTCAACAATACCAACCTCAAATCCCAAAGAAGTGTTTCAAACCAACAAAACATCTCCAATACGATCAATAATCCATTATGAATATCCAAAAACGTGATTATAACAACAATTAGTCGAAAATCCCCAAATCCAACTCGATATTCAAAGTGTTCTTGAATAATCCCTCAATAATCCAATGAATCCTTATACAAACTCATAATCATATACATATCCCTTCATATAACATGATTATAATGTCCAAAACATCATATCTCAACACAAAATCGAAATCTAAGATGTTGAAGAAATTATCTCTTGAAGATCCAACCACTTCGATCCGAAGAACACGAGTTTAATCGAGTATCCAAGCTTCACAACCGAATGAAAATGATTAAAAACCACACTCAAGTGATAGGTGAAGAGAATTTTCTCCCTCAAGCCTCTCTCTCTCGTATGAAGGTGGAAGAAATGGAAGGAATGGGCTGAAATGCTCAAAAAACGAATTTATAGGGGTTGACTGCCCTGTCGGACACGGCCCGTGCCGATCGGCACGGTCGCGGCGCGCAACTGGCCGGCAGGGACTCGAACGTGTCGTGCTTGACACAGTCGCGGCGCGAAGGGCCTTCCGATAGTGACCTATCCGACAGCGACTCGGCATTGACTCGACCGTGTCCTGGAACACGGTCGGGCGTCTGGGCAGTCGATTCTGTCTTATCCGGAAGAGTTCGACTCGGTCGTGCCAGTCGACACGGTCGAGTCCTGCGGGCAGAGACTTCGGCATTTCCGGACGAGTACAGCACGGGCCGTGTCGGACGACACGGCCGAGTTCGGTCGGCAGTGATCGGCCAATAACTAAAAAATGAGCGGGTGAGCTAAAACGACCATAACTCTGTCGTCCGGACTCCGATTGACTCACCGTTTGAACCATTGGAAAGATAACTCGATGCTCTATAATATTTCAAAGATTTAGAATTTTTGGAGTTACCAAAAATTAATGGTGATCTAACAAAGTCGAACTCATATGAGGAAAGTTGAAACAATGAACAATAACGATACACAACTCGAAGTTTTTCCGAACGGTGAACACGGTGAATGAATATGATTGATGAATGATTATAAATGAGTGAAAATCCACTGAGTGACAATCACCGAATGCAATTACTGATTGATAATGACTGAATTACAACCGGGTATTACAGAAACAACTCAGATTACAAAACCACGACTCTCAAAGGTCAAACACACAAAATATATATAGTCGAGGTACCTTGCTAGAATGGCCAAATTATCCAACACGTACTCACGACCCAGAACTATATCAATTCACAAGGGAGTACAAGATCTCAACAGCACCGAACGACACAACCAATATCACAAAAACTCAATATATTCATCCATAACCACGGGACTCCAAGCACATAATTTGACAAGAGAATTACACTTTACATTTACCGACGCCATAATCATACATAATGACATCACACGAAAGTAAGGTGATCCTATACTCGAAACTAGCACACATAATCAACTAAGCATATTAATTCCCGACCCACACGGGTCACCTTTACGAAAACCATGATGGTAAATATACCGATTCTTTTGAAAAATGATTATAAATATTTATTTGGCACATATCGACATTTAGCAACCATTATATCCACAAAACACGTAATGTATGGGCAAGATACTTACCTCGATAATCGATACCGGACACTCCTACAATCACGGCTCAGTCGGGACACCTCGAACGCCTACGATTCCCCGGCGAAGGAAAAGAATACACCCACGATCGAGAAGCTTGAAGAAAACGACGAACGGAAGGGTTCCGACTCGAGTTCTTCACAAGAATTCGACCCTAACAACATATAATCAATAAACCATCGATCATACGAAGAAGAATAATCGTGGAACGCCCGAAAACCCCTCTACGACATTCTATCGGACACCTTCAAGGCGTCGATCCAGAACTCGACCAAATCGACGAATCGATACGATCCAACCATGGAATAATAAAGGAAATGATATAATATATCTAAATAATCATCAATCCATCATAACCCTAAGTTAAATCGGATTAATAGGACGAAAACAACCAAAATACCCAAATTCCCCAAAACTAGATTTCTAGGAAATCTGACCTGATTCGGTAGATCGGAGGATGTTATAGGAGGGATGATTGATGATATGAGCCTCAAAACTTCATGGATTAATTGTATAACAACATTGCTCCAAGATTCCCATGCCTCCATCCGCGGAAGAGAAGAAAAAGAGTGAGAGAATGGGTGAAAAAAAACGTCCGCAGGCCTTAAATAGGCCGATCACGGCCGGGTTACGACGTAATCGCCATGGCTTACGACGTAACCGCCATGGCCGAACACACGCTCGAAATGCCGGAAACGTTACGTACGTTACCGGCCAGGGCCTTACGTACGTAACCGGCCTTACGTACGTAACGGCCGAGCACTACCGTACGTTACTCGGCCAGGGCCGGCCTGGCTCGAGCATGCCCGGCCATGACTCGGCCGGGACCAACTCCGATGGCTCGAACGACCCCGAAACCCGAACCTGAGTACGAATCGAAGATACGGTTACGAAGTACTCGCAAAGACGAATCCGAGCACTAAGATAACACACGATTCCGACCACCCGAAGGCTCGGAATTCGACAACGGAAGTAATTACCCAAAACTTTGGGAAATTACGAAAATGGCCCAAAACGTCCGAAAATCACGATACGTGATCGAAACACCAAACCAAAGCTCACAACATGAATAATAACATTAAATGAAATTACGAGAAACTCGAAGCAACAGTTTCGGATGAGATTCGCAAGAATCGAACTCAAGTGCGGAAAAGTCGCTAAAAAGCTCGGAATTCAACAAAACGATACCGAAACGAACTCGGATGACAAAAAGTGCAGAATTAATCATTCTCGAAATGACGAAACGGTCATGAGCGAGTCGTCAAAACGGACTCCGGCCGAAAAAGAAATTTACCGGAAATCGAAAATTGCGAATATTACATTCTACCCTCCTTAAACGAAGTTTCGTCCCGAAACTTAAAACAAGTAGGGAGAAGCAATATCCCTCCAGGAAAACTCAACGATATATGCAAGGAAACGCGTAACTTACGCCCATCGGCAAAACGTTACAAGCAACACAAAGGAATATACGACGTGAAAACACGCTCCACGACGACCAACACAACGTCGCCGTTAGGGATATAACAAAACCAACAAGTGACAAGCGTCATCAAATGGATAATACAATCAAGTCAATTATCCGAACAATCACAAAACACAACGGACGAAAATCAATACGATTGACCAACCCAACAGTACATCAATCAAAACGCGAGCCAATCGCTGAACAATTACGGAATCCCACCGCCCAAGGGTTGGAAGATCGAAAACGAGACTAATTTTCCGAACTTGGAAAGGTCACAACGATATATAGATCAATTTGGGACAATATCAGAACTCGCTCGAGTGACAAAGGTGAGAAACAAGACTGTGTCGAAGCATCAACGAACACAGTCGAGTCGTTACGGTTGGACGAAACAGAAGAGAAAGAAAGAAAAATGTGGGTATTACATCATATCACCTTTAAAAGAGGTTTCGTCCCGAAACCTAAACAACGAGAACGAAGTGCTGGAATAGCAACCTTCCCGACCATATCCTCTTGGTCCACATCCGATCTTCATGGCCATTAGTATCGTGGTCACGACTGTATCCTCTGCCCATCGGCATACTAAGCGGATTCCCACTCAATACGTTTGCACGACTTCGCAAAATATTATACTAAAGTACCAACTCAGCACGACATATCACATAAGGTAACCAATAACAACTCTAAAAGAAAATCCACGAGGTATCCTTTTAAAGGAAATCTTTTGAAAATCCTTGGATTTGTATGGTATTTAAAATAAACTTTAAAAGTACTTTTGGTACCTCGGGTTGTTTCATCAAAACTTGTAAACAACATACTTTAACCGTCTCATTTGAAATCATTTGAAGTCATCATGCCCCTACGTATCATCATCACCGTTAACAACTAACAAGTTAACCATGCAAGATCATCAAATCATTCTTACATACTCTAACATTTCCAAATCCGAGTTTGAACTTTACATCGAGTGAGATTTTTCATCTTTCACTATATATTTTGAAAATAAAAATCGCATTGGTTTTTGAAATAAAATATTTTTATGGTGTGAAAGATTTTTGAAAATCATTCACTCGAATTATTTGAAAATACAACAATACGTTAAAAATCATTTTCGAAAATTCTCCCAACACTTCACAAACATTAACGACGGTAATATTTTACAAAATGTCTACATGTACTTTAAAACAACTCTTTCAAATACCATCGAGGTTTTATTTGAGAATCCAAGGCCGGCTTGCCAATTCCAAATAATTTTCAAAGTATACACGGAGCCACCGATTAATCGAACCGTCAAAACTTTGTGAAGTTTCCAGGAAAGTGTTTTTGAACACACACAGCAGACATAATTTATCAATTCATCAAACACAATCAAATACCACCTAGCAATATGAAAAGTCTTAACACACATTCACGCACAACAGTTGTTATCACTAGACACCACGTAGAGAATACAACTACAGGTGATTGGCCGCAAAAGTTAGACCTAACGGCTATAATGCGGTTCCATAGCCTCTGCCCAGGTTGATTAGCGCGCGTTACAACAAAGATTAACGTGCGCTAAACACGCCACATTAGCGCGCGTTAGGCTCGTATTAAGCCTGTGCCAACTGCTCTAATCACCAACACGATTGCAAATATATATGAGATAATACTAGACTCGAAGGTTACAAATAAGCAACATCATACGAGTCTAAATGTCATCCATTCACATAATTATAACATCTCACAAGCAACCATCAAATGAAAATCATCCTACCAAAAATAAAAATTTTACTTATCAATAAAGAGGACTATCTAAACACATACATACCGATGGACTCAACTTTCACGTTACTATTTTAATCATAAAACTGGCACCACTGCTCAACAACGAGAGCATCATCAATACGCATCTTCTGACCAACATTCATGAAACCGAAAAGTTACAAACGAGAGTCACGTCTTGAGTATATTTTGAAGACCTTATTTGAGTTAAAAACTCGGGTTTTGAAAACTTATAGTATGAGATGAAAATGAAATATCGGTAGTTGAAGTCTCAAAAATTTTGACCTTGAGGTCAACATACAAAAATCGAAAATTTTCCTCCCTTGGAGAACATTTTAAAAATTTACGTGGCTCCCCGGAAGCCTTCGAAACTAAAAATTCCGAGGTTGTTACTCTTGCAAGAGAAACAGTTCATACAAGGATATATTTAGAAAGATCATTCTTCATTCTAGCACAAAACGGGAATCAACAAATATATGTCACTTACTCACGATGCACCTTCAAATACTACTACACAACACAGAATCACAGAGGCTCGAATAGCTCGTGGTACAACATGTAGTAGGGAGACTTACATCCACAGATCGCACGAAGATGATGGCTGCACCCTGATACTAATCACGGCCGACTTCACAGACGACGCGTCACGACATGATTCAGTCAGACAAAATCTGACAAAACAAGACTCAACAACAGATAACTCGACCCGACAGCCTAGGTTTCCTCAACCTAATCTCTGATACCATAATTGTAACATCCCCAGATCGAACCGGGAATATTACACGCCGCAGACCCTCTCCGCGAGGATCCACCAGGCTAGATATCTAAACAACACATTACATTACATACCGACGAATCCAAATAACGAACCAATACACCGATTTGGTCTTTCGACACTGACTTACAAATAAAAATACATAAACTCATCCAGACTCATACCCACGCAAGGGTAAAATACTTGCAACAACGAACAATAAGACAGCGGAAAAGACAATACAATGGACTCCGACTAACTGAACCCAAGACTGGCCTTCGTGTGATTAGTATCATTCGTCTTTCATCATCCCTCGTGCCGATCCTGTGTCTTGCTCCCGAAAACCTGCATGTACCTGGACACAATACAGATATCCACCCCCCGATTACTCGGGGGTTAGCAAAACTCCACTGTTTCGCTAGTGCAAGTATAAAGTGCAAATACGAGCCATACACAACACATTCTGAGAATACAACGAAAGACTTCTCGAGGTATATTTAGTTAAAAATAGTTCAAGTCTTGAAAGTAGAAACGAAGTAAGTAAGCACTTTGAAAACATTTCCAAATCTCGGGAGTTTTAAAAACATTAGAAATTGAAAAGTTCTTAAATTCCTCGAAAATCATTTAGGGTCACAGCCCCAAAGTTCTTTTTCCAAAATGCAAATCCGTTAACAAAACGCGGGGTCCACGACCCAACCATTACGGTCACAAAACACAGGGTCCACGACCCGATCATCCACTTCAATTCACTTACAAGTGCACATTACACATAACACATTAATCTTATGCCATTCTAGCCAAGCACCAAAACTCGATATATAATGTCTCTCGACCCCGAGCGCAAAGCATTGTGATACTCCGGACAATATCACAATTAATCATCAAAACATCAACATCAATATCACAGAAACCACACTTGGTAACCCGTGGCCGTACCCATTAGTATCGGCCCCCAGAGGCCCCGTCGGACCGTCCCCAGGTGGGAAACCACTTCCGCGGCCGTACCCATTAGTATCGGCCCCCAGAGGCCACATGCCATCCCCAGGTGGAAGAACAACAACACACGCACCCAAGTCCACTTCCGTGGCCGTACCCATTAGTATCGGCCCCCAGAGGCCACATGCCATCCCCAGGTGGAAGAGAAACAACTCAGATTACAAAACCACGACTCTCAAAGGTCAAACACACAAAATATATATAGTCGAGGTACCTTGCTAGAATGGCCAAATTATCCAACACGTACTCACGACCCAGAACTATATCAATTCACAAGGGAGCACAAGATCTCAACAGCACCGAACGACACAACCAATATCACAAAAACTCAATATATTCATCCATAACCACGGGACTCCAAGCACATAATTTGACAAGAGAATTACACTTAACATTTACCGACGCCATAATCATACATAATGACATCACACGAAAGTAAGGTGATCCGATACTCGAAACTAGCACACATAATCAACTAAGCATATTAATTCCCGACCCACACGGGTCACCTTTACGAAAACCATGATGGTAAATATACCGATTCTTTTGAAAAATGATTATAAATATTTATTTGGCACATATCGACATTTAGCAACCATTATATCCACAAAACACGTAATGTATGGGCAAGATACTTGCCTCGATAATCGATACCGGACACTCCTACAATCACGGCTCAGTCGGGACACCTCGAATGCCTACGATTCCCCGGCGAAGGAAAAGAATACACCCACGATCGAGAAGCTTGAAGAAAACGACGAACGGAAGGGTTCCGACTCGAGTTCTTAACAAGAATTCGACCCTAAAAACATATAATCAATAAATCATCGATCATACGAAGAAGAATAATCGTGGAACGCCCGAAAACCCCTCAACGATATTCTACCGGACACCTTCAAGGCGTCGATCAAGAACTCGACCAAATCGACGAATCGATACGATCCAACCATGGAATAATAAAGGAAATGATATAATATATCTAAATAATCATCAATCCATCATAACCCTAAGTTAAATCGGATTAATCGGACGAAAACAACCAAAATACCCAAATTCCCCAAAACTAGATTTCTAGGAAATCTGACCTGATTCGGTAGCTCGGAGGATGTTATAGGAGGAATGATTGATGATATGAGCCTAAAAACTTCATGGATTAATTGTATAACAACATTGGTCCAAGATTCCCACGCCTCCATCCGCGGAAGAGAAGAAAAAGAGTGAGAGAATGGGTGGAAAAAAACGTCCGCAGGCCTTAAATAGGCCGACTGCCGGCCGGGTTACGTACGTAACCGGCCATGTCTTACGTACGTAACCGGCCATGGCCGAACATACTGCCTGGAAATGCCGGAAACGTTACGTACGTTACCGGTGTAATACCCGTAATTTTGTTCCCCGGAAATTTTCTATTTTTGGCGTAAGTCAATTTTGACGACTTGCTTGGGACCGTTTCGTCGTCCTGAGAATGATTAATTCTACACTTTTTGTCATCTGAGTTCGTTTCGGTATCGTTCTGTTGAATTCCGTGTTCTTTAGCGACTTTTCCACGTATGAGTTCGACTTTGTTAAATCACCATAAATTTTTGGAAACTCCAAAAATTCTGAATCTTGGCAATATTATAAAGCATCGACTTAGCATTCCAATGGTTCAAACGGTGAGTCAATCGGAGTCCAGACGAGGGAGTTATGGTCGAAATAGCTAAGTCAATCTCATTTTCCAGATTCGGCCAAAACCGCCTGTACCCGGTGCCGCGGCACACCTGGGCTGAGCCGCGGCACACTTCCGAGCCCTGGGAGCAAATTTTGGGCCTGTGCCGCGGCACACTTCTACTGAGCCGCGGCACACATGACAGTTAACCCTATATCTGCGTTTTCTTGAGCGGATCACCTCATTTTTCCCCATTTCTTCACTTGGGCACGAGAGAGGAGGCTTGAGAGGAAGAAGTTTCTTCACCTATCACTTGATTGTGTGATTTCTCTTCATCTCTTTTCGATTGTGAAGCTCGGATCATCGATCTATCGCGTACTCTTCGAATCATAGTGCTTGGATCTTCAAGAGGTAATTTCTTCAACATCTTGGATTTTGATTTTGTATTGGGTAATGATGTTTTGGATGTTAAAATCATGGGGTATGAAGTGATATACACATGATTATGGACATGTTTGAGTATTCATCGGATTATTAAAAGATTATTTAAGAACACTTCGAATTTTATGTTGGAAATTGGGGATTTTGTTTGACTTCATCCTTTTAATCCGTAGTAATTTAGATTAGTGATGGATTGATGATTATTTAAGTGTATTCTATCATTCCCATCGTTATTCCACGGTTGGATTGTAATGATTCGTCGTTTTGGTTGAGTTATTAGTCGACGCCTTGAAAGTGTCCGACAAAAGGTCTAAGAGGGGGGTTTTGTGCGTTGTATGATTATTATTCATCGTACGATTGTTGATTTATCATTGATATGACTTAGGGACGAAATCCTTGTGAAGAACTCAAGTCGGAACCCTTCCGTTCGTTGTCTTCTTCGTGGTTCAAGCTTCCCGGTCGAACCGTGTTCTTCGGGATCTTCGGTAACGTTTATAAGGCAAGTATACATTTATGATTGTACGTTCTCGACTTTGAAAGTAAGAGGAATTGATGGTATGATATGAATGAACCGTTTTTACGGCATTCATAGAAATATTGATGGCATATCATGAACGAACCGTTTTTACGGCATTCACATACGTCTTATGAGATTTTAGTTATTCCGGAATACTAGTCTTAAATTGATGAATTGACGGATATTGATGAATTGACGGATTACATTTACTTTATTGTCGAGGAGTATTATGTTTCATATTGTTATACTTGCACTAGCTATTCGACGGCTAACCCCTTTATGGGGGAAATACGTTTCATGTATTTCAGGTTCCAGGAGAGCGGACAGGTGGGTATCGGGTCGGCATGAAGATGATGGGCAAGTGTGATACTGTGTCTTGTCTCCGGTTACTTTCTTGGATTCCTCCATTCATTGTTGTTGTACTGGAATGGATTTTTAAATACTCGAGTATTGTATTTCAGTTTCCTTGATGTTCCGGCCTGTGTTGCCGAGGTATTGATTTGTGCAGTGATGTATATGGTTTCATTGGTTATGGTTTTGAATACCATTCGTATCGTCTTTCTTTCCATTGTATGTAGACTTTCTCGGTCAAGTTTATAGTTCCGCGTATGTTTAGCCTTGTGGGTCCCACGGCGGGGCTCACAGCGCTGTAATATACCCTGAATAACTCGGGTGTGTTACAGAATATGGTATCAGAGCTTAGGTTTATGGATACCTAGGCTGTCGGTCTTTTGGGTCGATTGAGTCGTCATTTGCCCACAATATCACTACTCTGCCATCATCACAGTGCGACCGGTACTTGTAAGTCCTCTCACTCTTCTTGTATTTTCTTGACCGTTTTGTTTTTAGCTTGGTATTCTTTGGAATTGGTCACTTCGAGAAGGTGCGATTTGGATTATACTTCCGCACGTGTGTTCCCGTTAGAATGTTGGATGTAAGGAGAAGAAGTCGTGACTGTGGTTACGGACGTTAACTCTTCCTTGAGATTTTGTTAAGTTGCTAATTGCGATATTGGTGTGTATCGGTATTATGTTGAGACTTTGTTTAGGAGTCGCATGCTAGTATCACGGGAGATCTTCGACTTCACAGACTTGTAAGTATGTTGTTCGGATTATTCGATAATTCTTGGTGAATTTAAATTTCCGTTGAAATGTTGTTTGTGCGAGTAATTGCAAGTTTCGAGGACGAAACTTATTTTTAAGGGGGGTAGAGTGTAATACCCCGATTTTTCGGATATATTTTTTTTCGTTTATATGTTGGATGTCGTTGATGGAAAATTGTTCTTGAGGATGATGTGAACGTATGACAATGTTATTGAATGCGTTTATGTATTCATTGTGCCGTACGATCGTTGGTATGTCGAGATGTTTGTCGAGAATAGCGGAAAATGGCTAAGTACAGCCATGTTAGCGCACGCTACAAGGTATGCCTAGCGCACGGTAAGACATATATACTTAGCGTACGCCACAGTGCATACTTAGCGCACGCTAAGAGGTTTGAGTTACGTACGCTAAGGAGGACCCCTAACGTACGTAAGGTATTCTGGATAAGGTCCGTAAGGTGGCCGATAGGTAGGCCCAGGTTGATTTTATATTCAGTTAGCGCACGCTAACGTCTGTGGGTTAGCGCACGCTAACACCAGATCGCCAATAATGGAATCTTAGCTTTCGGCGGGTGGACCCGGCCATGTTCGACGCGTGTCCAGATAAGGTCAGCAAGAGTTTGTCGTGTAGAGCTAGCGCACGCTAAAACCGTATGATTAGCGCACGCTAATTCCATATCGGTCAAAGGAATCCCAGTAATCGCGGATGCTTTCGGCATGTGGGGGCACGATACTGTAGCAAGTCAACGACGATTAGCGCGCGTTAAGGTCGAAGAATAGCGCACGCTACTAAGCATTTCACTGTAGCAAGTCAACGCCTGTTAGCGTACGCTAATGCATGGGCATTACGTACGTTAGACGAATTTCGAAGCAATGTAGTAGCTTCTGGACTGCCCGATAGTGCACGCTATCAAGGAAGGATAGCGCACGCTAGTCATGTAGTGCACGCTAAATATAAGGTCTAGCACGCGCTAGTGATGTGTTTTATAGAGAGGATAGACGAGTGCTGAGAGGCATTTTGTCCATTCTCCTTTCTTCAGTCAATAGAGAGAACCTTGGGGAGTACTTGAAGTTCCTAAACATTGAGAGATGATTCTCTTAAACAAGATTAAGATGGAGAGCTCGGATTTAAGTATTGTTCTTGAAGTTTTTTATGATTCTTGGAATGGAGTTCAAATTATTTTTCTTCGTGGTTAGTCCATACAAAGTAATCCTCGTATCCCTTTGATAGTGGTTCATTTTCTTTCTTTAAGGATTACTACTTGGGAGGGAGTATGTTGGGAATCGCGCATTTTGATGTTCGTTTTTATTTCAATGTAAATGTATAAATTGGACTGTACTTTTATCCGTTGCATGAGTATTTTTGAAATGGATTTTGGTATTTTGCCAACTGAATTTTATTTTGTAAAACCGATTCCCTAAACTGAGTTTTCGGCATTTTAACCTTGATCGTTTTGACGGTATTTGGAAAATGATTTTTTTTTAGTATTTGAAAAATATTACCGACATCGGTCATTTTGGCATTTTTGAAATGACGTGGAAATTTGTGCTTAGCCTGGTAAATCCTTGTGAGAAGGGTTTATGGCGTGTAATATTCCCAGGAGGATCTGGAGTGTTACAATCTTGGTATCATGTGATAATGCTATACGAGATTTATTGGAATCGTAATAAGAGATTTCGGATGTTGATATGATTATTGAGATCTTCTTCATATGACGATAAGGGTTTTGTTGTGATTCTTGAGGTTGTATGAATGACATGATGAAGGAAATGATAACATGGAGATATGTACCTCGGATATGTTGTTCTGAATGTGATTTCGGATATTTCATGTTCTTGCAGAACTCTTGAATTATCCGAGGAGATGAAAATTTTTAAGAAGTGTTGATGTTTTGAATATGAATATGGAATATTCATATCTAGAGCTAAACTATGTGTTGGAAATAATATTCGTATAGGAAATACGAATGTGATTATGAGCTTGATGAGACTATTATTCATCTCTAAATTTGGAAGCCCACACGTACGGAGCAAATATTCAAATCGAATGATTGAATTTTTTGATAACCGTAAAATATGATTATCTATAATGTTGAACTAATTGGATGGTTAGAATTAATGATGATCATCGGAAAATTTTAACTACGGATTTACGAGAAGGGAACCTTGTCAATTCGTATTTAAGAATTGAGTTTGGAACCGATAATATTTAGACCCTTATTATTGGTCCTCATTTGTTGCGGATATGATCATCATATTTCGACTCGTATTGTGGACAGGGTTTGTCAGTGTCTGAGTTGGATTGTTCAGACTGTGTTTAGTCGAGATATGGTTCAAACGGTTGAGTTTGTGATTTGGTGGTGTTGATATTGGTCGTCATCAAACCTGTTGATTATTAATCATTCGTCTTACAATAAGGTATGATGTTTGATCGTGAATTATGACTGTTGTGTTGCGGTTAAGGTTGAAGAGTTCGTAGATTAACTTGGTCGAGACTGAGGGAATTCGTAAGACGAAATCAACTGAATTGGTAACAGTACGTTTTATTGATATCGAGACAAGTTTTATACTCGTACTAATCAATGAGACTAATGTTATCGTGTAGGCGTACGATTGTGTGTATCATTTTGGGACATGGCCTCTCTATGATTGTATTGATATCAGGGGATTGGTTGACACGACGCCCGTCGGCAAATTATGCCAAATGTTACTGTTGTTTGTTAAAGGCCGATTCGAGGCATTGCGATACTTGTTGGTAAAGTCGCTGTCGATTGCCGGTTCGCGGTATCGACGTATCGATTGTGATTGTGATGGATGTTCCATTGAGATATTGTGGTGATCGTCGTCATTGATATTGGTGTTTTTCTATTAATATTATATTAACCGATTGGAGACGTTTGATATATCCTTTTTTTTTCATCTCCGTTTCGGTGGTCGGTTTAAGACACCGGGACATCTATTCTATCGTATCATTGATTATCGATTGACCGTTCTAAGGTAATCGAGGTATTGAATTGGGATTATCGAAGATAATTTCCATCCGTTGTCAAAGATATTCTCATCCGTTGTATCGTTGTTATCGATTGGCCATTCTACGGTAATCGAAGTATTGAATTGGGACTGTCGAGGAGAGTTCCCATCCGTTGAATTATTATTGTCGTGTTGGCCGACTCAAGGCAGCACACTATTATTCTTGTGAACTCGATAATTTTGTGATCGTTGAGGGTTGAGGATTTCCCGAATTGTGGTGTTGTGATTATTGCCGTGTTAATCGGTCCTTAGGGAATTCTGATCCCAGGATGGTTGTTTTGAATATCGTTGGTCGTGTCGATCTTTCATTATTCGTGTGTCATCGTTCACTTGGTGAGTCGTATGATCCGTATTGGATGTTTTATCCCTTGAGTTTCGTTGTCATGTTGTATCGTGGCATATCTGGAATCATGTCTGCGTGCCGATTGGTTATGTGTAGGATTTTAGCCAGGCACTCGATGGTCATGCGTGGATATTTCCGCATTGGACCGTGCACACGAGACGTAGTTCTTGAGGCTAATTAGGTACATTGTCACACGTATATTCTGGATTCCGTATACGGGGTGGACATGTGCACGGACACATTTCCGGATCGGGCGTACTGTGATGTCCCTCTTGAGCTTTATTGATTGATCGTTCGTAGTCCATGTTGTATTGGATATGTCCGACGATTTGCGACTGGTTGTTCATACGCCGAGGGGTATGTCCGATATCGAGTTGGTTTCTTTGAGATCTATTTTGTGATGATTTACAGCTTTGGGCTGTTCGGCTTTCAGGCCATTGTGATGTATCGGTATTTCCGTTGGAGCCTTCGGGCATTGTGAATTCGTATCTTTTTCGGCATTGGTTTGGTTTACCTTCGGGTAATGTATTGTTGTGTTCTATATTGATGATTCGCCGTTTGGGCGTAAGTTTCGGTTCTTGTGTATCTCGTTGAGTTTTTCCTGGCGAAATATTTCTCCTCCCTACCTGTTTTAAGTTTCGGGACGAAACTTCTTTTAAGGAGGGTAGAATGTAATACCCGTAATTTTGTTCCCCGGAAATTTTCTATTTTTGGCGGAAGTCTATTTTGACGACTTTCTTGGGACCCTTTCGTCGTCCTGAGAATGATTAATTCTACACTTTTTGTAATCCGAGTTCGTTTCGGTATCGTTCTGTTGAATTCCGTGTTCTTTAGCGACTTTTCCACGTATGAGTTCGACTTTGTTAAATCACCATAAATTCTTGGAAACTCCAAAAATTCTGAATCTTGGCAATATTATAAAGTATCGAGTTAGCTTTCCAATGGTTCAAACGGTGAGTCAATCGGAGTCCAGACGAGGGAGTTATGGTCGAAATAGCTAAGTCACTCTCATTTTCCATATTCGGCCAAAACCGCCTGTACCCGGTGCCGCGGCACACCTGGGCTGAGCCGCGGCACACTGCCGAGCCCTGGGAGCAAATTTTGGGCCTGTGCCGCGGCACACTTCTACTGAGCCGCGGCACACATGACAGTTAACCCTATATCTGCATTTTCTTGAGCGGATCACCTCATTTTTCCCCATTTCTTCACTTGGGCACGAGAGAGGAGGCTTGAGAGGAAGAAGTTTCTTCACCTATCACTTGAGTGTGTGATTTCTCTTCATCTATTTTCGATTGTGAAGCTCGGATCATCGATCTATCGCGTACTCTTCGAATCATAGTGCTTGGATCTTCAAGAGGTAATTTCTTCAACATCTTGGATTTCGATTTTGTATTGGGTAATGATGTTTTGGATGTTAAAATCATGGGGTATGAAGTGATATACGCATGATTATGGACATGTTTGATTATTCATCGGATTATTGAAAGATTATTCAAGAACACTTCGAATTTTATGTTGGAAATTGGGGATTTTGTTTTACTTCATCCTTTTAATCCGTAGTAATTTAGATTAGTGATGGATTGATGATTATTTAAGTGTATTCTATCATTCCCATCGTTATTCCACGGTTGGATTGTATTGATTCGTCGTTTTGGTTGAGTTATTAGTCGACGCCTTGAAAGTGTCCGACAAAAGGTCTAAGAGGGGGGTTTTGTGCGTTGTACGATTATTATTCATCGTACGATTGTTGATTTATCATTGATATGACTTAGGGACGAAATCCTTGTGAAGAACTCAAGTCGGAACCCTTCCGTTCATTGTCTTCTTCGTGGTTCAAGCTTCCTGGTCGAACCGTGTTCTTCGGGATCTTCGGTAACGTTTATTAAGGCAAGTATACATTTATGATTGTACGTTCTCGATTTTGAAAGTAAGAGGAATTGATGGTATGATATGAATGAACCGTTTTTACGGCATTCATAGAAATATTGATGGCATATCATGAATGAACCGTTTTTACGGCATTCATAGATATATTGTTGGCATGTAATGAACAAACCGTTTTGACGGCATTCCTACATGTATCGGCGTATGAGGTGAACAAACCGTTTCTACGGCATTCACATACGTAACGACGTATGAGGTGAACGAACCGTTTCTACGGCATTCACATACGTCTTATGAGATTTTAGTTATTCCGGAATACTAGTCTTAAATTGATGAATTGACGGATATTGATGAATTGACGGATTACATTTACTTTATTGTCGAGGAGTATTATGTTTCATATTGTTATACTTGCACTAGCTATTCGACGGCTAACCCCTTTATGGGGGAAATACGTTTCATGTATTTCAGGTTCCAGGAGAGCGGACAGGTGGGTATCGGGTCGGCATGAAGATGATGGGCAAGTGTGATACTGTGTCTTGTCTCCGGTTACTTTCTTGTATTCCTCCATTCAGTGTTGTTGTACTGGAATGGATTTTTAAATACTCGAGTATTGTATTTCAGTTTCCTTGATGTTCCGGCCTGTGTTGCCGAGGTATTGATTTGTGCAGTGATGTATATGGTTTCATTGGTTATGGTTTTAAATACCATTCGTATCGTCTTTCTTTCCATTGTATGTAGACCTTCTCGGTCAAGTTTATAGTTCCGCGTATGTTTAGCCTTGTGGGTCCCACGGCGGGGCTCACGGCGCTGTAATATACCCTGAATAACTTGGGGGTGTTACAACCGGCCAGGGCCTTACGTACGTAACCGGCCTTACGTACGTAACGGCCGAGCACTACCGTACGTTACTCGGCCAGGGCCGGCCTGGCTCGAGCATGCCCGGCCATGACTCGGCCGGGACCAACTCCGACGGCCCGAACGACCCCGAAACCCGAACCTGAGTACGAATCGAAGATACGGTTACGAAGTACTCGCAAAGACGAATCCGAGCACTAAGAGAACACACGATTCCGACCACCCGAAGGCTCGGAATTCGACAACGGAAGTAATTACCCAAAACTTTGGGAAATTACGAAAATGGCCCAAAACGTCCGAAAATCACGATACGCGATCGAAACACCAAACCAAAGCTCGCAACATGAATAATAACATTAAATGAAATTACGAGAAACTCGAAACAACAGTTTCGGATGAGATTCGCAAGAATCGAACTCAAGTGCGGAAAAGTCGCTAAAAAGCTCGGAACTCAACAAAACGATACCGAAACGAACTCGGATGACAAAAAGTGCAGAGTTAATCATTCTCGAAATGACGAAACGGTCATGAGAGAGTCGTCAAAACGGACTCTGGCCGAAAAAGAAATTTACCGGAAATCGAAAATTGCGGATATTACACAAACAACCAAACAAACACACCAAGACGATCACCGATCATCATATCCATAAAATAAGAAAAGTATGGGCAAGGTACTTGCCTCGAATAACCACAACGTGGAGAATCGGCCGAAGTAGGTTGGCACGAACCTACTACGAACTTGCCGACTCCACCGAACGACAATCCACAACAATGAACTACGAACGAAAACAATAACAATGAAAATGAATTCCAAAGTACGACCCAAAGCCGCTGAATTCAAAGAACAAATGACGAAGGTTCAAGGATTTCCCCCAAAACGGCCAAGAACACGATTCGTTCCGTCAAATCACGAAAACGGAATTCCAAGTTGAAATATGGATATACAATCCATAGAATATGTTTAACAACATCATTTAACCATAATCGATCCATCGAAAACGGATGAAAAACGAGATCGAGGACAAATCCCCCAAAAAGTCAATTCGAAGGAAATCAAGAAATATACTTCGATTCGACGAAGAACAATGGATTAAATGATGTTAAACACAAGAATACTACCAAGATTAATCATACCCATCATGAATTAATCAACAACACGGAACGAATCGGACGAAAATGCAAAAACCCCCAAATTCACGAAATTAGGGTTCTAAGGAAGATTACCTTGATTCGCTGGATCAAAGGATTATAACAGATGATTGATTGATGTTATGAACTCAAGAACTTCATGGATTTGTTGTTAAACAACATGGCTTCATCACCCATGAATCTCCAGCCGCGGACGGAGAAGGAAGGAAGTGAAAAATGAAATGAAATGTGACTGCTCAGCCACATTTATACTGGGCCGGACTAGCGCGCGCTAGGCTGCCGAGCTAGCGTGCGCTATCGGCCCAGGCCGCGACCCAGTAGCCTTCTGGACTAGGCTGCTCGGCCAGGTAGCGTGCGCAGCCTTCCGGCCATAGCGTGCGCTACCTGCCGGCCGTAGCATACGCAGCGTCCGACAGTAGCGTGCGCTACCTGCCGAGCCTGACCGATTCCAGAACCCCCAGGACTCCACTGTCTACACCCGCTAGCGTGCGTTAGGCCATACGGTAGCGTGCGCTACACCTGCCGGTTAGCGCGCGCAGCCTTCCGGCCGTAGCGTGCGCTACGCCGGTTCCTGCCGCACCCGTCCGGCCGGTGCCCGCAATCGTCCGGCCAGTCCCGCAACCGTCAGGGCTCGACGACCCGATTTCCAAAAACGAACGGAACGAACACGACGAAAAGTTCGCGGACGACATCAACGAGCCGAAATGAAAACATAATATCATAATTAATCATACGCGACCAAGAAACGGGTCGAGACAACAATTACAGATACGGATACCCGTAACTTTCAAGAAATTACAAAATGGCCCAAAACGCCCGGAAATCACGATACGTGATCGAATAACCAAACCGAAGTTCACAACACGTCTAACAAAGTTAAACGGACTTACAGACAGCAGTTTCGAACGAGATTCGCAAGAATCGAACTCAAGCGCGGAAAACTCGCTAAAAAGCACGGAACTCAACAAAACGACACCGAAACGAACTCGAATGTCAAAAAGTGTAGAATTAATCATTCTCGGAATGACGAAACGGACATGAGCGAGTCGTCAAAATGGATTTCGGCCGAAAAAGAAATTTACCGAAAGTCGAAAATTGCGGATATTACATTCTACCCTCCTTAAAAGAAGTTTTGTCCCGAAACTTAAAACAAGTAGGGGGAAGAAATATTCCGCGAGGAAAAACTCAACGAGATACACAAGAATGCGTAACTAACGCCTAACGGCGAAATGTTACAAACAACGCAAAGGAATATACGGCGTGAAAACACGCTCCACGACGACCAACACAACGTCGCCGTTAGGGATATAATAAAACCAACAAATGACAAGCGTCATCAAACGGATAATATAGCCAAGTCGATTACCCGACAATCACAAAACACAACGAACGAAAATCAATATGATTGACCAACCCAACGGTACATCAATCAAAACGCGAGCCAACCGCTGAACAAATACGGAATCCCACCGCCCAAGGGTTGGAAGATCGAAAACGAGACTAATTTCCCGAACTTAAGGGAATTAGGAAGTAGCCTGAATGCTCAACAATCACGAACGAGAACAAAAACCGAACAAGCAAACGATCAAGACAACAAAGATCGAACAATCATGTCCGAAACACGAAGGATAATAAAATTCAAACAACAACTCCCAGGATGATCTGGTGAGAACTACAAGACATGCATTCCCATAAGATCCACAGGAAAGGGAATAGCTATTGAAAAGTCACAACGACAAACGAGTTATTCCGAAACAATACCACACTCGTTCGATAAACAAAAACAAGGAGCAGGACAAGCTCAGAAATGTCAACGAACATAAATGAGTCGACAAAGTAGAATATACAGAAGTTCAAAATCCGATCCACTTCGAATAAAAGAACTAGTAGAACCAAATGATGTTACTCCCGAACAAGGTTCACAAGAATCGAACCGAACTCGAAAAAGTCACATCGATAACCAGATCGACCCACAACAAGATCACAGCTCGTTCGAACGATGAAACCGAAATACAGAACAAGTTCATAAAGTGTCAACGAACATGAGCGAATCGATAGACTGGAGAAAGAGAAATTACAAAAGTCAAAATAGTACGGGCATTACCTCCGACCTCGTCCACGAAATTCACAAAAACGGGAGCAAGGTAACAAGACATTAAACATCCGACGCATAACGAAACCATCACCGATGCACACGGTCATACCAAACCAAGCTCTAACAGCTCGCACATGTGCGACAACGCAGAAATCACTACGAGGCGATAATATTCAACACCAACACCCCGCCTCTCACAGGGGGCTAACACAACAAATGTGTGGAAAACGACTCGACGCTCACACCGCCAATTCGGTCATACTCGGGAGCAAACGTCAAAATGACAACGCGAACATCGTACATACATACCCAGCCCTCAAACGGGAATGGATAGATTTTAAAAATGAAAACCTCATTTTGAAAATAATTTAGAAGAACACCGATTGATCTTGAGTATCATCTTCCAAAAAAGGTACAAACGTGAAACATCGTTATCGAGACATTGGAGAACCATTTCGCATTTGATAAGAATGAAGACACTTTCTCTTAGTGAAAACTTTCAGAATATTCGACCCTCGAGTCTAAATAAAAATGTTTCTAAAATATTGAAAATATCTCAAAGGATTTTGGTCCTCGAAGTAGAAATTTTTTGAAATATATTGTGGCACCTTGGATGTACCACAAGAAAATAACTCATTTGAAAAGTATGTCTCGAAATTTATTTTTCTAAGATAATCAAGGTTTTCAAAAATCCAATAGTCCAGAATGCCCAAAACTCACACATATCGACGTTCACTAAAACAACACCTAGTACACGAATCAAAACGTTTAAAATCAAGACAATACATGTCTTTAAACAGAAATAAACGATAAAATACCACATTCAGAACAAAACCACTGACCCCATTCGAGGCCTCTAAAGACCCTCCCGCACTGGCTAATGAACAAGTCGAACGTGTATAAGCACAAAGCTTCCACAAGAGAACTTGTAAAACGTGCAAATCGATTCGAAAATCATCAGCAACGGACAAAAACAACACTAAAAAGACATCACAAGCGACGACACTCCTCGTATAAATCAAATACGAGAGTCGATTAAATACATATCGTGAAATCAAAATCCACAAGAGGATTCCGTCACTTAACAAATAATCATAAAAATAGCTCGTGCAACACGAGGCACAACACAAAGAAGGGAGACTTACTTCCACAGGTCGCACGAAGATGATGATCGCCCCACGATACTAATCACGACCAACAAACTCAAACGACGCGTCGCGACACGACTCGCCGATAAAATCCGAAACAAGACTCAAACAACACGACTTGACCCGACAGCCTAGGTTTCCACAACCTAAGCTCTGATACCATTTATGTAACACCCCCAATCCGCTCAGGGATATTACACGCCGTAGAACCTTTCCTCAAGGATCTACCAGGCTGGTAACGACATATAACAACTCAACCATGCCTTTAAGGCTAAAATAACTCAGTAGACCGATTTGGTCTTTCAACAAGTACATACAACTCATGCCCACGCAGGTCAAAATACAACCACACCCGCATAACGGAAAATATAGCAGCGGAAAATAAAGTACAACTGAACCAATACGCGATGTACGGTTCCTCATGTGATTAGTATCGATCATCTTTCATCATCCTTCGTGCCGACCCTGTGTTATGCTCCAAAACCTGAATGCAAAAACAGACATCCACCCCCCGAATACTCGGGGGTTAGCAAAACTCCACTGTTTTGCTAGTGCAAGAACAAAGTGCAAATATGAGCCATACAATTCACATTCCACGAGTAACAATAACCAGGAATCCTCAAAAATCCAAACGAAATGAAAAGTACTTCCCGAGGCAAGAGTTTGAGAAAACATTTCAAAATCGAAATATCATAAATCAATGGAAGTAATTTATAAAACGGTTTAGAATGCCATCGAGAGTTTTGATAGAAAACAATTTAGGATTATCAAATCCTACTTTTCAAAATCCAAAAGACAAAAGGGGTCACCGCCCCAAAGGTTTACTTTCCGAAAAATGACATTTACCAAACCGTTGGGATTTTAGCCCCAAATCCATAAAATGACTTTTACAAAACAATTGGGATTTTAGCCCCAAATCTCATCAACTCACAGTACACAAGAACGACCACAAGGTTCATCTCCCAACATCAAAATCCACAAATAAAGGATTTAACACAAACAACAAAATACTCTAGTGCCATCCTAGCCAAGTAAGCCAAACGAACACTTACCTCTTACACACTTAGCCGATGCATGCAATCATGAAAACACAGTTCCAAAGCACTCATTTCCGGAAATGCCAATATCGAATCACATTTGTAAAATGCACCACAATTAACCGCGGACCCACAGCTTCGTGGATCCCTGCCGAGACCTCGTCGGATCTAACCCACAGTGGTTAAAAGCAAGCTCGCGGTTCCAAAGCTTCGTGGAGCCCTACCGAGACCCCGTCGGATCTGACCCGTAGTGAGCATACACACACACACACGTTACTCATGCAATACTAACATGCTAAGAATGTAAGTTCATTAAGAATACTCACTAGAGATGGCCATTAACTCGACACCATTATCAAACTCTTCAAAACACAATGACAAGATTAAATACGGAATACACGATTCCATAACTTTGAACAATAGGAGTATCATCATCAAATCCTTCAACGTTCAAAATAATCAAATCATAATCAATTCCCAAAATACAACGTTCGCAAAACACACACGCGTTTTGAAAGAGAGCCTTTAACGAGGCCAAACCGAAATCTTTTGAAACTTCATTTCAAACAACCAAACAAACACACCAAGACGATCACCGATCATCATATCCATAAAATAAGAAAAGTATGGGTAAGGTACTTGCCTCGAATAACCACAACGTGGAGAATCGGCCGAAGTAGGTTGGCACGAACCGACTACGAACTCGCCGACTCCACCGAACGACAATCCACAACAATGAACTACTAACGAAAACAATAACAACGAAAATGAATTCCAAAATACGACCCAAAGCCGCTGAATTCAAAGAACAAATGACGAAGGTTCAAGGATTTCCCCCAAAACGGCCAAGAACACGATTCGTTCCGTCAAATCACGAAAACGGAATTCCAAGTTGAAATATGGATATACAATCCATAAAATATGTTTAACAACATCATTTAACCATAATCGATCCATCGAAAATGGATGAAAAACGAGATCGAGGACAAATCCCCCAAAAAGTCAATTCGAAGGAAATCAAGAAATATACTTCGATTCGACGAAGAACAATGGATTAAATGATGTTAAACACAAGAATACTACCAAGATTAATCATACCCATCATGAATTAATCAACAACACGGAACGAATCGGACGAAAATGCAAAAACCCCCAAATTCACGAAATTAGGGTTCTAAGGAAGATTACCTTGATTCGCTGGATCAAAGGATTATAACGGATGATTGATTGATGTTATGAACTCAAGAACTTCATGGATTTGTTGTTAAACAACATGGCTTCGTCACCCATGAATCTCCAACCGCGGACGGAGAAGGAAGGAAGTGAAAAACGAAATGAAATGTGACTGCTCAGCCACATTTATACTGGGCCGGACTAGCGCGCTAAGTCGCCGAGCTAGCGGCGCTATCGGCCTGTGCCGCGACCCAAGAGCCTTCTCGACTAGCCGCCGACCAGTAGCGTCGCAGCCTTTCCGGCCAGAAGGCGCTACTGCCGCCAGAAGCGTCGCAGCTGGCCCGACGCAAGAGCGTGCGCTACTGCCGAGCCTCGACCGATTCCGTAACCCCCTGTGACTCCACTGCCTGCACTCCGCTAGCGTCAAGGCAGCCATCCGGTAGCGTGCGCTACACCTGCCGGTTAGCGCGCGCAGCCTTCCGGCCGTAGCGTGCGCTACGCCGGTTCCTGCCGCACCCGTCCGGCCGGTGCCCGCAATCGTCCGGCCAGTCCCGCAACCGTCCGGCCAGTCCCGCAACCGTCAGGGCTCGACGACCCGATTTCCGAAAACGCACGGAACGAACACGACGAAAAGTTCACGGACGACATCAACGACCCGAAATGAAAACATAATACCATAATTAATCATACGCGACTAAGAAACGGGTCGAGACAACAATTACAGATACGGATACCCGTAACTTTCAAGAAATTACAAAATGGCCCAAAACGCCCGGAAATCACGATACGTGATCGAATAACCAAACCGAAGTTCACAACACGTCTAACAAAGTTAAACGGACTTACAGGAAACTCGAAACAGCAGTTTCGAACGAGATTCGCAAGAATCGAACTCAAGCGCGGAAAAGTCGCTAAAAAGCACGGAACTCGACAAAACGACACCGAAACGAACCCGGATGTCAAAAAGTGTAGAATTAATCATTCTCGGAATGACGAAACGGACATGAGCGAGTCGTCAAAATGGATTTCGGCCGAAAAATAAATTTACCGAAAGTCGAAAATTGCGGATATTACACGAGTATTCGGGGGGTGGATGTCTATTTTTGCATTCAGGTTTTGGAGCATAGCACAGGGTCGGCACAAAGGATGATGAAAGATGAACGATACTAATCACACGAGGATCTGTTGATGTCGTTTTGGTTTAGTTGTGTTTTCTTTTTCCGCTGCAGTATCTTTTCCCCATTGTACGGGAGTTTATTGTATTTTGACCCCTACGTGGGTATGTGTTTGGAATTGAGTTGTATGTATTTATTGAAAGACCAAGTCGGTCTACTGAGTCATTTTAGCCTTAAAGGCGATGTTTAGATGTTTGATTTTAGTTATCAGCCTGGTAGATCCTCGAGGAGAGGGTCTACGGCGTGTAATATCCCTGAGTGGATTGGGGGTGTTACAGCTGGAAGTGCGTTCTTGGACCTACCGAACTTATACTCTTTTCCTTCCGAATTCTCGATGTCTCAAAGGCAAGTATATGTTTATGATTGTGCGTTCTCGACTTTGAAAGTAATATATATGAATTGCATAATGGTTTATATCCACTCTGGGACAGACCGACGGGTCCTCTGAGGGTTCCATAGCCTCTGGTGTGGTTCCACGAATATCTTAGGTTAATCACCCTGGGACGGACTGACGGGTCTTCTGAGGGTTCCGTAGCCTCTGGTGCAGTTCCACGGTTAATCATGTATGTATTGTATGTGATGCTATGAGATTTAGTTATTCCAGAATACTAGTCTTGAATTGATGAGTTGATGATTACATTTACTTTATTGTCAAGGAGTATTGTGTTTCATATTCGATACACTTGCACTAGCTATTCGATGGCTAACCCCTTTATGGGGGATTACCTTTCATGTATTTTAGGATCCAGGAGAGCGGATAGGCATGTACCGGGTCAGTATGAAGCTGATGTGCAAGTGTGATGTTGTGTCTTGTCTCTGGTTATGTTTTGTATTTCCTTTATTCAGTATTGTTGTACTTGAATGGTTTGTGAATACTCGAGTACTGTTTTCAGTTTCCTTAATGATCCGGCCTGTGTTACCGTGGTATTGAATTGAGATGTGTTGTATTTGGATGTATATTGGTTATGGTTTGAATACCATTTTTATTGTCCTTCATTTCATTGTATTGGACCTCCTCGGTCAGAGTTCATGTGTTCCGCGTATAAATAGCCTTGTGGGTCCCATGGCGGGGCTTACGGCGCTATAATATACCCTGAATAACTTGGGGTTGTTACACTTGGGAGGTAAATCTGAATCCAAAAGACTTTTTCTATTTCATCAGTGTTTATGATTCTCATTTGTTACATATTATTTCGATTCCTTGTAAATATATTTTTTGAGGAAAAGAGAATCAAGAAACAAGAGATAGCGAAACTGAACAATGCTCCCTATACTATGGCTTGAGGAGGATATGATTTTGTGGAAGTACAGGAAATGGAGATGAAGATGAAGGAGCTTAAAGAATAAGCATCAAAATCTGGAGAAGATATTATTGTTGATCCTCCATATCCTCCTTCACGTCATCAGAGGTGGAAGCTTGGTCGCCAAAAAAAGATCTCAGAGAGTATCATCAGATGGAGATTGTTACTAAGATAGTAAGTTTAAAATATCATTTAATATTTAACAATGTATCTAAAATTAAATACACTTACTTTTCTTATCTTTTGAAAAGTTGATTCCGGTAATTTTTGTTTTGCAATTAAATTCTAAAACTTCCAATCCTTTTTTTTTCAAAAAATGACTTCTATTATTTGTTGAAAAAAATTAGAAGTCGTAATATTTAATTGTAAATATTTAAAGGTTGTGTTCGGATTATGAATAAAATTTTAAAAGTTTACTTTTATGTTTCACTTATGAAACAAATTTTTTTATCCATATGAAAAAAATATTAACAGTTCATTTATGTGCTTCACTTTTGTGTTTCGCTTACAAAAAATCGTTCTTTTGTAGGATGAGTTGGAGGAGCAGTGTACACAGAGTAGCTTCACTACCGAGAGACGGCATGATATATTGGCTGAGGCTATTGGGAGACCGGAGCACCAGACCGTGTTCGTGGCATTGGATTTGGTGTAGGCATTCGAGACTATTTTGGACGATCTTCACGTCGATCTGCATCATCAATAAATGAAAGTGTTTTGGAGGATCTAACAAAAAAGATCACATATGATGTCACACAAAATTTGATGAAAAAATTCGGCCAAATATTGGAGTCTTTGGGTGCTCATTCACAGCAGCATCATGTCGATCTAAGTACACCTGATGATCATGTTACCCATGTTAGTACAAAGGGGAGTTGTGCCGATGTTGTTTCTGGACAGGAGGGAAGACTCCACCTGGGGACACTGGTCTTTTTGTATTTTATGTGGACGAGCATCCTCCTCATCTAGCCGCTATCGGTCGAGTTCATCATGGAGATTCTACCCTATATTGTGCTCCTTTACCAACTCATTTGGTTAAGGAAGTAGTCAAGGAGACCGTAGATGGCAGTGCCGAAGTTTTTATACCTACTGAAGAGGTAAGCTTAGTGAGGGAAGCTCTAGGTAGCTTTATTGCATGGCCAAAGAATTTTGTCGTTGCCGACATTATCATGGTATATTTCTTTTGTATTTTTTAATATTAAATCTAAATAAAAGATACTCCGATTATCGTTGGTTTTTACACTCTTTTATATGATTTGGGATATTGAGCGACCTAAGAAACATGCTCGTCAGATGACCAGTCGACTAACAGAGATGACACCATGGGAGAGTTATTTAGTATTGCAGCGACTCTTTTTAGTGACCCATTACAAGTGCCATGGGATACAGCTTCCTTTGGCTGTGGTGGTGCTGACGTTCCCTTGTACATAGTTACAATGATCGTTTGGAAATCGTTCAAGGCAAGCAGTGGCTTAGCTTATTGGTTCTACAGTTTTGGACTTTGTAAGGAATTCTTTACATGCATATTCATGTATATTTATCAAACATTCATAGTTTGGTTTTTAAATTAGATATTAATATTTTGTTTAATAAGTTAGGTATTTATCGAAATTGAATGTGGGCACGATGGATGAGGATTTGTATGGATATTTTGATCCTCAATCCATACAAAATATGGGAAATAAGGGAGAGGAGACCTCTGGATATATCACTTCGCGTATGTTGGATGCAAAAAATATATATACCTTGGAGCTTACCATCATGAGTAAGTATAGATTTATAAATTGCATCTATGTTATATTTGCATATTTTCTCCTCTTTTTTCTAAACTGATTTTGAAGAGATCTAACATTCGGCTCACTACCCTATTTTTTCACTAAAAGTCATAATATTTTTCCTTCATGTCTTTGTAGATTTTTATATTAATAATTATGTAAGTAGATGTGTTTAGATTGGTTTGATATGTAAAAATTAAATAACCCTGGCCCTCCACCCGCTTGTAATACGTTTGTTAATGCAGCGAGCATTGGCAACTTTTGATCATTATTCCCGCAAAAGGGGTTGTTGTGTGGCTTTGCTCACTACACTAGAAGCCTAACACTCGCATTAAGACTGTAGTCCAGAAGTAAGTTTTAATTTATAGAATTTACTTGGAAACTATATTATTTTCATTTCATCATACATTAGTAACCTCTTTCGAACAGTGTCGTGACCGCGTTTAAGGTGATGGGGGTATGCATATAAGTAAATCCAAAAGGATGATTATTTGGATATATCTCAAAGTAAGTAATACATTTAGTCACATATATATAGATATATATTAGCTATATATATATATTTATATAATTGAGCTTCATATTCTTTTTAGTGTAATAAGCAAAACGGAGGTTGGGAGTGTGGGTGTTACGTCATGCACTGGATGTCGACCATTGTCTAATCTCGTATTATAGATGGATGGATGGAGGTGATAAACTTTTATTTCAGTTTAAATTCATTTCAGTTTTTTTAAATTATTTAAATTAATTTCATTTTTCTAAATTAATTTCAATTTTTTAAATTATTTCAGTTTAAAAGTGATTTAATGATTTAAGTTGATGAGTTTGTTAATTTATATGTTTATATGTACAAATGTTTGATGATGTTGCAGCACTTCCTATAGATAGAATTCATGAAATTCGAACCGAATGAGCAAAATAATTTTTGGAGGTTAGGAACCGTTTTAGATTTTTGACATTTGATTTGTTAGAATTATCATTGCCTTATTTGGTTACTTCGTGAATTGCTTTGTTGTACTTATTTTGAATTGGATGCAATGTCATTGTATTGGTATTCACTTCTATAGATAGTTGTAATGAAATATTTTGCGTTATTGTATTTGATGGTTGGATGAGAGTTGTGTTGTTGTATTGGTGAATGGATGAAAGTTGTGTTGTTGAGGTTTTACTTGAGATTGTTGTTGTATTATGATATAGATAGTTGGTTTGGATACTGAAATTGTGTGTAGCAGGTTGGTAAATTAAAAAACAAACCTGCTATTAAAAAAAACATTAACAGTGGTTCTTTAAGAGAACCGCTGTTAAATTACACTGTTAACATTAACAACGGTTTTTTTTTTTTTGCAATAACTGCTGCTAAATAATATCGATTATTTATAATAACCGGTGTTAATAGGAAATTTAACAGTAGTTTTCCGAAAGAACCGTTGTTAAGTTCTGTAGAACATTAACAACGGTTCTCTTATACTGTAATACTCGTAATTTCGCTTTCCGGTAATTTCTTTTTTTCGGCAAAATTACATTTTGACGACTCGCTCATGACCGTTTCGTCATTTAGAGAATAATTAATTCTGCACTTTTTGTCATTCGAGTTCGTTTCGGTATTGTTTTGTTGAGTTCCGTGCTTTTTGGCGACTTTTCCACTCTTGAGTTCGATTCTTGTGAATCTCGTTGGAAACTGCTGTTTCGAGTTTTCCGTAAGTCCGTTTAACTTTGTTAGACGTGTTTTGAACTTCGGTTTGGTGTTGCGATCGTGTATCGTGTATTTCGGACGTTTTGGGCCGTTTTCATAATTTCCCAAAGTTTGGGGTAATTACTTTCCGTTGTCGAATTTCGAGCCTTCGGGTGGTCGGAATCATGTGTTCTTTTACCACTTGGTTTTGTCTTTGCGAGTACTTCATAACCGTATCTTCGATTCATAGTCAGGTTCGAGTTTCGGGGCCGTGTCGGACTCGATTTTGGCCTCCTATTGTATCACACGAGCAGGCCACACGAGCACGTGGTCGTGCGTGGCGCTCGTGCGCTATCCAGCGCTCGGCAGTGAGCTCCAGGGATGCACGAGAAGGACACACGAGCTATTACTCGTGCGCTGTGCTCGTGCATGGTGTCAGTGGTTGGGCAGTGGCCTAGCGCACGACCAAACGCACGAGCACTCGGTCGTGCGTGATGGTCGTGCGTCGCTGGTGTATATAAGGGGACAGAAAAGTGGAAGTAGCATGGATAACATACGCAATACAATCAGAATAACGTACGTAAGGATTCAAGATTAACGTACATAATGCATTGTGTCTAACATACGTAATGAGGTGTTTCTGAATTCAATCAAGAAATCTGTTGAAGCTGACGTCATGACATAGGTCAGCATGCAACAGATATGAAGACTAAGTTAACGTACGTAATGGGAATGATGATAACGTACGTAAAGAATAAGACAGAAGCTACCAGACTGATTTGCACTATACATAACGTACGTAACACGGACGAGATAAGGTACGTAATAAGCTTAACGTATGTAATAGGAGAGAAGTAACGTACGTAAGGAAGGCAAATATTGCTAACGTCTAGTTGAGGCTTTGGAGCCTATAAATACCACTTTCTATGGTATTGAACCTACAACAACTCAAAGCAATCGATTCATTGATCAGATATTGATATACACATTCTTTTTGTTGTAATTATGCTTATATTGAAAAGTGTTTGAGTGTTATACACAAAAACATACACGAGAGGAAAAAGATAGGATAAGATTGGATTCAGTGTTATTAGGATCAAGGATCCGGCATTATTAGAATCGCAATCTATATCCACGTGAAGTTTGTCTAGTACCCATAGAAAGCTAGATAGGTTGATTCTTTGTCCGATAGAAAAGGAAAACGGTTTAACTTGGACCGACAAAAGGATAAGTGTGTGAACGGTTTATATCAGACCGATAAAAGACGAGAATTGTAATGGTAATCCCTCAACCGATAGAAGAGAGGTGCAGAGGTTGATCTTCATCCTATAGAAAAAGATAAGAAGACAGGATGCAGACACGTTTGGCCGAACCTCTATAAATCTTGTGTCGATTTACTTTCCGCACTTTATTTACGCTTCCGCACAATATCGCGTAAACCGAATATTGCTCCAACAATTGGTATCGGAGCGGTACCTCCTAGAAGCGGCTTAACATCTGGAGATAAGACGATCCAAATGGCGTTTCAATTAGTACCGATCGAAGGTCTTGCCTTGAACCGACCACCATTCTTCGATGGATCAAATTATATGACTTGGAAGAAAAAGATGTCGATCTTCATTCGTGCCTATGATATAGAAATCTGGAAGATTATTTGTCTTGGCCCAAAAGTTCCAATCAAATCCAATGGATATCTTAAGAGTCGCGAATAATATAATGATGAGTATTGGAAGAACGATTATAAAAATTGTAAGGCCACTCAACTTTTATATTGTGCCTTAAATCCAGAATAGGTCAACCATATTTCATCGTGTGAAAGTGCTAAAGAAATATAGAAAATTCTTGAAATCACACACGAGGGAACAACTCAAATCAAGGAGACGAATATTAATATGCTTCTTCATGACTACGAGTTATTCATGATGAAAAGTCACGAGTCCATCACCAACATACTCGACCGATTTTCGATCATCACAAATGGACTTGCTTCTTTCGGGAAACTGCTATCGAGTAGTGAGAAAGTCAAGAAAATCTTACGATAACTACCTAGCGAATGAGATGGCACCGTGACAGCGATTATGGAATCTAAAGATCTCAGCACGCTTGACTTTAGCGCTCTCGTTTGTTCGCTAATTAACTACGAGATTGTCCTAAAATCTCGGAACGCAAAGCCGAAGCTGGAGGAAAGATCGATAGCTTTGAAAGCTAATATGTCTTGAAAAGAAAAAATCCCGGTCGATGAAAGTGACGAAGAATCGGCATATTATGCCAAGAATATTAATAAGTTTCAAAACTTATTGAACCGGAGAAAGAAGGACATCAAATCGGGCGAATCTAAGAAATTCGACAACAACTGTCGAATCTGTGGTATACCAGGCCACTCTGCTAAAAATTGCCGGAACGCAAATCCTAAGAAGAAAGTTCTCGTTGCAACATGGAGCGATGAAGATGAAGATGATGATTTCAATCAAAATAATCTCGCTCTCATGTCACGAAGTTCATTCGACGAACGCGACGTCGAAAGTCAGGTTAGTACATCCTCTCAAGATGAGTTATTTGAAGTATTCGAATTATTGCATACTGATTTTCAAAATGCTTTATCCGAAATAAAATCCCTTCAATCGAAAAATAAATTATTGGAAATCGAAATTTCCAAAATTCTTGAAAAAGGGGAAATTATCGAGGCCGATCATTCAAAAAGTCTTGAAATAGAAAATAATTTAAAAAATGATCTTTTGAAAGTCCAAAACGAACATATAGTTTTAACAAAGAAATTTTCTCTCAAAAACGAGAAATTTGAAAATATGATTTCTGTGCAAAAATATACGTTAAACAAACAGGGGTTAGGATTCAAACCGAATCCTTAAATTTAAAAATACCCCAATGTGAAAAATGTTTAAAACATGGGCATCATATTTCGAATTGCAAAAGCCCACGTCAGACGATAAAAATTAAAAAGATTTAGATTCGTAAAGGAACTATTATTTCTAATATCGTCCATGCTTCGAAGGAAAAACCAACTATCAGTTGGGTCCCCAAAAATCAAAATTGAATATTTCATCAATTGATATTTTTATCTTTGACATTTTCAAATTTGATATTTTACTCAGTGGGAATTGTTATTTTAATGGGGAGATATTTTTGTCAGGGGCAGTTTACCCTTTTCTGCATTTATCATAAACACATCATTTATTTCATCATTTATTATCGTTTATACACTTTTTGCTGATAACAAAAAGGGGGAGAAGAACGGAATAAAAGACGAATGGTATAAGGGGAGAAAATAAAAGAATGAAAAAAAGCGTCATGGAAGATGATGAGGAAAATAAAAATATACGAATCAAAGTCGATAGTCGAAAAGATGTAAAAGAAAAGAAGAAGTTGAAAAAATGAGAAGAAGTTGAAAAGGAGAAAAGAACAGATGGGAGTCGGAAACTAACGAAACGTACAAAGTCGAAAACTTTGATCTGTTTATATATATATATATATATATATATATATATATATATATATATATATATATATTTGAGGTTTATTCCATTCAAAGAGTGTTGTTTTGTAATCATCAAAAAGGGGGAGATTGTTGGAATATTTTATTCCAAATATTCATTATCGAGTTTTGATGATTAAGTTGTTAAACAAATAAAAACAACAAGGAAGCAAAACAAAACAACGAAGAAGTCGAAGACGCAAAAAGCTAGAATTAACATGGATAACGTACGCAATACAATCAGAATAATGTACGTAAGGATTCAAGATTAACGTACGTAATGAGGTGTTTCTGAATCCAAACAAGAAAGCCGTTGAAGATGACGTCATGGCATAGGTCAGCATGCAGCGGATATGAAGACTAAGTTAACGTACGTAATGGGAGTGATGATAACGTATGTAAAGAACAAGGCAGAAGCTACTGGACTGATTTGCACTATACATAACTTACGTAACATGGACGAGATAACGTACGTAATAAGCTTAACGTACGCAATAGGAGAGAAGTAACGTACGTAAGGAAGGCAAATTTTGCTGGCTAGTTGAGGCTTTGGAGCCTATAAATACCACTTTCTATAGTATTGAACCTACAAGAACTCAAAGCAATCGATTCATTGATCAGATATTGATATACATTTTCTTGTTATTGTAATTGTGCTTATATTGATAAGTGTTTGAGTGTTATACACAAAAACATACACGAGAGGAAAAAGAAAGGATAAGATTGGATTCGGTGTTATTAGGATAAAGGATCCGGCATTATTAGAATTACAATCTATATCCACATGAGGTTTGTCTAGTACCCATAGAAAGCTATATAGGTGGATTTCTTGTCCGATAGGAAAGGAAAACGGTTTAACTTGGACCGAAAAAAAGATTAGTGTGTGAACGGTTTATCTCGGACTGATAAAAGACGAGAATTGTAACGGTAATCCCCGATCGATAGAAGAGAGGTGCGGAGGTTGATCTTCATCCTATGGAAAAATATACGAAGAGAGGGCGTAGGCACGTTCGGCCGAATCTCTATAAATCCTGTGTCGATTCACTTTCCACACTTTATTTATGCTTCCGCATAATAGCGCGTATACCGAATATTGCTCCAACACTGGTTTCAGATATGAATCCCTTATGATGTTCCATGTAAATCTCTTCCTCGAGGAATCCACTTAGGAATGCCGTTTTCACATCCATTTGCCATATTTCATAATCTAAGTGCGCCTGCTATGGCAAGCATCATGCGAATAGACTTAATCATAGCTACAGACGAGAAGGTCTCAAAATAATCGATTCCTTCTCTTTGGGAATAACCCTTTGCCACAAGCCTCACCTTGTAGGTATCAACCTTGCCATCTCCATCAGTCTTTCTTTTATAGATCCATTTGTTTCCAATAGGCACCATGCCTTCAGGACGATCTACTAAAGTCCAGACCTAATTAGTGTTAGGAGTACGCCCTCGAATGCTACTCAGAGGATGTTGAGTGAGGGCATTGTACTTGTTATTATATAAATTCATTATCATAAGGCAAATGGATGTTTCTTTATTTACTGGTAGTTACTGGCATTCCTAAATCATAAATATACATATAGAAACTAGTCCATGTATTTTAGGGCAAAACGTTCCACTGCTTATTGGATAAGGGGGTCGGCACTGGAAAGGTTTATAGCTCAAATATTTAATCGTTAGCAAGTCGATGAAACTTGACTGTGCGTTAAGTTTATGTGAAGACTTGTATGACGTGTTCTTTGACATGGAGAGTGCCTGTCGAACACTAATAGTTAGTGGAAACACACGTTATAGGTATGCTAATTGGATTAGTATACTCGAACCGACTCTGTAATATCCGCAATTTTCGATTTTCGGTAAATTTCTTTTTTCGGCCGAAGTCCGTTTTGACGACTCGCTCATGACCGTTTCGTCATTCTGAGAATGATTAATTCTACACTTTTTGACATCCGAGTTCGTTTCGGAGTCGTTTTGTCGAGTTCCGTGCTTTTTAGCGACTTTTCTGCACTTGAGTTCGGTTCTTGCGAATCTCGTTCGAAACTGCTGTTTCGAGTTTCCCGTAAGTCTGTTTAACTTTGTTAGACGTGTTGTGAACTTCCGTTTGGTTATTCGATCACGTATCGTGATTTCCGGGCGTTTTGGGCCATTTTGTAATTTCTTGAAAGTTACGGGTATCCGTATCTGTAATTGTTGTCTCGACCCGTTTCTTGGTCGCGTATGATTAATTATGGTATTATGTTTTCATTTCGGGTTGTTGATGTCGTCCGCGAACTTTTCGTCGTGTTCGCCTAAGCGCGTTTTAATCGGTCGCCGAGCCACGGCGCGGCGGATCGCCGGACGGCTATGGATCGCCGGACGGTTATGGATCGGCCGGACGATTGCGGGCACCGGCCGGACAGATGCGGCAGGAACCGGCGTAGCGCACGCTACTGCCGGAAGGCTGCGCGCGCTAACCGGCAGGTGTAGCGCACGCTAGCTTGGTCGACCAACGCACGCTATCGGGCCGGACAGAGGGATTCTGAGGTTCTGGACTCGGTCAGGATCGGCAGGTAGCGCACGCTACTGTCGGTCGTAGCGCACGCTAACCGGCAGGGGTAGCGCACGCTGCCGGCCGACTAGCGTACGTTACCTGGGCAAGTTTGTTAGTCCAGTGGCTACTGGACAGGTCGGCTAGCGCGCGCAGGCTTCCGGCCGTAGCGCACGCTAGCGGGAGTCGGGCGGACGAGTCATGGTCGGCAGAATTGGTCGGTGGTGCCGGGTCATGCGGGCCATGGCCGAGAGTGCTCGGCCGATACTGGCCGATAGCGCACGCTAGTCCGGGAAGGCTAGCGCACGCTAGTTCCGGCCCAGTATATATATGACAGACCAGCCACTTTTCCCTTCGTTTTTCATTTCCTTCCTTCTCCATCCGCGGCTGGCGATTCATGGGTGACGAAGCCATGTTGTTTAACAACAAATCCATGAAGTTCTTGAGTTCATAACATCAATCAATCATCCGTTATCATCCTTTGATCCAACGAATCAAGGTAATCTTCCTTAGAACCCTAATTAGTGAATTTGGGGTTTTTTGCATTTTTGTTCAATTCGTTCCGTGTTGTTGATTAATTCATGATGGGTATGATTAATCTTGGTAGTATTCTCGTGTTTAACATCATTTAATCCATTGTTCTTCGTCGAATCGAAGTATATTTCTTGATTTCCTTGAATTGACTTTTTGGGGGATTTATCCCCGATCTCGCTTTTTCATCCGCTTTCGATGGATCGATTATGGTTAAATGATGTTGTTAAACATATTCTATGGATTGTATATCCATATTTCAACTTGGAATTCCGCTGGGTTTTGACGGACGAATCGTGTTCTTGGCCGTTTTGGGGAAATCCTTGAACTTTCGTCATTCGTTCTTTGAATTCAACGGCTTTGAGTCGTGTTAGGAATTCATTTCATTGTTATTATTGTCCTTCGTAGTTTATGACGTGAGTTGGCGATCGGGAGTCGGCGGGTTCGTAATCGGTTCGTGTCAACCTACTTTGGTCGATTCTCCGCGTTGTTCTTATTCGAGGCAAGTACCTTGTCCATACTTTTCTTGTTTCGTGGATATGATGATTGGTGATCGTCTTGATTTGTTTGTTTGTTTGAAATGAGTTTTCAAAAGATTTGGTTAGCCTCGTTAAAGGCCCTCTTTCAAAACCGTGTGTTTTGTGATTGGTGTGGTTCGTGAATAACTATGTGAATTCTATGTATATGCTTGGTGTTCATGTTGCACTTGGTATTGTGTGTGGACGTATATTATTTCATTTCGGTGCGTTGTGGATTGACGTGGTGTTTTGCTAAGTGTTTGATGCCTCTGGGCGAATTGTTTGAATATCCTTGATATGATATGTTATTTGTGTGAATGTGTGGATATGGTTGAAGGTCTACGGTGACACATGGCACGTGATCATGTGGTCAGGATGCAACAAGTGATTGATCCAACCGTGAGAGCCTGAGATAATCTACGGTGTCACATGGCATGTGATCATGTGGCCAGGATGCAACAAGCGATTGATCCAACCGTGAGATGTGTGTGATTTGTTTCGCTAGCCAGCTCGGGAGGGTCCTTCGAGGCCTCGGGTGGGATGTCGGTGGTAGCGTCCCGGTCCTAGGCGATGCGCGTGCGTGATTATGTTTCGTTGATTTTACGTCCGTTGAGGACACGTGATGTTGGGCTCTGAGCCCTGTAAATTTTTGGTGATTTCCTATTTGCGAAAACAAAACATTTGGGCTGTGACCCTATTGATTTTGGAAAGAGAAGGATTTTATAATACTAAATTGTTTTCTATTAAAACTCTCGATGGCATTTTAAACTGTTTTATAAATTGTTTCCCTTATTTGCGATCTTTCGGTTTTGGAAATGTTTACCCAAACTCTTGCCTCGGGAAGTACTTTTCCTTACGTTTGGATCTTTGAGGATTCCTGATTATTATTGTTCTTGGAACTTGTATTGTATGGCTCGTATTTTTGCACTTGTACTTGCACTAGCAAAACAGTGGAGTTTTGCTAACCCCCGAGTATTTGGGGGGTGGATGTCTATTTTTGCATTCAGGTTTTGGAGCATAGCACAGGGTCGGCACGAAGGATGATGAAAGACGAACGATACTAATCACACGAGGATCTGTTGATGTCGTATTGGTCTAGTTGTATTTTCTTTTCCGCTGCAGTATCTTTTCCCCGTTGTACGGGAGTTTATTGTATTTTGACCCCTGCGTGGGTATGTGTTTGTAATCGAGTTGTATATTTTATTGAAAGACCAAATCGGTCTACTGAGTCATTTTAGCCTTGAAGGCATTGTCGAGATGTTAAATGTTGTTGCCAGCCTGGTAGATCCTCGAGGAGAGGGTCTACGGCGTGTAATATCCCTGAGTGGATTGGGGGTGTTACATAAATGGTATCGGAGCTTAGGTTGTGGAAACCTAGGCTGTCGGGTCAGTGGTGTCTGTTGAGTTTGGTCTTGTCGGATTATGTTGACTAAGTCGTGTCGCGACGCGTCGTCTGAGTTTGTTGGTCGTGATTAGTATCGTGGGCGATCATCATCTTCGTGCGACTTGTGGCTGTAAGTCTCCCTTCTTTGTGTTGTGCCTCGTGTGTCACGAGCTATTTTATGATTATTTGATTAGTGACGGAATCCTCTTATGGATTTTGATTTCTTGATATGTGGTTATTTGACACTTATATTTCGTTCATATGAGGAGTTGTGTTGCTCGATTGTGTATGTTGAACCGTATTTCTTTTATCCGCTGTGTGAGTTCCTTTGTAATAGCTTTCGGTATTTTACCGACTGAATTTTATTTCGAAAATCAGTTCTATTAACCGAGTTTTTGATATTATGGTATCGATCATTTTAGCGAAATTCTTATGACGGTATTTAATATTTTGTAAATGGATTTTGTAAGTTTTTGAAACATTACCGTCATCGGCCTTTTTGGCGTTTTTGTAAATGGTTTTTAGCCTGGTGGGTTCCGACGCGGGATCCACGGCGCTATAAAGTTTTGTGTAATTACCTGAAATTTTTTGGGCATTCTAGCCCATTGAATTATTTTTGAAAACCTTGAGTATCTTAGAAAATAAATTTCGAGACGTACTTTTAAAATGAATTATTTTCTCGTGGTACTTCCAAGGTGCCACAACATGTTTCAAAATTCTTCTACCTCGAGGACCAAAATGTTTTGTGATATTTTCAATGTTTTATAAACACTTTTACTTAGACCCGAAGGACGAATATTCTGAAAGCTTTTCACTAAAAGAAAGTGTCCTCATTTTTATCAAATGCGAAATGGTTTTCCAAAGTCTCGATAATGATGTTTCACATTTTTACTTTTTTTTGGAAATGTGATACTCAAGATCGACCGGTGTTTTTCTAAATTATTTTCCAAATGAGGTTTTCGTTTTTAAAACCTATCCATTCCCGTTTGAGGGCTGGGTATGTATGTATGATGTTGGCTTTGTCGCTATGATGTTAGCTCCCGAATATGATCGAGTTGGTGGCATGAACGTTTAGGCATTGCCTCGTATTTGTTGTACTAGCCCTCTGTTAGAGGTGTGAACTGGTATTTAATGGTTGTCGCCTCGTGGTGGATTGCGTGTGTCACACGAGTGTGAGATGTTGAAGCTTGGATTTGTACGTTGGTGTACATGTGTGATTGTTTCATGATGTTTGTAATTACGTGCTGGTTATCGTTCGGGTCGTTGAGGTCGCCGAACGATACCGTCGTTGCTGTGGTGTATGTGTATATATTACTTTACGATGGTAATCGTTGTATATGATATGTGTTATGATTCTTTATTGTGCTGAGTTGGCATCTCCGCTATGTTGTTTTGCGACGTTATGCCCCATTGTATCTAGCATTTGTATTTTCGGTATGCCGAGCCGAGGTGTTTCAACCGTGATGTGCCGGGGGAATGTACGTGCAATTTGTCCTTCTCGTCAGTAACACATTTCGAGTGTGGACTCGAGGGTCACCGAATTCAGTTTTGCGAATTGGCTACCGAGACTTTCGGAGTTCGCGCTTCAGCACAGATATCAGAATCGGCTTTGAGAGGCCTTTGAAGGATGTTTCTGTTGGTTGCCTGTTGTGTCGTCTCCTTGATTTCGTTGTTGTGAGTTTAGGGGACGACACTTCTTTTCGAAGAGGTCGAATATAATACCCGTATTATCTTTGGCTTATGTATTTTCTCTTTCTTAATTCTATCGACTCGCTCGTGTTCATTGTTACTTTTTGAACTTGTTCTGTATTTCGGTTTCATCGTCCGAATGAACTGTGATCTTGTTGTGGGTCGATCTGGTTATCGCTGTGACTTTTCGAGTTCGGTTCGATTCTTGTGAACCTTGTTCGGGAGTGACATCATCTGGTTCTATTAGTTCTTTTATTCGAAGTGGATCGGATTTGGGACTCTTGTGTTTTCGACTCTGTCGACTCATTTATGTTCGTTGACATTTCTGGGCTTGTCCTGCCCCTTGCTTTTGTTGATCGAACGAGTGTGGTATTATTTCGGAATAACTCGTTTGTCGTTGTGACTTTTCAATCGCTATTCCTTTTCCGGTGGATCTTATGGGAATGCATGTCTTGTAGTTCTCACCAGATCGTCCTGGGAGTTGTTGTTTAAATTTTATTATCCTTCGTGTTTCGGACATGATTGTTCGATCTTTGTTGTCTCGATCGTTTGCTTGTTCGGTTTTTGTTCTCATTTCGTGATTGTTGAGCATTCAGGCTCCTTCCTAATTCCCTTAAGTTCGGGAAATTATTCTCGTTTTCGATCTTCCAACCCTTGGGCGGTGGGATTCCGTATTTGTTCAGCGGTTGGCTCGCGTTTTGATTGGTGTACCGTTGGGTTGGTCAATCATATTGATTTTCATTCGTTGTGTTTTGTGATTGTCGGATAATTGACTTGGCTATATTATCCGTTTGATGACGCTTGTCTTTTGTTGATTTTATTATATCCCTAACGGCGACGTTGTGTTGGTCACCGTGGAGCGTGTTTTCACGCCGTATATTTCTTTGCGTTGTTTGTAACATTTCGCCGTTGGGCGTTAGTTACGCATTCTTGTGTATCTTGTTGAGTTTTTCCTGGCGGAATATTTCTTCCCCCTACTTGTTTTAAGTTTCGGGACGAAACTTCTTTTAAGGAGGGTAGAATGTAATATCCGCAATTTTCGATTTTCGGTAAATTTCTTTTTTCGGCCGAAGTCCGTTTTGACGACTCGCTCATGACCGTTTCGTCATTCTGAGAATGATTAATTCTACACTTTTTGACATCCGAGTTCGTTTCGGAGTCGTTTTGTTGAGTTCCGTGCTTTTTAGCGACTTTTCCGCACTTGAGTTCGGTTCTTGCGAATCTCGTTCGAAACTGCTGTTTCGAGTTTCCCGTAAGTCCGTTTAACTTTGTTAGACGTGTTGTGAACTTCCGTGTGGTTATTTGATCACGTATCGTGATTTCCGGGCGTTTTGGGCCATTTTGTAATTTCTTGAAAGTTACGGGTATCCGTATCTGTAATTGTTGTCTCGACCCGTTTCTTGGTCGCGTATGATTAATTATGGTATTATGTTTTCATTTCGGGTCGTTGATGTCGTCCGCGAACTTTTCGTTGTGTTCGCCCGCGCGCTTAATCGGTCGCCAAGCCTAGCGGCCAGGGATCGGCCGGACGGTTGCGGATCGCCGGACGATTGCGGCACCGCCGGACAGATGCGGCAGAACCGGCGTAGCGCACGCCATCGCCGGAAGCGCGCGCTAACCGGCAGTGTAGCGACGCTAGCTTGGTCGACCAACGACGCCATCGGGCCGAGACGAGGGATTACGAGGTTCTCGACTCGGCCAGATCGGCAGTAGCGCACGCCATCGCCGGTCTTAGCGCACGCTAACCGGCATGGGTAGCACTCGCTACCGGCCTAATAGCGTACGTTACCTGGGCAAGTTAGTTAGTCCAGTGGCTCTTCGGGCCAGCGCTAGCGGCAGCTTGGCCGTAGCGCACGCTAGCGGAGTCGGGCGACGAGTCATGGTCGGCAGTGGTCGGTGGTGCCGGGTCATGCGGGCCATGGCCGAGAGTGCTCGACATCGGGCCGATAGCGCACGCTAGTCCGGAAGGCTAGCGCACGCTAGTTCCGGCCCAAGATATATATATGACTCACCACTTTTCCCTTCGTTTTTCATTTCCTTCCTTCTCCATCCGCGGCTGGCGATTCATGGGTGACGAAGCCATGTTGTTTAACAACAAATCCATGAAGTTCTTGAGTTCATATCATCAATCAATCATCCGTTATCATCCTTTGATCCAGCGAATCAAGTTAATCTTCCTTAGAACCGTAATTCCGTGAATTTGGGGGTTTTTGCATTTTTGTCCGATTCGTTCCGTGTTGTTGATTAATTCATGATGGGTATGATTAATCTTGGTAGTATTCTTGTGTTTAACATCATTTAATCCATTGTTCTTCGTCGAATCGAAGTATATTTCTTGATTTCCTTCGAATTGACTTTTTGGGGGATTTATCCCCGATCTCGTTTTTCATCCGTTTTCGATGGATCGATTATGGTTAAATGATGTTGTTAAACATATTCTATGGATTGTATATCCATATTTCAACTTGGAATTCCGTTTTCGGGTTTTGACGGGACGAATCGTGTTCTTGCCCGTTTTGGGGGAAATCCTTGAACTTTCGTCATTCGTTCTTTGAATTCAACGGCTTTGAGTCGTATTATGGAATTCATTTCATTGTTATTATTGTCCTTCGTAGTTTATGACGTGAGTTGGCGATCGGGGGAGTCGGCGGGTTCGTAATCGGTTCGCGTCAACCTACTTTGGTCGATTCTCCGCGTTGTTCTTATTCGAGGCAAGTACCTTGTCCATACTTTTCTTGTTTCGTGGATATGATGATTGGTGATCGTATTGATTTGTTTGTTTGTTTGAAATGAGTTTTCAAAAGATTTGGTTAGCCTCGTTAAAGGCCCTCTTTCAAAACCGTGCGTGTTTTGTGATTGGTGTGGTTCGTGAATAACTATGTGAATTCTATGTATATGCTTGGTGTTCATGTTGCACTTGGTATTGTGTGTGGACGTATATTATTTCATTTCGGTGCGTTGTGGATTGACGTGGTGTTTTGCTAAGTGTTTGATGCCTCTGGGCGAATTCTTTGAATATCCTTGATATGATATGTTATTTGTGTGAATGTGTGGATATGGTTGAAGGTCTACGGTGACACATGGCACGTGATCATGTGGTCAGGATGCAACAAGTGATTGATCCAACCGTGAGAGCCTGAGATAATCTACGGTGGCACATGGCATGTGATCATGTGGCCAGGATGCAACAAGCGATTGATCCAACCGTGAGATGTGTGTGATTTATTTCGCTAGCCAGCTCGGGAGGGTCCTTCGAGGCCTCGGGTGGGATGTCGGTGGTAGCGTCCCGGTCCTAGGCGATGCGCGTGCGTGATTATGTTTCGTTGATTTTACGTCCGTTGAGGACACGTGATGTTGGGCTCTGACCCCTGTAAATTGTTGGTGATTTCCTATTTGCGAAAACAAAACATTTGGGTTGTGACCCTATTGATTTTGGAAAGAGAAGGATTTTATAATCCTAAATTGTTTTCTATTAAAACTCTCAATGGCATTTTAAACTGTTTTATAAATTGTTTCCCTTATTTGCGATCTTTCGGTTTTGGAAATGTTTACCCAAACTCTTGCCTCGGGAAGTACTTTTCCTTACGTTTGGATCTTTGAGGATTCTTGATTATTATTGTTCTTGGAACTTGTATTGTATGGCTCGTATTTTTGCACTTGTACTTGCACTAGCAAAACAGTGGAGTTTTGCTAACCCCCGAGTATTCGGGGGGTGGATGTCTATTTTTGCATTCAGCTTTTGGAGCATAGCACAGGGTCGGCACGAAGGATGATGAAAGACGAACGATACTAATCACACGAGGATTTGTTGATGTCGTATTGGTCTAGTTGTATTTTCTTTTCCGCTGCAGTATCTTTTCCCCGTTGTACGGGAGTTTATTGTATTTTGACCCCTGCGTGGGTATGTGTTTGTAATCGAGTTGTATATTTTATTGAAAGACCAAATCGGTCTACTGAGTCATTTTAGCCTTGAAGGCATTGTCGAGATGTTAAATGTTGTTGCCAGCCTGGTAGATCCTCGAGGAGAGGGTCTACGGCGTGTAATATCCCTGAGTGGATTGGGGGTGTTACAGACTCACCCTCGATTCGTCACACGGATTTCACTCCGGGACAGTCAATGATGGAATAAAAAGGTTGTGATAGGTATTCGTGAACCTTAGACTTGAGGATTTAGTAGGGATGTGCTTGTGACGTCAAGATTTTCATTAGAGTAGTTCGACCTTATAAACCGGAAGGCGGGGGTCAACCTCGACGTGCATCTTGACGGGCAAGTAGCAGGTCATACTGAATACCAAGATAGAATTCTTTCTCCAGTTAGTGATCGGGTTATATGTCCTATGCGGTTATTGGCAGATGAGATCATAAGTCTTTGGCCAAAGCATTGGAGCTAGTTGTATTGGATACACGAGAGCTCGATGATCTCAATTTGCATTAACGCATGCATAGCATCAAGTACAGATAGGGTTTGACTGACCGTGACCCTATAACTTGATCAGAACATTTGAAATAAGGGTTTATACGTATACTGGTATTCACGACAGAATGGTTCTTGAATGATCCCATCATTCATTCTCAATTGGGGTACAGTGTAGGCCGCCAGGCTGGCTAGGTGGTGCTACTACTCTTTAGTTCCTCCCATTGCTGACTGAGACGGACCTACCGAGTCGCACAATAGGATTGACAATGAAATGAATCAAGCTTATTATCTCATTATGAATATTAGATATTTGATATCTAATTTGGGACATTGGATGTCTGAATCGATTTATTGGATAAATTGATTTACGGCCAAATTAATTAAATATATTAATGGGTGATTAATTTAATTCATGAATATAATTATTTCTTGGAGAAATTAATTATGTTATTATGTATTTAATATGATTAATTAATTGGATTACTTAATCGATATAAATATATCAGAGCGGAATCGGAGTTTATCTGTTTGGACTCACGATATACGTAGCTCGATCGATCCTTGTAGGGATTCAGATCGAGTTAATTTTCGTTTTACCGCTTCCGCTGGGCCATCGATTTAGGAACCGAATCCCAACAGTGGTATCGGAGCATAGGTCTTGCGATTGTATATACGTATTGACATTTGGAATGCTTGATTAGATGGTATATGATTTGGAATCATAATCCTATTAATCGTTGATTTTCTATTGTTCATCCAAAAATTATTTTTCATGATTTTATGTTACAATGTAAATCTAATTTTCTTTTGAAAAACTGATTTAAAGTGTAATATAAAGATTAAAAAATGTTATTTTTGGAATCGGGGCAAAAAACGAGCCGAAAACGTAATCGGACCCAGCAGCCTAGGGCTAACCGGGCGTTGCCTCGCGGTCCAAGGCAGCAAATCGCGATCTGGACCCGTGATCGGCCAGGCTCGGCAGTCTATGCCGGCCGATGCCTGGCAATGGTCTCGGTCCCTGCCGGCCATCGCGACCTGCCGGCACTGCTTTGGCGGCCTTTGGCAAAGGTTCGGCCGTGTTTTCCGACTCCGTTTTTTATATTTCGTTCAATAATTAATTTCCCACAAAATAAATTGGATTTAATTTGACTAAGATTTAATTATGGTAATTTTAATCTTAGGGGAATTAATTAAATGAAATATTTTATTGTCCAGAACAAGTTAAAATTGATGGTTGCTTGAATTAATCGGATTAATTCGTTTTGAATGAATCGATTGGATTGGTTCGTATTGTTGATTGGATCATTGTATCTCTACACTTTCCATTTATATAATATTTATTGGATGAATGCTTTTGAATGGGGATGTGGTTCATGGACTTAGTTTTGAATCGTTCGGTTTTATTCGATTGGGTTGTAAAGGCCATTTTGAGCCTATTTATTTTACTAGAAATATTTGTATCTAGGATGCAATTTTTCAATGTAAAATTTATATGTAATGACGAATACCGGAGGAAAATCTATTTTGAGAAGACGAAGATTCAAGACGAAGACTTGTAATTAGATTACAGAGTTTTTATTTTCTAGGAACGGTCCATGAACCACATGTTGGTAGCAACTAGGTTGTAAATGGTTGTTCATATTGTATGAATGCAACAAACGCACTTAAATGAATTAATGTGCAAAGTGTAACATTAGTCGCGAAAATTCTCCCACGACAAATTATTAAGTTTATAAGGTTTCAAGGTTTTCCTTCCCTCCATCGAGCTTTCCGGAAATTTAAATCCAAACCGGATGTGCTATGCTTGCGAGTTATCGGGGTAGTCATTCGGTGAGGATGAATAAATTATTGGGAGCACATTGGATGCCTTCGGTTGGAGCAAATTTTATCCCTAGAAACCTTATAGGTTGCCGGATAAGATTCAATTTTGAAACTGATTTGCGTCGATGGTATAAACTTAACTTGTTCACGAACCATAGAAATCGTATAGGTTGAGGGGAGTGAACAAGGGAAAAAAGAAGATCAAATCATCCATTAGATGGGTTGGCGTTGGACACCACTTTATGATATTAATAGACTAGAAACCTGTTCGGTTGCCCTCTATTAAGATTTATAAAGAACTCGATCACCACCATGAAGTAGAGCGATGATACTTCCGGATTTCACATGGGAGTGTGTTATTCCGATAAAAAAAGTGGGAGCTGGGTAACAAGAATAGAAAAGACCTTAGTTCTATACTCAGATCATAATTGAACGAGTCACTAATTAATCTGTCGTACTTAAATGCAGACATAATGCTTAATATGACAATTAAACCACTCCTAATTCTACTCTAAAAGAACACCTTGATCGTACATAACTTTGTAGATTGTCTCCGCAATCTGATGATTGTCCTCAGTATAGAGGCACTGGGATACGTCTTGGAGACGGACATTCCGGCGCCTCCTGTGTGGGCCAGAGCCAATAAGGAAGAGATTGAAAACCACAAAAAGTGGTTTAAGGATGATGTAAAAATCCGTGCTTACATGATGGCTTCTATGTCTAACGAGCTTCAGAGAGCTCATGAGAAAATGACTTCTGCTAGGCAGATTCTATCTCACTTAAACGAGCTTTATGGGGAGCACAGTCCTTGAAATAATATCTATGATCGAGAGATTGGAGGCTCTTGATTTTAAGATGGATGCTTCTCTTTAAACCGACCTTATCCTACAGTCTCTCTCTAATTCCTTCTCACAGTTTGTTATGAACTTCAACTGCAATGAGATTGAATGTAACTTAGCAGGGCTAATGAACAAGCTAGTGACCGCTCAGTCTCAGGTGAAGACTCCACGGATGATGTAGTCTGCCATTGTGATTTCTTCTAGACCTCGGAGCTCTAAAAAACAAAAATAAAAAGACCAAGAAGCGGACGGGACCACAAGTCGAGGACCTTCAGGGTAAGGGCTAGGCCCCAATGGTTCCAAAGATCAAGAAGAAAGACACTTGTCTCAAGTATGGTGAGTTAGGCCACTGGGCTAGAGAGTGTCCAATTCTTCATGGCACGTCAGGTACAAAACTTTTAGTTTTGGAAACAAATTTTTCTGCTACTGTATTTTCTAATTCCTGGATACTAGATTCCGGTGTTAGTTCTCATATTTGTACCATGAAACAGGATCTGGAACAAAGTAGGAAGCTTGGAGCTGGAGATGTTATGATCACAGTCGGAAGCGGGCATAGTGTTGAGGCAACCGACATAGGATCACTTCTTTTGGGTTTAGAATCCGACTTTGTTTTGACTTTAGAAGATATACTTGTTTTGCCCAAGGGGCACAAAACATTGTATCCATTCTGGTCATGGACCGAAAAGGCTTTTCATTTTTCATTGGTGATGGTTCTTGCAAAATTTATTTCAGAAATAAACTAGTGGGAACTTCTACATTGTTAAATGGACTGTATCATCTAAACCTCAGTAACAAAGTCATTGTGAATACTATGACTAGGAAACATGGTAGGGATGAAACCAATCAAGTTTTGAAATGGCATCTTAGACTTGGTCATCTTGGTCAGACCAAGGTTTACAAAATGGAAAAAGATGGACTTATGGGTCCATTGGGATCGGATCCCTTTCCTACTTGTGAATCTTGCCTTAAAGGCAAAATGACTAAGTCCCCCTTCACAGGGACTTTTGAAAGAGCCACCGATACACTCGGATTAATCCATATCGACGTATGTGGTGCTTTGGAAGCAGCACATGACGGATATCAGTGCTTCATTACGTTTACAAATGATCATACTAGGTATGGTTATCTATACTTAATGAAACATAAATCCGAGTCCTTTGTGAAATTCTTGGAATTTAAGGCCCTAGTCGAAAAACAAACTGGAAATCATATCAAAGCAATTCGGTTGGACCGAGGTGGCGAGGATATGAGTATGGAGTTTGACAAGTTCCTGAAGAAACATGGAACAGTATCACAACTAACACCTCCAGGCACTCCTCAGTTCAATGGTGGGTCAGAAAGAAGGAACCAGACCTTGTTGGACATGGTCTATTCCATGCTGGGCTATACTGACTTACCGATTTACCTGTGGGGTATACACTCCTGACTGCTGCATATATCTGAACAGTTGTCCTTCCAAATCCGTTCCTAAAACTCCACATGAGATGTGGGAGGGCAAGAAACCAAGTCTTAATCACATTAGGATTTGGGGATGTCCCGCCTATGTCAAGAAGACTAAGGTGGACAAAATGGAAGCGAGGTCTGTGAGGAGACATTTCATTGGATTCCCATCTGAGGCGATGGGTTATCTATTCTACATGCCCAAAGATCGAAAGATAGTTGTTCCTTTGCATGAACACTTCCTGTAAGAAGAGTTCATTCAGGAAGGCGGAGCAGGTAGAAATATTTCTTTGGAAGAATACCTGTGTAGGAAATTGGAACCGAACCTGTAACATAAGTACAACCACCTCGTAGGTCTAGTAGGGTGTCTCAATTACCTAAGAGGTATAGTATTATGCACTTGCAGGAACTGGGTTTCCACGAGGTTCCAGGTGATAAACAAGAGACCGACCCACGACCAATGAACTAGCAATGGTGGATGTACACTCCATGAAATGGACTGTAGCAGTCTTCATGTAGTTGGAACCTTAGTTTTAACGAGACAGTCAAAGAGATTGACTACGTGCAAAATGAAGAGGAACCTTAGGTATACAAGAGGGTTAGTGGGAGAAAGATCACATTCTTAGTACTATATGTAGATGACAATCTACTAATAGGAAATGATGTGGGAATGCTCAGTTCTGCGAAAGCTTGGCTTTCGAGTAATTTCTCCATGAAAGACTTGAGATAAGAAACCTATATTCTTGGTATTCGACTCTATTGGGATAGATCGAAGAGAATGATAAGTTTTTTCCCAAGCCCTATATATAGATAAAATCTTAAAGCGATTTAAGATGGATTATTCTAAAAGAGGGTTCCTATCGATACGACATGGAATAAAACTCACCTTGAAGATGTGTCCTCATAGTGAGGAACAATGAAAGGAAATGAGTAATATACCATATGCTTCGGATTTGGAGTAGCCCTATATATACGTTATTATGTACGAGACCTGACATTGCGCATGGTGGGAGCGTGGTAAGTAGGTTTTGGGCTAACCCAGTTAGGGAACATTAGACTGCCGTAAAAGAACGTTCTCCAGTACTTTAGAAGGACTAGAGACTTGGTTCTTAAATACGGCAGTGGAGAAATGAATGTAATGGGATCTACTGTATTGGACTTCCAAGGACAGAAAGACGATTGTATGTCTACTTCTGGCTACATTTACTCTTAATGGAGGAGCAGTATCTTGGCATAGTGCCAAGTACAGCGCGATTGCTGGTTCCACCTATTAGGCTGAGTATAAAGCAGCCTCAGAGGCTTCCAAATGAAGGATTAAGAAGTTACTGGGTAAACTTCACGTGAAACCATGTGCTGCGCTGCCTATTTTCATTTTTTGTACGATAACAATAGAGCGGTAGCACAGGCCTAGGAGCCGAGGTTTCACAACAGTACCAAACATATTGAGAGAGAGAGAGTATCATCTCTTAAGAGAATTTGTTCGCAAAGAGATATATTGTACTGCATAGAGTAGAGTCAGCCAACAACGTCGCTGATCCACTGACCAAGTCACTATTCTCATATTAGCTTGGAGCCTCATCTGGAAAACATGGGTATTAGATACCATAGTGTGTGGCATTGACTGCAAGTGGGAGATTGTTAGGAGTATGCCCTCGAATGCCACTCAAAGGATGTTGACTGAGGGCATTATACTTGTTATTATGTAAATTCATTATCATAAGGCAAATGGATGTTTCTTTATTTACTGGTAGTTACTGGCATTCCTAACTCGTAAATCTACATATAAACGTTACACTCCTTATTGGATAAGGGGGTCGGCATTGGAAAGGTTTATAGCTCAAATACTTAATCATTCGCAAGTCGATGAAACTTGACTAGGCGTTAAGTTTATGTGAAGACTTGTATGATGTGTTCTTTGACATCGAGAGTTCCTATCGAACACTGATAGTTAGTGGGAGCACATGTTATAGGTATGCTAATTGGTTTAGTATACTCAAACCGACTCACCCTCGATTCGTCACACAGATTTCAATCCGGGATAGTCAATGACGGAATCGAAAGGTTGTGATAGGTATTCGTGAACCTTCGACTTGAGGATTTAGCAGGGATGTGCTTGTGATGTCAATATTTTCATTAGAGTAGTTCGACCCTATAAACTGGAAGGCGGGGGTCAACCTCGCCGTGCATCTTGATGGGCAAGTAGCAGGTCCTACTGAATACCAAGATAAAATTCTTTCTCCCGTTAGTAAGCGGGTTATATGTCCTATGCGGTTATTTGCAGATGAGATCATAAGTCTTTGGCCAAAGCATTGGATGGATGTAGTTGTATTGGATACATGAGAGCTCGATGATCTCGATTTGCATTAATGCATCCATAGCGTCAAGTACAGATAGGGTTTGACTGACCGTGACCCTATAACTTGATCGGGACATTTGAAAGAAGGGTTTATACGTATACTGGTATTCACGACAGAATGGTTCTTGAATGATCCCATCATTCATTCTCAGTTAGGGTACAGTGTAGGCCGCCAGGCTGGCTAGGTAGTGCTACTACTCTTTGATTCCTCCCATTGCTGACTGAGACGGACCTACCGAGTCGCGCAATAGGATTGACAACGGGATGAATCAAGCTTATTATCAAATTATGAATATTAGATATTGGATATCTAATTTTGAACATTGGATGTCTGAATCGATTTATTGGATAAATTGATTTACGGCCAAATGAATTAAATATATTACTGGGTGATTAATTTAATTCATGAATATAATTATTTCTTGGAGAAATTAATTATGTTATTATGTATTTGATATGATTAATTAATTGGATTAATTAATCGATAAAAATACATCGGACCAGAATCGGAGTTTATCTGTTTGGACTCACGATATACGTAGCTCGATCGATCCTCGTAGAGATTCGGATCGAATTAATTTTCATTTTAACGCTTCCGCTGGGCCTTCGATTTAGGCACTGAATCCCAATAGTGGTATCAGAGCGTAGGTCTTGTGATCGTATATACGTATTGGCATTTGGAATGCTAGATTAGATGGTATATGATTTGGAATCATAATCGTATTAATCGTCGATTTTCTATTGTTCATCTAAAAATTATTTTTTCATGATTTTAAGTTACAATGTAAATCTATTTTTCTTTTTAAAAACTGATTTAAAGTGTAATATAAAGATTCGGGGCAAAAAACGAGCCGAAAACGTAATCGGACCCGGCAGCCTGGGGCTGGCCAGGCGCTGCCTCGCGGTCCGAGGCAGCGGATCGCGATCTGGACCCGTGATCGGCCAGGCTCGGTAGTCTGTGCCGGCCTCTGTCTGGCAATGGTCTCGGTCCCTGCCGGTCCCTGCCGGCCCTGCTCGGCAGCCTGTTGGGCAATGCTCCCGCCGTGTTTTTTGACTCCGTTTTTTATATTTCGTTCGATAATTAATTTCCCACAAAATAAATTGGATTTAATTTGACTAAGATTTAATTATGGTAATTTCAATCTTAGGGGAATTAATTTAATGAAATATTTTATCATCCGGAACAAGTTAAAATTGATGGTTGTTTGAATTAATTGGATTAATTCGTTTTGAATGAATCGATTGGATCGGTTCGTATTGTTGATTGGATCATTGTATCTCTACGCTTTCCATTTATATAGTATTTATTGGATGAATGCTTTTGAATGGGGATGTGGTTCATGGACTTACTTTTAAATCGTTTGGTTTTATTCGATTGGGTTGTAAAGGCCATTTTGAGCCTATTTATTTTACTAGAAATATTTGTATCTAGGATGCAATTTTTCAATGTAAAATTTATATGTAATGACGAAGACCGGAGGAAGATCCGTTTCGAGAAGACGAAGATTCAAGACGAAGACTTGTAATTAGATTACAGAGTTTTTGTTTTCTAGGAACGGTCCATGAACCACATGTTGGTAGCAACTAGGTTGTGAATGTTTGTTCATATTGTATGAATGCAACAAATGCGTTTAAATGAATTAATGTGCAAAGTGTAACATTAATCGTGAAAATTCTCCCACAACAAATTATTAAGTTTATAAGGTTTCAAGGTTTTCCTTCCCTCCATCGAGCTTTCAGGAAATTGAAATCCAAACCGGATGTGCTATGCTTCCCAGTTATCGGGGCAGTCATTCGGGGAGGACGAATAAATTATCGGGAGCACATTCGATGCCTTCGATTGGAGCAAATTTTATCGCTAGAAACTTAATAGGTTGCCGGATAAGATTCAATTGTGAAACTTAACTTGTTCACGAACCATAGAAACCGTATAGGTTGAGGGGAGTGAACAAGGGGAAAAAGAAGATCGAATCATCCATTAGATAGGTTGGTGTTGGACACCACTTTATGAAAATTAATAAACTAGAAACCTGTTCGGTTGCCCTCTATTAAGATTTATAAAGAACTCGATCACCACTATGAAGTAGAGCGACGATACTTCCGAATTTCATATGGGAGTGTGTTATTCCGATAAAAATAGTGGGAGCTGGGTAACAAGAATAGAAAAGACCTTAATTCTATACTCAGATCATAATTGAACGAGTCACTAATTAATCTGTCGTACTTAAATGTAGACATAACTCTCAATATGACAATGAACCCACTCGCAATTCTACTCAAAAAGAACACCTTGATCGGACCAAACTTTGTGGATTGGCTCCGCAAATCTGATGATTATCCTCAGTATAGAGGCACTGGGATACGTCTTGGAGACGGACATTCCGGCGACTCCTGTGCGGACCAGAGCTAATCAGGAAGAGATTGAAAACCACGAAAAGTGGGTTAAGGATGACGTAAAAGTCCGTGCTTACATGATGACTTCTATGTCTAATGAGATTCAGAGAGATCATGAGAAAATGACTTCTGCTAGGCAGATTCTATCTCACTTAACCGATCTTTATGGTGAGCACAGTCGAACGGCTAGATATGAGATATCCAAGCAACTATTCGGTGCAAGGATGAAGGAAGGTGAGAAGGTTGGGGACCACATCCTCAAAATGATATCTATAATTGAAAGATTAGAGGCTCTTGATTTTAAGATGGATGCTTCTCTTCAAACCGACCTTATCCTACAGTCTCTCCCTGATTCCTTCTCACAGTTTGTTATGAACTTCAACTGCAATGAGATTGCATGTAACTTAGCTGGGTTAATGAACAAACTAGTGACCGCTCAGTCTCAGGTGAAGACTCCGTGGATAAAGGAGTCTGCCCTTGTGATTTCTTCTAGACCTCGGAGGTCTAAAAAACAAGAAGAAAAAGACCAAGAAGCGGACGGAACCACAAGTCGAGTTCCTTAAGGGTAAGGGCAAGGCCCCAACGTTTCCAAAGGGCAATAAGAAAGACGCTTGTCTCAAGTATGGTGAGCTGGGCCACTGGGCTAGAGAGTGTCCAATTCTTCACGACACTTCAAGTATAGAACTTTTAGTTTTGGAAACAAATTGTTCTGCTACTGTATTTTCTACTTCCTAGATACTGGATTCTGGTGCTAGTTCTCATATTTGTACCGTGAATCAGGATCTGGAACAAAGTAGGAAGCTTGGTGCTAGAGAAGTTATGATCACAGTCGGAAGCGGGCATAGTCTCGAGGCAACCGACATAGGATCACTTCTTTTGGGTTTAGAATCCACTTTGTTTTGACTTTAGAAGATGTACTTGTTTTGCCCAATGGGCATAAAAACATTGTATCCATTCCGGTCATGGACTGAAAAGGCTTTTCATTTTTCATTGGTGATGGTTCTTGCAAAATTTATTTCAGAAATAAAGTAGTGGGAACTTCTACATTGTTAAATGGACTGTATCATCTAAACCTCAATAACAAAGTCGTTGTGAATACTATGACTAGGAAACGTGGTAGGGATGAAACCAATCAAGTTTGGAAATGGCATCTTAGACTTGGTCATGTTGGTCAGACCAAGGTTTACAAAATGTAAAAAGATGGACTTATGGGTCCATTGGGATCCGATCCCTTTCCTACTTGTGAATCTTGCCTTAAAGGCAAAATGACTAAGTACCCCTTCACAGGGACTTTTGAAAGAACCACTGATAAACTGGGATTAATCCATACCGACGTATGGGGTGCTTTGGAAGCAGCACATGACGGATATCAGTACTTCATTACGTTTACAGATGATCATACTAGGTATGGTTATGTATACTTAATGAAACATAAATCCGAGGCCTTTGTGAAATTCCAGGAATTTAAGGCCCTAGTCGAGAAACAAACTGGAAATCATATCAAATCACTGCAGTTGGACCGAGGTGGCGAGGATATAAGTATGGAGTTTGACAAGTTCATGAAGGAACATGGAATAGTATCACAACTAACACCTCCAGACACTCCTCATTTAAATGGTGTGTCAGAAAGAAGGAACCAGACCTTGTTGGACACGGTCCGTTCCATGCTGGGCTATACTGCCTTACTAATTTACCTGTGGGGTATACACTCCTGACTGCTGCATATATCCTGAACATATGTCCTTCCAAATCCATTCTTAAAACTCCACATCATATGTGGGAGGGCAGGAAACCAAGTCTTAATCACATTAGGATTTGGGGATGTCCCACCTATGTCAAGAAGACTAAGGTGGACAAAATGGAAGCGAGGTCCGTGAGGAGACATTTCATTGGATTCCCATATGAGGCGATGGGTTATCTATTCTACATGCCCAAAGATCGAAAGATAGTTGTTGCTTTGCATGCACACTTCCTGGAAGAATAGTTCATTCAGGAAGGCGGAGGAGGTAGAAATATTTCTTTGGAAGAATACCTGTGTAGGAACCTCAGGAGACACCTGTGAAAGAAATTGGAACTGAACCTTCTGTAACACAAGTACAACCACATCGTAGGTCTAGTAGGGTGTCTTAATTACCTAAGAGGTATAGTATTATGCACTTGGAGGGACCGGGTTTCCACGAGGTTCCAGGTGATAAACAAGAAACCGACCCATGACCAATGACCTCGCAATGGTGGATGTAGAGTCCATGAAATGGACTGTAGCAGTCTTCATGTAGTTGGGACCTTCATTTTAACAAGACAGTCAAAGAGATTGACTACGTGCAAAATAAAGAGGAACCTTGTGTATACAAGAAGGTTAGTGGGAGCAAGATCACATTCTTAGTACTATATGTAGATGACATTCTACTAATAGGAAATGATGTGGGAATGCTCAGTTCTGTGAAAGCTTGGCTTTCGAGTAATTTCTCCATGAAAGACTTGGGAGAAGAAACCTATATTCTTAGGATTCGACTCTAATGGGATAGATCGAAGAGAATGATAAGTTTTTTCCCAATCCCTTTATATAGATAAAATCTTAAAGCAATTTAAGATGGATTATTCTAAAAGAGGGTTCCTATCTATGCGACATGGAATAAAACTCACCTTGAAGATGTGTCCTCATAGTGAGGAACAATGAAAGGAAATGAGTAATATACCATATGCTTTGCCTGTGTACGAGACCTGACATTGCGCATACTGGGAGCGTGGTAAGTAGGTTTCGGGCTAACCCAGTTAGGGAACATTAGACTGCCGTAAAAGAACGTTCTCAAGTACTTTAGAAGGACTAGAGACCTGGTTCTTAAATACGGCGGTGGAGAAATGAATGTAATGGGATTCACTATATTGGACTTCCAAGGATAGAAAGACGATTGTATGTCTACTTCTGGCTACAATTACTCTTAATGGAGGTGCAGTATCTTGGCATAGTGCCAAGTATAGTGCGACTGCTGGTTCCACTTGTTAGGGTGAGCATAAAGTGGCCTCGGAGGCCTCCAAAGGAAGGATTAAGAAGTTACTGGGTAAACTTCATGTGACACCATGTGCTGCGCTGCCTATTTTCATTTTTTATACGATAACAATAGAGCTGTAGCACAGGCCTAGGAGCCGAGGTTTCACAACAGTACCAAACATATATATAGGGAGAGAGTATCATCTCGTAAGAGAATTTGTTCGCAAAGAGATACATTGTGCTGCATAGAGTAGAGTCAGCCGACAACGTCGCTGATCCACTGACCAAGCCACTATTCTCAAATTAGCTTGGAGCCTCCTCTGGAGAACATGGGTATTAGATACCATAGTGTGTGGCATTGAGTGAAAGTGGGAGATTGTTAGGAGTATTCCCTCGAATTCCACTCAGAGGATGTTGAGTGAGGGCATTGTATTTATTATTTTCTAAATTCATTATCATAAAGCAAATGGATGTTTCTTTATTTACTGGTAGTTACTGGCATTCCTGACTCGTAAATATACATATAGAAACTAGTTTGTGTATTTGAGAGCAAAACGTTCCACTCCTTATTGATAAGGGGGTCGGCACTGGAAAGGTTTATAGCTCAAATACTTAATCGTTCGCAAGTCGATGAAACTTGACTGGGCGTTAAGTTTATGTGAAGACTTGTATGACGTGTTCTTTGACATGGAGAGTGCCTGTCGAACACTAATAGTTAGTGGGAGCATACGTTATAGGTATGCTAATTGGATTAGTATACTCGAACCGACTCAGCCTCGATTCGTCACACGGATTTCACTCCGGGACAGTCAATGACGGAATCAAAAGGTTGTGATAGGTATTCGTGAACCATCGACTTGAGGATTTAGTAGGGATGTGCTTGTGAAGTCAAGATTTTCATTAGAGTAGTTTGACCCTATAAACTCGAAGGCAGGGGTCAACCTCGACGTGCATCTTGACGGGCAAGTAGCTGGTCCTACTGAATACCAAGATAGAATTCTTTCTCCCATTAGTGAGCGGGTTATATGTCCTATGCGGTTATTGGCAGGTGAGATCATAAGTCTTTGGCCAAAGCATTGTAGCTACTTGTATTGGATACACGAGAGCTCGATGATCTCGATTTGCATTAATGCATGCATAGCGTCAAGTATAGATAGGGTTTGACTGACCGTGACCCTATAACTTGATCGGGACATTTGAAAGAAGGGTTTATCGTATACTGGTATTCACGACAAAATGGTTCTTTAATGATCCCATCAATCGTTCTCAGTTGGGGTACAGTGTAGGCTGCTAGGCTGGCTAGGTGGTGCTACTACTCTTTGATTCCTCCCATTGCTGACTGGGACAGACCTACCGAGTCGCGCAATAGGATTGACAATGGAATGAATCAAGCTCATTATCTCATTATGAATATTAGATATTGGATATCTAATTTGGGACATTGGATGTCTGAATTGATTTATTGGATAAATTGATTTACGGCCAAATGAATTAAATATATTACTGGGTGATTAATTTAATTCATGAATATAATTATTTCTTGGAGAAATTAATTATGTTATTATGTATTTGATATGATTAATTAATTAGGTTAATTAATCGATATAAATACATCGGAGCGGAATCAGAGTTTATCTGTTTGGACTCATTAGAGTTCGAAAGGAACCGAACTCATCCCATTCCTTCTAGAGGCCGCCCCACTTTTGATCTTTTACCTTTAGTCTTAGTCTTGTTTTGGTGGGTGAAGACTAATGACTTAGAGATTTGATATCTCTTAAAATAAGGAATAGTTGATTTTGTGGGATTTGTAAGAAGAATATAATGAAGACTACTCCTCACTCTTGACAACTCCATTCCAGCCATGAGTTTGAGTTTGAGAGAGAGAGAAAAAAGAGTGTCTCGAAGTGTTCTTCAACATTCTTCTTCATCTTCATATATTTTCTTGTAGAAAATTATAGTGAGATAGAGAGATCAAAGATTAAACACTTAGAGTGTTGTAATTTTGAATAGAAAAGCTTCTGCAACCTTGTTCTAGCCATATCCTTGAAGGATAACGAGGTTTAGTCATTCCGGTTGTTTCTCCGGCGCGTGACAAGTAGAGACGTTATCTTTTCGGTGTTGGATCATTCAAGTGCTTTGAGCGCATTGGATCGTAGGGAATTCATTTAAAGATTGGGGAATAGCTCAATAGAAGGAATCCATTTAATCAACGGACTACAAGGGTGAGTTTCTAATTTCTCTTGTTATTTCGTTTATATATTCGTATATATGTAGCTCGATCGATCCTCGTAGGGATTCGGATCGAATTAATTTTCATTTTACCGCTTCCGCTGGGCCTTCGATTTAGGCACCGAATCTCAATAATTAGTATGCATTGAGTCTATTTCAACTTCTATAGCTTCTTGCCATTTGGAGGAGTCAACATCTACCATCGCCTGGTCATATGTAGAAGGATCATTCTCATGACTACTTTCTATCATCTCATGGACACCCAGTTCCTCTTGATGCAGATAGCCATACCTCTTAGGTAATTGAGAAATTATACTAGACTTACGAGGTTGTGTTTGTATTTCAGAAGGTTCAGTTTTAATATCTTGCACATGTGTCTCATTTGGTGTTTCTATTATTTCTTCCAAATAAATGTTTCTACCTGCGTCTCCTTCCTGAATGAACTCATCTTCTAGGAAGTGTGATTGTAAAGCAACGATGATCCTATGATCTTCGTGCATGTAGAATAGATATCCCATGGAATCCCCTGGATATCATATGAAACAACCTTTCATTGATCTAGCTTATAATTTCTCTGCTTTAGTCTTCTTGACATGAGGAGGACATCCCCAAATCCTAATATGATTAAGACTTGGTTTCCTACCTCTCCACATCTCATGTGGAGTCTTAGGAACAGATTTTGAAGGACATATATTCAACATATGCGCAGCAGTAAGGAACACATGACCCCATAGATAAATCAGTAGATCAGTTTAGTTAAGCATGGAGCAAACCATATCCAACAAGGTTCGGTTCCTTGTTTATGATACACCATTTAATTGTGGAGTAGCTGTAGGAGTGAATTATGACATTATTCCTAGTTCTTTTAAGAACTCATCCAACTCGGTACTCATGTACTCACCACCTCGGTCTGACCGAAGAGTCTTAACACGGTTAACTGTTTGATTTTCAACTTGGGCTTCAAATTCCTTGAATTTATCAAAAGCTTTAGACTTATGTTTCATTAAATACACGAACACATACCTAGTATGGTCATCAATGTAATGAAATACTGAAAGCCATCTCGTGCCACTTCAAAATGGCCACAAACGTCGGTATGGATCAATCCAAGGTTTTTCAGCATCTCTTTCAAAAGTCCCGGTGAAGGGCAACTTAGTCAGTTTGCCTTGAAGGCAAGATTCACAAGTTGGATAGGGATCCGATCCCAATGGACTCATAAGTCCATCTTTCTCAATTTTATGAACTTTGGTCTGACCAATATGACCAAGTCTAAGATGCCACTTTAAGTGCTTGATTTTTTTCATCCCTACCACGCTTCCTCGTTATAGTGTTCACAGTTGTTTTATTCTTTAGATTCAAATGGTATAAACCATTTAATAATGTAGAAGTACTAACCAATTTATTTATAAAATAAATTCGACAGGACTCATATCCAATAAAGAAGTGAAATCCCTTTCGATCCATGACCGAAATTGATACAATATTTGTATGCCCCTTGGGAAAAATAAGTACATCATCTAAAGTAAGAATAAAACCAGATTCTAAATTCAACATAAGGGATCCAATATCATAAGCCTCGACACTATGCCTACTTCCGACGGTGACCATCACCTCCCCCGAATCCAGCTTCCTACTTCATTCCAGATCCTGATTCATTGTACAAATGTGAGAACTTGCAACGGAATCAAGTATCCAAGAAGTAGAATATATAGTTACATAACAATTTGTTTCCAAAACCCATAGTTCCATACCTGAAGACGTATTACGGTCAAGCTTTGGACACTACCTGCTCCAGTGGCCTAGCTCACTGCAGTTGAGGCATGCATCCGTTTTTTTGGACCCATTGCTCTTTTGAACCACTGGGGCTTTGCCCTTTCCCTTATCGATCTTGCCGGACCTAACTACTTTTTATTCTTTTTATTCTTATTCTTGGACTTCCAAGTCCCAGAAGAAATCACAAGTACAACTTCTTTTCCCTTTGTCTTCATCTGAGACTGGGCAGTCGTCAGTTTGTTCATTAGCCCAGCTAAGTTACATGCATTCTCATTGCAGTTGAAGTTCATGAGAAATTGGGAAAAGGAGTCAGAAAGTAACTGCAGGATAAGGTCAGTTTGGAGAGATGCATGCATCTAAAAATCAAGAGCTTCTAATCTCTCAGTCATCGAGATCATCTTGAGGACATGGTCCCCAACTCTCTCTCATTCCTTCATTATAGCGCTGAATAATTGCTTCGATTTCTCATATCTAGCAGTTCGACTATGCTCTCCATAGATCTCAGCCATGTGCACTAAGATGGCTCTCGAAGACGTTATATTTTCATGGGCATGTTGAAGCTTATTAGTCTTTGAGCCTAACATGTACCCGCGCACTCTTAAGTCGCCTTTTACCCATTTCTCATGGGCATCGACTTCTTCCTAATTAGATCGGGTTCTTGCAGGAGCCGCTGGGATGTCTGCCTCCAAGACGTATCCCAGCATTTCATAGTGAGGACAATCCTCAAGTTACGAAGCCAGTCCACATAGTTTGGACCAATCAGGGCATTCTTTTCAAGTAGTATAGCGAGTGGGTTCATTGTCATTTTGAGAGATGTTTGTTAACTACAGAGAATAATTTAAGATTCGTTATTTCTTTATTCATAACTCGGCTCCTACTATTTTATCGGTATTTACACACTCCCATGTGAAATCCAGAAGTCACAGTTGACTTCATAGTGGTGATCAAGTTCTTTATAAAGTTTAATAGAGGGAAACCCATCTGGTTTCTATTCTATCATTCTTTATAAAGTGGTGTCTAACACCAACCCATCTAATGGATGATTCGATCTTCTTTTACCCCTAGTTCACTTTCCCTCAATGCATTCGGTTTCTATGGCTCGCTGAACTATCTAAGTTTAAACCGTCAACTCCTATTAGTCTGACAATTGAATCATACCCGACAACCCATACGGTTTCTAGGGGTTTGATTTATCACAGTCAAAAGCATCTAATGCACTCTAGGAGGGTAAGAAACCTCGTAACCTTTATAACTTAGTGTTTTTAAGTGGGAGTTTAATGCGATTATATGTTACACTTTGCACATTAATCCATTTATAAGCGCGATTTGTCGGTTTGTTTGTTTCTCATACAATATGAAAACATACACAACCTATACTAACATCATGCAGTTCATGGACCATTCTTAAGTATCGAGTCTTCATCGACTAGATAAAATTACAAGTAATTTAATTACAAGTCTTGAATCTTCGTCTTCATGACAGTTCATCCACGGCTCTTCATCATAGCTAATTTATTACATTTATAAAATTTGCATCCTATACAAATGTACTAAAAAAAATCGGCTCAAAACTGTAATACCCATACTTTGTATGAATTATTGGCTCTGATGTTCCTTCACCATTGTCGCTCTGTAAGCACTTATTAGGATGTTGTCGTTGTTGATTTTATTATTTCGTACCTTTTCAGATCATGTTCGTATTGTTTGGACCTTTCTGCGATGTTCCGAGACAAGCCGATAGCGTACGCTAGGCCTAAGATAACGCACGCTATTTCTGTTGAGTAGCGCACACTAGCTTTGAGTCTTAGCGCACGCTAATAACCCGGGCTCGGCAGAGGCAGTGCTGATTCTGCCCTCTGGACTAGCAGTTATGCATGCTACACATTAGCTAGTGCACGCTATTCGTGTTGAGTAGCGCGTGCAAACATCGCCCGTAGCGCACACTAATGAGCTGAGTCGGTAGGGGCAGTGAGGTGTTTCTACTTTCTGGACTAGCAGGTAATGCACGCTAGGCCTGAGCCAGCGCATGTTATAGGTGTTGCATAGTGCGCACTAGCGCCCAGATGTAGCGCACGCTAAGGGGATTGGGCAGTGAGTTGGAATTTTTGCATGATACCAGTTAGCGCACGCTAAGGATATGTTAGCGCGCGCTAACGTCGCAGGTCAGAAGTTACTAGACTACCGAGTGACCCCGTTAGCGCACGTTAGACTTGGATTTTAGCGAGCGCTAATCAGTTACAATATATATAAGACAGAGTCCACCCCTGCTCTTCGTCATTTTATACCTCTCTTACTCATTTACGATGGGAGAGCACACGAAGGCGATTTAAGGGCAATTAGGGGGAGATTTTTCATCAGCCATCATCATCTATTGTTGGATAACCAAGATTACACAACATCTAATTTGTTTCTACCTTCCAAATCAAGGTAAATTCCTTAGAACCCTAGTTTGGGGAATTTTTGGGGATTTTCTTAGATTCGTTCGATTTACCCATTTTGGGGCTTGAGATCTTTGAGATTATGATGTATCTACCTCGTGCCCGCGTTTCCCCTACGATTATATGGATGTTTTTGTACTTTGTTCGAACTTGAGAGGGTTTGGATGATTTCCAAACCTCTAGGATATTATCCCTATAGTTTTGTGAATCGTAGGCGGGTTTCGGGAGTTTCTTCGTGTGATTTGAGTATTGTTTATTGATTATAGTATTCCTTACGAATCGTTTAGGTGCTGGAAGTGTGTTCTTGGACCTACCGAACTTGTACTCTTTTTCTTCTGATTCTCGATGTCTCAAAGGCAAGTATATATTTATGATTATACGTTCTCGACTTTGAAACTAAGGTATATGAATGGCATGATGGTATATATTCACTTTGGGACGGGCCGACGGGTCCTCTGAGGGTTCCGTTGCCTTTGGAGCGGGTCCACGGTTAATCACGCATGTATTGAAATGTAATGTTAGTCTTGAGTTGATGAAATGATGTTTACATTTACTTTATTGTCGAGAAATATTGTGTTTCATATTCGATATACTTGTACTAGCTATTCGACGGCTAACCCCTTTATAGGGCAAAAACCTTTCATGTATTTCAGGATCCAGGAGAGTGGATAGGCACGTACTGGGTCGACATGAAGATGATGGGCAAGTGTGATGTTGTGTCTCGTCAATGATTTTGCTTTATATTTCCTCTATTCAATGTTGTTGAACTTGAATAGCCTTGTGGGTCCCACGGTGGGGCTCGTCGCTGTAATATACCCTGAATAACTTGGGGGTGTTACATAATATGGTATCAGAGCTTAGGTTTATGGATACCTAGGCTATCGGTCTTTTGGGTCGATTGAGTCATCATTTGTCTACAGTATCACCACTTTGCCATCATCACAGTTTGACCGGTACTAGAAAGTCCTTTTACTCTTCTTGTATTCTTCGTAATCGCTTTGCTTCTGATTTGGTATTTTTAGGAATCGGTCACTTCGATGACGTGCGATTTGAATTGTACTTACGTACTTTGTGTATCCTTCAGAATGTCTACTGACAGGGGATAGAGGCGAGGCCGTGGTCGTGGATGCGGATGAGGACGTGGCGCGGCCGATTCCCTCAGCTCCATGGCGGGGTCGACTACCCCTAGTTTATCTAACTCAGTGCATTCTGATACCGAGGTTCAACATGACCACTCGACCGGTTAAGGGAATAATGTGGATATTAGAGTTACCAATGTCCTTCAACAATTGGAATCAGATGACTATCCTGGCCCAAGCTGTTCAGCTGAATAATCCTAACCCGATATCGGATGCTTTGTATCAGAATGTGGTGTATATACATCCTCTGCGGTTCAGTGGTGCTACCGACCCAATGGGTTGGGGGAATTGGCTAGTGGAACTGGAGAAAGTTTTTGAAGTGGTTGATTGTCCGGAAGTGAGGAAGGTACCGATTGCTCAGTACTTCCTTACCAAGGACGTCGCGACTTGGTGGAAAGTTATCCAGCCACAGGATCATGCTGCTTCATGGGGAGAATTTAAAGAGTTACTGGAGGCTGAGTTTTGTCCTTGTCCAGTGTAAGAACGCAGAATCCGATCCTTTTTTGAGGCTAAGCCACAGAATATTCAAGTCTCACTGGCGATAGTGGAGTACAACCAACAGCTGATCTACGTGATAAATCAAGTGCGGGATGAGCGTGACAAGATCTGCTACTTTGACATGTGGATGAATATAGATTTACGGCGTCACATGGCTGGGTTTGCTTGCACTGCTTTGAAGGAATACCAAGATAGGGCTTTGATATATGACATGTTAAGTCCAAACAATGATACCATAGAAGAACTGAAGATGCAGAAGATTGCTGGTAACTTTTCTGGCTCTAAAGGTGGCAACTTCCAGAGACCTCAGACGACTAACCATTCTGCCAGGCAGTCGTCACGTTCTGTTAGAGGGAAGAAGATTTTTCATTCTGCTCAGGCACCTCAACTCGCTCGGTAACCTGTTTTAATTGTGGTCGTCTAGGACACATCAATCTGGAGTGCAACTTCCCAGCTTTGAAGTGTCACACTTGTGGATAGATGGGACATAGGGCAGCTTATTGCACCCGAACAAGATCAGAATTTGGACACTCGGGCTTCGGCCCCAGTGCCTATAGATCAGAGTATGAATCAGCGGCAACCAATTGGACAGCCACAACAGAGTTACGGCAGGGGCCGGGGACGGAGTCCGAACGTTAGAGGGGGAGACTATAGCATCGGTTCGGCACACCTATGAGTCTATGAGATGTGTCGAGCAGATGAACCCGATGCAGCTGTGGCCTCAGGTACCATTCATATTTTATCTTATCCAGTTCGTGTACTTTTTGATTCGGGTGCTACACATTCTTTCATCTCCTTGGAGTGTGTACGCCGTTTGAATATAACTTGTATGACTACTTGTGATCCTTTCATTGTGAAACTACCTATCGGGGATAGAATCGTGGGGAATCGGAAGAATTAGAGATTTTCCAGTGAGCATAGCCAATATTGATTGGTTATAGAAATTGATTGTGGTTGATATGGAGAGCAAGGATGTGATCCACGGCGAGGATTGGCTTGATAGTCACCAAGCAATTATGAATTACCGCACTAACGTTATCACTATGTTGACTAAAGATGGTTCAGAGTACTCGTTTATGCGACCTAAATTGGGCCAACCTAAGTTGCTTATCAGCGTCATGAAGGCCGTAAAACTCTTGAATAAAGGTTGCACCGGTTATTGGTGTTATGCTTTGAATTCGTAAGGGAACAAAGTCGATTTCTCTTTGATTCCAGTTGTTAATGAGTATCCAGACCTTTTCCAGATGACTTCCCGGGATTTCCGCCGGATCGAGAGATATAATTTTCTATGGACTTAGAGCCTGACGCGGCTCCGATTTCTAAGGCGCCGTATCGGATGGCACCTTCCGAGATGTAAGAATCAAAGAATCAGCTGGGAGAACTATTGGAGAAAGGGTACATCAGACCGAGCGCTTCGCCTTATGGCGCCCCTGTTCTTTTTGTGAGGAAGAAGGATGGTTCACTATGTTTATGCATTGATTACCGTGAACTAAACAAAGTGACCATCAAGAACAAGTATCCTTTGCCTCATATAGACGATTTATTTGATCAGTTGCAGGGAGATGCAGTATTCTTAAAAATTGATTTGAGATCAGGATACTACCAGCTAGACGTGCCGCCGGGCCCAAACCGCCAGTTTTGGGCCTTGAACCGGCAGTCCTCGGTCCCCAAAACACAGGACCGATCCCGGACCAGAGACGAGCCCGACCACCCATGCCGGGCTAGAAGCCCATCGGTCCCGGCCCATCCCGTCGGGCTGATGCGAACTGACGGGCCTCTAAGCACCGAGGAGCCTGAACCGTCGGTCCTAGGTTTGAATTCCCTCGACCCTAGCCCAGCCCGGGCTTCTCGGTCCCAGTCCGGTTCAGGCCCGTTGACCGGCGAGCTAGAGCTAAAACCGTTGACTTTGGGTCAGTTCCGGGCCAAAACCCGCGGGCCCAAAAGCCCAGGTACATTTACTACTAGCTCCGGGTGAAAGAGTCCGATGTTCCGAAGACTGCATTTCGAACGAGATACGGACATTATGAATTCATGGTCATGCCTTTTGGATTGACTAATGCACTGGCAGTATTCATGCAGCTAATGAAGAAGATATTCATCGAATACCAGGACAGATGTGTGGTCGTATTTATTGACGACATCTTGATTTATTCTCGGGATAAGGAGAAACATGCCTGGCACTTGCGTTTGATACTAGATGTTTTGAGAGTCGAACACCTCTATGCAAAATTCTCGAAATGTGAGTTCTGGTTGGAAGAAGTTATGTTCATCGGCCATGTGGTTTCGGCCGAATGGGTTCGTGTAGACCCGCAGAAGATTGAGGTAGTGCTAGATTGGGCACCACCTAAAAATGTTAAAGAAGTTAGTAGCTTTTTGGGTCTTGCTCGGTATTACCGTCGGTTTGTCGAGGGGCTCTCGACACTCGCTCGTCCGCTTACGCAATTACTCCAGAACACACAAAAGTTTGTTTGGATGGCTGAGAGACAACAGAGCTTTGATGAGCTGAAGAGACGTTTGACCTCAGCTCCGATTTTAGCTTTACCACAGGGTAGTGAAGGATTTGCAGTTTATAGCGACGCTTCGGGACAAGGTCTTGGATGTGTGCTTATGCAGCATGATAAGACGATAACGTTTGCATCATGGCAGTTGAATCCGTATGAGATGAACACCCTACTGACGATTTGGAATTGGCCGCAATTGTCTTCGCACTTAAGATTTGGCGGCATTATTTGTATGGCTCTCCGTGTCGGATATATACCGATCACAAAAGTTTGAAGTATATTTTCAGTCAGAAAGAGCTGAATATGAGGCAGAGACGTTGGTTGGAATTGATCAAGGATTATGTCACGGACCCTTATCCATAAGGACGGCTCAGCCGGGGCGTGACCCGGGGTAGGAATTAAGAAGCGGGGAAGAAAGGGGGAAACATACGTTTCATAAGGCATATGGGTGAATTACCATGAATAACCTATCAAGGTATCATGAAGGGGAGTCAGTCCCGTGGAAACGACTTAGAATCCAAAATAGAATATACAGTCATAACATTAGCCTTGAAGTTTAGGAAAAGGCTTCATAGCATATTACAATCAACAAGACATACAAAGCATAATCAAAGAGTGTTTACCGCGGAAAAACATGGTTGGTTACATATATGAATATATGTAACCAGGGCTTAACATTGATCGTAAACAAAAGACTTCCACTCAACACCCTCCGTCACATCCCTTGCTCAACCTGCATATTTAAAAAGATATACAGGGCTGAGTACAACGTACTCCGTGAACATATTGCCAAAACATAAAACATACTTTCGTACTTGTCATCATGCATATAAGTAGTAACACACGGGGGTTTTAATAAAAAGACCATGTTTACTAAATCATTTCATTTCATAGCATATATCATCAGATTCACCATATCCATAATTTACGCAGGGGAAGGTGGCCACCTCCCGCGAACGTTACTCCCCGAGATCGGCCACTCCGAAGAGAGCTCAAAATCCCGAGTATTGTGTACACTAACCTGGCCAGCAACCTTTGTCTAGCTTAGGATTTGATCATTTCATAGGTTGGCAAGCCAACAGTGATAGGTTCATAAGAATCCACATAAAAGTTTTTATGCATCATAAACATTTGAAATCATAATTTGCTTGTAAAACATTTCATCAAGATAGAGCAAAGCTCAAATCATTTTCGTATAGAAAGCCCACCTGGATAAGTAATAAATGCAAGAAAAATGATTCTCGGCTCTTCCTTACACTTCAGTCTGCTTCTCCACCTTTCATCGGAAACAACTAAGTTTAGCAGTCGATCGAGCTTAATGAAGTCTAACGTGCAACAGACTCGATCTACATGTTTGGACTTTAGAGTTTTGCATTCGACTTAAGTTTAATAATAAATGCTATGATTCTCTTAGAGAACCTAACTGACCATATAACATATAAAGATACTAACAACAGTACTCGATTCCGTTACACATCCCTTGGTTCAAAAAAAACCATCATAAATCACTTAATCATAATCATAAAATAATGTGCAAAAAGTCTGGAAAGAATAAGCATTATGTTAATGCACAGTAAGAACTAGATAGTGAATCTTATACCATTGGAAATCCACTGAAGTCTAGTTTCAAATATATTTTACAAATTTCAAAAACATGAAACATGGAGAAAGTTATGGCCATTTCCATGAAGTGTGATGAAACTGCCAACATCCGACGAAAATGGGAAAAACATCATATTAACCTAGAACTCGTTTCTAGCAACGAAGACCCTAAACATGTAAACTCTAATCATACATATCATACTTATAACACATATAGGAGTCGACTTACAAGCATGCTCCTCGAAATTACAAACTCCATTTCATAATCTTTTCTTTTGCAAAATGACTACTTACTCATTCTTATTTTTCCAACATTAACATTCAACATCATTAACATCAAACAATACACTTAACATACACTCATGTTGATAATAAAAGTCTTGATCCTAACATACAAATTACCTAAACATTACTTAAAATCCTCAATACATAACATGCTCCTTAACTACATCAAATATTACCAACACATCTTCCAACTTTATAAATCTAACTTCATGTTCTTGTTTTCAAATAAATTTTCAAAAGCATTTTATAAAAATCTAACAAAAACATATTATGTACTCCTTTCATACCTCATCACAATTATCAAGTCACTTTTGAACATACAACAACATATCAAGAACTAAGCATGATTCTTCCTTACTTTCAAAACACCAAACATTTTATAAAAATCCCATAAATTCATCATAGCATCATATCATCATATAACAACATATTGTGTAAGAAAATAATAAGAAAAACATCACATGATTAGGTTATGAAACCCTAAAATTTTAGGCCAACATGAAGAAATTCAAGACATGATTACAACTTATTCTAAACACTTCAAGAACCTTAAAATCAACTTAAAAACAACATACAAAACATTATAACATTAAACCTAAACTCTTCATATATTTTTCAAATTTTAATGTGGTCCAAAACCTATTTTTACTTGGGTAGAAATGAAGAGAATGAGGTAACTTACTTGAATATGAACTTCGATTCAAGTTTGGAACACAAAGTGAGCTTCTAACTTGAGTTTTTAAGGAAGAACAATGGTGTTATTCAATGGTGAAGGGGGGGAGGGGGGGCTGAAGTAGAGAAGAAGAGGGAAAGAAGATGAAGTGAAGTGGAAAAATGAAAGGGAGGTGATGTTCCTTTATATACTAAGTTAACCCTAGACGTTGTCATAAACCGGTTGAAGAATATTTTACATTTCGCTCCTCCACAGATAAAATTACTCGGGTATTAAATGTATGACATATACTTAAATTATCATGTCGCACTTACAGCTTAAAGTCGGAGAAAAGTTTCGCGATTTACGGAACACGAATTATCCGAGAAAATGACTCGACATAAAATATACCCGAAAACTCAAAAAGTAAACTTTTGAAAATCGTACTCGTAACGTAAAAGTAGTGTATATAGAAGTCGACGGAATCACGATTCTTTCTATCGAAACATAAAAATCAAATTCGGAAGATAAACCCAAGCAGATAACCGAACATCCAATTTCTGAATTTAAAACGTGCAAATAGTTCTAACCTTATTCCATTAGTCAGAATTTTATTATTTGTGAATGCAAAACTCTAATGTCTCACTTGTGGTCATAATAATTCATGCATATAAAAGACCGGGGCATTACATCCTACCCCTCTAACAAGAAATTTCGTCCCAAAATTTACATACCTTATCAAAAAGTTCTGGCTATTTCTCCCTCATCTTGCTTTCGAGTTCCCAAGTAGCTTCTTCGTGACCGTGGTGACTCCATAATACTTTCACCAAAGAAATTAACTTATTCCTCAATTCTTGAACTTTATGGTCTAAAATAGCTTCAGGCCTCTCTATATAACTCGTATCGTGACTAAGAACTATGTCACTCTGATGAATCACATGCTTGGGATCAAATACATACTTTCTCAACTGAGAAACGTGGAAAACATTGTGAACATTCCCAAGACTAGGTGGCATAGCCAACCTATAAGCAACTGGGCCGATCCTTTCAAGAATCTCATATGGCCCTATAAAACGTGGCCTAAGGTTGCCTTTAATGCCAAACCTGATTTTTCCCTTAGAAGGGGAAACCTTGAGGAAAACCTTATCCCCACTTTCGAAATGCAATTCAGTTCGGCATGTATCGGCGTATGACTTCTGTCGAGTCTGGGCCTCTTGTATTCTCTGTCGTATCTTGCGGATAATCTCAATCATCTCGCTGACTGTATATGGCCCTAAAATATTCCTCTCACCCACTTCGTCCCAATAAAGTGGTGATCTGCATTTTCTGCCGTATAAGGCCTCATAGGGCGCCATACTTATCGTTGCCTGCTGACTGTTGTTGTAAGCAAATTCGATTAATGGCAAAATATGCTCCCAATTTGCACCTAGATCTAACACTACAGTTCTTAACATGTCTTCTAGTGTTTGAATCGTCCTTTCCGATTGTCCATCAGTCTGTGGGTGGAAAGCAGTACTAAAGTTCAGATGTGTACCCAATTCCTTCTGTAGACTCGTCCAAAATCTAGAGGTAAATTTTGGATATCGATCTGACGTGATTGATATCGGCACTCCATGCAAACGTACAATTTCACGGACATATAACTGTGCCAACTTCTCATATCCGTAAGTGATCGAGATAGGCAAAAAGTGAGCTGATTTTGTGAGTCTGTCTACTATAACCCATATAGCAGTGTTTCCTCATTTGGTCCTCAGCAAACTAGTCACAAAATTCATCGCTATTGCTTCCCACTTCCATTCTGGAACCCATAAGGTCGTTGGTGTAGTGCTTTCACTTGCTGACAAGCCAAACACCGCTCGACAAAAGAAGCTACATCCCGTTTCATACCGTCCCACCAGAAATTTCTCTTCAGGTTTTGGTACATCTTGGTACTTCCTGGGTGAGCGGTGTAGGGAGTATCATGAGCCTCACTCATAATCTCATTCCTTAATTCCTCATCATGTGGGACACATATTCTCTCTTCGAATATAATTGCGTTATCAGCCGCTTCGCGGGAACTTCCTGGGCTATCTTTTTTGACTCATCAAGGTCAATATTATTATAAAAATGAGAAACAGAAAAGAGTTACAAAGAGAGGGCCATCCTAGACAACAAAATAAAATCTCAAGCTAATCCCACAGGCGGGTAGTCAAGAGCAATAGAGAGAAAAACACAGATGCAAGAGCAATCTATGAAAACAGAATAAAAGGACCTAAACCCCCATACCAGATGTATGGGGTTGCAGCCGCAGGCCTCGTTAAAACCCTATCGTAGAAAAACCCAATGGGAAAACCTACGATAGGGAAAAAATACCCGAGCGTTATCTTTGAGAAAACTAATGTCGGCTAAAATACATAGGAGACATATCCCTCAACAGAAGATCTCGGAGAGGCTCTGGCGCTTCGCTAGACCACTCGTAAGAAACCAATCTTTTAGAAAGCCAGTCTGCCACAGCATTCCCTTCTCTATAGATATGAGAGACCCTGAAGTGCATGCCGTCAATAATACGCCACAAATGACTGCGGTAGATCCAGGGAACAGCCGAACTACGATCCGAGAGAATGCTCACAACATAAGTAGAGTCAGACTCCAGCCACAAATAATCCCAACCATGATAAAAAGCAATCTCGATAGCATGAATAGCCGCGACCAACTTAGCTTGGAAGGCGAAACAGCAACCAATTGCCGCAGAGAGAGTGCCAAAAACCCAGCCCAGACGATTTCGATAAACAAGGCCAATAGCACCCAAGCCTGGGCAGCCTTTAGCCATCCCATCAGTGTTAACTTTCATCCAGCCAATTGGGGTGGGATACCATTTCACATAAATAGGGTAAAACGGAGGTCTCGCGTGGCCAGCCACACCCAGAGCCCGAAGACGAACCAGATCAGAAATAGAGTTATCCATGGTGCCCATGTCATAGTTATTACATTCTCTGAGAAGAGACCAAACTATAGAACGAAGAGACATGATAGAAAATTTAGCATCATTATATAAAACCTCACAGCGAATATGCCAGATGGCCCAGACGGCAGTAATAATAGTAAATCTCCAGAGAGTAGAGATCTGCTAACTAAATCTGATATCCATAGCTCGAATGATGAAGTGTCCGAACCCAACGTTCAATTCTAAAGAGTTTAAGAAGCCCCGCTCAATATAGTCCCAGAACTGCCGGATAACAACACATTCGGTGAAAATATGGTCAATCGATTCACGGGCAGAGAGACAGAAAAGGCAAACCGAAGGACCAATGAACCCCCTTAAACGAAGAAGATCAAAAACAGGCGATGCATTGTGAATAGCCTTCGATCGTGAGAGAGCAGCGAACGGGGATTAATCTGTGCCAAATCCATTTCCCCCAGCTCACCTTAGGAAAGTTGTGGTGAAGGTGCCAATAAGCGATTTGAGAGGTAACATTGCCATGCACCGATTTAGCCCAAACCCGCTCGTCTTTTCCTTCAAAGTCAGAGGGGGCATAGACGACATCTAAAGCAACATCACGACACCTTTCCATGAAATCGAGGGTAAGATGCCAGGTCCCGTCATAGTAAAAATCGCTGATGGTGTCGGAGAAGGTACTTCTGAGATGCTGAGGAATACCCAACCGATCACCAATGATATAACCCAGCCAGTTGTCCCACCAAAAATTAATATTCTGACCATTACCAATAACCCAACTGGAAGTGTTAAGAAGACGGGGAATATGATTACGAACCCCCCTGAATATAGAGGAAGAAACAATCTTGCGAGTATCCAAATTACTTCTGAGAAACCTCTGACGAAGGAATTGTCCACAAAAGGAATCCTCCTGCAGAATAACCCAGGCCAAACGGAACAAAAAGGATTCATTCATCGTACGAAGATGCCTCACCCCAAGCCCTCCCTCCTCTAAAGGGGAACAAACTCTACTCCAAGCCACAGTACATGCGTTCTTGTGACTAATGTCCCCCGACCAAATAAAATTTCTAGCCGCCGAATCTAATTTGTTTATCAATTTGATCGGCCAACTATATATCATCATTGAGTGAATGGAGGAGCTCATGATGACAGAGTTAACTAAGCAAATACGACCAGCCATCGAGAGAGAGGATCCTTTCCAAGCAGAAAATTTACTAATAATTTTGTCAACGACCGGGGCAATATGGATGAGACGGGGTATGCCGCAGAATAACGGAACCCCGAGGTAATTGAAAGGGAGTGATCCCTCGCGCATGCCAAGGGTGCGCAGAATGACCCGTTTGGTGTGGATAGGAACATGAGAACCGAAATAAACCTTAGATTTATTACGGTTCATAGCCTGGCCCGAGATAGCTGAGTAATCATCAAGAATCTTCGATATGGCATTGGCATTATCCGTAGAGGCACGACCAAACACGATAGCATCATCCGCATAAAAAAGGTGAGAAGGATAGACAATCTTACGGCCCGCAAAAATAGGCTTGAAGAGAATAGTCCGAACCACATTGGAGAGCATGAGACCGAGCATCTCCTCAGCAATACAAAATAAAAGAGGGGACATGCGATCACCTTGCCGAACCTCTTGACTGCACGCAAAGTAACCCGTAGGAGCACCATTTATAAGAATAGAAAGCTTCACTGAGTGAAGAATGGTGGAAACCCAAGCAACAAACTGGTCGTGAAAACCAAAACTGTGAAGAACATCCAATAAGAACTCCCAGGAGAGAGTGTCAAAAGCTTTACGAATGTCAATTTTAATAGCCATGTTACCGCCGAACGCGCGGCGATTCAAACAATTAACGCATTCCGAAGCAATAGATATACAATCGTGGATATGCCGACCCGGAATAAAGCCAAACTGATGGGGGCTGATGATCTCATGAATAAAACTAGAAAGTCTGGCCGTGAGGATTTTATTAATAATCTTGAAGATAAAGTTACTTAAGACAATAGGTCGGAATTGCTCAATAGAGATGGCCCCTTTGACTTTAGGAATGAGAGCAACTAAGCTAGAGTTAAGACCCGTCGGAAGATCACCCTCAATGAAAAATTGCCGAATAGCCGCCACAATATCGGTACCAATGACCTCCCAAGAGAACTGATAAAATAATCCAGTAAAGCCGTCGGGCCGTGGGCCTTGTGGGGCTCCATATCGAAAAGCGTAGAACGAATTTCCTCGGAATGGGAATAGCGGTAAGGATGGAGTTATCGATGAGAAACCTTAGGAAGAGAGAAACCATGGGCCAATTAGTAGCAATCGGGTGGCCTTCGAAAAGGTGCCGATAAAAATTCACAATGTGGTTCGAGATGGTAGACGGATCACGACAAAGATCTCCGTCAATAAGGAGAGAGGAAAGTCAAGACGATTATTCCTCATCTTAAGCATCCTATGGAAAAGGCGGTATTCCGATCACCATCCTTAAGCCAATTAGTCCTACTCCTTTGTTGGAAGAAAAGACTCTCTTTATTAAGGATGTCGTTTAAGGCATGATTGTTTCGACCTCTGACGAGAAGAGCTCGTCGGTATACCCATCTGCATCAATGAGAGTGAATGTCACCAAGTTGATCCAAAAGTGACTTTTTAGTGAAAATATCACCAAAATACGAAAAATTCCAATGCTTGAAGTGCAGCGATCTTTTAAGCTTGTACAAAACCAAGTCCCAAGGAGACCAGTTCCCACAATTAAGATTCCAAGAGTTCCGAATAACATCAATAAATGAATTATCAGTAGTCCACATACGTTGAAAACGGAAAGGTCTGGGAAAAGAAGTATTACCCAAAGTGGAGGTGTGCCAGATCGGGTGGTGATCAGAGCAGGTCCTAGGGAAAACATGATATTTTATGGAAACCCAGTGATCGATAAAATCGGGGGTGGCCAAAAATCGATCAATGCGGGTCTCAACATGATAATCATCGTGAACCCTGCCTCTCCAGGTAAACCGATCACCAGTAAAAGGGATGCCGACAAGCAAGGCCTCATCAATAAATTGAATGTACTCCCGACAAGAAGTAGCATTGGGAACATGAAGACTGCAACGCTCATGTGCCCCAATGACGGCATTAAAATCTCCAAAGACTAAAAGGTTAGGGTGAAGGAAGCTCAGGATATCCTCCCAAAGATTCCTGCGACCAATATAGTTACGAGCACCATGAACAACAGACGCCCGAAAGTCCCATCCATTAAAAGAGATGTCCATGATGATAACCTGATCAGAGACATGGATGACTTGGCAATTAGATATGTTGAGGGAGCCGAGCACCCAAATGTCAGGGTCCCGGTTCCCTCGCTGATTTTCGGCAAGAAGAGAAAGACCACCCGAACGCCAGAGAGAAAGATCGGAACGAGCAAAAGAAATGAAGGGTTCGATGATACAAAGAATATCCGGCTTACAAACCGTGATATAGTGATGAAGCTGGTCCCTAGCAACCCGCTTCCTTATCCCCCTGATATTCTAGGAAAGGATATTCATTTAGAAACGGCATTTGTCCGTGCTTCAGGCGGATTATTTTGCTGATCCTCTTCCTCAAAAGAATTTCGCCAAGGTTTAGAAGCGGCCAAATTAAGATTTTTCGCTGCCGTGGAGTTAGTAGGGAGTAATTGCACAGTCTTTGGGAATTTAACATCCCTTTTAGCTTGTTTTAGCGGAGCTTGTGGTTTTTCTGAGGGAATGATAGGAGAAATAACAATAGATTTTCCTGCCTTAGCAGCAATGGTATGGCTCTTATCTTTGTCATGGTCAGCAGACACAATAGGGGGCCCAACCGTGTCAGTCGATTGCTCATGACGAGAGGATGAAGAAGGGTTAGGCAAGATCGTGCCCTTGGAAGACACTGACGTGTTGTTATTATCAGGCTGGAAGACGTTAGTGGTAAGGGATAACATGTTATTGTTGGCATGTTCAGCGGAGAACTCAGAAGTGGGGACAATGGTATCATTTTGCTCTATTGAAGGCTGGAAAACCGTCAAGGCGAGCTGATGGTGATCATTATTGGAATCACCTTCTGTTGGTTCAACATCAAGCACATTGAAGCGATTATTGTTGTTTGAATTATTGACCCTAACAGTAGGGGTAGGGGATGGTTTCCGAACATATTTGGATTGACGATTCTGGCGGTCGCTAGGAACCGTAGAGTTGGAGTTCGGAGCCAATTTTTTGCTTCTACAGGAATTGTTGGAGTGACCAACGATTGAGCAATGAGTGCAAAACTCTGGAAATTTTTCGTAGCTAATAGAAGGGAAAACACAATGACCCGAACATTCAACCATGACATTGTTGTGAACATGGTCTTTCAAGTCAATTTCAATTAGGACCTGAACAAAATGACCCACTTCCCCATTCAGAGAACGTTCATCAATTTTCAGAGGGTTGCCAAGAGTCTTAGCAATTGTAAAAATAAGTTGAGGGTGCCAGTATTCAATCGGCAACTCATAAATTCGGATCCAAACTTGTGCTTTACAAGTAGCAATTTTATAAGGGTTGAAATCCGGAACCCAAGTGGATAAACGAAAATATCCGGAGACCAAGTTCCATGAAGTTTTGCTAAAAACACGATTTTTATCTTCCGAATTATTAAATTGAACGTTAAAGTATCCTTTTCCCAAAGGTATTAATTTCCAGGACGTGGAGATAGCCCAAGCATTTTGCAATTCAGCCTTTAGTTGATCAAGAGAGTAAGCCTTAGAGTTTTTCGGTTGCAACAACCGACCATTTAAGGAATTTTGAAGGTATTTAACCCTTTCAGAGTAAATTTTTTCATCTAAGGAAATAGATATGAAATCCCCTTTGCGCACCGGATCACAGTAGTTACGATAAATATCATCTGAGAAATGAATATCTTTCCTCGAGTTAGAAAGATTACACGAGCTTCCTTGAAAGATGAAGGAGAGGGACCCGTAGTTTTCCCAAACTTGGGTCGTCTTGTTTGAGGAACCGAGCCGGGGCCGAATTATGGAGCGGCGCCGAAGCCGGGAATGATGGAGAGACCGAAGGCGTCTTCGAATAGGAAATGTTGGAAAGAGATGACATCATATGTTGGAAGCATGAGATGAAGACTTCCGTAGAAATCATTGTCGGAATCGACGATGGATGAACAAAGTCCGGTGGCTGCCCATTTGCCGGCGGCGACCGGCCATCATCGTCCATGACTGCCGGAACCAAACTGCTGGAGAGCGTCTCCCAAGAACCCTAAGGAAGACCCCATCGGAAAATCTCGCCGGAATCTGAGGTCGCCGGAAAAACTCACCGGAATCTGAGGTGGCCGGAACCTGGTCGAAATTGTAAGCAACGGAAGCGGCTTGACAAGAGGAATCCAATGAAAGTGGTCCGCTACCGAGAGGAGGCCGGAGCACGCCGGAAAAAGAGAAAACGCGGCCGCGGTCAACGGTTGACCAAGAAACGTCGCCGGCCGGAGACCGCGATTCAGCCGACGAGACCAGAGGAGAAATGACCGGAATATCAACAGGAGTCTATTCCGGTTGGTGCCCAAGAGTTTGCGCCACGGACGTGGCCGGAAAATGCAACCGAAGTTCCACGAAAATGTAGTTTTCAGCCGGAATTTGCAACCTAGATTTGCACAGGCAAACGTTGTCGGAATTGAGTGAAATTTGGAGGGGACGTTCGTCTCGGAGAGACGAACAATCGGCCGTCGGCCGATGATGGAGGGGATTCCTCGCGCGCCCACACGCGCCGCCGGACCGGGAGCTGTTATGTGTGTGAAAATCGCCCCTAGAGTGTGTGACCTTGTGTCTCCGTCCAACTTCCTGGGCTATCTGATCCGATTCTCATACGTATTTTCTCGAATGCTTCATCTCTCCTCTGCGCATTTACTATTCGTCCTCTCAGATCTGGTGTCGTCACTAACGTCGCGACATGACCCATTATCATTTTCGGTGGATGAACCACCTCTAAACTCATTCCTTCAAAATCTTGGATTAGATCCCCTTTTGTGGTAAGTAGGTATCCTAATTGCGATTGAGTCTTATGACTCAAGGCATCTGCTACCACATTAGCCTTGCCGGGGTGGTAGTTAATACCACAATCATAATCCTTTACCAATTCGAGCCATCTTCTCTGTCTCATATTCAAGTCCTTCTGCTCGAAAAAGTACTTTAAACTCTTGTGGTCAGTGAAAATTTCACATCTTACCCCATTAAGGTGATGCCTCCATATCTTCAATGAGTGCACAACTGCAGCTAGTTCCAAATCATGCGTGGGATAGTTCACTTCATGCGGCCTAAGTTTTCTTGATGCGTAAGTTATCACTTTTCCATCTTGCATCAATACACAACCTAGCCCATTCTTAGAAGCATCCGTGTAAACCACATACTCCTTGTTCGCTTCTGGTACTGCTAAAACTGGCGCAATAGTTAACCTTTTCTTGAGTTCCTGAAAACTTCATCACATTCATCCGTCCATAAATACTTAATTCCTTTCTGCAATAATTGTGTCATGGGTATAGCAATCTTGGAAAATCCTTCGATAAATCTTCGGTAGTACCCAGCTAGACCCAAGAAACTCCTAATCTCATTAGGGTTGGTTGGTGACTTCCAATCACGTACTGCTTCCACTTTAGCTGGGTCCACCTTAATACCATCTGCTGACACAATGTACCCAAGAAACGTTACTTCTTTCAACCAAAATTCGCACTTATTGAATTTGACAAAGAGTTTCTCTGTTCTCAGTGTTTCCAACACTATCCTGAGATGTTCTTCATGCTCTTTCTCATTTCTAGAGTAGATGAGAATATCATCTATGAACACCAATACAAACTTATCCAAGTACGGGTGGAAAACTCTATTCATAAGATCGATGAATACTGCGGGGGCATTAGTTAATCCAAATGGCATGACTATAAAGTCATAGTCTCCATATCTTGTTCGAAAAGCTTGTTGTGTCAAGAACTAACACCTTCCGACCGGCGATCACCTAGGAGGTCGGGCGGCCAGGAATCAGCTGAAGGCGGCAAGGCGATTCTGCCGATCAGCGACCAGGCGGCCGAGCCTTAACCCAGCGGGCAAGATATATCGGCCAACCGAAGGTCCCAGGACAAATCCCGGTGCCAAGCGATCGACCTCAGATACGATCGCCTCTCGGTACTCGGCGACCGACTCCTGGCGATCGACTAGCGGACGATCCTCTCTCGGCATCTGCCGACCGACCCTTGGTGACCGACCAGTGCCGACCCTTAGTGACTGGCCGAGGACGATCCTCGGTGTCCAGCTAAAGACGACCGCATCATGACGATCTGGGCCGATGGCCATCCAGTCGGCCAAGGCCGAGCCACAGGACAGCACCCACGTGCAGATCCGCAAGAGGCGCTGACAAACCTGTCACCTACCTCACCTACCAACAGGGCCGCAGACCTGCAAAAGGAGCTGACGGACAAGACTGGTGACCACAGCCTGTCACCTACCTTGCCTACTGACAAATTCCGCCGAAAGTAACAAAGTGGGACCTCCTGTGACAGTACTTCCGGACACGTGCTGGATCCTCATTGGACCGCACAGCTGGCTACCAGCTGTAGCCTTAGACTTTTGGCAGACAGCCCATGTGACCTTTAGGACGATCGCCCCATTACATTAATGGCCGAAAGGCGATCGCCTACTAGGAGACAAGGCACCTCAACCCCTATATAAAGAAGGTAGCCTGCACTTGGATTCTCTCTCTGCATTCTCGCATTTCACACACCATACAGAAGCAAAATACCCAGCACTTGGCTATCTCCAACTCTTGGCAACAGCTATCTTTCGGTACTTATTTCTCCCGGCCTCTCTCATCAGGCAGACGATCGGCAGGGACGAAGAACACCTAGCTTTGCCCAAGAGCCGGATTAACAGAGTCTTTCTACACTCATTATATTTAGATTTCTCTCATTAATACTTGTATCCAAGAATATTTGTATTAATAACATCTCGCGAGAGCATTCAAGCTCGGGCCTAACAAACCCGGCAAATCTTGTATTATTTATCTTCTCTTGGAAGTGCTCCCGCAATTGTTGTTTGTTGTCCGTCTTCCAGCAGTATTAATCTTCGAATAAATATTTTGGGCAACAACAATTGGCGCTAGAAGGAGGGCAATCTAACCCTCACATTTTTATTCCTACCGTCCCGAAGAACACTCACTGTTCTCGGGGCAGATACTTGAAGTGACACTCACTGCACTTCAAAGAAATCTTTCAGAAATCATGTCTTAGCCTCGCGTCAAGAAAGCCCGACCCGGCCGGCGGACCCCTGTTCCGTCCCAGTCCGAGCCACAGCCGATGGTGGAGGGTAGCCGCCGCGGTCAGAGACGCTCGATCCCGTCCCTGGACGGCGGCCCAAGCCACTCGCTCGATCGGTTCCGAACCAAGGAATAGATCGAAGGGGCCCTGGCCGTCCTACTGGAGCGACGGAGTGCTCTCGACGCGCCTCCTGCTATCAACCCCTCGGCCGTCCGCCGGAAGTCCAAACGGAAGCTCAAGGCGTCACTGGCCGAGCGGTCGCCAGGAGGCTCCCGTCCGCAAGAAGAGGCGCTCGCCAGCCAGGGCACCTCTGTCTTCGATTGCCTGGGCAGTGACCCGACCTGGTTGCCGGGGCAGTCTGGCCCCAGCTACGAGACGATGGAGTTTGAGTCCGTCACCAGGAGCTCGGCCTACCCGACTCCCAGAAGGAAGCCTAGCCGTCTGGCTCCCCCTCGCCAAATTGCCGAGGCCGACAGCAGCGGAGCCCGGAGATCGGTACACGATCGCCTCGGCTCCTGCTCCCAAAGCCGATCTGCAAGCGACCAAGCCACGGCGATGGCTGCAATGCAACGTCAACTCGACGACATGAAGGCGCTCCTAGAATCCAGGGCAGGCGCCAAGAAGACGATCGCCGGGCCAAGCGAGCCACTCACGATCGACATCGAGCTCGCCCCCGTACAGCACAAGATCGCTCCCCCGCAAACGCCCGTGTACGAGGGGCGATCGGACTCCAGACGCACCTGAGGAAGTTCAACATCTACATGACCGGGTGTGGGGCATCTGACGCAACCAGGTGCCGAATGTTCCCTCTAACGCTGGACGACCTCACCCACAGGTGGTACGCCTCGTTGCCGCCTCGGTCCATTGGCTCGTTTAACCAGCTGGCGCACGTCTTCACGGAGTACTTCGCCACCAGGGTCGTCCGACCCGAAGGTCCCCTTCGCATGATGCAAATCAAGTAGGGGGAAGAAGAGTCCGACTCGGACTACATCGACCGGGTAGACGTAATCATCCTCAACGGCGAGCCCATAAGCGATGAGACCGCCCTCTACGCGGTCCTAGGAGGATTTCAGGGTTTTTCGCCTATGTTCAGGCATCTCACGAAGACCCAACCTACAACCTACGCAGCCTTCCGGGCTAGAGCCGCAGATTTTCTGGCCAGGCAAAGGTTCCTTCTTAGCCTGTGAGCAGCGCGATCGGCACCCGGACGACGATCTCCCGCCCGATCGCCGATATCGACCTACGAATAAAGCGATCGGCGGCGGCGGCGATCTGATCTTCGGCCCGATCGCCGATCATCACGCTACATCATCAGCAACCCGGAGGACACGATCGCCCTCTACAGTCCAGCATCTAACATGACGGACTAAGGCATAAGATCGCCTCCACCGCACATCATAAAGCCATGGCCCTGGCAGTCGATGGAACCGGCTGCTTCGTCCGTGCAAGGTCCCTCTCGGCCGAGATCGCCCGCCCTTCGTTTAAATACGAGGCCGGCGTAGTCTGAGGGCTCTCCAACATTAATCAGTGGACACATGCCACAACCCCGTCTCAACGTACACCGTCGAGGTCGGCCATCTCCATGGCTGGCCGAGGTGGAAGCAGAGCTAACAAGCCGCGGGCGTGGAATTGATTCATCCGACGCTGCCCCGCGCAAGGACTCCTCTAGACCGAGACCGCACGCCCTTCGTTTAAATACGAGGTGAGGCACAGCCTAACGGAGGACCCTCATAATAAAGTGAGTCACGAGACACTCAATGTCTTCGCGCACCAAGACACGGTCATGGAGTCGGTCCATCGATCTCCGCGACTGTGCACGATTCCTCAAACAAAGCGAAACCACCAAGTTTCCGTGGGGGATCGGCCAATGTTGTTTTTGCAGGTACAAGTCCGAAAGATAGCTAGCCAATCGACCATGATAGCCCAAGTCCGAATCCTAAGTCAGCTCAGATCGCCCGTCCTCATCCTTACACGATCACCAACAAGAACCACCTCGCCCCATGTCTTCAACATAGGAGCAAGCTGGGGGGCAATTGTTGTGTCAAGAACTAACACCTTCCGACCGGCGATCACCTAGGAGGCCGGGCAACCGAGTCACTGCCGAGCGGCCAAGGCAGATCTGCCGATCAGCGACCAGGCGGCCGAGCCTTAACCCAGCGGGCATGCTATATCGGCCAACCGAAGGTCCCAGGACAAATCCTGGTGCCGAGCGATCGACCTCAGATACGATCGCCTCTCGGTACTCGGCGACCGACTCCTGGCGATTGACTAGCGGACGATCCTCTCTCGGCATCTGCAGACCGACCCTTGGTGACCGACCAGTGCCGACCCTTAGTGACTGGCCGAGGACGATCCTCGGTGTCCATCTAAAGACGACCGCATCATGACGATCTCGGCCGATGGCCATCCAGTCGGCCAAGGCCGAGCCACAGGACAGCACCCACGTGCAGATCCGCAAGAGGCGCTGACAAACCTGTCACCTACCTCACCTACCAACAGGGCCGCAGACCTGCAAAAGGAGCTGACGGACAAGACTGGTGACCACAGCCTATCACCTACCTTGCCTACTGACAAAGTCCGCCGAAAGTAACAAAGTGGGACCTCCTGTGACACTACTTAGGACGCGCGTCTTTGGATCCTCATTGGACCGCCTGGTGGCTACCGTAGCCTTAGACTTTGTGAGCGGCCCATGTGACCTTTAGGACGATCGCCCCATTACATTAATGGCCGAAAGGCGATCGCCCACTAGGAGACAAGGCACCTCAACCCCTATATAAAGAAGGCAGCCTGCACTTGGATTCTCTCTCTGCATTCTCGCATTTCACACACCATACAGAAGCAAAATACCCAGCACTTGGCTATCTCCAACTCTTGGCAACAGCTATCTTTCGGTACTTATTTCTCCCGGCCTCTCTCATCAGGCAGATGATCGGCAGGGACGAAGAACACCTAGCTTCGCCCAAGAGCCGGATTAACAGAGTCTTTCTACACTCATTGTATTTAGATTTCTCTCATTAATACTTGTATCCACGAATATTTGTATTAATAACATCTCGCGAGAGCATTCAAGCCCGGGCCTAACAAACCCGACAAATCTTGTATTATTTATCTTCTCTCGGAAGTGCTCCCGCAATTGTTGTTTGTTGTCCGTCTTCCAGCAGTATTAATCTTCGGATAAATATTTTGGGCAACAACAAAGCTGTCTTGGGTATATCCTCTGGTTGAATATTAAACTGATGATACCCAGACCTAAGGTCTACCTTAGAAAACACAGTTGTTCCCTTGAGTTGGTCAAACAAGTCATCTATCCTCGGCAGAGGATACTTGTTTTTGAGTGTGTGCTTGTTCAGCTCCCTGTAATCTATACACATTCTCAGTGTACCATCCTTCTTTTTCACAAAAAGGACAGGTGCTCCCTATGGAGAAACACTCGGTCTAATGAAGCCTAAATCCAATAGCTCTTGCAGTGGATCTTGAGTTCTTGCAGTTCCTTCGGTGCCATCCTATAAGGTGCTTTTGACACTCGGACTGACCCTAGCTCCAGGTCGATGTTGAAATCTACTTGTCGATCTGGTAGTAAACCCGGTAACACTTCTGAGAATACATCCTCGAATTCCCGCACAATTGGCACATCTCCTATAGTCTGCTCTTCTCTAGCTTCTCCATTAAGGTAAACAAGGAAAGCCTGGCAATCCTTCTTTATCATCATCTTCTTGGCTTGGAGAGCAGAGATAACGGGTGATCCTCTACCCATTCTTATGCCTTGAAAGTCTGTGGGCTCCTTTCCCGATGGTCTAAAGGAAATTTTCCTCTCATAACAAAGAATTGTGGCATAATTCTCTGCTAACCAATCCATTCCTAGGATTACATCAACATTCCACATCGTCAGAACATTCAGATTATTAGTTACCACTTTAAGATTCCCGAGTTCTAATTCCAGATTAGAACAAACATGCGTGGTAGTTGAAATTCCTCCTGGTGGTGAAGATACTCTCATGACATGACTAGCACGTTCCGGTATAATACTAAGATTATCCACACATGCTCTAGCAATAAATGAATGTGATGCTCCAGTATCAAACAAAACAATTACAGGTAGGTTAAGAAGTTTGCCCATACCTGCCAAGTTACCCTTATCCTTCTCGGGTTGCTTCTGATTGATGGCATACGATCTAGCATTCTGATTCTTCTGTTTAGGTGGTGGCGGCAGTTGCGGCTGTCCTTGTATTGCCCTCAGTGGCTGGGGTTGACCCTGGTGGTTTGGTCTCTCTCTCCCTGCTGCTGCTGCTTAGGACAATTTCTCATGATATGGCCTTTCTGACCACACTGTAACAACTTCCAGTGCCCAACAGACAGGCACCATGATGCTGCTTGTTACACTTAGGACATACGGGGTTTGCAACTCATCCCTGATTATTGCCTCCCTGAGTAGGAACCATCTGCCGTCCCTGGTTGTTGCCTCCTTGAGCCTGAGGATGTCCATGAGATATATTTCCCTGCCACGGCTTCCTGTTAGCCTGGCTGTTCCCATTGCCACCATTGTTTCGTCCTTCCCACTTACGCTTCCCCTTATAATCGTGGGAATTTGTCTGAGTGGGTGGTGGTGTAACTGTGGGTGCTCGCTTCTCTTCTGGCATTGCTGCCTCAATATCCAGAGCTCTGTTCACCGATTCAGTGTAGCTTAGCCTTCTTTAGCTAGCTAGGGACATGCCTATCTCATGTCTCAGTCCTGATCTAAATTTTCCTGCCATCTTCTCATCCGAATCAACTTGGTCTGGAGCATACCTTGATAACTCACAAAACATTCTATCATACTCGGTTACTGACATCCTTCCTTGCTTCAGATTATAGAACTCAGCTTCCTTCTTGACCTTGAAGGTTTTTGGAACATACTTGTCATACAATGACTCCTTAAATTCCTCCCAAGAGTAGTTTTCCAGTTGCTCAGCCATCAAGATCTTCCTACGCGCTTCCCACCAGAAGCCTGCAGATCCAGTGAGTTGGAAGAGCACACACGAAAGACGCTCTTCGTTGGTACACCTTAGGAAGCTAAAAATTCGTTCCATATCTCTAACCCAAAGCTCAGCATCGCTCGGGTTTCCTGACCCATCGAAAGTGGGCGGATTCTGCTTGAGGAAAAGCTCTTCAATAGCTCGTTGGGGTGGAGGAGTAGGTGGTGTAGGGGCGCATTCATGCCCTACTCTCCTTCTTTCTCTTCTGGGTGGCATTCTGAGGTGCACATAATCATCATTAGTTTATTCTCAATGGTCTGTAATTATCATCATACTGGATTATAGAAAGGAGTTCGCGACTACATAATCATAACACATCAACACATACTCATAGATAACTCTCGTGGCAAGGTCGAGAAAGAGATCAGAAATAACAACATCATACTCATGAGAAGAAAAGCCCATGAAGGGTCAAAATATATATCAATATATCATATGGATTATAATAGTACAATTGCCTTCCACGAGGTCTTACTGACTATCAATATAAGCTGATCTAGGCTACCTGCCTACACATATGCCAAAATGCGGGATGCTCTAACAAATATCATTGCCGTCTATAAAATAAGAAAGTGCTACACATCGGAATGACACGTATAAGAAAAATAAGTGATGTTCCGCATACAAAACACAAAATAAATGGCTAGCACCATCCTGAGCTATCTCAAGTCGCCCTCGACTCGGCGGTCGATCTGTCCTCCTCGGAGAACTCCTCCGGATCCTCTTCCGGATCTTCTTCTGACTCCTCGTCTAATGCTCGAGAGACTGCAACAGGGTCTTCAGTGACTCTGCACTTCTTTAGGAGAAATAAATGAGCATCGTCTGCGATCGGTCGTGGATGGACTGGATCGATGACTGGCATAGGTCGAAGTGGCGGAGATGTCCTCCTGAGAATATAAGGCTCGATCCTCATGTCCCTGCGGCGAGGTGCTGATGTCCCTGCCTCCATGTCTAACCCATCCTGAGCATGAGATGGCACAACAAGAACCATCTGGCTCGGTAGAGGTGTAGCTAGCCTCTCCGGCAAAAATCCCCTAGCATAAGGTCGGTACACGTAAGCTACAGGGGGAGGTGCACGATGCTGGAGGTACTGAGTGGTGATGCGGATAGCAAAGGCCATGAAATATCCGGAAGGTACTAAAGTCGGCTCATGCAAAAAGATATAATACCATTAGATTGCAGCAGCCCACTCCCTCCACTCGATCGGAAGGAGGTCGATAAGACGCTGAATGCCCTCGTAGTCCGAGACACCATGAGGAGCAGCTAAGCGCCATGTCGCCTCGAGGTCTGCCACGCACTGACCCATGGTGGAACCTATGCCTCGATACGTGTTGCGGAAAGCCTCCACAAGGTCGCACGGCGTACGCCTTCTCCTCGTTGACTTACGCGGCTTCTTCTTCGTGGTCGCCATCCTATGAAGAAGGTATACGTATAATACATCAACGTCTCAACATAATAGAACAACTCCACTAAAGGGTTCTCAGAAGAAGGATATAAATCTCATCCTAAGTTCTCGCCTCGAACTCTGGACTCTGAGAAACACCTAACATAAAAAATAACAATATACTCTCTGACGGGGTAGGCTATGAAAGTTATTCGTGTTCCGCCATAAATGGACATCCTGATAAAATAACCATACTCGTATTACTCGTACGTAAGTCATATTCATTGGAGACGTCACTTCAACGTCGATCCTCGTTATTACATCGTCATTGTTCGTCCTTCATATTCGTGCATGTGCTAAAATACTTAAGGCGCATAAGTTCTCATTCGCGTAATAGAAGACACTAAGGAAGTTTCTAGGTTCTAGTCTTTCGTGTTTCTTCATCAGCAACAATTCATGCGTACTTGAAAAAATAAGGATTCATATAGGCCATGCTTCATCATATATATATATATATATATATATATATCATTCCATATATGTTCATAATTAACATTTCATAAAAGCTCGTAAAGAGATACATTTTCATGGCAAAAGAAGTTTGAATCATAAAGACTAGTAAATCTTTTACCTTACTCTTCAGTTGAGCATGACGTGACGGGGTGTTGAGTTGACAATTGATTCTTAAATTAGTTTAGAGAATCGAACTAAACTTCGCTTGAAGGAACATAGACTCAGAGCGAACGAATTTCTCTGATACCATTCTGTCACGGCCCCTTATCCCTAAGGACGGCTCAGCCGGGGCGTGACCCGGGGTAGGAATTAAGAAGCGGGGAAGAAAGGGGGAAACATACGTTTCATAAGGCATATGGGTGAATTACCATGAATAACCTCTCAAGGTATCATGAAGGGGAGTCAGTCCCGTGAGAACGACTTAGTATCCTCATAACATTAGCATTGAAGTTTAGGAAAAGGCTTCATAGCATAATACAATCAACAAGACATAGAAAGCATAATCATAAAGAGTGTTTGCAGCGGAAAAACATGGTTAGTTACATATATGAAGATATGTAACCAGGGCTTAACATTGATGTGAATAAAAGACTTCCACTCAACACCCTCTGTCACATCCCTTGCTCAACCTGCATATTTAAAAAGATATACTGGGTTGAGTACAACGTACTCCGTGAACATATTGCCAAAACATTAAACATACTTTCGTACTTGTCATCATGCATATAAGAAGTAACACACGGGGTTTTTAAGAAAAAGCCCATGTTTACTGAATCATTTCATTTCATAACATATATTATCAGATTCACCATATCCATAATTTATGCCGGGGAAGGTGGCCACCTCCCGCGAACGTTACTCTGAAGAGAGCTCACAATCCCGAGTACTGTGTACACTAACCCTGGCCAGCAACCTTTGTCTAGCTCAGGATCCAATCATTTCAGAGGTTGGCAAGCCAACAATGATAGGTTCATAAGAATCTACATAAAAGTTTTTATGCATCATAAACATTGAAATCATAATTTGCTTGTAAAACATTTCATCAAGATAGAGCAAAGCTCAAATCATTTTCGTATAGAAAGCCCACCTGGACAAGTAATAACGCAAGCAAAATGGTTCTCGGATCTTTCTTACACTTCAGTCTGCTGCTCCACCTTTCATCGGAAACAACTAAGTTTAGCGGTCGATCGAGCTTAACGAAGTCTAACGGACAACGGACTCGATCTACATATTTGAACTTTAGGGTTTTGCATTCGACTTAAGCTTAATAATAAAAGCTATGATTTAGAGAACCTAACTGACCACATAACATATAAAGATACTAAAAACAGTAACCGATACTTGATTCCGTTACACATCCCTTGGTTAAAAAAAAACCATCATAAAACACTAAATCATAATCATAAAATAATGTGCATCAAGTCTGGAAAGAATAAGTATTCTATTAATTTATAGTAAGAACTAGATAGTGAATCTTATACCATTGGAAAGCCACTGAACTCTAGTTTCAAATATATTTTACAAATCTCAAAAATATGAAACGTGGAGAAGGTTATGGCCATTTCGGTGAAGTGTGATGAAACTGCCAACTTCCGACGAGAATGGGAAAAACATCATATTAACCTAGAGCTCGTTTCTAGCAACGAAAACCCTAAATAGGTAAACTCTAATCATACATATCATACTTATAACACATATAGGAGTCGACATACAAGCATGCTCCTTGACATTACGGACTCTATTTCATAATCTTTTCTTTTCCAAAATGACTACTTACTCATTCTTATTTTTCCAACATTAACATTCAAGCATGATTAACATCACACAACACACTTAACATACACTCATATTGATAATCAAAGTCTTGATTCTAACATACAAATGACCTAAACATTACATTAAAATCCTCAATACATAACATGCTCCTTAACTACATCAAATATTACCAACACATCTTCCAACTTTATAAATGTAACTTCATGTTCTTGTTTTCAAATAAATTTTCAAAAGCATTTTATAAAAATCTAACAAAAACATATCATGTACTCCTTTCATACCTCATCACAATTATCAAGTCACTTCCGACGAAGTGTGATTAAACTGCCAACTTCCGACGAAAATGGGAAAAACATCATATTAACCTAGAACTCGTTTCTAGCAACGAAGACCCTAAACATGTAAACTCTAATCATACATATCATACTTATAACACATATAGGAGTCGACTTACAAGCATGCTCCTCGAAATTACAAACTCCATTTCATAATCTTTTCTTTTGCAAAATGACTACTTACTTATTCTTATTTTTCCAACATTAACATTCAACATCATTAACATCAAACAACACACTTAACATACACTCATGTTGATAATAAAAGCCTTGATCCTAACATACAAATGACCTAAACATTACTTAAAATCCTCAATACATAACATGCTCCTTAACTACATCAAATACTACCAACACATCTTCCAACTTTATAAATCTAACTTCATGTTCTTGTTTTCAAATAAATTTTCAAAAGCATTTTATAAAAATCTAACAAAAACATATCATGTACTCCTTTCATACCTCATCACAATTATCAAGTCACTTTTGAACATACAACAACATATCAAGAACTAAGCATGATTCTTCCTTACTTTCAAAACACCAAACATTGTATAAAAATCCCATAAATTCATCATAGCATCATATCATCATATAACAACATATTGTGTAAGAAAATCATAAGAAAAACAACACAAGATTAGGTTATGAAACCCTAAAATTTTCAGCCAACATGAAGAAAATCAAGACATGATTACAACTTGTTCTAAACACTTCAAGAATCTTAAAATCAACTTAAAAACAACATACAAAACATTATAACATTAAACCTAAACTCTTCATATATATTTCCAAATTTTAAAGTGGTCCAAAACCTATTTTTACTTGGGTAGAAATCAAGAGAATGAGGTAACTTACTTGAATATGAACTTGGATTCAAGTTTGGAACACAAAGTGAGCTTCTAACTTGAGTTTTTAATGAAGAAGAATGGTGTTCTTCAATGGTGGGGGGGGGGGCTGAAGTAGAGAAGAAGAGGGAAAGAAGATGAAGTGAAGTGGAAAAATGAAAGGGAGGTGATGTCCCTTTATATACTAGGTTAACGCTAGACGTCGTCATAAACCAGTCGAAGAATATTTTACGTTTCACTCCTCCACAGATAAAATTACTCGGGTATTAAATGTATGACATATACTTAAATTATCATGTCGCACTTACATCTTAAAGTTGGAGAAAAGTTTCGTGATTTACGGAACACGAATTATCCGAGAAAACGACTCGACATAAAATATACCAGAAAACTCAAAAAGTAAAGTTTTGAAAATTGTACTCGTAATGTATATAGAAGTCGACGGAATCACGATTATGTCTATCGAAACATAAAAATCAAATTCGGAAGATAAAGCCAAGCAGATAACCGAACATCCGATTTCTGAATTTAAAAAGTGCAAATAGTTCTAACCTTATTCCATTAGTCAGAATTTTATTATTTGTGAATGCAAAACTCTAATGTCTCACTTGAGGTCATAATAATTCATGCATATAAAAGACTGGGGCATTACAGATTATGATTTGGAAATTCTTTACCATCCAGGAAAGGCCAATGTCGTCGCGGACGCTATGAGCCGCAATCGGCATCGCTTTAGATTCTCGAGGTTCTTACATCTCAGACGAAGATTTGTCAGGATTTAATCGAGAAAGGAATAGAAGTTTAGCTTCAAAGAGGGCAAGGACAGTTGTGCACTCGCAAAATTACTTCGTCCTTGGTTGACGACATCAAAGGAAAACAATGGAGTGACCCGATGATCTCTCAACTGAAGGAAGATGTAATTAAAAGAAAAGCCCCTAGTTTTATGGTCCATGAGGATAGTATTATGAGATTTCAGGGTAGGCTTTGCGTTCCGAATGATCTAGAGTTGAGGCAGAGAATTCTCCAAGAAGCCCATGTTAAGCCTTACTCTATCTACCCCGGAACGAGTAAGATGTACAAGGACTTGAAGCAAAATTTTTGGTGGAATAATATGAAGAAAGATGTCGCAGAGTTTGTATTATGATGCTTGATGTGTCAACAAGTCAAGATTGAACATCAACCTCCAGCCGGGTTGTTGAAACCGCTTCCCATTCCCGAGTGTAAGTGGGAAGATATCTCTATAGATTTTATCACGGGGATGCCGAGAACTAGAGCCAGAATGAATATGATATGGGTAATCGTCGATTGGTTGACCAAGTCTGCGCACTTGCTAGGTATCAAGGACACTTGGGGACAGGAGGGATTGGCTCGAACTTCTATAGCCGAGATTGTCAGATTGCATGGTGCCCCTAAGACTATTGTTTCCGATCGAGATGGTCGCTTCGTATCGCATTTTTGGCAATCCGTTCATCAGGCTTTGGGCACCGAATTGAGATTATGCATGTCATTCATCCTCAGTCAGACGGTCAGTGTTGCGATATTTATTGAACGCAAGTGTACGTTATCGTATACAAGTAATAAAGTGATGAGTGAGTATCGTTCCCACGAGGACTGAATCACTAACTACCGATTTTTATGTATTCTAGTTTTATCTGAACAATCGAACTTGGGTTTTTGCAATTAATTACTAAAAGAATTAATAAAAGAATAGACAGTAAAAATTATCGCTTGAAGAAAGAGAATCAAATGATAAATAAGTCTAGGATTCTGAATCCACCTCGGTTTATCCGAATTTACTCGCGATTATCTGAAGTTAATGATTTTCCCAATTTATTGAAGGCAAAGATTGCTAATATACTATACCGCCTCTCCCGAGGTCAATAGATTTTTCTAAAGGCGAATAACACACTCTATCCCTAGGTGAATTGATTCGTCAATAGGCAAAAAGCATAAAATCTCCAAAAGGCCACGTAGTTCCTATGAGTATATTCCTATCTCACAGAATAAAACGGTCCTCACCAATAGTTCCTCACCAACTCTCCTCTCCCGATTCGAATTGAATGATTAAAATAATACAACTATTGGCCAGATAATTGAAAGCATTAAACATGATTGGGAAAACTCAACAAAAAGGGAATTAAATAGATAATCTCAAGCAAATCCGTCAAAACATAGGTTTCATCAAAATCCTAGATTAGGAGTTTTAGCCTGACATGCTAATTAATGAAAATACAGAATTAATAAATTAAAGCATGAAAATCAAACGCAGATGAAGAGCTCGGATTCCTCCGTTCTTCTGGCTTCCGCCCTCCGCCCTTGAAGTCTTCTGCTTCTCTCGTCTGCGATAATCTTTTGTGATCCTCCTTTTCCCAAGACTCCCAGATTCCAAGATCCAAAGATGATTAATTAGGGTCTTAAACCCTTATTTATAGCTTTGCACATTCTCCAAATCGCGTCCGTGTGAGTAGGTCGAGAACTGGCTTCAAAACGGCCCAAATCCGTGCAGAGCATACAAAAACCGCCTAGTGTGCCGCGGCTCACTAAATCTGTGCCGCGGCACATGGTCTTCAGCTGGACGCCTGGGCGCCATTTAATTCATCTGTGCCGCGGCTCACCTGGACTGTGCCGCGGCACAGAGTACAGTTTACTCTGTGCTTGTTGGTTGCCTTCCTGTGCCGCGGCCCACTTGCCTTGTGCCGCGGCTCACGGCCAAAATTTGTCGTTTTCGCCCGTTTCGCCTCGTTTTAGCTTCCGAACTCCAATCTCCTGACAAACATACAAGATTAAGGCATTAAGAGCTCATTTAAGCAAATTTACTCTCCAAAATAATACAAAATAATGATAAATAAGCGCATAAAAATACGCCTAACAAATACCCCCAAACTTAAGCCTTTGCTTGTCCTCAAGCAAAAAGAATTGATTTCAAGAAAAGAATGTCGTGAATAATCGTGCAACTCGTAGTGCTCTACCTAATCAATACGATCCTGAAATTCTCTCTGAATAATACGAGTATCGTAATAGCGAGCTACACTCAGAACACTGATTCTACAAAGTAACCAAGTTCAGTCCTAATTACTCGTTCATGAAGAAAATCCAGCTCAAAGATTAACAAAACGTGAATCAAATCGACCGTCAATATGAAAGGTTAAAATAAACGAGCTAAATTCGCCCCGTTCCACAGTCTAATGGCAAAATTTTCACGAGTTTCATAAAAATAATCCTCGGACAGTATTCCCTTATATATATGCTCAAGAAATTGATTCGAGTTGACCACTAGGTTCGGATCTCGGGATGTTTCATCGGGATAATCCTAGGGTGGAACTTCCATTCTCATGTATTGGGAAACAGTTTGACGTAAAAGACACTCATGGGGCACATGGATGCTTCTAGTTACTAAGTTCCCCTCCACAGCGGAGAAACAACTCGAATAGCTAATTCCCGCATGTCCGAATCAAGGGCGCTGTTTTACGCGAGAGTAAACAACGGGTCACGTGAATACCCCCGGTTACTAGGCTCCCTATCATCGGTACATGTGAAATTTCTAAATCACTAGTCTAATCAGGGTCGTCGTTTTATGCGAGAGTAAACAACGGGTCACGTGAATACCCCCGGTTACTAGACTTCCCATCATAGAACAAATATTATCTCGACTATTGGGAAAAACTGACCGACTCTAAACTCAATCTAAGTGCCAACATGACTTATGTAACTGGATGACTAGCTAACCGAAAAATGTAACCAAACGTATCGACGGTGATTTTAAAACACGTATGTATCCTCTCTTATCCGCCAAGACCTCTACAATCACGAGAAAAATTTCGGACCTAAATGAACACTAAGCAGAAACAGAAATCACTGACTACAACGCGACTAAAACTCGACCGTTTCTTCAGAGAGAAAAAAGTGTCGTAACATCAGTATTACACAAATAGAAGCACGAAAAATTCACGAATAGGGTAAAGTCAAGACAAGCAAGGCTATCGACAAAAATATAACTAGAAATAACAAAAAAAATGCAACGAAATAAGTACAGCAATAAATGTAGCGACAGAAAGTAACCCCCCCTAAACTTAGGACGTACATTGACCTCAATGGACAAAATATAATATGCAATAGAATAAGAAGGTCAAGTACTCCCCTACAGTCCTCTCACGAGCTAGTGCCGGCATCATCCGGTGAGGAGAGTGGTGTGGCTGGCCGAGCAGGTGCAATAAATGGCCCGTCTGGGTGCATGATATGGGTCGTCGATGCGGCAAGGTGCTCCTGATGGTAGGCGTCTCTCGCTGCCAGATGCCTCGCCTCTCGTCGGTTGGCCCGGCGGGCCTGCTCTCGCATCTCAGCTCTGACGGCAGCAATAATGCTCTCTCGCTCCGTCCGCTGCCCCTCTCGCATGGCAGCCAGCATACTCTCCCTCTCTCTCCTCATCTCATCTCTCTCTCTCCTCATATCCTCTCTCATATCCTCTCTCTCCTCGTCTCCTCTCTCTCTCTCCTCCTATCCTCCCTCAGCCCATCGAACATCGCCTGCAATCTCTCTCTGTCGGGCGGCGGGCCGGCATCTGCATGCCCCTGTGTCAGCAAAAGAGGCTCGGGGGACCCCTTGTGGGCCTCATCCAGTAGAAATCCTCTCCCCCAAGCGTGCGCCGGCGCTCCTCCCCACTGGTCAAAATGTGAGATGATGCGGTGGTCGATCGGGGCCTGGGGAGCCAGCATCGGCTCGTCGTCCAACCACGTCAGCCCCGACTGTCGGCACAGAGAACAGATAAGAGAGGGGTGCTTCAACCCCGTCTTGGCCCCTCCCTGAATGCACTGGAATATAGAACGGACCAAGAGAGGGGCCACATCGAAGCGCAGCCCGGATGTGATAGCATATAGTGTCTGGGCGTGGGAGAGAAAAACAGTGCGGATCTGAGATGTGGGGTCTATACGAGCGCAAATGAAATATAGCCAGGCATGCCCGAGCCGACTGCGGCGCGAGCTCTTGAAATGGAAAGTGGAAGAGCCCGGTGCGCGCTGCTCCCAGTTGGAGTCGGGCTGCGCAATAGTCTCGAGTAGAGCCTCCTTCGTGAGGCTAGTCATAACTCGGTCATAAGCCGACTCATCTACCACCGGAAGCCCAAACAACCTCAGAATAGCAGCTGTGGAAAAATCAACCGTAATACCTCGGACATCGACCTGAGTCCGAGTGTCTGACTGCTGCAACATCTGGCCTGCTCGAATGTGCTTCAATAATGCACTCGCATAGAACTCCTGCACTATCGATATCACCGCTGGATCGGGGGGTGCAGCAAATTGGGCCCACCCCATCTCATCTATCATCGTAAGCAGTTCCCCGTCTTGGGGGGCTGGAGTAAATCCCCTCTCCGGAATAAGAGGTCGTGGCCGAATCTTCTTATTGAAGATTTTGTGGATTTCAGGGTCAGAAAACTGGTGCCCCTCAGACTCGGCGCGGCTACGAGAGGTTTCCCCTCGAGTGGGGGATGACTGAGTCCTGGCTCTCTTGCTCAGCTTCTTCGTCCTAGCCATAGTCAGTCCTGAAAAAATTTAAACACCGAAGGTTACTTACTCAACTAATAACGAGAATAATCATCACTCGGCTAAGGATATCCGGCCGTAAATTAGAAATCTTTACGAGATAGCACAACCATGAGAGAAAAATGAAATTGAACCATAACGTTTAAACTAGACGTACGGGTTGGGGTTGCTGTAATTCCAGAACGAATACGTTGCACAAAGATTCAAAATATTGCCTGAACAAAGAAATTTTTTTTCATTTAGACATTTCATCGAACACCTAAAGGGCAAGAGTTTACTTGAAGAACAAACATGGCAATAGCTCGATTAAATCCCCAAGAACAAAAACGCGAATCATTCACCATCAAAACGACATATTCAATTCATTCAATATCAAAAATAATCATGAAAAATCGATCAAAACATCATGTCCTCACTTAACTATCCTAGAACTTTTCAAGGAAATAAGAATATTCAACCATCAAATGCACTACACAACTTCACATTCAAATTCATGGAACAATTTGAGATTAGGAATTTAGACATACCTTGCTTAGATTGTGGAAAATGCAAGAAAATCGTAAGAAGAAGGAGAAGGAAAAGTGTTCGGCCGATCGCGCGCAAGGGGAGGGGAGGAAGAAAGGGATTTATACAGGTGGCGGCCGAATGCGAGTTATAAGGTACACAGGCTGTTCGAATTCCGCATGGTGTGCCGCGGCACATCTCAAGTGAGCCGCGGCACCGCGTACAGTCCCTTTTTACCTGTTCGCATGTTTTGTCGTGGGCCGCGGCTCAGGTTTCGTGTGCCGCGGCTCAGTGCTCAAGTGTGCCGCGGCTCAGTAATGTTGTGCCGCGGCACAAAGTACAGTTTGTTTAGCCCTTCCTTTCGATCTGTGTGTGCCGCGGCTCACAATACTTGTGCCGCGGCTCAGTAATGAATTTCTCCCCTGGGATTTTTCCTGCACAGAATTTTGAGAAGAACACGTCAAAAGCGAGAGGTAGAAGCAAATCAAAGCACAAAATGATGAAAAATAAAAATTCAAGAATGCAAGATAAAAGCAGAAACTCAAAAATCTACAACTACGAACTCGGGTTGCCTCCCGAGAAGCGCTAAGTTTATAGTCTTCAGCCGGACCTATTTAAAACAAATCAGTTCGCTTTTCGCAAACTCCATTTGATCTCCGCCCCGTTCATCGAACCGTTAATATGATTTTTAAAATTTTGAACATCGGTCATTAATGATTCGATTTTCGGTTCGGACACCCAATGTTGGTTGCGGAAAGGTTTTGACGAGAACAACTTCCCGAAACACCCGTTTTTCTCATGACTAGATGTCCGTTTGATTTCCGGCTTATTTCCTTCTTTCAAAAATGACTTTATGACCCCAGCAGACTTGTCCGAGTGTGGCTGGTCAGATGGCGATGATTTCATGTTTACATGCTCGAGAAATGCGACTCGTCCTACATCTTTCTTAAGAGTTGGCTCATCTGAAACGGGATTTGAATTTTTCGCCCGACGATGTTTTCGGTATTTTTCTTTTGCAACGGCCTCCACACTTTCACTTTGTGAGCTCTTATCCACACCTCCGGGCCATGAAAAGGATTTGAATACTTGGAACGTAACATGCTCGTCTTGAACCCGCAGAGTTAATTCTCCTTTTTCCACATCTATAAGAGTTCTGCCGGTCGCCAAAAATGGTCGTCCCAAGATAATCGGGATATCTTCATCTTCCTCCATGTCGAGAACAATAAAATCCACTGGAAAGATAAATTTATACACTTTTACTAGAACGTCCTCAATCACTCCTCTCGAATACTTAATAGATCAATCCGCTAATTTCAAGGAGACCGTCGTCGGCTTTGCTTCTCCAATTCCCAGCTTCTTGAAAATAGACAAAGGCATGAGGTTAATACTAGCACCGAGATCGCACAATGCCTTATTAAAAGAAAGATTCCCCATGGTGCACAGTATGTTGAAAATTCCCGGATCTTTCAATTTTGGTGGGAGCTTTTTTTGAAGAATTGCGTTGCATTCCTCTGTCAAGGCGACTGTCTCAAACTCCTCGAGTTTTCTTTTCTTCGACAATATCTCTTTCATGATTTTAACGTAGCTCGGCATTTGTTCCAACGCGTCGGCAAATGGAATGTTAATATGAAGCTTTCTGAACACGTCAAGGAACTTAGAGAATTGTTTGTCCGCCTTTTTCTGCTGCAATCTCTGCGGAAACGGGACGGGGGGCACATATGCCTTTGGGTTATCTGGAAACGTTATCAAGGGTCTCCAATCTTGAGATTCCTCTGTCGCTAAATTTTTTCTCTCCTCAATTTCACTCCTCTTTTCACACCTCTCGGGCTGGTCCAACACCTCCTTCCCGCTTCTCAAACTGATCGCATTTAGACTTTCTCTAGGATTTGTCTCGGTCGTACTGGGCAATGCTCCCTCTAGGCGGGCTGTCAATACATTAGCAATTTGGCCCAGCTAGACTTCCAAGTTGCGAATGGAGGCGGAATGATTTTGCAATGTTGCTTCAGTACGAGTCATGAATTGACTCGTATTCGCTGCCAATTTCGCGATTGCTTCCTCGAGAGAAACTTTTGGAGCGGGAGGGGGCTGCTGTTGGTTTTGAGCGAATGGAGGTTGGTTTGAGTTCTGTCCGTTTCTCCACGAAAAGTTGGGATGATTACGCCACCCCGGATTATACGTGTTGGAGTATGGATTATTTTGCCGGTTTTCATTTCCTACAAACTGAGCTTGTTCAATTTGGGGCTGCTCAAACGGATTTCCGACTTGACACTCCGCGCTAGGGTGAGATCCGTTACACCAATTACAAGTCTCAATGGTAACGGGGGAAGGAGCATGCGAAAATGCTTGAAGCTGCTGAGTCACGGCGGCGACTTGAGCTGACAATGTGGATATCGGGTCATTACTCGAAATTTCCAAAACTCGCTTCGGCGTTACTCTTTCAGATGGCCATTGATATGCATTTGCGGCCATAGCTTCCAAAAACGAGTGTGCCTCGGCCATAGTCTTTCCCATCAAAGCTCTACCGGCGGCTGCATCCACGAGAGTGCGTGTAGATGCACTCAATTCATTGTAGAACGTCTGAATTTGAAGCCAGTCTGGAAGGCCGTGATGTGGGCATCTCCGTAACAAATCTTTGTATCGCTCCCATGCCTCGTGGAGCGATTCCATATCATACTGACCAAAGGTGGTGATCTCGTTTCTCAATCTCGCCATCTTAGAAGGTGGGAAGAATTTAGCAAGGAAGGCTTGCGCTAGCTCTGCCCATGTGGTGATCGACCCCGGCGGTAAGGAATTTAGCCAAAATTTCGCTTTATCCCTCAAAGAGAAAGGGAAAAGCCATAATCGGATAGCATCGTCGGTGACACTATTGTTCTTGAACGTGTCACAAATCTCAAGAAAAGAAGCAATATGAGCGTTTGGGTCGTCATTCGGCAATCTACAGAATTGGCTCGCCTGCACCATCTGAATAATAGCAGGCTTAATTTCGAAATTGTTCGCCTGGATAGTGAGACGCCGAATCCCCGAAAAATTAGCATTAATCTGCGGCATCGCATAATCTCGAAGTGCCATTTTCGGTTGAGCTTGCTGCACAATGTTGTTTCCTCCTTGAATTTCGATATTTTCGGCCATGGTCACTATCGTCTGTAACTCTCGTTTCTCCTTTTTGTTCCTTCGAAGAGTGCGCTCGAGCTCGGTATCCAAAGGTAGTAGGCCTTCGTTACCGAGTTTTCTCATGCACTACGCGAAAGATCCTGAAAGGAAAAACAGATAAACAAATAAAATTAAATACACAAAAATAATAATAAAAAAACGTTCAAACTAAGACTAGAAATACTGAAATCGATATTAGCAAAATTTCAGTCCCCGACAACGGCGCCAAAAACTTGTTGCGATTTTTGTTGAACGCAAGTGTACGTTATCGTATACAAGTAATAAAGTGATGAGTGAGTATCGTTCCCACGAGGACTGAATCACTAACTACCGATTTTTATGTATTCTAGTTTTATCTGAACAATCGAACTTAGGTTTTTGCAATTAATTACTAAAAGAATTAATAAAAGAATAGACAGTAAAAATGATAGCTTGAAGAAAGAGAATCAAATGATAAATAAGTCTAGGATTCTGAATCCACCTCGGTTTATCCGAATTTACTCTCGATTATCTGAAGTTAATGATTTTCCCAATTTATTGAAGGCAAAGATTGCTAAAATACTCTACCGCCTCTCCTGAGGTCAATAGATTTTTCTAAAGGCGAATAACGCACTCTATCCCTAGGTGAATTGATTCGTCAATAGGCAAAAAGCATAAAATCTCCAAAAGGCCACGTAGTTCCTATGAGTATATTCCTATCTCACAGAATAAAACGGTCCTCACCAATAGTTCCTCACCAACTCTCCTCTCCCGATTCGAATTGAATGATTAAAATAATACAACTATTGGCCAGATAATTGAAAGCATTAAACACGATTGGGAAAACTCAACAAAAAGGGAATTAAATAGATAATCTCAAGCAAATCCGTCAAAACATAGGTTTCATCAAAATCCTAGATTAGGAGTTTTAGCGTGACATGCTAATTAATGAAAATACAGAATTAATAAATAAAAGCATGAAAATCAAACGCATATGAAGATCTCGGATTCCTCCGTTCTTCTGGCTTCCACCCTCTGCCCTTGAAGTCTTCTGCTTCTCTCGTCTGCGATAATCTTCTGTGATTCTCCTTTTCCCAAGCCTCCCAGATTCCAAGATCCAAAGATGATTAATTAGGGTCTTAAACCCTTATTTATAGCTTTGCACAGTCTCCAAATCGCATCCGTGTGAGTAGGTCGAGAACTGGCTTCAAAACGGCCCAAATCCCTGCGGAGCATACAAAAACCGCCTAGTGTGCCGCGGCTCACTAAATCTGTGCCGCGGCACATGGTCTTCAGCTGGATGCCTGGGCGCCATTTAATTCATCTGTGCCGCGGCTCACCTGGACTGTGCCGCGGCACAGAGTACAGTTTACTCTGTGCTTGCTGGTTGCCTTCCTGTGCCGCGGCCCACTTGCCTTGTGCCGCGGCTCACGGCCAAAATTTTCCGTTTTCGCCCGTTTCGTCTCGTTTTAGCTTCCGGACTCCAATCTCTTGACAAACATACAATATTAAGGCATTAAGAGCTCATTTAAGCAAATTTACTCTCCAAAATAATACAAAATAATGATAAATAAGCGTATAAAAATACGCCTAACAGTCAGACGGAGCGGACGATTCAAACATTGGAGGATATGTTGCGGGCTTGTGCCATAGACTGAAGTAACGATTGGGAACTTCACTTGCCGTTAATTGAGTTTGCGTAAAATAATAGTTGGCATGCATCGATCAAGATGGCACCTTTCGAGGCACTCTGTGGTAGGCAGTTTAGATCGCCGTTATATTGGGACGAGGCTTAGGAGCTAGTCGGAACGAAACTAGATATGTTGTTGGAGACTAAGGAGAAGATTTATATTATCAGGGACTGGTTGTTGACTGCCCAGAGCCATCAGAAATCTTATGCTGATACTCGTCGTTGACCTTTGGAATTCGTAGTGGGAGACCATGTTCTACTCAAGGTGTCGCCGACCAGAGGAGTTTTCCGCTTCGAGAAAAAGGGGAAACTTAGTCCGAGGTATATCGGACCTTTTGAAATTTTGGACAGAGTTGGAAATTTAGCTTATCGCTTGGCGTTGCCTCTAGCTTTGAGTCATGTCCATAGCGTTTTTCATGTTTCTCAGTTGATAAAGTGCGTGCCAGATCCAAGTCATGTTATCGACTATAGTGAGATTGACGTAGATGAGGATGTTACCTTTCCAGAGAGACTGGTGAAGATCCTTGAACGTCGTGAGAAGCAGCTTCGGAACAAAACCATCCCGTTGGTTAAAGTGTAATGGTCGAGACATGGAGTCGAGGAGGTGACTTGGAAGACAGAAGAGAAGGCGCGATCAGAAAATCCCGAACTTTTTATTTCTTAAGTTTCGGGACAAAACTGTTGGAATATTTTGTCCCATACATGCTTAAAAGTGTTTTGATGATTAAAGTTGATAAACGAAGCAAAACAACAAAGAGACGAAGCAAAGCATCAAATAAAATGAAGTGCAAAATGCTAGAATTATTCAAGCTTAACGTACGTAATATATAATGAATAGCGTACGTAATATAAGAAGCTTTACGTACGTAAGAGGAAGGATAACGTATGTAATGGTCTGTTTCCAAATTCAAATGAGAAGAACGTTGGAGATGACGTCATGGCATAGGTCAGCGAGCAACAGACATATTGACTACATATAACGTACGTAATGGATGTTTGATTAACGTACATAAAGGAGGAAACGAATGTTACTGGACTGAAACTGGACTAAGCTAACGTATGTAACCCGGATAGTATAACGTACGTAACTCGATCTAACGTATGTAATATGTAGGCCTTAGCGTTCGTAAGAGAGGCTCAGGGAGCTAACGGCTAGTTGGAAGAGAAATGCCTATAAATACCACTTCCTATGGTATTAAAGACACAAAAACCTCAAGCAAACGATTCATTCATTAGATATTGATATACTCATATTGTTGTTGTGATATTAAGCTTATATTTTTAGTTTGAGTGTTTATACATTCAACACATACACGAGAGGTAAAAGAAAAGATACGATTGGATTCGGTGTTATTAGGATCAAGGATCCGACATTGTTAGAATCGCAATCGCTATCTTAGTGAGGTTTATCTAGTACCGATAGAAAGATATAGTGGTTGATTACTTGTCCAATAGAAAAAGAAAATGGTTTAACTTGGACCGACACAAAGACAAGTACGAGTGGTTTATCACGGACCAATTGAAGACGTGATTGTAACGGTAATCCCTCGACCGATAGAAGAGAGGTGCAGAGGTTTTTCTTTAGCCTATTGAAAAAGATACCGAGAGAGGACGTAGGCTTCGTTAATAGATGAACCTCTATAAATCCGTGTGTCATTTAATTTCCGCTCATTTAATTTGCGCTTCCGCAACACGGCGCAAATATCCGATATTGCTCCAACAATTGGTATCGGAGCGGTACTCCTATAAGCGGCTTTATATCCGAGGAGAGAAGATCCAAATGGCATTACAAATTTCTCCAGTCGAAGGCCTTGCTCTTAACCGACCACCATTTTTTGATGGCTCAAACTTCATGACATGGAAGAAAAAGATCTCAATATTCATCCGAGCATATGACATCGAGCTTTGGAAAGTAATATGTCTTGGTCCAAAAATTCCTCTCAAATCCGACGGTATGCTTAAATCTTTCGAAGAATATGATGACGCGGATTGGAAGAACGACCATCTAAATTGTAAGGCTACTCAATTTCTATTTTGTGCCTTAAATCCGGAAGAGGTCAATCGTATCTCATCGTGTGAAAGTGCTAAAGAAATATGGAAAATTCTTGAAATCACACACGAAGGGAAAACTCAAGTCAAGGAGACGAAGATCAATATGCTTCTCCATGACTACGATCTATTCATGATGAAAGGTGACGAGTCCATCACTAACATGCTCGATCAATTTACAGTCATCACAAATGGACTTGCTTCGTTCGGTAAATCATTATCAAGTAGTGAGAAAGTCAAGAAAATCTTAAGATCACTACCTATTGAATGGGACGGAACGGTGACAGCGATTATGGAATCGAAAGATCTCAATAATCTTGATTTTAGTGCCCTTGTTGGTTCACTAATAAGTTACGATATTGTCCTTAAATCTCGAAATGCAAAGCCGAAACCGAAGGAGAGATCGGTAGCCTTAAAGGCTAAGATGTCAAAGAGAGAAGAAATTCCAGCGGATGATAGCGATGAAGAATCGGCATATTATGCCAAGAATATTAATAAGTTCCAACACTTATTACCGGAGAAAGAAAGACATCTCGGGCGAATCTAAGATATTCGACAACAATTGTCGATTATGTGGTAAACCAGGCCGCTTTACAAAGAATTGCCGAGCTAAAACCAAGAAGGAGGTTCTCGTTGCAACATGGAGTGATGAAGACGAAGATGATGATTTTATCAATCAAAATAATCTCGCTCTCATGGCCCGAAGTTCATTCGATGATAGCGACGTCGAAAGCCAAGTAAGTAATTCTTACGACGAACTTTTTGAAGCATTTGAATTATTGCATATGGATTATCAAAATGCTTTATCCGAAATTAAATCCCTTCAATTTAAAAACAAATCATTGGAAATTAAAATTTTCAAAATTCTGGAAAAGGGAAAGTTTATCGAGATCGATCATTCAAAATGTATTGAAAATAAAAATATTTTAAATGATGATCTTGTTAAAATGCAAACCGAGCTCAAAAATTTAACGAAGAAATTTTCTCTCGGAAACGAGAAATTTGAAAATATGCTCTCGGTTTAAAAGTTTACTTTAAATAAACAGGGGTTGGGATTCAAACCTCGTTCTAAAAACGAATCCTTAAATTTAAAAATACCCCGTTGCGAAAAATGTTTGAAAATCGGGCACCATATTTCAAATTGTAAAAGCCCAAGACGGACGACTAAAGTTAATAAAATTTGGATTCCTATAGGAACCACCATCCCAAACATCGTTCACGTCTCGAAACAAAAACCAACTATAGGTTGGATCTCCAAAATTTAATTTGTATTTTACTGAGGGGGAGTAATAATTTTTCAAAGGGGAGATAATATTTTCAGGGGGGTTTATACCCTATTCATGCATATTGTTATATTCATCATTTGGTATCGCATATTTTTTATACATCATTTTGGTATTTATCAAACTTTTTGATGAAAACAAAAAGGGGGAGAAAGGAAAAAAGAAAAAGAATGGGATTAACCTGAAAGAGGGAGAAAATCGAAGAAAAGTCGAAAAGAAAAATGAGGAGACGTCGACAAGATGATGAAAATTTGAAATATTCGAAAAGAAAAAGAAAAGGAAAGAAGTAGTCGCAAAAGAAATGGGAGAAGAAACTAGCGAAATGGACAAAGTCGAAAACTTTGGTCTGTACAGATATACAAATATTTGTATTTTTGCAGGTAAATCCCATTGACGAAGTGTTGTTTTGTAATCATCAAAAAGGGGGAGATTGTTGGAACATTTTGTTCCATACATGCTTAAAAGTGTTTTCATGACTAAAGTTGATAAACAAAGCAAAACAACAAAGAGACGAAGCAAAGCATCAAAGAAAACGAAGTGCAAAAAGCTGGAATTATTCAAGCTTAACGTACATAATATATCATGAATATCGTACGTAATATAAGAAGCTTTACGTACGTAAGAGGAAGGATAACGTACGTAATGGTGTGTTTGCGAATTCAAACTAGAAGAACATTGGAGATGATGCATGGAATAGGTCAGCAAGCAACGGACATATTTACTATATATAACTTACGTAATGGATGTTTGATTAACGTACGTAAAGGAGGAAACAAATGTTACTGGACTGAAACTGGACTAAGCTAACATACATAACCCGGATGGTATAACGTATGTACCTCGAGCTAACTTACATAATATGGAGGCCTTAGCATACATAGGAGAGGCTCAGGGAGCTAACGGCTAGTTGGAAGAGAAATGCCTATAAATACCACTTCCTATGGTATTGAAGACACAACAACCTCAAGCAAACGATTCATTCATTAGATATTGATATACTTATATTGTTGTTGTGATATTGAGCTTATATTTTTAGTTTGAGTGTTTATACATTCAACACATACACGAGAGGTAAAATAAAAGATATGGTTGGATTCGGTGTTATTAGGATCAAGGATCCGGCATTGTTAGAACCACAATCGCTATCTTAGTAAGGTTTATCTAGTACCGATAGAAAACTAGAGTGGTTGATTCCTTGTCCAATAGAAAAGGAAAATGGTTTACCTTGGACCGACACAAAGACAAGTACACGTGGTTTGTAAAAAAAATTTGTTAACCTAACAGCCCATCATAAAATCAGCCCAGACCAGGTTTTGGACCATTAACCCATTTAAATTGTTATCCCACACAATAGCCGACATTTCAACTAATTATAATATAAAATAACAGTTAAACAATATATTAAAAGACCCCAATATATCTAAAAATGCAAGACGTGTCATATTTCAGTGATACTTTGAAATGGAAATACTATTTTTGTTTAAATTTTTAAACTTTTGGTACTTTACTCTGAATTCTTAACTTTAAATTATTTTTTTTAGGGCCTAAAAAATTTTATCGTCTTAGGCCTCCAAATTCACAGGGCCGGCCCTGTTCCAGGCCATAACTGTTAAGAATATCCAGAGAGTGGATTTCCGAGAGCCGAATTTTTAGGATTTCTTGGCTGTTTTTAGTCGTAGAAAATTAGGGTTCTTGTTTGCAAATATATATATATATATATATATATATATATAGAGAGAGAGAGAGAGAGAGAGAGATTAAGGATTTATTTCTAAGGGTCGATTTTTCTTTTATAGATGGGGACGGTATTGTAGAGTTATTTATGAAATATAGGTATTTTCGGAGTCGACAGGACTCCGGGCCGTGGTACTACACTTAGACAAACTCACTTCCAGTTTTTGTACTTAGGGTCGCGGCACACAACAGCCGGGCCGCGGCCCCCGGAATTCCTTCATCAAATGCAGCCGCTCCTGTACTATGGGTCGCGGCCCCTGCCATCCGGGCCGCGGCCCCCGGTGGAATTTCCTGAACATTTTTTGATGTGTGCCACGGCACACTTTGCTTGGGCCGTGGCACCCGAAGTCAACCAGCAATTTAGGGCCTTCTTTAGCAGATGTTTGCTGCGGGATTTCTCATTCCATCACCCACATTTGAGAGCAACACAAAGAGAGAAACAAGAGAGAAAAGAAAAGTGTAAAAATACTTGTTGGATTTCCCGGAGGTGTATCGATCGGATCGTCGTGATATATTGACAAGGGCTTGGTAGCAATTGGGCAAATCTTTTCACCGGAATAGATCGAGATTTTGAGTCTGGAGGTTTGGGTATTTTGTTAGCTATTTGTATAAGCTATTTACGGTGTTTTTTGTTTCTCGATCTTGTTGTTATTGTTGTATTCCAAATACTTGAAGAACATTTATTACCGAGTATTTGACGATTGAGTTGTATACCTCTAGTTTGTACTAGGGACGAATTGTTCATTATGTATTGGTGATAGTGGATTTAAGCGGCTTCAGTCCTGTGGTTTTTATTCTCATCTTGAGTGGTTTTCCATGCTAAAATTATGTCTCGTTATTTATCGCTTTTGGTTTATCATTTGTATTATATTGTCGAGTTGTAATTGTTTGCTCTACTCGTCGGTAACCACGAAGTTACAATTGAAGATTAGGAAATTGTCTAACGAGGTTCCGCATTTTTCATTGTGACACTTTATTATCGGTGTTTTTCCCAACAAAGTGGTATGGAGCCAAGGGATTTGTTGTTTCGTGGTTGTTTATTATCTCAATTGTAAGATGGAATCCAACACGAGTAGAATGGTAAACTTGAATGGTTCGAACTACCACGTATGGAAGGGGAAGATGGAAGACCTTCTATATGTGAAGGATTATTATTTACCGGTTGTGCGGCGATTAAAACGCCTCGATAGGCGATCGGCATCAGGATCAGAAAAGCCAACCATAGAAGACATACTCTGGGCAAACGCCCAGCGATCGGCACAATACGGCGACCGTCTTTTGGTACCCAGCGATCGTCTTTTGATATCTGGCGATCGTCTTTAATGAGCGAACCAGAGGCGATCGTCTCGTTCCACGTGTGGATCCAACATCCGTCAAAGTCGTCGAAGACCGAATCTTGGACGGTGGCCCACGTGCGGATCTTCAAAGGGCACCGACAGATAGGACCTTTGACCCCAGCCTGTCACCTACCACACCTACCGACAGGGCCGCCGAAAGGTACAAAGTGGGTCCTCCCCGGACAGCTACCCAGGACGCGTGCTGGCTTCCCATTGGCTCGCACAGCTGGCCACCAGCAGCGGCCCCAGACTTTAAGGGAACAGCCCCACGTGACGGGACGATTGGCCATCTTATTATAATATAGAAAACGGCGGTCGCCCGCGATCGCCTGAGGGGTCCCAACTACCTTGTCCCCTATAAATAGAGAACTCACTGCAGTAGCCAAAGGGACGCGATTTTACCGTGAATACAGTGAAAAATACACACAGAAAGAGAATCAAAGACTCTTATGGCAACCACTTATACATTCATAGTGATATTCATACACATTTATCATACATCCCAAGCAAGAACTCACAGATTTACATATCTGGTTCTTCCGGCAATCTACGCGCTCTACAGCCTAGATAACTAGAAGTCTTTACACTCATTGTAATAGATTCTAACATTAATATTTGTACTCGACAGTATATTTATTAATAACATCTCGCGAGAGCATTCAAGCCTGGGATTAACAACCCCGACAAATCGTGTGTTATCTTTTTTCCCACGGAAGTGTTCTCGCATTTGTTTGTTACTCGATCATTCCAGCAGTACTATCTTCGGATAATATTTTGGGTAACAACAATTGGCGCTAGAAGGAGGGCATCTAAACCTTCATTTTTATTCCTACCGTCTCGAAGAACACTCACTGTTCTCCGGACATACACTTGAAGAAACACTCACTGTTCTTCAATAGAAAAGCCTTCAGAAAAATGACATCTGCAACGACCTCCAACAGAGCCACCCTAAGATCTGCCGGAAATCTCATTCCGGCACGGACCGAATCCCAGCCCACGGCGGAAGGCGACCGTGGCGACGCTAGGCTCTCACTCCCGCCCCCTAGGTACGGTTCTAGCCTCTCACTCGATCAGTTCCAGACCGCGGAACAGATTGAGGAGGCTATAGCCATCCTCAGGGAGCGACAGAAGGCCTACGACTCGCCCACCATCACTCCACCGGCCATCTGCCGGGCAGGCAAGCGGAAGCTTAAGGGGATCTATGTTGAGAAATCGACAGAAAGCCTCGGGCCGCAGGAGAAGGCTCTCGTGAGGCGGGGTGATTCTGTATTCAGCCGCCTAGGGAGCGATCCCTCATGGCGACCCGGGCACTCAGGCCCCAGCCGGGAGACATCGGAATCCGAATCCTTTACTAGGAGTTCGGCATATCCGACTCCCAGGAGACAAGTCGGTCAGCGAGCCCCTGTTCGCCCAAGGAAGGAACCCACTGGCAGGGAGCTCGTCATTCACCACGGGGCTAAGGGATCAGTACACGATCGCCTTGGTTCGTGCTCTGAGAGCCAATCGGCGAGCAGTCAGGCGAAGGCGATGGCCGCCATGCAACGCCAGCTCGACGAGATGAAGGCGCTCCTAGAAATTGGGGCAGGCGCCAGGAAATCGATCATTGGATCAAGCGAACCACTCACGACTCAGATCGAGGTCGCCCCAGTCCAACCAACGATCAATCCCCCACAAACACCTCTATATGAGGGGAGATCGGATCCGGAAACCTACTTGAGCAAATTTGGGATCTACATGACCGGATGCGGAGCATCAGATGCGACCAAATGTCGAATGTTCCCATTAACACTGGGCGACCTCGCCCACAGGTGGTACATCTCACTACCACCTCGCTCAATCAACTGCTTTGAGAAGCTGGCGAAAGACTTCACGTCGTACTTCGCCGCCAAAGTCGCTCGCCCTGAAGGCCCCCACCGCATGATGAAAATCAGGCAGGGGAAGGACGAGTCAGATGAAGATTACATCGACCGGGTAGATGAGATAGTCCTCACCGGCGAGCCCATCAGCGATGAACTCGCTCTCCACTCAGTCCTGAGCGGGTTCCATGGACGCTCGCCCATGTTCAGGCACCTCACAAAGGATATCCCCCCGACCTACTCGGTCTTCCGCGTCAAAGTCGCCGACTTCTTGTCTAGGCATAGGATGCTCTCCCTCCGCTTAGACGAGGGACCGTCCGAAGAAGGAAAGGCGCCATCCCATGTCCAGAAGAAGGCGGTCGCCAAGCCCAGAAAGGCGGTCGCCAAGCCGCCTGGCGAGTTCAAAGCCTTTGAGGATGTAGAGGTCCACCTTCTCCACAACCTCAACTTATCTCCGGCCCACATCTTCAACGCAATCAAGGGTCGCGAGTGGCTTTCCAAACCAAAGCCGATAAGGGACCACGGTCATCTAGACCGTAGCAAATTCTGTACCTACCATAAGAGTCCCGGCCACAACACCAGCCAATGCCGCGACCTCCTCAGACAGCTCTGGCGACTGTTTGAGGAAGGCAAACTCGACAACTTGGTCACCAAGCCAGAACCTAGGATGGAGAGAGCTGGAGGGCGCGAGCGCCGACCAAACGAAAGAACTCCTCCCAATCCGGTCGCCACAATCGAGCATGAGCCGGAGTATTCTGATGAGTCCATCCCTCCGATCAACTCGGGCGGTCGGATCAACATGCTTCAAGCAGGAGATGGAAACCTAGGGGGTCTTTCCCCGGTTTCCACCATGTCAAACAGGAAGCGAAAGGCCGAGCTGAGGGCGTTCGCCGGGGTCCATACCGTGGTACCTCCAGAGCCGACCATTTCTAAAGACGCACTCATCACCTTCTCCAACAAGGACAGGGAGGGAGTGCAGTGCCCCAAAGAGGATGCACTGGTGATCTCCTCATGCATCCTTGGGAAGACGGTCGATCGCGTGCTGGTCGACAATAGGAGTTTCTGCAACATCATATTCATATCCGCCCTAGACCAACTCGGCAACTTAATCAAATTCATCAAGCCATTCGACACCGTGCTCCAAGGGTTCTGCGACAACACAGTCCAAGCCTACGGGAGGATCAAGCTCTCCGTCGAGCTAATATGCTTTTATGATCCCAAGGTTAGGATTACTAGGAACCTAAGTTTTGTAATCATAGATAGGCCCAGCATCTATAATAGGTTCCTCGGTCGCCCCTTTTTAGAAACCTTTGAGGCGGTCGACTCGTCTTTCTTTTACTGTATCAAATTCCCCACTGCCGAAGGGACAGTCGGTACTGTAAAAGGAGATCAGCTAATGGCAAAAAGATGTTTGAATTATTCCTATGTCGTTACTGCTTTCAATACTTCCCATGCCATGTGTAACATTGAAACGATCGACGATCAACCCATGGAGATCGACGAGCCGAGCGCATCAAACCAACCTGACTCAGGCCTCTCCAACATTAATCAGTGGACACATGCCACAACCCCGTCTCAACGTACACCGTCGAGGTCGGCCATCTCCATGGCTGGCCGAGGTGGAAGCAGAGCTAACAAGCCGCGGGCGTGGAATTGATTCATCCGACGCTGCCCCGTGCAAGGACTCCTCTAGACCGAGACCCCACGCCCTTCGTTTAAATACGAGGCGAGGCGCAGCCTAACGGAGGACCCTCATAATAAAGTGAGTCACGAGACACTCAATGTCTTCGCGCACCAAGACACGGTCATGGAGTCGGTCCATCGATCTCCGCGACTGTGCACGATTCCTCAAACAAAGCGAAACCACTAAGTTTCCGTGGGGGATCGGCCAATGTTGTTTTTGCAGGTACAAGTCCGAAAGATAGCTAGCCAATCGACCATGATTGCCCAAGTCCGAATCCTAAGTCAGCTCAGATCGTCCGTCCTCATCCTTACACGATCACCAACAAGAACCACCTCGCCCCATGTCTTCAACATAGGAGCAAGCTGGGGGGCAATTGTTGTGTCAAGAACTAACACCTTCCGACCGGCGATCACCTAGGAGGTCGGGCGACCGAGTCACTGCCGAGCGGCCAAGGAAAATCTGCCGATCAGCGACCAGGCGGCCGAGCCTTAACCCAGCGGGCAAGCTATATCGGCCAACCGAATGTCCCAGGACAAATCCTGGTGCCGAGCGATCGACCTCAGATAAGATCGCCTCTCGGTACTCGGCGACCGACTCTTGGCGATCGACTAGCGGACGATCCTCTCTCGGCATCTGCAGACCGACCCTTGGTGACCGACCAGTGCCGACCCTTAGTGACTGGTCGAGGACGATCCTCGGTATCCAGCTAAAGACGACTGCATCATGACGATCTGGGCCGATGGCCATCCAGTCGGCCAAGGCCGAGCCACAGGACAGCACCCACGTGCAGATCCGCAAGAGGCGCTGACAAACCTGTCACCTACCTCACCTACCAACAGGGCCGCAGACCTGCAAAAGGAGCTGACGGACAAGACTGGTGACCACAGCCTGTCACCTACCTTGCCTACTGACAAAGTCCGCCGAAAGTAACAAAGTGGGACCTCCTGTGACAGTACTTCCGGACGCGTGCTGGATCCTCATTGGACCGCACAGCTGGCTACGAGCTGTAGCCTTAGACTTTTGGCAGACAGCCCATGTGACCTTTAGGATGATCTCCCCATTACATTAATGGCCGAAAGGCGATCGCCCACTAGGAGACAAGGCACCTCAACCCCTATATAAAGAAGGCAGCCTGCACTTGGATTCTCTCTCTGCATTCTCGCATTTCACACACCATACAGAAGCAAAATACCCAGCACTTGGCTATCTCCAACTCTTGGCAACAACTATCTTTCGGTACTTATTTCTCCCGGCCTCTCTCATCAGGCAGACGATCGGCAGGGACGAAGAACACCTAGCTTCGCCCAAGAGCCGGATTAACAGAGTCTTTCTACACTCATTGTATTTAGATTTCTCTCATTAATACTTGTATCCACGAATATTTGTATTAATAACATCTCGCGAGAGCATTCAAGCCCGGGCCTAACAAACCCGGCAAATCTTGTATTATTTATCTTCTCTCGGAAGTTCTCCCGCAATTGTTGTTTGTTGTCCGTCTTCCAGCAGTATTAATCTTCGGATAAATATTTTGGGCAACAACAAAGCTGTCTTGGGTATATCCTCTGGTTGAATATTCAACTGATGATACCCAGACCTAAGGTCTACCTTAGAAAACACATTTGTTCCCTTGAGTTGGTCAAACAAGTCATCTATCCTCGGCAGAGGATACTTGTTTTTGAGTGTGTGCTTGTTCAGCTCCCTATAATCTATACACATTCTCAGTGTACCATCCTTCTTTTTCACAAAAAGGACAGGTGCTCCCTATGGAGAAACACTCGGTCTAATGAAGCCTAAATCCAATAGCTCTTGCAGTGGATCTTGAGTTCTTGCAGTTCCTTCGGTGCCATCCTATAAGGTGCTTTTGACACTCGGACTGACCCTGGCTCCAGGTCGATGTTGAAATCTACTTGTCGATCTGGTAGTAAACCCGGTAACACTTCTGCGAATACATCCTCGAATTCCCGCACAATTGGCACATCTCCTATAGTCTGCTCTTCTCTAGCTTCTCCATTAAGGTAAACAAGGAAAGCCTGGCAATCCTTCTTTATCATCATCTTCTTGGCTTGGAGAGCAGAGATAACGGGTGATCCTCTACCCATTCTTATGCCTTGAAAGTCTGTGGGCTCCTTTCCCGATGGTCTAAAGGAAGTTTTCCTCTCATAACAAATAATTGTGGCATAATTCTCTGCTAACCAATCCATTCCTAGGATTACATCAACATTCCACATCGTCAGAACATTCAGATTATTAGTTACCACTTTAAGATTCCCGAGTTCTAATTCCAGATTAGAACAAACATGCGTGGTAGTTGAAATTCCTCCTGGTGGTGAAGATACTCTCATGACATGACTAGCACGTTCCGGTATAATACTAAGATTATCCACACATGCTCTAGCAATAAATGAATGCGATGCTCCAGTATCAAACAAAACAATTACAGGTAGGTTAAGAAGTTTGCCCATACCTGCCAAGTTACCCTTATCCTTCTCGGGTTGCTTCTGATTGATGGCATACGATCTAGCATTCTCATTCTTCTGTTTAGGTGGTGGCGGCAGTTGCAGCTGTCCTTGTATTGCCCTCAGTGGCTGGGGTTGACCCTGGTGGTTTGGTCTCTCTCTCCCTGCTGCTGCTGCTTAGGACAATTTCTCATGATATGGCCTTTCTGACCACACTGTAACAACTTCCAGTGCCCAACAGACAGGCACCATGATGCTGCTTGTTACACTTGGGACATACGGGGTTTGCAACTCATCCCTGATTATTGCCTCCCTGAGTAGGAACCATCTGCCGTCCCTGGTTGTTGCCTCCTTGAGCCTGAGGATGTCCATGAGATATATTTCCCTGCCACGGCTTCCTGTTAGCCTGGCTGTTCCCATTGCCACCATTGTTTCGTCCTTCCCACTTACGCTTCCCCTTATAATCGTGGGAATTTGTCTGAGTGGGTGGTGGTGTAACTGTGGGTGCTCGCTTCTCTTCTGGCATTGCTGCCTCAATATCCAGAGCTCTGTTCACCGATTCAGTGTAGCTTAGCCTTCTTTAGCTAGCTAGGGACATGCCTATCTCATGTCTCAGTCCTGATCTAAATTTTCCTGCCATCTTCTCATCCGAATCAACTTGGTCTGGAGCATACCTTGATAACTCACAAAACATTCTATCATACTCGGTTACTGACATCCTTCCTTTCTTCAGATTATAGAACTCAGCTTCCTTCTTGACCTTGAAGGTTTTTGGAACATACTTGTCATACAATGACTCCTTAAATTCCTCCCAAGAGTAGTTTTCCAGTTGCTCAGCCGTCAAGATCTTCCTACGCGCTTCCCACCAGAAGCCTGCAGATCCAGTGAGTTGGAAGAGCACACACGAAAGACGCTCTTCGTTGGTACACCTTAGGAAGCTAAAAATTCGTTCCATATCTCTAACCCAAAGCTCAGCATCGCTCGGGTTTCCTGACCCATCGAAAGTGGGCGGATTCTGCTTGAGGAAAAGCTCTTCAATAGCTCGTTGGGGTGGAGGAGGAGGTGGTGTAGGGGCGCATTCATGCCCTACTCTCCTTCTTTCTCTTCTGGGTGGCATTCTGAGGTGCACATAATCATCATTAGTTTATTCTCAATGGTCTGTAATTATCATCATACTGGATTATAGAAAGGAGTTCGCGACTACATAATCATAACGCATCAACACATACTCATAGATAACTCTCGTGGCAAGGTCGAGAAAGAGATCAGAAATAACAACATCATACTCATGAGAAGAAAAGCCCATGAAGGGTCAAAATATATATCAATATATCATATGCATTATAATAGTACAATTGCCTTCCACGAGGTCTTACTGACTATCAATATAAGCTGATCTAGGCTACCTGCCTACACATATGCCAAAATGCGGGATGCTCTAACAAATATCATTGCCGTCTATAAAATAAGAAAGTGCTACACATCGGAATGACACGTATAAGAAAAATAAGTGATGTTCCGCATACAAAACACAAAATAAATGGCTAGCACCATCCTGAGCTATCTCAAGTCGCCCTCGACTCGGCGGTCGATCTGTCCTCCTCGGAGAACTCCTCCGGATCCTCTTCCGGATCTTCTTCTGACTCCTCTTCTAATGCTCGAGAGACTGCAACAGGGTCTTCAGTGACTCTGCACTTCTTCAGGAGAAATAAATGAGCATCGTCTGTGATCGGTCGTGGATGGACTGGATCGATGACTGGCATAGGTCGAAGTGGCGGAGATGTCCTCCTGAGAATAAAAGGCTCGATCCTCATATCCCTGCGGCGAGGTGCTGATGTCCCTGCCTCCATGTCTAACCCATCCTGAGCATGAGATGGCACAACAAGAACCATCTGGCTCGGTAGAGGTGTAGCTAGCCTCTCCGGCAAAAATCCCCTAGCATAAGGTCGGTACACGTAAGCTACAGGGGGATGTGCACGATGCTGGAGGTACTGAGTGGTGATGCGGATAGCAAAGGCCATGAAATATCCGGAAGGTACTAAAGTCGGCTCATGCAAAAAGATATAATACCATTAGATTGCAGCAGCCCACTCCCTCCACTCGATCGGAAGGAGGTCGATAAGACGCTGAATGCCCTCGTAGTCCGAGACACCATGAGGAGCAGCTAAGCACCATGTCGCCTCGAGGTCTGCCACGCACTGACCCATGGTGGAACCTATGCCTCGATACGTGCTGCGGAAAGCCTCCACAAGGTCGCACGGCGTACGCCTTCTCCTCGTTGACTTACGCGGCTTCTTCTTCGTGGTCGCCATCCTATGAAGAAGGTATACGTATAATACATCAACGTCTCAACATAATAGAACAACTCCACTAAAGGGTTCTCAGAAGAAGGATATAAATCTCATCCTAAGTTCTCGCCTCGAACTCTGGACTCTGAGAAACACCTAACATAAAAAATAACAATATACTCTCTGACGGGGTAGGCTATGAAAGTTATTCGTGTTCCGCCATAAATGGACATCCTGATAAAATAACCATACTCGTATTACTCGTACGTAAGTCATATTCATTGGAGACGTCACTTCAACGTCGATCCTCGTTATTACATCGTCATTGTTCGTCCTTCATATTCGTGCATGTGCTAAAATACTTAAGGCGCATAAGTTCTCATTCGCGTAATAGAAGACACTAAGGAAGTTTCTAGGTTCTCGTCTTTCGTGTTTCTTCATCAGCAAAAATTCATGCGTACTTGAAAAAAATAAGGATTCATATAGGCCATGCTTCGTCATATATATATATATATATATATCATTCCATATATGTTCATAATTAACATTTCATAAAAGCTCGTAAAGAGATACATTTTCATGGCAAAAGAAGTTTGAATCATAAAGACTAGTAAATCTTTTACCTTACTCTTCAGTTGAGCATGACGTGACGGGGTGTTGAGTTGACAATTGATTCTTAAATTAGTTTAGAGAATCGAACTAAACTTCGCTTGAAGGAACATAGACTCAGAGCGAATGAATTTCTCTGATACCATTCTGTCACGGCCCCTTATCCCTAAGGACGGCTCAGCCGGGGCGTGACCCGGGGTAGGAATTAAGAAGCAGGGAAGAAAGGGGGAAACATACGTTTCATAAGGCATATGGGTGAATTACCATGAATAACCTCTCAAGGTATCATGAAGGGGAGTCATTCCCGTGAGAACGACTTAGAATCCTCATAACATTAGCATTGAAGTTTAGGAAAAGGCTTCATAGCATAATACAATCAACAAGACATAGAAAGCATAATCATAAAGAGTGTTTGCAGCGGAAAAACATGGTTAGTTACATATATGAAGATATGTAACCAGGGCTTAACATTGATGTGAATAAAAGACTTCCACTCAACACCCTCTGTCACATCCCTTGCTCAACCTGCATATTTAAAAAGATATACTGGGCTGAGTACAACGTACTCCGTGAACATATTGCCAAAATATTAAACATACTTTCGTACTTGTCATCATGCATATAAGAAGTAACACACGGGGTTTTTAAGAAAAAGCCCATGTTTACTAAATCATTTCATTTCATAACATATATTATCAGATTCACCATATCCATAATTTATGCCGGGGAAGGTGGCCACCTCCCGCGAACGTTACTCTGAAGAGAGCTCACAATCCCGAGTACTGTGTACACTAACCCTGGCCAGCAACCTTTGTCTAGCTCAGGATCCAATCATTTCATAGGTTGGCAAGCCAACAATGATAGGTTCATAAGAATCTACATAAAAGTTTTTATGCATCATAAACATTGAAATCATAATTTGCTTGTAAAACATTTCATCAAGATAGAGCAAAGCTCAAATCATTTTCGTATAGAAAGCCCACCTGGACAAGTAATAACGCAATCAAAATGGTTCTCGGATCTTTCTTACACTTCAGTCTGCTGCTCCACCTTTCATCGGAAACAACTAAGTTTAGTGGTCGATCGAGCTTAACGAAGTCTAACGGACAACGGACTCGATCTACATATTTGAACTTTAGGGTTTTGCATTCGACTTAAGCTTAATAATAAAAGCTATGATTTAGAGAACCTAACTGACCACATAACATATAAAGATACTAAAAACAGTAACCGATACTTGATTCCGTTACACATCCCTTGGTTAAAAAAAACCATCATAAAACACTAAATCATAATCATAAAATAATATGCATCAAGTCTGGAAAGAATAAGTATTCTATTAATTTATAGTAAGAACTAGATAGTTAATCTTATACCATTGGAAAGCCACTGAAGTCTAGTTTCAAATATATTTTACAAATCTCAAAAATATGAAACGTGGAGAAGGTTATGGCTATTTCGGTGAAGTGTGATGAAACTGCCAACTTCCGACGAAAATGGGAAAAACATCATATTAACCTAGAGCTCGTTTCTAGCAACGAAAACCCTAAATAGGTAAACTCTAATCATACATATCATACTTATAACACATATAGGAGTCGACATACAAGCATGCTCCTCGACATTACGGACTCTATTTCATAATCTTTTCTTTTCCAAAATGACTACTTACTCATTCTTATTTTTCCAACATTAACATTCAAGCATGATTAACATCACACAACACACTTAACATACACTCATATTGATAATCAAAGTCTTGATTCTAACATACAAATGACCTAAACATTACATTAAAATCCTCAATACATAACATGCTCCTTAACTACATCAAATATTACCAACACATCTTCCAACTTTATAAATCTAACTTCATGTTCTTGTTTTCAAATAAATTTTCAAAAGCATTTTATAAAAATCTAACAAAAACATATCATGTACTCCTTTCATACCTCATCACAATTATCAAGTCACTTCCGACGAAGTGTGATTAAACTGCCAACTTCCGACGAAAATGGGAAAAACATCATATTAACCTAGAACTCGTTTCTAGCAACGAAGACCCTAAACATGTAAACTCTAATCATACATATCATACTTATAACACATATAGGAGTCGACTTACAAGCATGCTCCTCGAAATTACAAACTCCATTTCATAATCTTTTCTTTTGCAAAATGACTACTTACTCATTCTTATTTTTCCAACATTAACATTCAACATCATTAACATCAAACAACACACTTAACATACACTCATGTTGATAATAAAAGTCTTGATCCTAACATACAAATGACCTAAACATTACTTAAAATCCTCAATACATAACATGCTCCTTAACTACATCAAATACTACCAACACATCTTCCAACTTTATAAATCTAACTTCATGTTCTTGTTTTCAAATAAATTTTCAAAAGCATTTTATAAAAATCTAACAAAAACATATCATGTACTCCTTTCATACCTCATCACAATTATCAAGTCACTTTTGAACATACAACAACATATCAAGAACTAAGCATGATTCTTCCTTACTTTCAAAACACCAAACATTGTATAAAAATCCCATAAATTCATCATAGCATCATATCATCATATAACAATATATTGTGTAAGAAAATCATAAGAAAAACAACACAAGATTAGGTTATGAAACCCTAAAATTTTCAGCCAACATGAAGAAAATCAAGACATGATTACAACTTGTTCTAAACACTTCAAGAATCTTAAAATCAACTTAAAAACAACATACAAAACATTATAACATTAAACCTAAACTCTTCATATATATTTCCAAATTTTAAAGTGGTCCAAAACCTATTTTTACTTGGGTAGAAATCAAGAGAATGAGGTAACTTACTTGAATATGAACTTGGATTCAAGTTTGGAACACAAAGTGAGCTTCTAACTTGAGTTTTTAATGAAGAAGAATGGTGTTCTTCAATGGTGGGGGGGGGGGCTGAAGTAGAGAAGAAGAGGGAAAGAAGATGAAGTGAAGTGGAAAAATGAAAGGGAGGTGATGTCCCTTTATATACTAGGTTAACGCTAGACGTCGTCATAAACCAGTCGAAGAATATTTTACGTTTCACTCCTCCACAGATAAAATAACTCGGGTATTAAATGTATGACATATACTTAAATTATCATGTCGCACTTACATCTTAAAGTTGGAGAAAAGTTTCGTGTATGACAGACAACTGTCCTTGTGCACTCGCAAAATTACTTCGTCCTTGGTTGACGACATCAAAGGAAAACAATGGAGTGACCCGATGATCTCTCAACTGAAGGAAGATGTAATTAAAAGAAAAGCCCCTAGTTTTATGGTCCATGAGGATAGTATTATGAGATTTCAGGGTAGGCTTTGCGTTCCGAATGATCTAGAGTTGAGGCAGAGAATTCTCCAAGAAGCCCATGTTAAGCCTTACTCTATCTACCCCGGAACGAGTAAGATGTACAAGGACTTGAAGCAAAATTTTTGGTGGAATAATATGAAGAAAGATGTCGCAGAGTTTGTATTATGATGCTTGATGTGTCAACAAGTCAAGATTGAACATCAACCTCCAGCCAGGTTGTTGAAACCGCTTCCCATTCCCGAGTGTAAGTGGGAAGATATCTCTATAGATTTTATCACGGGGATGCCGAGAACTAGAGCCGGAATGAATATGATATGGGTAATCGTCGATTGGTTGACCAAGTCTACGCACTTGCTAGGTATCAAGGACACTTGGGGACAGGAGGGATTGGCTCGAACTTCTATAGCCGAGATTGTGAGATTGCATGGTGCCCCTAAGACTATTGTTTCCGATCGAGATGGCCGCTTCGTATCGCATTTTTGGCAATCCGTTCATCAGGCTTTGGGCACCGAATTGAGATTATGCATGTCATTCATCCTCAATCAGACGGTCAGTGTTGCGATATTTATTGAACGCAAGTGTACGTTATCGTATACAAGTAATAAAGTGATGAGTGAGTATCGTTCCCACGAGGACTGAATCACTAACTACCGATTTTTATGTATTCTAGTTTTATCTGAACAATCGAACTTGGGTTTTTGCAATTAATTACTAAAAGAATTAATAAAAGAATAGACAGTAAAAATTATCGCTTGAAGAAAGAGAATCAAATGATAAATAAGTCTAGGATTCTGAATCCACCTCGGTTTATCCGAATTTACTCGCGATTATCTGAAGTTAATGATTTTCCCAATTTATTGAACGCAAAGATTGCTAATATACTCTACCGCCTCTCCCGAGGTCAATAGATTTTTCTAAAGGCGAATAACACACTCTATCCCTAGGTGAATTGATTCGTCAATAGGCAAAAAGCATAAAATCTCCAAAAGGCCACGTAGTTCCTATGAGTATATTCCTATCTCACAGAATAAAACGGTCCTCACCAATAGTTCCTCACCAACTCTCCTCTCCCGATTCGAATTGAATGATTAAAATAATACAACTATTGGCCAAATAATTGAAAGCATTAAACACGATTGGGAAAACTCAACAAAAAGGGAATTAAATAGATAATCTCAAGCAAATCCGTCAAAACATAGGTTTCATCAAAATCCTAGATTAGGAGTTTTAGCCTGACATGCTAATTAATGAAAATACAGAATTAATAAATTAAAGCATGAAAATCAAACGCAGATGAAGAGCTCGGATTCCTCCGTTCTTCTGGCTTCCGCCCTCTGCCCTTCAAGTCTTCTGCTTCTCTCGTCTGCGATAATCTTTTGTGATCCTCCTTTTCCCAAGCCTCCCAGATTCCAAGATCCAAAGATGATTAATTAGGGTCTTAAACCCTTATTTATAGCTTTGCACAGTCTCCAAATCGCGTCCGTGTGAGTAGGTCGAGAACTGGCTTAAAAACGGCCCAAATCCGTGCGGAGCATACAAAAACCGCCTAGTGTGCCGCGGCTCACTAAATCTGTGCCGCGGCACATGGTCTTCAGCTGGACGCCTGGGCGCCATTTAATTCATCTGTGACGCGGCTCACCTGGACTGTGCCGCGGCACAGAGTACAGTTTACTCTGTGCTTGCTGGTTGCCTTCCTGTGCCGCGGCCCACTTGCCTTGTGCCGCGGCTCACGGCCAAAATTTGTCGTTTTCGCCCGTTTCGCCTCGTTTTAGCTTCCGAACTCCAATCTCCTGACAAACATACAAGATTAAGGCATTAAGAGCTCATTTAAGCAAATTTACTCTCCAAAATAATACAAAATAATGATAAATAAGCGTATAAAAATACGCCTAACAAATACCCCCAAACTTGAGCCTTTGCTTGTCCTCAAGCAAAAAGAATTAATTTCAAGAAAAGAATGTCGTGAATAATCGTGCAACTCGTAGTGCTCTACCTAATCAATACGATCCTGAAATTCTCTCTGAATAATACGAGTATCGTAATAGCGAGCTACACTCAGAACACTGATTCTACAAAGTAACCAAGTTCAGTCCTAATTACTCGTTCATGAAGAAAATCCAGCTCAAAGATTTACAAAACGTGAATCAAATCGACCGTCAATATGAAAGGTTAAAATAAACGAGCTAAATTCGCCCCGTTCCACAGTCTAATGGCAAAATTTTCACGAGTTTCATAAAAATAATCCTCGGACAGTATTCCCTTATATATATATGCTCAAGAAATTGATTCGAGTTGACCACTAGGTTCGGATCTCGGGATGTTTCATCGGGATAATCCTAGGGTGGAACTTCCATTCTCATGTATTGGGAAACCGTTTGACGTAAAAGACACTCATGGGGCACATGGATGCTTCTAGTTACTAAGTTCCCCTCCACAGCGGAGAAACAACTCGAATAGCTAATTCCCGCATGTCCGAATCAAGGGCGCTGTTTTACGCGAGAGTAAACAACGGGTCACGTGAATACCCCCGGTTACTAGGCTCCCTATCATCGGTACATGTGAAATTTCTAAATCCCTAGTCTAATCAGGGTCGTCGTTTTATGCGAGAGTAAACAACGGGTCACGTGAATACCCCCGGTTACTAGACTTCCCATCATAGAACAAATATTATCTCGACTATTGGGAAAAACTGACCGACTCTAAACTCAATCTAAGTGCCAACATGACTTATGTAACTGGACGACTAGCTAACCGAAAAATGTAACCAAACGTATCGACGGTGATTTTAAAACACGTATGTATCCTCTCTTATCCGCCAAGACCTCTACAATCACGAGAAAAATTTCGGACCTAAATGAACACTAAGCAGAAACAGAAATCACTGACTACAACGCGACTAAAACTCGACCGTTTCTTCAGAGAGAAAAAAGTGTCGTAACATCAGTATTACACAAATAGAAGCACGAAAAATTCACGAATAGGGTAAAGTCAAGACAAGCAAGGCTATCGACAAAAATATAACTAGAAATAACAAAAAAAATGCAACGAAATAAGTACAGCAATAAATGTAGCAACAGAAAGTAACCCCCCCTAAACTTAGGACGTACATTGACCTCAATGGACAAAATATAATATCCAATAGAATAAGAAGGTCAAGTACTCCCCTCCAGTCCTCTCACGAGCTAGTGCCGGCATCATCCGGTGAGGAGAGTGGTGTGGCTGGCCGAGCAGGTGCAATAAATGGCCCGTCTGGGTGCATGATATGGGTCGTCGATGCGGCAAGGTGCTCCTCGCTGCCAGATGCCTCGCCTCTCGTCGGTTGGCCCAGCGGGCCTGCTCTCGCATCTCAGCTCTGACGGCAGCAATAATGCTCTCTCGCTCCGTCCGCTGCCCCTCTCGCATGGCAGCCAGCATACTCTCCCTCTCTCTCCTCATCTCATATCTCTCTCTCCTCATATCCTCTCTCATATCCTCTCTCTCCTCGTCTCCTCTCTCTCTCTCCTCCTATCCTCCCTCAGCCCATCGAACATCGCCTGCAATCTCTCTCTGTCGGGCGGCGGGCCGGCATCTGCATGCCCCTGTGTCAGCAAAAGAGGCTCGGGGGACCTCTTGTGGGCCTCATCCAGTAGAAATCCTCTCCCCCAAGCGTGCGCCGGCGCTCCTCCCCACTGGTCAAAATGTGAGATGATGCGGTGGTCGATCGGGGCCTGGGGAGCCAGCATCGGCTCGTCGTCCAACCACGTCAGCCCCGACTGTCGGCACAGAGCGCAGATAAGAGAGGGGTGCTTCAACCCCGTCTTGGCCCCTCCCTGAATGCACTGGAATATAGAACGGACCAAGAGAGGGGCCACATCGAAGCGCAGCCCGGATGTGATAGCATATAGTGTCCGGGCGCGGGAGAGAAAAACAGTGCGGATCTGAGATGTGGGGTCTATACGAGCGCAAATGAAATATAGCCAGGCACGCCCGAGCCGACTGAGGCGCGAGCTCTTGAAATGGAAAGTGGAAGAGCCCGGTGCGCGCTGCTCCCAGTCGGAGTCGGGCTGCGCAATAGTCTCGAGTAGAGCCTCCTTCGTGAGGCTAGTCATAACTCGGTCATAAGCCGAGTCATCTACCACCGGAAGCCCAAACAACCTCCGAATAGCAGCTGTGGAAAAATCAACCGTAATACCTCGGACATCGACCTGAGTCCGAGTGTCTAACTGCTGCAACATCTGGCCTGCTCGAATGTGCTTCAATAACGCACTGGCATAGAACTCCTGCACTATCGATATCACCGCTGGATCGGGGGGTGCAGCAAATTGGGCCCACCCCATCTCATCTATCATCGTAAGCAGTTCCCCGTCTTGGGGGGCTGGAGTAAATCCCCTCTCCGGAATAAGAGGTCATGGCCGAATCTTCTTACACTACTACAAAAATAGGCAAAGAGACCCGTCCAAATAAGCCTAAGAGACCGCATCTGGACGGGTCTCTATCTCAGCGGTCTCTTTGATAAAGAGACCGCCTCATAGTGGGGGTCTGTTTTTGAGATATAAGAGACCTGGTATCTAAGAAATCAGGTCTGTTATGCAAGTGAGAGAAAACTAATTTAAAAGGGTAAGAGACTTGTTATCTAAGATATGAGGTCTCTTTGATTTTTTTAATATTTTTTTTGTCTAGCCTAAGAGAGCTCATTTTACACCTACCAGGTCTCTTTGATTTTTTTAATATTTTTTTTGTCTAGCCTAAGAGAGCCCATTTTACACCTAACGGGTCTCTTTGATTTTTTTAATATTTTTTTTGTCTAACCTAAGAGAGCCCATTTTACACCTAACGGGTCTCTTTGATTTTTTTAATATTTTTATTTTAAAACCTGAGAGACCAGTTTTTATACATAACGGGTCTCTTTGATTGTTTAAATATTTTTTTTGTATAACCTAAGAGACCCGATTTCAAGTTTAACAGGTCTCTTTATCATATATTTTTTTTTTAAAAAAAACATAATAATCCTGCTCGTACCCAAAAATATAAAACACAAAACAACACTCACCATTACATAAAAACATCATAAACCTACTCGTTCCCGAAAACATAAAACAACACAAAACAACACTATAATGATATCTTTACATCTATTGCAATCTCTAAATGCTGAGAAGGTGGATATGCTGGGAAGGTGGATACAATATTAACCCTGAGTCGAGGAAAAGAGATCTGAGCTTGTTGATGTATCAATATTAACCCCAAGATTCTCAATAAGTCTATTTCTTACAAGTACATCATGAGGGAGTTGTAGGCAACCCAAGACTAGCGAGAGTTCATCCATTGTAGGTGACACGCCAGCTATGATTGTTTCCCTGTACACCATCAAAGCTAACGAGGTCCTGCAGAAATAAAGCCATTTCATAAAATCATATCTTGTTTTTTATTCGCTGACTGATAGTATATGATTATTAGGATGATAGTTACATAATCATTTTTTATTAAATCCACCGAAAGATTCTACTCAAGCCTCATTTTAGTTTCAAAAGAAATAAAACATAAAAATGCATGACTGTAAAATGTGATTACAGCATCTCCTCTAGAAGCAATAATTAACATGGATAATTAGAGAATGGTAAGAATGCAAACCATTTACTATTAATCCGAACTCTCCTGCAGGTGAAAGACAAGACTGCCGCCAAATACACTAGCCGTTTGGAATCTCCGAAGCACATATCTTGAGAAAACAAAAATAATGAGTAACATGATGGAGTCGACACACACTTTACGATCCACAAAGAGAAAAAAAGAGGTATTCACTAACTTGTTTGGGACTATTAGTCATTTTGACTACCCTTCTTGTTACTACCTAAATTTGCTCTCTGAAGAGTCTTTTCATTAAAACTCTTCTTTAAGCTTCTTAAGAAGGACTTGTTTTTTACTTGAAAAAAATGTACTTCATTATGCAACATAAACACACACAATTTTGACTGTAAACCAACACATGCCCGCAATACAAACAAACAGATTTTCCAATAACTCAAAACTCAAATACTAATCATAAATTGGTGACTTGTATATAAGTATCTCACATCACAACCTAAATTTTGCAGATGATCTAATTGACAAGAGAAAACCACAGAGCATTACACAATAACATCAAAATCCAAAAACAAGACTAATAGATGTAACGGGACAAACCAATCCGTTGAGTTTAGACGAGCAAAACAAAGATTGATACAACCATCATTTTTAGGATTGTTCGTAACTTTTGCGTACTTCCCCGCATTTCAAACCATCGAAGGTAAGAAACATATTTTGAATAAAATTTCGCACACAATAAAAATAGGAGACTATACTTACCCCACACAACTTTTCCAAAGCAGTGTGACTGTGCCAAGTTCACTAATATTCACCTAAAATACACAAGAACAGCAAGTTCAAATGATACCCATAATACAAAAATGGGTGGGATAAATTGGAAGGGGGTATTTACAAATCACGTGTCTGTTATATATTCATCACTGAGTTCATGATGTATCATGAACCCGGATCCATGATATAAATTGCCCCAAACAACAGCATTTGTACTGAAGCTAGTTAAAATAAAGGAGTGAAAAAAATAATATTTTGGAGAAGAAAATAAGAAGTAACAGAAACCTAAAATACCTAATAATTAGCTCTATATATAACCCAACAGCATACTCCTTGAGTCCTTCACACTGTATCTATCTTCTATTACAATCCACATGATTCCTGTAGTGTTTTAGACATTCAGGAATGTTGTTTTGCTAATTCTGAACATTATAAACACTGCTAAGCATGATACTTTACAACACTGAAGAACTCGAACAATGCATGAACTTATTGTTATATATGTATACTCCATCACTTTGTATTTTAACTATGTTCGTCTATATTTTTGGCAATAAACTCTGAGTATATTGATAATATCAGATACATATATCTTGTCTTGTGTCGGACCATCAAGGGGACCGTTAGTGACAACTTCTTATTGAACTTGGTCATACAAGACTCCATCTGCCCCACTACTACTACTTAAGAAAGACTTCATCTCTTTGATTTCTTTTTTCACATTCGTGGCTGCTTTGAATTCATATGTTAAGTTGGACTAATGATACATAAAAGTTAAAACATATCTTGTTTTGTATTGTTCGCTTTATCCTTTGACATCCAAGGTGCAATTTGAAAAAAATATGTTTCCTTGCACGGCACATTTTAGTTTCACTAGCACATCTCCTCCACAAGAAGGAATCGCAATCCCTCTATCTACATGATTTGTCGTTTCAAAGGTCAGTACATTAAATGCGGAAAGATGCAACAATTATTAGATATCGAGATTATATACCACAATATACTAAGACATTCCTCACCCCACTCATTAAGAAATCCTTTATTTTTGCAAAAATAAATCAATCTAGAAGAAAACCCACAAAGACATACAGGCATTTAACAATTCGAATATGGTAAAAAAACCATTCATTATAGGTATGAAGAAGGTACAGCTATATTATTTTTATCTTCTTCAAGAGACACATAGCAAAGATCGAACACGTCGGTCAAGATTCTACCATAACTAAAAAGAATCATTTAGTGCAGTCAAGGAATAAATCAAGAAAAATTCACATAATTGATTACGTGATAGAAAAAAAAGTGGTATTTGTTGCACAATAACATGACTTAGGCATAAAGTGATAGACACCGGTGATAAAACAATTTTGGAAGTAATCCAAGTTTCTCATTGAAGAAAAAGTGAGATCAAGACAAGATAGTAAAACTTACTTTAATAGCAAAGACAAATGGATACTTGTCCAAAGTTTACACCAACCTATCACAATGAAATCAACATTCAACCGTAACATGTGAATTACGCCCATTATTAAGGAAATCATATGGTAAATTGACCCCATTGACCCATGTGTCATGCGAGAAGCGATTAGATGCATCATGTACTGATCACATACATGACATGAAATATGTAACTACATAACAGAAAATGTTTCAAGTGTGATACATACTCCTCATTCGCTATGGACAAACCGTAGGAAACACTCGATCCTTGACATCCTTATACACAAAGCCTACTACAACCCCAATTTTCCAGATAAGAAGGTAAAAATCAAAAGAATTACCAGATATTAATGATGGGAAAATAGCCAATACATATCAAATAGAACATAATAAAGGCTAAAATACCACTACAAATTAGTTCTAGATGGTATGGAAATGCATGTTCAAAGTTTTCCTACTCTCAGGACCCTTACTAATTGGGTATGAAAATATACATATCGACATAATCATCCATCAAACCCTCTCTCATAAAAGAATCAGTAAACATAACAAAGAGGAAGTCCTAGAAAAAGCAGAGAAGGATCTGGGTGCTGTGATAGATCAACATATATCTCGTATAGTAAAAGAACTTCGAGAAAGAACAACTATACTCGTAGAATACCTAAACCAATCAATACCATAAAAACTAAACCAGAAAATCGAGCAATTATTTCTAAGAGGAGTGATGCAAAAAAGGAGAATAAAATAGAAAAACACACCTTGTACACATGCCGGCGCTGGTGGTAGGTAAATCGCCGATGATTGGGGTGGGACTTCATCGACTGGCCTGTGGACGCGAGGTCGCCGATTTTTCTACACTTGCCCTAGCTGTAGTCGCCTGCGATAGATCGCGGAAGAAAGAAGAGAAAGAAACACAATACGTACGGCCCAGTTGATTTGGTAAAGAATGAAAAATGGAGACCGCATTAAACAACGCGTTTTTATTTCTCACACATTACAGACCCGTTGAAATAAACAACGGGTCTTTTATTTCTTACACATTAGAGACATGTTACCTTAAATAAGTGGTCTTTATTTTATCTTATAAGAAAATAGTGGACCCTTTAACATATTAGAGACCTGTTATTTCTAATATTGGGTCTCTTATATTAAAGAGACCCGTTGTCTTAACCAACGGGTCTGTTATTAAGGGTCTCTTTGCTTGTTTTTGTAGTAGTGTTATTGAAGATTTTGTGGATTTCAGGGTCAGAAAACTGGTGCCCCTCAGACTCGGCGCGGCTACGAGAGGTTTCCCCTCGAGTGGGGGATGACTGAGTCCTGGATCTCTTGCTCAGCTTCTTCGTCCTAGCCATAGTCAGTCCTGAAAAAATTTAAACACCGAAGGTTACTTACTCAACTAATAACGAGAATAATCATCACTCGGCTAAGGATATCCGGCCGTAAATCAGAAATCTTTACGAGATAGCACAACCATGAGAGAAAAATGAAATTGAACCATAACGTTTAAACTAGACGTACGGGTTGGGGTTGCTGTAATTCCAGAACGAATACGTTGCACAAAGATTCAAAATATTGCCTGAACAATGAAATTTTTTTTCATTTAGACATTTCATCGAACACCTAAAGGGCAAGAGTTTACTTGAAGAACAAACATGGCAATAGCTCGATTAAATCCCCAAGAACAAAAACGAGAATCATTCACCATCAAAACGACATATTCAATTCATTAAATATCAAAAATAATCATGAAAAATCGATCAAAACATCATGTCCTCACTTAACTATCCTAGAACTTTTCAATGAAATAAGAATATTCAACCATCAAATGCACTACACAACTTCACATTCAAATTCATGGAACAATTTGAGATTAGGAATTTAGACATACCTTGCTTAGATTGTGGAAAATGCAAGAAAATCGTAAGAAGAAGGAGAAGGAAAAGTGTTCGGCCGATCGCGCGCAAGGGGAGGGGAGGAAGAAAGGGAATTATACCTGGAGTGGCCGGCCGAATGCAGGTTATAAGGTACCTGGCTGTTCGAATTCCGCATGGTGTGCCGCGGCACATCTCAAGTGAGCCGCGGCACCGCGTACAGTCCCTTTTTACCTGTTCGCATGTTTTGTCGTGGGCCGCGGCTCAGGTTTCGTGTGCCGCGGCTCAGTGCTCAAGTGTGCCGCGGCTCAGTAATGTTGTGCCGCGGCACAAAGTACAGTTTGTTTAGCCCTTCCTTTCGATCTGTGTGTGCCGCGGCTCACAATACTTGTGCCGCGGCTCGAATGAATTTCTCCCCGGGATTTTTCCTGCACAATTTTGAGAAGAACACGTCAAAAGCGAGAGGTAGAAGCAAATCAAAGCACAAAATGATGAAAAATAAAAATTCAAGAATGCAAGATAAAAGCAGAAACTCAAAAATCTACAACTACGAACTCGGGTTGCCTCCCGAGAAGCGCTAAGTTTATAGTCTTCAGCCGGACCTATTTAAAACAAATCAGTTCGCTTTTCGCAAACTCCATTTGATCTCCGCCCCGTTCATCGAACCGTTAATATGATTTTTAAAATTTTGAACATCGGTCATTAATGATTCGATTTTCGGTTCGGACACCCAATGTTGGTTGCGGAAAGGTTTTGACGAGAACAACTTTCCGAAACACCCGTTTTTCTCATGACTAGATGTCCGTTTGATTTCCGGCTTATTTACTTCTTTCAAAAATGACTTTATGACCCCAGCAGACTTGTCCGAGTGTGGCTGGTCAGATGGCGATGATTTCATGTTTACATGCTCGAGAAATGCGACTCGTCCTACATCTTTCTTAAGAGTTGGCTCATCTGAAACGGGATTTGAATTTTTCGCCCGACGATGTTTTCGGTATTTTTCTTTTGCAACGGCCTCCACACTTTCACTTTGTGAGCTCTTATCCACACCTCCGGGCCATGAAAAGGATTTGAATACTTGGAACGTAACATGCTCGTCTTGAACCCGCAGAGTTAATTCTCCTTTTCCACATCTATAAGAGTTCTGTCGGTCGCCAAAAATGGTCGTCCCAAGATAATCGGGATATCTTCATCTTCCTCCATGTCGAGAACAATAAAATCCGCTGGAAAGATAAATTTATACACTTTTACTAGAACGTCCTCAATCACTCCTCTCGGATACTTAATAGATCAGTCCGCTAATTTCAAGGAGACCGTCGTCGGCTTTGCTTCTCCAATTCCCAACTTCTTGAAAATAGACAAAGGCATGAGGTTAATACTAGCACCGAGATCGCACAATGCCTTATTAAAAGAAATATTCCCCATGGTGCACAGTATGTTGAAACTTCCCGGATCTTTCAATTTTGGTGGGAGCTTTTTTTGAAGAATTGCATTGCATTCCTCTGTCAAGGCGACTGTCTCAAACTCCTCGAGTTTTCTTTTCTTCGACAATATCTCTTTCATGATTTTAACGTAGCTCGGCATTTGTTCCAACGCGTCGGCAAATGGAATGTTAATATGAAGCTTTCTGAACACGTCAAGGAACTTAGAGAATTGTTTGTCCGCCTTTTTCTGCTGTAATCTCTGCGGAAACGGGACGGGGGGCACATATGCCTTTGGGTTATCTGGAAACGTTATCGAGGGTCTCCAATCTTGAGATTCCTCTGTCGCTAAATTTTTTCTTTCCTCAATTTCACTCCTCTTTTCACACCTCTCGGGCTGGTCCAACACCTCCTTCCCGCTTCTCAAACTGATCGCATTTAGACTTTCTCTAGGATTTGTCTCGGTCGTACTGGGCAATGCTCCCTCTAGGTGGGCTGTCAATACATTAGTAATTTGGCCCAGCTGGACTTCCAAGTTGCGAATGGAGGCGGAATGATTTTGCAATGTTGCTTCAGTACGAGTCATGAATTGACTCGTATTCGCTGCCAATTTCGCGATTGCTTCCTCGAGAGAAACTTTTGGAGCAGGAGGGGGCTGATGTTGGTTTTGAGCGAACGGAGGTTGGTTTGAGTTCTGTCCGTTTCTCCACGAAAAGTTGGGATGATTACGCCACCCCGGATTATACGTGTTGGAGTATGGATTATTTTGCCGGTTTCCGTTTCCTACAAACTGAGCTTGTTCAATTTGGGGCTGCTCGAACGGATTTCCGACTTGACACTCCGCGCTAGGGTGAGATCCGTTACACCAATTGCAAGTCTCAATGGTAACGGGGGAAGGAGCATGCGAAAATGCTTGAAGTTGCTGAGTCACGGCGGCGACTTGAGCTGACAATGTGGATATCGGGTCATTACTCGAAATTTCCAAAACTCGCTTCGGCGTTACTCTTTCAGATGGCCATTGATATGCATTTGCGGCCATAGCTTCCAAAAAAGAGTGTGCCTCGGCCATAGTCTTTCCCATCAAAGCTCTACCGGCGGCTGCATCCACGAGAGTGCGTGTAGATGCACTCAATTCATTGTAGAACGTCTGAATTTGAAGCCAGTCTGGAAGGCCGTGATGTGGGCATCTCCGTAACAAATCTTTGTATCGCTCCCACGCCTCGTGGAGCGATTCCATATCATACTGACCAAAGGTGGTGATCTCGTTTCTCAATCTCGCCATCTTAGAAGGTGGGAAGAATTTAGCAAGGAAGGCTTGCGCTAGCTCTGCCCATGTGGTGATCGACCCCGGCGGTAAGGAATTTAGCCAAAATTTCGCTTTATCCCTCAAAGAGAAAGGGAAAAGCCGTAATCGGATAGCATCGTCGGTGACACTATTGTTCTTGAACGTGTCACAAATCTCAAGAAAAGAAGCAATATGAGCGTTTGGGTCATCATTCGGCAATCTACAGAATTGGCTCGCCTGCACCATCTGAATAATAGCAGGCTTAATTTCGAAATTGTTCGCCTGGATAGTGAGATGCCGAATCCCCGAAAAATTAGCATTAATCTGCGGCATCGCATAATCTCGAAGTGCCATTTCCGGTTGAGCTTGCTGCACAATGTTGTTTCCTCCTTGAATTTCGATATTTTCGGCCATGGTCACTGTCGTCTGTAACTCTCGTTTCTCCTTTTTGTTTCTTCGAAGAGTGCGCTCGAGCTCGGTATCCAAAGGTAGTAGGCCTTCGTTACCGAGTTTTCTCATGCACTACGCGAAAGATCCTGAAAGGAAAAACAGATAAACAAATAAAATTAAATACACAAAAATAATAATAAAAAAACGTTCAAACTAAGACTAGAAATACTGAAATCGATATTAGCAAAATTTCAGTCCCCGACAACGGCGCCACAAACTTGTTGCGATTTTTGTTGAACGCAAGTGTACGTTATCGTATACAAGTAATAAAGTGATGAGTGAGTATCGTTCCCACGAGGACTGAATCACTAACTACCGATTTTTATGTATTCTAGTTTTATCTGAACAATCGAACTTAGGTTTTTGCAATTAATTACTAAAAGAATTAATAAGAGAATAGACAGTAAAAATGATAGCTTGAAGAAATAGAATCAAATGATAAATAAGTCTAGGATTCTGAATCCACCTCGGTTTATCCGAATTTACTCTCGATTATCTGAAGTTAATGATTTTCCCAATTTATTGAAGGCAAAGATTGCTAAAATACTCTACCGCCTCTCCCGAGGTCAATAGATTTTTCTAAAGGCGAATAACGCACTCTATCCCTAGGTGAATTGATTCGTCAATAGGCAAAAAGCATAAAATCTCCAAAAGGCCACGTAGTTCCTATGAGTATATTCCTATCTCACAGAATAAAACGGTCCTCACCAATAGTTCCTCACCAACTCTCCTCTCCCGATTCGAATTGAATGATTAAAACAATACAACTATTGGCCAGATAATTGAAAGCATTAAACACGATTGGGAAAACTCAATAAAAAGGGAATTAAATAGATAATCTCAAGCAAATCCGTCAAAACATAGGTTTCATCAAAATCCTAGATTAGGAGTTTTAGCGTGACATGCTAATTAATGAAAATACAGAATTAATAAATAAAAGCATGAAAATCAAACGCATATGAAGATCTCAGATTCCTCCGTTCTTCTGGCTTCCGCCCTCTGCCCTTGAAGTCTTCTGCTTCTCTCGTCTGCGATAATCTTCTGTGATCCTCCTTTTCCCAAGCCTCCCAGATTCCAAGATCCAAAGATGATTAATTAGGGTCTTAAACCCTTATTTATAGCTTTGCACAGTCTCCAAATCGCATCCGTGTGAGTAGGTCGAGAACTGGCTTCAAAACGGCCCAAATCCCTGCGGAGCATACAAAAACCGCCTAGTGTGCCGCGGCTCACTAAATCTGTGCCGCGGCACATGGTCTTCGATTGGATGCTCAGGCGCCATTTAATTCATCGTGCCGCGGCTCACAGGTGTGCCGCGGCACAGTCTGATTTACTCTGTGCTTGCTGGTTGCCTTCCTGTGCCGCGGCCCACTTGCCTTGTGCCGCGGCTCACGGCCAAAATTTGCCGTTTTCGCCCGTTTCGCCTCGTTTTAACTTCCGGACTCCAATCTCTTGACAAACATACAAGATTAAGGCATTAAGAGCTCATTTAAGCAAATTTACTCTCCAAAATAATACAAAATAATGATAAATAAGCGTATAAAAATACGCCTAACAGTCAGACGGAGCGGACGATTCAAACATTGGAGGATATGTTGCGGGCTTGTGCCATAGACTGAAGTAACAATTGGGAACTTCACTTGCCGTTAATTAAGTTTGCGTAAAATAATAGTTGGCATGCATCGATCAAGATGGCACCTTTCGAGGCACTCTGTGGTAGGCAGTTTAGATCGCCGTTATATTGGGACGAGGCTTCGGAGCTAGTCGGAACGAAACTAGATATGTTGTTGGAGACTAAGGAGAAGATTTCTATTATCAGGGACTGGTTGTTGACTGCCCAGAGCCATCAGAAATCTTATGCTGATACTCGTCGTTGACCTTTGGAATTCGAAGTGGGAGACCATGTTCTACTCAAGGTGTCGCCGACCAGAGGAGTTTTCCGCTTCGAGAAAAAGGGGAAACTTAGTCCGAGGTATATCGGACCTTTTGAAATTTTGGACAGAGTTGGAAATTTAGCTTATCGCTTGGCGTTGCCTCTAGCTTTGAGTCATGTCCATAGCGTTTTTCATGTTTCTCAGTTGATAAAGTGCGTGCCAGATCCAAGTCATGTTATCGACTATAGTGAGATTGACGTAGATGAGGATGTTACCATTCCAGAGAGACTGGTGAAGATCCTTGAACGTCGTGAGAAGCAGCTTCGGAACAAAACCATCCCGTTGGTTAAAGTGTAATGGTCGAGACATGGAGTCGAGGAGGTGACTTGGAAGACCGAAGAGAAGGCGCGATCAGAAAATCCCGAACTTTTTATTTCTTAAGTTTCGGGACAAAACTGTTGGAATATTTTGTTCCATACATGCTTAAAAGTGTTTTGATGATTAAAGTTGATAAACGAAGCAAAACAACAAAGAGACGAAGCAAAGCATCAAATAAAATGAAGTGCAAAATGCTAGAATTATTCAAGCTTAACGTACGTAATATATAATGAATAGCGTACGTAATATAAGAAGCTTTACGTACGTAAGAGGAAGGATAACGTATCTAATGGTCTGTTTCCAAATTCAAATGAGAAGAACGTTGGAGATGACGTCATGGCATAGGTCAGCGAGCAACAGACATATTGACTACATATAACGTACGTAATGGATGTTTGATTAACGTACATAAAGGAGGAAACGAATGTTACCGGATCAAATCGACTAAGCTAACGTATGTAACCCGGATAGTATAACGTCGTAACTCGATCTAACGTATGTAATATGTAGGCCTTAGCGTTCGTAAGAGAGGCTCAGGGAGCTAACGGCTAGTTGGAAGAGAAATGCCTATAAATACCACTTCCTATGGTATTAAAGACACAAAAACCTCAAGCAAACGATTCATTCATTAGATATTGATATACTCATATTGTTGTTGTGATATTAAGCTTATATTTTTAGTTTGAGTGTTTATACATTCAACACATACACGAGAGGTAAAAGAAAAGATACGATTGGATTCAGTGTTATTAGGATCAGGATCCGACATTGTTAGAATCGCAATCGCTATCTTAGTGAGGTTTATCTAGTACCGATAGAAAGATATAGTGGTTGATTACTTGTCCAATAGAAAAGGAAAATGGTTTAACTTGGACCGACACAAAGACAAGTACGAGTGGTTTATCACGGACCAATTGAAGACGTGATTGTAACGGTAATCCCTCGACCGATAGAAGAAAGGTGCAGAGGTTTTTCTTTAGCCTATTGAAAAAGATACCGAGAGAGGACGTAGGCTTCGTTAATAGATGAACCTCTATAAATCCGTGTGTCATTTAATTTCCGCTCATTTAATTTACGCTTCCGCAACACGGCGCAAATATCCGATATTGCTCCAACAATTGGTATCGGAGCGGTACTCCTATAAGCGGCTTTATATCCGAGGAGAGAAGATCCAAATGGCATTACAAATTGCTCCAGTCGAAGGCCTTGCTCTTAACCGACCACCATTTTTTGATGGCTCAAACTTCATGACATGGAAGAAAAAGATCTCAATATTCATCCGAGCATATGACATCGAGCTTTGGAAAGTAATATGTCTTGGTCCAAAAATTCCTCTCAAATCCGACGGTATGCTTAAATCTTTCGAAGAATATGATGACGCGGATTGGAAGAACGACCATCTAAATTGTAAGGCTACTCAATTTCTATTTTGTGCCTTAAATCCGGAAAAGGTCAATCGTATCTCATCGTGTGAAAGTGCTAAAGAAATATGGAAAATTTTGAAATCACACACGAAGGGAAAACTCAAGTCAAGGAGACGAAGATCAATATGCTTCTCCATGACTACGATCTATTCATGATGAAAGGTGACGAGTCCATCACTAACATGCTCGATCGATTTACGGTCATCACAAATGGACTTGCTTCGTTCGGTAAATCATTATCAAGTATCGAGAAAGTCAAGAAAATCTTAAGATCACTACCTATTGAATGGGACGGAACGGTGACAGCGATTATGGAATCGAAAGATCTCAATAATCTTGATTTTAGTGCCCTTGTTGGTTCACTAATAAGTTACGATATTGTCCTTAAATCTTGAAATGCAAAGCCGAAACCGAAGGAGAGATCGATAGCCTTAAAGGCTAAGATGTCAAAGAGAGAAGAAATTCCAGCGGATGATAGCGATGAAGATTCGGCATATTATGCCAAGAATATTAATAAGTTCCAACACTTATTACCGGAGAAAGAAAGACATCTCGGGCGAATCTAAGATATTCGACAACAATTGTCGATTATGTGGTAAACCAGGCCGCTTTACAAAGAATTGCCGAGCTAAAACCAAGAAGGAGGTTCTCGTTGCAACATGGAGTGATGAAGACGAAGATGATGATTTTATCAATCAAAATAATCTCGCTCTCATGGCCCGAAGTTCATTCGATGATAGCGACGTCGAAAGCCAAGTAAGTAATTCTTACGACGAACTTTTTGAAGCATTTGAATTATTGCATATGGATTATCAAAATGCTTTATCCGAAATTAAATCCCTTCAATTTAAAAACAAATCATTGGAAATTAAAATTTTCAAAATTCTGGAAAAGGGAAAGTTTATCGAGATCGATCATTCAAAATGCATTGAAAATGAAAATATTTTAAAGGATGATCTTGTTAAAATGCAAACCGAGCTAAAAAATTTAACGAAGAAACTTTCTCTCGGAAACGAGAAATTTGAAAATATGCTCTCGGTTTAAAAGTTTACTTTAAATAAACAGGGGTTGGGATTCAAACCTCGTTCTAAAAACGAATCCTTAAATTTAAAAATACCTGCTATAAAAATGTTTGAAAATCGGGCACCATATTTCAAACTGTAAAAGCCCAAGACGGACGACTAAAGTTAATAAAATTTGGATTCCTATAGGAACCACCATCCCAAACATCGTTCACGTCTCGAAACAAAAACCAACTATAGGTTGGATCCCCAAAATTTAATTTGTATTTTACTGAGGGGGAGTAATAATTTTTCAAAGGGGAGATAATATTTTCAGGGGGGTTTATACCCTATTCATGCATATTGTTATATTCATCATTTGGTATCGCATATTTTTTATACATCATTTTGGTATTTATCACACTTTTTGATGAAAACAAAAAGGGGGAGAAAGGAAAAAAGAAAAAGAATGGGATTAACCTGAAAGAGGGAGAAAATCGAAGAAAAGTCGAAAAAAAAATGAGGAGACGTCGACAAGATGATGAAAATTTGAAATATTCGAAAAGAAAAAGAAAAGGAAAGAAGTAGTCGCAAAAGAAATGGGAGAAGAAACTAACGAAATGGACAAAGTCGAAAACTTTGGTCTGTACAGATATACAAATATTTGTATTTTTGCAGGTAAATCCCATTGACGAAGTGTTGTTTTGTAATCATCAAAAAGGGGGAGATTGTTGGAACATTTTGTTCCATACATGCTTAAAAGTGTTTTCATGACTAAAGTTGATAAACAAAGCAAAACAACAAAGAGACGAAGCAAAGCATCAAAGAAAACGAAGTGCAAAAAGCTGGAATTATTCAAGCTTAACGTACATAATATATCATGAATAGCGTACGTGATATAAGAAGCTTTACGTACGTAAGAGGAAGGATAACGTACGTAATGGTGTGTTTGCGAATTTAAACTAGAAGAACATTGGAGATGATGCATGGAATAGGTCAGCAAGCAACGGACATATTAACTATATATAACTTACGTAATGGATGTTTGATTAACGTACGTAAAGGAGGAAACAAATGTTACTGGACTGAAACTGGACTAAGCTATCATACATAACCCGGATGGTATAACGTATGTACCTCGAGCTAACTTACATAATATGGAGGCCTTAGCATACATAAGAGAGGCTCAGGGAGCTAACGGCTAGTTGGAAGAGAAATGCCTATAAATACCACTTCCTATGGTATTGAAGACACAACAACCTCAAGCAAACGATTCATTCATTAGATATTGATATACTTATATTGTTGTTGTGATATTAAGCTTATATTTTTAGTTTGAGTGTTTATACATTCAACACATACACGAGAGGTAAAATAAAAGATATGGTTGGATTCGGTGTTATTAGGATCAAGGATCCGGCATTGTTAGAATCACAATCGCTATCTTAGTAAGGTTTATCTAGTACCGATAGAAAGCTAGAGTGGTTGATTCCTTGTCCAATAGAAAAGGAAAATGGTTTACCTTGGACCGACACAAAGACAAGTACAAGTGGTTTGTAAAAAAAATTTGTTAACCTAACAGCCCATCATAAAATCAGCCCAGCCCAGGTTTTGGACCATTAACCCATTTAAATTTTTATCCCACACAATAGCCGACATTTCAACTAATTATAATATAAAATAACAGTTAAACAATATATTAAAAGACCCCAATATATCTAAAAATGCAAGTCGTGTCATATTTCAGTGATACTTTGAAATGGAAATACTATTTTTGTTTAAATTTTTAAACTTTTGGTACTTTACTCTGAATTCTTAACTTTAAATTAATTTTTTTAGGGCCTAAAAAATTTTATCGTCTTAGGCCTCCAAATTCACAGGGCCGGCCCTGTTCCAGGCCATAACTGTTAAGAATATCCAGAGAGTGGATTTCCGAGAGCCGAATTTTTAGGATTTCTTGGCTGTTTTTAGTCGTAGAAAATTAGGGTTCTTGTTTGCAAATATATATATATATATATATATATATATATATATATATATATATATATATATATATAGAGAGAGAGAGAGAGAGAGAGAGACAGAATAAGGATTTATTTCTAAGGGTCGATTTTTCTTTTATAGATGGGGACGGTATTGTAGAGTTATTTATGAAATATAGGTATTTTCGGAGTCGACAGGACTCCGGGCCGTGGTACTACACTTAGACAAACTCACTTCCAGTTTTTGTACTTAGGGCCGCGGCACACAACAGCCGGGCCGCGGCCCCCGTAATTCCTTCATCAAATGCAGCCGCTCCTGTACTATGGGCCGCGGCCCCTGCCATCCGGGCCGCGGCCCCCGGTGGAATTTCCTGAACATTTTTTGATGTGTGCCACGGCACACTTTGCTCGGGCCGTGGCACCCGAAGTCAACCAGCAATTTAGGGCCTTCTTTAGCAGATGTTTGCTGCGGGATTTTTCATTCCATCACCCACATTTGAGAGCAACACAAAGAGAGAAACAAGAGAGAAAAGAAAAGTGTAAAAATACTTGTTGGATTTCCCGGAGGTGTATCGATCGGATCGTCGTGATATATTGACAAGGGCTTGGTAGCAATTGGGCAAATCTTTTCACCGGAATAGATCGAGATTTTGAGTCTGGAGGTTTGGGTATTTTGTTAGCTATTTGTATAAGCTATTTACGGTGTTTTTTGTTTCTCGATCTTGTTGTTATTGTTGTATTCCAAATACTTGAAGAATATTTATTACCGAGTATTTGACGATTGAGTTGTATACCTCTAGTTTGTACTAGGGACGGATTGTTCATTATGTATTGGTGATAGTGGATTTAAGCGGCTTCAGTCCCGTGGTTTTTATTCTCATCTTGAGGGGTTTTCCATGCTAAAATTGTGTCTCGTTATTTATCGCTTTTGGTTTATCATTTGTATTATATTGTCGAGTTGTAATTGTTTGCTCTACTCGTCGGTAACCATGAAGTTACAATTGAAGATTAGGAAATTGTCAAACGAGGTTCCGCATTTTTCATTGTGACACTTTATTATCGGTGTTTTTCCCAACAAAGTGGTATGGAGCCAAGGGATTTGTTGTTTCGTGGTTGTTTATTATCTCAATTGTAAGATGGAATCCAACACGAGTAGAATGGTAAACTTGAATGGTTCGAACTACCACGTATGGAAGGGGAAGATGGAAGACCTTCTATATGTGAAGGATTATTATTTACCGGTTGTGCGGCGATTAAAACGCCTCGATAGGCGATCGGCATCACGATCAGAAAAGCCAACATAGAAGACATACTCTGGGCAAACGCCCAGCGATCGGCACAATACGGCGACCGTCTTTTGGTACCCAGCGATCGTCTTTTGATATCTGGCGATCGTCTTTAATGAGCGAACCACAGGCGATCGTCTCGTTCCACGTGTGGATCCAACATCCGTCAAAGTTGTCGAAGACCGAATCTTGGACGGTGGCCCACGTGCGGATCTTCAAATGGCACCGACAGATAGGACCTTTGACCCCAGCCTGTCACCTACCACACCTACCGACAGGGCCGCCGAAAGGTACAAAGTGGGTCCTCCCCGGACAGCTACCCAGGACGCGTGCTGGCTTCCCATTGGCTCGCACAGCTGGCCAACAGCAGCGGCCCCAGACTTTAAGGGAACAGCCCCACGTGACGGGACGATTGGCCATCTTATTATAATATAGAAAACGGCGGTCGCCCGCGATCGCCTGAGGGGTCCCAACTACCTTGTCCCCTATAAATAGAGAACTCACTGCAGTAGCCAAAGGGACGCGATTTTACCGTGAATACAGTGCAAAATACACACAGAAAGAGAATCAAAGACTCTTATGGCAACCACTTATACATTCATAGTGATATTCATACACATTTATCATACATCCCAAGCAAGAACTCACAGATTTACATATCTGGTTCTTCCGGCAATCTACGCGCTCTACAGCCTAGATAACTAGAAGTCTTTACACTCATTGTAATAGATTCTAACATTAATATTTGTACTCGACAGTATATTTAATAATAACATCTCGCGAGAGCATTCAAGCCTGGGATTAACAACCCCGGCAAATCTTGTGTTATCTTTTTTCCCACGGAAGTGTTCTCGCATTTGTTTGTTACTCGATCATTCCAGCAGTACTATCTTCGGATAATATTTTGGGTAACAACAATTGGCGCTAGAAGGAGGGCATCTAAACCTTCATTTTTATTCCTACCGTCTCGAAGAACACTCACTGTTCTCCGGACATACACTTGAAGAAACACTCACTGTTCTTCAATAGAAAAGCCTTCAGAAAAATGACATCTGCAATGACCTCCAAGAGAGCCACCCTAAGATCTGCCGGAAATCTCATTCCGGCACGGACCGAATCCCAGCTCACGGCGGAAGGCGACCGTGGCGACGCTAGGCTCTCACTCCAGCCCCCTAGGTACGGTTCTAGCCTCTCACTCGATCAGTTCCAGACCGCGAAACAGATTGAGGAGGCTATAGCCATCCTCAGGGAGCGACAGAAGGCCTACGACTCGCCCACCATCACTCCACCGGCCATCTGCCGGGCAGGCAAGCGGAAGCTTAAGGGGATCTATGTTGAGAAATCGACAGAAAGCCTCGAGCCGCAGGAGAAGGCTCTCGTGAGGCGGGGTGATTCCGTATTCAGCCGCCTAGGGAGCGATCCCTCATGGCGACCCGGGCACTCAGGCCCCAGCCGGGAGACATCGGAATCCGAATCCTTTACTAGGAGTTCGGCATATCCGACTCCCAGAAGACAAGTCGGTCAGCGAGCCCCTGTTCGCCCAAGGAAGGAACCCACTGGCAGGGAGCTCGTCATTCACCACGGGGCTAAGGGATCAGTACACGATCGCCTTGGTTCGTGCTCTGAGAGCCAATCGGCGAGTAGTCAGGCGACGGCGATGGCCGCCATGCAACGCTAGCTCGACGAGATGAAGGCGCTCCTGGAAATTGGGGCAGGCGCCAGGAGATCGATCATTGGATCAAGCGAACCACTCACGACTCAGATCGAGGTCTCCCCAGTCCAACCAACGATCAATCCCCCAGAAACACCTCTATATGAGGGGAGATCGGATCCGGAAACCCACTTGAGCAAATTCTGGATCTACATGACCGGATGCGGAGCATCAGATGCGACCAAATGTCGAATGTTCCCATTAACACTGGGCAACCTCGCCCACAGGTGGTACATCTCACTACCACCTCGCTCAATCAACTGCTTTGAGAAGCTGGCGAAAGACTTCACGTCGTACTTCGCCGCCAAAGTCGCTCGCCCTGAAGGCCCCCACCGCATGATGAAAATCAGGCAGGGGAAGGACGAGTCAGATGAAGATTACATCGACCGGGTAGATGAGATAGTCCTCACCGGCGAGCCCATCAGCGATGAACTCGCTCTCCACTCAGTCCTGAGCGGGTTCCATGGACGCTCGCCCATGTTCAGGCACCTCACAAAGGATATCCCCCCGACCTACTCGGTCTTCCACGTCAAAGTCGCCGACTTCTTGTCTAGGCATAGGATGCTCTCCCTCCGCTTAGACGAGGGACCGTCCGAAGAAGGAAAGGCGCCATCCCATGTCCAGAAGAAGGCGGTCGCCAAGCCCAGAAAGGCGGTCGCCAAGCCGCCTGGCGAGTTCAAAGCCTTCGAGGATGTAGAGGTCCACCTTCTCCACAACCTCAACTTATCTCCGGCCCACATCTTCAACGCAATCAAGGGTCGCGAGTGGCTTTCCAAACCAAAGCCGATAAGGGACCACGGTCATCTAGACCGTAGCAAATTCTGTACCTACCATAAGAGTCCCGGCCACAACACCAGCCAATGCTGCGACCTCCTCAGACAGCTCTGGCGACTGTTTGAGGAAGGCAAACTGGACAACTTGGTCACCAAGCCAGAACCTAGGATGGAGAGAGCTGGAGGGCGCGAGCGCCGACCAAACGAAAGAACTCCTCCCAATCCGGTCGCCACAATCGAGCATGAGCCGGAGTATTCTGATGAGTCCATCCCTCCGATCAACTCGGGCGGTCGGATCAACATGCTTCAAGCAGGAGATGGAAACCTCGGGGGTCTTTCCCCGGTTTCCACCATGTCAAACAGGAAGCGAAAGGCCGAGCTGAGGGCGTTCGCCGGGGTCCATACCGTGGTACCTCCGGAGCCAACCATTTCTAAAGACGCACTCATCACCTTCTCCAACAAGGACAGGGAGGGAGTGCAGTGCTCCAAATAGGATGCACTAGTGATCTCCTCCTGCATCCTTGGGAAGACGGTCGATCGCGTGCTGGTCGACAATAGGAGTTTCTGCAACATCATATTCAAATCCGCCCTAGACCAACTCGGCAACTTAATCAAATTCATCAAGCCATTCGACACCGTGCTCCAAGGGTTCTGCGACAACACAGTCCAAGCCTACGGGAGGATCAAGCTCTCCGTCGAGCTAATATGCTTTTATGATCCCAAGGTTAGGATTACTAGGAACCTAAGTTTTGTAATCATAGATAGGCCCAGCATCTATAATGGGTTCCTAGGTCGCCCCTTTTTAGAAACCTTTGAGGCGGTCGACTCGTCTTTCTTTTATCAGATCAAATTCCCCATCGCCGATGGGACAGTGCTTGTAAAGGAGATCAGCTAATGGCAAAAAGATGTTTGAATTATTCCTATGTCGTTACTGCTTTCAATACTTCCCATGCCATGTGTAACATTGAAACGATCGACGATCAACCCATGGAGATCGACGAGCCGAGCGCATCAAACCAACCTGACTTAGGGGACGCCATCTCGGTTTGGTTAACGGACGACATCAAGCCAAGGATCGGTTTCGAGCCAAGTCTCGACATCGATCCGAGAATCAAGTCCGGAAATCATTCCAAACGAGAGGCAACTGTCCCCGTCGAAGAGTTGGAGAGTATAACGATAGATCCGGCTCATCCAGAAGAGGAAGTACAGATCGAAGCAAGCATCGACCGCGAACTAAAAGGGGATCTGATCAATTTGCTACGTAAGAACATCGGAGTCTTTGCCTGGTCGCATCAAGATATGGTCGGCATAAGTCCTGAGCACCCTTGCCACTATCTAAAGATCAACCCGGCGATGAAACCTGTTCACCAAAAACGTAGGAAATTCGGTCCCAAAAAATACGCGGCGCTCGACGTAGAAGTCCAAAAATTACTCAACAACAAATTAATCGGGGTAGCTACAGACGAACCACAATGGGTCGCCAACGCGGTACTCGTCAAGAAGCCAACTGGTTCCTGGAGGTTATGCATCGAATTCACCGACCTCAACGCGGCATGTCCAAAAGATCACTTTCCGATGCCTCATATTGATCACTTGGTCGATAGCACAGCAGGTTGCGAAATGATGTCGTTTATGGATGCCTTCGCCGGATATCATCAAATCCCAATGGCGGAGAAAGACATAAAACACACATCTTTCCACACGGGAAAAGACATATACTTTTGGGTCCGAATGCCATTCGGCTTGAAAAACGCGGGGGCAACCTACCAGCGACTAGTCAACAGAATGTTCGCCAATCAGATCGGCAAGACCATGGACGTCTACATTGACGACATCGTGGTCAAAAGCCTCAAGAAGGAAGATCACCTCAATGATCTCGCCGAGACGTTCGCCATCCTTGAAAGATTCAACATGAAGCTAAACCCCAAGAAATGCAACTTCGGGGTGGGCTCCGGGAAATTCCTGGGGCACATTGTGAGCCAAAGGGGGATCGAGGCGAACCCCACCAAGATACAAGCGATCCTTGACATGCAGGAGCCGTGAAACATCAAGCAGGTACAACGCCTTACGGGTTGTCTAGCCGCCCTCAACCGTTTCATATCTCGATTCGGCGATAAAAGCAAGCCTTTCTTCACAACCATCAAGAACAAGAAGTTCGCATGGATGAAGGAAAGTCAGATAGCGTTCGCCAAAATAAAGGAATATCTATCTAACCCCCAGATCCTGGCAAAGCCGATCCCCGGTGAGAAACTATTCCTTTACCTAGCAGCCTCGGAGGTCGCACTAAGTGCCGTTCTGGTGCGAGCAGAGGGACAAGCCCACTTGCCGATCTACTATGTTAGTCAAGAGCTCCACGATGCTGAAACACGCTATACACCATTGGAGAAGATTGCCTACGCCCCTGTCATGAGTGTCCGTAAACTAAGGGCTTATTTCTTCGAACATCAAGTGGAAGTCCTGACAACTCTACCTCTAAGACAAGTTCTACATCGACCAGACACCAACGGGCGACTCCTCAAGTGGTCACTGGAGATTGCCCAATACGGTATCACTTACGCTCCTCGCACGGCGATCAAAGGCCAAGCTGTGGCGGACTTCATGGTGGAATTAACGTTCCCTCACAGTCCAACCCAGGTCGGCCGACCTGCCTGGAAGTTATATGTGGATGGCTCGGCGACCAATTCGAGAGCAGGGGCAGGGATTGTCCTCATCAGTCCCGACGGATAAAGTTTCACTAATGCTGCGCGTTTCAGCTTCCGTGCGACCAACAATGAAGCCGAATACGAAGCCTTGGTAGGCGGGCTTGATCTAGCCCTCGCCCTAGATGTTCGTCGCCTCCATATCTTCATGGACTCACTTTTGGTCGTGAACCAAGTCAAGGGAGAATATGAAGCGCGCGGCGAACAAATGGTCAAATACCAAGAGCTGGTCGCTGAAATGTACACAAAATTTGAAGAAGTGCTAATCGAAAAAATCCCGAGAGAGCACAACTCCCAGGCCGATGCCCTTTCCAAACTAGCATCATCAGAAGGGGCAACCGACTTCTCCAATATGCAGATCACAAAGTCAGCAAGGCCGGCGATCGACAGAAGCCTGGTTACCACAGTTGTCGTCGCCAAGGAGAACTGGATGACTCCGTTCATCAAATACTTAAAGGACGGAACGGTCCCTGACGACCGTGTTAAAGCTCGCCAACTCCAGCTCCGTGCGACTAGATATACCCTATTGGACGATCGGCTTTACAAGCGAGCCTTCAGCCTTCCCCTCCTCAAGTGTATTACACCGGAGGAAGGTCGGCTCGTTTTAGACGAGATCCATGACGGGATTTGCGGAAACCATGTGGGCGGGCGAGCTCTCATCCATAAGACAACCAGACAAGGTTTTTTCTGGCCATCGCTTCAGAAGGATGCGATCGCCTATGCCAGATCGTGTCATAGGTGTCAGATAATGGGCCCCAACATTAAACTATCCCCCGAACAGCTCACCTCCATGTATAGACCTTGGCCATTCGCGCAATGGGGCATCGACCTTATAGGTCCCTTGCCGACGGCTCCACGGGCTGTAAGTTCGCCATCGTAGGGGTCGACTATTTCACCAAATGGGCTGAGGCCGAACCACTCAACAAGATCGGCCAAGAGCAAGTGATCAAGTTTATCTGGAGAAACATCGTATGCCGATTCGGTCTGCCCCAGGCCATTATCTCCGACAACGGAAAGTAGTTCGACGGCTTAGAAGTCATGCAATTCTGTGAGAAATGGGGAATCAAAAGATTGTTTTCAGCACCCTATCACCCTCAGACGAACGGACAGGTAGAGGCTGTGAACAAGATCCTCAAACACACAATTAAAGCGTGACTCGAATCCAGGCAAGGGCGATGGGCGAGCGAGCTTCCAGACGTTTTGTGGTCTTATCGAATGATGACCCGTAATTCAACCGGCGAAACCCCATTCGCCCTCGCCTTCGGAATAGAAGCGGTGATTCCTTCGGAGATCGCCGTCCTCAGCCATCGAACCGAATAGGAGATCACGACCGACAACGATGTGGCCCGACGAATCGATCTAGACATGCTCGAAGAACGACGACTGACCTCAGAAATGAAGAACACAATCCACAAAAGGAGAGCCGAGAAGTTCTTGGTTTCAAGTGGGCGATCTCGTCCTCAAGAATATCCAAACCCACACAGGCATTTTTGGTCCGAACTGGGAAGGACCTTTTAGGATATCTAAATGGCTGACTAAGGGAGCCTACGAACTTGAACATCCTGACGGTACCCCGGATCAATACCCCTGGAACGCTGTGCATCTGAAAAAATACTACTAGTGAAAATTTTGTATTAAATTTCAACTGCCCAATGTACAAGGAATATAATGAGATTTTTTCCTATCCCATCTATTCTGGCGATCGCCCCACCAGGCATATCGCATACCGCCGACGATCATTGACCATGACGATCCGAGGTAGAATCAATGCAGCCATGGTCCTGGAGGTCGATGGAACCGACAGCTTCGCCCATGCAAGGTTCCTTCGGGCTGAGACCGCCCGCCCTGCATTTAAATACGAGGCCGGCGTAGCCAAAGGACCCTCCAAAATAATCAGGGGACACATTCGTACGTCCTCAAATTACGTCATCTAACATGATGTACTCAGACAAGGCGACGCGTCCTTACCCCGTCACAACGTATACCGTTGAGGGTCGTCATTTAACGTGCCGACCCGAGGTAGAAATGTGCTTACAAAGCCGCGGACGTGGAGTCGTATAAACCGACAACGCCCCGTGCAAGGACTCCTCCAGACCAAGATCGCCTACCTTTCGTTTAAATACAAGGCAGGCGCAGCCTAATGGAGGACCCTCACAATAAAGTGAGTCGCGGGATAGGCAATGTCCCTCGCATACAAAGACACGGTTGTGGAGATCGATCCATCGAACTCCGCGACCGTGCACGATCCCTCAGAGTCGGCAAAACTGAAGATAGCTCGCCTAACAAACTTGTTTTTGTACCCTTACTTACGATAAGTAAACAAAAACAAGGGGGCAGTGAATAGGGGAGCTAGTCCTAAGCGCAATCGAAAGAAAGGAACCGCACCTGATCGGCTTCGCTCAAATACACGCAGGACGATCGACATTGTTCAAACAATACCTACAAGTAAGAATTTCGATTCGAAACATGTCAATACATTCGACATTCAAACAACCAGTCGGACGAACAAGACATCGGATGCAATCATACACATACTTGTAAAAATTGCACGCAAACATTCAAGAGCGACCGTACATAAAAAAAGACACAGTGCGAAAAAGGAATATTTCATTCATTATCAAAAGGAGTTCGTACAACATGAAGCCCGAAGGCAATATAAAGAGAAAGCAAAAATTACAAGATGCAAGGAAAACAAAAATATCTCTCAAGGCCCCTCCGGCTGGTCATCACCCTCAGGTTGCGGATCGGCTTGGGCCCCCCCATCGGCCTCAGGATGAATGAGTTTGCTAGTATACCAACTCAAATCGATCCCAAAGTCGACAAGGTCAAGGATCGGCAAAGAGAACTCCGGGTGCAGAGGGTGCTCAAGCGCATAAACCTTGAAGCTCTCCATAAGAGGACCGACCTCGATCCCTACCTTCTTGGCGGCTCTGACAGCATCGGCATAGGCCAAATAATAGGCGAACTCGCCGACGAGCGCCACATTGAGATAGGGATCGGTCTCGATCGCCTTCAGCTGCCCCTTCAACTCCACGGTCGTCTTCTCAGCCTCCGCCAGCTCGACCACCTTGGCAGTGTTCTCCCCTTTGGCCTTCTCCAGCTCCTTCTTCGCCGCCTCCAGCTCACCGCTGAGCCGATCCACCGTCGCCTTCAGCCCGGCCACCTCCTCCTGCGAAGCCGTATGCTTCCGGAGGGTTTCCTTCTCCTGATCACGGAACCGGTCGGCAGCCTCCTTGGAGCGGCTCAGCTCCTGCTTCAGTCGGTCAACGTCCTGTTTAGCCTTTTTGGCCGTCTCCACATACTACTTCTCCATAGACTGGATCCGGTTGGCAAACTCAATGTTTCTATTCCGAGCGGCCTCGAGGTCTCTATGGAGACGAGCAGTGGAGGGTCGCCCCTCAAAATCCCTAGCAACTTGGACGGCCATCATTGCCGTCTGGATAGCCAGGGCAATGGTCCCCTGCATGGTATCTCCAGATCGCCGACGAGCGATCGCATCAAGATCGGTCGTCCAAGCCTTGGGCAGAGAAGTGATAGCCTGCTCGACGTAAGTAGGGACGTCGAGGGACTTTTGCGGAGCCTTACTCGACAAGAAGTCCAGCACCATAGGAGCGACGTCCGGATAAGCAAGACGGACCCTGCAGCACAAACCAAAAATGACAAGGGAGTTAGTCTATATCTCACTCAAAATGCCTAACTCGAAAATTTCGGTCCTTTCTTACCTGTTGACCAGCTCGGGATCGCGGCCAAAATAAGGCTTGCCCCGAGAGGTTTCTGCCTCAGCGATCGCCACCTTCTTCGTGGGGCCGCCCGATGACCGAGAGCCGGACGCCGAAGGCCTAGGGCCTGATCCCTCCGTCATCGGGATGGCAGAAATAGGAGCCGCAGCAACCGGAGGCTCAAGAATGGACACATCCGCCTCAGTAATCGGCAGGGACTCCTCCGGCCTCCGCCTCTTGTGGCGCTGAAGTTGTTCCTCTTCCTAAACTACCGGGTCGGTGACCGGCACCTCAGCAGGCCTCATCACCGAAGCAGGGCGAGACGTCGTCGCAGGAACGCGACCAGTCTTCTTACCCAGGTGAAGGCGACCGATGAGTCCTGGTTTGGACATGGCAATCTCTGGTGGTGGCTGGGTAAAGAGGGGAAAATGAGTCTCTGTCAAAGTGGAAATAAAAACAAGTTAGACAACTACTTAAATGCTGCGACCTCCTGGAGACGATCGTCAAGCAAGGAAGCACCACTTAGGTTTATACCTGGAGCTCTAAAGTGACGAGGGAAGAGAAACAACCGAGCCCCCAACCGATGAAGTTCGTTACCTAGCGAGAGAACGTCAATGAAGGAATCCGGCAAGGCACGAATCCGCTCCCAAACGATCAAGAAATCGAAAGGGAGATCGTCGATCGCTGGAACGAGAGGTCCTGCAAAAAGAAAACAAAATTAGATCAGTCCAAGACAAGCTCATTCAAGGGGAGAGTTAAAATCCTTACTCGGATTCCTCTCCCAAAAAGTGGTGGGGATCTCCAACTCCTCATTCGGCCTGTCACTCGATGCCGATCGCCACGCTCCGCCGATCCAGCACCACTTCGCCAGGTCGCCTCGGGACTTGTTCGGCACACCGAGGACCACTCTCCCCATTCGGCCTTGGATATGATTGCCGCCGATCGACCATTTCTGCGCGGCCAGTTTAAACAGATAATTCATCTCCATCGCAGTAAGGAGGCGGAACAACCGGTGACCGCCAAACAGTGTCAACGTGCAGATGACCTGTAGCCAAGCGTTCGGCTTCAGTTGAAGCGGCGCCAAATTCCAAGCGATCAACAAGTAGGAGACGGCGAATGGTAGAGGGAATCGCAGGCCAGCCTCCATAATCATCTCGCTGACGGCGACCATATCCTCGGGCGGTTGATCGGCACGTTCATTCTCCGAGGGCACGTGCAGGGAAACGTCAGAGGGGATGTGATATTTTGCCCTCCAACGGCTTAGGTCTTTCTTGGTCGCCGTACTCCGGATCTTTCTGAGAGTCCACGGATACGGGTCGGCGGTCCGAAAAACCGTCCGCTTCACATGTTCATAAGGATGAGCGGCGGAGTAGGCTTCGAAGTCAAATTCTAGATAGGGTCCGGCGATCCCCTCCATAATCTTGGCAAAGGCCATATAGGCGGGGCCAAAAACACTCTGCCATTCCCAAGTTAGCCGCTCCAGTTCGTCCTCATCCGCCGGCGAGCCCCCCTGCTCCGCCGTCGCCGCCGTCCTCGCCACTGCGGCCTCGTTGAAAAGCTCTTCGAGTTCTGTGGGTGCAATCCCCGCACGAATGGCCTCAACGGCCGTTTCCATGTCGACTCCAACGGGAATCTCCTCCCAGTCAGGCGAAGCCGCGGCGGCAGAAGAACTTCCGGTCTCAAAGGTTTTGGATCCTCCCGACATATTATAGAAAGTAAAGGGAGAAAGAAGATTGATTTTTCTTACCTAAAGAAAGGAAGACAGTCGGCACAAGAAACTCCGGAAATTTTTGCAGAGTTCCGGCTATGGATGCAAGGACGCGTGAAGATTGAAAATGAGGAAACCCTAGCCCTTTTATAGATGGAGGTGGGGGTCTAAGTGCAAATAGGTGAAATCTCGAGGGCTGGATCGTAACCGTCAGAGAGGGGACACATTAAATGCTGCCCTCGAATCACGCGTACGCGTCTTTTCGAGGGCACGCCATCCGACAAAGTCTGACAAACCATCGGACTCCCCCAACAACGGCGCGACGCGTGTCCTTGCAACGTTTCGAGAGCCTGCCTTCATTTCCCGCTGCTCCCGGCGCAAAAGGAGATCGTCCAGATTTGAATTCAGATCGGCTGATCGGCTAAACATCAGCGATCGCCAACAGTGCCACCTCACCCCGCGTTTTCAACATCGAGGCGAGTTGGGGGGCAATTGTTGTGCGGCGATTAAAACGCCTCGATAGGCGATCGACATCACGATCAGAAAAGCCAACCATAGAAGACATACTCTGGGCAAACGCCCAGCGATCGGCACAATACGGCGACCGTATTTTGGTACCCAGCAATCGTCTTTTGATATCTGGCGATCCTCTTTAATGAGCGAACCCGAGGCGATCGTCTCGTGCCACGTGTGGATCCAACATCCGTCAAAGTCGTCGAAGACCGAATCTTGGACGGTGGCCCACGTGCGGATCTTCAAAGGGCGCTGACAGATAGGACCTTTGACCCCAGCCTGTCACCTACCACACCTACCGACAGGGCCGCCGAAAGGTACAAAGTGGGTCCTCCCCGGACAGCTACCCAGGACGCGTGCTGGCTTCCCATTGGCTCGCACAGCTGGCCACCAGCAGCGGCCCCAGACTTTAAGGGAACAGCCCCACGTGAGGGGACGATCGGCCATCTTATTATAATATATAAAATGGTGGTCGCCCGCGATCGCCTGAGGGGTCCCAACTACCTTGTCCCCTATAAATAGAGAACTCACTGCAGTAGCCAAAGGGACGCGATTTTACCATGAATACAGTGCAAAATACACACAGAAAGAGAATCAAAGACTCTTCTGGCAACCACTTATACATTCATAGTGATATTCATACACATTTATCATACATCCCAAGCAAGAACTCACAGATTTACATATCTGGTTCTTCCGGCAATCTACGCGCTCTATAGCCTAGATAACTAGAAGTCTTTACACTCATTGTAATAGATTCTAACATTAATATTTGTACTCGACAGTATATTTATTAATAACATCTCGCGAGAGCATTCAAGCCCGGGATTAACAACCCCGGCAAATCTTGTGTTATCTTTTTTCCCACGGAAGTGTTCTCGCATTTGTTTGTTACTCGATCATTCCAGCAATACTATCTTCGGATAATATTTTGGGTAACAACACCGGTCTTTAGCAAAGATAAACCAGAAGGCAAGTCCGATGCGGAGTGGACTATTTTGCATCGCCAAGTTTGCGGATATATTCGACAATAGGTTGATAATAATATTTTGAACCATATTAGTGGAGAAAAGGACGCTAGAGAATTATGGCACAAGCTCGAGCAATTATATGCTCGGAAGACGGGGAATAATAAGTTATTCCTCATTAAACAAATGATGAACTTGAAATATCGAGACGGGACTCCTCTGTCGGATCATTTGAATACATTGTAAGGCATAATTAATCAACTTGCGGGAATGGGAATTAAATTTGAAGAGGAGGTGCAAGCTTTGTGGTAATTGGGCACATTGTCAGATTCTTGGGAGACGTTTCGAACGTCGTTGTCTAACTCTGCCCCCGATAGTGTCATTTCGATGTAACTTGCTAAAGGGAACATGTTGAACGAGGAGCTCCGAAGAAAGGCACAGGGATCTTCATCACAGTCGGATGTCCTAGTTAATGAAAGACGGGGGATAGGTCAAAGTAGAGGCCCGAGTAATAGAGGGCCACAAAGAAGTAATTCCCGGGGGAAGTATGCCAGTGTTGAATGCTACCATTGCGGTAAGAAAGGGCATACTAAGAAATTTTGCCGACAATTGAAGAAGGAAAATCGCCAAGGCCGAGAGAATTCTCAAAAGAAGGAGAGCGGTAGTAATGAAAAAGCCGAAGTGAATACTACTACTGAAGAATTCTTTGTTTGTTGCGATTATGATATGGTGAACCTTGCTAGAGATGATTAGAGTTGGCTGGTCGATAGTGGAGCTACCTGTCATGTTCACGTAGAGATTTTTATTCCTCTTATACTCCGAGTGGGATACTCAAGATGGGTAACGATGGGTTATCCAAGATTGTTGGAGTGGGAGATGTACACTTGAGGTTCGACACCGGTGTGGAACTTTTTTTACGTAATGTGAAACATGTTACGGATATGAGGCTAAATGTGATGTCCATTGATTTACTCTATGATGATGGTTATCATAGTGGTTTTGGCAAGGGAGTTTGGAAATTCACTCGAGGTTCCTTGATTGTCGGTAGAGGATAGAAGATAGGGATAGTATACGTGACACTTCCAAAGGTCACGATTAATTCCGTGAACACAATCGACAATAATGACATGGCCGAGCTATGGCATAAGAGGCTCAGTCACATGAGCGAGAAAGGGTTGGCGCTATTGTCGAAGAATGAGGCATTATCCGGGGTTCACAAGGTACATCTTAAAAGGTGCTCTCATTGTCTAGCCGGGAAGCAAAAGAGAGTCACTTTTAAGAGTCATACTCCTTCACAGAAGGAAAATTTGCTTGATCTTGTTCATTCCGATGTTTGTGGTCCTATGAAGACTAAGATGCTTGGTGGTTGTCGATACTTTGTCACATTCATCGACGATCACTCGAGGAAGGTGTGGGCATACACCTTGAAGACCAAATATCATGTGTTAGATGTTTTCAAACAATTTTATGCCTCAGTGGAAAGAGAAACCAGGAAGAAGCTAAAGTGTATTCGGATGGATAATGGTGGAGAATACATCGGGGCCTTTGATGAATATTACTGAGAGCAAGGGATCTGACATCAAAAGACGCCCCCGAAGACTCCGCAACTTAATGGCTTGGCGGAGAGAATGAATCAGACTTTGGTCGAGAGAGCTCGATGTTTGCTCTCACATGTCGGATTGCCAAAGTCATTTTGGGGAGAAGCTTTAAACACGGCAGTTCATGTGATTAATTTGACGCCGTGTGTTCCTTTGGAGTTTGATGTCCCAGATAAAGTGTGGAGCGGTAAAGACATCTCATACCACCACTTACGGGTTTTCGGTTGTAAAGCTTTTGTACACATTTCAAATGATGAGAGATGAAAGCTTGATTCCAAGATGAAGCCATGTATCTTTATCGGCTATGGTCTTGATAAGTTCGGGTATATATTGTATGACCCGTTTACTAAGAATCTTGTTCGGTCGAGAGACGTTGTTTTTTTTAAAGATCAAACGATGAAGGATGTTGAGAATGGAGAGTCGGCTCCACAACACGACTATAATCTTATTGATTTGGACCCCGTTCCTTCACAACATGTTGAGACACCTGGTGGAGAGGATGTCCAAAATGATGAACAACATGATGCCGGTGACAACGATGAGTTGAGACAAGATGACACTTATGGAGCTCATCCCGAGCTACCCGTGACGAACATGCCATCTTTTGTTCCACTTAGGCGGTCGACGAGAGACCATCATCCCTCCACTCGTTATTCGGCCGATGAGTACATTTTACTCACCGACGAGGGAGAACCCGAATACTTTGAGGAGGCTATGGAGGATGAGAATAAAAAGGAGTAGATGGATTGTAACACCCCAAACTAGGCGGATATTACAGTGCCGTGGACCCCCGACTGGGACCCACCAGGCGGATGAAAATGAATGAATTATACAGGTAAATGTAGTACCGAACCACATTACAACATCAATTACTCCGATGAGGAGTTTTATACAACACCCAGGATAAAATAGAATACATGTGTATTTCATGTGACGATAAAATACACAACACTGAATGAAAAGAGCATTCAAACGGAATGTCTGCAGCGGAATGAATAAAGGAAACATAAATGACTGAATGAATGACTGAACAGACTGGGGCCCCCTACTAGTATCACTGGGACTCCTCGCCGTCACCGTGCTCTCCCCGTACCTTAGCCTTGCCATGACCTGAAAAACAACATCCCCCAACGGGGTCAGTTACACAGAACAACAATCCTCAAGGGTTGAAAATACACAATCATGATATATCTGAAATTATGAGTTATCCTGTCGAAACATACGCAATCAAACATGCTATATGAATCAACTAATCAGTACGGCTCAAAGGAATGGCGCCACACTACGTCCGGGATGGAAATGTGTCCGTGCACAAGCCACCAACGATCAAACACGCGTGGTCTTGTACCTAATCAGTCTCACGAGCAATCGACTCGTGCATACCCAATGTGAGGCCACCAACCAACACACGACTATAATGTGCCCGACATGAAAATCCTACACATACCAACTGCACGCCAAGATGACCCGAATGCCACAATATGACAAAAGTGACAATGAAAATGAATAATGACTCACCAAGATTGAATGATGGTGAAATGAATGATAGCTCAATGAAATGATCGAACCGCTGCTCCTTATGACTGAGGTGATTAATTGACAATGACGAGTTTTGATACGATTAATACAATGATGAATGAGTTATGATTATGAATGAACAACGACAAAAGGAATGAATATCCTTTTAACCGAGTAAGAATTAACTTACAATACCGATGATGAATGTCCGTCCACGAACAACGTCCTAAATGAAATATCGGTCGCTCGAACAACCTTGAATAACACAATTACCAATAATCCGATCATTACGCAAATCAAAAACGATCAAAATCGACTCAAACGTCGACACAACGATATCCGAGCTCGAATGAATCGAAACCAACTCCAAGATGAGTATTTCAAACCATCAAAACACTTTCAAGGATATCAATAATCCATTAGGAATCCATAACTCATGATTACAACAACATCAATTGGAAAATCCCCAATTAACCGAAGTCAACCCCAAGGGTTCTTGAAATAATTCCGAAAATAACCATTAAATCCGTAGGAATATGTTTATACAAGTTAGATAATCCATAACTAACATATTCCAATGATAATCCAAGCTTACACGAAGAAATCGTAAGGAAAACCCCAAAAATCCGAAATTCTAGATCCAAGAGATTAATACCTTTGATTCGATGTGATGAAGATGATGAAATGATGATTAATCCGAAAGATGAGCTTGAAGATGATGATTGATGATTACACCTCGAAGAATCCTCCGAATCGCTCGAAATCGCCCAAAAATACCGAAGGAATGAAATGAGATGAAAATGACGAACTCGACTAAACTGGCCCAATTTATACTACCTGTGTTAGCGTGCGCTAGCTCCTTGTGCATAGCGTGCGCTAACGAGTAATTTGGGTAGTCCAAGACCCACTGTCCGAACACGGTAGCGCGCTACGTAACTCTTTGTAGCGTGCGCTACGGCCATACTACTAGCGTGCGCTAATATCCATTGTTAGCGTGCACTAGCGAAATATTTGACGCCCAGTACTGGAGTCCAGAAAACCATCTGCCCTCTGATCTAACCTCGATAGCGTGCGCTACAACCATTATTTAGCGTGCGCTAATATATCGGTTGCGTATGGTAACAACAATGCATAGCGTGCGCTATGAATAAACCGGTATCCAAAGAGCCACCGGACTCAACCTCGATCCGCCTAGCGCGTGCTACTCCATATATAGCGTGCGCTACTACAACCCGTTAGCGCCGCTACTTACCACTCGTAGCGTGCGCTACAAATATTTCACCGCACCCGCAAGCACTTCCGGATCGCAGCCAAGGTAGCCTTAGCGTGCGCTAAAGCTGAGCGGTAGCGTGCGCTACCTATACCCAATTAGCATACGCTAAAAGGAGTATGTAGCGTGCGCTACTTCTCAAGCACAGCTTGCAACGAAAATGACAATGATGATAAACACGGCACGAAACTGCAATCAGATTAGTGATGAATGACGGTTGATACACGATACAATTACTCTGAATGATAAATACCATGACTGAATATGAGTGACAAATGATCAATGATGAATGAGATTACTGAGTGATAATGACTGAATGATAAATACTGAATGATAATTACTGAGTGATAATTACTGAATTACAACAGGGTATTACATACACCCCCCCTTAGAAGAGTTTCGTCCACGAAACTAAGGGTCAAACAACTCGGGATAACTCCCCCGCATACTATCCTCGGTTTCCCAAGTAGCCTCTTCGACTCCGTGTCTAGACCACTGAATTTTAACCAAAGGAATCGTCTTATTCCTCAACTGTTTGATTCGCCGCTCCAAAACTCGTATAGGACGCTCCTCATATGAATGATCGTCGATCTCGATTCACGAATCAAGTATGTGACTCGGGTCGGCAACATACTTCCGCAGCTGAGAGACATGAAACATATTATGAATTCGGCTCAACGCCGGAGGTAAAGCCAATCGATAAGCTAACTCGCTTACTCGATCCAAAATCTCAAACGGTCCAATGAATCTCGGACTCAACTTCCCTCTCTTCCCAAAACGGAAGATACCACGACTCGGGGATACCTTGACCAACACGTGGTCACCTGCCTCGAATTCTAATGGTCGATTTACGGTTATCTCGCATATGATTTCGCGACTGAGCTGTCAACAAACGACTCCTGATCAAAGCTACCTTCTCACGGGCGGCTATAAGCATATCGGGCTCGGTGCCCAATGATTCTGATAAGTCGTCCCAACACAACGGTGATCGACAACGACGACCATACAAGGCCTCGTAAGGTGCCATCTTGATCGAGGCATGCCAACTATTATTATACGTGAACTCGATCAATGGTAGTTGGGTTTCCCAATCGTCTTTCCAATCGAGGACGCATGCCCTCAACATGTCCTCTAATGTCTGAATGGTCCTCTCTGATTGTCCGCTCTGACCGAGGATGAAAAGCTGCATCGAGATTAAGCCGAGTTCCCATAGCACGATGAACTCGATTTCCAAAATGCGACACAAACCGTCCGTCACGATCGAAACGATACTTTTAGGAGTACCGCGGCCGACTATCTCTTTGATGAACAGCTGAGCAAGTCTCTCGACCCCACGCTTCCTTGATCTCAAGGAAATGAGCTGATTTAGTTAAGTGGTCCACAATCACCTGATCGTATTCATGCCACGACGACTCGCCGGCAAACTCGTGATGAAATCCATAGAAATGTCTTCCCACTTCCACTGAATAGGAAGAGGTTTCAAAGATACCCACGGCCGATGTTCAATCTTGACTTGTTGGCAAGTTAAGCATCTCGAAACAAATTCCGCGACTTCTCGCTCATATTACTCCACCAAGAATTTTGTTTCAAGTCCTTGTACATCTTGCTAGACCCCGGATGCACGTAATAAGGGGTAGCATGAGCTTCCTTCAAAATCGAAGTTTTTCAACTCGTCATTCACGTACACACAACCGATTCTTAAAACGCAAAAGTCCATCCTCGTGGACCACAAATCAGGGCTTTCCCTGAGCCACATCCTCTCGGATGCGCAACAATGATGGGTCCAAACCCTGATTCTCTCGGATTTCCTCCGAGTGACGATGAAATCTCTAACATACAAAGCCGCCCGAACTCACGGCTGCACTCGATCTCGGTCTAAGGAATTCCCGCCAAGCTCCTTCCGAATCGTTAAACGGCAAGCATCTCGCTCCCGAACGGACTTACGACTCAAGGCATCGGCGACAACATTCGCCTTGCTCGGGTGGTAAAAGATCTCGATATCATAATCTTTGATTAATTCCAACCACTGCCTCTCGCGCATATTTAACTCCTTCCGAGTAAATATATACTTTAAGCTCTTATGATCGGTGAATATCTCGATGTAACGCCATAAAGATAATGACGCCAACTTTTCAAAGCGAACACCACGGCTGCTAGCTCCAGTTCGTGGGTCGGATAATTAATCTCGTAAGGTCTCAATTGCCGTGAAGCATAGGCAATAACCTTCCCGTTCTGCATGAGTACACATCCGAGACCCTGTCCGGACGCATCACTATAGACCACAAATCCCTCCGTCCCCTGCGGCAAGGAAAGTACAGGTGCTGACATTAACCGGCTCTTGAGTTCCTCAAAACTCTGTTGACACGCGTCGGACCACGTGTATTTCTTATCCTTCCGTAAAAGGTTCGTCAATGGTTGAGCAATTTTGGAAAATCCTTCCACAATCCTCCGATAATAACCGTCTAATCCGAGAAAGCTTCGGATTTCCTTAACGTTCTTCGGAGGTAGCCAATCTCGAATAGCCTCCGTCTTCTGAGGATCGGCACGAACTCCGTCTGATGAAATTACATGTCCGAGAAAAGTCACTTCGGACATCCAGAACTCACATTTAGAAAATTTCCCATAAAGTTGTTCTCGCTCAATACGTCGAGCACTAGATGAAGGTGAAACTCGTGTTCCTCCCGGTCACGAGAATAAATCAAAATGTCATCGATGAAGACAACAACAAACCGATCCAAAAAGTCGATGAAGACCCGATTCATTAACTCCATGAATACCGCAGGTGCATTAGTCAATCCGAACGGCATAACCACAAACTCATAATGACCATAGCGCTGCGCGGCGAACGCTCTCGCGATATCCGACTCCCGAATCAAGAATCGATGATATCCAGATCTTAAGTCGATCTTGGAAAATACTCAAGCTCCCAAGTTGATCTAAGAGATCGTCAATACGGGTAAGGGATACTTATTCTTGATCGTCACCTGCTCAACTCCCGATAATCAATACATAAGCGGAATGAACCATCCTTCTTCTTGACAAACAACACCGGTGCTCCCCACGGGACGCACTCGGTCGGATATAACCTTTCTCGAACAACTCCTCAAGTTGGTTCTTTAATTCCCGCATTTCGGTCGGGGCCATCCAGACGGTGCCTTCGATATCGGGACGTACTGTGCTCCAACTCAATCGTGAATTCCACATCCTCTCGTGGAGGCAAACCGTAACTCGTCTGGAAAACATCGGCATATTCCTCACCACCGGATATCCGTCAATATTATCGATGATTTCTGGTTTTGGCCATATAGCACCAATAACCGACATCCCCGATTGAGTAATCTTACCGCTTTCATCAAATTAATGACTTTACAGAGCAATGGATTACCTCCCCGAAACACACATTCGACCCCATCGTCTCAAAATGATAGTGACCAAACGCTGACACTAATGATGGCATCATGACGATCCATCCAATCAATACCCAAGATGACGCCGTCCCTCGAAATCTACTACGATTAAGTCCACGCCATACACGACCATGAAGTCAATCGACAATTCTCAATCTCACTACCGATAATTCGTCTACCATCGTGCAAAGCAATGACATAAGACTCACAACTAGTAGCACTACCTGCATTTAGTCTACTCAAACATGACTCGGAAATGAATGAATGAGATGCACCAAGATCAAAAAGGGTACACACAGTTGAGATAGAATATCGAGTGTACCCGAGATCATCCGGCCTCCGGATCGTCGGTCTTGTTCATCTCATAAATTCGGGGCTTGCTGCCCCGAACCGACGCTCCTGTCTGATAGCTCTGCTCCGCCTTTAGCTCTGCTGCCTTGAACGACGCCGACCGAGTGGCCCGATTACGCACCGCCGAATGACCTGGGCTTGAGATGACGCCGAGTGGGTTTAGAGTCCCTACGGCAAAACGGCCCTATGCCCCAAGAATCCCAGCTTGTGGCACGTGATGCATCGCTTCGGACATTTGGTGCTGAAATGACCCTGCTCTCAGCTTGAAACAGTGATGGCCGAATCGCCGCCGCGATCGAGATTCCGCGGGTTTAGACGCCGTGGGAGGTCGCTCGAAAAAGTAGAGCCCGCACGTGGTTTCTTGAAAGTGGCACGACTCCCGCCGACCGATTACGGTTCTTGGACTTCTTGCTAGCAGACGAAGGTTGCTGCTTAGCAATTTCCTTAGCCGTAAGCTCGTAAGTAAGAGCCTTCTCAATGAATTCGGCCAACGTGGTGCAATTATGATTAAGTAACTGAAGTCTCATACGGGGTTTCAGTCTCTTGCTGAAATACTTGATCTTGTTCGCTTCTGAGTGAATGATAGATGAGGCGAACGGAAGAAGTTCCTGAAATTTTTCGGCAATGGCGAGAACATCATCATCCGCCGAAAGGTCGGGAGTGAGTAATTCCGACAACTTGGCCTCCCTGAGTGGGGCCGGATAGTACCTCTCCATCATGAGAGTCTTGAACTGATCCCAAGTACATGGTTCGTCTGTGGGCTTCAACAATAACCACCAGGAATGAGCGCTCTTACCGAGATAGTGAGCCGCAACTGAAACTTTATGCCCTTCAGGGCAATCCACCATAGCAAATAATTTCTCAAAATGCTCAAGCCAATGAACAATATCCGCCGGCTCAGATGAACCCTCAAAGGTAGGTGGTCGCTGGCGAGAGATATCGCTAATGATATTGCTTACACCCCTCTCTTGCCTCTGAGGTGGCGGCGGAGGAGCCTGTTGATTTTGATTGACGGAGTTATGCATCGTCTCCATCAACTGAGCCATCTGGGTCATTTGGGCCATCATGCCCTGTATAAATGCGAGTGGGTCGACCCGAACACCCTCTGACTGAGCCGTGTCCCGGGTACGACTCCCTGACAGTGAATGATCGCGTCCAGGTGAGTGAGTGGCGCTGCCGCCGCCGATGAGTTAGCATTATTCCCGGCATTTGCAGACGGTATTCGCACGAGTTCTCGGGATTCGGCCCGCTCCACGGCCTCGTCCTCCACGTCCTCTGCCAGCCCTTTCCATACCGAAGTGGAAAGTCATATGATGATTATATATCTCGCATGAGTATCACATTTTGATTATATTATAAAATGATGAAAATGAGTATACGCGCTCAAATACAGCGATTACATGAATGATTAATTGACGTGACATGATTATCTGATGAAATTACTGAAATGATTATCTTGAACAATTTAACAAGACTGATGATATGATCTTCAAGATCAACAACTGAGTAATGAAATGAATCGAGTGATTAATGAGTTAACATTATCGACTTGATCACAATTGAAATTGATGAATGAGGATTGTTAACTAATGAATTATGAATGAATGATTATTGCCAGAAATTATACCATGGCATCAGAAATCTTACGCTTCTTGGTCCGTTGGCTCGGCATTTGCACAGTCACACGTGACGCGAAAGTCCAATGATACTAGTCCGATGACGATGATTTCAAATGAGACATGACTTGGAGGGTAGTATTCAAAACCACGCTCGATACCAACTCGTAACACCCCAAACTAGGCGGATATTACAAGGTTGTGGACCCCGATCGGGACCCACCAAAGTGATGAAAATGAATGAATTATACAGTAAATGTAGTACCGAACCACATTACAACATCAATTACTCCGATGAGGAGTTTTATACAACACCTGTGATAAAATAGAATACATGTGTATTTCATGTGACGATAAAATACACAACATCGAATGAAAAGAGCATTCAAACGGAATGTCTGCAATGAATGAATAAAGGAAACATAAATGATCGAATGAATGATCAATGATCGGGCCCCTACTAGTATCACTGACTCTCGTCACCGTGTTTCCCCGTGCCTTAGCCTTGCCATGACTAAAAACAACATCCCCAACGGCCGGGCCATACGTAACAACAATCCTCAAGGGTTGAAAATACACAATCATGATATATCAAATTATGAGTTATCCTGTCGAAACATACGCAATCAAACATGCTATATGAATCGACTAATCAGTACGGCTCAAAGGAATGGCGCCACACTACGTCCGGGATGGAAATGTGTCCGTGCACAAGCCACCAACGATCAAACACGCGTGGTCTTGTACCTAATCGCCTCACGAGCAATCGACTCGTGTGCACACCCAATGTGAGGCCACCAACCAACACACGACTATAATGTGCCCGACATGAAAATCCTACACATACCAACCGCACGCCAAGATGACCCTAATGCCACAATATGACAAAAGTGACAATGAAAATGAATAATGACTCACCAAGATTGAATGATGGTGAAATAAATGATAGCTCAATGAAATGATCGGAACCGTCGTTCCTTATGACTGAGGTGATTAATTGACAATGACGAGTTTTGATACGATTAATACAATGATGAATGAGTTATGATTATGAATGAACAACGACAAAAGGAATGAATATCCTTTTAACCGAGTAAGAATTAACTTACACAATACCGATGATGAATGTCCGTCCACGAACAACGTCCTAAATGAAATATCGGTCGCTCGAACAACCTTGAATAACACAATTACCAATAATCCGATCATTACACAAATCAAAAACGATCAAAATCGACTCAAACGTCGACACAACGATATCCGAGCTCGAATGAATCGAAACCAACTCCAAGATGAGTATTTAAAACCATCAAAACACTTTCAAGGATATCAATAATCCATTAGGAATCCATAACTCATGATTACAACAACATCAATCGGAAAATCCCCAATTAACCGAAGTCAACCCCAAGGGTTCTTGAAATAATTCCGAAAATAACCATTAAATCCATAGGAATATGTTTATACAAGTTAGATAATCCATAACTAACATATTCCAATGATAATCCAAGCTTACACGAAGAAATCGGAAGGAAAACCCCAAAAATCCGAAATTCTAGATCCAAGAGATTAATACCTTTGATTCGATGTGATGAAGATGATGAAATGATGATTAATCCGAAAGATGAGCTTGAAGATGATGATTGATGATTACACCTCGAAGAATCCCCTCTGAATCGCTCGAAATCGCCCAAAAATACCGAAGGAATGAAATGAGATGAAAAATGACGAACTCTGACTAAACTGTCCAATTTATACTCAGTCCAGGTTAGCGTGCGCTAGCCCTTGTGCATAGCGTGCGCTAACGAGTAATTTGGGTAGTCCAGTACCCACTGTACGAACACGGTAGCGCGCGCTACGTACCTCTTTGTAGCGTGCGCTACGGCCATACTACTAGCGTGCGCTAATATCCATTGTTAGCGTGCACTAGCGAAATATTTGACGCCCAGTACTGGAGTCCAGAAAACCATCTGCCCTCTGATCTAACCTCGATAGCGTGCATTACAACCATTATTTAGCGTGCGCTAATATATCGGTTGCGTACGCTAACAACAATGCATAGCGTGCGCTATGAATAAACCGGCGCACCAAAGAGCCACTGGACTCAACCAGATCAGCCCCTAGCGCGTGCTACTCCACAAATATAGCGTCCGCTACAACAACCCGTTAGCGCGCGCTACTTACCACTCGTAGCGTGCGCTACAAATATTCTCACCGCACCCAGCATCTTCGGATCGCAGCCCAAGGTAGCCTTAGCGTGCGCTAAAGCTGAGCGGTAGCGTGCGCTACCTATACCCAATTAGCGTACGCTAAAAGGAGTATGTAGCGTGCGCTACTCCTCAAGCACATCTTGCAACGAAAATGACAATGATGATAAACACGGCACGAAACTCCAATCAGATTAGTGATGAATGACGGTTGATACACGATACAATTACTCTGAATGATAAATACCATGACTAAATATGAGTGACAAATGATCAATGATGAATGAGATTACTGAGTGATAATGACTGAATGATAAATACTGAATGATAATTACTGAGTGATAATTACTGAATTACAACCGGGTATTACATGGATGCCATTCAAGATGAGAAGAGTTCCTTGCATGAGAATAATACGTACGAGTTGGTGAAGTTGCCGAAAGGTAAGAGAGCTTTGAGAAACAAATGGGTATATAGAGTGAAGTCGGAGGAGCATACTTCATTGACCCGATACAAAGCTAGACATGTAGTGAAGGGATTTAGTCAAAATAAGGGCATTGATTTTGACGAAATTTTTTCTCCGGTTGTGAAGATAGGATCGATTCCATTGGTCCTTGGTATAGAGGCTAGTCTTGACCTTGAGATTGAGCAAATGGATGTCAAGACGGCATTTCTTCATGGAGACCTCGATAAGGAGATTTATATGAAGCAACCAGAAGGGTTTGAGGTAAAAGGCAAAGAGGATTATGTTTGTAGACTCCAAAAGAGTCTATACAGTTTGAAGCAAGCACCACGACAATGGTACAAGAAGTTTGAGTCAGTTATGGGGGAGCAAGGATACCGAAAGACGACTCTCGACCATTGCGTATTTTTAAAGAAATTTAGAGATGATGATTTTATCATCTTATTGATCTATGTGGACGACATGTTGATCGTTGGCAAGAATGCCGAAAGGATTGCCAACTTGAAGAAAGAGTTGAACAAGTCTTTTGCCATGAAAGACTTGGGGCCGCTAAATAAATTCTTGAGATAAGAATTACTCGGGATAGAGCAGCCCGTAAATTACACATGTCGCAAGAGCAATATATCGAGAAGGTGCTTAAACGCTTCAACATGGACAAAGCTAAAGTTGTTAGTTCGCCTCTTACTAACAATTTTAAATTGACGAGCAAAGATTGCCCTAAGACGAAGGAAGAGATTGAGGAAATGTATAAAATTCCATATGCCTCGTCAGTCGGGAGTTTGATGTATGCCATGGTATGTACTAGGCCCGACATTACTCATGCCATGGGAGCGGTGAGCCAGTTTCTATCGAATCCGGTAAAGAAGTATTGGGAAACCGTAAAATTGATATTTAGATATTTACGGGGTACTTCCAAATTGGGGATTACATTTGGAAATGGGAAAGCGATGCTTGTTGGTTATTCCGATTCGGATATGGCTGGTAACAAAGATAACCGAAAATACACTTCTGGTTATTTGATGACGTTTGCAGGGGGAGCCGTGTCATGGCAATCAAGATTGCAAAAGTGCATTGCCTTGTCTACAATGTAGGCCGAGTATATTGCGGCGGTGGAAGCGTGTAAAGATCTCTTATGGTTGAAAATGTTTTTACGCTAGGCTTCCGACAACGACGTTACGTGGTTCTTTGTGATAGTCAAAGTGTGATTCATTTGGCTAAGAATGTGACTTTTCACAAGGGGACGAAACATATCGATGTGAGGTACCATTGGATCCGAGATGCATTGGAGGATGGTTTATTTGAACTTGATAAAGTTCACACCGATGATAATGGTTCCGATATGTTAACCAAGGCGTTGAGTATAGAGAAGGTGAAAGTGTGTTGTTCGATCACCGGGATGGTGAACTCTACTTATATTCCAAAAAGGGGTAGATTTGTAGGAGTTATTTCTGAAATATATGTATTTTCGGAGTCGACTGGACTCCGAGCCGCGGCACAAACCCTCTGGGCCGTGGTACTACACTTGAAAAAACACACTTCCAGTTTTTGTACTTAGGGCCGCGGCACACAACAGCCAGGTCGTGGCCCCCGGAATTCCTTCATCAAATGCAGCCGCTCCTGTACTATGGGCTGCGGCCCCTGCCAGCCGGGCCGCGGCCCCCGACGGAATTTCCTGAATGTTTTTTGATGTGTGCCGCGGCACACTTTGCTCGGGCCGCGGCACCCGAAGTCAACCAGCAATTTGGGGCCTTCTTTAGCAGATGTTTGCTGCAGGATTTATCATTCCATCACCCACATTTGAGAGCAACACAAAGAGAGAAACAAGAGAGAAAAGAAAAGTGAGAAAATACTTGTTCGATTTTCTGGAGGTGTATCGATCAGATCGTCGTGATATTTTGACAAGGGCTTGGTAGCAATTGGGCAAATCTTTTCACCGGAATAGGTAGAGGTTTTGAGTATGGAGGTTCGGGTATTTTATTAGCTATTTGTATAAGCCATTCTAAATACTTGAAGAATATTTATTACCGAGTATTTGACGATTGAGTTGTATACCTCTAATTTGTACTAGAGATGGATTGTTGATTGTGTATTGGTTATAGTGGATTTAAGCGGCTTCGGTCCCGTGGTTTTTACTCTCGTCTTGAGGGGTTTTCCACGCTAAAATTGTGTCTCATTATTTATCGCTTTTGGTATATCATTTGTACTATATTGTCGAGTTGTAATTGTTTGCTCTACTCATCGGTAACCACGAAATTACAATTGGAGATTGGAAAAAATTGTCAAACAAGATTCCATATTTTTCATTGTGACGTTTTATTGTCGGTGTTTTTCCAAACAAGTACATTATTCAAAATATATTCATAGTGGGAGAAGTTAATGTGACAGTTTCATTCCACGTTCCAACTATTTCCACCTGATATGTTGTGCATGTTATCCATTATTTATTTTCACGTGCAATAGTAACTGTAAATATAAACTCCCTTTTTAACTATTTGACTTGTCATTAAGATCCTATAGTTGGGTTTATTCTTGACCAAGTCTTTCCATATCTACTAATGCTTATTCTCTTCTTGTTTTAGTAGTAGTGAATGACCATGAGCTAATTTCTCTTGGAGTTTGATAAGTGCACAAAACTAAAAGCAACATCCTATAACCTACTTCATATAGGTATTTCCGATAATGGTCGATCACACAACTTATTTAAGGAAATTCAGTCTACATCAAAGTAACTTTTAGCTTTTTTGTATGCATTTTTCTTAGGAAAAGTAAAGTGTAAAATTTAACAGGATAAATACATGGACTTCGAACCATTGTGAATGCAGTACTTTTATATGCGGATGAAGAATGAAGGCAAAAAAACGTGTAAAGAATTTAATGCTAGAATGGTAGATTACTTTAATTCAAAATTCGCCAGCCGCCAATTCAAAGCATCGACACCTCACCAACCGTCTATTCTATTTATAACGAATCTATTTCGAAGGCTATAAATAGCCCAACTAGAGGACTTGCTCAAACACTTGTAGAGATTGATAAAGTCCACAACAAAGTGAACAACATATTAAAGCCAAGAGTCTTAAACACTACAACTGATGTTCGATATTCATTCTACCCTTTATCTGTTGAAAGTTAGCCCTGTGTGGTCTAACAAAGCAAGCTCATTCCGACCTATGTGCAGCGACGAAAGCTTAGACAAACCAATCATCCAATCTGTGTGAAAAGAAGGTAGAGTTCAGACAACCTACAACCAATCTGTGCGAATGGCCCAAGCTGAAATCAAGTGCATCAATGCGTGTGGACCATACACCTTGAAGTGTTTAGTTAAAATTAATACAGTTGTTATGCCTTTGATTTTAATGGAGAAAATTTATATTTCTTCGGTATGGAGAGAGTCCTAATTTGATTTTGATGGAGAGAATTTTAATACAGTTCTTCGACAATGGTTGATGCTTATAGGGCTTCTTAGAGTAAGTATAATATTAAAATCACAAGCAATATGTTGAAGTAAATGACATAGTATTTAGAGGAAATGGAGAGAAGAACTAGTCATGAACATGATGTGGTGTATAAGAATATGATTTTTAAAGAGGATGACTTAGATTATAATTTTTGGAAAAGCGGTGATGATTATGTGGGAACTCCCTTGGAAATTAATCCTTTAAAGGAATTTGAGCGCAACATGGGTGTTGTTACCCAAAATATTATCCGGAGGTAATATTGCTGGAATGGTCGAGTAACAAACAAATGCGAGAACACTTCCGTGGGAAACTAAATAACACAAGATTTGCCGGGGTTGTTAATCCCGGGCTTGAATGCTCTCGCGAGATATTATTAATAAATATACTGTCGAGTACAAATATTAATGTTAGAAACTAATACAAGGAGTGTAAAGATTTCTAGTTATCTAGGCTTTAGAGCGCGTAGATTGCCGGAAGAACCAGATAGATAGATCTGTGAGTTCTTGCTTAGGAGATAAGATGGATATGTATGAATATCACTATAAATCAGAGGCGATTCGAGAGAGTCTTTGATTTTCTCTTTTGTGTGTATTTTGCACTGAATCTGTAGTCAAAAAACCGTGCCCTTGCTGCTGCGGTGAGTTCCCTATTTATAGGGGACAAGGTGGTTGGGATCCCTGAGGCGATCACCGGCGACCGCCGTTTTTTATATTATAATAAGGTGGCCGATCGCTCCGTCACATGGGGCAGTTCCAATAAAGTTAGGAGCCGCCGCTGAGTCAACCGTGTGAGCAAATGAGAGGCCAACGCGCGTCCTGGGCAGCATGTGAGGGGAGGACCCACTTTGTACCTTTCGGCGGCTTTGTCGGTAGGTGAGGGGAGGACCCACTTTGTACCTTTCGGCGGCTTTGTCGGTAGGTGAGGTAGGTGACAGGATGAGGACAAAGGTCTTTATCTGCCGGTATCTCTGAAGATCCGCATGTGGGCCACCGTCCAAGATTCGGTCTTTGATGACTTTGACGGATGTCGGACCCATACGTGGTCATGAGATGATCGTCTCTGGTCCGCTCATTATAGACGATCGTCAAATATCGAAAGACGATCGCTGGGTGCCAAAAGACGATCGCCGTATTTCGCCGAATTCTAGGAGTTTGTCCAGAGTGCGTCTTCGAAGAAAGGCTTCTCTGGTCATGATGCCGATCGCCTATCGAGGCGTATGAATCGCCGCACAATAATTGCCCCCCAGCTCGCCTCGATGTTGAAAACACGGGGTGAGGTGGCACTGTAGCCGATCGTCAATGTTTAAACGATCAGCCGATCCAATTCAAATATGGATGACCCTCTTTACGCTTCGGGAGTAGCGGAAAAGAAGGCGGGCTTTTAGAGTGGCAAAGACACGCGTCGCGCCATGGTTGGGGAAGTCTCGACGGTTTGTCGACTTTCGGCCGGGCGTGCCCTCGAAAAAGCGCGCAGACGCTGATCCGAGGACATTTTTAATGCGTCCTCACGTGACGGTTGCGATCCACCCTTGGGGTTTCTCCTATTTGCATATAGGCCCTCGTCTCCGTCTATAAAAAGGGCAGGGCTTCTTTTCTTTCATTTTTTACGCGTCCTTGGTATTCATAGCCGAAATTCTGCAGAAATTTCTGGAGCTTTTTGTGCCGATCTCCTACTTTTTTCTCGGTAAGAACAAATTAACCTTCTTCCTCTTTTTACTTTCTAATATGTCGGGAGGATCAAAAGCATTCGAGACCGGAAGCTCTTCCGCCGCCGTCGTGTCGCCTGAACGGGAGGATGTTCCCGTTGGAGTGGATATGGAGACGGCCGCCGAAGCTATTCGAGCGGGGATTGCACCTGCGGAACTTGAAGAGCTTTTCAACGAAGCCGAGGTGGCGAGGACGGCGGTGACGGCGGAGCAGGGGGGCTCGCCGGCGGAGGAGGATGATTTGGTGAGGGAGGCCTGGGAACGAGAGAGTAGATTCGGCCCCGCCTACATGGCTTTCGCTCAGATGATGGAAGCGATTGCCGGACCCTGTCCGGAATTCGATTTCAAAGCCTACACCGCCGCTCACCCTTACGAACATGTGAATCGGACGGTCTTTCGGGCCGCCGTCCCGTCTCCGTGGACTCTCGGACAGATCCGGAGTACGGCGACCACGAAAGACCTGAGCCGTTGGAGGGCCAAATATCACATTCCTTCTGACGTCTCCCTTCACGTGCCCTCGGAGAACGAACGTGCCGACCAACCGCCTGAGCACATGGTTGCCGTCAACGAGATGATTATGGAGGCGGGTCTGCGATTCCCATTGCCATTCGCCGTCTCCTACTTGCTGATCGCCTGGAATTTGGCGCCTCTTCAACTGACGCCAAATGCTTGGCTGCAGATCATCTGCACGTTGACCTTGTTCGGTGGTCATCGGTTATTCCGCCTCCTTTCTGCGTTGGAGATGAATTATTTGTTTAAGTTGGCCGTGCAGAAGGGGTCAATCGGCGGTCATCATATTCAAGGCCGACTCGGGAGAGTGGTCCTTGGTGTGCCGAGTAAGACCAGGGGCGACCTGGCTAAATGGTTTTGGGTCGGCGGGGCATGGCGATCGGCATCGAGCGACAGCCGAATGAGGAGTTGAAATCCCACCACTTTCCGGAGAGGAATCCGAGTAAGGATTTTAACTCTCCCTTCGCTTGAGCTTGTCTTGACTGATCTAATTTCGTCTTCTTTGCAGGACCTCTTGTTCCAGCGATCGTCGACCTTCCATTCGATTTCTTGATCGTTTGGGAGCGGATCCGAGCTTTGCCTGATTCTTTTATCGACGTTCGTTCTCTTGGTACCGAAGCTCATCGGTTGGGAGCTCGATTGTTTTGCTACCCCCGTCACTTGAAAGTTCCAGGTATGAGCTTAAGTGGTGCTTCCTTTCTTGACGATCGTTTCCATGAGGTCGTTTTGCTTTGTCTAATTTGTTTGTGTTTCTCTTTTGTCAGAGGTTTATTTTCCCCGAATTTCCGAACCGACTGCAGAGATCGCCATGTCGAACCCGGGACTCATCGGTCGCCTTCACTTGGGCAAGCGGACTGGTCGCGTTCCTGCGACAACGTCTCGCCCTGCCCCGGTGACGAGGCCTGCTGAGGTACCGATCGCTGAACCGGAAGTCCACGATGAGGAACAGCTCCAACGCCGCAAGAGGCGGAGGGCGGAGGAGTCCCCGTCGATTTCAGAGGCGGATGTATCAATTCTAGAGCCTCCGGTCGCTGCGGCTCCTATCTCTGCCATCCCGATGACGGAGCGACCAGGCTTCAAACCACCGGTCCCCGGCCCCCGGCCACCCGGTAGCTCGGCGAAGAAAGTGGCGATCGCCGATGTGGAAACCTCCCGGGGCAAGCCTTATTTCGGGCGCGATCCCGAACTGGTCAATAGGTAAGAAAAGATCAAACTTTTCTGAGCTAGGCATTTTGAGCATGGTATGGGCTAACTCCTTGATTTCCTTGGTTTGCGCTGCAGGTCTGCCTCGCCGACTGGATGTCGCCCCCATGGTGCCGACTTCTGCCGAGCAAAGCTCCGCAAACTTCTCTCGAAGTCCCCGCTATGTTCGGCAAAGCTATCACTTCTCTCGCCCAAGGCTTGGACGACCGACCTTGATGCGGTCGCCGTCGGCGATCCGAGACGCCATGTGCGACTGCCGCCCGGCTCTTCGGGACGGCGACGATGGCCGTCCAGCCGCCGGGATTTTGAGGGGCGACCCTCCACTGCTCATCTCCATCGTGAACTTGAGACCGCCCGGAACAGAAATATTGAGGATGCCAACCGGATCCGGTCTATGGAGAAAGAGTATGAGGAGACGGCCAAACGGGCTAAGCTGGACGTGGATTGTTTGAAGCAGAGCCGAGCCGCCCAAGGAGGATGCCGATCGATCTCGTGCTAAGGAGAAAGAAACTCGCCAAGCTCGAGGCTTCGCAGAGGAGGCGGCCGGTTGAAGGCTGCGATGGATCGGCTCAGCAGTTGAGCCGGAGGCGGCGAAGAGAGAGCCGGAGCAGCTGGGGCGAGAATGTTGCCAAGGCGGCCCAACCGCTAAGTCGAGAAGACGGCCGTGGATTTGAAGGGGCAACAAGGCGATCCAGACGATCCCTACCTCAACGTTGCGCTCGTCGGCGACCCGCTTATCGCTTGGCCTTTGCCGATGCCGTTTCGAGCCGCTAAGAAGGCAGTGGATCGAGATAGGTCCCCGATGGAGAACTTCAAATCCTATGTCCTTGAACATCCTCTCGCATCCGCATTCTCCTTGCCGATCCTTGACTTCGTCGACTTTGGGATCGACTTGAGTTGGTATACCGGCAAACTCATTCATCCCGAGGCCGATGGGGTGCCCAAGCCGATCCGCAACCCGAGGGCGAAGACCAAGAAAGGGCCTTGAGAGGCATTTTTGTTTTTCCTCCGTAACTTGTACTTTTGTTGTAAGGCCTTCGGCTTCAAATGTATGAAGCTTGTGTTTATGAATAAAATACTCCTTTTCTCCTTCGCGTAATGCATTATATGCGATTCGCCTTGACTGCTTATGCAATTTTACGAGTACGTGTATATTTTGTTCGTTCGGCCGATTGTCTGAGTGTTGAAAGCATTGATGTGTTTTGAATTTGAATTCTTACTTGTGATTTTCGTCGTACGACCTCGATCGCCCTGCATGTTTTTTAGCGAAGCCGATCGGATGTGGTTGCTCTTTGTTCGATCGTATTTGAGAGTAGCTCGACCTATCCCTGCCCCCTTGTTTTTGTTCACTTATTGTGAGTAAGGAAACAAAGACTAGTCTGTCTGGCGAGCTATCTTCATTTCGCCGATTCTGAAGAGTCATGTGTGGTTGGGGTGTTCGATGGACCGATCTCCCCAATCGTGTCTTCGTGTGCGAGGGATATTGTGTATCCTGCGACTCACTTTTTGTGAGGGTCCTCCGTTAGGCTACGCCTGCCTTGTTTTAAAACGAAAGGCGGGCGATCTCGGTCTGGAGGAGTCCTTGCGCGGAGTGTTGTCGGCTTATTTGACTCCACGTCCGCGGCTTGTCAGCTCTGCTTCCACCTCGGCCCGCCATGAAGATGGCGATCCTCGACGGTGTACGTTGAGACGGGGGTAATGGAACGTTGCATTGTTCGGGTTCACCATGTTAGATGATGTACCTTGAGAACGTGCGATCGTGTCCACTGATTATTTTGGAGGGTCCTTCGGCTACGCCGGCCTCGTATTTAAACGAAGGGCGGGCGATCTCAGTCCAAAGGAACCTTGCATGGGCGAAGCTATCGGTTCCATCGACCTCCAGGACCATGGCTGCATTAATTTTTCCTAGGATCGTCGTGATCAGCGATCGTCGGTGATGTGCGATGCCTGGTGGGGCGATCGCCATAATAGATGGGATAACAAAAAATCTCATTATATTCCTTGTACATCATTGAAATCGAATACAAATTTATCACTGATAGTATTTTTCGTATGCACGGCTGCCCAGGTACTGTCCGAGTACCGTCAGATGTTCCACCCGTAGGCTCCTTTAGTTAGCCATCTGGATACTCTGAAAGGTCCTTCCCAGTTCGGACCAAAGACGCCTGTATGGGTTTGGATCTTCTTGAGGACGAGATCGCCCACTTGAAATCTTCTTTCTCTGACCTTTGAATTGAAGAACTTCTCGGCTCTCCTTTTGTGGATTGTGTTCTTCATTTCTGAGGTCAGCCGTCTTTCTTCAAGCATGTCTAGGTCGATTCGCCGGGCTACATCGTTGTCGGTCGTCATCTCCTGTTCGGTTCGATGGCTGAGGACGGCGATCTCCGAAGGAATCACCGCTTCTGTTCCGAAGGTAAGGGCGAACGGGGTTTCGCCGGTTGAATTGCGGGTCGTCGTTCGGTAGGACCATAAAACGTCTGGGAGCTCGCTCGCCCATCTTCCTTGCCTGGATTCGAGTCGTGCTTTGATCGTGTGTTTGAGGATCTTATTCACTGCCTCTACCTGCCCGTTCGTCTGAGGGTGATAGGGCGCTGAGAATAACCTTTTGACTCCCCACTTTTCACAGAATTGCATGACTTCTAAGCCGTCGAACTGTTTCCCGTTGTCGGAGATGATGGCCTGGGGCAAACCGAATCGGCAAATTATGTTTTTCCATATAAACTTGATCACCTGCTCTTGGCCGATCTTGTTGAGCGGTTCGGCCTCAGCCCATTTGGTGAAATAGTCGACTTAACGATGGCGAACTTACACTGGAGCCGTCGGCAAGGGACCTATAAGGTCGATGCCCCATTGCGCAAATGGCCAAGGGCTATACATGGAGGTGAGTCGTCGGTGATAGCTTAATGTTGGGGCCCATTATCCGACATCTATGACAAGATCTCGGCATAAGCGATCGCATCTTTCCGAAGTGATGGCAAAAACCCTTGTCTGGTTGTTTTATGGATGAGGGCTCGCCCGCGTGGTTTCCACAAACCCCGTCATGGATCTCGGCTAAAACCACCGACCTTCCTCCTGTAATACACTTGAGGAGGGGAAGGTCAAGGCTCGCTTGTAAAGCCGATCGTCCAATAGGGTATACCCGGTCGCACGGCCGGAGTTGGCGAGCTTTAACACGGCCGTCGGGGACCGCTCCGCCCTTTAAGTATTTGATGAACGGAGTCATCCAATTCTCTTCGGCGATGGCGACCGTGGTAACCAAATTCCTGTCGATCGCCGGCCTTGCTGATTTTGTGATTTGGATATCGAGAAGTCACGCCCCATCCGATGATGCTAATTTGGAAAGAGCATCGGCACGGGAGTTATGCTCTCTTGGGACTTGTTCGATTAGTACTTCTTCAAATTTTGTGCACATTTCGGCGACCAGCTCTTGGTATTTGACCATTTGTTCCCCGCGTGCCTCATATTCTCCCTTGACTTGGTTTACGACCAGAAGGGAGTCCATGAAGATATGGAGGCGACGAACGTCTAGGGCGAGGGCTAGATCAAGCCCGCCTACCAGAGCTTCGTATTCGGCTTCATTGTTGGTCGCACGAAAGCCGAAACGCACAGCATTTGTGAAACTCTGACCGTCGGGGCTGATGAGGACAATCCCTGCCCCTGCTCTCGCATTGGTCGCTGAGCCATCCACGTATAATTTCCAGCAGTTTACCGACCTGAGTCGGACTGTGAGGGAACGTTAATTCCACCACGAAGTCCGCCAGAGCTTGGCCTTTGATCGCCGTGCGAGGAGCGTAAGTGATACCGTATTGGGCGATCTCCAGCGACCACTTGAGGAGTCGCCCGTTGGTGTCCGGTCGGTGCAGGACTTGTCTTAGAGGTAGAGTTGTTAGGACTTCCACTTGGTGATCGAAGAAATAAGCCCTCAGCTTACGTACACTCATGACAAGGGCATAGGCGATCTTCTCCAATGGTGTATAGCGTGTCTCAGCGTCGTGGAGCACCTGGCTAGCATAGTAGATTGGCAAGTGGACTCGCCTCTGCTCGCACTGTAACGGCACTCGCCGCGACCTCCGAGGCCGCCAAGTAAAGGAATAATTTTTCACTGGGATCGGCTTCGCCAGATCTCGGGGTTAGATAGATATTCCTTTATTTTGGCGAATGCTACCTGGCTTTCTTTCGTCCATGCGAACTTCTTGTTCTTGATGGTCGCGAAGAAAGGCTTGCTTTTATCGCCGAGCCGTGAAATGAAACGGTTGAGGGCGGCTAGACAACCTGTGAGGCGTTGCACCTGTTTGATGTTTCGTGGTTCCTGCATGTCAAGGACCGCCCGTATCTTGGTAGGGTTCGCCTCGATCCCCCTTTGGCTCACTATGTGCCCCAGAACTTCCCTGAGCCCACCCCGAAGTTGCATTTCTTGGGGTTCAGCTTCATGTTAAACTTCTCAAGGATGGCGAACGTCTCGGCGAGATCGCTGAGGTGATCTTCCTTCTTGAGGCTTTTGACTACGATATCGTCAATGTAGACCTCCATGGTCTTGCCGATCTGATCGGCGAACATCCCGCTGACTAATCGCCGGTAGGTTGCCCTCGCTTTTCAAGCCGAACGGCATTCGACCCAAAAGTATATGTCTTTTTCGTGTGGAAGGATGTGTGTTTTATGTCTCCCTCGCCATTGGGATTTGATGATATCCGCGAAGGCATCCATAAACGACATCATTTCGCAACCTGCCGTGCCGCCGACTGTGTGATCGATATGAGGCATTGGGAAGTGATCTTTTGGACATGCCGCGTTGAGGTCGGTGAAGTCTATGCATAATCTCCAGGAGCCAGTTGGCTTTTTGACGAGCACCGCGTTGGCGACCCACCGTGGTTCGTCTGTTGCTACTCCGATCAATTTGTTGCCGAGTAACTTCGACTTCTATGTCGAGCGCCGCGTATTTCTCGGGACCGAACTTCCTACGCTCGTGAACAGGCTTCATCGCCTTGGCCGATCTTCGATAGTGGCAGGCGTGTTCGGGACTTATGCCAACCATATCTTGATGCGACCGTGCAAAGACACCGATGTTCTTACGTAGCAAGTTGATCGATCTCCCTTTAATTCGCGGTCGATGCTTGCGCCGATCTGTACTTCCCGCTCGATGATCCGATCCATCGTAATGTTTTCCAACTCTTCGACAGAACTGCCGCTCTCGCTTGGTACGATATCCGGACTCGGACTTGGATCGATGTCGAGACTTGGCTCAAACCGATCCTTGGCTCGATGTCGTCCGTCGATCGATGAGAGATGGCGTCCTCTCGAGTCCGGTTGGTAATGGCAGTGTTAGGCCCGTCGATCTCCATGGGTTGATCGTTGGTCGCCTAATGTTACATATAGCATTGGAAAAAGCCAAATAAGAAGCAACACAGCAATAACTCAAACATCTCATAGACATTAGTTGATCTCCCTTTACAAGATCGACCGTCCCATCGGCGGTGGGGAATTTGATACAAGAAAGAAAGATGAGGCGACCGCCTCAAAGGTTTCCAGTAAGGGGCGACAGAGGAACCCACTATTGATGGTGGGCCTATCTATGATTACAAAGCTTAGGTTCCTTGTTTTCCTAACCTTGGGATCATAAAAGCACACTAGCTCAACAGAGCTTGATCCTCCCATAGGCTCGACGGTGTTGTCGCCGAACCCTTGAAGCACGGTGTCGAAAGGCTTGATGAATTTGATTAGGTTGCCGAGTTGGTCTAGGGCGGTTTTGAATATGATGTTGCAAAAACTTCCATTGTCGACCAACACGCGATCGACCGTCTTCCCAAGGATGCATGCGGAGATCACTAGTGCATCCTCTTTGGGACATTGCACTCCTTCCCTGTCCTTGTTGGAAAAGGTGATGAGCGCGTCTCTAGAGATGGTCGGCTCCGGAGGAACTACAACATGGACTCCGGCGAATGCCCTCAACTCGGCCTTTCGCTTCCTGTTCGACATGGTGGAAACCGGGGAAAGACCTCCGAGGTTTCCACCCCCGGCTTGAAGCATGTTTATCCGACCGCCAGGGTTGATCGGAGGGACCGATTCATCAGAGTATTCCGGCTCATGCTCGATCCTGGCGACCGGATTGAAGGGAGTTCTTTCGCGTTGTCGGCGTTCGCGCCCTCCGGTCCTTTCCGTCCTTGGCTCCGGCTTGGTGATTAGATTGTCCAGCTTGCCTTCTTCAAACAGTCGCCATAGCTGTCTGAGGAGGTCGCGGCATTGGCTAGTGTTGTGGCCGGGACTCTTATGATAGGCACAGAATTTGCTACGGTCTAGGTGACCGTGGTCTCTTATTGGTTTTGGCTTGGAAAGCCACTCGCGACCCTTAATCGCGTTGAAGATGTGTGCCGGAGATAAGTTGAGGTTGTGAAGAAGGTGGACCTCCACATCCTCGAAGGCTTTGAATTCGCCGGGCGGCTTGGCGACCGCCTTTCTAGGCTTGGCGACCGCCTTCTTCTGGACATGGGAAGGTGCTTTTCCTTCTTCTGGGCCGTCCTCGTCCAAACGGAGTGAGAGCATCTTCGCCCGGCCGTAAAATCGGCGGCTCGACGCGGAACGTCAGATAGGTCGGTGGGAAATCCTTTGTGAGGTGCTCGAACATGGGCGAGGCCCGTGGAATCCGTTCAGATCGCGTGGTGAGCGATCTCGCCGCCGACGGTTCACCGGTGAGGACTATCTCGCCCACCCGGCCGATATAATCCTCATCCGATTCGTCCTTCCCCGCCCGATTTTCATCATGCGGTGGGGCCTTCCGGCGGCGACTTTGGCGGCGAAGTACGACGTGAAGTCGTTCGCCGGCTTCTCAAAGCAATTGATCGAGCGAGATGGTAGCGAGGTGTACCACCTGTGGGCGAGATCGTCCAGAGTTAACGGGAACATACGACATTTCGTCGCGTCTCAAGCTCCGCATCCAATCATGTAGATCCTAACCTACTTAAGTGGGTTCCGGATCCGTTCTCCCCCATATAGAGGTGTATGTGGGGGATTAATCGTTGGTCGATCAAGCGAGCTCGACCGAGTCGCGAGTGGCTCGCTTGATCCAACGATTGGTCTCCTAGCGCCCGCCCCATTTTCCAGAGCGCCTTCACCTCGTCGAGCCGGGCGTTGCATGGCGCCCATCGCTGCCGCTCGATCGCCGCCGAATGGCTCTCGAGCGTGCACCGAGGCGATCGTGTACCGATCCCCGCCCCGGGTGAATGACGAAGTCCTCCGGTGGGTTCCTTCCTTGGCGAGCAGGGGTCGCCGACCGATCTGTCTCTTGGGGGTCGGATATGCCGAACTCTGGTAAAGGATTCGATACCGATGTCTCTACTGGGCCCGAGTGCCTGTGTTGCCATGAGGATCGCCTAGGCGGTCAAGACGGAATCGTCCCGCCTTACGAGAGCCTTCCTCGCGCTCGGGACTTTCGTTGATTTCTCAACATAGATCCCCTTGAGCTTCCTTTTGCTTGCCCGGTTAGCCGACGGGTGATGGTAGGCGTATAGCGGGCTCCTCCGCTTCCTCGAGGATGGCTATAGCCTCCTCAACTGCTCCGATGTCCGAACCGGTCGAGTGAGAGGCTAGAACCGCCCCTGGGGCGGGAGTGAGAGCCTAGCGCCGCCACGCTCGCCTCCTCCGTGGGCCGTGATTCGGTCCTCGCCGGAATAAGATTTCGGCAGATCTCGTGGTGGCCCTCTTGGAGGTTGTTGCCGATGTCATTTTCTCAAGGTTTTTCTATTGAAGAACAAGGAGTGTTTCTTCAAGTATATGTCCGAGAACAGTGAGTGTTCTTCGAGACTAGGAATAAAAATGAAGGTTTAGATTCCCTTCTTCTAGCGCTAATTGTTGTTACCCAAAATATTATCCGAGGTAATATTGCTGGAATGGTCGAGTAACAAACAAATGCGAGAACACTTCCGTGGGAAACTAAATAACACAAGATTTGCCGGGGTTGTTAATCCCGGCTTGAATGCTCTCGCGAGATATTATTAATAAATATACCGTCGAGTACAAATATTAATGTTAGAAACTAATACAAGGAGTGTAAAGATTTCTAGTTATCTAGGCTTTAGAGCGCGTAGATTGCCTAAGAACCAGATAGATAGATCTGTGAGTTCTTGCTTAGGAGATAAGATGGATATGTATGAATATCACTATAAATCAGAGGCGATTCGAGAGAGTCTTTGATTTTCTCTTTTGTGTGTATTTTGCACCGAATCAGTAGTCAAAAACCGTGCCCTTGCTGCTGCGGTGAGTTCCCTATTTATAGGGGACAAGGTGGTTGGGATCCCGAGGCGATCACCGGCGACCGCCGTTTTTATATTATAATAAGGTGGCCGATCGCTCCGTCACATGGGGCCGTTCCCTTAAAGTTAGGAGCTGCTGCTGAGTCAACTGTGTGAGCCAATGAGAGGCCAACGCGCGTCCTGGGCAGCATGTGAGGGGAGGACCCACTTTGTACCTTTCGGCGGCTTTGTCGGTAGGTGAGGGGAGGACCCACTTTGTACCTTTCGGCGGCTTTGTCGGTAGGTGAGGTAGGTGACAGGATGAGGACAAAGGTCTTTATCTGCCGGTATCTCTGAAGATCCGCATGTGGGCCACCGTCCAAGATTCGGTCTTTGATGACTTTGACGGATGTCGGACCCATACGTGGTCATGAGATGATCGTCTCTGGTCCGCTCATTATAGACGATCGTCAAATATCGAAAGACGATCGCTGGGTGCCAAAAGACGATCGCCGTATTTCGCCGAATTCTAGGAGTTTGTCCAGAGTGCGTCTTCGAAGAAAGGCTTCTCTGGTCATGATGCCGATCGCCTATCGAGGCGTATGAATCGCCGCACAACAATGGGAGAACAAGATGCCCTTGATATTCTAATAGCTAAAAACTTTGTAGAGTGAAATACTATTTCAGTAATTGATAATTTCCATTGGAAGCAACAAGATACAAAAGAGAAATTGGAGCATATGGAAGCACATAAGGTCTCGTTTTAAAGTCTTTGATGGACGGGTCATTTGTTCCACCAATTGGTTTATATACGCCATTAAGTCTACCCTAAACGTTGTATATTCTACAATAATTGCCCAAATTTTCTTTTTAGGCGACTTAATTAAATAGCCGTGTTGTTAGAGCGACAAATTACATGCTTCACTATAGAGTCAAGCTCAAAAACACTTGCGGCGAGGACTCGAGTGTGGTGTTATATGACACATATTATGGGCAGACGTTGTTATTTTACTTCTTTATTTTTTTTGGTTTTTTTAGTATAGTTGTAATGTTAAATAAATAACTTGACACGCTGAGCACCTGCTTGCGATGGTTTTGGGATTATTGAGCGAAGATATTTCCGCAACCACCATCACCATTGAGCCAATATTGATCCGACTTAGTGTTGTAGAGTTTGTTCTTATTTTTAGTCCTTTTATTTTGTGTGAGTTGTGTGCATGTGTCTGTGTTAGTGTGCATTTTTGTTGTGTGTGTGTCTTTGTTGGCTATGTGCTTGGATATCATTTTTGGTGTAGTTTGTTTTCTTTTATTCTATTATTTGAGGGTATTTATTTTGATTGTCGTTGATTTTATTGCTTGTTTTTATAGTTGGTTGTCTCTTTTAGGTTTTATTTTTCTCGTGGGTTGACTTTAGACAAAGCTTGTTGTGGGATTTTGCGGACTTCGGGGAACTTTTCTTTTTTGCTCTCTCTCATTTTTTTATATCTGCGGTTTACACCACTGCCTTCTCGGGATAATGCAAACTTCCACAAGATCGCTACCAGTTAAATCGCGAGATGTGTATCTGACTCCTAGGTTCTTAAATATCCTCAACTACCGCGCACAAGACAGTTGGTTCTCTCTCTCATTTTTTGTTTAGGTACAAAGAGGGCATTGCCCGTTTTAAGTGTTGGCGAGGGGAATTTAAGAAATTTCAATCTATATAATTTCATGAACTTGACATCCATTTTTGTTCATCATTCAAATTTAGATTATTTTTATTTCTATTTTATTTTTATATATTTTTGTGTCTTTGGCATTACTTAACCAATTGGATCATGTAAATGCCTTGAAAGGATTGAGAAATTTATGCCCGATTGTAAAGTTTTATTTGTTGAATTAAAATCTAGGATTTTAATTCCGACTTGTTACTCAATTGTAGTAATAATCTACATGGATTTAGCTAGAAGATAGTCGTAGTTGTGTGGCATGACGTGTGGAGTTATTTCAAAGGGATTGGGTTGACATCATTTATATTGGTAGCAACTTAGAGTCCTTGCCATTTGAATTGAATTGTTACATATGCTTCTTATGATGTTCTGAAAGTTATTGCCTAGAAATAATGTAGTTATGATACGGAATAATATGAGTATGTTGAATTATCGCCATGTAATGACACGTAGCAAACTAGGTCGCATAAGTCGAACAAGGCATTAAATAATAATAAATAAGTCAACCGAGTAATGAAACAAACCGATGTGAATAGAGTGATAATAACAAGTCCCTGTATGTAGAATATGTTGGGTTCTTCATGTATCTAATACATGAGTAAAACACATCGGAATAAAACTAAAAAAACCAAGATGAAGATCTCATGCAGTAATTTAATTAGTTTAATAAATGGGTTCCTCAAATTATCTTAATCCGGTGAATAGGTCTAAATTCGGACCAGAAGCTTGTGATAGTCACCTTCTCTATCATGATCCACACACGAATAATTTCACAAGCTCGATTGTTAGATCATTACAAATAATATTAATTAATAGTGCAATAAAAAAATCCTTGCACTACCAAAATTCATACTTTAGCCGACGACCCGTAAAAAAACGGCCGACGACTTTTAAGTGTCGTCGGCTAAACTTTGCACTTTAGCCGACGACCCGTACTACCGTCGGCTAAACAGTTTTAGCCGACGACTTGATCTGGGTCGTCCGCTAAAGTGCAAAGTAGTCTTCGGCTAAAGTGTTAAACTTTAGCCGACAACTTTTATAATGGTTTAGCCGACGACTTGATCTGGGTCGTCGGCTAAACCCTTTTCGAAAAAAAAATGGGGTTTAGCCGACGACCCATATCAAGTCGTCGGCTAAACCTCCAATTTAAAATTATATATAGTCCATGGAACACCAACCCAATCTTGCCCCTCTCCCCGCTAAAGAACACCTTTCTATTCCCGACTCTGTCAGTTATTCCTGAAAAAAGCTTGTGAGTTGCTACTTTGAGTATTGTGACCTTGCCAAAAATGAGCCATAAATTTATTAGATGTATATTTTTATACATTATATATAATGAAAAAAATAGTAATAATAATAATCAAAATATTAACATAATATTAATAATATTATTAAAAAAAATTCGGAGAGGTTTAGCCGACGACTTCCACGAATGTCGTCGGCTAAACACCTTTCGAAAAAAAAATTGGGGTTTAGCCGACGACTTTCGTGGAAGTCGTCGGCTAAACCTGTAAAGAAAAAAAAATTAGGGTTTAGCCGACGACTTCCACGAAAGTCGTCGGCTAAACCCCTTTCAAAAAAAAATTGGTTAAACTAATAAAACACCTGCCCACCTGACCCGACCGTGTCAAATGACACGGCCCGTGTCGCACCTGCCCAAAAAGTGAAAAACGAATGTATGCCTGACCCAACCGTGTTAGATGACACGGCTCGTGTCTTACTTGGGTTTAGCCGACGACTATTGTAAACGTCGTTGGCTAAACGATATTATTTTTTTTAGGGAAATTACAACCAACTACCCTATTAGATGGTCTCTTTACACTTTAGTCCCTATTGTTTCATAAATTACAGCGAAGGACAAACATCTGAATTGGTGTTGACTTCTATTAAAAAGACGAAAATGCCCCTCTATTTACTTGAATAAAATATTTCTTTTAAAATACATTTCATATTAAACAAATAGCTTATAAGTTATTAAAGTGTTTGGCTAATACATTTCTTTTAAAAATTATTCTTTTTTCAGAAAATAATTTTTTTTCGAAATATAATTTTTTTTCAGAAAATATATATTTTTTTTCAAAAATATTTTATTTTATTTTTTTCCAGAAAACAATTTTATTTTTTCAAAAAAATAATATTTTTTCAAGAAAATAATTTTATTTCGAAAAAATATTATTTTTCCAAAAATATTTTTCCTCCGTAAAATATTTTTTTAATTTTTTGAAAATATTTTTTTATTTTTTCCGTAAAATAATTTTATTTTTTCAAAAATAATATTTTTTTCCGAAAATAATTTAATTTCGAAAAATATTATTTTGCCAAAAATACCTTTTTCTCCAGAAAATATTTTTAAAATTTTTTCAAAAATATTTTTTTATTTTTTCCGTAAAATAGTTTTATTTTTTCGAGAAAATAATATTTTTTCCGTAAAATAATTTTATTTCGAAAAATATTATTTTTCCCAAAAATAATTTTTCTCCAGAAAATGTTTTTAATTTTTCAAAAGATAATTTTTTTCCGTAAAATAATTTTTTTCAAAAGATAATTTTTAATTCCATAAAATAATATTTTTTTAGAAAAGATAATTTTTTTCCGAGAAATTAATTTTTTTTTATTTTTTCGAAAAATAATATTTATTTTCCAGAAAATACTTTCTTTTTTGGAAAAATATTTTTTTCTAGAAATCTTGAAAATTTATTACACTGAAGTCCAAAAGTGTTATATATATTACAATGAGGTCCAGCATGTGCCACCCACGTGAGGCGAAAAATAAATGGGTAAACAAGAAAAGAAAAAATAAAAGGGCAAATTTGGAATATCAGTACCCTCTCTCCAGTGACATCATCTGAAAATTTGACTTTTGTCCTTCGTTGTAAATATAGTTTCTAGACAGTGCAAAGTTTGTCCTTCATTGTAATATCTGAAACAATAGGGACCAAACTGTAATTAGGCCATCTAAAAAGGTAGTCAGATGTAAATCGCCGCTAAACCCCTCAATATTATTATATTATTATTTTTTTTAAACACTTTAGCCGACGACTTGATGTAGGTCGTCGGCTAAACCCTCAATATTTATAAATTTTTTCTCCTCTTTTTCTTACTTTTCTCTTCCCCCAACACCAGCCTCCCCGACCCCCGTCCCCAGACCCCAGCCCCCCGTCCCCAGCCCCCGTAACCCAATCGCCAACACATCGCCGCCCGCCCCCGTCCCGCCGCCCGCCCGACGTTCCCCGCCCTCCGTCCGCCCGCCAGCCCCCGTCCCGCCATCCTTCCGCAAGGTAGCCATTTTCATTTTTTTTTTAGTTTTGTTTGATGAATTTATTGTATTGGTTTGATGAATTTCTTTAGATTTTTTGATGAATTTAGTATTTTCCATATTTTGTGTTTAATTTAGTTTTGATCAATTGTTAGTTGTTAGTTGGATGAAATATGATGAAATATGATGAATTTTGTGATGAATTAGGTAAATTGTTTGATGAGTTTGGAATTGGATGAAATATTTGATGAATATGGGAATTAGATGAAATATGACGAAATATGATGAATTTTGTGATGAATGTTTGATGAGTTGTGAATTGATGAAATATTTGATGAATATATTTTCGTTTTTAAAATATTGTGTATTTATGTTGTTCATAGGTGTGCTTTGTCATTTCCGACTCTCTACTACGTACTTGGTGTGACGAGGTGCAGTATACCAAGTAAGTCATTTTAATTTATTTTGTATTTACATTGTTTGCGTAATTTTTTTTCTTACGAATTGTACATGTTGTGCACTGTGTGTTGTAGGTACAAATCTTAGAAAATGAGATGCACGTGTTCTGGACAGCCTGGGGTGATACCCGAGAGGCTACCCCGAAAGAATTCAAGTTCCGGGAGTACGAGTGGAAGTGGCTACGCGCCCATTTTCGCGACCCGGAGTTCATGGTATGAAATTATTTTTGATATATATGTCATTTTATAATTATCTGTAAAATCTTGTAATTGTAGTTGTGTTTTTGTAGGACTCTTGTATATTTATATTTGTGTTAGAATTGTGTAAGTGATTTTGTTTACGCTACTAGTATGTTGATGAAATTTATGTTCTTGAATGTGTTGTGCGTTGTGTTGCATATAATGTTGGGCATATTATTGATGATATTAGTTGAATGTGTTGTGCGTTGATTGTTGTTGATAATGGGAGCTGGTGTATAGAAATTGCAGGTGCAAAAAAACAGGTTTTGGGATCCCAAAATCTGAATTTTCTTTTATATTAGGTTTTAGCCGACGACCTTTACAAAAGTCGTCGGCTAAAGTATATAATTTTTTTTAGAAGACTTTAGCAGACGACTTTTGTAAAGGTCGTCGGCTAAAGTATATCATTTTTTTTAAAAAATACTTTAGCCGATTTACTTTTGTAGAGGTCGCCACTAAAGTATATATATTTTTATTTAAAAAAAACTTTAGCCGACGACATTTTTCTCAGTCGTCAGCTAAAACCTTAACTATTGAACCGACGGATTAAAGTCGTCGGCTAACTTCGAGCTTTAGCCGATGACTACCAAAAAAGTCGTCGGCTAAACCTTGGCCGACGAATATCGGCCGACGGTTTTTTAGCCGACGACTCACATGATTAGCCGACGACTTAGGGGTTTAGCCGACGACTTAAAGTCGTCGGCTAAAGTGTGAATTTTTGTAGTGTTGCCAGGAAGATTGCACGATTGATCAAGATCAGCTAAGGGAAGAACACACGAGGTTGGCGGAACCGGTATTCTTACACAGAAAAAGATGGCAATTTTGAGGGGAGGGGGAGATTTTTCTTCTCTTGTTTCGAAGACACTTCTTGTCATAGATCCCTTATTTATATTAAGTAAGCCATATAGTCAAAACCCTAATATTTGCTTAGTTACCCCTTAACTTATTAATTATACAATATATATATTTATATATGTATAAATATATATATATATATAATAAACAATGTATATAATATGGAATAATATATATATATATATATACACACATATTATTCCATATTATATGCATTGTTTATTATTTAATCTTTTAATAAATATAATATTCATAATATTTTTACTAATCTCAAATTGATATAATGAAATAATCTAATATATAATATTATATATTATATGTTACTGATTATTGAATTCCTTAATATATATAATATTCAAGATTACATCCATTAATTATTCTTTCTTGTATTTAATTGTCATCTGTGTGACCCAAAAGGATTATATTATGTTGGTAATAATTTAATATCTTACTAATTAATAAATTGTAAGCGGTCTCTAGTAAGACATTATGACTGTCCAAATAATATAAGTTATAATCTATTAAACCATTTAACGTGTCAAATCCCTTTGTCGCGCGATATCGTATTTGAACTAAGTCATGAAAACGGTCATACTTATTTATGTTCAAATGCTTTTTCAATCTTAAGTAGACCGATTGAATCAAACGACTCTTTGTTTGAGCATGGCCATGCATTTCCTTCAGTCCTACTTGTCGAGGGGCCCAATAGATATATATCCCCCAAAAGGGAGGGACAAATCCACATCTTGATTAATCATTGCCCCCTACATGACTCCCACTAATCCCGCTTGCTAACCTTTATGATCACGATGTTTCAGATGACGTTGGATTATGCCAAGGCATAGCAGTTATCATGTTGGACTCTATGATAATCTCAGGTTCAAGGATTTATTGACATACTGTGTTATTGAGATTCACTTAAGATATTTTCATGCAGTGATCTCATTGCGGGTCTGTCTAGTATTGCTTTCTCCAACCAGTACCCATATGTTTGATACGTACCGCACGCATAACCATCCAATGATTATTGATCAAGCTCATACTAGTATATTATGTAACACCCGGTTGTAATTCATTCATTATCATTCATTAATTATCAGTCAGTAATTGTCAGTCAGTAATTTTCACTCATTAATAATCACTCATCATTCATGATTCATTCATTTGTGTTCATTGTTGGCATATTGTAACCATGTATCAGTTACCGATCATCATTCATCTCCATTTGAGTGTCGAGGCGAGAGTATTAGTATTATCATCTTGATTGGTAGTCTTGTGTTGGAAGTATCATATTTGGCATGTGTTGGACTTGTTTACTTTCACATACGTATGGTATGTCAGATCATTCATCAATCGTAGCGAGAAATCAGAGTTGTCGGATTTTCATCATGTCCAGCAATGAGTTACGACCGTAACTAATCATATATTACGGAAGTAACATGCTTTCGTCGGATCAAGGTTGTTTTGGCCGAAGGCGAGATACGGCCGTAAGGTGGGCAGGCTATGACCGTAAGGGGTGTTCGTGATTTTTAGGATTTGTCGGACGAGAAGGACTTACGACCGTAAGGGTTGCGGCATACGGCCGTAAGATGGGGCAGGTACGGCCGTAAGGCTTGGCCGGATACGGCCGTATGTTGCAGGCAGGGTGCCTGGTCAGTTTTGACGAAGGGGTCGTACGCCCGTAAGTTTGGCTGGGTACGGTCGTATCGGTCGAGTTACGCCCGTAAGGTTTGCGGGTAGGGCCGTATGGCTATCGGCAGGTGTTTTGGACGAGGGCGAGTTACGCCCGTAAGATAGGTGCGGGTACGGACGTATGGCTGTCGGCAGATTCTAGACGAAGCCGAGTTACGGCCGTACGAGATGGTTGGTTACGGCCGTAAGGCCGTTGACTTGGGATGTTACGGCCGTAAGTAGGCCGAGTTACGGCCGTAACATTCGGTAGTTTATATAGGACCTGGACGGGATTTTGAGGTCATTTCTCTCATTTCTTCATCTTGTCCGAGTGAGAGAGTCTTGAGGGAGATATTTTGTCATCATCAATCACTTGTGTGTTCGAATTTCATCATCTTGATTCGTTGGGAAGCTTGGATAGTCGTTTTAACACGATTTCATCGGATCAAAGTATTTGGATCTTCAAAGGTAATATTCTTTAGCATCTTGGATTTTGTGTTGAGATATGATGTTTTGGACGTTATAATCATGTTGTACGAAGAGATATACATATGATTATGAGTGTGTATGAATATTCATTGGATTATGGAAGGATTATTCAAGAACACTTTGAATATTGAGTTGGATTTGGGGATTTTCGATTAGTTGTTGTTGTAATCACGGATTTGGATATTCATAATGGATTATTGATTGTTTTGAAGATGTTTTGTTGGTTTGGAATACTCCTTGGGGATTTGATATTGGTATAATTGAGGATTGATTGTAAACAATCAAAGATTGGTTACAACGTGTTCGATATAATGCCCCAATAAACTTGGTTTAGTCATATCGACGTTTTGAGTTAGTTATATCCGTGTTTGATTCGTATGTTGAACGGATTGTTGGTAATTGTGTTATTCAAGGTTGTTCGAGCGACCGACATCTCATTTAGGACGTTTGTTCATGGAAGGACATTGTTCACCGGTGTTGTGTAAGTTAATTCTTACTCGGTTAAAAGGATATTCATTCCTTTCGTTGTTGTTCATTCATAATCATAACTCATTCATAATGTATTAACCGTATTGAGACTTGTAATTGTCGAATAATCACTTCATTCATGAGGAACGACGGTTCCAATCATTTCATTGAGCTATCATTCACTTCACTATTATTTTCATCTCGGTGAGTCATTCTTGACTTTATCGGATTATTATTCATTGATATTCATTATGGTAATTCTCGTTCATATGACCTTCTGGGTTCATATTGCGTGGCCGGGTGCGGATGTGTGGAATTTTTAGTCGAGCACACGATAGTCATGTATTGGGTTCACCGATACATTGGACTGTGCACACGGTAACGTTTACCTCCGTGAGACTAATTAGGTACAAGGACTGGTGTGTCCGGGAACTCGTCTTGTACACTTTCACAGAACTTTACGGGCGTACTATGATGCTCCTCTTCAGCTTAAATTCATAACTAAGGATATTTCATAACTAAAGATATATCATGATTGTGTATATTCAACCCTGGAGGATTGTTGTTCTGTGTAACTGTCCCCGTTGGGGGATATTGTTTTCAGGTCATGGCAAGGCAAAAGCATGGGAATAGTATAATATCCAAAATTTCTACTACTGTGGTTTAATATTATTTTATCCGAGTTATGTTGTACAACATGGAATCTGTACAATATGGATAAAATAAATAAAGGACTAAGACATCTGTATTGGTATAATTGTCGTACTTGGTCGACAAAGGATATAGTGCGTCATGTATACGTATCTAATATGTTGAGATGACGATCAAGATCAGTGTAAATGGCTAAGTGTAACATTATTATCGCACGCTAATAAGCACGAGTAGCGCACGCTATCGTGCAGGTTTAGCGCACACTACGGACATAACTTAGCGTACGCTAGTGAATAGCTCAGAGGGAATCTGCGTGTGGACCAGGCCACTTTCGGCGCATGTTCTGATAAGTCAACGGATGTTGTAATGTAGTGTTAGCGCACGCTAATGGATGTTGATTAGCGCACGCTAACTGTATATCGGACAAAAAGGAATCTTATCCTCGTCAGCACTTTCGGCGTGTGGACCAGTCTTCGGAGCATACAGACAAATGAGTCAACTGATATTAGCGCATGCTAAACGCAAGGACTTGCGTACGCTAGAGAGTGTAAGTTACGTACGCTAATGCATGGGCATTACGTACGTAAGCACATGTACGAAGCCAGACAGTAGCCACTGGAGTGCGATAGCACACGCTAACAAAGTCAGTTAGCGCACGCTAAGTCGTAGCGCACGCTAAACATGAGATGTTAGCGCACGCTAGTAATGTATTCTATATAAAGGGGACAAACGGGTATTGTGAAGCATTTCGTCCATTTCTTTCCTTTCACCCGATAGAGAGAACCTTGGGAGGACATTTAGAGTTTCTAACACTGAGGGATGGTCCTCTTTAACAAGATTAAGATAGAAATCATGGATTAAAACTTTGTTCTTGAAATCATTGGTGATTCTTGGAAATGGATTCAACCTTGGAAATCAATCCATTCCTTCATAAAGGTAATCACTCTTCATCTTTGGATTTCATTTTGGATTGAATATTGATGTTCTTGAGTTGATGATTATCATATAAACAAGTTGATAAGCATGATTATGATATGGATTACCGGATTATGATGATGTTATTGTTGATATGAAGATATTGATATGATTCTTGTGGCTTGAATTGTGTTGTTCGTTTTCTTGAGATAAGTGGATTAATCCTTCTCCTCAGTTTCAGATGTTGATGTTATTGTCGTTGATTACTCTATGTAATGGAAGATTAAGGAAGTGTTGTTACGTTCTTGATGTTTCATGTATTGATATTAAAGAAGATGATAAGTTGGATGATTGTTTATATGTTAAAGGATATCGGATTTAGTTGTTGAGCATGATTTAGAATCACTTAGTGTTCTTGATAATCGCCATATGTTGATCGGTATCTAAAAAGCATGCATCAGTACAGCATTAGCGCACGCTAAGCTTACTGGCTAGCGCGCGCAAACGAGAGCAACTTAGCGCACGCTACGTTAAGTGATTAACGTGCGCTAAGAAGGCAGACAGTGCAGTATATTCTATTTCGGTTATGAATTCGTGATTGTTTAAGTTGGTTTGATCCGACTAGTGTTTAATCGAGATATTGTTGAGCCGTTGGGCTTGTGATTTGGTTTTATCGATTGTTGATTGTTATCGAACTTGTTGTCTATCGATTATTGTAATAGATTGAGATTATTGATCGGTGTTTATAACCGTATGTTGCGGTCATCTTCGAGTATGTTCGTGAATGGCGTTGGTCAGGGCCGAGGAGCTAGTAGACGAAGACAGTGAGATTAGTGACGGCTTCATCATCGTCGTATCGATATCGAGGTAAGTTATTACTTGCTCAGTTTATAGTATTTAATGAATGGTTTCCGTTTCATTCGTGTATAATTCGTATAACAATGTTTATAATCGTAATCACAAGAGATTTGGGATTATAAATCGTATTCGAGTTTTGGGAATCTAAATCATAATGTATATGATTTACTTTATTTATTGGTATACTTGTATATCGAGGATATATTGTGATAAAGACGAAGATATGAATTATCTGCAATCCGTGATACTTTGGACCGTCGAATATTGAGGATAATGGTTCGTGATGGTTTAGACATTGAGATCGTTCTCGAAGGACTCGGGGCAAGTACTCTATTCATTATTATCATTTGTGTCGATCATGTCGTGATACATTCGTGTATCGTTGTTGTCATGCATTTGTGCATTGTTGTTGTCGTGTATTGTGTACTGTTGTTTTGTGCAGTTGTGCATTGTTATCATATGTCCACCTCGTGTTGGTCCGACGGGATCATCGGGGGATCTATGCTAGCGTGCGCTAGATCATCGGACGGGTTTTCCACCTCGGGTTGGTCTGACGGGATCATCGGGGGATCTAGGCAGTGAACGCTAGATCATCGGATTGCCACGTATTGTTGTTGTGCATATGTATATTATGGGTTTGCCATAAGTATACATTGTCGTTATTATTGTGATCATCTTGACGTTGTCATATGAGTATGCATTTGTAGGTCTTGTGTTAGGACCATGTCCGTATGTTGTGTTGATCTGATCTCGGATTAGACTGGCGTGATGGTAATGGTATTTCGTATCTTGAGGTATGTTCCATATTTCATTGGTACTTGTCTTTGATGGACTATCGATTATCGTATTGGAATTGTCGACGTTATCCGATGGATTGAATTGGCCAGAGTTGGTATAATTTCCGTATCGCGAGTTATGATAATGTTTTGAGAACCTTGGATATTGCTGAGATACCGTACAGATATTTCGGTATTATCTTATTGTGTTGTTAAGGATACGAATCGTGTATTTTCGTAAAGTTACGACAGTAAGATTACATTGGTCGTATTCTTACTTAGTGTTTCCATTGATATGTAATTATTGACGTGATGTGATGGTTATCATTGTTGGATATTATGGCTGACCCCGTCGTGGGCTTTCTTTTTAGGTTCTTGGATTATCAAGCTTGTAGCGGTCGTGAAGAGATGAGCTTCCCGGAAGATACTGGCTAGGACATGTATTTGTGTATTGAGCTTCTAATCTGTTGTTGTATTCCGCTGCTAGAGTATTTTAATTATTTGTCTTTATCCACTGCGTGCGCATTTTTAAATGGCCTTTTGGTATCTGGTAACATAGGTTACTTTGACAATCATTTTCTAAATCTATTCTGTCGGTACGCGTAAGCGATAGCTTAACGTATGTTTTTAAACTGTTGAGTTTTGGTATTTCAGGCCTTGTGGTTTCAAATGAGATTTTACGACGGTCTTGTTAAACAGGTTTTTGTAAAGTCTTCGATTGTTTTTAAGGATAGTACCGTCGTTCGCCTCTTAAGCGTTTGTAAATGTTTGCGAAAATTTCCTTCAGCCTTGTGGGTTCCATCTCGGGGCCCACGGCGCTGTAATATTCCCGGTCGGATCTGGGGTGTTACAGAATATGGTATCGGAGCCAGGTTGTGGAAACCTAGGCAGTCGGGTCGAGTTGGGTCGTGCTTTTGTCATGCCATTCGAGTTGTCGGTTGACAAGTGTTTGAGCTCTGAGTTTTTGTTATTCACTCGGGCTTGTATGTTATGTGATTTACCAGTGTAATACTGGGGTTGTTGTAAACTTTTCTAAATGGTGTTAACGTGTTTCTTCGGAAAGAGCCGTGTTGTGTTCTCGAGTTGAACTGAGTTTGCAAAATGTGTGTTTTGAAAATATCTATGTCAAGTATTTTCTTGAATCAAGACATGTGCCAGTATCACGGGGAATCGTCGGCTTCACGATCTGTAAGTATTTGGATTTTTGAATTTCATCGAGATTTATTGCCGTTCTAAGTTGATATGCTTTAAGATTCAGCAGAATATTATGCGTTACAGTATAAGATGACAGAGTTGGGACAGGATTGATGATCTTGAGAATTTATGATTTTGGAAATTAATATGTCGGTTAAGCTTTGGAGCGGAGTTGTGCATTTGGGAGAAATATTGTAGATTGTTCAGGAGAACATGTAGTCATGTTAATTCATTTTATGATATATGAACTGTTTTTGAGCATTTAAAAATGGTACTTTTCAAAATGAATGTTTTACGGATGTTTTACCGTAAATGATCTTTGGGCCGAGACCCAATAGATTTTTGAAATTGTTTTATAACTCAGGACTTGGGGTCCGAAAAAGGGTTTTCTACTTTTTAAACTTCTTGTAATGCGGAACGAGATAGGGGCTGAGACCCTAATGTTTCAAATGGCCTTTTTGTTTTCTTAAAACTCCCGAGAATTGTAAAACACTTTATTAATCGTCTATCTATTTCGTTCCTGCCCTTCGGGGTTTTGACTTACTTGTTCAAATAAAACCTCTCGGAAAGTCTTTCGCTGTGTTGATTTGTTTCAATGTTTTGTCATGGCATATTTGAGGTGATCCAGGATGGATTAATGATTGACGTGGCGAGTCATATGGGGAAAAAGGAGTTTTTAATCAGAATCTATATATTGAGATTTTGGAACCCTATCGTGTGGTTTTTCCGATGGAATATCAGTGGATATTGGTGACGAGCCGAATTGGTATACATGAGTATGGGTGTGGTCAATCATTTGCATAGTTTTCATTTTAAGACTTCGAAATCGTGAGGATTCGAAGGAAACTGTTACCGAATACTTGGCATTAGCGAGCCAGTTTAACTTTTCAAAAAAAAATATTTTGTGGTCTTACGAAAATTTATGTTTTGAGTTTTGAAATTTGTGAATGAACTTTCGAAAATTTGTCTTCTTGACGAGATATATGATTTCAAACTGGTTTTGAAAATGTGATATACATACGCATCTAGTGCATAATCCACATCATGGTGAAGTTCTGAGTGTGACTCACGAACTGGATGAGACGTCAGTATGGAACGATGAATAAAGATTCGAACTTCAGTATGGTAGTTGGTTATCCAGGGATGATCGATTGATTGATCGGATAAGAAGAGTATGCTGCGTATTGTAGATTCATGCACATGATGCGATTTTATAAACTTTATATTTTCTGAAATCCGGACAAATGTGCTATGTAATTTCATTGATACGGTAGTAGCGCGATTTTACCTTAGTGATTTTTGAATGATTTCTTTGTAAGTGTAGATTTGGGGATGGTGACCCCAAACTGGTTGTTTTGGACAATGAGTGGTCGTTCCCACTCCTTGTATGAATTGGTATGTTCATCAGTTTGTGATTGGTTGTTCGTATGCCGAGGAGTATGTTCACCAGTCAGGTATGTTTATTGAGATCCATTGTATGTGATTGGTGTGTCGTTTTGAGAACCTTATTCATTCGTATATCGGTTTCTGTGGTTCTGTGTTGATCGTGTTGGAGTTTACCGTGTGAAGGTATTCTCGATTTTCGTTGATCGTTCGTTAGTAATATTGGAGTTTATCATGATGATCATATTCTCGGCCGTGTTTTGACCTTTGGATTGGTCGTATTAGAGTTATCATGTCGATGTTATTCTCAGTTAATTTATTGGTTGATTATTGCTGGTGATCATCTAAGCGTTCAGATTGTCTGTCGATGTTTCGGGATTCATTACCATTGTGTTGAGCAGTTGTTTCACAGATGTATCGTGCATTATTGGTTTTTAGCAGATTGGGACTGATTGTGTAATCAGGTAGACGACATTTGACACGGATAGGTTACTTCATTCGAAGATGATATATTTTCTTGAGACTCATGGAATTGTGATTGCTAGTATCTCAGGAGATCGTTGAATTTGCGCATTTGAAAATGTACTGTTTGGTTATTCGGTAATAATGATGATTGATTATTGTTGTGATGGTTTTGGAATATTTTGGTTGAACGGTTTGGTTGTTTTTCTATGACGGCTTGCAAGTTTCGAGGACGAAACTTATTTTAAGTGGTGTAGTATGTAATATCCAAAATTTCTACTACTGTGGTTTAATATTATTTTATCCGAGTTATGTTGTACAACATGGAATCTGTATAATATGGATAAAATAAATGAAGGACTAAGACATCTATATTGGTATAATTGTCGTACTTGGTCGACAAAGGATATAGTGCGTCATGTATACGTATCTAGTATGTTGAGATGACGAGCAAGATCGGTGTAAATGGCTAAGTGTAACATTATTAGCGCACGCTAATAAGCACGAGTAGCGCACGCTATCGTGCAGGTTTAGCACGCGCTACGGACATGACTTAGCGTACGCTAGTGAAGAACAGCTCAGATGGAATCTGCGTGTGGACCAGGCCACTTTCGGTGCATGTTCTGATAAGTCAACGGATGTTGTAATGTAGTGTTAGCGCACGCTAATGCATGTTGATTAGCGCACGCTAACTGTATATCGGACAAAAAGGAATCTTATCCTCGTCAGCACTTTCGGTGTGTGGACCAGTCTTCGGAGCATACAGACAAACGAGTCAACTGATATTAGTGCACGCTAAACGGAAGGACTTGCGTACGCTAGAGAGTGTAAGTTACGTACGCTAATGCATGGGCATTACGTACGTAAGCACATGTACGAAGCCAGACAGTAGCCACTGGAGTGCGATAGCACATGCTAACAAAGTCAGTTAGCGCACGCTAAGTCGTAGCGCACGCTAAACATGAGATGTTAGCGCACGCTAGTAATGTATTCTATATAAAGGGGACAGACGGGTATTATGAAGCATTTCGTCCATTTCTTTCCTTTCACCCGATAGAGAGAACCTTGGGAGGACATTTAGAGTTTCTAACACTGAGGGATGATCCTCTTTAACGAGATTAAGATAGAAATCATGGATTAAAGCTTTGTTCTTGAAATCATTGGTGATTCTTGGAAATGGATTCAACCTTGGAAATCAATCCATTCCTTCATAAAGGTAATCACTCTTCATTTTTGGATTTCATTTTGGATTGAATGTTGATGTTCTTGAGTTGATGATTATCATATAAACAAGTTGATAAGCATGATTATGATATGGATTACCGGATTATGATGATGTTATTGTTGATATGAAGATATTGATATGATTCTTGTGGTTTGAATTGTGTTGTTCATTTTGTTGAGATAAGTGGATTAATCTTTCTCATCAGTTTCAGATGTTGATGTTATTGTCGTTGATTACTCTATGTAATGGAAGATTAAGGAAGTGTTGTTACGTTCTTGATGTTTCATGTATTTATATTAAAGAAGATGATATATGAATATAGAACTTCGATTATAAGTTGGATGATTGTTTATATGTTAAAGGATATCGGATTTCATTGTTGAGCATGATTTAGAATCACTTAGTGTTCTTGATAATCGCCATATGTTGATTGGTATCTAAAAAGCATGCATCAGTACAGCATTAGCGCATGCTAAGCTTACTGGCTAGCCGCGCTAACGAGAGCAACTTAGCGCACGCTACGTTAAGTGATTAACGTGCGCTAAGAAGGCAGACAGTGCAGTATATATTATTTCGGTTATGAATTCGTGATTGTTTAAGTTGGTTTGATCCGACTAATGTTTAATCGAGATATTGTTGAGCCGTTGGGTTTGTGATTTGGTTTTATCGATTGTTGATTGTTATCGAACTTGTTGTCTATCGATTATTATAATAGGTTGAGATTATTGATCGGTGTTTATAACCGTATGTTGCGGTCGTGTTCGAGTATGTTCGTGAATGGCGTTGGTCAGGGCCGAGGAGCTAGTATACGAAGACAGTGAGATTAGTGACGGCTTCATCATCGTCGTATCGGTATCGAGGTAAGTTATTACTTGCTCAGTTTATAGTATTTAATGAATGGTTTCCGTTTCATTCGTGTATAATTCATATAACAATGTTTATAATCGTAATCACAAGAGATTTGGGATTATAAATCGTATTCGAGTTTTGGGAATCTAAATCATAATGTATATGATTTACTTTATTTATTAGTATACTTGTATATCGAGGATATATTGTGATAAATACGAAGATATGAGTTATCTGCAATCCGTGATACTTTGGACCGTCGAATATTGAGGATAATGGTTCGTGATGGTTTAGACATTGAGATCGTTCTTGAAGAACTCGGGGCAAGTACTCTATTCATTTTTATCATTTGTGTCAATCATGTCGTGATACATTCGTGTATCGTTTTTGTCATGCATTTGTGCATTGTTGTTGTCGTGTATTGTGTACTGTTGTTTTGTGCAGTTGTGCATTGTTGTCATATGTCCACCTCGTGTTGGTCCGACGGGATCATCGGGGATCTATGCTAGCATGCGCTAGATCATCGGACGGGTTTTCCACCTCGGGTTGGTCTGACGGGATCATCGGGGGATCTAGGCAGTGAACGCTGGATCATCGGATTGCCACGTATTGTTGTTGTGCATATGTATATTATGGGTTTGCCATAAGTATACATTGTCGTTATTATTGTGATCATCTTGACGTTGTCATATGAGTATGCATTTGTAGGTCTTGTGTTAGGACCATGTCCGTATGTTGTGTTGATCTGATCTCGGATTAGACTGACGTGATGGTAATGGTATTTCGTATCTTGAGATATGTTCCGTATTTCCTTGGTACTTGTCTTTGATGGAAAATCGATTATCGTATTGGAATTGTCGACGTTATCCGATGGATTGAATTGGCCAGAGTTGGTATAATTTTCGTATCGCGAGTTATGATAATGTTTTGAGAACCTTGGGTATTGCTGAGATACCGTACAGATATTTCGGTATTATCTTATTGTGTTGTTAAGGATACGAATCGTGGATTTTCGTAAAGTTATGACGGTAGGATTACATTGGTCGTATTCTTACTTAGTATTTCCATTGATATGTAATTATTGACGTGATGTGATGGTTATCATTGTTGGATATTATGGCTGACCCCGTCGTGGGCTTTCTTTTTAGGTTCTTGGATTATCAAGCTTGTAGCGGTCGTGAAGAGATGAGCTTCCCGGAGGATACTGGCTAGGACATGTATTTGTGTATTGAGCTTCTAATCTATTGTTGTATTCCGCTGCTAGAGTATTTTAATTGTTTGTCTTTATCCGCTGCGTGCGCATTTTTAAATGGCCTTTTGGTATCTGGTAAGTTAGGTTACTTTGGCAATCATTTTCTAAATCTATTCTGTCGGTACGCGTAAGCGATAACTTTACGTATGTTTTTAAACTGTTGAGTTTTGGTATTTCAGGCCTTGTGGTTTCAAATGAGATTTTACGACGGTCTTGTTAAACGGGTTTTGTAAAGTCTTCGAATGTTTTTAAAGATAGTACCGTCGTTCGCCTCGTAGTCGTTTGTAAATGTTTGCGAAAATTTCCTTCAGCCTTGTGGGTTCCATCTCGGGGCCCACGGCGCTGTAATATTCCCGGTCGGATCTGGGGTGTTACAAATAGAACGTTGACGGCGAGGAGTCCCAGTGATACTAGTAGAGGGCCCCAATCCTTTCAGTCATTCATGTTGTTGTCATTTTATTTTTCCGCTGCAGTTTTCCATTTGGATACTCCGTTTCATTCAGTGTTGTGTATTTTATCTTCATATAAAATATACATGTATTCGGTATTCTTGGGTGTGTTGTAATGAAACTCCTTATCGGAGTGATGGATGATATAATGTGGTTCGGTACTACAATTATATTATTTAATTCATTAATTTTCATTCGCCTGGTGAGTCCCAGTCGGGGGTCCACGGCACTGTAATATCTGCCTAGTTTGGGGTGTTACATATTAATCACATGAATGCAGGACTAGGGACATTTGAGTAATCTTTATTATACGTGAATAACTATTATTCAATTATTATATTATTAAAACATGCACACATTATAATAATTAGCGAGAAATAGATATTATGTAAATAACTTTATTTAAATGTGACAATTACAAATCTAGGCACATCGAATGTTCTAGGCACTATTCCCAATAGAATAAGACGGACATTAGAATAATGTTGGTGTTTTAAAAAATATGGTAATAAAAGTTCGGTGACTATTGTATAAGTGGGAGAATATTTTATTAAATAGATTTTGGCTTATTAACAGAGAGTAACTTTCACATGGAGGGTATGTACATGGGTTTGGACTTAGTCCAAACTGAAAAAAAAAATCAAGTTGGGATTTTTAGAAGGATACCGCATATTGGAGCAATTGGGGCCCCAGTTCTTCATGAGTTTTCTTGTTTTCTTAGTCGAGATAATTATTAGCTTGAAGAAAAGAAAAATATTAAGTGTGTGGGAGTTTGTTTAGTTAATTTTGGGTAGTTTCTTATAGTATTTTAGTATCCTATTTTGTGGTGCATTTTCATGGGTTTTGTCGTCTTATTTTTAGTTTTTCATTATTTTTGTATTATTTTACATCATGTGGTGTTTTGTTTTGATGGTGATAGAAAATAGCTGCATAATGGAATAAGAAATGAGAAAGACAGAGGAATGTCTCCATTTCCTATTCCTTCTGGTGTCTTAGGACTCAAAGAATTTGATGTTGATTATGCTCCAATGGACAATATTTCTTGTAATGTCCAAGTTCCTTGCATCTAAAGTGGACTGTTTGGAGTTTGTTTGTGGGTTTTTTTTGATAGCCTTTTTAACAAATGCAGTGACCCGACATGTGATTAAAATATTGGACAATTATTCCCCCACACTTAGTATTTTTGGCATTATGGATTTTTGGTAATTCCCCCACACTTAGTATGGGGGAATCATTTTGCTTTAACTTTTTTGGCATTCCCCCACACTTGTTTGCTTGAAGTCAAATTAATGGTTTTGGCATTATCAAAAAAGGGAAATTATTGGGAGAATTTCTATCGGATTCTTATAAGTGCAGAAAACCACAACAACCATCATACAATGTGGGATTGAAGCTACAACATTTGATTGCTCTAGTATACAGAAAAAGACTTCCTTAGGCTACACTATTTTTTGTTGTAACTGCTTTGCTTGGAAAAGTAACTTATACTTCGAATAATATAAGACTTGGAGCATTAAACTGTTAGGAGTAAAGAAATATAATTCTCATAAAGCATTCACGATTTTGAGTGCATTTAACACTTATGGATATGGTATTTGGTGCATCCGAAAGCTGAGATGTCCAGAGAATTAATGATGACAAGGAATGTCTAAAGAATTTAATACGAGACCAAGTGAATTACTTAATTTGAGATTCAGCAGCCGCCTACCAGAGCGATCCATATCTCACCTCCCTAATAGAGACTATATTTATAACGGACATCTAATAACTATAAGTAGCGGATGAAGAGTACTTGAACAAAGACTTGTCACTTGTCAAATTACGTTCTTATGAACTTAAAGAACAAACTCTCTTAGCAACTGCCATTGTTATTTCTACAGCAGAGATAAAATACGAGTATTCTTTGTGAACAACATAATACAACATTGTAAATATCCTATAGTTGTTATTCGAGAATTCTACTACCTTACCTACAACTGAGAAGATAACCATACGTGTATTAATGAAGCAAGCATCTTTTCGACATGTGTCAGATGAAGTTGCTTAGACAAACCAAGCTTCCACTTTGTGTGAAAAAAAGATGAAATTCAAGACCAGTCTAAGCCAATCTGTGTGAACATCAAATCTGGAAAGCCGAGTATATCAATCTTTGTGAAAGATACAATTTGATAAGTGCTTACCTAGAGTCATAATTGTTGTGTACTACTTCGATTCTATTAAATTAACTCTTGTGTGGAGATTGAGAATGTATAGGAACTTACCTCAAACTATGTAAAAACTTATGTCATTCACTGATTTCTTTACTTCCGTCATACATCATATAACTTGTTATTTAGTCTATCATATACTTGTTAGGAATACTTATTATATTTTGATGATGTCATCCCAGTACTTGTTTATTCAAATGTATTTTTTTAAGACTTGGCAAACTGTAAAGAAGAACCAAATAAGTATCTTCTATAGGCTAGATTATGTATAGTTGAATACTTGGCAATATGTAAAGAAGAAACAAATGAGTGTCTTCTATAGGTCATATTAGTTAGGCAAAATCGACTAAGTATAAATCGCAGACAAGTTCATATCAGAGAAGTTTACAGTTAAGTGATCAGACGGAGTCCAAGTCATCTGAAGTTTGACTATCAGATTAGATAAGTTCATCAGGTCAGAAGACATCAGACAGGTCGTCAGATCAGAGAAGATTCATCGAGACATCAGAGAAGTCATCTCAGAGAAGTCATCAGAGAAGTCCGACATCAGAGAAGGTTGAATGCACGACAGACAGATTGATCAAAAAGATATCAGATAAGTTCTGTCAAAGTAATCAGCCAAGTAATCCAGTCCACGTCAGCATGCATTGAAAAGTCAATAATCACGGAAAGTCACTTGCGGGCGATAAGGGACAGACTGGAGAGATTCCCGAAAAGCAATGAATTAAATAATTCATCGAGACCCATCTCTGAAGACTTTAAGCATATTATAATCAAAAGATTCGGCGCTACAACGTGAAAGTCTTCACAATGGTCGGAAATGGATTAAAATAAGAGAATCCAGCCTTGTAATGTTCGGAAAGGAAAAACAAAGAAGTTTATTTCTCCAATGGGCATATTTGTTACAGGAATTGCAACGACTATGAAGAGAAAGCTCAAGGATCGATATCTATAAATACCTGAAGATTTTAATTGAGCAAAGTACGATGCGAACAACACTTACAAGTGATCAAAGAAATCAAAGCAATCAAGCGAACTATAGCATCGTGAAGAGCAAGACATCACAGTTCATATACTAAGAAAGCTCTTAGTTGGAGAAGACAACCACTCATGTCTTAAAACTTGAGTTCGTGGTACTTCACTGGTTGAAGTTGCATGACTGATAGGTATTCGAGGATTTAAAGATCAAGAGGTGTTAGGCAGTCAGAAAGAGTTGCAACAACAGGATTTCCACTGGTTGGAAGTTGTAGTTAAGTAGAATCACTGTAATATTTACCACTGGTTGAGAATTACAGTGGTTTCATCTCCAACTGGTTTGGAGTAACGTGGATTAGTAGAGGATTACCCCACCTCTGAGACCACTATAAATTACCTGCATGTTTTACTGCTTTAGCATCATACTTACATGCTGCATACATATTCATTGTTCCATTGTTTGAGTTTTTCTGTATTCGTCATTAGCTGTGTCTTCCGCATATCCTGTCTACAGATGACTTCAAGTCATCTGTACTTATCACAGCTGAGAAACTCCTTTTGTGGAAAAAGAGTTTCAATAAGTCAATTCACCCCCCCTCTAGACTCATTCCTGACGACGTGTGACCTTCAAGTGGTATCAGAGCGGTTGGTTCAATTTTTCTGAATCAGATCCATATATCGAGAATATATATTTTAAATCTCTCATTTAGAATGGAACACATGAAACATATGTATTCTAGACTTCCCGTTTTATAAATAGATAACTATGACTTATGGAAGGTAAGAATGCAGGCACATTTTTCATCTGTCCACGATGACATGTGGAGTATAGTTGAAGAAAGCCGCTTCATCTATATGAAAGACAACACAGATGACAATATTGCAGGTGGAAACCCAGACAGATTCCCAAGACCAGATCAGATATGACTTCCGAAGAAAGGGAGCTGGCAAACCTTGACAATCGAGCCACAAAAATCTTATATCAAACCTTTGATCAAGCCACCATGACAAAAATCAAACATTGCAGAAACGCCAAAGAAACATGGTATACATTAGCAGCAATGTATGAAGAAACAGAGCTGATCAGAGAGAGCGAGGAATCAACAAGCGGATTCCCATCTGATGATGATGATGAAATAATCAACTGTCTTATGGCCAATCTTGACAATGAAGAGGTATCATCTAAACCTCAAGCTCCAGGAAATTTCAGTTCAGATTTCTCTGAAGATATAGATCTACACAAATCTGTAAACCAACTTTTAAAAGATTTTGAAATTCTTAAAACAGCACACCTGGCTGCTACAACTGAGAATACCCAACTGAAAAATGATAAAATTCAGTTGTAAAATGATTTTGACAAACTCATCCAGGATTCCGAAAATTTCAAAACCAGTCAGACTGAAACTGAAAAATTAGCTTTTGCTTAAATAGAAAGACTAACTGTTTTAAATAATGAAAAATCAGGTGCACTCATGAATCTTGAATATGAACTTTCAAAACATAGACAATTAAATGATGCTCAAGCTAAATAGATAACATCTTTAAAAGCATCTGTAACCTTAGATGGTTTGTGTAGAAACCAAATGCCACTTTATTTAAAATCAGGTCTTGGATATGACCCCAACACTCCTTCCACTTCTAAAACAACTTTTATCACGGGAGAAACAATTGTCCAGACTACTGAGCCTACACATAAACCTGTATCTCAAACTAGGCAGAAGCAGCAGTCAAAATAATATGCCAACTATTATCAAAGAATCCCTAAAAACAGATTTCAAAATGGGAGAGGCAAATGGAAACCTCAAGGTTATCTAAATTTTCAAAATGAAAAGGTGTGGAGACCGCAACGATTTAATAAATGGTCTCATCAAATATTTAGAAATGGACCACACCACCAATTTTATGAGGCATATCTAGTACACAATCCTAACCGAGGATATAGGCCCAGACAATACTATGCACCTTTCAGAGGCAACAATCATAACTTTCAAAATATGTGGAATCAACATAACAGACCACATCCATTTAGTTGTTAATCATATTATATGCATAATCCAGACCAAGGATACAGATAACATAAGGATACATATAGAAATAAGGTTCACAAAAGAACCACTAATCCTACAGGACCCAAGCAAATCTGGGTACCCAAGTCGCTTCTTATCTGATTGCAGGTAAAATAAGAAGACTACTGTGTAGAAACCACAGAGTCATTAGAAAGGGCTGAAGAATAACATACAATCTCAAGGAGGTTCAGTCACATGACTCGGAACAAGAATGTCAATCAAAGGAATTCAAAAGAGTGTCAGTATGAGCTAATCAAAAGCGACCCAAATGAATCAATAGAGGAGAGCTCATATGAACAAATCAGTTCAAAGGAACATCTGGCATCCCAATAAGGGGAACCTGCTAAAGAACATGTTAGGAATACAAGCAATGCTGGTAGCAAAAAGACATCTTGAGTATGAAGAAATAGATCTTGATGAAGCATATGCACCAGCAGCAAGAAATCAAGTGCCTAATTGAAGATGTCAAAAGTTAGCTCGAGAATGCCCTAATAAGAATAAAAATCATCTGATCAGACCAGACATGAGAAATCAACTGATCAGATGCAGTTGAGAAAGCCACCAGAATAAGGAAAGAAAAGTTATCTAAACCAGGCAAAGAAAGTCTTCTGATCCACGGACCAGAGAGAGAAAAGTCATCTGATTGGATCAGAAAAGAAATATCATCTGATCAGAGCCACGACTGAGACAAATTATCTGATCGTAAAAGATAAAGGAACAGGCCACCTGATGCAGGGAAAATGACAAGAAACCAGTTAAGGAAACCCACCTGATCAGACCAGTATCCTGACCTGAAGAATAGATAGGAAGAATAATCTGACCTAAAGCAGATCAAAAGATATCTGATCTGAAAGACAAAAAGGGTTTTTGTAGCTGAGCAGGGAACTTGGACTACTAGATTGGGAATCTAATACAGACGAGAAAGCTACCTGATGATCAGATTAGACGATTAAGAGTTACCTGATGCAGCCGAGGAGAATCCACCTGATCAGAGCAGACAATCACTCTACATGATCAGACAAGACAAGAAGACGAAGGAACCTAGCTGACCCTCAAGCGGCTCAAGCTACCTGATGCAGAGCAGTCAAGAAGTCAAATAGTCAACCAGCTAAGTTTTTCTATCCCTGACCGATTCTTGAATATTATATTATTATATATTTACACGTGGCAACTACACATTCACACGACCTCCACTATGTCCAATTAAAAAAACTCAACCATCATATTTTTAAAATTGGACCGACACTAATTTAAATTAATTTTAAATTCAAAACGTCTTTTCATTTCTTTATTTAAGGCTGCGAAAATCATTTCACAACTTTACCGTCTTCAAGCTTTCAAAACCATAGTTTTTTCAAAAGCAGAAATCCCTTTGAACCTTCAATACACTCACTGAAAAGCTTAACCTTTTGCAGAAATGGAGGCCACCCAATACTACTTAGAAGGCGTTAACCTAAAGCTTGTCAAGGACCAGATCACGTTCAGTCTGGTAGTCGATTTTGAAGGGTTGCTCGAGGCGAATCTACAGACAGATATGCACTGTATCATTCGGGTGATCAAGAAAAATGGGATCTACCCATTCTAGGATATTAACCCGAAGTTTCTATACAAGGAAGCTGTCATTTCCTTTTTCAAGGAAGCAGAAGTCACAGAATCGGGAATCAAGAGCTCGATTTTTGGAGAGGAGGTGGAGATTTCTCTCAAGTCAGTCGCAGAGGCATTCGGGATGAAATCAAGGGGCATAGTTGTTGAAGCCCTCATGCAAAGCACCACAGAGACCTGGTATACAATCAGATTACTGGAACACCTGTCCAAGCTGAAATTGATGGAAAGAGAGGCTACTTGAAGAGAGAATACCGATATGTGTTGGACATCATAAATAAAATTGTGATGGGGATGGCATGCAGCTACGACCAGCTGTCATCTACCAAATTCGTGGTGCTGGGAGCCCTTATTCATTCTGAGAGGATTGATTGGGCTAATTACATCTACAGGCAACTGGTCCGCGAAGTCAACAAAGTTCAATGGCTAGAGCACGAGAAAAGGTTAAGACCAAGTTGGCCTTCGGAACTCAGATAAGATGGAATTTGGAACACCTTGAACAGGCAAAAGGGAATGCTGATCCCTTCCACGTTAACAAGAGACTTGGTCACATGGACCAAGGGATATTGATGAGATTGGGCAGAGAAAGTAAGGCAACCCAGATGCTAAGGGAAATGTCTAGTGGGCCTCCTCCCTACAGACACCCCTCGGATACAGACGAGTCTGATGCCGGAGATCACGCTGCATCTCACGAGTCACCTGCAGACAAGGAGTCACCTGCTGATCATACCGACTCAGATTCTGACAACACTCCATTGGCCCTGAGGTTCATGAGAAAATGACCAACACCAGAGGAGCCAATTCAAATCCAATCCTCACCTGACCCTTGTAACACCCCCAGAATCAAACCGGGAATATTACACGCCGCAGACCCTCTCCGTGAGGATCCACCAGGCTAGACATCAAAACTACACAATAAATTACATATCGACATGATAAAATACCAAATCCGTAGACCAACTTGGTCTTTCGTCACTAACATACAAGTCAAAAATACACATTTCCATCTCGACTGCACTGCACAAGGGTAAAATACACTCACAAACCAAAAGTACGACAGAAGAAAGACCATACACAAACTCGGACTGACTGTATCCAACACTGGCCTTCGTATGATTAGTATCGTTCGCCTTCCATCATCCTTCGCGCCGATCCTGTGTTTTGCTCCCAAACCTGCATGTACCTGGATGCAAAAACAGACATCCACCCCCGAATACTCGGGGGTTAGCAAAACTCCACTGTTTTGCTAGTACAAGTATAAAGTGCAAATACGAGCCATACAAAACACATTCCGAGAATACAACAAAAGACTTCCCGAGCTATTTGATAATTGAAATAGTTCAAGTCTTGAAGTAGAAACCAAAACAAGAAAGCACTTTGAAAACATTTTCAAATCTCGGGAGTTTTCGAAAACATTTGCGATAGTAAAGTTCTTAATTCTTCAAAAGCCACTTAGGGTCACCGCCCCAATATTCATTTTCCAAAAATGCAAATCCGATTAACAAAACACGGGGTTCATAACCCAATTCATTCCAGTCACAAAACACAGGGTCCACGACCCAACCATTTCGATCACCAACACAGAGTCCACGACCCGTTCATTCACTTCAATTCACTTCCCAAAAATACATTACACATAACACATTATTTTTATGCCATTTTAGACAAACACCAAGACTCGATATATAATGTCTCTCGACTTCGAGCAACAAGCATTGTGATACTCCGGACATATCACAATTAATCAACAGTACAAACACTCTGGCAATTCTCGCGACCCGGTCCAGCCCTCCGGTCCCGCCGTAAGGCCACCAAGTCCCTGTGTGCCCCGTCGAGCAATCCCCAGGTGAGAATGCCCACTCGAAGTAACTCTCGCGACCCGGTCCAGCCGCTAAGCCACCAGGTCCCCGTGTGACCCCGTCGAGTCAATCCCCGAGTGAGAGTACCCGAGAAAAACCTTACAACTCTCATCAATTCACATTTCCAAAACCACAATCCTCAAGAGTCAATCACAATATATATAGTCGAGGTATTTTGCTAAAATGGCCATATTATTCTAACATATACTCACGACCCAGAATTAATACTATCCACACAGAAACACATTTATCTCAACAACACCGAACGACACAACCCGTATCACACAACTCATGTATCCACCGATAACCACATGATTCCACGCACAATTCATAACAAAAGGGTTTAACCACCAATTACCGACGACATATTCACACATAATGACATCATCCGAAGGTAGGGAGTTCCTATACTCAACACTAACACACATAGTCAAATAATCACATTAAGTCTCGAACACAAGATTCATCCTTTAAGAAAACCATATGTGTAAATATACCGATTCTTTAGAAAAATGGTTGTAAACAATTCGTTTAGCACGTATCGTCAACTTTCAACCATCATATTCACAAAACACGTAATGTATGGGCAAGATACTTGCCTCGATAGTCGATGCCGGACACTCCGACGAACATGGCTCAACCAGGAAACCTCGAATGCCCACAACCCTCCGGCGGAAACGATGGTAACATAACCGATCGGGAAACGGCGAACGGAAGGGTTCCGACTCAAGTTCTTCGCAAGGAACCTGACCCTAACATAATACCGTCAATAATCAACGATCGTACGAGGAAGAATAATCGTAGAACGCCCAAAACCCCCCTCTAAGGATTTTCACCGGACACCTTCAAGGCACCGATTAGGAACTCAACAAAACGAAGAATCTTTAACAATCGAACCATGGATCAACAAGGAAATTGGTATAATATGACTTAATAATCATCAATCAATCACAAATATAAGTTATCACGGATCAAACGGGCGAAAACAACCAAAACCCCCAATTTTCCCAAAACTAGGATTTTAAGAAAACTAACCTTGATTCGCTGGATTGAAGGATGTTATGGAGTGATTAATCGATGATATGAGCTCCAAAACTTCGTGGATTAGTTGTATAATAACATTCCTTCGTCACCTCCAAGAACCCAGCCGCGGAAGAGAAAGGGAGAAAATGAAAAATAAGTGCAAACAGGACTGCTCGGTAATATTTATACTGGTGCAGTCTAGCGTGCGCTAGACTGCCAAGCTAGCGTGCGCTAGCGGGCGGTCATGGTCGAGAATGTTCGGCCGGGCCCGCCATCATGCACTGAACACGTGCGCTATCGGCCCAGCCACATTCCAGAGACTTCCTAGCTCGGCCAGGTAGCGTGCGCAGCCTTCAGGCCGTAGCGTGCGCTACCGGCCAGCGTCTTGATGTCGGCAATAGCGTGCGCTACCTGCCGATCTCCTCCCGTAACCTTCGCCTTATCGCATCGGTCGATTAGCGCAGCCAACCGCCATAGCGTGCGCCGCCTCTGGCCGAAGGCGTGCGCTACTTTCCGGCCAGAAGGCGCTACGCTCGCCGCAACCGCCTCGCCAGCCTCGCACTCGTCCGGCCAGGCTCGCAGCCCGGCCACCGTCCCCAACCGTCCGGCCAGTGTCCGACCACCATGATTCGACGACTCGATTTTCCGAAATCGCACGGAACGAACACGACAAAATACTCGGGGACAACATCATCGGTCCGAAATGAAAACAACGGATAACAAATCATCACCTACGGTCTTAGACGCCAAAATCAGTTGTCGAGAAAATAATACCGGAACTCGACAATCGGGAAATATCCGAAAAAAAATCCAAAATAACCGGAACGAAAATCGTGGGTATTACATTCTACCCCCCTAAAAATAAGTTTCGTCCCGAAACTTAAAACAAAAGCAAGGTGACTCTCGACAACACACCAGAACTCCATGCAGTTTAAAGCCACTACGATCCGATTCAATACGCAAGAATGCTTACGAAAAGCAACGAGCATGAATCGTTGCGGTTGATAAAATCGAGCAATACAAAAATCAAGTCACGATCCCAACGCTGAAAGGTATGAAATTCCAATAACTCACAGATTTGGAAGATCAAATACGAAGACAATTTCCCAACACTTATGGAAATCGCAAAATGGCCCAGATGTACAATAATCACGATTTCGAGGTCAAACGATAATGATTGGACAACGACGAACGAATAGCAATGATCGAACAACAACGATAACCTTTGAAGTACATACCTCAAATCAATACATCAATAACTTGTAGGAAGCACGAGGTGTTAGTTTCGAACACGGTTCACAAGAAATCGATCCGAACTTGGAAGGATCACAACGATATGTACATCAATTTGGAACAATATCAGAACTCGCTCGAATGACAAATGAGAGAAACAACACAAGGTCAGAAGCATTAACAAACACAATCGCCTCAATACGGTCGAACGAAACGGAAACGAGAAGAAGAAGAAAAAAAAATGCGGGCATTACATCATATCACCTTTAAAAGAGGTTTCGTCCCCGAAACCTAAACAATGAAACGAAGTGTTTGAATATCAACCTTCCCGGCCATATCCTCTTGGTCCCGCATCCAGTCTCCATAACCAACTGTACCGCGGTCACGGTCGCGCCCGCTGTCCCTCGGCATACTAAGCGGATTCTCACTCAATACGATTGCACCACTTCGCAAAAATAATTATGCTAAAGTACCAACTTAGCATGACATATCACATAAGGTAACCAATAACAACTCGCAAGGAAAATCCACGAGGTATCCCTTTAAAGAAAATCTTTTGAAAATCATTGGATTTGTATGTTATTCAAAATAAACTTTAAAAGTACTTTTGGTATTTCGGGTTATTTCATCAAAACTTGTAATCAACATACTCTAACCGCCTCATTTGAAATCATTTGCCAAAATAATAATTCCTTGTAACCGGCGTTATCAAAATCGTCATGCCTTTACTCATCACCATCACCGTTAACAACCAACAAGTTAACCATGCAAGATCATCAAACCATTCCTACATACTCTAACATTTCCAAATCCGAGTTTGAACTTTATATCGAGTGAGATTTTTCATCTTTCACTATATATTTTTGAAAAAGAAATCGTATTGGTTTTTGAAAAAAAAATATTTTATGATGTGAAAGATTTTTTGAAAATCATGTACTCGAATTATTCGAAAATACAATAGTACGTTAAAGTCATTTCTGAAAATTCTCCCAACACTACACAAGAATCAACGACGGTAACATTTTACAAAATATTCAAGATATTTTAAAACAACTCTTTCAATACCGTCGAGGTTTTATTTGAGAATCCTAGGCCGGCTCGCAAATTTCAAACAATTTCCAAAGTTCATACAAAGCCGCCGGCATAATCGCAACGTCAAATTAGTTTCAAAAATTGATTTCCGCAACTTGCACAAACTTATGAAAGTTTTAGGAAAACATTTCGAACACACACACAACAATGACCATAATTTATCAACTCATCGAACAAAATCAATTATCACTTAGCGCGAATGAAAGGTCACAACACTCGTCCACATCAAACGGTTGTCATCACTAGACAACGCACATAGAATACAGTCACAGACGACTGACTGTAGAAAGTTAGACCTAACGGCTAAAATGCGGTTTCACATCCTCTGTCCCAGCTAACTAACGCACGTTACAACAATTATTTAGCGTGCACTATTCATGCTGCATTAGCGCGTGTTACAACAACATTAGCGTGCGCTACTCATGCTACATTAGCACGCGCTAGCCTTGTACTTAGCGTGCGCTAACAGCTCAAATTCAGCACGTGATTACGAACATATATACAACATTACTAAAATCATTGGTCACAAATAAACAACAACACGTTCGAGTCTCAAAGCCATTGATTCGACACTTCATGAGAAACCATCAACAGACAATTGTTATTCAAAAACCGAATTCTCACCTCTTATTAAAGAGAGCTATCTCAATGCACACAAATCGAACGACCCATCATTCACATCATAGTTTTAATTTAAAAGTGGCAACACTGCCCGAACAACAAGAATATCATCAAGTATTTGTCGATTAACAATCATAAAACCATTAAGTTGAAAACGAGAGTCACGTCTTGTCTACATTTTGTAAACTTCACTTGGGTTCAAAAATCGAGTTTGAAAACTTATAATATAAAATGAAAATAAAATATCGGTAGTTGGATTTCTCCAAAAATATTGACCTTGAGGTCATCATACGAAAATCAAACAACATAGGCCACATACTCACAAATCACCTTTAACTCCACATCATAACAAAAAATCATACAAGCTCGTATATCACAAGGCACAATATAGTAGGGAGACTTACATCCACAGGTCGCAAGAAGATGATGGCTGCACCTCGATACTAATCACGGCCGACCTCACAGACGACGCGTCGCGACACGACTTAGACAAACACAATCTGACAGAACAAGACACGACAATACCCGACTGGACCCGACAGCCTAGGTTTCCGCAACCTGGGGCTCCGATACCATAAATGTAACACCCCCAGAATCAAACCGGGAATATTACACGCCGCAGACCCTCTCCGTGAGGATCCACCAGGCTAGACATCAAAACTACACAATAAATTACATACCGACATGATAAAATACCAAATCCGTAGACCAACTTGGTCTTTCGTCACTAACATACAAGTCAAAAATACACATTTCCATCTCGACTCGTACCCGTACAAGGGTAAAATACACTCACAAACCAAAAGTACGACAGAAGAAAGACCATACACAAGCTCGGACTGACTGTATCCAACACTGGACTTCGTATGATTAGTATCGTTCGCCTTCCATCATCCTTCGCGCCGATCCTGTGTTTTGCTCCCAAACCTGCATGTACCTGGATGCAAAAACAGACATCCACCCCCGAATACTCGGGGATTAGCAAAACTCCACTGTTTTGCTAGTACAAGTATAAAGTGCAAATACGAGCCATACAAAACACATTCCGAGAATACAACAAAAGACTTCCCGAGCTATTTGATAATTGAAATAGTTCAAGTCTTGAAGTAGAAACAAAAACAAGAAAGCACTTTGAAAACATTTTCAAATCTCGGGAGTTTTCGAAAACATTTGCGATAGTAAAGTTCTTAATTCTTCAAAAGCCACTTAGGGTCACCGCCCCAATATTCATTTTCCAAAAATGCAAATCCGATTAACAAAACACGGGGTTCATAACCCAATTCATTCCAGTCACAAAACACAGGGTCCACGACCCAACCATTTCGATCACCAACACAGAGTCCACGACCCGTTCATTCACTTCAATTCACTTCCCAAAAATACATTACACATAACACATTATTTTTATGCCATTTTAGCCAAACACCAAGACTCGATATATAATGTCTCTCGACTTAGAGCAACAAGCATTGTGATACTCCGGACATATCACAATTAATCAACAGTACAAACACTCTGGCAATTCTCGCGACCCGGTCCAGCCCTCCGGTCCCGCCGTAAGGCCACCAAGTCCCTGTGTGCCCCGTCGAGCAATCCCCAGGTGAGAATGCCCACTCGAAGTAACTCTCGCGACCCGGTCCAGCCGCTAAGCCACCAGGTCCCCGTGTGACCCCGTCGAGTCAATCCCCGAGTGAGAGTACCCGAGAAAAACCTTACAACTCTCATCAATTCACATTTCCAAAACCACAACCCTCAAGAGTCAATCACAATATATATAGTCGAGGTATTTTGATAAAATGGCCATATTATTCTAACATATACTCACGACCCAGAATTAATACTATCCACACAGAAACACATTTATCTCAACAACACCGAACGACACAACCCGTATCACACAACTCATGTATCCACCGATAACCACATGATTCCACGCACAATTCATAACAAAAGGGTTTAACCACCAATTACCGACGACATATTCACACATAATGACATCATCCGAAGGTAGGGAGTTCCTATACTCAACACTAACACACATAGTCAAATAATCACATTAAGTCTCGAACACAAGATTCATCCTTTAAGAAAACCATAATTGTAAATATACCGATTCTTTCGAAAAATGGTTGTAAACAATTCGTTTAGCACGTATCGTCAACTTTCAACCATCATATTCACAAAACACGTAATGTATGGGCAAGATACTTGCCTCGATAGTCGATGCCGGACACTCCGACGAACATGGCTCAACCAGGAAACCTCGAATGCCCACAACCCTCCGGCGGAAACGACGGTAACATAACCGATCGGGAAACGGCGAACGAAAGGGTTCCGACTCAAGTTCTTCGCAAGGAACCTGACCCTAACATAATACCGTCAATAATCAACGATCGTACGAGGAAGAATAATCGTAGAACGCCCAAAACCCTCCTCTAAGGATTTTCACCGGACACCTTCAAGGCACCGATTAGGAACTCAACAAAACGAAGAATCTTTAACAATCGAACCATGGATCAACAAGGAAATTGGTATAATTTGACTTAATAATCATCAATCAATCACAAATATAAGTTATCACGGATCAAACGGGCGAAAACAACCAAAACCCCCAATTTTCCCAAAACTAGGATTTTAAGAAAACTAACCTTGATTCGCTGGATTGAAGGATGTTATGGAGTGATTAATCGATGATATGAGCTCCAAAACTTCGTGGATTAGTTGTATAATAACATTCCTTCGTCACCTCCAAGAACCCAGCCGCGGAAGAGAAAGGGAGAAAATGAAAACTGAGTGCAAACAGGACTGCTCGGTAATATTTATATCGTGCGATCTAGCGTGCGCTAGATCGCCGAGCTAGCATGCGCTAGCGGCGGTCATGGTCGAGAATGTTCGGCCGGGCCCGCCATCATGCGCTGAACACGTGTGCTTGTCGGCCCACCACATTCCAGAGACTTCTGGCTCGGCCAGTAGCGTGTGCGGCCTTCAGCCGTAGCGTGCGCTACCGGCCGGCCATAAGGCGCAGTGATGTCCCGGCGATAGCGTGCGCTACTCGCCGATCTCCCAGTCGTAACCTTTCTCGCCTCTGCGTCGGTAGATTAGCGCACGCAGCCAACCGGCCATAGCGTGCGCTGCCTCCTGGCCGTAGCGTGCGCTACTTTCCGGCCGTAGCGTGCGCTACGCCGGTTCCTGTCGCAACCGCCCGGCCAGTGCCTGCACTCGTCCGGCCAGTGCCTGCAGCCGTTCGGCCACCGTCCCAAACCGTCCGGCCAGTGTCCGACCACCATGATTCGACGACTCGATTTTCCGAAATCGCACGGAACGAACACGACAAAATACTCGGGGACAACATTATCGGTCCGAAATGAAAACAACGGATAACAAATCATCACCTACGGTCTTAGACGCCAAAATCAGTTGTCGAGAAAATAATACCAAAACTCGACAACCGGGAAATATCCGAAAAAAAATCCAAAATAACCGGAACGAAAATCGTGGGTATTACAACCCTTCTCCCAAGAGACCCAGGCATCTCGACTTTGAGGATGCAGAGCAGATACTTCAGTCATCTGCACCTGAACCAGTCTCTGCAGATCAGATGCAGATAGTAACCACACTAGCTCCTGCTCCTGTCCTGATGCGACCCCCACACGACGTGCCGTGGTAACCGCTATCGCTAGTATGATTTTAGTTCCTAAGATCATTCCAATATTAAGCAAATGATTGTTTTACTTCAAGCCCTCTACGTGACGCGCCGTAGCAAACCGGAAGGTGCGATTCAAACACGCCACGAGGTTTCTAACGCCTCGATAAGTGAATTGAAATCACGATTTATATTTTGGAGACACACTCAACAAAATAAGAAGAAAGTTTGTTAACACAAACACTCACAATTTTGATAAAATTCAAGGTGTCCTTACAAATGAAAATGAGGGCTATTTATAGCCAAAATTCCTACAACTATTACAATATAAAATTATAAAATAAAGACTAAAAAATTATAAATTCAACATTCAAAGCTTCTAAAATCTGATCCATGACAAATCAACCCATAAGTTAAGGAGTCAACACATTTTTAGGGGACAAAAATCAAGGACCAAGACTTAAGTTTTGAAAATAAGAAATCAAAGTTAAAGAAAAATATGCTGTTGTCGTTTTAGTGGAATAACAGACCATAGACTTCGTATTTTGATCTTGATGTCTTCTAGATAATTGTACTACTGCCTCTTAGCTTTCCAAATCCACCAGAATCGTCTAAATCGGATATCGGACGTGAAAGTTATGATAAAAATACCAATATGTATCGTATCTGAAATTTCCAACGCCTGCTTTCAATTGTATCGCATCTTCAGTTAGGCTTATTGCTTGGAATGATGACATCAACACTTTTAATTTAATATGTGACGGCTTTAGTAACACAAATAAATATGTTATCATATTTATGATCACCGGTCTGATTAAAATGATTTTGCACGAGCATTGTTAATGAATTCTTTATCGCATTTGCTCGTGATCTTGTTATTGGTCCCACAGGAATGTATAGTTCTTCTTCTGACTGACTGACTGCTTCTTTATTCACATCATTCCCTCCGTCCTCAAAAGGATTCATCCTCGAATCTGAAAATTCAAAAGGGCTTAAGTCAGCAACATTGAAGGTAGCAGAAACATTATATTTATCAGGTAGATCCACTTTGTAGGCATTATCATTGACGCGTTCTAAAATTTGAAATGGTCCGTCTCCCCTTGGCATCAATTTAGACTTCCTTTGTGCGGGAAACCTCTCCTTCCTTAAGTGAATCCAAACCCAATCACCTGGTTCAAAGAATACTTGCTTCCGTCCCTTATTCTTTATTCGGACATTATGTTCGTTGCATTTTTTAATTTGTTCTCGAACTTTTGCGTGCAGTTGTTTGAACATTTCAACCTTTTTCTTGCCATCGATACTCCCCATGTCATCTATAGTAATAGGCAACAAGTCTAAAGGAGTTATCGGATTAAACCCATATACAATTTCAAATGGAGAAAATGTAGTGGTAGAATGAACGGTTCTGTTGTAAGCAAATTCAATGAACGGTAAAGATGTTTCCCAATTTTTCAAGTTCTTATTAACAACAGTTCGTAACAATTGACCAAGTGTTCGGTTAACTACCTCAGTTTGGCGATCAGTTTGGGGATGACAAGTTATCGAATAAAGTAATTTTGTTCCCAGTTTCGCCCACAAAACTTTCCAAAAATGGCTAAGAAATTTAGTATCCCGATCGGACACTATACTTTTTGGCATTCCATGTAAACGGACAATTTCTTTGAAAAATAAATTTGCAATATGAGTGGCATCGTCAGTTTTGTGACATGCAATGAAATGTGCCATTTTGCTAAATCTATCAACAACGACAAATATCGAATCACATCCAGATTTTACCTTTGGTAACCCCAACACAAAGTCCATAGAAAGATCAACCCAAGGCTCGTTAGGAACTGGGAGTGGCATGTACAAACCATGTGGTAAAACTCGTGATTTTGCCCTTCGACAAATAATGCATGAATTGACAATTTTATAAACATCATGTTTCATTTTAGGCCAAAAGAAGTGTTCATGCAATATTTCAAAAGTTTTGGCAATTCCGAAATGTCCCATTAATCCCCCACTATGTGCTTCCCTTACTAACAACTCCCGTGTCGAACAAAAAGGAATGCAAAGTTTATTTTCACGGAATAAAAATCCATCATCCCTATAAAATTTATCCACACTTTTTGTCTACTTAAGCAACATATGTTTCGCCAAAATCTTTATCTCCCACGTAAGATCCTTTCAAGAGCTCAAATCCCAACAATTTACAAGAAAGCGTATTAAGTAATACATACCTTCTCGACAATGCATCGGCAACGATGTTCTCCTTACCTTGTTTATACTTGATGATGTAAGGAAACGATTTGATCTCCTCTAACCATTTGGCATGTCTTTTACTCAACTTATTTTGTCCCTTGAGATGCTTCAATGATTCATGATCCGTGTGAATCACGAACTCCTTAGGCCATAAGTAGTGTTGCCACGTACGTAAAGCTCTAACCAAAGCATACAATTCTTTATCATATGTAGGATAGTTCATCATCGCTCCTCCAAGTTTTTCGCTAAAGTAAGCAATCGGCCTCTTTCCCTGCATTAATACTGCTCCAATTCCTACTCCTGAAGCATCACACTCAACTTCAAAAGTGTTAGAAAAATCTGGTAATGCTAACACAGGTGCGCTGCATAATTTATCCTTTAATGTGTTAAAGGCATTTTCTTGATCATCACACCAATGAAATTTAGCATGTTTCTTTACAAGTTCATTTAACGGGGCAGCAATCGTGCTAAAATCTTTAACAAAGCGTCGATAAAAACCTGCTAAACCGTGAAAACTTCTTACCTCAGTTGCATTAGTCGGTCTAGGCCATTCACGTATGGCCCTTATCTTTTCTTCATTAACTTTTATGCCGTCAATACTAACGACATACCCAAGGAATATAACCTCACTCATGCAAAAAGTACATTTCTTAAGACTAGCATATAATTGTTCCTTTTTCAAGGTAATTAAAACCAATCTTAAATGTTTAACGTGTTCGTCTGTACTCTTGCTATAAATGAGAATATCATCAAAGTATACAACAACAAATTTTCCAATATAAGCACGCAAAACATGATTCATTAGCCGCATAAAAGTGCTCGGTGCATTTGGAAGACCAAAAGGCATTACCAACCATTCATATAATCCGTATTTAGTTTTAAAGGCCGTTTTCATACGAATTTGGTGATAACCTTTCATTAAATCAATTTTACTAAATACACGCGAACCATGTAATTCGTCCAACATATCATCTAACCTTGGAATTGGATGTCGATACTTTACCGTGATATTGTTCACCGCTCGGCAGTCGGTGCACATTCTCCAAGTCCCGTCTTTCTTTGGTACGACAATTATCGGAACGGCACAAGGACTCAAACTTTCTCGGATATACCCAATACTTAATAACTCCTCGACTTGCCGCTGAATCTCCTTAGTTTCTTCAGGATTATTTCGGTATGCTGGTCGGTTTGGAATGACGGCTCCTGGCACAAAGTCGATTTGGTGCTCGATCCCTCTTTTTGTTGCAAACCGGGTGGTAGCTCTTTCGGAAAAACATCATTGAAGTCTTGCAATAGAATTTTTTTAGTACTCGGAACAATCCGGTTTTTATCATCATCAAGAGTGCAAATTCGTTTGGTAAGAAGTAAATATGCGGGTTGCCCCTACTCAACTTCTTTAACGACTTCCTTTGCACTTATAAATAAACATTTTTTTGATTTTTCATTTTTTTCTTTTTCTTTTTCTCTTTTTTTTTTCTTTTTCTTTTTTTTTTCTCTTTGTTTTTCTTTTTCCTTTTCTTTTTCTTTTTCCTTTTCTTTCTCCTTTTCTTTTCCTTTTACTTTTTGCTTTTCTTTTTCTTTTTCCTTTTCTTTTTCTTTTTCTTCAACTTCTTTTTGGAGTCGAATTTGATCTTCATGGACTTGTATTTTCGTCATGGGAACTAATGTGATTTTCCTCCCATCTTTCTCAAATGAGTAACGATTCTTCTTCCCGCTAAGTTGGGCATCTCGATGGTAATGCCATGGTCTCCCCAACAAAATATGACAAGCATGCATTGGTACAACGTCACATAGGATATCATCATGGTATTTTCTAATTGTGATGGTTATGAGTACCTGTTTATTCACCCGAATCTCTCCGCAATCGTTTAGCCAATGAAGTCTATAAGGCTTAGGATGTCGCCTTGTTGGTAATTCTAACCCCTCGACTAGCATCGCACTAGCCACATTGGTGCAACTTCCGTTATCAATGATCACACTACAATTTTTATTTTTCACAAAACATCTAGTGTGAAAAAGATTTTCTCGTTGTTCGTTATCGTTACTCTCTTCCTCCTTTTCCTTCACATTCAACACCCTCCTAATGACAAGTGCGGGTGCGAATTCTAGCTCCCTTCATCACTTTCTTCTTTCACTTCTTCCTCATCTTCATCATCTGTTTCATATTCTCCGTCCTCCCTAAGTATCATTGCTCGTTTATTAGTGCATTGGGATGCAACGTGTCCTCGCCCGTGGCATCGAAAACACTTGATGTCCCTGTTTCTCGTGTTTGTATTTTCTACGGATGTAGATTTGACTTCTGGTTTTCTTCGACTAGTACTCCCCACCTCAATCTTCCCCTTCATGGTGCTTTTATCAAAACTGCCCTTGGATACGTCTCGATTTCCAGTTTGAGGCTTCCAAGGAGTTGTGTACCCCGTGGAGTAAGTATTGTTGCCTCCCTTTCGCAAATTCCTCTCAATTTTGATCGCTGCATATACCATGTCCTCGAACTCAACATAATATTGTTTATCAACTTCTTTAGAGATTTCCGCCCTCATGCCATGTAGAAATCTCGCCATTGTGGCCTCCCTCGACTCCCTCACATCGGCCCGGATCATTAACATCTCCATTTCCTTTCGAAAATCTTTTATGCTCCTTGAACCTTGTTTTAAGGATTGAAGGCGAGAAAATAGTTCCTTATGATAATAATTAGGAACAAATCTTCTACGCATTACAATCTTTAATTCCTCCCAACTATTAATTGGCCTCTCTCTATTCCTCCTTCTATCCGTCACAAGTTGGTCCCACCAAATGCTGGCATACTCGGAAAATTCGGTTATTGCTAACCTCATTTTCTTAGTACTAGCATAATTGTCGCAGTGAAATATAGTTTCCAACTTCCTCTCCCAGTCAAGGTATGTGTCGGGATCGCTCCGCCCTTCGAAGGCTGGGATTTTCATTTTTATATTTCCCATACTTCGGTCTTCCTCGTTTCGTCCTTCCCTTTCATACCGTCTACCTTGTTCTCTCCAACCTCCTCGACCACTTCCTCCTCGATTTTGGTAAGTTCCATCCTCAGAGAATGTTTTATCCTCGTACTCTCTATATGAGATGGGACTCGGATTCCTTCTTCTACGGTGATGCTTATCTTCTTTATTTTTTTGTAAATTTTTGATCGCTTCTTCTTGTCGATCTTGTCTTCTAATTAATTGGGTGAGCATTTCTTGTATGTTCTGAAGGGCTTCGTTTCCTTCATTTTTCTCAATATCGGATTTCGACATTTTTTTTTTGCTCTTTTTTTTTTGGCTTTTCTTTTTTTTTTTGCCCTTTTTTTTTTGCTTTTTTTTTTGGCTTTTTTTTTTGCCTTTCTTTTTTTTTTTGCCCTTTTTTTCTTTTTTTTTGACACACACACAAATTAGTCCTCACAATATCCTCACATATATCACTCGATCACTCAACGCTCGTGTATCACTCTTTTAGTTTTTTTTTGCACTGTTCTTGCCCTTAATCACTCGACTTTATATAAATGTCCCACAACTCACAAGGTGATTATATAGGCTAGTATTGTGACAAGTATTTAATTTTACAGGGGCGGTAATCCGCACTCCAGCTTTATATTTATTTTATATTTCACTGTGGTGGTAGAACCGACCTTCGTGATAGATATGTATATATATATATATTCACTGTGGTGGTAGAACCGACCTTCGTGATAGATATGTATATGTATATATATTCACTGTGGTGGTAGAACCGACCTTCGTGATAGATATGTATATGTATATATATTCACTGTGGTGGTAGAACCGACCTTTGTGGTAAATAGGTATATTTATATATATAGGTATTTTTTTTTGTATACTTTTTTTTTATATACTTTTTTTTTTTATACTTTTTTTTTGTATACTTTTTTTTTGTATACTTTTTTTTTATACTTTTTTTTTTTATACTTTTTTATACTTTTTTTGTATACTTTTTTTTTGTATACTTTTTTTTTTATATTAAGAAGACGGAAGGTTTAGAAGATAGAAAGAAAGAATAGGATGGTAAGATAAGAAGATTATGAAAATGAAGGGAAATAGATACCACTTATTAATGGAAAAAACCGAGCTCTGAAGCCAACTGATGCGACCCCCACACGACGTGCCATGGTAACCGCTATCGCTAGTATGATTTTAGTTCCCAAGATCGTTCCAATATTAAGCAAATGATTGTTTTACTTCAAGCCCTCTACATGACGCGCCGTAGCAAAGCGGAAGGTGCGATTCAAACACGCCACAAGGTTTCTAACGCCTCGATAAGTTAATTGAAATCACGATTTATATTTTGGAGACACACTCAACAAAATAAGTAGAAAATTTGTTAACACAAACACTCACAATTTTGATAAATTTTAAGGTGTCCTTACAAATGAAAATGAGGGCTATTTATAGCCAAAATTCCTACAACTATTACAATATAAAATTATAAAATAAAGACTAAAAAATTATAAATTCAACATTCAAAGCTCCTAAAATCTGATCCATGACAAATCAACCCATAAGTTAAGGAGTCAACACATTTTTAGGGGACAAAAATCAAGGACCAAGACTTAAGTTTTGAAAATAAGAAATCAAAGTTAAAGAAAAATATGTTGTTGTCGTTTTAGTGGAATAATAGACCCTAGACTTCGGATTTTGATCTTGATGTCTTCTAGATAATTGTAGTACTGCCTCTTAGATTTCCAAATCCACCAGAATCGTCTCAATCGGATATTGGACGTGAAAGTTATGATAAAAATACCAATATATATCGTATCTGAAATTTCCAACGCCTGCTTTCAATTGTATCGCATCTTCAGTTCGGCTTATTGCTTGGAATGATGATATCAACACTTTTAATCTAACATGTGACGGCTTCAATAAGACAAATAAATATGTTATCATATTTATGATCACCGGTCTGATTAAAATGATTTTGCACGAGCATTGTTAATGAATTCTTTATCGCATTTGCTCGTGATCTTGTTATTGGTCCCACAGGAATGTATAGTTCTTCTTCTGACTGAGTGACTGCTTCTTGATTCACATCATGTCCACTCTGAAGAAGACCTGTCTGAGCAGCCTGCTCGCTCAGACTTAGTTGCTGATATAATTCCTCTGATCATACTGCCGAGCATGACAGAGGAAGAAGAAGCAGACCTGTTGTAACACCCCCCAAACCAACCGGGAATACTACAGTGCCATGGGCCCCACATTGGAACCCACAAGGCTAAAATTATTTTCACAAATGTTTAAAAATGCCAAAAAGGCCGATGACAGTAATGTTTTAAATACTCAAATATTTATCAAAACATAGTTCCCAATTACCGTCAGAAATACCATTTGAAAACACAAGGCAAAGAAGCCAAAAGGGCATTTCGAAAGTATACACGAGTTGGAAAAATACTAAAAGCTGTTATAAAATTACACACGCAGTGGATTGAGTCATAATTAAATACATTTGCAGCAGAATCATAATAACCATGCCATAGCCAGTATCACCGAAAACCTCATCCCTTACGACCGCTACTAGCTCGATCTCCGAGTACCTAAAAGATAAAGCCCACGATGGGATCAACCATAATACTCAACAGTGATAACGATCACATGACATATACAATTACATATCAATGTAATTACAAGGTAATAATATTTACAGTGTAACCTTACCGATCCATCACAACCCATATCAAATCAATCCTTACCATAATCCACATCTCGCGTCCTCAAGTAACGAATGAATTTAAAATAACCATCAGTACTGTATTCAAAACGATACCAAGATTCCTGAAAACATAAATACACCTCAAATACGGAGTAATCTGTCCATGACCAATCATGTCTGCTGGGTCGCACAATCGGATCCCAATCCTGATAAAACCGATATCACACGGCACATTTGTAAACCAACTATCCCGAGACAATGCCAAGTCCCGGATATCAATACAAGCATGAATACTCACACAATCAATAATGATAAACAACCAATGCATCAAAACGAGAATATCAGTGACATGGTAACTCCACACAATATCGACAAAGGATCAATCACGAATGAGGATACCATGATGTGGTGACTCCAACAAGATCAAGAAGGATTAGCAACCGAGAATACCAACGACACGGTAAACTCGACAAGGTCAATAAAGGATCAACAACTGAATACCAACGACACGGTAAACTCCACAAGATCAATAAAGGATCAAGAACCGAGAATACCAACAATACGGTAAACTCCGAGAAGATCAATGAAGGATCAACAATCGAGAATACCAACGGTACGATAAACTCCAATAAGATCAATAAAGGGTCAACAACCGAGAATACCGACGACACGGTAAATTCCAACAAGATCAATGAAGGATCGACAATCGAGAATACCAACGGTACGATAAACTCCAATAAGATCAATAAAGGATCAACAACCGAGAATACCAATGATACGGTAAACTCCGACAAGATCATTAAAGGGTTAACAACCGAGAATACTGATGACACAGTAAATTCCAACAAGATCAATGAAGGATCGACAACCGAGAATACCAACGGTACGATAAACTCCAATAAGATCAATAAAGGATCAACAACCGAGAATACCAACGATAAGGCAAACTCCCAAACGGTATCAACAAGGATCAATAATGACGAGATTACCAATGATAGGGGGAACTCCAAACGAGATTAATAAAGGGTCGATAACAAACGAGTTGACCATCGATATGGTAACATCAAACGAGGTCAGTAAAGGGTCAACAGGGACAGATACACGAGATATTAAAATATTCAACCATATACAATTCATATATACGAGATTTCAAAGACAACCCGACTCTCGAACAGATCCGATTACACATAGACTGTGAACGACCAATCAATAAGACTCAAGATGTACGTCACGATATGCCCGATCCGGACATGTGTCCGTGTACAAGACAACCATATTGATCAGATACACGTCTGGTCTCGTACCTAATCAGCCTCACGAAGTACGTCTCCTGTGCATGGTTCAATATGAGGTCGAAACCAACATATGATACATGTGCCCGTCTCGAAAATCCTACACATGAACGATCAGAACGTATCTGACTCCAAATATGCCACGATACAACATGACAACAAATCTCGAAGAAACGCATATCCAACAAGGATCAGAAGACTTTCCAAGTGAGCAATAATAACTCGATCATGAAAGACCAATACGACCACAATGTCGTATTTCCGTCAGACAACAGTTCGTAGCATGCTCAACAATAAATATAATATTAAAATATAAACCCCAAGGCCGCAGCCAAGGGTCACAAAAGCATCTCACAGGAATACTCCGAAACGTAGGTGCCATTTAGGTCTTATCCCCTAACACAGTTCATGCAATCACAAATACCCCAAGGTCGCAACCAAAGGTCACGAAAGTATCCTCACAGGAATACCCCGAAACATAGGTGCCATTTAGGTCTTATCCCCTAACACATCGGCTCAACAGATCACAGCTCAAAGAAAGAGCACATCACAAAACGTAATACACAATGATACATACTCACCACATGAAGTATCAGCGCCCACATGCAATAATGCCAGAGGATAATTATCATAATCTAGCAATATTAATTTACCTCAAGCTGGATACGCTAACCTTTCCACGACCAACATCCCTGAACGAATACAAGGTTATCCGAATAATCCAAAATGAAGTACAATCCATAACTAATACCAGCCACCATCTCGAGTTTAATATCGGCATGATAACTCGTCTCGGTATTAACTTCTCATACAATATACCAAATATAATTCACGTATCCGTTTCCAATATACATCTTTAAAATTATATACATTATGATTTATCTCAGTCCAAGCATAATATACATAACATCATCCCGACAATTCATATTCCATGATACCATTGCTATATGAATCATAAATGAAATGAAAACGAAACCATTTATTAAACATTATGAACTGAGCCAGCATAACTTGCCTCGATACCGATATGATGAAGTTGTTACCAATCCCGTCGTCTTCATCTACAAGCTCCGCAGCCCCGACCAAGGCGATCCATGCATTCTCCAATTCCAATCGTAGCACAACAGCTAATCATCAACGATCACTTAACGCAACCGAATGCAATGATCAATTAACGACGTGTTCGATAACAATCAACAACCGATATAATCAACCAATCAACTCAACATTTCAACTACATCTTGATCACACAAAACCAAACCATATCAACTCTTAACAATACGAATACAAGCCGAAATTCAATAATCAATAATTCTAACAATGTCTTCAATCATTCTTGGTTCCGATTTCAATCTTAATTTCGGATTAACACGACTCCTCTTTGTAAATTCATAGATATTCAATTACCGGTTTTCATCACGAATAACTATATACCGAAATTAACCGTAATCCTTACAAATTCCGTAAAATCATGACATATATAACTCAAGAGTTCGTTAAGAACATGAATTAATCCATAATCATGTTTGTAGCCAACAAAACGACGTAATTCGATGGGTTCTATCATCTAAACTATCATCTAATTCATAATCCAAGGTGTACATCATTTTGTTCTTCAATATAAAATTCATACAACCTCAAGAATCACAACAACACCATATTCGTCATTATACGAAGGAGAATGTCAACAACAATATCAAAATCCGACTCAAAGAGAAGAGTTATCCAACATACCTCTTGAAGAAGAATCCCAAAGATCAAACACTTCCAAAAAAAACATCAAGAACTCCAAGCTTCAAGCTTCTAATCAACTCACCAAGGTCTTAACCAATGTACAAGGGTCGCAATTAGGGCCAGGAGTGAGGAGGAATGAAGTTTGGGAGGAAGAGATGTGTTTCCTCTCGTGAGGAAATGAAAGACCAACCTTAGTTATATAATCTGTCCAGCATGTTACGTACGTTAACACCCACAATTAACGTACGTAAGGCTTCCTAACGTACGCTACATGTCCTATATAGCGTACGTTATCGGCATCCAGAGCTTACTGCCTCAATTCGTATTGTGTATTACGTACGTAATGTCCATGATGTAGCATCGTTGACTTGCTACAGTAACATACTCGTTTAACGTACATAATGATCTGCCCTTAGCGTACGTAAGGCTCGGGGTTGACTCGCCTGTCCACATCCATGCCGAAAGCTGCCAACACCGGGCGACCTGCCGACCATAGCTCGATCCTGTCTGATTCCCTTTTTAACATACGTTGTGTACACAACTTAACGTACGTTAAGCTTCCTTAGTTACGTACGTAAGCTCCTTTATGTAGCGTACATCATGGCTTTCCTACTTAGCCATTTCTGCTCCTGTCTGCCGTCTCAATATACTGAATACGTACACGCGACATACTGAATATATGTGCTCGTTCCGATAACATTCTCATTTAATACATCTGATGCACGATATTCTCAAATACAACTGCCGACCAAGTACGACAATTGTGCAAATACTCATATAGTATATCCGACACCCCAAAACACATCAAGCATGTAATATCCTAGAATTAAAATAACCTCGATAGACATACTGGCACGACTGTCACAGTTCCCAAAATTATTTATCCATACTGTATCGGTCCCACTCTGTACATTACAACTCAGATAAAATAATGCAAAAAATCATAGCGAAATTCTATGATATTACATGTCTTCCCACTTAAATAAGTTTCGTCCTCGAAACTTAAAATCCTGTCATAATTAGTATCTCAATCCCCAAATATCTCAAAATCATGTCACTACGCTCAAATAATCATCATCACAACTGAATAACTGAAAGAACATACTTACAGGTCCGTGAAGTCGATGATCTCCCGTGATACTTGTAATATCCGCAATTTCGATTTTCCGGTAATTTTCTTTTTTTTGGCAGAAGTTCGTCTTAGCGACTCCGTTGTGACCGTTTCGTCATTCCGAGAATATTTAATTCTGCACTTTTTGTCATCCGAGCTCGTTTAGTTGTCGTTTTGTTGAGTTCCGTACCTTTTGGCGACTTTTCCGCACTTGAGTTCGATTCTTGCGAATCTCATTTGAAACTGCTGTTTCGACTTTCCCGTAAGTCCATTTAGCTTTGTTAGACGTGTTGTGAACTTCGGTTTGGTTATTCGATCACGTATCGTGATTTTCGAGCGTTTTGGGCTATTTTGTAATTTACCCAAAGTTGTGGGTATCCGCATTCGTATTTGTTGTTTTGACCTTTTTCATGGTCGCGTGCGATAAATTGTTGTATGGTATTTCTTTTCGGATCGATTTTGTTGTCCGAGAGCATTTCGTCGTGTTCGTTTCATGCGTTTCCGGGAATACGAGTCTTCGAGTCTTGGCGGCTAGGCACTGGCCGGCCACGTGCGGTAGGGACCTGCGAGGCGTGCACGAGCATGGCGCACGAGCTGAGTGCACGATCCGGTGCTCGTGCGGACCTGACTGCACACGCACGAGCGAGTGCTCGTGCCCAGTGCTCGTGCGTCCCGGCAGTTGGCTGACAGTGGGCGCGCACGACCGACCGCTCGTGCGTGCCTGCTCGTGCGTCCCTGGGCAGTATATATGGTCGGGCAGACTACTTGTTCACCCGTTTTTCATTTCATTCTTCTCCTTCCACGGCTGGAATCTTGGAGAGGTCGAAGCCACGTTGTTGAACAACATATCCACGAAGTTCTTGAGTTTCTAACATCAATCAATCATCCCATAACCTCCTCCAATCTACCGAATCAAGGTAAGATTTCTTGATAATCTAGTTTTGGGGAAATTGGGGTTTTTGTTGGTTTTCGTCCGTTTGAGCCGTAATATCTCAGACTATTGATGGATTATTGATTATTTAGATGTATTATATCATTTCCCTTGTTATTCCATGGTTGGATTGTATCGATTCGTTGTTTTGGTCGAGTTCTTGATCGACGCCTTGAAGGTGTCCGGTAGAAGGTATTGGAGGGGGATTCGGGCGTTCTACGATTATTCTTCCTCGTATGATCATTGATTTATTAATTATATATTGTTTGGGTTGAGTTTCTTGCGAAGAAACCGAGTTGAGCCCTTCCGTTCGTTGTCGTCTTCCTTTTCGATAGCATCGGGCGTTTCGAAACTTTCCGGTTGAGCCGTGTTCGTCGGGATACTTGCGTGCCGATTTTGAGGCAAGTTTTATACTTGTACTAGTCAATGAGATTAATGTTATCATATATGTGTATGGATGTGTTGTATCATTCCGAGACTTAGTCTCTTCATAAGTTCATTGACATTAGGGGATCGTTCGATACGATACTCTTCGGCAATTATGCCAAATGTTTATTATCATTCATTAATGGCCGGTAAGGCATTGAGATATTTGTCGTTAATGTTATTATCGATCACCAGTTCGCGGTATCGATGTATCGGTTGTTGTTGTTAATATTGATGTCGATCTAAGACGTTGTTGTAATCATTGTTATTAATGTTGGCGTCATGTCATTCATGTTGTATTAGCCGATTGAAGGCATTGTCGTATTCATTCTCATCTTCATCGTCGGTAGCCGATTAAAGGTACCGAGGCATTCATTGTATCATTGTCATCGATTATCCATTCTAAGGCAATCGAGTTACTCAATCATTCGTTGTATCATTGTTATCGATTGATCGTTATAAGGCAATCGAGATAATGAATCATCCGCTGCATCATTGTTATCGGTTGGCCATTCTAAGGCAATCGAGGTATTGAATTGGGGCTGTCGAGGATAGTTCTCATCCGTTGTGTCGTTGTTATCGATTGACCATTCTAAGGTAATCGAGGTATTAAATTGGGACTGTCGAGTACGATGCCCATCCGTGAGTCATCATTATCGTGTTGGCCGACTCAAGGTAGCACACTATCATTCTCGTGAATTCGGTAATTTACGGATCATTGTCGTTTGTGATTAATTATATTATTTTGGAGGCTAGTCTCAGCTAGTGCTCATTATGGGTAAGTTTGGGGCTTGAACCTTCACGGTTGGGTTTCCAACACCTACAATTCAGTAGGTCACGGCCATTGGATGGCCTAACTGTGATACGGCTTCGTGCCGTGGCTTCGGCCCTAATTGTGATACGGATTCGTGCCGTGGCTTCGGCCCTAATTGTGATACGGCTTCGTGCTATGGCTTCGGCCCTAATGGTGATACGGCTTCGGGCCGTGGCTTTGGCCCTAATCGATACAGCTTCGGGCTGTTTTGGCTTCATGTGATTGTGATAGTTGACAGTTTTGGCTGAGTAGCTTTCATGCCATTGTGATTTGTCTTCGTAATTTCATTGGAGCCTTCAGGCATTATTATTCATAATTAATTCAGTTCTGGTTTGGTTCATGTCGTTTAATTCATTATGGTACTCTATGATTATGATTCGCCGTTGGGCACTTATGTTCTAACCTGTTGAACAGGTATTAATAGTATGCCGTGGGCATAGTCTTTCACGAATGCTCGGTTCTTACCTTGGTTTGTGAGCATCTCGTATTATTATTATCATTGTACCGTTTCATTCTACCTTTGGATGCATATCATGTCATACATGTATTTGATGTTCATTATCTGGATGACTGACCCCGTGGGGGCGGAATATGTTTTCAGGTTTTAGGTGCTTGCGAGGAGAGAGTTGAGACACATGGGCATGATGATGGCGACGAGGCATTCGAGCGATACTACTCCGAGTTGTTCATGTTGGTCAGTCAGTTGAAGTGTTCTCTAGTTTGTCAGTCATTGTCATTATGTATTACCCGAGCAGATACTCGTGGATGTTGTTGTATTTTATTTTTTGGCCATGTAGGCCCATCGTTGTCATTGAAATTCCTTATCGCAATATTGTGTCGGATATCATGGTAAGGACTATGATTTTCCTTTCTTGTTTAATTTAATGTATTTTAGTGATGTTCGCCTGGTGGATCTCTTGGCGTGGGGTCCACGGCACTGTAATAACCTATTAAGATTTGGGGGTGTTACAGAAGATGGTATCGGAGATTTTGGGTTGTGAGATACCCTGATATGGAGTTATGTGGCTCTACCAACGCGGTAGTAGTAGGACTGTCAGGTTATGATAATCTGGGCAGTCGGGTTTTGTGAGTCGTAATATTAGTACGACTGCACGAGTCATTCATTCATCGAATCATCGCCAGTTGAGACTAGTATCGCGAGACCTCGAAGCTTCGTATGACCTGTGTAAGGACACGATTCTCTTTATGTTCATACATTCATCATGTCATTAATTATTCATGTTTTGTTGAAACCTATATGTGATATTAGTGTTATGGTTGATTCATGACCAATTGTTGTGGAGCACGTATGACTTGTGTAAGCGTTAAGGATCAACTCATTCATCAGTTAATAATCCTCAATCATCATTTTGATCTTGTCGATCGTGTTAATTCATTCATCACTCAGTCAACCTCATTATTCAGTTAATTCATTCATCACTCAGTTAATTCATCCATCACTCAGTCAATATCATTTCTCAGTTAATTCATTCATCACTCAGTTAATTCATTCATCACCCAGTCAATATCATTACTCAGTTAATTCATTCATCACTCAGTTAATTCATTCATCACTTAGTCAATATCATTACTCAGTTAATTCATTCATCACTCAGTTAATTCATTCATCACTCAGTCAATATCATTACTCAGTTAATTCATTCATCACTCAGTTAATTCATTCATCACCTAGTCAATCTCATTACTCAGTTAGTTCATTCATCACTCACTCAATCTCATTACCCATTCAATTCATTAATCATCCAGTCCATCTCATTGTTCAGTTGTTGATCTTGTGGATCGAATTTTCAACCTTGTTAACTTGTTCAAGGTAATCGTTTCAGGAATTTCAGCAGGTAATCATGTTACCTCATTTGATCTTTCATGCGATATTATCATATTCCGGCGTCATGTTGACGATCATTTTATTACATTATTAATGCATTCATTGTGTTAGAGCGTGTATGCTCATTGTTATCATTCAGTAACATAAACATAATGCGATGTTCATGCGGGATCTATAATTATCATGTGGTTTTCCTGCTTCAGTATGGATAGATCTGTCAGAGGACGCAGGAGCAGAGGCAGCGGTGCGGTATGAAACCCGGGATCTCGTGTTCATGCCCACGCGAACGCGAGGGATATAATTAATTCATCAAATAGCGAGGCTACTTATTCATCAGCAGATAATCATTCACTGTCAGGGAGTCGTACCCGAGAGGCATCTCACTCGGAAGGTGTTCAGGTTGACCCATTCATATTATTGCAGGGCATGATGGGCCAGATGACTTAGATGACGTGGATGGTGGAGACCATGCAGACCTCGATGGTTCGTGGTCCACCGCAATAGGGATTCCAAGTGCCGTTTCATAGACAGACTGGAGGAGTGAATCAGATTGTTGGCGATATCTCTCGTCAGAGGCCGCCTACTTTTGAGGGTTCGTCGGAACCAGCTGATATTGTTCATTGGCTTGAACATTTTGATAAACTTTTTGACATGGTTCAGTGTTCGGAAGAGAGTAAAGTGGTAGTAGCGGCTTATTACTTGAGTAAGGGTGCTTATTCGTGGTGCCTTTCTGTGAAACCCGCCGATCGCGATTGTGGTTGGAGTGAGTTCAAGACTCTCATGTTAGAGAGTTATTATCCGGTTCCACTTCGTGAAGCCAAGTTGTCAGAGGTTTTGAACCCCGAATCCGTCAAGTACGAGGGTGTTATTGTCATTGCTGAGAAGTTTCAGGGACTACTTCAGTTTGATTCGTCAGTTATCCGTACTGAGGCGGATAAGATCAAATATTTTAGCAAGAGGCTGAATCCGCAATTGAGGATGTAGTTGTTCAATCACAATTGTAATTCACTTAGTGAGTTCATCGAGAAGGCTCTTGGAGCAGAGCTTTTAATCAAGGAGCTTACTCAGAAGCACCCTTCAGTTTCTTCTGATGGGAGGACTACGATGCCGGTTCGTTCTGAGGGACATCGGGTTCCGACGTCCAAGAGGTCGTTTTCCAGTCGTCTTCGTGCTGAGAAAGCATCTTCCTCTCAGACGATGAGTTCGACTGTTGTTTGCTTTAACTGTGATTCAGCAGGGTACGTGAGTACTCGGTGTACGGTGCCAGCTATTGTCTGTTTTCTGTGTGGGAACCCGGGACACCTACGGAAATACTGCAGGAGTTCTAGTGCCGACAGATCTCGAGAGAGCTCAAGGTCCTCGGGGGTCTTTGTTACTCCAGCTCGTGCTTCATTCAATGGGTCCTACCAGGCTCCGAGAGCCCGAGGTAAGGAAATTCATCACCGGTTTCGGAGCAAGTTAATTCTTGCTCGGTAATAGGATAATCATTTATTTTATTGTCGTTCATTCATTCATATAATTCATTCATCATATATCAATCACGTTGAGACTTAAAATTATCAAACTAATCATTCACTTCATGGGGAACTATGGTTCCAATCATTTCATTTGAGCTGTCACTCATTACGTTATCATTTCACACCGGTGAGTCATTCTTGATCCTTGTTGGATTTCGATTCATTATCATTCATTGTGATCATTCTTGGATTTCGATTCATTATCATTCATTGTGATCATTATCATTATCACACAAGGCAAAGACGCCAAAAGGGCATTTATAAAGTATACACAAGTTGGAAAAATACTGAAAGCCGTTATAAAATTACACACGCAGCAGATAGAGCATAATTAAATACATTTGCAGCGGAATCATAACAACCAGAAAAGAATACTCAAATCCCAATAACCATGGCATAGCCAGTATCACCGGAAAGCTCATCCCTTTACGACCGCTACTAGCTCGATCACCGAGTACCTAAAAGATAAAGCCCACGACGGGGTCAACCATAATACTCAACAATGATAACGATCATAATATTTACAGGGTAATAATATTTACAGTGTAACCTTACCGATCCATCACAACCCATATCAAATCAATCCTTACCATAAGCCACATCTCGCGTCCTCAAGTAATGCAAGAATTTAAAATAACCATCTGTATTGTATTCAAAACGATACCAACATTCTCGAAAACATAAATACTCCTCAAATACGGAGTAATCTGTCCATGACCAATCCAATCCGCTGGGTCGCACAATCGGATCCTAATCCTGATAAAACCGATATCACACGGCACATCTGTAAACTAACTGTTCCGAGACAATGGCAAGTCCCGGATATCAATACCAGCATGAATACTCACACAATCAATAATAATAAACAACCAATGCATCAAAACGAGAATATCAATGACATGATAACTCCACACAAGATCGACAAAGGATCAATCACGAACGAGGATACCATGATGTGGTAACTCCAACAAGATCAATAAGGATCAGCAACCGAGAATACCAACGACACGGTAAACTCCACAAGGTCAATAAAGGATCAACAACCGAGAATACCAACGACACGGTAAACTCCACAAGATCAATAAAGGATCAACAACCGAGAATACCAATGATACGGAAAACTCCGACAAGATCAATGAAGGATCAACAACCGCGAATACCAACGGTACGATAAACTCCAATAAGATCAATAAAGGGTCAATAACCGAGAATACCGACGACACGATAAATTCCAACAAGATCAATGAAGGATCAACAATCGAGAATACCAACGGTACGATAAACTCCAATAAGATCAATAAAGGATCAACAACCGAGAATACCAATGATACGGTAAACTCCGACAAGATCAATAAAGGGTCAACAACCGAGAATACTGATGACACAGTAAATTCCAACAAGATCAATGAAGGATCGACAACCGAGAATACCAACGGTACGATAAACTCCAATAAGATCAATAAAGGATCAACAACCGAGAATACCAATGATAAGGCAAACTCCCAAACGGAATCAACAAGGATCAATAGCGACGAGATTACCAATGATAGGGGGAACTCCAAACGAGATTAATAAAGGGTCGATAACAAACCAGTTGACCAACGATATGGTAACTCCAAACGAGGTCAGTTTGAAAATATCTCAAAATTTGGAACCTCCAAAATCAGTTTGACTCGAAAGTCAGAAAATTATTTTCAAAAGTCACGCTACTACCGCACTGGTAGAGCCACATAACACACATGCCCGTGTTTTACGAAACCCAAGCTCCGATACCATCTTCTGTAACACCCCCCAAACCAACCAGGAATATTACAGTGCCGTGGGCCCCACATTGGAACCCATAAGGCCAAAATCATTTTCACAAATGTTTAAAAATGCCAAAAAGGCCGATGACGGTAATGTTTTAAATACTCAAATATTTATCAAAATATAGTTCCCAATTACCATCAGAAATACCATTTGAAAACACAAGGCAAAGACGCCAAAAGGGCATTTAGAAAGTATACACGAGTTGGAAAAATACTGAAAGCCGTTATAAAATTACACACATAGCGAATAGAGTCATAATTAAATACATTTGCACTGGAATCATAACAACCAGAAAAGAATACTCAAATCCCAATAACCATGCCATAGCCGTATCACCGAAAGCTCATCCCTTCACGACCGCTACTAGCTCGATCACCGAGTACCAAAAGATAAAGCCCACGACGGGTCATCCATAATACTCAACAATGATAACGATCATAATATTTATAGGGTAATAATATTTATAGTGTAACCTTACCGACCCATCACAACCCATATCAAATCAATCCTTACCATAAGCCACATCTCGCGTCCTCAAGTAACAAATGAATTTAAAATAACCATCTGTATTGTATTTAAAACGATACCAACATTCTCGAAAACATAAATACTCCTCAAATACGGAGTAACTGGCCCATGACCAATCCAACTACTGGTCGCACAATCGGATCCCAATCCAGATAAAACCGATATCACACGGCACATCTGTAAACTAACTCTCCCGAGACAATGGCAAGTCCCAGATATCAATACAAGTATGAATACTCAGAAATTAATAATAATAAAAAACCAATGCATCAAAACGAGAATATCAATGACATGATAACTCCACACAAGATCGACAAAGGATCAATCACGAACGAGGATACCTTGATGTGGTAACTCCAACAAGATCAATAAGGATCAGCAACCGAGAATACCAACGACACGGTAAACTCCACAAGGTCAATAAAGGATCAACAACCAAGAATACCAACGACACGGTAAACTCCACAAGATCAATAAAGGATCAACAACCGAGAATACCAATGATACGGTAAACTCCGACAAGATCAACGAAGGATCAACAACCGAGAATACCAACGGTATGATAAACTCCAATAAGATCAATAAAGGGTCAATAACCGAGAATACCGACGACACGGTAAATTCCAACAAGATAAATGAAGGATCGACAATCCAGAATACCAACGGTACGATAAACTCCAATAAGATCAATAAAGGATCAACAACCGAGAATACCAATGATACGGTAAACTCCGACAAGATCAATAAAGGGTCAACAACCGAGAATACTGACGACACGGTAAATTCCAACAAGATCAATGAAGGATCGACAACCGAGAATACCAACGGTACGATAAAATCCAATAAGATCAATAAATGATCAACAACCGAGAATTCCAACGAGAAGGAAAACTCCCAAACGGAATCAACAAGGATCAATAACGACGAGATTACCAATGATAGGGGGAACTCCGAACGAGATTAATAAAGGGTCGATAACAAAACAGTTGACCAACGATATGGTAACTCCAAACGAGGTCAGTTTGAAAATATCTCAAAATTTGGAACCTCCAAAATCAGTTTGACTCGAAAGTCAGAAAATTATTTTCAAAAGTCACGCTACTACCGCACTGGTAGAGCCACATAACACACATGCCCGTGTTTTACGAAACCCAAGCTCCGATACCATCTTCTGTAACACCCCCCAAACCAACCGGGAATATTACAGTGCCGTGGGCCCCACATTGGAACCCATAAGGCCAAAATCATTTTCACAAATGTTTAAAAATGCCAAAAAGGCCGATGACGGTAATGTTTTAAATACTCAAATATTTATCAAAATATAGTTCCCAATTACCATCAGAAATACCATTTGAAAACACAAGGCAAAGACGCCAAAAGGGCATTTAGAAAGTATACACGAGTTGGAAAAATACTGAAAGCCGTTATAAAATTACACACATAGCGAATAGAGTCATAATTAAATACATTTGCACTGGAATCATAACAACCAGAAAAGAATACTCAAATCCCAATAACCATGCCATAGCCAGTATCACCGGAAAGCTCATCCCTTCACGACCGCTACTAGCTCGATCACCGAGTACCAAAAAGATAAAGCCCACGACGGGGTCATCCATAATACTCAACAATGATAACGATCATAATATTTATAGGGTAATAATATTTATAGTGTAACCTTACCGACCCATCACAACCCATATCAAATCAATCCTTACCATAAGCCACATCTCGCGTCCTCAAGTAACAAATGAATTTAAAATAACCATCTGTATTGTATTTAAAACGATACCAACATTCTCGAAAACATAAATACTCCTCAAATACGGAGTAATCTGTCCATGACCAATCCAATCCGCTGGGTCGCACAATCGGATCCCAATCCAGATAAAACCGATATCACACGGCACATCTGTAAACTAACTCTCCCGAGACAATGGCAAGTCCCAGATATCAATACAAGTATGAATACTCAGAAATTAATAATAATAAAAAACCAATGCATCAAAACGAGAATATCAATGACATGATAACTCCACACAAGATCGACAAAGGATCAATCACGAACGAGGATACCTTGATGTGGTAACTCCAACAAGATCAATAAGGATCAGCAACCGAGAATACCAACGACACGGTAAACTCCACAAGGTCAATAAAGGATCAACAACCAAGAATACCAACGACACGGTAAACTCCACAAGATCAATAAAGGATCAACAACCGAGAATACCAATGATACGGTAAACTCCGACAAGATCAACGAAGGATCAACAACCGAGAATACCAACGGTATGATAAACTCCAATAAGATCAATAAAGGGTCAATAACCGAGAATACCGACGACACGGTAAATTCCAACAAGATAAATGAAGGATCGACAATCCAGAATACCAACGGTACGATAAACTCCAATAAGATCAATAAAGGATCAACAACCGAGAATACCAATGATACGGTAAACTCCGACAAGATCAATAAAGGGTCAACAACCGAGAATACTGACGACACGGTAAATTCCAACAAGATCAATGAAGGATCGACAACCGAGAATACCAACGGTACGATAAAATCCAATAAGATCAATAAATGATCAACAACCGAGAATTCCAACGAGAAGGAAAACTCCCAAACGGAATCAACAAGGATCAATAACGACGAGATTACCAATGATAGGGGGAACTCCGAACGAGATTAATAAAGGGTCGATAACAAACCAGTTGACCAACGATATGGTAACTCCAAACGAGGTCAGTTTGAAAATATCTCAAAATTTGGAACCTCCAAAATCAGTTTGACTCGAAAGTCAGAAAATTATTTTCAAAAGTCACGCTACTACCGCACTGGTAGAGCCACATAACACACATGCCCGTGTTTTACGAAACCCAAGATCCGATACCATCTTCTGTAACACCCCCCAAACCAACCGGGAATATTACAGTGCCGTGGGACCCACATTGGAACCCATAAGGCTAAAATCATTTTCACAAATGTTTAAAAATGCCAAAAAGGCCGATGACGGTAATGTTTTAAATACTCAAATATTTATCAAAATATAGTTCCCAATTACCATCAGAAATACCATTTGAAAACACAAGGCAAAGACGCCAAAAGGGCATTTAGAAAGTATACACGAGTTGGAAAAATACTGAAAGCCGTTATAAAATTACAAACACAGCGAATAGAGTCATAATTAAATACATTTGCACTGGAATCATAACAACCAGAAAAGAATACTCAAATCCCAATAACCATGCCATAGCCAGTATCACCGGAAAGCTCATCCCTTTACGACCGCTACTAGCTCGATCACCGAGTACCAAAAAGATAAAGCCCACGACGGGGTCATCCATAATACTCAACAATGATAACGATCATAATATTTACAGGGTAATAATATTTATAGTGTAACCTTACCGACCCATCACAACCCATATCAAATCAATCCTTACCATAAGCCACATCTCGCGTCCTCAAGTAACAAATGAATTTAAAATAACCATCTGTATTGTATTCAAAACGATACCAACATTCTCGAAAACATAAATACTCCTCAAATACGGAGTAATCTGTCCATGACCAATCCAATCCGCTGGGTCGCACAATCGGATCCCAATCCAGATAAAACCGATATCACACGGCACATCGGTAAACTAACTCTCCCGAGACAATGGCAAGTCCCGGATATCAAGACAAGTATGAATACTCAGAAATTAATAATAATAAAAAACCAATGCATCAAAACGAGAATATCAATGACATGATAACTCCACACAAGATCGACAAAGGATCAATCACGAACGAGGATACCTTGATGTGGTAACTCCAACAAGATCAATAAGGATCAGCAACCGAGAATACCAACGACACGGTAAACTCCACAAGGTCAATAAAGGATCAACAACCAAGAATACCAACGACACGGTAAACTCCACAAGATCAATAAAGGATCAACAACCGAGAATACCAATGATACGGTAAACTCCGACAAGATCAATGAAGGATAAACAACCGAGAATACCAACCGTACGATAAACTCCAATAAGATCAATAAAGGGTCAATAACCGAGAATACCAACGACACGGTAAATTCCAACAAGATCAATGAAGGATCGACAATCCAGAATACCAACGGTACGATAAACTCCAATAAGATCAATAAAGGATCAACAACCGAGAATACCAATGATACGGTAAACTCCGACAAGATCAATAAAGGGTCAACAACCGAGAATTACAACGATAAGGCAAACTCCCAAACAGAATGAACAAGGATCAATAACGACGAGATTACCAATAATAGGGGGAACTCCAAACGAGATTAATAACGGGTCAATAACAAACTAGTTGACCATCGATATGGTAACTCCAAACGAGGTCACTAAAGGGTCAATGGGGACAGATACACGAGATAATAAAATCTTCAACCATATACAATTCATATATATGGGATTTCAAAGACAACCCGACTATCGAACAGATCCGATTATACATAGACTGTGAACGACCAATCAATAAGACTCAAGATGGACGTCATGATATGCCCGATCCGGACATGTGTCCGTGTACAAGCCAACCGCGGGTATTGATCAGATACTTGTCTGGTCTCGTACCTAATCAGCCTCATGGAGTACGTCTCGTGTGCACGGTTCAATATGAGGCCGAAACCAACATATGGTACATGTGCCCGTCCCGAAAATCCTACACATGAACGATCATAACGTATCTGACTCCAGACATGCCACGATACAACATGACAACAAATGTCAAATAAACGCATATCCAACAAGGATCAGAAGACTTTCCATGTGAGTAACGATAACTCGATCATGAAAGACCAATATGACCACAATGTCGTATATCCATCAGACAACAGTTCATAGCATGCTCAACAATGCATACAATATTAATATAAACCTTAAGGCCGCAGCCAAGGGTCACGGAAGCATCTCACAGGATTACTCCGGAATGTAGGTGCCATTTAGTGTAGGTCACAAGTCGTCCAGGAATAAGTCTAGGGGGGGTGAATAGGCTTATTGAAACTCTTAAAATCTTTTTCTCAAAGAGTAAGTTTCTTCAGTTGATAGATATACAAATGACTTAGAGTTGTTTGTTCTCAATACGTGCGGAAGTCAGCTGATGACGAAAATAAAACAACTAATGAAACACTTAACAATGAATGCAGCAGTTAGAGTATGATGCTATAAAGTAGTAAAATACGCAGGCAATTATAGTGGTCTCAGAGGTGGGGTAATCCTCTACTAATCCACTTTTCTCCAAACCAGTTGGAGATGAATTCACTATAATTTTCAACCAGTGATAAATATTACAGTGATTCAACCAAATTACAACAGCTTCCAACCAGTGGAAATCCTTGCCGTTGTAACACACTTGACTGCTAGCACCTCTTGATCCTCGATCCTTGGATGCCTTTACAGTCTCGAACTTCAACCAGTGAAGTACCCCGAACTCAGGATTTAAGACACGAGTTTTTGTCTTCTCCAACTAAGAGCTTCTTCAAGTATGAACTTTTTAGAACTGCTCTTTTCACAATGCTTTATTTCGTTTAGATTGCTTGAATGCTTTGATCGCTTGAAAGTATGTTCGCACCGGTTGTAATTGTTGTGTATGCTCAGCTTCAAATCTTCGGATATATATAGGTCACGATCTCTGAGATTTTCCTTCATAGCCGTTGCAATTCTTTTTCAACGAATCCATCCATTGGAGAGGTAGACTTCATTGTTTTTCTTTCTAAACGTTGCAAGGCTGGATTCCCATAATTTAATCCATCTTTCGACCGTTGTGAAGACTTTGCATGTGAGGCACCGAATGTTTTGAATATAATACGATTAAAGTCTTAAAGGTGGGCCTGGATGAATTATTTAATTCATATCCTTTGCGGGAATCTCTCCAATTTGTCTCTTCACGTTGTATGTGACTTTCCGTAATACTTGACTTTTCAACGCATGCTGACGTGGACTTGGAGTACTTGGCTGATCTCGAGTAGGTTGATGTAAGTTAACTTCTCTGCAGTCTGGACCTCTCAGATGTTCACTGTTTGGAACTCTTTGATCGGATGACCTGCGAGGTTACTTGGACGATCACGGTCAAATATCTCTGATAATTTTTTTTGACCAGATCTTCTCTGACTTAACTCGGCTGTACCTCTCTGATGAACATAGCTGTTCTTTTGTACTTAGCCGAGTTTTAGCCTAACTTATTTTTGGCCTATAGAAGATACTCATTTGGTTCTTCTTTACATTTTGCCAAGTTTTACACTTAACATAATTTGGCCTATGAAAGATACTCATTTGGTTCTTCCTTACATTTTGCCACGTAATAAGTATTTGAATTTATATTAATGACATCATCAAAATCTAACAAGTATTCCTAACCAATTCCCCCTATTTTGATGATGGCAAAACTTTAAGGAAATATTCAAATGAATAAGTCTGCACTTGAGTGCAAGACACACACTAAAATCAGTCTAATTTTTGAGACAACTGGAAATTGTCATTCAAAAGACTGTTATAAAATTTTCTGACTTGATTACAACAAATACATGTCTGAATTTTACAAGAAAATTTTACAAGTACAGAAATAAAATCATTACAAAATAAAAGGAAAGTTATCTCCCTCTGCCACTGCCTCTTCGAATAGGCTGTTTGGCAGGCCTGAAAGGTTTAGCTCCGATTGGTCTTGTCTTGACAGGTGCAAGACCATACTTCCTCTTTACAACAAGAGCTGCAAAGTCTTGCTCTTCTTGTGATGAAAACTTATTCTCAAGACACAGCTTCTTGATTTTTCTCTGGAGTGCAAGTTCATCCAAAGCATTTCCTTGCACCAAGGTGGGAGGTACTTTGGCACAGAACGTAGGGATCATGGGATACGCATTGTATGTCTCAGCATGTTTCTTTAGAATAGTCCAGAGTTGTAGATGAGCTTCTTCCATGAAGTTGATGAAGATTTGTTGTGGGGAGAGATTATCATCCTGGAGTATTTCCCAGATGTAGTAGTCTCTGATGATTTTTTTCCTTGCAGATCCCCACATGGGTAGAGCTTCCTCTGGTATAAATTCTTCAATGTACCACAATTCCTTGCCTTCCCACTCTAAAGTAGGCTCAAATCCTCCTCTAGTCCTCCTCTTCTTGCCTGCAGGCTGATCATCAGCCTCTTCTCCCTTCCTTTTGGCTGAGGATGTCCCAGCAGTGATCAACTGGACATCCTGCCTCTTCTTTGTTCTAAGCTCCTCCCTTATCTCTCCTTGAATGCTGCCTTCCCCCTGTATCCTATCTTCCCCCTTTTTGCCAGCATCAACCAAAGTGGTCAGCTGCTGCTCCATCCTGTGCATCCAGTCAGACATGCCAAATGGCATTCTGTTGTTTGTAGGGGGAGGAGGTTGAGGGACTTCCCGCTGCAGCAATGTATCAATCTTGGCATTGATGGATTGGAGGTCAGGAGTGACCTGAGATGCAAGAAACTCTCCAATAGTATCCTTCACTATTTGTCTTATCAGCTCAGTCATCGCAGGTGAGATCTGCGATGGTGGAGAGTGCTCGCCTGAGCCTTCTGCGAATGATCCACTATACTGCAGGCTCCTATCTGCAACTGGCACTCCAGATAGGGTCTTTTCAGGTGTCCCTGATCTGGAGTCCTCAGCCAACTCTGCGTCCAGGCTGGTATACCGGGCAGGCGCCCCAGCCTTGTCTGCAGCCTCTACTTCTGGCTCTTTCTCCGGCTCCTTTTTCTTTCTCCTCTTCTTCCTTTTCTTGTTCTTCAACATTCTCTTTTGCTTTTTCAGCTCCCTGATCTCCTCCTTCATCCTTATTATCATCATCATCATCATCATCCTTTTTCTCATCCTTTTTATTTTCTCCATCATTCTCATCATCTTCTTCATTATTCTCATCATCCTCCTTTCCTTCATCATCCTCCTGATCTACCTCTTCCCCTTCTTCTTCTCCTTCATCCACTAATTCCTCTGTTTTTTCAATTCCTTCCTCTGTTTGTTTTTCAACTAAAATATTTTCTCCTTCTTTTCTCTCTTCCTGCTCCTCTTCTTCGTCATCTATAACAATAACCTCCTCTTATTCTCCATTCACTTCTTCAATCCTTATTTCTTTTTCTTCTTCCTCCTCATCTTCTTTGCCAAACGATCCATCGAAGATACTGTACATTATAGAAATGATGAATTGGTCCATGTTGGTTTTGAAATTTGACATGAACCAATTCTCCTGGAGGATCAAAACTATGTCTGATAGTTTGCAAAAGTGTATCAGTATATCCTCTGTGGCTTGGGGATATTCCCAACCACTGGTTTCAATATAAGTTTGAAGTTTAGCAAATGAAAGTGATTTGAAAAATTTCCACTCTTCACAAATATTAACAAAAGAGTGTTTTAAAGCTTGTGGTTTAACAACCTGTAATTGTTCAATGGACAGGTTGAAAATATTGTTGTCCAGTAGGTTAAAGGTGTAGTTTGCTTCAGGGATTGAGATGATTAAACATGCTTCTTCCTCCTCTGGAATGTATGCTGGAGTGAGGACAGGGACGATTTGAGTTTCCAGGCTGCCTGGAGCAGGCTGGTCTTCCAAGTGGGTAGGCGACCTGGCTGCAGGACTGGCATAATGATCTGGCTGCTCCTCCTGGCTGAACTGCAGTCGCCTAGGCCTCTTGGGAGAGGGTTCTGGAGATGACTGCATGATGGATGGCTCTCCAGGGGCTGGTCCCCTTCTTTTGAACCGGACGGCAATCGGTGTGTTGTCTGACTCTGAGTCTGACTCGGCTGCAGTTGGGTTGACGTCTGCAGGTTGGTCAAACTCGTCTGGTGAGGGTCTGGGGTAGGTCCTTGTATCAGGCAAATCCTTTAATATTTGGGCTGCTCTTCTGTTGCCTCCCAACTTCCTCAAGGTCTCTTGGTCCAGATGACCAAGTTTCTTATTGATGTAGAAGGGGTCAGTACTTCCCTTCGCCACACCCATTTTATCAAGGATCCAACTCAGCTGCGTTCCAAACGCCAGGTTGGATCTGAATCTCTTTTCATCAGCAAGCCATTCGGCTTTGTTGACCTCGCGAACAAATTGTCTGACGATGTAATCAGCCCAATCAATCTGCTCATCCTGAATGAGTGCTCCCAGCACTGTGAATTTCGCCGACGACAGTTGGCGTAACTGCCAGCCATACCCATAATAATCTTGTTGGTATTATCCAACATATACCGATACTCCTTTTTAATCTCGCTCCTTTTAGCAGTGAGTTTAAGCTTCGTCGGCTGGTCAATCGCCTTAATCTTTAGCCAAACGTCGGCTGCTGTCTGCTTGAGAGCCTCGACGGCTATGCCGCGGTACTTCATACCAAAGATTTTACGAATCGACTCCGGCGAGATGTCGACTTGAATTCCGCCGACTGTGCTCCTGATTTCTTCTTCAATCACATGGGCCTCGCGATAGAAAGCGATGATGTCTTCCTTGTAAAGGAGATTGGGACTGATACCCAGAAATGGATAGATCCCATTCTTCATCATCGAGTGGATAAGAAAGAGTACGTCATTGTTATCCAGATTTGTTTCCAAAAGACCTTCGAAATCAACGACCAGAGAAAAGATAATTTGGTCTTTGAACGCCTTCATGTTAACGCCTTCGAAATAAGATTCCATTTCTGCAAATAAGAAATTTTCAGTGTATTTTGAGTTCAAAAGATTTTTGCTCCGTAAATCTAGAGTTTGAAAGACTGGTAAGTGTAAGGGTAAAGTGAAGGGTTTTCCGTCCTTATAAAGAAGATGAAACGACGTATGGATTAAATTATTATTTATTTTGAATTGGTGGTACGCCTTTTGAGATTCCTTTTAAATTTCAAATTCGAATCGGTGGTCCAGGTTTTGATTTTAAACTTGGACGGTTAGATTTAACTGGTCACCGTGGAGGTCGATTTTTCAAGTGATTGCCACGTGTATTTAAATGCCACTTGCGAATCAAAAATAATATAATATTATTATACATATAGCAGATAATAATAAAATATTCAGAAGTCGGTTAAGTTTAGAAAACTTAGCTGGTTGACTGTTGACTATTGACTGCTCTGCATCAGGTGAGTTGACTCCTTGGACTTCTTGCCTGAGATTCTGATCAGCTAGGTTCCTTTGTCCGTCCTTCGTCCTTTTGTCTGCATCAGCTAGGATCTGATTCCTCTAATCAGCTGGGTCCGCCCTTCCTCTGATATGCTTCAGCTTGTTTTTTCTTCTGTACTAGATTCCCAATCTACTAGACCAAGTTCTCTGCTCAGCTCCAAAAACCTTTCTTCTGGCAAAGGTTTGGTAAAGATGTCAGCTATCTGGTAGTCTGTGCTGACTCTTTCAACTCTAACTCTCTTGTTAAGCACATGGTCTCTGATGAAGTGGTGCTTAACATCAATGTGCTTGGTCCTCGAATGCAAAACCGGATTGTTGGTTATTGCAATAGCACTATTGTTGTCACACCAGATAGGGACTTCATTGGCAATGATATTATAATCCCTTAGCTGTTGTCTGATCCATAAGATCTGGGCACAACAGCTACCTGCAGCTAGGTATTCTGACTCTGTGGTGGAGATAGAGTTAGAAACCTGCTTCTTGCTAAACCAGGATATCAGTCTGGTTCCTAGAAATTGGCACGTTCCACTAGTGCTTTTCCTATTAATTTTGCATCCTGCGAAATCTGCATCTGAATATCCTGACAGCTCGAAGTTATCATCCTTAGGATACCATAGTCCAACGTTGACTGTATACTTAAGGTATTTGATTATCCTCTTTGCTGCATCTACGTGCGACTGCTTAGGCTTAGACTGGAATCGCGCACAAACTCCTACGGCATAGGATATGTCAGGCCTGCTTACAGTGAGGTATAGCAATGATCCAATGAGTCCTCTGTAGTGAGTTGAGTCCACTGATATGCCTCCCTCATCTGCATCTAAGTGAGTACTTGTGCTCATATTAATTCTTGCTGGCTTGGCTGATTCCATTCCAAATCTCTTGATTAGATCTTTGGTATACTTAGCTTGGTTGATGAAAATTCCATTCTCCATCTGCTTAACTCGTAATCCGAGAAAGAAGTTAAGCTTTCCCACCATACTCATCTCAAATTCTCCTTGCATGAGGTTAGAGAATTTCTCACATAGCTCTGGATTGGTTTAGCCGAATATGATGTCATCCACATATATCTGAACTATCAATATGTGTCCTTCGTGCTCCACTCTGAATAGGGTCTTGTCCACCTTTCCTTTGCAAAAACCATTCTTCTCAAGAAACACAGACAGTGTTTCATACCATGCTCTTGGTGCTTGCTTAAGTCCATAGAGAGCTTTCAACAGCTTGTAGACTTTGTCTCCTTTGAGAAAACCTGGGGGTTGCTCTACATAGACTTCTTCTTCTAGGATGCCATTTAGAAAAGCACTCTTTACATCCATCTGATGGACTTCAAAATCTTTGAATGCAGCATATGCGAGGAATACTCTGATGGCCTCTAATATTGCAACAGGTGCATAGGTTTCATCAAAATCTATTCCTTCACACTGTGCATAACCTTTTGCAACAAGTCTGGCTTTATTCCTAACAACAACTCCGTCTTCATCACTCTTGTTTTTGTACACCCATTTGGTGCCAATAACCTTCTTGTGATTTGGTCTGTCTGTTAGTTCCCAAACTTTGTTCCTTTCCATCTGCTCCAGTTCCTCTTGCATGGCATTGATCCATGAATAATCCTCCAAGGCTTGCTATGTTGTCTTGGGTTCTATCTGTGACATGAAGCCTGAGAACATAGCCATTCTTGCGGGTAGAGTTGACTGTCTTGTCTTAACTCCATCAGTCAGCTTCCAGATGATTTGCTGGATTGGGTGGTCTTTGAGCCACTTGGGGGTATCGTCTTCTTCTGGGTTTGTTCCCCCTGTTGAATTGCTCTGATGGATTTCTGCATCAGCTGAGTTCTGGTCTCCTTGGTCTGCAGGTTGGGTCTGATCTGCAGATGAGTCTTTATCAGCTACAGCTGGGTCTTCATCAGCGGCAATTGGATCAGATAGGTTTGGTGATCCTGTCTGATCTGCAGTTGGGTCTTCAGCAGCTACAGTTGGATCTTCAGGCTGGTCTGCAGGTGAGTCCACCATTCCAGTGTCATGTACAATGACTTCTTCAAGGGTTGATGATTTGAGCTTGTTCTCAATTAGCTCAACTTGCTTCCTGTACTCCACAGTAGATTCATCAAATACAACATGGGGTGTTTCCTCCACAACTAAGGTTCTTTTGTTCAATACTCTATCTGCCTTGCTTCTTTGTGAGTATCCCATAAAGAGACCATCATCAGTTTTAGCATCAAAGGCATTTAGTTGTGTTTTACCGTTGTTGTGGATGAAACACTTGCAACCAAAAACGTGAAAGTAAGCAACAGTAGGAGTTCTATTATTCCAAACCTCATAGGGAGTTTTGCCATGTCTCCCTACTATCATACTCCTGTTCTGAGTATGGAAAGTCATGTTGATGACTTCAGCCGAGAACCTCTTGGCGAGTGCATACGCAATCATAGACCTTGCTGCTTCCTTCAGGGTTCTGTTTCTTCTTTCAGCAACGCCATTCTGCTGGGGGGTCCTGGCTGCAGAGAGCTCATGCTGGATCCCATTCTGATCGCTGTAATCAGTGATCACCTTGTTGAGAATGTAATATCCGCATTTTTCTTTCCCTTGTAATGGTATTTCTGGTGTAATTCTCGATTGTAGTGACCCTCATGTATCCTTCAGTGTAACTTTTCCGTCATCTTTTGATCTGATTCTCGTAATTGTTGTGCGGAACCGCCGTTTCGGGGTTGCCGTGGATCCATTCTATGCTATGTTGCGTTTTGAGGTGTTCCGTTTGACGTTTCGTTCATATTCCGGTGTTTTGGGTCGTTTATATCCTGTATCTAGCGCACGCTAAATTTCGTGTGTAGCGCACGCTAGAAATCCATTGGTAGCGCACGCTACGCTTAATTCGTAGCGCACGCTAACGATTTAGCCCTGGGAGTGGCAGTTCAGCTCCCAGCCCTCTGGACTATCGGAGTAGCGCACGCTACATCGTCTAGCGCACGCTAATGTCGGGAGACTAGCGCCGCGTTAAATTGTTCGATGGCGCGCTAGTGTGACTGTCGATCTTGGGCGCTTACTCACAACTCAATCGGATGCTAGTTAGCGCACGCTACGCCGGTATAGGTAGCGCACGCTAACGGGTCGTGAGGTTTGGGCGGTTAGCTCTTGGACTCGGCTGATGTTCGGGTAGCGCACGCTATTGGTCGATAGCGCGCGCTACCAAGAGGTTATTAGCGCACGCTACGCATGTATGGTAGCGCACGCTAACGCCAAAACAGCTTCGGATCGACGCTAACAGAGGGTTTGTAACCTATCCCGTTAGCGCACGCTAACCTTGAGGTCTTAGCGTGCGCTAACACTCCCTGGCTATATAAACCAGGGAGTTGACCGAGATAATCACAAAATCTCATTTCTTCCTCTTTCCGCGGCCGACGACTCCAGAGACGATTTGAGGCGATTTTCTTCCTCCAATCACTTCAGAGATTCTTGTGCTTGAGTTCTTGGTGTAAGACTAACATCATCCACTTGTGTTTCTCATCCTAAATCCAAGGTAATCTCTTAGAACCCTACTTTTGGATAATTTGGGGGTTTTGGGATTTTCTTCCGATCCGTTCCGTTTCGTTGATGGATTCATGATGAATATGATTAATCTTGTTGGTATTCTTAGTTTCCCTACGGATTCATGGTATATTTCGTGATTTTTACGGAATCGAGAGGGTTCGGTTGTGGTCCGCCCTCGTTGTTGTTTATATACGAATATACATGAATCGTGGGCGGTTTTCCGTGAGTATTCCATTTCCATAATCGTTTAGTAGTGGTTGTGATTGTGCTATTCAAATCGTTAGGTTCATTTCCGCCGGTTCGTTGCGGTCGTGTTCAACTCTTCCGCTCCGCTCGTGTCATCGTCTAATTAATCGAGGCAAGTATCCTTATGAAAATACAATCTTGATATAGTAGTTTTGTATGAGAAATTGTGTGTGTGTGTATGCTAACTACGGGTTAGTCTCGACGGTGTCTCGGTAGGGGTCCTCGGAGGTGTGGATCGACGAGCTTTGCTTTTAACCACTACGGGTTAGATCCGACGGGGTCTCGGTAGGGGTCCACGGAGGTGTGGATCGACGGTTAATTGTGGTGAATTTTACAAATGTGATTTGATATTGGCATTTCCTAAATGAGTGCTTTCAAACGGTTTTCTTTATTGCATACATTACTATATGTGTAAGATGTAAGTTGTTCATCTGGTTACTTGTACTAGCGTAATTGCTAACCCCTCTGGGACCCGTTTTGGGGAAATTCGTTTTATGAATTTCAGTCGTTCATCGAGACGAGCGGGCGCTGGACCAAGATGCGGATGATGGCCGAGCGTGATGATTGTGCCTAAGTGACGTCTTAGTGTCTTTTTGTCTTTTCATCTTTTATGGCTTTTGAACTAATGGTTGTACTCGAGTACTTAAGAGTTCTTGTCCGTCCGGATTGTATTGTTGCCTATATGTTTGTGTTGATTGATGATGTTATGTTTGACTGCGGAAACCGGTGGATTATTCTGTTTTGCGTCTTTATGACATGGTGTTGGTTTGTCGTTTATGTGAGTCGATGAGTATGATGCTGTTCAGCCTGGTGGGTCCCATATAGGGATTCACGGCGCTGTAATATACCTCGAATATCTTGAGGGTGTTACAGAAAATGGTATCGGAGCACTAGGTTTATGGATACCTAGGCTTGTCGGTTTATTTGGGTCTTGTGGTGTTTTGTTTTGCACATCATCGTCACGCTGCCATGATTCCGGTACTACCAGTGTCCGTAAGTTTTCCTTCCTCTGTTCATTAATTCCTTGTATCGTACCCTTGATTCTTGACTTGTGATTGTTCTTTTCTTGTACTGATCCTCGTATGGCTTTTGCTACTTATTTAACTCCAGTATGGATGTTGGAAGAGGTCGTGGTTGCGGTCGTGGTCGTGGACGCGGCCGGGGACGTGGGGCAGCCGGTGGGGCGGCCACGTCACAGTCTTCGAGGCCGCGATGCGGCGGCCGTCATAGCCATGCTTCTTCTCGAGCGTGCGATCTTGGTATTGCGGCCGTTATGCACAGATGGTGAACCAAATGGCGGCAATAGCTCAGCGGTTCGTAACCCGAGCAGGCCCATGCTAATCGGGCGGAGCGGACCGATGGCTCCAAGATGTTATCAAGATGCATCCTCCTCGGTTTGGGAGCTTCGGACCCGATTGGCCGGGAAAGGTGGATCAAGGAGATGTCTAAGGTCTTCGTTGCCACTAATCGTCCCGAGGAACGTAGAGTCCCTATTGCCCAATACTTTCTCACAGGGACGCTACGGGTGGTGGGAGGCCGTTGGGCCCAAAGACCATGCTGCTACGTGGGCTGAGTTTCAAGAGTTGATGGAGACTGAATATTTCCCGTGGCCAGTCAGACAGGCTCGGGTACATGCTTTTTATGATGCTCAACCACGGGATATCCCCGTAGCTCAAGCTATTGCTGATTTTAACAAAGAGTTGGGTTATGTGAAGACCCAAGTTGTCGAGGAGAGTGACAAGATTTTCCATTTCTCCAGACGGATGAAGTTGCCGATTCGGGACTATATGTCGGGGCTCGTATGCACTACATTGAAGGATTATCAGAGTAGGGCCCTTGATTATGATATGTCTGTGACGGCGAGTGAGGCGGCCCGCGAGAGTAAGAAGCAGAAGTCCGTTGGAAACTTTTCGGGCCACAAGAGTGGGGGTCAGCAGAGATCCCAATCTGCTAACTTCCCCGCCGGCGGTGGTCCAGCTCGTTCCGCTGGGGGTCCTCGTGGAACTACCAGTGCTCCTTTCCGTGATGTGAAGTGTTTCAATTGTGGTCGTACGGGCCACATCAGTCGTACTTGTTTGAGCCCTTTGATGATGTGTAATCAGTGTGGCACTAGGCCACAAGGTGCTACAGGCTTTGAGAGGGAGAAAATTCTTGGTGCCCGGGCTTCCATTCCAGCGCCTAGGGAACCAAGTGTGAATCGAGATCGCTTGCTCCTCGGCCTCCGCCGAGTGCTAGTCGGGGAAGAGGTCGGGGTCAGCCCTCTAAGGGGGAGCTTCCAGTGTCGGCTCCGCCCATCCGCGTGTCTATGAGATGTGGAGAGCCGATGATCCAAATGGCTCACGTGGCGACATGTACCGTTCATATTCTTTCTCATCCTGTTAGTTTGCTTTACGATACCGGTGCTACGCATTCGTTCATATCTCTGGATTGTGTGCGTCGTTTGAGTCTCGACCGTTTGACGCCTTGTGAGCCCTTCATCGTTAAGCTTCCTAGCGGCGATAGGATCGTTGGTGATCAGGAGGTTCGAGACTGCTCTGTACTTATTTGTGAGAGGACTTGGCCCTCTAATCTTATTGTTGTGAGTATCGAGGGTGAGGATTTAATTCTTGGTGATGATTGGCTCGAGCGGCATGGTGCGATCATGAACTACCGCACGAGAATCATCACTATGTTAGCCGAGGACGGCACCGAGCACTCTTTCGCGGGGCGAAAGAGAGGAAACCAGAAATTCGTTATTAATGCCTTGAAGGCGGAGGATGGTGGAGTCGAGCTTTCGTCGATTCCAGTCGTTAATGAGTTTCCTGATGTATTTCCTGACGAGTTACTGGGATTGCCACCGGATCGTGAGGTTGAGTTTGCCATAGAGTTAGAGCCGGGCGCGGCTCCTATTTCGAAGGCGCCCTATCGCATGGCACCTTCAGAGATGTCCGAGTTGAAGAAGCAGTTGAGTGAGCTTCTTGAGTCGGGGTATGTTCGACCGAGCGCCTCGCCTTGGGCGCACCGTCTGTTTGTGCGGAAGAAGGATGGTTCACTACGTTTGTGTATCGACTATCGTGAACTAAACAAGGTGACCATCAAGACAGTATCCTTTGCCGAGAATTGATGACTTGTTCGATCGATTGCGAGGAGCTGCGGTATTCTCGAAAATTGATTTGAAATCGGGATACTATCACTCCGGTGAGAGAGTCCGATGTGCAGCGACCTTTCGGACGAGGTACGGACATTATGAGTTCGTAGTCATGCCTTTCGGGTTAACTAATGCGCCGGCGGTGTTCATGCAATTGATGAACAAAGTTTTTATCGAGTATTTGGATAAGTGCGTCGTCGTCTTTATTGACGATATTCTTATTTATTCGAGGAATGAGGAAGAGCATGCTCATCATTTGCGGATAGTATTAGACATTTTAAGGACCGAGCAACTCTATGCAAAGTTCTCGAAATGTGAGTTCGGTCAAGGAAGTGATGTTTTAGGTCACGTGATTTCACCGAGGGGGTTCGTGTGGATCCGCAGAAGATTGAGGCCGTATTGGATTGGGCACCGCCCAAGAATGTGAAGGAGCTCCGTAGTTTCTTGGGTTTAGCCGGCTACTACCGTAGGTTCGCCGAGGGTTTCGAATCGGCTCGCCACTTACGCAGCTTGCTCCGTAATCCGAGAAGTTAAATGCGGAATGACGAGGCGATCGAGTTTTGAGGAATCAAGAAGCGTTTGACTTCAGCCCGATTTTGGCGTTGCCATGTGGCAACGAGGGTTTTGCCGTTTATAGCGATGCTTCGGTCGTGGTCTTGGGTGTGTATTAATGCGGCACGGCAAGACCATTGCCTATGCGTCGAGACAGCTTGAGGCCGTATGAGCCGAACTACCCTACTCATGATTTGGAGTTGGCGGCGGTCGTTTTGCGCTCAAGATCCAGCGTCACTATCTTTTCGGCTCTACATGTCGATTTTTACCGATCATAAAAGTCAAATACATATTTACTCGGCGAGAGTTGAATATGAGGCAGAGGAGGTGGTTAGAGTTGATTAAGGATTATGACCTCGAAATCCTCTATCATCCGGTAAAGCGAACGTCGTGGCGACGCCTTGAGTCGGAAACCAGTTGCGTTGCGAACGCTTGAGATCCTTACGCCTCGGCTGAGCTTCGGAGGGCTTTGATTGAGTTAGACGTTGAGGTCTCGTTGCGGGAGTCAGTTGGCAACTTTGTGCTTTAGAAATTTCATCATCTTTGATCGATGAAATTAATCAAGCAATCAGAGGATCCGATGATTACTCAAATCCGAGAGAACGTTCTTAAAGGAAAGTCTCGGATTTGTGATTCACGAGGATGGTGTTTTGAGATTCCAGTCGGCTTTGTGTGCCGAACGACTCGAGTTGAGGCAGTATTTTACGGGAGGCCCATGCTACACCTTATTCCGTTCATCCTGGTTCGAGTAAGATGTACAAGGACACGAGAAGAAATTTCGTGGAATGATATGAAGGATGAGGTCGCACGTTTGTAGCGAGATGTTTGACTTGTCGGCAGGTCAAGATCGAGCATCGGCCGGCCGGGTTATTGCGATCACTTCCCATTCCTAATGGAAGTGGGAAGATATATCGATGGATTTCGTTACGAGTTTGCCGAGATCGAGGTCGGGCATGAATATGGTATGGGTGATTGTTGATCGTCCACCAAGTCAAGACATTTCTCGGGCATCAAGGACACTTGGGGCCGGAGAAGTTAGCTCGTGTGTTTATCGCGCAGATTGTGAGACTTCACGGTACTCAAGTCTATTGTTTCGGATCGTGACGGCCGCTTTGTATCGCACTTCGGGCAAAGGTGCATAAGGCGTTGGGTACCCGTTTACACTTGAGTACCTCTTTTCATCCCGATCGGATGGACAATCGGAACGCACTATCCGACGTTCGAGGACTTGTTACGTGCCTGTGCTCTCGATTGGAGTAGTGACTGGGAGGAACATTTGCCGCTGATCGAATTCACGTACAACAACAGTTGGCACGCGTCGATTCGGATGGCACCGTATGAGGCACTTTACGGGCGACGATGTCGATCACCGATTTGTTGGAATGAGGCGTCCGATTTGGTCGGGACCGAGCCGGATGTCGTTTTAGAGACGAGGCGGAAGATAGAGTTAATTCGGGAACGGATGTTGACTGCCCAGTCGATGTGGTCGTATGCCGACATCCGTCGTCGACCTTTGGAATTCGAGGTGGGAGACCATGTTTTGCTAAAGGTGTCGCCGACGAAGGGAGTTTTTCGTTTTGGGAAGAAAGGGAAGTTGAGTCCGAGATTTATCGGCCCCTTCGAGATCCTCGAGCGAGTAGGTGGATTGGCATACCGTTTGGCATTACCTCCGGCCTTGAGTCATGTTCATAGCGTTTTCCATGTTTCCCAGTTGAGGAAATATGTCACGGATCCTAGTCACATCATCGATTATGGAGAGATTGATGTCGCCGAAGATGTTACTTTCGAAGAGCGCCCTTTGAAGATTTTGGAGCATCGTGAGAAACGATTGAGGCATAAGACCATACCTTTGGTCAAGGTGCAGTGGTCGAGACACGGTGTCGAGGAGGCAACTTGGGAAACCGAGGATAGCATGCGTGCTAGGTACCCCGAGTTGTTTGTTTCTTAAGTTTCGGGACGAAACTTATTTTTAGAGGGGTAGAATGTAATATCCGCATTTTTCTTTCCCTTGTAATGGTATTTCTGGTGTAATTCTCGATTGTAGTGACCCTCATGTATCCTTGAGGTAACTTTTCCGTCATCTTTTGATCGATTCGTAATTGTTGTGCGGAACCGCCGTTTGGGTTGCCGTGGATCCATTCTATGCTATGTTGCGTTTTGAGGTGTTCCGCTTGACGCTTCGCTCATATTCCGGTGTTTTGGGTCGCTTATATCCTGTATCTAGCGCACGTTAAATTTCTGTGTAGCGCACGCTAGAAATCCATTGGTAGCGCACGCTACGCTTAATTCGTAGCGCACGCTAACGATTTAGCCACAGGAGTGGCGATTCGGCTCGGCCCTGCGGACTATCGGAGTAGCGCACGCTACATCGTCTAGCGCACGCTAATGTCGGGAGACTAGCGCACGTTAAATTGTTCAAGCGCGCGCTAGTGTGACTGCCCGATCGGGCGCTTTACTGCGAACTCAATCGGATGCTAGTTAGCGCACGCTACGCCGGTATAGGTAGCGCACGCTAACGGTCGTGTGAGGTTTGGGCGCTGGCTCCGGACTCGGCCGATGTTCGGGTAGCGCACGCTATTGGTCGATAGCGCGCGCTACCAAGAGGTTATTAGCGCACGCTACGCATGTATGGTAGCGCACGCTAACGGCCAAAACTCGCTTCGATCGACGCTAACAGAGGGTTTGTAACCTATCCGTTAGCGCACGCTAACCTTGAGGTCTTAGCGTGCGCTAACACTCCCGGCTATATAAACCAGGAGTTGACCGAGATAATCACAAAATCTCATTTCTTCCTCTTTCCGCCGACGACTCCAGAGACGATTTGAGGCGATTTTCTTCCTCCAATCACTTCAGAGATTCTTGTGCTTGAGTTCTTGGTGTAAGACTAACATCATCCACTTGTGTTTCTCATCCTAAATCCAAGGTAATCTCTTAGAACCCTACTTTTGGATAATTTGGGGTTTTGGGATTTTCTTCCGATCCGTTCCGCTTCGTTGATGGATTCATGATGAATATGATTAATCTTGTTGGTATTCTTAGTTTCTACGGATTCATGGTATATTTCGTGATTTTACGGAATCGAGAGGGTTCGGTTGTGGTCCTCGTTGTTGTTTATATACGAATATACATGAATCGTGGGCGGGTTTCCTAGTATTCCATTTCCATAATCGCTTAGAAGTGGTTGTGATTGTGCTATTCAAATCGTTAGGTTCATTTCCGCCGGTTCCTTGCGGTCGTGTTCAACTCTTCCGTTCCGTTCGTGTCATCGTCTAATTAATCGAGGCAAGTATCCTTATGAACTTACAATCTTGGCATAGTAGTTTTGTATGAGAAATTGTGTGTGTGTGTGTATGCTCACTACGGGTTAGACTCGACGGGGTCTCGGTAGGGGTCCACGGAGGTGTGGATCGACGAGCTTTGCTTTTAACCACTACGGGTTAGATCCGACGGGGTCTCGGTAGGGGTCCACGGAGGTGTGGATCGACGGTTAATTGTGGTGAATTTTACAAATGTGATTTGATATTGGCATTTCCAAAAATGAGTGCTTTCAATCGGTTTTCTTTATTGCATACATTACTATATGTGTAAGATGTAAGTTGTTCATCTGGTTACTTGTACTAGCGTAATTGCTAACCCCTCTGGGGACCCGTTTTGGGGAAATTCGTTTTATGAATTTCAGTCGTTCATCGAGACGAGCGGGCGCTGACCAAGATGCGGATGATGGCCGAGCGTGATGATTGTGCCTAAGTGACGTCTTAGTGTCTTTTTGTCTTTTCATCTTTTATGGCTTTTGAACTAATGGTTGTACTCGAGTACTTAAGAGTTCTTGTCCGTCCGGATTGTATTGTTGCCTATATGTTTGTGTTGATTGATGATGTTATGTTTGACTAGTAAACCGGGTGGATTATTCTGTTTTGCGTCTTTATGACATGGTGTTGGTTTGTCGTTTATGTGAGTCGATGAGTATGATGCTGTTCAGCCTGGTGGGTCCCATATAGGGATTCACGGCGCTGTAATATACCTCGAATATCTTGAGGGTGTTACAGAGAAACTCGCCTCCTCTATCTGATCTGATTTTGATGATGGATAGGGATTTCTCATTCTAGATCCTTCTCAGCAGCTCAGGTAGCTTGGTCAAGGTTTCACTCTTCTTATACAGGAAGATAATCCAAATGTACCTTGAATAATCATCTACTACAACAAGTGAATGCTTTCGGCCGCTTAGAGTCCTTGGCTTGATGGGACCAAATAGATCCATATGGAGTAGATCTAAAATCCTTGTTGTGAGGGTTGTAGGCTGGACTGGCTTGAATGATGCTCTCGTCTGCTTTCATTTCTGACATGCATCACAAAGCGCTTCCTTCTTGAATGCTTCATGTGGAAGTCCTCTGACCAGCTTCTGAGAACTAATCTTGTTGATGGCTTTGAAGTTCAGGTGACATAATCTTTTATGCCACAGCCATCCATTCTCAGCTACTGTCTTAGATAGAAAATAGGAGTTAGGTGTTCCTGTGTTCCAATCTATCATGTAGACATCTCTCCTTCTGAATCCTTGTAGCTTCACCTCACCAGATAGGATATCTATCACCATGCATTTCCAGATGGTGAAGACTACTAGATTCTTCTCATCGCAACACTGGCTTATGCTCTCCCTTTGACATAGTGAACTTTGGATATCACAATATTTCCTCGGTGCAGCTCTCCAAAGCCCTTTGTTTGTCCTTTAGAGCTATCTCCAAAGGTTACATCTGGACCCTTTTCTTTGGTGTATTTAGACAGCATCTTCTTGTTCCCTGTCATGTGCCTTGAGCATCCAGAATCTACAAACCATTCTTCACCTCCAAAGTTTGAGTTTGTGGAGATGTGATTGTAGTCCTTCCACCTTTTCTGCAATCAGACAAGCAGAGAATTAGGTACCCAAATCTGTGTGGGTCCTCTAGGGTTAGCTGGTTTCCTGGAGAATTGATTTCTCCTTGGATTGTGAAAATTGTTATTATTATTATCCTTATAAGGTGTGTAAGGTCGAGGTCTGAATCTCCTGTTGGGATTGTATACCGGATATTCCTCAAAATATTGATAGTATGGGCCATTTCTAAACCTTGGTTGAGACCATTTATTAAATCTTTGAGGTCTCCACACTTGTTCATTTTGGAAATTAGGATAACCTTGAGGTTTCCATCTGCCCCTCCCATTTTGAAATCTGTTTTTAGGGAGTTGTTGATAATACTGGGCATGTTGTCTGGGCTGCTGCTTCTACCTGGGCCATTGCCTAGTCACTTGTCTAGGTGGCTGTCTTGTGTACCATGGCTGCAGCCTAGACTTGTGACTTGGTTGTTGCCTATTTTTAAATATCGGTTTGTATGTAGGCTCAGCAGTCGAGACAATTGTTTCTCCCTTGACGAAAGTGGTTTTCGAACTAGAGGGAGTGTGAGGATCATATCCAAGGCCTGATCTGGAATATAGTAGCCTTTTATTAGGACACAATTCGTCCAAAGTTGGAGACGCCTTCAGGGAGGTTATTTCCTGCGCCTGAGTCTTATTTGCCTGAGTCAGCTTAGTAAATTCGGCTTTCACATGAGCAAGTGCAGCTGATTTTTCTTTAAGTAAAATAGTTAGTCGATTTATCTCAGCTGTATTGACATCAGCCTGATTTTGCAAGTTAGCTGCAATTATCTCAACTGTATTCAGTTATAGGCTGAGTTTTTCAAAATCATTTTTCAGCTGCCTATTCTCATCTTGCAGCTGAGTCTTCTCTGCTGATACAGATAGGTGTGCAGATTTTAGTGTTTCAAAATCTTTAAATAGCTGATTTATAGATTCGTGCAGATCCATATCTTGTGACATGGCTGAACTATTATTTGAACAAGAGGGTTTTGATGTTACCTCTTCATCAGCTAAGTTGGCCATCAGGCAGTCATACTCTTCATCATCATCAGAAAAGAATCCGCTGCTTGATTCTACATGCTCTTGATCTTCTCCGATGAGGGCCTTCCTTCTGTCTTCTTTTCTGCCCACCTCCCTCTTGCTCTCGTCCTTCTTAAGATCAGGACAGTTGATTTGGATGTGTCCTGTCTTGTGACAATTGTAGCACTCCACCTTCCAGCTTTTGGCTTTCTGGTTCCTTCTGGGATTCTCCTTATAATTTTTCTTGTATTTGGAGTAGTTTTTCCGGAAGTTGCTGAACATTTGCATTATGAATGCCATTTCTTCCTCAAAATCTAATGGATTTGGAGGCTTTACATCAGATAAGCTCTTGGTGGGGGACTCGGCTGCAAAGGCTATTCCCTTTTCTGCAGGCTCAGTTGAGGATGAGCTTGGAAGCTCGAACTCATAAGCCTTCAGATCAGAGAACAGTTCTTGGATCCTTATCTTATTGAGGTCCTTGGATTCTCTCATGGCCACTGCCTTCATGCTCCATTCAGGATTGAGAGATATTAGAACCTTCAGTGCCATTTCCCTGTTGCCATAAGATTTGCCGAGGGAGTTGATCTCATTGATAATCTCAGTGAACCTTGTGTACACTTGGTCTATGGATTCGCCATTCTTCATTTTGAAGTTGTCAAATTTTTTAATAGCAATTGACAACTTGTTTTCCTTGATCAACTCCGTTCCTTCACACATTAGGGCTAATGTGTCCCAGATTTCTTTGGCATTCTTGCAATTCTTGATCTTGACCATGGTGGATTTGTCAAGAGTTTGATATAGCACATCTCTGGCCGGGTTATCAAGATTGGCCAACTTTATTTCTTTGGGGGTCAGCTCTGTCCTCTTCTTTGGGATCTTCTCTGGCTTCCCTGCTGCGATCTCCTCTGGAGTGTTGTCCTTCTCGAAGATGAATGGACCGTCCTCTATGATGCACCACATGTCATCATGGAATGAAGATAAGTGTGCCTGCATCCTTATCTTCCAAAGATCATACTCGTCAACTGAAAACACAGGTAGTCTAGAATGCATGTGTTCCATTATAAAATGAGAGTAGATCTGGTTCGTGAAATAAATGAACCAACCTCTCCGATACCACTTGTAGGTCACAACTCGTCCAGGAATAAGTCTAGGGGGGAATAGACTTATTGAAACTCTTAAACACTTTTTCTCAAAGAGTAAGTTTCTTCAGCTGATAGATATACAAATGACTTAGAGTCGTTTGTTCTCAATACGTGCGGAAGTCAGCTGATGACGAAAATAAAACAACTAATGAAACACTTAACAATGAATGCTGCAGTTAGAGTATGATGCTATAAAGTAGTAAAATACGTAGGCAATTATAGTGGTCTCAGAGGTGGGGTAATCCTCTACTAATCCACTTTTATCCAAACCAGTTGGAGATGAATTCACTATAATTTTAAACCAGTGATAAATATTACAGTGATTCAACCAAATTACAATAGCTTCCAACCAGTGGAAATCCTTGCCATTGTAACACACTTGACTGCCTTGCACCTCTTGATCCTCGATCCTTGGATGCCTTTACAGTCTCGAACTTCAACCAGTGAAGTACCCCGAACTCAGGATTTAAGACACGAGTTTTTGTCTTCTCCAACTAAGAGCTTCTTCAAGTATGAACTTTTTAGAACTGCTCTTTTGATGATGCTTTATTTCGTTTAGATTGCTTGAATGCTTTGATCGCGTGAAAGTATGTTCGCACCGGTTGTAATTGTTGTGTATGCTCAGCTTCAAATCTTCGGATATATATAGGTCACGATCTCTGAGCTTTTCCTTCATAGCCGTTGCAATTCTTTTTCAACAAATCCGTCCATTGGAGAGGTAGACTTCATTGTTTTTCTTTCTGAACGTTGCAAGGCTGGATTCCCATAATTTAATCCATCTTTCGACCGTTGTGAAGACTTTGCATGTGAGGCGCCGAATCTTTTGAATATAATACGATTAAAGTCTTCAAGGTGGGCCTGGATGAATTATTTAATTCATATCCTTTGCGGGAATCTCTCCAATTTGTCTCTTCACGTTGTATGTGACTTTCCGTAATACTTGACTTTTCAACGCATGCTGACGTGGACTTGGAGTACTTGGCTGATCTAGAGTAGGCTGATGTAAGTTAACTTCTCTGCAGTCTGGACCTCTCAGATGTTCACTATTTGGAACTCGCCTGATCAGCTGACCTGTATGAGGTTACTTGACTGCAGTCTGGTCAAACATCTCTAATAATTTTTGTTGACCAGATCTTCTCTAACTTAACTCGGCTGTACCTCTCTGATGAACTTAGCTGTTCTTTTGTACTTAGCCGATTTTTAGCCTAACTTATTTTTGGCCTATAGAAGATACTCATTTGGTTCTTCTTTACATTTTGCCAAGTTTTACACTTAACATAATTTGGCCTATGAAAGATACTCATTTGGTTCTTCCTTACATTTTGCCAAGTAATAAGTATTTGAATTTATATTAATGACATCATCAAAATATAACAAGTATTCCTAACATTTAGGTCTTATCCCCTAACACATCGGCCCAACAGATCACAACTCAAATAAAGAGCACATCACAAAACGTAATACATAATGATGCATACTCACCACATGAAGTATCAATGCACACATGCAATAATGACAGAGGATGATTATCATAATCTAGCAATATTAATTTTCCTCAAGCTGGAGACGCTAACCTTTACACGACCAACATCCCTGAATGAATACACAGTTATCCGAATAATCCAAATTGAAGTACAATCCATAACTAATACCAACCACCATCTCGAGTTTAATATCGGCACGATAACTAGTCTCGGTATTTAACTTCTCATACAATAGACCAAATATAATTCACGTCTCCGTTTCCACTAGAAATCTTTAAAATTATATACATTATGATTTATCTCAGTCCAAGCATAATGTACATACCATCATCCTGACAATTCATATTCCATGATACCATTGCTATATGAATCATAAATGAAATGAAAACGAAACCATTTATTAAACATTATGAACTGAGCCAGCATAACTTTCCTCGATGCCGATATGATGAAGTTGTTACCAATCCCGTCGTCTTCATCTACAAGCTCCGCAGCCCCGACCAAGGCGATCCATGCATTCTTCAATTCCAATCGCAGCAAAACGGTTAATCATCAACGATCACTTAACGCAACCTAATGCACTAATCAATTAACGATGCATTCGATAACAATCAACAACCGATATAATCAACCAATCAACTCAACATTTCAACGACATCTTGATCATATGAAAACAAACCATATCAACTCTTAACAATATGAATACAAGCCGAAATTCGATAATCAATTATTCTAACAATGTCTTCAATCATTCTTGGTTGCGATTTCAATCTTAATTTCGGATTAACACGGCTAATCTTTGTAAATTCATAGAAATTCAATACCGGTTTTCATCACGAATAACCATATACCGAAATTAACCGTAATGCTTCCAAATTCTGTAAAATCATGACATATATAACTAAAGAGTTCTTTAAGAACATGAACTAATCCATAATCATGTTTGTAGGCAACAAAACGACGTAATTCGATGGGTTCTATCATCTAAACCATCATCTAATTCATAATCCAAGATGTACATCATTTTGTTCTTCAATATAAAATTCATACAACCTCAAGAATCACAACAACAACATTGTATTCATCATTATACGAAGGAGAACGTCAACAACAATACCAAAATCCGACTCAAAGAGAAGAGTTATCCAACATACCTCTTGAAGAAGAATCCCAAAGATCAAACACTTCCAAAAAAAGACATCAAGAACTCCAAGCTTCAAGCTTCTAATCAACTCACCAAGGTCTTAACCAAGGTACAAGGGTCAGAATTAGGGCCAGGAGTGAGGAGGAATGAAGTTTGGGAGGAAGAGTTGTGTTTCCTCTCGTGAGGAAATGAAAGACCAACCTTAGTTATATAATCTGTCGGGCATGTTACCTACGTTAACACCCACAATTAATGAACGTAAGGCTTCCTAACGTACGCTACATGTCCTATATAGCGTACGTTATCGGCATCCAGATCTCACTATCTCAATTCGTATTGTGTATTCCTTACGTAATGTCTATGATGTTGCATACGTAATATAGCCATTGACTTGCTACAGTAACATACTCGTTTAACGTACGTAATGATCTGCCCTTAGCGTACGTAAGGCTCGGGGTTGACTCGCCTGTCCACATCCGTGCCGAAAGCTGCCGACACCGGGCCCACCTGCCGACCATAGCTCGATCTTGTCCGATTCCCTTCTTTACGTACGTTGTGTACACAACTTAACGTACATTAAGCTTGCTTAGTTACATACTAAGCTCCATTATGTAGCATAAGTAATGGCTTTCCTACTTAGCCATTTCTGCTCATGTCTTCCGTCTCAATATACTGAATACGTACACGCGACATACTGAATATATGTGCTTGTTCCAATAACATTCTCATATAATACATCTGATGCACGATATCCCCAAATACAACTATCGACCAAGTACAGCAATTGTGCAAATACTCATACAATATATCCGACACCCAAAAACACATCAAGCATGTAATATCCTAGAATTAAAATAACCTCGATAGACATACTGGCACGACTATCACAGTTCCCAAAATTATTTATCCATACTGTATCGATCCCACTTTGTACAGTACAACTCAGATAAAATAATGCAAAAAATCATAGCGAAATTCTAGGATATTACATATCTTCCCACTTAAATAAATTTCATCCTCGAAACTTAAAATCGTGTCATAATTAGTATCTCAATCCTAAAATATCTCAAAATCATGTCACTATGCTCAAATAATCAGCATCACAACTGAATAACCGAAAGAACATATTTATAGGTCCGTGAAGTCGATGATCTCCCTTGATACTAGCATACGACTCCCATACAAGGTTTAGACACAATAACAATACACCGGCATCGCAACTATGGCAATTTCAAAATATCTCAAAATTTGGAACCTCAAAAATCAGTTTGACTCGAAAGTCAAAAATATTTTAAAAAAGTCACGCTACTACCGCACTGGTAGAGCCACATAACACACATGCCCGGGTTTTACGAAACCCAAGATCCGATACCATCTTCTGTAACACCCCCAAACCAACCGGGAATATTACAGCACCGTGGGCTCCACATACAACGCTAAAATCATTTTCACAAACGTTTAAAAATGCCAAAAAGGCCGATGACGGTAATGTTTTAAATACTCAAATATTTATCAAAACATAGTTCCCAATTACCGTCAGAAATACCATTTGAAAACACAAGGAAAAGATGCCAAAAGGGCATTTAGAAAGAATATACAAGTTGGAAAAATACTGAAAGTCGTTATAAAATTACACACGCAGCAGATAGAGTCATAATTAAATACATTTGCAGCGGAATCATAACAACCAGAAAAGAATACTCAAATCACAATAACCATGCCATAGCCACTATCACCGGAAAGCTCATCCCTTCACGATCGCTACTAGCTCGATCTCCGAGTACCTAAAAGATAAAGCCCACGACGGGGTCAGCAATAATACTCAACAATGATAACGATCACATCACATATACAATTACATATCAATGTAATTACAAGGTAATAATATTTACAGTGTAACCTTACCGATCCATCACAACCCATATCAAATCAATCCTTACCATAATCCACATTTTGTGTCCTCAAGTAACGAATGAATTTAAAATAACAATCTGTACTGTATTCAAAACGATACCAAGATTACCGAAAACTTAAATACACCTCAAATACGGAGTAATCTGTCCATGACCAATCCAGTCCGCTGGGTCGCACAATCGGGTCCCAATCCTGATAAAACCGATATCACATGGCACATCTGTAAACTAAATGTCCCGAGACAATGGCAAGTCCCGGATATCAATACAAGCATGAATACTCACACAATCAATAATAATAAACAACCACTGCATCAAAACGAGAATATCAATGGCATGATAACTCCACACAAGATCGACAAAGGATCAATCACGAACGAGGATACCATGATGTGGTAACTCCAACAAGATCAATAAGGATCAGCAATCGAAAATACCAACGACACGGTAAACTCCACAAGGTCAATAAAAGATCAACAACCGAGAATACCAACGACACGGTAAACTCCAAAAGATCAATAAAGGATCAACAACCGAGAATACCAATGATACGGTAAACTCCGACAAGATCAATGAAGGATCAACAACCGAGAATACCAACGGTACGATAAACTCCAATAAGATCAATAAAGGGTCAATAACCGAGAACACCGACAACATGGTAAATTCCAACAAGATCAATGAAGGATCGACAACCGAGAATACCAACGGTACGATAAACTCCTATAAGATCAATAAAGGATCAACAACCGAGAATACCAATTATACGGTAAACTCCGACAAGATCAATAAAGGGTCAACAACCGAGAATACCGACGACATGGTAAATTCCAACAAGATCAATGAAGGATCGACAATCGAGAATACCAACGGTACGATAAACTCCAATAATATCAATAAAGGATCAACAACCGAGAATTCCAACGATAAGGGAAACTCCCAAACGAAATCAACAAGGATCAATAACGACGAGATTACCAATGATAGGGGGAACTCCAAACGAGATTAATAAAGGGTCGATAACAAACCAGTTGACCATCGATATGGTAACTCCAAATGAGGTCAGTAAAGGGTCAACGGGGACAGATACACGAGATAATAAAATCTTCAACCATATACAATTCATATATATGGGATTTCAAAGACAACTCGACTATCGAACAGATCCAATTATACATGGACTGTGAACGACCAATCAATAAGACTCAAGATGGACATCATGATACGCCCGATCCGGACATGTGTCCGTGTACAAGCCAACCGCAGGTATTGATCAGATACACGTCTGGTCTCGTACCTAATCAGCCTCACGGAGTACGTCTCGTGTGCACGGTTCAATATGAGGTCGAAACCAACATATGATACATGTGCCCGTCCCGAAAATCCTACACATGAACGATCAGAATGTATCTGACTCCATACATGCCACGATACAAAATGAAAACAAATCTCGAAGAAACGCATATCCAATAAGGATCAGAAGACTTTCTAAGTGAGTAACGATAACTCGATCATGAAATACCAATATGACCACAATGTCGTATTTCCATCAGACAACAGTTCACAGTATGCTCAACAACGCATATAATATTAATATAAACCCCAAGGCCGCAGCCAAGGGTCACGGAATCATCGCACAGGAAGGCTCCGGAACGTAGGTGCCATTTAGGTCTTATCCCCTAACACATCGGCCCAACAGATCACAGCTCAAAGAAAGAGCACATCACAAAACGTAATACACAATGATGCATACTCACCACATGAAGTATCAACGCACACATGCAATAATGCCAGAGGATGATTATCATAATCTGGCAATATTAATTTACCTCAAGCTGGAGACGCTAACCTTTCCACGACCAACATCCCTGAATCAATACACGGTTATGCGAATAATCCAAAATGAAGTACAGTCCATAACTAATACCAACCACCATCTCGAGTTTAATATCGGCACGATAACTAGTGTCGGTATTTAACTTCTCATACAATAGACCAAATATAATTCACGTCTCCGTTTCCACTAGAAATCTTTAAAATTATATACATTATGATTTATCTCAGTCCAAGCATAATGTACATACCATCATCCCGACAATTCATATTCCATGATACCATTGCTATATGAATCATAAATGAAATGAAAACGAAACCATTTATTAAACATTATGAACTGAGCCAGCATAACTTGCCTCGATGCCGATATGATGAAGTTGTTACCAATCCCGTCGTCTTCATCTACAAGCTCCGCAGCCCCGACCAAGGCGATCCATGCATTCTCCAATTCCAATCGCAGCACAACGGTTAATCATCAACGATCACTTAACGCAACCTAATGCAATGATCAATTAATGATGTGTTCGATAACAATCAAAAACCGATATAATCAACCAATCAACTCAACATTCCAACGACATCTTGATCATATGAAACCAAACCATATCAACTCTTAACAATACGAATACAAGCCGAAGTTAGATAATCAATAATTCTAACAATGTCTTCAATCATTCTTGGTTCCGATTTCAATCTTAATTTCGGATTAACACGGCTCATCTTTGTAAATTCATAGAAATTAAATACCGGTTTTCATCACGAATAACCATATACCGAAATTAACCGTAATCCTTCCAAATTCCGTAAAATCACGACATATATAACTCAAGAGTTCTTTAAGAACATGAATTAATCCATAATCATGTTTGTAGCCAACAAAACGACGTAATTCGATTTGTTCTATCATCTATACCATCATCTAATTCATAATCCAAGGTGTACATCATTTTGTTCTTCAATATAAAATTCATACAACCTCACGAATCACAACAACAACACCGTATTCATCATTATACGAAGGAGAACGTCAACAACAATATCAAAATCTGACTCAAAGAGAAGAGTTATCCAACATACCTCTTGACGAAGAATCCCAAAGATGAAACACTTCCAAAAAAAACATCAAGAACTCCAAGCTTCAAGCTTCTAATCAACTCACCAAGGTCATAACCAAGGTACAAGGGTCGGAATTAGGGCCAGGAGTGTGGAGGAATGAAGTTTGGGAGGAAGAGATGTGTTTCGTCTCGTGTGGAAATGAAAGACCAACCTTAGTTATATAATCTGTCCGGCATGTTACGTACGTTAAATCCCATAATTAACGTACGTAAGGCTTCCTAATGTATGCTACATGTCCTATATAGCGTACGTTGTCGGCATCCAGAGCTCACTGCCTCAATTCGTATTGTGTATTACGTACCTAATGTCCATGATGTAGTGTAATATAGCCATTGACTTGCTACAGTAACATACTCGTTTAACGTATGTAATGATCTGCCCTTAGCGTACGTAAGGCTCGGGGTTGACTCGCCTGTCCACATCCGCGCCGAAAGCTGCCGACACCGGGCCCACCTGCCGACCACAGCTCGATCTTGTCCGATTCCCTTCTTAATGTACGTTGTGTACACAACTTAACGTACATTAAGCTTGCTTAGTTACGTACGTAAGCTCCATTATGTAGCATAAGTAATGGCTTTCCTACTTAGCCATTTCTGCTCCTGTCTGTCGTCTCAATATACTGAATACGTACACGCGACATATTGAATATATGTGCTCGTTCCAATAACATTCTCATACAATACATCTGATGCATGATATCCTCAAATACAACTGTCGACTAAGTACAACAATTGTGCAAATACTCATATAGTATATCCGACACCAAAAACACATCAAGCATGTAATATTCTAGAATTAAAATAACCTCGATAGACATACTGGCACGACTGTCACAGTTCCCGAAATTATTTAACCATACTGTATCGGTCCCACTCTGTACAGTACAACTCAGATAAAATAATACGAATAATTATACCGAAATTCTAGGATATTACATATCTTCCCACTTAAATAAGTTTCGACGGCGATACTTAAAATCCTGTCATAATTAGTATCTCAATCCTGAAATATCTCAAAATCATGTCACTATGCTCAAATAATCAGCATCACAACTGAATAAATGAAAGAACATACTTATAGGTCCGTGAAGTCGATGATCTCCCGTGATACTAGCATACGACTCCCATACAAGGTCCAGACACAATAACAACACACCGGCATCGCAATGGCAATTTGAAAATATCTCAAAATTTAGAACCTCAAAAATCAGTTTGACTCGAAAGTCATAAATATTTTCAAAAGTCACGCTACTACCGCACCGGTAGAGCCACATAACACACATGCCCGGGTTTTACGAAACCCAAGCTCCGATACCATCTTCTGTAACACCCCCCAAACCAACCGGGAATATTACAGCGCCATTGGAACCCGCAAGGCTAAAATCATTTTCACAAACATTTAAAAATGCCAAAAAGGCCGATGATGGTAATGTTTTAAATACTCAAATTTTTATCAAAACATAGTTCCCATTTACCGTCAGGAATACTATTTGAAAACACAAGGCAAAGACGTCAAAAGGGCATTTAGAAAGTATACACAAGTTGGAAAAATACTGAAAGCCGTTATAAAATTACACACGCAGCAGATAGAGCCTAATTAAATGCATTTGCAGCGGAATCATAACAACCAGAAAAGAATACTCAAATCCCAATAACCATGCCATAGCCAGTATCACCGGAAAGATCATCCCTTCACGATCGCTACTAGCTCGATCTCCGAGTACCTAAAAGATAAAGCCCACGACGGGGTCAGCCATAATACTCAACAATGATAACGATCACATCACATATATAATTACATATCAATGTAATTACAAGGTAATAATATTTACAGTGTAACCTTACTGATCCATCACAACCCATATCAAATCAATCCTTACCATAATCCACATTTCGTGTCCTCAAGTAACGAATGAATTTAAAATAACCATCTGTACTGTATTCAAAACGATACCAAGATTACCGAAAACATAAATACACCTCAAATACGGAGTAATCTGTCAATGACCAATACTGTCCGCTGGGTCGCACAATCGGATCCCAATCCTGATAAAACCGATATCACATGGCACATCTGTAAACCAACTGTCCCGAGACAATGGCAAGTCCCGAATATCAATACAAGCATGAATACTCACACAATCAATAATGATAAACAACTAATGCATCAGAACAAGAATATCAATGACATGATAACTCCACACAAGATCGACAAAGGATCAATCACGAACGAGGATACCATGATGTGGTAACTCCAACAAGATCAATAAGGATCAGCAATAGAGAATACCAACGACATGGTAAACTCCACAAGGTCTATAAATGATCAACAACCGATAATACCAACGACACGATAAACTCCACAAGATCGATAAAGGATCAACAACCGAGAATACCAACGGCATGATAAACTCCAATAAGATCAATAAAGGGTCAACAACCGAGAATACCGACGACATGGTAAATTCCAACAAGATCAATGAAGGATCGACAACCGAGAATACCAACAGTACGATAAACTCCATTAAGATCAATAAAGGATCCACAACCAAGAATACTAACGATACGGTAAACTCCGAGAAGATCAATAAAGGGTCAACAACCAAGAATACCGACGACACGGTAAATTCCAACAAGATCAATGAAGGATCGACAACCGAGAATACCCACGATACGATAAACTCCAATAAGATCAATAAAGGATCAACAACTGAAAATACCAACGATAAGGCAAACTGCCAAACGGAATCAACAAGGATCAATAACGACGAGATTACCAATGATAGGGGGAACTCCAAACGAGATTAATAAAGGGTCGATAACAAACAAGTTGACCATCGATATCGTAACTCCAAACGAGGTCAGTAAAGGGTCAACGGGGACAGATACACGAGATAATAAAATCTTCAACCATATACAATTCATATCTACGGGATTTCAAAGACAACCCGACTATCGAACAGATCCGATTATACATGGACTGTGAAAGACCAATCAATAAGACTCAAGATGGACGTCACGATACGCTCGATCCGAACATGTGTCCGTCTACAAGCCAACCACGGGTATTGATCAGATACACGTCTGGTCTCGTATTTAATTAGCCGCACGAAGTATGTCTCGTGTGCACGGTTCAATATGAGGTCGAAACCAACATATGCTACATGTGCCCGTCCAAAAAATCCTACACATGAACGATCAGAACATATCTGACTCCAGATATGCCACGATACAACATGACAACAAATCTCGCAGAAACACATATCCAACAAGGATCAGAAGACTTTCCAAGTGAGCAACGATAACTCGATCATGAAAGACCAATACGACCACAATGTCGTATTTCCGTCAGACAACAGTTCATAGCATGCTCAACAATGCATATAATATTAACATATAAACCCCAAGGCCGCAGCTAATGGTCATGGAAGCATCTCACAGGAATACTCCGGAACGTAGGTGCCATTTGGGTCTTATCCCCTAACACAGTTCATGCAATCACAAAATACCCCAAGGTCGCAACCAAGGGTCACGAGAGTATCCTCACAGGAATACATAGGTGCCATTTAGGTCTTATCCCCTAACACATTGGCCCAACATATCATAGCTCAAAGAAAGAGCACATCACAAAACGTAATACACAATGATGCATACTCAACACATGAAGTATCAACGCACACATGCAATAATGCCAGAGGATGATTATCATAATCTAGCAATATTATTTTACCTCAAGCTAGAGACGCTAACCTTTCCATGACCAACATCCCTGAATGAATACACGGTTATTCGAATAATCCAAAATGAAGTACAGTCCATAACTAATACCAACCACCATGTCGAGTTTAATATCGGCATGATAACTAGTCTCAGTATTTAACTTCTCATACAATAGACCAAATATAATTCACGTCTCCGTTTCCACTAGACATCTTTAAAATTATATACATTATGATTTATCTCAATCCAATCATAATGTACATACCATCATCCTGACAATTCATATTCCATGATACCATTGCTATATGAATCATAAATGAAATGAAAACGAAACCATTTATTAAACATTATAAACTGAACCAGCATAACTTGCCTCGATATCGATATGATGAAGTTGTTACCAATCCCGTCGGCTTCATCTACATGCTCCGCAGCCCCGACCAAGGCGATCCATGCATTCTCCAATTCCACAATCGCAGCACAACGGTTAATCATCAACGATCACTTAATGCAACCTAATTTAATGATCAATTAACGACGCATTCGATAACAATCAACAACCGATATAATCAACCAATCAACTCAACATTTCAACGACATCTTGTTCATACGAAACCAAACCATATCAACTCTTAACAATATGAATACAAGCCGAAATTCGATAATCAATAATTCTAACAATGTCTTCAATCATTCTTGGTTCCGATTTCAATCTTAATTTCGGATTAACACGGATCATCTTTGTAAATTCATAGAAATTCAATTACCGGTTTTCATCACGAATAACTATATACCCAAATTAACTGTAATCCTTCCAAATTCCGTAAAATCACGACATATATAACTCAAGAGTTCTTTAAGAACATGAATTAATCCATAATCATGTTTGTAGCCAACAAAACGACGTAATTCGATGGGTTATATCATCTAAACCATCATCTAATTCATAATCCAAGGTGTACATCATTTTCTTCTTCAATATAAAATTCATACAACCTAAAGAATCAAAACAACAACACCGTATTCATCATTATCCAACATGACTACAAATCATTCTAGGTCGAAACCAACATATGCTACACATGAATGATCAGAACGTATCTGACTCCATATATGCCATGATACAACATGACTACAAATCTCGAAGAAACGCATATCCAATAAGGATCAGAAGACTTTCCAAGTGAGAAATGATAACTCGATCATGAAAGACCAATACGACCATAATGTCGTACTTCCGTCAGACAACAATTCATAGCATGCTCAACAATGCATATAATATTAACATATAAATCCCAAGGCCGCAGCTAAGGGTCACAGAAGCATCTCACAGGAACACTCCGGAACGTAGGTACCATTTAGGTCTTATCCCCTAACATAGTTCATGTAATCACAAAATACCCCACAACTAAGGGTCACGAAAGTATCCTCACAGGAATACCCCGGAACATAGGTGCCATTTAGCTCTTATCCCCTAACACATCGGCCCAACAGACCACAGCTCAAAGAAAGAGCACATCACAAAATGTAATACACAATGATGCATACTCACCACATGAAGTATCAGCGCCCACATGCAATAATGCCAGAGGATGATTATCATAATCTAGCAATATTAATTTAGCTCAAGCTGGAGACGCTAACCTTTCCATGACCAACATCCCTGAATGAATACACGGTTATCCGAATAATCCAAAATGAAGTACAGTCCATAACTAATACCAACCACTATCTCGAGTTTAATATCGGCATGATAATTAATCTCGATATTTAACTTCTCATACAATAGTCCAAATATAATTCACGTCTCCGTTTCCACTAGACATCTTTAAAATTATACATTATGATTTATCTCAGTCCAAGCATAATGTACATACCATCATCCCAACAATTCATATTCCATGATACCATTGCTATATGAATCATAAATGAAACGAAAACGAAACCATTTATTAAACATTATGAACTGAGCCAGCATAACTTTCCTCGATACCGATATGATGAAGTTGTTACCAATCCCGTCGTCTTCATCTACAGGCTCCACAGCCCCGGCCAAGGCCATCAATGCATTCTCCAATTCCAATCGCAGCACAACGGTTAATCATCAACGATCACTTAACGCAACCTAATGCAATGATCAATTAACGACGCGTTCGATAACAATCAACAACCGATATAATCAACCAATCCACTCAACATTTCAACGACATCTTGATCATATAAAACCAAACCATATCAACTCTTAACAATACGAATACAAGACGAAATTCGATAATCAATAATTCTAAAAATGTCTTCAATCATTCTTGGTTCCGATTTCAATCTTAATTTCGGATTAACATGGCTCATCTTTATAAATTCATAGAAATTCAATTACAGGTTTTCATCACGGATAACCATATACTGAAATTAACTGTAATCCTTCCAATTTCCATAAAATCACGACATATATAACTCAAGAGTTCTTTAAGAACACGAATTAATCCATAATCATGTTTGTAGCCAAGAAAACAACGTAATTCGATGGGTTCTATCATCTAAACCATCATCTAATTCATAATCCAAGGTGTACTACATTTTGTTCTTCAATATAAAAATCATACAACCTCAAGAATCACAACAACAACACCGTATTCATCATTATACGAAGGAGAACGTCAACAACAATATCAAAATCCGACTCAAAGAGAAGAGTTATCCAACATACCTCTTGAAGAAGAATCCCAACGATCAAACACTTCCAAAAAAAACATCAAGAACTCCAAGATTCAAGCTTCTAATAAACTCACCAAGGTCTTAACCAAGGTATAAGGGTCGAAATTAGGGCCAGGAGTGAGGAGGTATGAAGTTTGGTAGGAAGAGATGTGTTTCCTCTCTTGAGGAAAGGAAAGACCAACCTTAGTTATATAATCTGTCTGGCATGTTACGTACGTTAATACCCATAATTAACATACCTAAGGCTTCCTAACATACGCAACATGTCCTATATAGCGTACGTTATCAGCATCTAGAGCTCACTGCCTCAATTCGTATTGTGTATTACGTACGTAATGTCCATGATGTAGCGTATGTAATATAGCCATTGACTTGCTACAGTTACATACTTGTTTAACGTACGTAATGATGTGCCCTTAGAGTACGTAAGGCTCGGGGTTGACTCACCCGTCCACATCCACGCCGAAAGCTATCGACACTGGGCCCACCTGCCGACCACAGCTCGATCCTATCTGATTGCCTTCTTAACGTACGTTGTGTACACAACGTACGTTAAGCTTGCTTAGTTACGTACGTAAGCTCCATTATCTAGCGTACGTAATATCTTTCCTAGTTAGCCATTTCTGCTCCTGTTTGCCGTCTCAATATACTGAATACGTACACGTGACATACTGAATATATGTGCTCGTTCCGATAACATTCTCATACAATACATCTGATGCACGATATCCTCAAATACAACTGTCGACCAAGTACGGCAATTATGAAAATACTCATACAGTATATCCTACACCCAAAAACACATCAAGCATGTAATATCCTAGAATTAAAATAACCTCGATAAACATACTGGCACGACTGTCACAGTTCCCAAAATTATTTATCCATACTGTATCGGTCCCACTCTGTACAGTACAAATCAGATAAAATAATGTGAAAAATCATTGTGAAATTCTAGGATATTACACCTGTTCATAAACATTCCTGAGGCAGGATATTCACTCAACCTCCTTGACAACAACCCCTTGGAGCTATCTGTGGAACAACTCCACACGGTAAAACATCACATTCTTTAAGTTTCATTTATAACTATTTTTGAAGAATGGAAAATTTTCAAATCACTGTCATTCACTAAACTGCAATCCCTTGATGGAAATAGTAGTTGGGATCTCCCCCAGTCTACGGAGCAATTTCTCATGAGTTTTTATCATGAGACAGATGTTCTCTTAATGCTCCAGACAAACTGGTTCTTGTCCAATTTTAAAACCAACATGGACAAGTTTTTCTTCTTTGTAATGGAAAATGTTTTAGCTGGGACAATAGTTAGAGAAGATGGGAGTGGAAGTGGAGAGAAAGGTATAAGAATAGAAGACGTCGAAAAGGAGGAGGAATCTGAGAAATGAAAAGAAGAAAAAGGAGAAAAGATTAAAGTTGAAAAGTTTGTGAGAGAAGAGGAAGAAAATATACTAGTTGAAAAACAGACTGTTGAAGAAGAAGAAGAAAAGACATAAGAGTTGGAAGAAGATGAAGAAGGAGAAGAGGTTGAAGAGGAAGAAAAAGAAACCAGAAGAGGAGGAAGAAAAAGAAGATGAGAAAGAAGAAAAAAAGAAAGAAGAAGAAGATGATGATGATGATGATGATGATGATGATGATGATGATGAAGGAAAAGAGGAAGAGAAGAAGGAGGATGCGGGAGATAAAGATGATGCAGGAGATGCAGATGAGCCAGGGGCATCTGATCAAGCCCCCAGCTTAGATCAGTCCAAAGAAGAGGATGACAGATCGGGGACACCTGATAAAACCCCATCTGTTCAGCCTCCTGCAGACAGGAGTCTTCGGGCCAGCAGTCGATCGCTGCGACTGCAGCACCGAAGGCCTGAGAGCACTCCCTTCAGGCACCACCTATCTCACCTGAGATGACTAACTTGATCAGACGCCTTATTTAAGAGACAGTCAAACCTGACCTCCAATCCCTCCATGCAAAGCTGGACACATTGCTACAGAAGTATGTTCCTTTTTCTCCGACAAATTCCAGAATTCCATTTGACATGTCTTATCAGATGTCCTGAGTTGAACAGTAGTTAACCATATTGGTTGATGCTAGCAAAAAGGGGGAAGAGAAAGGAAAAAGGGAAGCAACAGGTCAGGGGGAATAGTTGCAACCTCAAATCTAACAATCAGCTGAAGAAGTGAGAAAGGAGCTAAAGACCAAACATAGAAATGACCTCCCTCTGATTGAAGTTGGGATGTCGAGTCTGAAGAAGAAACAGTTGGCTGCTCCTGCTCCAGCTGAAGTCCAACCTACAGTGAAGAAAAGGAGAACCAGAGTAGGGGTTGAACAGAGATATGAATGGGAAGGCAGGGAGTTATGGCATGTTGAGGAGTTCCTTTCTGCTGAGTTTATGACTCTTTGGGGAGAGGTAAAGAATCAATTCATAGGGAAGTATTATCTCTGAGAGATACTCCAGGATAAAGACTGCTTCCCACAGCAGACATTCATCAACTACATGAACTCGACATGTCCAAATCACTGGGTCATCCAAAGAAAGTATGCCAAGAAATGGGATGCCTACCCCATGATTCCCCCGTTCAGACCTTAACAACCTCCTACTCGGATGGACAATGAGCTAGATGAGCTGGCTCTGTAGAGTGAGATCAAAGAATTCTGTGTGAAAAACAACTTCTCATCTGCAGAGGAGCAAGAGTTTGCATCTCTGGTAATCAAGAGGAAGTATGGACTAGCTCCTGTCTGTCAGAGACAAATTGGAGCAAAGTTGTTCAGACCTCCTAAGCAAACTGTCCAGAGAGGAAGAGGCAGAGGCAGATAGGACATTGTATTGTACTTGTATTTTTTCTTGTAATTTTTGTTTTTAGAAGTACTTGTAATTTTGTGTACTTGTTTGATCATTCAGGCTATGTACTTGTAATCATCTCTAAAAAATTCTATAACAGTCATTTGAATGACAACCACCAGTTGTCTCAAAACAAGGCTGAGTTTTGATTTGTGTCTTGCACTTAATCATGTGCAGACCTGTTCTACATTTGAATATTTTGTTTAAGTTTTGCCATCATCAAAATAGGGGGATTTTTTTAGGAATACTTATTAGATTTTGATGATGTCATCCCTGTATTTGTTTATTCAAATGTATGTTTTTAATACTTAGCAAACTGTAAAGAAGAACCAAATGAGTATCTTCTATAGGATAGATTATGTATAGTTGAATACTTGGAAATATGTAAAGAAGAACCAAATGAGTGTCTTCTATAGGTCATATTAGTTAGGCTAAAATCAACTAAGTATAAATCGCAGACAAGTTCATATCAGAGAAGTTTGACCAGACTGCAGTCAAGTGATCAGACGGAGTCCAAGTCATCTGAAGTTTGACCATCAGATCAGATAAGTTCATCAGGTCAGAAGACTTCAGACAGGTCGTCATATCAGAGAAGATTCGTCGAGACATCAGAGAAGTCATCTCAGAGAAGTCCGACATTATAGAAGGTTGACTGCACGACAGACATATTGACCAAAAAGAGATCAGATAAGTTCTGTCAAAGTAATGAGCCAAGTAATCCAGTCCATGTCAGCATGCGTTGAAAAGTCAATAATCATGGAAAGTTACATGCGGGCGATAAGGGATAGACTAGAGAGATTCCCAAAAAGCAATGAATTAAATAATTAATTGAGAGCCACCTCTGAAGACTTTAAGCATATTATAATCAAAATATTCGGCGCTACAACATGAAAGTCTTCACAACGGTTGGAAATGGATTAAAATAAGGGAATCCAGCCTTGCAATGTTTGGAAAGGAAAAACAAAGAAGTCTATTTCTCTAACGGATGGATTTGTTACAGGAATTGCAACGGCTATGAAGATAAAGCTCAAGGATCGACATCTATAAACACCTGATATTTGAATTGAGCAAAGTACGATGCAAACAACACTTACAAGCGATCAAAGCAATCAAAGCAATCACGCGAACTATAGCATCGTGAAGAGCAAGAGATCACAATTCATATACTAAGAAAGCTCTTAGTTGGAGAAGACAACCACTCGTGTTTTAAACCTGAGTTTGGGGTACTTCACTGGTGTAATGTACGAAATTTCTACTACTGTTGTTTGAGATTATTTTATTCGATTTATATTATATAGCGTGGAATCTGTACAGTATGGATAAAATAAATAAGGGACTGAGATGTCAGTAGTCGTACAATTGTCGTATTTGGGGGACAATTACAATTGAGGATATCGTGTATCTGGTTATTTTAATTTTGACATCGGGTCTATCATATGAGAATATTATTGGATTGAGTATATGTATTCAGTATGTGAGTGTACGTATCCAGTATGTCGAGATGTTGGACGAGGATGCTGAAAATGGCTAAGTACAGCCACGTTAGTGCACACTATGAAATATACTTAGCGCACGCTACGAGGTATGAGTAGCGCATGCTACTTGGTTCAGTTAGCGTACGCTAATAGGTTCGCATTACGTATGCTAAGGAGGATCCTTAACGTACGTAAGGCATTCTGGGAAAGGTTCAGAAGGTGACCGACAGGTAGGCCTGGGTTGATGTTTATCGGCATTTAGCGCACGCTACCATGGATTGTTAGCGTACGCTAATATCAGATCGTCCGACAGGGAATCTTGGCTTTCGGCGAGTGGACCTGGCCACTTGTGACACGTGTCCAGATAAGGTCAGCGGGTGTTTGTCATGTAGGGCTAGCACACGCTAAACCGTATGGTTAGTGCACGCTAATTCCAGATCGGTCAGAGGAATCCCAGAAATCACGGATGCTTTCGGCATGTGGGGGCACGAGTGGTAGGTGAATACTGTAGTAAGTCAACTTCGGATAGCGCACGCTAAGGGCAAGGACTTGCGTACGCTAGACATGATGTTTTACGTACGTTAATGCATGTGCATTACGTACGTAAGCTAGTTTACGAAGCGAGGCAATAGCCTCTGGGCTGCGATAGCGCATGCTAACAAAGTCAGTTAGCGCACGCTAAAACTATAGCGCACGCTAAACATGAGATGTTAGCGCACGCTAATATTGTATATTATAAAAGGGGACAGACGGGTGCTGAGAGGCATTTTGTCTATTCTCCTTCTTTCAATAGAGAGAGAGAGAGAGAGTCTTGGGATGTATTTGAGGTTCCCAAACACTGTATAATGATGATCCTTAACAAGATTAAGATAGATAGCATGGATTCAAGCGTTGTTCTTCAAGTTATTCATGATTCTTGGAATGGAGTCAAGTGTTCTTATTCTTGGTTCATCCAATCCAGGTAATGTTCGTATCCCTTTGATGGTGGTTCATTTTTCTTAGATGATTACATGTGAGGAGCATGTTGGATAATCAGATGATGATGTTATATGAGATTCAATGGAATTTTGATAAGAGTTTCGGATGTTAGTTAAGATTCTTCATATTATAAGGATGTTGATTCATTTAACCCGATCTAAGATGGATTTCTGAATCTTGGTAATTATATTGGTCGATTTAGATGAGATGAATCTTGATACTAGGCTGAATTCCAGATTGAGTATGATATGATCCTTGTTATCGAGTTGGTTTGATTGTTGATGTTGTTATTGATATATGGACATTGATATAATCCTTGTGATAGTTATGGTGTTGTTTATCTTCAAGATATATGGAGATTTATGTCTCCCTTCATTTTGGATTTTGATGTTAAGATGATATAAGGATATATAATGGATTTGATTATAAATATGGATAAGATGATCAAACCCAACATTATGTTGATTTTAGTTTCGTATGTTCTTGATAATATGTGGATCATGATGATGAGGTTGAATTTGGAAAAAGTTATTGTTAATCTTGGAGTATGATTTCCTTTTCATTCGGATTCGTAGTCGCAAGGTGTTAGTCGATGCTTGGAATGCATGCCACTGTACAACATTAGCGCATGCTAAGCTTACTGGATAGCGCACGCTAACGGGAGCAACTTATCGCACGCTACGTTATGCATTTAACGTTCGCTAAGTAGGCAGATAGTGCAGTATTTTTGTGTTGTGATTATGAATTCGTTATGGTTTGATTTGGTTTGTTCAGACTGCATTTATTCGAGGTTTTTGTTGAACCGTTTAGTTCGATTGGTTGGTTTTTTCGGTTGTTGATTATTATCGGATGTGTTGTCATTTGATTAATGCATTAGGTTGCGATAATTAATCATGGATTACGGCCGTTGTGTTGCTTTTGATCGGGGCTGAGGGGCTCGTAGACAAAGGCAATGGGTTCGGTAACAGCTTCGTGGTATCGGTATCGAGGCAAGTTATTACTTGCTTAGTTATAATATTTAATGAATGGTTTCGGTTTTATTTCGTTTATAATATATATAGCGATGATTGTTATTGTGAACTCGGGGTATTTGGTTTGTATCTCGTTCTTCCGATTCTGGGAGGTAAATCATAATGTATATGCTTTATCTCGGTTATTGGTATGTTCGGGTATCGAGGTTACGTTGCGATAAAAACGAGGATATGAGTATCTATAGTCCATGGTACGTTTGTATCGCCGCGCATTGAGGATAATCGCAGGTGATGATTTGACATTGAGATTTCTCCTGAAGGATTCGTGAAGGTATCTTAGTTTGATTCGGTTTAGTAATTATGATATTGATCATGCAGGTTGTCATTTATGTTGCCGAACATGAGGTCATCCTAGTTGTTTATCATAGTGTCGTTTCATGTTTTGATTCATATGTTGTTCATGTTGATGAACATATTAATTTGCATATGTGTATGCATAATTGCATTGTTATGTTCTAAATGATCCGAAGGGATCATGAGGATCTATGTTGAGGGCACTGGATCGGATTTCCACCATGCGTTGGTTCGACGGGATCATCATGGGGATCTATGCTGAGGGCGCTGGATCGTTGGACAGGTTTTGCACCATGCGTTGGTTCGACGGGATCATAATGGGGATCTATGCTGAGGGTGCTGGAATGTTGGATTACCAGTATTGTGTTGATGGAATCTTGTGAATTCGCATCATTGATTTTATCATGTGTTGTTGTTCATATGTGTATTGTTGGTTATCCACCTTATGATGATCTGATAGGATCATCAAGGGGATCTATGCTGAGGGCGCTGGATCGTCGGATTTCCATTGAGTATACATTATTGTTATTGTTGTGATCATATTGACGTTGTCATATGAGTATGCATGTGTAGGTCTTGTGTTAGGATCATGCCTGTATGTTGCATTGATCTGATCTGGGATTAGACTGATATGATTGTCGTGGTATTGTGCATCTCGAGGTATGTTCCGTATTTTCCTTAGTATTTGTCTTTGATGGACAATCGGTTTTTGTGTTGAGACTTGATGATGTCACCCGATGGATTTGGGTTAGCTAGAGTTAGTGGATTTTCGTAACAGTGAGTTATGATGACGTTTTGAGGAATTTGGGGTATTGTGTGAGTCACAGTACGAGATGTGAATTTTGGTAGAGTTATGACGATAAGATTACATTGGTCGTGTTCTTATTTCTTTGTATTCTCATTGGTATGTAATTATTAATGTGATGTGACGGTTATCATTGTTGGATATTATGGCTGACCCCATCGTGGGCTTTATTTTTAGGTCCTTTGGATATCGAGCTTGTAGCGGTCGTGAAGAGATGAGCTTCCCGGAGGATACTGGCTAGGGCATGTTTTTGTGATTATGAATTCCTAATCAGTTATTGTATTCCGCTGCTAGAGTAATTTTACTTGGTTGTCCTTTCCGATGCGTGATTATTTTAAATGACTTTTTGATATCTAGTAACTTGAGTTACTTTGGAAATCGTTTTCTAAACTATTGACTTCCGTCCATTGGGCCTTGCCCTTTTAAAAATGAGGTTTTACGACGCTTTTGATAAACGTGTTTTATAATGTCTTCGAATATTTTTAAAGATAGTAATGTCGTTAGTCTCTTGGGCATTTGTAAATATTTGTGAAAATATCTTTTAGCCTCGTGGGTTTCATATCGGGGCCCACGGCACTGTAATATTTCCGGTTCAATCTAGGGGTGTTACAGAATATGGTATCAGAGCTTAGGTTTAGAAAACCTAGGCATTCGGGTCGAGTTTGGTCGTGTTTTTGTCGCGTCATTCGAGGTTCGATTGACAAATATTAGAGCCGTGAGTTTTTGTTGTTCACTCAGGCTTGTGCATTATGTGATTTACCAGTGTGGTACTGGGGTTGTCGTAAAATTTTCCAAATAGTATTAACGTGTTTCTTCGGATAGAAATGTGTCGTGTTCTCGAGTTGAACTGATTTTTCAAAACATGTGTTTTGAAAATATCTGTGTTGAGTATTTTCTAGAGTTGATACATGTGCCAGTATCACGGAGAATCGTCGCTTCACGATCTGTAAGTGCTTGGATTTTTGAAATTGCATTGAGAATTATTACCAATTTAAGTCGATATGCTTTGAGATTCAGTAGAATATTATGCGTCACAGTATGAAGTGACAGAGTTGGGACAGGATCGATAATCTTAAGACGCTATGATTTTGGGAATCAGTATGTTGGTTAGATTTTGGAACGAAATTGTGCATTTGGGAGGAATATTATGGATGGTTGAGGAGAACAGGTAGTCATGATAGATCCTTTTGTGATATATGAAACTGTTTTTGAGCATTTAAAAATGATACTTTTCAAAATGAACATTTTACGGATGTTTTACGAAAAATGATTTTTGGGCCGAGACCCAATCAATTTTGAAATGGTTTTATAACTCAGGACTTGGGGTCCGAAAAGAGTTTTCTACTTTTTAAACTTCTTGTAATGTGGAATGAGATACGGGTTGAGACCCTAATGTTTCAAAAGACTTTCCAGTTTTCTAAAACTCCCGAGATTTGTAAAATACTTTACCAATCGTTTATCTATTTTATTTTCGCCTTTCGGAGTTTTGGTTTACCTATTCAAATGAAACTTCTCGGGTAGTCTTTCGATGTGTTTGATTTATTGATTATTCAATATTTTGTCATAGTGTAATTGAAGTGATCCAGGATGGGTTAATGATTGACGTTGTGAGTTATATGTAGAAAAAGGAGTTTTCATCGGAGTATATATATTAAGATTGTGGAACTCTATTGTGTGGTTTTACGATGGAATATCAGTGGAATTTGTGATAATCCGGACTGGTATACAGGAGTATGGAGGTGGTTAATCATTTGCATAGTTTTCATTTTAAAACTTCAAAATCGTGTGGATTCGAAGGAAACTATTATTGAAAACTTGGCATTAGCGAGCCAGTTTAATTTTTCGAAAATTTATTTCGTGATCTTACGAAAATTTATGTTTTGAGTTTTGGAATTTTTGAAAGAACTTTCGAAAATTTGTCTTCTTGACAAGATTATATGATTTTGTGCATAATGCATATCGTGGTGAAGTTCTGAGCGAGACTCTCGAACTGGATATTTCATCGGTATGGTACGATGAAAAGAGATTCGAACTCTAGTATGGTAGTTTGGTTATTCAAGGATGATCGGTTGATTTATTGAATAAGAGAAATATGCTGCGTGTTGTAGATCCATGCAGAGGACGTAATTTTGGATCTTTGGATTTTGTGAACTGGAGCATGTGTGCTATGTGGCTCTATTGATGTGGTGGTAGCGTGATTTTACTACTTTTGAATTTTGAGCCGTACTGATTGGTCATTCCCACTCCATGTATGATTTGGGATGTTCGCCGATTTGCGACTGGTTGTTCGTATGCCTGAGAGGTCCGTTCAACAATCGATTGTGTTTTGTTGAGATCCACTATATGTGATTTGTTTAGCGTTTTCAGAATTTTGCTCTTTCGTGTATCTGTCTCTGTGGTTCTGTGTTCATCATGTTGGAGCTTACCGTGTGAATGTATTCTCGATTATCGTTGATCGTTCGTTGGTAATATTGGAGTTTATCATGTTGATGATATTTTCGATTGTGTTTTGACCTTTGGATTGGTTGTATTGGAGTTTATCATGTTGATGATATTCTCGATTGTGTTTTGACCTCTGTTTGGTCATATTGGAATTTATAATGTCAATGATAAATTCGGTTGACTTATTGGTTGATCATTGTTGGTGATCATCTGAACGTTCGGATTTTTTATCGTTGTTTCGGGATTCGTGTCGTTGTTTTGGGAAGTTGTTTCGCAGATATATTGTGTATTATTCATCTTCTCGGAATTGGGACTTGATTATGTAATCAGGCAGACAGGATTTGATTCGGGCAGATTGTTTCATCCGAAGATGATATATTTTGTTGAGACTCAAGGAATTGTGATTGTAAGCGTATTGGGACTGTACAGTGAGATCGCTTGCTAGTATCTCAGGAGATCGTCGACCTGCGTATTTGTAAGTGTGCTCTTTAGGTTATTCAGTAATGAAGATGATTGATCGTGTTGTAATAGTTTCGAAATATTTTGGTTGAACGGTATGTTTGTTCGTTTTTATGACGGATTGCAAGTTTCGAGGCCGAAACTTATTTTAAGTGGTGTAGAATGTAATATCCGAAATTTCTACTACTTTTGTTTGAGATTATTTTATCCGAGTTATATTGTACAGCGTGGAATCTGTACAGTATGGATAAAATAAATAAGCGACTGAGATGTCAGTATTGGTTAATTTAAAGTATTTGGGAGACAATTACAATTGAGGATATCATGTATCCGGTTATTTTAATTTTGACATCGGGTCTATCATATGAGAATATTATTGGATTGAGTATATGTATTCAGTATGTGAGTGTACGTATCCAGTATGTCGAGATGTTGGACGAGGATAGCTGAAAATGGCTAAGTACGGCCATGTTAGCGCACGCTATGAAATATGCTTCCCGCATGCTACGAGGTATGAGTAGCGCACGCTACGTGGTGCAGTTAGCGTACGCTAATAGGTTCGCATTACGTACGCTAAGGAGGATCCTTAACGTACGTAAGGCATTCTGGGAAAGGTTCGGAAGGCGACCGATAGGTAGGCCCGGGTTGATGTTTTTCGGCATTTAGCGCACGCTACCATGGATGGTTAGCGTACGCTATTATCAGATCGTCCGACAGGGAATCTTGGATTTCGGCGAGTGGACCCGGCCACTTGTGACGCGTGTCCAGATAAGGTCAGCGGGTGTTTGTCATGTAGTGCTGGCGCACGCTAAACCGTATGGTTAGCGCACGCTAATTCCAGATCGGTCAGAGGAATCCCGGAAATCGCGGATGCTTTCGGCATGTGGGGGCACGAGTCGTAGGTGAATACTGTAGTAAGTCAACTTCGGATAGCGCACGCTAAGGGCAAGGACTTGCGTACGCTAGACATGATATTTTATGTACGTTAATGCATGGGCATTATGTACGTAAGCTAGTTTACGAAGCGAGGCAGTAGCCTCTGGGCAGCGATAGCGCATGCTAACAAAGTCAGTTAGCAAACGCTAAAACTGTAGTGCACGCTAATGTTGTATATTATAAAAGGGGACAGGCGGGTGCTGAGAGGCATTTTGTCCATTCTTCTTCATTCAGTCGAGAGAGAGAGAGTCTTGGGATGTATTTGAGGTTCCCAAACACTGTATAATGATGATCTTTAACAAGATTAAGATGGAGAGCATGGATTCAAGCCTTGTTCTTCAAGTTATTCATGATTCTTGGAATGGAGTCAAGTGTTCTTATTCTTGGTTCATCCAATCTAGGTAATGCTCGTATCCCTTTGATGGTGGTTCGTTTTTCTTGGATGATTACATGTGAGGAGCATGTTGGAGAATCAGATGATGATGTTATATTAGATTCAATGGAATTTTGATAAGAGTTTCGGATGTTGGTTAAGATTCTTCATATTATAAGGATGTTGATTCATTTAACCCGATCTAAGATGGATTTCTGAATCTTGGTAATTATATTGGTCGATTTAGATGAGATGAATCTTGATACTAGGTTGAATTCCAGATTGAGTATGATATGATCCTTGTTATCGAGTTGGTTTGATTGTTGATGTTGTTATTGATATATGGACATTGATATAATCCTTGTGATAGTTATGGTGTTGTTTATCTTCAAGATATATGGAGATTTATGTCTCCCTTCATTTTGGATTTTGATGTTAAGATGATATAAGGATATATAATGGATTTGATTATAAATATGGATAAGATGATCAAAACCAACATTATGTTGATTTTAGTTTCGTATGTTCTTGATAAGATGTGGATCATGATGATGAGGTTGAATTTGGAAAAAGTTATTGTTAATCTTGGAGTATGATTTCCTTTTCATTCGGATTCGTAGTCGCAAGGTGTTAGTCGATGCTTGGAATGCATGCCACTGTACAACATTAGCGCACGCTAAGCTTACTGGCTAGCGCACGCTAATGGGAGCAACTTAGCGCACGCTACGTTATGCGTTTAACGTGCGCTAAGTAGGCAGACAGTGCAGTATTTTTGTGTTGTGATTATGAATTCGTGATGGTTTGATTTGGTTTGTTCAGACTGCGTTTATTCGAGGTTTTTGTTGAACCATTGAGTTCGATTGGTTAGTTTTGTCGGTTGTTGATTATTATCGGATGTGTTGTCATTTGATTATTGCATTAGGTTGCGATAATTGATCGTGGATTACGACCGTTGTGTTGCTTTTGATCGGGGCTGAGGAGCTCGTAGACAAAGGCAATGGGTTCGGTAATAGCTTCGTGGTATCGGTATCGAGGCAAGTTATTACTTGCTCAGTTATAATATTTAATGAATGGTTTCACTTTCATTTCGTTTATAATACATATAGCGATGATTATTATTGTGAACTAGGGATATTTGGTTTGTATATCGTTCTTCCGATTCTGGGAGGTAAATCATAATGTATATGATTTATCTCGGTTATTGGTATGTTCGGGTATCGAGGTTACGTTGCGATAAAAACGAGGATATGAGTATCTATAGTCCATGGTACATTCGGATCGCCGAGCATCGAGGATAATCGCAGTTGATGATTTGACGTTGAGATTTCTCCTGAGGGATTCGGGACAGTATCTTAGTTTGATTCGGTTTAGTACTGATGATGTTGATCATGCAGGTTGTCATTTATGTTGCCGAACATGAGGTCGTCCTAGTTGTTTATCATAGTGTCATTTCATGTTTTGATTCATATGTTGTTCATGTTGATGAACATATTAATTTGCATGTGGGTATGCATAATTGCATTGTTATGTTGGAAATGATCCGAATGGATCATGAGGATCTATGCTGAGGGCGCTGGATCGGATGTCCACCATGCGTTGTTTCGGCGGGATCATCATGGGGATCTATGCTGAGGGCGCTGGATCGTTGGAGAGGTTTTCCACCATGTGTTGGTTCGACGGGATCATCATGGGGATCTATGCTGGGGGCGCTGGATCGTTGGATTACCAGTATTGTGTTGTTGGAATCTTGTGAATTCGCATCATTGATTTTATCATGTGTTGTTATTCATATGTGTATTGTTGGTTATCCACCTTATGATGATCTGATAGGATCATCAAGGGGATCTATGCTGAGGGCGCTGGATCGTCGGATTTCCATTGAGTATACATCATTGTTATTGTTGTGATCATATTGACGTTGTCATATGAGTATGCATGTGTAGGTCTTGTGTTAGGACCGTGCCCATATGTTGCATTGATCTGATCTGGGATTAGACTGATATGATTGTCGTGGTATTGTGCATCTCGAGGTATGTTCCATATTTTCCTTGGTATTTGTCTTTGATGGACAATCGGTTTTTGTGTTGAGACTTGATGATGTCACCAGGTGGATTTGTGTTGAAGTGGATTTTCGTAACAGTGAGTTATGATGACGTTTTGAGGATTTTGGGGTATTGTGTGAGTCACAGTATGAGATGTGTAGAGTTATGACGATAAGATTACATTGGTTGTATTCTTATTTCTTTGTATTCTCATTGGTATGTAATTATTAATGTGATCTGACGGTTATCATTGTTGGATATTATGGTTGACCCCGTCGTGGGCTTTATTTTTAGGTCGTTTGGATATTGAGCTTGTAGCGGTCGTGAAGAGATGAGCTTCCCGGAGGATTCTGGCTACGGCATGGTTTTGTGATTATGAATTCCTAATCAGTTATTGTATTCCGCTGCTAGAGTAATTTTTCTTGGTTGTCCTTTCCGCTGCGTGAGTATTTTAAATCACTTTTTGATATCTAGTAACTTGAGTTACTTTGGAAATCGTTTTCTAAACTATTGAGTTCCTGCCATTGGGCCTTGCCCTTTTAAAAATGAGGTTTTACGACGCTTTTGATATCCAGTACTGTCGTTAGCCTAGAACGGCATTTGTAAATATTTGTGAAAATTTCTTTTAGCCTCGTGGGTTCCATCTCGGGGCCCACAGCACTGTAATATTTCCGGTTCAATCTGGGAGTGTTACAACTGGTTGAAGTTGTGTGACTGATAGGCATTCGAGGATTTAAAGATCAAGAGGTGCTAGGCAGTTGGAAAGAGTTGCAATGACAGGATTTCCACTGGTTGGAAGTTGTTGTAGCTAAGTCGAATCACTGTACTATTTATCACTGGTTGAGAATTATAGTGGATTCATCTCCAACTTGTTTGAAGAAAAGTGGATTAATAGAGGATTACCCCACCTCTGAGACCACTATAAATTGCCTGCGTGTTTTACTGCTTTAGCATCATACTTACCTGCTGCATACATATTCATTGTTCCATTGTTTGAGTTTTTATGTATTCGTCATCAGCTGTGTCTTCCACATATCCTGTCTATAGACGACTTCAAGTCATCTGTACTTATCACATCTGAGAAACTCCTTTCGTGGAAAAAGAGTTTCAATAAGTCTATTCACCCCCCTCTAGACTTATTCCTGACGACTTGTGACCTACAATACTTATTATGAAAACCTCATATGAGCATCAAACCAACATGATAGCACACCATTCCTATATCTACAGGAACGCCTTTCAAGTCTTCCATAGCTCATGTATTTTAAGAAAGACGGTTCAACTCATTAACCCATGTATGCTTATTTAAGTATATCATTACCAACATATTCTTTTCAATTCAATTGGTGTTCCGTTGTCTTGTGAAGCTACGCTACTACTCATATCTCTCCTGTGGTGGATGAAATTATTTCAAAATCCACTACATGGAAAGGTAATTCCCTTTTTATGGCAGGTAGGCTTTGTCTGGTAATAGAGGTGTGTTAGGAATACTTGTTAGATTTTGATGATGTCATCCATGTATTCAAGATTTATTCAAATGTATGCACTAAGTACTTGGCATTGTAAAGAAGAACCAAATGAGTATCTTCGATAATCCATTGAATAGGTTAAGTATTGATCAAGTGTTGATCAGATAGAAAAATCAGCTAAGTATATAACTGTCAAAATATCAAATAAGTTTTCAGACGAGTTCATTATCAGATGAGTTTTGGTCAACAGAAATATCAGGTTTTGACCAAAACACAGTTGCAGCCGCGTTCCGAAGAAAGCATAATATCAGGCGAGACATGAGATGAGCTCTGGTCAACACATCATAGAAGTTTGACCGCAGGTGAGATAATATCAGGCGATCTATCAGGAAAGTTCTGGTCAACAGAATACATCAGAGAAGTTTGACCGCAAACGAGTTATTATCAGACGAGGTCTAGTCAACTCAAGAATTAGCTGAGGTTTGAACACATATAAGATATTAATAGGCGAGCTTTCAGGTCAAAAGAAATATCAGCTGAGGTTTGACTGAAGACGAGTTCTTTATCAGTCGAGTTTTTCGGTCAAACAGAATATCAGAGGAGGTAGACCAGACTAATTCTGCAACCAAGTTTGAGCATCAAAAAAGAAGCTCAGTCCATGTCAGCAAAGCGTTGAAAGTCAATAATAACGGCAAGGCACATGCGGATGTAAAAGCAAGAGACAAAGCGAAGATTCTGGGAAGTTTAGGAATAAAATATTCCTTGAGATCGATGCTCTGAAGACTTATGAATATATAAATCAAGAAAAGCGGCACAGACAAAAGAATTTCTTCAAACGGTCGGAAATGAAAAGGTAATCAAGCCGTGCAACGGAATGAAAAGATAAACAGAGCAGTCCACTCTTCAACCGATGGATTTGTTACAAGATATTCAATGGTTATGAAGAAGCTCAAGATTCGTACTATAAATATCTGAAGAACAGATTGAGCAAAGTACGATGCGAAAAATACATACAAGCAACCAAAGGAAACAAAGCATACAAAGCAATCTATAGTGTCGTAAAGAGCAAGCTTAAAAGTCATATTCAAGAGAAGCTCTTTAGTTGGAGAAGACAACACTCTTGTCTTTAAGTTTGAGTACGGGGTACTTCTTTGAACGAGGTTCTCAGAAGTTTCGAGGCTGATAAGGCATCCACAGGTTCTTGATTGGAAGGTGATAGACATCTTGCGAGTTGTTGAGGCATACAAGAGTTTTCTATCAAGAGGTGCTAGGCAGCCAAAGGGAGTTGCAACGGCCACGGGTTTCCACTGGTTGGAAGCTGTTGTAACTGTGTGAATCATTTTAAAACATTTATCACTGGTTGAAAGTTATGGTGAATTCATCTCCAACTGGTTTGGAGAAAAATGAACTAGTAGAGGATTACCCCACCTCTAAAACCACTATAAGTGCTTCTATGTTTTAATGCATCACATCATACTTATCTGTTGCGTTCATATTTACTATTCCATTTAGCAGTCAACTGTCTTCCGCATAACTAAGTTTTACAGTTGACATAAGTCACCTGCAGTCTACATAGTCACATGCATTGTCATCAGCTGTGCTGCCGCATTACTCATCTGCAGCTAAGGTTTGTTAGCTGGATATTATATCAGCTGAGTTACTCACCTGAGATTCAGGGAAAGAGTTTAATAAGTCTATTCACCAACTCTCTAGAATTATTCCTAACGACTTGTGACCTACAAGTGGTATCAGAGAGGTTGGTTCAATTTTACAGAACCAGATCCATATACTTGAGTATATCTCTTTTAATCTCTCATTAATGGAACACATGCAACACATGCATTCTAGACTTCCCATTTTTTCAATTGATGACTGACTTATGGAAGATAAGGATGCAGGCACACTTATCATCTGTCCACGATGACATGTAGAGTATATTTGAAGAAGGTCCTTTCATCTTCATGAAGGACAACACAGATGAGAATATTGCAACTGGGAAACCAAGACAAATTCCAAAGACCAGAATAGAGATGACCTCCGAAGAAAAGAAGCTGGCAAACCTTGACAATCGAGCTAGAGATATCTTATACGAGACCTTTGATCAAGCCATCATGAGAAAAATAAAACATTGCAAAAATGCCAAAGAAACATGGGACACATTGGCAATAATGTTTGAAGAAACATAGTTGATCAAAGAGAACATGGAATCAACAAGTGGATTCCTATCTGATGATCATTAAGTAATCAACTGCATAATGGCCAACGTTGCTGATGAAGAGGTAACATCTAAACCTCAAACTATAGAAGGTTTCAGTTCTGATATGTCCGAAGATATTGATCTTCACAAATCTGTAAACCAACTATTAAAAGATTTTGAAATTCTTAAAAAAGCACACCTGGCTGCAACAGCTGGGAATAACCAATTGAGAAATGATAAAACACAGCTGAAAAAGAATTTTGACAATCTCAGCCAGGATACAGAAAATTTAAAAACCATTCAGGCTGAAATAAACAGACTAATAGCCTTGAACAATGAAAAATCAGATACACGCACAAATTTTGAAGCTGAACTTTCAAAATTCAGACAATTAATAGATGCTCAAGCTAAAGAAATTACATCTTTGAAAACATCTATGACCTTAGATGGATTGTGCATAAAACAGAGGCCACTTTATTTAAAATCAGGCCTTGGATATGACCCCAACACTCCCTCACTTCTAAAAATACCTTCATAAATGGATAAACACATGTTCAGACTACTGGGCCTACAAACAAGACTGTATTTAAAAAGCGGCAGCAGCCAAGCTTTTCAAAACAGCCACCTAGACAAAAGACTATGCAATGGCCAAAACAGCATCACTCTGCTTATTACCAAAGACTTTCAAAAAAACAGATTTCAAAATGGGAGTGGTAAAAGGAAACCTCAAGGTTATCCAAACTTTCAAGACAATAAGGTATGGAGACATCAAAACTTTCATAATAGGTCTCAGTCAAGGTTTTACAATGGCTCATACCACTCAAATTATCAGTCATATCCTATATACAATCTAAACCAAAGATATAGACCTAGGTACTATGCATCTGACAGAGGTAACACATATAATTTTCAAAATATGTGGAAATAACAGAATTGTCATAACAGACAACATCCAACTAGTTACCAACCATATTATATGCATGATCCAAACCAAGTATACAGAGAACATAAGAATGCATATATAAATGAGGTCCATAACCACAGGAGAAACCACTCCTCTATAAAAACCACTAAACCTAAAGGACCCACTCAAATTTGGGTACCCAAATCTCTTCCTATCTGATTGCAGAAGAAATGGAAAGACTACTGTGTATTAACCACAGAGTCATCAGTAGGGGTTGAAGAATCGTTTGCAATTTCAGGATGGTTCAGGCACATGTCTGGGATCAAAATGAATGTTAGTGAAACCTAATCAATAGGCCCAGATGCGTCAATTGGGAGAGCTCATGTGGACAAACCAACATTCTGGAATGCAGCACAAAGAAAATCCTGACATCCCAAAGAGTGGGAGCTTGTTAGGAATGAAAGTAAAGCTGGTAGCAAAAAGTTATACTGAGTATGAAGAAATATATTTTGATGAAGAATACGCACCAGCAGCAAGGAATCATGTGCCTGATTGAAATTCTCAAAAAATGTTATGATCATAAAAGCTAGATGATCAGAAACACAGACAAGAAATGTCATATGATCAAAACCAGACAAGAGAAGTCACCTGATCAGAAGCAGTTGAAGAAAGTCACCTGATCAGAATAAGTCAACAAAATTTATCTTCTCATAAAAGCAGAAGAGACATGTCACCTGATCTGCACGAATCATAGATAAGACATGTCACCAGATCCAAGAAACAGGATAAGAAAAGTCAACTGATAAAAATGAGACGAGAAAAGATATCTGACCTAAAGAAGAAGAAAAGTCATCTGACCTGAAGCAGGTGAAAGAAATCATCTGATCTAAACCAGACAAGAAATGTCACCTGATCAGAGCAGGCAAGGATAGCTCATTAGAAGTCAAATGGTCAGCCAGATAATTTTCTCATCCCTTGACCGACATGTGCTTATTTAATTATATTCTTTACCACACATGGACTAAAACACACGATCCTACTCACTCCACATCCACATCAATTGGTAATACAAACCTCTGTTTGTTTATTTCAAAATCACCATTTCAACTGGGTATATAAGACGGTTGAAATCATTTCACAAAACCTTATCGTCTGCAAGCTCTAGAACCCTAAAATCTCAGAAAAGCAAGACCCTAGAACTTCAATACACTAAAATCTGAAAAATCTTTTTGCAGAAATGGACGCTAACACCTACTTCGAAGGCGTGAATCTCAAAATGGTCAAAGAACAGATCATGTACAGCATCATCATAGACTTTGAAGGTCTACTCGAGTCGAACAACATTGAGAAGATGGCGCACCTGATATCAACGATGAAGAAGAATGGGATTTATCACTTTCTGGATATTAATCCCACCCAACTCTTCAAGGAAGCCATCATCTGCTTCTTTAAGAAGGCGCAGGCTACACAATTCGGGAGTGAAAGTTTAATCTTTGGCGAACCAATCACTATCACCAAACAGACGGTCGCCGACGCATTTTATATGGAGAATCGAGGCATTGCTGTTGAAGCCCTAAAAAAAAATCTAACTAAAATTTGCTACAAGATCAAATTATCAGAGCAGCCAATGAAAGTAAAACTCACTTCCAAGAAGGGAGATCTCAGGAGAGAGTACAAGTATATTCTGGACATAACTAATAAGATAGTCATGGGGATGGCCGAAAGATTTGATCAATTATCATCATCAAAGTATATTGTTATGGGAAATTTGACTCGACGGCAGAGGATTAACTGGCCTGATTACATTTACAGGCAGTTAGTCCGATAGGTGAACAAGGTGAACTGGGATTCAGAGAATAACAAATTTGTATAGAAGCGAACTTATGGAACACAAGTTAGTTGGATTCTCAAATTCCTCGGGAAGGCAAAAGGCAAGGCAGATCACTTTCATGCCAGCAAGAGACTTGGTCACCTAGAACAAGATGCTGTAACACCCCCAATCCGCCCAGGGATATTACACGTCGTAGAATCTTTCCTCAAGGTTCTACCAGGCTGGTAACAAGATCGAACATCTCAACAATGCCTTCAAGGCTAAAACGACTCAGTAGACCGATTTGGTGTTCAATAAATACATACAACTCAATCTCAATACATGCCCACGCAGGGGTAAAATACAACACACCCCAGTACGACGGGAAAATAATACTGCAGCGAAAATAAAATACAACTGAACCAATAAAACAGCAAATGGGTCCTCATGTTATTAGTAACGATCATCTTTCATCATCCTTCATGCCGACCCCATGTTATGCTCCCCAAAACCTGAATGCAAAATAGACATCCACCCCCGATTACTCGGGGGTTAGCAAAATTCCACTATTTTGCTAGTGCAAGCACAAAGTGCAACTACGAGCCATACAATCTAAGTTTCAAGAATAATAATAACCAAGAATCCTCAAAGATTCAAACATAACGAAAAAATAATTCTCCAAGCAAGAGTTTGGGTAAAACATTCCAAAACCGAACGATCACAACTCAAGGGAAGCAATTTACAAAAAATGGTTTAATATGCCATCGGGAGTTTTAATAGAAAACAATTTAGGATTATCAAATCCTTTTCTTTCCAAAATCAACAGGGGTCACAGCCCAAATGTTTTGTTTTCGCAAATAAAAACCAACAACAATTCATAGGGTCAAAACACACGTCACGTGTTCTCGACGGACATAAAACCAACACCAACTCGTGAATCCAGGGCTCTACCATTGGATTCCCTCGAGGCCTCGTCGGACCCTCCCGAGGTGAGCAAAACACATTCACAAATCATATATCACACCGTGAACACATGCCACGTCACATCACACTCATACCACCGTGATCACTTGCCACATCATCTCACGGTTGGATCAATCACTTGTTGTCTCCTGACCACATGATCACATGTCATGTGTCACCGTAGGTATCCTGAGGCTCTCATGGCTGGATCAATCTCTTGTTGCATCCTGACCACATGGTCGCTAGCCATGTGTCACCGTAGAACCAAACCATAACCACACATTCACAGACATAGCACAATACAACAAAGACATCCAAACAATTTACCCGCAGGCATAGAACACTTAGCAAAAACACAACGTCAAACCACAACGCACCGAAAAGAGGCAATATATGTACACACGTACTATCAAGCGCAACAGTAATACCAAGCGTATTCATAAGGTTCACATAGTCATTTATGAAACACACCATTCGCAAAATACATACGGGTTTAAAAAGGGGGGCCTTTAACGAGGCTAAACCAAATCTTTGAAAGTTCATCTCAACACAACAAAACAAACACATTTAGACGATCATGGGTCATCATATCCATAAAAAAATAAAAGTATGGACAAGGTACTTGCCTCGATACCACGAGCAATGGAACAATGAATGGATACGGTCGGGTTGCCCTCGAACTTCCAAGATCGACCAAAACCCCGACAATTCCACAAAAACTACGAAAATAATATCACCATGAATCAATAACTCTAAACGGCATTCGAATCAACCCGAAAAACAACAAGAATCCGAGGGTTCTTCAAGGAAATCGGAAATCAAGTTCCGGGTGGTAAAAATCGATGAACGAGTTGCAAAATCCGAAGATCATGGCCAAGAGAACAAGAATACCATAATCAATTCATCAACCATGGATTAAATCGAAGAATCATGAAGAAACCCCAAAAAATCATACAACTAGGGTTCTAAGTAATAAAATACCTCGATTCGACGAAGAACACTGATTGGGTGATGATATAATTGACAAGAATCTTCCAAAATACCTTGGAATTGATTAGGACCGGAGAAAATTCAACGAAACCGGAATGAAGATCCCGGGTATTACATTACCATAGCGCGCGCTAACCAATAAGTGTAGCGCGCGCTAACCAATAAGTGTAGCGTGCGCTAATGACTCAGAAGGACATCAACAGTATTCTCGGAAATGGGTACGACGACGGATACCCACAACTTTGAGAAATTATAAAATAGTCCCAAAAGTTCGAAAAATCACGATATGACAACGGATAATCAAACCAAAGCTCACAACCCGTATGACAACGTTAAACGAACTTACGAGAAACCCGAAATGACAGTTTCGAATGAGATTCGCAAGAATCGAACTCAAGCGCAGAAAAGTCGCCTAAGAACATGGAACTCAACAAAAAGACACCGAAACAAACTCGGACATTAAAAAGTGCAGAATTAAATATTCTCAGAATGATGAAACGTTCACAAGCGAGCCAATAAAATAGACTCCTGCCAAAAAAAGAAATTTACCGAAAATCAAAATTGAGGATATTAGAGATGCATTGACGAAATTTGGAGATAAGAAGCTCAAAGAAGCTGAGATAATTGAGAAGATGGGGAGTGGAACATATTCTTACAGAGGACCTACAGACTCAGATGAGGTCCAGTCTGACGCAGCTTCCCAAAACCCACCTCAAAAAACTACAGAGGAGATGACGTCAGCTCCAACTGCACCTGAGACTGTGGAAAAGTCACCTGCACCTAAAGTATCACCTGCAGATTAATCTGACACTGAAAACCTACCTCTATCCAAGGTGTTCAAAAGAAGGTCACCTGAATTAGAGGAAGTGGTCCATGTCAACTCCTCCCCTGAATCTACCCCCAAAATGCTCAAGGAACTGATGGTTCAGACACCAGAAAAAGAAATGCAGATTGTAATTTCAGCTGCACTTGCACCAACTATAGAACAGCCAGATCAGTCCACAGAGCTGGTGACAGAAGTGATCCCTCTCTTAACTCTCCCAAGCATAACAAAGGAAGAAGATACTATTGAAGTGCCAGAATCAGATTACCCTTTCAACCTCAAGGAGAAAACCCCCCTGAATCTTACAAAAGCCCAATTACAGTTGGTAAGACAACAGGCTATGAAATTTTCATTTATCAATATCAATGAAGAATGGAAGGAATTGAAGACCCTTAGCTTCTCTCAGCTAAGAGTATTTATTGAAAAGTGTACCTGGGATCATCCAATTGCCACAGAGCAACTTACAATGCACTTATGTCAGGAGACTGATGTGTAATTATTACTGGAGGAGGAGTGGTTTATCTCTCATTTTAAACATAATATGGACCAGTTCATCCTTCATGTCATGGAAAATGTAACACAGGGAAAGACCCTTGATGAAGAGGAAGGAGAACAAGAGAAAAATGAAGAAGAAAACGAGAAGAAAGGGATTACCATTGAAGAAGTAGAGGTTGAAAATAAAGAAGAAGAAGAAAAGGAATTTGTAGGTGAAAAAGAAGAAGTTGAAAAGAAAGAAGAAGAGGTAAAGGAGGATGAGAAGAAAGAATAAGAAGAAAAGGAGGATGAGAAGAAAGAAGAAGAAGATGATGCGACCCCCACACGACGTGCCGTGGTAACTGCTATCGCTAGTATGATTTTAGTTCCCAAGATCGTTCCAATATTAAGCAAAGTGTTGTTTACTTCAAGCCCTCTACGTGACGCGCCGTAGCAAACCCGAAGGTGTGATTCAAACACGCCATGAGGTTTCTAAAGCCTCGATAAGTGAATTAAAATCACGATTTATATTTTGGAGACACTCAACAAAATAAGAAGAAAGTTTTTTTACACAAACACTCACAATTTTGATAAATTTCAAGTTGTCTTTACAAATGAAAATGAGGGCTATTTATAGCCAAAATTTCTACAACTATTACAATATAAAAATAAAAATTAAAGTTAAGGAGTCAACACATTTTTAGGGGATAAAAATCAAGTTGATAAATGACTAATCAACCTATAAGTTAAGGAGTCAACACATTTTTAGGGGATAAAAATCAAGGACCAAGACTTATATTTTGAAAATAAGAAATCAAAGTTAAGAAAAAATATGCTATTGCCGTTTTAGTGGCATAGCAGATCCTAAACTTAGGATTTTGATCCTGATGTCTTCTATAGGATTGTACTGCCTCTTATCTCTCCAAATCCACCAGAATCGTCTCAATCGAATGTCGGACGCGAAAGTTGTGACAAAAATACGAAGGTGTATTGTATCTGAAATTTCCAACGCCTGCTTTCAATTGTATCGCATTTTCACCACTAAAAATATCTGATTTTGATGTAATGATGAGCATATAAACTTTAAGACTTTCTCTTAGCTTTTTGATTGTATAAATACGGGCTTAATTGGACACTGTATATAGGAGATACATCTGAATTACGAAAGCTGCTTCAGTTAGGGTTATTGCTTGGATTGATGACATAAACACTTTTGATCTAATATGTGACGGCTTCAATAACACAAATAAAGATGTTATTATATTTATGGTCATCGGTCTGATTGAAATGATTTTGCACGAGCATTGTTAATGAATTCTTTATTACATTTGCTCGTGATCTTGTTATTGGTCCCACGGGAATGTATAGTTCTTCTTCTGACTGACTGACTGCGTCTTGATTCACATCATTCCCCCCGTCCTCAAAAGGATTCATCCTCGAATCTGAAAATTCAAGAGGGCTTAAGTCAGCAACATTGAAGGTAGCAGGAAGATTATATTTACCAGGTAGATCCACTTTGTAGGCATTATCATTGATGCTTTCTAAAATTTGAAATGGTCCGTCTCCCCTCGGCATGAACTTCAACTTCCTTTGTGCGGGAAACCTCTCTTTCCTCAAGTCAATCCAAACCCAGTCACATGGTTCAAAGAATACTTGCTTCTGTCCCTTATTCTTTATTCGGACATTATGTTCGTTGTGTTTTTTAATTTTTTCTCAAACCTTTGCATGCAGTTGTTTGATCATTTCAGCCTTTTTCTTGCCATCGATACTGCCCACTTTGTCTATAGGAATAGGCAACAAGTCTAAAGGAGTTATCAGATTAAAACCATATACAATTTCAAATGGAGAAAATGTAGTGGTAGAGTAAACGGTTCTGTTGTAAACAAATTCAATGAATGGTAAAGATGTTTCCCAAATTTTCAAGTTCTTGTTAACAACAGTTCCTAACAATTGACCAAGTGTTCGGTTAACTACCTCGGTTTCGCCATCAGTTTGGGGATGACAAGTTGTCGAATAACGCAATTTTGTTCCCATTTTTGCCCACAAAACTTTCCAAAAATGGCTAAGAAATTTAGTATCCCGATCGGATACTATACTTTTTGGCATTTCATTTAAACGGATAATTTCTTTGAAAAATAAATTTGCATTATGAGTGGCATCGTCAGTTTGTGACATGCAATGAAATTTGCCATTTTACTAAATCTATCAACAATGACAAATATCGAATCACACCTAGATTTTACCTTTGGTAACCCCAACACAAAGTCCATAGAAAGATCAACCCAAGGCTCGTTGGGAACTGGAAGTGGCATGTACAAACCATGTGATAAAACTCTTGATTTTGCCCTTCAACAAATAATGCATGAATTGACAATTTTATAAACATCATGTCTCATTTTAGGCCAAAAGAAGTGTTCATGCAATATTTCAAAAGTTTTGGCAATTCCGAAATGCCCCATTAATCCCCGCTATGTGCTTCCCTTGCTAACAACTCCCGTGTCGAACAAAAAGGAATGCAAAGTTTATTTTCACGGAATAAAAATCTACCATCCCGATAAAATATGTCCACACTTTTTCTTTCGCAAGCAACATATGTTTCGCCAAAATTTTTATCTCCCACATAAGATCCTTTCAAGAGCTTAAATCCCAACAATTTACAAGAAAGCGTATTAAGTAATACATACCTTCTCGACAATGCATCGACAATGACGTTCTCCTTACCTTATTTATACTTGATGATGTAAGGAAATGATTCGATCTCCTCTAACCATTTGGCATGTCTTTTACTCAACTTATTTTGTCCCTTGAGATGCTTCAATGATTCATGATCCGTGTGAATCACAAACTCCTTAGGCCATAAGTAGTGTTGCCACGTACGTACAGCTCTAACCAAAGCATATAATTCTTTATCATATGTAGGATAGTTCAACATCGCTCCTCCAAGTTTCTCGCTAAAGTAAGCCATCTACCTCTTTCCTTACATTAATACCGCTCTAATTCCTACTCCTGAAGCATCACACTCAACTTCAAAAGTGTTCGAAAAATTTGGTAATGCTAAAACAGGTGCGGTGCATAATTTATCCTTTAATGTGTTAAAGGCATTTTCTTTATCTTCACCCCAATGAAATCTAGCATGTTTCTTTACAAGTTCATTTAACGGGGTTGCAATCGTGCTAAAATCTTTAACAAAGCGTAGATAAAAACCTGCTAAACCGTGAAAGCTTCTTACCGCAGTTGCATTAGTCAGTCTAGACCATTCTCGTATGTCCCTTATATTCTCTTCATCAACTTTTATGCCGTCAATACTAACGACATACCCAAGGAATATAACCTCACTCATGCAAAAAGTACATTTCTTAAGACTAGCATATAATTGTTCCTTTCCCAAGGTAATTAAAACCAATCTTAAATGTTCAACATGTTCGTCTATACTCTTGCTATAAATGAGAATATCATCAAAGTATACGACAACAAATTTTCTAATATAAGCACGCAAAACATGATTCATTTGCCTCATAAAAGTGCTTGGTGCATTTGTAAGACCAAAAGGCATTACCAACCATTCATATAATCCGTATTTAGTTTTAAAGGCCGTTTTTCATTCATCCCCTTCTTTCATACGAATTTGGTGATAACCTTTCATTAAATCAATTTTACTAAACACACGTGAACCATATAATTCGTTCAACATATCATCTAACCTTGGAATTGGATGTGGATACTTTACCGTGATATTGTTCACCGCTGGGCAGTCGGTGCACATTCTACAAGTCATGTCTTTCTTTGGTACGACAATTATCGGAACGGCACGAGGACTCAAACTTTCTCAGATAAACCCAATACTTAATAATTCATCGACTTGCCACTGAATCTCCTTAGTTTCTTCAGGATTATTTCGGTATGCCAGTCGGTTTGAAATGACGGCTCCTGGCATAAAGTCGATTTGCTGCTCGATCTCTCTTTTTGGTGGAAAATCGGGTGGTAGCTCATCCAGAAATACATCATTGAAGTCCTGCAATAGATTTTTTATAGTACTCGGAACATTCCAGTTTTTATCATCGTCAAGAGTGGAAATTTGTATGGTAAGATGTAAGTATGCGGGTTGCCCCTCCTCAACTTCTTTAACGACTTCCTTTGCACATATAAATAAATATTTTTTTGATTTTTGATTTTTTTTTCTTTTTCTTTCTTTTCTTTTTCTTTTTCTTTTTGTTTTCTTTTTCTTTTTCTTTTTCTTTCTCTTTTTCTTTTCCTTTTTCCTTTTCTTTTTCCTTTTCTTTTTATTTTTCTTCAACTTCTTTTTAGAGTCGAAATTGATCTTCATGGACTTGTATTTTCGTCATGGGAACTAATGTGATTTTCCTCCCATCTTTCTCAAACAAGTATCGATTCTTCTTCCCGCTAAGTTGGGCATCTCAATCGTAATGACATGGTCTACCCAACAAAATATGGCAAGCGTGCATTGGTACAACATCACATAAGATATCATCATGGTATTTTCCAATTGTGATGGTTATGAGTACCTGTCTATTCGCCCGAACCTCTCCGCAATCGTTTATCCAATGAAGTCTATAAGGCTTCGGATGTCGCCTTGTTGGTAATTCTAAACCCCCGACTAGCATCACACTAGCCACATTGGTGCAACTTCCGTTATCAATGATCACACTACAATTTTTATTTTTCACAAAACATCTAGTGTGAAAAAGATTTTCTCGTTGTTCGTTATCGTTGCTCTCTTCCTCCTTTGCCTTCACATTCAACACCCTCCTAATGACAAGTGCGGGTGCGAATTCTAGCTCCTCTTCATCACTTTCTTCTTTCCCTTCTTCCCCATCTTCATCATCTGTTTCATATTCTCCATCCTCCCTAAGTATAATTGCTCGTTTATTAGTGCATTGGGATGCAATGTGTCCTCGCCCGTGGCATCGAAAACACTTGATGTCCCTGTTTCTCGTGTTTCTATTTTCTACGGATGTAGATTTGACTTCGGGTTTTGTTCGACTAGCACCCCCCCACCTAAAACTTCCCCTGCATGGTGCTTTTATCAAAACTACTCATGGATACGTCTCGATTTCCTGTTTGAGGCTTCCAAGGAGTTGTGTACCCCGTGGAGTAAGTATTGTTGCCTCCCCTTCGCAAGTTCCTTTCAATTTTGATCGCTGCATATACCATGTCCTCGAACTCAACATAATGTTGTTTATTAACTTCTTTAGAGATCTCCGCCCTCATTCCATGTAGAAATCTCGCCATTGTGGCCTCCCTTGACTCCCTCACATCGGCCCGGATCATTAACATCTCCATTTCCTTTCGAAAATCTCCGATGCTCCTTGGACCTTGTTTTAGAATTGAAGGCAAGAAAATAGTTCCTTATGATAATAATTAGGAACAAATCTTCCACGCATTACAATCTTTAATTCCTCCCAATTATTAATTGGCCTCTCTCCATTCCTCCTTCTATCCATCACAAGTTGGTCCCACCAAATGCTGGCATATTCGAAAAATTCGGTTATTGCTAACCTCATTTTCTTAGTACTAGCATAGTTGTGGTAGTCAAATATAGTTTCCAACTTCCTCTCCCAGTCAAGGTATGTGTCGGGATCACTCCACCCTTCGAAGGCTGGGATTTTCATTTTTATATTTCCCATACTTCGGTCTTCCTCGTTTCGTGCTTCCCTTTCATACCATCTACTTTGTTCTCTCCAACCTCCTCGACCATGTCCTCCTCGATTTTGGTAAGTTCCATCCTCGGAGAATGTTTCATCTTGTAGTCTCTATATAAGATGGGACTCAGATTCCTTCTTCTATGGTGGTGCTCGTCCTCTTTATTTTTTTGTAAATTTTTGATCGCTTCTTCTTGTCGATCTTGTCTTATAATTAATTGGGTGAGTATTTCTTATATGTTCTGAAGGGCTTCGTTTTCTTCATTTTTCTCAATATCGGATTTCGATATTTTTTTGCTCTCTTTTTTTGCCTTTTTTTTTGGGCTTTCTTTTTTTTTTTGCCTTTTTTTGGCCTTTCTTTTTTTTTTTTTGCCTTTTTTTTTACTTTTTTCTTTGCTCTTTTTTTTTTGACACATACACACAAATTAATCCTCACAAGATCCTCACGTATATCGCTCGATCACTCAACGCCCGTGTATCACTCTTTTAGATTTTTTTTGCACGGTTCTTGTCTTTTATCACTCGGCTTTATATAAACATCTCACAACTCACAAGGTGATTATATAGACGAGTATTTTGACAAGTTTTATTTTACAGGGGCGGTAATCCGCAATGCAGCTTTATATTTATTTTTATATTTCACTCTGGTGGTAGAACCGACCTTCGTGATAGATATGTATATGTGTATATATATATATATATATATATATATATATATATTCACTGTAGTGGTAGAACCGACCGTTGTGATAAATATGTATATTTATATATATATATATATATAGGTATTATTTTTTTTTGTATACTCTTTTTTTTGTATACCCTTCTTTTTTTTGTATACTTTTTTTATAGCTTTTTTTTTGTATAACTTTTTTTTTGGATATTCAAAATGCTAAGGATTATAATTCCCTTGGCTTACACTTGATGATTTATATCAAATATTATATATATATATATTGTGCTCACTGTGATGGTAGAACCGATCATTGTGATTTTTTTTGCATATATATTAAGAAGACGGAAGGTTTAGAAGATAGAAAAAAATGATAGGATGGTAAGATAAGAACATTATGAAAATGAAGGAAAATATATGATACCACTTAGTAATGGAAAAAAACCGAGCTCTGAAGCCAACTGATGCAACCTCCACACGACGTGCCATGGTAACCGCTATCGCTAGTATGATTTTAGTTCCTAAGATCGTTCCAATATTAAGCAAATGGTTGTTTTACTTCAAGCCCTCTACGTGACGCGCCGTAGCAAATCGGAAGGTGCGAATCAAAGATGCCACGAGGTTTCTAACGCCTCGATAAGTGAATTAAAATCATGATTTATATTTTGAAGACACACATAACAAAATAAGAAGAAAGTTTCTTAACACAAACACTCACAATTTTGATAAATTTCAAGGTGTCTTTACAAACGAAAATGAGGGCTATTTATAGCCAAAATTCCAACAACTATTACAATATAAAAATAAAAAATAAAGAATAAGAAACTATAAATTCAACATCCAAAGCTCCTAAAATCTGATCAATGCCTAATCAACCTATAATTTAAAGAGTCAACACATTTTTAGGGGACAAAAATCAAGGACCAATACTTATGTTTTGAAAATAAGAAATCAAAGTTAAAGAAAAATATGCTGTTGTCGTTTTAGTGGTATAACGGATCTTAAACTTCGGATTTTGATCTTGATGTTTTCTAGATGATTGTATCACTTCCTCTTAGCTCTCCAAATACACCTTAATCGTCTCAATAGGATGTCGGACGCGAAAGTTGTGACAAAAGTACGAAAGTGTATCGTATCTGAAATTTCCAACGCCTGCTTTCAATTGTATCGCATTTGCACCACTGAAAATATCTGATTTTTATGTCATGATGAACATAAAAATTTAGCACTTTCTCTTACCTTTCCGATGGTATAAATATGAGCTTAATTGGACACTGTATATAGAAGATATATCTGAATTACGAAAGCTGCTTCAGTTAGGCTTATTGCTTGGAATGATGACATCAACACTTTTGATCTAACATGTGATGGCTTCAATAACACAAATAAAGATGTTATTATATTTATGGTCATCAGTCTGATTGAAATGATTTTGCACGAGCATTGTTAATGAATTATTTATCGCATTTGCTCGTGATCTTGTTATTGGTCCCACAGGAATGTATAGTTCTTCTTCTGACTGATTGACTTCTTCTTGATTTACATTAGAAGAGGAGAAGAAAGAGAAGGAAGAAGAAATAAAAGAAGAAGATGATGAGGACCATGGTCAAAATGCACCTGATCAGGCCTCTAGCTCAGATCACCCTGAGGAGGGAATCAGGGGGAACAACCTGAGAAAAGCCCCTCTCAAACGAAGTCTTCTGCCGAGAAGATGTAACACCCCAAACTAGGCGGATATTACAGTGTCGTGGACCCCTGACTGGGACCCACCAGGCGAGTGAAAATGAATGAAATACACAGGGTAAATGTAGTACCGAACCACATTACATCATTAATTACTCCGATGAGGAGTTTCATACAACACACCCAAGATAATACAGAATACATGTATATTTTATATGAAGATAAAACATACGACACTGAATAAAATGAGTATTCAAACGGAAGTCTGCAGCAGAAATAAAATAAGGAAAACACGAGTGAATGAAAAGGACTGGGCCCCCCTACTAGTATCACTGGGACTCCTCGCCGTCAACATTCTATTCCCGTGCTTTTGCCTTCCCATGACCTGAAAACAAAATCCCCCCACCGGATCAGTTACACAGAACAACAATCCTCAAGAGTTGAATAAACACAATCATATATGTTGTATAAACCACAAGTTCGATCAAAATCTCAAACCGTCGAACACATGCGATCAAAAGTGAATTGGTCAGATTATAACCCAAATCCTGTTGAAAACATACGTAATCAAACATGATGTATGAATCAACTAACGGTACGGCTCAAAGGGTGGCACCACACTACGCCCGGGATGGAAATGTGTCCGTGCACAAGCCACCAACGAGTATCGATCGAATACACGTGTGGTCTTGTACCTAATCAGTCTCACGAAGTGATCTTCTCGTGTGCACAGTCCAATGTGAGGCCAACAACCAACACACGACTTAATATTTGCCCGACATGAAAATCCTACACATACCAACTGGCACGCCAGTATGACCCGGAATGCCACGAGATAACAAAAGTGACATCGAAATCAATAATGACTCACCGAGATGAAATGATAGTGAAATGAATGATAGCTCAATGAAATGATTGGAACCGTCGTTCCTCATGACTGAAGTGATTAATTGACAATTACAAGTCTCAATACGGTTAATCCATTATGAATGAACTATAATTATGAATGAACAACAACGAAAGGAATGAATATCCTTTTAACCGAGTAAGAATTAACTTACCTTAACACCGGTGATGATACGATCTCTCTCGAACAACGTCCTAAGGAAACTACCGGTCGCTCGAACAACCTTAAATAACATAATTATCAACAACTCGCTTAATATACGAATCAATAGCGATCATAACCAATTCAAGATGTCGATACAATAAATCCAAACTCATTGAGGCATTTCGACAAACACCTTGAAAACAATCTCCCATTCTAAACAACTAATCCCATTTGTATCGAAAACCAACTTCTATTGAATGATCCAATCCACCAAACACCATCAATACAATCGATAATCCAAAAGGAATACTCAAATCGAGTTTACGATATCATTAAATTGCAAAACCCAATTCCAGGTCAACCTTCAAAGTGTTCTTGAGAAAAACTTCCAACACTCCGATGATAACTCGTAAAAACTCATAATCATACGTATATCCATCACAAATCATGATTATACCATCCAAAACATCATGCTCCAACTCAAAATCGAATTCAAGGGTTGAAGAAGTTACCTTGGATTAGGATGAAGAATCCACAAACATGTTGTTAATCCACACCCCAAATAGAAGAAGATGAAAATCTCTGAGTTTTGATGATGTTAAAACACCCCAAAATCGCCCAAAATCGCCCAAGTTGAGAGAGGAAGGAGGAAAGTGATGAAATGAGGATGTTCTTCACAACAAACGCAGAAATACACAAATCTGTACTGTGTGCCGCGGCACAGACTGAGTGTGCCGCAGCCCACGGCCAAAAACGCCCAGCAAAACAGCTTTGTGCCGCGGCCTGGCCAGAAGGGGCCGCAGCCCGTGGTACAGCCCGCTCCAGCATCAAAAGGTACACGGTACAGTTTTAGCTATTTCGACCATAACTCCTTCGTTCGGACTCCGATTGACTCACGGTTTGAACTATTGGAAAGCTAACTTGATGCTCTATAATATTGTAAATATACAGAATTTTTGGAGTTTCCAATAATTAATGGTGATTTTAAAAAGTTGAACTCATACGTGGAAAAGTCGGTTAAGAACATAGAACTCAACAGAACGACACCAAGACGAACTCGGATGACAAAAAGTGTAGAATTAGTCATTCTCATAATCACGAAACGGTCACAATAGAATCCCTAATATGGAATTCCGCCAAAAATATAAAATTACCGGAAGTCAAAATTGCAGATATTACATACTACCCTCCTTAAAAGAAGTTTCGTCCCGGAACTTAAAACAAGTAGGGAGAAGCAATATCCCGCCAGGAAAACTCAACGAGATACATAAGAACCGCAAATATACCCAACAATAGCATGATTCGAACAAGAACGAAATTTGAAATGGCATGGACTCCAATATCAATCATCGATTAATGAAGTAATTATAACGATCAAGATAATATTCTCGTCTTGATTCTCAAGCAAGGTTGAAACAATGAACGATATCGATACACGACTCAGCATTAGTCCGAACGGTGAACACGAATGAATGAACATGAATGATGAATGATTATTAATGAGTGAAAAACCACTGAGTGGCAATTACTGAATGAAAATGAATGAGTTTACATCCGGGTATTACATACTCTCCCCCTTAAAAAGAGTTTCGTCCCCGAAACTAAGGGTCAAACAAATCGGGATAACTCTTCCACATGCTATCCTCGGTTTCTCAAGTAGCCTCTTCGACTCCATGTCTCGACCACTGAATCTTAACCAAAGGAATCGTCTTGCTCCTCAATTGTTTGATTCGCCGCTCTAAGATTCGTACGGGACGCTCCTCATACGTATGATCATCCGCTATCTCGATCACATCAAACTGAAGTATGTGACTAGGGTCGGCAATATATTTCCGCAACTGAGAGACGTGAAACACATTATGAATTCGGCTCAATGCCGGAGGTAAGGCCAATCGATAAGCTAGCCCGCCTACTCGTTCCAAAATCTCAAACGGTCCAATAAATCTTGGACTCAACTTTCCCCGCTTCCCGAAACGGAAGATACCTTGACTCGGGGACACCTTGACCAACACGTGGTCACCTGTCTCGATCTCTAATGGTCGGCGACAATTGTCTGCATAAGATTTCTGTCGACTCTGAGCGGTCAACAAACAACTCCTGATCAAAGCTACCTTCTCACGGGTGGCTATAAGGATATCGGGCTCGGTGTCGATTGATTCTGATAAGTCATCCCAACACAAAGGAGATCGACAACGACGATCGTGCAAGGCCTCGTAAGGTGCCATCTTAATCGAAGCATGCCAACTATTATTATACGTGAACTCGATCAATGGTAGTTGGGCTTCCCAATCGTCTTTCCAATCGAGGACGCATGCCCTCAACATGTCCTCCAATGTATGAATAGTCCTCTCTGATTGTCCGTCGGACTGAGGATAAAAAGATGTGTTGAAATTAAGCTGAGTTCCCATGGCACGATGAACTGATTTCCAAAAATGAGACACGAATCACCAGTCACGATCAGAAACGATACTCTTAGGAGTACCATGAAATCTCACTATCTCTTTGATGAACAACTAGGCCAGTCTCTCGGGACCCCACGTAACCTTAATCTCAAGGAAATGAGCTGACTTAAACAAACGGTCCACAATTACCCAGGTTGTATTCATGCCACGACGACTCGTCGGCAACTCGTGATGAAGTCCATTGAAATATCCCCCCGCTTCCACTCCGGAATCGGGAGCGGATTCAGCATACCCGCCGGTCGTTGATGTTCTATCCTGACTTGCTGACAGGTCAAACATCTCGAAACTAATTCCACGACTTCTCGCTTCATATTACTCCACCGGTAATTTTGTTTCAAGTCTTTGTACATCTTGTTGGACCCCGGATGAATAGAATAAGGGGTAGCATGGGCTTCTCTCAAAATCCAGTTTTTCAACTCATCATTCGCCGGTACACATAACCAATTCTTAAATCTCAAGAGTCCATCCTCGTGGACCATAAAGCCAGGGGCTTTCCCCTGTACCACATCCTCGCAGATGCGCAACAAAAACGGGTCCGAACCCTGATTCACTCTGATCGCCTCTTCAAGTGGCGATGAAATCTCCAGCATACAAAGCTGTCCCTGAACACGCTGTAACCAAACCTCGATCTTATGCCTAAGTAATTCTTTCTGAAGTTCCTTCTGAAGTTCCTTCTGAACTGTTAATCGAGCAAGCATCTGCTCCTGAACGGACTTACGACTCAAGGCGTCGGCGACAACGTTCGCCTTGCCCGGGTGGTAAAGTATCTCAATATCATAATCTTTGATTAGTTCCAACCACCGCCTCTGTCGCATATTTAACTCCTTATGAGTAAATTTATATACTTCAAACTCTTATGATCGGTGAATATCTGACAGGTGATGCCATAAAGGTAATGACGCCAAATCTTCAATGCGAAAACCACGGCTGCTAGCTCCAGGTCGTGGGTCGGATAATTAACCTCGTAAGGTCTCAATTGCCGTGAAGCATAAGAAATAACTTTCCCGTTCTGCATTAGTACATATCCGAGACCCTATCCGGACGCATCATTATAGACCACAAATCCTTCCGTTCCTTGCGGTAAAGAAAGGACAGGTGCTGAAATTAACTGGCTCTTGAGTTCCTCAAAACTCTGTTGACACGTTTCGGACCATGTGTATTTCTTATCTTTCCTTAAAAGGTTCGTCATGGGTTGAGCGATTTTAGAAAATCCTTCCACAAATCGCCGATAATAACCAGCTAATCCGAGGAAGCTTCGAATTTCCTTAACATTCTTCGGAGGTTGCCAATCTCGGATAGCATCCATCTTCTGAGGGTCGACACGAACTCCGTCTAATGAAATTACATGTCCGAGAAACGTCGCTTCGGACATCTAGAACTCACATTTGGAAAACTTCCCATAAAGTTGCTCTCGTCTCAACACGTCGAGCACCTGGTGAAGGTGAAACTCGTGCTCCTCCCGGTCACGAGAATAAATTAAAATGTCATCAATGAAGACAACCACGAGCTGATCCAAATAGTCGATGAAAACCCGATTCATTAACTCCACGAATACCGCATGTGCATTAGTTAACCCAAACGGAATTACCACAAACTCATAATGACCATAGCGTGTTCGAAACGCCGTCCTAGCAATATCCGACTCTCGGATTCGCAACTGATGATACCCAGATCTTAAATCGATCTTGGAAAATACTGAAGCTCCCTGAAGTTGATCCACAAGATCATCAATACGGGGTAGGGGATATTTATTCTTGATCCTCACCCTGTTCAACTCCCGATAATTAATATACACACGAAATGAACCATCCTTCTTCTTGACAAACAACACTGGTGCTCCCCACGGGGACGCACTCGGTCGAATATAACCCTTCTCGGTTAAATCCTTTAATTGATTCTTCAATTCCTGCATTTCGGTCGGGGCCATCCGGTACGGTGCCTTCGATAATGGGGACGTACCAGGCTCCAACTCTATCGTGAATTCCATATCCCTCGGTGGAGGTAAAACAGGTATCTCGTCTGGGAGTACATCGTCAAACGATAACAATGATACCACGAATGGTTGAACACCTAGATTGCCTTAGGACGGCCAATCGATGAAAATGATACAATGAATGATTTAACACCTCGATTGCCTTAGAACGGCCAACCGACGACAATGATATAAGGAATGATGGAACATCTCGATCGCCTTAGAATGGTCAATCGATGACAATGATATAAGGAATGATGGAACATCTCGATCGCCTTAGAATGGTCAATCGATGACAATGATATATAATGAATGATTGAACATCCCTGGTTGAGTAATTTACTGCTTTCATCATATTAATGATTCTTCCGGAACAACGGGGATCACCTCCCTGAAATACACACTTGACTCTAACGACGGAAATGATAGTGACCATACGCTTACGAACATTGAGAATGGTATCATGACGATCCATCCCACTAACACCCAATATTACATCGTCCTTAGGTAAATCCACCACGATTAGGTCCACCAACCACTCGCGGTCATTAAGCTTAATTCGGTCAGTTCTTAACCTCATGATTTCCGGAAATTCTTCTACCGTCAGGTAGACCAATGATATAAGGTCCACAATTATTAGGACTGTCTAGGTGAAGTCTATTCAAACATGATTCGGAAATGAATGAATGCGTTACACCAGTATCAAAAATGGTACACACAGGTTTAGATAAAATTACGAGTATATCTGAGATCGTTCGGGCCTCCAGATCGTCAGTCCTCTTCATCTCATGAATCCGGGACTTGCCGGCCCCCGAACCGGACGCTCCCGTCTGATAAATATGAGCTCCGCCTTTATTCGCTTCGGTCGTCTTAAACGACGCCGGCTGCACTGGGCCCGATTCTCAATCACCGATTGCTTGAGCTCGAGATGCCGGAGTCGGCTTGGGGTCCCTTCGGCAAAAACCGGCCTTATGCCCAAAAATCCCACAATTATGGCACGTGAGAGACGGTTTCAGACACTTAGTGCTTTAATGACCCGGCGCTCCACATTGAAATAGGTGATGGACGAACTAGCCGCTCGGGACTGAGATCCCGTACGATTATGCACCGTAGGAGGTCGCTCATAAACGTTAGGGCCCACACGAGGCTTCTTGAAGGTTGACTGTCCACCTTCGGACTGATTACGCTTTGTTGATTTCTTGCTGACAGATGAAGGTTGTTGCTCAGCAATTTCCTTAGCAACAGGCTCATATGGGAGAGTTCTCTCAATTAATTCAGCCAGAGTGGTGCAATGATGATTAAGCAATTGCATATGGGTCATCATGACCTGCATAAAAGTGAGTGAATCAACCCTAACATCTTCCGATCGAGCGGAGTCCTGGTTATGGTTTCCCGACAGTGAGCGATTATTCCCCGGGTTTCGGCCTGCACCGCGGCCTCTCCCCGTGCATCCCCTGATAGCTCTCTCCATACTGAAGTAGGAAGGTCGCATGATAATCATAGATCTCGTATGAGTACCGCATCATAATTTACGTCATGAAATGATGAAAATGAGCATACACGATCTAACACATTGATTACATGAATGATTAACTGAGGTGACATGATTATCTGATGATATTCTTGAAATGGTTATCTTGAACAAGTTAACAAGATTAATGATATGATCCTCAAGATTAACAACTGAGTGATGAAATGAATTGAGTGATTAACGAGTTAACATGATCAACATGATTACAAATGAAAATGATAAATGAGGAAATATTACTATTCTTTGGTCTGAAGGGCTCGGCTCTTGCACAGGTCACACGTGACGCGAAAGTCCAATGATACTAGTCTGATGAACGATGATTTCAAATGATACCTGACTCGGAAGGTAGTATTCAAAACCACGCTCCGATACCAACTCTGTAACACCCCCAAACTAGGCGGATATTACAGTGCCGTGGACCCCCGACTGGGACCCACCAGGCGAGTGAAAATGAATGAAATACACAGGGTAAATGTAGTACCGAACCACATTACATCATTAATTACTCCGATGAGGAGTTTCATACAACACACCCAAGATAATACAGAATACATGTATATTTTATATGAAGATAAAACATACAACACTGAATAAAATGAGTATTCAAACGGAAGTCTGTAGCAGAAATAAAATAAGGAAAACACGAGTGAATGAAAAGGGCTGGGGGCCCCTACTAAAATAAGGAAAACACGAGTTCTATTCCCGTGCTTTTGCCTTGCCATGACCTGAAAACAAAATCCCCCAACGGGGTCAGTGACACAGAACAACAATCCTCAAGAGTTGAATAAACACAATCATATATGTTGTATAAACCACAAGTTCGATCAAAATCTCAAACCGTCGAACACATGCGATCAAAAGTGAATTGGTCAGATTATAACCCAAATCCTATTGAAAACATACGTAATCAAACATGCTGTATGAATCAACTAGTGGTACGGCTCAAAGGGTGGCACCACACTACGCCCGGGATGGAAATGTGTCCGTGCACAAGCCACCAACGAGTATCGATCGAATACACGTGTGGTCTTGTACCTAATCAGTCTCACGAAGTGATCTTCTCGTGTGCACAGTCCAATGTGAGGCCAATAACCAACACACGACTTAATATGTGCCCGACATGAAAATCCTACACATACCAACCGGCACGCCAGTATGACCCGGAATGCCACGAGATAACAAAAGTGACATCGAAATCAATAATGACTCACCGAGATGAAATGATAGTGAAATGAATGATAGCTCAATGAAATGATTGGAACCGTAGTTCCTCGTGACTGAAGTGATTAATTGACAATTAAAGTCTCAATACGGTTAATCCATTATGAATGAACAACAACGAAATGAATGAATATCCTTTTAACCGAGTAAGAATTAACTTACCTTAACACCGATGATGATACGATCTCTCTCGAACAACGTCCTAAGGAAACTACCGGTCGCTCAAACAACCTTAAATAACACAATTATCAACAACTCGCTTAATATACGAATCAATAGCGATCATAGCCAGTTCAAGATGTCGATACAATAAATCCAAACTCATTGAGGCATTTTGACAAACACCTTGAAAATAATCTCCCATTCTAAACAACTAATCCCATTTGTATCGAAAACCAACTTCTATTGAATGATCCAATCCACCAAAACACCATCAATACAATCGATAATCTAAAAGGAATACTAAAATCGAGTTTACGATATCATTAAATTGCAAAACCCAATTCCAAGTCAACCTTCAAATTGTTCTTGACAAAAACTTCTAACAATCCGATGATAACTCGTAAAAACTCATAATCATACGTATATCTATCACAAATCATGATTATACCATCCAAAACATCATGCTCCAACTTAAAATCGAATTCAAGGGTTGAAGAAGTTACCTTAGATTAGGATGAAGAATCCACAAACATATTGTTAATCCACACCCCAACTAGAAGAAGATGAAAATCTCTAAGTTTTAATGATGTTAAAAAACCCCAAAATTGCCCAAAATTGCCCAAGTTGAGAGACGAAGGAGGAAAGTGATGAAATGAGGATGTTCTTCACAACAAACGCAGAAATACACAAATCTGTAATGTGTGCCGCGGCACAGACTGAGTGTGCCGCGGCCCATGGCCAAAAACGCCCAGCAAAACAGCTTTGTGCCGCGGCCCGGCCAGAAGGGGCCGCGGCCCGCGGTACAGCGCGATCCAGCATCAAAAGTTACACGGTACAGTTTTAACTATTTCGACCATAACTCCTTCGTTCGGGCTCTGATTGACTCACGGTTTGAACCATTGGAAACCTAACGTGATGCTATATAATATTGTAAAGATTCATAATTTTTGGAGTTTCCAAGAATTAATGGTGATTTTACAAAGTTGAACTCATACGTGGAAAAGTCGGTTAAGAACATAGAACTCAACAGAACGACACCAAGACGAACTCGGATGACAAAAAGTGTAGAATTAATCATTCTCATAATAACGAAACGGTCACAATAGAGTCGCTAATATGGATATCCACCAAAGAAATAAAATTACCGGAAGTCAAAATTGCAGATATTACACAAGAAGTCTAAGTCACATGCAGATTAGGACAACTCTGAAAAATCAGGAACCCCTGACAAGACCCCAATTGATTAGAGAGCAGTTGATAGGCAAATATCATCTGAGAAATCTATTGCTCAGAGGCCAACTGCATAGGAGGAATCAGGAGAGAATATTGCTTATGCAGAGGCACCTGTATATCACCTGCCTCCTAACTTGTCTCAGATAGGCAGAGGTATTGTTGAAGAGACAGTTGCCAAACTCTTGGCAACTGATGTTAAACCTGAACTGAGGTCTCTACATGACAAGGTTGACACCCTTATCAACCGAAAGGAACCCTCTCCACTACCTTCAAGCTCAAGGATGCCTATTGGTATGACAAATCTAATGCTGAGGGTGGAGGAACAGCTCGCAAAAGTCATGCTGGAAAAAAGGGGGAAGAGAAGGAAGAAGCTGAAAAGAGAAAGGAGGAAGAACTAAGATCAAAGAGGAGACAAGAATTACCATTGATCCAGGCAGGTACTTCAAGTTCCTTGAAGAGAAAAGAGACAGTTGCACCATCAGAACCACCTACAGCTAAGAGAAAAAGAACTGGACAAGAACCTGTTGTGCCACTACAATGGGAAGGCAAAGAGATCTACTTTATGGAAGAATTCTTGCCTATTGAAGTAGAACCTATGTGGGGAAGAGCAAGAAAACAGTTCATGAAGAAGTAATACCTTTGGGAAATACTACAAGACAAGGATTATTCTCCACAAGATGTTGGAACAATATTTTTCGTAACATATTTTGAATATTTTGATGACGTTTTACAAGGCAAAATTAACATTCCATATTTTCATTGCTTAACGTACGTAACAAACAGTTCATAACGTACTTAACACCAACATTCGTATTAAGTGTTTTGAATGCAGGTAACGTACATAATACATATCGTATAATGTATGTATTATTCGAAAATCAGACCGTTGCAAGGAGTCAACAAAGTAAGTCATCAACCGTTGCAATAAAGTCATTTGATCCTACGTCTATGAAGACCAAACATAACATACGTGATGTGTTGATGCATAACGTACGTAACAGGATTCAGCCAGGAGTCTGCCCATTTTCTTATGCATTTACGGCCGTTACATGTAAGATGTAACGTACATTACATGGCTTACATACGTAATGTACGTTACTTAACGTACCTAACATAGGCCTACTATTCCAACGGGAAAATGGCTTCAAGAGGCTCTAAAATCATGACATCCAAGGTTTTGGATATACGCAAGAATTCACAAGAATATACAAGCATACACAAGCAATTTATGAGCATATCAAGCTATCATTATATTCTGAAAATATTATTCTGATACGAGAAGAATTATTCTATCAATACGATATCTACATTATTGTATCAATGTGAGCTATCTTTTGTAAATATGAGTTTCCTTACTTACAACTTTTGTTGAGTTATTGTGAGGTTGTCTTGTATCCTTAAAAACAAGAGAGATTATAGTGAGGTTGTTCTTGAGCCCGGAAATCAAGAAACTGTAAAGTTCAGCACTAATCTCGAAAGTGCTATTGTAAGAGTTGGCACTAGACTAGAAAGTCTAGTCGATAATACTAGGTAGGGGACGTAGGCTGGTTTATAGCCGAACCTCTCGAACAATTTCGTGTGTTCTTTCTTTTCGCATTTCTATTACTCCGATTAATAGCTTCCGCACAAAAAGAGTACAAAACTCTACTCCGCACTATTCAACCCCCCTTCTAATGGCGGTACTAATCCAATAATTAGTATCGGAGTAGTCTCTTTTTCACCGGTTTAACACCCGCTAGAGAAAAGATCCATATATGGTCTATATCCATTCTTCACTTGAAGGTAAGTCTCTTAATATCCCTCCCTTCTTCGATGGTTCAAATTTTATGACGTGGAAGAAGAAAATGTCTATCTTCATCCGAGCCCATGATATCGAAATTTGGAAGGTCATTGCTCTTGGACCTACTATTCTAAAGAAGACTGATGGGTCACTCAAAAGTTTTGAAGAGTATGATGAGAGTGACTAGAAGAACGATCATTTCAATAGTAAAGCTACTCAGGTGCTTTACTGTGCTCTTAGTCCTGAAGATCACCATAGAATCTCTTCATACGAAATGGACAAAGAAATTTGGAAGATGCACGAGAATACTCACGAAGGTACGAGTCAAGTCAAATAAACGAAAATTAATATGCTTCTTCACGATTATGAACTTTTTACTATGAAAGAAGAAGAAAGCATTACTGCTATGCTTGATCATTTCTCAGCTATTACAAATGGGCTAGCCTCGTTTGGCAAACCTATTTCAAGTAGTGATAATGCTAAGAAAATCCTACGATCACTACTGAGAGAATGGGATGCAACAGTTACGGCTATTATGGAGTCAAAAGATCTAAACATGATGGAATTCAGTGCTCTTACTGGATCCCTTATCAATTATGAGATTGTCATTAAATCTCGGAATTCGAAACCAAAGCCCAAAGAAAGCAAAAGGCCGACCGCTTTCAAGGCCAAAGAGGATAGTGACCCATAAGATGAACCAATCGAGGACGAGGATGAAGAAACGGCTTTCTATGCCAAAAATATATATAAATTCAAAATTCTCTTACAAAGCCGCCGGAGAGATATCAAACAAGAACCCAGAGATGAATCTCAAAAGATTCACTTCCCGCAGAATAAAAAGTTCGACAATACTTGTCGAAGGTGCGGTGTTCCAGGACACTTTGCTAAAGATTGTCGTGCTGCTGCGCCTATGAGCTCGTCAAAACCACCTCATGAGAAATTCAAAAATAAAGAAGTCTATGTTGATACATGGAGCGATGATGATGAGGATGATGAACCACAAATCCAAACCAATCTAGCTTTAATGGCCCGCGCAACTAACGACAGTGATGCAGAAGATGAGGTAATTGATTCTTCTCATGAAGAACTTCTTGATGCTTTTGAATCTTTAAATAACGAGTATGAAAAGGTTTGCAATATTAATAAAGATTTGAAAAAGAAAATAAAGTTTCTTGAAAACGAAAATTCAAAATTATTGAATAAAGGCAAAGATGTGGATATTGATCATACTAATTAATTGGAAACCGAGAAAATTCTGAGAGATGATTTACACAAAACTCATAAAGAACTCAAGATTTACGTTAGAAAATTCTCGTGTGGTAATGACAAATTTGAAAAACTTTTATTTGGTCAACAATTCTCTCTTTCAAAACAAGGACTCAGGTATAATGCATTTCCAATTAAAAGGTCCTTAGATATTACCATGAAGGATTCGGACAATTTATAAATAGGAATTTAATCATGTCTAAAATGTTTAAAACCAGGACATACCGAAACTTTTCTTAGAAGTTCCAGACGAACTATAAAAGTCAAACAAATTTGGGCGCCTAAAGGGACCATTGTTGCAAATCAAGTTTTTATGTCTAACTGTACATGACCCAAATTAGCTTGGGTACCTATAAAACGGAAGAAAATTTTCTTTGTAGGTACAATCAAGGACAACAATATTATTAAATAAATTATATGTTGACAGTGGATGTTCAAACCACATGAGTAGAAACGAGCATCTTTTCACAGAGCTGAAAAATGAGGATCGAGGTTGTGTCACCTTTGGTGATAATAAAAGGGAAAGATCAAAGGAACAGGTAAGTTAGGTAAGAAACCTTTACCAACTATTGAAATTATTCTTTTTGTTGATGGCCTTTGTCATAATCTTCTCAGTGCTTCCCCATTATGTGATACTGGTCTCAAATTAATTTTTGAAATTACACATTGCACGGCAATGAGAAAAGACCAAATTGTTTTTATTGGTTTACGTTATGGAAACATTTATATTATTGATCTTCAAGATGAATCCTCTTTTAATAAAAAGTGCTTAATTTCCTATGATGAAAATGCTGTTATTTGGCACCGTAAATTAGGTCATGCCTCTTTACCTCTTATTTCAAAATTAGCTAAAAATGATATTATTCGTGGTCTACCAAAACTTAACTTCAGAAAAGACCACATTTGTAAAGCCTGCATGAAAGGTAAACATTATAGAGGCTCGTTTAAACACAAAATGGAAACCTCTACTAGCCGTATTCTTGAATTAATTCATATGGATTTAATTGGACCATCTCGGCATGCTAGCTTGAGTGGTAATCTTTATACATTGGTGCTTGTTGATGATTTTTCAAGATTTACTTGGGTAAAATTCTTAGCAAATAAAAGTGATGCTTTTAATGAGTTTGTTAAGTGGTGTAAGGTTACCCAGAAAGAAAAAGAATTACCAATTATCGCCATCAGATTCAATCATGGTAGAGAATTCGATTCTAATGATTTTGAAGAATGGTGCGATAAATATGGTATTGGGAACAACTTTTCAGCACCTCGGACACCTCAACAAAATGGAGTTGTCGTGAGGAAGAATCGCTCTTTAGAAGAAATGAGTCGAACTATGCTCAATGAATATGGGCTACCAAAATATTTCTGGGCCGAAGCTTGTAACACCGCCTGTTATGTTAATAATCGAGTCCATCTTCGGAGAAACAAGATGATGATGAGATATTCAAAGGTAGAAAGCCCAATTTATCTTAATTTCATCCGTTTGCTTGTAAAGTCTTTATTCATAATAATGGTAAAAATAATCTGGGAAAATTTGATTCTAAATCCGATATTGGTATATTCCTTGGATATTCTACTAATAGTAAAGATTATCATGTTTTTAATTGTAGAAGAGGCTCAGTAGAACAGTCGATTTATATCAAATTCGATGATACGGTTTTAACCCCGAGAAAGGTTGTTTTTGATGATGATGTAGGTATGGTCCCAGCTAATGAAGTGTCAGAAGCATCGAAGGAATTGGAAAAGCTTGACTTAAGATAGGACAAATAGGAGGATAATCCTTTCAACCATCCTAAGGAATGGGCTAATGTGAAAGACCATTCTATGGAGCAAATTCTTGGGAAAATCGATGATGGTGTGCGAACAAGGAGAAATGTGAATGATTGCCTAAACAATATTGCATTCATTTCTCTTATAGAACCAAAGAACATCGACAAAGCTAATGATGAAAATTGGGCTATTGCTATGTAAGAGGAGCTCAATCAATTCGAGAGAAACGAAGTCTGGGAATTGGTTCTGGCTCCAGTGGACAAAACAATCATCGGAACAAAATGGGTTCACAAAATAAAACAGACGATAATGGTCTCCCAGTGAAGATTAAATCAAGATTGGTTTCTCAAGGATACAATCAATATAAAGGGTTGGATTATGAAGAAACATTCGCTCCTATTGCTCGTCTTGAGGCTATTCACCTTCTGTGTGCCTTTGCTTCCTACAAAAAGATCAAACTCCATCAAATAGATGTAAAAAGCGCGTTTCTAAATTGTGTCATCCAGGAGGAAGTGTATGTCAAGAAACCGCCATGATTTGAAGACTATGATCATCCAGATCATGTATACAAGCTCCATAAAGCTCTCTATGGATTAAAACAGGCTTCGAGAGCATCGTATGAACGTTTAAGCTCTTTTCTTATTTCTAATGGGTATAAAAGATGTAATGTTGATAATACCCTACTTATCAAAAACAGTGTTTATAATATGCTTATATGTCATATTTATGTCGACGATATTGTTTTTGGTGCAACTAACGAATCTATGTCCCTAGAATTTTCAAATCATATGAAGGGAGAATTCGAAATGAGTATGATGGGAGAGTTCAAATACTTTCTTGGACTCCAAATTAAGCAATTCAAAGTTGGAATATTCATTCACAAATCCAAGTACGTCAATGAGCTTCTAAAGAAATTTAAGATAGAAGGATGCAAAGAAATTTCTACTCCTATGTCTTCCACTCTTAAACTCGACAAAGACGAGAAAGGTAAGTATGTTGACCAGAAACAGTATCGAGGTATGATTGGGTATTTACTTTATTTAACTGCTTCTAGACCAGACATTATGTTCGCTACTTGTCTTTGTGCTAGATTTCAAGCCAATCCGAAGGAGTCTCATCTTATTGCTTGCAAATGCATTTTTCGATATTTAAAAAGTACTGCTGGTTTAGGTCTGTGACATCTCAAGCATCAATTTTGAACTTTTTGCATACAGTGATGCTGATTTCGGTGGAGGCAAAATTGATAGAAAAATCACCACTGGAACTTGTCATTTCATGAGTTCGTGTCTAATGTCATGGGGTAGTAAGAAACAAACTAGTGTAGCTACTTCCACAGCTGAAGCAGAATATGTGGCTGCGGGGAATGCATGTGCACAGGTTTTGTGGATTAAAAATCAATTACAAGATTATGGCATTGAGCTTAAAAATACACCTATTTTATGTGACAATACAAGTGCCATAAATTTAAGCAAAAACCCCATCTGGCATAGTAGGACCAAACACATTGAAATCCGTCACTATTTTATTCATGACCATGTCTAAAACGGGAATGTGCGTCTCCAATTTTTTGGTATTAATGAACAATTGGTGGATACTTTTACAAAGCCATTACCCGAAGATGCTTTCAACTTTATTCGAATAAATTTAGGAATGAGACATGTTGATCAATTTTAAATTTTTCATAGTCGTCATATACAGCAAGAAGGTCATAAGGAACGAAGATATTATCGAAAGAATATCACTATTCATTTCGTCAGAGTTACGACTGCTATAGGCAAGGAGAGTACGCACGTAAAGAGTATTACGTACGTTATGAAGCTTTTGGTTACATATGCTATGCATCACAGGTTTTTGGGCAGAAGCTTTCGATATTTCATTATGGCCGCTATAATCTTTTATAACGTACATTAAAGACCCTTTATTACGGACGTTATACACCGTGTATGTAATGGACTGTAATCTGGGTTTAATTCCTGATCTCTCATATTCTTCCTCACTTCCCCCAAATCCTAAACCCTACTCCTGATCACCTCTCTCAAAAGTTTTCCACCTAAACCGATCTATTCACCTTATTTCATCGATCAAACACCTCTGTACCTCAGATTCTATCATGAATACAAGAACATCCAAGAAAAGAAGAGGTGATACATCCCAATCTTCATCCAGTCCAACCAATCCGGCCAATGGTCTTAAATTCCATAATATTCAGGCGATGAAAATCTACAATGATATATTGATCGATGAAGAGGTAACTCCCAGTCACCACTTCGATTTTGAGCCATTGAACTCTGTTGGTATCAACATAGATGAATTCTTTGACTTGCTTGGAATCACAAAGTTTGTTAGTCTAGCGAGGCCTAGTTATGTCGATTGTGTACGTGAATTCTATGCAAATTTTTGGATTTATTACAATACTGAAGGGTCACATGTTGTTCATTCTATTGTTCTTGGAAAAGAGATTGAACTTGATGCGGATAAATTATCTGAGATTTTCAGGTTACCTAATGGCGGTTTCGTCTGTAGTGGAAACTTTGTTCCTAATGATTAAAATCCAATAATCAATATCGATGATGCTGAGTATGAACCCGTGAGTGAGATGGTTGTGAGAAATTTCTTGATATCCAAAGCCGTGCTGGAAGTTAATACCGACAAATTCGAAAACAATGACTTTGGTTTGAATATCCGACTCCTTCATGACGCTATTACTAGAAGTCTAATGCCGAAGGTGAACGCACAACAACAGATTGTGAATTTTGACATGGAAATTATTTACCATGTTCTAAAGGACAAAGAAGTAAATTTCTCAAAAATTGTGATGAAATGGCTTGTGGAAAAAGGACCGATTTTTCACAAAAAAGGTATGCTAAGGATGATCGTCAAAGGAAATCTGGGATGACTTTTGGTTCAATTCTGACCGAAGTATTTGTGAAAGCAGGGGTCGACCTATCAGGGTTACATGGAGTGCCTATTCCGAAGGGTAGCTTGGTTCATGAAGGAGCCATCTGTACCATGAAATATCTACAGACCCGTAACCGAGGATGGATTTACTTTGCTTACCCGAAGGATGATGATGTTTTGGTTGATGGTGGGGCATTGCCTCGTTCGAAGGACAAAGTCTCATCTATAGGCACTCAGTCAGAGAGGCCTCGTCTATGCTCTTAGTCTTCCTAGACGGGTCCTTCACAAGTCAGTCGGGCGAGCTCCTCATCTCAGATGGAAATGCCAATGGAGATACTAGAAAAGGAGATGAAAGATATCAAACTCATGGTTCAAGGTATCTGAACTCACTTTGGCATTCCACATTCGCCTCTCGGAGCTGGACTTGATTAGTTGATAGTTCTTTACGTTGATGTTATCCACTTTTCTTAAGATCGACATTTTCATCATGCATCTCTCTTTTTATCTTTTTGGATACTTCATATCATGATTTGGTTTGTATGTTTAAATTCGGGAATTGGTCATTATGTCTGTATGGCTGGTTATTTTTCATAATTTGGTTACTTTACGCTTTATTAACCATGATCTTCTGCCTTAAATTATTCGTATTGCAAGTCCTCTTATCTTTTTGTTAATGACAAAAAGGAGAAGAAAATATGTTGAGTTTTTGAAATCTTTGAAATATTTTCTATTGTTCAAATTAGGGGGAGAATTATTGTCAGGGAAGATTTTCATATTGTTTTTCAAAATTCTATCGACCCTCAAAATTTTGTCTTCAAAAATTCTTATGTAATTTTGTCATCATCAAAAAGGGGGAGATTGTTGGAACAATATTTTTCATAACACATTTTGAATATTTTGATGATGTTTTATAAGGAAAAATTAACATTCCATATTTTCATTGCTTAACGTACGTAACACTAACATTCATATTAAGTGTTTTAAATACAGGTAGCGTACATAATACATATCGTATAACGTACATATATTCGAAAACCAGCCCGTTGCAAGGAGTCAACAAAGTAAGTCATTAACCGTTGCAATAAAGTCATCTGATCCAACGGATATGAAGACTAAACATAACGTACGTAATGCGTTGATACATAACGTACGTAACAGGATTCAACAGGAGTCTGCCTATTTTCTTATGCTACATTATGGGTGTTACACGTAAGGTGTAACGTACGTTACATGGCTTACGTATGTAATGTAAGTTACTTAACATACGTAACATCGGCCTACTATTCCAATGGTAAAATGGCTCCAAGAGGCTATAAATTCATGACATCCAAGGTGTTGGGTATACAAAACAATTCACAAGAATACAAGCATACACAAGCAATTTCTGAGCATATCAAGCTATATAATTATACTCTGAAAAGATTATTCTGATACGAGAAGAGTTATTCTATCAATACGATATCTACATTCTTGTATCAAAGTGAGCTATCTTTTGTAAAGACGAGTTTCTTTACTCACAACTTTTGTTGAGTTATTGTGAGGTTGTCTTGTATCCTTAGAAACAAGAGAGATTATAGTGAGGTTGTTCTTGAGTCCGGAAATCAAGAAACTGTAAAGTTCGGCACTTATCTTGAAGGTGCTATTGTAAGAGTTGGAACTAAATTAGAAAGTGCATTCAAAGTTTTTAGAAAAGTACTAGTCGATAACACTCGGTAAGGTACGTAGGCTGGTTTTTAGCCGAACCTCTCGAACAATTTTGGGTGTTCTATCTTTTCGCACTTCTATTATTCCGATTAATAGGTTCTGCACAAAAAAAGTATAAAACTCTACTCCGCACTATTCAACCCCCCCTTATAGTGGCGGTACCAATCCAACACAAGAAATCTTCATCAACTTTATGGAGCTCAATTACCCCAACCTTTGGGAGGTTTTGAGGAAGCATGCTGAAATGAAATTCAATGCATTCCCCATGATCCAAACTTCAGACCTGAAGAATCACCTACTCTCATGAATGGAGAACTAGATGAGATTGCTCTTCAGGAAGAAATTAAAGAAGTATGCATTGAAAACAAATTTTAATCTCCAGAAGAACAATAGTTTGCCTCCTTGATTGTCAAGAAAAAATCTGGGTTAGACCCAGTTGCAAAAAGACCTATAGGAGCAAAACCTTTGAAGACACTCCCTCCAGCAAGGACCAGAGGAAGAGGGAGATGAATTTTCATTGTAATATTACTTGTAATTTTTCAATTTACTTGTAATTTTTTGTGATACTTGTAATTTTCATTCTTACTTGTATTTTTCATTCAAGGACTGTAATGTAATATGTAACTCTGAAAGTTTATAACAGTCAACTTGAATGACAACCACTAGTTGTCTCAAAAAGACTGAGTTTGATTTTTGTCTTGCACTTTACTTTTGTGCACATTTATTTACATTTGAATGCTTAAGTTTTACCGTCATCAAAATAGGGGGAAATTGTTAGGAATACTTGTTAGATTTTGATGATGTCATCCATGTATTCATGATTTATTCAAATGTATGTACTAAGTACTTGGCATTGTAAAGAAGAACCAAATGAGTATCTTCTATAATCCATTAAATATGCTAAGTATTGATCAAGTGTTGATCAGATAGAAAAATCGGCTAAGTATAGAACTTTCAAAATATCAGATAAGTTTTCAGGCGAGTTCATTATCAGGCGAGTTTTGGCCAACAGAATTACCAGACGAGGTTTGACCAAAACACAGTTGCAGCCGAGTTCTGAAGAAAGCATAATATTAGGCGAGACATCAGACGAGCTCTGGTCAACACATTAGAGAAGTTTGACCGCAGGCGAGATAATATCAGGCGATATATGAGGCAAGTTATGGTCAACAGAATACATCAGAGAAGTTTGACCGCGGACGAGTTATTATCAAACGAGGTCTAGTCAACTCAAGTTTCAGCTGAGGTTTGACCACATATAAGATATTAATAGGCGAGCTATCAGGCGAACTTTCAGGTCAAAAGAAATATCAGCTTAGGTTTGACTACAGACGAGTTCTTTATCAGTTGAGTTTTTCGGTCAAACAGAATATCAGAGGAGGTTGACAAAACTAATTCTACAGCCAAGTGTGAGTATCAGAAAAGAAGCTCAGTCCACATCGGCAAAGCCTTGAAAGTCAGCAAGAACGGCAAGGCACATGTGGACGTAAAAGCAAGAGACAAATGGAAAATTCCTAGAAGTTTAGGAATAAAATATAACTTGAGATCCAAGCTCTGAAGACTTATGAATATACAAATCAATAAATGCGGCACGTACAAAAGAATATCTTCAAATGGTCGGAATTGAAAAGGGAATCAAGCCATGCAACAGAATGAAAAGATAAACAAAGAAGTCCACTCTCCAATGGACGGATTTGTTACAAGAGATGCAACGGATATGAATAAGCTCAAGATTCATACTATAAATATCTGAAGAACAGATTGAGCAAAGTATGATGCGAACAATACATACAAGCGATCAAAGCAAACAAAGCATACAAAGCAATATATAGCATCGTGAAGAGCAAGCTTAAAAGTCATATTCAAGAGAAGCTCTTTAGCTGGAAAAGACAATGTTAGGAGTATGCCCTTGAATGCCACTGAGGGGATGTATGAGTGAGGGCATTGTACTTGTTATTATGTAATTCATTATCATAAGGCAAATGGATGTTTCTTTATGGTAGTTACTGGCATTCCTAACTCGTAAATATACATATAGAAACTAGTCCATGTATTTGAGAGCAAAACGTTCCACTCCTTATTGGATAAGGGGGTCGGCACTGGAAAGGTTTATAGCTCAAATACTTAATCGTTCGCAAGTCGATGAAACATGACTAGGCGTTAAGTTCGTGTGAAGACTTGTATGACGTGTTCTTTGACATGGAGAGTGTCTGTCAAACACTAATGGTTAGTGGGAGCACACGTTATAGGTATGCTAATTGTATTAGTATACTCGAACCGACTCACCCTCGATTCGTTACATGGATTTCACTCCAGGATAGTCAACAACGGAATCGAAAGGTTGTGATAGGTATTCGTGAACCTTCGACTTGAAGATTTAGTAGGGATGTGCTTGTGATGTTAATATTTTCATTAGAGTAGTTCAACCCTATAAATCGGAAAGCGGGGGTCAACCTCGACGTGCGTCTTGATGGGCAAGTAGCAGGTCCTATTGAATACCAAGATAGAATTCTTTCTCCTATTAGTGAACGGGTTATATGTCCTATGCGGTTATTGGCAGATGAGATCATAAGTCTTTGGCCAAAGCATTCGAGCTAGTTGTATTGGATACACGAGAGCTCGATGATCTCGATTTGCATTAACTCATGCATAGCATCAAGTATAGATATGGTTTGACTGACCGTGACCCTATAACTTGATCGGGACATTTGAAAGAAGGGTTTATACGTATACTGGTATTCACGACACAATGGTTCTTAAATGATCCCAATCATTCACTCTCAGTTGGGGTACAGTGTAAGCTGCCAGTGTAACACCCCCGAAATATTCAAGAATATTACAGTGCCGTAAATCCTTTACGTAAGAATTTACAAGGCTGGTGAAACGAAAAGATAATAACAAATACCAACAAATGAAAGTACTAAAATAAAATACAACGGTTCTGAACCAGTACTGAAAATACAAATGTCCAACGAGGAACATTAATACATAGCCAAATCCAAGATCATAAAAGACAACGTACTCGAGTACTTATTAAAACAACACAAACATCTGTCAATTAAATCCGTCCGGAACATCACTCTGCACCCTCGTCGTCATGGAGCTCCAGTAGTTGTTTTCCCGCTCTCCTGGATCCTGAACATAAACAAATTTTCACCCCCGAAGTGGTTAGCACAACGATGCTAGTACAAGTACGATAATTAAACAACAAGGATTTGTCCATCAATTCTTAAACAATGGCATCAATATTATCAACCATAACCATGTCAAGTTTCTCCAACGAGAAATAATATCAACACATAGCACAACATAAAAATCTCAACATACTCGTGGTATTCCAGCGATCCAGCGCACACAGCTATAGATTCCCATGATTGTAACACCCCGAGATATTCAAGGTATATTACAGTGTCGTGGACCCCTACATGGGACCCACCAGGCTAAACACGAATTACCACAGTAAAATCACACATCATCCAGATGAAAATCAAATAACATTCCCGGTACCACCGGTGGAATATTCATCATCGACAACCATAAATAACTTCAATGAATACGAATCACATTTCGAAGAGAAAAGCCTAAGTAGTGGCGAGTACAATCTATAAGTTTAGAAAATAGACAACAACCATGTTGAATGGAACAACGGAAATAAAAGGACTCAAATGCACATGTCAACGACCCTGGCCAGCATCCTCGTACTGTCCCAACGCCTGCTCATCCGCCTGAACGTAACCTGAAATCCATCACAAGAATTTCCCCAAAATGGGTCCCCAAAGGGTTCGCAATTACGCTAGTACAAGTAATCAAGGCAAACCATTCGCTTACACATTTCATAGTACAATGCACCAAATCATTTCAAAACCAAAAACCAGACATGTCTTTTCCGGAAACAAACAGTCAATCACATTTGCCTAGGACGGGGATGAAGCCACAAATCCCACTCGAGGCCTCTAAGGATCCTCCCGAGCTGGCCACAATCATAAAATCAATCACGCACAGGCATTGCCTAGGACTGGGACGAAGCCACAAATCCCACTCGAGGCCTCTAAGACCCTCCCGAGCTGGCTAGCGAAACAAATTCGTGAATACAGAGTGAAGTCATAGATTCCCTCGAGGCCCCGTCGGACCCTCCCGAGGTGAGCAAAGCACAAACAATATACATTACCATTTCATGTTAAGAATAAAGGTTTCCAAAAATACTTGCCTTGATTAATTGACGACGCAACGGACGGAAAGGAAAATCACCGACGAACGCTAGGAACCGATAACCACGAACCTAACAAATCAAAGAATACAATCACAACCATTTCTAAACGAATATGGAATTGAAATACTTCCGAAAACCCGTCTACGATTCATGTATATTTATATAAAAAATAGCAACGAGAGCAGACCACAACCAAACCCTCTCAAAAACGCAACAACTACGAAATATACCATGAATCCGTAGGGAAACCAAGAATATCAACAAGATTAATCATATTTATCATGAATTAATCAATCATACAGAACGAATTGGATGAAAACCTCGAAACCCCAAGTTTCCCCAAAAACAAGGTTCTAGGAGTTTACCTCGGATTAAAGACGAAGAACACGATTAGATGTTGATAATACACTCCAAAAACTCGAAGAAGATGATGGCACGAAGTTACAAAGCTTCAAATCGCCCGGAAATGCCAAGAAATCGCCTTGGAGTCAGAGGGAAGAGTGGAGAAGTGAAAATAACCGAAATCGGTCAACTCCTGGGTTTATAAACCCAGGCCCAGTTACGTACGTTAGCCACAGGTAGCTAACGTACGTTAGCTTACGTAAGCCCTCCCAAGCTTACATACGTAATGCAATGGGCAGGACCTCCTGTCCAATTTCCTACATACCATTACGTACGTAACAGCATATTGCATTACGTACGTAATGTCCCTTCCTGAGGAGTACAGGCCTCTACCAACAGGCAAGGAAGGAACCAAAAAATCGAAATGCAACGGTGAACAAAACATGAGCGTATGACGTAAAGTATTCGAGGTGACGAACTTAAGTGTTGAAGGAAAATATATTACCGACTACCCGAAGGTTCGGAAAAATAACAACAAACATAATTATCCCAAAACTTTGGGAAATTACAAAATAGCTCAAAACGTCCGAAATGTACGATACACGGTCGAAACACCAAAAAAAAGCTCACAACACGCATAATAACATGAGATGGATCTTCGGCAACCCCGAAACGGTGGTTCCGAATGATGATTTATGAGAATACACGAAATAGCGATGAAAACGACATAAAATACCGAATCGAGTAAAACGAGTCCGAAACAAGCTCGAACGACAAGAAGTCCAATATTAAATATTCTCAAAATGTCAATACAGTTACAAGCAAGTTGCTAAAAACGAAAATACACCAAAAATGCGGATATTACATTATACCCCTCTAAGAATAAGTTTCGTCCCGAAACTTAAGAAACAAACAACTCGGGGTACCTAGCACGCATGCTATCCTCGGTTTCCCAAGTTGCCTCCTAGAGACCATGTCTCGACCACTGCACTTTGACCAAGGGAATGGTCTTATGCCTCAGTCACTTCTCACGGTGCTCCAAAATTTTCAGAGGGCGCTCCTCGAAGGTAATATCCTCGGCGATATCGATCTCACCATAGTCGATGACGTGACTAGGATCCGGAACATATTTCCTCATTTAGGAAACATGGAAAACGTTATGAACGTGACTCAAGGCCGGAGGTAGTGCCAAACGGTATGCCAAGTCACCGACTCGCTCGAGAATCTCAATGGTCCAATAAATCTCGGACTCAACTTTCCCTTCTTCCCGAAGTGGAAAACTCCCCTCGTCGGCGACACCTTTAGCAAAACGTGGTCTCCCACCTCGAACTCTAAAGGTCAACGATGGACATCGGCATACGACTTCTGTCGACTCTGAGCAGTCAACATCCATTCTCAAATCAATTCCACTTTCCGCCTCGTCTCTAAAACGATATCCGGTTCGGTCCTAACCAAATCGGACGCCTCATTCCAACAAATCGGCGATCGACAAAGCCGCCCATAAAGCGCCTCATACGGTTCCATCCGAATCAACGCGTGCCAACTATTGTTGTATGTGAATTCGATCAATGGCAATTGCTCCTCCCAGTTACTACTCCAGTTGAGAGCACAAGCACGCAACATATCCTCGAACGTTTGGATAGTGCGCTCAGACTGTCCATATGACTGAGGATGAAAAGAGGTACTCAAACGCAAACGAGTACCCAACGCCTTATGCACCGCCTGGAAAAAGTGCGTTACAAAACGGCCATCTCGATCCGAAACAATAGACTTTGGAGTACCGTGAAGCCTCACAATCTGCACAATAAACACACGAGCCAACTTCTCCGGGGCCCAAGTATCCTTGATGCCCAGAAAATGTGGCGACTTGGTCAGACGGTAAACAATCACCCAAACCATGTTCATACCCGACCTCGATCTCGGAAAACTCGTGATGAAGTCCATCGATATATCTTCCCATTTCCATTCCGGGATGGGAAGTGACTGCAATAACCCAGTCGGTCGCTAATGCTCGATTTTGACCTGCTGACAAGTCAAACATCTTGCTACAAACTGTGCGACCTCCTCCTTCATATCATTCCACCAGAAATTCCTCCTTAGGTCCTTGTACGTCTTAATCGATCCAGGATGAACGGAGTAAAGCGTAGCATGGGCCTTACACAAAATACCCTGCCTCAATTCCGAGTTGTTCGGCACATACAGACGACTCTAGAATCTCAATACCCTATCTTCATGAATCATAAATTCAGGAGATTCCCTTAAGAACATTCTCTCGGATTTGAATAATCATCGGATCCTCCGGCTGCTTCAGTTTAATTTCATCGATCAGAGATGACGAAATCTCTAAAGCACAAAGTTGCCCTACGGCTCCAGGCAACGAAATCTCAACACTCAACTAAATCAAATCCCGCTGAAGCTCGGCTTAAGATGTAAGGATCTCAAGTGTCCACAACGAGACCGGTTTCCGACTCAAGGCATCGGCCAAGATGTTCGCCTTGCCCGGATGATAAAGGATTTCGAGGTCATAATCCTTAATCAAATCTAACCACATCCTCTGCCTCATATTCAACTCCCGCTGAGTAAATATGTATTTCAGACTTTAATGATCGGTAAAAATCTGACATGCAGAGCCGAAAAGATAGTGACGCCAAATATTGAGCGCAAAAACAACTGCCGCTAACTCCAAATCGTGAGTAGGGTAGTTGAGCTCATACGGCCTCAACTATCTCGACACAAACGCAATAGTCTTGCCGTGCTGCATCAACATGCACCCAAGACCCTGACCCGAAGCATCGCTATAAATGGCAAAACCCTCGTTGCCACACGGCAACGCTAAAATCGGGGCTAAAGTCAAATGCCTCTTCAGCTCCTCAAAACTCGACTGCCTCTCGTCATTCTAGACGAACTTCTCGGACTTCTGGAGCAACTGTGTAAGTGTCCAAGCTAGTTTCGAGAAACCCTCGACGAACCTACGGTAGTAGCCAGCTAAACCCAAGAAACTACGGACCTCCTTCACGTTCTTAGGCGGTGCCCAATCCAACACTGCCTCAACCGTCTACGGGTCCACACGAACTCCCTTGGCTGAAATCACGTGACCTAGAAACATCACTTCCTTCAGCCAGAAGTGACATTTCGAGAACTTTGCATAGAGTTGTTCGGTCCTTAAAATGTCTAACACTACTCGCAAATGATACGCGTGTTCCTCCTCGTTCCTTGAATAAATAAGGATATCGTCAATGAAGAGGACGACATACTTATCTAAATACTCAATAAAGACCTTGTTCATCAATTGCATGAACACCGCCGGCGCATTAGTTAACCCTAAAGGCATAACCACGAACACATAGTGTCCGTATCTCGTCCGAAATGCTGTTCTCGGCACGTCGGACTCCTTCACCCAAAGCTGATAGTACCCTGATCTCAAGTCGATCTTCGAGAATACCGCTACTCCCTACAACTGATCGAACAAGTCATCAATCCTCGGCAGAGGATACTTGTTCTTTATGTTCACCTTGTTCAGATCGCGATAGTCGATACACAAACGTAGTGAACCATCCTTTTTCCGAACAAACAGAACCGGTGCGCCCCAAGGAGAAGCGCTCGATCGAATATACCCCGACTCAAGAAGCTCCTTCTGGTTTCTCTTTCGCCCCGTGAAAGAGTGCTCAGTGCCGTCCTCAGCTAGCATGGTAATGATCCTCGTGCGGTAGTTCATGATTGTACCATGCCGCTCAAGCCAATCATCCCCGAGAATCAAATCCTCGCCCTCAATACCCACAACAATAAGATTAGAGAGCCAAGCCCTCTCACAAATATGTTAGGAGTATTCCCTCGAATGCCACTCAGAGGATGTTGAGTGAGGGCATTGTACTTGTAATTATGTAAATCATTAATACAAGGCAATGGATGTTTCTTTATTTACTGGTAGTTACTGGCATTCCTAACTCGTAAATATACATATAGAAACTAGTCCGTGTATTTGAGAGCAAAACGTTCCACTCCTTATTGGATAAGGGGGTCGGCACTGGAAAGGTTTATAGCTCAAATACTTAATCATTCGCAAGTCAATGAAACTTTGACTGGGCGTTAAGTTTATGTGAAAACTTGTATGACGTGTTCTTTGACATGGAGAGTGCCTGTCGAACACTAATGGTTAGTGGGAGCATACATTATAGGTATGCTAATTGTATTAGTATACTCGAACCGACTCACCCTCGATTCATCACACGGATTTCACTCCGGGACAGTCAATGCCGAAATTGAAAGGTTGTGATAGGTATTCGTGAACCTTCGACTTGAGGATTTAGTAGGGATGTCCTTGTGACGTCAAGATTTTCATTAGAGTAGTTTGACCCTATAAACCGGGAGGTGGGGGTCAACCTCGACGTGCATCTTGACGGGCAAGTAGCAGGTCTTAATGAATACTAAGATAGAATTCTTTCTCCCGTTAGTGAGCGGGTTATATGTCCTATGCGGTTATTGGCAGATGAGATCATAAGTCATTGGCCAAAGCATTGGAGCTAGTTATATTGGATACACGAGAGCTCGATGATCTCGATTTGCATTAACGCATGCATAGCATCAAGTACAGATAGGGTTTGACTGACCGTGACCCTATATCTTGATCGGGACATTTGAAATAAGGGTTTATACGTATACTGGTATACACGACAGAATGGTTCTTGAATGATCCCAATAATTCGTTCTCAGTTGGGGTACAGTGTAGGCCGCCAGGCTGGCTAGGTGGTGCTACTACTCTTTGGTACCTCCCATTATTGATTGAGACGGACCTACCGAGTTGCGCAATAGGATTGACGATAGAATGAATCGAGCTTATTCTCTCATTATGAATATTAGATATTGGATATCTAATTTATTGGACATTTGATGTCTAATTAAATTTGGGACATTGGATGTCTAAATTAATTTATTGGATAAATTAGTTTACGGCCTAATGAATTAAATAAATTACCGGGTGATTAATTTAATTCATGAATATAATTATTTCTTGGAGAAATTAATTATGTCATTATGTATTTGATATGATTAATTAATTGGATTAATTAATCAATATAAATACATCGGAACGGAATCGAAGTTTATCTGTTTGGACTCTCGGGAGTCCGAAACAAACCGAACTCATCCGATTCCTTCTAGAGGCCGATCCCACCTTGATTCCATACCTTGATCATAGTCTTGATTTTGTTTGTGGAAGACTTTTGACTTATGAGATATCATATCTCTTAAAATAAGGAATAAAGGGATTTTATGAGATTTGTAAGATGAATATATGTGTGAAGACTTCACTTTCCACCCAACACTTACAATCCATACGTGAAGTTTCAATAGGAGAGAGAGAGAGAGAGAGAGAGAGAGGTCTTATTCACCATCTTGTTCTTTATTCATCTTCTTCATAATTTCTTAGAGAAATTTTGTGAGGAAATATTGAGAAAGATAGATATTCATACACTTAGACTGATATTAATATCTATAATAAGCTTATTCACCTTGATCTAGCCGCATCCTTGGAGGATAACAAGGTGAGTATTGTTCCGATCGTTTTTCCGGTGCGTGGCAAGTAGAGACGTGGTGCTTTCGGCGTTGAATCGTTCAAGTGCTTGGAGTGCTTCGGATCGTAGAGTATACAACTAAAGCTTGGGGAATAGCTCAAGAGAAGGAAACCATTTAATCAACGGACTACAAGGGTGAGTTTTTATATCTCTTGTGTTTTCGTTTGCATATTCGTATATACGTAGCTCGATCGATCCTCGTAGGGATTCGGATCGAATTAATTTTCATTTTACCGCTTCCGTTGGGCCTTCGTTTTAGGCACCGAATCCCAACAGTGGTATCGGAGCGTAGGTCTTGCGATCGTATATACGATATTTAGCATTTGGAATGCTTGATTGGATGGTTTATGATTTGGAATCATAATCGCATTAATCATTGATTTTCAATTGTTCGTCTAAAACTTAATTTTTCATGATTTTATGTTACAATATAAATCTATTTTTCTTTTGAAAAACTGATCTAATTGTGTAATATAAAAATTAAAAAAATATTATTTTTGGATTCGGGACGAAAAGACGAGCCGAGCCGCTGGGGTCACGGATCGCCTGCAGCGACAAGCGTGGCGGCAGGTCATTGGTCAATGGCAAAGACTTGACGGCCGCGGGCTTGGTCCGGGCCTTGTGTTTTTTGCTCCGTTTTTTATATTTCGTTCGGTAATTAATTTCCCACAAATTAAATTGGATTTAATTTGACTAAGATATAATTATGATAATTTTATTCTTAGGAGAATTAATTTAATGAAATATTTTATCGTCCGGAACAAGCTAAAATTAACGGTTGTTTGAATTAATTGGATTAATTCATTTGGATGTATTAATTTATATTGATTGGATCAATATTTAGATTAATTATGAATGCCATTTATTTTAATGTGTTTGATGCATTAATTTGAATGGTGATGTGTTTCATGGACTTATTTTTGAATCATACGGTTTTATTCGATTGGGTTGTAAAGGTCGTTTTGAGCCTATTTATTTTACTAGAAATATTTGTATCTAGTATGCAATTTTCAATGTAAAATTTATATGTAATGACGAAGACCGGAGGAAGATCCATTTCGAGAAGACGAAGATTCAAGACGAAGACATGTAATTAGATTACGGAGTTTTTGTTTCTAGGAACGGTCCATGAACTTGTAACGCCCCCAAAATGAACCGGGACGCCACAGTGCCGTAGATCCCATGAGGGACCCACAAGGCAAGTTTTTGAAAATATTTTATTAAAAGTGGTAATATACAGAAGTAATTAAGAAAGTATTCGTACAACCCAAAGTACAAAAGCAAATAGTGTCCGTACATACGGTTATTACACAACGTGGAATGTTCAAATTGATTTAAGAAATTAACAGGCCTTCTTCCAACACAGCTCATGCCTGACTGTAACCTTCGTGGGTGTCCTGCACAAATTCAACAAATTTACCTGGCACGACATGTCGTGCCAGTAACCTAGGTCAGAAACAATTCAAACCAAACTCAAAGGTAAAATCTAAAAATTTCAAGGAATAAAGTTATCACCGAATGTTCCATGTTATTCCTTTTATCAGCACATAAACTCCCAAGGTCGCAACCAAGGGTCACGGAAGTATCTACACAGGAATACTCCGGACGTGGGTACCATTCAGGTTTTATCCCGCAACATGGTCCAACAAGAAAACTCCCAAGGCCGCGGCCAAGGGTCACGGTAGTATCTACTCGGGAATACTCCGGACAAGATAATCGTAAGAGCACCATTCCACAATAGTAACATTTACTATGTCTAAAATTATAAGACGTAAAGTCTGAGCAAGATTCACTTGCCTCAAATCCGACGAGAGTTATTTCTTAACAAGGCAACGGCTTGGACGATCGCACATGGAAATCCGACCTATTACATGTTTGTCGATTAACATCTTATGATAACAATGATGATCAACGACGTTCCTCCCCCTCCCTCCTGTTAGAACCCTATCCTAGTTGCTTATGATGTCGGAATCGAATTTCTCCGTTTTTAACCATAATGCGTGCCATTAATTTCTTAGGTTCGGCAACATTCTTTATAAGTTATCCTTCCGCTAAACAATAGTGTTCTAACACAACATTCCTAGTTAATTATAACCAACAATCACCAAGATTTCATCGTTGTCTTAATATGCAAGTCTAGAAGGATTAATCCATCATCTCAACACGTTTCGGTATCTATTCGGCTAGAAATTGTTGGTAAGTTCATCAAGGATTCATTAACGGTTTTATTCAACATGATAATACGGTTATACATGAAATCCTTCAAGATGATTCCGAGAAGTTGGTGATTAGCAATATGATTATGAGTTCTACCATTATTCATTCCAATTTCTAGCTTTGATGGATATCGATTAACAATTGCGATAGTTATATACCGGTTCGATTATTACTGAGGGTTCTAAGCTACCCAAGGCATCCGAGGTTTACTATAACTTACTAAACAATACTGAAATGAGTTCAAGGTTGGATAAACTTACCTTTACTGACAAAAGATGATGAAGAACGACGGTGGACGAAGGAGAACGAGAGGGTAACACCTTCAAGACCTTCCATGAAGCTTGATTAACGTACTCTAATAGGATATCACTAGAATTGGGAGGTTAGAATTGGTTCAAGGATGGTGGAGAGCAGTGTACAAGGAAGAATAATGATTTTTGGGACGGAAGAAATGAAAGGCAAAGTGTTCTTTTATAAACTCAGATTTCCCTTACGTACGTTATGCCTGACGGTTTACGTACGTAAGAGACTTTACGTATGTTATGGCAAAATATTAACGTACGTAAGGAACTCGCTGGAATGATTTACACACATCGTTACGTACGTAACGAAAGTGGTTTAACGTACGTAACACCTCGTTGACTTGCCTGTCGCAATCACGCCGAAAGTTGGTCGGCATGCGTACTACCTGACGAATATTCCTGTCCGAAGACCGAAGACCGATGTTACGTACGTAAGGGCCGATATTTAATGTACGTAATGACTCAGATATAGCGTGCGTAATGACTCAGAGTATAACGTACGTAAAGGACAGTTTTGTTTGCTAAATTATTATCACATTAATTTCTGAAGACACGACTCCCTCTCCATTTCGTCTGGAAATCTCTCGGGGAACAAGACGTTGGCCACCGTCATATTCGCACCGATAATTACCGACATCGAGGTATGTCACTGAAAGTTCGTCAATCATCATACCATCACAATACACGAATAACAGATGCGAACAATACAGTACAACCATATTATACAAAATATGTTTTATTGCAATGGAGTACATTTATTTATCAAATAGAAGAAATGGACGTGAGCGCCCAAAGTGAAAAGCATGTAATACTGGTGGTATTACAGAACTACATGTTGGTAGCAACTAGGTAGTGAATGGTTGTTCATATTGTATGAATGCTACAAACGTGCTTAAATGAATTAATGTGCAAAGTGTAACCTTAATCGCGAAAATTCTCCCACGACAAATTATTAAGTTTATAAGGTTTCAAGGTTTTCCTTCCCTCCATCGAGTTTTCGGGAAATTGAAATCCAAACTGGATGTGCTATGCTTCCGAGTTATCGGGGTATTTGTTCGGGGAGTACGGATAAATTACCGGGAGCGCATTGGATGCCTTCGGTTGGAACAAATTTTATCCCTAGAAACCTGGTAGGTTGCCGGATAAGATTCAATTGTGAAACTGATTTGCGTCGATGGTATAAACTTAACTTGTTCACGAACCATAGAAACCGTATAGGTTGAGGGGAGTGAACAATGGGAAAAAGAAGATCGAATCATCCATTAGATGGATTGGTGTTGGACATCACTTTATGAAATTAATAGACTAGAAACCTGTTCGGTGGACCTCTATTAAGATTTATAAAGAACTCGATCACCACTATGAAGTAGAGCGACGATACTTCCGGATTTCACATGGGAGTGTGTTATTCCGATAAAAATAGTGGGAGCTGGGTAACAAGAATTCAAAAAACCTTAATTCTATACTCAGAACATAATATAACAAGTCACTAATTAATCTGTTATACTTAATGCAGACATAACTCTCAATATGACAATGAATCCACTCGCAATTCTACTCGAAAAGAACACCCTGATTGGACCTAACTTTATGGACTGGTTCCGCAATCTGATGACTGTCCTCAGTATAGAGGCACTGGGATACGTCATGGAGACGGACATTCCGGCGCCTCCTGTGCGGACCAGAGCCAATCAGGAAGAGATTGAAAACCATGAAAAGTTGGTTAAGGATGACATAAAAGTCCGTGCATAAATGATGGCTTCTATGTCTAATGAGCTTCAGAGAGCTCATGAGAAAATGACTTCTGCTAGGCAGATTCTATCTCACTTTATCGAACTTTATGGTGAGCACAGCAGAACTGCTAGATATGAGATATCCAAGCAACTGTTCGGTGCAAGGATGAAGGAAGGTGAGAAGGTTGGGGAACACGTCCTCAAAATGATATCCATGATCGAGAGATTGGAGGCTCTTGATTTTAAAATGGATTCTTCTCTCCAAACCGACCTTATCCTACAGTCTCTCCCTGATTCCTTCTCACAGTTTGTTATGAACTTCAACTGCAATGAGATTGCATGTAATTTAGCTGGGATAATAAACAAACTTGTGACTGCTCAGTCTCAGATGAAGACAACGCGGATGAAGGAGTCTGCTCTTGTGATTTCTTCTGGACCTCGGAGGTCTAAGAATAAGAAGAAAAAGACCAAGAAGCAAACTGGACCACAAGTTAAGGACCTTAAGGGAAAGGGCAAGGCCCCGATGGTTCAGAAGAACAAGAAGAAGAAGGATGCTTGTCTCAAGTGCGGTGAGCTGAGCCACTGGGCTAGAGACTGTCCGATTCTTCATGGCACTTCAGGTACAGAACTTTTAGTTTCGGAAACAAATTGTTCTGCTACTGTATTTTCTACTTCCTAAATACTGGATTCTGGTGCTAGTTCTCATATTTGTACCGTGAATCAAGATCTGGAACAAAGTAGGAAGCTTGGAGCTGGAGAAGTTATGATCAAGTCGGAAGTTGGCATAGTGTCGAGGCGACCGACATAGGATCACTTCTTTTGGGTTTAGAATCCGGATTTGTTTTGACTTTAGAAGATGTACTTGTTTTGCCCAAGGGGCACAAAAACATTGTATCCATTCCGGTCATGGACCGAAAAGGCTTTTCATTTTTCATTAGTGATGGTTCCTGCAAAATTTATTTCAGAAATAAACTAGTGGGTACTACTACATTGTTAAATGGATTGTATGATCTAAATCTCAGCAACAAAGTAGTTGTGAATACTATGACTAGAAAATGTGGTAAGGATGAAACCAATCAAGTTTTGAAATAGCATCTTAGACTTGGTCATGTTGGTTAGACCAAGGCTTACAAGATGGAAAAAGATTGACTTATGGGTCCACTGGGATCGGATCCCTTTCCTACTTTTGAATTTTCCCTTAAAGGCAAAATGACTAAGTCCCACTTCACATGGACTTTTGAAAGAGCCGCTGATAAACTGGGATTAATCTATACCGACGTATGTGGTGCTTTGGAAGCAGCACGTGACGGATATCAATATTTCATTACATTTACGGATGATCATACTAGGTATGGTTATGTATACTTAATGAAACATAAATCCGAGGCCTTTGAGAAATTCTAGGAATTCAAGGCCCTAGTCGAGAAACAAACTGGTAATCATATCAAAGCACTTCGGTCGGACCGAGGTGGCTAGTATATGAGTACGGAGTTTGACGATTTCCTTAAGGAACATGGAATAGTTTCACAACTAACACCTCCAGGTACTCCTCAGTTAAATGGTGTGTCAGAAAGAAGGAACCGGACCTTGTTGAACATGGTCCGTTCCATGCTGGGCTATACTGACTTACCGATTTACCTGTGGGGGTATGCACTCCTGACTGCCGCTTACATCTTGAACATATGTCCTTCCAAATCCGTTCCTAAAACTCCATATGAGATGTGGGAGGGCAAGAAACCAAGTCTTAATCATATTAGGATTTGGGGATGTCCCGCCTATGTCAAGAAGAATAAGGTGGAGAAGTTGGAAGCTAGGTCCGCGAAGGGACGTTTCATTGGATTCCCGTCTGGGACGATGGGATATCTATTCTACATGCCCGAAGATCGAAAGATCGTTGTTTCTTTACAAGCACACTTCCTGGAAGATGAGTTCATTCAGGAAGGCGGAGCAGGTAGAAGTATTTCTTTAGAAGAATACAATGAAACTCCTTGGGAGACACCTGTGCAAGAAACTGGAACTGAACCTTCTGAAACATAAGTACATCCACCTCGTAGGTCTAGTAGGGTGTCTCATTTACCTGAGAAGTATGGGCTTGTGCACTTGGAGGAACTAGGTCTCCATGAGGTTCCAAGTGATACCCAGGAGACCGACCCAACGACCTATGACCAAGCGATGCTGGATGTAGACTCAATGAAATGGTGTGAAGCTATGGAAGCTGAGATAGACTCGATGCATGTCAATCAGGTCTGGACTCTAGTAGACCGCCCCAAGGGCATAGTGCCTATTGGGAACAAGTGGATCTACAAGAGAAAGACTGATGGTGATGGCAAGACTGACGCCTATAAGGCCAGGCTTGTGGCAAAGTGTTATACCCAGAAAGAAGGGATCGACTACCATGATACTTTCTCGCCCGTAGCTATGATCAAGTCTATTCGCATGACGCTTGCTATAGCTGCCTACCACGATTATGATATATGGCAAATGGACGTAAAGACGGATTTCCTTAATGGATTCCACGAGAAGGAAATCTATATGGAGCAGCCTAAAGGCTTTGTGTCCGAAGTCGATATTCAGAAAGTGTGCAAGCTTCAACGTTCCATTTATGGATTGAAGCAAGCATCGCGTAGTTGGAACCTTCGTTTTGACGAGGCGGTCAAAGAGTTTGACTTCGTACAAAATGAGGAGGAACCTTGTGTATACAAGAGGGTTAGTGTGAGCAAGTTCTACTAATAAGAAATGATGTGGGAATGCTCAGTTCTGTGAAAGCTTGGCTTTCGAGTAATTGCTCCATGAAAGACTTGGGAGAAGCAACCTATATTCTTGGAATACGACTCTACCGAGATAGAGCAAAGAGAACAATAGGTCTTTCCCAAGCCCTCTATATAGATAAAATCTTAAAGCGATTTAAGATGGATGATTCTAAAAGAGGGTTCCTACCGATGCGAATTGGAATAAAACTCTCCTTGAAGATGTGTCCTCAAAGTGAGGAACAACGAAATGAAATGAGTAATATACCATATGCTTCGGCCTTGGGTAGCCTTATGTATGCTACGTTGTGTACGAAACCTGAAATTGCACATGCTGTAAGCGTGGTGAGTAGGTTTCACATAAACCCCGGTAGGGAAACATTCTCAAGTACTTAAGAAGGACTAGAGATATGGTTCTGATGTATGGCGGTGGAGAATTGGATGTGGTGGGATTCACTGATTCGGACTTCCAAGGACTGAAGGACGATTCGATGTCTACTTCTGGCTACATATTTAATCTTAATGGAAGAGCAGTATCTTGGCGTAGCGCCAAGCAAAGCGCGACTGCTGATTCCACCTGTCAGGTTGAGTATCAAGCAGCCTCGGAGGCTTCCAAGGAAGGGTTCTAGATTAAGAAGTTTCTGGGAGAACTTCAAGTGATACCATGTGCTGAGCTGCCTGTTCCGCTGTACTGTGGCAACGACGGATCTATAGCGCAGGCCAAGGAGCCGAAGTTTAATAACAGCACCAAACATATTGAGAGGAAGTATCATCTCATAAGAGAATTTGTTCGCAAGGGATACATTGTGCTGCATAGAGTAGACTCAGCCGACAATGTCGTTGATCCACTGACCAAGCCACTTTCTCATACTAGCTTGGAGCGTCATCTGGAGAACATGTTAGATACCATAGTGTGTGGCATTGAGTGCAAGTGGGAGATTGTTAAGAGTATGCCCTCGAGTGCCACAAAGAGGATATTGAGTGAGGACATTGTACTTGTAATTATGTAAATCATTAATATAAGGCAATGAATGTTTCTTTATTTATTGGTAGTTACTGGCATTCCTAACTCATAAATATACATATAGAAACTAGTCCATGTATTTGAGAGCAAAACATTCCACTCCTTGTTGGGTAAGGGGGTCGGCACTGGAAAGGTTTATAGATCAAATACTTAATCGTTCGCAAGTCGATGAAATTTGACTGGGCGTTAAGTTTATGTGAAAACTTGTATGACGTGTTCTTTGACATGGAGAGTGCCTGTCGAACACTAATGGTTAGTGGGAGCACACGTTATAGGTATGATAATTGGATTAGTATACTCGAACCGACTCACCCTCGATTCGTCACACGGATTTCACTCCGGGACAGTCAATGACGAAATCGAATGTGATAGGTATTCGTGAACCTTCGACTTGAGGATTTAGTTGTAACACCCCCAGATCAAACCGGGAATATTACACGCCGCAGACCCTCTCCGTGAGAATCCACCAGGCTAGACATCAAAACAACACATTACATTACATACCGACGAATCAAAATAACGGACCAATAGACCGATTTGGTCTTTCGTCACAGACTTACAAATCGAAATACATAAACTCATCCAGACTCATACCCACACAAGGGTAAAATACTTGCAACAATGAACAATAAGACAGCGGAAAAGACAATACAATGGACTCGACTAATCGAACCCAAAGCGCCTTCGTGTGATTAGTATCATTCGTCTTTCATCATCCCTCGTGCCGATCCTGTGTCTTGCTCCCGAAAACCTGCATGTACCGGACACAATACAGATATCCACCCCCGATTACTGGGGTTAGCAAACTCCACCGTTTCGCTAGTGCAAGTATAAAGTGCAAATACGAGCCATACACAACACATTCCGAGAATACAACGAAAGACTTCGAGATATATTTAGTAAAAAAATAGTTCAAGTCTTGAAAGCGAGAAATGAAGCAAGTAAGCATTGTGAAAACATTTCCAATTCTCGGGAGTTTTGAAAACATCGAAATTAAAAGGTTCTTAATTCCTCGAAAGCCATTTAGGGTCACACCCCAAAGTTCATTCTTCAAAATACAAATCCGTTTAACAAAACACGGGGTCCACGACCCAACCATTCCGGTCATAAAACACGGGGTCCACGACCCGATCATCCACTTCAATTCACTTACAAGGTCACATTACACATAACACATTATTCCTATGCCACTCTAGCCAAGCACCAAGACTCGAAATATAATGTCTCTCGACCCGAGCACAAAGCATTGTGATACTCCTGACAATATCACAATTAACGAAAACATCAACGTCATCCTCAAGATGAAAACCTGGCCCAGTAACCCGCGGCCGTACCCCTTAGTATCGACCCCGGACATCCGTCGGACACTCCGGTGGGAAACCACTTCAGCGGCCGTACCCCTTAGTATCGACCCCGGACATCCCGTCGGACACTCGGGTGGAAGTTCATCCACACACGCACCCAAGTCCACTTCGTGGCCGTACCCCTTAGTATCGACCCCCGGACATCCCATCGGACACTCCGGTGGAAGGAACAACACACACACACGTTCCAAAATCACAGTTGCAAACCACAAGCCTCGAAGGTCAATCACAGTATATATATAGTCGAGGTACTTTACTAGAATGGCCAGTTCATCCAACATATACTCATAACCCAGAACTAATACTATCAACAAGAAAGCACCGAACGGCACAACCAATATTACATAAATTCACATAATTCATCGATAACCACATGTCTCCACGTACAGCTTAAACAAAGGACTAAACTTCAAAACTTACCGACGACGTAATCACACACAAAGACATCACACAAAAGTATTACGATCTTATACTCATCATTAATACATATATTCAATTAAGCATATTAATTCTCGGAACACACGAGTCGTCTTTAAGTAACCGTGATGGTAAATATATCGATACTTTTGAAAAAGATGGTTATGAATATTTATTTAGCACATATCGACGATTAACAACCATTATATCTACAAAACACGTAATGTATGGGCAAGATACTTGCCTCGATAATCGATGCCGGACACTCCCACAATCACGGATTAGTCGGGACACCTCGAACACCTACGATTCCCCGGCGAAGACAACGAATACACCCACAATCGAAAAGCTTGAAGAAAACGACGAACGGTAGGGTTCCGACTCGAATTCTTCGCAAGAATTCGACCCTAACAACATATAATCAATAAATCATCGATCATACGAGGAAGAATAATCGTAGAACGCCCGAAAACCCCTCTATGACATTTTACCGGACACCTTCAATGCGTCGATCAAGAACTCGACGAAAACAACGAATCGATACGATCCAACTATGGAATAACAAGGGAAAAGAAGTAATACATCTCAATAATCATCAATCTATCATAATACCAAGTTAAATCGGATTAATCGGACGAAAACAACCAAAATACCCAAAATCCCCAAAATCTCCCAAAAATGGGTTCTTAGAAGATTACCTTGAGTGATTCAAGTGTTAAGATCCGTAGAACACGCGTTAGATTGATTATCCGAGCCTCACAACCGAAAAGGAATGATGAAAATCGACCCGGATGAAGAACTCTCCCCCTCTATACCCTCTCTCTCGCTACTCTCGCGATGCGAGATGAAAAAAGAAGAAATGAGCCGATCACGCTCAAAACGTCACATTTATAGTGTAACACAAAGGGACCTATCGGCCGGCTATCGGCCGATAGGCCCAACCGATAGCCATAGAGAAATGCCGGCGGTAGAGTCTATCGGCCCACCTATCGGCCGAAAGGCTCTGGGCCGGTGCCCGACAGTGACGATCGCCACTAAAGCGACCATAACTCTTTCGTCCGGACTCCGATTGACTCACCGTTTGAACCATTGGAAAGCTAACTCGATGTTCTATAATATTGCAAAGATTTATAATTTTTGGAGTTACCAAAAATTAATGGGGATCTAACAAAGTCGAACTCATGCTTAGAAAAGTCGTTTAGTAATCCCGAATTCAACAAAGCGACACGAAACCCGAGCCTGAATACGAACCGAAGATACGGTTACGAAGTACTCACAAAGACGAATCTAAGAGCTAGTAGAACACACGATTCCGACCACCCGAAGGCTCGAAATTCGATAACGGAAGGTAATTACCCCAAACTTTGGGAAATTACGAAAATGGCCCAAATGCCCGAAAATCACGATACGTGATTGAATAACCAAACTGAAGTTCACAACACGTCCAACAAAGATAAACGGACTTGCGGAAACTCGAAACAACAGTTTCGGATGAGATTCGCAAGAATCGAACTCAAGTGCGGAAAAGTCGCTAAAAAGCACAGAACTCAACGAAACGACACCGAAACGAACTCGGATGTCAAAAAGTGTAGAATTAATCATTCTCAGAATGACGAAACGGACATGAGCGAGTCGTCAAAACAAACTTCCGCCGAAAAAAAATAAATTACCGGAAATCGAAAATTGCGGATATTACATTCTACCCTCCTTAAAAGAAGTTTCGTCCCGAAACTTAAAACAAGTAGGGAGAAGAAATATTCAGCCAGGAAAAACTCAACGAGATACACAAGAATGCGTAACTAACGCCCAACGGCGAAATGTTACAAACAACGCAAAGGAGTATACGGCGTGAAAACACGCTCCACGGCGACCAACACAACGTCGCCGTTAGGGATATAATAAAAACCAACAAGTGACAAACGTCATCAAACGGATAATATAGCCAAGTCAATTATCCGACAATCACAAAACACAACGAATGAAAATCAATATGATTGACCAACCCCACGGTACATCAATCAAAATGCGAGTCAACCGCTGAACAAACACGAAATCCCACCGCCTAAGGGTGGAAGATCGAAAACGAAACTAATTTCCCGAATGGAGGGAATTACGAAGGAGCCTGAATTTTCGCCAATCACGGAACGAGGTCAATATAAACCGAACACTCAAACGATCAAACCACAACGATAGATACAACAAAGATCGAAGAATCATGTTCGAATCACAAAGAACAATAAAGTTCAAACAACAACTCCCAGGATGATCTGGTGAGAACTACAAGACATGCATTGCCGAAGATCCACAGGAAAGGGAATAGCGATTGAAAAGTCACAACGACAACGAGTTATTCCGAAATAACACCACACTCGTTCGATAAGCAAAAACAAGGGCAGGACAAGCTCAGAAATGTCAACGAACATAAATGAGTCGACAGAGTCGAAAACACAAGAGTTCCAAAGCCGATCCACTTCGAATAAAAGAACTAGTAGAACCAGATTATGTCACTCCCAAACAAGGTTCACAAGAATCGAACTGAACCCGAAAAGTAACATCGATAACCAGATCGACCCACAACAAGATCACAGCTCGTTCGGACGATGAAACCGAAATATAGAACAAGTTCATAAAGTACCTACGATCACGAGCGAATCGACAGACTGGAGAAAGAGAAAATACAGAAGTCTAAAAACATCACGGGTACTACATTCGACCTCTTATAAAAGAAGGTCGCCCCCGCAACTCACAACAGCAAAATCAAGGTGACGACACAACAAGCAACCGACAGAAACATCCTTCAAAGGCCTCTCAAAGCCGATTCTGATATCTGTGCTGAAGCGCGAACTCCGAAAGTCTCGGTAGCCAATTCACAAAACTGAATTCGGTGTCCCTCGAGTCCACACTTGAAATGTGTCATCGACGAGAAAGACAATTTACACGTGCATGCCCCGGCACAACACGATTGAAACGCCTCGGCTCGGCATACCGAAAATATAAATGCTCGATACAATGGATCAAAACACCGCAAAACAACATACCGGAGATGCCAACTCAGCATAACATATCAACGCATACAAAAATCACAACAACAACGGCATCATTCAAGATTACAACATCCCGAACGACAGCCATCACACAATCACAAACATCATGAAACAATCACCCATGTGTATAACGCATAAAAATCCAGGCTTTAACAACCCACACTAGTGCGACAATACGCAATCACCACGAGGCGATAAACAGTAAACACCAGTTCACACCTCTCACAGAGGGCCAACAAAACATATGCGTGGCGAACGACTCGACGCTCACGCCACCAATTCAATCACAATTCGGGGTTGACACCGCAACGAAAGTTCGAAAACCATACACGCATTTCCGGTCCATAAGCAGAATGATAGGTTTTAAAAACGAGAACCACCTTTTGAAAACAGTTTGGAAACACCAGTTGATCTTGAGTATCATTTACAAAAAGTTAAACAAACATCGTTTTCGAGACTCTGTAATTCATCTTGCGTTTGAACTAAAATGAGGACGCCTTTCTTTTAGTGAAAAACTTTCAGAAAAACACCGCAAGAAAATAATTCTCTTTAAAAGTACGTCTCGAATTTCAATTTTCTAAGATACTCAAGGTTTTCAAAAATAATTCAATGGGTTAGAATGCCCAAAAAGGTCGATGACGGTAGTACTTATCAAAACTCACAAAATCATTTGAAAACAGCCAACTACCGTCAAAACGGTCAAGGCCAACAACTCGGTTAAAGGAATCGATTTTCGAAATAAAATTCATCAGTAAAATACGAAAGCTATTACAAAGGAACTCACGCAATGGAAAAAGAAATACAGTCCAACATGCACAATCCAGCAACTACTCCTCACATGAAAGAAATATGAGAGTCAAATAGTCACGTATCAAGAAATCAAAATCCATAAAAGGACTCCGTCACTTAATAAATAATCATAAAAAATATAGCTCGTGTCACACGAGGCACAACACAAGGAAGGGAGACTTACACCACAGTCGCACGAAGACGATGATTGCCCACGATACTAATCACGACCAACCAACTCGGGCGACGCGTCGCGACACGACTTAGTCGATAAAATCCGACGAGACAAAGACTCAACAGACACCATCGACCCGGCTAGGTTTCCTCAACCTAAGCTCGATACCATAAATGTAACACCCCCAGATCAAACCGAATATTACACGCCGCAGACCCTCTCCGTGAGAATCCACCAGCTAGACATCAAAACAACACATTACATTACATACCGACGAATCAAAATAACGGACCAATAGACCGATTTGGTCTTTCGTCACAGACTTACAAATCGAAATACATAAACTCATCCAGACTCATACCCACACAAGGGTAAAATACTTGCAACAATGAACAATAAGACAAATGGAAAAGACAATACAATGGACTCGACTAACTCGAACCCAAAACTCGGCCTTCGTGTGATTAGTATCATTCGTCTTTCATCATCCCTCGTGCCGATCCGTGTCTTGCTCCCGAAAACCCTGCATGTACTGGACACAATACAGATATCCACCCCCGATTACTCGGGGTTAGCAAACTCCACTGTTTCGCTAGTGCAAGTATAAAGTGCAAATACGAGCCATACACAACACATTCCGAGAATACAACGAAAGACTTCGAGATATATTTAGTAAAAAAATAGTTCAAGTCTTGAAAGCGAAATGAAGCAAGTAAGCATTGTGAAAACATTTCCAATTCTCGGGAGTTTTGAAAACATCGAGAAATTAAAAAGGTTCTTAATTCCTCGAAGCCATTTAGGGTCACAACCCAAAGTTCATTCTTCAAAATACAAATCCGTTTAACAAAACACGGGGTCCACGACCCAACCATTCCGGTCATAAAACACAGGTCCACGACCCGATCATCCACTTCAATTCACTTACAAGGTCACATTACACATAACACATTATTCCTATGCCACTCTAGCCAAGCACCAAGACTCGAAATATAATGTCTCTCGACCCGAGCACAAAGCATTGTGATACTCCTGACAATATCACAATTAACGAAAACATCAACGTCATCCTCAAGATGAAAACCACAATCGGTAACCCGCGGCCGTACCCCTTAGTATCGACCCCGGACATCCCGTCGGACACTCCGGTGGGAAACCACTTCGCGGCCGTACCTTAGTATCGACTCCCGGACATCCCGTCGGACACTCCGGTGGAAGTTCATCCACACACGCACCCAAGTCCACTTCCGTGGCCGTACCCCTTAGTATCGACCCCGGACATCCCATCGGACACTCCGGTGGAAGGAACAACACACACACACGTTCCAAAATCACAGTTGCAAACCACAAGCCTCGAAGGTAAATCACATTATATATAGTCGAGGTACTTTACTAGAATGGCCAGTTCATCCAACATATACTCATAACCCGTAACTAATACTATCAACAAGAAAGCACCGAACGGCACAACCAATATTACATAAATTCACATAATTCATCGATAACCACATGTCTCCACGTACGGCTTAAACAAAGGACTAAACTTCAAAACTTACCGACGACGTAATCACACACAAAGACATCACACAAAAGTATTACGATCTTATACTCATCATTAATACATATATTCAATTAAGCATATTAATTCTCGGAACACGAGTCGTCTTTAAGTAACCGTGATGGTAAATATATCGATACTTTTGAAAAAGATGGTTATGAATATTTATTTAGCACATATCGACGATTAACAACCATTATATCTACAAAACACGTAATGTATGGGCAAGATACTTGCCTCGATAATCGATGCCGGACACTCCCACAATCACGGATTAGTCGGGACACCTCGAACACCTACGATTCAACGGCGAAGACAACGAATACACCCACAATCGAAAAGCTTGAAGAAAACGACGAACGGTAGGGTTCCGACTCGAATTCTTCGCAAGAATTCGACCCTAACAACATATAATCAATAAATCATCGATCATACGAGGAAGAATAATCGTAGAACGCCCGAAAACCCCTCTATGACATTTTACCGGACACCTTCAATGCGTCGATCAAGAACTCGACGAAAACAACGAATCGATACGATCCAACTATGGAATAACAAGTGAAAAGATGTAATACATCTCAATAATCATCAATCTATCATAATACCAAGTTAAATCGGATTAATCGGACGAAAACAACCAAAATACCCAAAATCCCCAAAATCTCCCAAAAATGGGTTCTTAGAAGATTACCTTGAGTGATTCAAGTGTTAAGATCCGTAGAACACGCGTTAGATTGATTATCCGAGCCTCACAACCGAAAAGGAATGATGAAAATCGACCCGGATGAAGAACTCTCCCCCTCTATACCCTCTCTCTCGCTACTCGCGATGCGTATGAAAAAAGAAGAAATGAGCCGATCACGCTCAAAACGTCACATTTATAGTGTAACACACAGACCTATCGGCCAGCCTATCGGCCGATAGGCCCAACCGATAGCCATAGAGAAATGCCGGCAAAGAGTCTATCGGCCCACCCTATCGGCCGAAAGGCTCTGGGACGGTGCCCGACAGTGTGATCCGCCACTAAAACGACCATAACTCTTTCGTCCAGGACTCCGATTGACTCACCGCTTGAACCATTGGAAAGCTAACTCGATGTTCTATAATATTGCAAAGATTTATAATTTTTGGAGTTACCAAAAATTAATGGGGATCTAACAAAGTCGAACTCATGCTTAGAAAAGTCGTTTAGTAATCCTGAATTCAACAAAACGACACCGAAACCCGAGCCTGAATACGAACCGAAGATACGGTTACGAAGTACTCACAAAGACGAATCTAAGAGCTAGTAGAACACACGATTCCGACCACCCGAAGGCTCGAAATTCGATAACGGAAGGTAATTACCCCAAACTTTGGGAAATTACGAAAATGGCCCAAATGCCCGAAAATCACGATACGTGATTGAATAACCAAACCGAAGTTCACAACACGTCCAACAAGGATAAACGGACTTGCGGGAAACTCGAAACAACAGTTTCGGATGAGATTCGCAAGAATCGAACTCAAGTGCGGAAAAGTCGCTAAAAAGCACAGAACTCAACGAAACGACACCGAAACGAACTCGGATGTCAAAAAGTGTAGAATTAATCATTCTCAGAATGACGAAACGGACATGAGCGAGTCGTCAAAACAAACTTCCGCCGAAAAAAAATAAATTACCGGAAATCGAAAATTGCGGATATTACATAGTAGGGATGTGCTTGTGATGTAAAGATTTTCATTAGAGTAGTTCGACCCTATAAACCGGGAGGTGGGGGTCAACCTCGACGTGCATCTTGACGGGCAAGTAGCAGGTCCTACTGAATACTAAGATAGAATTCTTTCTCCGGTTAGTGAGCGGGTTATATGTCCTATGCGGTTATTGGAAGATGAGATCATAAGTCTTTGGACAAAGCATTAGAGCTAGTTATATTGGATACACGAGAGCTCGATGATCTCAATTTGCATTAACGCATGTATAGCATCAAGTACAGATAGGGTTTGACTGACCGTGACCCTATATCTTGATCGGGACATTTGAAATAAGGGTTTATACGTATAGTGGTATACACGACAGAATGGTTCTTGAATGATCCCAATCATTCGTTCTCAGTTGGGGTACAGTGTAAGCCGCCAGGCTGGCTAGGTGGTGCTACTACTCTTTGGTACCTCTCATTATTGATTGAGACGGACCTACCGAGTTGTGCAATAGGATTGACGATGGAATGAATCGAGCTTATTCTCTCATTATTAATATTAGATATTGGATATCTAATTTATTGGACACTTGATGTCTAATTAAATTTGGGACATTGGATGTCTAAATTAATTTAATGGATAAATTAGTTTACGGCCTAATGAATTAAATAAATTACCGGGTGATTAATTTAATTCATGAATATAATTATTTCTTAGAGAAATTAATTATGTCATTATGTATTTGATATGATTAATTAATTGGATTAATTAATCAATATAAATACATCGGAACGGAATCGAAGTTTATCTGTTTGGACTCTCGGGAGTCCGAAACGAACCGAACTCGTCCGATTCCTTCTAGAGGCCGACCCCACCTTGATCCCTTACCTTGGTCATAGTCTTGATTTTGTTGGTGGAAGACTTTTGACTTGTGAGATATCATATCTCTTAAAATAAGGAATAAAGGGATTTTATGAGATTTGTAAGATGAATATATGTGTGAAGACTTCACTTTCCACCCAACACTTACAATCCATACGTGAAGTTTCAAGAGGAGAGAGAGAGAGAGAGAGAGAGAGAGAGAGAGAGAGGGGGGGTCTTATTCACCATCTTGTTCTTTATTCATCTTCTTCATAATTTCTTAGAGAAATTTTGTGAGGAAATATTGAGAAAGATAGATATTCATACACTTAGAGTGATATTAATATCTATAACAAGCTTATTCACCTTGATCTAGCCGCATCCTTGGAGGATAACAAGGTGAGTATTATTCCGATTATTTTTCCGGTGTGTGGCAAGTAGAGACGTGGTGCTTTCGGCGTTGAATCGTTCAAGTGCTTGGAGTGCTTCGGATCGTAGAGTATACAACTAAAGCTTGGGGAATAGCTCAAGAGAAGGAAACCATTTAATCAACGGACTACAAGGGTGAGTTTTTATATCTCTTGTGTTTTCGTTTGCATATTCGTATATAAGTAGCTCGATCGATCCTCGTAGGGATTCGGATCGAATTAATTTTTATTCTACCGCTTCCGTTGGGACTTCGTTTTAGGCACCGAATCCCAACAGTGGTATCGGAGCATAGGTCTTGCGATCGTATATACGATATTTAGCATTTGGAATGCTTGATTGGATGGTTTATGATTTAGAATCATAATCGCATTAATTGTTGATTTTCAATTGTTCATCTAAAACTTAATTTTTCATGATTTTATGTTACAATATAAATCTATTTTTCTTTTGAAAAACTGATCTAATTGTGTAATATAAAAATTAGAAAAATATTATTTTTGAATTCGGGACGAAAAGGCGAGCCGAAAAATGGCGGACCGCGGACTCGAAGTGCCGGTCAGGATTGCCCGGCCAAGCGAGAACCTGAGCCGCGGGCTTGGTCCGGGCCTTGTGTTTTTGGCTTCCTTTTTTATATTTCGTTCGGTAGTTAATTTCCCACAAATTAAATTGGATTTAATTTGACTAAGATATAATTATGGTAATTTTATTCTTAGGGGAATTAATTTAATGAATATTTTATCGTTCGGAACAAGCTAAAATTAATGGTTGTTTGAATTAATTGGATTAATTCATTTTGATGTATTAATTTATATTGATTGGATCAATATTTAGATTAATTATGAATGCCATTTATTTTAATGTGTTTGATGCATTATTTTGAATCGTGATGTGGTTCATGGACTTAGTTTTGAATCGTACGGTTTTATTCAATTGGGTTGTAAAGGCCGTTTTGAGCCTATTTATTTTACTAGAAATATTTGTATCTAGGATGCAATTTTCAATGTAAAATTTATATGTAATGACGAAGACCGGAGGAAGATCCATTTCGAGAAGACGAAGACTTGTAATTAGATTACGGAGTTTTTGTTTCTAGGAACGGTCCATGAACTACATGTTGGTAGCAACTAGGTAGTGAATGGTTGTGCATATTGTATGAATGCTACAAACGTGCTTAAATGAATTAATGTGCAAAGTGTAACATTAATCGCGAAAATTCTCCCACGACAAATTATTAAGTTTATAAGGTTTCAAGGTTTTCCTTCCCTCCATCGATTTTTCGGGAAATTGAAATCCAAACCGGATGTGCTGTGCTTCCGAGTTATCGGGGTATTTGTTCGGGGAGTACGGATAAATTACCGGGAGCGCATTGGATGCCTTCGGTTGGAACAAATTTTATCCCTAGAAACCTGGTAGGTTCTTAGGATAAGATTGATTGTGAAACTGATTTGCGTCGATGGTATAAACTTAACTTGTTCACGAACCATAGAAACCGTATAGGTTGAGGGGAGTGAACAAGGGAAAAAGAAGATCGAATCATCCATTAGATGGGTTGGTGTTGGACACCACTTTATGAAAATTAATAGACTAGAAACCTGTTCGGTGGACCTCTATTAAGATTTATAAAGAACTCGATCACCACTATGAGTAGAGCGACGATACTTCCGGATTTCATATGGGAGCGTGTTATTCCAATAAAAATAGTGGGAGCTGGGTAACAAGAATACAAAAAACCTTAATTCTATACTCAGAACATAATATAACAAGTCACTAATAAATCTGTTATACTTTGTGGACTGGTTCCGCAATCTGATGACTGTCCTCAGTATAGAGGAACTGGGATACATCATGGAGACGGACATTCCGGCGCCTCCTGTGCGGACCAGAGCCAATCAGGAAGAGATTGAAAACCATGAAAAGTTGGTTAAGGATGACATAAAATTCCGTGCATACATGATGGCTTCTATGTCTAATGAGCTTCAGAGAGCTCATGAGAAAATGACTTCTGCTAGGCAGATTCTATCTCACTTTACCGAACTTTATGGTGAGCACAGCAGAACTACTAGATATGAGATATCCAAGCAACTATTCGGTGCAAGGATGAAGGAAGGTGAGAAGGTTGGGGAACACGTCCTCAAAATGATTTCCATGATCGAGAGATTGGAGGCTCTTGATTTTAAAATGGATACTTCTCTCCAAAACGACCTTATCCTACAGTCTCTCCCTGATTCCTTCTCACAGTTTGTTATGAACTTCAACTGCAATGAGATTACATGTAATTTAGCTGGGCTAATAAACAAACTTGTGACTGCTCAGTCTCAGATGAAGACTCCGCGGATGAAGGAGTCTGCTCTTGTGATTTCTTCTGGACCTCGGAGGTCTAAGAATAAGAAGAAAAAGTCCAAGAAGCAAATTGGACCACAAGTTAAGGACCTTAAGGGAAAGGGCAAGACGCTGATGGTTCCGAAGAACAAGAAGAAGAAGGATGCTTGTCTCAAGTGCGGTGAGCTGAGCCACTGGGCTAGAGACTGTCCGATTCTTCATGGCACTTCAGGTACAGAACTTTTAGCTTTGGAAACAAATTATTCTGCTACTGTATTTTCTACTTCCTAGATACTGGATTCTGGTGCTAGTTCTCATATTTGTACCGTGAATCAAGATCTGGAACAAAGTAGGAAGCTTGGAGCTAGAGAAGTTATGATCAAGTTGGAAGTGGGCATAGTGTCTAGGCGACCGACATAGGATCACTTCTTTTGGGTTTAGGATCTGGCTTTGTTTTGACTTTAGAAGATGTACTTGTTTTGCCCAAGGGGCACAAAAACATTGTATCCATTCCGGTCATGGACTGAAAAGGCTTTTTATTTTTCATTGGAGATGGTTCCTGCAAAATTTATTTCAGAAATAAACTAGTGGGTACTGCTACATTGTTAAATGGATTGTATCATCTAAATCTCAGCAACAAAGTAGTTGTGAATACTATGACTAGAAAATGTGGTAAGGATGAAACCAATCAAGTTTTGAAATGGCATCTTAGACATGGTCATGTTGGTCAGACAAAGGTTTACAAGATGGAAAAAGATTGACTTATGGGTCCATTGGGATCGGATCCCTTTCCTACTTGTGAATTTTGCCTTAAAGGCAAAATGACTAAGTCCCCCTTCATATGGACTTTTGAAAGAGCCGCTGATAAACTGGGATTAATCTATACCGATGTATGTGGTGCTTTGGAAGCAGCACGTGACGGATATCAATATTTCATTACATTTACGGATGATCATACTAGGTATGGTTATGTATACTTAATGAAACATAAATCCGAGGCCTTTGAGAAATTCCAGGAATTCAAGGCCCTAGTCGAGAAACAAACTTGTAATCATATCAAAGCACTTCGGTCGGACCGAGGTGGCTAGTATATGAGTATGGAGTTTGATGATTTCCTTAAGGAACATGGAATAGTTTCACAACTAACACCTCCAGGTACTCCTCAGTTAAATGGTGTGTCAGAAAGAAGGAACCGAACCTTGTTGAACATGGGGGTATGCACTCGTGACTGCCGCTTACATCTTGAACAGATGTCCTTCCAAATCCGTTCCTAAAACTCTACATGAGATGTGGGAGGGAAAGAAACCAAGTCTTAATCATATTAGGATTTGGGGATGTCCCGCCTATGTCAAGAAGAATAAGGTGGAGAAGTTGGAAGCTAGGTCCGCGAAGGGACGTTTAATTGGATTCCCGTCTGGGACGATGGGATATCTATTCTACATGCCCGAAGATCGAAAGATCGTTGTTTCTTTACAAGCACACTTCCTGGAAGATGAGTTCATTCAGGAAGGCGGAGCACGTAGAAGTATTTCTTTAGAAGAATACAATGAAACTCCTCGGGAGACACCTGTGCAAGAAACTGGAACTGAACCTTCTGAAACACAAGTACATCCACCTCATAGGTCTAGTAAGGTGTCTCATTTACCTGAGAGGTATGGGCTTGTGCACTTGGAGAAACTAGGTCTCCATGAGGTTCCAAGTGATACCCAGGAGACCGACCCAACGATCTATGACCAAGCAATGGTGGATGTAGACTCCACAAAATGGCGTGAAGCTATGGAAGCTGAGATAGACTCGATGCATGTCAATCAGGTCTGGACTCTAGTAGACCGCCCCAAGGGCATAGTGCCTATTGGGAACAAGTGGATCTAAAAGAGAAAGACTGATGGTGATGGCAAGGTTGACGTCTATAAGGCCAGGCTTGTGGCAATAGGTTATACCCAAAAAGAAGGGATCGACTACCATGATACCTTCTCGCCCGTAGCTATGATCAATTCTATTCGCATGATGCTTGCTATAGCTGCCTACCACGATTATGATATATGGCAAATGGACGTAAAGACGGCTTTCCTTAATGGATTCCATGAGAAGGAAATCTATATGGAGCAGCCTAAAGGCTTTGTGTTCGAAGTCGATATTCAGAAAGTGTGCAAGCTTCAGCGTTCCATTTATGGATTGAAGCAAGCGTCGCGTAGTTGTAACCTTCATTTTGATGAGGCGGTCAAAGAGTTTGACTTCGTGCAAAACGAGGAGGAACCTTGTGTATACAAGAGGGTTAGTGGGAGCAAGTTCTACTAATAAGAAATGATGTGGGAATGCTCAGTTCTGTGAAAGCTTGGCTTTCGAGTAATTTCTTCATGAAAGACTTGGGAGAAGCAACCTATATTCTTGGAATTCGACTCTACCGGGATAGAGCAAAGAGAACAACAGGTCTTTCCCAAGCCCTCTATATAGATAAAATCTTAAAGCGATTTAAGATGGATGATTCTAAAATAGGGTTCCTACCAATGCGACATGGAATAAAACTCTCCTTGAAGATGTGTCCTCAAAGTGAGGAACAACGAAAGGAAATGAGTAATATACCATATGCTTCGGCCGTGGGTAGCCTTATGTATGCTATGTTGTGTACGAGACCTGACATTGCACATGCTGTAAGCGTGGTGAGTGGGTTTCACGCAAACCCAGGTAGGGAAATGTTCTCAAGTACTTAAGAAGGACTAGAGATATGGTTCTGATGTATGGCGGTGGAGAATTGGATGTGGTGGGATTCACTGATTCGGACTTCCAAGGATTGAAGGACGATTCGATGTCTACTTCTGGCTACATATTTAATCTTAATGGAGGAGCAGTATCTTGGCGTAGCGCCTAGCAAGGCGCGACTGCTGATTCCACCTGTCAGGCTGAGTATCAAGCAGCCTCGGAGGCTTCCAAGGAAGGGTTCTGGATTAAGAAGTTTCTGGGAGAACTTCAAGTGATACCATGTGCTGAGATGCCTGTTCCGCTGTACTGCGGCAACGACGGAGCTGTAGCGCAGGCCAAGGAGCCGAAGTTTAATAACAGCACCAAACATATTGAGAGGAAGTATCATCTCATAAGAGAATTCGTTCGCAAGAGATACATTGTGCTGCATAGAGTAGACTCAGCCGACAATGTCGCTGATCCACTAACCAAGCCATTTTCTCATACTAGCTTGGAGCGTCATCTGGAGAACATGTTAGATACCATAGTCTGTGGCATTGAGTGCAAGTGGGAGATTGTTAAGAGTATGCCCTCGAGTGCCACAAAGAGGATATTGAGTGAGGACATTGTACTTGTAATTATGTAAATCATTAATATAAGGCAATGAATGTTTCTTTATTTATTGGTAGTTACTGGCATTCCTAACTCGTAAATATACATATAGAAACCAGTCCATGTATTTGAGAGCAAAACATTCCACTCCTTGTTGGGTAAGGGGTCGGCACTGGAAAGGTTTATAGATCAAATACTTAATCGTTCGCAAGTCGATGAAACTTGACTGGGCGTTAAGTTTATGTGAAAACTTGTATGACGTGTTCTTTGACATGGAGAGTGCCTGTCGAACACTAATCGTGATACGATTGTGACATCTCCAAACGAAGTAAGCGAAGTAAGAATTGACGTAGGTGACGATACCACGTTGCATGCACATGCACCTACGTACTTCGGTAAAAAAACAAACGCGGAAATGGGAATGATCTTAATAATTGGAACCGGGATAACTTAGACGTATCAAAACATGCATACGTATGCATGTTCATGCATACAAAATCGGCCATTAGGGGGAGATTTTGGCCGATTGTGACATGCATACTACTTTAATATTTTCTTTCATTTTCAAGTCCACTATATCAAGATCAAGGATAGAGATTTGATTCACTCCACCTTTTTGAATGATTTCGGCCGAACCACATGAAGGAAGATGCCAACATGTTACTTTCACTTTCTATCCTTATTTAAGTCTTGCAAGAAGATATCACATGAGAAGGATGTTATCCACTTCTTGATTGCTACCCCACGACCAAAGATAAGAGGAAGAGACCAAGCATGACTTTGTTTACAAGCTTTGTCAAAGTTGTTAGAATAGTTTATTGTTTGCTTGTTTTCTTGTGTGATCTTGTTAGATCTTGTTTGAACTTATTTGTAGTTGTTAAGGCTATTTATAAGCCTCACTCTCAACCTTAAGAAATAACTTTTGAAGCTTGAAAAACGAAATACACTTGTGTATGTTCATTGTTGAATGATTTTCAGCACAACTTGATTATAATTCGACGCGTTTTCGAGTTGTAATTTTAATCGATTCTCAATAGGTCTTGAGGAGAGATTGTTTTATCAAACTATAGGTCTAGTTTGATAATTTACTTTCATATTATCTTGTTTACGTAAACCGAATTGCCCTACTTTCGGTTGAATCTTACGAGTGTTACACAAATACGAGTGTTGTGAGGTAACAATTATAACCGCTGCATTTTCCGGCGAATTTACGTACATATCATACGTTAATTCGTATCATTAGTGGTATCGGAGCCCAAGGTTATTTCCTTGGCGAAATTCTCTTGGCGATTTTCTTGTCAAAACTATCTTATCATGGATTTTTCCGACGATTTCATGGAGAAACTACGTGAAGCACTACAAAACTTACAAGAACCATGTTTTCAAGCTAGAAGAGGAGGCTATGACGCACATTCACCGCTTCATGTGGATGAATTCAAAGTAAATAAACTTCCGGAATTTGTCGGAGGTACTAATCCCGAAGTTTACTTGGAGTGGGAGAGGAAGATTGAACGTATGTTTGACTTCAAGCACCCTAACGATGAGAAACGTTGCAAATATGCGATTCTCAAGTTAGGGAAGGGCGCTTCCTTATGGTTCGAGGGTGTGAAAACACAACGAGCTCGTGCGGGAGAAGACAAAATCCGTTCTTGGGATTCTTTGAAGAAAAAATACGTTAAAGGTATGTCCCGACATCACATCGGTTAACCTTATACCGAAAAATTGCGGAGTTCGTACAAGGGAAACTAAGTGTGGAAGAATATATCGAAGAATTTGAAGGCTTGGCCTTAATGGGAAAACTCGAAGAAAATGAAGAACAAAGAATGTCACGTTTCTTACGTGGCCTAAACCGAAACATTGCGAATACGGTGGAATTATACCCCTACGGAGATTTTGACACTTTATGCGGACTATGCATAAAGATAGAAGCTCAAAACAAAGTGAAGTTTTCCAAAACCGAATTTACATCAAAGTTCGAGGATCCAAGTACCGGTTCGAGTTCAATTACAACAACGATACCGACTCCTATCTCTACTACGGTTTCTAAAACCCCTGGCGTACCGAAGGAAACCAGCCTAACCAAAGTAAGATGTTTTAAATGCCAAGGATTCGGTCACAATCAAAATACTTGTCCTAAAAAACGAGTGGTGACGCTAAGAGAAGCCATCACAGTCCGAGACGAGTTGCTAGTCGAGGACGAAGGAGAAAGACTTGGTGATGTATTTAATTCCAACGTGGAGGAAGACGAGGGAGAAGAATGTGAAACTTACGAGGCTCCAAACTATGATACAACATTACTTCTTCGTACTTTACAAGTCAAACCCGTTTCAAATGATTTCGAACAACGGGACCAAATATTTCACACCAAGTGTCAAGTCGGGAACAAATGGTGTAGTTTGATCATCGATGGAGGAAGTTGTACCAACGTAGCGTCAAGGGAGATGGTGATGAAGCTTGGACTCATCACTACTACTCACCCAAAACCATACGCATTACATTGGCGCGATGACGGGAGTAGAGTGAAAGTCTTGAAACAAGTACGGGTCGGCTTAACCATGGGTTCGTACGTCGACAACATATTATGCGATGTACTCACGATGGACGCATGCCATGTACTCTTGGGACGACCATGGCTATTCGATAGAGATGATTTACATCGAGGAAGAAGTAACGAGTACGAGTTGCAGGATAAGGACAAGAGGGTCGTGTTGAAACCAATGTCACTTCAATATATGATCCCTAACCGAGGTGAGAAACCGAATCTAACCATGTTTGGTAGTGAGAGGGAAATTGAGCTTGGTACTGAGATTGGCCAGTTAAAAGAAAACGACAACGCGTATAAAGTAGAACTTCCGGGCGATTATGGGGTACATGCCACTGTTAACATGGGCGATCTATCTCCTTACCTTGACGACGAGGGAATCACTGAATTGAGGTCAATTCCTTTCAAAGGGAGAGGAGATGATACGATTGTGACATCTCCAAACGAAGTAAGCGAAGTAAGAATTGACGTAGGTGACGATACCACGTTGCATGCACATGCACCTACGTACTTCGGTAAAAAAACAAACGCGGAAATGGGAACGATCTTAATAATCGGAACCGGGATAACTTAGACGTATCAAAACATGCATACGTATGCATGTTCATGCATACAAAATCGGCCATTAGGGGGAGATTTCGGCCGATTGTGACATGCATCCATGAAGGATCTTTTGTCCCCACTACTTTAATATTTGCTTACATTTTCAAGTCTACCATATCAAGATCAAGGATAGAGATTTGATTCACTCCACCTTTTTGAATGATTTCGGCCGAACCACATGAAGGAAGATGCCAACATGTTACTTTCACTTCCTATCCTTATTGAAGTCTTGCAAGAAGATATCACATGAGAAGGATGTTATCCACTTCTTGATTGCTACCCCACGGCCAAAGATAAGAGGAAGAGACTAAGCATGACTTTGTTTACAAGCTTTGTCAAAGTTGTTAGAATAGTTTATTGTTTGCTTGTTTTCTTGTGTGATCTTGTTAGATCTTGTTTGAACTTATTTGTAGTTGTTAAGGCTATTTATAAGCCTCACCCTCAACCTTAAGAAATAACTTTTGAAGCTTGAAAAACGAAATACACTTGTGTATGTTCATTGTTGAATGATTTTCAGCACAACTTGATTATAATTCGACGCATTTTCGAGTTGTAATTTTAATCGATTCTCAATAGGTCTTGAGGAGAGATTGCTTTATCAAATTATAGGTCTAGTTTGATAATTTACTTTCATATTATCTTATTTACGTAAACCGAATTGCCCTACTTTCGGTTGAATCTTACGAGTGTTACACAAATACGAGTGTTGTGAGGTAACAATTATAACTGCTGTATTTTCCGGCGAATTTACGTACATATCATACGTTAATTCGTATCAAATGGTTAGTAGGAGCACACGTTATAGGTATGCTAATTGGATTAGTATACTCGAACCGACTCACCCTCGATTCGTCACACGGATTTCACTATGGGACAATCAATGACGGAATCGTAAGGTTGTGATAGGTATTCGTGAACCTTCGACTTGAGGATTTAGTAGGGATGTGCTTGTGACGTCAAGATTTTTATTAGAGTAGTTAGACCCTATAAACCGGGAGGTGGGGGTCAACCTCGACGTGCATCTTGACGGGCAAGTAGCAGGTCCTACTGAATACCAAAATAGAATTCTTTCTCTCGTTAGTGAGCGGGTTATATGTCCTATGCGGTTATTGGCAGATGAGATCATAAGTCTTTGGCCAAATCATTGGATCTAGTTGTATTGGATACACGAGAGCTCGATGATCTCGATTTGCATTAACGCATGCATAACATCATGCACAGATAGGGTTTAACTGACCGTGACCCTATATCTTGATCGGGACATTTGAAAGAAGGGTTTATACGTATACTGGTATTCACGACAGAATGGTTCTTGAATGATCCCAATCATTCATTCTCAGTTGGGGTACAGTGTAGGCCGCCAGGCTGGCTAGGTGGTGCTACTACTCTTTGGTACCTCCCATTATTGATTGAGACGGACCTACCGAGTCGCGCAATAGGATTGACGACGGAATGAATCGAGCTTATTCTCTCATTATGAATATTAGATATTGGATATATAATTTATTGGACATTTGATGTCTAATTAAATTTGGGACATTGGATGTCTAAATTAATTTATTGGATAAATTAATTTACGGCCTAATAAATTAAATAAATTACCGGGTGATTAATTTAATTCATGAATATAATTATTTCTTGGAGAAATTAATTATGTCATTATGTATTTGATATGATTAATTAATTGGATTAATTAATCAATATAAATAATCGGAACGGAATCGGAATTTATCTGTTTGGACGCTCGGGAGTCCGAAATGAACCGAACTCGTCCGATTCCTTCAAGAGGCCAGCCCCACCTTGATTCCTTACCTTGGTCATAGTCTTGATTTTGTTGGTGGAAGACTTTTGACTTGTGAGATATCATATCTCTTAAAATAAGGAATAAAGGGATTTTATGGGATTTGTAAGATGAATATATGTATGAAGACTTCACTTTCCACCCAACACTTACAATCCATACGTGAAGTTTCAATAGGAGAGAGAGAGAGAGAGAGAGAGAGAGAGAGAGAGAGAGAGAGAGAGAGAGAAGTCTTATTCACCATCTTGTTCTTTATTCATAATCTTCATAATTTTTTAGAGAAATTTTGTGAGGAAATATTGAGAAAGATAGATATTCATACACTTAGAGTGATATTAATATCTATAACAAGCTTTCTCACCTTGATCTAGCCGCATCCTTGGAGGATAACAAGGTGAGTATTGTTCCGATCATTTTTCCGGCGCATGGCAAGTAGAGATGCGGTGCTTTCGGCGTTGGATCGTTCAAGTGCTTGGAGTGCTTCGGATCGTAGAGTATACGACTAAATATTGGGGAATAGCTCAAGAGAAGGAAACCATTTAATCAACGGACTACAAGGGTGAATTTCTATATGTCTTGTGTTTTCATTTGCATATTCGTATATACGTAGCTCGATCGATCCTCGTAGGGATTCGGATCGAATTAATTTTCGTTTTACCGCTTCCGCTGGGCCTTCGTTTTAGGCACCGAATCCCAACAAAATAAACACAGAACAGTCTCGGATCTCTCGATCGCCAATGATTCTGTCATCGCTAGGAAGTTTAACGATGATAGGCTCGCAAGGCGATAAACAGTCAAGACTCAAACGGTGCACACACTCCAGAGAAATGAATGAATGCGTAGCACCCGAACCAAAAAGCACACTGACAGGATGGGAATGGATGTGAATGGTACCTGTCGCCACGGTGGCCGCTGGATCATCGGCCATCCTCATCTCATAGACACGCGGGTGGGCGGAGTCGACACTAGAAGTTCCTCCTCTAGCGGGCTGACCCCGACCTCTCCCTCGGCTGGCACTCGGTGAAACTGTGGAGCAAACGAGCCCTGGTTCACACTCGGCTCTCTTGGTGCTGGAAAAGAAGCCTGAACACCAAGAAGCTGTCCTACCCACTCACAAAAGAAGGCCTTGTGGCCCGACTGACCACAAGTATGACAAGTCAAAGGCGGACGTGGACACTCCCGGTTCCCATGGCCTGACTTGCCACAGTTAAAGCATCTGGCATCCCGAATGGAGGCACTGGCAGTACCTCGATAGCCTCCAGAGAAACGAGCCAAACCACCCCCAGGAACACTTGCAGACTAAGATTTCTGCTGGCCTCCACCCTTGTGACCCGAGAAATTTCCAGCGGAATTCTGTTTCTTACTCTCCCAAACCGCTGCACTGGCCGTCACGGACATATCATAGGCAAGAGCTCGACTCTGATAATCCTTCAAAGTAGTACAGACGAGCCCAGACATATAGTCCCGAATTGACAGTTTCATCTATCTGGAAAAGTGAAAAATTTTGTCGCTCTCCTCGACAACTTGGGTCTTCACATAGCCCAACTCCTTGTTGAAATCGGCAATAGCTTGGGAGACAGGAATATCCCGCGGTTGAGCATCATAGAAGGCATGGACTCGATCCTGTATAACTGGCCACGGGCAATACTCAGTCTCCATCAGGTCCTTAAATTCTTCCCACGAAGCAATGTGATCATTAGGCCCAACGGCCTCCCACCAATCACTAGCTTCCCCAGTGAAAAAATACTGGGCAATAGGGACCTTATGGTCCTCGGGACAGTTGGTGGCAACGAAGACTTTGGATATCTCCTTGATCCAGTCTTCCCAGCGAATCGGGTCCGAGGCTCCCGTTAACTGAGGAGGATGCATCTTGATGACATCCTGAAGCCAACGGTCAGCTCCGTCCCGATCAGAAGGGGCCGGATTCTGAACCGCCTGGGCTATCGCCGCCATTTGGTTCACCATTTGTTGCATAACAGCCGCAACACCAAGGTCAGCGCCATCTTAGGAAGAAGCATGGCTATGTCAGTCACCAGTGTTGCCGGCTCCCGAAGAATGTGACATGGCTGCCCCACCGGCTGCTCCATATCCCCGGCCGCGTCCACGACCACGGCCTCTTCCAGCATCTATACTGGTGTTAAGAGATAGCAAAAACAACTCAATGATAAGTGAGAGAGGAAAAACATCCACAATTCAAGAAACGGAATTACATTGCGAGAATCCAAAGAATCGAGTATGGAAAACTTACACTGGAAGTACCAATATGCTGGCAGTGGTGTGACAATGTGCAAGGCAAAACACAACTAGACCCAAATAACCGACAAGCCTAGGTATCCATAAACCTAAAGCTCTGATACCATTTTCTGTAACACCCCGAGATATTCAAGGTATATTACAGTGCCGTGGACCCCTAGATGGGACCCACCAGGCTAAACACGAATTACCATAGTAAAATCACACATCATCCAGATGAAAATTAAATAACATGCCCGGTACCACCGGCGGAATATTCATCATCGACAACCATAAATAACTTCAATGAATACGAATCACAATTCGAAGAGAAAAGCCTAAGTAGTGGCGAGTACAATCTATAAGTTTAGAAAATAGACAACAACCATGTTGAATGGAACAATGTAAATAAAAGGACTCAAATTCACATCTCAACGACCCTGGCCAGCATCCTCGTACTGTCCTAGCGCCTGCTCGTCTGCCTGAACGTAACCTGAAATGCATAATAAAAATTTCCCCAAAATGGGTCCCCAACGGGGTTAGCAATTACGTTAGTACAAGTAATCAAGGCAAACCATTCGCTTACATATTTCACAGTACAATGCACCAAATCATTTCAAACCAAAAACCAGACATGTCTTTTCCGGAAACAAACAGTCAATCACATTTGCCTAGGACCGGGACAAAGCCACAAATCCCACTCAAGGCCTCTAAGGACCCTCCCGAGCTGGCCACAATTATAAAACAAATCACGCACAGGCATCGCCTAGGACCGGGACGAAGCCACAAATCCCACTCGAGGCCTCTAAGGACCCTTCCGAGCTGGCTAGCGAAACAAACTCGTGAATCCAGAGTGAAGTCAAAGATTCCCTCGAGGCCCCGTCGGACCCTCCCGAGGTGAACAAAGCACACACAATATACATTACCATTTCATGTTAAGCATAAAGGTTTCCAAAAATACTTGCCTTGAGTAATTGACGACGCAACGGATGGAAAGGAAAATCACCGACGAACGCTAGGAACCGATAACCACGAACCTAACGAATCGAAGAATACAATCACAACCATTTCTAAACGAATACGGAATTGAAATACTTCCGAAAACGCAACCAAACCCTCTCGAAAACAGGGGCGGACCACAACCAAACCCTCTCGAAAACGCAACAACTACGAAATATACCATAAATCCGTAGGGAAACCAAGAATATCAACAAGATTAATCATATTCATCATGAATTAATCAATCATACAGAACGAATCGGGTGAAAAACTCGAAACCCCAAGTTTCCCCAAAAACAAGGTTCTAGGAGTTTACCTCGGATTAAAGACGAAGAACATGATTAGATGTTGATAATACACTCCAAAAACTCGAGAAAGATGATGGCTTGGAGTTACAAAGCTTCAAATCGCCTGGAAATGCCAAGAAATCACCTTGGAGTCGGAGGGAAGAGAGGAGAAGTGAAAATGACCGAAATCGGTCAACTCGTGGGTTTATAAACCCATGCCGAGTTACGTACGTTAGCCACAGGTAGCTAACATACATTAGCTTGTTAACGTACGTAAGCCCTCCCAAGCTTACGTGCGTAATGCAATGGGAAGGACCGCCTATCCAATTTCCTACATACCATTATGTACGTAACAGCATATTGCATTACGTACATAATGTCCCTTCCTGAGGAGTATAGGCCGCTACCAACAGGCAAGGAAGGAACCGAAAAATCGAAATGCAAAGGTAAACAAAACATGAGGGTATGAATGTAAAGGATTCGAGGCGACGAACTTAAGTGTTGAAGGAAAATATATTCCCGACTACCCGAAGGTTCGGAAAAACAACAACAAACATAATTATCCCAGAACTTTGGAAAATTACAAAATGGCCCAAAACATCCGAAATGTACGATACATGGTCGAAACACCAAACAAAAGCTCACAACACGCATAATAACATGAGATGAATCTTCGGCAACCCCAAAACAGCGGTTCCGAACGACGATTTACGAGAATACACGAAATAGCGACGAAAACAACATAAAACACCGAATCGAGTAAAACGAGTCCGAAACAAGCTCGAACGACAAAAAGTCCAATATTAAATATTCTCGAAATGTCAATACGGTTACAAGTGAGTTGCTAAAAACGAAAATACACAAAAAATGAGAATATCGGGAAAAAGGAAAAAATGTGGATATTACAATGATGATCCCGTCGGACCAATGCATGGTGGAAATACCTGTCCAACGATCTAGCGCACACAGCTATAGATTCCCATGATGATCCTGTCGGACTAACGCATGGTGGATAATTAACAAATACGCAACAATACAACAATAACATAGTCGACATTAATACGCACAAATAAAATTAAAGTACTTGCCTCGATTAACGACAAGAATAGTACTTCGTCTAGTATCAATACACTCGAAGGTCGCTCCTTTGATAAATCACTTAGTAAGACTCAGACCTTAAACAAAAGAAATAATATAGAGTTCATCTTACGTCGAATAACTAACGAACGAACATCTAACATTCTAAACTATGACCGAAAGTTCAACAAAATGTATCCTGCCTGATCTGCATAACATACGTTACATACCCAACGTAGCGTACGTTAAGTCTGCTCATTAGCATACGTAAGCTACAAAGCCTAGTACACGCTAAGCATACATTTGATAGTTATCTTCTCTGATCAGATGACTGACTTGTCTGATGATATAACGTACGTAAATCTCAGTGTTTAACGTACGTTATACTCCACACATACATTACTCAAGCAACTTGAATGATCTTACGGTTATAGACATCTTTGAATTCAAGGATTCGCATAACATCACAACGTCATACTCAATCTTGATTATAATTTCTCATATGAAGTTCGGGTGATCCAAGGTTGATATGCTAATTACCAATATCATCATTACATTCAACTTCATCATGAAGATTAATTAACCAATCTAACTTATAAGAAATGATACAACCTTTGGTGATTCTTTATCTAATTCCGTTTAGCAAATGTGATATCAATACCAAGTCCATTATCATTATGGAAGCACCATTCAATACGGATTATCAATCTCAGAACACTACTCTTATTATTTGACATAATGAGATTCCAACTGTAATGTTCTCAACAATGGTAACTTAAGCATAATCATCCCAACTTCCTAAACATGATGTTTGGTTGAATAAATCATCTATGGAACCTAATATTCTTGGTAGTATGATCATAACATCCTTAAGAACATGAATCCAAGGTTGAAGATAGCATTAACATACCTTAAGATGAAGAAAACACCGAGACAATAGGTAGAGTCCAACTCTGGTTGCTTGTGTGCCAATCCAAGATGTTTCTCAACTTCAATGATCAAGTATAAGTGATATCCAATCTCCAATGATCATGTATAGATGGTCTATGGGTGTTTTAGGTGGCTGGGAACTCTCTGGGAATGAAGAGAGGTGAAGAACAAGTGAAGGAAACGAAATGAAATGAAATGGGGTGCTGTCCCATTTATAATTTTTCTGACTTTACATATGTTAGCCTTCGTTCATAACATACGTTATCCCCTTAGCGTATGATATAGGTTATTCTTAGCATACGTTATCATCCAAATAATTTACTGTCTCGTTCCTGTACATTCTTACATAAGCTACATCCTCAAAGTTACATACGTAATCGGTTATAATTAGCATACGCTATATACATCACTTAACGTACGCTAATCCCCGTTGACCCAAGACTGTCCAGGTTCATCCGTGGGAATCTTATCCGGACCCATCAACCAGCTAGCTCATGTGCAAGCAGCCCTGCTCAATTATTGGCTGCCTTACGTACACTATGCCTCATTCATAGTGTACGCTAACCTTGGCACATAATGTACGCTATGCTCACTTCTTGGTGTACGTTATTACGTAATTGCATGTGAAGATTTATATGTTGATATAATCATTCATATGGATACGAATACGAGAAAGATTATACTTCGATTATCGATGTCATAAATCCGAATAATACAGGGTTCAATTACAGACGAAATACTCAATAATTAATCTAGATATTACATACTCTCCTTCTAAAAAGGAGTTTCGTCCTGAAACTCAAGACAAAAATAACTCTGGATATCTGGACTTCATGCTATCTTCGGTCCCCCAAGTGGCTTCTTCCACTCCGCGGCGCGGCCACTGAACCTTAACCAAAGCGATCGGTTTATTACTCTCTTCAAACGTACAATCCTTTGCGAATTCAATCTCGCCGAAATCAATGACATGACTGGGATCTGGTATATACTTCCGTAACTGGGATACGTGGAATACGTTATGAACATGGCTTAATGACGGCGGTAGTGCCAACCAGTATGCTAACTCTCCAACTCTCTCAAGAATCTCGAACGGTCTGATATATCTCGGACTCAGCTTTCCCTTTCTCCCAAAATGAAAGATTCCCCGAGTAGGAGAAACCTTTAAAAGCACGTGATCTCCAATACTGAACTCTAATGGGAGACGGCGCACGTCTACATAAGATTTCTGCCGACTCTGGGTGGTCAACAGTCTTTCACGAATCAAAGCTATCTTTTCTTATGCCTGCAAGATCAACTCTGGTTCCATCCCAATCAAGTTTGGTGAATCATACCAACACATGGGCGATCTGCATCTCCTCCCATATAATGCTTCAAAAGGTGCCATCTTAATGGAATCATGCCAACAATTGTTGTAAGTGAATTCAACCAGCGGCAAATGAACTTCCCAATCAGTCGACCAATCTAAGGCACAAGCTCTCAGCATATATTCCACTGTTTGAATAGTCCTCTCAGACTGTCCGTCTGTTTGTGGATGATAAGTTGTGCTAAAGTTCAGCTCAGTTCCCAAGGCCTTATGAACTGCTTTCCAAAAATGTGACACGAAGCGACCATCTCGGTTAGAAATAATGGTCTTCGGTGTACCATGTAATCGGACTATCTCTACAATAAACAATTGTGCCAACTTCTCTGGTCCCCAAGTGTCCTTAATGACCAGAAAATGAGCCGATTTAGTTAGACGGTCAACTATCACCCAAATCATGTTCATCCTCGTTCTGGTCTTCAGCATATTAGTGATAAAGTCCATCGATATGTCCTCCCACTTCCATTCAGGAATAGGGAGCGGCTTCAGCATTCCGGCAGGTCGTTGATGTTTGATCTTAACCTGCTGACAAATCAAACATTTCGTGTAATATCCGCGAGTTTGATTTCTGGTAATTTTCTTTTTTTCGCGGGAGTTCATTTTGATGACTCGCTTCTGACCGTTTCGTCATTTTGAGATTGTTTAATTCTGCACTTTACGATGTCCGAGTTCGTTTCGGTGTCGTTTTGTTGAGTTCCGTGCATTTAGCGACTTTCCGCACTTGAGTTCGATTCTTGCGAATCTCGTCCGAAACTGTTGTTTCGAGTTTCTTGTAAGTTCATTTAATGTTATTATTCATGTTGCAAAATTTGGTTTGGTGTTTCGATCGTGTATCGTGTATTTCGGACGTTTTGGGCCATTTTGTAATTTCCCAAAGTTTGGGGTAATTACTTCTGTTGTCGAATTTCGAGCCTTCGGGTGGTCAGAATCATGTGTTCTCTTAGTGCTCGGATTCGTATTTGCGAGTACTTCGTAACCGTATCTTTAATTCATATTCAGGTTTGGGTTTCGGGGTCGTCCGGGTCGTCGGAGTTGGCCACGGCCAAGTCATTGCCGGGCATGTTGGGGCCAGGCCAGCCCTGGCCGAGTTACGGCCGGAAGGGCCCGGACGTTACGTACTTAAGGCCGGTTACGTACGTAAGGCCCGGCCGGTTACGTACGTAACACTACCAGCATTTCTGGGCAGTGCGTTTGGCCATGGCCGGTTACGTACGTAAGCCATGGCGGTTACGTACGTAAGCGTCCAGCAGGTCTCGGCCTATTTAAGGCCTGGGCATGGGTCACTCGGCCATTTCCACTTTTCTTCTTTATTTTTCGCGATCCTTCGATAGAAATCGATGGTTTTGATCAGAGATCAGTAATACATCAGTTGGGAAGCTTGAATCATGATTATTAACATCATCCAATCCGTGTTCTTCGTCCGAATCAAGGTATTTTGGCTTGAACCCTTGTTTTTGATGATTTTGGGGATTTTCCTTTTGATTTCGGTTCCAATCTGTTTTTGACCAATTAATTGTTGTATAAACGTTGTTTTGAAGTTGTTCTGTGGATTGGATACTCGTATCCTTGGTTCGTTCGACCAGAGGGGTGATTTCTTTGTTCTTGAAGGGTCTTGAACATTTAATGTCCGATTAAATGTCCGAATGAGTTCCCTTTTATAGTTGTTGGGATTTGTAACACCCCAATCTAGGCGGGTACTACAGTGTCGTGAATCCCCGACTGGGACCCACCAGGCAATGAAAATGATGAATTAAATAATATAATTGTAGTACCGAACCACATTATATTACCAAATACTCCGATGAGGAGTTTAAGTACATTACACCAGGACAAAACAGAATACTAGTATATTTTATATGGAGATAAAATACACCACCCTGAATAAATAAACATCTCAAACGGAATTTGCAGCGGAAAATACAAATGACAGAATAACTGAATTGACTGAAATGACTGAAACAAACGGAATGACTGGGGCCCCCTACTAGTATCACTGGGACTCGTCGCCAACATGCTCTTCCCGTGCCTTTGCCTTGCCGTGACTGAAAACAAAATCCCCAACGGGCCGGGCCATACGTAACAACAATCCTCAAGGGTTGAAATTACACAATCATGAATTACTGAAGTTATGAAATATCCTTAATTATGAATTACGCTGAAGAGGAGTATCATAGTACGCCCGTAATGTTCTGTGCAAGTGTACAACACGAATGACCGGACACACCCGTCCTTGTACCTAATTAGTCTCACGGAGGTAAGCGTTACCGTGTGCACGGTCCAATGTATCGGTGAACCCAATACATGACCATCGTGTGCCCGACTAAAAATTCCACACAGCCACACCCGGCCACGCAATATGAACCCAGAAGGTCATATGAACGAGAATGACCACAATGAATATCAATGAATAATAATTCGACAAGGCCAAGATGACTCACCGAGATGAAAATAATAGTGACGTGATTGATAACCCAATGAAATGATTTGGAACCGTCGTTCCTCGTGAATGAAATGATTATTCGACAATTACAAGTCTCAATATGATTAATACCATGATAAATGAGTTATGATTATGAGCAATCAACAACAAAAGGAATGAGTATCCTTTTAACCGAGTAAGAATCAACTTACTCAATACCGATGAAGAATGTCCGTCTACGAACAACGTCCTAAGTGAAATACCGATCGCTCGAACAACCTTGAATAACAATAATTACCAACAACCGTTCAATACACGTATCAAGCAACAAAACACGACTAACCCAAAGGTCGAAACAACGATAATCAAACTCATAGGGGCATTCGAACGAATACGTAACCAACCACACGACTTCGAAAATATCCAACCCCAATTATATCGAAACCAACACCAAAATGAGTATATAGAACTAACAAAACACTTCAATGATATCAATAATCCATTAGGAATCCACAATTCGAGATTACAACTACATCAATCGGAAAATCCCAAATTAACCGAAGTCAACCCCAAGGATTCTTAAAATAATTCCGAAAATAACCATTAAATCCGTTAGAATATACTTATCCAAGGTAGATAATCCATATCTAACATATTCCAATGATAATCCAAGCTTACACGAAGAAATCGGAAGGAAAACCCAAAAATCCGAAATTTTAGATCCAAGAGATTAATACCTTTGATTCGATGTTAAGGAGATGATGAAGTGATGATAATCCAACTCAAAGACTTGAAGATGATGATGGATGATAGAAGCTCGAAGAGAACTCTCCAAAATGCCCGAAATCGCCCGAAACCAATGAGGGGATGAGAAAGGATGATAAAATGATGAAATCAGGCTAACTGTCCAATATATAGCCACTCCAGGTTAGCGTGAGCTAGCCCTTGTGCGTAGCGTGCGCTAACGGGTAATTTGGGTAGTCCAGTACCCACTGTCCGAACACAGTAGCGCGCGCTACGTACCTTTTTGTAGCGTGCACTACGACCATGCCATTAGCGTGCGCTAATACCCATTGTTAGCGTGCGCTAACGAATTATGTGATGCCCAGTACTGGAATCCAGAAACCGTCTGTCCTCTGATCTGATCTCGGTAGCGTGCGCTACACCCAAAATTTAGCGTGCGCTATAATATCGATTGCGTACGCTAAATATCACTCATAGCGTGCGCTATGAATTAATACAGTGCAGTCCAGTAGCCACTGGACTCAACCTGATCCGTCCTTAGCGCGCGCTACTCCACATATTTAGCGTGCGCTACTACAACCCACTAGCGCGTGCTACTTACCACTCGTAGCGTGCGCTACATATAACTCACCTGCAGTCCAGTACCTTCTGGACTGCAACCAGGGTAACATTAGCGTGCGCTAATGCTGAGTGCTAGCGTGCGCTACCTGTACTCAATTAGCGTACGCTAAAAAGAGTACGTAGCGTGCGCTACTCCTCACGCACAGCCCACAACGAAAATGACAACGATGATAAACACGGCACGAAACTCCAATTAGATTAGTGACGAAAGACGATTGAAACACGATACAATTACTCTGAATGATGAATACCATGATTGAATATGAGTGACAAATGATCAATAATGAGTGAAATTACTGAGTATCAATTACTGAATGATAATTACTGAATGATAACCGGGTATTACATACACGTCCCCGAAACTAAGGGTCAAACAACTCGGGATAACTCTCCCGCATACTATCCTCGGTTTCCCACGTAGCCTCTTCGACTCCGTGTCTAGACCACTGAATTTTAACCAAAGAAATCGTCTTATTCCTCAACTGTTTGATTCGCCGCTCTAAAACTCGCATAGGACGCTCCTCATATGAATGATCGTCGGCGATCTCGATTTCATCGAACTGAAGTATGTGACTCGGGTCGGCAACATACTTCCGCAACTGAGAGACATGAAACACATTATGAATTCGTCTCAACGCCGGAGGTAAAGCCAGTCGGTAAGCTAACTCGCCTACTCGATCCAGAATCTCAAACGGTCCAATGAATCTCGGACTCAACTTTCCCCTCTTCCCAAAACGGAAGATACCACGACTCGGGGATACCTTGACCAACACATGGTCACCAGCCTCGAACTCTAATGGTCGACGACGGTTATCTGCATATGATTTCTGTCGACTCTGAGCGGTCAACAAACGACTCCTGATCAAAGCTACCTTCTCACGGGCGGCTATAAGCATATCGGGCTCGGTGCCGATTGATTCTAATAAGTCGTCCCAACACAACGGAGATCGACAACGACGACCATACAAGGCCTCGTAAGGTGCCATCTTGATCGAAGCATGCCAACTATTATTATACGTGAACTCGATCAATGGTAGTTGGGCTTCCCAATCGTCTTTCCAATCGAGGACGCATGCCCTCAACATGTCCTCTAATGTCTGAATAGTCCTCTCTGATTGCCCGTCGGACTGAGGATGAAAAGCGGTACTGAGATTAAGCTGAGTTCCCATAGCACGATGAACTGATTTCCAAAAATGAGACACAAATCGTCCGTCACGATCGGAAACGATACTTTTAGGAATACCGTGAAGTCTCACTATCTCTTTGATGAAAAGCTGGGCAAGTCTCTCGGGACCCCACGTATCCTTGATCTCAAGGAAATGAGCTGATTTGGTTAAGCGGTCCACGATCACCCAGATCGTATTCATACCACGACGACTCGTCGGAAAACTCGTGATGAAATCCATAGAAATGTCTTCCCACTTCCACTCGGGAATAGGAAGAGGTTTCAGCATACCCGCCGGTCGCTGATGTTCAATTAACTTGTTGACAGGTTAAGCATCTCGAAACAAATTCTGCGACTTCTCGCTTCATATTACTCCACCAGTAATTTTGTTTCAAGTCCTTGTACATCTTTCTTGACCCCGGATGAACAGAATAAGGGGTAGCATGAGCTTCTCTCAAAATAGAGTTTTTCAACTCGTCATTTGCCGGTACGCACAACCGATTCTTAAACCTCAGAAGCCCATCCTCGTGGACCACAAATCCAGGGGCTTTCCCCTGAGTCACATCCTCAAGGATGCGCAACAATGAAGGGTCCGAACTCTGATTCTCTCGGATTGCCTCCTCGAGTGACGATGAAATCTCTAACATACAAAGTTGTCCCTGAACTCGCTGAAGCCAGACCTCGATCCCGGGTCTAAGGAATTCCTGTTGAAGCTCCTTCTGAACCGTTAAACGAGCAAGCATCTGCTCCTGAACGGACTTACGACTCAAGGCGTCGGCCACAACGTTCGCCTTGCCCGGGTGGTAAAGTATCTCGATATCATAATCTTTGATTAATTCCAACCACCACCTCTGTCGCATATTTAACTCCTTCTGAGTAAATATATACTTTAAACTCTTATGATCAGTGAATATCTGACAGGTAACGCCATACAGATAATGACGTCAAATCTTCAAAGCAAACACCACGGCTGCTAGCTCCAGATCGTGGGTCGGATAATTAACCTCGTAAGGTCTCAATTGTCGTGAAGCATTGGCAATAACCTTCCCGTTCTGCATGATCACACATCCGAGACCCTGTCCGGACGCATCACTATAGACCACAAATCCTTTCGTCCCCTGCGGCAAGAAAAGTACAGGTGCTGACATTAACCGGCTCTTGAGTTCCTCAAAACTCCGTTGACACGCGTCGGACCACGTGTATTTCTTATCCTTCCGTAAAAGGTTCGTCAAAGGTTGAGCGATTTTAGAAAATCCTTCCACAAATCGCCGATAATAACCCGCTAATCCGAGGAAGCTTCGGATTTCCTTAACATTCTTTGGAGGTAGCCAATCACGAATAGCCTCCGTCTTCTCAGGATCGACACGAACTCCGTCTGATGAAATTACGTGTCCGAGGAACGTCACTTCGGACATCCAGAACTCACATTTAGAAAACTTCCCATAAAGTTGTTCTCGTCTCAACACATCGAGTACTTGATGAAGGTGAAACTCGTGTTCCTCTCGGTCACGAGAATAAATCAAAATGTCATCGATGAAGACAACAACAAATTGATCCAAAAATTCGATGAAAACCCGATTCATTAGCTCCATGAATACCGCAGGTGCGTTAGTCAATCCGAACGGCATAACCAGAAACTCAAAATGACCATAGCGTGTTCGAAACGCCGTCCTCGCGATATCCGACTCTCGGATCCGCAACTGATGATATCCAGATCTTAGGTCGATCTTGGAAAATACTGAAGCTCCCTGAAGTTGATCTAAGAGATCATCAATACGGGGTAAGGGATACTTATTCTTGATTGTCACCCTGTTCAACTCCCGATAATCGATACACAAGCGAAAATAACCATCCTTCTTCTTGACAAATAACACTGGTGCTCCCCACGGGGACGCACTCGGTCGAATATAACCCTTCTCGAACAACTCTTCAAGTTGGTTCTTTAATTCCTGCATTTCGGTCGGGGCCATCCGGTACGGTGCCTTCGATATCGGGGACGTACCAAGCTCCAACTCAATCGTGAATTCCACATCCCTCTGTGGAGGCAAACCAGGTAACTCGTCTGGAAAAACATCGGCATATTCCCTCACTACCGGAATATCCGTCAATATTACTGATGATTTCTCGGTTTTGGTCATAAAGCACCAATAACCAACACACCCCTGATTGAGTAATCTCACTGCTTTCATCAAATTAATGACCTTACTGCAATGTACCGGATTACCTCCCTGAAACACACATTCAACCCCATCGTCTGAAATGATAGTGATCATATGCTTACGGACACTAATGATGGCATCATGACGATCCATCCAATCAATACCCAAGATGACGTCGTCCCTCGGCAAATCTACTACGATTAGGTCCGGTGGCCATACACGACCATGAAACTGAATCGGACAATTCTGAATCTCACGATTACCGATAATTCGTCTACCATCAGGTAGGCCAATGACATAAGGCTCACAACTAGTAGCACTACCCAGACGTAGTCTACTCAAACATGACTCGAAAATGAATGAATGCGATGCACCAGTATCGAAAAGGGTCCACACAGGTTGAGATAGAATATCGAGTGTACCTGAGATCATTCGGGCCTCTGGATCATCAGTCTTCTTCATCTCATAGATCCGGGGCTTGCTAGTCCCAGACCGACGCTCCTGTCACGGCTATAGGCTCCACCTTTAGTCGCTCCTGTCATTTTAAACGACGCTGATTGAGTGGCCTGATTCTGAACGGCTGACTGCTTAGGGGCCTGAGATGACGTCTGAGTAGGTTTGGAGTCCCTACGGCAAAAACGGGCCTTATGCCCAGCAATCCCACAATTATGACATGTGATAGTCTGTCTCGGACACTTGGTACTGAGATGACCAAGATCCCCACAGTTAAAACAGGTGATGGCCGAACTGGCCGCTCGAGACTGAGATTCCGCGGGTTTAGACGACACAGGAGGTTGCTCAGAAAAAGCAGAGCCCGCACGGGGTTTCTTGAAGGTTGTCTGACCGCCTTCAGACTGGTTACGATTCTTCGATTTCTTGCTAGCAGACGAAGGTTGCTGCTTAGCAATCTCCTTAGCAGTAAGCTCATAGGTAAGAGCTTTCTCAATGAATTCAGCCAACGTGGTGCAATTATGATTAAGCAACTGAAGTCTCATACGGGGTTTCAGCCTCTTGCTGAAATACTTGATTTTATCCGCCTCTGAATGAATGATGGATGAGGCGAAAGGAAGAAGTTCCTGAAATTTCTCGGCAATGGCGAGAACATCCTCGTCTGTTGAGGGGTCGGGGGTGAGTAATTCTGACAGCTTGGCCTCTCTGAGCGGGGCCGGATAATACCTCTCCATCATGAGAGTTTTGAACTGATCCCAAGTACATGATCCTTCGGTGGGCTTCAACGACAACCACCAAGAATGTGCGCTCTTACCCAGGTAGTAAGCCGCAACAGAAACTTTGTGTCCTTCGGGACACTCTACCATAGCAAACAACTTCTCGAAATGCTCGAGCCAATGAATAATATCCGCCGGCTTAGACAAGCCCTCAAAAGTAGGTGGACTCTGGCGAGAGATGTCGCCGATGATATTGCTCACGTTCCTCTCTTGCCTCTGTGGTGGCGGCGGAGGAGCCTGATGATTTTGATTGACGGAGTTATGCATTGTGTCCATCAGCTGTGCCATCTGGGTCATTTGGGCCATCATGCCCTGTATAAAAGCGAGTGGGTCAACCCGGACACCCTCTGACTGAGCCGTGTCCCGGGTACGACTCCCCGATAATGAATGATCGCGTCCAGGAGAGTGAGTGGCAGCATCGCTGCTCGATGAATTAGCATTATTTCTCGCGTTTGCACGTGTATTCACACGAGCCCTCGGGATTAAGCCCGCTCCACGGCCTCGTCCTCCACGTCCTCTTCTTGCCCTCTCCATACTGAAGTAGGAAAGTCACATGATGATTATATTTCCCGCATGAATATCACGTTATGATTATGACATGAGATGATGAAAATGAGCATACGCGCTCTAACGCGGTGATTACATGAATGATTAACTGAGGTGACATGATTATCTGATGAAATTATTAAAATGATTATCTTGAATGAGTTAACAAGATTAATGATTCGATCTTCCTGATCAACAACTGAACAATGAAATGAATTGACTGATTAATGAGTTAACCTGACCGTCCTGGTCAAAATGACAATGATGATTGAGGATTGTTAACTGATGAATTATGAATGAATGATTATTTCCAGAAATTATACCATGGCATTAGAAATCTTACAGTTCTTGGTCTGATTGGCTCGGCATTTGCACAGGTCACACGTGACGCGAAAGTCCAATGATACTAGTCCGATGACGATGATTTCAAATGAGACATGACTTGGAGGGTAGTATTCAAAACCACGCTCCGATACCAACACTGTAACACCCCAATCTAGGCGGGTACTACAGTGCCGTGAATCCCCGACTGGGACCCACCAGGCAATGAAAATGATGAATTAAATAATATAATTGTAGTACTGAACCACATTATATTACCAAATACTCCGATGAGGAGTTTAAGTACATTACACCAGGACAAAACAGAATACTAGTATATTTTATATGGAGATAAAATACACCACCCTGAATAAATAAACATCTCAAACGGAATTTGCAGCGGAAAATACAAATGACAGAATAACTGAATTGACTGAAATGACTGAAACAAACGGAATGACTGGGGCCCCCTACTAGTATCACTGGGACTCGTCGCCGTCAACATGCTCTTCCCGTGCCTTTGCCTTGCCGTGACCTGAAAACAAAATCCCCCAACGGGCCGCCATACGTAACAACAATCCTCAAGGGTTGAAATTACACAATCATGAATTACTGAAGTTATGAAATATCCTTAATTATGAATTACGCTGAAGAGGAATATCATAGTACGCCCGTAATGTTCTGTGCAAGTGTACAAGATGAATGACCGGACACACCCGTCCTTGTACCTAATTAGTCTCATGGAGGTAAGCGTTACCGTGTGCACGGTCCAATGTATCGGTGAACCCAATACATGACCATCGTGTGCCCGACTAAAAATTCCACACAGCCCCGGCCACGCAATATGAACCCAGAAGGTCATATGAACGAGAATGACCACAATGAATATCAATGAATAATAATTCGACAAGGCCAAGATGACTCACCGAGATGAAAATAATAGTGACGTGATTGATAACCCAATGAAATGATTTGGAACCGTCGTTCCTCGTGAATGAAATGATTATTCGACAATTACAAGTCTCAATATGATTAATACCATGATGAATGAGTTATGATTATGAGCAATCAACAACAAAAGGAATGAGTATCCTTTTAACCGAGTAAGAATCAACTTACTCAATACCGATGAAGAATGTCCGTCCACGAACAACGTCCTAAGTGAAATACCGATTGCTCGAACAAACTTGAATAACAATAATTACCAACAACCGTTCAATACACGTATCAATCAACAAAACACGACTAACCCAAAGGTCGAAACAACGATAATCAAACTCATAGGGGCATTCGAACGAATACGTAACCAACCACACGACTTCGAAAATATCCAACCCCAATTATATCGAAACCAACACCAAAATGAGTATATCGAACTAACAAAACACTTCAATGATATCAATAATCCATTAGGAATCCACAATTCGAGATTACAACTACATCAATCGGAAAATCCCCAATTAACCGAAGTCAACCCCAAGGGTTCTTGAAATAATTCCGAAAATAACCATTAAATCCGTAAGAATATACTTATCCAAGGTAGATAATCCATATCTAACATATTCCAATGATAATCCAAGCTTACACAAAGAAATCGGAAGGAAAACCCAAAAATCCGAAATTTTAGATCCAAGAGATTAATACCTTTGATTCGATGTTAAGGAGATGATGAAGTGATGATAATCCAACTCAAAGACTTGAAGATGATGATGGATGATAGAAGCTCGAAGAGAACTCTCCAAATGCCCAAATCGCCCGAAACCGATGAGGGGATGAGAAAGGATGATAAAATGACGAACTCAAAGCTAACTGTCAATATATAGCCACTCTGTGTTAGCGTGCGCTAGCCTTGTGCGTAGCGTGCGCTAACGGGTAATTTGGGTAGTCCAAGGTACCATTGTCCGAACACGGTAGCGCGCGCTACGTACCTTTTTGTAGCGTGCGCTACGACCATGCCATTAGCGTGCGCTAATACCCATTGTTAGCGTGCGCTAACGAATTATGTGATGCCCAGTACTGGAATCCAGAAACCGTCTGTCCTCTGATCTGACCTCGGTAGCGTGCGCTACACCCAAAATTTAGCGTGCGCTATAATATCGATTGCGTACGCTAAATATCACTCATAGCGTGCGCTATGAATTAATCCAGTGCAGTCCAGTAGCCACTGGACTCAACCTGATCCGTCCTTAGCGTGCGCTACTCCACATATTTAGCGTGCGCTACTACAACCCACTAGCACGCGCTACTTACCACTCGTAGCATGCGCTACATATAACTCACCTGCAGTCCAGTACCTTATGGACTGCAACCAGGGTAACATTAGCGTGCGCTAATGCTGAGTGGTAGCGTGTGCTACCTGTACTCAATTAGCGTACGCTAAAAAGAGTACGTAGCGTGCGCTACTCCTCACGCACAGCCCACAACGAAAATGACAACGGTGATAAACACGGCACGAAACTCCAATTAGATTAGTGACGAAAGACGATTGTTACACGATACAATTACTCTGAATGATGAATACCATGATTGAATATGAGTGACAAATGATCAATAATGAGTGAAATTACTGAGTATCAATTACTGAATGATAATTACTGAATGATAACCGGGTATTATAGGATTTCTATTGTTTTCGGCCTTGATTCTCGTCTTAATCATGTTTTATTGTTCCTTACGGAGGATTATAGGTGCTCGATGATTCCGATGTTGAATTCCATTGGTGATTGATGATTCGTGTGGTGTTTTTCGGTAGTAATTTCGGTGCTATTGCGTTCTTGATAGTGTTTGGGAGTTCGGGGCTATTCGACCGCATTCCATCTGTCGTCTTATTACGATCGTGGTTCCTAGGCAAGTACCTTGTCCATACAATTCTTGTTTTGTGGATATGATAATTAGTGATCATCTCTATGTGTTTGTTTGATCGTTTGATTTGAACTTTCAAAAGATTCGGTTTAGCCTCGTTAAGGGCTCACTTTCAAAACGCGTGTGTTTGGTGAATATTGTGCTCCGTGAATGGTTAAGTGAACCCTGTGAATTCGCTTGTTGTTGTTGTTGTGTTTTGATAATATATATATATTATCTCTTTTCGGTGCGCAGTGATTTGACAATTGTGTCGTGCTTGGCGTTGTTGCCTTTGGGTGGATTACTTGGATATGTTTGGTATGATATGTTATTTGTGTGTGCTTTACTCACCTAGGGAGGGTCCGACGGGACCTCGAGGGAATCTATGGCTTTGTCCTGGATTCATGAGTTTGTTTCGCTAGCCAGCTCGAGAGGGTCCGATGGGGCCTCGAGTGGGATTCGTGGCTTCGTCCCGGTCCTAGGCGACGTGTGTGCATGATTGTTTCGCTAGCCAGCTCGGGAGGGTCCGACGGGGCCTCGCGTGGGATTCGTGGCTTCGTCCCGGTCCTAGGTGGCTTCGTGGATTCGTACCGTTGTGAGATGATCGAGTTCAAAGATGGCAACCCAGTCTGGGATTCACATACTCTCTGGGAAATTTTGTCAAACACCTATCGGATATCTCTTGGACTAGGCTGCTCAGGTTCGCTGGGTTTTTGAGCGTTTTGGAGGACTTAAAAATCTCAAAACTAAAATATAAGAATACTGACATTGTCTATGGATATAGACAAAAGAAATGAGACAATTTGATTGTTTCGCTAGCCAGCTCGGGAGGGTCCGACGAGGCCTTGAGTGGGATTCGTGGCTTCGTCCCGGTCCTAGGCGACGTGTGTGCTTGATTGTTTCACTAGCTAGCTCGGGAGGGTCCGAGGGGGCCTCGAGTGGGATTCGCGGCTTCGTCCCGGTCCTAGGCGATACTTGTGCATGATTTGTTTTGCTAGCCAGCTCGGGAGGGTCCGACGGGGCCTCGAGTGGGATTTGTGGCTTCGTTCCGATCCTAGGCGATGCGAGTGCGTGTGTATGTTTTGTGAATGTGTTTGCTCACCTCGGGAAGGTTCGACGGGGCCACGGAGGGAGTCCAATGGTAGATCCCTGGATTCACGAGTGAAACTTCACGGGTGCGTGTGTATTTTATGTCCGTCGAGGACTCGTGACGTGGGTTTTAACCTTGTGTATTGTTGTTGGCTTCAGTTGTAAAAACTAAACCTTTGGGCTGTGACCCCTGTTGATTTTGGAAAGATAAGGATTCGGTAATCCTAAATTGTTTTCTATTAAAACTCCCGAGGGTATTTTAAACCGTTTTGCAAACCATTCTCGTTATTTGTGATCTTTCAGTTTTGGAATGTTTTACCCAAACTCTTGCCTCGGGGAGTACTTTTCATTACGTTTGGATCTTTGAGGATTTCTGGTTATTGTTATTCGTGGAATGTGAATTGTATGACTCGTATTTTTGCACTTCGTTCTTGCACTAGCAAAATAGTGGAGTTTTGCTAACACATGAGTATTCGGGGGGTGGATGTCTGTTTTTTCATTCAAGTTTTGGGAGCATAACACAGGGTCGGCACGAAGGATGATGAAAGATGATTGATACTAATCACATGAGGAACCATACGTTGTTGTATTGGTTCAGTTGTATATTATTTCCGTTGTAGTATATTTTCCCCGTTGTACGGGAGCATGTTGTATTTCGACCCCTGCGTGGGTATGTATTGAGTTGTATGTATTTATTGAAAGACCAAATCGGTCTACTGAGTCATTCTAGCCTTAAAGGCATTGTTGAGATGTTCGACGTTGTTTACCAGCCTGGTAGATCCTTGAGGAAAGGGGTCTACGGCATGTAATATCCCTGAGTGGATTGGGGGTGTTAGATAAATGGTATCAGAGCTTAGGTTGTGGAAACCTAGGTTGTCGGGTTTAGTGATGTCTGTTGAGTTTTATCTCGTCGGATTTTGTCTGACTGAGTTATGTCGCGACGCGTCGTCTGAGTTGGTTGGTCGTGATTAGTATCGTGGAGCGATCATCACCTTCGTGCGACCTGTGGATGTAAGTCTCCCTTCTTTGTGTTTGTGCCTCGTCTGATGCGAGTTACTGGTATGATTATGTGTTAAGTGATGGAATCTTTATCCAGATTTTTAGTCTCATGATTGCGTTTATGTGACTCTCATATTTCGTTTATATAAGGAGCGGTGTCGCTGCTAATGTATTTTCGAACTGTATTTTATCCGCTGCGTGAGTTCTTTCAAAATGACTTTCAGTATTTTGCAAACTGAGTTTTATTTCATAAAACCGATTCTCTAAATCGAGTTTGGGCATTTTGGCCTTGAATGTTTTATGACGTTTTGATAAAGGATTTTGTAAGTTTTGGGCATTCTGGCCTATTGAATTTTTGAAAACCTTGAGTATCTTAGAAAATAAATTTCGAGACGTACATTTTAAAATGAATTATTTTCTCGCAATACTTTCAAGGTGCCTTCCAGTGCTGCAATATGTTTCAAAATTATTCCAGTTGAGGACCAAAATATTTTGAGATATTTTCAATTATTTAGAAATGCTTTGCTTAGACCCAAGGGTCGAATATTTCTGAAAGTTTTTCACTAAAAGAAAAGTGTCCTCATTCTTGTTCAAATGCAAGATGGTTTTCAAAGTCTCGATAATGGTGTTTGCACTACTTTTTGTAAGGTGATACTCAAGATCTACCGGTGTTTCCAAATTGTTTTCAAAAAGGTTGTTTCCGTTTTTAAAACCTATCACTTCCTGCTTGTGGTCTAAGAAGGTGTGTATGATGTTAGTATTGTCGCTGGGTGTGATCCCTCCGAGTTATAATTGAATTGGTGGTGTGAACGTTGAGTCGTTCGCCACGCATATGTTTTGTTAGCCCTTTGTGGGAGGTGTGATGATGATCTTTAATGTTGTCATTTCATGGTGGTTTGCGTGTTATCACACCTGTGTGAGCTGTTAAAGCTTGGGTTTGTACGTTTGTGTACATGTGTGATTATTTCATGATGTTTGTAATTACGTGCTGGTTATTGTTCGGGCCATTGAGGTCGCCGAACGATACCGTCTTTGCTGTGTTGTTTGTGTGTGTATTACTTTATGATGGTAATCGTTGTATATGATATGTGTTATGATTCTCTGCTGTGCTGAGTTGGCATCTTCGCTATGTTGTTTTGCGACGTTATACCCCATTGTATCTAGCATTTGTATTTTTGGTATGCCGAGCCGAGGTGTTTCAACTGTGATGTGCCGGGGCATGCACGTGTAAATTGTCCTTCTCGTCAGTAATGCATTTCAAGTGCGGACTTGAGGGACACATAATTCAGTTTTGCGAATTGGCTACCGAGACTTTCAGAGTTTGCGCTTCAGCATAAATATCAGGATCGGCTCTAAGAGGCCCATGGGGAATGTTTCCGTCAGCTGCCTTTGTGTTGTTACCTTGTTTTCATTATTGTGAGTTGCGGGGACGACCTTCTTTTATAAGAGATCGAATGTAATACCCGTACTGTTTTGGACCTCTACATTTCCTCTTTCTAAAGTCTATCGACTTGCTCGTGTTCGTTGATACTCTCTGAACTTATTCTGTATTTCGGTTTCATTGTTCAAACGAGCCGTGATCTTGTTTTGGGTCGATCTGATTATCGCTGTGACTTTTCCGAGTTCGTTTCGATTCTTCTGAACCTTGTTCGGAAGTAACATATTTTGGTTCTACTAGTTCTTTTGATGTCTTGAGTTGAAGTGTGAACTTCGGAGTCATTGTTCGACCGTTGTCATTCGATCATTGTTGGTCGATCATTGTTATTTAATCGTTGTTGTCCGATCATTGTTATTTGATCGTTGTTATTAGATCGTTGTTGTTCGGTCGTTGTTATTCGATTGTTGTTGTTCGGTCGTTGTTATTCGATCGTTGTTGTTCGATCGGGGTTGTCTGACTGTTGTTGCCTGATCTCGTACCACGAGGAATTGTCGTTCACTGTTAGTCAGCTATTTCGAGTGTGGACAGGTGGGTCACTGAGCCATGCATTGCGAGACGGTAGCTGAGAGATTTGGGGATCGAGGCTGCGTCTCTGCTCCGAAAGGGCACAGAGAAGCCTAATATGCTTTTTGAATATTTCGGCGTAGTCCAAATTATTTGTGATTGTCCTTATGGATCGTTTTGTGTTTACTTTCTATTTTCTCGACTGTGCGTGTTCCTTGTAACAGGTGCTTTGTGTTTTGTGATAGTTCGGATAATCGACTTGATTGTATTATTTGTTTGATGACGCTTGTCACTTGTTGGTTTTATTATGTCTCTACTGGTGGCGTTGTGTTTGTCGTCGTGGAACGTGTTTTCACGCCGTTTGTTCCTTTGCGTTGCTGGTAACGTTTCTCCGTTGGGCGTAACTTACTCGTTTCTTGTGTATCTCGTTGAGTGTTTCCTGGCAGGATATTGATCCTCCCTACTTGTTTTAAGTTTCGGGACGAAACTTCTTTTAAGGAGGGTAGTATGTAATATCCGCGATTTTGATTTCCGATAATTTTCTTTAATTCTGCACTTTTAGACGTCCGAGTTCGTTTCGGTGTCGTTTTGTTGAGTTCCGTGCATTTAGCGACTTTCCGCACTTGAGTTTGATTCTTGCGAATCTCGTCCGAAATTGTTGTTTTGAGTTTCTTGTAAGTTCATTTAATGTTATTATTCATGTTGCGAGCTTTGGTTTGGTGTTTCGATTGTGTATCGTGTATTTCGGACGTTTTGGGCCATTTTTGTAATTTCCCAAAGTTTGGGGTAATTATTTCCGTTGTCGAATTTCGAGCCTTCGGGTGGTCGGAATCATATGTTCTCTTAGTGCTCGGATTTGTCTTTGCGAGTACTTCGTAACCGTATCTTCGATTCATATTCAGGTTCGGGTTTTGGGGTCGTCTGGGTCGTCGGAGTTGGCCACGGCCGAGTCATGGCCGGGCATGTTGGGGCCAGGCCAGCCCTGGCCGAGTTACGGCCGGTTACATATGTAAGGCCTGGCCAGTTACGTACGTAATGCTACCGGCATTTCTGGGCAGTTCGTCCAGCCATGGCCAGTTACGTACGTAAGCCATGGCCGGTTACGTACGTAAGCGTCCGGCAGGTCTCGGCCTATTTAAGGCCTGGGCACGGGTCACTCCGCCATTTCCACTTTTCTTCTTCGTTTTTCGCGATCCTTCGATAAAAATCGATGGTTTTGATCGTAGATCAGTAATATATCAGTTGGTAGGCTTGAATCATGATTATTAACATCATTCAATCCGTGTTCTTCGTCCGAATCAAGGTATTTTGGCTTGAACCCTTGTTTTTGAAGATTTTGGGGATTTTCCTTTTGATTTCTATTCCAATCCATTTTTGACCAATTAATTGTTGGATAAATGTTGTTTTGAACTTGTTCTACAGATTGGATACTCGTATCCTTGGTTCGTTCGACCCGAGGGGTGATTTCTTTGTTCTTGAAGGGTCTTGAACATTTAATGTCCGATTAAATGTCCGAATGAGTTCCCTTTGATAGTTGTTGGGATTTCCGTTGTTTTCGGCCTTGATTCTCATCGTAATCATGTTTTATTGTTCCTTACGGAGGATTATAGGTGCTTGATGATTCCGATGTTGAATTCCGTTGGTGATTGATGATTCGTGTGGTGTTTTCCAGTAGTAATTTCGGTGCTATCGCGTTCTTGATAGTGTTCGGGAGTTTGGGGCTATTCGACCGCATTCCATCTGTCGTCTTATTACGATCGTGGTTCCTAGGCAAGTACCTTGTCCATACAATTCTTGTTTTGTGGATATGATAATTAGTGATCGTCTCTATGTGTTTGTTTGATCATTTGATTTGAACTTTCAAAAGATTCGGTTTAGCCTCGTTAAGGGCTCACTTTCAAAACGCGTGTGTTTTGTGAATATTGTGCTCCGTGAATGGTTAAGTGAACCCTGTGAATTCGCTTGTTGTTGTTGTTGTGTTTTGATAATATAAATATATATATATATATATATACATATATTATCTCTTTTCGGTGCGTTGTGATTTGACAATTGTGTCGTGCTTGGCGTTGTTGCCTTTGGGTGGATTACTTGGATATGTTTGGTATGATATGTTATTTGTATGTGCTTTACTCACCTCGGGAGGGTCCGACGGGGCCTCGAGGTAATCTATGGCTTCGTCCTGGATTCATGAGTTTGTTTCGCTAGCCAGCTCGGGAGGGTCCGACGGGGCCTCGAGTGGGATTCGTGGCTTCATCCCGGTCCTAGGCGACGTGTGTGCTTGATTGTTTTGCTAGCCAGATCGGGAGGGTCCGACGGGGCCTCGAGTGAGATTCGTGGCTTCGTCCCGGTCCTAGGCGACGTGTGTGCTTGATTGTTTCATTAGCCAGCTCGGGAGGGTCCGACGGTGCCTCGAGTGGGATTCGTGGCTTCATCCCGGTCCTAGGCGATGTGTGTGCTTGATTGTTTCGCTAGCCAGCTCGGGAGGGTCCGACGGGGCCTCGATTCGTGGCTTTGTCCCGGTCCTAGGCGATGCTTGTGCGTGATTTGTTTCGCTAGCCAGCTCGGGAGGGTCCGACAGGGCCTCGAGTGGGATTTGTGGCTTCGTCCCGGACCTACGCGATGCGAGTGCGTGTGTATATTTTGTGAATGTGTTTGCTCATCTCGGGAGGGTTCGACGGGGCCATAGAGGGAGTCCAATGGTAGAGCCCTGGATACACGAGTGAAACTTCACGAGTGTGTTTATGTTTTGTGAATGTGTTTGCTCACCTCGAGAGGGTTCGACGGGGCCACGGAGGGAGTCCAATGGTTTCGCCCTGGATTCACGAGTGAAACTTCACGGGTGCGTGTGTATTTTATGTCCGTCGAGGACGCGTGACGTGGGTTTTAACCTTGTGTATTGTTGTTGGCTTCAGTTGTGAAAACTAAAACCTTTGGGCTGTGACCCCTGTGATTTTGGAAAGATAAGGATTCGGTAATCCTAAATTGTTTTCTATTAAAACTCCCGAGGGTATTTTAAACCATTTTGCAAACCGTTCTTGTTATTTGTGATCTTTCGGTTTTGGAATGTTTTACCCAAACTCTTGCCTCGGGGAGTACTTTTCGTTACGTTTGGATCTTTGAGGATTCCTGGTTATTGTTATTCGTGGAATGTGAATTGTATGACTCGTATTTTTGCACTTCGTTCTTGCACTAGCAAAACAGTGGAGTTTTGCTAACCCCCGAGTATTCGGGTGGTGGATGTCTGTTTTTGCATTCAGGTTTTGGGAGCATAACACAGGGTCGGCACAAAGGATGATGAAAGATGATCGATACTAATCGCATGAGGAACCATACGTTGTTGTATTAGTTCAGTTGTATTTTATTTCCGCTGAAGTATATTTTCCCCGTTGTCCGGGAGCATGTTATATTTCGACCCCTGCGTGGGCATGTATTGAGTTGTATGTATTTATTGAAAGACCAAATCGGTCTACTGAGTCATTCTAACCTTAAAGGCATTGTTGAGATGTTCGACGTTGTTTACCTGCCTGGTAGATCCTTGAGGAAAGGGGTCTACGGCGTGTAATATCCCTGAGTGGATTGGGGGTGTTACATTTCGAGACATAATCCGCTACATCTTTCTTCATGTTGCCCCACCAGAAATTCTGCTTCAGATCCTTGTACATCTTACTGGAGCCCGTGTGGGTAGAATAGGGCGTGCTGTGAGCTTCCTTCATGATTGTCTGTTTCAAAACATCGACATCGGGAACACAAAGTCGGCTCTTTAATCTCAAAACTCCATCATCATGAATTACGAATCCTGGGGCCTTTCCCCTGCTCACTTCATCACGTAACTGAATCATCAGAGGATCATCCAATTGTTTAGATTTGATTTCTTCGGTTAATGATGAAGTTAGTTCCATCACACACAGTTGTCCTTGGACTCTTTGAAACCATACTTCAATTCCTTTGCAAATCAATTCTCGTTGAATGCTGGTCTGGGAGATGAGAGTCTCCAGCATTCGAATAGAAACAGGTTTGCGGCTCAGTGCATCAGCTACTACATTTGCTTTGCCTGGATGGTAAAGAATCTCCAAGTCATAGTCCTTAATCAATTACAGCCATATCCTCTACCGCATGTTTAACTCCTTCTGACTGAAGATGTATTTGAGATCTTATGATCCGTGAAGATCTGACAGTGAGTCCCGTACAAATAATATATGCAAATTTTCAAGGGGAAAACAGAGCTGCCAAGTCCAAATCATGCGTTGGATAATTTACTTCATAGGGCTTCAACTGTCGTGACGCATAGGCGATTACCATCTCATTCTGAATCAGTACACAACCGAGACCTTGGTTTGAAGTGTCACTGTAAACTATGAATCCTCCAGTTCCCTGTGGTAGTGCTAAAATCAGTGTCGTCGTCAATCTCTTCTTCAATTCATCAAAGCTGGTGTGGCATATCTCGTTCCACTCAAACTTTTGGGTCTTTTGTAGTAATCGAGTAAGTGGGTGGGTAATTTTGGAAAACCCTTCCACGAATCGACGATAATACTCAGCAAGTCCTAAGAAACTCCTGACTTCCTTCACGTTCTTAAGAGGCTTCCAATCCATAATTGCTTCAATTTTATGGGGGTCTACTCGGACTCCTTCTGCTGATACCACATGACCGAGAAACATCACTTCCTTTATCCAGAATTCACACTTGGAAAGTTTGGCATATAATTGTTCGCTTCTCAAGAGGTCCAAAACGATCCGTAAGTGTTGTGCATGTTCTTCCGGGCTTTTAGAATAAACCAGAATATCATCAATAAACACAACTACGAATTTGTCCAAATACTCTATGAACACTCAATTCATCAACTGCATGAACACGGCAGGTGCATTAGTGAGACCAAACGGCATCACCACAAACTCATAGTGTCCGTAGCGAGTTCTGAATGCTGACTTCGGAACATCATATTCCTTAATTCTCACCTGATGATATCCTGATCTCAGACCGATCTTAGAAAATACTGTTGCTCCTTGCAACTGGTCAAAAAAATCATCAATCTGTGGCAACGAATACTTGTTCTTGATCGTCACCTTATTCATCTCTCGATAGTCAATACACAATCGAAGCGATCCATCCTTCCTCCAGACAAAAAGAACTGGTGCACCCCAGGGCGAAACGCTTGGCTGAATATAGCCTTTGTCTAGTAACTCTTCCAGTTGTTTCTTTAATTCGTACATCTCAGTAGGTGCCATATGATACGGCGCCTTAGAAATCGGTGTAGCTCCTGGTTCCAGCTCAATGGTGAACTCCACATCTCGTCATGGAGGTAGTCCAGGTAATTCGTCACGAAACACATTAGGGAATTCGTTCACAACAGGAATGGATGAAAGTTCCACTTTTCCGTCTTCCTTCTTCATTGCGTAACACCAGTATCCAGTACAACCCTGTTTTAGCAGTTTGATAGCTCTCATTGCTTTGATCATCTTTCCTTAGCTTCCTAGTCTCCATCCCTCGAACAATATTTCGGAACCATCTTCAGCTATCATAGAGATATTTTTTTCCGGTAGTTTCAATAGCTCCATATCGATTACGCAATCATCTCCGAGAATCAGTCGTCTCCTTGCATTTCTATCACAATCAGATTTAAGGGCCACTCTCTGCCTCCAATGGATATAGGAAAATCTCTAGTTTCCAAGTTTCCCATAATTCTCTCCCCACTCGGTAAACCCACAACATAAGGCACATAATAGTAAAAACCAGAAATGTTCAAACGATTTACAGAAGACAATGATATAAATGAATGTGTAGCCCTTGTATCGAATAAAACACTAACTTGTTGTGAAAGAATCTGAACAGTACCTGATGCGATAGCAGCATCCTGATCATCTGCCCTCCTCATCTCATACAGGCGTGTAGGAGTGGATCCGGCACTCGATGTCCCCTTTCGGTCGAACTTTCCTCTGCCCCATCCCCGACCAAAATTCTGGGGTAGCTGGACACTCTGCTGCGTCTGCTGAACACTTGCTTCTTTATGAGCTGGCTGTGAAGTACAAGATCCATTTAACTTCACGGCATCCTTGCATAACATCGCACGATGCCATTCCTGTCCGCAATCATAACATGTTACTGGAGAATGGAGACAATCACGCCAGAGGTGTCCTGGGCATCCACAATTAAAGCAGTTATTGACCACATCTGTCGGTGTTGATACCTCTCTGAAGTTCCTTCCGCTCTTGGATGGGTGCAGAGCTTTCTTGAATGAATGAAAGGATGACTAGGCCTTGCGGAGCCCACTGCACTTAAGCTCTGTGAAACTACCAGAGACTTTCTATTTCTTGGATTCGGCAAACTTTTCCATTGCTGCTTCTTTAATCTCATACGCCAGCGCTTTATCCTAATACTGACGGAGAGTGGTGCATTCAAAACCTGACATGTACTTTTATATCTCCGGTTTCATTCTCATATCAAAATGGATCATCATTTTCGCATCAGTTCTGACCAGGTGTCGAACAAACATCAGCTGCTGATTAAATGTCTTAATCGCCTGAGATACTGGCATATCTAAAGGCTGTGCGGAGAAAAATTCCCGAACTTTAGCTTCCCTCACCGGACAGGGACAGTACTGAGCTTCCATCATCAATTTAAATTCTCCCTAGTCGGCATCATGATCTATGGGTCGGATGGCCTCCCACCATTCGGACACTTCCCTTGTCAGAAAATACTGAGCAATAGAGGCTTTCCGGTCGTCTTGGCAATTAATCCCGGCAAAAATTTTCTCCAACTCTTTCAACCAGTGATCCCATGTTGGTGTCTCGAAAAAGCCGTCGAATTTGGGTGGTTGCACCTTCGCCACCTCCTGTAGCCATCGGTCGCCTCGATTTCCCAAGTCTGGGATGTCTTGCTGTCTTTCTCCCTGTTGCAATCCTACTGCCACCTGCATTCGGTCCACGACCTGAGCAAACTGAGTCATCTGGTTAACCACCTGATGAAGGATTTCAGGAACGGCATGTTCTGGTTCGTTGTTAGTGTATTCTTGTGGCTCGCTTGAGTTGTGGCTAGCCTGATTTGAAGGTGAAGCTTCTCTTTCAGCATTCCTACGTCCGCGTCTGCGACCGCGACCGCGACCATCTCCACGTCCTCCTGTCAACATACTGTAAGCATAAATACTCAATATATAGGCAACAATATCGTTCAAATGTTCAAATATAAAAAGGTATCACATGTAAAGGACGAGATAGAGTTTTAGGAACTTACAACCACCGCTTGCACGAAGTCGTAGGCAATACAGTGATGTCATTCACGACTGGTTATCTCAAAAGACATATACAACTCTTATTTTAACCCAACGGTCAAGATATCCATAATCTTAGCTCCGATACCATATTCTGTAACACCCCCGAAATAGTCAGGAATATTACAACGCCGTAAATCCTTTACGTAAGAATTTACAAGGCTGATGAAATGAAAAGACAATAACAAATACCAACAAATGAAAGTACTGAAATAAAATACAACGGTTCTGCACCAGTACTGAAAATACAAACGTTCAACGAGGAACATTAATACATAGCCAAATCCAAGATCATAAAAGACAACGTACTCGAGTACTTATTAAAACAACATAAACATCTGACAATTAAATTCGACCAGAACATCACTCTGCACCCTCGTCGTCATGCAGCTCCAGTGGTTGTTTTCCCGCTCTCCTGGATCATGAACATAAACAAATGTTCACTCCCGAAGGGGTTAGCACAATGATGCTAGTACAAGTACGATAATTAAACAACAAGGATTTGTCCATCAATTCTTAAACAATGACATCAATATTATCAACCATAACCATGTCAAGTTTCTCCAACGAGAAATAATATCAACACATAGCACATCATAACAATCTCAATATACTCGTGGTATTCCAGCAATCCAGCGCACACAGCTATAGATTCCCATGAGGACCAATGCATGGTGGAAATACCTGTCCAGCGCACACAGCTATAGTTTCCCATGATGATCCCGTCGGACCAATGCATGGTAGACAATTAACAAGTACGCAACAATACAACAATAACATAGTCGACATTAACACGCACAAATAAAATTAAAGTACTTGCCTCGATTGATGACAAGAATAATACTTCATTTGGTATCAATACACTCGAAGGTCGCTCCTTCGATCAATCACTTAGTAAGACTCAAACCTTAAACAAAACAAAAAATAGAGTTCATCTTACGTCGAATAACTAACGAACGAACATCTAACATTCTAAACTATGACCGAAAGTTCAACAAAACGTATCCTGCCTGATCTACATAATGTACGTTACATACCCAAAATAGCATACGTTAAGTCTGCTCGTTAGCGTACGTAAGCTATGAAGCCTAACGCACGCTATGCATACATTTGATAGTTCTCTTCTCTGATCAGATGACTGACTTGTCTGATGATATACCGTATGTAATTCTCAATGTTTAATGTACGTTATACTTTACACATACATTACTCAAGCAACTTGAATAATCTTACGGTTATATACATCTTTGAATTCAAGGATTCGCATAACATCACAACGTCATACTCAATCTTGATTACAATTTCTCATATGAAGTTCTGGTGATCTAAGGTTGATACGCTAATTACCAATAACATCATTACATTCAACTTCATCATGAAGATTAATTAACCAATCTAACTTATAAGAAATGATACAACCTTCGGTGATCCTTTATCTAATTCCATTTAGCAAAGGTGATATCAATACCAAGTACACAATCATTATAGAAGCACCATTCAATACGGATTATCAATCTCAGAACATTACTCTTATTATTTGACGTAACAAGATTCCAACTATAATGATCTCAACAATGGTAACTTAAGAATCATCCCAACTTCCTAAACATGATGTTAGGTTGAATAAATCATCTATGAAACCTAATATTCTCGGTAGTATGGTCATAACATCCTTAAGAACACGAATCCAAGGTTGGATATAGCATTAACATACCTTAAGATGAAGAAACCACCGAGACAATAGGTAGAGTCCAACTTCGGTTGCTTGTGTACCAATCCAAGATGTTTCTCAACTTAAATGATCAAGTATAAGTGATATCCAATCTCCAATGATCATGTATAGATGGTCTATGGATGTTTTAGGTGGCTGGAAACTCTCTGGGAATGAAGGGAGGTGAAGAACAAGTGAAGGGAACTAAATGAAATGAAATGGGGTGTTATCCCATTTATAATTTTTCTGACTTTACGTACGTTAGCCTTCGTGCATAACATACGTTATCCCCTTAGCGTACGCTATAGGTTATGCTTAGCGTACGTTAACATCCAAATAGTTTACTGTCTCGTTCCTGTACACTTTTACGTACCCTACATCCTCAAAGTTACGTACGTAATCAGTTATAATTAGCGTACGCTATATACATCACGTAGCGTACGCTAATCCCCGTTAACTCAAAACTGTCCAGGTTCATCCGCATGAATCTTATCCATACCCATCAACCAGCTGGCTCATGTGCTAGCCGCCCTTCTCAATTATTGGCTGCCTTATGTACGCTATGCTTAATTCATAGTGTACGCTAACCTTGGCACATAATGCACGCTATGCTCACTTCTTAGCGTAAGTTATTACGTAATTACATGTGAAGATTTATATGTTGATATAATCATGCATATGGATACGAAAACGAGAAAGATCATACTTCGATTATCGATATCACAAATCCGAATAATACAGGGTTCAATTACAGACGAAATACTCAATAATTAATCCGGATATTACAGCGAGGCTGGCTAGGTGGTGCTACTACTCTTTGGTTCCTCCCATTGCTGACTGAAACGGACCTACAGAGTCGCGCAATAGGATTGACGACGGAATGATTCGAGCTAATTCTCTCTTTATAAATATTAGATATTAGATATCTAATTTATTGGGACATTAGATGTCTAAATTGATTTATTGGATAAATTAATTTACGGCCTAATGAATTAAATAAATTACTAGGTGATTAATTTAATTCATAGGTAATTTGTTAGGAATATTATTTTAGATTCTGATGATGTCATCCCTGTATTCATGATTAATTCAAATGTATATACTTGGCATTGTAAAGAATAACCTAATGAGTATCTTCTATACGCCTTAAAAAGATTAAGCTAAGTGTTGATCATATTGATCATATAGAAATTTGGCTAAGTATAGGCTTGCCCAAAGTATCAGGCGAGATACTATCAGGCGAGTTTTGGTCAACACGAATATTAGAGAGGTTTGACGAAAGTATCAGGCGAGATATTATCAGTCGAGTTCTGGTCAAACACGAAATATCAGAGAGGTTTGACCAAGGTATCAGGCGAGATATTTTAAGAGGAGTTCCAACATATCATAGAAGTTTGACCACATGTGAGTTTATTGTCAGCCGCGCTTTCAGACATAGAAAATATAAGGCAAGTTCTTACTCCAACTAGAAGCAGGCGAGTTGTTATCAGTCGAGGTTTTCGGTCAAACTAAATATCAGAGGAGGTTGACCAAACCAATAATGCAGCCAAGTATGTGTATCTGAATAGCAGCTCAGTCCACGTCAGCAAATGTTGAAACACTAGTGCAAATATCCCCTTTACTGACACTAAAATAGTGTCAGTAATTATTTTTACTGACACTTTATAATTGTGTCGGTACTGCTAAAGTCAGAAAATACTGACACTAATTTTTAGTGTCAGTAATTATTTTTACTGACACTATAATAGTGTCGGTAATTATTTTTACAGACACTAACCATTAGTGTCAGTATGTTCTGGCTTTAGCATTACTGACACTAATATAAAGTGTCAGAAAAAATAATTATTCACACTATTTTAGTGTCAGTATATGTTCAAATTTGTGAAAAAAAATCTATTTTTATCTCAAATTCTATTTTTATCTTAACTATATTTTTTGTTTAATTACATCAAAAAACAATTACCATAAATTAAAATTGTCAAACGGACAATTCACTTGTAAAACATCCCAAATGCTTTGTTAAATTGAATAATCAACATCAGTCGATGACGTTTTAATCTCGAAAAGAGAGCAGAAAATACAAAACTCAAAATCTTATTAAACTACTAGTACTAGAACGAAATCAAAGCACTACAGAATCTTAGTAAAAGAGCACAATAGTACAGCACTACACCAATCTACGCAAGATAGACAAGAAATGCTCTGCACGCCCTATATTGCCACTCACTGCTTCCTTTAATATATCCTCGGCAACATCGGATTTGCAAACCAGGTGCCACCAACTGCAAAGAGGAAAAAAAATGTTACTAAGGATCAGATCACAGTGAGAGGGATGTGTGCAATTCAAGTAAACCATGATTGGACTCAACATACTAGGAAGGTTCCCCCTTTGTGCTTCTGCACGCAATCGACTAGCATCAGTGGCCCTTAACCTTCCTACCATATCAAATAAAGTTTAGATAAAACCAATATGCAATAATTAATCCATTTCTAATAAGAAAAAAATTACACACTCTTAAGACCAATAATAACAGTAACGCCTCTTCCTCTCCTCTTCATTTTCCAGCATAGGTAAAGCCTTGTTCACTTTTTGTCAATTCTCAACTTTCTGCAATAACTCTTTTGATAATTTCATATTTGAAAACCCTTTTGATTTTAACCCCGGACCACCGCGTCCAGTTCCGATCTGGACCCGAGTCATCCCATGTTCAAACCCAAACTCAACTCAGAACACCAAATCGGACATCAAACCCCAAATGTGAAACTGGAATTCAAGCCTTCCCTACTCGGTTGCTCGATTTAAGCCATATACCTGATATTTAGTCCTATTTCGCCCCCGGATGAACTATACGTTGGACACTTGATATTCAGTTTGCGACTTTCGTCCAGTCCGAACCCTAAATCCGGCGAACCCGTTGTTCTCTACTTTTTTTTTCGTCGGAAGTCGCCGTTGTTGCCGCCGCCATCGCCTTCCACCTCGGTCGCCGCTGCTACCTGCGGTAGTCCAGAACCCATGCCGCAAATCCTTAGAGGGAGAGAGAGAGAGAGAGAGAGAGAGAGAGAGAGAGAGAGAGAGGCCGATATTGATTGAGAGTTAGAGAGGGGTTGTTTTTTTCTCGGTTTCAGGGAGAGTGTGTGTGTGTGTGTGTTTTGCATGTGTTTTATCAAAGAGTTGGGAGAGAGAGAGAGAGAGAGAGAGAGAGAGGGGTTTCACGGGAGAAAGGAAATGAGGGTGTCGGCTGAGACATTTCTAGGAGGGTTTATTTTATACCCAATTTCTTTTAGGGTTCTTCAATTTAATCCCCAAGTTTCAGACCCTCTCAAATTGACCCCAAATCATTTTCAGGGTATACTAATTTCAGCCCCTAATTTTTAATTTCTTCATTCTTGCCCCAGTCTGGTTTATAATTATTTCAGTTAGCCCCAATCAGAATTATAATTTCTACAATTTCAGTCTCTTTCGGCCAAGCTTTTAACATATTGACATTTTTAATTACTATTATTATTCACTTACAATTTAATTGCTCAGTCATATAATAATAATAATTTTCTATTATTATTAATTATAGATAATAACAAGAATTTACGGGCCTAGGATTGTCGAGTCAAGCATTTCATCACTTTCAAGTTCAGAACTGCAATTTTATCCAGGTGTGGGGATTTATTATGCTTTTGTTTATTTTAATTACTTTATATATTGTCTCGTATGTGCACGTGAAATCAGTCAGAAGCACTTAAATGTGCAATCAGTCAGAAGCACTTAAATGTGCAATCACTCAGAAGCACTTAAATGTGCAATCAGTCAGAAGCACTTAAATGTGCAAATCTGTCAGAAGCACTTAATTCTGCATAAAGCCTTCGGGCTAGCCGACGGGCTTCAGAATTTATCAGTCATGTTGTTTATACTTGCTAATAGATTTAGTAATTAACGTAGACATATTGCGTACTCTCCACACTAAGCGAGTTGGAAGCTCACCCCACTATTTACCCCTTTCAGGTTGAGGAGCTCGATGTGACATGCGCTTGAGTGTGGGATGATTAAGCTGATGATCAAATATTTATTTGTTAAATGTTATTTCTCTAAGATTATATTTTTAAACAATGTTCGACTTGTTTTAATTTCACGTCGAAGTATGTTTTTATTTAATGGTGACTTGGGATTATTACTTGCGATTATTAAGTTCATCTTTTTAAAATGCATTTCCGCTGCAAAATTTCTATCTATTCTTCCTAAAATTTGAAGAATTATATTTTAGAAAAGTGGTCGGTACATAAGTGGTATCAGAGCGGGTCTACGGTTCTGTAGACTTGTTAAAATGGTTTTTTTTTCTAAACTGAAATTTTATTTTCGCAAGTAGTCAAATATTTTTAGCAAATATGATCATCCACCTCTGCCGCTCCACGTCGACTCCAAGGTACATTAGGTTATGATTATTCATTATGTGATAAATGCAGTTTCCCAGATCAACCATGATTCATGCATTAAAGATGCTTCTTCAGTATATTTTGTATATAAGAATGTTATGATAAAGTATTTGGGCATGGAATTGTTTTCTTATAAATTCATAACTATATGTGTGACATGCGTAAATCATCATTGCTAGAAATCTCAGGTTCTCAACCATTAGATGCAATGTAGTTCTTCATCTTATTTGTCTATCTCGTTGGGCAAGTACTGAAAGATCATTGAGTATGATATGCCTTACATGGACACCCAACTAACCGAGGTGGAGATAATCTCGGTGGTGAGAATGCAAACCTTGGTGCTGGTGCTGGTGATAATGGAGGACAGAATAACCACAACAATAACGTGCCAGCTCCTACTCAGGCACAAGTTGTGCAACAGTTCCGGCATTTCACCCCATCATCATTCAACGGTCGATAAGGACCAGGCTTTGTTGATGAATAGTTCATGTCGCTCGAGCGCACCTTTAAGCTCATTGGGTGCACTGATGCGCAGAGAATTCTTTGCAGCCAATACCAAATGGTGGAGGATGTTGGACGCTGGTGGATAAGCTATTGGCGTTTGAGGCAGGCAGCCGAGCGTGCTGCATTGACTTGGGATCGATTCAAGGAAATAGTGATGGAACGATACTACCCATAACATTACCGAGAGAAGATGGAGAGAGAGTTTTGGAATCTCGAACAAGGAGGGATGATGGTTGAAGAATATGAAAGGAAATTCAACCAAATCAGCTTCTTTGTAGAGCACATGGTGGATACAGACTGGAAGAAGGCCCTTAAGTTTCGAAGTGGTTTACTCCCGAGTATTCATCACATCGTGGCTGGTCATGGTGTGCTACCGTATACGGAGACAGTGTTTCGAGCTCAAGAGGTTGAGGCTAGTCACAATCTGGATCAGCAACAGTCAACTAAGCCTAGTACCGGTAAGAGGCATTGGAATGGGAACCAAAATAAGGCCGTGGTTTCTAATAAACAAGCAAAGGTTGATCAAAGGTTGGGACCTAAGCCTCAAACCAGTAAGCCAGAATGCTCGAAGTGTGGTAAGAATCATGGCGGAGAGTGTTTGTATGGAAAAGTTGTCTGCTACAGATGCAAGGAGCCAGGGCATGCATCTTCGAATTGTCATCTCCAGAGGGCCAAAGGTCAAGGTTCTGGAGGAAAGGGTCGTATTTATTCTTTGACCCAAAAGGATGGAGATGAGAATCCCGGCACGGTGTCAGGTATGCTTATGATATCTAATGTGCCTGCTTTTGCTTTATTTGACACTAGTGCCACACATACTTTTATGTCTGCAAAGTTTTATCATGCCATTGGTCATAGAAACATTAGAACTATTGAGTCTCTTGAGGTTAGCTTACTGTTAGGAGATACGATCCTCACTAATACAATGATTGACGAGAATATTGAGATGGGAGGTAGAGAATTTGATGCTAGCCAGTATTTGATTAACTCGATGGATTTTGACGTGATCCTTGGTATGGACTGGATCGATAGACATGATGCCGATATAAGATGCCGTGATAAGAAGGTAACATTGAGGTGTTCGGAAGGCGAGTCGATCACCTTTTATGGTACTAAGAGTAGGACAGTACCCAGAGTAATCAGTGCTATGAAAGCACTAAGAAGTCTAAGGAAGGAGCAATGTCAGGGTTACTTGATGAGTTTGGTCGGCACCCGTACTAATGAGGTGTCCCCTACAGACGTACCTATAGTACGGGAGTTTTTGGATGTATTTCCAGAAGATTTTCCGGGAGTCCCACCCGACCGACAAGTGGAGTTTAGTATTGATTTGGTCCCTGGGGCGTCCCCAACATCCAAAGCGCCATATAGAATGGCTCCGAGGGAACTTAAAGAATTGAAGGTCCAAATTCAAGAATTGCTGGAGATCGGATTTGTTCGTCCTAGTGTGTCACCATGGGGTGCACCAGTGCTGTTTGTAAGAAAGAAGGATGGGTCACTCCGGATGTGTATAGATTACCGAGAGTTGAATCGACTCACGGTGTAGAATAAATACCCGCTGCCGAGAATCAAGGATCTATTCGATCAGTTGAGGGGAGATGGAACCTTTTCGAAGATCGATTTGCGGTCGGGGTACCACCAATTGAAGATTAGGGAGTGTCACATTCCCAAGACGGCTTTCAGGACCCGTTATGGACATTTTGAATTTGTAGTGATGCCATTTGGTCTGAGTAATGCACCAGCAGTCTTTATGGATTTGATGGACAGGGTGTTCCAACCTTACTTGGATAAGTCTATGATCATCTTCATATATGACATCTTGGTGTATTCTAAGGACAAAGAACAACACCAAGAGCATTTGAAGGTTACATTGGAGACACTTCGCAAAGAAAAGTTGTATGCCAAGTTCAAGAAATGTGAATTTTGGTTAAACAGAGTTGGATTACTTGGACATGTGGTGACCTCAAAAGGAATTGAGGTAGATCCCGATAAGGTTGTAGTAGTTAGTAGTTGGGGAGTACCCAAGAATGCAAGCGAAGTTCGTAGCTTTCTGGGCCTAGCTGGCTATTATAGAAGATTTATCGAAGGATTTTCTAAAATCGCCACTCCTATGACCCAATTAACATGGAAGGGCATGAGGTTTGAATGGAGTGAGAGGTGCGAGGAAAGTTTTCAAGAGTTGAAAAGGAGACTAACCTCGGAACCAGTATTAACGATTCCTGATCCAACGGAAGACTTTGTTATTTATAGTGATGCCTCAAAGCAGGGTTTGAGTTGTGTTTTGATGCAACATGGTAAAGTAGTATCTTATGCATCAAGACAGCTTAAACCGCATGAGTTGAACTGTCCAACGCATGATCTGGAGTTGGCTACTGTAGTTCATGCGCTGAAGATTTGGCGCCACTATCTCTACGGAGGGAAGTGTGAGATATACACGGACCATAAAAGTTTGAAATATCTTTTCACACAGAAGGATCTTAACATGAAGCAAAGGCGATGGTTAGAACTGGTGAAGGACTATGATTGTACCATCCATTACCATCTCGGTAAAGGCTAATGTGGTAGATGATGCTTTGAGTCGAAAGACTAGGGGTGAGTTTGCTTGCTTGACCGATCAGGAGAGTTTGATAAAAGAATTCTCCGAGTTGAGGATTGAGGTAGTTGAGTCTCCAAAGAGTGCAAAAGCAATCCTATCATCTTTGGTCTTGCAACCAAACTTGAGGGATAAGATTATGGAGGCTCAACCACGTGATAAGTTCTTGTGTAAGATGAAATATCGGGCACAAGATGGGAGTATTGAGAAATTTGTCGTTGCTGCAGATGATGTTTTGACTTATGATGGGAGGTTATGTGTTCCTAAGGATCCATCCCTTAGGAAGCAAATTCTTGAAGAAGCTCATAGTGCACCATACTCCGCTCACCCGGGAGGTACAAAGATGTACCACGACCTGAAGAAGTTCTTTTTGTGGAGAGGAATGAAAAGGGACATTGGTGTATTTGTAGAGAGGTGTATGATATGTCAGCAGGTGAAGGCAGAACACCAATGGCCAGGAGGTTTACTCCAACCATTGGAAATCCCAGAATGGAAATGGGAGCATATCACAATTGATTTCGTGGTTGGTTTGCCATGAACAGTGAGGAAGAACGATGCTATCTGGGTGATAGTAGATCGCTGGACGAAGTCATCTCACTTTCTACCTGTGAGGATGACTTATAGTATGGAACAATATGCAAGGATTTATATTCAGGAGATTTTGAGGCTACATGGTGTTCGAGTGTTGATCGTTTCTGATAGAGATCCGCGATTTACGTCGAAATTTTGGAAGTCTTCAGAGTGTGTTGGGCACTAAGTTGAATTTCAGTACTGCATATCATCCGCAAACTGATGGTCAATTTGAGCGGACTATCAAGACACTTGAAGATTTGTTGAGGACGTGTGTTCTTGATACTGGTGAGAATTAGGAGAATATTTTGCCGTTAGTAGAGTTTCCTTATAACAATAGTTACCAAGCAACTATACAAATGGCCCCGTACGAGGCTCTCTATGGAAGGATATGTCGATGGCCTCTTTATTGGAGTGAGGTTGGAGAAGGAAAGATTTTGGGTCCAGAATTGATCGAGCAGACTATAGAGAATATAGCCGAGATCATATGCAGAATTAAGACTGCCCAGGATCGGCAGAAGTCTTATACTGATAAACGAAGGAAAGATATCCAATTTGAGATTGGAGAAAAGGTGTTCTTGAAGGTAGTGCCGATGAAAGGAGTGATACGATTCGGTAAGAAGAGAAAGCTACAGCCTCATTATATCGGACCTTTTGAGATTTTGGGTCGTGTTGGTGATCTTGCTTATAGTTTGGCAATATCGTTGGAATTATCGGGAGTGCACAATGTCTTTCACGTCTCCATACTGAGAAAGTACATACATGATCCTAATCACATATGCAATTTCAAAGAGTTGCACGTATCCAAGAACCTGACTTATGAGAAAGTACCTACAACTGTTTTGGAGTGTAAGGTACATCAGTTACGAAATAAAGAGGTTAAATTGGTAAAAAGTTCAATGGAGTCGTCATGGACCAAATGAGGCAACTTGGGAACGTGAACAGGAGATTCGTTCTAAGTATCCAACATTCATTTTTCAAGGTACGTAACTTAATTTTCGAGGACGAAAATTTGTTAAAGGAGGGTAGGTTGTAACACCCCAATTTCGCATATACATTTATTATGAATTATAGAAAACATGTCCAATTTCATTAAATTAATGCCCGAATAATTTTATCATTTAATCCGGATGTATTTCATGATCATGCAAATTCATTTACGTCATTTTAATTCATGTCAAGTCATGCGATTCGTTCGTTTCATTTCTCATTTTATTTCATGGTTTCATCTTGTCATTTCTAGGCCTGAGTCAAAATTTTAAATAATATTAATTATTGCCCAAAATATTTTACAAGCTAAATAATAATATTATATATTATTATCATTACTATTACTATTATTAATATTATAATGATTACTATTTAGTTTATCCCAATTATTATTCATTTTCATTGTTCGGCCCATATTAATTTTGTGGCCCATATTCTTTATGGGTCCAATTAATGAGTTCGCCCAAGTCCTTTCCCCAACCCATAAATTATGCCCTATACCTAATTTATAATATAGTATAAATATTGTATTCTACCTGCAGCCAACCCCAGAATACACAAATATATTTCTGTTTTCTTCTTCCCGCAGTCTCAGTTTTCAGCAAATCTGAAGGTAAAAATTTTACATCTTTATTTTGTTTATTTCTTCTGCAAATCAACTCCAGCCCCGATCGTTCATCTCTCCTCTTCCTTTTCCAGCATAGGTAAAGCCTTGTTCACTTTTTGTCAATTCTCAACTTTCTGCAATAACTCTTTTGATAATTTCATATTTGAAACCCCTTTTGATTTTAACCCCGGACCACCGCATCCAGTTCCGATCTGGACCCGAGTCATCCCATGTTCAAACCCAAACTCAACTCAGAACACCAAATTGGACATCAAACCCCAAACGTGAAACTGGAATTCAAGCCTTCCCTACTCGGTTGCTCGATTTAAGCCATATACCTGATTTTTAGTCATATTTCGCCCCCGAATGAACTATACGGCGGACACCCGATATTCAGTTTAAGACTTTCGTCCAGTCCGAACCCTAAATCCGGCGAACCCGTTGTTCTCTGTCTTTTTTTTTCCGCCGGAAGTCTCCGTTGTTGCCGCCGCCATCGCCTTCCACCTCGGTCGTCGCTGCTACCTGCGGTAGTCCAGAACCCAGGCCGCAAATCCTTAGAGGGAGAGAGAGAGAGAGGCCGATATTGATTGAGAGTTAGAGAGGGGTCGTTTTTTTTTCGGTTTCAGGGAGAGTGTGTGTGTGTCTGTGTGTGTTTTGCGTGTGTTTTATCAAAGAGTTGGGAGAGAGAGAGAGAGAGAGAGAGAGAGAGAGAGAGAGAGAGAGAGAGAGAGGGGTTTCACGGGAGAAAGGAAATGAGGGTGTCAGCTGAGACATTTCCAAGAGGGTTTATTTTATACCCAATTTCTTTTAGGGTTCTTCAATTTAATCCCCAAGTTCCAGACCCTCTCAAATTGACCCCAAATCATTTTCAGGGTATACTAATCTCAGCCCCTACTTTTTAGTTTCTTCATTCTTGTCCCAGTCTGGTTTATAATTATTTCAGTTAGCCCCAATCAGAATTATAATTTCTACAATTTCAGTCTCTTTCGGCCAAGCTTTTAACATGTTGACATTTTTAATTACTATTATTATTCACTTACAATTTAATTGCTCAGTCATATAATAATAATAATTTTGTATTATTATTAATTGTAGATAATAACAAGAATTTACGGGCCTAGAATTGTCGAGTCGAGCATTTCATCATTTTCAAGTTCAGAACTGCAATTTTATTCAGGTGTGGGGATTTATTACGCTTTTGTTTATTTTAATTACTTTATATTTTGTCTCGTATGTGTACGTGAAATCAGTCAGAAGCACTTAAATGTGCAATCAGTCAGAAGCACTTAAATGTGCAACCAGTCAGAAGCACTTAAATGTGCAATCTGTCAGAAGCATTTAAATGTGCAAATCTGTCAGAAGCACTTAATTGTGCATAAAGCCTTCGGGCTAGCCGACGGGCTTCAGAATTTATCAGTCATGTTGTTTATACTTGCTAATTTATTTATTAATTAACGTAGACATATTGTGTACTCTCCACACTGAGCGAGTTGGAAGCTCACCCCACTATTTACCCCTTTCAGGTTGAGGAGCTCGATGTGGCATGCGCTTGAGTGTGGGATGATCAAGCTGATGATCAAATATTTATTTGTTAAATGTTATTTATCTAAGATTATATTTTTAAACAATGTTCGACTTGTTTTAATTTTACGTCAAAGTATGTTTTTATTTAATGGTGACTTGGGATTATTACTTGCGATTATTAAGTTCGTCTTTTTAAAATTTGAAGAATTATATTTTAGAAAAGTGGTCGCTACACATCTCGTTCGATATGATTCCAGCAACTCTGGGATCAAGCAGGTACTGGTAGCTATATACCCCTACATTCGCATATTGCACCATATGGCGTGCTAAAAAGTACGGGTACCACCCATTTCCTTTCCCAAATGCCCTCAAATCTTTCAATGATTATAAGAAAAGCAAACACAACTCAAGATCCATATTGTGAATTTCCATCCAAATAGTAGCGGATCATTGATGGACAGCATAAAAGCATAAATCAAAACTTCATAACATCACAAATTCAATGCAAACTTTCCCATTTAAACACAACGCAAACCAAAAGCACTTTACCGGAAGCCTCGTTAAGATGATCAGAAAATAACAATTAAGATAAGAAGGAAAACTTGCAAAGGAACGGAAACAAATAATCGCATTCGTTTTTCTATAAACCAATACTCCAAAAACAAATGTTTGAGCTACAAAAACGAAACCTGCAACGTACAAACTCCAGGAGGCAAAACAGCATTAGAAGCAGCCTTCTCGTAATTCTCAAAAAAATCACATGTCGGAATATTAGGGTTTTCAACCGCCATCGCCCTTACCCAACTTGATGTAAGATTTCTACAAGAATCATCGACTGAACATCGATTCTCCACTGACACAACTCTTGGATTAACGCACAAGTTCTTCCTCGACTAATGCCCTAAAGCAAGAATCATCGTCGAAGGTCCCAAACACTTTCCCTGATAATTGTGCAAAAACCTCAATTCTGGTAAAAATAGCAGCAGAAAATCAACAGCATTCTGATAAAAATAGAAGAAGATAACTCAAATCGCAGGAGTTACTTTTCAGGGGATTGGTCTTGTTCGTGACATCATCTCTTAGCATTGACCGCCTCATTCCTTATCTGCGGTCGCTATTAGACGTATTTGGAGGGTCGCTTGGTAGTTCCATTGTAACTCTTTTATTATCTTTCTATTTCGTGCTGTTGGTGTACCTTCTGTAACGGTTGCTGGGTACTGGCCTGCCTTGTTGGCCAATCTTATTTTTCTTTTAATGCAATTGACTTTTCCCAAAAAAAAAATTGCAGGAGTTCTAGTAAATGAATGTTCCATGGAAATTTGGTGCTTATGGCTTGCATGTATCCATTCACATAAGCACGAGTCAAATCATATGACAATAGTACAGTTCTCAGTGTTGGATGTCCTTTTGACCCCATTAAAAATTTAAAACAGGGTTATACAAAGGGCACTTTAAAAAACAAGTCAGAAGGCAAAAAACTGAGCATTATAATATCATTCTAAGAAGAGAAAATAATAAACTAAAACAAAATAGATCTATTGATACCTTCAGACAAGAATTTAACAAGTGTTGGGAGAACATTTTTCAAATATGCATAATACATAAACCTGAACCATGTTCGCCAGAATGGTCACACACATACAATCAACTCAACCAAAACACTCAAAATTACATCTGAACAAACAAGTAAAAAGCTTTCCTGCATGTATTTGATTTATTGAAAAATGCCCAATCTTCTCCAGCCGCACATACATAGAGTCATGGAAGCATGTATTAAAATCAATATACATATAACATATTCATTTCACACTCACCGCCTTCACAGATGAGATAATATACACTCTTTCGGGTGGACATAACACATTGAATGGTAGTCTTACTCTAAAGAAGTCATCTCCTTCCACCAGACTCTGTTATTTCAACGGAGCAAAAAAGGAACAAAAGAAAAAACATCACTGTTGTTGCCCAAAATATTTATCCGAAGATTAATACTGCTGGAAGACGGACAACAAACAACAATTGCGGGAGCACTTCCGAGAGAAGATAAATAATACAAGATTTGCCGGGTTTGTTAGGCCCGGGCTTGAATGCTCTCGCGAGATGTTATTAATACAAATATTCGTGGATACAAGTATTAATGAGAGAAATCTAAATACAATGAGTGTAAAAAGACTCTGTTAATCCGGCTCTTGAGCGAAGCTCGGTGTTCTTCGTCCCCGCCGATAATCTGCTCGAGGAGAAAGGCCGGTAGAAGTAAGACCGAATGATAGCTGTTGCCAAGAGTTGGAGATTAGCCAAGTGCTTGATGTTTGCTTCTGTATAGTGTGAAATCCGAAGGGAGTTGAAGAAGTGTCCAAGTGCAGGGTGCCTTGCTTATATAGGGACAGCCGGGTCCTGTCCTTAGGCGGGCGATCGCCTTTCGGTCATTATAATAAGGTGCCGATCGCCTGCCGGCCAATATAATAATGTGCCGATCTCCTGGGCTGTCGGGCTAAAGTCCAAGTAAGATGCTGGCTGTCGGGCTAAAGTCCAAAGCTCCAGCAGGCAGCCAGTTGGGCGGACCAATAAGGGGCCAGAACGTGTCCGGAGCCAGTCACAATGTGGCCCTACTGACAGCTTTCGGCGGCTTGTCGGCTGGTGGAGAGATTCTGCCAGGCTGTGGTCAATGGCCCGAGATTCGCGGATCTTGTCTCGGTCCTTGCACGTGGTGCCAGTCTTGAGGCTCGGCCTTCGCCGACTGGATGGCCATCGGTGGTGATCGACATGAGCGGTCGTCTCTAGCTGATCATCCGAGGTCGCCATCGGCCAGTGGATGGAGGTCGCCAATGATCGGTCACCAAGGGTAGGTCGCCAGGTGCCGAGAGACGGTCGGTCTCCAAGGGTAGGTCGGCAGGTGCCGAGAGAGGATCGTCTGCTAGTCGATCGCCAGGAGTAGGTCGCCGAGTACCGAGGGGCGATCATATCTGAGGTCGATCGCTCGGCACCGGGACTTGTCCTGGGACCTTCGGTTGATCGATGTAGCTCGTCCGCTGGGTTAAGGTTCGGTCGCCTGATCGCCGATCGGCTGATCTGCCTTGGCCGATCGGCAGTGACTCGGTCGCCCGACCTCCTAGTCGATCGCCGGTCGGAAGGTGTTAATTCTTGACACAACAATTGCCCCCCAGCTTGCTCCTATGTTGAAGACATGGGGCGAGGTGGTTCTTGCTGGTGATCGTGTATGGATGAGGACGGGGGATCTGAGCTGACTTAGGACTCGTACTTGGGCTATCATGGTCGATTGGCTTAGCTATCTTTCGGTCTTGTACCTGCAAAAACAACATTGGCCGATCCCCCACGGAAACTTGGTGGTTTCTCTTTGTTTGAGGAATCGTGCACAGTCGCGGAGATCGATGGACCGACTCCATGACCGTGTCTTGGTGCGCGAAGACATTGAGTGTCTCGTGACTCACTTTATTATGAGGGTCCTCTGTTAGGCTGCGCCTCGCCTCGTATTTAAAAGAAGGGTGTGCGGTCTTGGTCTAGAGGAGTCCTTGCGCGGGGCAGCGTCGGATGAATCAACTCCACGCCCGCGGCTTGTTAGCTCTGCTTCCACCTCGGCCAGCCATGGAGATGGCCGACCTCGACGGTGTACGTTGAGACGGGGTTGTGGCATGTGTCCACTGATTAATGTTTGGAGAGCCCTCAGACTACGCCGGCCTCGTATTTAAACGAAGGGCGGGCGATCTCGGCCGAAAGGGACCTTGCATGGCCGAAGCAGCCGGTTCCATCGACTGCCAGGACCATGGTTTTATGATGCGCGGTGGAGGCGATCTTATGCCTTAGTCCGTCATGTTATATGCTGGACTGTAGATGGAGATCGTGTCCACCGGGTTGCTGATGATGTAGCGTGATGATCGGCGATCGGGCCGGAAGACTGGCGATCGTCGATCGGCTGCCGATCGCTTTATTCGTAGGTCGATATCGGCGATCGGCGGGAGCTAGTCCCTCATTTAGAATGGACTGTAGGCGGGGATCGAGTCCTCCGGCTCTGCTGGGTAGTAGCGATCGGGCTGGGAGATTGGAGGTCGTCGCGCGGGTGCCGATCGCTCTACTCCTAGGCCAAGAAGAAGCCTTTGCCTGGACAGGAAATCTGCGGCTCTAGCCCGGAAGGCTGCGTAGGTCGTCGGTAGGGTCTTCGTGAGATGCCTGAACATAGGCGAGAAGCCCTGAAAACCTCTAAGAACCGCATAGAGGGCGGTCTCATCGCTTACGGGCTCGCCGTTGAGGATGATCACGTCTACCCGGTCGATGTAGTCCGAGTCGGACTCTTCTTCTCCTTGCCTGATCCGCCACATGCGATGGGGACCTTCTGGCTGAGCAGCCCTGGTGGCGAAGTATTCTGTGAAGACGTGCGCCAGCTCGTTAAAGGAGCCAATGGACCGAGGTGGCAACGAGGTGTACCACCGGTGGGCGAGGTCGCCCAAAGGTCGAGGAACATTCGGCACCGGGTCGCGTCCGATGCCCCACACCCGGTCATGTAGATGTTGAACTTGTGCAAGTGTGTTTGGGGGTCCGATCGCCCCTGGTACACGGGTGTCTGAGGAGGAACGATCTTGTGCTGCACCGGGGCGAGCTCGATGTCGATCGCGAGCGGCTCGCTCGGCGCGGCGATCGTCTTCATGGCGCCTGCCCCGGATTGCAGGAGCGCCTTCACGTCGTCGATCTGACGTTGCATCGCGGCGATCGCCGCGGATCGGCTTTGGGAGCGGGGGCCGAGGCGATCGTGTACCGACCTCCGGACCCCGCTGCTGCCGACCTCGGGAATTTGGCGAGTGGGAGCCAGGCGGCTGGAACGCCTTGTGGGAGCCGGGTAGGCAGAGCTCCTGGTGAGGGATTCAAACTCCGCTGCCTCATGCCGGGACCGGACGCCCGGCCGCGTGTCGGGTCGCCGCCTGTGCGATCGAAGACAGACGTGCCCCGGCTGCCGAGCGCCTCTTCTTGCGGGCGAGAGCCTCCTGGCGATCGCTCGGCCAGTAGCGCCTTGAGCTTCCACTTGGACTTCTGGCGGGAGGCCGAGGGGGCGACGGCAGGAGGCGCGTCGAGAGCACTCCGTCGCTCCTGAAGGGCGGCTATGGCCTCTTCGATCTGTTCATTGGTTCGGAACTGATCGAGCGAGAGGCTCGGGCCACCTTCCCGGGACGGGATCGAGCGTCTCTGACCGCGGAGGCTACCTTCCACCATCGGCTGCGGCTCGGACTGGGACGGAACAGGGGGTCTGGCCGGCTGGTCAGCGGCTTTCTTCGACGCGGAGGCGGAAGACATGATTTCTGAAGGATTCCTTTGAAGTGCAGTGAGTGTCACTTCAAGTATCTGCCCCGAGAACAGTGAGTGTTCTTCGGGACGGTAGGTATAAAAATTCGAGGGTTGGATGCCGCCCCTTCCTCTTGCGCCAATTGTTGTTGCCCAAAATATTTATCCGAAGATTAATACTGCTGGAAGACGGACAACAAACAACAATTGCGGGAGCACTTCCGAGAGAAGATAAATAATACAAGATTTGCCGGGTTTGTTAGGCCCGGGCTTGAATGCTCTCGCGAGATGTTATTAATACAAATATTCGTGGATACAAGTATTAATGAGAGAAATCTAAATACAATGAGTGTAAAAAGACTCTGTTAATCCGGCTCTTGAGCGAAGCTCGGTGTTCTTCATCCCCGCCGATAATCTGCTCGAGGAGAAAGGCCGGGAGAAGTAAGACCGAATGATAGCTATTGCCAAGAGTTGGAGATTAGCCAAGTGCTTGATGTTTGCTTCTGTATAGTGTGAAATCCGAAGGGAGTTGAAGAAGTGTCCAAGTGCAGGGTGCCTTGCTTATATAGGGACAGCCGAGTCCTGTCCTTAGGCGGGCGATCGCCTTTCGGTCATTATAATAAGGTGCCGATCGCCTGCCGGCCAATATAATAATGTGCCGATCTCCTGGGCTGTCGGGCTAAAGTCCAAGTAAGATGCTGGCTGTCGGGATAAAGTCCAAAGCTCCAAAGACCCGATTAGGCGGACGATAAGGGGCCGAACGTGTCCGAGCTACCACAATGTGGCCCTACTAACAGCTTTCGGCGGCTTGTCGGCTGGTGGAGAGATTCTTCCAGGCTGTGGTCAATGGCCCGAGATTCGCGGATCTTGTCTCGGTCCTTGCACGTGGTGCCAGTCTTGAGGCTCGGCCTTCGCCGACTGGATGGCCATCGGTGGTGATCGACATGAGCGGTCGTCTCTAGCTGATCATCCGAGGTCGCCATCGACAAGTGGATGGAGGTCGCCAATGATAGGTCACCAAGGGTAGGTCGCCAGGTGCCGAGAGACGGTCGGTCTCCAAGGGTAGGTCGGCAGGTGCCGAGAGAGGATCGTCCGCTAGTCGATCGCCAGGAGTAGGTCGCCGAGTACCGAGGGGCGATCGTATCTGAGGTCGATCGCTCGGCACCGGGACTTGTCCTGGGACCTTCGGTTGATCGATGTAGCTCGTCCGCTGGGTTAAGATTCGGTCGCCTGATCGCCGATCGGCTGATCTGCCTTGGCCGATCGGCAGTGACTCGGTCGCCCGACCTCCTAGTCGATCGCCGGTCGGAAGGTGTTAATTCTTGACACAACAATCACATTATGTAGGACAAAATTCTAAAATTAACAACCGTAAATAAAAAAGATTTAAAATCGGGCCATCTCTTTTAGTCCGAAACATCAACGATAACCGATATGGCCGCCAAGTTCCTTCACTGGTTCAGAAAAATTTCACACAAGCACACTTCATTAAACCAACCATTTCCAGAATTCACGTAACACATGAAACTTATTTTCTTTTGGAATTTAAAATCAAAACAGTAAGAAAACGAACCTGAAATTCGTTCTTTCAGTTGTGACAAAACCCAACCCTCCGTCGCGCTGACACCTTCAGTCGCATCCATGGACAGTCGTCGTCGAAGCTTATCGGAGACCTTGGCTTCCACTTTTTTCCACTGGTAGTCGGATCTGGAATTTTAGATTTCCAAACCAGGCCCTTGAATTAGGTTGAGAGAAGGATGTCGCTCTGATTTACTCCAATTAAGGACATGTACGCTGCCGAGTCGAGCGGGCTATGGTCACGCCGGAGATAGAATGCTCGGAAGCACAAACGATGAGAGAGATAACAGAAAGGGGGAGATGAGGCGACGAGACGACGAGAGAAAGAGTGTGAGATGAGAATGACTTTCTCATCGGGGGATAATGATTTAGCATTTTTTTTAATTTCTGATATTTAAATTACTGATACTTTAGTGTCAATATATTTTGACACATTTATATTAAAGCCAGAAAATGGATCAAGTGTCTTAAGTTATAGACACTTTTGGTAAAGTGTCAGAACAAAAATGTCAGTAAAAGGTATTTTTGTAGTAGGGAAAAGTCAACAATAACGGCAAGACACATGCGGACGTAAAAGCAAGGTACAAAGTGATTAATTCCCGGAAGTTAAGGAATATTTTATTCCTAAAGATTAGCACCCAGAAGACTTTCCACTTATAGTAATCAATAAAAGTGGCGCAATGGGAAGTACATATTCAAACGATGAGATTTGAAGAAAGAGACAAGACGTGCAATGTAATGAACAAGATAAACAATGAAGTGCACTCTCCAACTAAGTGAGTTGTTACAAGATGCAATGGCTATGAAGAAGCTCAGGGATCGTACTATAAATATCTTACAGGCGATCAAAGCAAACAAAACAAACAAAGTAATCTATAGCATCGTGAAGAGCTAGTTTCTAAAGTCTAAACACTGAGAAGCTCTTAAGTTGCAGAAGACAACACGCTTGTCTCAAAGTACGAGTACGGGGTACTTCTTTGAAGGAGGTTCTTAGAAGTTTAAGGTTGTAAACGCATCCACGGGTTCTTGATTGGAAGGTGATATACAGCTTGAGAGTTGTTGAGGCATCCACGGGTTTTCGATCAAGAGGTGTTAGGCAGCCAAAGGGAGTTGCAACGGCCACGGGTTTTCACTGGTTGGAAGCTGTTGTAACTGAGAGTTCATTGTAACATTATTTCATGGTTGAAAGTTATAGTGAATTTATCTCCAACTGGTTTGGAGAGAAGTGGACTAGTAGAGGATTACCCCACCTCTGAAACCACTATAAGTGATTGTGTGATTTACTGTTTTCTCATCATACTTAACTGCTGCATATATATTTATTGTTCTATTTTATAGTTAGCTATTCTTCCGCAATATAGTTTACAGCCGACAAAGGTTACCTGATCAGACGAGTAATCCTACCTGATCTTACTACATCTGTGTATTCTAAATATTTGAATTTAGCAAAAAAATTTAAACAGTCTATTCACCCCCCTAGAATGTACTCTGAGTATCTGTGACCTACACTTTCTTGTCATTGTTGATGATTTTTCCAGGTATGCTTGGGCAATATTCCTGAACAAGAAGAAAGACACAACCACGAGGCTGCCAAAACACCTGAAAAGGCTTCAAAATGAGAAAGGGTTGAGTGTTATATCCATTCTTTCCGGTAGAGGCAAATAATTCACAAATCGCTTTGTAGAGAAATACCGTACGGATAATGGCATACAACATGAATACTCAGCAGTCCGTGCTCCTCAACAGAATGGTGTTGTCGAGCAAAAGAACAGGATGCTGAAGGAAGTAATTGTAATACCCGGTTGTAATTCAGTCATTATCATTCAGTAATTTCATTCGGTGATTGTCACTCAGTGGATTTTCACTCATTTATAATCATTCATCAATCATATTCATTCACCGTGTTCACCATTCGGAAAAACTTCGAGTTGTGTATCGTTATTGTTCATTGTTTCAACTTTCCTCATATGAGTTCGACTTTGCTAGATCACCATTAATTTTTGGTAACTCCAAAAATTCTAAATCTTTGCAATATTATAGAGCATCGTGTTAGCTTTCCAATGGTTCAAACGGTGAGTCAATCGGAGTCCGGACGAGAGAGTTATGGTCGTTTTAGCTCAACCGCTCACTTTTCAGTTATTGGCCGATCACTGCCGAACGAACTCGACCGTGTCGTCCGACACGGCCCGTGCCGTACTCGTCCGGAAAATGCCGGGTGTCGCCTCAGACCCGACCGTGTCGTCAGCACGGCCGAGTCGAACTCTTCTCGATAAGCCGGAAGCGATCGCCGACACGCCCGACCGTGTTGCGTGACACGGCCGAGTCATGCCGAAGCCGCTTGACGGGTCACTATCGGAAGGCCCTCGCGCCGCGACCGTGTCAAGCGAGACACGGCCAAGTCCTCGCTGCCAACCTGTCGCCAGGCGGTATGCGACACGACCGTGCCGATCGGCACGGGCCGTGTCCGCAGCATCAACTCCTTTAAATTCGTTTTTTCAAGATTTCAGCCATTTTTCTCCCTTTTCATCACCTTCAACCGAGAGAGAAAGCTTGAGGGAGGGTTTTTCCTTCACAAATCATTTGGGTGTTTGATTTTCTTCATCTCCTTTCGATCGTGAAGCCCGGATAATCAATCTAACGCGTGTTCTTCGGATTAAAGTACTTGGATCTTCAAGAGGTAATTCCTTCAACACTTTGGACTTCGATTTTGTGTTGAGATATGATGTTTTGGACGTTATAATCATGTTATATGAAGGGATATGTATATGATTATGAGTTTGTATAAGGATTCATTGGATTATTGAGGGATTATTCAAGAACACCTTGAATATCGAGTTGGAATTGGGGATTTTCGACTAATTGTTGTTATAATCACATTTTTTGGATATTCATAACGGATTATTGATCGTATTGGAGATGTTTTGTTGGTTTGAAACACTTCTTGGGGATTTTGATATTGGTATTTCGAGGTTTGATTGTAAACAATCGGAGTTTGGATACAACGTGTTTGATTTAATGCCTCTATGGACTTAGTTTTATCGTATCGACGTTTTGAGTTCATTATATTCGTGTTTGATTCGTATATTGAACGGATTGTTGGATATTGTATTATTTAAGGTTGTTCGAGCGACCGATATCTCAATTAGGATGTTGTTCGTGGAAGGATAATTGTCGCCGGTGTTGCGTAAGTTAATTCTTACTCGGTTAAAAGGATATTCATACCTTTTGTTGTTGATCATTCATAATCATAACTCATTCATCATTGTATTAATCATATTAAAACTTGTTATTGTCAATTAATCACTTCAGTCATAAGGAACGACGGTTCCAATCTTTTCGTTGAGCTATCATTCATTTCATTATTACTCTCATCTCGGTGAGTCATTCTTGGCCTTGTCTAATTATTATTCATTGATATTCATTATGGTCATTCTCGTTCATGTGACCTTCTGGGTTCATATTGCGTGGCCGGGTGTGGCTGTGTGGAATTTTTAGTCGGGCACATGATGGTTATGTATTGGGTTCACCGATACATTAGACCGTGCACACGGGAAAGCGTTACACCGTGAGACTAATTAGGTACACGGACGGGTGTTGTACACTTGCACAGAACATTACGGGCGTACTATGATACTCCTCTTCAGCGTAATTCATAACTAAGAATATTTCATAACTTCAGTTAATCATGATTGTGTATTTTCAACCCTTGAGGATTGTTTGTTCTTGGTAACTGACCCCGTTTGGGGATTTTGTTTTTCAGGTCATGGCAAGGCAAACGCACGGGAATAGCATGTTGATGTCGAGGAGTCCGAGTGATACTAGTAGGGGGCCCTGATCTTTCAGTTATTCATGTTATTGTCCTTTATTTTCCGCTGCAAACTTTCATTTGAATACTCCGTTTCATTCAGTGTTGTGTATTTTATCTTCATATAAAATGCACTAGTATTCGGTAATGTCCTGGTGTTGTAATTAAACTCCTCATCGGAGTAATTATGGTTGTAATGTAGTTCGGTACTACATTTATCTTGTGTAATTCATTCATTTTCATTTGCCTGGTGGGTCCCAGTTGGGGATCTACGGCACTGTAATATCCGCCTAGTTTGGGGTGTTACAGTAATAAGAACCACGTTAGCTGCAAGCAAGTTGCCACAGTGTTTCTAAGGAGAAGCAACAAATACAGCCTGCTATACCAAAACCGTTGTATCATCAATAAGCACCACAACAAAATAGCATATGAGGTACGGAACAATAAAACTCCTATGGTTGTGTACTTTCACATATTTAGATGCAGGTGTTATGTTCTCAACAACGGGAAGGATCAACTGAAGACCTTCGATAAAAAGTCTGGTGAAGGGATTTTTGTTGGATACTCCTCCATCAGCAAGGCATTCAGGATATTTAACAAAAGAAAGCTAACAATAGAGGAATCAGTCCATACAGTGTTTGATGAACCCCACTGCGACCTTACAGGAATAGAAGACCTAACCCAAGGTGTCCAAACACTATCCATTGAGAAAATCCTCCAGACTTAAAATGAACCTGTTGTGAGTAAGAACAGAAATGATCGAAGCTGATATTGTAAAAGCTGAAGCCGAAACTACAGCTCATCAGGACATGACAAGAGATGCCGAACTAGAACCCGATAGGAGGTGGTTAAGAGATCACACTCAGGAGATAATAATTGGACATATTGATGCTGGTGTGTCCACCTATAGAAAAATACAAGTACACAAGGAACTTACTCTGTGCATAGTAGGAGACAAATTCTGAAAAGTCTCAATTCCCAGTATGGAAATCCCAAGTGGAACTTAGAAGACTTGCCATGTGCACTCTAGCTGTATTCCTAGCCTAGTCTGAACTTGTTCCACAGTGAGGCTCTTAATACCTCTCACTGGATCACTTATATGGAAGAAGAACTCAACGGTTTTGAAAGAAATAATATTTGGTATCTAGTCCCTAGACCAAACCATCAAGCAGTCATAGGAACCAAATGGGTATTCCGGAACAAAAAGGATGAAAACGGACTTGTTATCAGGAAGAAATCCAGATTAGTCACCCAAGGTTATAGAGAGGAAGAAGGAATAGATTATGATGAAACTCTTACCCCTGTAGCAAGACTAGAAGCCATTAGGATATTTCTAGCATTTGCGGCTCATAAAAATTTCGTCGTATATCAAATGGATGTTAAGATCCTATTTATGAATCGATAACTAGCCGAAGAAGTTTATGTTGAACAACCTCCAAGGTTTTGCCAACACAGAAGGTGGAGACCTTGTGTACGGGCTAGGAAAAGCGCTCTACAGGCTGAAGCAATCACCTAGGCGTGGTACGAAACTCTGTCACCGTATCTCATTAATAACGGATTTGATAAAAGTGCAGTTGACAAAACCCTCTTTAAAATGCCGAAAGGTGACGATCTTCTCATGGTACAAATATACTTAGACGATATTATTTTTGGTTCAACTAACCTTGCTTTATATTAAAAGTTCTATCATCTCATGAAAAGTAAATTTGAAATAAGTATGATGGGATAACTTAGCTATTTCTTAGGATTGCGGGTGAAACATCTTCCTAAAGGTATATTCATCAACCAGGAGAAATACATAAATAAGATGCTCAACAAATTTGGGATGAATACTTCCAAATCATCGTCTACCCCCATGAGCACTTCCACAAAGATAAGTGTTGACAACGCCAGCCAGTTGATCAATCACTCTACAAGAAGCCAATAAGCTCACTCCTGTACATAACAACCAGCAGGCCCGATCTCCAATTTTCTGTAGGGGTGTATGCTCAGTATTAGGTAGCGCCTAAAGAGTCGCAGTTCACCACAGCCAATGAATTCTTAAGTACGTAAAAGGAACAATCAATGTAGGATTGTGATATCCTATGGAAGGGTGACTCAATTTGGTAGACTACAGTGACTCGGATCTTGGAGACTATAAGTTGGATAGAAAGAGTACGAGCGGGACTTGTCACTTGCTAAGACCAAGACTTGTGTCATGGTTCAGTAAGGAACAATTGGCCAACTCGCTTTCTACAACTGAGTCGGAATATTATGCTGCTGGAAGTTGTTGTATGCAGATCTTATGGATGTAACAACAGTTACAGGACTAAGAGAGCTCCTCAAAGGGCTAGTTCTCACTGGAGTTTGAAGCTTCGGACTACTTGTCATGCAAGAGAAACTCCAATCATGTGTGACAGTACAAGTGCAATCGCAATCACCATAATCCTATATTACACTCGAGGACCAAGCACATTGATATGAAGCATCATTTCATTCGGAATCATGTGGATAATCAAGATGTTCGGATCGAGAAATCCATACAGATGTTGAGTTAGCCGAAATGTTTACAAAGTCTCTTAGCACCACCAAGTTCTTTATACTCCGCCAAGAATTGGGAATGCTGCAACTTGACTCCCTATAAGTTCTTAAATTTTACTCATCAATTGAGATTATCCACTTTAACTAATTGTACACTCAAAACTATGAGTTATATCCTTACTATAGGAAGAAGAAGATATAATTACCTTCCTACAGATGACATGTGCATTAATTAAGGGGGAACACTGTATGACCATAGAATACAGCATTAATCATCAATTGTTGTAAGAATTGAATCCTATATGTACCTTTTAAGGGGGAACGCTGTATTTTCACAGACGGCACATACACTATAGGATTTCAATTAATATTTTAAGCATATCTAAATTCACACACTTAAACTTTTAAAACTATTTCTATTCCACGTGCATCATTTGAATTTAAAATGATTGATCTTTTAGTACTAAAATAACACCTGGACTTTAGTGCCGTAAAACCCATGATCTCAAAATTCAAACAATATTATTGTGCAATAGTCGAAGCTGAATTGTGTCAGAAGTGGGATCTGGAATTAATTTTAAAAACTGACAGATTAGATGTATAAGTTGCATCTGAATTCATCATGTATGTTCACACAAAGACAGTTCCCATCACTTAAATCTGACTGTTCATTGTGACCTAGCTTTCCTTAGTATGCTGATCCATAGACTTTTTACGTTTTCTGCATACTAAATGAGCCTACAGCATATAGCTTACATAAATTTCAAACTCTCAATCTACTCTCTCTCTCTCTCTAAAAAAATGTCTTCTTCTCAAACTACATCTCTCTCTCTGTGAAAAGGAAGGACATGATAATCGACGGTCATATCTTTGCTCGATCTGTTCTTCAAGAGCGCATAATCTCTAAAGACATAGACATTCCTGGGATGAACTTGGTCATATCTCGAGTTAAACAAACTGGTCTGAACAGGTTGGTAGTCCCCAGCGGAGAACTATGGTGAACAGATCGTGGAAGAATTTTTCCTTGATGCTGAGTGTATGTATGCATCTTAGAAGAAGGGCTCTGCCCTTACTGTCATTGTTAGCATTGTGTAGGGAATGAGATCTCCATCAACCGGGAGCTGCTTGAAAAACTGTACAAACTGCCCTCTGATGGTCTAATATTGGAGGAGTTGGAAACATTTGGGTCTGAAGACTAGCTGAAGGCCTACTGGAACTTATTCACTGGCAACTCTCTGCCATCGCAAGTGCATCTTTCCTGCCACAAGAAGAATTTGACCCTTCCTTATTTTTATCTGCATAATGTTTGATGCAGAATTGCGGAGAATTGGGCTAGAGCTTTCGAGATGTGCACCAGTCTGAGATTCCGGATGATGGTATCTATCATATCTGGAGAGGAAGTCAAGCGGTGTCAGGTGATCTTGAAACGGCTTTAGGAGGAGGCTTCCAAACCAGACTTTGCTACGAAATTTTTGGCTTGATCTTGAACTATATTCTGACTACCTGTCGCATGCAGTAGTCCCCAATGCCACGAAGATCCTTGCTGGAAATTTTCTCGGTGGTTCCAAGCCTACTGTATTCAACAAGACGCCTCTTCTTGCCGACAGGCCAAGCCCCTTCTCCTTCCCACATCGAGTGATCCTCGAGATGATACTGATCACTCAGAAAAATTCAAATCTGTTGACATAAAAAAGAAGCTGTTCAGCAAAACAAGACCCATTCCCGATAATAACTCCACTACAACTGTCGAAAAGAGGAAGAAGAAAATGAAAACTAAAAAGTCTTCAAAGTTGTAAGATGTTCCTACAGCACCTCCAGTGACTACAGCAGTCACTGAGGCAGTTCCACCTACTGCACCATCTTCCGTGGTAGCTGACCCACAGGGCGCAACCGCTATCGAAGAAATTTTGACTGCTCCGACAGCAGTTCTTGAGCTTGTGATGGTTATGACGGATGACTAGTCGTTTGCCAAGTTAGAAGGCACTGATGAATCGGATGATTCTTCAGAGCCGACAGTCACCACTCCTAATAGGGCCCCTATCCCTATAAGGAGCCCCTCTCCCAATAGGGAATCCCACCTTGTCATGTATCTCTCTCCACAACAGGCTCCCATACATGTAGAGGATCCCAACCAGACAATAGAACCATATAATGTTCGGAGTGTCTCCCCCACTGAAATAATAAATCGAACAGTCCTCCAGGTCCAGATCGATGAAGCATTTGAATGCTTCAAAACATGGAAAGCATACAAGGTCGCCCCGTACGATTCCCTTTATAACTGGAAAGCATTATCACCCTTAGGTGTGTATGTTTTAGACTTGTGTGGACTTTGTTATAAAACAAAGTTCATCCTCCACCATTTGAGACTAGAAAAATCGGCCACCACATAGAGAAGACAGAGAGAGAGAGAGAGTTCATCTTGATGCTATTCTTACACTTATAGAGAGAGAAAAATCGAGAACAAAATTCATATCACTTAGAGTGATCACATATTTGAGAGAGCATTTTCCTACTAATTTCTAACCGTATCCTTGGAGGATAATTGGATAGTTATTGTTCCGATCGTCTACCGGCACATGGCTAGTAGAGATGCGGTGCTTTCGGTGTTTGGATCATCGAGGACTTATCAAATCGGATTTGCGGTCACCGGGATCAACCTCAACATTCTATCAAAGGACTTCAAGGGTATGGTTTCATATCTTTACTCTTGTCCTTTTATATTCGTTTGATCGGTCCTCTTTAGGGGTTCGATTATTTTTGTTTTTGCTTCCGCTGCGCCTTCTAGGGCATCGTATCCCAACAGTGGTATCGGAGCGAGGTCTTGCGATCGTATATATGATATTTAGCATTTGGAATGCTTGATTAGATGTTTTTATGATTTGGAATCATAATTTTATTAATCATTAATTTTTAATTGTTCATCTAAAAATTCTTTTTTCATGATTTTTCGTTACAATATAAATCTATTTTTCTCTTGAAAAACTGATTTAAATTTGTAATATAAATATTAGAAAAATATTATTTCTGCAATAGGGATGGAAAGACGAGCCGAAAACATGGACGGAACCGGCAGCTTAGAGCTGCCAGGGCGCTGCCGTGCGGTCCCGTTTTGTGAGGGACCGTGGTCAGGCTTTCAGACCGCGAGGCAGCGGTCGCGGCTTGGCCCGACACATCTGTTTTTTACTCCATTTTTTATATTTCATTTGGTAATTAATTTCCTGCAAATTAAATTGGATTTAATTTGACTATGATATTATTATGGTAATTTTATTCTTAGGGAAATTAATTTAATAAAATATTTTCTCCGGAATAAGTTAAAATTAACGGTGGTTTGAATTAATTGGATTAATTCTTATGGATGGATTAATTTATATTGATTGGATCAATAGTAAGATTAATTATTTATGCCATTAATTTTAATGTGATTGTTGCATTATTATTTGAATGGTGATGTAGTTTGTGGACCTAGTTTTGGAATCGTTTTTCGATTGGGTTGTAAAGGTCGTTTTGAGCCTATTTGTTTTATTAGAAAATTTTGTATTTAGGATGCAATTTTTCAATGTAAAATTTATATCTAATGACGAAGACCAGAGCAATATCCATTTGAGAGGATGAAGATTCAAGACTTAACATGGAATTAGATTATGATGTTTTCGGTTCTAGGAATGGTTCATGAACTACATGTTGGTAGCAGCTAGGTTGTGTATGTTTATTCATATGGTATGATTGTCGGCAAACGCGCTTAATTGAATTAATGTGCAAAGTGTAACATTAATCGCGAAAATTCTCCCATGACAAAATATTAAGTTTAAAAGGTTTCAAGGTTTTCCTTCCCTCCATCGAGCTCTCGAAAAATTGAAATCCAAACCGGATGTGCTATGATTTAGAGTTATCGGGGTAGTCGTTTGGAGAGGGTCGATAAATTATGAGAATGCATTAGATGCCTTTGGTTAGAATAAATTTTATCCCGAGAAACCTGTTCGGTTGCCGGATAAGATTCAATTGTGTAACTGATAAGCGTCGATGGTATAAACTTAACTTGTTCACGAACTATAGAAACCTTACAGGTTGAGGAGTGAACTATGGAAAAAAAAATCGAATCATCCATTAGATGGGTTAGTGTTGGATTAATAGACGAGAAACCTGTTCGGTTGCCCTCTATTAAAATTTATAAAGAACTCGATCACCACTATAAAGTAATGCGAATTAATACTTTCGGATTTCACAAGGGAGTGTGTTATTCCGATAAAATTAGTGGGATCTGGGTTAAATGAATATAAAAGACCTTAATTCTAAACTCATATCATAATTAAATGAGTCATTAATCAATCTATCTTACTTAATGCAGACAAACAAAATAACAACTCTCATAATGACAATGAACCCACTCGCGATTCTACTCGAGAAGAACAACTTAATCAGACCAAACTTTGTGGACTGGCTCCACAATCTGATGATTTTCCTCAGTATGGAGGCGTTCGGATAGGTCTTGGAGACGGACATCCCGACGGATCCAGTGCGGACCAGAGCTAGTCAGGAAGAAGTTGAAAACCACGAAAAGTGGGTTAAGGATGACATTAGAGTTTGTGGCTATATGATGGGCTCTATGTCTAATGAGCTTCAAAGAGCTCATGATAAAATGACTTCTGCTAGGCAGATCTTATCTCACTTAACCGAGCTTTATGGTGAGCACAGTCGAACTGCTAGGTATGAGATATATAAGCAACTCTTCGGTGCCAGGATGAAGGAAGGTGAGAAATTTGGGGACCACATCCTCTTCTCTCAGTTTGTTATGAACTTCAACTGCAATGAAATTGCTTGCAATTTAGCAAGGTTGATGAACAAACTTCCGCTCAGTCTCAGATGAAGACTCTATGGGTGAAGGAATCTGCCCTTGTGATTTCTTTTGGATCTCGGAAATCTAAGAATAAGAAGAAAAAGACCAAGAAGCAGATGGGCTCACAAGGTAAGGCTTTTAAGGGTAAGGTCAAGGTCCCGATGGTTTCTAAGAGTAAGAAGATAAAGACGGACGCATGTCTCAAATGTGGTGAGCTGTGTCACTGGTCAAGAGACTGTCCGATCCTTCATGGTGCTTCAGGTACGGAACTTCTAGTTTTGGAAACGAATTGTTCTGCTACCATATTTTCTAATTCTTGGATACTAGATTTCGGTGTTAGTTCTCACATTTGTACCATGAATCAGGATCTGAAACAAAGTAGGAAGATTGGAGCTGGGGAAGTGATGATTACTGTCGGAAGCGGGCATAGTGTCGAAGCAACTGACATAGCATCACTTCTTTTAGATTTGGAATCCGGCTTTGTTTTAACATTGGATGATGTAGTTGTTTTGCCCAAGGGGCATAAAAATATTGTATCCATTCTGGTCATGGATCAGAAAGGCTTTTCATTTTTCATTGGTAATGGTACTTGCAAAATTTATTTTAAAAATAAATTAGTAGGCACTGCTACATTGTTAAATGGACTGTATCATCTAAACCTAAGTAACAAAGTCGTTGTAAACACTAGGACTAGGAAGCGTGGTAGAAATGAAACTAATCAAGTATTGAAATAGCATCTTAGACTTGGTCATGTTGGTCAGACCAAAGTTTAGAAAATAGAAAAGGATGGACGTATTGGTCCATTGGGACCAGATCCCTTTCCAACTTGTGAATCTTGCCTTAAAGGCAAAATGACCAAGTCCTTCTTCACATGGACTTTTGAAAGATCCGCTGATAAACTTGGATTAGTCCATACTGATGTATGTGGTGCTTTGGAAGCAGCACGTGATGGACATCAGTATTCATTATGTTTACGGATGATCATACTAGGAATGGTTATGTATAGTTTATGAAACATAAATCCGAGGCCTTTGAGAAATTCTAGGAATTCAAGGCCCTAGTCCAAAAAGAAACTGGTAATCATATCAAAGCACTTCAGTCAGACCGAGGTGGTGAGTATATGAGTATAGAGTTTGACGAGTTCCTAAAAAAGCACGGAATAGTGTCACAACTCACACCTCCAGGAACTCCTCAGTTAAATAGTGTGTCGGAAAGATGGAACAGAACCTTGTTGGACATGGTTCGTTCCATGCTTAGATACACCGACTTACCAATTTACCTGTGGGGGTATACGCTCCTTATTGCTGCTTATTTCTTGAATAGATGTCCTTCCAAGTCCGTTCCTAAGACCCACATGAGATGTGGGAGAGTAGAAAACCAAGTCTTAATCATATTAGGATTTGGGGATGTCCCGCCTATGTCAAGAAGACTAAGGTGGGGAAGTTGGAAGCAAGATCCATGAAGGGACGTTTCATTGGATTCCCATCTAGTACGATGGTGTATCTATTCTACATGCTCGAATATCGAAGATCATCGTTGCTTTGCAAGAATACATCCTGGCAGATGAGTTCATTCATGAAGGTGGAGCAGGTAGAAGTATCTCTTTGGAAGAATACAATGAAACTCTTGAGGAGACACCTGTACAAGAAGTTAGAACCGAACCCTCTGATACACAAGTACAACCACCTCATAGGTCTAGTAGGGTGTCTCAATTACCTTAGAGGTATGGCTTTATGAACTTGGAGGAACTGGGTCTCCATGAGGTTCTAGGTGATAGCCAAGAGACCAACCCCGCGACCTATGAAAAAGAGATGGTGGATGTAGACTCCGCAAAATGGTGAGAAGCTATGGAAGCTGATCTAGACTCGATGCATACCAATCAGGTGTGGACTTTAGTAGACCGCCCCAAGGACATTGTGCCCATTGGGAATAAGTGGATCTATAAGAGAAAGACTGATGGGGATTGCAAGGTTGACACCTATAAGGCCATGCTTGTGGGAAAGGGTTTTACCCAAAAAGAAGGGTTTGATTACCATGATACCTTCTTGCCCGTAGCTATGATCAAATCTACTCGAATGATGCTTGATATAGCCACCTACCACGATTATGAGATATGGCAGATGGATGTAAAGACGGCTTTCCTAAATAGATTCCTGGAGGAGAAGATCTATATGGAGCAGTCTAAAGGCTTTGTGTCCGAGGTCGATATTCATAAAGTGTGTAAACTTCAGCATTCTATTTATGGACTGAAGCAGGCCTTACGTAGTTGGAACCTTCATTTTGACGAAGCTGTCAAAGATTTGACTTCGTGAAAAATGAAGAGGAACCTTGTGTATACAAGAGGGTTAGTGGGATCGCATTCTTAGTACTATATGTTGATCACATTCTACTAATAGGAAAGGGTGTGGGAATGCTCAATTCTGTGAAAGCTTAGCTTTTGAGTACGTTCTCCATGAAAGACTTGGGAGAAACTACATATATTCCCGGGATTCGACTCTACCAGGATAGAGCAAAGAGAATGATAGGTCTTTCCCAAGCCCTCTATATAGATAAGATCTTAAAGCAATTTAAGATGGATGATTCTAAAAGAGGGTTCCATACGATGCAACATGGAATAAAACTCACCTCGAAGATGTGTCCTCAAAGTGAGGTACAACGAAATGAAATGAGTAATATACCATATGCGTGTAATATCCGGATAATTGTTGAGTATTTTTTATCTATAATTGAACCTTGCATTATTAGACTTTGTGGTATCTATAATTGAAGTGTGATTTCTCCTGTATTCGTATTCCAAACAGTCATGATCATATTAGGAAGAAGTTGCAAATTCATGCATGCAGCGACGTCATAACGTACGCTAGCTGATGAGCTTAACGTACGTTATGGACTAAGGATAGCGTATGCTATGAACGAAGCATAGCGTATGTAACGTACAGTCAGGAAGATAGGGTTGGTCGGCACATGGGCCACCTTGGGACAGGGAGAAGGATAAGATTCCCCGCGTAGCCTGGACAGCTTTTTGAAAAAGCAAGTCAACGGGGATTAACGTATGCTAAAGGACTAAGAGAGCGTATACTACTCATAGCTCATTACGTACGTAACAGGTAATGGTTAACGTACGTTAAGGAGGTCAGAAATGAGACAGTAGCTACTGTCGGACGATAGCGCACGCTGAATATTTCAGATAGCGTACGTTAAGGACATAACTTACGTAATATTGTGAGGCTAACGTACGTAACGATCTGAGTTTTATAAATAGGACATTACCCTATTTCATTCTTTCACTCATTTTATCCAAACCTTATCTCTCCCCAGAACTTCCAACCTTACAAAACTAGTATATTGGCCTCTCTACTTGGTTGTTGAAGAAGTAAGAAATCTTGGATTGGTGCCCAAACATCCGGTGTTGGATTCTACCGATTGCCTTGACGTTTTCTTCATATTAAGGTATGTTGATGCTATCTCCAACCTTGAATTTGTGTTCTTAAGAATGTTATGAACATGATACTGAGATTATTAGGTTCCATGGATGACTTATTTGACCGAACACCATGTTTAAGGAAGTTGGAATGATTATGCTTAGGTTTACCGTTGTTAAGAGCATTATAGTTCAAGCCTCGTTATGTTGAACAAGTTGGGGAAGTTTTCTGAGATGATAAAGTTACATTGGATGATGTTTTCGAAATGATCAAAGACTTGTTATTATTATCACCTTGGTTAGATGAACTCTAGGAATTTCACCAAGAACGTTTCGTATTTCGTAAGAGGTGTTTGAATTGATAAACTTCGATATATTCTTGGTTAGAATGGATTGATTATGTTGTGGATAATCGAATTGAACCTAGAACACGGTTGTTTCATCTTCCTTCGAGAATTTGTTAGTATTCGTATGATCACACCTTTGATACGAGTTGTATGACTGATTGAACCATTAATGAAGATTAAAGTATAGAATTATATCAGTTTGATGAATATCTTTGAAATCGTAGACACCAGCATTTGTACCTCAATGTGTTCATAAGCATAACATACGTTAAGTATCATGCCTTACGTACGTTATGGCATCAGGTGAGACAAGTCGTCTGATCAGAGAACTTTGTCAAATACAAGTTTACCGTACGTTAGGCATAGGAGCTTACGTACATTAAGGCACAGACTTAATGTACACTATGTTTTGTTTATAACGTCCGTTATGAAGAGAATCGGACAGGATCCGTAGTGTCGGCAACTTTCGGCCATAGTTTAGGATGTTAAATGTTCGTACGTTTAAATTGTTACGTAAGTTGAGTTGTCGTTATTTTTCCAATTTTTTTAAGGTTCGAGGTTTGGTAACGATTAGTCGAAGGAGCGATCTTCGAGTTTGTTGGAGTCATTGGAGTATTTATCTCTTGCCACCTTTCTAAGGCAAGTACCTTAATTACATTTATTCGTATTGATGTTGATTATATTGATTGTTGTATTGTGTATATGTGTTGTGAAAGTTTGTCCACCATGCGGTGGTCCGACGGGATCATCATGGGAATCTATATCTGTGTGCGCTGGATCGTTGGACAGGTATTTCCGCCATGCGTTGGTCCGATGGGATCATCATGAGAATCTATAGTTGTGTGCGCTGGATCGTTGGAATACCACGAGTATGTTGAGATTGATATGATGTGATGTACATTGTTACTATTTCTCGTTGGAGAGACTTGTCGTGAGTATTTTTGATATTATTGACGTTGTTATTCAGGGATTGTTGAATAAATCATTGTTGTATAATTATCGTACTTGTACTAGCATCATTGTGCTAACCCCTTGGGGGTGAACATTTATGTTATGTTTAGGATCCAGGAGAGCGGGAAAATAACCACTAGAGCTGCATGACAACGAGGGTGCAGAGTGATGTTATGGCCGGATTACTTTGTCATATGTTTGTGTTGTTTTCAATGATATTACAGTTAGGTAGACCAATCACATAAGGCTAGCACTCAAAAATATTATATAATTGCAATCGGCTCAAACAAGATGCAGATATAAAAGAATGCGAAGCACCAGTATTAAAAAGAGTGAAAACAGACTAAGAATAAATCTCGAGTGCGCCTGCAATCATGCTGGCCTCGGAATCATAGACCTTCTTCATCTCGTAGAGTTTGGGCTTTGCAGCCCCAGTACTGGGTGTACCAGCTTCACCTCCATGACCTACTCCTCTGTTCGCCCCTGTAGTCTGGTGAGAAGTGGACGGAGGTGCACGGTCCTGGAATGTAGGTTTAACTGGAGCATATGAGGCCATCGGAGTACGTCCCGATCCACCTATACAAAAACGAGCACGATGTCCAGCAACTCCACAGGTAAGGCATGAAACAGCCGGCTTTGGACATTTGGAGCTAATGTGACCCTGTTCCCCACAGTTAAAGCACACTATGGTCGAACTGACCATTGGGTGATGTAATCCCGCTAGTTTAGGCGCCACAGGTAGCGGGTCAGAAAAAGTTGGTCCAGTTTGGAGTTTCTTGAATGTTCCCCGATTACCATCAAATTGATTCTGGTTCCTTGATCTCTTATTAGCAGACGACAGCTGCTTCTTAGAAATCTCATAGTAGTAATTTCATACTCAAGGGCTTTCTCAATGAATTCTGGTAGAGTCGTGCAGTGATGATTAAGTAACTACATTCTCATCTGAGGTTTCAACCTCTTCAGGAAGTATTTGATCTTGTCAGCCTATGTTCGAATAATCGATGAGGCAAACTGGAGGATCCCTTGAAACTTCTTGGCAACTGATAATACGTCATCATCATCAAACGGGTCCAGATTCAGCAACTCTGAAAGCTTTGCCCCACAGAGTGTAGCCGGATAATAATGATCCAACATGAGATTTTTGAATTTGTCTAAGTTACACAAGCCATTAGTCGGTTTCATAGAAAGGCACCATGTATGGGCGCTCTTACTAAGATAGTAATCCGCCACAGAAACTCAATTCTCCGCAGGACAATCGACCATCTCAAACAACTTCTCAAAGTGCTTGATCCAATAAACAATATTAGCATGCTCAGAGGAACCATTTGAGGGTTGATCGTGAGTTGATTGTTAATGACATCTCTTGTCTGCGTCTTACAACATTTGAGGGTTCCTCTGAGCCTTGTTGCAGGCTAGTAGTCGCAGCATTATGCATAGTTTCCGTCAACCGGCCCATTTAGGTCATCTGGGCCATCATGCCCTGCATAAGTACATGAGGTCCAATGTGCTTGCCTTCATGCTGTCTGGTGTGGTGTGAATGGTTCTCAGTAGGCGAATCACTGCCCGGGAACTTTGTTCCATATTCGAATGCATGTTGGCTCGTGGCCTCGGGATTTAGCCCCTTCCGCGGCCTCGACCCCCTCTACCAAGACCTCTCAAGTTTCTTTCCATACTGAAAGAATCAAAGAATAATCATAAGCACAGTTCAAACCCATCTCTACGGCCAATAAAAAAAGTATGCTAAGTTAATAGCAACAATCGGATTACGTGTTTCAGAAGTAATTCATCGAGAATTAATTGTACTAAGAGTGCTATGAAAATACCATATCGACACAAGGTCGAAACCCAAATAAGTAAATTCGTATCTTCCTCGGAATATCAATAAGCTAAAATTCCACCACAAACCACTTGAAATATCAAGATAGACATCTTGCCAGTAATTAATTCTTGCCAGTAATTAAATCACGGCGCAAAGATCACATATCGTACTCATCTCGCAGGGCATGGCACTTGCACATGTCTCACGTGATGCGAAGGTTTCTTGATACTAGTTCGATCAACAATGACTCATAAGGAGAAACAGTTCTCTCTGATACCTTCTTCTGTAATACCCCGAAAATGGCGGCTATCACAGCGCGAAAATGGCGGCTATCATAGTGCCTTCAATCCACATTGGGACCCATAAGGCAATACAAATACACAAATCAACCGTAATATAATTGTAGTACCGAACCACAAAAATTAATCATCACTCTGGCGAGGAGTTTATACATCATACGACTATAATCACCCCGACACACAGGATTCAAATACAAGTATAGGCCATATGAAGATGGAATATACCCCAAATAATAATACAATTGAAAAGGAATATTACAAAGTAGAAATGAAAATTACACGGTTTAATTATAACCAGAGAAAAGTAGACTCAGTGCCCCCAAACTAGTATCCTCCAAACCCTTCGTCGTCACAATGCTCTTCCCATGCCTTGGCCTTCCCTCGACCTAAAATACAGACAAGTATTTGGCCCAAACACAGGGTCAGATATACATGATAATAAATTCTCAAGATGTTATACAAATCACATATAATAGACCTCAATGAAACAAACCCGACTATTTAACATACCCCTCGGGCATATGAACAATCAGTCGCAAATCATCGAACATAACCAATCACACATGGTGTATGAATGACCAATCGATATAACTCAAGATGGAAATCACAGTATGCCCAATCAGGAAATGTGTCTGTGTACATGTCCACACTGTATACGGAATCCAGTATATACATGGGGTAATGTACCTAATTAGCCTCACGAAGTAAATGTCGCATCTGCAGAGTCCAATGTGGAAACATCAACACATGACCATACGTGCCCGACTAAAAATCCTACACTTGACCAATTGGCACGCAGATATGACTCCATATATGTCACAATGCAACATGACAACTGTAGAGGGTGAAATTTACAATTACGAAAATCTAAATCTCCGTGAAGGTGGGCGCTAGCAACCTGCCAATCACAACAATACATATTAGAGCCCAACAAAATAGCACATGTGGGGTGCCCGGTGAAGGGCCTCCGATGCTTAAGTCAGTAAATGGTACTAAAGAAATATTAAATTGAAATAATTGAATAAATTATGTAAATTATAGATCATGGTATTTTTCGGGGTCTGGGATGTCTGGGAGATAGTGACAGAACACTGTGATAGTATAGAGAGCATGGAGGTGGACGGGTCTGGCGGGATAGTCTGTCTGACTAGTCTAATGGCTGGTGGTAACTTAGGGTTTTTGAGAGGGAGATAGAGAAAGCATTAGAGCACAGTAGTGCAGTTACATTTTGAGAGTAAAGAAGATAGAGAGAGAATATCCAATTTTGAATGAGACTGACTGATCATCCTGTCTATCTATTTATAGGGTGACCTCTGAGGTCCTAGGGTTTCATCTGAATCCCTTGTCTCCAACTACATGTCCCTATCTCCTCCTGACTCTGTGGACCTGTTTCCCGATTGATATGTTCGTGACCCTTTGTGGCTTTCATGAGATGACATTATGGCTGACTAGTAGTTTGATGCAGTTAACGCGGTTAAGAAGCATGTGGAGAATATCGTGGACGATTGGTTGGTTGACTTAGTCAGAACATCCAAACGGTCATTTGGGTATGTGGGTCCGTGTCTTTTATGGTCCTAGATTAGAAGTGGACATGTAGGGCCTAATAATACATTTGGGCCTTATTATCAAATACTGGGCCGAATTGTTCAGTCTGCCTGCCACATTGGATAAATGGTAACAATTCGAGACTTGACTCATTTAGTAGGTCTTTGAATTCGTGTATGTGCCTAAGTCACCTTACTAATATAGATAGCATGGTCCGACTTGACTGTCTAGTTGGGCTATCCAATAAATTTGAGCCCATATTAAGTAGACGAATTTTGTCCACTACAGTTTTTTCCGCGCTCTCTAATTAGAATTTTTCTAATTGGAGAGTTAATGAGTTCCAGTAATCGAGATTATCAGTGTTGTGTTTGAGTCATCGCCAGAATGTTCACTTGTTCAGGTCCAATATGCCCATTCGTTGGAGTCTGCTTGTTCCAATACTTGTGGCACCATCCATGGCGAATTTCGTTTATTTAGACAATAAATCGAAAAAAGAAAGAAAAATAGAAAAAGTTATTCTTGTCCAGCAAGCAGCTTCTAAGACATCTTTATGAGTAGGATTTGTCATCCGGTCCCTCAAATAAAGACATTCTGATCGATCGGTTCATCTTTTGAATTCGAATGAAAATGGACACATAGGTACATATAACACCATATTCCATATTTAACATCATTAGAAACCTGGACGAGCAGTGTGGATGCAATCCACTTATTTCTTCCACCCATAACTGAGCCTATTTTCTGATTTTAGCAAGCCACGGATGTCTGATTGGAGCTGGCCGAATTCGGGTGTGTGTCCGTGCGATTGGAGCCAGCAAGCCACGGGTGCTGATTGGAGCTGGCCAAATCCGAGTGTGTGTCTGTGCTATTGGAGCCAGCAAACCATGGGTGTTGATTAGAGCCATCCGAACCTGAGTGACCCGCCTTCGTTCGACTGGATGAGGCTATGTCCGATTGACCCGTGGTGCAGGTGCACTCAATCTATGTTGTCCGATTGACCCAGGCAAATGATCCAGAGGCAACCCCGTCCGGTTGTCTGATTGACCCATGGGTTATTTGATTGACCTGCTTTACAGCCCAGCAGTCCGATTGATCTATTCTACGGCCCAACAGAATGATTGAAGCTAGCCGTGACCAGTGTCCATCTGGTTGGATCCAGCCATGAAACCGATTGTTAGGTCTTATTGCTTTCGGCCTTAACCAAGTTTCTATATGGCTAGTTGTTTCCCTGCTTGGATCAGTGGTTTATGAATTCGAGTTCGCTTGTCTGTCGGCTAGACTATCTATCCAGAAGGCGCGTAACTCAAGATGAGTATCTTGGCACGCGGTTCGAAGATATATGATAGGTCTGACACAAATTTCCAGAATAGATGTACGTACTTCAAGAAGGGCTCTCCTATAAGAGTTTGATGAGGCATGTCTTCATTTCCCACTTGATACCTCATTCTATATTTTGGAAGTTGGGAGCGTTGAAGCAAGGAGGAGTTATAGGAAAAAGGGCAAGGTGCAAGGCAAAGTCTTTGTGAGGTTAGTTCTTTGAGTGTTCTTCATATTATTTAAATTGTAATATCCTAGAATTTCGCTACGATTTTTTCGCATTGTTTTATCTGAGTTGTACTGTACAAAGTGGGACCGATGCAGTATGGAAGAATAATTTTGGGAACCGTGACAGCTGTACCAATATATCTATCGAGGCTATATTTAATTCTAGGATATTACATGCTTGATATGTCTTTCGATGTCGGGTATACTGTATGAATATTGGTATAATTGTCGTACTTGGTCGACGATTGCATTTGAGGTTATCGTGCATCAGGCTTATCGTATGAGAATGTTATTGGAATAAGTATATGTATTCAGTACGACGCGTGTATGTGTTCAGTATATTGAGATGGCAGACAGGAGCAAAAATGGCTAAGTATAGAAGCCATTACGTCCGTTAAGCGTATGAGATTACGTACGCTAAGCATAGGAGCTTACGTACGTAACGAGGGGAGCTTAACATTTGTTAGGTTGAGTACATAATGTACGTTATGAAGAGAATCGAGCAGGTCCAAGTTGTGGTCGGCAGGTGGGCCCGGTGTTGGTAGCTTTCTGCGTGGATGTAGACAGGCGAGTCAAACTTGAGCCTTACGTACGTTAGGATATGCTATTGCGTACGTTAAGCAAGTATGGCACTATAGCAAGTCAACCGCTACATTATGTATGCTATGGTAAGGAAATTACGTACGTAATGTATGCCACGAAATAGGACAGTTAACCCTGGATGACTATTACGTACGCTATGCAGGACATGTAGCGTATGTTAAAGGGGCTTACGTACGTTAATGTTGGGTCTTAACGTACGTAATGAGCTGTGCAGATTATATATTAAGAATTGGTCTTTCATTTCTTCACGAGAGGAAACACATTTTTTCCACCCAGCTCATCCCTCTTCACTTTCAATCCCATTCCAGACCCTTCTACCTTGGTGGAGACCTTGATTATTTGATTAGAAGCTTGAAGCATGGAGTCCTTGATGTTTCTTGAAGTGTTTGATCCTTGTAGTTCTTCTTTAAGAGGTATGCTGAAAAACTCCTCTCTTTGATTCGTATTTTGATATTGTTGTTGATGTTCTTCTTCGTATGATGATGGTTATGGTGTGTTGTTGTGATTCTTGAGGTTATATGAATGGTATATTGAAGGACACAATGATATATGCCTTGAATTGCGAATTAGATTATGGTTTAGATGTTAGAACACATCGAATTACTGTCGTTTTGTTGGATACAAACATGATTATGGATTAATTCATGTTCTTGAAGAACCCTTGAGTTATATATGTCGTGATTTTACGGAATTTGGAAGGATTACGGTTAATTTTGGTATATGATTATTCGTGATAGTAAACGGTAATTGGTTTTCTATGAATTTATAGATATGAACAAGAAGGAACCTTGTTAAAACCGTAATTAAGGTTGAAGTCGGAATTGAGAATGTTGAGACACTTGTTAGAATTGATTGATTATCGAATTGCGGCTTGTATTCGTATTGTTTGAATTGTAATGGTTTGGTTTCGTATGATCGAGATATCATTGAACCATTGAGTTTGATTGGTTGATTATATCGGTTATTGATTGTTATCAAACATATCTTTAATTGATTATTGCATTAGGTTGCGTTAAGTGATCATTGATGATTAACTGTTGTGCTGTGGTAGAGATTGGAGAATGCATGGATTGCCTTGGTCGGGGCTAAGGAGCTTGTAGATGAAGACGACGGGATTGGTAACTGCTTCATCGTATCGGTATCGAGGCAAGTTATGTTTTCTTAGTTCATAATGTTTAATAAATGGTTTCGATTTCATTTCATTTATGATTCATATAGCAATTGTATTATGGAATATGAATTGTCGGGAAGATGGTATGTATATTATGCTTGGACTGGGATAAATCATAATGTATATGATTTTAAAGATGTCTAGTGGAAACAGAGATGTGAATTACCTTGGTTATTGTATGAAATGGTGGATGTCGAGGGTAGTCTATCGTGCCGACATTGAACTCGAGATGGTGGTTTGGTAATAGTGATGGACTGTACTTCATTTTGGATTATTCGAGTAACCATGTATTCGTTCAGGGATGTTGGTCGAGGAAGGGTTAGTGTCTCCAGCTTTGAGGTAATTTAGTATTGCTGAATTATGACAATTATCATGTTGCATTGTTGCATATGTGTGTGTTGATGTTTCATGTAATGAGTGTGCATCATTGTTTGGTATATTGTGATGTGCTCTTTCTTTGAACTGTAATTTGTTGGGCCGATGTGTTGGGGATAAAACCTGTATGGTACCTGTATGGAAATGTGCTGGGGGATAAGACCCAAATTGGGCACCCATGTTCCGGGGTATTCTTGTGTGGATACTTTCGTGACCCTTGGTTGCGACCTTGGGGTATTTTGTTATTGCATGTAATGTGTTGAGGGATAAGACCAGAATATGGCACACATGTTCCGGAATATTCCTGTGAGATGCCTCTGTGACCCTTGGCTGCGGCCTTAGGGTTTGTGTGCTAATATTATATACATTATTGAGCATGCCGCGAACTGTTGTCTAGCGAAAATACGACATTCTGGTCGTATCGATCTTTCATTGTCGAACTGTCGTTGCTCACTTGGGGAGTTTTCTGACCCTTATTGGATATGTGTTTCTTCGAGTTTCATTGTCATGTTGTATCGTGACATATTTGGAGTCAGATACGTTCTGATCGGTCATGTGTAGGATTTTCAGGGCGGGCACGTGTAGCATGTGTTGGTTTCGACCTCATATTGAACCGTGCACACGAGATGTACTTCGTGAGGCTGATTAGGTATGAGACCAGACGTGTATCTGATCAATACCCGTGGTTGGCTTGTACACGGACACATTTCTGGATCGGGCGTATCGTGATGCTCATCTTGAGTCATATTGATTGGTTGTTCATAGTCCATGTATAATCGGATCTGTTCGATAGTCGGGTTTGTCTTCGAGATCCCATATATGTGATTTGTATACGGTTGATGATTTTATTCTCTCGTTTATTTGTCCCTGTTGATCCTTTATCGATCTCGTTTGGAGTTACCATGTCGTTGGTAATCTCGTTTGTTATTGATTCCCTACTGATCTCGTTTGGAGTTACCATATCGATGGTCAACTTGCTTGTTATTGACCCTTTACTAATATCGTTTGGGGTTCACCCTATCGTTGGTTAACTCGCTTGTTATTGCCCCTTTATTAACCTCGTTTGGAGTTCACCCTACCGCTGGTCAACTCGTTTGTTATTGATCCTTATTGATTCCATTGGAGTTTGCCTTACCGTTGGTATTCTCGGTCGTTGTTGATCCTTTATCGATCTTCTTGGAGTTTACCGTATCGATGGTATTCTCGGTTGTTGATCCTTTATTGATCTTGTTTGAATTTACCGTATCGTTGGTATTCTCGGTCGTTGATCCTTTATTTATCTCGTTGGAGTTTACCACATCAATGGTATTCTCGTTCGTGGTTGGTCCTTTGTCGATCTTGGGTGGAGTTATCATGTCATTGATATTCTCGTTCTGATGCATTGGTTGCTTATTATTATTCATTAGGTGCGCATTCATACTTTGTATCAATATATGGGACGTGTCATTGTTTCAGGGCAGTTGATCTACAGATGCATCGTGTGTTATCGGTTTTGATCAGAATTGGGATTCGATTGTGCGATCCAGCGGACATAATTGGACATGGACAGATTATTCCATATTGAATATATATTATGTTTGAGAACCTTGGTATCGTTTTGAATACAGTACATATGGTTATTTTTGAATTCATTCATCGCTTGAGAATACGAAGTGTGGATTGAGATAAAGGTTGGTTCGATATGAGTTACCACGAATTGGTAAGATTACTACGGTAAGATTATATTGGCAGTATTCTTACCTTGTAATTACATTGATATGTAATTGTTTATGTTAATGTGATCGTTATCATTGTTGAGTATTATGGCTGACCCCGTCGTGGGCTTTATCTTTTAGGTACTCTGAGATCGAGCTAGTAGCGGTGTGAAGGGGTGAGCTTCCCGGTGATACTGGCTATGGCATGGTCATTTGGGATTCGAGTATTCGTTTCTAGTTGTTATGACTCCGCTGCAAATGTATTTGTATCTCGTCTCTATCCGCTGCGTGTGTATTTCAAAATGGCTTTCGGTATCTTTGCCTTGTGCTTTCAAATGGTATTTTATGACGGTAATTGGAAATTATGTTTTGAAAAATATTTGAGTATTTAAAATATTGCCGTCTTTGTCTCTTTGGCGTGTCTCTAACGTTTGCAAAAATGATTTTTAGCCTTGTGGGTTCCGATGTGGGGCCCACGACGCTGTAATATTCCCGGTTGGCTTTGGGGGTGTTACATAAATGTTCTTCGTATTTTGTTCAAATGTTCTTCATTTTCTTGAGTGCCACTACTACGAAAATAGGATTCAACATCGCCCAATTTACATTGGTTTTTAAGAGAAACGATGTAAAAAAAAAGGCAGTGGTGTAATTGTAATTTTCTTCTACATTAACATCGGTTCGTAGTAGAACCAATGTGAACTTTAGTAGTTTAACATCGGTTTTATAAAACCGATATGAATTATACTATATTAACATCGGTTAGGTAGAAACCGATGCGAATATACTCGTTTAACATCGGTTAATAGACAACCGATGTGAAATCGTAACATAACATCGATTTTAATATGTAACCAATGTGAATCGTTTATATTTTCTTTTAACCCTACACGTTGAAACGAGTAGATCTACAGTCTTCCCCATTTCATCTTTCAATTGTCTTAACACTCTTCCCCATTGAAACGGATGCAGTCTTCCCCGTTTCATCTTTCTTCTCGAAACTTGTCCAAGGAAACGATAATCTGAGTGTTCCTTCATCATCCTTGATCTCAATCGCTCTCAAAGGGAGTTGGGATCGGATAACAAAGCAGGTGAAAGCTCCCAGCAACCAAATTTAGGGTGCGGAGTGAAGGCAGAATGTTTTACGCGGTGAGAACGAGAGCATTAATCCAATAAGCCGGTTCGGCCCGACCATTTTCATGTTTTTTCCTATCGAATTTCAGGGCATTCCTCCTGTCACTAACGGTACTTTGAAACCATAGGTACAACAGTGATGCCCATCTTTTGTCCTAGCAATCGAATTCATCTCTGAAGACGAGGACGTTCGTCAAGCAGGCCACGGCCCAATGGTGGTGCTATATTTCCGACCGAGTATTTAGGTAAAATTTGTTCATCTTACTGCTCGATTCATGGTATTTTGCTCGATTATTAGTCGCATTTTTCGTAGTATTTTGCTTCTCTTTTTTTCTTAGTCGCATCTTACTGGGCAGCAGGCATTTGTGTTGTCCAAGATTTTAGCCGGTCTCAATGTGTTGCATTCGAACTAAGTGATTTTAGTCGGTCTCAATGTGTTGCCGAAATTTATAAAGATCACATGCCTTGGTATCGCGACTGCCGTTGCCTTGACGTGGCGACTGTTATCCCCACAGGAAAGGGGGGTAAAATAGAACTTACGTATATGTAGATCCATTTTTTCCTGTAATTTTAAATGTGTTTTCCTTTCTGAAATGTACTTGGCCTTTCAACTGGTTTTGAATATAAATTTTCTTCCCTCAGACTTATGCTCTGACAACTTTGGCATTGGCTCGTGATTTTTGGACTCTGAGGTCTACTACAACTTTGGAAGATGGAAGTCTCGTGGTGAGCCATCCTAAACCTATCTATTACTATGTTTTAAATCTTGAGCATAACTTCTTTGCTTGTACTGTTTGGTGCAAAATACAGCACACTTTGAAACCCGTTGCATCACCTTCTATGTTAATGCTGTATCATTTCTTCAGATTTGTGAAAGGTCGCTAACATCATCGACAGGTGGCCAAACTGGGCCTCTCGCTACTTGCTTCGTAAGAGCTCAAATGTTGTCTAGTGGTTGCTTGATACGCCCTTGCGACGGTGGTGGCTCCATTATCCATATTGTGGATCACATTGACTTGGATGTACGGAATTATTTTTATTATTTTGTACTATTATTTTTGGGCTTTTCAATGTAACTTACACTTTTATCATGCATCAGCCATCTAGTGTTCCTGAGGTTCTAAGGCCACTATACAAATCATCCAAAATCCTTGCGTAGAAGATGACTGTTGCTGTAAGATTCTGTTTTTGAATTTTTATATAGTTATATTTGCTATTTTTGATCGTCTTAAGCGACGAATCTTATTAGTGTTTTCCATTCAGGCCTTGCGTCATATTAAGCAAATTGCTCAGGAAACTAATGGAGAGATCCAGTGTAGTGGTGGTCGCCAACCTGCTGTTCTTAGATCATTAAGTCAACGACTCTGCAGGTAAGGAGAAGCTTAGCCTGTCAAAAATAACCCAAAGACAAATAATAACATTTTTTTTCGTGTGTTTGGGAATGACTATTGGGGGCTTTAACGATGCTGTCAATGGGATTGTTGATGATGGTTGGTCGGTAATGGATAGTGATGGGGTTGAAGATGTAACTATTGCCATTAACTCGAATCCGAGGAAATTTCTCAGTTCTCAGTATAACAATTTGTCTATGCTCCCAACTTTTGGTGGAGTTCTTTGCCCACGGGCATCTATGCTTCTTCAGGTTAGTTTTTGTTAATTGTTTGGGATGATTACAAAAACTCCAATTATCTTTCAAATTTATAAATTATAAACAATAGGTAATTTGAAATTTTGAAGGACAACTTGTGTCTTTTTTTTCCGGTAATTAGGCTGAATCTCAGGGGTAAATTTTTCTTATTACTAAATCTATATTTTTCTTATTACTAAATTTAACTATGCAATGTCTTTCTAACCCCCATATGGTGATTTTCGACGATTGTTTGATAATATTGATTTAAATTACTCCATTGATTTTCAACAATTTGATTAATATTGATCATATTTGATAATTAGTAAATGATTATTTGTATCTTTATAATAATGTAGAATGTGCCACCTGCTTTGCTTGCTCGTTTCCTGAGGGAGCATCGTTCAGAATGGGCCGATTATGGTGTCGATGTTTACTCTGCTGCTTCTCTTAAAGCTAGCCTTTATGTTGTCCCTTGTACACGACTCGGCAGTTTTCCTAGCAGTCGGGTCATTTTACCGCTTGCACAGACTGTCGAACATGAGGAGGTTAGTTAATTATTGCTTTACTACCGTCCTAATTTTGCTTTTTTTGTTTGTTTCTACTTTACGTGTTCCGGTTTAAATTTAGCTACTGGAGGTGGTTCGTTTGGAGGGCCATGCGTCCTCCCCCGAGGACGTAGCTTTGTCTAGAGATATGTACTTGTTACAGGTTTGTTTGTTTTGTTACTGTTTTGATGCAGATTAATTAATCAATTAATTGTTTAATTATTTTTTTCTTACTTGATTTTATGTTGGCTATAATATTTATTTGTTCTTTCATGTCAAAATTATAACTGTGCAGTGAGATTGACGAAACAAATAATGGTGCCTCCTGTGCTCAGCTTGTTTTCGCGCCCATTGATGAAACATTCGACGATGATGCTACTATGCTGCCTTATGGTTTCCGTGTCATCCCTTTAGTTCCTCAATCGGTTGAGTAACGTTTCTGTAAATTTTGTAATTGTGGAACTTTTCGGGTTTCTTTGTAACTACCACAAAGCTCAGGGATAGTTCTTGTAATTATCCCTAATATTAATCATTAAAAGATCTTTAACCTTGGGATCCAAAAACTCGTGACTCATTTCAATCAAAATCTTACTACTTTTAATTAATTAAAATAACACCCTATGTTCAGGATGGGCCAACAGCATCTCGGACATTGGATAAGGACGTATATTTTTATTTTGTAGTTAGTTGACATTGTTGTGAACAGTTGAGATTTAGTTAGAAGATGTATGTTTTTGCTTCATAGATGATAATCATGATTGTGAACAAAAATATGTTGTGTAGATTTGATTCAAATATTTACATGTTGCTGATTACCAAACTGCTTTCAGGGGTGGTGGTGGTGGTGGTGGTGGTGGTCGTCCTGGTTTTGGCCGAGGCTCCGGCGGCTTTAATGGAGAACCGTCGAGCTAAATTTGTAGATTTTGTCCGATCATAGTCTTTGATAGGAGGATTTAGATGTTGTATTGATGTGGAACCAAAACTTGTTCGGTGCTGCTGTTTTATTTTTAAGAAACAGGTTCTGTTTTGTTTTTAAATTTGGTTCTGTGTTGCTGTTTTATTTTTTATTTTTTTGAGGGGGCTGTTGTTTTATTTTTAAGAAACACGTTCTGTTTTATTTTTAAGAAACAGGTGGATTTTGGCAAATTTGGCAGTGCTGGGTTGAAGTATATTAAGAGTTCACATCGGTTATTTAAAGAAATCAATGTTAAATTTTTTGCTTCGATTCACATCGGTTATAACTCAAAACTGATGTGAATGACACATTTGACATCGATTTTCAATGGAAACTGATGTGAAGTACACATCCCGTAGTTTCAATTCACATCGGTTATTGAAGAAACCGATGTGAATATTTTTGCATCAATTTTACATCGGTTATGAGGCATAATCGATGTGAATTACTCATTTTCACATCGGTTTATATTGATAACCGATGTGAATTACTCAATTTACATCGGTTTTTAGTCATAACCGATGTGAATTACAGCACATCCGGTTGTTAAAAACCAATGTGAATTACTAATTTCACATCGGTTTTTAAAAACCGATGTGAATTTTAACATCGGTGGATACAACATCGGTTTTAAAACCGATATGAATAGTACTTAAAAACTGATGTGAAATCCTATTTTCGTAGTAGTGTGCTCTTCATATTGCTTGGATGTTCTTCATATGTTCTTCAAATGTTCTTCATTTTCCTCGGTGCTCTTCATATTATTTGGATGTTCTTCATATTTTCTTCAAGTGTTCTTCGTGTGTTCTTCGTATTACTTAATTGCTTCAAATTCGTATGAGGGTAGTTTCTAATTTGCCAAATTATGTGTTTGTTTTGAATTTCTCTTAATAAAATGGAAGGTCGGTTTCTCTAGTTAACCCCATAGAGTCTTTATATTGTAAGATACCGACTGTCTGGTATGACTACTTTCATGTAGGTAGTATAGCCTCGTTATGTCAGGCCGACCCATAAGATGTGTTTCTGTTGTAATCTTGTTGACTTGTTTTGTACGGTTGGTTTGCTAACTATTATTAATTGTGATGATTTTAACTAATGATATGTCTCGATGGTCATCCAAGTAGTTCTGTCAACATCTTTCGACTGACACCAGCCGCCCATCCCCCTTGTTTTACCCTTACCTGTTAGTAGAACATCTAATCATAATGTCTTCCTCCAACCAAAGTCAGTGTAGTGGGTCGACTAGTGAGAGGGTCGGGGAGTCTAATGATGGAGGCAGTCGAGGTGATATGTTACCAGCATACCGTGTTATGATTTGGGACGCTGGAAGGATGGTCAGGGTAGTTATACCTATACCTCTTGTATCAGTGTAGACTGTGTTGGGCTAGTTAGAGATAGTCTTCCTAAAAAATTGCTCTTGGGGAGGAACCCAAAGTCTGAGATCACTTTAAAGCATCTCAAGAGGTTTCGCCAGGGCTATAACATCCCAAGGCATGTTCTCTTGGTTGATCCCTCTTACCTAGATAGGGCTGATTGGATATATCTAGGTTGGTTGGTGATGTACGAGCTTCTGTTTGTGTTGGGTGCTCGGTTTTTGCTTCCCCGACTGGTGTTAGAAGCATGTAAGTTCCATGTCATTGCGCCAAGTCAGTTAATGCCGAATGGCTGGTGTGTTTTGATGGCCATCCAGGCATTCACTAAGGCAAGTGAAGTTAGCTTCCCTTATGAGGACGTCCTGGTTGCCTACAGCCTTAAGGCGCATAAGAGCGATTACGGCCAATATCAGTTTTTGAGTTGTTCAAATATGCCTTTGATCCTTGGACTTAAGTATTGTGATAAGAGGTGGAAGGAACGTTACCTTCTTGTTCTTTACGATGTGTTGGGAGTGTCGACTGATCATGGCATTCTGCAAGCATGGTCCATTGCCCGTGAGTGCCTGTCTTTGACTGGTTAGAATCCTTACGTGTTTCTGATTTGTCTAATTGATTCATCTCTTTATTCTTTTTGCAGAGTTGTTAAGAGAAGGAATCATATACTCTCCAAGGCTACTCAGGAGAAGATTGCCTGGTTCCTTAGATTCTCTGAAGAGGATCACCACTATCGCGACATTTTATCTGTACAGAGTGTTCCGACTAGTTCTTTTCTTACAGGTATTATCGGTGTACAAGTGTGTGTATTTACTTTAGGTGATTTGGATACGTCAGGCTAACACATTTTGATTGTCTTATTGATAGATAAGAATATGTCTGATGTTTTTCTTCCTCCACTAGCTGGCAAAAATGTCATGGAACTATATCGCTAGATCCGCAAGAAAAAAAATGGTTGTTGGCACAAGTAATGAAGTCCATAAAGAGATTGAAGAAGTTATTACTCTTCCTACTCCTCCCCCGACTCGCGTGCCGAATATAAAGGATATAAGAGTTGGGTGAGCAGGTTTTCGGGCTCTGATATGAGAAAAGTCAGTTGTGGAACGAAAGGGAAGTCGAGTCCCTTCTTGAACAACTCGAACGGAACATTGCCGATTTGAAGTCCAAGCTATTTGCTCGGGACCAGGACATCCAGCATTCTACTACCGACTATGCTGCCCTTGAAAAGAGGGTAAAAATGTTTGAAGATTAGATGACTGAACTGTGCCTTGTAGTGGAAGTCAAAATCCGTGGCATGTAAGTGGAGGAGTATGAGAGTTGCCCCTCAAGAACATGTGATGTCTCCAAATATAAAGTTGACTATGAAGAATTTTAGCAAATGCAGGCCGAGGATGCTGAGAAGGCCAGCCAGGATATAGACTCTGTCCCTCCTCCTAAAGATTGATCTTTGTGCCCTTATTATTGTTGTTTATTGTTTGTTGTTTTTATTTCTAAATATAGTTTTAATTTCCATGTAGTTTGTAACTTCTTCCAATTCAAGTCTAAGTCTGTTTCTCAAACTTTAGACTTTGACTGATATTTTGGGGATGTATCTTATGATTGAAGCCTTTATCTTCTTCCGACTGTCTTGGTTGTCTTATGCTTCCTGTATGATGATATTGGTGGGTTATGATGCACATTTGTTGGGTTGTTAACTTGTATAACATAATCCGCCTCTTTTGAGGGGCGTTGCTTGATGGGGCGTGCTCTATCGAGCTGCCTACATAACCCATTTTGGGGATCAAGCCCAGATGTATTTCTGAGAAGGACCTGCGTAAAAATGTCAGACTCAGACATAATGTGGCTGAAGGGACGATCCCTTAAGATCGAACATATATGGAAATCATGAAAAAGTTTTAAGCGTGATACTGTTTCAGATGGTTGGCATTCCAGGTATTGCTTATGTCTCGTCCTTATGGTGCTTAGAGCTTGTAAGCTCCATGTCTGACCACCTTGGTGATCATGTAAGGTCCTTCCCAGTTTGGGGCCAGCTTGCCGGATCCAGCTTCTTCGTATTCTGGAAGACTCGTCTGAGCACCCAGTCTCCTTCTTTGAACGTACGTGTACGAATGTTTTTATTGTAACATTTGGCGACTTTTTGCTGGTAGGCTTCCATCCCGACTCTTGCTATATCTCTATTTTCATCAAGTGTGTCAAGACACGCTATCTCAGACCTGATGAAATGATTTTGCTTCAATCCATTTGCTAAAGTAGTCAGTTACCACCAGCATGTACACCTTTTGTCCAGGTGCGGTAGGTAACTTGCCTACTACATCCATTCCCTTTTTCATGAATGGCCATGGTGACGTAATCACGGTCATTGGCTCCGGATGTAGATGAGACACTTGGGCAAAGCATTGGCACTTGTTGCATTTTCTCACATAGTCTGTCAAGTCAGACCTCATTGTAAGCCAGTAGTACCCAATTGTCAGAGCTTTATGCGCCAAACTTCTTTCGCCGAAGTGGTTTCCACATTCCCCCTCGTGTAGCTCATCCAGAACACATTTTGCTTCTACGGGTTTAATATATCTCAAGTATGAACCAGAAAAAGAACCTTTGTAAAGTTTACCTCGGATGATGGAGAATCGGGCTGATTGAGCTTTGACTCGACGTGTTTTGTTCCTATTATCAGGGAGTATATCTTGCTCCAGGTACTACATTAGTGAGGTCATCCAGGTCCAACTACTTGATATGTCTGAAACTTGTTCTTCTGCGTCTTTCCAAATCGTCGGCCATTGTCTGTAGTTGATAGGGATTATTTTTTGTTCCATTGCCTGGGTTGATGACTCCAAGTTAGCCAGTGCGTGTGCATGGATTTTCTCGCCTCTCGGTACTTAACTGATGGAGAACTCCTCAAAATATGCTTGTTGCTCTTTGGTTTTCTAGAGATAGGTGATCATCTTATTGTCCCGAGCTTGGTAGTTATTTTGCATCTGGTTGACTACTGGTTGGGAGTCACTGCAGACGTTGATTCGTTTCACCCCCATATCCTTGGCTAAGGTATGTCGGGCTATCATGGCCTCGTTTTCTGCCTCGTTGTTGGTTGCTTTGAAGCCACACCTGACTGCCTGTTCAATCATGTCCCCATGTGGTGAAATCAGGACAAGTCCGAGTCCACTTCCTTTTGAGTTGCTTGATCCGTCCACACATAGCTTCCAGGTTCTAGTTGCCTCTCGTTCAATCATGCAACACAATTTATTTTCGGCCTGCAATCGGAGGTTAGGCATATAATATACAATGAAGTCCGCTAATACGTGAGATTTTAGCGAGGTCCATGGCCTGTAAGTGATGTCATATTCACTCAATTCCAATGACTATTTAGCTAGTCTTCCAAATAGCTCTAGTTTGCGTAGTACGGTTTTTAGCAGAAAGGTGGTAAGCACCACTATTGGGTGGCACTGGAAGTATGGTCTTAACTTTCTTGCGGCATGAACAAGTGTCAATGCTAGTTTTTCCAGCTAACTGTACTTGGTTTTTGCATCTAAAAGAGAGTTACTTACATAATAAATAGGATTTTGTTTACCTTGGTCCTCCGAGACTAGGACTGCACTGACGGCTGTCTCGGAGACGGCCAAGTAGACAAATAATACTTTGTTGTCCTTTGGATAGTCCAGCTGCGGGGGGCTAGTCAGGTACTGTTTGAGTTGTTGCAGAGCTTCCTTGCACTCGTTTGTCCATTCAAATGTTTTTAACTTCCTCAGTGTGTTGAAGAAGGGTTGGAACCGTTCTGAGGACCTTGAGATGAACCGATTGAGGGAGGCTATCCGATCGGTCAGCTTTTGTATGTCCTCGACGCAAGTTGGAGAGGTGATCCTCTGGAGTGATTTAATTTGAGCCGGGTTAGCTTCGATTCCTCGTTGTGTCACCAGGTATCCAAAAATTTTTCCTGTGGTTACACCAAAAGAGCATTTAGAGGGGTTTAACTTCATGTTATATTCTGTAAGTACCTTGAAAGATTGTCTGAGGTGGTTGATGTGGTCTTCAACATGTAGTGACTTGATGAGCATGTCGTCAATGTAGACATCCATTGTCTTTCCAATGAAGTTGTTGAACATTCTATTGACTAGGCATTGGTAAGTTTTCCCGGCATTCTTATGCCTGAAATGCATGGCTTTGTAACAGAAATTGCTCAGGTTGGCCATGAAGGCTATCTTCTCTTGATCATCTGGGTGCATCAAGATTTGTTTGTAGCCATAGTAGGCGTCCATGAAGCTGAGAAGTTCATGTCCGGCAGTCCCGTATACTAGCATATCTATGTGAGGTAATAGTAATGAGTCCTTCGGGAATGCCTTGTTTAAGTTGGTGAAGTCTATACAGACTTGCCATTTCCTGTTCTTCTTCTTTATTATCACCACCATGTATGCTAGGCATTCTGGGTAATGGACCTCACGGATGAGACCGCCATCAAGAAGTTTTTGTACTTCTTCATTGATCACTTTATTTCTCTTGGGAGTGAACTTTCTCCTTTTTTGTCTTCTGGGAGGGTAATCCGGGTCGACCTGCAACCTGTGAACAATAATATTTGATTAATTCAAGTCATGTCCACATGAGACCAACCGAAGTAGTCATGGTAAATAAGAAATTGAATAAGCTTCTCTCCGAGGTCGGGGTCTAGTTGAGCCTCGATCCGAACATTGTGGTCTGGAAACTCTATATTGATGGGGACTTAATCTAGTTCCACCATGTCGAGTTCGTCTACATGGACTGGCTCGGTTGGGGGTTAGGTGAGCCCTCTTCCTATAATTTCTATGAAGAAGCTTGCTTGGCCTTCATCATCGTCTGGTAGCAGGCCCTCAAATCCTTCTGATGTCCCCTTATCTCTTTCACTCCCCACTTGGTCGGAAATTTGAGCCCTTGATGGTAGGTGCACAGGACTGCCTCTATTTCATATAACCATGGTCGGCCCAAGATGACGTTATAGGCAGACGGGAATCCACCACAAGGAATCGAGTGCATAGGTTGACACCTTCAGCATAGACGGGCAACTCGATTTCCCCAATGGTGCTTTTTTGTTCTCCACTGAAGCCGATGAGGACAGTGGCCTTTTTGATGATCTTGGCCCTATCAATCGCCGTTTTCCTGAGAGCTGATAGAAACAAGATATTGGCAGGACTGTCGTTGTCACTCAACACGCGTATGGTTAGACAATTTGCAAATAATAAGGAAATAACTAAAGCATCATGATGAGGGTTTAGAAGTCTCGTCGATTCGGATATGGTGAAGCTGATGGTTTGAGCTGGCTAGATGGTTGTGTTTCTTATAGTCTTGCTTGATTCTATTCTGGTTCGTCCGGCCTCTCTAGTATGTCTCTTGGCCACCGAGGGATGACTCCCCTAACTTTGGAGCCACCTATGATTATATCTATTGTTCGCTCATGGTTTGGTGGTCTAGCTTGACTGATCTCTCTGTGAGCATTACGTCTGTCCTAGCTCTGTTGGTAAGTCTGCTTGCCTAGTGAGTCAAGAAGTCTGTCAGATAACCCTTCTTCAGTAGGTGGGATACTTCCAACTTCAGAGCAATGCATTCGTCTGCTCGGTTCCCATGGTCGGCATGAAACTTGCACTAGTTTGAGATGTCTCTTTGGTTGGCTGGAAACCTCGTTTTTTGGCCATTTGACTTTATTGTCGAGTCCTTTGAGAGCTACCACAACTTCGGCTGGTGAGATAGACATGTTATATTCTGGAACCTTAACTTTTTCATGCCCTCTTGTTTCTGGCATTTGTCCGTATTCGGTTCTCCGATATTCTTGTTGGCAAGGAGGTGGGTAAGGTTCAACCCGTCTGTCATTTGTCCTTCGTTTCACTTGAGTGTCTCTTCTCAAGCTCCTTCGGGGAAATGATCGATGATTGTATTTATCTTCCTCCCATTTAATCTATGCCCATGCCTTAGTGAGGACGTCCTCTATAGTTCGACAAAGATACTTGATGAAGTCCTTGTAGAGGTCCAAATCAGGGATGAGTCCTAACCTGATGGCAGTGGTTGTACTATGGCGTACAAATCTTTTGAAATCCCGAAGGGACTCTCTGTGTGGCTGTACTATGGCGTACAAATCTTTTGAAATCTTCTCAAGTTTTCTATTGCTCGCATATTGTTGAACAAAAATATCTGTTAGTTGGGCGAAACTGGAAATGGAATAATTAGGTAAATTTTGTATACCACTGGAGGTCCGGTCCTATTAGACTAGAACTAAACCCCTTACACATGCAAGCCTGCCGCAATTCACATGGAATGGCAGCGGTAAACATCCTCTATTTATATAGGGTAATATGGTCGCTTGGTCGGTTGTTCAGTCAAACATGGTCGGGGAAGTTGAACTTGTTAGGCATCTCCACTAAGGCTATGTCATCAACGAAAGGTGAGTCGGCATAACAGTTCTCTAAGCTCTTGCATATTGGTGCTGGAACACCCGAAATTCTTTGAGGGCCTCCATCTCAGCCAACTTACATGCTAGGTATGCTTCTTTGATTGTGTAAGAAGTTGACATGGGAGGATGCGTTGGCTCATAGGTGATTTCAAGATTCTCACTTCGGGCATAGGAAGCCCCGTGTTCGATCCTTGGTGCACCACCCGAATTTATCCCTGCCTGGCCAGACCCAGCTATGGCATTGTTGGTGCTGGTTGCAGTAAGGATCGCATCGCCCGTTTGTCCTAAAATAGCCTTCTGTATTGTCGTAATAGGTTGCTCGGTAGTTGTGATATGTTCACGTGCAAGAAAGGTCACATGACCTGTGTTAGATTGTGCATTGGAAATGTTAGAATTCTTTACCGATGAGGTCGGGATTAGAGTTTGTTGCTCAGATCCGCCGCCAGGAGAGTTATGATGTCATCATCAAGACATATCATCGGGCTGATCGGAACTCTGAAATGAGAAATAGGGTCGGTCTGGCTCTTGGATGCCACTATCTGGAGGCGGACAAGCAGATCGGCATTTTCCTTCTCCGGCTTTTACCTACTCTCTCACTCCTAGTTCTTATGCTCGCTCAGAGCGACGATCTGGGCACTGAGATCCAACTGGGCCATTGGGTCTGAAAAATCATAAAACCGAATCCGTCAGACATCATTGTGGTAAAGACATTATGGTATGACTGTTGATTAACTCGATTGCTAGGGCCCCACGGTGGGAGCCAAACTGTAGAGGGTGGGGCTAGCAATCTACAATTCACAACAATGCATGTCAGAGCCTAACAAAATAGCACCGGTGGGGCGTTCGGCGAAGGGCCTCCGACGCTCAAGTCACTAAACAGTACTAAAGAAATATTAAAGCGAAATAATTGAATATATGATGTAAGTTATAGATCGTGGTATTTTCTGGTGTCTGGGATCTCTGGGAGATAGTGGCAAACCACTATGATAGTATAGAGTGTACGGAGGTGGACAGTTCCAGTGGGATAGTCTGTCTGACTAGTCCGACGGCTGGGGTTTTTAGTGGTAGCTGATTTTTGAGAGGGAGATAGAGAAAGCGTTGGAGTGAAAGAGTTCAGTTACATGTTGAGAGTAAGAGAGATAGAGAAAGAATATTCCATTTCGAATGGGGCTGACTGATCAGCTTGTCTGTCTATATATAGGTCGACCTCTGAGGTCCTTGGGATTCATTTGACTCCCTTATCTCCAACTACTTGCCCATATCTCCTCCTGACGCTGTGGACCTGTTCCTGATTGATCCATTCGTGACCCCTCGTGGCTTTCATGAGAAGACATTACGGCTGACTAGCTGTTTGAATCAGTCGACGCGCTTAAGCAGCACGTGGAGAATATTGTGGCTGATTGGTTGGTTGACTTAGTCAGAACATCCAAATTATCCGTTGGGTATGTGGGTTCGTGTCTTTTACGGCCCTAGATCGGGAAGTGGACATGTACGGCCTAGTAATACATTTGGGACTTATCAGATACGGGCCGAATAGTTCTGTCACCCTGCCACATTGGGCAAACGGTAACATGTCAAGACTTGACCCATTTAGTAGGTCTTTGAATTTGTGTATGGGACTAGGTCACAGCATGGTCCGACTTGACTGTCTAGTTGGGCTATCCAATAAATTTGGGCCCATATTATGTAGACGAATTGTGTCCATTACAACGATGAAACTCAATTAGTCACATATCCAACAAGGATCAAAGAACTCACCGAAGTGACAACAACGGTCAACAAGACCAACAATATCAAAGGTAGTGAAACATGGGAGTACAACCCACAACGAAACGTTTGACACGATCAGCAACAACACCTTGATATGAATAATATTCACATACACGAAATGTATAACATTCATAAGAATCACTTATCATTATAACCAAGTAAGATAACTTGCCTCAATTCCGGAGACAAAAAATAGTCTTTCCTCAAAAGAACAAACGATGTCCTTCGACAAAACTTGCAAACTTTTAGGGGAATAACTAATTCAATGATTCTGACTATCGTTGACGGAAGTATATCCGACTTGCCAAAACTTATATAAGACAACTCATACGTGATTCCGACAATCTCCTAAAATAACTACAGGCCCCACCTACTGCTAAGTGGTCCGACCCACAAGTTAATCATTCACGAGTAGGTAAAGAAAGATGGAAACTTCCAAGTAAAAGAAATAGATAGGCAATAGCAAAACAAAATGCATACAAATAAATGTCACGGTACATGTAATACCCGGTTGTAATTCATTCATTTTCATTCAGTAATTATCAGTCTGTAATTGTCACTCAGTAATTCTCACTCATTAATAATCACTCATCATTCATGAATCACTCAATTGCGTTCAATGTTGGCATGTTGTAATCGTATATCAGTTACCGATCGTCATTTTATCTCCGTTTTTAGATCGAGACGGGAGTATTATCATTTTCATTGTGATTGATAGCCTTGTACTGAGAGTATCATCTTTGACTCGTGTTAGACTTGTTCATTTTCACATTCGTATGTTATGTCGGATCATTCATCAGTCGTATCGTGGAATCGGAATTATCGGATTGATTCACCTTGGCCAGCATCGAGTTACGGCCGTAAGGTTCTGGGATACGGCCGTAAGTCAGCGGGTACGGCCGTAAGGCTGGCCGGTTACGGCCGTAAGTGGTCCAGCAGGCTGCCCGGGCATTTTGGCCGAAGGTGAGATACGGCCGTAAGTGGCGTTCGTAAATTTCGGGTGTTGCCGATCAAGGGTGACTTACGGCCGTAAGGGTTGCGGCATACGGCCGTAAGTCGAGGCAGGTACGGCCGTAAGGCTTGGCCGGATACGGCCGTACGCTGCAGGAAGGATGTCCGGCCATTTTTGACGAAGGCGGGTTACGCCCGTAAGGTTGGCCGGATACGGCCGTATCATCCGAGTTACGGCCGTAAGGTGTGCGGTACGGCCGTAAGGTCAGCGGCGTGTTTTTGACGAAGGCGAGTTACGCCAGTAACTAAGGAACGATTACGGCCGTAAGTCTGTCGAGCTTTGGACGGCCGAGTTACGGCCGTCTGAGTTGGCGATTACGGCCGTAAGGCCGTTGACTTGGAAAGTTACGGCCGTAAGAGGGCCGAGTTACGGCCGTAACTTCCGGCAGTACTTAATGATTTGGCCGGGTCATTTCACCTCACTTTTTCATTTTTCCTTCTTCATCCGAGAGAGAGTGTTGAGAGAGTGATTTCATCATCATCAATCGCCTGAGTGTGTAATCTTCATCATCTTCATTCCTTTGGGGAAGCTTGGATACTCGTTATAACTCGTGTTCATCGGATCGAAGTGGTTGGATCTTCAAGAGGTAATTTCTTCAACACCTTGGATTTCGATTTTGTGTTGAGTTATGATGTTTTGGACGTTATAATCATGTTATATGAAGGGATATGTATATGATTATGAGTTTGTATAAGGATTCATTGGATTATTGAGAGATTTATTCAAGAACACTTTGAATATCGAGTTGGATTTGGGGATTCCCGATTAATAGTTGTTATAATCACGTTTTTGGATATTCTTAACGGACTATTGATCGTATGGGAGATGTTTTATTGATTTGAAGCACTTCTTGGGGATTTGAGATTGGTATTGTTGAGGTTTGGTTGTAATCAATCGAAGTTGGACTCAAAGTGTTCGATATAATGCCCCTATGAACTTGGTTTAATCGTATCGACGTCTTGAGTTCGTTATATTCGTGTTTGATTCGTTATTGATCGGATTGTTGGCAATTGTATTGTATTAAGGTTGTTCGAGTGATCGGTATCTTGGTTAGGACGTTGTTCGTGGACGGACATTCTTCATCGGTATTGTGTAAGTTAATTCTTACTCGGTTAAAAGGATACTCATTCCTTTTGTTGTTGATTACTCATAATCACAACTCATTCATCATTGTATTAATCATATTAAAACTTGTTATTGTCAATTAATCACTTCAGTCATAAGGAACGACGGTTCCAATCTTTTCGTTGAGCTATCATTCATTTCATTATTACTCTCATCTCGGTGAGTCATTCTTGACTTTGTCAGATTATTACCTATTCATTGATATTCATTACGGTCATTCTCGTTCATATGACCTTCTGGGTTCATATTGCGTGGCCGGGTGTGGCTGTGTGGAATTTTTAGTCGGGCACACGATGGTCATGTATTGGGTTCACCGATACATTGGACTGTGCACACGGTAACGCTTACCTCCGTGAGACTAATTAGGTACAAGGACGGATGTGTCCGGACATTCGTCTTGTACACTTGCACAGAACATTACGGGCGTATTATGGTACTCCTCTTCAGCGTAATTCATAATTAAGAATATTTCATAACTTCAGTTAATTCATGATTGTGTGATTTCAACTCTTGAGGATTGTTGTTCTGTGTAACTGACCCCGTTGGGGGATTTTGTTTTCAGGTCACGGAAAGGCAAAGGCACGGGAAGAGCATGTTGACGGCCACGAGTCCCAGTGATACTAGTAGGGGGCCCCAGTCATTCCGTTTGTTCACCATTTTTACATTTCATTATTTCGTCATTCGTATTTTCCGCCGCAAATTCCGTTTGTAATGTTTATTTATTCGTGGTGGTGTATTTTATCTTCATATAAAATACACTAGTATTCGTATTGTCTGGTGTGTTGTACTTAAACTCCTCATCGGAGTGTTTGGTAATATAATGTGGTTCGGTACTACAATTATATTATTTAATTCACCATTTTCATTTGCACGGTGGGTCCCGGTCGGGGATTCACAGACCGTAATATCCGCCTAGTTTGGGGTGTTACGAGTTGGTATCGGAGCGTGGTTTTGAATACTACCCTCCAAGTCATGTCTCATTTGAAATCGTCGTCATTGGACTAGTATCATTGGACTTTCGCGTCACGTGTGACCTGTGCAAATGCCGAGCCAATCGTACCAAGAACTGTAAGATTTCTAATGCCATGGTATAATTTCGCATTAATCATTCATTCATAATTCATCGATTAACAATCCTCAATCATCATTGTCATTTTGACCGGGACGGTCAGGTTAACTCATTAATCAGTCAATTCATTTCATTGTTCAGTTGTTGATCAGGAAGATCGAATCATTAATCTTGTTAACTCATTCAAGATAATCATTTCAGTAACTTCATCAGATAATCATGTCACGTCAATTAAGCATTCATGTAATCGCTGTATTTAAGCGTGTATGTTCATTTTCATCACCTCATATCATAATCATAACGTGATATTCATGCGGGAAATATAATCATCATGTGACTTTCCTACTTCAGTATGGAAAGAGCTGGCAGAGGACGAGGAGGACGAGGCCGTGGAGCGGGCCGAATCCCGAGAACTCGTGCGAATACACGCGCAAATGCCAGGAATAATGCTAACTCATCGAGTAGTGACGCTGCCACTCATTCACCTGGACGCGATCATTCACTATCGGGGAGTCGTACCGACACGGCTCGGTCGAGGGTGTCCGGGTTGACCCACTCGCCTTTATGCAGGGCATGATGGCCCAAATGACGCAGATGGCTCAGTTGATGGAGACGATGCATAACTCCGTCAATCAAAATCAGCAGGCTCCTCCACCGCCACCTCATAGGCAAGAGAGGAATGTGACTAATATCATCGGCGATATCTCTCGCCAGAGGCCACCTACTTTTGAGGGCTCGTCTGAGCCGGCAGATATCATTCATTGGCTCGAGCATTTCGAGAAGCTGTTTGCTATGGTAGAGTGTCCCGAGGGACACAAAGTTTCTGTTGCGGCTTACTACCTGGGTAAGAGCGCACATTCTTGGTGGTTGTCGTTGAAGCCCACCGAAGGACCTTGTACTTGGGAGCAGTTCAAGACTCTCATGATGGAGAGGTACTATCCGGCCCCACTCAGGGAGGCCAAGTTGTCAGAATTACTCACTCCCGACCTTTCGATGGACGAGGATGTTCTCGCCATTGCCGAGAAATTTCAGGAACTTCTTCCGTTCGCCTCATCTATCATTCACTCAGAAGCGGACAAGATCAAGTATTTCAGCAAGAGACTGAAACCCCGTATGAGACTACAGTTGCTCAATCATAATTGCACCACGTTGGCCGAATTCATTGAGAAAGCTCTCACCTACGAGCTTACTGCTAAAGAAATTGCTAAGCAGCAACCTTCGTCTGCTAGCAAGAAGTCCAGGAATCGTAATCAGTCTGACGGGAGTCAGGCCACTTTCAAGAAACCCCGTGCGGGCTCCGCTTTTTCTGAGCGACCTCCTGTGTCGTCTAGACCCGCGGAATCTCAGTCTCGAGCGGCCAGTTCGGCCATCACCTGTTATAATCAAGGGGAACTTGGTCACCTCGTACCAAGTGTCCGGCACTATCACATGTCATAATTGTGGAATTGCCGGGCATGAGGCCCGTTTTTGCCGTAGGACTCCAAACCTACTCGACGTCATCCCGTGCCCCTAAACAACCTGCTCGTAATCAAAGCCATTTCAATCGGGCTGTTTAAAACGACGGGAGCGACTAAAGGTGGAGCTTTTAGCCATCAGACGGGAGCGTCCGGTGCCGGGACTAGCAAGCCCCGGATTTATGAGATGAAGAAGACCGATGATCCAGAGGCCCGAATGATCTCAGGTACACTCGATATTCTTTCTCAACCTGTGTGTACTCTTTTCGATACTGGTGCATCACATTCATTCATTTCCGAGTCATGTTTGAGTAGACTACGTCTGGGTAGTGCTACTAGTTGTGAGCCTTATGTCATTGGCCTACCTGATGGTAGACGAATTATCGGTAATCGTGAGATTCAGAATTGTCCGATCTGGCCATGGTCGTGTTTGGCCAGCAGACCTAATCGTGGTAGATTTGCCGAGGGACGACGTCATCTTGGGTATTGATTGGATGGATCGTCATGATGCCATCATTAGTGTCCGTAAGCGTATGGTCACTATCATTTCAGACGATGGGGTTGAATGTGTGTTTCAGGGAGGTAATCCTACTGCTCGTAAGGTCATTAATTTGATGAAAGCGAAGGTTACTCAATCGGGGATGTGTCGGTTATTGGTGCTATATGGCCAAAACCGAGAAGTCATCGAATGTTAACGGATATTCCGGTGGTGAGGGAATATGCCGATGTTTTTCCGCATTTAGTTACCTGTTTGCCTCCACAGAGGGATGTGGAATTCACGATTGAGTTGGAGCCTGCACGCCCCCGATATCAAGGCGCCGTGACGGATGGCCCCGACCGAAATGCAGAATTAAAGAACCAACTTGAAGAGTTGAGGGTTATATTCGACCGAGTGCCCCTCGTGGGGAGCACCATGTTATTTGTCAAGAAGAAGGATGGTTCATTCCGCTTATGTATTGATTATCGGGAGTTGAACAGGTGACGATCAAGAATAAGTACCCCTTACCCCGTATTGATGATCTTTTAGATCAACTTCGTGGAGCTTCAGATTTTCCAAGATCGACTTAAGGTCCGGATATCATCGATTGCGTATTCGAGAGTCGGACATCGCGAGGACGGCGTTCAACACGCTATGGCCATTATGAGTTTGTGGTTATGCCGTTCGGATTGACTAATGCACCTGCGGTGTTCATGGAGTTAATGAATCGGGTTTTCATCGACTTTTTGGATCAGTTTGTTGTTGTCTTCATCGATGACATTTTGATTTATTCTCGTGACCGGGAGGAACACGAGTTTCACCTTCACCAAGTACTCGACGTGTTGAGACGCGAACAACTTTATGGGAAGTTCTCCAAATGTGAGTTCTGGATGTCCGAAGTGACTTTTCTCGGACATGTAATCTCATCAGACGGTGTTCGTGTCGACCCTCAGAAGACGGAGGCTATTCGAGATTGGTTACCTCCGAAGAATGTTAAGGAAATCCGGAGTTTCCTCGGACTAGCGGGTTATTATCGGCGATTTGTGGAAGGATTTTCCAAAATTGCTCAACCATTGACGAACCTTTTGCGAAAGGATAAGAAATACACGTGGTCCGACGCGTGTCAGCAGAGTTTTGAGGAACTCAAGAGCCGGTTAATGTCAGCACCGGTACTTTCCTTGCCGCAGGGGACAGAAGGATTTGTGGTCTATAGTGATGCGTCCGGATAGGGTCTCGGATGTGTGCTCATACAGAACGGGAAAGTTATTGCCTATGCTTCTCGGCAATTGAGGCCTTACGAGGTTAATTATCCGACCCACGACCTGGAGCTAGCAGCCGTGGTGTTCGCTTTGAAGATCTGGCGTCATTACCTTTATGGCGTCACCTGTCAGATATTCACCGATCATAAGAGCTTAAAGTATATATTTACTCAGAAGGAGTTAAATATGCGTCAGAGACGGTGGTTGGAATTAATCAAGGATTATGATATTGAGATCCTCTACCACCCGGGCAAGGCGAACGTTGTCGCCGACGCCTTGAGTCGTAAGTCGATTCAGAGCGATGCTTGCCCGTTTAATGATTCGAAGGAGCTTCCAGGAATTCCTTAGATCCGAGATAGAGGTCGCCAGCGAGTTCAGGGCACTTTGTATGTTAGAGATTTCATCGTCACTCGAGGAGGAAATCCGAGAGAATCGTGGTTCGGACCCATCATTGTTGCGCATCCGAGAGGATGTGGCTCAGGAAAGCCCTGGATTCGTGGTCCACGAGGATGGACTTTTGAGATTTAAGAATCGGTTGTGCGTATCGCGAATGACGAGTTGAAAACTCGATTTTGAAGGAAGCTCATGCTACCCTTATTCTCGCATCCGGGGTCTAGCAAGATGTACAAGGACTTGAAACAAAATTACCGTGGAGTAATATGAAGCGAGAAGTCGCAGAATTTGTTTCGAGATGCTTAACTCAACAAGTTAAGATTGAACATCACGACGGCGGGTATGTGAAACCTCTTCCTATTCCCGAATGGAAGTGGGAAGACATTTCTATGGATTTCATCACGAGTTTGCCGACGAGTCGTCGTGGCATGAATACGATCCAGGTGATCGTGGACCGCTTAACCAAATCAGCTCATTTCCTTGAGATCAAGGAAACGTGGGGTCCCGAGAGACTGCCAGCTTGTTCATCAAAGAGATAGTCGACTTCATGGTACTCCTAAGAGTATCGTTCCGATCGTGACGGACGATTTGTGTCTCATTTTTGGAAATCACCATCGTGCTATGGGAACTCACTCAATCTCAAGACTGCTTTTCATCCTCAAACCGACGGACAATCGAGAGGACTATTCGGACATTAGAGGACATGTTGAGGGCATGCGTCCTCGATTGGAAGGACGATTGGGAAGCCCAACTACCATTGATCGAGTTCACGTATAATAAGCCGGCATGCTTCCATTAAGATGGCACCTTACGAGGCCTTGTACGGTCGTGCCGTTGTCGGTCTCCTTTGTGTTGGGATGACTTGTCGAATCAATCGGCACCGAGCCCGATATGCTTATAGCCCGAGAGAAGGTAGCTTTAATCGTGAGTCGTATGTTGATGGCTCGAGTCGACAGAAATCCTATGCAGATAATCGTCGTCGACCACTAGAGTTCGAGACGGGTGACCACATTTTGGTCAAGGTATCCCCGAGTCGAGGTATTTTCCGTTTTGGGAAGAGGGGAAAGTTGAGTCCGAGATTCATTGGACCGTTTGAGATTTTGGATCGAGTGGGCGAGTTAGCTTATCGATTGGCTTTACCTCCGGCGTTGAGCCGAATTCATAATGTGTTTCATGTCTCTCAGTTGCGGAAGTATGTTGCCGACCCGAGTCACATACTCCAGTTCGACGAAATCGAGATTGCCGACGATCATTCATATGAGGAACGTCCTATTCGAGTTTTAGAGCGGCGAATCAAACAGTTGAGGAATAAGACGATTCCTTTGGTTAAAATTCAGTGGTCTAGACACGGAGTCGAAGAGGCCACTTGGGAAACCGAAGAGAGTATGCGGGAGAGTCATCCCGAGTTGTTTGACCCTTAGTTTCGGGGACGAAACTATTTTAAGGGGGGGAGTATGTAATACCCGGTTGTAATTCATTCATTTTCATTCAAGAATTATCGATCTGTAATTGTCACTCAAGAATTCTCACTCATTAATAATCACTCATCATTCATGAATCACTCAATCGGTTCAATGTTGGCATGTTGTAATCGTATATCGATCCGATCGTCATTTTATCTCCGTTTTTAGATCGAGACGGGAGTATTATCATTTTCATTGTGATTGATAGCCTTGTACTGAGAGTATCATCTTTGACTCGTGTTAGACTTGTTCATTTTCACATTCGTATGTTATGTCGGATCATTCATCAGTCGTATCGTGGAATCGGAATTATCGGATTGATTCACCTTGGCCAGCATCGAGTTACGGCCGTAAGGTTCGGGATACGGCCGTAAGTCACGGTACGGTAGCAGGCCGGGCTGACGCCGTAAGTGGTCCAGCAGGCTGCCCGGGCATTTTGGCCGAAGGTGAGATACGGCCGTAAGTGGCGTTCATAAATTTCGGGTGTTGCCGATCAAGGGTGACTTACGGCCGTAAGGGTTGCGGCATACGGCCGTAAGTCGAGGCAGGTACGGCCGTAAGGCTTGGCCGGATACGGCCGTACCGCAGGAAGGATGTCCGCCATTTTTGACGAAGGCGGGTTACGCCGTAAGGTTGGCGGATACGGCCGTATCATCCGAGTTACGGCCGTAAGGTGTGCGGTACGGCCGTAAGGTCGCCGGCGGGTGTTTTTGATTTAAGGCGAGTTACGCCAGAACTAAGGAACGGTTACGGCCGTAAGTCTGCCGGCGAGCTTTCTGACGGCCGAGTTACGGCCGTACGAGTTGGCCGGTTACGGCCGTAAGGCCGTTGACTTGGAAAGTTACGGCCGTAAGAGGGCCGAGTTACGGCCGTAACTTCCGGCAGTACTTAATGATTTGGCCGGGTCATTTCACCTCACTTTTTCATTTTTTCCTTCTTCATCCGAGAGAGAGTGTTGAGAGAGTGATTTCATCATCATCAATCACCTGAGTGTGTAATCTTCATCATCTTCATTCCTTTGGGAAGCTTGGATACTCGTTATAACTCGTGTTCATCGGATCGAAGTGGTTGGATCTTCAAGAGGTAATTTCTTCAACACCTTGGATTTCGATTTTGTGTTGAGTTATGATGTTTTGGACGTTATAATCATGTTATATGAAGGGATATGTATATGATTATGAGTTTGTATAAGGATTCATTGGATTATTGAGAGATTTATTCAAGAACACTTTGAATATCGAGTTGGATTTGGGGATTCCCGATTAATAGTTGTTATAATCACGTTTTTGGATATTCTTAACGGACTATTGATCGTATGGGAGATGTTTTATTGATTTGAAGCACTTCTTGGGGATTTGAGATTGGTATTGTTGAGGTTTGGTTGTAATCAATCGAAGTTGGACTCAAAGTGTTCGATATAATGCCCCTATGAACTTGGTTTAATCGTATCGACGTCTTGAGTTCGTTATATTCGTGTTTGATTCGTTATTGATCGAATTGTTGGCAATTGTATTGTATTAAGGTTGTTCGAGCGATCGGTATCTTGGTTAGGACGTTGTTCGTGGACGGACATTCTTCATCGGTATTGTGTAAGTTAATTCTTACTCGGTTAAAAGGATACTCATTCCTTTTGTTGTTGATTACTCATAATCACAACTCATTCATCATTGTATTAATCATATTAAAACTTGTTATTGTCAATTAATCACTTCAGTCATAAGGAACGACGGTTCCAATCTTTTCGTTGAGCTATCATTCATTTCATTATTACTCTCATCTCGGTGAGTCATTCTTGACTTTGTCAGATTATTACCTATTCATTGATATTCATTACGGTCATTCTCGTTCATATGACCTTCTGGGTTCATATTGCGTGGCGGGTGTGGTCATGTGGAATTTTTAGTCGGGCACACGATGGTCATGTATTGGGTTCACCGATACATTGGACTGTGCACACGGTAACGCTTACCTCCGTGAGACTAATTAGGTACAAGGAGGGATGTGTCCGGACATTCGTCTTGTACACTTGCACAGAACATTACGGGCGTACTATGGTACTCCTCTTCAGCGTAATTCATAATTAAGAATATTTCATAACTTCAGTTAATTCATGATTGTGTGATTTCAACTCTTGAGGATTGTTGTTCTCAGAATCGACCCGTGGGGGGATTTTGTTTTCAGGTCACGGCAAGGCAAAGGCACGGGAAGAGCATGTTGACGGCGACGAGTCCCAGTGATACTAGTAGGGGGGCCCAGTCATTCCGTTTGTTCAGTCATTTCAGTTATTTCTGTCATTCGTATTTTCCGCTGCAAATTCCGTTTGTAATGTTTATTTATTCAGGGTGGTGTATTTTATCTTCATATAAAATACACTAGTATTCGGTATTGTCCTGGTGTGTTGTACTTAAACTCCTCATTGGAGTGTTTGGTAATATAATGTGGTTCGGTACTACAATTGTATTATTTAATTCACCATTTTCATTTGCCTGGTGGGTCCCAGTCGGGGATTCACGGCACTGTAATATCCGTCTAGTTTGGGGTGTTACAGTACAAACATGCCCGACATATAAATACATAAGCAAAACAAGAAACAATGTGTCCGAGAATGGAATCAAGGACATCATTTTTAAAATAGTATGATATTCATTAAGGCATATAGCTCAAGGCATCGTATTTGCTCCTGTACAGTCATACAGCTCAAGGCATCGGCAACTACATTCGCCTTTCCTAGGTGGTCCGAGATCTCGATATCATATTTTTTGATGAATTCTAGACACCTCCTCAGTCTCATGTCCAACTCCTTCTGAGTAAAAATGTATTTCAGACTCCTGTGATCAGTAAAAATCTGACAAGTTACTCTATACAATTAATGGCACCAGATTTTCAATGCAAACACCACAACTGCTAACTGCAGATCCCGGGTCGGGTAATTGACCTCATAAGGTTGTAATTGCCTCGATATATAGGCAATCACCTTCCCATTCTGCATCAACACACATCCAAGACCCTATCTTGACACATCACTATACACCACGAATCCCTCAGTTCTTTTGGTAATACCAAGACTGGTGCCAATATCAATCAACTCTTGATCTCATCATAGTTCTATTCACATGCCTCTGACCAGGTGTATTTCTTATCCTTCCTTAATAGACTAGTCAGACATCCATAAAGTGACCTTAGACATCCAGAATTCACATTTGGAAAATTTTCTATAAAGTTGTTCTCACCTCAGCACGTCGAGAACCTGACGAAGATGACATTCATGCTCCTCATTGTCACGGGAATAAATCAAAATATCGTCAATGAAAAGGACAACAAAATGATCCAGATAATCAACAGACACTCCATTCATTAATTCCATGAATACCATCGATACGTTGCTCAGTCCATATGGCATCACCAGCAACTTGTAATTCCCATAGCGAGTATGGAAAGTCGTCTTCAAAATATCAGACTCTCGGATCCTCAATTGATGATAACCAGATCTCAAATCAATCTTGGAGAACACAGTTGTACCCTAAAGTTGATCCAATAAATCGTCGATACGAGGTAAGGGATATTTGTTCTTGATTGTTACCCTATTCAGGTCACAGTAATCAATATATAGACACAAATATCCATCCTTCTTCTGTACGAATAGCACTGGTGCTCCCCAAGGGGATGCACTAAGTTGAATATAACCCTTCTCGGTTAAATTGTCTAACAGATTATTCAGCTCCGGCATCTCAGTCGGAGCCATACGATACGGGATTTTGAAAGTGGGGACATACCTGGCTCTAACTCAATGGTGAACTCTACCTATCACTGTGGAGGTAAAACCGTCTATTCGTCTAGAAAAACATAAGGGTAGTCTCGAACCACCTGAATATCGATCAACTCAACTGATTGATCCTATGGATTGCTTCAATTTGAGCCGGGTTGGCTTTGATTCTGTTTTGTCACCAGGTATCCGAGGAATTATCCTGCGGTTACACCAAAAGAGCATTTAGAGGGGTTTAACTTCATGTTATATTCTCTAATTACCTATAAAGATTGTCTGGGGTGGTTGATATGCTATCAGCATGTAGTGACTTGATGATCATGTCGTCAATGTAGACATCAATTGGTAAGTTTCCCCTGCATTCTTAAGCCAGAAGTGCACCGCTTTGTAACAGAAAATACCCAAGTTGGCCATGAAGGTTGTCTTCTCTTGATCGTCTAAGTGTATTGCCTTGTAACAAAAAAGGCCGAGGTTGGCCATGAAGGATGTCTTCTCTTGATCGTCTAGGTGCATCAGGATCTGGTTTTAGCCAGAGTAGCCATCCATGAAGCTGAGAAGTTCATGTCCGGCAATCGCATCGACTAACATATATATATATATATATATATATATGAGGCAATCGGAATGAGTCCTTCGGGCACACCTTATTTAAGTCGGTGAAGTCTATACAAACCCGCTGTTTCCCATTCTTCTTCTTCACCACGACCACATTTGCTAGCCATTCTGGGCAGTGGACCTCATGTATCAGACCGCTATCAAGAAGTTTTTATACTTCTTCATTAATCACTTTATTTCTCTCAGGAGTGACTTCGTCCTTTTTTTTGTCTTCTAGGAGGGTAATCCGGGTCGACCTGCAACCTGTGAACAATAATATTTGGATTAGTTCTAGTCATGTCCGCGTGAGACCAAGCGAAGCGGTCATAATGGTCATTAAGAAATTGAATAAGCTTCTTTCTGGGGTTGGGTCTAGTTGAGCCTTGATCCGAACTTTGTGGTCTGGAAACTCTATATTGATGGGGACTTCATCTAGTTCCACCATGCCGGGTTCGTCTACGTGGACTGGTGCACTCGGTTGAGGGTTAGGTGATCCCTCTTTCTGTAATTTCTATGTAGAAGCTTGCTTGTCCTTCATCATCGTCTGGTAGTAGGCCCTCGAATCCTTCTGGTCTCCCCTTATCTCTTTCACTCCCCACTTGGTCGGAAATTTGAGCCCTTGGTGGTAGGTGGATGGGACTGCCTCCATTTCATATAACCATGGTCGGGCCAATATGACTTTATAGGCATACAGGGAATCCACTACATTTTCAGTTCCTTTCTTGTCTCGTATCTCCAAATCAAATTCTTGCAGAAGTAGTACCCATCAGATCAACCTCGGCTTCGCATCTTTCTTTTCCAACAAATATTTGATAGCAAAGTGATCGGTCCATAAGACTACCTTCGTCCTTATGAGATAGGCTCGGAATTTATCAAATGCGAATACCACCGCCAATAGTTCTTGTTTAGTCGTAGCATAATTCATCTGCGCTTCGGGGTTCGACTGGCATAATAAATAACATGAAAGATTTTACCTCTTCGCTGGCCCAATACTGCTCCTACAGCAAAATCGCTAGCATCACACATCAATTCAAAAGGCAAAGACCAATCAGGTGCGACAATCACAGGATCTGTACTTAAGACCGATTTCAATAGAGAAAAACTGTGATGGCAGGCTTCCTCAAATTTAAACGGCACATCCTTATTCAGTAAGTTACACAGCGGCTTTGTGATGCTAGAAAAATTTTTAATGAAACACCTGTAGAATCCGGCGTGGCCCAAAAAACTACGCACTCCCTTAACGGATGTATGTGGAGGCACTTTTTCAATGACCTCTATCTTTGCGCGGTCTATCTCTATACCATGGATGGAAACACGATATCCTAGAACAATTCCCTCTTGGACCATGAAATGACATTTCTCCCAATTCAGTACCAAGTTCGTGTCCTCATATGTTTTCAACACTAATGTCAAATTCTGCAAACAACAATCAAATGCATCACCGAATACAGAGAAATCATCCATAAAAATTTCAATACAATTTTCTACCATATCAGAGAAAATAGCCATCATGCATCGTTGAAAGGTAGCCGGCGCATTACATAGACCAAATGGCATACGCCTATGAGCAAAAGTGCCATAAGGACAAGTAAATATAGTCTTTTCCTGATCTTCCGGCGCAATATAAATTTGATTATAGCCAAAATAACCATCTAGAAAACAGTAATAAGCATGACCAGCTAACCTATCCAGCATTTGATCGATAAAAGGGAGGGGAAAATGATCATTCCTGGTGGCTTATTTAATTTTCTATAATCATTATAGACACGCCAACCAGTAACAGGCCTAGTGGGAATCAATTCATAATTATCATTTTGTATTACAGTTATCCCACCTTTTTTTGGTACGACTTGCACAAGACTTACCCAAGGACTATCAGAAATGGGATAGATAATACCTGCATCAAGAAGCTTTAAGGTTTCAGCCCTTACCACCTCTTTCATTGGCGGGTTCAGCCGGTGTTAGGGCTCTACTGAGAGTTTGTAGTCATCCTCCATCAAAATTTTATGCATGCAAATGGAGGGGCTTATTCCCTTTATGTCAGCAATAGACCAACCCAAAGGAGACTTGTGTTCCCTTAAGACTCTCAGAATATTGTCCTCTTGTTCATTTGATAAAGCAGCAGATAATATGACAGGTAATGAATTATTTTGTCCTAAAAATGCATACCTTAAATGGTTGGGTAGCTGCTTAAGCTCCAGAATGGGGGGTTTCTCCACGGACAGAATATTACGTGGTGGGATGACCCCAAGCTCCTCAAATGGTCTACGAATGAAAATTGGGGGTGAAGCGTCCAAACGCCGCATATAATGCACTTGCTCATGGGTCGGTATCGTAGATGTGCCCACCAAAAGAGATTCTAGCGGGTCGCTTAGCTGATTTTCGTCAAACCATTCATTTGCACAAATTTGGGCCTCGTCAAGTCGAAAATATGTATCGTACCCATGAGGGTGCTTCATAGCACGAAAGACATCGATTGTAACTTTCTCTTCTTGAACCCGCAAAATCAGCTGTACTTTTTCCACATCAACTAGAGTTCTGCCAGTCGCTAAAAATGGTCTTCCCAATGTAATTGGGATGTCTTGATCTTCCTCCATATCTAAAACAACAAAGTTCGCTGGGAAGATGAATTTTTCAACCTTAACCAAGACATCCTCAATTACACCCTGCGGATATTTAATCGAGCGATCGGCTAGTTGCAATGATATAGTAGTGGGCGTAGCCTCCCCCAAACCTAAGTTTTTGAAAACAGATAGAGGCATAAGATTAATACTTGCACCAAGATCACACAAAGCTTCTTCAAAATAAGAATTTCCAATGATGCAAGGTATTTTAAAACTCCCTGGGTCTTTTAATTTCGGCGGAAGCTTTTTCTGCAGGATCACGCTACATTCTTCGGTGAGTGCCACAGTTTCGAATTCTTCGATCTTTCACTTATTACATAATATGTCTTTCATGAATTTTACATAGCTAGGCATTTGTTTCAAGTCATCCGCAAATGGAATATTTATATGCAGCTTCTTAAAGACATCCAAAAATTTAGAGAATTGTTTTTCCGACTTCTGCTTTTGCAATCGCTGTGGAAATGGGGCCGGTAACAAAGAAACGAGGATTTTCCGGCTGCAATTGTCGACTTTTTCAGCGATGATTGGTTAGTCTACGTTGTTTCTTCTTCGATCACTTCATCTCCATGAACAAGTGGGTTTGGGAAAGGTTTTGATGGTCCCAGTAATTCTTTCCCACTCTTTAGGCTAATCGATTGCACATTCTCTTTCGGATTAGTCTCGGTGGAGCTTGGCAAGCTACCTTGTATTCTTGCACTCAACATTATTGCAATTTGGCCCACTTGTACTTCCAAATTTCGAATAGAAGCCGAATGATTTTTCAGCGTCAAATCCGTGCGAGTCATAAACTGGTTCGTGTTTTGTACCATTTGAGCCAATGCGTCCTCCAATGAAACCTTAGGTGCTTGCGGTGCCTGCTGTGGTGGTAAGCTATTTTGTGGCTGTTGGGGCTTATTCAGGCTCTGAGCATTCCTCTAAGAGAAATTTGAATGATTTCACCATCTTTGATTATATGTGTTCGAATACGGATTATTTTGACGATTCGCATTGCCTACAAACTGTGCTTGCTCCTGCTGAGACTGATCAAACGGATTTCCAGCCTGACATTGAACACTCGGATGGGGACCACTGCACCAATTACAAGTTTCAATCATAGAAGACGAGTGCGAAAAATCTTGCAGCTGTTTAGTTAAATTTGCGACTTGGGCTGTTAAAGTAGAAATGGGGTCATTTTCATTGATCTCCATCACACTCTTCGGATTTTTATCCTCTCAGATGGCCATTGGTAGGCATTTGTAGCCATAGTCTCCAATAATGCATAAGCATCGTCCATAGATTTCCAATTAGTGCCCCACCAGCGGCTACATCAATATGCGCGTAGAACCACTCAAGCCATTATAGAATGTTTGTATTTGCAACCAGTTAGGTAGACCATGATGAGGGCATCACCTAAGTAAATCTTTATATCTCTCCCACGCTTCATGTAGAGTTTCCATATCATGCTGTGCAAATGTGGTAATCTCATTGCGAAGCCGAGCTGTTTTCGCCGGTGGGAAGAATTTAACCAGAAAAGTTTGTGCTAACTCGACCCAAGTAGTAATGGATCCCAATGGTAGAGCAGCCAAAATTTCGCTTTATCCCTGAGAGAGAATGGGAAAAGTCGAAGTCTAATAGCATCATTACTAGCACCATTGTGCTTAAACGTATCGCAAATTTCCAAGAATGTAGTGATATGAGCATTGGGATCTTCATTGGGCATGCCGCATAACTGATTAGCTTGAACCATCTGAATTATTGCTGGCTTCGAAGGTATTTTCTTGAATGCTCGGGCGACGGATACCCGAAAGATTTTCATTAACTTGCGGAAGTGCAAAGTCGCGAAGAGCTCTGGTATTTTGCAACTGATCCTTATTGTTGTTCTGAATTTACGTTGCGTCTGCCATAGCCTGGCTGTGTGCGCTAGAAGCTGCTTTTTTCTCAGAATGAATTCTTCGACAAGTGCGTTCGATCTCATAATCAAAATCAATCAAATCTTTCATACACTAAGACACTCCCTGAAAAGATTAAAGATAACAAGAAAGAAAGAAAGTTTTTAAATAGAAGATTAACGAAATTAAAATTCAAACTAATACTAGAAAAGCCACAATTGATGTTAGTAAAAAAACAATTAGTCCCCGGCAACGGCGCCAAAAACTTGTTTTAAAATTTGGTAAATACAAGTGTACGCTATCGCAAACAAGTAATAAAGTAGTGAGTAGAGTATCGTTCCCACGGGGACTAACGTACTAAGTACCAATCGTACAGTCTTCTACCAGTATTATTTGAATAATCGAATTGATGTAACGAAACGAAATAATTTCCTAGTTAACAAATTAATAATAAGCTAACAATTAAATAAAAATGGCTCAATCTAAACAGGGTAAAAATTCAAATGAGACGAATTAGGGTTGTGTTTTCACCGCGATTTATCCGATGTGATCGTTAATGTATTGTGCTCTAACATTCTAATTCAACCGATTGGAAGCGAAGAATCCCTAAAATAATCTAAAGCCTCTTTCGAGATCAGTAGAAAATACTATTAATTTATCAACTCAATATATTCCTATATGAATTAATACTGAATAGCTAATCCGGTACAGTGGTTTCTCGACAGAAACAAGATTCACAATTCCTACGAGTATATTCATATCTCATAGAACAATTATGATTTTCCTCATCAGTTCCATGCTTAAATCTCTTCTTCCGATTAAATAAAAGCGTTAAAGAAAATTCAACTATTGGCCAGATAATTGAAAGCATTAAAATCAATAAGTAAAATCCAATCCAGTTGAATAGATGAAAAACATGAAAATATATGAAATCACATCTTCAAAATCTAGGTTTCATCACAACCCTAAAATAGTAAACTAGCCAGACATGATAATAAAAGAATTCATCATTAAAATAAAAAACATGAGTCTAGATGAATTTTCACAACGAAGAAGACATTCCTCGCGTCCTCTGTGCTGTTCTTCCCTTAGGTCTGATTTCTGCCCCTTGATCTCTGCCTCTTTTATTGTGTTTTAGTTTCAGTTTTTTTATACCCTTTCATCTCTTCAAATCGCGTCCAGAAAAAATGTGTCTAGTCTCCCCCCAAAACGGCCAAAGTCACAGAATTGTATTAGGTTTTCGCTGCTGTGGGCCGCGGCCCGGAGTAAGTGTGCCGCAGCCCCAATCACGCAACTGCCCAGTCTGGGCATTAATTCAGTACGAGCCACGGCCTGGAGTAATGTGTGCCGCGGTCCTCGGTACAGCTTGTTCCAGCTTGCTGCGTGTAGAATCTGTGACGCGCCCCAGCTTCGTGTGACGCGTCCCTCCACTAAAATTGGTGTTTTCCACCAGTTTGACTGATTTTAATTACACTACGCCTTCAACCTTCAAATAAACAAAAACTCCATCATATTTTTATCAATGAGGATTACATTGTGCCAAATAACTAGAAATAAATCGTGTTCAACATGCACAAAATAATGTTCAACAACTTTCCAATCTCGTCATTAAGATTGGACAACGCTAGTGAGTTTACGTCAAAGTCTTTTTACGACTATTGCATGTCGATTGGGATTGAAGTTAAACATCCCGTCCCCCATGTTCATTCACAGAATGGCCTTGTTGAGGCTATGATTAAGCGGTTACAACTTATCGCCCGAGCATTGGTATTGCGCACCAACTTGCCGATTTCTGCCTGGGGTTATATAATTTTGCATGCAACTGTACTTATTCGCTTTCGACCCACTGCCAATCAACCGTTTAGTGCGTACCGGTTGGTAACTGGATATGAGCCTGATATTTCACACTTACGCATTTTTGGTTGTGCAGTCTACGTGCCAATTATGCCTCCACAATGTACTAAAATGGGTCTGCAAATATGATTAGGTAAATACATGGCTAAGAATCGCCTAAAATCATCCGCTATTTGGAACCTTTAACAGGAGATCTATTTACTGCAAGATTTACAGACTATCACTTTGATGAGATAAACTTCCCGTCGTTAGGGGGAGAGAGGAATCGAACAATTCCAGTTGAATGCCAGGAAATTATCTAGTGTGCTCCCTCTTTGACTCATCAAGACCCCCACACGACTCAATTCGAGCTGGAAGTGCAACGTATTCTCAGTCTTCAGAAAGTTACGTATTCGATGCCCGACAGCTTTACTGATACTGCAAAAGTGACAAGATCTACCATTACCGCTGCAAATGTTCCTGCAATGTTAGAAGTCCCAGTTATAGGGAAAGGTTAAGCCTCTCGAAGGAATGATGCCCCCGGCGTCGACCTTAGTGGTGGGACGGCTGCTTCGGCTGCTCTTATCCCTGCTCGAAAGAGGGAGAGGCCAGTGGGTAGAAAGGATATCGAACCTCAAAAGAGAAGTGGAACGGAGGCACAAAATCCCCTCATTATCGACACAGTGACTCCGTTGAGATTATCGCTAACTACGGATATGTACTCGAATCAACAATGGAACAATCGACGGACGCGTCGGAAACTTTGTTGACATCAGAGAATAAAGAAATCTCGATGCAATGTACGAGTGAATAGGTACTATTGGACAAGTCGTCCACGCTAGTCGATGATGCTTTTTCCAACTCCGTCACTCAAGAAATTATTGAAGACGACGAGCCGATTGACCGAAATGGAAAGATGCAATGCAAGCTGAACTAGACTCAATGGCTAAACATGAGGTATTTGGCCGTATCGAGCCAGTACCCATGGGCATTAAACCGGTTGGACATAAGTGGGTCTTTGTTCGTAAACGCAACGATAAGAATGAGGTTATGCGTTACAAAGCGAGACTAGTGGCCCAAGGCTTCTCGCATCGCCCTGGCATTGATTACGGGGAGACGTATTCTCCCATTATGGACATCATCACTTTCCATTACTTAGTCAGTTTGGTAGTGTCCGAAAAAATGAATATGCAACTTATGGATGTGGTTACAGCATACCTTTATGGGGATCTAGATACGGATATTTATATGAAAGTCCCTGAAGGGATTTTGTTGCCCAAATCAAGTAGCTATAATCCATAGAGCGATTATGCTGTGAAATTGCATCGTTCACTGTATGAGTTGAAACAATCCGGAAGGATGCCTACGTGAATACTTGATTGGGAAGGGATACGAGAATAGTGATATCTGTCCATGCATTTTTGTGGAATGAACAGATACAGGATTCGTGATTGTAGCCGTCTATGTAGATGACATAAATGTTATCAGTACCATAGATGAGGTCAATGAAACGTCCCACCACCGTAATGTGAATTCGAGATGAAAGACCTGGGGAAGACTCGATTCTGCTTGGGCTTAGAGCTAGAACATCAAGGTGATGGTATACTCATTCATCAATCTACTATGTCCAGAAGATACTCAGGCGATTTAGTATGGACAAGGTACATCCTCTTGCTACCCCCATGGTTGGTCGAAGTCTGGAAATGAACAAGGATCCGTTTCGTCCTAAAGAGGAGGATGAAGAGGTCCTTTGATCAGAAACACCATACCTTAGTGCAATCAGTGCGTTGTTGTATCTGGCTCAATGTACTCGCCCAGACATCGCATTTTTTGTAAATTTGTTAGTAATATTTAGTTCTGCTCCCACGATAAGGAATTGGAATGGAGTAAAACACATCTTTCGATACTTGAAAGGCTCCAGTGATCTTGGGTTGTTCTTTCCCTATGCAAAAGAGAGCGATATTCCGAAAGGATTTGTTGAGGTTAATACGATGCATACTGACCGTCGATCTTCCTCTGATATTGTAGCTAATCATGGCATTTTTACTACCAGAAGTGCTAATGCAAGCAAGATTACCCCCTAAGCAGAGAATTCTAACAATATGTTAGTTGGATTTGCTGATGCCGGTTATCTCTCTAATCCGCATAAAGGACGTTCCCAAACTGGTTATGTATTCACCATTGGGAAGACGGCGATATCTTGGCAATCTACCAAGCAGACCCTGGTTGCTACTTCCTCGAACCATACAGAGATAATTGCATTGCACGAATCCGTAAGGGAGTGCATTTGACTTCGGTCAGTCATAGAGCATATACGAGGAACTTGTTGATTAGAGTCCACTACAACAACCCCTACTTGCATCTTTGAGGACAATGCGGCATGCATTGAGCAGATGAAGTTAGGTTTCATTAAGGGTGACAATACCAAACAAATCACGCTGAAGTTCTAATACAATTAGCAACAACAGAAATTGCTGAAGATCGAAGTGAAACAAGTGAGTTTCGATGAGAATATCGTAGACTTGTTCACTAAGTCTCTGCCAAAATCTACATTTGAGAAACATGTGAGAAGCATCGGCATGCATCGATTATCCGACCTCAACTAATGATGGCTCGTTGGAATGAGCTGTTATGTATACTTCAGGGGGAGTATACTTCACATGATTCTGGCATTTGTAGTTGGTGCGTTGTGCTCTTTTTTCTCAGCAAGCCTTTGTTTTTCCCACGGGGTTTTGTTTGATTTGGAAAGGTTTTTTACCGAGGCAACATCTTATGCACCATGATAGTATTAGTGCTCGACACAGGGGGAGTGTTCCGGGATATCCTTCCTGTATTGATGTCTGGCCTAATACTGGTTGTAGGAAGATATATAGATAGAAGGTTCTAGATCCTTCTAGAGGTAGTAGGATCCTATTAGATGTCTTACCTTATCTAGGAATCTTATGTATGCACTACAACAAAACTCATAATTAGTATCATTAAATTATGTAACTATAAGGTGTTTCTTGTGACAAAAAATAATTTTGTGCCATTTTAATGGTAATGCCACAAGTAACGATGTAGCTAAATGTATTATGTCACAAGTTGTTGGTATATTAACATTTTTAAGTGGCATTTATTTTAATTAGGATAACAGTTGCAATTGATACTAAACTGTTTACTAGTAACAATTCTAAATGAGACAACAAATTGGGTATGTTACAATTTGGAATGACACTATATGTACAAATATTTACAATTAAGATTGTAGTGTTATGTGCTTCTTATTTCACTCACTTGTGTCACTGAAGACACAATGCTTTGACATTCAACAATGTCACACTTTCTATGAGTACTATTATAAAATGGCACCAGAACTTACATTTGCGTCAATTCACAATGGCACTTTTTGTATAAATTTTTGCATTCAGAAGTATTATAACAAACATTGTTGTGAGGTAATTTCTAATGTCATTCAATTGTTACATGATCAAATACCATGGTAATGATGTATTTTGAGATTTTTAATTTCTTTCACACATCAGTAATTACATAAATTAACAATATTTAGTAGCTCCACAATCTTATACACGGTCTTTTTAAAATTAATGATTTTATTTTATCTTATAAATTTACTTAAACATTAAGTGAAAATTAACAAATCAAGGGAATATAGAACTAGAATAGGAATAGGAAGTAAAAAATGCTTTAAGATTAATATCAAATGAACCAATATCATTGACAAATTCATTACATAAAAATACTAACAAATCTAAAAGAGACTATCTTATTGAATTATCACAAACTAAAATAAGAAATGCAAAATCTTCGAATACCGCACTGTCATCCTTGTCGATAAATATATCCAAGTCTTAGGCATCCACAAAGAGCATCATCCATCTTCATCATATATTAATGTGGTCATGTAGCATTAAAACGAGCCTCCATGTGCTCCGGCAACTAAAAATAACACATGAAACCACAAGTTATGTACACTTCAAAGGGGTGTAAAATCCCAACAGAGATGAAAGAGAGAATCAAGACCTCTAGTAAATCAGAGGAAAATATATGAAGAAAGTAGTTCCAAAGGAGACTGTGCAAATGAAGACAGCACTCACAAAGCATAAGATATTAGAGAACGTTAATTGATCGACTTTACTTACCACGAAAGCTCTCGGCCAGGCAATATGCATTCCAATAGTTCTCCAATTGTCTTCAATTGTCCACATGGTCTTTCTAACGTTCACCGGGCCTCGAAAGATATTGTATATAAACTTCATAGTGATAAGCACCCAACTCTCGACCATTTGCTTCTTGTCCAGGATCAGTACTATATAATGTCCCAATAGCAATGGTAATTGTTGGATCCAATATGCTCTTTAAACATACTCTGGCACACACCTAACCAACAAAAAATAGAGCATCTCATTCAAAGGTGTTCTTATGAAAAAAATAAATAAAGAGTACATTGCGTACTATGAAAAAATAGAAATATCTTACCCGAAGGTTGGCATCAACAGTATTACAAGTATCAGTAGAGAGCAGCTCCAAATCATTTCTACTTGCAAAATTGAAAATAGGCGAGATGTCGTCGGGTGGCTAGCGAGAAACATATAATGCTTATAAGAATAGTCTACATTAAAATTTTCAACGTTAACAAAAAGTATAAATATACAACGTTAACAGAAAGTATAAATATGTAACTTATGTTTCATCAGTGTCCAATTCCTCATGAGTAGGCACATTCGCAAGATATTTCCAGTAGTCAAGTTCTTCGTTGAGCTTTTTATTATGCTCTTGTAAACACTTAATAGCCACAATATGATTAGTTTCAGAACTCGCCATATCCTTAAATACCAATGATGGAGAAACTCCAGACCTATACATTCGCACTCGACCGTTTTTTTTCGGACCCATAACTTGTGCCAATAAGTCAGTTATGGAACAAAGTTGATTTAACAGCTCCGGACTTTCATTCCCCTTCTAAGAAAACTTAGCCTAGAGAAAATCATTTCAAACTTGAGTAGTTAAGCATCTTAGCTGTACAAAAGAATAACATGTACGCGTTTATTTCATTATGCGAAGGCTTACTATTGCAGTTTTTGCAGCCTCACTTTGAGTGCCATCTTTTTTTGTCATGACATGCTTGAACATTTCTGCTCGGGTTAGAGGACGCCCAAGACTTTCTCCTTCATTCAGTTTGGCAAAATATAATCTATTTTAAAATACAAGTAAGTAATTTGCAGAAATAAATAATACTATTAAATGACATAAAACCTGTTCTTTTGCTACTCGTGCGAAACTCTTCGTACCCATAGTATGGTTATGAATCTGACATGAACGAGCAATCTTGTTCCTCCTACTCATTTCTTTTGGTTTTTGAGAGGACCAGTGTTGAACAATATTTTCAAATTGTGTGTCAAACACCCTTGAGTCCTTGAGTTTTTGTATTTCACGAAGTGGTAAATCCTCCTTGCCCTTGTCATAGTTTTTTTCACACAATTCCTCCAACTATTTAGTTGTTTGCTGAACTTCTGCATAGCCTACCTTTTTGAATAATCATTAAGACCATACTTTGTCTATTAAACAAAAACAAACAAGAAAAACAAAATAAGATAACCAAGATTTGATGAAAGATAAAAGCTACAGTTCACTGTTAAGTAGCCTTCAATAATATAGTTACTGGAGAAAAGAATGCAACTAAAACATGCAAAAAATTCACAAGAATAAGAGAAAAAAAAGACTGCATAGAGGTCCATTTTTAGTTGTGCTATGTGTGCAATTAGTCACCTGAGCAAGACTCCACAGCTTCTCCTTTACATCATTAGGTACCTTGTGCCAAGACTCATAGTCCAGTGGCGCAATTTTTCCATCTCTGATCATTGAGCCAATAAAGCTCGACATACTTTGTCCATTTTTATCAGTTGTCTGGCCAAACTCATTGCAATCTAGAGGAAGAGGACCTTCACTTTTCACGACGACTCCAAATAGAATGTAGTTGAGTAGGACCTCTAACTTTCTTGCGGGGAAGACTTACTTCACTGCTGGGACGATTGGAATCTGTAATGACATTGTAATAAATATGGTCATAAGTACTATAAGTGTACTTGATTGCTATCATGTTTTGGTTTGTTCATAACAAAAGTGTCAAGTATGATTACCATTCATTGGTAGAGGTACAACATCCCTCCACAACTGTGATTCAGGGCTATGTGATTCAATGGCCAAAGATTCATTCCGGCGAAATAGCACCATATCTACGATATGCTACAAAAAACATGTTAGTTAAATGCCATACACAATTTCTCTTCCATATTAGTACATACCAACATTAAGAAATACATGAATTATAAAGTAATAAACTTATGGAACAAAAACATGCTGAAATTATACATAACATCCTTCCCCAAAATTACAAATTCATTTCAATTACACATTCATTCCAAAGCTGAAATTACATATGAAGAATCATCAACCTACCATCATATAACTCAGGTTGTTAGAATCATTTGAAATCATATTACATCCTATATTATGCAAGTACAAGCACGCCAAAAACATCACAATCATCTTAACTGATTTCCCCTGTTCTCTTCCTTCATCTGATTTCTTCATCTTCAATTTTAATGAGCTTTTTTCCTCCTCCAACCTTAAATTTGAAATATGTAAAATCTTGATCATCTCCTGAAGTTTATGAACCTCAGTCTCAATATTTCTACTCTTCAATTTGTGTTCATTCACTTTTCTTAATAATCCATGAATAATTTGTTTGGCTCTGTCACACATGGGTGGATCAAACCAGAAGAATATTTTCCAGTGTCTATCACTCTAAAAAAATAACAAAAGACTCTAATTACAACAAACTTAAATCTTTCAATAGAAAATGAAAATAACATCTCAAAACGAGAAATTACCTTGAGAACTCTGGGTGCAAAGTCTTGATTTGTAATTACAAATTCCCAAATCCTTCCGAGTGTTATATATAACCATGGGATTTCGCACTGGAATACCTAAATCCCACCATTCATCGAAATTCATCCCTCCAGAAATCTCGTTTTGGAGGCAAATCAAATTTTTTCCGCTATTCTGTTTCCGCGTATATGTAGATGGAAGAGAATTCGAGAATGGAAATATGGAAGATTTTTGTGGTGAAGATACGCTCATATGTAGATGGAAGAGAGTCTGAGAATTGAGAATGGTTATGGCCCATTTTCATTTAATACTTTGGCATATCATTTATATACAATTATGCCCCGGTCGAACCGGCGATTCTTCATGTTTTTATTATTTTTTCATTTTTTGTATGAAATTAAATGAATTGTGTAGTTGTGTTGAATTTCGAATGTTGAAATTATTTATATTGTGTTTTTTTTATGTATTTTATAGTAACTTGTAATATTGTTTATATCTTTTTTTTTCTAAATGAAATGATTTGTGTTGAAATTCTAATTTTTTTAATTTACAAGTGTTAAAATTTTGAAATTACTTAAGTTAATTTAATAAAAATATAATAACTTATTGATACAGTGAAAATTACAAGAAAACAACTGTGTTCCAACGGATCAACCGTCCTTGTAATACAACTGATGTGGATGAGATTGTCATTCGCTATTTGGAAAAGGGGCATTTTTGAAATATGTGGAAAATATTTATTGGTGAATTTTGGGATGAGCTCAGCCTTTTCTTATCGGAATCGACCCATTGAATTTTGTGATGAGCTACGCGGTGAGGTCCGTCGCTTTTTGACCAAAAAACGACATTTAGGCCTTCGATTTTGCTTTTTTCTGTTTTTAGTGACTTAATTGCAATTTTTTAAAAGTTTGTGTGCTTGTTATTAATTTCTGTGATTTTAAACCTAGCTTCCCTAGGGTATATATATGCGTGTAAGGCTTTTATTTCAGACGTTCAATGAATTGAAATTTTCTCTAAATTTTCTTGAAATTCTTAGATCGGTTGAATCTAGGGTTTTTAGAAGGCTGTTGATGCAGCGAAAATTACAAGAAAACAACTGTGTTCTAACGGATCAGCTGTCCTTGAAACACAGCCTTCTAAAAACCCTTCTAAAAAGCGCGGACCTCACCAACAAATATTTTTCACATATTTCAAAAACGCTCCTATACCAAATAACGAATGACAATCTCATCCACTACATCACTTATATTATGTACGTCCACATTAATAAATAAGCTAACCGAGCTGATGAATTTTAGTTTAACATAGGCTATGAGTAGATATCATCATTTTTTTCTTTTTTTATACCCCAAATTTTATACTACATATTAATTAATCACAAAGGTCCCAAATCTCTCAATGGTAAAGAGGAAGGACTCGTTGATTGGGCTTCTTTAATATTTTCTCAAAATATTACTAAACTCAGGTCTATAGAAAACGCCTCTCTGTCTCTCTTCCGTTATTCATCACCAGAACCGAACTCAGGTCAGTTTCTATCTCAAATTTCAATAACTAGTTTTGCCGCTAATTTATGAGCAATTTTCGTTTTCTTTGAAAGCAATTTTGTTACTGTCTAATTTTGGAGGTGATGGTTGTATGGGTTTCCATTTTGTTTGTTCTGTTCGGCTAATGGGATTTAGGCTAGATGTTGATGTACTTTTTATACATGGCTGAACATGTAGAGGCTATGCTTTGTTGTACGGGTCTCCCTAATTTTGATTTTATTGGCTCAAACTAGTACTCAACTCCTATAGAAAACTAACCTCTCTCTTAGTGTGATAAATTTATCCTGAAACTAGAATGGTTGAGTGAATTCATGCTTTTATGTATGGTGTTGATGTTTTACATCTGAGATATTTGATTTTGATTTGTTGAATATGATGTTAAGAATTATTTATGCATCCCACTAACAGTTTTTTTTCTGAAACTAGTTGAATATAAATATGGATAGAAATTGGATGAAACAGTCAAGAGCGAGTGAGGCATACGAAATAGGAGGGGAAGAGTTTCTTGAATTGGCTTTCAAGAACGCAAGCCTCGAGAGAAAAATTTCGTGCCCATGTAAAGAGTGTAGACTTATTTGGCAGCATACGAGAGAAGTTGTGTACGACCATCTGATAGCCATAGGATTTGTTGACACATACACAACTTGGGTCTTCCATGGAGAGCTAGACTCATCTACCAAAACAAACCACGAGGCTCATGATTCTGGTAATGACGACATAAACATTGATATATATGGTTTGCTTCATGAGGCCTTTGGTGTTCTCGGTTGGCAAAATGATAATGAGAGTGACGAACCAGAAAACCAACCAGATATTGAAGCTGAAGCTTTTTACAATTTTGTGAAGGATGCCAAGGAGGAGCTGTATCCTGGGTGTAAGAAATTCACAAAACTTACCTTTGTTGTCCACCTTTTTCATATTAAATACCTTGGTGGATGGAGCAATAATTCCTTTGGCATGTTGCTAAAACTGTTAAAGGATGTCCTTCCTGAAGGAGATACCTTGCCCAACTCCTTTTATGGGATGAAAAAGATAATCAGCAAAATGGGCTTTAGTTATGAAAATATTCATGCTTGTCCAAATGATTATATCTTATACCGAAACGAATACAAGGATAAGGAAGAATGCCTTAAATGTCATACATCTAGGTATGTGGTCGTTGAGAATAGTTTTGGTTCATCAAATTCTCCTGCACCTCCTGGCCCCAAAGCTGCATCAAAGGTATTGCATTACTTTCCACTAATTCCCAGACTATAAAAGTTGTTTATGTGCTCTGAAACAGCTTCTTCCATAAGGTGGCATGACGAAGAGCGTATCAAGGATGGTTATATGAGACATTCTGCTGACTCTCTAGCATGGGTGACATTTGATTATAAGAACCCAAGCTTTGCACAAGAAACTCGAAACGTGAGGCTTGACTTAGCTTGTGATGGAATGAACCCACACAGAACCATGAGTTCTACGCATAGCGTATGGCCGGTGGTACTTATAGTGTATAACATGCCACATTGGATGTGTATGGATTTTGATAATTTTATTTTATCGATGGTTATACCAGGACCTGGTTCTCCAGGAAATGACATTGATGTTTACCTACAACCATTAATTGATGAACTTCTATTGTTGTGGAATATGGGGTCCAAACGTATGATATCTCATCAAAGTCGAGCTTTATAATGCGTGTGGGTCTATTATGGACAATTAGTGATCTTCCTGCATTAGCCTATGTTTCGGGATGGAGCACCAAAGGGAAATATGCTTGCCTATGTTGTCACAAAGAGACGCGGTCTGAATGGCTTAAAAACGGCAGAAAGTTTTGCTATATGGGTCATCGTCGATTTTTGGATATGAATCACCCTTTTCGGAAAGATGAGAAATCTTTTGATGGTGAAAAAGAAACAGCAACAGCACCTGTTCCTTTAGATGGGGATGCAATTTTTAATATGTTTGAAGGCTTTGTAGTTGAATTCCGGAAAACAAGCCCAAAACAGAAGTTGGCATTCAATTTGAAAAAGATAAGCATATTACATAGTCTGCCTTATTGGAAGGGAAATATTATGCCTCACAATCTAGACATTATGCACCTGGAGAAAAATGTAACCGATATCTTAACGGGAACACTTTAGAATGACAAAAAAATGAAGGATGGGTTAAAGGCGCGTCGTGATTTGCAGCTTATGGGTTTGAAACCTGAATTGCATCCAAAAGAAGCACCAAATGGGAAAACAGTTTTGCCTCATGCGTGTTTCACACTGAAAAAATAAGACAAACTCACTTTCTGTAATTTTTTGAAATATGTCAAAGTTTCTGATGGTTATGCTTCAAATATTTCGAGGTGCATCAAAGACAAGACCATATTTGGACTGAAAAGTCATGACTGCCATATTTTAATGCAACAACTACTTACCTTGGCGGTGAGAGGAATGTTGAACCAAAGCGTTAATTCATGTATAATTGAATTGAGCAACTTTTTCAGGGAAATGTACTCCAAAGTTAAAAGACCAAAAGATTATTTGGAGCTTGAAAGAAAGATTTCGCTGACCTTGTGTAAGATGAAAAAAATATTCCCACCTTCATTTTTTAATATTTGTGTTCATTTGATGGTTCATTTACCGGCCCAAGCTCGGCTTGATGGTCCTGTACAATATCGAGAAATGTATCCGATTGAGAGGTAATCATGGGTATATGCTATTAGAGTCATTGTTATAGATTCCATGTCCCCTAAGACAAAACACTTCATGATATTAAATCATGAAGTCTTCCACCACATTAGGTGGAAGACAAGGGGGGGGCATCTAGAAGGGTAGGTGGAGTTCGGTCCATTTCGGACTACCGCGAGTCCAAACAGATAAACTCCGATTCCGTTCTGATGTATTAATATCAATTAATTAATTCAATTAATTAATCATATCAAATACATAATAACATAATTAATTTCTCCAAGAAATACTTTTTTCTATGAATTAAATTAATCACCCAGTAATTTATTTTAATTCATTAGGCCATAAATGAATTCATCCAATAAATTAATTTAGACATCCAATGTCCCAATTAATTAGATATCTAATATCTAATATTTATAATGAGAGAATTGGTTTGATTCATTCCGTCGTCAATCCTATTGCGCGACTCAGTAGGTCCGTCTCAGTCAGCAATGGGAGGAACCAAAGAGTAGTAGCACCACCTAGTTAGCCTGGCAGCCTACACTGTGCCCCAACTGGGAACGAATGATGGGATCATTCAAGAATCATTCTGTCGTGAATACCAGTATACGTATAAACCCTTCTTTCAAATGTCTCGATCAAGTTATAGGGTCACAGTCAGTCAAACCCTATATGTACTTGACGCTATGGATGCGTTAATGCAAATCGAGATCATCGAGCTCTCGTGTATCTAATACAGCTGGCTCCAATGCTTTGGCAAAAGACTTATGATTTTATCTGCCAATAACCGCATAGGACATATAACCCGCTCACTAACGGGAGAAAGAATTCTATCTTGATATTCAGTAGGACCTACTACTTGCCCGTCAAGATGCATGTCGAGGTTGACCCCCACATTCCGGTTTACAGGGTCGTCCCTACTAAATCCTCAAGTCGAAGGTTCACGAATATCTATCACAACCTTTCGATTCCGTCATTGACTGTCCCAGAGTGAAATCTGTGTGACGAATCGAGGGTGAGTCGGTTCGAGTATACTAATACAATCAGCATACCTACAGCGTGTGCTCCCACTAACCATTAGCGTTTGACAGGCACTCTCCATGTCAAAGAACATGTCATACAAGTCTTCACATAAACTTAACGCCCAGTCAAGTTTTATCGACTTGCGAAAGATTAAGTATTTGAGCTATAAACCTTTCCAGTGCCGACCCTCTTATCCAATAAGGAGTGGAACGTTTTGCTCTCAAATACACGGACTAGTTTCTATATATATATATTTACCAGTTAGGAATGCCAGTAACTACCAGTAAATAAAGAAACATCCATTGCCTTATGATAATGAATTGCATGATTACAAGCACAATGCCCTCACTCAACACCCTCTGAGTGGCATTCGAGGGCATACTCCCAACAGATCCATCTAACTGCATATATCAAGAGCCACACTACAGCACAAAAAACAAAGGTCGGCTTAGTCAAAAAGAGCAAAATCAGCCAGAGATGCGTTCTTGCTTTGAGTCTACGAACACTCGTATACGAAATTCAGCAAAAGGAATCAATGATCCATATATCAAAAAATTGCCAAGTGCATATTGGAGTCACGTTAGTCATACTGTTGATGTTCTTGGGGATGGTAACTGTGGAAATAGGGCGATAGCCGCACAAGCAGGGTATAATTCAAAAGATGGTTGGAAGTAGGTTTGAGCAGATCTTTACAATGAAATTGAACAAAATGTGGAGTTCTATGATCATGTTTTTCTTGAACGAGGTGTCACCAATAATATGATGCCATCACTAAATTTCTTCGAATCTCCTGCACCACAATGGAGTTGGATGGACATTATGCATGTGGTTGTCATTGCAACACGATATAATATTGTGTTGCATGCATTTACTTCTTTTAGTGGAAGTTGTTTTACACACTTGCCATTTAAGTCCGCTCCAATTCCATTTCAACAACGTCAACATATAGCAATTGCATTAGTTAATAATAATTATTTTGTTCAAATTTTTTGAACTTCGATTATCCTGTACCACCAGTCCCAAGATTATGGTGGAATAATGTGACTGAAGATTGTAAAGGATGGGCTGATCCCTATGGAGAAAGGATACAATCTTGGTTAGATTTGATGACCAGATAATATAATTGAGTAGTTTATTTATCAATGTTGATCGTATTTTTCATATTTATTATTTATTATATTATATCGTAGTTATTTTTAATCATAAATAATATAAATAAAAATAAATGAATAATAGAAATTATTAATTTTAATAATAATAAAATAAAATAAAAATTAAACGAAAAAAGAACAAATAAATTCAATTCCATAAGAAATAAATAAAGAATGCAAAATGAAAATGAAAACAAACAAATTAAAATATAAAAGGATAAAATTAGAAAAAAAAAAAAGAAAAAATGAGAGAGAAATACGGGTGTCAGGAGGGGGAAAGCAGGTCTCAGAATAAACTACTCAAAAAGGACAGGGCGAGTAGTATTTACCATTAATTTTCCAACTTTCTTTTGAATGCAAACTCTAAAAAATCAAGAAAGCCAAGGGTGTTTTGGTCCTTCTGTCTCACCAAGTTTCTCCAGAAGCCGAAGTTGGAAAACCCCTGACCGCCCCCCCCCCCCCCCCCGCCCCACTCTCCCACAAATTCACGGCGACGGAGTTTGTACATGCGGAAGGGGATAATAGAATAATGATATCGATAACGTCAGCGGAGTTGAACTACCTTATCTTCCGTTATCTTAATGAATCTGGTATCCATCTCTTCTATCTGTGTGCGTGTCTCTATGTATATGTTATATGTACTGTAGTTGTGGGTTTTCGGCATATACTTCTACTCTATCTGTGCTTGAATTGGAAACCGGATTTTAATGTTATCATTGAAATGAATTCGGGTTCCAATTAAGCAATATGGTGTCATTCTTCTTAGTGCTGGAGAGTTAAAATCTAGTGATTTTGTTTGGTGAGGCACTATATGTTCTTGATATCAAGGGGGTTAATTTCGGTGTGATTTTTCACTTGATAAATTGAAAAAAAAATTATGCTTCCCCAACCCAAAATTAGATTCGAAGAGGACATTGAGCAATAGTAGATTTAGGTTTAGCTTGAGTTGGTTTTTGCAGCATTCGGTCAGACTTGCAAGAAAACCTGGTAAAATGGTGCTCGTTAATGTTACTTTAAGAAACATGTCCTTTATACATACATGACAGACTATGTCGGGTGGAGAGTTTGCGGTTCTGAAAGTTGTACGAAAGGATAACAGAAGTCTTTATTAGTCAGAATTGGAGAATTGCCCACTTTTAGTGAAACTTTAGAGAATTGTACTTTTGTTTATATCAATCTTATTGTTTTAGACTTTTAGTAGCGTGAATTCAGGAATATATGAATTGAGCATTGGGAAAGAAGTTAAACTAGTTCAAAGTCTACCTTTTTCTTGATTTGAACAATACTCAACTCAAACCAGTCGATCAAGACCTAGTCAGAGTTGGGTTGAAATTACAAGTCAAATATCAATCCCTTTCTATGGAGCGCAAGATTTTGAGCCCGAGCCGTGTTGCTTTGAATGTCACTATTCTATGATGTTTCTAAAGTGATTAGGCATCTCATCAGAACATAAAGAATACTGTTTGAAGGTTTATGTGGCTTATCTCTTCAAGTATGCATGATGATTGCACTGTGATTTTTCAATATGTTGGTCTAGTGAAAAATAGCTTGAAGCGACCTCTTATCATACATTCATAGAAAGATCTGAAAGTGTTCTACTAAGATACTTTAAGTACTTTGATTCTTGAGGATTAAAAGGAAAGTTCTGCAGAAAATGTGAAGCAAATTACGTGGAGATGCCCTGTTGCCTTCAGTTCTACAGGACGCTATTTAGAACCACAATACAACTAGAAAGTGAACTAGTGCGAAACAACAAATTGATTCCATATTGAAATGGATTATCAGTTTCTCATGAATAATAAGTGACATGTTGGATTTGGAGCATTAGCTATTTTAGCCCTATGATTTAACATCCTTTCGTCTAGCGATTTTTGGTTCTACTATTCATGATGTAAAGTGCCTTAGATAAAAAAAATTTGTAAAACTTTCCAGTCATTAATGTTTCATATGGAATAATATGTTTTCAGGATTTACGCACTCTTCATTTGCTTTAGGATACGAGGCGGGGATCAATAAGAGTACCATTGATGGCAACCTTGTTCCTCCAGGTGCACTTGTCACATTTATTCAGAAAGGAATTCAATATCTTGAGCTAGAAGCAAACCTGAGTTCTGTAAGAATGCTGACCGTTTTGAGTTTTTTTTTTTCCTTATTAATTCTTGTTGGGTTCATGTTTGAGAAATTTGCACATTTATTTCTGACATCTTCAGGATAATTTGGACACTGATGAAGATTTCCAGTTCTTACATCCTCTTGATCTTATAACAAAAGATGTTGATGAACTTAGAAAGATTATAAAAGAGAAAAAGGAAAAGGTTCAGAGGGATAAGTTTAAGGGAAATGAGAAAGAAAATATTGAAAATGGGCGTGAGCATGAGCAGGGATCTGTGATGGAAAAGGACAAGGAAATTGCAAGAAAAAAAGAGAACGAAAAACAACAAAGGGAGAAAGAAAAAGAACGAGATAGAGATAGAATGGAAAAAGAAAAGGAGAAAGAAAAAGCCAAACAGAAGGAAAAGCCAGAGGATGTCGGTGGTGTAAATCATACTGGAGATGAGATCAACAGCCTTGAGGAGAACGGAACTGGTGGAGGTAAGATGTATTTCAGCTTTGGTGATGCATCTGTACTCCTTGTCACTGAAGATGCGACTAAGATCCTTCGATTGGGACTTTTAAACACAGCTGTCTTAACATGCATGGGTTTGGCGTTCATTATGATTTTTCTGAAATGTACTTTATTCTTTTTATTCATGGATGTTATGATAGGCCCCGAACCAATGGATATATGCACTAGTTTATCTTCCTTGCCTTGTGAAATCCAAGATGGTGACGTAACTGTTTTGCAAGGCCACACTTCTGAGGTTGGTCATTTTTTTTATATAATTCGTCATCTATTATCCCGTTGATTCAGAGGAATTATGCTGAAATTTTCATTGAATTGTGAGCTGGTCTCTTGCTGATGCCTTTTTATTCTGTGCAGGTCTCTGCTTGTGCATGGAACCCTGCTGGTTCACTTCTTGCTTCTGGGTTAGCTTAAGTTCAAAATAATAATTTTATGACAAATACCGTTATTTCCTAACCTTTTTGGATTTTAATCTTTGTTTTCTGTCCTTGTTGATAGATACATAGTCTTGTTAAGTAATTCTGCTTTGTTTTTGTATCCAAATTAATTAGATAATTTCTTTTATGTGGTAAATATAACGTACTGCTCCTATATATGGATGTCTGCCGGGCTGTGCATCGGCAAAGTTTCCTATCCTTTTTTTTAAGACCTTTTAGATGTACTTCATGATCATTGGGTGGTCGGATGGATAGGCTGTGGCAAAATCTTTTTTTATAAGCAAAATCAAGCATTGAATGGTTTTCATTCTCATATGCATGAAAGATATAGTGGTCAAGCAGTAAATCTTCTGCTGATATCTACACGAATGAAGGAAAAATGAAAAATAAGAGTAGATTTTAGAAAATATATGTGATGGAAATCAAGAAGGAATCTAACTATTAGGATTATATCAAGTATTTTGGTTATTTCCTCGTATAGTTTATTTCCTGTTTGTCTTATGTTTCTCAGTTGGACACTTGTATACCTTTTTGAAGGGTACGGATTACTTTATCCCTGGTCCTTATTTTCCAGGACAATCTACATTTTTTTTTTCAATTTTGAGCATATATCATACTTGACAATCTCCTTCTCTGTTTCTCCTGTCACATCTGCATTGGTCTTTTTTGTCCTTTAGGCATTCCCTTGAACCTGGTCTCAAAGCAACTTCAAATTAAACTGAACACAATTGGTGTTGTTGAGATGTATATATTGATTCATCCGATATATTATTAACTATAGAGAACTATGTTTCACTGGGTTTTTTGCAATGTTTAAAAAAGCAGCGCAGAGCTCGCTTTAAGGCTCGCATTGGGGAGCCTTGGTGAAAAAACGCCTCAGGGCGTGCATAGCTATGCGAGGAGCATATTAGGCGCACGCCTTTTTTCCAGAGCTTACGCTTTTTGCGCGCAGCGTACGCTTTTTGCGCTTTATGCCAGAAGCTTAAGCTTTTTGTGTATCTTTATTAAATAGTTCAACATTAAAAAAAAATCAATTGGTTCAATCTCTTGGGCATTTAAATGGTATTTAGAGATCAGGAAGGAATTTATGGGAGATATAAGAAGAAAATAGATGGATAAACATAAAAATCATATTAGAAAGGAGGGGAGGGAGAGAAAGAGTGCAGGGTTGCTGTTTTTGTGAAGAATGATGGCGGTGGCGGCGGCGAGATAAAGAAGAAGACGATGAGGGTGCTGGTTTGGTGTCTTGAGGGTTAAGGAAGACAGTGTGAGGTGTACGTGGGCAGGCCAAAAAAATAAGATGATGAGTGTATAAATTGTATTTCTAAGTAAATCCTTTTAATATAAAAAAGGTTGTAGATATTTTAATTTAAAATAAAACACCACCAATTAATTTGAGAAATGAAAGGGAAAAAAAAAGCTTTTATGTTTTATTTTTCAGGGTTGCTGTTTTATTTTTCTACTTTTATCTTTTTTATTGTTGAACTTATGTTATTAGACTTTATCTATGTTGTTTAACTTGGATGATTACTTATTTGAACCTTATTTGTTCAAGGGTTTTGTATTTAGGTCTTGTTCTATATCAAAAAAAATGCACGTGGTGCTTACGCCTCGGCGCCCGGAGGCTTACGCCTCGCTTTTTGTCAGGCCAACACCTAGGCTTACGTCTTCGCCTTTTCAAACATTGGTTTTTTGCATCTGACACAATTGATAATATACGTTTTGTCATTTCCTAATCTTCCTTACAAATTTATGTTTCGAGAACTGTAAAACCAATTATACATTAACATGTAAAATCTCGATATACTTGTTATTTACCATTCAATAAACTCGTCACTTTCAACTATATTAAGCTTTAACCACATCTTTCTGGTTTGGATACTTGGACTTGCTTTCCAATTGTTCGGTGTGGTAATTATTTGTGTTCACTGGCAACTTCATTAAGGGTTTCAGGCAAACCATTTTGCATTAATCATGTTTCTTGAACATTGTCGCGAACTGAAGTTTAGTTATTGAGATTCTCTTGTTTCACTTTTAGTTTAAGTGTACTCTTTAGTTTGGGAGAGAGCTTGTTGATTTGATTGAATTGTGTTGTTTATATTTCATAGTTTACATGGTGTCCTATCACATGGTAGGAGGCATGTTTTTGAGGCCGGTTCTTTAGTTGACATCCCTCCCCCCCTCTCTCTCTTTGGGGTGATGGTGACCTGGTAGTGGTTGATTATTATGTTTTTGCGGTTTGTGTTGTGCATGGTTGGAGTCCAGTATCACTTTGTTCATGTGTTATAGGTAGGCCAGTCCTTAAATTGACATCCCTCCTCCCCTCTCTCTCTTTTGGGTGGTTGTGACCTGGTAGTGGTTGATTATTATGTTTTTACAGTTTGTGTTGTGCATGGTTTTGTTGGAGTCCAGTATCACTTTGTTAATCTGTTTTATAGGTCTGGAGATTCTACTGCTAGAATTTGGACAGTTGATGGACCATCTAGCTCTAATATGGAAAATGGGCCTTCCTCCGTTGTACTTAAACATTTCAAGGGTAGGATAAATGAAAAAAGCAAAGATGTCACGACACTTGATTGGAATGTGAGTTCTCTCTCTCTCTCTCTATATATATATATATATATATCTGTCCCTCTCTCTCTCTCTCTATATATATATATATTATATATATAGAGGGTAATTCCAGTGAGAATGTGGTTTAAGTGTTAAGAAATAAGAACGAATTTGGTCCATAGCTCTTGATTAAATGGATGGCCAAGATTTATTCTCATCAAAAGTTATGCATTCATTGTTTTAATACATCGACATTCTTATGCATATAATGAATAATTTTAATGCATTGGCATTTTGATGCATGAAATGCATATATTTTATGTATACACTAATCTGGACCGTAGATCACACAAAGATCAATGTTTCTGATTTATTCATATTCTTTACTCAAAAAGCTATTCTCATTTGATCCGTCCTATATATATATATGTATATATATATATATATATGTGTGTGTGTGTGTGTGTGTACACTACTTCCAACACTTAAGTATATTCTCTGCATTTTCTTCAATGTCCTCACTTGAAGCTGGATGCTGTGAATCTGTTATTTAGTACCTTCTTGTAACATGATTTTTATGTAGGTTGATGGAACCCTTCTTGCTACTGGTTCTTATGATGGTCAAGCACGGATATGGAGTAGAGATGGTAAATGTTGTTTCTAATGTGGTTTATTAAATCTTGTGCTTCTTTAAAGCTTTTTATGCTTTTGGAGTTATTTCAGCTTATGAAATTTAGCGAAGCATGAGTTTCATGAACATAGCATTATCTTTGTTTGAAATTCCAGGCTTTATGTTCCTGTTCATTGCTGCAACTTCATTGCATATTGTACAGGCCTCTTGGATAACTGTTCTGCAATTGGAAAACCTGGTGCTTTGGTTTTTAGGGTGTAATATCAATTTTTTTTTTTTTCCGGGGTGGGGGGGTGGGGGGAGATGTTAAATGAGATATATTAAGTTGGAGGACTACTCAATTGTGGGATAATTAAGGGTTCAAATATGTCCTCTATTCAAGTTTATTTAGCATATTGAGTATTTATGATGGATATCGACATCGAGATCGAAGCTGGGGATTTTACTACATCCATTTTATAGAGATGGATATGCATTATCAGGAAATGGACCTTGTTCCCATTATTGGTCCTGGGTTGGTCGCGTTGTTATTACGGCCTCGTTTTGGCCATGTCTTAGCCAGATGCCATGGGTAGTGCCTCATTCTGGCCTAGTGGGTTACCTTTTGAGTAGCAATATATGACTTGTTATCGTGATGTTGTCATCTTGTTGACATTATTGACTCTTTTAACTTGTGAATTTGTTGCTTGATGATTGGCATTTGATATAGTTTTCTATTGTTTGATATGATTTATTATTTTCATAGTTGAATTTTAGAATAATATAAGTACATAACATGCTTCTAGTTGTAGCCTTGCGTGGCCAGTCCATCATATTTTGTCACCTATAAGCCGTTGGGTACTAGCCCATGACAGGGTCGCCTATTGCGTTAATAACTATGGCTGGTCACAGAGAGATAACATAGTGTGGGAGACTCCACTGAGGGCTGTTCTTTTAGAATCTTCCATTTCTTCTGTATAATTGCTCGGCTTTGATAGTACTAAATTCGGGTCTACAAGCATTGGTTATAGATCTTTAATAGAAGGTTATTTCAGATTGAGTGCAAGAAATTGTATCATTACGTGTGAGGAAGCTAAGTGTGAAGAAGCTAAGGAATGGTGTGAAGGGAAAATTGAAAGCTGGTTAGGAGAATAGTTATAGCAAGTATTATCAAATTCACGAGTCCTTCTTGGACTTGTAATTTTAGTGGATACAAATGTTATTTTCGAAAGAAAATAAAACTAGAAAATTTTGTATTTAGTTTTATTAGTATACTTGATTAAGCGACTATTTTGACTGTCACATTGTATCTATGAGTATCAAATTATTAAATAGTGTATTAGCTCCGAAAATCATCTGACGATGTATTAACTTCATCGTGACTCTTAAATTAGAAAATATCTAAGAAAACCATAATAAAGTTTGAAGCAAGAATTTCAAGTGTTAATTATCAAATTGAAAAAAAATATTTGAACATAAATACACTCATATCGAAACTAAACTATTTTTATATAATTTCATTCTTGTAAGAGTATGGGAAGGTGAGACAATTGAGAGTGTTAAATGACACTTAAAGATAGTGCGGTTTTGAGTGGAGTTAATTCAATGCTAAATTAGATTGGAGATCTTGCTTATAAATAAAAGTATTTGTAGAATGGAGTGATTGATTTTGACATGATAAAATAAAGTTCAAGGCATATGTGAATTTTCATATATTTGTGTGTATGTGAGCAATTTTTCTTGGTTGAGTAGTTTTTCAGGTATTTTGACTATCGTGCGTATTTTTCATGACTTGTTAGATAAAAAGCAATGTTTTAAAATCCACGGCTCGTAGAGGCGTTCTGATTGAATGAGGTGAGGCGCAAGCCTCAACTTTTTTGGGAAAAAATTAAAAAAATTAAAATAATAAACTACAAAACATTTAACAATAATAATTAATAATACTAATAGTTCAACACAAACAAGAATAAAAACACCAATATAATCCCATAATTGATCCATCAAACACCTACGTAAAATCAAAACAAATTACTATAATATAATTAATAGAAATTTTAAATATGTTAGTAGCTTGTAACAAAAAACAAGAGCTGCGACGTAGAAAAAGTTTTTTTTTAGTTGACTTTTTTTTTTTTTTCATTTTAATGTTCATAATCAGGCACGAGTGTGGGACATGGGTACATATTTGGAAGTCAGACCCTCTTTTGTATAAAATTGAGGATGCTTGGACACGGCTAACGAGACCCAAAACTTATATACGGACACGGGGACACGGCATTCAGATTATTTAATATAATATAATATAATGTTACACTTTCATATTATATTTAGCTTTATTATTCATATTTGAGTTGTATACTTGTAGTTAGTTATTCACATTTATGGGTTTGAAGAAAATAGAAGGCTTAATTAGATAATGTTAGACAATGAAGCCCAAGCCAACAAATTCCAATTAATTAAAACCATTAAATAATTGAGATGCTGAAAACCCTAAATTGTGAATGGTTTTCCCGTTGCCACTTCTTCCTGCAACATATAGTTACATCATGATCTCTTTCTATCTCTCTAGTGCCACACAAAATCACATACTCTTCCCCACTATCTCTACAAATCAAACTGTCTTCAATTTTCACCAGGAAGACTTAGACGAAACTATTGTGTTCGAAATTGTTAAAGATGTCTGACTCGTCCGCCTCATACGAGCCGACTCGTACGCCCCATACTCAAGACTCGTATTTTTCTATTTTTCATCTGACTCATTTGACTCAAGGCACCTCTTAAGCCTCACCTTGACTCACGAGTCAACTCGTACGAGTTGCTCTTTTTAAACATTGATCAAAAGTGTCATGGCCAATAGCTACAAAATTGCACTCATAACCGAATCGACTCGTGCGCCCCATACTCAAGACTCGTATTTTTCTATTTTTCATCTGACTCCTATGACTCAAGGCGCCTCTTAAGCCTCACATGGACTCACGAGTAAACTCGTACGAGTCGCTCGTTTTAAACATTGATCAAAAGTGTCGTGGCCAATAGCTAGCAAATTGCATATTTCTCTATTGACATGTTTGTTCTGCTCTTGTGCATGATTTATGTTTTCTTTTTATCCAGGTGATTTGATTAGTACATTAAATAAACATAAGGGGCCAATTTTTTCTTTGAAGTGGAACAAGAAAGGGGATTTTCTTCTTAGTGGAAGTGTTGATAAAACTGCAATCGTATGGGATGTTAAGGCAGGCGAATGGAAACAACAATTCGAATTTCATTCAGGTGCTTCCGAACCCTTCCGTTGGTCTTTCTAATCAAGCTTGTTGATATGCGTGTCTTATTTTCATGATCAAACCAAGTATATTGTTTGGTCTCAGCTCCTGCCCTTGATGTTGATTGGCGGAACAATGTCTCATTTGCTACATGTTCCACTGATAGCATGATATATGTTTGTAAAGTTGGCGAGAATAGACCAATCAAAAGTTTCACGGGGCATCAGGTTTGTTTCAGTTGTTAATTCCGTATCACTAGTTACCTTGTTGGCAGTTTTAATCAATTTTAATGAACTTAAATATCTGGAGATTTTTTGTGAGGTTGACTTAATAATGTCATTCTGTGTTGTGTATAGTGGTGGATATTAAGAATGAATGTCATTTCTGGATGGTGGTCATAGCTGACTTCATAAAGGAGTTTATGGATCGTATAAAAAACTGGTTTTCTAATGAGTACATTCACTAAAATAAACATTTTAAATTACTTGAATAATTTGAACCATATCCTTGTGGTAGAAAATAAATCTTAGAAAAGAGGAAACAAACATGTGGGGCATACATGATGCACTTCTTGGAACCTTTAACGCGATCAGATATCCCACTGATTCGTATCATGTGAAGTTCATTCTTTAAGACTTCATAGGCTGAGAAGTTCCAATTTCTGAAGGAGATTTCTTTATTGTTTTTACTGATCGAGTAATGAAACTGATTTTCTCTTGTGGAAGTCCTTACTTTGATGTTTAGTATATTATATTTTTCCCGATGGGTTCTAGATTCATTGGGATGGTTTTAACATGGAAAATCTTCATGGGCATTGTGTGGAAACACAAACTCAATGGTGACTACTTGTTGTAATGCAGTTGGGTTACATTTGTGTATGTGTTGAAACATACAGCCCCATATCTATTTAGACACTGTAGTATCATGGGTGTAACTGGTCATTCATAGATCTGCTCTGGCATTTATGGGAGCACCCAAAATCATTTGCAGTGGGTGGGAACAGGTAGGTTTGTCGTTATAATAATTAATAATATTCTTAACAGTCCTTGTTGTGCTAAGGAAGTTATAATGAGTGTATATGGTGTTTTTAAGTAATTTTGATATGAAACAGCTGTTTGATGAACACTGTATTCTTGGTTCTAGGGTGAAAATATTGTTTATTGTGCTAAACGACTTTTCTACTTCTACATCGTTTTCACTAATATTTGAGTATACTTCCGGATGAAGTTAATGCTATCAAGTGGGACCCCACATTTTGATACGAAACAGCTGTTTGATAAACACTGTACCCTTGGTGCTAGGGTAAAAAAATATTGTTTATTGTGCTAAATGACTTTTCTACTTCTATCATTTCCACACATTTGAATATCCTTCAGGGTGAAGTTAATGCTATCAAGTGGGACCCCACCGGCACCCTTCTGGCCTCATGCTCTGATGATTCTACGGCAAAGGTCAGAGGCAATTTTGGTGTACACGGAGTTTTCTAACATTTAGTGGTGTAATTAATTATTTGCGGAACTTAATATGATGATGCATATCTTTTTTTGAATGACAGTACGGTAGTGCATGATATATGTTTTGTCTAATAGCCTTCTTTTATCTGGAATATGATAGTGTAGGTATTATACAACTATGTTTTCATCATATTAGTTCTGAACTTAATTCTGGTGTATCATCGGTTGCCTTCTCATTGATTAATATGCAGATATGGACTATGAAACAGGACACCTGCTTGGTTGACTTGAGGGAACATACCAAAGTATGACATCAAGCTTTTATCTGAATGCCTATGATTCTGTAAATTAGGGTAGGTGAAGTGTATTTAATTTTTTTTTGCAGGAGATATACACGGTGAGATGGAGTCCAACAGGGCCAGGGACCAATAATCCTAATAAGAAACTGGTGTTGGCAAGGTAAGTATGCTGTATTATATTTGAATGATTGCTTGATGACATTAGTTTCTAGTTTTATAGTATGGGTGGACCTCAAATTTCAGATCTTATTATCCAAATGAACATGGTTCTATGAATAGTAAGTACAAGAACCAGTAGAAAGCATTGATGAGTACATTGAAAGGATAAACCCTACTTGAGAGCAACAATTTAGTGTAGGCAGAGTACATGATTTGCAACGTCTATGATATCTAAATCCATAGTCTGTAGTGCCTATTATGTTACGAAAGGCCCTTGTAGCAAAAAACTTTAAGGATTGGGTTTATACTCTCCATGGGCCGCGGAGAGTGGGTCAGGCGGAGAACAGGTCGGGCTACGGGCGCGGGTTAGGGGGACCACGGGCATGAGTTTATTTACTATTTATTTTTTTATTATCATGCCCCTGCATGGGGATAATTAGTTAATGTCATAATGGCGTGGATATCTATCGAAAATAAACATCATCAAATCTCGACACGACAATCGATTGTCCATCCCAGGACAAGAATCAATAAGGACAATACGGAACATACCTCAAGATATGAAATGCCACGACGAAATCACGTCAGTCTAATCCAAGATCAGATCAACACAACATACAGACATGGTCCTAACGCAAGACCTACAAATGCATACTCATATGACAACGTCAATATGCTCACAACAATAACAACAATGTATACTTATGGCAAACCCATAATATACATATGCACAACAACAATACATGGCAATCCGATGATCCAGCGTTCACTGCTTAGATCCCCCGATGATCCCGTCAGACCAACCGTGGTGGAAAACCCGTCCGATGATCCAGTGCACGCTAGCATAGATCCCCCGATGATCCCGTCGGACCAACACGAGGTGGATATATCACAACAATGCTCAATTGCACAAAACCACAGTACACAATACACGACAACAACAATGCACAAATGCATGACAACAACGATACACGAATGTATCACGACATGATCGACACAAATGATAAAAATGATTAGAGTACTTGCCTCGAGTCCTTCGAGAGCGATCTCAATGTCTAAACCATCACGAACCATTATCCTCAATATTCGACGGTCCAAAGTATCACGGATTACAGATAATTCATATCTTCGTCTTTATCACAATATATCCTCGATATACAAGTATACCAATAACAAAAGTAAATCATATACATTATGATTTAGATTCCCAAAACTCGAATACGATTTATAATCCCAAATCTCCTGTGATTACGATTATAAACATTGCTATACAAATTATAAACGAATGAAACTGAAACCATTCATTAAATCCTCGGCCCTGATCAATGCAATTCACGAACATTCTCGAACACGACCGCAAAGCATGGTTCTATTCACCGATCAATAATCTCAACCTATTACAATAATCGATAAACAACAAGTTCGATAACAATCAACAATCGATAAAACCAATTCACAAATCCAACGGCTCAACAATATCCCGATTAACCACTAGACTGATTAATCCAACTCAAATCAGCACGAATTCACAACCACAACACGAAAATACTGCACTGTCTGCCTACTTAGCGCACGTTAATCACTTAACGTAGCGTGCGCTAAGTTGCTCCCGTTAGCGTGCGCTAGAGAGTAAGCTTAGCGTGCGCTAATGCTGTACGGATGCATGCTTTTCAGATACCGATCAACATATGGCGATTATCAAGAACACTAAGTGATTCTAAACCATGTTCATAGCTATCAAAACAATGAAATCCGATATCCTTTAACATATAGGTAATCATCCAACTCTTAATCCAATTCATATATTCACATATCATCTTCTTCCTCAAATATCAACATCATGAACACCAAGAACCTTAACAACACTTCCCTTACAAAGATTAATCATCAACAATGACATCAACATCTGCAAAGGAGAAGAATGATTAACCAACTTATCTCAAGAAAACGAACTACACAATTCAAACCACACGAATCATATTAATATCATCATACTCCGGTAGTCCATCTCATAATCATGCTTGTCAACTTGTTTATGTAATAATCATCAACTCAAGAACATCAACATTCAATCCAAAACGAAATCCAAAGATGAAGAGTGATTACCTTTTTGAAGGAATGGATCGAGTCTCAAGTTTGAATCCGTTTCCAATCGATTCCAAGCTTAATATTGTTATGGATGATTAACTCCACCATAATCCAGTGTTTGGAACTTCAAACATCTCTCTAAGAACTCTCTCTATCGGTTGCAAGGAGAGAATGGACGAATTGAGGAATAACAGCCAACTACTCATATATATACACTGTACATTATTAACGTACGCTAACATCTAAAATTAACATACGTTACACGTTTAGCATGCGCTAACTGTCTTTGTTAGCGTGCGCTATCGAAGTCCAGAGGCTACTGCCTTACTGCATGAAATGATTTACGTACGCAATGCCCATGCAATAGCGTACCTAAAGGCCTGTATTTACCGTACGCAAACCTTCCACCATAGCGTGCACTACTCATAGTTGACTTGCTACAGTCTGCACCTACCCCCGTGTCCCCATATGCCGAAAGTAACCTGACAAAGCCAAGATTCCTTTGGTCCGATCTGATTAGCGTGCGCTATAAATATACATTAGCATGCGCTAATCGTTCACAACAAACATCCGTTGACCTTGTCGGCACATGCGCCGAAAGTGACCGGGTCCACACATAGATTCTTTCTGATCTGCTCTGTACTAGCGTGCGTTATCTTTTGCCTCTAGCTTGCGCTAAACCAGAACAATAGCGTGCGCTAGGTATGTATATTAGCGTGCGCTAATAATGTTACACTTAGCCACTTTCAGCTACTCTTGTCCAACGTCTCAACATACAGAATACGAATATACGGCATTCTGAATACATATACTCAACACATTATATCCTCAAATACAATTGTCGACCAAATTCGACAATTATACCAATACTGACATCTCAGTCCTTCATTTATTTTATCCATACTGTACAGATTCCACATTGCACAACATAACTCAGATAAAATAATATTAAACACTAGTAGTAGAAATCTCGGATATTACAGGATCCTCCTCTAGGGTCGGCGCATCATCCGCATGCTGCCGGTAGTTCAGGTGCCGGGTTCTCAGATGCGGGTGATAGGAACACAGAACTTGTAATCAAATATTAGAGAAGAATTAAGGATGAAGCAGGGAGAATTGAATTGAAATCAGATGAAGAAATACAAAAAGGGTTCCAGGGATAATCCCTCTCTCAAGCTAAGCTTTGAGCCACACAACAAAAGAAATAACATAACATGCAAATGACGTCCCTCCCTATTCTATTTATTCTATTCTCTCTCTTCTAACAGAAATACTAGCCACTTTCCACAATTGCCCCTCTCTTCCTTCTAGAATACACGTGCACAATTCTAGGCCTTTGATCATTAGGTACCAATAGATCAGCATTTGTATCACTACTCCCGCCTTCAAACAAAGTCTTGTCCTCAAGACTGACAGTAGGAAATTGACTCTGAATAGTTACTGCATCCTCCCAAGTAGCTTCCTCTTCTGGTTGACCCTTCCAATGAATTAACCACTGTTCCGTTGGTTCCTGAAAATTATTGAGAGATCGTCGAGCTAACACAGCCAACGGGTCAACACATCATCAACTCCCAACTCCAAATCAGGAGGCAAACTCTGTTCTACAGGGGCAGAAATCGCCTTTTTAAGAAGCGACACGTGAAAGACGGGATGAATTTTCGACGTAGGAGGGAGATCCAGCTTGTAAGCCACAGGTCCAAGCTTGTCGAGAATCTTGAAGGGACCAAAAAACTTAGCTGACAACTTCTGATGAATACGACTTGCAACTGAAGTTTGACGATAAGGTTTCAGCTTCACATAAACCCATTCCCCAATCACAAAATTAACTTCTTTCCTCTTTTTATCGGCTTGTGCCTTCATTGCTGATTGAGCAGACAACAGATGTTGCTTTAATTGCTTCAAAGCTTCATCTCGATCCAAGCTCTTGAGCCACTGTTTGAACACGCACCTCCCCTGGAATGAAATGAACAACAGAAGGAGGAGATCGACCATACACAATTTCAAATGGGGTAGTACCGGTGGAAGCATGAAACGTAGTATTATACCAAAATTCCGCCAAGGAATCCACACGACCAATTACGAGGTTGATCAGTGGCAAAACACCGTAAATACGTCTCTAAACAGCGATTGATTACCTCCGTTTGGCCATCCGTCTCTGGATGATAAGCGGAGCTCATATGTAACGCTGTTCCTTGGGCACGAAAAATCTCCTGCCAAAAGCGACTGATAAACAAGGGATCCCGATCACTAATTATAGATTTGGGAATGCCATGATGACGAACCACTTCTTTCACAAAAACCTCAGCCACCGTCTTGGCTGTATAGGGGTGTTTAAGCAACACGAAATGACTGTATTTAGAGAGTCGATCCACCACAACCAACACAGCATCAAATCCCTTTGATTTAGGCAGCCCCAAAATGAAATCCATTGAAAGATGCTCCCAAATTGCTTCAGGAATGTTTAATGGTTGTAAAAGACCACCAGGGGCAGTGGCACTCGTCTTGCATCTTTGACAAATGTCACACGCCTGAACAAACTTCTTTACATCTTTAATCATACCCGGCCAATAAAGATTGGTTGCTATCCGTCGATAAGTACGATAATATCCCGAATGGCCCCCCGAAACAGTGGTATGAAACTCACGTAGTAAAGCAGGGATAAAAGTCGAAGTACGAGCAATGACTAAGCGATTGTTATAATATAAGACCCCTCGATGCAACGAAAATCCAGGAGGAACGTTGGTGCCTTCCAAACAGGCTTGCATAATTTTTTGGATTGTAACATCCTTCTTGGCTTCCTCCACCATTTGAGATCCTTGTAACCATAAGGGTTCTGAAACAAGAGTGGAAAACTCACCAGAATCTGCCTTGCGTGACAAAGCATCCGCCGCACGATTTTCTCTTCCGGGTTTGTAGCAAATATCAAAGTTATAGCCAAGCAATTTAGCAACCCAATTCTGTTGGTCAGGAGTAGTAATTCGTTGCTGAAGCAGATGGCGCAAACTCTTCTGATCAGTGTAAACAACGAATGTGGTGCCCAACAAATAAGAGCGCCAATGTTGGACGGCTAAAACCAAGGCCATTATCTCACGTTCATAAGCAGATTTGGCCAGATTCCTATCACTCAAAGCTTTACTAAAATAAGCAAGTGGCTTCCCTTGTTGCATTAAGACCGCCCCAATACCACGTCCCGAGCGTCACATTCCACCACAAAGGGAATGGTGAAATCTGGTAAGGCTAAAACAGGGGCTGAAACGAGAGCCAATTTCAAGGCCTCAAATGCCTTTTGAGCAGACTCATTCCAATGAAAAGCATCTTTTTTTGTTAAATCTGTTAAAGGACGAGCAATACTTCCATAATGTTTGACAAACTTACGGTAATAGCCGGTAAGACCGAGGAAACCACGAAGTTCTTTAATGTGTTGTGGAACTGGCCAATCCAAAACTGCAGCGACTTTACTAGGGTCCATGGACACTCCGTCACCCGAAATGATGTGACCAAGGTATTCCACAGAAGTGTGACCAAAATAACACTTTTTTTGGTTAACTACAAACTGATGCAAAAGTAGAATACCGAGAACCTGTTGCAAGTCTTTCAAGTGTGCATCCCAACTAGAGCTATAAATTAAGATATCATCAAAAAAAATGACTACCGTGCGACGCAATAATGGACGAAAAATCTCATTCATAACAGCTTGAAATGTAGAGGGTGCATTCATAAGTCCAAAGGGCATGACTAAGTACTCATAGTGTCCATCGTGGGTACGAAATGCCGTTTTCTCAATACTGTCAGGTTGCATACGAATCTGATTGTAGCCCGACTTCAAATCCAATTTAGAAAAAAACCGTGCCCCATGTAACTCATCCAAGAGTTCCTCGACCATGGGAATTGGGAACTTGTCGGGAACGGTAGCCTTATTAAGGGCCCTATAATCAACGCACATACGCCAAGTTTGATCTTTCTTGCGAACCAAAATAACGGGGCTCGAAAAAGCACTTTTGCTAGGACGGATCATTCCTAACGCAAGAAGCTCTTGAACTTGTTTCTCAATTTCAGCTTTCTGGACATAAGGATATCGATAAGGTCGTACACAAATGGGTTGATTAGGATTCATAAGGGTGATACTATGATCGTGAGAACGAACAGGGGGTAACTCAGTTAAGGCATTAAAAACAGCTTTACAAGCATCCAACACCAGCTGCAAATCATGTTGTTGGGATAAAGACAATCCAGTCGAGACCATAGACAAGAAAAAAGAGGGAAGTGAAGTGCCCCAGTGAGTTTGATCAACACAAGACAACCATTTATGTAACGCAACTTGATGCTGAGAGGAAGAACGAACACCATTAAGAGTAACCCAAACACCATTATACATAAAACGCATCCAAGAATCCTGCCAATTATGAGTTACCTCTCCCAAAGATTGCAACCAATCCATACCCAACACCATATCCAAATCCCCGGTGTCAAAAACTAAAGCATTAATTAAAAAAGAACAAGCCCCCAATGAGACAGAAATATTGCAACACTGTTGAGTGATTAAAACACGATAACCATCCCCAAGTTGAATTCGTATACCTTCGAAAGAAGTAATAGGTAATCCCAGAGAATGAACCAATTTGCTGGACACAAAATTATGGGTAGCCCCACTGTCAACCAAAATTACCACCGGAATTTGCATAAGAGAGCCGTCGAGTTTCAGTGTCTTCCCACCAGAAACGGAAGATTGAGCTCCAAAAAATTCCAACACTGAACAGGAACCTTGAGGAATTGAAGGCGATTCTAAATCGTCCACCACTGGAAGTTCATCAAATCGAAATTGGGAACCTCCATCATCAGAATACTCATCGTCTCCGAGTAGCAACACACGTAATTTACCTTCGGGGCACTTATGTGCAGGACCGAATTGCTGCCCACATCGAAAGCACAAACCCTTTTTCCGCCGCTCCTCCCATTCAGTACGAGTAAGCGATCGAACTCCACGATCCCGATTTAAGACAGTAGATATCTCCGATGAAGCAGGGCCCAATGATCGATTGGTGTTCAAGGTTCGAATGGGCTCCCCACGAACAGGCCCATTACCCGATTTTGGAGAAATCGGCCCACGAGACTCGTTACGACCCAAAGAACGATCACCTGGAAGAAAAGAACCTGACCCGTTCTGTTGTTGATATCGGAAACGAAACTGAGAAATTCCTCCCGATGACGGCCGGAGCATTTCCTCGACATCCTTAGCCAAATACATGGCATCCAAGCGAGAAGAAGGACGATGTAATCGCACCCAACGCTTCACCTCGTCACGAAGACCTGCTACAAAATAGCCTAATGCCTGCGATTCTGGCAAACGAGGAACCAGGGACAATAAGTATTCAAAATCATCGATATAGTCATGAATCGATGAATTTTGTTTAATCGTTGCTAATTGTTCATAAGGGTTTTGGATTTCCAATCCACTAAATCGCTGCAGCAATTCCAATTGAAACTGATCCCAGGTTAACGAATCATGAACTTGTAGAAGAATGGAAAACCAGTGTTGAGCCACTCCTGTCATACTAAGTTGAGCCAAACGAATACGTAAATTAGTGGAGGTACCGTTAATGTCGAAGTAGAGTTTTGCTTTCTGAATCCAGCCTTGTGGATCAAAGCCATAGAACTCTGGAAGTTTGATTTTCTTCACTGCCCAAGGCAACCCATCAGTGGAGGTAGATTTAGGAGGAGTACGCTCACCATCTCCAGGTGGATCATCGCCCCCAGAATTGAAAACATAGCTGAAAACAGATCCTTCCTTCCCATCTGAAAATTGAGGTTGTTTGTTCTGTTGTTTCACCCATCCCAACATAACCTTACGGAATTCAGCATTTTCGAGCTTCTCAGTTTCGAGCGACAATTTGATATCAGCCACATCAGACTGAAGGCGTTGAATGTTCTCATCATGTTGATCCAATCGGGATTGCACAGATCGAGTTTCCATGGAAAACGAAAAGGGAAACGGCAGATCGAAGGCAGGTCGGACCAATGATAGGAACACAGAACTTGTAATCAAATATTAGAGAAGAATTAAGGATGAAGCAGGGAGAATTGAATTGAAATCAGATGAAGAAATACAAAAAGGGTTCCAGGGATAATCCCTCTCTCAAGCTAAGCTTTGAGCCACACAACAAAAGAAATAACATAACATGCAAATGACGTCCCTCCCTATTCTATTTATTCTATTCTCTCTCTTCTAACAGAAATACTAGCCACTTTCCACAATTGCCCCTCTCTTCCTTCTAGAATACACGTGCACAATTCTAGGCCTTTGATCATTAGGTACCAATAGATCAGCATTTGTATCAGCGGGGGTAGGAGGTGGCAGCGCTGTTTGTTCGGATGTGATGGCAGCGGCGAATCGGGTCGTTATGCCCAGTTGCAACAGATCTAATACGTAAGGTTGGATATCGGGGGCAGAGCAATATCTTCGCGTCCATAACACCGGAGGAAAATAAGGTCGACGTCGCTCTAATCGCGATGAAGGGGCCTTACATTGGTTCTGGTTGACGCAAACGACATCTCCGAATATGACATGGGCCAAGTTGAAACACGAGCTGCTGCGGCGATATGACGATGATCCTATATCGAATACCTTTGAATCGTCACTATATCCCCGTCAGATGGGAATGGTGAACGAATATGTGGATTTTTTTATTGCACGTTTGGTGCTTGTTCCGGGTATCCCAGGCAACTATTGTCGGGGGATGTTTCTCCACGGGTTAAAGGATAAAATAAGATTGAGAATTTGTTAACTTATTTGATACCATTCACTTAGCTCGTGAGATCGAGCGAGAGTTGAGTGCGGTGAGAGGTGACCGAGCCATAGTTTTTACGGCTCAAAAATCATTGGCGGGAGCAGGGGGTTTGATCTATTTTTCCGCAAATTGGGGCCGGGTAGTCCAGCCGTTATACGGGTCCTTATGAGCCGCCCAGTTCCTTTTAGCCCACTGCTGGTGCAAAGAACAGGGTGTCACCAGAGCACTGGGGCAGTAATGCGTCGTCATCCTTGGTTAATCAGTCGCACACACCACCGCCACATTAAATATCGCAATGAGAGTTTATGGAGAAAAGAGCTAAATTGCAGTGTTATCGCTGCGATGAGCTGTATTCAGGCCACAAGTACGCAGACCAGTGTTTCAAAAAATGCTCGACTCATACGAATTGACTCGCGAGTCGAGGCTAGGCGAGGCGCACGGGTGGCAAGTTGAGGCTTACGATTCAGGCACTTTTTTTAATACTTACGAGTTCCTTTGTTGAGCCGGACGAGACGACTTATTAATGAGTCGACTCGGAAGAGGCGGACAGGTCAGTCCTTAAGGTTTTAATTAGAAAAGCCCAGTGATGGGAAACGGCGGTGAGATCTGTGAGGATGACTCGGGTTCAGCTTCCACGCGGCTGAGCTAATTTTCTTGGCTTCTAGTTTCTTGACTTTCTTTTTTCGTCTGTCAATGGGCGGGATTCGTCTCTCTCTCTCTCTCTCTCTCTCTCTTATCTGTATATGGTGTTTGGCTTGGTTGAATGCTTGTTAGACAATTAATGAAATCAATGACGATGAGTCGATGACACTCTTTTGTGTTCGTGTTTCTGTTTGTATTTGGTTAGTTGGTTCGAACTGGTCAAACAAGGGCTCATCATTCCTTTTCAGTAGACAAGTCCATTACTCCTCTTTTTTCTTTTTCCTTTTCTTTTGTATTTCCTTTTTCCTTTTTTATTTTGATTTTGATAATATTATTTCGTTTTTTCTTGTTTTTTTTTTGTTTTGTAGTCTATTGGACATTATAACTCTTTTTTACTTGTAATTAATATTTAGTAATGTTAAATGTCATCTTGTAGTGATTTGATGAGTTTTATATGGATGGTTTCCCTATTGAAATTGGATTAAGTCAATGTTGCTCTATAGATTATTATATCTTGGAACTCAGGTCTACGATGCAACATGAACCCTAAAAATTAAAAATGAATCTTAAAAACCTTAAATAAAAAATAAACACCAAAAACATAAAATGAATCCTAAAAAGCAAAAATACTAAACATTAAACCCTAAAAAACTGAAAATAAACTGTAGAAAACTGAAAATGACCCCGAAAGAAATCGAACTCGGGTCCATACTATTGCCTTGTTTTATATGCGTTTGGTGATGAATGATGCAATGATTTTGATATTTGTATTCTAGTCTTTGTTGAACTATTAATATTATTAATTATAACCTTGTGTTGTTTTATTTTTATATATATATATTTTTTATTTTTTTTCCTTAAAATTTTGAGGCTTCCGCCTCATTCCGCCTCGAGGCGTACACCTCGCCTCATTCGAGCAATAGTATTGCGAGAAAACATGTGTTTTGTTAGGAAATTTTTGTAAATACTTGTTGTTGAAGGATTAATCCCACATCGAGTAATTACATGCCTTGCACTTAATATATTAAGACCATGGACTACTACTCTCATTGCCAATTGGTTTTGAGATGGAACCCCAAACTTGAACATGGTATCGGAGCAGGCTCTCTACACGAGCGAGCCCAATGGCCCATGATGTTTTAGCTCCGCGCCACCCAGGTTAAAAATTCCACGCTGTAAGCCTTGACTCCGGCTACGCGTGAGGGAGCGTGTTGAAGCATTAATCCCATATTGGGAAATATAAGCCTTGCCCTCAATGTATAAGAATCCTGGACTACTCCTCTCATTGCCAATTGGTTTTGAGATGGAACTCCAGACTTTAACATGGTGTCCGAGCAGGCTCTCTACACGTTCGAGCCCAAAGGCCCACGATATTTTAGCTCCACGCCACCCGAGTTAAAAGGTCCACGTTGTAAGCTTTGACTCCGGCTACGCGTGAGGGCTACTCATCTCATTGCCAATTGTCATTTTGGTAATTTCGGTATTTACCAATACCATACCAAATATTTTTGTACTTTTCGATTTCGATAAATTCGAATTCGGGCAGTCATTAAATTTCGGTTTACCACACCATAAATTTTCGGTCGGTATTCGATCGGTCCGATAATTACCATACCATGTGGCACCCCTAAGCAAAACACCTCGAATACGAGTCGCGAATTTTAAAACATTGGCGCAAATAAATCCCTCCAAGTTGTTGTTTTGGAGCCAGATGATGAGCCTCTGATATTGCCAGAGTCGAACGAGCCGACGTCAGTTGAGGTGTTTAATGAGATTCCCAAAGAACCACATCTCCAAGTTATGGAGTATCACATGTGACGGCTAGGGGTATCGATGGACCATGGACAATGCAGCTGAAGGGGGGGATTTCGGTGGAGGAGTTATTGGTGATGATTGATAGTAGCGTCAATAACTGTTTAATTTCTTCGGATACGACGACACAGTTAGGGTTGATGGTGAGTAGGATTGACTCTTCAGTGGTGCGACGGGCGGCGAACGGGAATGAAGGATTGAAGTTGTGTGTCGTGATTTAATATTAAAATTAGAACAAGCAGAGTTTGTAGTCGATTGCTATGTGTTTTCGCTAGGTGGGGTAGACGTGATCTTGGGGGTTTCATGATTATCGACCCTTGGTGATGTGAAGGCTAATTGGCGAAACACGACAATTAAATTTGAACATCATGGTCGGGGGATATGTCTCCACAGGGAACCTTCCCTTTTCGCCGTGGAGTCACCACATCTAGTTTACAGAAGGCTCAGGAGATTGAGGAAGGGTGGAGGATTTGGGTCACGGAGCTCGGGGGCGACGAAGAGACAAGATGGGTGAAGGAGAATTCCTTATTTCGACAGATGGCGGCCGAATTTCCATCAGTTATGCAGCCACCTAGTGGGTTGCCCCCATGATGGGAGGTGGATCATCACGTCCCTCTTCATCTGGGCATTTCACCGGTTTCTGTTCGTCCTTACCAATACAGTGACACGGCTAAGGAAGAAACGTAGCGGATGGTGCAGGAACATCAGGGATAATACAGCCTAGCTCGAGCTCATTTTTGAGCCTTGTTCTTTTTTTTCCAAAAAAGGACGGGAGTTGGAGATTCTGTGTTGATTAGCGGGAGTTGAACAAATGCATGGTCCCAGATAGATACCCCATTCCAGTTATTCAAGAGATATTGGGTGAGTTGAGTGGAGCTAGGTCTTTTAGGAAGTTAGATCTTAGTTTCGGATATCATCAAATACGAATTGCCCCGAAAGATATTCCCAAAACCGCATTTCGCACGCATTCGAGTCATTTCATGTTCCGTGTGATGCTGTTTGGATTGACGAATGCCCCCTCCACGTTCAATTTGCGATAAATGACTTGCTGCAACCCCATTTTTGTAAGTTTGTTCTAGTTTTCTTCGACGATATATTGGTCTACAATGGGGATTGGGATGCTCATATTTACTAGCTGAGGGTAGTTTTGGGATTGTTGAGAAATCGTTCCTATGTCATTAACCCTACTAAGTGCTTGTGGGGGCAAAAGGAGATGGAGTATGTGGGTCATATCGTATCTTATCAGGGGGTTAGTATGGATACCCGGAAGGTGTTCGTTATACTACGTTGGCTGATTCCACAATCAGTCCGAGGGGTTCATGGATTTCTGGGTCTTACGGGCTATTACCGCCATTTTATTTGAGGATATGGTCAAATTGCACGACCTCTGACTCAGTTACTTAAGGAGGTGGTAAGTAAATTTGAGTGGACACAGGATGCTCAAACGGCCTTTGCGTGGCTTCAGCAGGCTGTGATGACCGCGCAGGTGCTAGCAACATTGGATTATTCTAAATAATTTACGGTTGAGTTCGACACGTCAGTGTAAGGGTTTGGCGCGGTATTGATGCATGAGGGGCGGACGATAGGTAAAACATTTTCAGTTCGTAGCATGCCCAAACCTGCCTATGAAATAGAGTAAATGGCGGTTGTGTTGTCGGTGCAGCATTTGAGACCTTATCCAGTGGGTCGGAACTTTGTAGTGCAGACGGATCAGAGGAGTTTGAAGTTTTTATTAAAACACTCGGTTTCGATCCCAGCTCAACAATTTTGGGTTGCCAAGGTACGCATTTGACATTGAGTATAAGACGGAAAGCAGTTGATGCATTATCATGACGTATGGAGGAGGTTGATCTTGCCGCTATTTCTATGCCGATTTGGGTCGGGTGGAAGGCGGTAGGTGAGGGGATTGCGAGGGTCGAAAAGTTTGGACTGATGGTAGAGGCGTTACGAGCGGGGTCCGCAGGGTATCCTGGTTTCTCCTTGGTGCAAAGAGTTCTTTACTACCGAGAGCGATTAGTCTTGACCGCCAATTCAGCATTTATTCCACGTCTCTTGAGTGATATTCATGCCTCTCCTGCAGGGGGACACACCAGGGATTTCCACACATACAGGTGATTTGCGACAAGTGTGTATTGGCTGGGAATGGTCACACGAGTGACTCAATTTGTGACCGAGTGTTTAGTTTTCCAGCACAGTAAGTATGAAACTAGATCGCAGCACGTTACTTCAACTGTTGCCGATTCTTAAACGAATATGGGAGGACGTGAGTATGGATATCATCAAAGGTCTCCGTCCCTCGGGGGCTTCGGCTGCATATTGGTAGTAGTAGGTCGATTAAGCAAGTACAAGCATTTCTTGGGCTTATGTCATCCCTTCACGACTCGAGACGTGGCAGTCGTGTATGTTCGGGAAGTGGTGCGGTTACATTGTTTCCCTAGCTCCATCGTATCTGATCGAGAGACTATTTTTGAGTGGTTTTTGGACCGAGTTGTTTCATGGAGTGGGGACTAAGTTTTGAATGAGCTCCTCTTACCACCCATAAACGGACGGAGATACATAAGTACTCAACAGAGGGCTTGAGACGTACTTACGATGCATTACAGCTGAGCGTCCTAAACAGTGAAACCAATGGCTTCTGGGCCGAATACTGCTACAATACCATTTTTCATTCGACAGCGGGAACGACGCCTTTTGAGGCAGTTTATGGTCGACCACCGCCTGCCTTAGGGGATGAAATTCGGACCCGAGCAGCCAGCATTGTCGGATGAGCTACAGGCTCGGGATGAAGTATTGGGTGACTTGAAGGCTAACTTGGAGATTGCGCAACAGCGCATGGTACGACTGCCAATGCTCACAAAGTTGAAACAACGTTGCCGGATAACTTGGGACGAGCCCGAATTCGAACCGGAGTATATTATACTCGATCAGATGATTTGGAGGGGAGATGATCGTGTTCGTTAGTTTTTGGTTCAATGGTGCCATAAGGGAGTGCCTTATCAGGACCGAGAAAGAAGTATTGGGGGAGTTCAAAGAAGGTGCCCCTATAAATAAGGAAGTGTGGTGGTGGAGTGATGAAGTCCAGGAGAAACTGAAGCATGAGAAGGAGAGTTTCAAATTGTGGCAAAAGGAGCAAACTAATGAAGGCTTGGAGAGGTATAAAACAACCAAGAGAGAAGCAATGAAGGCGATTAGCGTAGCAAAGACGAAGGCCTATGAAGACTTATACAACCGACTGGAGGCAAGAGTGGAAAAATAGGTTTTCAAACTCACAAGGCTCGAGATAGACACAGAAGATTTGACCCAAGTTTGTCGCATAAAGGACGAAGAAGGTTACCTTTGGTGGTAGAGGATGACGTGAAATCTCGTTGGGGGAGGTATTTCTGCAGGTTGTTTAACGAAGGGGCTAATGGGCATATACATTGCGAGGAACTGAACATTTTCAAGGAAATCTTAATCGAAACTTTTATAGGAGAATAAATAGGACCGAAGTTGGGGATGATTTAAAGAAGATGAAAAACGGTAAAGCAGTTGGACTGGATTAGGTACCAAAGATATAGATTGGTTAACCAGTCTTTTTAATGTCATATTGAAGAGCAAGAGGTACCAGAAGCTTGGAGGAAAAGCACATTGGTCCCTATATTTAAGAACAAAGGGGATATCCAAGATTGTGGTAATTACCATGGGATCAAATTATGAGTCGTACACTGAAGTTACGGGAAAGAGTTTTGGAAAGGAGGATACGCCAGACTACCAACGTCTCTAAGAACCAATTCGGTTTCATGCCTGGTAGATCTACGATGGAAGCCATTTTTTTACTAAGGAGAGTGGTTGAACATTATATTAACAAGCAAGAGGACCTTCATATGGTGTTTATGGACCTGTAAAAGGCGTATGACCGAGTCTCTCGAGGTATTCTTTGGAAGGTTTTAGGGAAGAAAGGAGTTTGTATTCTACTTTCTCTTTGGTCTCTCTTCTAGAACTGGGGCAATGGCTTTCTTTCTACTGAAGAGGCCCCTATATTGAAGCAATCAAGGACATGTATGGGGGAGTGGTGACGTCGGTTAAGACGAGTGGAGGAGAGGGTAAAGAATTCCCCATTACTAGTGGACTACACCAAGATTCTACTTTGAGCCCTTACTTAGTTGCTTTGGTTATGGACGAACTCATCGGACATGTTTAAGGTGATGTGCCATGGTGTATGTTATTTGCAGATGACATTGTTTTGGTGGACGAGATGAAGGGAGGTGTTAACTCAAAGTTGGAGATTTCGAGGGAAGCATTGGAGAATAAAGGACTTAAAATATGTCGTGCTAAGACGGAGACAAGTAAATATTGGAGCACATGAGATTCTTGAAAAGAACAAGTTCAAGTATTTGGAGTCAATTTTTCAAAATGATGGGGAATCGGATGCAGACGTTATTCATAGGATCAAAGTAGGGCGGAACAAATGGAGAAGTGCATCAGTAGTTTTATGTGATAAAAATATTCCTAAGGTCAAGCTACGAGATGGCAATTTGACCAGCGTTGCTTTTGGATCAGAGTGTTCGGTAATGAAGTACCAACATGTCCAACATGTACACAAGATGGCGGTGGCAGAAATGTGAATGTTAAGGTGGGTGTGTGGAGTCACCAGCTGAGATAAAGTTAGAAATGAAGTGATTCGGGGTAAGTTAAGGGTGGTCTCTATTGAGGACAAAATGAGGGAAAATCGAGTAAATGGGGTGGCCATGCGCAAAGAAGACTGCTAGAGACTGAACTGGGACAACTCCTGTGACTGGCACGTCTAACACTTCTCTTTCTATACTGACAACTCTTTCCCCCAGTCCGTAGCTCCTAGGTATGATATGACTCTCTCTTCCCCTATCTATTCTATTAGGTTCCAGTTCCAGTTACAATTCTAATGGAATAAATAGACTATAGTAGAGTAGATATGTCAGAATCATAACTAGAGTATGAATTCCACGACATGCATTGTATAGTAGACAACTTAAGCTCAATCCGTTATGGACAGTTGGGATATGAGCTCCGGATAAAAAAGAATAGCTTGAATAGGCAGAGGAGGTATGAAACTATAGACAACTATTGTGATATTTAATTATTCTCGTGTGTCGCTAACTTGGTACGGAGTAGTGCAATCTACTCGTTTTAAGCAATCATCAGTGTGAGAGAGAAGTGGTCCGTTTCGAAGAGAATTGTGTGAGGTTCATATTTTAGATACTCGTCGCAGAACCAAGCGTGTTTAGGATCATGAATGAACATAACAATGAGCACAAAGGCATGTTAAAATGAATCCGTGAGGTATATCAATGGTTACACAAGTGGCAGGCCAAACGTTGGATTTTATCACCGAACCTTTGTATCTTCGGTATGCCCTTCATGTGTGGGATTGCGGAAAAATGTTGAGGAAATTGTGCATATATGGGCGTGATTTTCTTCGGACCTTGTCTGTCTAATGACAGAAGTGAAAGTTGCTGCTTGTTCTACTCTGTGAAGAACATTGAAGTTGATTATTTTATTTTTCCCCAGTGATTTTGGACAAAGAGTAAAATTTAAGGATGAAATAGGAATTGGTTGCATTTTCCAACTTGAAACTCGTACAGTAATGGTGGTGTTAATTGGTGTAACACTAATACTAGTTACTCTAGTGGTGTCTCCAACAGCCAATTCAATTTTGGCCATTATGTACCCTTAATACGACATGAATGTTAGTCCCTTTCTTTTTCTATAGATAGAGAGGCTAAGGTAAAGCTTCAGCAAGACTACACTCACTTCTTCATCTTGCATGTCAAGAATACATTTGCATCACTAAAGCTTCTTGGCCTCCTACATTTTGGTGATATCTCCAGGCATAACTTTAGTTCGCCCGGGTATAAGCTAATCTGATTTCCAGTCATATCCTGGGAAACGTCTTATCCTGGAAATAGACGTCCAAGGGCTGAATCTGTCTTAAGGATAGTGCATTCAAACACACGATTAATGTCACTTTAGTTTATGCGTTTTCGATTAATTTATAACTCATTTTATCGAATCTTTATCAGAAATTCAATTTTCCTAACATAGCTTTGTCAGGACTTAATAGCTTAGTTTGCAGCGGCTGGGGCGCTGGGTCTCCATAACATTCATCTAGTGCCTCCTGACTCCCGTTAGCGAATGTTAGGTTTTCTCCGAAATGAACATGTGTTGTGTAAGAGTAATATGTATTCCCCGTGGGACCATGATATGAGTTCTTCAAGTAGCAGTTCACGAGAAGCTAGGATGAAGTGGACTAATATTTTATGAGAAACAGATTGTTCTTGTAAAGAATAGAACTAGTGTTACTTATTTCATGTGCGATTACAGTGTACCCTGGCCTTATCTAGAATTTTAGTGGTTTGCCAATGCAATCATCTAAAGCATGGTTATCACGGCGCCAAGGCGAGGCGAGGCGCTCGGCTACCGCCCGGACGCCTAGGCGCCTAGGCGCCCGCCTAGGCGACAATTAGGCGTTAAATAAAAAATATATTTAATAAATAATAATAATTAATATTTCACTATTATAATTAATAAACAACATTATATTAAGTCCACATTTTATAATTAAAGCCATAAAATTCAACACAAATAAATAAAGGGTACGAAGTTCACATAAGTAGCAAATACAATAACAGTTTTGTACTAGCATGCGCTATAAGCGCGATAGCGCTAATTACCTATGCAACTTGGGTTTGTACTAGAAAACCCTAATTAAAGATCTGCCCTTTGAAACACTAATAACGGCGCATGAGGTTAATATCGAAACCCTAGTTGCTAATATGCCACTTAAATACTTATAACAATTAACACATCAAGTCGAAAACTAAAAGTTCCAAAGAACGCAAGCCTCATACTTCGAAAAAAAAAGTTCCGCAAAGAAAGACTTCACTTCATGCCTTTATAAGGAGCGGCGGACGGCGACCGCGTGGATGGATCGGACGGGCGGCGCGGCGCGGAGACGGCGGACGCAAATAGGACGGCGCCCGACGCCGCGCTCGCCTAGCTCAAATCTAGGCGAGGCGATGGATTCAGGCGGCCTGGCCGGACCGCCTTGCCGCCTAGGCGTCGCCTAGGCGTCGCCTAGGCGACGCCGTGATAACCATGATCTAAAGTTTTTAGTAACCTTTTTCTTGTCTAGGTCGCTGAGTATATGTTCTAGAAGTACTTCTTTGAACAAAACTTGGCAATTTCAGTTTTTCCTAGGTTCTTTCTGAAAACTTGGTACCTTAAAATATTTTGGGTGTGTTTGGTGGTTAGAGGATTTGAGCAAAAAATAAAGTTTGGTCACAATTTAGAGGATTGACCATTCAAATCCTCTAATTGGGTTGTTTGGCAAACAGAGGTTTGGATGAGCTTGTTAGGTCCAAAATGCTTTCTCGGAAAAAATCAGGATAGATGAGCTACTTTTTAAGAGTGGATTGCAAATTGGGTTCTAATACTAGTTTTGTCCTAGTTACGAAAAATTATGCCATTATTATGATATATTTATCATTAATTTACAACTAATTTGTTGATTAACTATTAGTAATAATTATCTATCTGGACGAAAGTATTTACAACTAATTTACTAATTAACTATTAGTAATTTTTATCTATTTGGACAAATTAAATTTAATATACTTGCAAATTAGCATGTCCAAGAAGTTTGTATATTCAGTAATTTTAAATTATTGGCTTGTCTTTTTGATTTTGTAAATGTTCCTTTACATGTTTAATAAACTGGCCATATAAATGTATATTGTTGTAACAACCCAACAATAAATTGTGTCAAAGTCCTTATTGGTCATTTTACACAATTGAGTAGTGGTCGGCTATTTACCAAAATATTCTTATACAAACAACTAATTAAACCAGTCAAGCAATAAGCTGTAAGCTATCAGCTAAAGCAGTCAACTATCACCTATTGCCAACTAGGGTTTTCTTAAAGCTATAAGTACGTCCCTCAACAAATTTACATGGATCGACCGTTTGCCAATTCAAGGTAAAAGAAAATAAAAAGAAAAAAAGAAATAATAGAAAGAAGATGAACAAAAAGAATCTTATGTGAGATATGCCAATGCAGTATAAAATTATTACTTCTGCTATTGGGAACATCATGAACTGATTTACCACAAAAATGGACAAACTGGGAAGAAGAAAAGGAAAGAATGAGTTCTTAGTAAAACCTATGGAGGAGGTTGTGGTAGGCTACCTGTATCGTGTTTTTGAATCATCTTCTCTTCTAATTTCAGAGTTGTAGTACATTATTTGGATGCTCTTCTCCTATTCTCTTACCGTCTTATTCTTCCTTTCCTCTGCAGTGCCTCCTTTGATTCATCCATAAAACTGTGGGATGTGGATGCCGGACGTCAACTGCACAGCTTAAATGGCCACATGTAATAAGAAAACCTCAATAATCTTGATTAGTAAATATGCACGAATTATTTGGGACCCCCCTTGATGATCTTATAAGATATATGGTTTGTAAACATTGGAAACGATCTAACCTGTAACTAGCAGCATTCCCAGCTGAATGATGATCATATTGAGGGCTCTACTGTAAACACTGTTGTCATGGTTTCCGTGATGATACACAATCTTTAACACCCCCATCACACACACACACAGGAAAAGGACAGATAAAAGGAAAAGAAAAAAAAAATTAAAACAAAGAAAATGAATAAAAGAACCCACTATAGATACACTGATTATGGGATTTGTTATGAAGTTTGCATGAGGGATTATCATATTCTAACAGAAATACAGAAGCTCTTGAAATATTAGTATATCCCGATTCCAAATTCTTTTGGTGAGTGTGAATTTATTAGTTTTTTTTTTCCTTCCAGGGAACCTGTTTATTCTGTTGCATTTAGCCCAAATGGTGAGTATTTGGCTAGTGGATCACTAGATAAATGCATGCACATCTGGTCTGTAAAGGAAGCCAGGATTGTTAGAACATTCAGTGGAAATGGTGGAATCTTTGAAGTTTGCTGGAACAAGGAAGGGAATAAGATTGCTGCTTGTTTCGCAAATAATGTGGTGTGCGTCTTGGATTTCCGAATGTAAAGGGATTACAAGAGTTTTTTTTTCTTTTCCTTTCTGCGTTGATGTTGTGAAGTCTTATCCTGGGTACAGGCAATATATATGGGTGATGCGGACTTAGTTTAGGCCTCTAGTTAGCTCAATCTAGTATGAATGCTCTTCTACACCCTCTGATGAGGTAAGAATGTGAAGCTAATAATACTGTTATGTAAATTCTTCTTAGTGTTTAAGTAGGTAGGCTGGCATGCATCATTTTAGGAGACGTTTTGATCTACTGCAGTTTGAATGGCCTGTGGCACGGGTAGAATTTGAATTTGCTCAATTTGGTTCAGAGTTTTTTAGTATTATGAATTGGTCTTGATTTTTCTTGGTTCAGACCTAACTTGATCCACACTCATTCAACTTTTTTGTTATGAAAAAAAGTCATTACAAATATATTGTTGCGACATTATCTTCAAAAGAAACTAGAATGCTTTTTAAGAAACGTGCATAATTTTTGATATTTTATAATTTAGATTTGGTTTTTATTTGGTCTACTTTGAGTTTGAGTTGAGGTCCATAAGAGCACCCACAGGACGGAATGGTATGTTGAATCATGTTTTTGGTTGGTCCAGTAGTGCTACATCAACCGTGTACAAATTATTTTCTAATATCCATAGTGGTTTAGTTGTAGTTCAGTTTTAAAAATGGGTCTTATTTTCATATATCTCCTCCCATACTATCCACAAACCTAGTTCGTAGCACTAGAGATGTCAATTTTATCCATATCCGATCCTATTCATCGATAAACTCGCAATAGGGTCGGGTTTTGGCCGAATCCGAATTTTATGATCGGGTACGGGGAGGGTATGAGTATAGTATATTACCCGATTACCCGACAGGGTGAATTATATAACTATATTATTATATATTATACATAGATATTATATTATGTCATAAAATATAATATTTTAAATATTTATTATGTTAAATTGAATTTATTAATTACATTATATGTAAATATGATATATATTAAAAAATATTCATAATTTTAAATGTACGGTATACGGGTACTCGAATACTCATTGGGGACCTGATTACCCGATGGGCAGTAGCCGAACTCGATCCTAAGGTAAGGTATGTGGGAGGCGCATTTGTACCCTACCCGACATATTGACATCTCACGTAGAACTTGCTCAACATCTTGAACCAACTTCAAGAATATGAATTACGAAACATCTCCACAATTTGATATTGAAAGTAATTACATTTTTGTTGTTACCTTAATAGTTTTTGGATATGTTTGGGTGCTAAGTAGAATTTTAAGTGGCTCCGAGTGGGTTGGGATGAAAAAAGGTTCTAAATCTCATGACCTAAATATGTCCCTATCCACTGGCTGGTTGTATCTTGAACGGGTTCAAATAACTTTAACGTTACAAGAAATGGTTTATTGTTTTTGTTCATCAGTGTCGTGTCTTCTGGTTTTATATACTGAGTGTCAGCAGGTGATGGGTTTCTGCAACAACTTTGTGATTTTATTGCTAATGTGTGGTGCGATCGTTAGTTATTTGCAATTAGCAATATGGGAAATGTTGATCGAAAAATGTTTAAAAGTGGTAAGCATTCAATTTTTCTATTAGCTTATCATATGAGTGAGGGGGCATTGGGTTTACCCGTTGCATTGCTTCTATTGTGAGAGCATTTTTTGCAATAAAAAAACTATCACGACTCATTTGCAACACCGAATAGGAGATGGGTGTATATTGAGAATTGTTTCTTTACAACAATTGGTAATGAGCTTATCTTAGAGTGTTTCAAATAAATGGGTACACGTGGATATCAGTTGCCACCACTTCCTCAAACAAACACAATTATAACCTCACCAATTTTCATTTTATGTATAGTGTTGGTGACCGGTCTCACATGGTCCAATTTAATCGCCACATCACCCAGGAATCGCCATGTGGAGGGATCTAAAAGAAGCTGAATGGCGATATGGAGATATAATCCCGCATAGCTCCCAAGTCTTAGTCCTTCAGGTTAAATGGCTGACCTGATGCCTCGTCGTGTAAACCTATCTAAGGAACTGTTGCCTCGGCCAAAGAGCGAGCCTGATCTGATCCAACAACACAGGTAGGACACTAAGTATGAGACATCAAGACGACAAAAGAATCGTCCATACAACTTGTCACGATAGCAAGAAGACAAAGGTCTAGTCAAAGTTATTGTCTCATGCCTACTTGTAAATAGATGAACCACAAAATGACAAATTTTGAGTAGGTTGGTTATAAATAGCCTCCGCTCGGGTCATAAAAAGGTTCAGAAAATTTTATATTTGCATGCACTGTATAAGCTAAAAAAAGCTCGAATCGGTTTAAAATTTAGACTAATCAATTCAGCTAATAGTCAATTTCATCTCTTTTACTGACTTAGCGTATACAAATCCATGCATACGTGTACGGATATTAGCCATGCTTTTCATATTTATTTACTTGGATTCCTTGACCGAATCAACAAATTTGGCGTTAAAGGAGGGGCCTTGGTGGTTAAATTAAAAAAATGAATAAAAGCAGTAAAAACTATTCTCGACTTTTTTTTAAAGGATGTGTGATTCTGGTAATAACCATGTCCCGACCAATAAAACGATCCCTCTGGTGGACGAGTCCCACTCCCATCCTACCAGGGACGCTAACTCTTAGCAATATCGTAGATCAAGTCCTATAAAATCTTGCTTTTCTACAAAAGATGATCTCTATGATAGGCTGAGTTCTTCAAGTTACTCCAACGCCTCCGACCCCAAATGCCGCCCCAAAGTTGCCAAAATATAGAAATGGAAGGAGATACCGGGTTTCAATCTACACCAGCTCCGATGGGAGTCCAGCGGAGCAACAAGCAGATCATGGACAATCACCCTGTTAATTTGCTAATTACCGAGTCTGTTTCTGAACAAAATTGGACCAAGTAGCCTACGCTGGCGAACGAACATGTGGGTCGCTTCATGTGAAATACTGACTTAGCTACTAGGACTTCATACCGTCCTCGTCTCCAGAGGTACACCAAAGCTCCACACGTGGATGATGTGAGACCCCAAATTTTTACCCCTAGATAAATTCTAATTTTCGGCCCGTTTTATGAATCTTTTATCGTTTTGTTGAACTTGTAACTGTTGCCATTCTTCATTCTTAACTTATCGTTCAACTTCCGGAATTTTGAATATCGACACGTATCGATTATACGACGTCCTCCGTGTTATCTTGAGATTAGTGATTGATTGGCGCTATTCTCGTTGCAAAACTAATGATCCCATAGGTATTACTTTTGTGACCGTGTATTTTGCTTTATAACTCCGACTGGTGATGTGAACCCAACCTGCAATATCACATCTTAATAATGTCAAGTTCAATCATACTTGTTAGAATACTTTGAAGTTGATTATGAGATCTTAAGGATTCACTTCAACACCTCAATTGTCTTTTCGTTGTTTCTCGACGTTTTGAGGATCGTGCTAGACTCATCGATCGAACTGTGACTGGATCATTTGACCAACCTTGAGATTTATAATTCTTATTTCGAGTATTATATTATTAGACCATTCAAAATATAAATGGAGTACCACGAGGGTGTCAATAGAAATGATTGTGGACCCTTTTGGAAGGCGCTGTGCGTCAGGACCGACTTTGATCAGTTACCATAAATTCCAGAAAAATCTAAAAAGTCTAAAGTTCTACAGTATTGTATATTATTGAGTTAGATTTCCAATGGAATAAACGGAGAGTCATTACGAGCTCTAATGGACAAGTTATGGCTAAAAAAAAGACAAGAATGTCAGTCTGTCGTGGTGAAATTACCGTGATGCCCCTATAACCGACCTACGTACTTCTTTTTGGGTTATAAACCGGTTCCTTAGCCATTTTCATGGTAAACTAGAGAGAAGCACAGAGGGCTTCGTCCCTCACCTTGGGATCCCATTCCGGACCGATTTCGGGCAGTTTAAATGCGTAATCAACGCCCGAGAATCAAATTAGCAAGTGCTCTTCAGCCGATTTCAGCTATTTTCGCCGGATTGGAGGTAATCTGGCCCTGAATCCTAAACTTACTTTTCTAGATTCTTGTTTAATTGTTGCTTAGAATTCATAAATGATTATATATTGAGTATACTGGGGCTGTTCTTATCGATTTTAGCGGAACGAAAATTAAATCTTTCGTTCAAATCATCGTAATCGGATACCGCCTGCGAAGTGTTCAATAAAAATTCCCTAAGGGATTCAATTAAGGTTTTCGATGTTATTTCGATTAGAGTAAGTAGCCCTGATGTCAATTACCTCATATTATTCATTATAGGTCTGAAAGTCCAGGGTTTCGAAATCTAATTACAAACCATTTGAAACATCCTTCTCCCTAAAGTTGCGAGGCAAGTATTTGATCGTGCTTTATGTATAAATTGTAATTGAATATGTATAAACCGTTATTTTCGTATGGTTTTGTTCATGTTCTGAATTCATCAACTCTACATTGATATTTTAAAATGATTCGAAAATTATCTTTCAATCAAATTAACGACTTTTAGTGTTTGAAAATACTTTTTGAAATAAACTGTTTTTTTCGAAAGGATTTTGAATGTATTTTTGAAAATGATTTGAGAAAAATTTTCTGTAAATACTTGATGACTAATATTGGGTACTGTTTCATGGAATGATATCATTTATAAATAATTTATTGAGGTTGCCTCGAAAAGTTATTTCAAATGCGATTGAAAAGCAAAGTTGATGAAAGTTTTGGATAATGATTTGAGACTTGCTCCATCAAAGTTATGTGACAACATACTGTGAAACGTGGAATGATATGATTGGAATATGATATTTTTGAAGTTGTATCAATGTCGTGAAATTGTGTTTTGTGGTTGAGTAAAGCCAGAGACTGCCCTGACGAGGGCTCTGGGGTACGATGGGGTGTGAACCTCGTATCACTCGATGGGTTATACAACCAGGGCTGCCCTGACGAGGGCTCTGGGATACGATGTATCAGTATAGCCCATGTGGTTATTGAAATGTGATATACGTATTGTTCGGAAATAATGACGTGACATCGTACTGCTTAGGCTTTTGGATTGTGATGTTGTTGATGCATTTTTGCACAACGATGTCGTTGTCACAATACTGTTGAGGCGCTGGTACTTGGTGAGAATATCCATCTTCTTGCTATACTAATGTAATCAGTCATAACAATATTTCTTTTATTGCACGTTATACATTTTTCTGTTATCAAGTACTTGCACTGGCCATTTGCTGACCCCTTCGGGGGTGAATACTCTTTTTTTTGGTACTCAGGTACAGATCTTCATGGCGAGTAGGCACAGGAGGGTCACTAGGATGATGAGCAGCAGTGCTATTGCCTCGGGTAGTCATTGCCATTTTATTCGTGTGTTGTGGTCTTGGTTTAACTCTGCCTGTGAGTGTTGTTATGACATTCACTGCCGTTCTCAAGCCCGGATAAAAGAGGAGGGTTGCGGTAGGTTTGTGGCAGCCAGCGTAAAATATAGTCACATTTGATGGATATGAATCATAATTTGAATATCGTTGGGGCGTTTCCTCAGAAGCGGCGCGCTACACTTTCCAGGACCGAGTGTAGTGATAAATTTGCGAGGGTTGCTAGGTCGTCGCCCAGAAGCAGCGTTCCATCTATACACTTGGGGATGGTGTCAAATAAGTAAGCGTGTGCTACACTTAGACCCGGGTGTGGTAAAAAATTTGCAAGGGTTGCAAGGTCATCGCCCAGAAGCGGTGCGCCACCTCGAAGTATGGGTGCGGCATCAAATATGCAAGGATCATCACAATATGGACAAAGCCATGCGAAGAAGATAGTCCACAAGCCTAGTAAGGATAGTAAGACGCGGTTTGGAACTTGGTGTTAGGAGTATGCCCTCGAATGCCACTCAGAGGATGTTGAGTGACGTCATTGTACTTGTAATTATGTAAATCATTAATATAAGGCAATGGATGTTTCTTTATTTACTGGCAGTTACTGGCATTCCTAACTCATAAATCTACATATAGAAACTAGTACGTGTATTTGAGAGTAAAACGTTCCACCTCCTTATTGCATAAGGGGGTCGGCACTGGGAAGATTTATAGCTCAAATACTTTATCGTTCGCAAGTCGATGAAACTTGACTGGGCGTTAAGTTTATGTAAAGACTTGTATGACGTGTTCTTTGACATAGAGAGTGCCTGTCGAACACTAATGGTTAGTGGGAGCACACGTTATAGGTATGCTAATTGGATTAGTATACTCGAACTGAATCACCCTCGATTTGTCACACAGATTTCACTCTGGGACTGTCAATGACGGAATCGAAAGGTTGTGATAGGTATTTGTGAACCTTCGACTTGAGGATTTAGTAGGGATGTGCTTGTGACATCAAGATTTTCATTAGAGCAGTTCGACCCTATAAATCGAAAGGTGGGGGTCAACCTCGACGTGCATCTTGACGGGCAAGTAGCAGGTCCTATTGAATACCAAGATAGAATTCTTTCTCCCGTTAGTGAGCGGGTTATATGTTCTATGCGATTATTGGCAGATGAGATCATAAGTCTTTGGATAAAGCACTGCTAGTTATATTGGATACACGAGAGCTCAATGATCTCGATTTGTATTAACGCATGCATAGCGTCAAGTACAGATAGGGTTTGACTGACCGTGATCCTATAACTTGATCGGGACATTTGAAAGAAGGGTTTATACGTATACTGGTATTCATGACATAATGGTTCTTGAATGATCCCATCATTCGTTCTCAGTTGAGGTACAGTGTAGGCCGCCAGGCTGGCTAGATGGTGCTACTACTCTTTGGTTCCTCCCATTGCTGACTGAGACGGACCTACCGAGTCGCGCAATAGGATTGACGACGGAATGAATCGAGCTTATTCTCTCATTATGAATATTAGATATTGGATATCTAATTTATTGGGACATTGGATGTCTAAATCGATTTATTGGATAAATTGATTGTCGGCCTAATGAATTAAATAAATTACTTGGTGATTAATTTAATTCATGAATATAATTATTTCTTGGAGAAATTAATTATATTATTTTGTATTTGATATGTTTAATTAATTGGATTAATTAAATGATATAAATACATCAGAACGGAAGTGGAGTTTATCTGTTTGGACTCACGGGAGTCCGAAACGAACCGAACTCATCCGATTTCTACATGGGCTACCCCCCATTTTCACCCACCTTCCTTTTGGACTCTTGTTCTATTTTTTAATGCATGATCATTGAGTTGGTGGGGTTTGATTCTCATTAGATGAGTTGTACATATGGGGAGTTAAAATAAAAGGGAAAGAAGACCAACTCTTGACACGATCTTTAGTGTAACTATCGCAAGTGCACGATATCGTATCAAGTAGTAAGTGGACTTTTTGAGTCCGGTTTATCGATCCCACGAGGAAGTTTGGTTATAATTTGAATTATACACTATTTGTCTATTTTTATAGATACTAAGATGAGTGAAACACACAATTAAAGAGTTTGGTTTAATAATTGCAAAGAAAATGCAATAATAGTTCTAATATTCAAGGAAATAAAAAGATTGCAACAATAATAGATTGATTAAAGATAAAAGGAAATAGTTGGGATTACAAACTTAGTTCATCATTAGTTATAGAAGATGTATAGGAGATCATAAGATGAATTTACTTATTATGTTGTGTAGATTCGATTTTCCTTAAAAAGACGGTTTCTCTTTCGAACTATAAAACACCCCTTATATATTGAATCAATCCACTATATTTCTATGTTGATTGGCTTCAATACATAGAATTAGGATTTATGAAAATAACTCAAAGAATCATCTAAGGTCTAGAGGTATATTTCTATCCCCTAGAACAACTTAGAGTGAAGATCATTTGATTTAATCAAACATATTTTCTTTCGAAACATATGAAGACCATAAATATCGTCATTTATTGGCCAAATAAATAAAGATTGTTAAAACAATGAAAATCACACACAATAATAAGTAATTCATAATAGATCTTTATACAAACTTAAATAACATGACTAACCTTGTTGAACAAGAGAAAGAATTGATCCTAACTCCCTTAGTAGATAAAGGATAAAGAAGCAATAAACTCTCTGAACAACATATGCTATACGACTATTACACAAATCACTCAAGAACACAAGTGTATTCTTCACACAAAAAGAAAATATTACAAAAAAGTGAAAAATTATAAGATGAATGATGAATGATGATGGAACTAAGGAGTCTATTTATACACCTAAAGTCATCTAATAGTTCCAAAACTCCAGCATTATTACAATAGACCGGATCAATGCCAGCCATCCCCTCCATAATACACCAAAAGTATAAAAAAATAGACAAATGATCACAATCTGTCAAGAGTTACGGCCGTAACATTAAGGAGTTACGGCCATAACTAGGATGTCTTACGGCCGTAACATTCAGTGGTTACGGCCGTAACATGGCTTGGTAAATTTATACACTGGTTGCTTTGTGAGTTACGTTTTCAGCCCAGAATTTCCCAGACATTGCGTTTTTGCCCCAAATCTTCTTCGGATGATAAGTTTTGATATATAATTCTGATTTTGAATCCGGAAAGACTGCCGAACTCGTCTCGGAAAGCCCTACAACATGAATACATAAAAACTCAACAAAGAGAATATTTTATAAACATGTTATTTCTTGAGTAAATCAGTAATTCAATCCGATTAAGACTAGATTTACATCATCATCCAATAAAAATAAAATTATTAAAAACTAATTAAATAAAAGCAAAAACCAGTAGACTTGCTCAATTATGGGTGATATTTATCGATACAAACCATGGATAAGTGTATAAAACTGACACTTATCACACCCCCAAACTTGAATTCTTGCTAGTCCCGAGCAAGACTCTTTATTAATCACACTCCAAAAATAAAAATAAGACACAAAAATAATAATACACACATAAAAAAATAATTATATATATAAAGAGAAAAGGAGATCAAAATGCCATTAATACACAAGAACCAGCTTTATTGGTGTTATGGCCAGATCTAGAAATCTCACAAGTCAAAATAATATATATTAAAAAAAAAATGAAGGCAAATAACCAAAATAATCAAAACACACCAAAATACCAACACACCAAAATAATTAAAACATACCACCCCCAAATTTAAAAATAAAACTGTCCTCAGTTTAAAAAAAATAAAAAAAAATAAAAAGCAAGGAGAAAAACAGAATACTCCCTGATATGAAAGTTGATGCTAGAGCTAACGCCTTTTAGAATCTGCAAGAGAATAAATATACGAGGCAAACAACAAAAGAAAATAAAATATACTCGTAAGTATAACACGGTTTTTAAGATGCGCATCAAGAAAGTCCGAAGAGTCGCCTTACGCTGCCATCAATGCATTTATAAAAAACACACAATAAAAATTACAGCAATAAAATAACAATACATAAATCGCGAATAGATGCGCGTCAAGAGATCAAGAAGAAACTCCTTAAGCTGCCACCATTTAGCACGATTATTACACACGACATAAAGTAAAAATACAAGAGGTCCGACATGGGTTATCAAAGGGAGAGGAATGAGTCCACTTTTCATTTTCTCACGGTAAAATCTTCCATCCAGACAATTTTAGCTAGAGCTGGATGTGGTTGAGGAACAAATTCATTGAGTTTTTTGATTAGTTTGCAACGACTATGATTCGTTTAGCACGGTTGGAAATAAAACCCTTTTCAGCAGAGTAGTCGATGAAAGATAGTAAACCATCAAAGAAACCATTGACATTAAGCAGACCTATTGGTTTTTCATGAACATTTAGCTAGGCTCTGGTAACCACATGAAAAAGTTCCTCAAGAGTGCCAAAACTACCGGGAAGGATGATAAAGGCGCTAGAATTATTTATCATGTGAGTTATGCGATCTTGCATATTTACAGATCTAAACTCATCTCCAATAGTTGACCCGGTGATTTTACTTTCAGCCAGAGGTTTTGAAATTATTCCCAACACTCTTACTCCTTCCATGTAGGCAGAAGCAGCAACTCGTCCCATTAATCCTAGACTTCATACTCCGTAAACTACATGAATGCATTTTTCTCCTAAGGTACGACCCAAGTTGTGGGTTGTTTCAGTAAAGCATGCCTCTTTTCCATAACTAGCTCCACCATAAATGCAGACTGTGCTAATTTTTTTTGGAAGTGAAACTATCTTTAGTGTAACTATCGCAAGTGCACGATATCGTATCAAGTAGTAAGTAGACTTTTTGAGTCCGGTTTATCGATCCCACGAGGAAGTTTGGTTATAATTTGAATTATACACTATTAGTCTATTTTTATAGATACTAAGATGAGTGAAACACACAATTAAAGAGTTTGGTTTAATAATTGCAAAGAAAATGCAATAATAGTTCTAATATTCAAGGAAATAAAAAGATTGCAACAATAATAGATTGACTAAAGATAAAATGAAATAGTTGGGATTACAAACTTAGTTCATCATTAGTTATAGAAGATGTATAGGAGATCATAAGATGAATTTACTTATTATGTTGTGTAGATTCGATTTTCCTTAAAAAGACGGTTTCTCTTTCGAACTATAAAACGCCCCTTATATATTGAATCAATCCACTATATTTCTATGTTGATTGGCTTCAATACATAGAATTAGGATTTATGAAAATAACTCAAAGAATCATCTAAGGTCTAGAGGTATATTTCTATCCTCTAGTACAACTTAGAGTGAAGATCATTTGATTTAATCAAATATATTTTCTTTCGAAACAAATGAAGACCATAAATATCGTCATTTATTGGCCAAATAAATAAAGATTGTTAAAACAATGAAAATCACACACAATAATAAGTAATTCATAATAGATCTTTATACAAACTTAAATAACATGACTAACCTTGTTTATAATCCCAACTAAGGTAACTTAGCCCATGAAAGGTTTAATATACATAATACAAGCTTGAGTGGTCATTATTAGTTGAACAAGAGAAAGAATTGATCCTAACTCCCTTAGTAGATAAAGGAGAAAGAAGAAATAAACTCTCTGAACAACATATGCTATACCACTATTACACAAATCACTCAAGAACACAAGTGTGTTCTTCACACAAAAAGAAAATATTACAAAAAAGTGAAAAATTATAAGATGAATGATGAATGATGATGGAACTAAGAGGTCTATTTATACACCTAAAGTATCTAATAGCTCCAAAACTCCAGCATTATTACAATAGATCGGATCAATGCCAGCCATCCCCTCAATAATACACCAAAAGTATAAAAAATTAGACAAATGATCACAATCTGTCAAGAGTTACGGCCGTAACATTAAGGAGTTACGGTCGTAACTAGGATGTCTTACGGCCGTAACATTCAGTGGTTACGACCGTAACATGGCTTCATAAATTTGTACACTGGCTGCTTTGTGAGTTACGTTTTCACCCCAGAATTTCTCAGATTTTGCATTTTTGCCCCAAATCTTCTACGGATGATAAATTTTGATATATAATTCTGATTTTGAATCCGGAAAGACTGCCGAACTCGTCTCGGAAAGCCCTAAAACATGAATACATAAAAACTCAACAAAGATAATATTTTATAAACATGTTATTTCTTGAGTAAATCAGTAATTCAATCCGATTAAGACTAGATTTACATCATCATTCAATAAAAATAAAATTATTAAAAACTAATTAAATAAAAGCAAAAACGAGTAGACTTGCTCAATTATGGGTGATATTTATCGATACAAACCATGGATAAGTGTATAAAACTGACACTTATCACACCCCCAAACTTGAATTCTTGCTAGTCCCGAGCAAGACTCTTTATTAATCACACTCCAAAAATAAAAATAAGACACAAAAATAATAATACACACATAAAAAAAATAATTATATATATAAAGAGAAAAGTAGATCAAAATGCCATTAATACACAACAACCAGCTTTATGCAGTAGATAGAAATGAATCAAGATTCAAAATAAATCTACTAATGATTTTAAAGTTAAAACACAGTTTTATTTTGTAATTCCAAAATGCAAGGTTTTCCCCCCAAAGGTTGATTATTACTTTTCCACTCGTGATACACACGACTCCCTTTAATGGTTGCTCTCGATCACTCGTTTATTTTTCGACTCAATATGAAAAAGAATTTCATCGGCGTCATCAAATATTGTGATTGTTCACGAAATTGAGTGTATTGAAATTCAGCCGCTAATTAATTCAAATCTGCTTATAAAGTACATCCCTTTTATTGATAGCTTTCACACCGTTATTTGCTAACGTGTAGCTCTTTTCACCAACACAATTTCCATTTTTTTAGGTGATAGCTTTCACACCGTTATTTGCTAACGTGTAGCTATTTTCACCAACACATCATTTTTTTATAGGTGATAGCTTTCACACCGTTATTTGCTAACGTGTAGCTCTTTTCACCAACACATTTTCCATCTCGTGTGAGACGGAAGCTACGCACCAACAATGGTTAGTCCTTTATTTTTCGCAAAATTTTAGGACCCTCAAAATTAGGCAGCTGTTGCTGCTCAACACCTCTCCCTTTTTTTTCAACTAGACTCCTTTCACAAATAACTTTTTTTTAGGGAATAGAATTTTGGCAGAAAGATCATTTATTAGCTAAGCATGAAAAATCAAAAACTCTTCAAATTAAGTAAATTTCAGTTCTATTTTTCATCAACCGACTAATTCTTCTTTTCTCAAGGTAACGAATGACTCGATTTTATATGATAACTACAAGGCTTGGAAACAGAGATTAAGGATCAAAAATTTTGGAATATACAATTTTTTTACCGGTTAAAACGATTTTAGAAGCTTGTATATAGCTAATTTATTGGTGTTATGGCCAGATCTAGAAATCTCACAAGTCAAAATAATATATATTAAAAAAAATGAAGGCAAATAACCAAAATAATCAAAACACACCAAAATACCAACACACCAAAATAATTAAAACATACCACCCCCAAATTTGAAAATAAAACTGTCCTCAGTTTAAAAAAAAATAAAAAAAAATAAAAAGCAAGGAGAAAAACAGAATACTACCTGATATGAAAGTTGATGCTAGAGCTAACGCCTTTTAGAATCTGCAAGAGAATAAATATACGAGGCAAACAACAAAAGAAAATAAAATATACTCGTAAGTATAACACGGTTTTTAAGATGCGCATCAAGAAAGTCCGAAGAGTCGCCTTACGCTGCCATCAATGCTTTTATAAAAAACACACAATAAAAATTACAGCAATAAAATAACAATACATAAATCGCGAATAGATGCGCGTCAAGAGATCAAGAAGAAACTCCTTAAGCTGCCACCATTTAGCACGATTATTACACACGACATAAAATAAAAATACAAGAGGTCCGACATGGGTTATGAAAGGGAGAGGAATGAGTCCACTTTTCATTTTCTCTGTAATACCCGGTTGTAATTCAGTAATTATCATTCAGTATTTATCATTCAGTAATTGATACTCAGTAATTTTCACTCATTATTAATCATTTGTCACTCAGATTCAGTCATGGTATTCATCATTCAGAGTAATTGTATCGTGTATCAATCGTCATTCATCACTAATCTGATTGGAGTTTCGTGCCGTGGTTATCGTCATTGTCATTTTCGTTGCGAACTGTGCGTGAGGGGTAGCGCACGCTACGTACTTCTTTTAGCGTACGCTAATTGGATATAGGTAGCGCACGCTACCACTCAGCTTTAGCGCACGCTAAGGTTGCCCTGGTTGCAGTCCAGAAGGTACTGGACTGCAGGTGAGTTATAAGTAGCGCACGCTACGAATGGTAAGTAGCGCGCGCTAGTGAGTTGCAGTAGCGCACGCTAATATGTGGTGTAGCGCGCGCTAAGGACATATCAGGTTGAGTCCAGTGACTACTGGACTGCACTTGATTAATTCTTAGCGCACGTTATGTGCTGTTTTTAGCGTACGCAATCGATATATTAGCGCACGCTAAATAATGGTTGTAGCGCACGCTATCGAGGTCAGATCAGAGGACAGGCAGTTCTGGATTCCAGTACTGGGCATCAAATTATTCGTTAGCGCACGCTAACTATGAGTATTAGCGCACGCTAATGATATGGCCGTAGCGCACGCTACAAAAAGGTACGTAGCGCGCGCTACCGTGTTCGGACAGTGGGTACTGGACTACCCAAATTACTCGTTAGCGCACGCTACGTACTAGGGGTAGCGCACGCTAACCTGGACTGGCTATAAATTGGACAGTTTAGTCAGATTTCGTCATTTGTCATCTATTTCTCATTCTCTCGTCGGTTCTTGGCGATTTGGGCGATTTTGGAGAGTTCTCTTCGAGCTTCTATCATCCATCATCATATTCAAGGCTTTGAGTTGGATTATCATAACTTCATCATCTCCAAAACATCGAATCAAAGGTATTAATTTCTTGGATCTAGAATTCTGGATTTTTGGGTTTTCCTTCCGATTTCTTCGTGTAAGCTTGGATTATCATTGGGATATGTTATATATGGATTATCTACCTTGGATAAATATATTCCTACGGATTTAATGGTTATTTTCGGAATTGTTTTCAAGAACCCTTGGGGTTGACTTCGGTTATTTGAGGATTTTCCGATTGATGTTGTTATAATCATGAATTATGGATTCCTAATGGATTATTGATATCATTGAAGTGTTTTGTTAGTTAGAAATACTCAATTTGGTATTGATTTCGACATATTCGGGATTGGATATTTCCGAAGTTGTGTGGTTGGCTATGTATTCGTTGGAATGCCCTATGAATTTTGATTATCGTTGTTTCGACCTTTGGGTTAGTTGTGTTTTGTTGCTTGATACGTGTATTGAACGATTGTTGGTAATTATTGTTATTCAAGGTTGTTCGAGCGACCGGTATCTTGGTTAGGACGTTGTTCGTGGACGGACATTCTTCATCGTTGTTGTGTAAGTTAAATCTTACTCGGTTAAAAGGATACTCATTCCTTTTGTTGTTGATTGCTCATAATCATAATTCATTCATCATAATATTAATCATTTTGAGACTTGTAATTGTCGAATAATCATTTCATTCACGAGGAACGACGGTTCCAAATCATTTCATTGGGTTATCAATCACGTCACTATTACTTTCATATCGGTGAGTCACCTTGGCCTTGTCTAATTATTATTCATTGATATTCATCATGGTCATTCTCGTTCATGTGACCTTCCGGGTTCATATTGCGTGGCCGGGTGTGGCTGTGTGGAATTTTTAGTCGGGCACACGATGGTCATGTATTGGGTTCACCGATACATCGGACCGTGCACACGGTAACGCTTACCTCCGTGAGATTAATTAGGTACAAGGACGGGTGTGTCCGGTCATTCGTCTTGTACACTTGCACAGAACATTACGGACGTACTATGATACCCCTCTTCAGCGTAATTCATAATTAAGGATATTTCATAACTTCAGTAATTCATGATTGTGTGATTTCAACCCTTGAGGATTGTTGTTCTGTGTAACTGACCCCATTGGGGGATTTTGTTTTTCAGGTCACGGCAAGGCAAAGGCACGGGAAGAGCATGTTTACGGCGATGAGTCCCAGTGATACTAGTAGGGGGCCCCAGTCATTCCGTTTGTTCAGTCATTTTCAGTCATTTCAGTTATTCCGTCATTTGTATTTTTCCGCTGCAAATTCCGTTTGAGATGTTTATTTATTCAGGGTGGTGTATTTTATCTTCATATAAAATATACTAGTATTCGGTATTGTCCTGGTGTGTTTTACTTAAACTCCTCATCGGAGTACTTGGTAATATAATGTGGTTCGGTACTACAATTATATTATTTAATTCATCATTTTCATTGCCTGGTGGGTCCCAGTCGGGGATTCACGGCACTGTAATATCCGCCTAGTTTGGGGTGTTGCAGAGTTGGTATCGGAGAGTGGTTTTGAATACTACCCTCCAAGTCATGTCTCATTTGAAATCATCGTCATCGGACTAGTATCATGGGACTTTCGCATCACGTGTGACCTGTGCAAACGCCGAGCCAATCAGACCAAGAACTGTAAGATTTCTAATGCCATGGTATAATTTCTGGCATTAATCATTCATTCATAATTCATCAGTTAACAATCCTCAATCATCATTGTCATTTTGACCAGGACGGTCAGGTTAACTCATTAATCAGTCAATTCATTTCATTGTTCAGTTGTTGATCAGGAAGATCGAATCATTAATCTTGTTAACTCATTCAAGATAATCATTTCAATAATTTCATCAGATAACCATGTCACCTCAGTTGATCATTCATGTAATCACTGTGTTAGAGCGCGTATGCTCATTTTTATCATCTCATGTCATAATCATAACGTATTATTCATGCGGTGAATATAATCATCATGTGACTTTCCTACTTCAGTATGGAGAGGGCAAGAAGAGGACGTGGAGGACGAGGCCGTGGAGCGGGCCGAATCCCGAGAGCTCGTGTAAATACACGTGCAAACGCGAGGAATAATGCTAATTCATCGGCGGCGCCGCCACTCATTCACACAGGACGCGATCATTCACTATCGGGGAGTCGTACCCGGGACACGGCTCAGTCAGAGGGTGTCCGGGTTGACCCACTCGCTTTTATGCAGGGCATGATGGCCCAAATGACCCAGATGGCTCAGTTGATGGAGACGATGCATAACTCCGTCAATCAAAATCAGCAGGCTCCTCCGCCGCCACCTCAGAGGCAAGAGAGGAATGTGAGTAATATCATCGGCGATATCTCTCGCCAGAGGCCACCTACTTTTGAGGGCTCGTTTGAGCCGGAAGATATCATTCATTGGCTCGAGCATTTCGAGAAGTTGTTTGCTATGGTAGAGTGTCCCAAAGGACACAAAGTTTCTGTTGCGGCTTACTACCTGGGTAAGAGCGCACATTCTTGGTGGTTATCGTTGAAGCCCACCGAAGGATCTTGTACTTGGGATCAGTTCAAGACTCTCATGATGGAGAGGTATTATCCGGACCCGCTAAGAGAGGCCAAGCTGTCAGAATTACTCACCCCCAACCCCTCAACAGACGAGGATGTTCTCGCCATTGCCGAGAAATTTCAGGAACTTCTCCCTTTCGCCTCATCCATCATTCATTCAGAGGCGGATAAGATCAAGTATTTCAGCAAGAGGCTGAAACCCCGTATGAGACTTCAGTTACTTAATCATAATTGCACCACGTTGGCCGAATTCATTGAGAAAGCTCTCACCTACGAGCTTACTGCTAAGGAAATTGCTAAGCAGCAACCTTCGTCTGCTAGCAAGAAATCGAAGAATCGTAATCGATCAAGGCGGTCGGACAACTTTCAAGAAACCCCGTGCGGGCTCTGCTTTCGAGCGACCTCCTGTGTCGTCTAAACCCGCGGAATCTCAATCTCGAGCGGCCAGTTCGGCCATCACCTGCTTTAACTGTGGGGATCTTGGTCACCTCAGTACCAAGTGTCCGAGACAAACTATCACATGTCATAATTGTGGAATTGCTGGGCATAAGGCCCGTTTTTGCCGTAGGGACTCCAAACCTACTCAGACGTCATCTCAGGCACCTAAGCGGTCACCGTTGAGAATCGGGCCACTCAATCGGCGTCGTTTAAAACGACAGGAGCGACTAAAGGTGGAGCTTTTAGCGGGCCAGGAGCGTCGGTCTTGAGACCAACAAGCCCCGGATTTATGAGATGAAGAAGACCGATGATCCAGAGGCCCGAATGATCTCGGGTATACTCGATATTCTATCTCAACCTGTGTGTACCCTTTTCGATCTTTGGTGCATCGCATTCATTCATTTCCGAGTCATGTTTGAGTAGACTACGTGCAGGTAGTGCTACTAGTTGTGAGCCTTATGTCATTGGCTGCGTGATGGTAGACGAATTATCGGTAATCGTGAGATTCAGAATTGTCCGATTCGGGCCATGGTCGTGTATGGCGGCGGACCTAATCGTGGTAGATTTGCCGAGGGACGACATCATCTTGGGTATTGATTGGGTGGATCGTCATGATGCCATCATTAGTGTCCGTAGCGTATGGTCACTATCATTTCGAACGATGGGGTTGAATGTGTGTTTCGGGGAGGTAATCCCATTACAGTAAGGTCATTAATTTGATGAAAGCAGTAAGGTTACTCAATCACAGATGTGTCGGTTATTGGTGCTATATGGCCAAAACCGAGAAGTCATCAGTAATGTTAACGGATATTCCGGTGGTGAGGGAATATGCCGATGTTTTTCCGCATTTAATTACGGTTTGTCTCCACAGAGGGATGTGGAATTCACGATTGAGTTGGAGCACAGTACGTCCCGATATCGAAGGCACCGTACCGGATGGCCCCGACCGAAATGCAGGAATTAAAGAACCAACTTGAGGAGTTGTTCGAGAAAGGTTATATCCGACCGAGTGCGTCCCCATGGGGAGCACCAGTGTTATTTGTCAAGAAGAAGGATGGTTCATTCCGCTTATGTATTGATTATCGGGAGTTGAACAAGGTGACGATCAAGAATAAGTATCCCTTACCCCGTATTGATGATCTCTTAGATCAACTCCAGGGAGCTTCAGTATTTTCCAAGATCGACTTAAGGTCTGGATATCATCAGTTGCGGATCCGAGAGTCGGACATCGCGAGGACAACATTTCGAACACGCTATGGTCATTATGAGTTTGTGGTTATGCCGTTCGGATTGACTAATGCACCTGCGGTATTCATGAAATTAATGAATCGGGTTTTCATCGACTTTTTGGATCAGTTTGTTGTTGTCTTCATCGATGACATTTTGATTTATTCTCGTGACCGGGAGAAACACGAGTTTCACCTTCATCAAGTGCTCGACGTGTTGAGACGAGAACAACTTTATGGGAAGTTTTCCAAATGTGAGTTCTGGATGTCCGAAGTGACTTTTCTCGGACATGTAATTTCATCAGACGGAGTTCGTGTCGATCCTCAGAAGACGGAGGCTATTCGAGATTGGTTACCTCCGAAGAACGTTAAGGAAATTCGAAGTTTCCTCGGATTAGCGGGTTATTATCGGCGATTTGTAGAGGGATTTTCTAGAATCGCTCAACCCTTAACGAATATTTTGCAAAAGGATAAGAAATACACGTGGTCCGACGCGTGTCAACGGAGTTTTGAGGAACTCAAAAGCCGGTTAATGTCAGCACCTGTACTTTCCTTGCCGCAGGGGACAGAAGGATTTGTGGTCTATAGTGATGCGTCCGGACAGGGTCTCGGATGTGTGCTCATGCAGAAAGGGAAGGTTATTGCCTATGCTTCACGGCAATTGAGACCTTACGAGGTCAATTATCCGACCCACGGCCTGGAGCTAGCAGCCGTGGTGTTCACTTTGAAGATTTGGTGTCATTACCTTTATGGCGTCACTTGTCAGATATTCACCGATCATAAGAGTTTAAAGTATATATTTACTCAGAAGGAGTTAAATATGCGTCAGAGACGGTGGTTGGAATTAATCAAAGATTATGATATCGAGATCCTCTACCACCCGGGCAAGGCGAACGTTGTCGCCGACGCCTTGATTCGTAAGTTCGTTCAGGAGCAGATGCTTGCCCGTTTACGATTCGAAGGAGCTTCAAGGAATTCCTTAGACCCGAGATCGAGTGCAGCGAGTTCGGGCGGCTTTGTATGTTAGAGATTTCATCGTCACTCGAGGAGGCAATTCGAGAGAATCGGGCTTCGGACCCATCATTGTTGCGCATCCGAGAGGATGTGGCTCGAGAAAGCCCTGGATTTGTGGTCCACGAGGATGGACTTTTGAGGTTTAAGAATCGGTTGTGCGTGCCGCGAATGTCGAGTTGAAAAACTCGATTTTGAAAGAAGCTCATGCTACCCCTTATTCTGTTCATCCGGTCTAGCAAGATGTACAAGGACTTGAAACAAAATTCTTGGTGGAGTAATATGAAGCGAAGTCGCAGAATTTGTTTCGAGATGCCTAACTGTCAACAAGTTAAGATTGAACATCGGCCGTGGGTATCTTTGAAACCTCTTCCTATTCCCGAATGGAAGTGGGAAGACATTTCTATGGATTTCATCACGAGTTTGCCAACGAGTCGTCGTGGCATGAATACGATATGGGTGATCATGGACCGCTTAACTAAATCAGCTCATTTCATTGAGATCAAGGAGACGTGGGGTCCCGAGAGACTTGCTCAACTGTTCATCAAAGAGATAGTCAGACTGCACGGTACTCCTAAAAGTATCGTTTCCGATCGTGACGGACGGTTTGTGTCGCATTTTTGGAAATCAGTTCATCGCACTATGGGAACTCAGCTTAATCTCAGTACCGCTTTTCATCCTCAGTCCGACGGGCAATCAGAGAGGACTATTCAGACATTAGAGGACATGTTGAGGGCATGCGTCCTCGATTGGAAAGACGATTGGGAAGCCCAACTACCATTGATCGAGTTCACGTATAATAATAGTTGGCATGCTTCGATTAAGATGGCACCTTACGAGGCCTTGTACGGTCGTCTTTGTCGATCTCCCTTGTGTTGGGACGACTTATCAGAATCAATCGGCACCGAGCCCGATATGCTTATAGCCGCCCGTGAGAAGGTAGCTTTGATCAAGAGTCGTTTGTTGACCGCTCAGAGTTGACAGAAATCATATGCAGATAACCGTCGTCGACCATTAGAGTTCGAGGCTGGTGACCATGTGTTGGTCAAGGTATCCCCGAGTCGTGGTATCTTCCGTTTTGGGAAGAGGGGAAAGTTGAGTCCGAGATTCATTGGACCGTTCGAGATTTTGGATCGAGTAGGCGAGTTAGCTTATCGACTGGCTTTACCTCCGGTGTTGAGCCGAATTCATAATGTGTTTCATGTCTCTCAGCTGCGGAAGTATGTTGCCGACCCGAGCCACATACTTCAGTTCGACGAAATCGAGATCGCCGACGATCATTCATATGAGGAGCGTCCTATGCGAGTTTTAGAACGACGAATCAAACAATTGAGGAATAAGACAATTCCTTTGGTTAAAATTCAGTGGTCTAGACACGGAGTCGAAGAGGCTACTTGGGAAACCGAGGATAGTATGCGGGAGAGTTATCCCGAGTTGTTTGACCCTTAGTTTCGGGGACGAAACTCTTTTAAGGGGGGGTGTATGTAATACCCGGTTGTAATTCAGTAATTATCATTCAGTATTTATCATTCAGTAATTGATACTCAGTAATTTTCACTCATTATTAATCATTTGTCACTCAGATTCAGTCATGGTATTCATCATTCAGAGTAATTGTATCGTGTATCAATCGTCATTCATCACTAATCTGATTGGAGTTTCGTGCCGTGGTTATCGTCATTGTCATTTTCGTTGCGAACTGTGCGTGAGGGGTAGCGCACGCTACGTACTCCTTTTAGCGTACGCTAATTGGATATAGGTAGCGCACGCTACCACTCAGCTTTAGCGCACGCTAAGGTTGCCACAGTTGCGATCCGGAAGGTACCGGACTGCAGTGAGTTATAAGTAGCGCACGCTACGAATGGTAAGTAGCGCGCTAGTGAGTTGCGATGGCGCACGCTAATATGTGGTGTAGCGCGCTAAGGACGGTCGAGTTGAGTCCGGTGACTCTTTGGTGCACTGGATTAATTCTTAGCGCACGTTATTGTAATACCCGGTTGTAATTCAGTAATTATCATTCAGTATTCATCATTCAGTAATTGATACTCAGTAATTTCATTCATTATTAATCATTTGTCACTCAGATTCAGTCATGGTATTCATCATTCAGAGTAATTGTATCGTGTATCAATCGCCATTCATCACTAATCTGATTGGAGTTTCGTGCCGTGTTTATCGTCGTTGTCATTTTCATCGTGGGCTGTGCGTGAGGAGTAGCGCACGCTACGTACTCTTTTTAGCGTACGCTAATTGAGTACAGGTAGCGCACGCTACCACTCAGCATTAGTGCACGCTAATGTTACCAGTTGCGATCCGTAAGGTACTGGACTGCAGGTGAGTTATATGTAGCGCACGCTACGAGTGGTAAGTAGCGCGCGCTAGCGGGTTGTAGTAGCGCACGCTAATATGTGGTGTAACGCGCGCTAAGGAAAGATCAGGTTGAGTCCAGTGGCTACTGGACTGCACTGGATTAATTCTTAGCGCACGCTATGTGTTGTTTTTAGCGTACGCAATCAATGTTATAGCGCACGCTAAACAATGGTTGTAGCGCGCGCTATCGAGGTCAGATCAGAGGCAGACAGTTTTCTGGACTCCAGTACTGGGCATCAAATATTTCGTTAGCGCACGCTAACAATGGGTTTTAGCGTACGCTAGTAGTATGGCCGTAGCGCACGCTACAAAAAGGTACGTAGCGCGCGCTACCGTGTTCGGACAGTGGGTACTGGACTACCCAAATTACTCGTTAGCGCACGCTACGCACAAGGGCTAGCGCACGCTAACCTGGACTGACTATAAATTGGACAGTTTAGTCAGACTTCGTCATTTGTCATCTATTTCTCTTCCTCTCGTCGGTTCTTGGCGATTTGGGCGATTTAGAGAGTGTTGTTCAAGGTGTAATCATCAATCATCATCTTCAAGTCTTTGAGTTGGATTAATCATCACTTCATCATCTCCAAAACACCGAATCAAAGGTATTAATTTCTTGGATCTAGAATTTCGGATTTTTGGGTTTTCCTTCCGATTCCTTCGTGTAAGCTTGGATTATCATTGGAATATGTTAGATATGGATTATATACCTTGGATAAATATATTCCTATGGATTTAATGGTTATTTTCGGAATTATTTCAAGAACCCTTGGGGTTGACTTCGGTTAATTGGGGATTTTCCGATTGATGTTATTGTAATCATGAATTATGGATTCCTAATGGATTATTGATATCATTGAAGTGTTTTGTTGGTTCGAAATACTCAATTTGGTGTTGGTTTCGACATATTCGGGATTGAATATTCCCGAAGTTGTGTGATGGGTTATGTATTCGTTGGAATGCCCTATGAGTTTGATTATCGTTGTTTCCGACCTTTGGGTTAGTCGTGTTTTGTTGCTTGATACGTGTATTGAACGATTGTTGGTAATGATTGTTATTCAAGGTTGTTCGAGCGACCGGTATCTTGGTTAGGACGTTGTTCGTGGACGGACATTCTTCATCGTTGTTGTGTAAGTTAAATCTTACTCGGTTAAAAGGATACTCATTCCTTTTGTTGTTGATTGTTCATAATCATAATTCATCCATCATAATAATAATCATTTTGAGACTTGTAATCGTCGAATAATCATTTCATTCACGAGGAACGACGGTTCCAAATCATTTCATTGGGTTATCAATCACATCACTATTACTTTCATAACGGTGAGTCATCTTGGCCTTGTCTAATTATTATTCATTGATATTCATCATGGTCATTCTCGTTCATGTGACCTTCCGGGTTCGTATTGCGTGGTCGGGTGTGGCTGTGTGGAATTTGTAGTCGGGCACACGATGGTCATGTATTGGGTTCACCGATACATCGGACCGTGCACACGGTAACGCTTACCTCCGTGAGACTAATTAGGTACAAGGACGGGTGTGTCCGGTCATTCGTCTTGTACACTTGCACAGAACATTACGGGCGTACTATGATACTCCTCTTCAGCGTAATTCATAATTAAGGATATTTCATAACTTCAGTTAATTCATGATTGTGTAATTTCAACTCTGGAGGATTGTTGTTCTGTGTAACTGACCCCGTTGGGGGATTTTGTTTTCAGGTCACGGCAAGGCAAAGGCACGGGAAGAGCATGTTGACAGCGACGAGTCCCAGTGATACTAGTAGGGGGCCCCAGTCATTTCGTTTGTTTCAGTCATTTCAGTCATTCTAGTTATTCCGTCATTTGTATTTTTCCGCTGCAACTTCCGTTTGAGATGTTTATTTTGTTCACAGTGGTGTATTTTATCTCCATATAAAATATACTAGTATTCTGTCTTGTCCTGGTGTAATGTACTTAAACTCCTCATCAGAGTAATTGGTAATATAATGTGGTTCGGTGCTACAATTATATTATTTAATTCATCATTTTCATTGCACAGTGGGTCCCGATGGGATTCACGGCCGTAATATCCGCCTAGTTCGGGGTGTTACAGAGTTGGTATCGGAGCGTGGTTTTGAATACTACCCTCCAAGTCATGTCTCATTTGAAATCATCGTCATCGGACTAGTATCATTGGACTTTCGCGTCACGTGTGACCTGTGCAAATGCCGAGCCAATCAGACCAAGAAGTAAGATTTCTAATGCCATGGTATAATTTACGGCATTAATCATTCATTCATAATTCATCGATTAACAATCCTCAATCATCATTGTCATTTTGACCGGGGCCAGTCGAGTTAACTCATTAATCACTCAATTCATTTCATGATTAATTTGTTGATCGTGAAGATCAAATCATTAATCTTGTTAACTCATTCAAGATAGTCATTTGAGAACTTCATCGAGATAATCATGTCACGTCAATTAATCATTCATGTAATCGTTGTATTTGAGCGCGTATGCTCATTTTCATCATTTCATAATATAATCATAATGTGATACTCATGCGAGATATATAATCATCATATGACTTTCCACTTGATATGGAAAGAATTGGCGGAAGGACGTGGAGGACGAGGCCGTGGAGCGGGCCGAATCCGAGAGCTCGTGTGAATACACGTGCAAACGCAAGGAATAATGCTAATTCATTGGCGGCGACGCTGCCACTCATTCACACAGGCGCGATCATTCACTATCGGGAGTCGTACCAGGGCACGGCTCGGTCAGAGGGTGTCCGGTTGACCCACTCGCTTTTATGCAGGCATGATGGCCCAGATGACCCGGATGGCTCGGTTGATGGAGACGATGCATAACTCTGTCAATCAAAACCAGCAGGCTCCTCCGCCGCCACCTCGGAGGCAAGAGAGGAATGTGAGTAATATCATCGGCGATATCTCTCGCCAGAGGCCACCTACTTTTGAGGGCTCGTGCAGGCGAGATATCATTCATTGGCTCGAGCATTTCGAGAAGTTGTTTGCTATGGTAGAGTGTCCCGAAGGACACAAAGTTTCATTGCGGCTTACTACAGGTAAGAGCGCACATTCTTGGTGGTTGTCGTTGAAGCCCACCGAAGGATCTTGCACTTGGGATCGATTCAAGACTCTCATGATGGAGAGGTATTATCCGGCCCCACTCGGAGAGGCCAAGGCTGTCGAATTGCTCACCCCGACCCCTCATCGACGAGGATGTTCTAGCCATTGCCGAGAAATTTCAGAACTTCTTCCTTTCGCTTCATCCATCATTCATTCGAGGCGGATAAGATCAAGTATTTCAAAGAGAGGTGAAACCCCGTATGAGACTTGATTTAATCATAATTGCACCACGTTGGCCGAATTCATTGAGAAAGCTCTCACCTACGAGCTTACTGCTAAGGAAATTGCTAAGCAGCAACCTTCGTCTGCTAGCAAGAAATCGAAGAATCGTAATCAGTCTGAAGGCGGTCAGACAACTTTCAAGAAACCCCGTGCGGGCTCTGCTTTTTCTGAGCGACCTCTTGTGTCGTCTAAACCCGCGGAATCTCAGTCTCGAGCGGCCAGTTCGGCCATCACCTGTTTTAACTGTGGGGAGCTTGGTCACCTCAGTACCAAGTGTCCTCGACAGACTATCACGTGTCATAATTGTGGGATTGCTGGGCATAAGGCCCGTTTTTGCCGTAGGGACGCCAAACCTACTCAGACGTCATCTCAGGCACCTAAGCAGCCAGCCGTTCAGAATCAAGCCACTCAATCAGCGTCGTTTAAAACGACAGGAGCGACTAAAGGTGGAGCTTTTAGCGATGAAGCAGGAGCGTCGGTCTGGGACTAGCAAGCCCGGATCTATGAGATGAAGAAGACCGATGATCCGAGAGGCCGAATGATCTCGGGTACACTCGATATTCTATCTCAACTTTGTGTGTACCCTTTTTGATCTTGGTGCATCGCATTCATTCATTTCCGAGTCATGTTTGAGTAGACTACGTGCAGGTAGTGCTACTAGTTGTGAGCCTTATGTCATTGGCCTACACGATGGTAGGCAATTATCGTGTCGTGAGATTGAATTATCCGATTCGATTTCATGGTCGTGTTTGGCCGGTGAGACCTAATCGTGGTAGATTTGCCGAGGGACGACATCATCTTGGGTATTGACTGGATGGATCGTCATGATGCCATCATTAGTGTCCGTAAGCGTATGGTCACTATCATTTCAGACGATGGGGTTGAATGTGTGTTTTAGGGAGGTAATCCCGGCTATTCTGGTAAGGTCATTAATTCGATGAAAGCAGTGAGATTACTCAATCAGGGGTGTGTTGGTTATTGGTGCTTTATGGCCAAAACCGAGAAGTCATCAGTAATGTTAACGGATATTCCGGTGGTGAGGGAATATGCCGATGTTTTTCCAGACGAGTAACCTAGTTTGCCTCCACAGAGGGATGTGGAATTCACGATTGAGTTGGAGCCTGGTACGTCCCCGATATCGAAGGCACCATACCGGATGGCCCCGACCGAAATGCAGGAATTAAAGAACCAACTTGAGGAGTTGTTCGAGAAAGGTTATATCCAACCGAGTGCGTCCCCGTGGGGAGCACCAGTGTTGTTTGTCAAGAAGAAGGATGGTTCATTCCGCTTATGTATTGATTATCGGGAGTTGAACAGGGTGACGATCAAGAATAAGTATCCCTTACCCCGTATTGATGATCTCTTAGATCAACTTCAGGAGCTTGATATTTTCCAAGATCGACTTAAGGTCTGGATATCATCAGTTGCGTATCCGAGAGTCGGACATCGCAAGGACGGCGTTTCGAACACGCTATGGTCATTATGAGTTTGTGGTTATGCCGTTCGGATTGACTAATGCACCTGCGGTATTCATGGAGTTAATGAATCGGGTTTTCATCGACTTTTTGGATCAGTTTGTTGTTGTCTTCATCGATGACATTTTGATTTATTCTCGTGATCGGGAGGAACACGAGTTTCACCTTCATCAAGTGCTCGACGTGTTGAGACGAGAACAACTTTATGGGAAGTTCTCCAAATGTAAGTTCTGGATGTCCGAAGTGACTTTTCTCGGACATGTAATTTCATCAGATGGAGTTCGTGTCGACCCTCAGAAGACGGAGGCTATTCGAGATTGGCTACCTCCGAAGAACGTTAAGGAAATCCGGAAGTTTTCTCGGATTAGCGGGTTATTATCGGCGGTTTGTGGAAGGATTTTCTAGAATCGCTCAACCCTTAACGAACCTTTTGCGGAAGGATAAGAAATACACGTGGTCCGACGCGTGTCAACGGAGTTTTGAGGAACTCAAGAGCGGTTAATGTCGGCTTTGTACTTTCCTTGCCGCAGGGCGGAAGGATTTGTGGTTTATAGTGATGCGTCGGATAGGGTCTCGGATGTGTACTCATGCGAGCAGGAAAGTTATTGCCTATGCTTCACGGCAATTGAGACCTTACGAGGTTAATTATCCGACCCACGACCTGGAGCTAGCAGCCGTGGTGTTCGCTTTGAAGATTTGGCGTCATTACCTTTATGGCGTCACCGCGAATATTCACCGATCATAAGAGTTTAAAGTATATATTTACTCGAAGGAGTTAAATATGCATCGAGACGGTGGTTGGAATTAATCAAAGATTATGATATCGAGATCCTCTACCACCCGGGCAAGGCGAACGTTGTCGCCGACGCCTTGAGTCGTAAGTCCGTTCGGGAGCAGATGCTTGCCCGTTTAACGATTCGAAGGAGCTTGGCGGGAATTCCTTAGACCGAGATCGAGTGCAGCCGGCGAGTTCAGGGGCAGCTTTGTATGTTAGAGATTTCATCGTCACTCGAGGAGGCAATCCGAGAGAATCAAGGTTCGGACCCATCTTTGTTGCGCATCCGAGAGGATGTGGCTCAGGGGAAAGCCCCTGGATTTGTGGTCCATGAGGATGGACTTTTGAGGTTTAAGAATCGGTTGTGCGTACCGGCGAATGACGAGTTGAAAAACTCGATTTTGAAAGAAGCTCATGCTACCCCTTATTCTGTTCATCCGGGGTCTAGCAAGATGTACAAGGACTTGAAACAAAATTACTGGTGGAGTAATATGAAGCGGGAGGTCGCAGAGTTTGTTTCGAGATGCTTAACCTGTCAACAAGTTAAGATTGAACATCAGCGACCGGCGGGTATGCTGAAACCTCTTCCTATTCCCGAGTGGAAGTGGGAAGACATTTCTATGGATTTCATCACGAGTTTGCCGACGAGTCGTCGTGGCATGAATACGATCTGGGTGATCGTGGACCGCTTAACCAAATCAGCTCATTTCCTTGAGATCAAGGAGACGTGGGGGTCCCGAGAGACTTGCTCAACTGTTCATCAAAGAGATAGTCAGACTGCACGGTACTCCTAAAAGTATCATTTCCGACCGTGACGGACGGTTTGTATCGCATTTTTGGAAATCAGTTCATCGTGCTATGGGAACTCAGCTTAATCTCAGTACCGCTTTTCATCCTCAGTCCGACGGACAATCAGAGAGGACCATTCATACATTAGAGGACATGTTGAGGGTATGCGTCCTCGATTGGAAAGACGATTGGGAAGCCCAACTACCATTGATCGAGTTCACGTATAATAATAGTTGGCATGCTTCGATCAAGATGGCACCTTACGAGGCCTTGTATGGTCGTCGTTGTCGATCTCCCTTGTGTTGGGACGACTTATCAGAATCAATCGGCACCGAGCCCGATATGCTTATAGCCGCCCGTGAGAAGGTAACTTTGATCAGGAGTCGTTTGTTGACACTCGAGTCGACATAAATCATACGCAGATAACCGCTAAATCGACCATTAGAGTTCGAGGCTGGTGACCATGTGTTGGTCAAGGTATCCCCGAGTCGTGGTATCTTCCGTTTTGGGAAGAGGGGAAAGTTGAGTCCGAGATTCATTGGACCGTTTGAGATTTTGGATCGAGTAGGCGAGTTAGCTTATCGATTGGCTTTACCTCCGGCGTTGAGCCGAATTCATAATGTGTTTAATGTCTCTCAGTTGCGGAAGTATGTTGCCGACCCGAGTCACATTCTTCAGTTCGACGAAATCGAGATTGCCGATGATCATTCATATGAGGAACGCCCTATACGAGTTTTGGAGCGGCGAATCAAACAGTTGAGGAATAAGACGATTCCTTTGGTTAAAATTCAGTGGTCTAGACACGGAGTCGAAGAGGCTACGTGGGAAACCGAGGATAGTATGCGGGAGAGTTATTCCGAGTTGTTTGACCCTTAGTTTCGGGGACGAAACTCTTTTAAGGGGGGGTGTATGTAATACCCGGTTGTAATTCAGTAATTATCATTCAGTATTCATCATTCAGTAATTGATACTCAGTAATTTCATTCATTATTAATCATTTGTCACTCAGATTCAGTCATGGTATTCATCATTCAGAGTAATTGTATCGTGTATCAATCGCCATTCATCACTAATCTGATTGGAGTTTCGTGCCGTGTTTATCGTCATTGTCGTTTTCATCGTGGGCTGTGCGTGAGGAGTAGCGCACGCTACGTACTCTTTTTAGCGTACGCTAATTGAGTACAGGTAGCGCACGCTACCACTCAGCATTAGCGCACGCTAATGTTACCCTGGTTGCAGTCCAGAAGGTACTGGACTGCAGGTGAGTTATATGTAGCGCACGCTACGAGTGGTAAGTAGCGCGCGCTAGCGGGTTGTAGTAGCGCACGCTAATATGTGGTGTAGCGCGCACTAAGGACAGATCAGGTTGAGTCCAGTGGCTACTGGACTGCACTGGATTAATTCTTAGCGCACTCTATGTGTTGTTTTTAGCGTACGCAATCGATGTTATAGCGCACGCTAAACAATGGTTGTAGCACGCGCTATCGAGGTCAGATCAGAGGCAGACAGTTTTCTGGACTCCAGTACTGGGCATCAAATATTTCGTTAGCGCACGCTAACAATGGGTTTTAGCGTACGCTAGTAGTATGGCCGTAGCGCACACTACAAAAAGGTACGTAGCGCGCGCTACCGTGTTCGGACAGTGGGTACTGGACTACCCAAATTACTCGTTAGCGCACGCTACGCACAAGGGCTAGCGCACGCTAACCTGGACTGACTATAAATTGGACAGTTTAGTCAGACTTCGTCATTTGTCATCTATTTCTCTTCCTCTCGTCGGTTCTTGGCGATTTGGGCGATTTAGAGAGTGTTCTTCAAGGTGTAATCATCAATCATCATCTTCAAGTCTTTGAGTTGGATTAATCATCACTTCATCATCTCCAAAACACCGAATCAAAGGTATTAATTTCTTGGATCTAGAATTTCAGATTTTTGGGTTTTCCTTCCGATTCCTTCGTGTAAGCTTGGATTATCATTGGAATATGTTAGATATGGATTATCTACCTTGGATAAATATATTCCTATGGATTTAATGGTTATTTTCGGAATTATTTCAAGAACCCTTGGGGTTGACTTCGGTTAATTGGGGATTTTCCGATTGATGTTATTGTAATCATGAATTATGGATTCCTAATGGATTATTGATATCATTGAAGTGTTTTGTTGGTTCGAAATACTCAATTTGGTGTTGGTTTCGACATATTCGGGATTGGATATTCCCGAAGTTGTGTGATGGGTTATGTATTTGTTGGAATACCCTATGAGTTTGATTATCGTTGTTTTCGACCTTTGGGTTAGTCGTGTTTTGTTGCTTGATACGTGTATTGAACGATTGTTGGTAATGATTGTTATTCAAGGTTGTTCGAGCGACCGGTATCTTGGTTAGGACGTTGTTCGTGGACGGACATTCTTCATCGTTGTTGTGTAAGTTAATCTTACTCGGTTAAAAGGATACTCATTCCTTTTGTTGTTAATTGTTCATAATCATAATTCATCCATCATAATAATAATCATTTTGAGACTTGTAATCGTCGAATAATCATTTCATTCACGAGGAACGACGGTTCCAAATCATTTCATTGGGTTATCAATCACGTCACTATTACTTTCATAACGGTGAGTCATCTTGGCCTTGTCTAATTATTATTCATTGATATTCATCATGGTCATTCTCGTTCATGTGACCTTCCGGGTTCGTATTGCGTGGCCGGGTGTGGCTGTGTGGAATTTTTATTCGGGCACACGATGGTCATGTATTGGGTTCACCGATACATCGGACCGTGCACACGATAACGCTTACCTCAGTGAGACTAATTAGGTACAAGGACGGGTGTGTCCGGTCATTCGTCTTGTACACTTGCACAGAACATTACGGGCGTACTATGATACTCCTCTTCAGCGTAATTCATAATTAAGGATATTTCATAACTTCAGTTAATTCATGATTGTGTAATTTCAACTCGAGGATTGTTGTTACGTAATCGACCTGTTGGGGATTTTGTTTTCGTGTCACGGCAAGGCAAAGGCACGGGAAGAGCATGTTGGCGGCGAGTCCCGATGATACTAGTAGGGGCACGGTCATTTCGTTTGTTTGATCATTTCGATCATTTGATTATTCCATCATTTGTATTTTTCCGCTGCAACTTCCGTTTGAGATGTTTATTTTGTTCAGGGTGGTGTATTTTATCTCCATATAAAATATACTAGTATTCTGTCTTGTCCTGGTGTAATGTACTTAAACTCCTCATCGGAGTAATTGGTAATATAATGTGGTTCGGTACTACAATTATATTATTTAATTCATCATTTTCATTGCCTGGTGGGTCCCAGTCGGGGATTCACGACACTGTAATATCCGCCTAGTTCGGGGTGTTACATGTGCTGTTTTTAGCGTACGCAATCGATATATTAGCGCACGCTAAATAATGGTTGTAGCGCACGCTATCGAGGTCAGATCAGAGGACAGGCAGTTCTGGATTCCAGTACTGGGCATCAAATTATTCGTTAGCGCACGCTAACTATGAGTATTAGCGCACGCTAATGATATGGCCGTAGCGCACGCTACAAAAAGGTACGTAGCGCGCGCTACCGTGTTCGGACAGTGGGTACTGGACTACCCAAATTACTCGTTAGCGCACGCTACGCACTAGGGGTAGCGCACGCTAACCTGGACTGGCTATAAATTGGACAGTTTAGTCAGATTTCGTCATTTGTCATCTATTTCTCATTCTCTCGTCGGTTCTTGGCGATTTGGGCGATTTTGGAGAGTTCTCTTCGAGCTTCTATCATCCATCATCATATTCAAGGCTTTGAGTTGGATTATCATCACTTCATCATCTCCAAAACATCGAATCAAAGGTATTAATTTCTTGGATCTAGAATTCCGGATTTTTGGGTTTTCCTTCCGATTTCTTCATGTAAGCTTGGATTATCATTGGGATATGTTAGATATGGATTATTTACCTTGGATAAATATATTCCTATGGATTTAATGGTTATTTTCGGAATTGTTTTCAAGAACCCTTGGGGTTGACTTCGGTTATTTGAGGATTTTCCGATTGATGTTGTTATAATCATGAATTATGGATTCCTAATGGATTATTGATATCATTGAAGTGTTTTGTTAGTTCGAAATACTCAATTTGGTATTGATTTCAACATATTCGGGATTGGATATTTCCGAAGTTGTGTGTTTGGCTATGTATTCGTTGGAATGCCCTATGAGTTTGATTATCGTTGTTTCGACCTTTGGGTTAGTCGTGTTTTGTTGCTTGATACGTGTATTGAACGATTGTTGGTAATTATTGTTATTCAAGGTTGTTCGAGCGACCGGTATCTTGGTTAGGACGTTGTTCGTGGACGGACATTCTTCATCGTTGTTGTGTAAGTTAAATCTTACTCGGTTAAAAGGATACTCATTCCTTTTGTTGTTGATTGCTCATAATCATAATTCATTCATCATAATATTAATCATTTTGAGACTTGTAATTGTCGAATAATCATTTCATTCACGAGGAACGACGGTTCCAAATCATTTCATTGGGTTATCAATCACGTCACTATTACTTTCATATCGGTGAGTCACCTTGGCCTTGTCTAATTATTATTCATTGATATTCATCATGGTCATTCTCGTTCATGTGACCTTCCGGGTTTATATTGCATGGCCGGGTGTGGCTGTGTGGAATTTTTAGTCGGGCACACGATGGTCATGTATTGGGTTCACCGATACATCGGACCGTGCACACGGTAACGCTTACCTCCGTGAGACTAATTAGGTACAGGGATGGGTGTGTCCGGTCATTCGTCTTGTACACTTGCACAGAACATTACGGACGTACTATGATACCCCTCTTCAGCGTAATTCATAATTAAGGATATTTCATAACTTCAGTAATTCATGATTGTGTGATTTCAACCCTTGAGGATTGTTGTTCTGTGTAACTGACCCCATTGGGGGATTTTGTTTTTCAGGTCACGGCAAGGCAAAGGCACGGGAAGAGCATGTTGACGGCGATGAGTCCCAGTGATACTAGTAGGGGGCCCCAGTCATTCCGTTTGTTCAGTCATTTTCAGTCATTTTAGTTATTCCGTCATTTGTATTTTTCCGCTGCAAATTCCGTTTGAGATGTTTATTTATTCAGGGTGGTGTATTTTATCTTCATATAAAATATACTAGTATTCGGTATTGTCCTGGTGTATTTTACTTAAACTCCTCATCGGAGTACTTGGTAATATAATGTGGTTCGGTACTACAATTATATTATTTAATTCATCATTTTCATTACCTGGTGGGTCCCAGTCGGGGATTCACGGCACTGTAATATCCGCCTAGTTTGGGGTGTTACATTCTCACGGTAAAATCTTCCATCCAGACAATTTTAGCTAGAGCTAGATGTGGTTGAGGAACAAATTCATTGAGTTTTTTGATTAGTTTGCAACGACTATGATTCGTTTAGCACGCTTGGAAATAAAACCCTTTTCAGCAGAGTAGTCGATGAAAGATAGTAAACCATCAAAGAAACCATTGACATTAAGCAGACCTATTGGTTTTTCATGAACATTTAGCTAGGATCTGGTAACCACATGAAAAAGTTCCTCAAGAGTGCCAAAACTACCGGGAAGGATGATAAAGGCGCCAGAATTATTTATCATGTGAGTTATGCGATCTTGCATATTTACAGATCTAAACTCATCTCCAATAGTTGACCCGGTGATTTTACTTTCAGCCAGAGGTTTTGAAATTATTCCCAACACTCTAACTCCTTCCATGTAGGCAGAAGCAGCAACTCGTCCCATTAATCCTAGACTTCCTACTCCGTAAACTACATGAATGCATTTTTCTCCTAAGGTACGACCCAAGTTGTGGGTTGTTTCAGTAAAGCATGCCTCTTTTCCATAACTAGCTCCACCATAAATGCAGACTGTGCTAAATTTTTTTTGGAAGTGAAACTATCTTTAGTGTAACTATCGCAAGTGCACGATATCGTATCAAGTAGTAAGTAGACTTTTTGAGTCCGGTTTATCGATCCCACGAGGAAGTTTGGTTATAATTTGAATTATACACTATTAGTCTATTTTTATAGATACTAAGATGAGTGAAACACACAATTAAAGAGTTTGGTTTAATAATTGCAAAGAAAATGCAATAATAGTTCTAATATTCAAGGAAATAAAAAGATTGCAACAATAATAGATTGACTAAAGATAAAATGAAATAGTTGGGATTACAAACTTAGTTCATCATTAGTTATAGAAGATGTATAGGAGATCATAAGATGAATTTACTTATTATGTTGTGTAGATTCGATTTTCCTTAAAAAGACGGTTTCTCTTTCGAACTATAAAACGCCCCTTATATATTGAATCAATCCACTATATTTCTATGTTGATTGGCTTCAATACATAGAATTAGGATTTATGAAAATAACTCAAAGAATCATCTAAGGTCTAGAGGTATATTTCTATCCCCTAGTACAGCTTAGAGTGAAGATCATTTGATTTAATCAAATATATTTTCTTTCGAAACATATGAAGACCATAAATATCGTCATTTATTGGCCAAATAAATAAAGATTGTTAAAACAATGAAAATCACACACAATAATAAGTAATTCATAATAGATCTTTATACAAACTTAAATAACATGACTAACCTTGTTTATAATCCCAACTAAGGTAAGTTAGCCCATGAAAGGTTTAATATACATAATACAAGCTTGAGTGGTCATTATTAGTTGAACAAGAGAAAGAATTGATCCTAACTCCCTTAGTAGGTAAAGGAGAAAGAAGAAATAAACTCTCTGAACAACATATGCTATACCACTATTACACAAATCACTCAAGAACACAAGTGTGTTCTTCACACAAAGAAAATATTACAAAAAAGTGAAAAATTATAAGATGAATGATGAATGATGATGGAACTAAGGGGTCTATTTATACACCTAAAGTAATCTAATAGCTCCAAAACTCCAGCATTATTACAATAGATCGGATCAATGCCAGCCATCCCCTCAATAATATACCAAAAGTATAAAAAATTAGACAAATGATCACAATCTGTCAAGAGTTACGGCCGTAACATTAAGGAGTTACGGTCGTAACTAGGATGTCTTACGGCCGTAACATTCAGTGGTTACGGCCGTAACATGGCTTCATAAATTTGTACACTGGTTGCTTTGTGAGTTACGTTTTCAGCTCAGAATTTCTCAGATTTTGCGTTTTTGCCCCAAATCTTCTTCGGATGATAACTTTTGATATATAATTCTGATTTTGAATCCGGAAAGACTGCCGAACTCGTCTCGGAAAGCCCTAAAACATGAATACATAAAAACTCAACAAAGATAATATTTTATAAACATGTTATTTCTTGAGTAAATCAGTAATTCAATCCGATTAAGACTAGATTTACATCATCATCCAATAAAAATAAAATTATTAAAAACTAATTAAATAAAAGCAAAAACGAGTAGACTTGCTCAATTATGAGTGATATTTATCGATACAAACCATGGATAAGTATATAAAACTGACACTTATCAACTCTTACACACCCATTTGATTCTATCCGTGAGTGTAGAGCATAGAGAGAGAAAATTATTTTTCTCAAAGTCTTCTTCTTCCTTTTCTTCATTTTGGTTCTTGGTTGTTCTTGGAACATCAAGAGATTTTAATAGATATAGATTATATACTTAGAGTGTTATAATCAAAGGCTTCATCATCCTAGCTCTAGCCGTATCCTTGGAGGATAGCAAGGTGATCGTCATCCCATTTGTTTCTCCGGCGCGTGGCAAGTAGAGGCGTTGTATTTTCGACGTTGGTTCATTCAAGGGCTTGGAGCACACTAGTGTTGGGATTCCGAAAATAAAACGAAATACGCAGCGGAAATAAATACGAATCCCAAACAGGATCGATCAAGTAACGTATATACGAAAAAAAAATACAAAGATAAAGATTCATACCCTTGAAGCCTTTGAAATAAATCTTTGTAAAGTGTAGACGATGATCACGAACCCCGTCACGAACACGAAATCCCTTCGTTCCAAGCACCGAAACTTCGAAGACTCTACTTCACACGCGTCGGAAGTTGCCCGGAAAAAATTCAACGAGACTCCGTTCTCCAAGAACACGGCTAGGGAACTCGTAGGAATTTTTTTCTCTCAATTTATCTCTTATTTTTCCTCAACTCAAAGTGAAAGAAAATAAGATGAAAAAAATTCTCCCTCCTCTCAATATCACTCTCGGCCAGGAGAAGCAAGAAAGTATGTGTATGTTTGTGTTTTTAGTTGTTATCATGTGTGTTTAATATATATCTCTCAAACATATAATTAATATGTCTAATAATGAGATAAAATGTCAACACATAATAACAAAAATACAACTAACACATACACATGCATGGAAATGATTCCATGTGATGTGGGGAGAGGGAGGGTGGCCCATGGTGGAAGTTTCCTAGAAAACGAGCCGAGTCACTCGGCTCGTGTACCGGACGTTCGTCAAACGACTCCGTTAAATATACTCCGTTTAATCACCAATGTATTTATATTAATTAATTAATCTAATTAATTAATAATATCAAATACAAATATATTTCTCTAAGAAATATAATTTATGAATTAAATTAATCACCCGGTAACTTAATTTTAATTCATAAGACCGTTATTTTGATTTATCTAATAAATCATAATTAGATATCCAATATCTAATATTTATAGAGAGATAATAAATTCACATTTATCCGTCAACGCTCCTGATGCGCGACTCCGTAGGTCCGTCTCAGCCGGTATTGGGAGGAACCAATGAGTGCGGGCAGCACTTAGCCAGCCTAGCGGGCCGCACTGTAAACCCCGACTGAGAACGAATGAAGGGATCATTCGAGAACCATTATGTCGTGAATATTATATACGTATAGACCCTTTATCAGATGTCCCGGTCAAGTCTTCGGGTCACGATAAAGTCAAACCCTACTATTGACTAGACTCTATACATGTGTTAATGCAAATCAAGACCGACTAATTAATAGTGTATCTAATACGACTATATCAGAATGCTTTGGCCAAAGACTCATGATCTTATTTGCCATTAACCGTATAGAACATACGCCTGCTCACTAACAGGAGATAAAATCCTTTCTTGGCATACAAAGAAAGATCGCTACGCCCGTATAGTTCGCACTTGAGGTCGACTCAAGAATTAAGCAAATGAGTCTAACTACTCTAATGACAAACTAAACGTCACGGCACATCTTCTCGAATCCTCAAGTCAAAGGTCCACATACACTATCACAACCTTTTGATTCGTCATCGACTCTTCAAGAGTGAATACCGCAGATCGAATCGAGTATGAGTCGTGTTCGAGTATCTGTCCCACCAATATACTTTATAACTATGCTATCAATACGTGCACACGTCTAGCATCGATTATACAAGTCTTATTAAAACTTAATGCCCATTTAAGTTTATTGACTTATGACGATTTTCGTAAATAAACTTTAAACACTTCCAGTGCATTTTCTCTTATCCCATAACGAGAATGGAATGTTCAGTTTATTTACATGGACTTCACTTCAATGTTTACCAAGTCAAGAATGCAATTGAAATAAAATAAACAGTGAATGAATCGAATTGCCTTTTTATTATTTATTCCATAATTACAAGTACAATGCCCCTACTCTCTCATCCCCTGAGTGGCATTCGAGGGCATATTCCTAACAATCTCCCACTTGCACTCAATGCCACACATCATGATATCCAATACCCATGTTCTTCAGATGTCTTTCCAAGACGGCCTGAGATAATGGCTTAGTCAGCGGGTCAGAGACATTGTCTTCTGAGTCTACTCTTTCCAATGAAACATATCATTTTTCCACCATCTCTCGAACGATGTGGTACTTTCTCTCTATATGCCTGGTGTTGTGGTGAGCCCTCGGCTCCTTGGCTTGGGCGACAGCTCCATCATTATCACAGAATAGTGATATAGGCAACTCCGCGTTAGGCACCACTTGAAGTTCTTGTATAAACTTCTGCATCCAAAATACTTCTTTGCTAGCCTCTGAGGCAGCTTGATACTCTGCTTGGCAGGTGGAATCTGCAGTAGCGGTTTGCTTGGAGCTTCTCCAAGATACTGCTCCTCCATTGAGAGTAAATAAATACCCAGATGTCGACTTAGAGTCGTCATTGTCTCCTTGAAAATCAGAATTGGTGAATCCAATCACCTTCAGTTCTCTACCACCATAAGTAAGAACTAAATCTCTAGTTCTTCTTAAGTACTTAAGAATGTTCTTTACGGCAGTCCAATGTTCCCTTCCCGGGTTTGCTTGAAATCGACTTACCATACTCACAGGGTAGGCTAAGTCTGGTCTCGTACACAACATAGCGTACATGAGGCTACCCACTGCCGAGGCATAGGGTACCTTACTCATCTCTCTCTTGTCTTCCTCACTTTGAGGACACATTTTCGTGGTGAGATGAATTCCATGTCGCATGGGAAGGAACCCTCTCTTAGATTCATCCATCTTGAATCTTCTCAGGATTTTATCGATATAAAGGGCTTGGGAAAGTCCTATCATTCTTCGCGGTCTATCTCTATAAAGACGGATCCCTAGAATATAGGAAGCTTCTCCCAAGTCTTTCATGGAGAACGTTTTAGAAAGCCAAGCTTTCACGGTCTTTGAGCATTGCTATGTTATTTCCTATAAGTAGAATATCATCTACATATAGTACTAAGAACGCAATGTTGCTCCCATCGACCTTTTGTAAACACACGGTTCCTCCTCATTTCGTATGAAGTCAAAGTCCTTAAGCGCCGTCAAATCGAAGGTTCCAACTCGAGAAGCTTGCTTGGACCATAAATGGCTCGTTGCGGCTTACACACTTTATGAATATTAGCTTTGGACACAAAACCCTTAGGCTGTTCCATATAGATTTCCTCCTCGAGGTATCCATTTAGAAAAGTCTGTTTTGACGTCCATTTGCCATATTTCATAATCATAATAGGCGAGAATGGCAAGCATCATGCGAATCGACTTTATCATAGCTACGGGCGAGAAGGTATCATGATAATCGATTCCTTCCCTTTGGGTATAACCCTTTGCCACAACCGGCCTTATAGGCATCAACCTTGCCATCCCCATCGGTCTTTCTCTTATAGATCCATTTATTTCCAATAGTCCTCATGCCGCTTGGAAGATCTACTAGAGTCCAGACTGATTGGTATGCATCGAGTCTATCTCGGCTTTCATTGCTTCTTGCCATTTATCGGAGTCTACATCCACTATCGCTTGGTCATAGGTGACAGGGTCGTTTTCACCGCTATCGGGTGTGTCGTGGAGACCCAGTTCCTCGACATGTGTATAGCCATACCTCTCGTAAGTGAGATACCCTATCGGACCTTCAAGTGGAGGTCATGTTACAATAGGTTCGGTTCTTGATCCCTGATCAGATGTCTCCTTAGGACTTTCATTATGCTCTTCCAAAGAGATATTTCTACCCGAGCCACCTTCCTGAATGAATTCATCCTCAAGGAAGTGCGCTTGTAATGCCACAACGACCCTATGGTCTTATGGCATGTAGAATAGATAACCCATCGAGTCCTCTGGGTATCCTATGAAACGTCCTTTTATGGACCTCGCTTCCAATTTGTCCACCTTAGCCTTTTTGACATAGGCTGGACATCCCCAGATCCTTATGTGATTAAGGCTTGGTTTCTTACCCTTCCACATCTCATGCGTGTAATACCCGAGATTTCTGTTATGTTATTGGAACTTGTGATATTGTAATCGTTGTACTTGATCTGAGTATTATTCTCCGTATTTTATAATCCGATGTTGTCAAGCGTATGATTTCATGTATGTGATTTACAAGATTGTAATTCTGCGCATGTAGTGCACGCTATCGGCTATGTTTAGCGTGCGCTAACATGGATTCATAGCGCACGCTACTGAGGGTCATTAGCGCACGCTATGCGTGATCAATTTGATTGAGACGTGCGGTAGGTGAGATCTGGCCGGGGGACCCCTGTCGGATCGTGTCGGATGTACCTGGACGGCTTTCGGGAAAAGCCGAGTCAACGCCTTAGTGCACGCTACAGGTATATGCGTAGCGCACGCTAAGTGCTGAGTACAGCTAAGTGAGTGAGCCGTTAGCGCACGCTACGAGCAGGGTCTAGCGCGCGCTAATAGCCATTTCTTATAAATAGGACAGCACCCTATTCATGATTTCAGTTCTTTCTTCTCCCTTTACCCGAATTCTTAAACTTAGAACATAACTTCCTTCATCCTAAACACTTCATATCAACATCCTAGTTCGTGATTGAAGATCGTATATCATTGGAGATTGGTGTTCAAGCTTTCGGTGTTGGATTGCTTCAATTTCCTCCGTATTCTTCACTACCTTGAGGTAGGTGATTCTTCACCAATACTAGTAGTGTTCTAAAGGATGTTGATCATGTTCATCTAGTCAGTTAGATTCGTTATTAGTCATACATCTTGTGTTAGAAGGATATTTTCGACATTTCGACACTTATTCATCGTATGATCCATTGAACCTTTTAGTATGTGGATTCCTGAGCATGTTATGTATCTTCAAAACCAATCGACCAGTATATGAAGATTACCTAGTTCGTATGTTTTACGTAAGGAATCATATGTTTTGGGACTTGGAATAATCGGAACTTAGAATATTTCTTGAAGATCTTGGATGAGTTATGATGTTGAGATAATTATCCGTATATTTGTATCTCATAATCATAGAACTTCCACAAACCTTATTAGCATGTTATACCCGAGGGTAATTTGTATTATCACCATAGAGTTCATGAAATTCACCACCTTTCAACCCAGTTTTTCCGTTAGCAGTATTCTGCCATACAAGATTAGCGCACGCTAACATATGTGAGTTAACGTGCGATATCGGGGTTCAGTTAGCGCACAAAACGTACGTAGCGTACGTTATGTATCAGCCGATTCAAACTGTCAGTTCGTAGCTAGCGCACGCTAGTCTTACACGATAGCGTACGCTAATAGGCTGGCTTAGCGCACGTTACGTAGAGTACGTAGCACACGCTAAGCAGTCCAGGCAGATTGTTTATTTTGAGCTTTTCGGCCGTAGACCGAATTGTTAGGCCATCGTTCGACTTGAGATGATTTGTATATCATTCCTTTTGTTAAGGTTCGGGCTTGTTACGTTGATCGAAGGAGGCGGCCTTCGAGTGTGTCGAGATCATTGAAGTGTTTCGTCCTTGCCATTTTCGAGGCAAGTATCATATGTCGAGTTCAATTTATATTGAAACTTTGATCATGCTTGTGGTTTTGTTCATATTGTTGAATATGAGATGTATTTCTGAAAATTCTCGTGATATTCGTTGTTGTTTGTTCGTATTGATGAACATATTGAAATGCATATGTGTATGCATAGTTGATTGATTTATGGTATAAATGATCCGAGGGGATCATGAGGATCTATACTGAGGGCGCTGGATCGAATGTCCACCATGCGTTGATCCGACGGGATCATCATGGGGATCTATGCTGAGGGTGCTGGATCGTTGAACGGGTTTTCCACCATGCGTTGGTCTGACGGGATCATCATGGGGATCTATACCAAGGGCGCTGGATCGCTGGATTACCCTGTATTGTGTTGATGGAATCGTGAGGATTCGCATCGTTGGATTCCGGTGGCGGAAGTCCGTTTTGCATGTTTTATGATGCATTGATGATTTATTGTATGATGATACTTGTACTAGCATTGTTTTGCTAACCCCTTCGGGGGTGGACATTGTTTTGATGTTCAGGTAGCCGAGGAGCGGGGAGGCAACCACGGTGCAAACGGGACGATGAAATGGCTCAGTGATGTGGTTGATGTTATTGTTATTGTGATTTGTCTTCTTGGTTCGTTTAGTACTCGAGTACGTCTGTATTTAATAAGGTCATTTCGATATGGTTGTATAAGTTAACTCATTTGATTGGTTGAATCAAATCTGTATTTGAACTTCAGTTGTTCGATTGGATTATTTTTACACTTCTTTTAAATTTAGATTTGTAAATCCTTATCTAAAGGGTTTACGGTGCTGTAATTATTCCGAATATCTCGAGGTGTTACAGAATATGGTATCGGAGCTAAGATTCATGGATATCTTGGCAGTCGGGTTAGTTGGGTCTGTTTACGTTATTTGATTATTGGTCGTTCGTAACATCACTGCTGAGCCAGCATCGTCGTGTGGACCGTGGTTGTAAGTTTCCTAATCTCGAATACTACCGTTTTTATTTAATTCATGTCTTGTAAACATTGATGGATGTACTTTGATAAAGTTTGTCCTGGATATTGAGTATTTATGTTTATAGTATGTTGAGAGGAGGTCGTGGACGCGGACGTGGAAATGCGAGGCAAGAAGAGTCGGTATCTACCCCAGAGATAACCGCTAGTCGAACGGATTCCCATTCCGGGGGACAGCAGGGATCGGCAAATAATAATGCAGATCCTAACGTGCCGGGAGTGCTTCAGCAGGTGGTTGCCTAGATAAACTAGTTTGCTCAAGTTGTGGATCGCATGCAGACGGCGATGGGACAGCAGCATAACGTGGAAAATCGAGGAGATAGATGGCTTACCGAAGTGATTAAATTGCACCCTCCGAAATTTGACGGCTCTGCCGAGATGCTTTCTTGGGATCACTGGATGAAGGAATCAGAGAAGATTTTTGCAGGGATTAACTGTCCCAACGATAGGAAGGTTCCGGTCGCCCAGTATCTTCTGACAGGGGAGGCTTTCGACTGGTGGGAGGCCATTCGACCGGAGGAGCACAATGTTGACTGGACGGAATTCAAATTGATGATGGAGGCGCAGTATTGTCCTCGTCCAGTTAGAGAAGCCCGAGTTTGGGAGTTTTTCTCACCACAAGATTCGGAAGCATCTGTGACGGACGTGATTAAGACTTTTAATCACCAGCTGACTTATGTGTGCCACTTGGTAAGGACCGAGGTGGAGAAGATTTTTCATTTTGACATGCGAATGAAGCCGGAAATTCAGCAGTATATGTCCGGAGTTGAATGTACCACCTTGCGACAGTATCAGGACAAGGCGTTGGCCTATGATATGAAGGAGGCAGCAGTAGAGAAAGCGACGGAAGCAAAGAAATAGAAGGTGTCTGGCAACTTCACGGAGGATAAGAGTAGCGGACCTCGCAGGGGTCAGTCCTCTTTTCATTCATCCAGGAGACCTCCGCATCCTTCTCGAGGTGGAAAGAAGTTCCGGGCAGCACCAACTGTTTCAGATGCAGGGAAGAAGTGTTACAACTGTGGCAAAGCGGGACATGTTCGACGTGATTGTTTCGCGCCTGCTGTGACCTGTTTCGAGTGTGGACAGGAAGGACATCACGCAACATTTTGTGGGAATGCGACTCGATCTTTTGGTACTCGCACTCCAGCTCCATTTCCGAAGGAGACGAGTGTGAACCAGACGCAGCAGAGTGGATTTCAGCAGCAGAACGTTGGGAAGAGAGAGACATCCGGTGCTGGGTCCGTTCCTCCGCGTATTTACGAGATGAAGAAGGATGATCAGAACACAGCTGTTGCATCAGGTACGATTCAGATCCTTTTGCAACCAGTTAGTGTCTTGTTCGATTCGGGAGCTACGCATTCTGTTATATCTTTGAACTGTGTTAATCGTTTGAAAATCTCGTGCTTGTATAATTGTGAACCTTATGTTGTGGGATTACCAAGCGGAGAGAAAATTGTGGGAACCCTAGAAGCAAGGGATTTCCCAGTATCTATAGAAGGAAGATATTGGCCATCGAATCTTATTGTAGTTGACATCTGCGGGGACGATTTAATTCTCGGAGATGATTGGCTCAACCGTTATGGAGCTGTTCTGAATTATCGAGAGAGAGTCATTTCTATCGTTGCTAATGACGGATCTGAACACTTATTCCGAGGATGGAGACCGGGAAGCTCGGGAAAATTGATCAAGGCAATGAAAGCCGTGAAATTACTGAAGCAGGGATGTCACGGACTTTGGTGCTATGCCATGAGGAAAGAGGAAGGAGTAGAGCTCTCGTCTATTTCAGTTGTGAATGGGTTCTCAGATGTATTTCCTGACGAACTACCTGGGTTACCTCCGCAGAGAGAAGTGGAATTCACTATCGAATTAGAGCCTGGAGCAGCTCCTATTTCCAGGGCACCATATCGCATGGCGCTGTTAGGAATATGCCCTCGAATGCCACTCAGAGGATGAGAGAGTGAGAGCAATTGTATATGAATATTATATTTAATAAGGCAATTATTATTTCTATATTATTGTATATCACTGGCATTGTGATTTGGTATATAGAATAGTAGTCCTTGCATTTGAGAGTGAACATTCTACTCCTTATAGAGATAAGGAGATAGGCACTAGAAGTGTTTAGAGCTCGAATGCTTAACTAGTTCGCAAGTCGATAAAACTTAACAGGACATTAAGTTTTAATAAGACTTGTATAACTGATGCTAGGACGTGTGCACGTCTTGATAGCATAGTTATAAGTATATTGGTGGGACCAGTATACTCGAACACGACTCATACTCGATTCAGTCACACGGTATTCACTCTCGGAGAGTCGATGACGAATCGAAAGGTTGTGATAGTATACGTGGACCTTTGACTTGAGGGTTCAGTAGAAGATGTGTCTGTGACGTTTAGTTTGTCATTAGAGTAGTTAGACTCATTTGCTTAATTGCTGAGTCGACCTCGAAGTGCGGACTATGCGGGCAGGTAGTAGTCTTTGCTGTACGCCAAGAAAGGATTCTATCTCCTGTTAGTGAGCAGGCGAATGTCCTATACGGTTAATGGCAAATAAGATCATAAGTCTTTGGCCAAAGCATTCTGATATAGTCGTATTAGATACACTATTAATCAGTCGGTCTTGATTTGCATTAACACATGTATAGAGTTTAGTCAACAGTAGGGTTTGACTTTACCGTGACCCGAAGACTTGACCGGGACATCTGATGAAGGGTCTATACGTATATAGTATTCACGACATAATGGTTCTGTAATGATTCGTTCATTCGTTCTCAGTCGGGGTTTACAGTGCGGCCCGCTAGGCTGGCTAAGTGCTGCCCGCACTCATTGGTTCCTCCCAATGCCGGCTGAGACGAACCTACGGAGTCGCGCAATAGGATCATTGATGGATAAATGTGAATTAATAATCTCTCTTATAATATTAGATATTAGATATCTAATTTTGATTTATCGGATAAATCAAATAGCGGTCTTATGAATTGTAAGTAGGTTACTGGGTGATTACTTTAATTCATAAATTATATTTCTTAGAGAAATATATATTTGTGTTTGATATAATTAATTAATTGGATTAATTAATTAGTCCAAACACATTGGAAATAAAATGGATTCGTTTGACGAACATCCGGTACACGAGGGATTCGTTTTGACGAACATCCAGTACACGAGCCGAGTAAATTCGACCCGTCTTCTTGGAAATTTCCCTTAAGGCCACCCCCCTCCATCTCTTGTCTCTTATATACTTATTTTATGTCACTAGGTGACATATGTGAGGTGTATTTGATACCCTCAATCATGTGTTAAAGGAAGACTTTCATTTTTTTATAAATAAAAGTCTTTAAAAAGGAGTGAGGACAACTTCTTCTTGCTTTAACTCATAATCACGAATTTGAGAGAGAGAGAGTAAGGTAGAAAACTTCATCTTGATCTTAAAGACAAGATATAAGAAGAATACATTGAGAGAAAAAATTCCTACAAGCTTCCCTAGCCGCATTCTTGAAGAAAGGAAGCTTGTCGATTTTTCCATCAAGTTCTGGCGTGTGAAGTAGAGGCATCTTGCTTTAGGTGCTTGGAACGAAGGGCTCTTCATCATCATCATCATCATCATCATACGAAGGTTTTTCAGAGACATCATAGGTATGGGACTTTGATTCCTTGATCTTCGTATTTTTCTTTTCGTATATACGTTACTTGATCGATCCTCTTAGGGATTCCGTTTATTCTTCCGTTGCGTTTATTTTCTGTGGAATCCCAACAGGCGCCAACCGAGATGTATGAACTTAAGAAACAACTGGAGGAATTGTTACAGAAGGGTTATATCCAACCTAGTGTTTCTCCTTGGGGAGCGCCCGTTCTCTTTGTCCGGAAGAAAGACGGATCCCTCTGACTGTGTATTGATTACAGGGAGCTCAACAAGATGACGATCAAGAATAAGTATCCTATACCTCGGATCGACGACTTGTTTGATCAATTGCAAGGGGCAAGGGTATTCTCGAAGATTGACTTGCGATCGGGATACCACCAGTTGAGAATTAAGGAGTCGGATATACCGAAATCTGCTTTCAGATCCCGGTACGGGCATTATGAATTTGTAGTAATGCCGTTTGGACTTACCAATGCTCCTGCGGTATTCATGCAATTGATGAATCGGGTATTCTTGGAATACTTGGATAAATTTGTGGTCGTCTTCATTGACGACATCCTGATATATTCGAGGGACGCAGAGGAACATGCTGAACATTTACGTGTGGTTTTGAGCACCTTGAGGAAGGAACAACTGTATGCAAAATTTTTAAAATGCGAGTTCTGGCATAAGGAAGTAACCTTCCTTGGGCATGTGATATCAACCGACGGAGTTCAGGTGGATCCGAAGAAAGTCGAAGCAATCTTGGATTGGGAAGCTCCTAAAAACGTGAAAGAAGTCCGAAGCTTCTTAGGACTTGCTGGATATTATCGCCGCTTTGTAGAGGGATTTTCCAAAATTGCTCGTCCGCTCACTCACCAATTACGTAAAACTCAAAAGTTCACGTGGAATGAGAAGTGCCAGGCTGGTTTTGACGAACTTAAGAGGAGACTGACAACAGCACCTATATTAGCGCTGCCAGAGGGAACTGATGGATTCATGGTATACAGCGACGCTTCAAATCAGGGTTTGGGTTGTGTGTTGATGCAAAAGGATAAAGTGATTGCTTATGCTTCTCGGCAATTGAAACCGTACGAGATTAATTACCCTACTCATGATCTGGAGCTAGCAGCTGTGGCCTTTGCTTTGAAAATTTGGCGACATTATTTGTACGGCACTCATTGTCAGATCTTTACAGATCATAAGAGCCTCAAGTACATCTTCAGTCAGAGAGAATTAAACATGAGGCAGAGAAGGTGGCTGGAATTGATCAAGGATTACGACTTGGAGATTCTCTATCATCCGGGGAAAGCAAACGTAGTAGCCGATGCCTTGAGCCGAAAACCTGTTTCTCTTCGAGTGTTGGAAGCACTTACGTCCCAAACCAGTATTCAACGAGAAATGATCCGCGAGGGGATTGAAGTATGGGCACCAGGAATCCAAGGGAAACTTTATGTGATGGAACTGACTTCATCACTAGTCGAGGAGATTAAGTCTAAACAATTGAACGATTCTCTGATCCTTCGATTATGTGACGAAGTAAAGAAAGGAAAAGCCCGTGATTCGTGATACAAGACGATGGAGTTACGAGATTTGAGTCGACTTTGCGTTCGAGGATGATGATTTGAGACGGACAATTTTGAAGGAAGCTCATAGCGCGCCCTATTCTATTCACCCGAGCGTGATAAGATGTATAAGGATTTAAAGCAAAACTTCCGGTGGGGAATATGAAGAAGGACGTGTGAGTACGTTTCGAAGTGTTTGACTTGTCAGCAGGTTAAGACTGAACATCAGCGACCTGCCGGAATGTTAAAGCCGCTTCCGATCCCGGAATGGAAGTGGGAGGACATCTCGATGGATTTCATCACTAGTATGCCAAGGACTAGAACGGGAATGAACATGATTTGGGTTGTAGTTGATCGACTAACCAAGTCGGCTCATTTTCCGGGAATTAAAGATACATGGGGACCCGAGAGATTGGCACGAGTATTTATTGCGGAGATAGTCGATTGCATGGGACGCCAAGGACCATTATTTCGATCAAGATGGTCGCCGTGTCACACTTCGAAAGCAGTTCACGGGGCTCGGGATCGAGCTCAACTTTAGCACAGCTTATCATCCCCAAACGGACGGTCATCCAAAGGACTATTCAAACCGTAGAAGACATGCTTAGAGCTTGTGCTTTGGATTGGTCAACTGATTGGGAAGTTCATTTGCCATTAGTTGAATTCACCTACAATAATAGTTGGCATGCTTCAATTAAGATGGCACCATTTGAAGCTTTATGCGGAGAAGATGCCGATCACCCCTATGTTGGGATGATTCTTGATTTGATCGGGACGGAACTGCATTGATTATTCGGACTCAAGAGAAGATAGCTTTGATTCGAGAAAGACTGTTGACGCCAGAGTCGGCGAAGTCTTATGCGGATGTACGTCGTCGCCCTCTAGAGTTCGACTGGGACCATGTGCTATTGAAGGTGTCTCCTACACGAGGGATTTTCCGTTTTGGGAGGAGAGGCAAGCTTAGTCGAGATATATCGGACCATTTGAGATCCTCGAGAGAGTTGGAGATTTAGCATACAGTTGGCCTTACCGCCATCGCCGAGTCACGTTCACAATGTGTTTCACGTATCCCAATCTGCGGAAGTATGTCGGACCCAGTCACATCATTGATTTCGACGAGATCGAGATAGCTAATGATGGCACCTTCGAAGAGAGACCAATCAAGATACTTGAGAGCCGGATCAAACAATTGAGGAATAAACCAATACACTTGGTTAAAGTACAATGGTCACGACATGGAGTCGAAGAGGCCACTTGGGAAACAGAGGACAGTATGAAGACTAGATATCCGGAGTTGTTTTCATCTTAAGTTTCCGAACGAAACTTCTTTTTAGGGAGGAAGGATGTAATACCCGAGATTTCTGTTATGTTATTGGAACTTGTGATATTGTAATCGTTGTACTTGATCTGAGTATTATTCTCCGTATTTTATAATCCGATGTTGTCAAGTATGTGATTTACAAGATTGTAATTCTGCGCATGTAGCGCACGCTATCGGCTATGTTTAGCGTGCGCTAACATGGATTCATAGCGCACGCTACTGAGGGTCATTAGCGCACGCTATGCGTGGTCAATTTGATTGAGACGTGCGTTAGGTGAGATCTGGCCGGGGGACCCCTGTCGGATCGTGTCGGATGTACCTGGACGGCTTTCGGGAAAAGCCGAGTCAATGCCTTAGCGCATGCTACAGGTATATGCGTAGCGCACGCTAAGTGCTGAGTACAGTTAAGTCAGTGAGCCGTTAGCGCACGCTACGAGCAGGGTCTAGCGCGCGCTAATAGCCATTTCTTATAAATAGGACAGCACCCTATTCATGATTTCAGTTCTTTCTTCCCCCTTTACCCGAATTCTTACACTTAGAACATAACTTCCTTCATCCTAAACACTTCATATCAACATCCTAGTTCGTGATTGAAGATCGTATATCATTGGAGATTGGTGTTCAAGCTTTCGGTGTTGGATTGCTTCAATTTCCTCCGTATTCTTCACTACCTTGAGGTAGGTGATTCTTCACCAATACTAGTAGTGTTCTAAAGGATGTTGATCATGTTCATCTAGTCAGTTAGATTCGTTATTAGTCGTACATCTTGTGTTAGAAGGATATTTTCGACGTTTCGACACTTATTCATCGTATGATCCATTGAACCTTTTAGTATGTGGATTCCTGAGCATGTTATGTATCTTCAAAACCAATCGACCAGTATATGAAGATTACCTAGTTCGTATGTTTTACGTAAGGAATCATATGTTTTGGGACTTGGAATAATCGGAACTTAGAATATTTCTTGAAGATCTTGGATGAGTTATGATGTTGAGATAATTATCCGTATATTTGTATCTCACAATCATAGAACTTCCACAAACCTTATTAGCATGTTATGCCCGAGGGTAATTTGTATTATCACCATAGAGTTCATGAAATTCACCACCTTTCAACCCAGTTTTTCCGTTAGCAGTATTCTGCCATGCAAGATTAGCGCACGCTAACATATGTGAGTTAACGTGCGCTATCGGGGTTCAGTTAGCGCACAAAACGTACGTAGCGTACGTTATGTATCAGCCGATTCAAACTGTCAGTTCGTAGCTAGCGCACGCTAGTCTTACACGATAGCGTACACTAATAGGCCGGCTTAGCGCACGTTACGTAGAAATGCGTAGCGCCGCGCTAGCGATCGAGCATTGTTTATTTTGAGCTTTTCGGCCGTAGACCGAATTGTTAGGCCATCGTTCGACTTGAGATGATTTGTATATCATTCCTTTTGTTAAGGTTCGGGCTTGTTACGTTGATCGAAGGAGGCGGCCTTCGAGTGTGTCGAGATCATTGAAGTGTTTCGTCCTTGCCATTTTCGAGGCAAGTATCATATGTCGAGTTCAATTTATATTGAAACTTTGATCATGCTTGTGGTTTTGTTCATATTGTTGAATATGAGATGTATTTCTGAAAATTCTCGTGATATTCGTTGTTGTTTGTTCGTATTGATGAACATATTGAAATGCATATGTGTATGCATAGTTGATTGATTTATGGTATAAATGATCCGAGGGGATCATGAGGATCTATGCTGAGGGCGCTGGATCGAATGTCCACCATGCGTTGATCCAACGGGATCATCATGGGGATCTATGCTGAGGGCGCTGGATCGTTGGACGGGTTTTCCACCATGCGTTGGTCCGACGGGATCATCATGAGGATCTATACCAAGGGCGCTGGATCGCTTGATTACCCTGTATTGTGTTGATGGAATCGTGAGGATTCGCATCGTTGGATTCCGGTGGCGGAAGTCCGTTTTGCATGTTTTATGATGCATTGATGATTTATTGTATGATGATACTTGTACTAGCATTGTTTTGCTAACCCCTTAGGGGGTGGACATTGTTTTGATGTTCAGGTAGCCGAGGAGCGGGGAGGCAACCACAGTACCGACAGGACAATGAAATGGCTCAGTGATGTGGTTGATGTTATTGTTATTGTGATTTGTCTTCTTGGTTCGTTTAGTACTCGAGTACGTCTGTATTTAATAAGGTCATTTCGATATGGTTGTATAAGTTAACTCATTTGATTGGTTGAATCAAATCTGTATTTGAACTTCAGTTGTTCGATTGGATTATTTTTACACTTCTTTTAAATTTAGCCTTGTAAATCCTTATCTAAAGGGTTTACGGCGCTGTAATTATTCCGAATATCTCGGGGTGTTACAATGCGGAGTGATAGGAACATATTTGGAAGGACATCTATTTAGGATATAGGCAGCGGTTAGTAAGGCATACCCCCACAGGTAAATAGGTAAATCAGTGTAATTTAACATGGAGCGTGTAACACCCCGAGATATTCGGAATAATTACAGCGCCGTAAACCCCTTAGATAAGGATTTACAAGGCTAATTTTAAAGAAGTGTAAAAATAATCCAATCGAACAACTGAAGTTCAAATACATATTTGATTCAACCTATCAAATGAGTTAACTTATACAACCATATCGAATGACCTTATTAAAACAGACGTACTCGAGTACTAAACGAACCAAGAAGACAAATCACAATAACAATAACATCCATCACATCACTGAGCCATTTCATCGTCTGTCAGCCGTGGTTGCCTCCCGCTCCTCGGCTACCCGAACATCAAAACAATGTCCACCCCGAAGGGGTTAGCAAAACAATGCTAGTACAAGTATCATCATACAATAAATCATCAATGCATCATAAAACATGCAAAACGGACTTCCGCCACCGAATCCAACGATGCGAATCCTCACGATTCCATCAACACAATACAGGTAATCCAAATGATCCAGCGCCCTTGGTATAGATCCCCATGATGATCCCATCGACCAACGCATGGTGGAAAACCCGCCCAACGATCCAGCTTCTCAAGATAGATCCCCATGATGATCCCGTCGGACCAACGCATGGTGGACATCCGATCCAGCGCCCTCAGCATAGATCCTCATGATCCCCTCGGATCATTTATACCATAAATCAATAAACTATGCATACTCATATGCATTTCAATATGTTCATCAATACGAACAAATAACAACGAATATCACGAGAATTTTCAGAAAATACATCTCATATTCAACAATATGAGCAAAACCACAAGCATGATCAAAGTTTCAATATAAATCGAACTCGACATATGATACTTGCCTCAAAAATGGCAAGAACGAAACACTTCAATGATCTCGACACACTCGAAGGCCGCCTCCTTCGATCAACGTAACAAGCTCGAACCTTAACAAAAGGAATGATATACAAATCATCTCAAGTCGAACGATGGCCTAACAATTCGGTCTACGGCCGAAAAGCTCAAAATAAACAATCACTCGATCAAGCTGGCGTGCGCTACGTACTCTACGTAACGTGCGCTAAGCCGGCCTGTTAGCGTACGCTATCGTGGAAGAGTAGCGTGCGCTAGCCATGAACTGACAGTTCGAATCGGCTGACACATAACGTACGCTACGTACGTATTGTACGTTAACTGAACCCCGATAGCGCACGTTAACTCACATAGGTTAGCGTGCGCTAACCTTGCATGGAAGAATACTGCTAACGGAAAAACTGGGTTGAAATGTGGTAAATTCATGAATTCTATGTTGATACAACAAGTCATCCTCAAGCATGTCATGCTAATAAGGTTTGTGGAAGTTCCATGATCATGAGGTACAAATATACGGATAATCATCTTATCATCATATCTTATCTTCGATCTTCAAGAAATATACCAAGTTCCGATTATTTCAAGTCCCAAAACATATGATTCCTTACGTAAAACATATGAACTAGGTAATCTTCATATACTGGTCGATTGGTTTTGAAGATACATAACATGCTCAGGAATCCACATACTAAAAGGTTCAATGGATCATACGATGAATAAGTGTCGAAACGTCGAAAATATCCTACTAACACATGGTGTACGACTAGTAACGAATCTAACTGACTAGATGAACATGATCAACATCCTATAGAACACTACTAGTATTGGTGAAGAATCACCTACCTCAAGGTAGTGAAGAACACGGAGGAAATTGAAGCAATCCAACACCGAAAGCGTGAACACCAATCTCCAATGATATACGATCTTCAATCACGAACTAGGATGTTGATATGAAGTGTTTAGGATGAAGGAAGTTATGTTCTAAGTGTAAGAATTCGGGTAAAGGGAGAAGAAAGAACTGAAATCACGAATAGGATGCTGTCCTATTTATAAGAAATGGCTATTAGCGCGCGCTAGACCCTGCTCGTAGCGTGCGCTAACGGCTCACTGACTAAACTGTACTCAGCACTTAGCGTGCGCTACGCATGTACCTGTAGCGTGCGCTAAGGCGTTGACTCGGCTTTTCCCGAAAACCGTCCAGGTACATCCCGACACGATCCGACAGGGGTCCCCCGGCCAGGTCTCACCTACCGCACGTCTCAATCAAATTGACCACGCATAGCGTGCGCTAATGACCCTCAGTAGCGTGCGCTATGAATCCACGTTAGCGCACGCTAAACATAGCCGATAGCGTGCGCTACATGCGCAGAATTACAATCTTGTAAATCACATACATGAAATCATACGCTTGACAACATCGGATTATAAAATACGGAGAATAATACTCAGATCAAGTACAACGATTACAATATCACAAGTTCCAATAACATAACAGAAATCTCGGGTATTACATCCTTCCTCCCTAAAAAGAAGTTTCGTCCCGAAACTTAAGATGAAAACAACTCCGGATATCTAGTCTTCATACTGTCCTCCGTTTCCCAAGTGGCCTCTTCGACTCCATGTCGTGACCATTGTACTTTAACCAAGTGTATTGGTTTATTCCTCAATTGTTTGATCCGGCTCTCAAGTATCTTGATTGGTCTTTCTTCGAAGGTGCCATCATTGGCTATTTCGATCTCGTCGAAATCAAAGACGTGACTGGGGTCCGGTACATACTTCCGCAATTGGGATACGTGAAACACATTGTGAACGTGACTCAGCGATGGCGGTAAGGCCAACCTGTATGCTAAATCTCCAACTCTCTCGAGGATCTCAAATGGTCCGATATATCTCGGACTAAGCTTGCCTCTCCTCCCAAAACGGAAAATCCCTCGTGTAGGAGACACCTTCAATAGTACATGGTCTCCAAATCGAACTCTAGAGGGCGACGACGTACATCCGCATAAGACTTCGCCGACTGGCAGCCAGCCTCTCTCGAATCAATGCTATCTTCTCTTGAGTCCGAATAATCAATTCCGGTTCCGTCCCGATCAAATCCAAGAATCATCCCAACATAGGGGTGATCGCACCTTCTCCCGCACAAAGCTTCAAATGGTGCCATCTTAATTGAAGCATGACAACTATTATTGTAGGTGAATTCAACTAATGGCAAATGAACTTCCCAATCACTGACTAATCCAAAGCATGTGCTCTAAGCATGTCTTCTACAGCTTGAATAGTCCTTTCTGATCGACCGTCCGTTTAGGGATGATAAGTCGTGCTAAAGTTGAGCTCACCCCGAGCCCCGTGAACCGCTTCTAAGTGTGACACGAAGCGACCATCTCGATCCGAAATAATGGTCCTCGGCGTCCCATGCAATCTGACTATCTCCGCAATAAATACTCGTGCCAATCTCTCGGGTCCCCATGTATCTTTAATTCCCAGGAAATGAGCCGACTTGGTTAGTCGATCAACTACAACCCAAATCATGTTCATTCCCGTTCTAGTCCTTGGCATACTAGTGATGAAATCCATCGAGATGTCCTCCCACTTCCATTCAGGGATCGGAAGCGGCTTTAACATTCCGGCAGGTCGCTGATGTTCAACCTTAACCTGCTGACAAGTCAAACACTTCGAAACGTACTCTGCTACGTCCTTCTTCATATTTCCCCACCAAAAGTTTTGCTTTAAATCCTTATACATCTTACTGCTGCCTGGGTGAATAGAATAGGGCGCGCTATGAGCTTCCTTGTCTCCATCCTCGGAATAAGTGTTCAGATCCGTCATCAGCAATGATAGAAATGACTCTCTCTCGGTAATTCAGAACAACTCCATAACGGTTGAGCCAATCATCTTCGAGAATTAAATCGTCACCGTAGATGTCAACTACAATGAGATTCGATGGCCACTCTCTTCCTTCTATAGACACTGGGAAATCCCTAGCTTCTAGGGTTCCCACAATTTTCTCTCCGCTCGGTAATCCCACAACATAAGGTTCACAATTATACAAGCACGAGATTTTCAAACGATTAACACATTTCAAAGATATAAAAGAATGCGTAGCTCCCGAATCGAACAAGACACTAACTGGTTGCAAAAGGATCTGAATCGTACCTGATGCAACAAATGTGTTCGATCATCGATTTCCTCATTTCAGACAAAGCGGAGGAACGGACCCAAAGATCGGATGTCTCTCTCTTCCCAGCCGCTCGCCGAAATCCACTGCGTCTGGTTCACACTCGTCTCCTTCGGAACTAGAGCTGGAGTGCGAGTACCAAAAGATCGGGTTGCATTCCCACAAAATGTTGCGCGATGTCCTTCCTGTCCACACTCGAAACAGGTCACAGCAGGCGCGAAACAATCACGTCGAACATGTCCCGCTTTTGTAATATCCGGAAATTCTACTACTGTTGTTTGATATTATTTTATCCGAGTTATATTGTACAGCGTGGAATCTGTACAGTAGGGATAAAATAAATAAAGGACTGAGACATCTATATTGGTATAATTGTCATATTTGGTTGACAATTACATTTAAGAAGTATATGTATTCAGTATGCCGTATGTTCGTATTCTGTATGTTGAGACGTTGGACGAGAAGAGTTGGAAATGGATAAGTATAGCCTGACTAGCGCGCGCTAATGGTCAAGTATAGTGCACGCTATCGTTCATGGTTAGCGCACGCTAGAGGCAGAATGTAGCGCACGCTAATGCAGTCAGATCAGAAGGAATCTACGCGTGAACCAGGCCACTTTCGGCGCACGTTCTGATAAGTCAACGGATGTTGTAATGTAGTGTTAGCGCACGCTAATGCATGTTGATTAGCGCACGCTAACTATATATCGGTCAACAGGGAATCTTGGCTTTATTGGTCGATTTCGTCTTGTGGGGTCGCGGGCATCTTCGTGGTAGGTGTAGACTGTAGCAAGTCAACTGGTATTAGCGCACGCTAAGGTAAATGACTTGCGTACGCTAAGCAGGATGATTTGCGTACGTTAATGCATAGGCATTACGTACGTAAGTTAGTTTGCGAAGCAAGACAGTAGCCTCTGGGCCTCGATAGCGCACGCTAACAAAGTCAGTTAGCGCACGCTAAGGCGGTAGCGCACGCTAAACATGAGATGTTAGCGCACGCTAATAATGAATATTATAAAAAGGGACAGAAGGGTGTTATTAAACATTTGGTCATTCTTCCTTCTTTCAGCCGAGAGAGAGAGAGTTGGGATATATTTGAGGTTCAATACACTGGATTAAGGTGAAGTTAATCATCCATAGCAACGTTTGAAGCTTGAAATCATGGCTGATTCTTGGAAATGGATTCAACCTTAGAAATCAATCCATTCCTTCAAAAAGTTAATTACTCTTCACTTTGAGATTTCGTTTTGGATTGTATATGATGTTCTTGAGCTGATGATTATCATGTAAACAAGTTCATAAGTATGATTATGAGTTGGATTACCGGATTATGATAATGTTATTGTTGATATGAAGATATTTATATGAATTGGATGGTTTCAAATGTGTTGTTATCTTCAAAGGGATATGTTGGATAATGTCTTCCTTCAATTCGGATCTGTGATGTTGTTATTGTTGGTTCCTTCATATGATTGTGAAACATGGCATGATTATGAGTTCTTGGTGTTTAGGTTGTTGATATTAAGAGAGATGATATATGAATATATGACTTGAATTAAAAGTCGGATGATTACCTATATGTTAAAGGATATTGGATTTCGTTGTTTGATAGCTATGAACATGATTCAGAATCACTTAGAGTTTTTGACAATCGCCAGATGTTGATCGGTATCCGAAATGCATGAAACTGCACGTTATTAATGCACGCTAAACCTACTGGCTAGCGCACGCTATCGGGAACAACTTAGCGTACGCTACGGTTAAAGATTAACGTGCGCTAAGTCAACAGGCAGGGTAATATATTCTGTTTCGGTTATGAATTCGTGATCGTTTAAGTTGGTTTGATCAGACTTGTGGTTAACTGAGATATTGTTGAGCCGTTGGGTTTGTGAATTGGTTTTGGCGGTTGTTGATTATTATCGGATTGTTGTTTAATCGATTATTGTTATAGGTCAAGTTTATCGATCGGTGTTTATAACCGGATATTTCGGTCGTGTTCGAGTATGTCCATTGTATTGCTCTTGATCGGGGTTGAGGAACTCGTAGACAAAGGCAACGTGTTCGGCAGCAGCTTCGTGGTATCGGTATCGAGGCAAGTTATTACTTGCTCAGTTATAATATTTAATGAATGGTTTCAGTTTCATTTCATTTATAATGCATATAGCGATGATTATTATTATTGTGAACTCTGGGTATTTGGATCGCCGAGCATTGAGGATAATCTTAGGTGATGATTGGACATCGAGGTTGCTCTTGAGGGACTCGGGGCAAGTATTCCATATTGATTATGGTTTAATGTTATTTATTTTGGCCTCGTACATTTTCTTTCATGTTGTTGAACATGAAGTCGTCCTAGTAAATGTCATGTTGTTCATGTTGATGAACGTGTTGATTTGCATATGTGTATGCATATTGTGTTGATCATATTGTGTAAATAATCCGATAGGATTATGAGGATCTATGCTGAGGGCGCTGGATCGGATGTCCACCATGCGTTGATTCGACGGGATCATCATGGGGATCTATGCTGAGGGCGCTGGATCGTTGGACAGGTTTTCCACCATGCGTTGGTTCGACGGGATCATCATGGGGATCTATGCTGAGGGCGCTGGATCGTTGGATTACCAGTATTGTATTGATGGAATCTTGTGAATTCGCATCATTGATTGTATCATATGTTGTTGTTCATATGTGTATTGTTGGTTATCCACCTTATGTTGATCTGGTAGGATCAACAAAGGGATCTATGCTGAGGGCGCTGGATCGTCGGATTTCCATTGAGTATACATGATTGTTATTGTTGTGATCATATTGACGTGGTCATATGAGTATGCATTTGAAGATCTTGTGTTAGGACCTTGTCCGTATTGCATTGATCTGATCTCGGATTAGACTGGTATGATTGTCGTGGCACTTCATATCTCGAGGTATGTTCCGTATTTCCTTTGGTATTTGTCTTGATGGACGATCGGTTATCGTCTTATGATTTGATGATGTTATTCGATGGATCGTATTGGTCAGAAATGGTATATTTCCGTATCGTGAGTTGGTTATGATAGTTTGAGAACCTTGAGTATTGTTTGAGGTACAGTACTTATATTATGTTCGAGTTTATTGGTAAATCGAGTACAGGATGTGAAATGTGATAGTGGTTACTCTGATGAGAATCACTTGAGTAAGTAAAGTTATGGCGGTAAGATTACATTGGTCGTATTCTTATGTTGTATTCTCATTGGTATGTTATTATTAATGTGATGTGACGGTTATCATTGTTGGATATCATGGCTGACCCCGTTGTGGGATTTCTTTTTAGGTTCTTGGAGTATCGAGCTTGTAGCGGTCGTGAAGAGATGAGCTTCCCGGAGGATACTGGCTAGGACATGTTGTGTGCATTGAGTTTCTTGATTGGTTCTTGTATTCCGCTGCTAGAGTATCTTTTTGGTTGGCCTTTTTCCGCTGCGTGAGTATTTTGAGACGCTCTTTTGGTATCTAGTAACTGAGGTTACTTTGGAAATCGTTTTCTAAATTTTTGAGTGTCGGCTGTTTGGCCTTGCGATTTCAAATGAGTTTTTACGACGGTTTTTGATAAATGGATTTTATATGTCGTTGTGAATTTTTAAACATAGTACCGTTGTTGGCCTCTTGGGCATTTGTAAATGTTTGCGAAATTTCTTTTAGCCTTGTGGGTTCCATCTCGGGGCCCACGGCTACCGTAATATTTCCGCTAAATTTGGGGGTGTTACAGAATATGGTATCAGAGCTTAGGTTGAGAAAACCTAGGCATTTGGGTCGAGTTGGGTCATGTTTTTGTTGCGTCATTCGAGTTGTCGATTGACAAATACTAGAGCCGTGAGTCTTTGTTGTTCACTCAGGCTTGTGCGTTAACGGATTTGCCAGTATCGTACTGGGCTTGTTATAACTTTTCCAAATGGTGTTTACGTGATATATTGTGTTCTCGAGTTGCACTGAGTTTGCAAAACGTGTGTTTTGAAAATATCTGTGTCGAGTATTTTATAGATTCGAGACATGTGCCAGTATCACGGGGAATCATCGGCTTCACGATCTGTAAGTATTTGGATTTTTGAATTTCATTGAGATTTATTGCCGTTCTAAGTGGATATGTTTTGAGATTCAGCAGATATTATGCTTCACAGTGTGAGATGTCAGAGTGGGACAGGATTGATGATCTTAAGGAACTATGATGTTGGAAATCATTATGTCGGTTAAATTTTGGAACGAAATTGTGTAATCGGGAGAAGGACGGTGAATTGTTGAAAAGAACATGTAGCATGTTAAATCATTTTGTGATATATGAACTGCTTTTGAGCATTTGAAAAGGGTACTTTTCAAAATAAATGTTTTACGGATGTTTTACGGAAAATGATTTTGGGCCGAGACCCAATCGATTTTGAAATGGTTTTATAACTCAGGACTTGGGGTCCAAAAAGGGTTTTCTACTTTTTAAACTTCTTGTAATACAGAATGAGGTACGGGCCGAGACCCTAACGTATCAAAAGGCTTTTTCTGGTTTTCTAAAACTCCTGAGATTTGTAAAATACTTTACCAATCATTTACCTAAGTTATTTCCGCCTTTCGAGGCTTTGGTTTACTTGTTCAAATGGAACTTCTCGGGAAGTCTTTCGCTGTGTTTGATTTATTGATTTGTTTCAATGTTTTGTCATATCATATTTGAGGTGATCCGTGATGGATTAAGAAGACGCTGCGAGTAGTATGTGGAGAGGACTTTTTATCGTGGTCTATATATTTGAGATTTTGGAACTCTATCGTGTGGTTTTTCGATGGAATATCGGTGGATATTGGTGACGAGCCAAGTGGTATACGGAGTATGGATATAGTCGAGCATTTGCATACTTTTCATTTTAAAACGTCGAAATCGTGTGGATTCAAGGAAATCATTATCGAATACTTGGCACCATCGAGCCAAGTTAATTTTTCGAAAATTGATTTTGTGGTCTTACCAAAATTTATGTTTTTAGTTTTGAAATTTTTGAAAGAACTTTCGAAAATTGTCTTCGTGACAAGAATATATGATTTCAAACCGGTTTTGAAAATGTGATTAATAACCATACGCATTTAGTGTATATTACATATCATGATGAAGTTGTGAGTGTGACTCACGAACTGGGTAATATATCAATGTGGAACGAGGAATATGGATCCGAACTTTGGTATGGTCGTTTGGTTATGCAAGGATGATCGATTGATTTATCGGATAAGAGAAATATGTCGTGTGTTGTAGATTCATGCACATGATGTAATTTTGGAACTTTGGATTTTGCGAAATCGGGGCATATGTGCTATGTAATTCCATTGGTATGGTAGTAGCGCGATTTTTACCATAGTGATTTTTGAATGATTTCTTTTGTGGATTTGGGGTTGTTGACCTCATGCTGGTTGTTTTGAGTATCGATTGGTCGTTCCCACTCCCTGTATGATTGGATATGTTCGTCGGTTTGTGATTGGTGTGTCGTTTTGAGAACTTTATTCGTTCGTATATCGGTTTCTGTGGTTCTGTGTTGATCGTGTTGGAGCTTACCGTTTGAAGGTATTCTCGATTATCGATGACCGTTCGTTGGTCATATTGGAGTTTATCATGTTGATGATATTCTCGATGGTGTTTTAACCTCTGGTTGGTCAGATGGGAATTTATCATGTCGATGATAAAATTCGGTCGACTTATTGGTTGATCATTGTTGGTGATCATCTGAGCGTTCGTATTTTATGTCGGTGTCTCGGGATTCGTGTCGTTTGGGGCAGTTGTTTCACAGATATATCGGATATTATTCGAATTGGAACTTGATTATGTAATCAGGCAGACAGGATTTGATCCGGGCAGATTGTTTGATCCGAAGATGATATATTTTGTTGAGACTCAGGGAATTGTGATCGTAAGCGTATTGAGACTGCATGCTGAGATCGGCCGCTAGTATCTCCGGAGATCGTCGACTGCGTATTTGTAAGTATGCGCTTTGGCTATTCGAATAATGATGATTGAACAGTGTCGTGATGGCTTAGGGATATTTTGGGTTAAACGGTATGTTAGTTTGTTTTATGATGGATTGCAAGTTTCGAGGACGAAACTTATATTAAGGGGTGTAGAAAGTAAAATCCGGAAATTCTACTATCATTGTTTGATATTATTTTATCCGAGTTATATTGTACAGCGTGGAATGCATGCAGTAGGGATAAAATAAATAAAGGACTGAGACATCTATATTGGTATAATTGTCATATTTGGTTGACAATTACATTTAAGAAGTATATGTATTCAGTATGCCGTATGTTCGTATTCTGTATGTTGAGACGTTGGACGAGAAGAGTTGGAAATGGCTAAGTATAGCCTGACTAGCGCGCGCTAATGGTCAAGTATAGCGCACGCTATCGTTCATGGTTAGCGCACGCTAGAGGTAGAATGTAGCGCACGCTAATGCAGTCAGATCAGAAGGAATCTACGCGTGAACCAGGCCACTTTCGGCACACGTTCTGATAAGTCAACGGATGTTGTAATGTAGTGTTAGCGCACGCTAATGCATGTTGATTAGCGCACGCTAACTATATATCGGTCAACAGGGAATCTTGGCTTTATTGGTCGATTTCGGCTTGTGGGGTCGCGAGCATCTTCGTGGTAGGTGTAGATCGTAGCAAGTCAATCGTATTAGCGCACGCTAAGGTAAATGACTTGCGACGCTAAGCAGATGATTTACGACGTTAATGCATAGGCATTACGACGTAAGTTAGTTTGCGAAGCAAGACAAGAGCCTCTCGGGCCTCGATAGCGCACGCTAACAAAGTCAGTTAGCGCACGCTAAGGCGGTAGCGCACGCTAAACATGAGATGTTAGCGCACGCTAATAATGAATATTATAAAAAGGGACAGAAGGGTGTTATTAAACATTTCGTCATTCTTCCTTCTTTCAGCCGAGAGAGAGAGTTGGGATATATTTGAGGTTCAATACACTGGATTAAGGTGAAGTTAATCATCCATAGAAACGTTTGAAGCTTGAAATCATGGGTGATTCTTGGAAATGGATTCAACCTTGGAAATTAATCCATTCCTTCAAAAAGGTAATTACTCTTCACTTTGAGATTTCGTTTTGGATTGTATATGATGTTCTTGAGCTGATGATTATCATGTAAACAAGTTCATAAGTATGATTATGAGTTGGATTACCGGATTATGATAATGTTATTGTTGATATGAAGATATTGATATGAATTGGATGGTTTCAAATGTGTTGTTATCTTCAAAGGGATATGTTGGATAATGTCTTCCTTCAATTCGGATCTGTGATGTTGTTATTGTTGGTTCCTTCATATGATTGTGAAACATGGCATGATTATGAGTTCTTGGTGTTTAGGTTGTTGATATTAAGAGAGATGATATATGAATATATGACTTGAATTAAAAGTCGGATGATTACCTATATGTTAAAGGATATTGGATTTCGTTGTTTGATAGCTATGAACATGATTCAGAATCACTTAGAGTTTTTGATAATCGCCAGATGTTGATCGGTATCCGAAATGCATGAAACTGCACGTTATTAACGCACGCTAAACCTACTGGCTAGCGCACGATATCTGGAACAACTTAGCGTACGCTACGGTTAAAGATTAACGTGCGCTAAGTCAACAGGCAGGGTAATATATTCTGTTTCGGTTATGAATTCGTGATCGTTTAAGTTGGTTTGATCAGACTTGTGGTTAACTGAGATATTGTTGAGCCGTTGGGTTTGTGAATTGGTTTTGGCGGTTGTTGATTATTATCGGATTGTTGTTTAATCGATTATTGTTATAGGTCAAGTTTATCGATCGGTGTTTATAACCGGATATTTCGGTCGTGTTCGAGTATGTCCATTGTATTGCTCTTGATCGGGGCTGAGGAACTCGTAGATAAAGGCAACGTGTTCGGCAGCAGCTTCGTGGTATCGGTATCGAGGCAAGTTATTACTTGCTCAGTTATAATATTTAATGAATGGTTTCAGTTTCATTTCATTTATAATGCATATAGCGATGATTATTATTATTGTGAACTCTGGGTATTTGGATCGCCGAGCATTGAGGATAATCTTCGGTGATGATTGGACATCGAGGTTGCTCTTGAGGGACTCGGGGCAAGTATTCCATATTGATTATGGTTTAATGTTATTTATTTTGGCCTCGTACATTTTCTTTCATGTTGTTGAACATGAAGTCGTCCTAGTAAATGTCATGTTGTTCATGTTGATGAACGTGTTGATTTGCATATGTGTATGCATATTGTGTTGATCATATTGTGTAAATAATCCGATGGGATTATGAGGATCTATGCTGAGGGCGCTGGATCGGATGTCCACCATGCGTTGATTCGACGGGATCATCATGGGGATCTATGCTGAGGGCGCTGGATCGTTGGACAGGTTTTCCACCATGCGTTGGTTCGACGGGATCATCATGGGGATCTATGCTGAGGGCGCTGGATCGTTGGATTACCAGTATTGTGTTGATGGAATCTTGTGAATTCGCATCATTTATTGTATCATATGTTGTTGTTCATATGTGTATTGTTGGTTATCCACCTTATATTGATCTGGTAGGATCAACAAAGGGATCTATGCTGAGGGCGCTGGATCGTCGGATTTCCATTGAGTATACATGATTGTTATTGTTGTGATCATATTGACGTGGTCATATGAGTATGCATTTGAAGATCTTGTGTTAGGACCTTGTCCATATTGCATTGATCTGATCTCGGATTAGAGTGGTATGATTGTCGTGGCACTTCATATCTCGAGGTATGTTCCGTATTTCCTTTGGTATTTGTCTTGATGGACGATCGGTTATCGTCTTATGATTTGATGATGTTATTCGATGGATTGTATTGGTCAGAAATGGTATATTTCCGTATCGTGAGTTGGTTATGATAGTTTGAGAACCTTGAGTATTGTTTGAGGTACAGTACTTATATTATGTTCGAGTTTATTGGTAAATCGAGTACAGGATGTGAAATGTGATAATGGTTACTCTGATGAGAATCACTTGAGTAAGTAAAGTTATGGCGGTAAGATTACATTGGTCGTATTCTTATGTTGTATTCTCATTGGTTTGTTATTATTAATGTGATGTGACGGTTATCATTGTTGGATATCATGGCTGACCCCATCGTGGGATTTCTTTTTAGGTTCTTGGAGTATCGAGCTTGTAGCGGTCGTGAAGAGATGAGCTTCCCGGAGGATACTGGCTAGGACATGTTGTGTGCATTGAGTTTCTTGATTGGTTCTTGTATTCCGCTGCTAGAGTATCTTTTTGGTTGGCCTTTTTCCACTGCGTGAGTATTTTGAGACGCTTTTTTGGTATCTAGTAACTGAGGTTACTTTGGAAATCGTTTTCTAAATTTCTGAGTGTCGGCTATTTGGCCTTGCGATTTCAAATGAGTTTTTACGACAGTTTTTGATAAATGGATTTTATATGTCGTTGTGAATTTTTAAAGATAGTACCGTTGTTGGCCTCTTGGGCATTTGTAAATGTTTGCGAAATTTCTTTTAGCCTTGTGGGTTCCATCTCGGGGCCCACGGCGCTGTAATATTTCCAGTTAAATTTGGGGGTGTTACAGCTTTGCCACAGTGATAACACTTCTTCCCTGCGTCTGAAACAGTTGGTGCTGCCCGGAACTTCTTTCCACCTCGAGAAGGTTGCGGAGGTCTCCTGAATGAATGAAAAGAGGACTGACCCCTGCGATGTAATACCCCGATTTTTCGGATATATTTTTCGTTTATATATTGGATATCATGGATGGTTAATTATGCTCGAGGACGTTGTGAACGTTTGATAATGTTATTGAATTGAGTATATGTATTGATTTTGCCGTATGTTCGTATTTAGTATGTCGTGACGCTTCGGACAGAACAGCTTGAATTTTTGGCTAAGTATAAAGCCATTACGACGTTAAGCCTTGGAGCTTACGTACGTAAAATGTGTTAGCTTACGACGTTATATAGTGTACATAACGTACGTAACAAGAGGAATCGGATACTGGGGCCCGTGGTCGGCGGCTTTCGCGTAGATGTGGACAGTGAGTCAACGGATGGATTTACGACGTTATACGGTGTATTACGACGTAATACGAGTATAATGTCAGTAGCAAGTCAACGTCGTATTACGTACGCAACGGAATAAGTGTTACGTGCGTTACGGGCGGCTGGCCGAGTCGTGGCCGAGAGGACTGTAGTGGCCGAGCATGGTCGGCGGTGACTCACCGGGATGGCCGATCATGGTCGCGGTGACTCTCATGGATGGCCGATCGCGGTCGCGGTGACTCGGCCGGGGCTAGGATCGCCGATAACGCACGTAAGGTAATCGACCATTCGGCCGTAAGGGACCGTTACGTGCACGTAGCACCACGGTTACGTACGTAAGGATGTCGGCCAAACTGGGCAGTAGGGTAGGCCACGGCCGGCTACGTACGTAAGCACCTGCCGGTTACGTACGTAAGGTGCCGGCAGGGCTCGGCCTATATAAGGCCTGGACCGAGTCATCTTGGGCATTTTTCATTCTTCTTCGTTTTTTCGCGATTCCTTCAGCAAAAGTGGATGGATTTGAGTAAGATCATCATGTAACAACATGTTTTGGAAGTTTTATTCATGGATTAACATCATCTCCACCCGGATCGAAGGTAAGAACACCTAAACTTTTGGTTTTTGGATGTTCTTGAGGTTTCTTGGTGTTTTGGCCGATTTGATTCGTTTTGATTCAGATTATTGATGGAACTTTGTTGTAAACTCGTAATCATTCATTAACCTTGAAGTTTTGTGGAACAAATTCGAGTATTCCTTTGAATAATCGATTGAATTGGACTATGCCTTCAAAGTGTTCGATGAAATGTCTCAATGAGTAGAACTTGGAAAATTCTACACGTTTTCGTATGAATGATGGTTGAATTGATATTGTTGTGATGATTCTTGGTATTTACGAGAATTTTGTTAAGGGAAGATAATGAATTGATGATCAAATGCCTTGATTATGATGATTATGATTATGGAATCATAGAGTTCTTGATGTTCTTGAGGCCATATGATGACTATGATGATTTGATAATTCGTTTAACCGATTTAAGATGATATTCTAAATCATAGTGATGATAGTGGTTGATTTAGATGAGATGAATCTTGATATGAGGTTGAATTCCGGATTGAATATGTTATGATCATTGTTACCAAGTTGGTTTGATTATTGATATGATTATTGTTCTAGGTTGATTAACCAATAGGTATAATCATTTTGCCGCGGTGAAAGGCCGTAGATTCCGTCCAGTCGGGGCTGAAGAGCTCGTAGACGAGGGCGATGAGTTCGGTGTTGGTTTTGTCATGTTGGTATCCAGGCAAGTGTTTACTTGTTCGGTTGTAATGTTTTGATGAGTAATTCCATTTACATATCATATGTATTTTATGTTGTATTGCATATTGACGAATGTTCAGTGATGTTCTATAAGGAGTAGAATGCACAGTTGATGAGTGTTGAGATGCTTGGACAATCTTGGGAAGATTGTAGTATTCGGATATTGTTGATGTCATTTTGGATATTCTTGGTCTGTGGTATGCATTCCGGAAGGAAGTCCGGATAGAGGTATGTTTTATGGTAATCGTACATAGAGGATTATGTACGAGAAAGTATTCGGTATTGAGGTATTATACGGTATTGTTGTGATACTGGGATTTTTATGGTATTAACGTGATATTGGGATTTTGACGAGAATCGTTGGATTACCAGAAGTGGTAAGGTTATCGTTGAGGTTATTATTCTCATGATGCATGGCATGTGAATATTTATGTTTATGTACTTGCGGTTAATTGTCGGGCATTATTGCTGACCCCGTTGTGGGACTTGTTTTTTAGGTATTGAGGACTTTGATGGTAGCGGTCGTGAGGCGAGGATTCCGGACGATACTGGCTATGGCATATTGTTGGGGAATCGTGTATTTTGTTTGTGTATATCATTATTGATGTATATGTATCTTGGACTGTATTTTTATCCGCTGTGTGAGTTCTTTCAAATGGCTTTCAGTTTTATGCCAACTGAGTTTGATTTGGAAAACCGATTCCCTTAACCGAGTTTTTGGCCTTGATTATCTTGACGGTAGTTGATGTTTTCAAATGATTTTGTGAGTTTTGGAAAATACTACCATCATCGGCCTTTTTAGGCGTTTTTGTAATTGGTTTTTAGCCTGGTGGGTTCCGGCGCGGGCCCCACGGCGTGTAATACTCCCGTAAGGTTTTGGGGGTGTTACAGAATATGGTATCGGAGCCCAAGGTTTTGTGATAACCGGGCATGTGTGTTATGTGGCTCTACCAGTGTGGTAGTTGCGAGATTTTTGTGTAGCTGGATTTCTGGCTATTTTGGACTGTGTTGTTTTGGTTCTGTGTGATTTTCTGAGTACTGTCGTGGTGATGTGTGGGTTTGGGGATTGTTGGTGTTTCCGAGACCGACGAGGCAGGGAGTGAACGCCGGTGCCGTGGTCATGTGCAATGTGCGGCTCCAATCGGGAAGTGAACGCCAGTGCAAGGCACGTGCAATGTGCGGCTTTCGATGTGGAGTGGAACGCCGGTGATACGTGCATGTGACAAGGAGCGGCTCATGCGCTTTAGGTGAGGAGACACAGCGTCACAGATCCCACAAAACTCGACAGTGCTCTAAACTTATTGTGGTCTTGGCGGAGACCAATCGTTTTCAAATTGTGATTATTCCTGTTTTGGCATTCTTGTTGTGTCGAGATTTTGGAAATGGTGTCATATGCTAGTATCACGGGAGATCTTAGTCTTCACTGACCTGTAAGTATGTTGTTCGGATTATTCGATAATTCTTGGTTATCTTGGTGATTTTGGATTTTCCGTTGAAATGTTGTTTGTGCGAGTGATTGCAAGTTTCGAGGACGAAACTTATTTTTAAGGGGGGTAGAGTGTAATACCCCGATTTTTCGGATATATTTTTCGTTTATATATTGGATATCATGGATGGTTAATTATGCTCGAGGACGTTGTGAACGTTTGATAATGTTATTGAATTGAGTATATGTATTGATTTTGCCGTATGTTCGTATTTAGTATGTCGTGACGTCGGACAGGAACAGTTGAATTTTTGGCTAAGTATAAAAGCCATTACGTACGTTAAGCCTTGGAGCTTACGTACGTAAAATGTGTTAGCTTACGTACGTTATATAGTGTACATAACGTACGTAACAAGAGGAATCGGACAGTTGGGGCCCGTGGTCGGCGGCTTTCGGCGTAGATGTGGACAGGTGAGTCAACGGATGGATTTACGTACGTTATACAGGGTGTATTACGTACGTAATACGAGTATAATACTGTAGCAAGTCAACGTACGTATTACGTACGCAACGGAATAAGTGTTACGTACGTTACGGGGCGGCTGGCCGAGTCGTGGCCGAGAGGACCTGTAGTGGCCGAGCATGGTCGGCAGTGACTCGCTGGGATGGCCGATCATGGTCGGCAGTGACTCGCATGGATGTCCGATCGTGGTCGGCAGTGACTCGCTGGGGGCTAGGACTGGCCGATAACGTACGTAAGGTACCGACCGGTTACGGCCGTAAGGGACCGTTACGTACGTAAGCACCACGCTACGTACGTAAGGATGTCGCCAACCGGGCGAGGGTAGGCCACGGCCGGCTACGTACGTAAGCACTGCGGTTACGTACGTAAGGTGCCGGCAGGGCTCGGCCTATATAAGGCCTGGACCGAGTCATCTTGGGCATTTTTCATTCTTCTTCGTTTTTTCGCGATTCCTTCAGCAAAAGTGGATGGATTTGAGTAAGATCATCATGTAACAACATGTTTGGGAAGTTTTATTCATGGATTAACATCATCTCCACCCGGATCGAAGGTAAGAACACCTAAAATTTTGGTTTTTGGATGTTCTTGAGGTTTCTTGGTGTTTTGGACGATTTGATTCGTTTTGATTCAGATTATTGATGGAACTTTTTTGTAAACTCGTAATCATTCATTGACCTTGAAGTTTTGTGGAACAAATTCGAGTATTCCTTTGAATAATCGATTGAATTGGACTATGCCTTCAAAGTGTTCGATGAAATGTCTCAATGAGTAGAACTTGGAAAATTCTACACGTTTTCATATGAATGATGGTTGAATTGATATTGTTGTGATGATTCTTGGTATTTACGAGAATTTTGTTAAGGGAAAATAATGAATTGATGATCAAATGTCTTGATTATGATGATTATGATTATGGAATCATAGAGTTCTTGATGTTCTTGAGGCCATATGATGGCTATGATGATTTGATAATTCTTTTAACCGATTTAAGATGATATTCTAAATCATAGTGATGATAGTGGTTGATTTAGATGAGATGAATCTTGATATGAGGTTGAATTCCGGATTGAATATGTTATGATCATTGTTACCAAGTTGGTTTGATTATTGATATGATTATTGTTCTAGGTTGATTAACCAATAGGTATAATCATTTTGCCGCGGTGAAAGGCCGTAGATTCCGTCCAGTCGGGGCTGAAGAGCTCGTAGACGAGGGCGATGAGTTCGGTGTTGGTTTTGTCATGTTGGTATCCAGGCAAGTGTTTACTTGTTCGGTTGTAATGTTTTGATGAGTAATTCCATTTACATATCATATGTATTTTATGTTGTATTGCATATTGACGAATGTTCAGTGATGTTCTATAAGGAGTAGAATGCACAGTTGATGAGTGTTGAGATGCTTGGACAATCTTGGGAAGATTGTAGTATTCGGATATTGTTGATGTCATTTTGGATATTCTTGGTCTGTGGTATGCATTCCGGAAGGAAGTCCGGATAGAGGTATGTTTTATGGTAATCGTATATAGAGGATTATGTACGAGAAAGTATTCGGTATTGAGGTATTATACGGTATTGTTGTGATACTGGGATTTTTATGGTATTAAAGTGATATTGGGATTTTGACGAGAATCGTTGGATTACCGGAAGTGGTAAGGTTATCGTTGAGGTTATTATGTAACACCCTCAAGATATTTGAGGTATATTACAGCGCCGTGAATCCCTATATGGGACCCACCAGGCTGAACAGCATCATACCCATCGACTCACATAAACGACAAAACAACACCATGCCATAAAGACGCAAAACAGAATAATCCACCCGGTACAACCGATCAAACATAACATCATCAATCAACACAAACATATAGGCAACAATACAATCCGGACGAACAAGAACTCTTAAGTACTCGAGTACAACTATTAGTTCAAAAGCCACAAAAGATGAAAAGACAAAAAGACATTAAGACGTCACTTATGCACAATCATCACGCATGGCCATCATCCGTGTACTAGTCCAGCGCCCGCTCGTCCCGATGAACCTGACCTGAAATTCATAAAACGAATTTCCCCAAGACGGGTCCCCAAAGGGGTTAGCAATTACGCTAGTACAAGTAACCAGATGAACGACTTACATCTTACACATATAGTAATGCATGCGATTCAAGAAAACATAGTTCCAAAACACTCATTTCCGGAAATGCCAATGATCAAACCACATTTGTAAAAATGCACCACAATTAACCGCGGACCCACATCTTCGTGGATCCCTGCCGAGACCCCGTCGGATCTAACCCACAGTGGTTAAAAGCAAGCTCGCGGTCCCACAGCTTCGTGGAACCCTACCGAGACCCCATCGACTCTAACCCGTAGTGAGCATACACACACACACACAATTTCTCATACAAAACTACTATGTCAAGATTGTAAGTTCATAAGGATACTTGCCTCGGTTAATAGACGGTGATACGAACGGAAAGGAAGAGTTGAACACGACCGCAAGGAACCGGCGGAAATGAACCTAACGATTTAAATAACACAATCACAACCAACTCTAGACGATTACGGAAATGGAATACACCCAGAAACCCGCCTACGATTCATGTATATTCGTACCAAAAATAACAACGAGGGCGGACCACAACCAAACCCTCTCGATTCCGTAAAAATCCACAAAATATCCATGAATCCGTAGGAAAACTAAAGATACTAACAATATTAATCGTATTCATCATGAATCCACCAACAAAACGGAACGAATCGAAAGAAAACCCAAAACCCCCAAATTAATCGAAAATAGGGTTCTAGAAACATTACCTTTGAAGATTCAAGTACTAAGATCCGTAGAACACGCGTTAGATTGATTATCCGAGCCTCACAACCGAAGGGAAATGATTAATATCGACCCCCGGATGAAGAATGCTTGAGAAGTTCTCCTCCTAGGTCTCTCTCTCTCTCGCAGTTGAAATGAAGAAGAAGACGGCCGATTTCGTCTAATAAGGACGAGTTTGCACTGATTGACCGCTTTGTGTGTGCCGCGGCACGGCTTAGGTGTGCCGCGGCACGTGCCAAAAATTTACTCCTGTGTTTCGGCATTGTGCCGCGGCAGCCAGCGCAGCCGCGGCACCGTCTGATTGGGTTTTGGTCGCGAAGACATACGAGTGTGCCGCGGCACGACAGCGTGCCGCGGCACTGCTCGCACCGTGCCGCGGCACGGATGGGTGTGCCGCGGCACATAGTACAGTTTGTCCGACCAACAACTGAAGGAATTTGTGTGCCGCGGCACGCACATCTTGTGCCGCGGCCCACACCCCTTATTGGGTTCCAAATGATAAAAATGATCCGGAAAGAGAATAAAACGATAGGAATCAATATTTGGGAACCAACAACACCAAATGGATCCACGGCAACCCCGAAACGGCGGTTCCGCACGACAATAACGAGAATACAGTTCAACAGTTTGACAGGAAGGACACGCTGAAAAGTACACGAGGGTCACTACGATCGAGAAATACACCAAAAACGAAAATACAAGGGAAAGAAAAATACGGATATTACATTCTACCCCTCTAAAAATAAGTTTCGTCCCGAAACTTAAGAAACAAACAACTCCGGGTACCTAGCACGCATGCTATCCTCGGTTTCCCAAGTTGCCTCCTCGACACCGTGTCTCAACCACTGCACCTTGACCAAAGGTATGGTCTTATGCCTCAATCGTTTCTCACGATGCTCCAAAATCTTCAAAGGACGCTCTTCAAAAGTAACATCCTCAGCGACATCAATCTCACCATAATCGATGAAGTGACTAGGATCCGGGACATATTTCTTCAGCTGGGAAACTTGAAAAACGCTATGAACATGACTCAGGGCCGGAGGTAACGCCAAACGATATGCCAACCCACCGACTCGCTCGAGGATCTCAAAGGGGCCGATAAATCTCGGACTCAACTTTCCTTTCTTCCCGAAATGAAAAATTCCCTTCGTCGGCGACACCTTTAGCAAAACGTGGTCTCCCACCTCGAATTCCAAAGGTCGACGACGGACGTCGGCATACGACTTTTGTCGACTCTGGGCAGTCAACATCCGTTCTCGAATTAATTCTATCTTCCGCCTCGTCTCTAGAACGACATCCGGCTCAGTCCCGATCAAATCGGACGCCTCATTCCAACAAATCGGTGATCGACATCGCCGCCCATAAAGTGCCTCATACGGTGCCATCCGAATCGACGCGTGCCAACTGTTGTTGTACGTGAATTCGATCAGCGGCAAATGTTCCTCCCAGTCACTACTCCAATCGAGAGCACAGGCACGCAACAAGTCCTCAAACGTCTGGATAGTGCGTTCCGATTGTCCATCTGACTGGGGATGAAAAGAGGTACTCAAATGCAGCCGGGTACCCAACGTCTTATGCACCGCCTGCCAGAAGTGCGATACGAAACGGCCATCACGATCCGAAACAATAGACTTCGGAGTACCGTGAAGTCTCACAATCTGCGCGATAAACACACGGGCCAACTTCTCTGGGCCCCAAGTGTCCTTGATGCCCAGAAAATGTGCCGACTTGGTCAGACGATCAACAATCACCCAAACCATATTCATGCCCGATCTCGATCTCGGCAAACTCGTAACGAAATCCATCGATATGTCTTCCCATTTCCATTCCGAGCAGAAGTGACAGAAAAGCCCAGTAGGCCGATGCTCGATTTTGAGTTGCTGGCAAGTCAAACACCTTGCTACAAACTGCGCGACCTCCTCCTTCATGTCATTCCACCAGAAGTTCCTTCTAAAGTCCTTGTACATCTTACTCGAACCAGGATGAACGGAGTAAGGTGTAGCATGGGCCTCCCGCAAAATACTCTGTCTCATTTCTGAGTCGTTCGGCACACAAAGCCGACCCCGAAACCTCAGAACACCATCTTCGTGAATCACAAATCCAGGAGACTTTCCCTTAAGAACGTTCTCTCGGATTTGAGTAATCATTGGATCCTCTGACTGCTTCAGCTTAATCTCATCGATCAAAGACGACGAAATTTCCAAAGCACAAAATCGCCCGACAGTTCCCGACAACAGAACCTCAACATCTAACTCGATCAAAGCTCGCCGAAGCTCGGACTGAGACGTAAGGATCTCAAGCGATCGCAACGCCACCGGTTTCCGACTCAAGGCGTCAGCCACGACGTTCGCCTTGCCCGGATGGTAAAGGATTTCGAGGTCATAATCCTTAATCAACTCTAACCACCTCCTCTGCCTCATATTCAACTCTCGCTGGGTAAATATGTATTTCAGACTTTTATGATCGGTAAAAATTTGACATGCAGAGCCGAAAAGATAGTGACGCCAAATCTTGAGCGCAAAAACGACTGCCGCTAACTCCAAATCATGAGTAGGGTAGTTCAGCTCATACGGCCTCAACTGTCTCGACGCAAAGGCAATGGTCTTGCCGTGCTGCATTAATACGCACCCAAGACCCTGACCCGAAGCATCGCTATAAACGGAAAAACCCTCGTTGCCACATGGCAACGCCAAAACCGGGGCTGAAGTCAAACGCTTTTTCAGTTCCTCAAAACTCAACTGCCTCTCGTCATTCCGCATTTAACTTCTCGGATTTCTGGAGCAACTGTGTAAGTGGTCGAGCCAGTTTCGAGAAACCCTCGACGAACCTACGGTAGTAGCCAGCCAAACCCAAGAAACCTCGGAGCTCCCTCACGTTTTTGGGCGGTGCCCAATCCAATACCGCCTCGATCTTCTGCGGATCTACACGAACCCCTTCGGCTGAAATCACGTGACCCAAAAACATCACTTCCTTCAGCCAGAACTCACATTTCGAGAACTTCGCATAGAGTTGCTCGGCCCTCAAAATGTCTAACACTACCCGCAAATGATGGGCATGCTCTTCCTCATTCCTTGAGTAAATAAGAATATCGTCTATGAAGACGACGACACACTTATCCAGATACTCGATAAAAACTTTGTTCATCAACTGCATGAACACCGCCGGCGCATTAGTTAACCCGAAAGGCATGAATACGAACTCATAATGTCCGTACCTCGTCCGAAAAGCTGTCTTCGGCACATCGGACTCTCTCACCCAGAGCTGATAGTACCCCGATTTCAATCAATCTTTGAGAATACCGTAGCTCCCTGCAACTGGTCGAATAAGTCGTCAATTCTCGGCAAAGGATACTTTTTCTTGATGGTCACCTTGTTTAGTTCGCGATAGTCGATACACAAACGTAGTGAGCCATCCTTCTTCCGCACAAACAGGACCGGTGCGCCCCAAGGCGAGGCACTCGGTCGAACATACCCCGACTCAAGAAGCTCACTAAACTGCTTCTTAAACTCTGCCATCTCTGAAGGTGCCATGCGATAGGGCGCCTTCGAAATAGGAGCCGCACCCGGCTCTAACTCTATAGCGAACTCGACCTCGCGTTCCGGTGGCAATCCCGGTAACTCGTCAGGAAATACATCCGGAAACTCATTAATGACTGGAATCGACGAAAGCTCGACTCCACCATCCTCCGCCTTCAAGGCATAGCACCAATAACCAGTACACCCCTTTCGCAGGAGACTCATCGCCTTCAAGGCGTTAATAACGAATTTCTGGTTCCCCCTCTTTCGCCCGGCGAAGGAGTGCTCGGTGCCATCATCAGCTAACATGGTGATGATTCTCGTGCGGTAGTTCATGATTGCACCATGCCACTCGAGCCAATCATCCCCGAGAATTAAGTCCTCACCCTCAATACCCACAACAATAAGATTAGAGGGCCAAGCCCTCTCACAAATAAACACAGAACAGTCTCGAACCTCCTGATCACCAACGATCCTATCACCGCTAGGAAGCTTAACGATGAAGGGCTCACAAGGCGTCAAACGGTCGAGACTCAAACGGCGCACACAATCCAGAGATATGAACGAATGCATAGCACCAGAATCGAAAAGCACACTGACAGGATGAGAAAGAATATGAACGGTACCTGTCGCTACGGTAGCCGCTGGATCATCGGCTCTCCGCATCTCATAGACACACGGGTGGGCTGAGCCGACGATGGTAGCTCCCCCCTTAGAGGGCTGACCCCGACCTCTCCCCCGACTAGCACTCGGCGGAGATTGAGGAGCAAACGATCCCTGATTCACACTTGGTTCCCTAGGCGCTGGAATGGAAGCCCGGGCACCAAGGGTTTTCTCCCTCTCAGCACAGAAAGCAGCCTTGTGACCCGACTGGCCACACTGATTACACGTCAGCAAAGGGTTCGGACAAATACGACTGATGTGGCCCTGCTGGCCACAGTTAAAGCATTTCACCTCTCGAGAAGGGGCACTGGCAGCCCTACGGGGAAACCCAGTAGATCGAACTGGGCCACCACCAGCGGAAAAGTTAGCGGACTGAAATTTCTGCTGACCCCCACCTTTGTGGCCCGAAAAATTCCCGGCGGACTTCTGCTTCTTACTCTCGCGGGCCGCCTCACTCGCCGTCACAGACATATCGTAAGCAAGGGCCCTACTCTGGTAATCTTTCAAGGTAGTGCATACGAGCCCCGACATATAGTCCCGAATCGGCAACTTCATCCGTATGGAGAAATGGAAAATCTTGTCACTATCCTCGACAACTTGGGTCTTCACATAACCCAACTCCTTGTTAAAATCAGCAATAGCTTGAGATACGGGGATATCCCGCGGTTGAGCATCATAAAAAGCATGTACCCGAGCCTGTCTGACTGGCCACGGGCAATATTCAGTCTCCATCAACTCTTGAAACTCAGCCCACGAAGCAGCATGGTCTTTGGGCCCAACGGCCTCCCACTAGTCCGTAGCGTCCCCAGTGAGAAAATATTGAGCAATAGGGACTTTACGGTCCTCGGGGCAGTTAGTGGCAACGAAGACCTTAGATATCTCCTTGATCCACCCTTCCCAGCCAATCGGGTCTGAAGCTCCCGAAAACTGAGGAGGATGCATCTTGATAACATCTTGGAGCCATCGATCCGCTCCGCCCCGATTTGCGTGGGCCTGATCCGGGTTCTGAACCGCCTGAGCTATTGCCGCCATTTGGTTCACCATTTGCTGCATAACGGCCGCAATACCAAGGTCGGCACGCTCCTGAGAAGAAGCATGACTGTGGCGGTCGCCGGTACTGCTGGCTCCCGAAGACTGCGACGTGGCCGCCCCACCGGCTGCTCCACGTCCCCGGCCGCGTCCACGACCACGACCGCGACCACGACCTCTTCCAGCATCCATACTGGAGTTAAATAAGTAGCAAAAGCCATACGAGAGTAAGTACGAGAAAAGAACAATCACAAGTCAAGAATCAAGGGTACGATACAAGGAAATAATGAACAGGGGAAGGAAAACTTACGGACACTGGTAGTACCGGAATCATGGCAGCGTGACGATGATGTGCAAAACAAAACACCGCAAGACCCAATAAACCGACAAGCCTAGGTATCCATAAACCTAGAGCTCTGATACCATTTTCTGTAACACCCTCAAGATATTCGAGGTATATTACAGCGCCGTGAATCCCTATATGGGACCCACCAGGCTGAACATCATCATACCCATCGACTCACATAAAAGACAAAACAACACCATGCCATAAAGACGCAAAACAGAATAATCCACCCGGTTCAACCGGTCAAACATAACATCATCAATCAACACAAACATATAGGCAACAATACAATCCGGACGAACAAGAACTCTTAAGTACTCGAGTACAACTATTAGTTCAAAAGCCACAAAAGATGAAAAGACAAAAAGGCATTAAGACGTCACTTATGCACAATCATCACGCATGGCCATCATCCGTGTACTGGTCCAGCGCCCACTCGTCTCGATGAACCTGACCTGAAATTCATAAAACGAATTTCCCCAAGACGGGTCCCCAGAGGGGTTAGCAATTACGCTAGTACAAGTAACCAGATGAACGACTTACATCTTACACATATAGTAATGCATGCGATTCAAGAAAACATAGTTCCAAAACACTCATTTCCGGAAATGCCAATGATCAAACCACATTTGTAAAAATGCACCACAATTAACCGCGGACCCACAACTTCGTGGATCCCTGTCGAGACCCCGTCGGATCTAACCCACAGTGGTTAAAAGCAAGCTCGCGGTCCCACAGCTTCGTGGAACCCTACCGAGACCCCGTCGAGTCTAACCCGTAGTGAGCATACACACACACAATTTCTCATACAAAACTACTATGTCAAGATTGTAAGTTCATAAGGATACTTGCCTCGGTTAATAGACGGTGATACGAACGGAAAGGAAGAGTTGAACACGACCGCAAGGAACCGGCGGAAATGAACCTAACGATTCGAATAACACAATCACAACCAACTCTAGACGATTACGGAAATGGAATACACCCGGAAGCCCGCCTACGATTCATGTATATTCGTACCAAAAATAACAACGAGGGCGGACCACAACCAAACCCTCTCGATTCCGTAAAAATCCACAAAATATCCATGAATCCGTAGGAAAACTAAAGATACTAACAATATTAATCGTATTCATCATGAATCCACCAACAAAACGGAACGAATCGGAAGAAAACCCAAAACCCCCAAATTAATCGAAAATAGGGTTCTAGAAACATTACCTTTGATGATTCAAGTACTAAGATCCGTAGAACACGCGTTAGATTGATTATCCGAGCCTCACAACCGAAGGGAAATGATGAAAATCGACCCCCGGATGAAGAATGCTTGAGAAGTTCTCCCCTCCTAGGTCTCTCTCTCTCTCGCGCAGTGAAATGAAGAAGAAGACGGCCGATTTCGTCTAATAAGGACGAGTTTGCATAGTTGACCGCTTTGTGTGCCGCGGCACAGCTTAGGTGTGCCGCGGCACAGGCCAAAAATTTACTCCTGTGTTTCGGCATTGTGCACGGCCAGCGTGTGCCGCGGCACCTCTGATTGGGTTTTGGTCGCAGAAGACACACGAGTGTGCCGCGGCACCGAACAGGCGTGCCGCGGCACTGGCCTGGCACTGTGCCGCGGCACCGGATGGGTGTGCCGCGGCACATAGTACAGTTTGCCCGACCAACAACTGAAGGAATTTGTGTGCCGCGGCACGCACATCTTGTGCCGCGGACCACACCCCTTATTGGGTTCCAAATGATAAAAATGATCCGGAAAGAGAATAAAACGATAGGAATCAATATTTGGGAACCAAAAACACCAAATGGATCCACGGCAACCCCGAAACGGCGGTTCCGCACAACAATAACGAGAATACAGTTCAACAGTTTGATAGGAAAGACACGCTGAAAAGTACACGAGGGTGACTACGATCGAGAAATACACCAAAAACGAAAATACAAGGGAAAGAAAAATACGGATATTACATATTATTCTCATGATGCATGGCATGTGAATATTTATGTTTATGTACTTGCGGTTAATTGTCGGGCATTATTGCTGACCCCGTTGTGGGACTTGTTTTTCAGGTATTGAGGACTTTGATGGTAGCGGTCGTGAGGCGAGGATTCCGGACGATACTGGCTATGGCATATTGTTGGGGAATCGTGTATTTTGTTTGTGTATATCATTATTGATGTATATGTATCTTGGACTGTATTTTTATCCGCTGTGTGAGTTCTTTCAAATGGCTTTCGGTTTTATGCCAACTGAGTTTGATTTCGAAAACCGATTCCCTTAACCGAGTTTTTGGCCTTGATTATCTTGACGGTAGTTGATGTTTTCAAATGATTTTGTGAGTTTTGGAAAATACTACCATCATCGGCCTTTTTGGGCGTTTTTGTAATTGGTTTTTAGCCTGGTGGGTTCCGGCGCGGGGCCCACGGCATGTAATACTCCCGTAAGGTTTTGGGGGTGTTACATGCGAGGCCCGCTATTCTTATCCTCCGTGAAGTTGCCAGACACCTTCTATTTCTTTGCTTCCGTCGATTTCTCTACTGCTGCCTCCTTTATATCATAGGCCAACGCCTTGTCCTGATACTGTCGCAAGGTGGTACATTCAAATCCGGACATATACTGCTGAATTTCCGGCTTCATTCGCATGTCAAAATGAAAAATCTTCTCCGCCTCGGTCCTGACTAAGTGGCGCACATAAGTCAACTGGTGATTAAAAGTCTTAATCAGGTCCGTCACAGATACTTCCGAATTTTGTGGTGAGAAAAACTCCCGAACTCGGGCTTCTCTAACTGGGCGAGGACAATACTGCGCCTCCATCATCAATTTGAATTCCGTCCAGTCAACATTGTGCTCCTCCGGTCGAATGGCCTCCCACCAGTCGAAAGCCTCCCCGATCAAAAGATACTGGGCGACCGGAACCTTCCTATCGTTGGGACAGTTAATCCCCGCAAAAATCTTCTCTAATTCTTTCGGCCAGTGATCCCAAGAAAGCGTCTCGGCAGAGCCGTCAAATTTCGGAGGGTGCAATTTAATCACTTAGGTAAGCCATCTATCTCCTCGATTTTCCACGTTATGTTGCTGTCCCATCGCCGTCTGCATGCGATCCACAACTTGAGCAAACTGGTTTATCTGGGCAACCACCTGCTGAAGCACTCCCGACACGTTAGGATCTGCATTATTATTTGCCGATCCCTGCTGTCCCCCGGAATGGGAATCCGTTCGACTAGCGGTTATCTCTGGGGTAGATACCGACTCTTCTTGCCTCGCATTTCCACGTCCGCGTCCACGACCGCGTCCGCGTCCACGACCTCCTCTCAACATACTGTAAACATAAATACTCAATATCCAGGACAAACTTTCTCAAAGTACATCCATCAATGTTTACAAGACATGAATTAAATAAAAACGGTAGTATTCGAGATTAGGAAACTTACAACCACGGTCCACACGACGATGCTGGCTCAGCAGTGATGTTACGAACGACCAATAATCAAATAACGTAAATAGACCCAACTAACCCGACTGCCAAGATATCCATGAATCGTAGCTCCTATACCATATTCTGTAACACCCCGAGATATTCGGAATAATTACAGTGCCGTAAACCCCTTAGATAAGGATTTACAAGGCTAATTTTAAAGAAGTGTAAAAATAATCCAATCGAAAAACTGAAGTTCAAATATAGATTTGATTCAACCGATTAAATGAGTTAACTTATACAACCATATCGAATGACCTTATTAAAACAGACGTACTCGAGTACTAAACGAACCAAGAAGACAAATCACAATAACAATAACATCCATCACATCACTGAGCCATTTCATCGTCCTGTCGGTACTGTGGTTGCCTCCCCGCTCCTCGGCTACCTGAACATCAAAACAATGTCCACCCCCGAAGGGGTTAGCAAAACAATGCTAGTACAAGTATCATCATACAATAAATCATCAATGCATCATAAAACATGCAAAACGGACTTCCGCCACCGGAATCCAACGATGCGAATCCTCATGATTCCATCAACACAATACAGGGTAATCCAGCGATCCAGAGCCCTTGGTATAGATCCCCATGATGATCCCGTCGGACCAACGCATGGTGGAAAACCCATCCAACGATCCAACGCCCTCAGCATAGATCCCCATGATGATCCCATCGGACCAACGCATGGTGGACATCCGATCCAGCGCCCTCAGCATAGATCCTCATGATCCCCTCGGATCATTTATACCATAAATCAATCAACTATGCATACTCATATGCATTTCAATATGTTCATCAATACGAACAAATAACAACGAATATCACGAGAATTTTCAAAAAATACATCTCATATTCAACAATATGAGCAAAACCACAAGCATGATCAAAGTTTCAATATAAATCGAACTCGACATATGATATTTGCCTCAAAAATGGCAAGAACGAAACACTTCAATGATCTCGACACACTCGAAGGCCGCCTCCTTCGATCAACGTAACAAGCTCGAACCTTAACAAAAGGAATGATATACAAATCATCTCAAGTCGAACGATGGCCTAACAATTCGGTCTACGGCCGAAAAGCTCAAAATAAACAATCTGCCTGGACTGCTTAGCGTGCGCTACGTACTCTACGTAACGTGCGCTAAGCTGGCCTGTTAGCGTACGCTATCGTGGAAGACTAGCGTGCGCTAGCCACGAACTGACAGTTCGAATCGGCTGATACATAACCTACGCTACGTACGTATTGTACGTTAACTGAACCCCGATAGCGCACGTTAACTCACATAGGTTAGCGTGCGCTAACCTTGCATGGCAGAATACTGCTAACGGAAAAACTGGGTTGAAATGTGGTGAATTCATGAATTCTATGTTGATACAACAAGTCATCCTCGAGCATGTCATGCTAATAAGGTTTGTGGAAGTTCCATGATCATGAGGTACAAATATACGGATAATCATCTTATCATCATATCTTATCTTCGATCTTCAAGAAATATACCAAGTTCCGATTATTTCAAGTCCCAAAACATATGATTCCTTACGTAAAACATAAGAACTAGGTAATCTTCATATACTGGTCGATTGGTTTTGAAGATACATAACATGCTCAGGAATCCACATACTAAAAGGTTCAATGGATCATACGATGAATAAGTGTCGAAACGTCGAAAATATCCTACTAACACATGGTGTACGACTAGTAACGAATCTAACTGACTAGATGAACATGATCAACATCCTATAGAACACTACTAGTATTGGTGAAGAATCACCTACCTCAAGGTAGTGAAGAACATGGAGAAAATTGAAGCAATCCAACACCGAAAGCCTGAACACCAATCTCCAATGATATACGATCTTCAATCACGAACTAGGATGTTGATATGAAGTGTTTAGGATGAAGGAAGTTATGTTCTGTTGTGTCAAGAATTAACACCTTCCGACCGGCGATCGCCTCGGAGGTCGGACGACCGAGTCACTACCGAGCGTCCAAGGCAGATCTGCCGATCAGCGACCAGGCGACCGAGCCTTAACCCAACGGACATGCTAGATTGGCCAACCGGAGGTCCCAGGGCGAATCCCGGTGCCGAGCGATCGACATCAATACGATCGCCTCTCGGTACTCGGCGACCGACTGGAGACGATCATCTCTCGGCACTTGCCGACCAACCCTTGGCGATCGACAAGCGGGCGATCCTCTCTCGGCATCCTGCCGACCAACCCTTGGTGACCGACCATAGCCGACCCTCATCCACTGGCCGATGGCGACCTCTGGTGATCAGCTAGGGACGACCGCCTCATGTCGATCAGCACCGATGATCATCCAGTCGGCAAAAGCCGAACCTCAAGACTGGTACCACGTGCAAGGGCCGAGACAAGATCCGCGAATCTCGGTCCATTGACCACAGCCTGGCAGAATCTCTCCACCAGCCGACAAGCCGCCGAAAGCTGTCAGTAGGGCCGCATGTTGACTGGCTCCAGACACGTTCTGGCTCCTTATTGGACCGCCCAGCTGGCGCCAGCCACTGCATTGGACTTTATACGGACTGCCAGTCACTACCTTGGACTTTAGCCCGACAGCCCAGGAGATCGGCACATTATTATATTGGCCGGCAGGCGATCGGCACATTATAATATTGGCCGGCAGGCGATCGCCCGCCTAAGGACAAGACCCGGATGTCCCTATATAAGCAAGGCACCCTGCACTTGGACACTTCTTCGACTTCCTTCGGATTTCATACAATACAGAAGCACAACATCAAGCACTTGGCTATTCTCCAACTCTTGGCAACGGCTATCATTCGGTCTTACTTCTCCCGGCCTCTCCCCTCGAGCAGACTATCGGCAGGGACGAAGAACACCGAGCTTCGCTCAAGAGCCGGATTAACAGAGTCTTTTTCCACTCATTGTATCTAGATTTCTCACATTAATACTTGTATCCACGAATATTTGTATTAATAACATCTCGCGAGAGCATTCAAGCCCGGGCCTAACAAACCCGGCAAATCTTGTATTATTTATCTTCTCTCGGAAGTGCTCCCGCAATTGTTGTTTTTTGTCCGTCATCCAGCAGTATTAATCTTCGGATAAATATTTTGGGCAACAACAATTGGCGCTAGAGGAAGGGGTCCAACCCTCGAATTTTTATACCTACCGTCCCGAAGAACACTCACTGTTCTCGGGGCAGATACTTGAAGCGACACTCACTGCACTTCAAAGAAAGCTTTCAGAAATCATGTCTTCCGCCTCCGCGTCGAAGAAAGCCGCTGACCACCGGCGGACCCTGTTCCGTCCCTGGGCCCGAGCCGCAGCCGATGGTGGAAGGTAGCCGCCGCGGTCAGATACGCTCGATACCGTCCCTGGACGGTCGCCCAAGCCTCTCGCTCGATCAGTTCCGAACCAATGAACAGATCGAAGAGGCCATAGCCGCCCTTCAGGAACGACGGAGTGATCTCGGCGCACCTCCTGCTATCACCCCCTCGGTCTCCCGCCGGAAGTCCAAGCGGAAGCTCAAGGCATTACTGGCCGAGCGATCGCCAGGAGGCTTTCGCCCGCGAGAAGAGGCGCTCGGCAGCCGGGGCACGTCTGTCTTCGATCGCCTGGGCAGTGACCCGACCTGGCGACCGGGGCAGTCCGGCCCTAGCTACGAGATGACGGAGTTTGAGTCCCTCACCAGGAGCTCGGCCTACCCGGCTCCCACAAGGCGATCCAGCCGCCTGGCTCCCGCTCGTCAAATTCCCGAGGTCGGCAGCAGCGGAGTTCGGAGGTCGGTACACGATCGCCTCGGCCCCCGCTCCCAAAGCCGATCCGCAAGCAGCCGAGCCGCGACGATTGCCGCATTGCAACGTCAGCTCGACGACATGAAGGCGCTCCTGCAATCCGGGGCAGGCGCCATGAAGACGATCGCCGCACCAAGCGAGCCGCTCACGATCGACATCGAGCTCGCCCCGGTGCAGCACAAGATCGCTCCTCCTCAGACACCCATGTACCAGGGGCGATCATACCCCCAAACACACCTGCACAAGTTCAACACCTAAATGACCGGGTGTGGGGCATCGGACGCGACCCGGTGCCGAATGTTCCCTCTGACACTGGACGACCTCGCCCACCGGTGGTACACCTCATTGCCACCTCGGTCCATTGGCTCCTTTAACGAGCTGGCGCACGTCTTCACGGAACACTTAGCCACCAGGGTCGCCCGGACAGAAGGTCGCCATCGCATGATGCAAATCAGGCAGGGAGAAGAAGAGTCCGACTCGGACTACATCGACCGGGTAGATGTGATCATCCTCAACGGCGAGCCCGTAAGCGATGAGACCGCCCTCTACGCGGTCCTAGGAGGTTTTCAGGGCTTCTCGCCTATGTTCAGGCATCTCACGAAGATCCTACCGACGACCTACGCAGCCTTCCGGGCTAGAGCCGCAGATTTCCTGTCCAGGCAAAGGCTTCTTCTCGGCTAGAGTAGAGCGATCGGCGCCCGTGACGACCTCCGGCCTCCCACCCGATCGCTACTACCCGGCAGAGCCGGAGGACTCGATCCCCGCCTACGATCCATTTTAAATGAGGACTACCTGCCGCCCGATCGCCAATATCGACCTACGAATAAAGCGATCGAGCCGAGCGACGATCGCGATCTTAGGCCGATCGCAACATCATCAGCAACCCGGTGGACACGATCTCCATCTACAGTCCAGCATATAACATGACGGACTAAGGCATAAGATCGCCTCGACCGTACATCATAAAGCCATAGTCCTGGCAGTCGATGGAACCAGCTGCTTCGGCCATGCAAGGTCCCTTTCGGCCGAGATCGCCCGCCCTTCGTTTAAATACGAGGCCGGCGTAGTCTGAGGGCTCTCCAACATTAATCAGTGGACACATGCCACAACCCCGTCTCAACGTACACCGTCGAGGTCGGCCATCTCTATGGCTGGCCGAGGTGGAAGCAGAGCTAACAAGCCGCGGGCATGGAGTTGATTCATCCGACGCTGCCCCGCGCAAGGACTCCTCTAGACCGAGACCGCACGCCCTTCGTTTAAATACGAGGCGAGGCGCAGCCTAACAGAGGACCCTCATAATAAAGTGAGTCACGAGGCACTCAATGTCTTCGCGCACCAAGACACGGTCATGGAGTCGGTCCATCGATCTCCGCGACTGTGCACGATTCCTCAAACAAGCGAAACCACCAAGTTTCCATGGGGGATCGGCCAATGTTGTTTTTGCAGGTACAAGACCGAAAGATAGCTAAGCCAATCGACTATGATAGCCCAAGTCCGAATCCTAAGTCAGCTCAGGTCGCCCATCCTCATCCTTACACGATCGTCAGCAAGAGCCACCTCGCCCCATGTCTTCAACATAGGAGCAAGCTGGGGGGCAATTGTTGTGTCAAGAATTAACACCTTCCGACCGGCGATCGCCTCGGAGGTCGGACGACCGAGTCACTGCCGAGCGTCCAAGGCAGATCTGCCGATCAGCGACCAGGCGACCGAGCCTTAACCCAGCGGACATGCTAGATTGGCCAACCGGAGGTCCCAGGGAGAATCCCGGTGCCGAGCGATCGACATCAATACGATCGCCTCTCGGTACTCGGCGACCGACTCCTGGCGACCGACTGGAGACGATCATCTCTCGGCACTTGCCGACCAACCCTTGGAGATCGACAAGCGGGCGATCCTCTCTCGGCATCCTGCCGACCAACCCTTGGTGACCGACCATAGCCGACCCTCATCCACTGGCCGATGGCGACCTCTGGTGATCAGCTAGAGACGACCACCTCATGTCGATCAGCACCGATGATCATCCAGTCGGCAAAAGCCGAACCTCAAGACTGGTACCACGTGCAAGGGCCGAGACAAGATCCGCGAATCTCGGGCCATTGACCACAGCCTGGCAGAATCTCTCCACCAGCCGACAAGCCGCCGAAAGCTGTCAGTAGGGCCGCATGTTGGCTCCTGCACACGCTCGCTCCTTATCGACCGCCACCGTGGCGCCAGCCACTGCATTGGACTTTATACGGACTGCCAGTCACTACCTTGGACTTTAGCCCGACAGCCCAGGAGATCGGCACATTATTATATTGGCCGGCAGGCGATCGACACATTATAATATTGGCCGGCAGGCGATCGCCCGCCTAAGGACAAGACCCGGCTGTCCCTATATAAGCAAGGCACCCTGCACTTGGACACTTCTTCGACTTCCTTCGGATTTCATACAATACAGAAGCACAACATCAAGCACTTGGCTATTCTCCAACTCTTGGCAACGGCTATCATTCGGTCTTACTTCTCCCGGCCTCTCCCCTCGAGCAGACTATCGGCAGGGACAAAGAACACCAAGCTTCGCTCAAGAGCCGAATTAACAGAGTCTTTTTACACTCATTGTATCTAGATTTCTCACATTAATACTTGTATCCACGAATATTTGTATTAATAACATCTCGCGAGAGCATTCAAGCCCGGGCCTAACAAACCCGGCAAATCTTGTATTATTTATCTTCTCTCGGAAGTGCTCCCGCAATTGTTGTTTGTTGTCCGTCATCCAGCAGTATTAATCTTCGGATAAATATTTTGGGCAACAACATGTTCTAAGTGTAAGAATTCGGGCAAAGGGAGAAGAAAGAACTGAAATCACGAATAGGATGCTGTCCTATTTATAAGAAATGGCTATTAGCGCGCGCTAGACCCTGCTCGTAGCGTGCGCTAACGGCTCACTGACTAAACTGTACTCAGCACTTAGCGTGCGCTACGCATGTAGCGTCCAGGTACATCCCGACACGATCCGACAGGTGTCCCCCGGCCAGGTCTCACCTACCGCACGTCTCAATCAAATTGACCACGCATAACGTGCGCTAATGACCCTCAGTAGCGTGCGCTATGAATCCACGTTAGCGCACGCTAAGCATAGCCGATAGCGTGCGCTACATGCGCAGAATTACAATCTCTAAATCACAAACACAAAATTATACGCTCGACAACATCAGATTATGAAATACGGAGAATAGTACTCAGACAAAAGTACAATCATTACAATATCACAAGTTCCAATTACATAACAGAAATCTCGGGTATTACAGAGCGAACCATGTCCAACAAAGTCCGATTTCTCCTTTCTGAAACACCATTTAACTGTGGGGTTCCTGGAGGCGTGAATTGTGAAACTATTCCATGTTCATTAAGGAACTCATCAAACTCAGTGCTCATATATTCGCCACCTCGGTCCGACCGAAGTGCTTTGATATGACATCCAGTTTGTTTTTCAACTAGGGCCTTAAATTCTTTGAATTTAGCAAAGGCTTCAGATTTATGTTTCATTAAGTACACAATCCCATACCTAGTATGATCATCTGTGAACGTTATGAAATATTGATATCCATCTCGGGCTACTTCTAAAGCACCATAAACATCGGTATGCACCAATCCAAGTTTATCGGCAGCCCTTTCAAAAGTCCCTGTGAAGGGGAACTTAGTCATTTTGCCTCTAAGGCAAGATTCACAAGTTGGATAGGGTTCTACACCCAATGGACTTAAAAGTCCATCTTTCTCCATTTTCTGAACCTTGGTCTGACCAACATGACCAAGTCTAAGGTGCCATTTAAGAGCTTGATTAGTATCTTGCCTACCACGTTTCCTAGTTATAGTGTTCACTGCTATTTTATTTTGCATGTTCAGATGATATAAACCATTCAACAATGTAGCTGTTCCAACCAATTTATTTCGAAAATAAATTTTACAACTGCCATTGCCAATGAAGAAACAAAATCCTTTCCGGTCCAAGACTGGAATGGATACAATGTTTTTATGCCCTTGGGCAAAACAAGTACTTCATCTAATGTCAAAATAAAACCGATTCTAAACCCGAAGGATTGATCAATATCGGTTGCCTCGACACTTTGTCCGCTTCCAACAGTGATCATTATTTCCCCAGCTTTCAGTTTTCTACTTCGTTCCAGATCCTGATTCATAGTACAAATGTGAGAAGTGGCACCTGAATCGAGAATCCATGAAAGCAGAATATACAGTAGCGGAACAATTAGTTTCAAAAACAAAAAGTTCCGCACTGATGCGCCATTAATCTTGGGACAAGTCCTTCGCGGGCCCACTCACCGCATTCAAGGCATTTGTCCGTAGGTTTTGGACCGCCTACCTTTTGAACCTTTCGGGCCTTGCCCTTTCCTTTTGCACCCCTTTCTTGGGTTTGTCTTGCTCGTAGGTCTTTTTCTTCTTGTTCTTGGACCTCTTAGGCCCGTAAGAAATCACAAGAGCAAATTTCTCTCGGTTTAGTCTTCATGTTAGACTATGCCGTCACCGGTTATTCATTAGCCCGGCTAATGTGCATGTAATTTCATTACAATGAAATTCATTACAAACCGCGTGAAAGAGTCGTAGAGATTGAAGGATGAGATCAATTTGAAGGGATAAATCCATATTAAAGTTGAGCACCTCGAGCCTCTCAATCATAGAGATCATCTTGAGGACGTGGTCTCCCACTTTCTCCCCTTCTTTCATCCTAGCCTTTGAACAACCGCTTTGATATCTCATATCTAGCGGTCTACCGTGCTCTCCATAAAGTTCGGTCAAGTGTGCGAGAATCGCCAGCGAAGTTATTTTCTCGTGCGCTCTCTGACTCATTAGTCATTGAGCCCATCATAAAACCACGGACTAGCACATCATCCTTGACCCGTTTTTAATGGACGTCAATGTCTTCTGATTACCCCTAGTCGGATTGGAGTCGGTGGAATGTCCGCCTCAAGACGTATCCCGAAGATTCCATCGAGTACAATCATCGATTCGCAACGATCAACAAAGTTAGGGCGATTAGGAGATTCTTTTCAAGTAGTATTGCAAGTGGGTTTTAGCCATTTTAGAGAGATTCAATTTCGTTTTACGCAAAGATTTAGACAAGATTAAATTAGTGACTTGTTTAATTATGACCGAGTATAGAACTTAAGGGCTTGTATAATTCTTGTCTCGGCTCCCACTAATTTTATCGGAATTATACACTCCCATGTTATAATCCGAAGTCATGGTTAGATCGACTTCTTAGTGGTGATCAAGTTCTTTACAAATTTTAACAGACGCAACCTATCGGGTTTCTTGCCAATTAATTTCGTAAAGTGGTGTCTAACACCAACCCGTCTAACGGATGATTTGATCTTCTTTTACCCCTAGTCTTCATGCCCTCAACCTATCGTGTTTCTTGGCAATCCGGACTATCTAAGTTGTTGACCATCAACGTCTATCGGTTTGACTATTGAATCTCACCGGCAACTGCTCGGGTTTCTAGGGGCGAAATTTATCACCAACCGAAGGCATCTAATGCACTCAAGAATTTTTCAACCTCTACCAAATGTACTACCCCGATAACTCGGAAGCATAGCACACCAGCTCGGGTATCAATTTTCTACGAGTTTGATGGAGGGTAGTAAACCTCGTAACCTTTTTCAAACTTAGTATGTTTGTAGTCGGGAGAATTTCGCGATTAATGTTACACTTTGCACATTAATTCAATTATACGCGCGTATGTTGTTATGTCAATCAATCAAAATGAAAAGCGAAAACAAGAACCTAGTTACTACCAACATATATCTCATTGACCTAATTCTAAATCTTGGGCCAAGCGAATGACCCAATAAAAAAAAATCTTCGATTCTTCGTCTTCTCGGTCGGTTGTCTTCGGTCTTCTTCATACCCAAAATAATAATTACATCATTGAAAAATTGCATCCTATACAAGTTTTTCTAGTAAATATAAATAGGCTCAAAACGGCCTTTACAACCCAATCGAATCGAACAAATCAAAAAACTAAGTCCACGAGCTATATCACCATCACATAAGGATTCCATACAACATGTAATGGCAACGAAATTAAACAATTAATCTTTAATATAAATTAATCTAATTAATCTATAAATTAATATATTCAATTTCTACTATATTAATCCAATTAATATAAAGTGGCATTAAAATTAAATAATCAATTAATATATTAATCCAATCAATATAAAATTAATCTATTCAATTTTAATGGTATTAATCCAATTAATACTAATAATTGTCATTTTAATTCGTTCGAAGTAATCCAGCCAAAATAATATTCTCGTTTAATTTATTTCCCTTAACTCAAAAAAATATTCCAAATATTAATTTAGTCAAATTAAAATCCAATTTAAATTTTGGGAAATAATTAAAACGAAATATAAACTTAAAACGGAGTCCCGGACAATCCGATTTTAGGCCCAGCCCGCGGCCCGATTCAAAATCGGGCCAAAAACCCGAGGGCTGCCTGGCCGAGCCACTGCTCGGCAGGCTGGCCGATCATTCTCGGCCGCTGTGGCCGAGACATGGCCGATCATGACCGATCATGCTCGGCAGTCTGGGCAGGCAGCCCAGGCAGTGCTGCCAGCACCCTGCCGACAGCCCCGTTTCTTCGTTTTTCGGCCCGTTTCAAAAAACGTGATGCTACAACGAACAATTTAAAATCTACGATTATTCCAAACATGATTCTAAATCATAATCATCATCCAAAAGCATTCAAAATGCACAAATAATCGTATATACGGTATCATTGACCTCGCTCCGATACCACTGTTGGGATTCCGAAAATAAAACGAAATACGCAGCGGAAATAAATACGAATCCCAAACAGGATCGATCAAGTAACGTATATACGAAAAAAAATACAAAGATAAAGATTCATACCCTTGAAGCCTTTGAAATAAATCTTCGTAAAGTGTAGACGATGATCACGAACCCCGTCACGAACACGAAATCCCTTCGTTCCAAGCACCGAAACTTCGAAGCCTCTACTTCACACGCGTCGGAAGTTGCCCGGAAAAAATTCAACGAGACTCCGTTCTCCAAGAACACGGCTAGGGAACTCGTAGGAATTTTTTTCTCTCAATTTATCTCTTATTTTTCCTCAACTCAAAGTGAAAGAAAATAAGATGAAAAAAAATTCTCCCTCCTCTCAATATCACTCTCGGCCAGGAGCAGCAAGAAAGTATGTGTATGTTTGTGTTTTTAGTTGTTATCATGTGTGTTTAATATATATCTCTCAAACATATAATTAATATGTCTAATAATGAGATAAAATGTCAACACATAATAACAAAAATACAACTAACACATACACATGCATGGAAATGATTCCATGTGATGTGGGGAGTGTAACACCCCAAACTAGGCGGATATTACAGTGCCGTGAATCCCCGACTGGGACCCACCAGGCAAATGAAAATGATGAATTAAATAATATAATTGTAGTACCGAACCACATTATATTACCAAATACTCCGATGAGGAGTTTAAGTACAACATACCAGGACAATACCGAATACTAGTGTATTTTATATGAAGATAAAATACACCACCCTGAATAAATAAACATTTCAAACGGAATTTGCAGCGGAAAATACAAATGACTGAAATGACTGAAAATGACTGAAACAAACGGAATGATTGGGGCCCCCTACTAGTATCACTGGGACTCGTCGCCGTCAACATGTTCTTCCCGTGCCTTTGCCTTGCCGTGACCTGAAAACAAAATCCCCCAACGGGGTCAGTTACACAGAACAACAATCCTCAAGAGTTGAAATTACACAATCATGAATTAACTGAAGTTATGAAATATTCTTAATTATGAATTACGCTGAAGAGGAGTATCATAGTACGCCCGTAATGTTCTGTGCAAGTGTACAAGACGAATGACCGGACACACCCGTCCTTGTACCTAATTAGTCTCACGGAGGTAAGCGTTACCGTGTGCACGGTCCGATGTATCGGTGAACCCAATACATGACAATCGTGTGCCCGACTAAAAATTCCACATAGCCACACCCGGCCACGCAATATGAACCCGGAAGGTCACATGAACGAGAATGACCATGATGAATATCAATGAATAATAATTAGACAAGGCCAAGGTGACTCACCGATATGAAAGTAATAGTGACGTGATTGATAACCCAATGAAGTGATTTTGAACCGTCGTTCCTCGTGAATGAAATGATTATTCGACAATTACAAGTCTCAAAATGATTAATATTATGATGAATGAATTATGATTATGAGCAATCAACAACAAAAGGAATGAGTATCCTTTTAACCGAGTAAGAATTAACTTACACAACAACGATGAAGAATGTCCGTCCACGAACAACGTCCTAACCAAGATACCGGTCGCTCGAACAACCTTGAATAACAATAATTACCAACAATCATTCAATACACGTATTAAACAACAAAACACGACTAACCCAAAGGTCGAAACAACGATAATCAAACTCATAGGGCATTCCAACGAATACATAACCAACCACACAACTTCGAAAATATCCAATCCCGAATATGTCGAAACCAACACCAAATTGAGTATTTCGAACCAACAAAACACTTCAATGATATCAATAATCCATTAGGAATCCATAATTCATGATTACAACAACATCAATCGGAAAATCCCCAATTAACCGAAGTCAACCCCAAGGGTTCTTGAAATAATTCCGAAAATAACCATTAAATCCGTAGGAATATATTTATCCAAGGTAGATAATCCATATCTAACATATTCCAATGATAATCCAAGCTTACATGAAGAAATCGGAAGGAAAACCCAAAAATCCGAAATTCTAGATCCAAGAATTTAATACCTTAGATTCGATGTATTGGAGATGATGAAGTGATGATTAATCCAACTCAAAGTCTTGAAGATGATGATTGATGATTACACCTTGAAGAATACTCTCTAAATCGCCCAAATCGCCAAGAACCGACGAGAGAATGAGGTTAGAATGATAAATGACGAACTCTGACTAAACTGTCCAATTTATAGTCAGTCCAGGTTAGCGTGCGCTAGCCCTTATGAATAGCGTGCGCTAACGAGTAGTTTGGGTAGTCCAGTACCCACTGTCCGAACACGGTAGCGCGTGCTACGTACCTTTCGTAGCGTGCGCTACGACCATACTACTAGCGTGCTCTAAAACCCTTTTCTAGCGTGCGCTAACGAAATATTGATGTCCAGTACTGGAGTCCAGAAAACTGTATGCCCTCTGATCTTACCTCGATAGCGTGCGCTACAACCAACGATTAGCGTGCGCTATAATATTGATTACGTACGCTAAAAATAACTCATAGCGTGCGCTATGAATTAATCCAGTGCAGTCCAGTAGCCACTGGACTCAACCTGATCCGCCCCTAGCGCGCGCTATTCCACATATATAGCGTGCGCTATTACAACTCACTAGCGCGCGCTACTTACCATTCGTAGCGTGCGCTACTTATAATTTGCGATCCGGTACCTTACGGGATGCGGCCTGTGGCAACCTTAGCGTGCGCTAAAGCTGAGTGGTAGCGTGCGCTACCTATACCTAATTAGCGTACGCTAAAAGGAGTACGTAGCGTGCGCTACTCCTCACGCACAGTTCGCAACGAAAATGACAATGATGATAAACACGACACGAAATTCAAATCAGATTGGTGATGAATGACGATTGATACACGATACAATTACTCTGAATGATGAATACCATGACTGACCATGAGTGACAAATGATTAAGAATGAATGAAATTACTGAGTATCAATTACTGAATGATAAATACTGAATGATAATTACTGAATTACAACCGGGTATTACATACACCCCCCCTTAAAAGAGTTTCGTCCCCGAAACTAAGGGTCAAACAACTCGAGATAACTCTCCCGCATACTATCCTCGGTTTCCCAAGTAGCCTCTTCGACTCCGTGTCTAGACCACTGAATTTTAACCAAAGGAATCGCCTTATTCCTCAACTGTTTGATTCGCCGTTCTAAAACTCGTATAGGACGCTCCTCATATGAATGATCGTCGGCGATCTCGATTTCGTCGAACTGAAGTATGTGGCTCGGGTCGGCAACATACTTCCGCAACTGAGAGACATGAAACACATTATGAATTCGGCTCAACGCCGGAGGTAGAGCCAATCGATAAGCTAACTCGCCTACTCGATCCAAAATCTCGAACGATCCAATGAATCTCGGACTCAACTTTCCCCTCTTCCCAAAACGGAAGATACCACGACTCGGGGATACCTTGACCAACACATGGTCACCAGCCTCGAATTCTAATGGTCGACGACGGTTATCTGCATATGATTTCTGTCGACTCTGAGCGGTCAACAAACGACTCCTGATCAAAGCTACCTTCTCACGGGCGGCTATAAGCATGTCGGGCTCGGTGCCCAATGATTCTGATAAGTCGTCCCAACACAACGGAGACCGACAACGACGACCATACAAGGCCTCGTAAGGTGCCATCTTGATCGAAGCATGCCAACTATTATTATACGTGAACTCGATCAATGGTAGTTGGGCTTCCCAATCGTCTTTCCAATCGAGGACGCATGCCCTCAACATGTCCTCTAATGTCTGAATGGTCCTCTCTGATTGTCCGTCGGACTGAGGATGAAAAGCGGTACTGATATTAAGCTGAGTTCCCATAGCACGATGAACTGATTTCCAAAAATGCGACACAAACCGTCCGTCACGATCGGAAACGATACTTTTAGGAGTACCGTGAAGTCTGACTATCTCTTTGATGAACAGTTGAGCAAGTCTCTCGGGACCCCATGTCTCCTTGATCTCAAGGAAATGAGCTGATTTAGTTAAGGCATCACGATCACCCAGATCGTATTCATGCCACGACGACTCGTCGGCAAACTCGTGATGAAATCCATAGAAATGTCTTCCCACTTCCATTCGGGAATAGGAAGAGGTTTCAGCATACCCGCCGGTCGCTGATGTTCAATCTTAACTTGTTGACAGGTTAAGCATCTCGAAACAAATTCTGCGACTTCTCGCTTCATATTACTCCACCAGTAATTTTGTTTCAAGTCCTTGTACATCTTGCTAGACCACGGATGGACAGAATAAGGGGTAGCATGAGCTTCTTTCAAAATCGAGTTTTTCAACTCGTCATTCGCCGGTACGCACAACCGATTCTTAAACCTCAAAAGTCCATCCTCGTGGACCACAAATCCAGGGGCTTTCCCCTGAGCCACATCCTCTCGGATGCGCAACAATGATGGGTCCGAACCCTGATTCTCTCGAATTGCCTCCTCGAGTGATGATGAAATCTCTAACATACAAAGCTGCCCCTGAACTCGCTGAAGCCAGACCTCGATCTCGGGTCGAAGGAATTCCTGCTGAAGCTCCTTCTGAACTGTTAAACAGGAAAGCATCTGCTCCTGAACGGACTTACGACTCAAGGCGTCAGCGATAACGTTCGCCTTGCCCGGGTGATAGAGGATCTCGATATCATAATCTTTGATTAATTCCAACCACCATCTCTGACGCATATTTAACTCCTTCTGAGTAAATATATACTTTAAACTCTTATGATCGGTGACTATCTGACAGGTGACGCCATAAAGGTAATGACGCCAAATCTTCAAGGCGAACACCACGGCTGCTAGCTCCAGGTCGTGGGTTGGATAATTAACCTCGTAAGGTCTCAATTGCCGTGAAGCATAGGCAATAACTTTCCCGTTCTGCATGAGCACACATCCGAGACCCTATCCGGACGCATCACTATAGACCACAAATCCTTCCGTCCCCTGCGGCAAGGAAAGTACAGGTGCTGACATTAACCGGCTCTTGAGTTCCTCAAAACTCCGTTGACATGCGTCGGACCACGTGTATTTCTTATCCTTCCGCAAAAGGTTCGTTAAGGGTTGAGCGATTCTAGAAAATCCCTCTACAAATCGCCGATAATAACCCGCTAATCCGAGGAAACTTCGGATTTCCTTAACGTTCTTCGGAGGTAGCCAATCTCGAATAGCTTCCGTCTTCTGAGGGTCGACACGAACTCCGTCTGATGAAATTACATGCCCGAGAAAAGTCACTTCGGACATCCAGAACTCACATTTGGAGAACTTCCCATAAAGTTGGTCTCGTCTCAACACGTCGAGCACTTGATGAAGGTGAAACTCGTGTTCCTCCCGGTCACGAGAATAAATCAAAATGTCATCGATGAAGACAACAACAAACTGATCCAAAAAGTCGATGAAAACCCGATTCATTAACTCCATGAATACCGCAGGTGCATTAGTCAATCCGAACGGCATAACCACAAACTCATAATGACCATAGCGTGTTCGAAACGCCGTCCTCGCGATGTCCGACTCTCGGATCCGCAACTGATGATATCCAGACCTTAAGTCGATCTTGGAAAATACTGAATCTCCCTGAAGTTGATCTAAGAGATCATCAATACGGGGTAAGGGATACTTATTCTTGATCGTCACCCTGTTCAACTCCCGATAATCAATACATAAGCGGAATGAACCATCCTTCTTCTTGACAAACAACACTGGTGCTCCCCACGGGGACGCACTCGGTCGAATATAACCCTTCTCGAACAACTCTTCAAGTTGGTTCTTTAATTCCTGCATTTCGGTCGGGGCCATCCGGTACGGTGCCTTCGATATAGGGGACGTACCAGGCTCCAACTCAATCGTGAATTCCACATCCCTCTGTGGAGGTAAACTAGGTAACTCATCTGGAAAAACATCGGCATATTCCCTCACTACCGGAATATCCGTCAATATTACTGATGATTTCTCGGTTTTGGCCATAAAGCACCAATAACCGACACATCCCTGATTGAGTAATCTCACTGCTTTCATCGAATTAATGACCTTACCCGAACAGCCGGGATTTCCTCCCTGAAACACACATTCAACCCCATCGTCTGAAATGATAGTGACCATACGCTTACGGACACTAATGATGGCATCATGACGATCCATCCAATTAATACCCAAGATGACGTCGTCCCTCGGCAAATCTACCACGATTAGGTCTGCTGGCCATACACGACCATGGCCAGATCGGACAATCCTGAATCTCACGGTTACCGATAATTCGTCTACCATCAGGTAGGCCAATGACATAAGGCTCGCAACTAGTAGCACTACCCAGACGTAGTCTACTCAAACATGACTCGGAAATGAATGAATGCGATGCACCAGTATCAAAAAGGGTACACACAGGTTGAGATAGAATATCGAGTATACCTGAGATCATTCGGGCCTCTGGATCATCGGTCTTCTTCATCTCATAGATCCGGGGCTTGCTAGTCTCGGCACCGGATGCTCCCGTCTGATGGCTAAAAGCTCCATCTTTAGTCGCTCCTGTCGTTTTAAAGCAGCCGATTGAAGTGGCCTGATTACGAGCAGTATTGCTTAGGTGCCTGAGATGACGTCTGAGTAGGTTTGGAGTCCCTACGGCAAAAACTGGCCTTATGCCCAGCAATCCCACAATTATGACACGTGATAGTCTGTCTCGGAAACTTGATACTGAGGTGACCAAGTTCCCCACAGTTATAACAGGTGATGGCCGAACTGGCCGCTCGAGACTGAGATTCCGCGGGTTTAGACGACATAGGAGGTCGCTCGAAAGCGAGCCATACGCAGGTTTCTTGAAAGTTGTCGACCGCCTTGATCGATTACGATTCTTCGATTTCTTGCTAGCGAGGCGAAGGTTCTTTGCTTAGCAATTTCCTTAGCGATAAGCTCATAAGTGAGAGCTTTCTCGATGAATTCGCCAACGTGGTGCAATTATGATTAAATGGCAAGTCTCATACGGGGTTTCAGCCTCTTGCTGAAATACTTGATCTTATCCGCCTCTGAATGAATGATGGATGAAGCGAAAGGAAGAAGTTCCTGAAATTTCTCGGCAATGGCGAGAACATCCTCGTCTGATGAGGGGTCGGGGGTGAGCAATTCTGACAGCTTGGCCTCTCTGAGTGGGGCCGGATAGTACCTTTCCATCATGAGAGTCTTGAACTGATCCCAAGTACATGTTCCTTCGGTGGGCTTCAACGACAACCACCAAGAATGTGCGCTCTTACCCAGATAGTAAGCCGCAACAGAAACTTTGTGTCCCTCGGGACACTCTACCATAGCAAACAGCTTCTCGAAATGCTCGAGCCAATGAATGATATCTGCCGGCTCAGACGAGCCCTCAAAAGTAGGTGGCCTCTGGCGAGAGATATCGCCGATGATATTACTCACATTCCTCTCTTGCCTCTGAGGTGGCGGCGGAGGAGCTTGCTGATTTTGATTGACGGAGTTATGCATCGTCTCCATCAACTGAGCCATCTGCGTCATTTGGGCCATCATGCCCTGCATAAAAGCGAGTGGGTCAACCCGGACACCCTCGGTGGCCGTGTCACAGTACGACTCCCCGATAATGAATGATCGCGTCCAGGTGAATGAGTGGCAGCGTCGCTGCTCGATGAATTAGCATTATTCCTCGCGTTTGCACGTGTATTCACACGAGCTCTCGGGATTCGGCCCGCTCCACGGCCTCGTCCTCCACGTCCCCTGCCAGCCCTTTCCATACTGAAGTGTAAAGTCATATGATGATTATATATCTCGCATGAGTATCACATTATGATTATATTGTGAAATGATGAAAATGAGCATACGCGCTCAAATACAGCGATTACATGAATGATTAATTGACGTGACATGATTATCTGATGAAGTTACTGAAATGATTATCTTGAATGAGTTAACAAGATTAATGAATTGATCTTCCTGATCAACAACTGAATAATGAAATGAATTGAGTGATTAATGAGTTAATCTGACCGTCCTGGTCAAAGTGACAATGATGATTGAGGATTGTTAACTGATGAATTATGAATGAATGATTAATGCCAGAAATTATACCATGGCATTAGAAATCTTACAGTTCTTGGTCTGATTGGCTCGGCATTTGCACAGGTCACACGTGACGCGAAAGTCCAATGATACTAGTCCGATGACGATGATTTCAAACGAGACATGACTTGGAGGGTAGTATTCAAAACCACGCTCCGATACCAACTCTGTGTTGTGTCAAGATTTAACACCTTCCGACCGGCGATCGCCTCCGAGGCCGAGCGACCGACTTACAGGCCGAGCGACCGAGTCACTGCCGAGCGACCAAGGCAAGCCTGCCGATCGGCGACCAGGCGACCGAGCCTTAGCCCAGTGGACATGCTAGTCAGCGGCCAAGAAGGGCCGTGGCGAATCCGGTGCCGGCGATCGACATCAAGGCGATCACCTCTCGGTGCTCGGCGGCCAGACCCTTGGCGATCGACCGTCTCTCGGCGCTGACGACCTACCCTTGGCGACCAGACCCTTGGCGACCTCCATCCACCGGCGATGACGACCTCCGAAGACCATCCAGGGCGACCACCTCATGTCGATCACCACCGATGGCCATCCAGTCGGCAAAGGCCGAGCCTCAAGATCGGCACCATGTGCGAAGGCGGGACAAGATCCGCGAATCCGGGCCATTGACCCTGTCTGGCGATTCCCTCCACCCGGTAGACGAGGCCGAAAGCTTGTCGGTAGGGCCACATGTTGGCCCGACTCGGGACACGTGATGGCTCCTTATTGGACCGCCTTGGTGGCCCGGCCACGCATTGGACTTCATTGGACAAACAAGATCTTCCTTGGACTTTAGCTTTGTGACCCGAGGATCGCCCCATTAAAGTATTGGCCGGCGGCGATCGGACGAATATTAAAATGGCCGTGACGATCGGCCACTCTGAGGACAAGACAGGCCCTATATAAACAAGGCACCCTGCACTTGGACACTTCTGGAGCTACCTAGAGTTTCCTTCTGCAACCTCACGATTCAAGCAATCAATACAGAAGCAAATTACTTGCACTTGGCAAATCATCCAACTCTTGGCAACAGCTTTCTTTCGGTCTTACTTCTCCCGGCCTTTTCTCATCGAGCAGATCACCGGCGGGACGAAGAACACCGAGCTTCGCTCAAGAGCCGGATCAACAGAGTCTTTTACACTCATTGTATTTAGATTTCTCTCATTAATACTTGTATCCACGAATATTTGTATTAATATCATCTCGCGAGAGCATTCAAGCCCGGGCCTAACAAACCCGGCAAATCTTGTATTATTTACCTTCTCTCGGAAGTGCTCCCGCATTTGTTTGTTGTCCGTCTTCCAGCAGTATTAATCTTCGGATAAATATTTTGGGCAACAACAATTGGCGCTAGAAGGAGGGCATCGACCCTCGATTTTTACACCTACCGTCCCGAAGAACACTCACTGTTCTCGGGCGGATATTGAAGTGACACTCACCGCACTTCAAAAGAAATCCTTCGAAATCATGTCTTAGCCTCCGCGTCGAAGAAAGCCAGTCGGCCGGCCAAACCCCTGTTCCGTCCCAGTCGAGCCCACGGCCGGCGGTGGAAGGTAGCCGCCGCGGCCGGAGCGCTCGACCACGTCCGGGAAGGCGGCCGAGCCTCTCGCTCGATCGGCTCGAACCAAGGAGCAGATCGAAGGGGCCTTGGCCGTCTACGAGCGACGGATGCTCTCGACGCGCCTCCGGCTACCGCCCCCGGTCTCTCGCCGGAAGTTCAAGCGGAAGCTTAAGGCACTCTTGGCGAACAAGTGCCGTGAAGCTCTCGCCGCAAGAAGAGGCGCTCGGCGGCCGGGCGCGTCTGTCTTGATCGCTGGCGGCGACCCGACACAGCGGCCAAGGCGATCCGGCCCGGCTACGAGGCAGCGGAGTTGGTGTCCGTCACGGGAGCTCGGCCTACCGGCTCCACGAGGCGATCCGGCCGCGGCTCCGCTTCGCAAAATTCCGAGGTCGGCGGCATGGTCGGAGATCGGTACACGATCGCCTCGGCCCCCACTCCCAAAGCCGATCCGCAAGCAGCCGAGCCGCGGCGATCGCCGCAATGCAACGTCAGATCGACGACATGAAGGCGCTCCTGCAATCCGGGGCAGGCGCCGTGAGGACGATCACCCCGCCAAGCGAGCCGCTCGCGATCGACATCGAGCTCGCCCCGGTGCAGCACACGATCGCCCCTCCTAAGACACCCGTGTACCAAGGGCGATCGGACCCCCAAGCACACCTGCACAAGTTCAACATCTACATGACCGGGTGTGGGGCATCGGACGCGACCAGGTGCCGAATGTTCCCTCTGACACTAGACGACCTCGCCCACCGGTGGTACACCTCATTGCCACCTCGGTCCATAGGCTCCTTTAACGAGCTGGCGCACGTCTTCACGGAATACTTCGCCACCAGGGCCGCTCGGCGTAAGGTCCCCATCGCATGTGGCGGGTCGAGGCAAGGAGAACAGAGTCCGACTCGGACTACATCGGCCGGTTGACATGATCATCCTCAGCGGCGAGCCCGTAGCGATGAGACCGCCCTCTCTGTCTAGGAGGTTTTCGGGGCCTCTCGCCTATGTTCGGGCATCTCACGAAGACCTGCCGGCGACCTACGCAGCCTTAGGGCTAGAGCCGCAGACTTCTGTCGAGCAAAGGCTTCTTCTTGGCCTAGGAGTAGAACGATCGGCACCGCGCGACGACCTCGGTCTACCAACCCGATCGCTACTACCCAGCAGAGCCGGAGGACTCGATCCCCGCCTACTGATCCATTCTAACATGAGTGACTAGCCGCCGCCCGATCGCCAAGTTCGACCTACGAATAAAGCTATCGGCGCCGGCGGCGATCGCCCGATCTTCCGCCGGATCGCAACATCATCGCCAGCGGCCGGTGGACACGATCGCCATCTGATCCGGCCATATAACATGACGGACTAAGGCATAAGATCGCCTCCACCGCACATCATAAAGCCATGGCCCTGGCGATCGATGGAACCGGCCGCCGGTCATGCAAGGTCCCTTTCGGCCGAGATCGCCCGCCCTTCGTTTAAATACGAGGCCGGCGTAGTCGGAGGGCCCTCCAACATTAATCAGTGGACTCATTCCACAAACCCCGTCTCAACGTACACCGTCGAGGTCGGCCATCTCCATGGCTGGCCGAGGTGGAAGCAGAGCTAACAAGCCGCGGGCGTGGAGTTGATTCATCCGACGCTGCCCCGCGCAAGGACTCCTCTAGACCGAGACCGCACGCCTTTCGTTTAAAAACAAGGCGGCGCGGCTAACAGAGGACCCTCATAATAAAGTGAGTCACGAGGCACTCATTGTCTTTGTGCACCAAGACACGGTCATGGGATCGGTCCATCGATCTCCGCGACTGTGCACGATTCCTCAAGCAAGCGAAACCACCAAGTTTCCATGGGGGATCGGCCAATGTTGTTTTTTGCAGGTACAGGACCGAAAGATAGCTAAGCCAATCGACCATGATTAAGCCCAAGTCCGAGTCCTAAGTCGGCTCAGATCGCCCGTCCTCATCCAGACGCGATCACCAGCAAGAACCACCTCGCCCCATGTCTTCAACATAGGAGCAAGCTGGGGGGCAATTGTTGTGTCAAGAGTAAACACCTTCCCACCGGCGATCGCCACCGAGGCCGAGCGACCGACTTACGAGCCGAGCGGCCGAGTCACCGCGAGCGACCAAGGCAAGCTGCCGATCGGCGACCGTGCGGCCAAGGCCTTAGCCCAGTGGACATGCTAGTCTGGCCAACCGAAGGGCCCAGGGCGAATCCCGGTGCCGAGCGATCGACATCAAGGCGATCACCTCTCAGTACTCGGCGACCGACCCTTGGCGATCGACCGTCTCTCGGCGCCTGACGACCTACCCTTGGCGACCGACCCTTGGCGACCTCCATCCACTGGCCGATGACGACCTCCGAAGACCATCCAGGGACGACCACCTCATGTCGATCACCACCGATGGCCATCCAAGTCGGCAAAGGCCGAGCCTCAAGACTGGCACCATGTGCGAAGGCCGGGACAAGATCCGCGAATCCCGAGCCATTGACCACAATCTGGCAGATTCCCTCCACCAGCCGACAGGCCGCCGAAAGCTTGTCGGTAGGGCCACATGTTGACTGACTCAGGACACGTGATGGCTCCTTATTGGACCGCCCAGCTGGCGCCAGCCACTGCATTGGACTTTATTCGGACAGCCAGCATCTTCCTTGGACTTTAGCTTTGACACCCAGGATCGCCCCATTAAAGTATTGGCCGGCAGGCGATCGGACGAATATTAAAATGACCGGCAGGCGATCGGCCACTACAGGACAAGACCCGGCTGCCCCTATATAAACAAGGCACCCTGCACTTGGACACTTCTGGAGCTACCTAGAGTTTCCTTCTGCAACCTCACGATTCAAGCAATCAATACAGAAGCAAATTACTTGCACTTGGAAAATCATCCAACTCTTGGCAACAGCTTTCTTTCGGTCTTACTTCTCCCGGCCTTTTCTCATCGAGCAGATCACCGGCGGGACGAAGAACACCGAGCTTCGCTCAAGAGCCGGATCAACAGAGTCTTTTTACACTCATTGTATTTAGATTTCTCTCATTAATACTTGTATCCACGAATATTTGTATTAATATCATCTCGCGAGAGCATTCAAGCCCGGGCCTAACAAACCCGGCAAATCTTGTATTATTTACCTTCTCTCGGAAGTGCTCCCGCATTTGTTTGTTGTCCGTCTTCCAGCAGTATTAATCTTCGGATAAATATTTTGGGCAACAACACTCTGTAACACCCCAAACTAGGCGGATATTACAGTGCCGTGAATCCCCGACTGGGACCCACCAGGCAAATGAAAATGATGAATTAAATAATATAATTGTAGTACCGAACCACATTATATTACCAAATACTCCGATGAGGAGTTTAAGTACAACACACCAGGACAATACCGAATACTAGTGTATTTTATATGAAGATAAAATACACCACCCTGAATAAATAAACATTTCAAACGGAATTTGCAGCGGAAAATACAAATGACTGAAATGACTGAAAATGACTGAAACAAACGGAATGATTGGGGCCCCCTACTAGTATCACTGGGACTCGTCGCCGTCAACATGCTCTTCCCGTGCCTTTGCCTTGCCGTGACCTGAAAACAAAATCCCCCAATGGGGTCAGTTACACAGAACAACAATCCTCAAGAGTTGAAATTACACAATCATGAATTAACTGAAGTTATGAAATATTCTTAATTATGAATTACGCTGAAGAGGAGTATCATAGTACGCCCGTAATGTTCTGTGCAAGTGTACAAGACGAATGACCGGACACACCCGTCCTTGTACCTAATTAGTCTCACGGAGGTAAGCGTTACCGTGTGAACGGTCCGATGTATCGGTGAACCCAATACATGACCATCGTGTGCCCGACTAAAAATTCCACACAGCCACACCCGGCCACGCAATATGAACCCGGAAGGTCACATGAACGAGAATGACCATGATGAATATCAATGAATAATAATTAGACAAGGCCAAGGTGACTCACCGATATGAAAGTAATAGTGACGTGATTGATAACCCAACGAAGTGATTTGGAACCGTCGTTCCTTGTGAATGAAATGATTATTCGACAATTACAAGTCTCAAAATGATTAATATTATGATGAATGAATTATGATTATGAGCAATCAACAACAAAAGGAATGAGTATCCTTTTAACCGAGTAAGAATTAACTTACACAACAACGATGAAGAATGTCCGTCCACGAACAACGTCCTAACCAAGATACCGGTCGCTCGAACAACCTTGAATAACAATAATTACCAACAATCGTTCAATACACGTATTAAACAACAAAACACGACTAACCCAAAGGTCGAAACAACGATAATCAAACTCATAGGGCATTCCAACGAATACATAACCAACCACACAACTTCGAAAATATCCAATCCCGAATATGTCGAAACCAACACCAAATTGAGTATTTCGAACCAACAAAACACTTCAATGATATCAATAATCCATTAGGAATCCATAATTCATGATTACAACAACATCAATCGGAAAATCCCCAATTAACCGAAGTCAACCCCAAGGGTTCTTGAAATAATTCCGAAAATAACTATTAAATCCGTAGGAATATATTTATCCAAGGTAGATAATCCATATCTAACATATTCCAATGATAATCCAAGCTTACATGAAGAAATCGGAAGGAAAACCCAAAAATCCGAAATTCTAGATCCAAGAATTTAATACCTTAGATTCGATGTATTGGAGATGATGAAGTGGTGATTAATCCAACTCAAAGTCTTGAAGATGATGATTGATGATTACACCTTGAAGAATACTCTCTAAATCGCCCAAATCGCCAAGAACCGACGAGAGAATGAGGTTAGAATGATAAATGACGATCTCTGACTAAACTGTCCAATTTATAGTCAGTCCAAGTTAGCGTGCGCTAGCCCTTATGAATAGCGTGCGCTAACGAGTAGTTTGGGTAGTCCAGTACCCACTGTCCGAACACGGTAGCACGCGCTACGTACCTTTTGTAGCGTGCGCTACGACCATACTACTAGCGTGCGCTAAAACCCATTTCTAGCGTGCGCTAACGAAATATTGATGTCCAGTACTGGAGTCCAGAAAACTGTCTGCCCTCTGATCTGACCTCGATAGCGTGCGCTACAACCAACGATTAGCGTGCGCTATAATATTGATTACGTACGCTAAAAATAACTCATAGCGTGCGCTATGAATTAATCCAGTGCAGTCCAGTAGCCACTGGACTCAACCTGATCCGCCCCTAGCGCGCGCTATTCCACATATATAGCGTGCACTATTACAACTCACTAGCGCGCGCTACTTACCATTCGTAGCGTGCGCTACTTATAATTTACCTGCAGTCCAGTACCTTCTCGACTGCAGCCAGGGCAACCTTAGCGTGCGCTAAAGCTGAGTGGTAGCGTGCGCTACCTATACCCAATTAGCGTACCCTAAAAGGAGTACGTAGCGTGCGCTACTCCTCACGCACAGTTCGCAACGAAAATGACAATGATGATAAACACGGCATGAAATTCCAATCAAATTGGTGATGAATGACGATTGATACACGATACAATTACTCTGAATGATGAATACCATGACTGACCATGAGTGGCAAATGATTAATAATGAATGAAATTACTGAGTAATTACTGAATGATAAATACTGAATGATAATTACTGAATTACAACCGGGTATTACAGGGAGAGGGAGGGTGGCCCATGGTGGAAGTTTCCTAGAAAACGAGCCGAGTCACTCGGCTCGTGTACCGGACGTTCGTCAAACGACTCCGTTAAATATACTCCGTTTAATCACCAATGTATTTATATTAATTAATTAATCTAATTAATTAATTGTAACACCCCCAAATCCTATTGGGTTATTACAGTGCCGTGGACCCCACGCCAGGAGATCCACCAGGCGAACATGACTAAATACATTAAATTAAACAACAAGGGAAAATCATAGTCCCTACCATGATATCCGACACAATATCCCGATAAGGAATTTCAACGACAACGATGGGCCTACATGGCCAAGAGTAAAATACAACATCCACGAGCATATGCTCGGGTAATACAAAATGACAATGACTGACAAGACTGGAGTACACTCCAACTGACTGACCGACAATGAACAACTCGTACTAGTATGGCTCGAATGCCTCGTCGCCATCATCATGCCCCTGTGTCTCAACTCTCTCCTCGCAAGCACCTAAAACATGAAAAACATGTTCCGCCCCCACGGGGTCAGTCATCCAGATAATGAACATCAAATACATGTATAACATGATATGCATCCAAAGGCTGAATGAAACGGTACCATGATGATAATAATACGAGATGCTCACAAACCAAGGTAAGAACCGAGCATTCGTGAAATACTATGCCCACGGCATACTATTAATGCCTGTTCGACAGGTTAGAACATAAATGCCCAACGGCGAATCATAATCACAGAATACTACAATGAATTAAATGACATGAACCAAACCAGAACTGAATTCAATATGAATCATAATGCCCAAAGGCTCCAATGAAAATACCAAGGCATTACAAAAGACCTGAAAGTCGTTCAGCGGAAGTTAACAAATATCACAAACACCTGAAATCAAAACAGCCCGAAGCTGTATCAATGAGGGCCGAAGCCACGGCACGAGGCCGTATCACAATGAGGGCCGAAGCCACGGCATCCAGCCGTATCACAATAAGGGCCGAAGCCACGGCATCCAGCCGTATCACAATAAGGGCCGAAGCCACGGCATCCAGCCGTATCACAATAAGGGCCGAAGCCACGGCATCCAGCCGTATCACAATGAATGATAGTGTGCTGCCTTGAGTCGGCCAACACGATGATAGTAACACACGGATATACACCGTCCTTGACAGTCCCAATTTAACACCTCGATTGCCTTAGGATGGCCAACCGATAACAATGATGCAGCGGATGATTCCATGAATGATTAAACACTTCGATTGGCTTAGAATGGCCAATCATTACGAATGATATGATGAATGATTAAAATACCTCGATTGCCTTAGAACGGTCAATTGATAACAATGAGATGGTGAATAATTGAACATTTCGATTTGCCTGAGGACGCCAATCGATGACAATGATACGAAGGATGCCTCGGCACCTTTAATCGATTCTGAAGCGACGAAGGTGAGAAATGAATAAGCCAATGCCTTTAATCGGCACATGTAGTTTTAATGACAATCCAAACAAGAATAACAATGATCTCAACGATGTCTTAAATTGACATCTATATTAACAACAATTGATACATCGATACCGCGAACCGGCTATCGACAATGACATTAATAATGAGTATCACAATGCCTTGAATCGGCCGTTAACGAACAACAATAAACATTTGGCAAAATTACCGAAAGGTATCGTATCGAACGATCTCTTGATATCAATGAATTCATGAAGAGACTAAGTCTCGGAATGATACAACACATTCATACACATACATGGTGACATTAGCTCATTGACTAGTACAAGTATAAAACTTGCCTCAAACCGAAGGCGAGGAGGTACTTCCACGATCAACGTCCTTAATGAAATTACCGGCCGCTCGAACAACCTTAAACAACACAAAAAACCAACAATTCTCTTAATACACGAATCAAGCATGATCACAACCAACTCAAAAGTCGGTACAACAATACCCGAAACTCATTGGGGCATTTAAACAAACGCGTTGTAAACAATCTCCGATTGTTTACAACCAAAACTCAATTACATCCGAAACCAACTCCCAATGAATGATTCAAACCCACAAAACCTCATGAATACTATCAATAATCCAATAGGAATATTTAGAACGATATTTCAACAACATTTGATCAAAAACCCCCAAAATTCCAAAGTCAACCCGTAAGGGTTCTTGAACAATTCCTCAATTATTCACAAATTCCGAAATTTACACCAATGAATCCGTAGGAATACATGTATCCAAGATAGATAATCCATATCTAACATATTCCAACATAATATCGATTTAACACGAAGAGATCGAAAGCAAAACACCCAAGATCCGAAATTCTAGATCCAAGAATCATTACCTTGATTTGGAGTGATGAAACTGATTTAGATGATGATTAATCCAACTTAGGAGCTTGAAGATGATGCTAGATGATTGCAGCTCGAAAAGACCTTTCCGAATCGCCCAAGCTCGTCCGAAATGATTGAGAAATGAAGAAATGACGAAAGTTGGACCGGCATCCTATTTATCTGTCCCGACTTAGCGCGCTAACTCCTGATGTTAGCGTGCGCTAACGCGTGTACCGGGTAGTCCAGTACCCCCTGACTAAATCGTTAGCATGCGCTAAGTACCTTTGGTAGCGTGCGCTAACAGCCTGTCCTTAACGTACGTTAACCTTATGTTAGCGTGCGCTACCTAATAGTTGATATCCAAAATCCTGGAGTCCAGAACCTCATCCTGCATTGCAGCGCGCTGGCGTGCGCTACTCAAGTCTTAGCGTGCGTTACCGGCATAGTTAGCGTCGCTGCCACCACTCGTAGCGTGCGCTCTGAATTTCCCAAATCAGCCCGGTACCTTACGGGTATGCGCCTCACTTGCGCTAGCGTGCGCTATCTTGAATCATTGCGTGCGTTACATGCACCTCATTAGCGCGCTAACTACAATGTGTAGCGTGCGCTACCTCTCAAACCGCAAATAAAAACATGATGATGATGACGGTAATCTCGGCTCGATCTCAAGCGGTGATGATCCCAAAATACGCCGAATGGTGAACATAGTTATTTGAATATGAATGATGAATGATTATTAATGAGTGAAAAAAATTTGAGTGACAGAATCTTGAGTGATAATAAATGAATTCACGACCGGTATTACATACCCCCTTAAAAGAGTTTCGTCCTCGGCGAGGGTAAACAACTCGGGATATGAACTATCCATCACGATCTGAAAACAATAACGCCCAAATAGTCCTCGGGACCAAATCAACCGCAAGCCTAAGTCCCCAAGACTTGACGTCTCGGAACACAGTGAACGATTTCCCAAATTATCACGAAATCTCGAGCACAACGTCGAAGGGATGAACTCCCAACAAATGACCCAAATCTCAAGATTCTCGAAAATGATCATAATAAGGTAGACCAACAATAAATGATTCTGATCCACGATACATTATTACGGATAGATTTACACAATCATCCAAAACAAGGTTACATCTAAAATGTACCCAACATCGATATCCTTCCATATCATCGATTTAAGGTATATCCGACGATGAACTCGCCGCTAACTAAGATCTCAGAAGGTCACGAGAATGAAAGTGACAAAAATGAATGATGAATGATAAATGACTACAAATCCGATAAGGATTTAGAATGACTCACCAAGGTGAATTAATAACGTCATGAGTGATAGTTCCTTGAAGTGATTGGAACCGCCGTTCCTCGTGAATTGAATGATTAATCGATAATTATGAGTCCCAACATGATTGATATACATGATGAATGAATTATATGAATGAATGAACGACAATGAAATGAATGATTATCCTCCTACCGATCAAGAATTAACTTACTCAAAACTGGTGATGAATGTCCTTACCTCGGGCTCTCGAAGCCTGATAGGGCCCCTTGAATGAAGTACGGGCTGGAGTAACAAAATCCCTCGAGGCTCTTGAGCTCTCTTGAGATTTGCTGGCGCTAGAACCCCGCAGATTTTTGCCGTGTCCCCGCTCCCACACGTAAAACAAACAATAGCCGGCACCGTACACCGGTACTAACGTGACTCTTTGAATCACGATTAAAGCGGCATAACAGTCGAACTCGCCGCCCGAGAGGAAGATGCTATCCCGGACGAAGACGACTAGAAAATGACCCTGGACGTCGGAGCCCGATGTCCCTCTGAACGAGCCGGCATTCTAGTCCTCTCACCTGAAGAAACTGAAGGATGCTTCTGAGTAAGCTCCTTGATTAAAAGCTCTGCTCCAAGAGCCTTCCCGATGAACTCACTAAGTGAATTACAATTGTGATTGAACAACTGCATCCTCAACTGCGGATTTAGCCTCTTGCTAAAATATTTAATTTTATCCGCCTCGATGCGGATAATTGACGAAGCAAATCAAGTAGTCCCTGAAACTTCTCAGCAATGACAATAACACCCTCGTCCTCGACGGATTCGGGGTTCAAAACTTCTGACAACTTGGCTTCACGAAGTGGAGCCGGATAATACCTCTCTAACATGAGAGTCTTAAACTCGATCCAAATACAATCACGATCGAAGGGTTTCACAGAAAGCCACCACGAATAAGCGCCCTTACTCAAGTAATAAGCCGCTACTGCCACTTTACTCTCTTCCGGGCACTGAACCATGTCGAAGAGTTTATCAAAATGCTCGAGCCAATGAACAATATCAGCTGGTTCCGACGAACCCTCAAAAGTAGGCGGCATCGGCGAGAGATATCGCCAACAATCGATTCACTCCTCCATCTGTCCATGAAATGGCACTGCATCCTCATGGTGGACCACGAACCATCGAGGTGCATGGTCTCCACTATCCGCGTCATCTCGAGTCATCCAGGCCATCATGCCCTGCATAAATATGAATGGATCAACCCGAACACCTTCCGAGTGAGATGCCTCTCGGTACGACTCCTGATGTGAATGATTATCTGCTGATGAATGAGTAGCCTCGTTATTTGATGAATTAATGATATCCCTCGCGTTCGTGTGGGCATGCACACGAGATCCCGGGTTCCGGCCCGCACCGCGACCTCTTCCCCTGCGTCCTCTGACAGCTCTATCCATACTGAAGTAGGAAAGCTACATGATGATTATAAATTACGCATGAATATCACATTATGATTACGTTACAGAGTGACAATAATGAGCATACACGCTCTCGCACAATGAATGCATTAATGATTTAATGAAATGATCGTCAACATTACGTCAGAGTATGATAAGACCGTATGAAACATCAAATGAGGTAACATGATTGCCTGATGAAATTCCTGAAATGATTACCTTGAACAAGTTAACAAGGTTGAAAGTTCGATCCTCAAGATCAACAACTGAACCGTGAGATGGGCTGAATGATTAATGAATTAACTGAACAATGAGATTGACTGAATGAGGAATGAATTAACTGAGCAATGAGATTGACTGAGTGACGAGTGAATTAGCTAAACGATGAGATTAATTGAGTGATGAATGAATTAGCTGAACGATGAGGTTAATTGAGTGACGAACGAAGCAATTGAGTAATGATATTGACTGAATGATGAATGAATTAACTGAGTGATGAATGAGTTAACTGAGTGATGAATTAACTGAGTAATGATATTGACTGAGTGATGAATGAATTATCTGAGTGATGAATTAACTGAGTAATGATATTGACTGAATGATGAATGAATTAACTGAGTGATGAATGAGTTAACTGAGTGATGAATTAACTGAGTAATGATATTGACTGAATGATGAATGAATTAACTGAGTGATGAATGAGTTAACTGAGTGATGAATTAACTGAGTAATGATATTGACTGAGTGACGAATGAATTATCTGAGCGATGAATTAACTGAGTAATGATATTGACTCAGTGATGAATGAATTATCTGAGTGATGAATTAACTGAGTAATGATACTGACTGAGTGATGAATGAATTAACATGATCGACAAGATCAGAATGATGATTGAGGATTATTAACTGATGAATGAGTTGATCCTTAATGCTTACGCAAGCCACACGTGTCCCAAAACAATTAGTCATGAATCAATCATAACACTAATATCGCATATAGGTTTTAACAAGGCATGAACAATTAATGACATGATGAATGTATGAACATAAAGAGAATCGAGTACTTACACAGGTCATACGAAGCTTCGAGGTCTCGCGATACTAGTCTTCACTGACGACGACTCGATGAATGAATGACTCGTGCAGTCGCACTAATATTACGACTCACAAAACCTGACTGACTAGATTGTCATAACCTGACAATCCCACTACTACCGCGTCAGTAGGACCACATAACTCACATATCAGGGTATTTCACAACCCAAATCTCTGATACCATTTCTGTAACACCCCCAAATCCTATTGGGTTATTACAGTGCCGTGGACCCCACGCCAGGAGATCCACCAGGCGAACATGACTAAAATACATTAAATTAAACAACAAGGGAAAATCATAGTCCCTACCATGATATCCGACACAATATCCCGATAAGGAATTTCAACGACAACGATGGGCCTACATGGCCAAGAGTAAAATACAACATCCACGAGCATATGCTCGGGTAATACAAAATGACAATGACTGACAAGACTGGAGTACACTCCAGTAGATCGACCGACAATGAACAACTCGTACTAGTATCGCTCGAATGCCTCGTCGCCATCATCATGCCCCTGTGTCTCAACTCTCTCCTCGCAAGCACCTAAAACATGAAAAACATGTTCCGCCCCACTGGTCAGTCATCCAGATAATGAACATCAAATACATGTATAACATGATATGCATCCAAAGGCTGAATGAAACGGTACCATGATGATAATAATACGAGATGCTCACAAACCAAGGTAAGAACCGAGCATTCGTGAAATACTATGCCCACGGCATACTATTAATGCCTGTTCGACGTGTTAGAACATAAATGCCCAACGGCGAATCATAATCACAGAATACTACAATGAATTAAACGACATGAACCAAACCAGAACTGAATTCAATATGAATCATAATTCCCAAAGGCTCCAATGAAAATACCAAGGCATTACAAAAGACCTGAAAGTCGTTCAGCGGAAGTTAACAAATATCACAAACACCTGAAATCAAAACAGCCCGAAGCTGTATCAATGAGGGCCGAAGCCACGGCACGAGGCCGTATCACAATGAGGGCCGAAGCCACGGCATCGAGCCGTATCACAATAAGGGCCGAAGCCACGGCATCCAGCCGTATCACAATAAGGGCCGAAGCCACGGCATCCAGCCGTATCACAATAAGGGCCGAAGCCACGGCATCCAGCCGTATCACAATGAATGATAGTGTGCTGCCTTGAGTCGGCCAACACGATGATAGTAACACACGGATATACACCGTCCTTGACAGTCCCAATTTAACACCTCGATTGCCTTAGGATGGCCAACCGATAACAATGATGCAGCGGATGATTCCATGAATGATTAAACACTTCGATTGGCTTAGAATGGCCAATCGTTACGAATGATATGATGAATGATTAAAATACCTCGATTGCCTTAGAACGGTCAATTGATAACAATGAGATGGTGAATAATTGAACATTTCGATTTGCCTGAGGACGGCCAATCGATGACAATGATACGAAGGATGCCTCGGCACCTTTAATCGGTTACCGACGACGAAGGTGAGAAATGAATAAGCCAATGCCTTTAATCGGCCTGTACAGTTTTAATGACAATCCAAACAAGAATAACAATGATCTCAACGATGTCTTAAATTGACATCTATATTAACAACAATTGATACATCGATACCGCGAACCGGCTATCGACAATGACATTAATAATGAGTATCACAATGCCTTGAATCGGCCGTTAACGAACAACAATAAACATTTGGCAAAATTACCGAAAGGTATCGTATCGAACGATCTCTTGATATCAATGAATTCATGAAGAGACTAAGTCTCGGAATGATACAACACATTCATACACATACATGGTGACATTAGCTCATTGACTAGTACAAGTATAAAACTTGCCTCAAACCGAAGGCGAGGAGGTACTTCCACGATCAACGTCCTTAATGAAATTACCGGCCGCTCGAACAACCTTAAACAACACAAAAACCAACAATTCTCTTAATACACGAATCAAGCATGATCACAACCAACTCAAAAGTCGGTACAACAATACCCGAAACTCATTGGGGCATTTAAACAAACGCGTTGTAAACAATCTCCGATTGTTTACAACCAAAACTCAATTACATCCGAAACCAACTCCCAATGAATGATTCAAACCCACAAAACCTCATGAATACTATCAATAATCTAATAGGAATATTTAGAACGATATTTCAACAACATTTGATCGAAAACCCCCAAAATTCCAAAGTCAACCCGTAAGGGTTCTTGAACAATTCCTCAATTATTCACAAATTCCGAAATTTACACCAATGAATCCATAGGAATACATGTATCCAAGATAGATAATCCATATCTAACATATTCCAACATAATATCGATTTAACACGAAGAGATCGAAAGCAAAACACCCAAGATCCGAAATTCTAGATCCAAGAATCATTACCTTGATTTGGAGTGATGAAACTGATTTAGATGATGATTAATCCAACTTAGGAGCTTGAAGATGATGCTAGATGATTGCAGCTCGAAAAGACCTTTCCGAATCGCCCAAGCTCGTCCGAAATGATTGAGAAATGAAGAAATGACGAAAGTTGGACCGAATCGCCCTATTTATATCGCCCCACTTAGCGCGCTAACTCCCGATGTTAGCGTGCGCTAACGCTGCGGTACCGGTAGTCCAAGACTTCGACTAAATCGTTAGCATGCGCTAAGTACCTTTGGTAGCGTGCGCTAACACCTGTCCTTAACGTCACGTTAACCTTATGTTAGCGTGCGCTACCTAATAGTTGATATCCAAAATCCTGGAGTCCGAACCTCATCGCCCTTCCTGCATCGAGCGCGCTAGCGTGCGCTACTCTGAAGTCTTAGCGTGCGTTACCAGCATAGTTAGCGTACGCTACTTACCACTCGTAGCGTGCGCTACGAATTTCCCAAATCAGCCCGGTACCTTACGGGTATGCGCCTCACTTGCGCTAGCGTGCGCTATCTTGAATCATTGCGTGCGTTACATGCACCTCATTAGCGCGCGCTAACTACAATGTGTAGCGTGCGCTACCTCTCAAACTGCAAATAAAAACATGATGATGATGATGACAGTAATCTCGGCTCGATCTCAAACAGTGATGATCCCAAAATACGCCGAATGGTGAACATAGTTGACTGAATATGAATGATGAATGATTATTACTGAGTGAAAAAAATTCTGAGTGACAGATACTGAGTGATAATAAATGAATTCACGACCGGGTATTACATTAATAATATCAAATACAAATATATTTCTCTAAGAAATATAATTTATGAATTAAATTAATCACCCGGTAACTTAATTTTAATTCATAAGACCGCTATTTTGATTTATCTAATAAATCATAATTAGATATCCAATATCTAATATTTATAGAGAGATAATAAATTCACATTTATCCGTCAACGCTCCTGATGCGCGACTCAGTAGGACCGTCTCAGCCGGCATTGGGAGGAACCAATGAGAGCGGGCAAGACTTAGCCGACTGGCGGCCGCATCAGTAAACCCCGACTGAGAACGAATGAAGGGATCATTCCAGAACCATTAAGTCATGAATACTATATACGTATAGACCCTTTATCAGATGTCCCGGTCAAGTCTTCGGGTCACGGTAAAGTCAAACCCTACTATTGACTAGACTCTATACATGTGTTAATGCAAATCAAGACCGACTGATTAATAGTGTATCTAATACGACTATATCAGAATGCTTTGGCCAAAGACTCATGATCTTATTTGCCATTAACCGTATAGAACATACGCCTTCTCACTAACAGGAGATAAAATCATTTCTTGGCATACAGTAAAGACTGCTACCTGCCCGTATAGTCCGCACTTCGAGGTCGACTCAGCAATTAAGCAAATGAGTCTAACTACTCTAATGACAAACTAAACGTCACAGGCACATCTTCTACTGAATCCTCAAGTCAAAGGTCCACATACACTATCACAACCTTTTGATTCGTCATCGACTCTTCGAGAGTGAATACCGTGTGACTGAATCGAGTATGAGTCGTGTTCGAGTATACTGGTACCACCAATATACTTTATAACTATGCTATCAATACGTGCCACGTCCTAGCATCAGTTATACAAGTCTTACTAAAACTTAATGCCCATTTAAGTTTATTGACTTGCGAACGATTTTCGTAAATAAACTTTAAACACTTCCAGTGCATTTTCTCTTATCCCATAACGAGAATGGAATGTTCAGTTTATTTACATGGACTTCACTTCAATGTTTACCAAGTCAAGAATGCAATTGAAATACAATAAACAGTGAATGAATCGAATTGCCTTTTTATTATTTATTCCATAATTACAAGTACAATGCCCCTACTCTCTCATCCCCTGAGTGGCATTCAAGGGCATATTCCTAACAATTAGATCGTAGGGACTTACAATTAAAGCTTGGGGAATAGCTCAAGAGAAGGAATCCATTTAATCAACGGACTACAAGGGTGAGTTTCTTACATCTCTTGTGTTTTTGTTTTAATATTCGTATATACGTAGCTCGATCGATCCTCATAGGGATTCAGATCGAATTAATTTTCGTTTTCCCGCTTCCGCAGGGCCTTTGTTTTAGGCACCGAATCCCAACAGTGGTATCGGAGAGTAGGTCTTGCGATCGTATATATGATATTGGCATTTGGAATGCTTGATTAGATGGTATATGATTTGGAATCATAATCGTATTAATCATTAATTTTCTATTGTTCATCCAAAAATTATGCGTAGCGGAAGTATTAATGTAAGTCGCTGTAAGTACAACAAATAGATAGTCTCCTAGAGCTTGGTACTTATAGGGCAGTTATAAGACAATAAATACATGAAGTAATAACACAAAGTTTCATGTGGTTCGAGGCAAACTCCTCTATGTCCACAAGTCCTCCACACAGGAGTAAAGTGTTTATTAAAATCAAGGCGTACACAACTATATGATTTTAACTAAATCGGTCAGTGTATCGTTCACACAGATTGATACAACTAACTGTATCGTAAGGTTGTTCACACAGATTGATTGTAGGCTCCTTTGAATGACTTCTTCTCGTACAAATTGAAGCTTCATCACGATGTTAGGAGTTCTTGTTAGATTTTGATGATGTCATTATTGTAATTCAAATGATTATTACTTGGCAAAAATATAAGGAAGAACCAGATGAGTATATTCCATAGGCTAAATTATGTTAAGTTAAATACTTGGCAAAATGTAAAAGAAGAACCAAATTATGAGTATCTTCTATAGGCCATCTAAGTTAGGCTCAAAATCGGCTAAGTACAAAAGTACAGATAAGTACTTCAGAGAGGTGTAAACCAAACACTGCAGTAAAGCCGAAGTCACAGTCAAGTCTAAATCACAGAAACAAATTCATCAGTGATGGTTGACCAGACTGCAGTCGAGTGATCAGCAGACCAAGACATCTGAAGTCTGATTAACTAATAAGTCAAAAATCCATCATGTAACGCCCCCAAAATGAACCGGGACGCCACAGTGCCGTAGATCCCATGAGGGACCCACAAGGCAAGTTTTTGAAAATATTTTCTAAAATATTTTATTAAAAGTGGTAATATACGGAAGTAATTAAGAAAGTATTCGTACAACCCAAAGTACAAAGGCAAATAGTGTCCGTACATACGGTTATTACACAACGTGGAATGTTCAAATTGATTTAAGAAATTAACAGGCCTTCTTCCAACACAGCTCATGCCTGGACGTAACCTTCGGGGGTGTCCTGCAAAAATTCAACAAATTTACCTGGCACGACATGTCGTACAGAACCCAGGTCGAAACAATCCCAACCAAACTCAAAGGTAAAATCTAATAATTTCCAGGAATAAAGTTATCACCGAATGTTCCATGTTATTCCTTTTTATCAGCACATAAACTCCCAAGGTCGCAACCAAGGGTCACGGAAGTATCTACACAGGAATACTCCAGATGTGGGTACCATTCAGGTTTTATCCCGCAACACGGTCCAACGAGAAAACTCCCAAGGCCGCGGCCAAGGGTCACGGTAGTATCTACTCGGGAATACTCCGGACAAGATAATCCTAAGAGCACCATTCCACAATTGTAACATTTACTATGTCTAATATTATAAGACGTAAAGTCTGAGAAAGATTCACTTGCCTCAAATCCGACGCGAGTTATTTCTTGACAAGGCAACGGCTTGAACGATCGCACTTGGAAATCCGACCTATTACATGTTTGTCGATTAACATCTTATGATAATAATGATGATCAACGACGTTCCTCCCCCTCCCACCTGTTAGAACCCTATCCTAGTTGCTTATGATGTCGGAATCGAATTTCTCCGTCTTTAACCATAATGCGTGCCATTAATTTCTTAGGTTCGGCAACATTCTTTATAAGTTATCCTTCCGCTAAACAATAGTGTTCTAACACAACATTCCTAGTTAATTATAACCAACAATCACCAAGATTTCATCGTTGTCTTAATATGCAAGTTTAGAACGATTAATCCATCATCTTAACATGTTTCGGTATCTATTCGGCTAGAAATTGTTGGTAACTTCATCAAGGATTCATTAATGGTTTTATTCAACATGATAATACGGTTATACATGAAATCCTTCAAGATGATTCCGAGAAGTTGGTGATTAGCAATATGATTATGAGTTCTACCATTATTCATTCCAATTTCTAGCTTTGATGGATATCGATTAACAATTGTGATAGTTATATACCGGTTCGATTATTACTGAGGGTTCTAAGCTACCCAAGGCATCCGAGGTTTACTAAAACTTACTAAACAATACTGAAATGAGTTCAAGGTTGGATAAACTTACCTTTACTGACAAAAGATGATGAAGAACGACGGTGGACGAAGGAGAACGAGAGGATAACACCTTCAAGACCTTCCCCGAAGCTTGATTAACGTACTCTAATAGGATAGCACTTGAATTGGGAGGTTAGAATTGGTTCAATGATGGTGGAGAGTAGTGTACAAGGAAGAAGAATGATTTTTGGGACGGAAGAAATGAAATGCAAAGTGTTCTTTTATAAACTCAGATTGCCCTTACGTACGTTATGCCTTACGGTTTACGTATGTAACACCCCCAAAACCATCTGGGATATTACAGTGCCGTTGGTCCCGCGCCGGAACCCACCAGGCTAAAAATCGTTTACAAAACCAATTCAAAAACGCCAAAAGGCTGATGACGGTAATATTTTAAATACTCAAATATTTTCAAAAGCATAGTTCTCAAATACCGTCATAAAATACCATTTGAAAATACAAGGCGAAGTGCCAATTCTCGATAGTTCAAAATGTACGTTAAGCTACCACTTAAACATACCGATAAAATAATTTGGGAAAAAGAGTTTGACGAAAATAACCCAAGTTCGTAAAATGCCCAAAAGGCCATTTTGAAAATATACACATGCAGCGGATAAAAACACAGTTCAAAATACACATTTGCAGCGGAAATGAATAACCAGAAAAGAAATACTCGATACTCCAAAACATGCCACCGCCAGTATCACATCGGGAAGCTCATCCCTTCACGACCGCTACTAGCTCGATCTCCGAGTACCTAAAAATAAAGCCCACGACGGGGTCAGCCACAATACTCGATAATGATAACGATCACATCATCATAAATAATTACATACCAATGTAATAATACTGTAAGAATACTACCAATGTAAACTTACCGTCATAACCTTACCAATCCATGGCAATCCATACCAAATCGATCCTTACCATAATTCACATTTCGCATTCTCAAATGACGAAAAGAACTCAACAACAATTATCTTGCATCGTATTCAAACAATACCAAGTGTCCTCAAATCGTCCTCATAACTCATAAGTGCGAAAATAATCCAATCTGTGCCAAATCCTGTCCGCCGGATTACACAATCAAATCTCAACCTAGATAAACCAATAATACACAACATATCTGTAGATCAACTACCACATGATAATGATAACAAATCCCGAACATCAACGTACAGTCCGAATGCTCATACAATTAATAACAATGATCAACCAATACATCACTCAGAATATCATCGATATGATGAGTTCCAATATGACCAACCCAAGGTCAAAGTACAACCGAAATTATCATCAACATGATGAATTCGAATACGATCGACAAGGATCAACAATAACCGAGAATACCCTCAACATGGTAAACTCCAAACACGATCAACAAAGATCAACAATAACCGAGAATTCCCTCAACGAGATAAACTCCAAATGATCAACGAAGGACCAACAATAACCGAGAATACCCTCAACAAGGTAGACTCCAAATGATCAACAAGGACCAACAATAACCGAGAATAGCCTCAACAAGGTAGACTCCAAATGATCAACAAAGGACCAACAATAACCGAGAATACCCTCAACAAGGTAGACTCCAAATGATCAACAATAATAGATCTCAAAGAAATAACTCTGGCTGTCGAACATACCCCTCGGGCGTATGAACAACCAGTCGCAAACCGTCGAACATATCCAATCATACATGGAAGTATGAACGACCAAACGGTATGGCTCAATGATGGACATCACAGTACGCCCGATCCGGAAATGTGTCCCTGCACAAGCCACCCCGGGTGTCGATCAAATACACGTGCGGTCTTGTACCTAATTAGCCTCACGAACTACGTCTCGTGTGCACGGTTCAATGCGGAAATAATATCCACGCATAACCATCATGCGCCTGGCTAAAAATCCTACACAATAACCAATCGGAACGCAGATATGATTCCAGATATGTCACGATGCAACATGACAACGAAACTCAAAGAATCACATATCCAATAAGGATCAAAAGACTCACCGAAGTGAAACAACAGACTGACAGTGAAAAGTCGACACGACTAATCAATATTCAAGACAATAATCCTGGGATCATCATCCCCGACAAATAATCAACACGATCAATGATCTCAATACAATCAGCCCTGGGATCATCATCCCTCAGCGAAGTAATCAATACGAATCCCAGCATACGAAACATCAACGTACAACATATATACAATAATTCCTCAGAACAATTATCCTCATAACTGAATAATACTAGAATTACCTCAAAGCCGAAGACAATATTCTTTCCACGAGCAACATCCCTGAACGAATACACAGTTATTCAAATAATCTCAAATAAGGTACCATCCATTCAATACCAATAAACCTTTATCCCGATACTTATGTCATCACGTTAACTATCCTCGATATACGATATACTATACCCTTGACCAAAGATAACTCACGTCTTCCTTGAACACAATTAAATCATATACCTTATGATTTAATACAAGCCAGAGCACGATATACAACTCGTTAACCGACAACTTACCTTTCTAACAACATCGCCATACGAATTATAAATGAAATGAAAACGATACCATTCATCAAATATTATAAACTGAACAAGTATAAACTTGCCTCGATACCGATACCACGAAGCTATTACCAGAATCCATTGCCTTCGTCTCTGAGCTCCTCAGCCCCGACCAAAAGCAACCTACGAACTCTCCAACCTTGACCGCAACACAACGGCCATAATCAACGCTCAATTATCGCGACCTAATGAAATAATCAAATGACAACATATCCGATAATAATCAATAACCGGTATAACCAACCAATCAAACTCAACGGTTCAACAATACCTCGATCATTTACAAAACCGAACAATACAACTCAAACAATTACGAACTCATATCAACAATACAAGCCGAAATCCGATAAATCATAATTATCAATCAATAACCGATCAATAACCCAACAGTTCCACAATATCTCGATTAAACACAGTCTTAAACAATCCAATTTAACCCATCACGAATTCATAATCACAACACGAAAATACTACACTGTCTGCCTACTTAGCGCGCGTTAAACGCATAACGTAGCGTGCGCTAAGTTGTTCCCGTTAGCGTGCGCTATCCAGTAAGCTTAGCGTGCGCTAATGCTGTACAGTGGCATGCATTCCAAGCATCGACTAACACCTTGCGACTACGAATTCGAATGAAAAGGAAATCTTACTCCAAGATTAACAATAACTTTCCAGATCAAAACTCGTCATCATGATCCATATCTTATCATACGAACTCAATCACTACAATCAACATAATGTTTAGTTTCAATTATCTTATCCATGTTAATAATCAAACCAACATATATCCTTCCTCTTTGATGATATATATACCAAGAACACTAAAAGTACCATGATTCCATAATCACGTTCATGACAACCATCATAATCCGATATGCTAACATGTAATTAATCACCTAAGTCATATATATCCGTATATCATCTTAACATCAAATCCGAAATGAAGGGAGACATAAATCGACATATCTCCTGAACACCATTCAAAACCATACAAAACATATCAATATCCGCATACCAACAATAACATCAACGTTACCCGGGAAGCCATCTCGAAATCATACTTATCAACTCATTAATATGATAAGTATCAACTCAAGAACACCAATATTCAATCCCCAAAACGAAATCCAAAGTGAAGATTAATTACCTCTTTGAAGAAAAGGATAGATTATCAAGGTTGAATCCGTTCCCAATCATTTTCAAGCTCCAAATGTTGATAAGGACGCTCAACTCCATCATAATCCAGTATTTGGAACCTCAAGACTCTCTCTATGAACTCCATTCCAAGACTCATTAATAATTTCAAGAACAAAGCTTTGAATCCATGCTCTCCATCTTAATCTCGTTAAAGATCATCATCTCAGAGTGTTTTAGGAACTCAAGTACCTCCCAAAGCTCTCTCTATCGAGTGAAAGGAAAGAAATGGACGAGAATGCTTCATAACACCCGCATGTCCCCTTTTTATAAAGTGTATTACTAGCGTGCGCTAAACCTTATGTTTGGCGTGCGCTACGGCCTTAGCGTGCGCTAACCGACTTTGTTAGCGTGCGTTATCGCAGCCCAGAGGCCACTGTCTTGCCTCGAACATGAGCTTACGTACGTAATGCCCATGCATTAGCGTACGTATTTCACACTGTTTAGCGTACGCAAGTCCTTACATTTAGCGTGCGCTAATATCAGTTGACTTGCTACAGTCTACGTACCGCATGTGCCCCCACATGCCGATCTAACAAGGATAAGATTCCCTTTGACCGATCTACAATTAGCGTGCGCTAAGCCTCATGCTTTAGCGTGTGCTAATACTTCAGGACAACAACCGTTGACATACGAGAACGTGCGCCGAAAGCAGCCGGGTCCACACGCAGATTCCTTCCGATCTGACTACATTTAGCCTGCGCTATATTCCGCCTCTAGCGTGCGCTAACCATGAACGATAGCGTGCGCTATACTTGAACATTAGCGCACGCTAATCAGGCTATACTTAGCCATTTTCCAATTCTCCTCGTCCGTCTCGACATATCAAAATACGAACATACTGCATACTGAATACATGTACTGAATCCAATAACATCATCATACGATATATCCAATATCAAAAGTACGATAACCTGATACACGGTATCCTCAAAATAATTGTCGAACCACTACGACAGTTATACGAGTACAAATACAACTGTCTCAGTTCTCAATTTATTTTATCCATACTGTATAGACACCAAGCCATCCAGTATATCTTAGATAAAATAACGCGAAAAATTTATACTGAAAATTCGGGTATTACATACTACCCCCCTTAAAATAAGTTTCGTCCTCGAAACTTGCAACCTTGCCACAAACAACAGATCAATCCAAAATTTCCAACTCATCACAAAAACAATCAAGCGTCGCCACAAGCGAACAACCAAAACGATATACTTACAGGTGCGTGAAGCCGATGATCTCCCGTGATACTAGCACACGACTCCCACACGAAGTCTCAACACGATACCAACACACACCAATATCACAAATAGCAATTTGAAAAGATCTCAAAAATTTTGGAAACTCCAAAAAAATCGATTTGACTCAATAGTCAGAAAAACTCATTTTCAAAAGTCACGCTACTACTGTCCCGGTAGAGCCACATAACACACACGCCCGGGTTTCACAAAACCCAAGCTCCGATACCATCTTCTGTAACACCCCCAAAACCATCCGGGATATTACAGTGCCGTGGGTCCCGCGCCGGAACCCACCAGGCTAAAAATCGTTTACAAAACCAATTCAAAAACGCCAAAAGGCTGATGACGGTAATATTTTAAATACTCAAATATTTTCAAAAGCATAGTTCTCAAATACCGTCATAAAATACCATTTAAAAATACAAGGCGAAGTGCCAATTCTCGATAGTTCAAAATGTACGTTAAGCTACCACTTAAACATACCGATAAAATAATTTGGGAAAAAGAGTTTGACGAAAATAACCCAAGTTCGTAAAATGCCTAAAAGGCCATTTTGAAAATATACACACGCAGCGGATAAAAACACAGTTCAAAATACACATTTGCAGCGGAAATGAATAACCAGAAAAGAAATACTCGATACTCCAAAACATGCCACCGCCAGTATCACATCGGGAAGCTCATCCCTTCACGACTGCTACTAGCTCGATCTCCGAGTACCTAAAAATAAAGCCCACGACGGGGTCAGCCACAATACTCGATAATGATAACGATCACATCGTCATAAATAATTACATACCAATGTAATAATACTGTAAGAATACTACCAATGTAAACTTACCGTCATAACCTTACCAATCCATGGCAATCCATACCAAATCGATCCTTACCATAATTCACATTTCGCATTCTCAAATGACGAAAAGAACTCAACAACAATTATACTGTACTGTATTCAAACAATACCAAGTGTCCTCAAATCGTCCTTATAACTCATAAGTGCGAAAATAATCCAATCTGTGCCAAATCCTGTCCGCCGGATTACACAATCAAATCTCAACCTAGATAAACCAATAATACACAACATATCTGTAGATCAACTACCACATGATAATGATAACAAATCCCGAACATCGACGTACAGTCCGAATGCTCATACAATTAATAACAATGATCAACCAATACATCACTAAGAATATCATCGATATGATGAGTTCCAATATGACCAACCCAAGGTTAAAGTACAACCGAAATTATCATCAACATGATGAATTCCAATACGATCGACAAGGATCAACAATAACCGAGAATACCCTCAACATGGTAAACTCCAAACACGATCAACAAAGATCAACAATAACCGAGAATTCCCTCAACAAGATAAACTCCAAATGATCAACAAAGGACCAACAATAACCGAGAATACCCTCAACAAGGTAGACTCCAAATGATCAACAAGGACCAACAATAACCGAGAATAGCCTCAACAAGGTAGACTCCAAATGATCAACAAAGGACCAACAATAACCGAGAATACCCTCAACAAGGTAGACTCCAAATGATCAACAATAATGGATCTCAAAGAAATAACTCTGGCTGTCGAACATACCCCTCGGGCGTATGAACAACCAGTCGCAAACCGTCGAACATATCCAATCATACATGGAAGTATGAACGACCAAACAGTATGGCTCAATGATGGACATCACAGTACGCCCGATCCGGAAATGTGTCCGTGCACAAGCCACCCCGGGTGTCGATCAAATACACATGCGGTCTTGTACCTAATTAGCCTCACGAACTACGTCTCGTGTGCACGGTTCAATGCGAAAATAATATCCACGCATAACCATCATGCGCCTGGCTAAAAATCCTACACAATAACCAATCGGAACGCAGATATGATTCCAGATATGTCACGATGCAACATGACAACGAAACTCAAAGAATCACATATCCAATAAGGATCAAAAGACTCACCGAAGTGAAACAACGGTCGACAGTGAAAAGTCGACACGACTAATCAATATTCAAGACAATAATCCTGGGATCATCATCCCCGACAAATAATCAACACGATCAATGATCTCAATACAATCAGCCCTGGGATCATCATCCCTCAGCGAAGTAATCAATACGAATCCCATCATACGAAATATCAACGTACAACATATATACAATAATTCCTCAGAACAATTATCCTCATAACTGAATAATACTAGAATTACCTCAAAGCCGAAGACAATATTCTTTCCACGAGCAACATCCCTGAACGAATACACAGTTATTCAAATAATCTCAAATAAGGTACCATCCATTCAATACGAATAAACCTTTATCCCGATACTTATGTCATCACGTTAACTATCCTCGATATACGATATACTATACCCTTGACCAAAGATAACTCACGTCTTCCTTGAACACAATTAAATCATATACCTTATGATTTAATACAAGCCAGAGCACGATATACAACTCGTTAACCGACAACTTACTTTTCTAACAACATCGCCATACGAATTATAAATGAAATGAAAACGATACCATTCATCAAATATTATAAACTGAACAAGTATAAACTTGCCTCGATACCGATACCACGAAGCTATTACCAGAATCCATTGCCTTCGTCTCCGAGCTCCTCAGCCCCGACCAAAAGCAACCTACGAACTCTCCAACCTTGACCGCAACACAACGACCATAATCAACGCTCAATTATCGCGACCTAATGAAATAATCAAATGACAACATATCCGATAATAATCAATAACCGGTATAACCAACCAATCAAACTCAACGGTTCAACAATACCTCGATCATTTACAAAACCGAACAATACAACTCAAACAATTACGAACTCATATCAACAATACAAGCCGAAATCCGATAAATCATAATTATCAATCAATAACCGATCAATAACCCAACAGTTCCACAATATCTCGATTAAAAACAGTCTTAAACAATCCAATTCAACCCATCACGAATTCATAATCACAACACGAAAATACTACACTCGTCGCCTGCTTAGCGCGTTAAACGCATAACGTGGCGTGCGCTAAGTTGTTCCGTTAGCGTGCGCTATCCAAGAAGCTTAGCGTGCGCTAATGTCGCATGCTGGCATGCATTCCAAGCATCGACTAACACCTTGCGACTACGAATTCGAATGAAAAGGAAATCTTAGTCCAAGATTAACAATAACTTTCCGATCAAAACTTCGTCATCATGATCCATATCTTATCATACGAACTCAATCACTACAATCAACATAATGTTTAGTTTCAATTATCTTATCCATGTTAATAATCAAACCAACATATATCCTTCCTCTTTGATGATATATATACCAAGAACACTAAAAGTACCATGATTCCATAATCACGTTCATGACAACCATCATAATCCGATATGCTAACATGTAATTAATCACCTAAGTCATATATATCCGTATATCATCTTAACATCAAATCCGAAATGAAGGGAGACATAAATCGACATATCTCCTGAACACCATTCAAAACCATACAAAACATATCAATATCCGCATACCAACAATAACATCAACGTTACCCGGGAAGCCATCTCGAAATCATACTTATCAACTCATTAATATGATAAGTATCAACTCAAGAACACCAATATTCAATCCCCAAAACGAAATCCAAAGTGAAGATTAATTACCTCTTTGAAGAAAAGGATGGATTATCAAGGTTGAATCCGTTCCCAATCATTTTCAAGCTCCAAATGTTGATAAGGACGCTCAACTCCATCATAATCCAGTATTTGGAACCTCAAGACTCTCTATATGAACTCCATTCCAAGACTCATTAATAATTTCAAGAACAAAGCTTTGAATCCATGCTCTCCATCTTAATCTCGTTAAAGATCATCATCTCAGAGTGTTTTAGGAACTCAAGTACCTCCCAAAGCTCTCTCTATCGAGTGAAAGGAAAGAAATGGACGAGAATGCTTCATAACACCCGCATGTCCCCTTTTTATAAAGTGTATTACTAGCGTGCGCTAAACCTTATGTTTGGCGTGCGCTACGGCCTTAGCGTGCGCTAACCGACTTTGTTAGTGTGCGCTATCGCAGCCCAGAGGCCACTGTCTTGCCTCGAACATGAGCTTACGTACGTAATGCCCATGCATTAGCGTACGTATTTCACACTGTTTAGCGTACGCAAGTCCTTACATTTAGCGTGCGCTAATATCAGTTGACTTGCTACAGTCTACGTACCGCATGTGCCCCCACATGCCGATCTAACAAGGATAAGATTCCCTTTGACCGATCTACAATTAGCGTGCGCTAAGACTCATGCTTTAGCGTGTGCTAATACTTCAGGACAACAACCGTTGACTTACGAGAACGTGCGCCGAAAGCAGCCGGGTCCACACGCAGATTCCTTCCGATCTGACTACATTTAGCGTGCGCTATATTCCGCCTCTAGCGTGCGCTAACCATGAACGATAGCGTGTGCTATACTTGAACATTAGCGCGCGCTAATCAGGCTATACTTAGCCATTTTCCAATTCTCCTCGTCCGTCTCGACATATCAAAATACGAACATACTGCATACTGAATACATGTACTGAATCCAATAACATCATCATACGATATATCCAATATCAAAAGTACGATAACCTGATACACGATATCCTCAAAATAATTGTCGAACCACTACGACAGTTATACGAGTACAAATACAACTGTCTCAGTTCTCAATTTATTTTATCCATACTGTATAGACACCAAGCCATCCAGTATATCTTAGATAAAATAACGCGAAAAATTTATACTGAAAATTCGGGTATTACAACGTACGTAAGAGGCTTTACGTACGTTATGGCAAAATACTTAACGTACATAAGGAACTCGTTGGGACGATTCACTCACATCGTTACATACGTAACGAAAGTGGGTTAACGTACGTAACACCTCGTTGACTTGCCTGTCGCAATCACGCCGAAAGTTGGTCGGCACGCGCGTACTGCATTTAAGATTCCTGTCCGAAGACCGAAGACCGATGTTACGTACGTAAGGGCCGATATTTAACGTACGTAACGACTCATATATAGCGTGCGTAACGACTCGGAGTATAACGTACGTAAAGGACAGTTTTGTTTGCCAAATTATTATCACATTAATTCCTTATGACACGACTCCCTCTCCATGTCGTCTGGAAATCTCTCGGGGAACAAGACGTTGGCCACCGTCATATTCGCACCGATAATTACCTAACGACATCGAGGTATGTCACTGAAAGTTCGTCAATCATCATACCATTATAATACACGAATAACAGATGCGAACAATACAGTACAACCATATTATACAAAATATGTTTTATTGCAATGGAGTACATTTATTTATCAAACAGTAGAAATGGACGTGAGCGCCCAAAGTGAAAAAGCATGTAATACTGGTGGTATTACATACCACCCCCCTTAAAAATAGTTTTGTCCCGAAACTAAGAAAATAACTCTGGATGATTCTCTCTCATGCTCGCCTCGGTCTCCCAAGTCGCTTCTTCCGTACCGTGGTGCGACCACTGAACTTTAACAAGGGGTATGTTCTTGTTCCTTAGTGTCTTTACGCGTCGATCCAAAATCGCTGTTGGAACTTCCCTAAAGGTAGCATCATTGGAAATCTCTACTTCCTCGAAGTTGATCTTGTGGCTAGGATCGTACACGTACTTTCTCAGCTGGGAGACGTAGAAGACATTATGCACTCCGTCTAACGATGGTGGTAATGCTAGCCGATAAGCAAGTCTACCGACTCGGTCCAGTATTTCGAACGGGCTAATAAATCTCGGGCTTAGCTTGCCCTTCTGGCCGAAGCGTCGAATGCCCCGCATTGGCGATACTTTAACCCAAACATGATCCCCAACCATAAATTTCAACGGTCGCTGCCGGTCCATAGCATAAGACTTTTGGCGACTCTGCGCTGCCAACATGTGTTTTCGAACAATGGATATCTTCTTAATAGATTCCTGGATTAGATCCAACTCGGTGGCGATGACATCGGATGCATCGTCCCAACATAGGGGAGACTTGCACCTTCTACCATACAAGGCCTCAAAGGGGGCCATGCCTATGCTTGCATGCCAGCTGTTGTTGTACGAAAATTCCGCTAAGCAGGTGTTTAGCCTTGATCCTTGACCCAATCGAGTACACATGCTCTCAACATATCTTCCAGGTCCGTATGGTGCGTTACGTTTGTCCATCCGTTTGAGGGTGATAGGCGATCTTGAAATGCGATTGAGTACCCATGGCACAGTGGATGACCTTCCGGCGGGACACATATCTAGTGTCTCTATCCGAAATAATTCCCGAGGAACGCCATGTAATCTCACGATTTCCCGAACAAAGATGGTAGCCACTGCTCTGCTCCGATGGCCTCCCGAATTGGAATGAAGTGTGCCGACTTTGTCGATCGGTCTACAATAACCCATATCGTGTCCTTTCCCCGCCGTCACCGGTAACTTGGTGACAAAGTCCATTGATATGCTCTCCCATGTCCATTCCGAATGGGTAAGGGCCGCATGATTCCTACGGTCTACGGTGTTCAATCTTCTCCTGTTGACATATCATACATCGAGCGACAAACCTTGCTACCTCTTGCTTCATATTCTTCCACCAGAAACTCTTTCGCAGGTCTTTGTACATTTTGCTCGCCCCGGGATGTATCGAATAGGGAGTAGAATGAGCTTTCTTGAGTATAGTTTGCTTAAGCTCGTCATTAGGTGGAATGCAAATCCTGTTCTTGAATCTAACTAAGCCCCCTTGGATCCTGTAGTCTGAAATAACTCCCCCTTCGGCCTTTGCGCCGATCGCACGAAGTTCTGGATCCTCCATCTGTGCTAGGCGTATCTCGTCCAGCAGAGACGAGCGAATATCAATCGAGCACAACTGTCCCTGGCGGTGTTGTATCCACACTTCAATGTCATTTCTCCTGAGATCTTGCTGCAACTCCAGCTGTACTGTCAAACCAGATAGTGTCACCTCCTGCGCAGTTTTCCCACTTAGTGCATCTGCTACGACGTTGGCCTTTCCAAGGTGATATAGAATCTCTACATCGTAATCCTTAATTAACTCCAGCCAACGCCTCTGTCTCATATTTAACTCTTTCTGCGTGAAAATATACTTTAAACTCTTGTGGTCCGTAAAGATCTTACAGGTAACCCCATATAGGTAATGTCTCCAGATCTTAAGAGCATGGACCACTGCGGATAGTTCCAAGTCATGTGTCGGGTAGTTCAACTCATAAGGTTTAAGTTGTCGAGAGGCGTAAGCGATAACCCTGTCGTTTTGCATGAACACACATCCTAGCCCGTGCTTAGACGCATCGGTGCATATTACGAATCCCTCCGTACCCTGTGGTAGTACCAACACTGGGGCAGTAGTAAGCTTCCTTTTTAGCTTGTCGAAGCTCTCGACAATCATTGCCTGCACAAACTTGGTGTTCTTCCTAAGCGATTTGTTAATGGCTGAGCGACACAGGAGAAGGCCTCGACAAACCGTCGATAATATCCCGCCAACCCCAGGAAACTCCTCACCTCTTTGACGTTTCTAGGTGGTTCCCAATTCATAACTGTCTCGATCTTCTGGGGGTCTACTTTAACGCCTCCTGCTGAAATCACATGCCCCAAAAAGGTTACCTCTGGCATCCAGAACTCGCATTTAGAAAGTTTAGCATACAGTTGATGTTGCCTTAAAATGCTCAACACCTGCCTCAAGTGTTCCTCATGCTCCCATCGGCTTCGGGAATAAATTAAAATATCGTCAATGAAAACCACCACACACTTATCGAGAAACTCTGTCAGAACCCTGTTCATCAATTCCATAAAAACAACTGGAGCATTAGTCAGGCCAAACAACACCACCATGTACTCGTAGTGCCCATATCTCGATCGAAATGCGGTCTTAGGAATATCCTCCTCTCGAATTCTCAATTGGTGATATCCCGAACGTAAGTCGATCTTTGAAAACACAGTCGCCCCTTACAGTTGGTCCAGTAAATCATCAGTCCTTGGAAGTGGGTAACGGTTCTTAATAGTGACCTTATTAAGTTCCCTGTAATCGATACACAGGCGCAGAGAGCGGTCCTTTTTCTTCACAAAAAGGACTGGCGCACCCCATGGCGAAGTACTTAGACGAATGAGCCCCTTCCTTAGCAATTCTTCGAGTTGTGACTTGATTCCTTCATTTGGTGGTGCCATCCTGTGCGGTGCCTTGGAGATAGGCGTCGTTCTGGCTCAAGTTCGATTGAGAGATCGACCTCCCTTTGTGGTGGCAATCCAGGAGTTCATCGGGAATATGTCCTAAATTCGTTCACTACGGGAATATTAGCAACCGACAATTGTGACGTGCCCTCATGAAGAATATAGCACGATGTACGCTCCTCGATCATCATGAGATGCTACCTGAAAGGAGACCGAGGACCCTTTTGTGTCAAGTGCTCTCGGCCTCTAATTGTGTGAGTGGCACCGTCATGGGTCGTAATAGAAGCATCGAGTGATAGGTATCCAATACCGTCTTGTGCATCGTCATCCACCCATACCTAAAATCACATCTTCGTTTTGGAGTGGAAAGACCATGAGATTGGTCATCCCGGCCAGTTATTGATACGATCGGACAGTTGAACTTCCAAGTTACCCTCCACCCTGCCGCCTCGGGTAGTTTAACAAGAAAGGACTCATAGGGTACATAAGGGAGATGCAAACGGTTAACACATTCTACGGATATAAGCGAGTGGGTTGCTCCAGATCAAACAAAGACATGAGCAGTGAGATTTAATAAGGAGTGTACACGAGACAGGGGAGTAGTCTGGTCGTCAGTAGCCCTTAGTTCGAACACGCGGGACTGCAGTGTCCCCGAGGAGGGTGCAGTACCTCCCCCGCGACCACGTCCTCTTCCAGCACCGTGTAGAGGAGATTGGTGAGGTGGAGATCGGTAGTCGGACATGGCAGACGCTCTGGATGTCTGTACCGAGCCTTGTTGACTCTGAGGAGCTGGGTTTGGTGTAGGTTTGATCTGAGAACAGTAGCGAGACATGTGCCCACCCCTTCCGCATGAAAAGCACTTTGTCGATGCTTTACGACACTGACTCATGGTATGCCCTGCTATGCCACAATTGAAACAGCTACGACGAGAAGGCCCGTCAGATGTTTCTTTCTGTTGGGACGAAGCTGCTGATTTGGAGGGGAACCCAATTCCCAAATTCACTCTGCTGGTGCTCCCGGACTGATTTGCTGTCTTCTGCTTCTTTTAGTTGTGCCCGGCATCCGAACTGACAACCGTACCGGCATATGCTGTGACCACGTCCTCATTTGCCCTCAACGTGGTGCAATGAAACCCCGCCGCGTAGCGTTGAACATCCTCCGGCAACCGTTGAGCAAGGTGACAAATTCGCTGGTCTTCGGATGTAACCATCTGTGCGACATAGCTTAGCTCGGTCCTGTATGCCCGAATGATTTCGCATCTTGGCAAATTACGAGGCCTATGTTGAAGAAACTCCGCGCTCGTGCGATTTGAATCGATCGGGACAGATTGCCTCTCAATAGTTTGGAAAACTCGGGCCATCCGACTATTCTGTCCTCTGGCTTATAGGTCCTCCACCATCGGGTTGCGGTGTCACGGAGCTGGTTGATTCCGAGTGGCACTTTCCGGTTTCCTGGGCAGCCGATCACCTCGAAGGCAGTCTCCATTTCCGAGATCCAATCGTCCACGTGCTTATCCCCTGACCCGTCGAATAATGGCGGTCTGTCCTTCAGCATTTCTCCCAGCCAACGGTCCTTTCCGGTGTTCTCTTCTATGTTAATGACTGGTACTTGTTCTGCCCGGTTGACCTGAGCGATTCCCATAGCAATGGCCTGGGCGAGAGTATGAACAAAGGCTGGATCAAATCCCCCGTTGTTCTGGTTTTCCGCTTCCTGTTCGTTACGATTAACAGCGGTGGTTGATTTCCATTTGGATTAGTTTCTCCGGTGTTTCGTCTTCCTGCTGGTTCATAGCGGAACCTTGTGCGTCATTTACGTTTCTTCTAGCTCCTCGACGTGCCATTGGTGATGTTCGTTCAATCTAACAGGTTAGTTTAATGCAAACATTCTCTGAGTTCTTACTGAATCCAAACATCATACTTGATCCTTAAGAATTTACGTGTATTTTTCCTCGACATCCCTCGAGGAGTTACGGTCGTCAGAAGTGTTGGATTTTGAAGGCAAAACGTTTTCAAAATATTTTTGGTAAAACTTTCCACGTGAGTGTTTGTCTCCGATACCATTTCTGTAACGCCCCCAAAATGAACCGGGACGCCACAGTGCCGTAGATCCCATGAGGGACCCACAAGGCAAGTTTTTGAAAACATTTTCTAAAATATTTTATTAAAAGTGGTAATATACGGAAGTAATTAAGAAAGTATTCGTACAACCCAAAGTACAAAGGCAAATAGTGTCCGTACATACGGTTATTACACAACGTGGAATGTTCAAATTGATTTAAGAAATTAACAGGCCTTCTTCCAACACAGCTCATGCCTGGCCGTAACCTTCGGGGGTGTCCTGCACAAATTCAACAAATTTACCTGGCACGACATGTCGTGCCAGTAACCTAGGTCAGAAACAATCCCAACCAAACTCAAAGGTAAAATCTAATAATTTCCAGGAATAAAGTTATCACCGAATGTTCCATGTTATTCCTTTTTATCAGCACATAAACTCCCAAGGTCGCAACCAAGGGTCACGGAAGTATCTACACAGGAATACTCCGGACGTGGGTACCATTCAGGTTTTATCCCGCAACACGGTCCAACGAGAAAACTCCCAAGGCCGCGACCAAGGGTCACGGTAGTATCTACTCGGGAATACTCCGGACAAGATAATCATAAGAGCATCATTCCACAATAGTAACATTTACTATGTCTAAAATTATAAGACGTAAAGTCTAAGCAAGATTCACTTGCCTCAAATCCGACGCGAGTTATTTCTTGACAAGGCAACGGCTTGAACGATCGCACTTGGAAATCCGACCTATTACATGTTTGTCGATTAACATCTTATGATAATAATGATGATCAACGACGTTCCTCCCCCTCCCACCTGTTAGAACCCTATCCTAGTTGCTTATGATGTCGGAATCGAATTTCTCCGTCTTTGACCATAATGCGTGCCATTAATTTCTTAGGTTCGGCAACATTCTTTATAAGTTATCCTTCCGCTAAACAATAGTGTTCTAACACAACATTCCTAGTTAATTATAACCAACAATCACCAAGATTTCATCGTTGTCTTAATATGCAAGTCTAGAACGATTAATCCATCATCTTAACATGTTTCGGTATCTATTCGGCTAGAAATTGTTGGTAACTTGATCAAGGATTCATTAATGGTTTTATTCAACATGATAATACGGTTATACATGAAATCCTTCAAGATGATTCCGAGAAGTTGGTGATTAGCAATATGATTATGAGTTCTACCATTATTCATTCCAATTTCTAGCTTTGATGGATATCGATTAACAATTGCGATAGTTATATACCGGTTCGATTATTACTGAGGGTTCTAAGCTACCCAAGGCATCCAAGGTTTACTAAAACTTACTAAACAATACTGAAATGAGTTCAAGGTTGGATAAACTTACCTTTACTGACAAAAGATGATGAAGAACGACGGTGGACGAAGGAGAACGAGAGGATAACACCTTCAAGACCTTCCCCGAAGCTTGATTAACGTACTCTAATAGGATAGCACTTGAATTGGGAGGTTAGAATTGGTTCAATGATGGTGGAGAGTAGTGTACAAGGAAGAAGAATGATTTTTGGGACGGAAGAAATGAAAGGCAAAGTGTTCTTTTATAAACTCAGATTGCCCTTACGTACGTTATGCCTTACGGTTTACGTACGTAAGAGGCTTTACGTACGTTATGGCAAAATACTTAACGTACATAAGGAACTCGCTGGAACGATTCACTCACATCGTTACGTACGTAACGAAAGCGGGTTAACGTACGTAACACCTCGTTGACTTGCCTGTCGCAATCACGCCGAAAGTTGGTCGGCACGCGTACTACCAGACGAAGATTCCTGTCCGAAGACCGAAGACCGATGTTACGTACGTAAGGGCCGATATTTAACGTACGTAACGACTCAGATATAGTGTGCGTAACGACTCGGAGTATAACGTACGTAAAGGACAATTTTGTTTGCCAAATTATTATCACATTAATTCCTTATGACACGACTCCCTCTCCATGTCGTCTGGAAATCTCTCGGGGAACAAGACGTTGGCCACCGTCATATTCGCATCGATAATTACCTAACGACATCGAGGTATGTCACTGAAAGTTCGTCAATCATCATACCATCATAATACACGAATAACAGATGCGAACAATACAGTACAACCATATTATACAAAATATGTTTTATTGCAATGGAGTACATTTATTTATCAAACAGAAGAAATGGACGTGAGCGCCCAAAGTGAAAAAGCATGTAATACTGGTGGTATTACACATCAAGACAGAAGACTTCAGACAAGTCATCTGATCTGGCAAGTCCCAACAGGACATCAGAGAAGTCATCAGCAGAGAAGTCCTACAGAGAAGTTCACTGGACATCAGACAGCTTGACTTATCAGAGATCAGCCAAGTACTCCAAGTCCACGTCAGCATGCGATGAAAAGTCAATACTTACGGAAAGTCACATGCAAGCGTAAAGGGACAAATTGGAGAGATTCCCGCAAAAGATATGAATTAAATAATTCATCCAGACCTACCACTGAAGACTTTAAACTTATTATATTCAAAAGATTTGGCGCCTCACATGCAAAGTCTTCAAAACGGTCGAAAGATGGATTCAATTATGGGAATCCAGCCTTGCAACGTGCAGAAAAATAAACAAAGAAGTCTATTTCTCCAACGGATGGATTTGTTACAAGATTTGCAATGGCTATGAAATATACTCAAGGATCGACATTTATTTATATCCGAAGATTTGAAGATGAGCAGCATGATGCGAACAAAACTGTCAAGCGATCAAAGTTATCAAAGCAATCAAAGCAATCATATAGCATCGTGAAAAGAGCTGTACTCAAAGTTCTTATTTGAAGAAAGCTCTTAGTTGGAGATGACAAACACTCTTGTCTTAAAACCTGAGTTCGGGGTACTCCTCTGGTTGAAGTTGCGAGACTGATAGGCATCTGAGTATTTGAAGAATCAAGTGGTGCTAGGCAGTCAAAGAGGAGTTGCAACGATGGGATTTCACTGGTTGGAAGTTGTTGTAGCTAAGTAAAAGAATCACTGTAATATTTATCACAGGTTGAGAATTATAGTGAATTCATCTCCAACTGGTTTGGAGAAAGTAGATTAGTAGAGGATTACCCCACCTCTGAGACCACTATAACTGCTTGCGTGTTTTTACTGTTTTCAGCATCATACTTAACTGTTGCATTCATACTTTACTGTTCCATTGATTAGTTTTGTTTTCGTCATCAGTTGATTTCTGCATATCTATCAGTTGAGAAACTCACTCTTCGAAGAAAAGAGTTTGAGAGTTTCAATAAGTCTATTCACCCCCCCTCTAGACTTATTCCTGGACGACTTGTGACCTACAAGTGGTATCGGAGAAGTTGGTTCAATATTTCAAGAACCAGATCTATATATCGAGGATATATTTTAAGCTCATTTTAGAAATGGAACACATGCATTCTAGATTACCTATTTTTTCAGTTGCGAGTATGATCTTTGGAATATAAGGATGCATGCACACTTATCTTCAATCCATGACGACATGTGGTGCATCATAGAAGACGGTCCCTTCATCTTCGAGAAGGACAACACTCCTGAGGAGATTGCAGCTGGAAAGCCAGAGAAGATCCCAAAGAAGAGGACGAAGCTGACCATTGAAGAAAGAAATCTGGCCAACCTTGACAACCGGGCCAGAGACGTGCTGTACCAAACTCTTGACAAATCAACAATGGTCAAGATCAAGAACTGCAAAAATGCCAAAGAAATATGGGACACATTAGCCTTAATGTGTGAGGGAACGGATCTGATAAAAGAAAACAAGTTGTCAATTGCTACCCAAAAATTTGACAACTTCAAAATGAATAATGTCGAATCCATAGACCAAGTGGACACAAGGTTCACTGAAATCATCAATGAGATTAACTCCCTCAAAAAATCATATGGGAACTGGGAAATGGCGCTGAAGGTTTTAAGATCTCTCAATCCTGAATGGAGTATGAAGGCAGTGGCCATGAGAGAATCCAAGGAACTTAACGAAATAAAGATCCAAGAGTTGTTCTCTGATATGAAGGCTTATGAGTTTGAGCTTCCAAGTTCATCATCGATCGAGCCTGCAGAGAAGGGAATAGCCTTTGCAGCCGAGTCCCCCGCCAAGAGCCTATCTGATGTAAAACCTCCAAATCCACTTGATTTTGAGGAAGAAATGGCGTTCATAATGCAAAGGTTCAGCAACTTCAGAAAGAATTACTCCAAATACAAAAAAAATTATAAGGAGAATCCCAGGAGAAATCAAAAAGCTGGAAGCTGGAAGGTGGAATGTTATAATTGCCACAAGACAGGACACATTCAAATTGACTGTCGTGATCTCAAGAAGGACGAGAGCAAGAAGGAGGTGAGCAGAAAAGAATACCGAAGGAAGGCTCTCATCGGAGAAGATCAAGAGCGAGTAGAATCAAGCAGTGGATTCTTCTCTGATGATGATGAAGAATATGATTGTCTCATGGCCAACCTAGCTGATGAAGAGGTAACATCTAAACCCTCAGTTTCAAATAATAACAGCTCAGACATGTCACAAGACATAGACTTACACGAGTCTGTAAATAAGCTTCTCAAAGATTTTGAGAGATTAAAAACTGCACACCAAACTGTATCAACCGAGAGGAACCAGTTGCAAGATGAGAATAGGCAGCTGAAAAATGACTTTGAAAAACTCAGCCTAGAATTTAATAAAACCAAAGCTGATCTTGATAAAGAGGCTGCAGATAACTCCACAAACCAGTCTGATAATACCAAAGCTGAGATAAAATGATTAACTGTTTTAAATAGTGATAAATCAGCTGCACTTGCTCATGTAAAAACTGAGTTTGCAAAACTGACTCATCTAAGTAAAAAGCAGGCGAAGGAAATAACCTCCCTGAAGGCATCTCGAACCTTGGACGAATTATGTACAAATAAAAGGCCATTGTATTCCAGATCAGGCCTTAGATATGACCCACACACTCCCTCCAGTTCTAAAACCACTTTCATCAAGGGAGAAACAATTGTCTCAACTGCTGAGCCAATATACAAACCAGTATTTCAAAATAGGCAACAACCAAGTCACAAGTCTAGGCTGCAGCCAAGGTATACAAGGCAGCCACCTAGACATGAGACTACGCAATGGCCAAGGCAGAAGCAGTAGCCCAGACAACATGCCCACTATTATCAAAAACTCCCCAAAAACAGATTTCAAAATGGGAGGGGCAAATGGAAACCTCAAGGTTATCCTAATTTTCAAAACGAACAAGTGTGGAGACCTCAAAGATTTAAAAAATGGTCTCAGCCAAGATTTAGGCATGGCCCACATCACCAGTTTTATGAGGCATATCCGGTACACAATCCTAACAGAGGATATAGGCCCAGACCTTACACACCTTATAGGGGCAATCAATCTAGTTTTCACAATCCAAGGAGAAATCAATTCTCCAGGAAACCATCTAACCCCAGAGGACCCACACAGATTTGGATACCTAAATCTCTGCTTGTATGATTGCAGAAAAGGTGGAAGGACTACTACCACATCTCCACAAATTCAAACATTGGAGGTGAAGAATGGTTTGTAGATTCCGGATGCTCAAGGCACATGACCGGGAACAAAAAGGTGCTGACAAAATATACCAAAGAAAGAGGTCCAGACGTAACCTTTGGAGATATCTCTAGAGGACAAACAAAAGGCTTTGGAGAGCTACACCGAGGAAATATCACTATATTCAACGTTCATTATGTCAAAGGGCTCAAGTATAATCTCCTGAGCATAAGCTAGTTTTGTGATGAAAAGAATTTAGTAGTCTTCACCATTTGTAAATGTATGGTGATAGATATCCTATCTGGAGAGGTGAATCTATAAGGATTCAGAAGGAGAGACGTCTACATGATAGATTGGAACACAAGATCCCTAATACCTGTTTTCTATCTAAGACCATAGCTGAGAATGGATGGCTGTGGCACAAAAGATTATGTCATCTAAATTTCAAATCCATCAACAAGATTAGTTCTCAGAAGCTGGTCAGAGGACTTCCAGAAGAAGCATTCAAGAAGGAAGCTCTCTGTGATGCATGTCAGAAAGGAAAGCAGACCAGAGCATCATTCAAGCCAGTCCAGCCTACAACTCTCACATCAAGGATATTAGATCTACTTCATATGGATCTATTTGGCCCTATCAAGCCAAGGACTCTAAGTGGCAGAAAACATGCTATAGTAGTAGTGGATGACTACTTAAGGTACACATGGATTATCTTCTTGTATAAGAAGAGTGGAACCTTGACCAAGTTACCTGAGCTGCTGAGAAGGATCCAAAATGAGAAATCCCTATCAATCATCAAGATCAGATCATATAGAGAAGGTGAATTTATCAACAAGGCGATCACTGATTACAGCGATCAAAATGGAATCCAGCACGAGCTCTCTATAGCCAGGACCCCCCAGCAGAATGGTGTTGCCGAAAGAAGAAACAGAACCTTAACGGGTCCATGATTACAGAAGCAGACCTGCCCAAGAGGTTCTGGGCTGAAGCTGTCAACACAGTATGCCACACTCAGAATAGGAGTATGATGAGACATGGCAAAACTCCCTATGAGGTTTGGAATGGCAGAACACCTACAGTTGCTTATTTTCACATTTTTGGTTGTAAGTGTTTCATCCAAAACAATGGTAAAACCCAACTAAATGCCTTTGATGCTAAAACTGATGACGGTTTGTTTATGGGATATTCACAAAGAAGCAAGGCATATAGAGTTTTTAACAAAAGAACCTTAGTTGTAGAGGAAACACCTCATGTTGTATTTGATGAATCTACCGTTGAGTACATGAAACAAGTAGAACTAATTGAGGATAAGCTCAAATCCGCAACCCTAGAAGAAGTCATTGTTCATGACACAGGAATGGTGGACTCACCTGCAGACCAGCCTGAAGACCCATCTATAGCTGATGAAGACCCAACTGCAGATCAGACAGGACCACGAAACCTACCTGATCCAGTTGCTGCTGATAAAGACCAAACTATAGCTGATAAAGACTCATCTGCAGACCAGACCAGATCCCAACCTGCAGATGACAAGACGGTAGCTAATCCAGTTGCAGACCAAGGAGATCAGAACCAAGCTGATGCAGACAGAGAGGAAATCCACCAAAGCAAATCTACAGGGGGAACTGACCCTGAAGAAGAAGACATTCCTAAGTGGCTCAAAGATCACCCTATCCAACAGATCATTGGGAAGGTGAATGATGGAGTCAAGACAAGACAGTCTACTCTACCCGTAGAAATGAGAATGTTTTCATACTTTATGTCTCAAATAGAACGTAAGACAACAGAGCAAGCCCTGGAAGACTACTCTTAGATCAATGCAATGCAAGAAGAGCTCAATCAGATGAAAAGGAACAATGTTTGGGAACTAACAGACAGACCAGATCATAAGAAGGTTATTGGCACCAAATGAGTGTACAAAAACAAATGCGACGAAGATGGAGCTGTTGTTAGGAATAAAGCCAGACTTGTTGCTAAAGGATATGCGCAGTGTGAAGGAATAGATTTTGATGAAACGTATGCACCTGTTGCAAGATTAGAAGCCATCAAACTATTCCTCGCATATGCTGCATTCAAGGATTTTGAAGTCTATCAGATGGATGTAAAGAGTGCTTTTCTTAATAGAATCCTAGAAGAAGAAGTCTATGTGGAGCAACCCCTAGGATTTGTCAAAGGAGACAAAGTCTACAAGCTATTGAAAGCTATATATGGACTCAAGCAGGCACCAAGAGCTTGGTATGAAACCTTATCTGTATTTCTTGAAAAGAATGGTTTCTGCAAAGGGAAAGTGGACAAGACCCTATTCATAGTAGAGCACGAAGGCCACATATTACTAGTTCAGATATATGTGGATGACATCATATTTGGCTCAACCAACCCAGAGCTGTGTGAGAAATTCTCAAATCTCATGCAAGGAGAATTTGAGATGAGTATGATGGGAAAGCTTAATTTCTTTCTTGGATTACAAGTCAAGCAGATGGAAAATGGAATTTTCATCAATCAAGCCAAATATACCCGAGATCTAATCAAGAGATTTGGAATGGAATCAGCCAAACCAGCAAGAATTCATATGAGCACAAGCACTCATCTAGATGCAGATGGGGGAGGCATATCAGTGGACTCAACCCACTACAGAGGACTCATTGGATCATTGCTATACCTCACTGCAAGCAGACCAAATATATCTTATGCCGTAGGAGTATTCGCACAATTTCAATCCAAGCCAAAGCAGTCTCACCAAGATGCAGCCAAGAGAATAATCAAATACCTTAAGTCTACAGTCAATGTTGGACTATGGTATCCTAAGGATGATAACTTCAAGCTATCAGGATACTCAGATGCAGATTTCGCAGGATGCAAAATAAATAGGAAAAGCACTAGTGGAACATGCCAATTCCTAGGAACGACGTGCGCTACCTCATCCAAGCGATGAAGACGAATGGGATCTACCCATTCTTGGATATCAGCCCCCGACATCTTTACAAGGAGGCTATTATCGCGTTCTATTGAGAGGCTCGAGTTATTGAATCGGGCATAATGAGTTCAATCTGTGGTGTCCAAGTGGATATCACCTGTGAAACAGTTGGAAGAACCTTTGGGATGGAGTCCCATGGCGTGGCGGTCGATGCCCTAAAACAAAATGCAGCCGACACATGGCTGAAAATCAATGCCCAAAACTAGCCATCTAAATTGAAGCTGACTGCCAAGAGGAGCGAATTAAAGAAAGAATATCGCTATGCGTTGGATATCACCAACAAAATAGTAATGGGAATGGCAAGAAGCTACGACCAACTGTCATCAGCCAAGTTCATGGTGTTGAGAGCACTAATTCACGATGAACCAATTGACTGGGCTGACTACATCTACAGTCAATTGGTGCGAGAAGTCAACAAGGCCGAATGGATTGATGACGAGAAGAGGTTCAAGACAAAGCTTGCGTACGGGACGCAACTCAGTTGGATGCTAGAGAAGCTTGGTGTGGCAAAGGGAAGTGTTGACCCCTTCCACATCAACAAAAGACTTGGTCACTTAGACCAAGAGACTTTGAGGAGATTAGGTGGAGAACGGAAAGCAGCCCAAATGCTGAAGGACATGCCTGTAGGATGAACTCCCTACAGACACCCGTCTATATCATACGAGCCAGACCACGTTGCAGCCCGCGACTCACCTGCAGTTCAGTCCGAGATGGAATCAAATAATACTCCTCTAGCCCTCCATTTCAAAAGAAGGGGACCTCCCCCTGGCGAACCATCAGTCATCCACTCCTCCTCAGAACCATCTCCGAAGAGGCCCAGGCGTTTGCAGTTTAGTGAAGAGGAGCAGCCAGAGCAATATTTCAGCCCTGCAGCTAGGTCACCTATTCATATGGAAGACCAGCCTGGTCCTGCCAGCCTGGAGACCCAGATTGTCCCTCTTCTCACTCCCCAGTACATGTCAGAAGAAGAAGAAGCAGGGTTGGTAATTCACATACCTGAAGCAAACTACACCTTCAACCTACTTGACAACAATACTTTCAACCTGTCCACAGAGCAGCTCAAATTGGTAAAACCTATTTCTCTAAAATATTCATTTGTACATATTTATGAGGAATGGAAGATTTTAAAATCATTTTATTTCACTCAACTGCAATCCTACATTGAGGTGAGTAGTTGGGAGTATCCCCAGGCTACTGAAGAAGCGCTGATGCACTTTTGCAACGAGTCAGATGCGATTTTGTTACTTCAGGAAAATTGGTTCATGTCTAATTTTAAAACCAACATGGACCAATTTATCCATACTATTATGTACAGTATCTTTGATGGATCTATTAATGAAGAAGGAGAAGTTGAAGAGAAAGAGATAAGGATAGAAGAGTTAGTGGAGGAAGAAGTTGAAAAGGAATTTATTATTGTTGAGGATGAAGAGGAGAGATAGGAAGAAAGAGAAGAAGAAAATATCTTAGTTGAAAAACAATCAGGAGAAGAAGAAGTCGAAAAAACTGTGGAGTTGGTGGATGAAGAAGAAGAAGAAGGAGAAGAAGTTGAGGATGAAGATGTTGAAAAGGAAGATGATGATAAAAAGGATGATGATAAAAAGGACGATGAAGACAAAAATGATGATGATGATGATGGTAAGGATGACGGTGGAGATAAGGAGGCTGAGAAAGAAAAGAAGAATGTTGAAGAGGAAGAAAAGGAAGAAGAAAAGGAGGAAGGAGAAAAAGAGGAGGACAAAGAGAAAGAGGCAGAAGAAGAGGAGGAAAAAGAAGCAGAGGCAGAAAAAGAAGTTAGAGCTGAATCAGACAAGGCTGGGGCACCTGCCCGCTATACCAGCCTAGACACAGACCTAGCTAAGGATGACAGATCGGGGACCCCAGAGAAGACCCCATCTGGTAAGCCACCTGCAGATAGGAGTCTGCAGACAGGTGGGTCATCCGCACATCTACCTGCAGGCATCGAAGGCTCAGGTGAGCACTCTCCTCAAACATCACACATTACACCTGTGATGTCTGAGCTGATACGACAAATTGTGAAAGACACTATTGGAGAGCTGCTTGCCACTCAAATCACTCCTGACCTGCAGTCCATTAATGCCAAGATAGATACCTTGCTGCAGCGGAATATCTCTCAACCACCTCCTCCTACAAACAACAGAATGCCCTTTGGCATGTCTGACTGGATGCACAGAATGGAGCAGCTGTTAACTTTATTAGTTAATGCTTGCAAAAAGGGGGAAGAGGGTTATAGGGGGAAGGAAGCAGGTAGGGGGAAGTAAGAGGAGTTCAGGAGCTGAGGACGAAGAGGAAGCAAGATGTCCAATTAATTACAGCTGGGACATCATCTGCAAAGAGGAAGGAAGAAACTGACCAAGAGTAGACTGATGATTAGCCTGCAGCCAAAAGAAGGAGGACCAGAATTGGGGCGAGCCAACACTAGAATGGGAAGGCAAAGAGTTGTGGTATGTTGAAGATTTCCTTCCTATCGAAGCTGCACCTATGTGGGGATCTGCAAAGAAAAAGTTCATCAGAGATTTTTATATCTGTGAGTTACTCCAGGATAAAAATTGCTCCCCACAGCAGACTTTTATTAACTTCATGGAAACAGCACATTCAAATCTCTGGGCCGTCCTACTAAAACATGCAAAAGGATATAACGCATATCCCATGATTCCTCCCTTCAGGCCTAAAGATCCTCCCACCTTACCAAATAATGAATTGGATGAGTTAGCACTGCAGAGGAAGATAAAGAAGCTGTGTGACGAGCATAAGTTCTTTTCACAAGAAGAACAAGCCTTTGCTGCCCTCGTTGTCAGGAGAAAATACTGCCTAGCCCCCATCAAGAGAAGGCCAATTGGAGCTAAGCCCTCGGACACCTTGGCGGCTATCCATGAGGCGGGCAGAGGCAGATGATTTGTTTGTACTCATATTTTTGATGTAAATTTAGTACTTGTAATTTTCCTGTATTTGTTTGATCATTGAAAGCCATGTACCTGTAAAACAATACAGAATAATTAATATAACAGTCTTTTGAATGACAATCCACTGTTGTCTCAAAACTAGACTAACTTCAGTTTGTGTCTAGCACTCAAGTGCAGACCTGTTCATTTGAATAATTTGCTTAAGTTTTTCCATCATCAAAATAGGGGGAATTTGTTAGGAATACTTGTTAGATTTTGATGATATCTTTATTGTAATTCAAATGTTTATTACTTGGCAAAAATGTAAGGAAGAACCAGATGAGTATCTTCTATAGGCCAAATTATGTTAAGTTAAATACTTGGCAAAATGTAAAAGAAGAACCAAATGAGTATCTTCTATAGACCATCTAAGTTAGGCTCAAAATCGGCTAAGTACAAAAGTACAGATACGTACTTCAGAGAGGTGTAAACCAAACACTGTAGTAAAGCCGAAGTCATAGTCAAGTCTAAATCACAGAAACAAATTCGTCATTGATGGTTGACCAGACTGCAGTCGAGTGATCAGCAGACCAAGACATCTGAAGTCTGATTAACTAATAAGTCAATTTCCATCAAGACAGAAGACTTCAGACAAGTCATCTGATCAGGCAAGTCTCAAAATGACATCAGAGAAGTCATCCGCAGAGAAGTCCAAACTGCAGAGAAGTTGACTGAACATCAAACAACTTGACTTATAAGAGATCAGCTAAGTACTCCAAGTCCACATTAACATGCGTTGAAAAGTCAATACTTACGGATAGTCACATGCAAGCGTAAAGGGACAAATTGGAGAGATTCCCGCAAAAGATATGAATTAAATAATTCATCCAGACCTACCAGTGAAGACTCTAAACTTATTATATTTAAAATATTTGGCGCCTCACATGCAAAGTCTTCACAACGGTCGAAAGATGGATTAAAATATGGGAATCCAGCCTTGCAACGTGCAGAAAAATAAACAAAGAAGTCTATTTCTCCAATGGATGGATTTGTTACAATATTTGCAACAGCTATGAAGTATGATCAAGGATCGATACTTATATATATCCGAAGATTTGAAGATGAGCAGTGCGATGCGAACAAAACTCTCAAGCGATCAAAGTTATCAAAGCAATCAAATCAATCATATAGCATCGTGAAAAGAGTAGTACTCGAAGTTCTTATTTGAAGAAAGCTCTTAGTTGGAGAATATAAACACTCTTGTCTTAGAGTTCGGGGTACTTCACTGGTTGAATTTGCGAGACTGATAGGCATCCAAGTATTTTAAGAATCAAGTGGTGCTAGGCAGTCAAAGAGGAGTTGCAACAACGGGATTTCCACTGGTTGGAAGTTGTTGTAGCTAAGTAAAACAATCACTGTAATATTTATCACTGGTTGAGAATTATAGTGGATTCATCTCCAACTGGTTTGGAGAAAGTGGATTAGTAGAGGATTACCCCACCTCTGAGACCACTATAACTGCCTGCGTGTTTTACTGTTTTCAGCATCATACTTAACTGTTGCATTCATACTTTATTGTTCCATTGATTAGTTTTGTTTTCGTCACCAGGTGATTTCCGCATATCTATCAGCTGAGAAACTCACTTTTCGAAGAAAAGAGTTTAAGAGTTTCAATAAGTCTATTCACCCCCATCTAGACTTATTCCTGGATGACTTGTGACCTATACACGAACTCTGTTAATCCCACATAGGTCAGAAAGGTTCCAATTAGTCTACAAAGGGCTAATGCTCTCAATGATAAGATTGGTATCACAAGTATTAGATCAGCAGTTGTAGGCTTGAAGGTCCTTGCTGTAGTGTGCTGCTCTCAGTTGCGGACTTAGTATTTCTTCACTAAAAGATAGGCATTGTAGGCTTGAAGAATAGATTGCTCTTTTAAAATAATGAATGCTTCAGATTATTGATCAATCAGTAAGTGAGAAATGTCCTCTTGATTGCGCTATTTATAACCTTGGAAATAGATCCATTATAAATGTAGTCATTGGCCGGTTAGTGAGATGTGGACAGATCAGATTGGCGGTTGCTGAAATGTTTGAATTAAAGTAATTCGCATTTAATATTACAGACATTCCATTTGGTCCGCATTAAATGCTCTTTAGGCCATAGTCATTTCGGCCGCATTGAATGCCGTCATTTCAGCATTAAATGCACCTCTAAAATCGTGAATACTTTGTGAATATAGAATGACTTATTTCACAACGGTCTAAAGTTCTAAGTCTAAACCTGTTGGATTTGTATTTTACTTTTCCTAAGTAAAATAACTACAACTTTTTTGCTTTAGCCAAAAGTCCGTTGCTATACGCTGGAATCTTCATTAATTGTAGGAATACATATTTTTAGGTTCTGCATGAGACCGCTATAAGATAGGCTATAGGATTAATTTATCATAACATTTAGGGTATTATTTATCCCAACAACCCAATCCATTTGAAACAAATGCAATCGAACATGCTGTATGTGTCAACCATATTTACGGCTCATAAGATGGCGCCACACTACGCCCAGGATGAAAGATGCATTGCCGCATATATCACCAACATACGCGGAATCCTGATAACATACGTGTGAAAATGTACCTAATCAGTCTAACGAGCATTCTCCGCCCGAGTGCACAGTCTAGTGTGAGGCTAACTACCAACACATGACCCTATATGCCCGACATGAAAATCCTACATAACCAACCGGCATGCAATTGTGCCCCGGAATGCCATGATTACAAAAGTGACATCGAAATTCAAATAATCACTTAACAAGTTCCAAAAGGGACCAAATGATTCAATGAAGGAAATACGAATGCAACAACAACCAAACAACTTAATGAAGTACAACGATAGTATTAATAATGTCCTGAACTATTGTTCCTCGATAAATGAGTATAATAAAAAATTAGAAGAACATCATTATGAATTGGATTTCATAAAGCATAAACATACGTAAATAGTACAACATATATAAGACATATTATCATGACAAGAAGGTAGAACTCACTTGCCTTAATACTGGATCAAACGATCGACCAATCAAACGAACGAAACCAATCAATCACACGTACAACCTTGAACGGAATGCAATTCATTCAATAATATAATTCCACAATACCGATATTAAATTCATGGAAATCGATATCCTCGATTCAACACGAATAGTTCAAGATATTCAGATGAATATCAACGTCCTAAATTATGAGTTTCAACATTCTCGATTCTCTATGATCTAAATAACATATCATAATCTTCTTCAACACTTATGATAATCCATTCTACAAGGATTATTAAGAACAACCTTAGATTAATCATCTTATTATGACAATATCATCATATATCATCACAATATCCTCTAGAACATTACCAATACTTAAACATGATGTATTAAACAATCACCAGTCACCCATTCATCAAGAATTTTGGATTTAACATCAAGTTTAACTTAACCATTTGAAAACTATGATAATTATCTCATATTTTATCATAATTTTTCCCAAGAACATTATTGATATTAACAATCATCTCTAAACTATGTTAATCACTAAGCAAGCTTAATGTAGTTCTTCCTAAATATGATTATAACATCCAAGTACCTCTAAAAAACAAGAACACACTCATCTTCAAGTTATAATCATAATGTTCTTCATCATGTGCTCATAAAAAACCAACAATAAACCTGATATCCTATAAAAACAATCAACACATGAAGTAATCATCAATAATATCATCATCATCATCTCAGAATTAACACAAGATTAGGCAAAATAACTGTAAGATGAAGAACAAATATCTCTTCGAAGAAAATGATGGAATCCAAAGGTTGAATCCATTTCCAATCGCTTCCCAATTGTTAATGACGGTCAATCTCACGAGCAATCAAGTGTTTGGGTCTCAAAAATAACTTTAAGGGCTTTCTCTCTCAGATAGAATTGAAAAATGGCCGAAGTGGACAATAACTTCCATTCTGCAAAGATATATAATATATTACTAGCATGCACTAATGGGTGACTTAGCACATGCTAGCTCAATTAGGCAGAAAGATGGGTTTTTCAACCCCGCCAGCATACACTAATATCAAATTTAGCATGTGCTAACCATCCATAATATATGTACACAAACATCTATTAACGACATCCAAGCACGTACCGAAAGCATCTGGGACAACACATTAGATTCCCTTGGACTGATCCGCACTTAGTGTGCGCTAGCCTTGTCCTTAGTGAGTGCTAAACATCTGTTGACTCATCCATGCATATTCATGTCGAAAGTTATTGGCCACTGGACCCAACTACCGACCACTGATTGGATCCTCGTCTGATTAGGTCTTACGTATGCTAATATTCAACCATAACGTATACTAAGTCGACATACTAGCATGCGCTATATCTGCACGTAATGCGTGCTAGATATGCTTTTCTTAGCAAAAAATACAACTCACCAAGTATCATATAATTAGTAAAATGATACTAACGACAAACATAAATAGTTCAATTCCAAAGTGATCCTTTATAATACTTATTGTATAACTCCAAATATAATAAAACAGTACAAAAATGAAAAATTACAACCAAGTATTACATACTCCCCCCTGAAAAGAGTTTTGTTCCCAAAACTAAGGGGTAAACAACTCATGATATATCTCATGCATGTTGCCCTCGGTTCCAATGTAGCCTCCTCGACTCTGTGTCTCTACTATTAAATCTTTAAGAAGGGTCATCCTGTTTCTCAATTGTTTGATCCTTCTTTCTAGTATACGTATAGGGCGCTCCTCGTATGAATTATCATCATATATCTCAATCGCTTTGAACTGAAGTATGTGGCTTGGATCTGTAATACCCGTACATTTTGTAAATATTCTACTATTGTGCTTTGTAATTTTTACACTCATGTAAGTGTTTAGTAAGCTTCTATTAATCTTGGAACTCTTGTCAATTGGATTTACCCCATTTTCTTGTTTGGATCGTCGCTGTTTTCGGATCCTCAATGCGATTATACTACCTTCGTGTAATGGGTAGCGCACGCTACGCACACCTTGTAGCGCACGCTAATTTAGTGAGGGTAGCGCACGCTATCCGTTATAATTAGCGCACTCTACTAATGTATTGGAGGCAATCCAGTAGCTACTGGACTGGAAAAAGGGAATTCCTAGCGTACGCTAGGTGTGACTAATAGCGTACGCTAGATTTTGGTGGTAGCGCACACTACGTTACTAGAGTAACGTGCGTTAAAGAGAGCAGAGCTGGGGATAGTAGGTTCTGGACTGGGCACTGACTACCAGGTAGCGCACGCTATTAGAAATAATTAGCGCACGCTAATTGAAGTCACTAGCGCACGCTATGAGCAGGTGTTAGCGTACGCTAACGGAGCTGGCAGAGGCTACTGGATTGCCTGGAGAGTCCGATAGCGCGCGCTATTTTTCATGGCTAGCGCACGCTAGTCCCTATTTAGTATAAATAGGACATCTCCGTTCCCAAATCGTCATTTCTTCCTTCCTTCACATCATTGGACGATTTTAGGCGATTCTGGGCGATCTGTGAGGAGTTCTTCGAGCTGCAATTATCTAGCAACATCTTTGAGTTTCTAGTTCGGATTTATCAACGTTTAATCCTCTCCACCGCTCCAAATCAAGGTAAACTTCTCACAACCCTAGATTTTCAAAATTTGGGGATTTTCCATCCGATTTCTTCGATCCAGCTTGTTGTTATGTTAGAATGTATCGACTACGAGTTATCTACCTTGGATACATGTTTTCCTACGGATTTATTGGTATATTTCCGGAGTTCTCGAGTGTTTGGGATATTTGACTTGCGATTCACTATCCAAGAGGATTATTCCCGGAACACATGTATCGGGGTAGTAAATTCGGGTGATTCCAACTTATTTTCATACTGATGGGGTTTTGATAATTGAATTACGAACTTGTCTAGGTTCGGAGTTGTCGAATCCTTCGATCTTGGTACCTTGTCGTTCGTACCCTTTCCTCTCGATTCCAGGCAAGTGATTCTTGTGAAAGTTATGTTCTTAAATGTGAAAAGTAATGCATGTAATTGTGAGAGTTGCTTTCGTTCACTCCGAGAGGACCCGACGGGGTCGAGGAGGGTTCCGCTTATGTCGGTTCCGTGAACATTTGGGTTAGCCACTCCGAGATGATCCGACGGGGTCAAGGAGGGATTCGCGTATTGTCGAGTCCACGGTTAATCAAGAGATATCATCATTTCTAAATATGTTTGGATAATTGCATTTTCCGGAAAATCATTATCATAGCTTTGAATTGGTGCATATGCTTTTATGTATAAGACTTGACATTTCATTTGTAATACTTGCCCTAACCCCTCTCGTTTGGGGAAAATTACTTTTGTGTTTTTCAGGTCCTAAGGAACCATACGAGCGAGCACCGGGACGATACGATGAGGACGGCGAGGCGTGATACTGTGGCTAGTTGTGTTCCATTTTGTTTGGTCGTTGTTCTCTTCGGTACGTTTTATCCTTGTAATAATAAATAGTACTCGAGTACTTTAGGAAAGTCCTTTTCCATTGTCATACAACTTCTTGTATTTCTTCATGGTATTGTTTGTCCGTGGTTGAACTTCCTTGTTTGTATCGAATTCATTGATTCCCAAGTAGATTTTGTCAAATTTTGATACGTTGTGAGTGAGATGAGCCTAGTGGGTCCCAGGTCGGGATTTACGGCGCTGTGATATTCTCCGAATATCTCGGGGGGTGTCACAGAATTTGGTATCAGAGCTTAGGTTTATGGATACCTAGGCTGTCGGATTGCTGGGTCTAAATGTACTATTCCAAGAACACAGTATCATCGCACTGCCGTCATCTCGTACGACCGGTACTCGTAAGTTCCCTATCTTATTTACCCTCTTTATTCACTCACTATCATTCGATTATGGGACATGAGAAGTCCATATTCTAGATGGCATTGCTTCGAGCTATTCTTATGATTTTACTTACATTTTTCTTTAGAATGTCAACTGGTAGAGGATGTGGACGCGGCCGTGGTCGTGGCCGAGGGCGTGGCGCAGCCGGTGGAGCGGCCATGTCCCTCAGCTCGGTAGAAGGCTCAGCTATGCCTAGCTTGTCGGACTCTATTCAACCTAGCACCGGTAGTCATCAGGAGCCGTCAGCCAGTCTGGGAACTTCTACAGGGAGCCAACCGGATGTGGGTGTTGCCGCCATACTGCAGCAAGTGGCGAACCAAATGGCTCTTTTAACCCAGGCGATACAGCTTAACCAACCACCTCCTGTTACTGACACTGGGGCTGAGAAGTGGTTACAAGATGTTATTCATATGCGCCCTCCCCAATTTATTGGTGCAAATGATCCGATCGGCTGGGAAGATTGGATTAATGAGATGAATAAAGTTTTCATGGCCGTGAATTGTCCAGAGGCACGTAAGGTGCTAGTTGCCCAGTACTTCCTATCAAGGGATGCGTCTAGCTGGTGGCAAGCTGTTGCACCTCAGGATCATGAGGTTTCATGGGACGAGTTTAAGGAATTGATGGAGGCCGAGTTCTGCCCGTGGCCTGTTCAGGAGGCCAGGATTCGAGCCTTTTATGAAGCTAAACCCCAGGATGTCCTTGTATCTCAGGCAATCATTGAATACAACCGTCAACTCAACCATGTGAAAAATCAAGTGAAGGAAGAGAGAGATAGAATTCGTCACTTTGACATGCGAATGAAGCCAAAAGTTCGGCACTATATGTCGGGCTTCGCTTGAGCCACATTGAAGGAGTATCAAGATAGGGCACTAGCCTATGATATGTCCTTCACCACTACCGAAATAACAAGTGAGAGTAAGAAGCATAAGACCACTGGAAAGTTTTCTAGCGGTAGAGGTGGCAACCAGCGGGGATCGTAGTCGGCAAGCTATACAACCAAAGGGTCTTCCCGTGCATCGAGAGGTAAACGGAATTTCAGAGCTGGTGCTAATATGTCCAACCAGGTTGTGACATGTTTTAATTGTGGCCAACAGGGCCATCTTAATCGTGATTGTGGTCTACCCCCCTTGAAGTGTTTTAATTGCGGCCAGGAAGGCCACAGAGCCATGTACTGTACGGAAGAAGAAACTCCACTTGGAACTCAGGCATCAGCCCCTACGCCTGGAGAACCGAGTGTTAATCAGAAGTCATCTACGGGACAACCATCCCAGAGTTACGGTCGAGGCAGAGGCCGTGGTCAGTCTGTTAGAGGGGGAGTCCTTAGTGCTGGTTGTAACACCCCCAATATATTCGGGAATATTACAGCGCCGTAAATCCTTTACATAAGGATTTACAAGGCTGAAGAATTGAACAAGCATAAAAAGGTACTAACGAACGGAAATAACGGAAATACAGTACATCAGTTCTGACCAAATACAGAAATAGTACAATTGTTCAACAGAACTCAATAATACATCACCAAATTCAAATCATCACAAATGACTTCGTACTCGAGTACTTATTGAAATAACGAATAAACAACAGATAAATAAACCCGGTCGAGACATCACTCTGCACCCTCGTCACCATACAGTTCCAGTGGTTGTTTTCCCACTCTCCTGTATCCTGAACACAAACAAAATGTTCACCCCCGAAGGGGTTAGCACAACGATGCTAGTACAAGTACCACAACATATTATTCATATCTCACGGTGAATAATAACGTAGACGACAAAATACCAACGAGTCTTCTCCTACGAGAAACTCAAACATAACATATACAACTGATAATCACAACATGATATCAATACATACACATGGTAATTCCATCGATCCAGCGTTCACTGCCTAGAACCCACGATGATCCCGTCAGACCAACCCGTGGTGGAAAAACCCGTCCGATGATCCAGCGCACGCTAGCATAGATCCCCCGATGATACCGTCAGACCAACACGAGGTGGACATACAATAACGACATACATGCACGACAATATGTATAACAACAATACATAAAACAATTAAGGTACTTGCCTCGATTTGAAGATAATAACAATACTTCCACGAAAATGAACACTCGAAGATCGTCCTCCTCAATCAATCACGTAACAAGACCAAACCTTAACAAAAGAAATGATATAGGATTTATCTCACGTCGTATGAATGTTTAACAATTTGATTAACGGTCAAAAGTTCATAAACTGCAATCTGCCCGAATAGCTTAGCGCACGCTAAGTACTCTGTGTAGCGTGCGTTAAATGCCGCGATAGCGCACGCAAACAACAAAGCCTAGCGCACGCTAGCGATGCATGGTCAGTACTTCACTGACCAGCCAACTGACTCGTCTGATGGTCTAGCGTACGTTACGTACCAAACGTAGCGCACGCTAACTAGTGCTCGATAGCGCACGTTAAACTGCATAGCATAGCGTTCGCTATCTCTGCATGGCAGTTTACTGCTGAGCAGTAAACTGTTCTTGCCATGATCGAAACAACGAAATCTTTCATGATAATTCATGTTACATCCATGAATACCAAGTTCATACTCTTATGAATGATTTTACGGATAAAGACAACTTCGGATTCAAGGATATGCATACCAATATAAAACCATATTCCATTCCGACTTCAAATCTTCATACAACAATTCGAAAAGCTTATCGGTTGATATCAACACTTCTATATCAATCCATATTATCATACTGAAGTTGATAAACGTCTTATATATACTAGATAAATCCTTCCATGATTAAACCTTTAGATTTATCTAACAATAAGGATGTTAACGTCTAGTCCAAGATTACTATGAAATCATCTATTAGATTCGGTTTACCAATGATAGAAGCTTCTCTTCACATATTCAGTGCACTAAGATTCGAATCATGATGATTATAATCAAGGTATTCAAGGCTTATTCATCTCACTATTCCAAACATGATATACTTGGATAATTCATCTATGAAAATCCATATCTTGTTAACATGATCATCCAAATCGTTAGAATCCAACTCTAAGTCTGGAGATAGATTGAACATACCTTAAAATAACGAAAATCACTGAACCATAAGGTAGAATCCCACTCCGGTTGGTTGTATGCCACTCCAAGGTGCTATTCCACTTCCATGAACATTCCCAAGTGATAACCAATGTATAAACACCAACAATATGTGTTCTAAGTGTATAAGGTATTACTACAGCTCTCTGAACTCTCAAGGTTGAAGAAAGGGCGAAAGAAATGAAAGCCAACACGGTTGATGTCCCATTTATAATATTCTGCATTATTAACAAGTTAGCGCACGCTACTAAGCATCCCTTAGCATGCGCTAATAATGGTTGACTTCAAAATTTGTCCGGGTGCGTCAGCGGGAATCTTATCCGGTCCCATGTCCCGGCTGGCGCATGTGTTAGCCGTCCCGCTCAATAATTGAGTCCTTAGCGCACGTTACTCCTACCTGCATAGCGTGCGCTAATAATGGCCCGATAGCGCGCGTTAAGATACATTCTTAGCGTGCGCTATCACAAGGTTGCTTGAGCAATTTTGCATGTTTCTATACTTATGCATAATGATATCAATGCACTAAATATCATACTCCAATAATCAAAATCACCAATCCGAAATAATACATGGTTTGAATACAGATGAAATACACTGTAATAAATCCGGATATTACATACTCTCCTACTAAAAAGGAGTTTCGTCCCGAAACTCAAGACGAAAATAAATCGGGATATCTAGACTTCATATCAGCTTCCGTTTCCCAGGTGGCTTCTTTCATTCCGTGACGTGACCACTGAACTTTGACCAAAATGATTGACTTGTTCCTAAGTTGCTTAACTCGACTCTCGAGTATCTTGACTGGTCTTTCTTAAAACGTCCCATCCTGCTCGACTTCGATCTCGCCGAAATCAATGATATGACTGGGATCTGGTATATACCTCCGTAACTGGGATACGTGGAACACGTTATGAACATGGCACAATGACGGCGGCAATGCTAATCTGTATGCCAACTCCCCAACTCTCTCGAGGATCTCAAATGGTCCGATATATCTCGGACTCAGCTTTCCTTTCCTTCCGAAACGAAATATTCCTCGAGTAGGAGAAACCTTCAAAAGTACGTGATCTCGATCTTGAACTCCAATGGCGCGGCGTGCGTCCGCATAAGATTCTGGCGACTGCAGGCGGTCAACGACCTCTCACGAATTAAGGCTATATTCTCTCGATTATGATCGATCTACTCTGGTACTGTTCCGATCAAGTCCGATGAATCGTCCCAAAGATAGGGCGACCTGCACCTTCTCCCGTATAATGCCTCAAACGGTGCCATCTTAATAGAAGCATGCCAACTATTGTTGTAGGTAAATTCAATCAACGGTAGATGAACTTCCCAATCGTTTGACCAATCTAAGGCACAGGCCCTTAGCATGTCTTCCGCCGTTTGTATAGTTCTCTCAGTTGTCCGTCGATCTGCGGGTGATAGTCATCTTGAAGTTCAATTCGGTCCCCAAGGCCTTATGAACTACTTTCCAAAAGTGAGACACAAAACGACCGTCCCGATCAGAAACAATGGTCTTCGGCGTACCATGCAATCGAACTATCTCCGAAATAAATACTCGTGCCAACCTCTCTGGTCCCCACGCATCCTTAATGCCTAGAAAATGAGCCGATTTGGTTAAACGATCAACTATCACCCAAATCATGTTCATTCTTGTCCTGGTTTTTGGCATATTAGTGATAAAGTCCATCGATATGTCCTCCCACTTCCATTCAGGAATCGGGAGCGGCTTCAACATTCCGGCAGGCTGTTGATGCTCGATCTTAACCTGCTGACAAGTCAAGCATTTCGAAACATAGTCCGCTACGTCTTTCTTCATGTTGCCCCACGAAGTGCGCTTCAAGTCCTTATACATTTCTTGGTGCCGGGTGGATAGAATAGGGCGAACTATGAGCTTCCTTCATAATCGTCTGCTTTGAACATCAACATCGGGAACGCAGAGTCGGTTCTCAAATCTCAAAACTCCATCGTCATGAATTATGAATCCGGGGGCCTTTCCTTGGATCACTTCATCATGTAACCGAATCATCAGAGGATCATCTGCCTGTCTAGATTTGATTTCTTCGGTTAATGATGAAGTTATCTCCATCACGCACAGCTGTCCCTGGACTCTTTGTAACCATACTTCAATTCCTTCACGAATCATCTCTCACTGAAGGCTAAGTTGGGAGGTCAGCGTCTCCAGCATCTGAATAGAGACAGGCTTGCGGCTAAGTGCATCGGCCACTACATTCACTTTGCCTGGATGATATAAAATCTCCAAGTCATAGTCCTTAATCAGTTCCAACCATCTTCTTTTCCGCATGTTCAACTCTTTCTGACTGAATATGTACTTGAGACTCTTGTGATCCGTAAAGATCTGACAGTGAGTCCCGTACAGATAATGCCTCCAGATCTTCAAGGCAAAAACCATTGATGCTAGCTCCAAATCACGTGTCGGGTAATTCATTTCATAAGGTTTCAGTTGTCGCGACGCATAAGCGATCACCTTATCATTCTGCATCAACACGCACCCAAGTTCTTGGTTGGAAGCATCACTGTAAACTATGAATCCTCGAGTTCCCTGCGGAAGTGAGAGAATCGGTGCCGTCGTCAATCTCTTCTTTAACTCATCAAAACTAGTCTGACACGACTCGTTCCACTCAAACTTTTGAGTTTTCTGCAGAAGTCGAGTAAGTGGGCGGGAAATTTTAGAAAACCCTTCCACGAATCGACGATAATATCCAGCAAGTCCTAAGAAGCTTCGGACTTCTTTCACGTTCTTTGGAGGCTTCCAATCCAATATTGCTTCGATCTTCTGAGGATCTACTCGGACTCCTCTAGCTGACACTACATGGCCGAGGAACATTACTTCCTTTAGCCAGAATTCACATTTAGAAAGTTTGGCGTACAATTGTTCGTTTCTCAAAAGTCCCAATACAATCCGCAAATGCTGCGCATGTTCTTCCGGACTCTTAGAATACACCAGAATGTCATCAATAAACACGACCACAAATTTGTACAAAAATTCAATGAAAACTCTGTTCATCAATTGCATAAATACAGCAGGTGCGTTAGTGAGACCAAACGGCATCACTACAAACTCATAATGCCCGTAGCGAGTTCTGAACGCTGATTTTGGAACGTCAGATTCCTTAATCCTCAGCTGATGATATCCTGATCTCAGATCGATTTTAGAAAATACCGTTTCCCCTTGTAACTGGTCAAACAAATCATCAATCCGTGGCAACGGATACTTGTTCTTAATCGTCATCTTGTTCAGCTCTCGATAGTCAATACACAGTCGGAGCGATCCATCCTTCTTTCGGACGAAAAGAACTGGCGCTCCCCAAGGTGAAACGCTTGGCTGAATATAGCCCTTGTCCAGTAACTCCTCCATTGCTTCTTGATTCGTACATCTCGGTAGGTGCCATACGATACGGCGCCTTGGAAATTGGTGTAGCTCCGGTTCCACTCAATAGTAAATTCTACATCCCTTCGTGGAGGTAGCCGGAGTAACTCGTCAGAAATACATCTGGAAATTCGTTCACAACAGAATGGATGAAAGTTCCACAATTTCGTCTTCTTGCTTCATTGCGTAACACAGCATCAGTGCATACCTGTTTCAACAATTTGTGACTTTCATCGCCTTGATCAATTTTCTGAGCTTCCGGTTTCCATCCCTCAAGCAGAATCTCGGAACCATCGTCGCGATCAGCGAGATATTCCTCCTTCGGTAGTTCACAATTGCTCCATATCGATTAAGCCAATCGTCTCAGTATCGAGTCATCTCCTTGCATTTCTATTACGATCGATTTGAGAGCCACTCTGCCTCCAAATGATACAGGGAAATTTCTAGTTTCTAAATTTCCGACAATCCTCTCTCCACTCGGTAAACCAACAACATAAGGTTCACAAGCATGAAAACCGGAAATATTCAAACGATTTACACAAGACAAAGATATGAAAGAATGTGTAGCTCCTGTATCGAATAAAATGCTAATCGGTTGGAAAGGATCTGGGCAAGACACGATGTGACAAAGACATCCTGATCGTCTGTCATTCTCATCTCGTACAGACGTGGGGGAGCAGATCCGGCACTCGATGTCCCCTTTCGGTCCCATTTTCCTCTGCCTCGCCCGCGGCCAAAATTCTGAGGTATCTGAACACTTTGCTGCGTCTGTGGAATACTGGCCTCCTTCTACGGGTATTTGTGGTGCACGGGCTCTAAAAGACTTTGTAGCCTCTTCACAAAACACACTTTGATGTCCCTCTCGTCCACAATCAAAACAAGTCACGGGAAGGGGGCAATTCGTCGATAGTGCCCGTCACGGCGCAGTTAAAGCATTTCCTGGTAACATCAGTAATAGTTGATGTCGCTCCGAAGTTCTTTCCGCTCCTAGCTGGGTGCGGAGGTTTCTTGAAAGAGTGAAAGGATGACTGGGCCTTACGGGCCCCACTGTTCTTGTGCTCTGTAAAAGTACCAGAGACTTTCTGTTTCTTGGTTTCCGCAAATTTCTCCATGGCTGCTTCCTTGATCTCATATGCCAACGCCTTATCCTGGTATTGGCGGAGTGTGGTACATTCGAATCCGGACATGTACCTCTGAACTTATGGTTTCATTCTCATATCGAAATGGATCATCATTTCTGCATCTGTTCTGACCAGATGTCGAACAAATGCCAGCTGTTGGTTAAACGTCTTGATCGCCTAGGATACTGACACATCAGAGGGCTGAGCGGAGAAAAACTCCCGAACTTTGGCTTCCCTCACAGGACGAGGGCAATACTGGGCTTCCATCATCAATCTAAACTCTGTCCAATCGGCATCATGGTCTACAGGCCGGATGGCTTCCCACCATTCAGACGCTTCCCCTATCAGAAAATATTGAGCGATAGAGGCTCTCCGGTCGTCTGGCGCTTGATTCGGCAAAGATTTTCTCCAGCTCCTTTAACCAATGATCCTGTGGGAGTCTCGAAATACCGTCGAATTTGGGTGGTTGCATCTTCGCCACCTCTTGCGACCACCGGTCACCTCGATTTCCCATATCTGGGATCCCTTGCTGTCTCTCTCTCCTGCCGTAGTCCCACCGCCACTTGCATTCGGTCCACGACACAGGAGAAGCCAGTCATCTGGTTCACCACTTGACGAAGGATCTCTGCAATGCAGATCGGTTCATTATTAATAGGCTATTGCGGCTCGCCCGAGCTATGATGCCTTTGGTTAGAAGGCGACGCTTCCCTTTCGGCATTTCTTCGTCTGCGTCCACGACGCGACCACGTCCACGTCCGCCTCTCAACATACATAAGCATAAATACTCAATATACAGAAACAACATCGTTCTAATATTCGAGTATAAAGAGACACAACATGTAAAGAACAAGATAGAGTTTAGGAACTTACAACCACCGTCGCATGAAGACGTAGGCGGTGCGGTGATGTCATTCACGGCCGGTTATCCCAAAAGACATAAATGACCCTATTTTAACCCAACGGCCAAGATATCCATAATCTTAGCTCCGATACCATATTCGTAACACCCCAATATATTCGGGAATATTACAGTAGTAAATCCTTTACATAAGGATTTACAAGGTCAAGAATTGAACAAGCATAAAAGGTACTATGACGGAAATAACGGAAATATAGTACATCAGTTCTGACCAAATACAGAAACAGTACAATTGTTCAACAGAACTCAATAATACATCACCAAATTCAAATCATCACAAATGACTTCGTACTCGAGTACTTATTGAAATAACAAATAAACAACAGATAAATAAACCCGGTCGAGACATCACTCTGCACCCTCGTCACCATACAGTTCCAGTGGTTGTTTTCCCGCTCTCCTGGATCCTGAACACAAACAAAATGTTCACCCCCGAAGGGGTTAGCACAACGATGCTAGTACAAGTACCACAACATATTATTCATATCTCACGGTGAATAATAACATAGACGACAAACTACCAACGAGTCTTCTCCTACGAGAAACTCAAACATAACATATACAACTGATAATCACAACATGATATCAATACATACACATGGTAATTCCATCGATCCAGCGTTCACTGCCTAGAACCCACGATGATCCCGTCAGACCAACCCGTGGTGGAAAAACCCGTCCGATGATCCAGCGCACGCTAGCATAGATCCCCCGATGATCCCGTCGGACCAACACGAGGTGGACATACAATAACGACATACATGCACGACAATATGTATAACAACAATACATAAAACAATTGAGGTACTTGCCTCGATTTGAAGATAATAACAATACTTCCACGAAAATGAACACTCGAAGATCGTCCTCCTCAATCAATCACGTAACGAGACCAAACCTTAACAAAAGAAATGATATAGGATTTATCTCACGTCGTATAAATGTTTAACAATTCGATTAACGGTCAAAAGTTCATAAACTGCAATCTGCCCGAATAGTTTAGCGCACGCTAAGTACTCTGTGTAGCGTGCGTTACGTCTGCCTGATAGCGCACGCAAACAACAAAGCCTAGCGCACGCTAACGATGCATGGTCAGTACTTCACTGACCAGCCAACTGACTCGTCGGATGGTCTAGCGTACGTTACGTACCAAACGTAGCGCACGCTAACTAGTGCTCGATAGCACACGTTAAACTGCATAGCATAGCGTGCGCTATCTCTGCATGGCAGTTTACTGCTGAGCAGTAAACTGTTCTTGCCATGATCGAAATAATGAAATCTTTCGTGATAATTCATGTTACATCCATGGATACCAAGTTCATACTCTTATGAATGATTTTATGGATAAAGACAACTTCGGATTGAAGGATATGCATACCAATATAAAACCATATTCCATTCCGACTTCAAATCTTCATACAACAATTCGAAAAGCTTATCGGTTGATATCAACACTTCTATATCAATCCATATTATCATACTGAAGTTGATAAACATCTTATATATACTAGATAAATCCTTCCATGATTAAACCTTTAGATTTATCTAACAATAAGGATGTTAACGTCTAGTCCAAGATTACTATGAAATCATCTATTAGATTCGGTTTACCAATGATAGAAGCTTCTCTTCACATATTCAGTGTACTAAGATTCGAATCATGATGATTATAATCAAGGTATTCAAGGCTTATTCATCTCACTATTCCAAACATGATATACTTGGATAATTCATCTATGAAAATCCATATCTTGTTAACATAATCATCCAAATCGTTAGAATCCAACTCTAAGTCTGGAGATAGATTGAACATACCTTAAAATAACGAAAATCACTGAACCATAAGGTAGAATCCCACTCCGGTTGGTTGTATGCCACTCCAAGGTGCTATTCCACTTCCATGAACATTCCCAAGTGATAACCAATGTATAAACACCAACAATATGTGTTCTAAGTGTATAGAGGTATTACTACAGCTCTCTGAACTCTCAAGGTTGAAGAAAGGGCGAAAGAAATGAAAGCCAACACGGTTGATGTCCCATTTATAATATTCTGCATTATTGACAAGTTAGTGCACGCTACTAAGCATCCCTTAGCGTGCGCTAATAATGGTTGACTTCAAAATTTGTCCGGGTGCGTCAGCGGGAATCTTATCCGGACCCATGTCCCGGCTGGCGCATGTGTTAGCCGTCCCGCTCAATAATTGAGTCCTTAGCGCACGTTACTCCTACCTGCATAGCGTGCGCTAATAATGGCCCGATAGCGCGCGTTAAGATACATTCTTAGCATGCGCTATCACAAGGTTGCTTGAGCAATTTTGCATGTTTCTATACTTATGCATAATGATATCAATGCACTAAATATCATACTCCAATAATCAAAATCACCAATCCGAAATAATACATGGTTTGAATACAGATGAAATACACTGTAATAAATCCAGATATTACACTGGTTCGATGCAACCTCGTGTCTATGAGATGAGGAAAGCTGGAGATCCAGAGGCTACCATGGCGACAGGTATCATTTCTCTTTTGTCTCATCCAGTTAGAGTGCTTTTTGATTCTGGTGCTTCTCATTCGTTCATCCCTTTGGATTGTGTGCGTCGATTGAATATTGAGGGCTTGTCTTCTTGTGAGTCCTTTGTGGTTAAGTTGCCCAGTGGTGATAGAATCGTGGGAGACAAGGAAGTTAGAGATTGTCCGGTGTTAATCGCTGAGAGAGTGTGGTTTTCGAATTTGATAGTCATAGACATTGTTGATGAAGATCTAATCCTCGGTGACGATTGGCTCGATAGACATGGTGCGGTAATGAATTATCGCACGAAGATCATATCAATGTTAGCCAAAGACGGTACCGAACACCATTTTGCGGGGTACAAGAGGGGATGTCCGAAACTTTTGATTAGTGCCTTGAAGGTGACAAAACTCATTAGAAAGGGCTGTGTTGGGTATTGGTGTTATGCGATGAAAGTCGAAGATGGGAAAGTTGAACTTCCCTCGATTCCTGTTGTAAGTGATTTTCCGGATGTTTTCCCAGATGAATTACCGGGACTACCACCGGGGTGGGAAGTTGAATTTACAATTGATTTGGAGTCAGGAGCAACCCCGATTTCTAAGGCACCGTATCGTATGGCACCTTCAGAAATGCAAGAGTTGAAGAAACAACTGGGAGAATTGTTGGATAAAGGGTATATTAGAATTGTTGGATAAAGGGTATATTAGACCCGGTCTTGTTCGTAAGGAAGAAAGATGGTTCACTACGTTTGTGTATTGATTATCGAGAACTGAACAAAGTGACCATTAAGAATAAATACCCTTTGCCGCGTATCGATGATTTGTTTGATCAATTGCAGGGAGCCGTGGTGTTCTCGAAAATTGATTTGAGGTCCGGTTACTATCAACTTCGCATTAAGGAATCCGACGTTCCTAAAACTGCTTTCCGTACGAGGTATGGACACTATGAGTTTGTGGTTATGCCTTTTGGGTTAACCAACGCACCAACGATATTTATGCAATTGATGAATAAAATATTTATTGAGCATCTTGATAACTGTGTAGTCGTTTTTATCGACGCTATTTTGGTCTACTCTCGAGATGAAGAGGAACACGCTCGGCATTTGCGATTGGTGTTGGAGATTTTGAGGACTCAGCACCTCTATGAAAAGTTTTCTAAGTGTGAATTCTGGCTGAAGGAAGTCATGTTTCTCAGACATGTGATTTCAGCGGAAGGGGATCGGGTAGATCCCCAGAAAATTGAGGCAGTGTTAGATTGGGCTCCACCCAAGAACGTGAAGGAGGTTCGTAGCTTTTTGGGTCTGGCCGGATACTACCGGAGGTTCATCGAGGGGTTCTCCAAACTTGATCGACCACTTACTCAATTACTCCAGAAGTCCGAAAGGTTCGAATGGAATGAAGAGAGACAACGGAGTTTTGAAGAGCTGAAAAGGCGTCTGACTACCGCGCCGGTTTTAGCCCTACCTCAGGGAGTCGGTGGGTATTCGGTTTATTGTGACGCCTCAGGACAAGGACTTGGGTGTGTACTCTTGCAGCATGATAAGACGATTGCCTATGCTTCACGGAAACTTAAACCGTATGAGCTGAATTATCCTACCCATGATTTGGAATTAGCTGCTGTAGTGTTTGCACTTAAGATCTGGCGTCACTATTTGTATGGTTCTTCATGTCGAATTTATACCGACCACAAGAGCCTAAAGTATAGTTTTAGCCAGAAAGAGCTGAATATGAGACAACGACGTTGGTTAGAGCTGATAAAGGATTATGATCTGGAAATCCTTTACCATCCAGGAAAGGCTAACGTTGTAGCTGATGCGTTGAGCCGGAAGCCGATATCTCTTCAGATGCTTGAGGCCCTTACGCCTCAAGTTAATATCAGACGGGAGTTAATTGAGCAGGGAGTCGAAGTACGGATCCAACGGGTTCAGGGTCAGATGTGTACTCTTGAGGCTCTTCCGTCCTTGATCGACGACGTCGGGGAGAAACAGGAGAATGACCCAATGCTTGTCCAACTGAAGGCAGACGTGGAAAAAGGGAAAGCCCCTGGTTTTATGATCCACGAGGATGGCATTTTGAAATTTCAAGGTAGGATTTGTGTTCCAAATGACTCAGAGCTGAGACAGGGAATACTCCGAGAAGCCCATGCTACACCTTACTCGATCCATCCTGGGACGAGTAAGATGTACAAGGATCTTAAAAGGAGTTTTTGGTGGAATAATATGAAGAGAGATGTCACCGAGTTTGTGTCAAGGTGTTTGACATGTCAACAATTCAAAATTTAGCATCAACGGCCGGCCGAGCTGTTGAAAGCTCTCCCTATTCCTGAATGGAAATGGGAGGATATTACCATGGATTTCATCACCGGGATGCCGAGGACTAAGTCGGGGATGAATATGATATGGGTTGTTGTTGACCGATTGACTAAGTCGGCACATTTTCTTGGCATTAAGGACACGTGGGGACCGGAGCGTTTGTCCCGGATTTTTATATCGGAGATTGTGAGATTACACGGCACGCCAAAGTCTATTGTTTCCGATCGTGATGGCCGTTTCGTGTCGCATTTTTGGAAGGCGGTCCATCAAGCCTTGGGCACCGAATTGAGGTTGAGTACTTCCTTCCACCCACGATCGGCCAGTCGGACCGAGCGTACGATCCGACATTGGAAGATATGCGAGGCGTGTGCCCTGGATTAGATCTTGATTGGGAAATACACCTACCTTTGATCGAGTTCACTTACAATAATAGGCGCACGCATCGATCAAGATGGCACCTTTTGAGGCATTGTATGGTAGGCGGTGTAGATCTCCACTTTGTTGGGATGAAGCTTCAGATTTAGTCGGGACGGAACCCGATATGTTGATGGAAACCAAAGAGAAGATTTCCATCATCCGAGACCGACTGTTAACCGCTCAGAGTCGACAAAAATCCTATGCCGACAATCGTCGTCGGCCCTTAGAATTTAATGTGGGTGATCATGTCCTACTCAAAGTATCACCGATTAGAGGAGTCTTCAGGTTCGGAAAAAGGGGCAAACTTAGTCCGAGATATATTGGACCATTTGAGATTCTCGACAGAATTGGGGAACTGGCCTATCGAATGGCTTTACCTCCAGCCCTTAGCCATGTTCACAGTGTGTTCCATGTTTCCCAACTGAGGAGGTATGTCCCTGACCCGAGTCATATCATTGATTACGGGGACATCGAGATCGCAGAGGATGTCACATTTAAAGAGAAGCCAGTGAAAGTACTAGAGCATCGAGTAAAACAACTCCGGCACAAAACCATACCGCTGGTTAAAGTTCAGTGGTCACGACACGGAGTTGAGGAAGCGACGTGGGAAACCGAGGAAAGCATGCGCACTAGATACCCAGAGTTATTCATTTCTTTAGTGTCGGGACGAAACTTCATTTTAGAGGGGGAGGATGTAATACCCGTACTTTTTGTAAATCTTCTACTATTGTGCTTTGTAATTTTTACACTCATGTAAGTGTTTAGTAAGCTTCTATTAATATTGGAACTCTTGTCAATTGGATTTACCCCCTTTTCTTGTTTGGATCGTCGCTGTTTTCGGATCCTCGATGCGATTATACTACCTTCGTGTAATGGGTAGCGCACGCTACGCACACCTTGTAGCGCACACTAATTTAGTGAGGGTAGCGCACGCTATCCGTTATAATTAGCGCACGCTACTAATGTATTGGAGGCAGACAGTCCAGTAGCTACTGGACTGGAAAAAGGGAATTCCTAGCGTACGCTAGGTGTGACTGATAGCGTACGCTATATTTTGGTGGTAGCGCACGCTACGTTACTAGAATAACGTGCGCTAAAGAGAGCAGAGCTGGGGACAGTAGGTTCTGGACTGGGCACTGACTACCAGGTAGCGCACGCTATTAGAAATAATTAGCGCACGCTAATTGAAGTCACTAGCGCACGCTATGAGCAGGTGTTAGCGTACGCTAGCCGGAGGAGGCTCTTGGATTGCCTGGTGAGTCCGATAGCGCGCGCTATTTTTCATGGCTAGCGCACGCTAGTCCCTATTTAGTATAAATAGGACATCTCCGTTCCCAAATCGTCATTTCTTCCTTCCTTCACCTCATTGGACGATTTTAGGCGATTCTGGGCGATCTGTGAGGAGTTCTTCGAGCTGCAATTATCTAGCAACATCTTTGAGTTTCTAGTTCGGATTTATCAACGTTTAATCCTCTCCACCGCTCCAAATCAAGGTAAACTTCTCACAACCCTAGATTTTCGGGATTTGGGGATTTTCCATCCGATTTCTTCGATCCAGCTTGTTATTATGTTATAATGTATCGATTACGAGTTATCTACCTTGGATACATGTTTTCCTACGGATTTATTGGTATATTTCCGGAGTTCTCGAGTGTTTCGGATATTTGACTTGCGATTCACTATCCAAGAGGATTATTCCCGGAACACATGTATCGGGGTAGTAAATTCGGGTGATTCCAACTTATTTTCATACCGATGGGGTTTTGATAATTGAATTACAAACTTGTCTAGGTTCGGAGTTGTCGAATCCTTCGATCTTGGTACCTTGTCGTTTGTACCCTTTCCTCTCGATTCCAGGCAAGTGATTCTTGTGAAAGTTATGTTCTTAAATGTGAAAAGTAATGCATGTAATTGTGAGAGTTGCTTTCGTTCACTCCGAGAGGACCCGACGGGGTCGAGGAGGGTTCCGCTTATGTCGGTTCCATGAACATTTGGGTTAGTCACTCCGAGATGATCCGATGGGGTCGAGGAGGGATTCGCGTATTGTCGAGTCCAAGGTTAATCAAGAGATATCATCATTTCTAAATATGTTTGATTAATTGCATTTTCCGGAAAATCATTATCATAGCTTTGAATTGGTGCATATGCTTTTATGTATAAGACTTGACATTTCATTTGTAATACTTGCCCTAACCCCTCTCGTTTGGGGAAAATTACTTTTGTGTTTTTCAGGTCCTAAGGAACCATACGAGCGAGCACCGAGACGATATGATGAGGACGGCGAGGCGTGATACTGTGGCTAGTTGTGTTCCATTTTGTTTGGTCGTTGTTCTCTTCGGTCCATTTTATCCTTGTAATAATAAATGGTACTCGAGTACTTTAGGAAAGTCCTTTTCCATTGTCGTACAACTTCTTGTATTTCTTCATGGTATTGTTTGTCCGTGGTTGAACTTCCTTGTTTGTATCGAATTCATTGATTCCCAAGTAGATTTTGTCAAATTTTGATACGTTGTGAGTGAAATGAGCCTAGTGGGTCCCAGGTCGGGATTTACGGCGCTGTGATATTCTCCGAATATCTCGGGGGGTGTTACAAGATCGGCGACATATTTCCTAAACTAGGAAACATAAAATATGTTGTGCACTCGACTCAAATCCAATGGTAACTCCAAGGGATAGGCCGGATCTCTTACTCGTTCCAAACTCTCAAACGGTCCGTTATACCTCTGATTCAGCTTTCCCCTTTTCCCACCATGAGAAAAACCTCGGTAGGAGATCCCTTAACCAGTACATGGTCACCAACTTTGAACTCAAGAGTTCTTCGCCGGTTATATGCATACGACTTCTATCGACTTTGAGCAATTAACAGATGACTCTTGATCAAAGCAATATTCTCACGAGCCGCTTTCAACATATCAGATTCTGTACCCAGAGACTGAGATAAGTCGTCCCAACATAATGGAGACCTACAATGACGACCATACAATACCTCACAAGGTGACATCTTAATCGAAGCATGCCAACTGTTATTTTAGGTCAACTCCACCAAAGGCAGTTGGGCTTCCCAATCATCTTTCCCACTGAGAGTATAAGCTCTAAACATATTCTCTAGAGTCTGGATAGTCCTCTCAGACTGGCCATCAATCTTAGGAGGAAATGTCATACTGAAGTTTAACTGCGTACCCATCGCATGATGAGCCACCTTTCAAAAATGTGATACGAACCATATGTCACGATCCGATACAATGCTCTTGGGAGTACCATGCAACCTATGATCTCTCGAAGGAATAACTGGGCCAATCTCTAGGGACCCCAAGTGTCCTTAATCTCTAAGAATTGAGCTGATGTGGTCAGATGATCCACAATCACCTAGATCGTACTTATACCCCGACGGATCATCAGTAAACTTGTGGTAAAATCCATCGATATGTCTTCCCATTTCCACTCTGGGGTAGGAAGAAGTTTCAACATACCATCTAGTTGATGATGCTCAACCTTAACCTGTTGACATGTTGAACATGCTGTAACGAACTTTGCAACTTCTCTCTTCATATTACCCCACCAGTAATATTGTTTCAAGTCCTTATACATTTTGCTAGACCCCGGATGAATAAAGTAAGGGGTAGCATGCACTTCTCTCATAATAGAGTTATTTAAATATTCATCTGCTGGTACACATAACCGATTCTTGAAACGCACAAGTCCATCCTACTGAACCATAAACCCAAGGGCTTTCCCCAGAGTTACTTTATCCTGAATTTGTGATTAGATTAGGTCCGTAATCTGCTTCGATCTGATAGTATCATCTAGGAACGATGAAATCTCAATTGTAAAAAGTTGCCCATACACGCTATAGCCAGACCTTGATCCCCCATCTCACAAATTCTAGCAGTAGTTCTTTCTAAACTATAAAACAAGCAAGCATTTGATCATGTACTGTCTTGCAACTCAGGGCATCGGCAACCATGTTCACCTTATACTGGTTGTTGGTCACAGTATATTATCTTACATCTTAGAAAGAGGGGTTGAATAGGCTGTACTTTTTTTCGAAGTTTGGTTTACATAGCGGAAGTCTTAGACTAAGTTATTGTAAGTACAGCAACTAGACAGTGTCCTGTAGCTTGGTACTTACAGGGTTTTTAGAGTAAGTATACTAAAAATCACAGACTATCAAAGTAGTAAGTGCAGGAAATGATAACACACAATTTTAATATGGCTCTAGGTAAATCCCTTGTTGGGTTTTACGTGTATATAATACAATAAATATGAGCAAAAACACAGCGGAATAATTAACGAAAAACCCAGATGAGGATCTTCATCTAGTAATTTAACTGATTTATAAAGAGTTAGTCGTATTACCTTAATTCAAAAAACAAATCTGTAACTCGTACCAGATGCTGATTAATATAGTCTTCCTCTTTCGGCGATCCACACATGAACAACTGGTACAAGCCAGATTGCTAGATCCTTATGAATAATGTTGATAAACAGTACAACAAATAATTCCATGCCACAGATTGCTAGATCCTTATGAATAATGTTGATAAACAGTACAACAAATAATTCCATGCCAGAAGGATTTGTACTGTTGGTCAAAATCAACTAAGGGAAGAAGACGGAGATGGCCGAAACGAACTTCCCAAACAAAAAACAGTTCGGCCACTTTGAAGAGGGGAGGGCCGATTTTTATTTAACACAATTAGGGTTGTGTAATTTTTGTCTTATAACAACTCCTTGTCCAAGACCCTTTATTTATACTAAGTATACCCTAGACTCAAACTCTAGTATTTACTTAGTTTCCCCTCAATTTATTAAATAATACAATATAATTTATTATATATTACTTATTCTTTAGTTCTCTAATAAATATAATATCCAATATATATTTCTCTTTCTCAGTAGATATAATTAAATAGTATAATATATAATATCCTAAATTATACATTACTCATTATTTAATTTATTTAATAAATATAATATCCAGTATTATATCTATTAGGTATTCTTGCTTGTCTTTAATTGTCATATGTGTGACCCAAAAGGCTTATATTTTGTTGGCAATTAGATAATATCTTATTAAATAATAAATCATAAGCGCTCTCTAGCAAGACATTATGACTACCCAATTAATATAAGTTTAATGGCCATTAAACCATTTAACGTGTCAAATTCCTTTGTAGCGCGATATCATATTTGAACTAAGTCATGGAAATCGTGTGTATGTTAGTGATGGAATTGGAATGTTGATGGTTGGTAATTATCGAGTTCTATAATTATCGGGATGCATTTGTTCTTACCGGACTTCGCGATTTTAATGCTGGGAAGTAGCGGTTAGCGCATGCTAGACTGTGTTGTTAGCGCACGCTAACCCTATATTTGTAGTGCACGCTACTGTTGTCCATAGCGCACGCTAAGCCGACAGAGCAGAAGGGTTTCTGGATTCTGGAATGGGTCATTAGCGCACGCTAAGGGTAGACTAGCATACGCTATTGTGGTGGACTAGCGCACGCTAACGTCAGTGATAACGCACACTAACTTATATGTTAGCGCACACTAGCGAAGTCAGACAGAAGGTTCTGGACTGCCGACATAGCCGTTAGCGCATGCTATACCTCGGTTGTAGTGCGTGCTAATCACGACCAGTATAAATAGGCCTGCATGTTCTAGAATTCGTCATTTTCTCCATCACTCTCTCCTTCTCTGTGGTTGGGCGATCTTGAACATAGGACAGTGCGGGTTTTGGCCGGATTTCATCATCCAAATACGTTGTTGAGTTCCTAGTATCAGGTTAACAACATCTCATCAACTTTTGTCGTCTGAATCATGGTAAAGTTCGTTCAACCCTAATTTTCGGGGTTTTAGGGCTTTTACTGAGATTTCCTAATTCTAATCTGTTTTAGCCTTGAATCATGTTAGATTATGATGTTATAATCCTCTATTTTTCCTTGAAGTTTATGGATTAAATTCCATGTTTTCTTCTGTAGTTTGAGTACGATCCATGTTGCTTTCGTAGTGTTCGAGTAATTGTCTCTAAGAGTAGAACTTAGGGAGAAACCTTCCGTTTCTATAGTGTTGTGCTTGATTTGGTATCTTGTTGTGCTAGGAACAAATCGTTGAAGAAAGTACGGGTCGTAAGTCCTTTCGTTCACCGTTTCTTATGTTGTTCTAATCGAGGCAAGTACTTTGATTGCGTTTGATGTACTTCGTGTGAATGAATATGGGAAAAACGTGATTTTGTGAAAATTGGTAATTTCAAAAAAATGTGGTTTGTGGCATGTGGTCAATGAGTGTGTGTGAACCGAGTAAAACCAGTGAGGGTCCCTTGGGGTCTGCTAGAGCGCATTTTCTACGGATCACTCGGTGGGGCTATACCACCAGAGAGTGCCTGACGAGGACTCCTTGGGGTGTGTATCTCGCGTGAGGTAGGTTGTTTTGTGATGATGATTATGGTACTATATTCCGGAATATATGTGATAACATTGTGATTTTGATGTTTATTCACTTGTAGTACATATTCAGGAATCGTTGTGCTTGCACTGGCTTCTTGCTGACCCCTTCGGGGGTGAATATACTTATTGTGTATTCAGGTACAGGTCCAGTAGGTGAGCTAGCACAAGGCGGACATGAGCTTGGTGGGAAGCATTGATATCATGTACTAGTTTGAGTCGGTCGTTGTCTTGTCGTGAACAGTGTTGTGTTTTGGTTTTGTACTAGCGCGGGTACCGTCATGTAATATGTATTGTGTTGTTGTTTGGTCGTTGATGAGTTGTTGTATCAATTGTGGTCCTACGGGACAGTGTATCAGTTGAAATTGTGATATATGTGGTGTTGAACCTGAGTATGGTTAATGTGTGTGAATGTCTTGAGATTTATTGTTATTTCATTGTTAATATGATTGTATGTTGGTTTAAGCCTGAAAGGCTCTTCGAAAAATAATCTACGGCGCTATAATATCACTGTATATCATGGGGGTGTTACAGAATCAGCAACTGTGCTTTACTTGGAACTCTTCCATCTCATAGCACCTCCATTCAATACAAACACATAACCAATTTACGTTTTGAAATCGTCTCTGTCGGTTTCGAAACTTGCATCAGCGTAACCATTTACATCCATCTCGTTTTCCACACCTCCATAAACTAGGAACGCATTCTTAGTTCTTCTTAAGTACTTTAGGATGGTTTTCACTGCTGTCCCAGTGAGTTTCACCTGAATTTGATTGGTATCGACTTATCATGCTAAGGACAAGCGATAATATGGTCGAGTACAAATCATGGCATGCATGATCGACCCAATAGCCGAAGCATATGGAATCTTTCTCATGCGGGCTCGCTCATCAGGATTCGAAGGACTCTGAGTCATACTCAGATGAATGCCATATGACATTGGCAAGTGTCCTCTCTTGGAGTCCTGCATATTGAACCTCTTAAATATTTTGTTAATGTAGGTACTTTAACTCGGACCAGTCATTCTCTTCGATCTATCTCTATAAATTTTAATTCCAAGAATGTAAGCAACTTCTCCTAAGTTCTTCATTGAGAAACAACTTCCCAACCAAGTCTTGACTGTCTCCAAGGTAGGTATGTCATTTCCAATGAGTAATATGTCATCTATATATAAGACTAGGAAAACAACTATGCTCCTACTAACCTTCTTGTGCATATATGGGTCATCTTTATTTTGAATAAGCCTTGACAGTTTCATCAAAACGAAGATTCTAGCTCCGAGAAGCCTGCTTCAACCCATAAATGGATCTTTGAAGCTTGCAAACCTTTTTAGAATTTTCTGGATGAACAAAACCCTCACTTGTGTCATGTACACATCCTCAAGTAAGTTTGCATTAAGAAATGCTGTTTTGATATTCATTTGCCATATTTCATAATCATAGTATGCAAAGAATGGCAAATAAAATTCTAATTGATTTAAGCATGACCACAGGCGAAAAGGTCTCATCATAGTCAACACCATGAGTCTGTCTATAACCTTTTGCAACTAGTCTATCTTTATAGGCTTGCAGATTATCGTGCATGTCTTTCTTCTTTTTGAAGACCCATTTGCACCCAATGGTTTTAACACCCTCAGGTAGATCTATCAAGTTCGAAACTTGACTGTCGTACATGGACTACATCTCTGACTTCATGGCCTCTAGCCATTCCTCGGACTCTAGTCCTGAAGCAGCTTCTATATAGGTACTAGACTCATCATCCATGAGTGATGCATCTGTAACACCCTCAAACCGTTCGGGAATATTAAAGCACCGCAGACCCTCTCCGTGAGGATCTACCAGGCTAAATACAAAAACACAACAACACAATACATGCCGACATGGATAAATAATGAACCATTAGACCGATTTGGTATTTTACCACAACATACACATCAACCATACATTACTCTTTCTCGCAACTCATACCCACGCAGGGGCTAACATAAATCAACATTCCCGTAAAATGGGAATAATAGACACAACGGAAGGACAAAACAACAAGATATTGCCAAAAGACTCAACACCGGTCTTCATGTGATTAGTATCGCCGTCTTCAATCATCCTTCGTAACGTTCCTGTGAATTGCTCCCCAGCAACCTGTAAGTACCTGGACGCAATACAGACATCCACCCCCCGAATACTCGGGGGTTAGCAAAACTCCAATGTTTTGCTAGTGCAAGTATGAAACACAAGTACATGCCATACATAACATATTTCAAAAATAATAATAATCGCGAATATACTTCCCGAGATAAATCGCTTGATCATAACAGTTTGAAGTATGAAAAGTAGGAAATAAGACCATTATACATCTTGGAGAACATTTTACGATCTCGGGAGTTTTGTAAACATTCGGGGTTTAAGAATTATCAAGCTTTTCGAAAACACTTAGGGGCATGGCCCAAATCATCCTTTCAAAATACAACTTCGATAACGAAGCCTGGGGTCTACGACCCAAACATCCACACCACATAGTCACAATGCACAGAGCAACACCCGTACCCAAAATATCACAACCAAGAGTCGAAACACACGCAACACATTTTTGGGTGCCATTCCAGCCAACTACGATACCATTTGGGCTACCATTCTAATCAGACAAAATATGCGCCAAAAATCATAGTTCTCCGACAGAACACTTCAAAGTTAACCGTTGGTACGAGACCCACGGCCGTCCCCGCAGAGCCCCGTCGGACATCCCTGGGTGGCTAACCATAGCTCGTGATACGCACACACACGGCAATACGTATTCCTAGAGGCCCCGTCGGACCATCCCTAGGTGAGCGTACATAAACATCCACAATGCCATGGGAAGCCATAATTCGAATACTAGAATATGCAACAAATGCTAGGTACTTCGCTAGAATGGCCACTTCATTCGACGTATACTCACAACTAATGTCACACAACAACAAGCAAATATCAATACCAAACAACACCAAGTGTCACAACCTCCTCACGAAGGAATAACAACTAATATCACACAACGTCACATATTCACCGAATAATTACACATATCAATACACAATCCTCGGCAAATAATTAAGGTCTACTAAATTCACTAATTATGTTTAACATCTTACAACATACGAAACTAACACACATATTCCGAAAGCACATTAATCCCCTAAGCATACGAGTTATCTTTTGAAAGACAACAATTATCGAGAACATACCGATCTTTTTAAAAGTTCATTAAAACATTCGGATTGCACATAAAATCATTTATCAATGATTCCGTCTACGAAACATGAAAAGTATGGGCAAAATACTTGCCTCGATACCACGAGCAAGTACTCCGACGAGCACGGCTCGACCGGGACACTCCGAAAACCTACAACTTCCGGAAGACACAACGAAAACACTATCACAATGAGAATCAAGACCAGGAACAACGAAAAACCCATCAATCTATTGAAGGAAAACTCAATAGGACATTTAATCGAACATTAAATATTCAATAATTCCCAAGAACACTCGAATCGTCAATCGAGTTAAACAAACTCGATATATGGATATACAATCCATGAAACACGGTTAATAACATCATACTACACCAACCAATGCATCAAAATCAGACTAGAATCGAAATCAAGAACAAACTTCCAAGAAAGTCAACTCGAAGAAAAATCAAGAATTATCTCAATCCAACGAAGAACAAGTGATTAGATGATGTTACAATCACCTAGAGATGTCTAAAACACCTCGGAATTGAGTAGAACCGACCAAAAACTCGAACCCTAGCCTCACCCGTCCGACAGCCGCGAAGAGAAGAGAAGAAGAGGAGGAAATGGGGTGAAAAATCCCGTCTGTCCCCTTATATACACTAGCAACGCACGACCATCACGCACGACCAAGTGCTCATGTGTTTGGTCGTGCGCTAGGCCACTGCCCAACCACTGACACCATGCACGAGCACCGTGCACGAGCAGTTGCTCGTGTGTCCTGCTCGTGCGTCCCTGGAGCTTACTGCTGAGCGTTGGATTGCGCATGAGCTCCACGCACGACAATATGCTCGTGTGGCCTGCTCGTGTGTTACAATAGGAGGCCAATATCGAGTCCGACACGGACCTGAAACCCGAACTTGAATATGAATCGAAGATACGGTTACGAAGTACTCGCAAAGATGAAACCGAGCGCTAAGAGAACACACGATTCCGACCACCCGAAGGCTCGAAATTCGACAACGGAAAGTAATTACCCCAAACTTTGGGAAATTACGAAAACGGCCTAAAATGTCCGAAATACACGATACATGATCGAAACACCAAACCAAAGCTCGCAACATGAATAATAACATTAAATGAACTTACGAGAAACTCGAAACAACAGTTTCGGACGAGATTCGCAAGAATCGAACTCAAGTGCGGAAAAACCGCTTAAGAACACGGAACTCAACAAAATGATACCGAAATGAACTCAGATGGCAAAAAGTGCAGAATTAAATATTCTCAGAATGACCGGAATGATCGGTTCACCAAAATGGACTTTCGCCGAAAAAAAAAAAAAATTACCGGAAATCGCAATTACGGGTATTACAGCATCATCATGCTCTGCTACGATATACCCATATCTCTCAAGTTCATGTCGCACCCTATCAGATCTACGAAGGACTTGTGTACTTTGAACTGGCTCTTCAACTAATTGTTGAGCCTGTTCAGTTTCCATTGGTGAAGCAATGTCTTCTTGTGGTTCTCGAGTTTCCTCGAGAATTACTTTTCTCCCATTGTCTCTTTTGGAAAAAAATTCCCTTTATAAGAAGACAGCGTTTAGAGCAGCAAACACTTTGTTCTCTGCGGGCTTATAAAGTAGTATCCTTTAGTTTCCTTAGGATATCCTATAAATAAACATCTTTGAGATCTGGCCGCCAGTTTGTCAAACACTTGGCATCTTACGAACGCTTCACAACCCCAGATCTTTAGAAAAGACAAGTTTGGTCTCGTACCAGTCCATTTCTCAAATGGTGTCTTTTCAACTGCTTTAGATGTAACATGGTTAAGGGCGAATGCTACTGTTTCTAATGCATGGCCGCCTAATGATAATGGAAGCTCCATTTGACTTATCATGGGTCGAACCATATCTAATAAAGTTCGATTCCTCCTCTCATACACTGTTATGTTGAGGTGTTCCATGAGGAGTAAGTTGTGAAACAGACACTACGCCATAAATAGCCTTCGGCAACCACATAACTGTGTTACCTTACACCCAATTTTCTATTGCCACAGACCCAAAATGGGCAAAGGTAACATTTAGCTAATTTGCTCTGTAAGCAGTAGCCTTTGGACTCAAAGGCAATATGTGGATCATCCTAAGCTAACATAGGATTATTTGTTACCTAAGGACCCTACAGCAACATCCTAAGGACCCTACAGCAACATCATATTCGTGTTGCAATAGACTTTATAATTTTGTAAAATATATAGCCAATTTTGTGGGTCCCACAGGCCGGGCCCACCGATGGGACCCACTTAGTGGGGACCAATATGTGGGACTCACTTTTCTTGGGCCTATTAGTGGGCCCTACTTTGTGGGGGCGATGGGGAGGGGGGGCACAAATGTGCAGCAATTTTTAGTCTATTCTATATTACCAATTGCAACACACTAGGTGTTACAGGTGTTACCAATGAAATACATTTACAACAAATATATATAGTACCAGAGGTAACACCTTCATTTTAACAAAATAAAAATGTAAATTTTAAATTTAGCATTTCCCATTAAAAAAACCAACAAACCAATTCACACAAACCAACTATATCATCCAACTACACAATCGCATGATAAAAAAACAACTATATCCAATCACAAAACCAACCAACTACATCACCAACTACATATATACAAGTACTAGAAGAAAATAACTTGGTCATTTTTAACCATTTACATCAGTGGACGTCTAAGACTAATATACAAAAAGACTATAAGAAACTATTCTGTGAAACACTTATTCAATTAGCCAAGGATGAGCCAATATGCCTGAGTTGGTGTCCATTCACAAACTTCACCTTCTTTGAACGAGAGAGCTGTAGAATGAAACAAGAAAGAAGAGTCAATAATTAGTGATGGTTACTAAGCTTCCAAATAGGCAGCCTGTTAACAACTATCCTTGATAAAAGCAGCCTGGAAGAACTGGTTCCTGATTATGTTTGTGGAGATATAGTTAAGTGATGACAGGAAACTGTTTCCAAGAGAAGTATCTTTACAAGGTAACACATTCTTAACAATATATTTCCAGAAGGTGCATAGCTAAGCTCAACCTTCACCATGGTTTCAAGCTCATAATCATCTTAGAGAATTCGCGTATATTTAAAATTAGCTAATGAATGCATCACATTAAAAAAAATGAAATTTATTAGAATATTCTGATGCCAATCAAATATTTAAATCTACTTATATATCCGATGTCTTATTATTCATTTTGTTTTTTTGAAGGAAATGGTCCAGGGTTTCCAATAATTCTTATTTATTTGAACCTTCATACTTTATATATACGTATCATAGAAATAGATATTTAGAATCTAAAAGTGCTCAAAGTGATTATTAGAAAATTCTGGAATGAAAATTGTACCTGCATAATGACCAATACATCCATTGGGTCGCTATTTTCTTAGAGTATATGAGGGATGAAGCCATAATTATAGGGGTACACGACGGATGAGTAAAGAATATGATCGACCTGGATATACATCATAATTTAGTATATCATAATTAACCAACATATATTGCTATTGAAGTTAACAAACATCGGACCTTGATCATACCACTTTTCTTGTCAAGTTCATATTTCACCTTACTTCCCTCGGGTATTTCGACCACCTGCAGAGATTATGCAACTTACTGTAAGAAGCTTTGCATAGAAAGCAAACAAATATTCCCATGAACTAGTGGGAGTAGGAACAAAAGCATCCTTTAAGTAATACATCAGAAATGTCAAACAAAAGCATAAAAGCATCACGAGCACATATGTAGATACATTGATATAACCACATATAAGTTAAGTAGCCAAGACATTATTCCATACTATGGAATTTTAACCTAGTTCATGGTAAACACATATATATGATAAACACTTTCAGGTGAATCCCCATTTCTTGTAATTTCTGAAATCCATTAATACTCGATGATTTGAGCATTAGATGATAAGAGGAAAGAAGCAAGGAGGCCATTCAGCACAGACAAACAAAAGCTGTACAAGAAAATATGTAAAATATGAATTGAGGGAACAAGAGTTAACAAACTTCTCTCGATGGAACACAAAATTGGATGTAAGTTGTAACTACAGTTCAGCACATCGTTCTCAGATAAATCTTTTGTGATATAAAAATAAAATTGTTCGGGCTACAAATTAAAGACGGACAGATTTTCACTTCAGCATTCCGTTTAAAATCTGAAATCATCGCTCCTCCTTAACTAGTAAAGAAAATGGATAATCTGAATAGATTAAAAATCCCCTTACACAATGGAAGATTATCGGAGCTCCAGGTCCTGCATAGTTGAATAAGAAAAGCAAAAGATTAAACATGAGCATGCTACTTGACATTTGAACATGCAAGTGGTAAAAGAATACATGCCTATCTCAACATCATGCCAAGAGTGAGCATTATCCGTTTTTGAGGTCATGGAACTGAGTATCCTTTCATTGAGAGGCGAACGTGAAGACTTCTCAATAGGTGGTGCCATAACTTTTCCCTCCCTATTATTAGATAGAATGAAGCTCTCGATTAAATGATCTATTTCAAAAAAAATTCCCCAAACTAATGAAAGTGTTGCAGGTCCAAAAACAATGGTTTACTAATCGTTTTCCACATAGATTGAGACTTCATGCTCATATAGAAGAAGAAACCTCAAATGAGATCGAAATTATTTTGAATCAAACAACAACAAAAGTAAACGATCTAGCTTGCATACCATACACGAAATATTAGTCACGTCCTCAAACTTAAAAAGAACAAAATGGACCAGAAATATATATATATATATATATATATATATATATATATATATATATATATATATATCACAACAAATTGGTAGATATTTGGCAAAAATTCATCAAACTAGTGGCATACCATAAAATGTCTTTGGATTGGTTCACTGAGGCATTTAAGTTTGTCAAAGAAAAATATGGGGAACCAGATGTAGTCTTTTCTTAACATACATTAAGGTCACAACATACATTAGGGTCACAAAATACATTAAGATGAAACCTTAACATTAGGAATGTGGTTGTCGTGGACTGAGATGATTTTGGCATACACAAGATCCGAACAGGTGGGGAATGCAGTTTTGCTGTTTGAGAAAATGCCTAAGGGGATTAGAGACAACTCCATCTTGGAATTATATTATTGCAGGGTGTGTGCAAAATGGGTTGTTTTCCGAGGGTATTAAGTTTCTTAGGAGGATGGATGTTGAGGAAGGTCTAGGGGGAGGAATAAGCCAAATCAGCATACCGTTGTGTGTGTGATTTCGGCTCTAGGGCATAATGGGATGTTACAAGTCGGAAAGTGCATACATGGGTATATATATAGGAACAATCTTAGTTTGGATTAGTTTACTGTGAATAGTTTGATTGACATGTATGGTAAGTGTGGGAGCCTTGAAAAAGTAAGAATCTTATTTAACAAGTCCGCTGAGATAAATTTGACGTCTTGGAACTGTTTGATAAATTGTTATGCATTACACGGCCGATTCCATGAAGCGGTAGCTATTTTCGAAGATATGCAACTGCATGAGGAGGAAGTAAAGCCCGATGGGGTGACATTTGTGGGGTTGTTGAGTGCTTTGTACTCACAGAGGGTTGGTTGTGGAAGGCCGACGTTATTATGATATGATGATTAAAAAGTATAAAATCGAAAATCAGGAAAAGATTGCATGGAAAATCAGGAAAACGTTGTCTGATGGGAATGCAAGTAAAGCAGCTGGTTGCAGTTGGATAGAAGTTGATGACAAACTTCATAGTTTCCATTCTGTCGATAGATTGCATCCTAAAGTGGGGGAAATATACTCGGTTTTGGGATGTTTGGCTGATACTTGCAAGTTGCAATATGCCTACTTTTCATAAAAAAAAGAGCCGTGGTTAAGGTAAACTGTCTGAGGATAGCACTGTTCGGCAATGTAATCCTTTTTTCCAATCATCAAACCACATATAAATAAATCAATCAATCGAAACATAACAAATACATAAGAAGAAAAAAATAATAAAAAAAATAAAGAGAGAGAGAGAACATATACGGAAATTATTGGATTCGTTCATCAGAAAGAGTCATCTGATTGAAGTTTTGCTCATTTTGTATTGACTCAAAGAGCATTATTCGTTTGAAGATCACCGATTGAAGATAAGCTTCATCTTTCGTATAATCTACTTGTTTGGAGTTCTAAAAGGCATTGGATCCTACCATCGGAAGGATTAAACCGTCGGCTGCGATAAGTAGACGGTAAGAGCGGCGGAAAGAATAGGCAAGAGCGGCGGAAGGATTGGAATACGCACCACCAGAAAAAAGATGTAAGAAGGGTTTCTGCCTGATTGTGGCGGTGAAGTGAAGTGATAAGCGGCTGCACTTTGACTAGGGTTAACAAAAGTTAGAGGCCCAAGTTAAGTAGGGATGCCGTGCCCATCCGACCGATGGTACAAATCAGGTTATCTAGTTCGGGCTTGGACCGACTTTTTAATTGATTGTTTGCGGACGTCCATACGATACGGCCGTATCGGATCGAATATACATTAATAATTTTTTTATTTATTTAAATCAAAATTTATAAATTTTCAAATACTACTTTATTTTAAAACCTTTCCAATTTAAATTTATTAAAAATATTTTATTGTTTATAAAAAATACATATAATTCATTATTTGATAGAATAATTTTTTATAAAAATAGATTCAATGTTTTATTAAAATTAATTATTTTTAATGTTAAAAATTTATTAAATCATTAATTTTATATAAAATTCAAAATTTTGTTTATTAATACTCTAAGGCAACACATATCATGGTGTTACTGAGAGTTACACCTTTTATAACTAGAGTAACATATATTTCAGGATTGGGTAACACCATAACCCGAATGTTGTGGTAGGTCCAAAATTTCATATATATGGTAACATCCAAGAAGGTAACACCCCCTAAGTGTTGTAGAAAGCCATCTATGCCGTAGTGAGAATTCCACAACTCCTAAGATGATCATCGAATTATTGGCTCAAGTATTCGCCACCTTGATCCAATCGTAGGGCTTTAATTATATTTCCAAGTTAATTCTATACTTCACTCTGTAATATTTGAACACTTCAAAAGATTCATGTTTATGCTTCATAAGATAAACATATCCATACCGGCTAAAATCATCGGTAAAAGTGATGAAGTACTGGTATCCACCTCTGGCATGAGTGCTAAGAGGTCCGCATACATCAGTATGTACTAGGCCTAATATATCAATATCCCATTCTCGATGACCAGTGAAAGGAGTCTTCGTCATCTTTCCCAATAAACATGATTCGAGTGTCCCATATGACTAATAGTCAAAGGAGTCTAAAAGTCCATTGTTATGGAGTTAAGAAATACGTTCCTCGTTTATGTGGCTAGGTCGATAGTGCCATAAGTAAGTCAGATTAGAATCATTGAGATTAGGTTTATTTGTTGCAATATTATAGACTTCCAAAGTAATGGACTCATCTAGATCAATATTGTAAAGGCCAGTATATAACTTTGCAGTACCATAAAGCAAGTCATCAAAGAAAATACGAATAATCTTATTCTTAATAAGAAAACTGTAACCTTCACAGTCTAATGTAGAAACTGAAATAATATTCCTATTCATACCAGGAACATAATAGCAATTGTTCAAAACTAACAAAAGCCCATTGGGTAAAACTAGATCATAAGTTCCAACGGATAGTGCAACAACTCTTGCTCCATTGCCGACTCTTAGATCCACTTCCCCTTTTTTCAGCTCTCTACTACTTCTCAACCCCTGCACATTTGTATAAATGTGAAATCCACATCCAGTATCCAATACCCAGAAGTTAGAAGTAGATATGTTAACTTCTATAACAAATATACCTGTGGCGGTTTCTGTAACACCCCCAGACTTAACCGGAAATATTACAACACCGTGGGCCCCGAGAAGGAACCCACAAGGCTAAAGGAAATTTTTGTAAACATTTTACAAACGCCCAAGAGGCCAATGATAGTACTGTTAGGAATATGCCCTCGAATGCCACTCAGGGGATGAGAGAGTAAGGGCATTATACTTGTAATTATGGAATAATTAATAAAAAGGCAATACGATTCATTCACTGTTTATTCTATTTCAATTGCATTCTTGACTTGGTAAACATTGAAGTGAAGTCCATGTAAATAAATCGAACATTCCATTCTCGTTATGGGATAAGAGAAAATGTACTGGAAGTGTTTAAAGTTTATTTACGTAAATTGTTCGCAAGTCAATAAACTTAAAATGGGCATTAAGTTTTAATATGACTTGTATAATCGATGCTAGGGACGTGTGCACGTCTTGATAGCATAGTTATAAGTATATTGGTGGGGCAGATACTCGAACACGACTCATACTCGATTCAGTCACACGGTATTCACTCTCGGAGAGTCGATGACGAATCGAAAGGTTGTGATAGTATACGTGGACCTTTGACTTGAGGGTTCAGTAGAATATGTGCCTGTGACGTTTAGTTTGTCATTAGAGTAGTTAGACTCATTTGCTTAATTGCTGAGTCGACCTCGAAGTGCGGACTATCTTGGCGGTGCATCTTCTTTATACGCCAAGAAAGGATTCTATCTCTGTTAGTGAGCGGCGAATGTCCTATCTGATTAATGGCAAATAAGATCATAAGTCTTTGGCTAAAGCATTACGATATAGTCGTATTAGATACACTATTAATCGATCGGTTTTAATTTGCATTAACATATGTATAGAGTTTAGTCAATGATGAGGTTTGACTTTACCGTGACCCGAAGACTTGACCGGGACATCGATGAAGGGTCTATACGTATATAGTATTCACGACATAATGGTTGGAATGATCCCTTCATTCGTTCTCGATCGGGGTTTCTGATGCGGCCCGCTAAGTGGCTAAGTCTTTGCCCGCACTCATTAGTTCCTCCCAATGCCGGCCGAGACGGACCTACGGAGTCGCGCATCAGAGCGTTGACGGATAAATGTGAATTTATTATCTCTCTATTAATATTAGATATTGGATATCTAATTATGATTTATTGGATAAATCAAATATCGGTCTTATGAATTTAAATTAAGTTACCGGGTAATTAATTTAATTCATAAATTATATTTCTTAGAGAAATATATATTTGTATTTGATATAATTAATTAGATTAATTAATTAATATAAATACATTGATGATTAAAAGGAGTGTATTTAACGGAGTCGTTTGTCGGACGTCCGGTACCTGAAATGAGTGGCTCGGCTCGTTTTCTAGGAAACTTCCTTGTGGCCACCCACTCCTCATGGCATGGCATGATCTTGCATGTGTGTGGGAACTCACTTAGAGTTGAGATTCCCACATAATTGTGAATGATAGTTGTAAAGGAATAATTATTCCTTTATAATATATATATATATATATCATTACATTATATATGATGAGTGGAGAGAACTAAAAACAACTCATACTCATACATGTAAGCTGCCTGCCGTGAGTTTTTAGTGAGGAAAGAGAGAAAAATTTTTCTTCTTCATTTTGTTCATCTTTGAGGTGAAAAGAAGTAAGAAAAATTAAGAGAGAAAAAATTCCTACAACACTTCCTAGCCGTGTTCTTCATAGAACGGAGTATTGTAGATTTTTCCGGGCAACTTCCGACGCGTGTGAAGTAGAGGCTTCGAATTTTCGGTGCTTGGAACGAAGGGATTTCGTGTTCGGGACGGGATCGTGATCATCGTCTACACTTTACGAAGATTTATTTCAAAGGCTTCAAGGGTATGAATCTTTATCTTCGTATTTATTTTTCGTATATACGTTAGTTGATCGATCCTGTTTGGGATTCGTTTTTATTTCCGCTGCGTATTTCGTTTTATTTTCGGAATCCCAACAGTGGTATCGGAGCGAGGTCAATGATATCGTATATACGATTATTTGTGCATTTTGAATGCTTTTGGATGATGATTATGATTTAGAATCATATTTGGAATAATTTTAGATTTTAAATTGTTCGTTGTAGCATCACGTTTTTGGAAACGGGACGAAAAACGAAGAAACGGGGCTGCTGGCAGTGGTGCCGGCAGCACTGCCTGGGCTGCCTGCCCAGGCTGCCGAGCGTGCTCGGCCATGACTCGGCCAGGGGCTGAGAGTGCTCGGCCAGGGGGCCGAGCATGATCGGCCAGTCTGCCGAGCAGTGGCTCGGCCAGGCAGCCCTCGGGTTTTTGGCCCGATTTTGAATCGGGCCGCGGGCTGGGCCTAAATCGGATTGTCCGGGACTCCGTTTTAAGTTTATATTTCGTTTTAATTATTTCCCAAAATTTAAATTGGATTTTATTTTGACTAAATTAATATTTGGAATATTTTGAGTTAAGGAAATAAATTAAACGAGAATATTATTTTGGCCGGATTACTTCGAACGAATTAAAATAATGATTATTAGTATTAATTTGATCAATACCATTAAAATTGAATAGATTAATTTTATATTGATTGGATTAATATATTAATTGATTATTTAATTTTAATGCCACTTTATATTAATTGGATTAATATAGTAGAAATTGAATAGATTAATTTATATTAAAATTAATTGTTTAATTTCGTTGCCATTACATGTTGTATGGAATCCTTATGTGATGGTTATATAGCTCGTGGACTTAGTTTTTGATTTGTTCGATTCGATTGGGTTGTAAAGGCCGTTTTGAGCCTATTTATTTTTACTAGAAAATTTGTATAGGATGCATTTTTTCAATGATGTAAGTATTATTTTGGGTATAACGAAGACCGAAGACAACCGACCGAGAAGACGAAGGATCGAAGACTGTATTTTTTTTTATTTATTGGGTCATTCGCTTGGCCCAGTACTTAGGAATTAGGTCCATGAGCTATATGTTGGTAGTAACTAGGTTACTATTTTACATTTTCCATTTTGAATGATTGACAAACATACAAAGCGCGTATAATTGAATTAATGTGCAAAGTGTAACATTAATCGCGAAATTCTCCCGACTACAAGCAGGACTAAGTTTGAAAAAGGTTACGAGGTTTCCTACCCTCCATCAAACTCGTAGAAAATTGATACCCGAGTGGTGTGCTATGCTTCCGAGTTATCGGGGTAGTACATTTGGTAGAGGTTGAAAAATTCTTGAGTGCATTAGATGCCTTCGGTTGGTGATAAATTTCGCCCCTAGAACCCGATAGGTTGCGGGTGAGATTCAATAGTCAAACTGATAGACGTTGATGGTCAACAACTTAGATAGTCTGGATTGCCAAGAAACCTGATAGGTTGAGGGCATGAAGACTAGGGGTAAAAGAAGATCAAATCATCCGTTAGACGGGTTGGTGTTAGACAACACTTTACAGAAATTAATTGGCAAGAAACCTGATAGGTTGCGTCTGTTAAAATTTGTAAAGAACTTGATCACCACTAAGAAGTCGATCTAACCATGATTTCCGGGTTATAACATGGGAGTGTATAATTCCGATAAAAATTAGTGGGAGCCGAGACAAGAATTATACAAGCCCTTAAGTTCTATACTCGGTCATAATTAAACAAGTCACTAATTTAATCTTGTCTAAATATTTGCAGAAAACGAAATTGAATCTCTCTAAAATGGCTAAAAACCCACTTGCAATACTACTTGAAAAGAATCTCCTAACTGGCCCTAACTTTGTTGACTGGTTGCGGAATCTGATGATTGTACTCAGTATGGAGTCTCTGGGATACGTCTTGGAGGCGGACATTCCACCGACTCCAATCCGGACTAGGGGTAATCAGGAAGACATTGAAGTCCATGAAAAATGGGTCAAGGATGATGTGCTAGTCCGTGGTTTTATGATGGGCTCAATGACTAATGAGCTGCAGAGAGCGCACGAGAAAATGACTTCGCTGGCGATTCTCGCACACTTGACCGAACTTTATGGAGAGCACGGGAGACTGCTAGATATGAGATATCAAAGCGGTTGTTCGAGGCTAGGATGAAAGAAGGGGAGAAAGTGGGAGACCACGTCCTCAAGATGATCTCTATGATTGAGAGGCTCGAGGTGCTCAACTTTAATATGGATTTATCCCTTCAAATTGATCTCATCCTTCAATCTCTACCTGACTCTTTCAAGCAATTTGTAATGAATTTCAACTGTAATGAAATTACATGCACATTAGCTGGGCTAATGAATAAACTGGTGACGGCACAGTCTAACATAAAGACTAAACCGAGAGAGGCTGCTCTTGTGATTTCTTCTGGGCCTAAGAGGTCCAAGAACAAGAAGAAAAAGACCTACGAGCAGTACAAACCCAAGAAAGGGGTGCAAAAAGGAAAGGGCAAGGCCCGAAAGGTTCAAAAGGTAGGCGGTCCAAAACCTACGGACAAATGCCTTGAATGCGGTGAGCTGGGCCACTGGCGAAGGACTTGTCCCTAGATTAATGGCGCATCAGTACGGAACTTTTGTTTTTGAAACTAATTGTTCCGCTACTATATATTCTCGCTTCATGGATTCTCGATTCAGTGCCACTTCTCACATTTGTACTATGAATCGGGATCTGAACGAAGTAGAAAACTTGAAGTCGGGAAATAATGATCACCGTTGGAAGCGGACAAAGTGTCGAGGCAACCGATATGGATCAATCCTTCCGGGTTTAGAATCTGGTTTTATTTTGACATTAGATGAAGTACTTGTTTTGCCCAAGGGCATAAAAACATTGTATCCATTCCAGTTTTGGACCGGAAAGGATTTTGTTTCTTCATTGGCAATGGCAGTTGTAAAATTTATTTTCGAAATAAATTGGTTGGAACAGCTACATTGTTGAATGGTTTATATAATCTGAACATGCAAAATAAAACAGCAGTGAACACTATAACTAGGAAACGTGGTAGGCAAGATACTAATCAAGCTCTTAAATGGCACCTTAGACTTGGTCATGTTGGTCAGACCAAGGTTTAGAAAATGGAGAAAGATGGACTTTTAAGTCCATTAGGTGTAGAACCCTATCCAACTTGTGAATCTTGCCTTAGAGGCAAAATGACTAAGTTCCCCTTCACAGGGACTTTTGAAAGGTCTGCCGATAAACTTGGATTGGTGCATACCGATGTTTGTGGTGCTTTAGAAGTAGCCCGAGATGGATATCAATATTTCATAACGTTCACAGATGATCATACTAGGTATGGGATTGTGTACTTAATGAAACATAAATCTGAAGCCTTTGCTAAATTCAAAGAATTTAAGGCCCTAGTTGAAAAACAAACTGGATGTCATATCAAAGCACTTCGGTCGGACCGAGGTGGCGAATATATGAGCACTGAGTTTGATGAGTTCCTTAAGGAACATGGAATAGTTTCACAATTCACGCCTTCAGAACCCCACGGTTAAATGGTGTTTCGAAAGGAGAAATCGGACTTTGTTGGACATGTTTCGGTCCATGTTATATTAGTGTGTTTTTCCTATTTTCGTGTGGGGTATGCCTTACTAACCGCTGCCTATATCCTAAATAGATGTCCTTCCAAATCTGTTCCTATCACTCCGCATGAGATGTGGAAGGGTAAGAAACCAAGCCTTAATCACATAAGGATCTGGGGATGTCCAGCCTATGTCAAAAAGGCTAAGGTGGACAAATTGGAAGCGAGGTCCATAAAAGGACGTTTCATAGGATACCCAGAGGACTCAATGGGTTATCTATTCTACATGCCAGAAGACCATAGGGTTGTTGTTGCATTACAAGCGCACTTCCTTGAGGATGAATTCATTCAGGAAGGTGGCTCGGGTAGAAATATCTCTTTGGAAGAGCATAATGAAAGTCCTAAGGAGACATCTGATCAGGGATCAAGAACCGAACCTATTGTAACACAGCCTCCACTTCGAAGGTCTGATAGGGTATCTCACTTACCTGAGAGGTATGGCTATAAACATATCGAGGAACTGGGTCTCCACGACACACCTGATAGCAGTGAAAACGACCCTGTCACCTATGACCAAGCTATAGTGGATGTAGACTCCGATAAATGGCAAGAAGCAATGAAAGCTGAGACAGACTCGATGCATACCAATCAGGTCTGGACTCTAGTAGATCTTCCAACTGGCATGAGGACTATTGGAAATAAATGGATCTATAAGAGAAAGACTGATGGGGATGGCAAGGTTGATGCCTATAAGGCCAGGCTTGTGGCAAAGGGTTATACCCAAAGGGAAGGAATCGATTATCATGATACCTTCTCGCCCGTAGCTATGATAAAGTCGATTCGCATGATGCTTGCCATTGATGCCTATTATGATTATGAAATATGGCAAATGGACGTCAAAACAGCTTTTCTAAATGGATACCTCGAGGAGGAAATCTATATGGAACGACTAAGGGTTTTGTATCCAAAGATAATATTCATAAAGTGTTTCAGCTGCAACGAGCCATTTATGGTCTGAAGCTATCTTCTCGGAGTTGGAAACTTCGATTTGATGAAGCATTTAAGGACTTTGACTTCATACGAAATGAGGAGGAACCGTGTGTTTACAAAAAGGTCAGTGGGAGCAACATTGCGTTCTTAGTACTATATGTAGATGATATTCTACTTATAGGAAATAACATAGCAATGCTCAGCACTGTGAAAGCTTGGCTTTCTAAAACGTTCTCCATGAAAGACTTGGGAGAAGCTTCCTATATTCTAGGGATCCGTCTTTACAGAGATAGACCGCGAAGAATGATAGGACTTTCCCAAGCCCTTTATATCGATAAAATCCTGAGAAGATTCAAGATGGATGAATCTAAGAGAGGGTTCCTTCCCATGCGACATGGAATTCATCTCACCACGAAAATGTGTCCTCAAAGTGAGGAAGACAAGAGAGAGATGAGTAAGGTACCCTATGCCTCGGCAGTGGGTAGCCTCATGTACGCTATGTTGTGTACGAGACCAGACTTAGCCTACGCTGTAAGTATGGTAAGTCGATTTCAAGCAAACCCGGGAAGGGAACATTGGACTGCCGTAAAGAACATTCTTAAGTACTTGAGAAGAACTAGAGATTTAGTTCTTACTTATGGTGGTGGAGAACTGAAGGTGATTGGATTCACCGATTCTGATTTTCAAGGAGACAATGACGACTCTAAGTCGACATCTGGGTATTTATTTACTCTCAATGGAGGAGCAGTATCTTGGAGAAGCTCCAAGCAAACCGCTACTGCAGATTCCACCTGCCAAGCAGAGTATCAAGCTGCCTCAGAGGCTAGCAAAGAAGCATTTTGGATGCAGAAGTTTATACAAGAACTTCAAGTGGTGCCTAACGCGTAGTTGCCTATATCACTATTCTGTGATAATGATGGAGCTGTCGCCCAAGCCAAGGAGCCGAGGGCTCACCACAACACCAAGCATATAGAGAGAAAGTACCACATCGTTCGATGGTGGAAAAAGGATATGTTTCATTGGAAAGAGTAGACTCAGAAGACAATGTCTCTGACCCGCTGACTAAGCCATTATCTCAGGCCGTCTTAGAAAGACATCTGAAGAACATGGGTATTGGATACCATGATGTGTGGCATTGAGTGCAAGTGGGAGATTGTTAGGAATATGCCCTCGAATGCCACTCAGGGGATGAGAGAGTAATGGCATTATACTTGTAATTATGGAATAATTAATAAAAAGGCAATACGATTCATTCACTGTTTATTGTATTTCAATTGCATTCTTGACTTGGTAAACATTGAAGTGAAGTCCATGTAAATAAATCGAACATTCCATTCTCGTTATGGGATAAGAGAAAATGTCTTGGAAGTGTTTAAAGTTTATTTACGTAAATTGTTCGCAAGTCAATAAACTTAATATGGGAATTAAGTTTTAATATGACTTGTATAATCGATGCTAGGACGTGTGCACGTCTTGATAGCATAGTTATAAGTATATTGGTGGGGCCAGATACTCGAACACGACTCATACTCGATTCACCACACGGTATTCACTCTCGGAGAGTCGATGACGAATCGAAAGGTTGTGATAGTATACGTGGACCTTTGACTTGAGGGTTCAAGAGAAGATGTGCCTGTGACGTTTAGTTTGTCATTAGAGTAGTTAGACTCATTTGCTTAATTGCCGAGTCGACCTCGAAGTGCGGACTATACGGGCAGTAGCGATCTTACCGTACGCCAAGAAAGGATTCTATCTCTGTTAGTGAGCGGCGAATGTCCTATACGGTTAATGGCAAATAAGATCATAAGTCTTTGGCCAAAGCATTACGATATAGTCGTATTAGATACACTATTAATCGATCGGTTTTGATTTGCATTAACACATGTATAGAGTTTAGTCAACAGTAGGGTTTGACTTTACCGTGACCCAAGACTTGACCGGGACATCGATGAAGGGTCTATACGTATATAGTATTCACGACATAATGGTTCCGGAATGATCCCTTCATTCGTTCTCGCCGGGGTTTACTGATGCGGCCCGCTAGTGGCTAAGTCCGCCCGCACTCATTGGTTCCTCCCAATGCCGGCTGAGACGGACCTACGGAGTCGCGCATCAGGAGCGTTGACGGATAAATGTGAATTTATTATCTCTATATTAATATTAGATATTGGATATCTAATTATGATTTATTGGATAAATCAAATATCGGTCTTATGAATTTAAATTAAGTTACCGGGTAATTAATTTAATTCATAAATTATATTTCTTAGAGAAATATATATTTGTATTTGATATAATTAATTAATTAGATTAATTAATTAATATAAATACATTGATGATTAAAAGGAGTGTATTTAACGAGTCGTTTGATTTAACGTCCAGACACGAGCCGAGTGGCTCGGCTCGTTTTCTAGAAACTTCCTTGTGGCCACCCACTCCTCATCGCATGGCATGATCTTGCATGTGTGTGGGAACTCACTTAGAGTTGAGATTCCCACATAATTGTGAATGATAGTTGTAAAGGAATAATTATTCCTTTATAATATATATATATATATATCATTACATTATATATGATGAGTGGAGAGAACTAAAAACAACTCATACTCATACATGTAAGCTGCCTGCCGTGAGTTTTTAGTGAGGAAAGAGAGAAAAATTTTTCTTCTTCATTTTGTTCATCTTTGAGGTGAAAAGAAGTAAGAAAAATTAAGAGAGAAAAAATTCCTACAACACTTCCTAGCCGTGTTCTTCATAGAACGGAGTATTGTAGATTTTTCCGGGCAACTTCCGACGCGTGTGAAGTAGAGGCTTCGAATTTTCGGTGCTTGGAACGAAGGGATTTCATGTTCGGGACGGGATCGTGATCATCGTCTACACTTTACGAAGATTTATTTCAAAGGCTTCAAGGGTATGAATCTTTATCTTCGTATTTATTTTTCGTATATACGTTAGTTGATCGATCCTGTTTGGCATTCGTTTTTATTTCCGCTGCGTATTTCGTTTTATTTTCGGAATCCCAACAAGTACTATCTTTAAAACATTTGAAGACTATATAAAATCTGTTTATCAAAACCGTCGTAAAATCTCGTTTGAAAGGACAAGGCCTGAAATGCAAGAACTCAATAGTTTAAAAACATACGTTAAGCTATCGCTTATACGTACCGACAAAATAGTTTAGAAAGCGGTTGCCAAAGTAACCTAAGTTACCAGTTACCAAAAGGCCATTTAAAAACACTCACGCAGCGGAAAAGACAAACAATTAAAAATACTCTAGCAGCGGAAAACAACAACTGATCAGGAAACTCAGTACACATTTACATGCCCTATCCAGTATCCTACGGGAAGCTCATCTCTCCACGACCGCTAAAAGCTCGATATCCAAAGAACCTAAAATGAAAGCCCACGACGGGGTCAGCCATAATATCCAACAATGATAACCGTCACATCACATCAATAATTACATACCAATGAGAATACAAAAATAAGAGTACGACCAATGTAATCTTAACGTAGTAACTTTACTTACTCAAATAATTCTCATCAGAATAACCATTATCATAATTCGCATCTCGTACTCGATTAACCAATAAACTCGAACATATTATCTGTATTGTACCTCGAAAATACTAAAGATTCTCAAACTATCATAACCAACTCACGATATGGAAATATACCAGTTCTGACCAATACGATCCATCGGATAGTATCATCAAATCCCAAGAAAATGACCGATTGTCCATCAAAAGACGAATACTAAAGGAAATACGGAACATACCTCAAGATGCACAATACCACGACAATCATGTCAGTCAAATCCGAGGTCGGATCAATACCACACGCGGACATGGTCCTAACACAAGATACAAATGCATACTCATATGACAACGTCAATATGCTCAAAACAATATCAACAGTGTATACTCAATGGAAATCCCATGACCCAGCGCCCTCAGCATAGGTCCCAAGATGATCCTACCAGATCAACACGAGGTAGATAACTAACAATATACATATGCACAACAACACATGATAAAATCAATGATGCGAATCCACATGATTCCATCAACACAATACCGGGTAATCCAACGATCCAGCGCCCTCATCATAGATCCCCATGATGATCCCGTCGGACCAACGCATGGTGGAAAACCTGTCTAATGATCCAGCGCCCTTAGCATAGATCCCCGTGATGATCCCGTCGAACCAACGCATGGTGGATATCTGATCCAGCGCCCTCAGCATAGATTCTCATGATCCCTTCGGATCATTTACAACATAAACAATGCAATTATGCATACACATATGCAAATCAATATGTTCATCATGTTGCGAATTTCGTTGAACGCAAGTGCACGTTATCGTAAACAAGTAATAAACTGATAAGTCAGATATCGTTCCCACGAGGACTGAATTACTAACTATCGATTTATGAGTATTCTAATTTTATCCGAACTGTCGAAATTTTAGGTGCAAGAAATAATTAAGGAAAATTAATAAAAGCAAAGAATAGAAAAATCGATTATGCAAGGGAAGAAGATCAAATATGGAATCAATCTAGGATTGTGAATCCACCTCGGTTTATCCGAATTTACTCTCGATTATATGAATTAAATGATTTCCCAATTTATTGAAGGCGAAGGTTGCTAAAATACTCTACCGCCTCTCCCGAGGTCAATAGATTTTTCTAAGGCGAATAACACACTCTATTCCTAGGTGGATTAATTCGACAATAGGCAAAAAGCACAAAATCTTCAGAAGGCCAAGCAGTTCCTATGAGTATATTCCTATCTCGTAAGAGAAAACGATTCTCACCAATTATTTTCCTCACCAACTCTCCTCTCCCGATTCGAGTTGCGTAATTAAAACAATTTAATTATAGGCCACACAATTGAAAGCATTAAGAACAATTGGGAAAACTCAATAGAAAAGGGAATTGAATTAATAATCAAAAGTTAATTCATCAAGACCTCGGTTTCATCAAAATCCTAGAACAGGGTTTTAGCCTGACATGCTAAAGAATAAAAATACAGAAATAATTGAAGAAAGCATAAAGATCAAACACAGTTGAAGAGATCAGATTCCTCCGTTCTCTAGCTTCCGCTCTCTGCTCCTTGGTGGTTTCTGCTTCTCTTCCTTGACGATGATCGATCCTCCGATGATAATCCCCCTCAATTATGACCTTAAACCCTTATTTATAACTCTCCTCATCCTCCAAAATGCATCCGTGTGATTAGGTCGAGAACATGCTCCAAAACGGCCCAGAAACGCGACAATTTCTATCAAAACCGCCCCATGGGCCGCGGCTCACTTAATCTGTGCCGCGGCTTACGGTGCTCAGCGCCTATGCCTGGGCGCGCGTTTTTCTTCCTAGGACGCGGCTCAGCATCCTTGTGCTGCGGCCCCCGGTACAGTCCACTCGGGCTTGCTGGTCACCTGTGTGTGCCACGGTTCACTTGGTTCGTTCCGCGGCCCCAGGCCAAAATTTGCCGTTTTCGCCCGTTTTTCATCGTTTGAGCTTCCGGACTCCAATTTCCTGCCAAAAATAAAATAATAGTGCATTAAAGGCTCATTTATGCAGGTTTAGACACAAAATGGATAAAGAATAATGATAAATAAGCGTATAAAAATACGCCCAACAAATACCCCCAAACTTGAGCCTTTGCTTGTCCTCAAGCAAAAATTATCGATTTCAAATAAAAGAATATCGTGAATGATCGTGCAACTCCATAGTGCTCAACTTAATCAATACTACCCTGAAAATCTCAAAGAATAATACAAGTATCGTAATAGTGAGTCACGTCCAGGACACTGATTCCACAAAGTAACCAATTTCAGTCCTAATCAATTGTTCATGAAGAAATCAAGCTCAAAGATTAACAAGCATGAATTTAACCGACCGCCAATATGAAGGGTTAAAATAAACGAGCCAACTCGCCCAGTCCCACAGTCTAGTGGCAAAAATTTCAAGAGTTTCATCATTAAAAATAACCCTCAGACAGTATTCCCTTATATATGATCAATACGATGATTCGAGTTAACCACTAAGTTCGGATCTCGGGATGTTTAATCGGGATAATCCTAGGTTGGAATTCCATTCTCATGTATTAGGGCACCGTTTGACTTAAAAGACACTCATGGGGCACATGGATGCTTCTAGTTACTAAGTTCCCCTCCACAGCGGAGAAACAACTCGAATAGCCATTCCCGCATGTCCGATTCAAGGTCGCTGTTTTACACGAGAGTAAACAACGGGTCACGCGAATACCCCCAGTTACTAGGCTTCCCATCATCGGCACATGCGATATCTCTAAACCATTAATCTATTCAGGGTTGTCGTTTTACGCGAGAGTAAACAATGGGTCACGCGAATACCCCCGGTTACTAGACTTTCCATCATAGAACATATAATATTCGACTTTTTGGGAAAAACTGTCCGATTCTAAACTCAATTTAAGTGCCCATGTAATACCCTCGCCTTTAATATTGTATTTCATGATTTAAGTTAAGTATTTTCGCACCATATCTGTGATGTTGTAGCAAATACCGACGAATTATGTTAAGTTGGATTCATGGTCATTCATACTATATTAGTTGTTGGGTGATATTGCGAGAATTCCATTTATGCTTGTTATAGTACTTAACGTACGCTAGCATGTCTTCATAACGTACGTTATATAGGTCGCCTTACGTACGTAACATCAATACGTTAACGTACGTAATGCGGAAAGATCCTCCAGCAGTCCGCCTTTCGGCGTGTGGGGCCGAGCAGGGGTAGGTGGTCGGGAGTCGATCGCGATAGCCAAGTCAACGGCTATTACGTATGTAATAGCTTCCTGGTTACGTACGTAACGAACTGCGTGTTTTGAGACAGGGAGATTTGATGAAATTGGTTACGTACGTAATGATCACAAGATTACGTACGTAAAGGCTATAACGTACGTTAACCACGTTCGTTAACGTACGTAATGTCAAGTTCAGATTATAAATGTATGACTTGCCATTCACTTCCTACTCGACCCTTTCCAACCTCCCAACTGAGGATCGATTCTTTTCCCCTCCAACTTCATTTCTAAGCCTTCCTAACTTGTGTTGGAGCTTCAACACTTGATTGGTGACTTGGAGAGCTAGAGATTGAGGTGTATCCCTTGAAGTGTTGGTGTTGTTCTTCATTTTTAAGGTTGGTTTTTCTTTAACTCATATCAATTCCATGCTTATGATGATGTTAGTAGATAAACACTTCACATAATGTTAGTTTAAACTAGTGTAAACATGATAAGTTAATTGAATCATATTCAAACTAAGTGAAGATTAACTTTGAAGGTATTAGTGTTACTTCTTGATGTAAATAACTTCATAATGTGTTTGTGTTGATAATGATATCCTTAATGATTAAAAGTGAGAAATGTTAAATTTGTTTTAAACATTCTATTGATTCTTGAAGGTAGTATGGAACCATGATTTTTGACCTCTAAAATCTTTGTAATAAAATTGTTGGAAAGATGATTTAACCCTTTGTAGATGATCTTTGTTAGATGGATGAAGTTACTTCAAAAATCTCAAGTATCCAATGATATAACTAGGCTTTTAATAAATTCTTCAAAATAAAACAATGAATGTTGATAGAAGGAAGTTGTAATCTTCATATGTTCGAATTTATCGATTTCGTTAAAGGGTGTTAATCACTACATTAATAGGTTGATAATGTTCTTAAGAGAATTGTGTTGAATATGATGATACAAATGCGGTAGATGAATAGCCGAATTCCATTTCATTAATCCGTGCGTGTCAAGAGGCGTAAATTAAGATGATATTTTTAATTCACTAAAACTTAAACGTATGTTTCATATAGTAATCAAGTTTTGAATGAAATCGTTGGTAAAATAATGAAGAACGTAATTAAACACAAACTTATATCGTAATTGGAAGTGTCGATGTTTGAAAAGAGATTTTCACGATATTGCATTGATGGTAAATTAGACATCAAGAATTTGACATTAAGGTTAGAATATGTAATGAACATGATAAACATGCGATGATTTGTAATAAGAACATTAAAATGATCAATAGGATAATCGATTTATCCAAGTAAATTTACGAATATTGTTTATGCGATAATACCATTATCGTACGAATGTGTTGTTGAATGAATTATATTTCATTCAAGGTTGCTTGTCCACGTGAGTATTTTTAGACGAGGATACTGTTCGTTTGACCATTTAAGGAAGGATTATTCGTCTACGGAATTGAGGCAAGTTATCTTGCTTGGTTATAATGATATGTGGATTCTTGTGATGATTATGCATTTCGTGTATATGAAACACCTATAAACTTGTGTCTTGTGACTCGAGGTCGTTCTTAATGATGTCCCGTTTTCATCATGGGATTGTATTCCCAAGTTCGTTACTTTTGGACCCTTGATATTGTTGAGCTTGATGATATTTCGGTGAGTTGTTCGATTCCTTGGTAAAAGTGTAATTCGTTGAGTTTCGTTGTCATGTTGTATCGTGACATCTCTGGAGTCATATCTGCGTGCCGATTGGTTATGTGTAGGATTTTTAGCCGGGCACTTGATGATCATGCGTGGATGTTTTCCGCATTTAGATCGTGCACACGAGACGTAGTTCGTGAGGCTAATTAGGTACATCGTCCCACGTATATTCTGGATTCCGTATACGGGGTGGACATGTGCACGGACACATTACCGGATCGGGCGTACTGTGACGTCCGTCTTGAGCCATAGTATCTGGTCGTTCGTATATTTGGTTATGTTCGACAGTTGGGACTGACTGTTTATACGCCTTCGGGGTATATTCGGTAGTCGGTGGATTTCTTTGAGATCAGTATATATGAATTGTATAATGTCATGAGAATTATTATCATTTATAGATGACCCTGTGGTTTGGGGCGAAATACTTGTATTTCAGGGCGAGGAAAGGGCAAGGCACAGGAGGAGCACAATGGCGACGGAGGATTCTGATGTATGCTATTTCGGGGGGCCCGAGTCTTTTGGTTGTTCGGTTATGTTTTAATTGTGACTTTCCTTTTATTTTTGTGTCGGATGAATGTACTAAAATTTGTTAGGTACTGCCCATCGTCATATGGTCTGTACCGAGTTTGGATCCTGTGTATGTTTGCTCGTATTTAAAAACATGAATAACTCGTACTCCACACCGGGGTTTTGATAAATATTGTGGTACGATGCCACGTTGTCAGATTTTAAATGAATATTGTGATATCGCTTGGTGGGTCCCAGGAGGGGTCCACGGCACTGTAATAGCCACTGTTTTTGGGCTGTTACAGAAGATGGTATCAGAGAGTGTGTTTTTATTTTGAGTCGTTGTAGAATCGAAATAGCATCGAGAAAACTTCGTGCCACGTGTAACCTGTGCAAGCGCCTGACTCGTCGAATACGGTATGTTCTCATGAACCATAATTTGATTACTGGCATGATATTGACGATGTATTGGTCTCCTTACTTATCTTGGCATCTTGCTACCATGAGGCAAAATTCATCTGTTTGGGGAGAACCAAAATTAATTATGTGATTGGAATTGTTTCGACTTAATGTTGATATGATATTGAGTGTGTAACACTTGTAGTGCCGGTGATTCTTTACAACTGCTTTGTTGGATAGTAAATTCCATGTTGCTATTAACTTAGCATGAATTATGATTGATAAATCGAACTGTACTTGTGACTTTATTCTTTCAGTATGGAAAGGAACCTTAGAGGCCGTGGCAGAGGGGGACGAGGCCGCGGAAGAGGCCGAATTCCGATACCACGAGCTAACAGACGCGCGAATGTGGAACAGAGTTCCACAGGCAGTGATTCGCCTTCTCGGGACCAATCACACCACACCGGAGAGAATGCACGTGCCGATCCTTACACCGTGATGCAGGGCATGATGGCCCAGATGACCCAAATGGGTCGGCTGATGGAAACTATGCAAAGGAATACTACTGGTCAACAGCAGGGACAACAGCCTCCGCCTCTGGTGCCTGGCGGGATCATGAGCCGGATTATTAGCGACATATCACGTCAGCAACCTCCGACTTTTGAAGGCTCATCTGAGCCTGCCGACATTGTACACTGGATAGAGCATTTCGAGAAACTGTTCGAGATGGTGGAGTGCCCAGAGGAAAATGGAGTTGTTGTGGCAGCCTACTACCTTAGTAAGAGTGCCCATACTTGGTGGCTTTCTGTGAGGCCTGCCGAAGGCGCGAGTACTTGGGAGGAATTCAAGAATCTTATGCTAGATCGTTACTATCCTGCACCCCTTCGTGAAGCCAAACTGTCCGAATTACTAAACCCCGACCCATCGGAAGACGAAGATGTGTTAGCAATTGCCGAAAAATTCCAAGCACTTCTCCCTTTTGCTACGTCAGTTGTCCGTTCGGAAGCTGATAAGATCAAATATTTCCTCAAGAGGCTTAAACCCCGAATGAGGATGCAACTACTCAATCACCACTGCACGACCTTACCGGAGTTTATTGAGAAGGCTTTGGAATATGAACTTACTGCGAAGGAGATTTCCAAGAAACAGCCTCAGTTTTCCAACAAGAGATCCAGAACTGCACCCAAGGAGACAAGAATCGGGTATTCAAGAAACCCCACTGTACCAAATCTTTACGAGCGGCCACCTATGGCACCGAAACCGGCAGAACGCACTCTCGGGCAATCAGCTCACCTGTCGTGTGTTATAAGCTGGGGACCAGGGCATATTAGCTCCAAGTGTCCGGCCGGCCGTTACTGTCACACTTGCGGGAAGAACGGTCATCGTGCTCGCTATTGCCGGAGTGGACTCGGGCGTGCTCGATAGCATCTCTCTCTCGATCTGATCTTAGTTCGAACGTGCTCCTCCATCCGCTTCTTACCGGACTAAGGCGAACAAAGGGATGGGCCGTGGAAATCAAGTTGGTACACTCCTTAGGGGTTGCAAAACCCGAGTCTACGAGATGAAGAAAACCGATGATCCGGCCGAGATGATTGCAGTACTCTCGAGATCCACTCTCGGCCGTTTGTGTTCTTTTTGATCGGTGCTTCACACTCCTTTTTGTCTAGTTCTTGTTTGAGTCGTTTGCATTTGAATCGTGTTACCGATTGTGAACCTTATGTAATTGGTCTACCCGATGGTAGAAGAATTATTGGGAGTCGTGAAGTACAGAACTGTCCGATTAGCATGAACAACCGTGAGTGGTTGTCCGACTTAATTGTAGTTGATTTACCTAAAGATGATGTAATCTTGGGTATCGACTGGATGGATCATCACGATGCCGTCCTTAGCGTCCGTAAGCGAATGGTGACCATCACATCGGATGATGGCGTCGAGTGTATTTTTCGGGGTGATAATCCCAATCATTCTGGGAGAGTCATCAGCGCTATGAAGGCTATGAGATTACTGAACCAGGGATGCATTGGTTATTGGTGTTACATGACTAAGACAGCTGACCGGGAAGTCAAATTGATTGATATTCCAGTTGTTCGAGATTATCCAGATGTATTTCCACACGAGCTTCCAGGAATACCCCCACAGCGAGAGGTGGAATTCACCATTGAGTTGGAGCCAGGGATGTCCCCGCTTTCGAAAGCACCATATCGTATGGCCCCGACTGAAATGCAGGAGTTGAAAAGACAACTCGAAGAATTAACTGAGAAAGGATATGTTCGGCCCAGTGCATCCCCTTGGGGAGCGCCGGTGTTATTCGTACGGAAGAAGGACGGATCGCTGCGTTTGTGTATTGATTACCGGGAGCTGAACAAAGTAACAATTAAGAACAAGTATCCTTTACCTCGCATCGATGATCTATTGGATCAGCTCCAGGGAGCCGCTGTATTTTCCAAGATCGACTTGAGGTCCGGGTACCACCAATTGCGGATCCGAGACTCTGACATCCCGAAGACATCTTTTCGCACTCACTATGGACATTATGAGTTCGTTGTCATGCCATTCGGACTGACTAATGCACCTGCAGTATTCATGGAATTGATGAATCGGGTTTTTATTAATTATCTGGATCGTTTTGTAGTCGTTTTTATTGACGATATCTTGGTCTACTCTCGTGATCATGAGGAGCATGAGTGTCACCTCCGCCAGGTTCTCGATGCGTTAAGGCTAGAACAACTCTATGGAAAATTTTCTAAGTGTGAATTCTGGATGCCTGAAGTTATTTTTCTAGGTCATGTGATAACAGCGGAGGGAGTGAGAGTAGACCCACAAAAGACGGAAGCTATCCGAGACTGGCTACCCCCGAAGAACGTGAAGGAAGTTCGTAGTTTTCTGGGTCTAGCAGGCTATTACAGACGATTCGTGGAAGGATTTTCCAAAATTGCTCAACCGATGACTAATCTGTTGAGAAAAGATAAGAAGTACTTGTGGTCGGAAACCTGCCAACAAAGTTTTGATGAACTCAAAGGACGATTAATTTCAGCCCCTGTCTTGGTACTACCTAGAGGAACGGAAGGATTCGCGGTATATAGCGATGCATCGAGGCAGGGCCTTGGCTGCGTGTTAATGCAGGACGGGAAAGTGATTGCCTATGCGTCCAGACAGTTGTGTCGTTATGAGGTCAAGTACCCGACTCATGACTTGGAGTTAGCAGCCGTAGTGTTTGCTTTAAAAATGTGGCGCCACTATCTGTATGGAGTTACCTGCCAGATTTTTACGGACCACAAGAGCCTGAAGTATATTTTTACCCAGAAGGAGTTAAATATGAGACAAAGGAGGTGGTTAGAGCTAATCAAAGATTATGATATCGAGATCCTTTATCATCCAGGAAAGGCAAACGTGGTTGCCGATGCCTTGAGCCGCAAGACAGTGCAGGAGCAGTTACTAGCTCGTTTGACCGCCCAGAGGGAGTTGCAATTAGAGTTCATGAGACTAGAGATTGAGGTCTGGATACAACGCATTCAGGGACAACTGTGCATGCTTGAGATTTCACCGTCCCTTGATGAGACGATCAGGACGAAACAGATGACGGACCCATTCTTATCCAGAGTTCGAGGAGAAATCGATCAGGGGAAGGCCCCTGGATTTGTGGTTCACGAGGATGGACTGATACGCTTTAAAAATCGAGTGTGTGTACCAGCAGACGAAGGGTTGAGGAATACTATTCTAAAGGAGGCTCATGCTACCCCGTATTCCATACACCCGGGATCGAACAAAATGTATAAGGATTTGAAGCAGTATTATTGGTGGAGTAACATGAAACGGGAGGTTGCCGAATTAGTTTCAAAATGTTTGACTTGTCAGCAGGTCAAGATTGAGCATCAACGACCAACAGGCATGATGAAACCGCTTCTGATTCCCGAGTGGAAGTGGGAAGACATATCGATGGATTTTATTACTAGTTTGCCGACGAGCCGTCGAGGCATGAATACGATTTGGGTGGTTGTGGATCGATTGACTAAATCAGCCCACTTCTTGGAGATCAAGGACACTTGGGGCCCTGAGAGATTGGCCCAATTATTCATCAAAGAGATTGTGAGACTGCATGGCACCCCTAAGAGTATTGTATCAGATCGGGACGGACGGTTCGTGTCGCACTTCTGGAAGGCAGTTCATCGTGCTATGGGTACACAGTTGAACTTCAGTACGGCTTTTCATCCTCAGATCGACGGTCAGTCTGAGAGGACAATTCAAACTCTAGAGGATATGTTGAGGGCATGTGCTCTTGATCGGAAGCCTGATTGGGAAGCCCAACTGCCGTTGGTAGAATTCACATACAAGAACAGCTGGCACGCCTCGATCATGATGGCACCTTATGAAGAATTGTATGGTCGTCGTTGTAGGTCCCCTTTGTGCTGGGACGAATTATCTGAATCTATTGGTACGGAACCTGATATGTTATTGGCAGCCCGCGAGAAGATTTCCCTGATCAAGAGCCGTCTATTAACGGCCCAAAGCCGCCAGAAATCATATGCAGATAATCGTCGACGAACACTCGAGTTTGAAGTTGGTGACCATGTACTGGTCAAAGTATCTCCTACCAGAGGTGTTTTCCGATTCGGGAAGAGAGGCAAATTGAGCCCAAGGTATATTGGCCCGTTTGAGATCCTGGAACGAGTAGGCGACCTAGCCTATCGTTTAGCATTACCACCAGCTTTGAGTCGGATTCACAACGTATTCCATGTATCTCAGTTAAGGAAGTATGTTGCTGATACAAGTCACGTTATTCAATTCGACGAGGTCGAAATTGTAATATCCAGAATTTCTATTACCGTTGTTTAATATTATTTTATCCGAGTTATATTGTACAGCGTGAAATCTGTACAGTAGGGATAAAATAAATAAAGGACTGAGATATCAGTATCGGTATAATTGTCGTATTTAGTCGACAATTGTATTTGAGGATATAATGTGTTGAGTAATGTATATTTGATATGCCGTATGTTCGTATTTGATATGTCGAGATGTTGGACAAGGATAGCTGAAAATGGCTAAGTATAGCCTTATTAGCGCACGCTGATATTCATGCATAACGCACGCTATCGTGCAGGATTAGCGCACGCTACGTTTATAGGTTAGCGTACGCTAGTGCAGACAGATCGGAAGGAATCTGCGTGTGGACCCGGCTGCTTTCGGCGCACGCTCTGGTAAGTCAACGGTTGTTGTCCTGAAGTATTAGCGCACGCTATAATATTAGGCTTAGCGCACGCTAACTATGTATCAGTCAACAAGGAATCTTATCCTTGCCAGATGCTGTCGGAATGTGGGGGCGAGTGGTAGGTGAACACGGTAGTAAGTCAACTTCGGATAGCGCAAGCTAAGAGTAAGGACTTGCGTACGCTAGACATGATGATTTACGTACGTTAATGCATGGGCATTACGTACGTAAGGTAGTTTACGAAGCAAGACAGTAGCCTCTGGACTGCGATAGCGCACGCTAACAAAGTCAGTTAGCGCACGCTAAGGCTAGCGCACGCTAAACATAATGGTTTAGCGCACGCTAGTGATGTATTCTATTTAAAGGGACAAACGAGTGTCATGAAGCATTTCGTCCATTCCTTTCCTTTCACCCGAAAGAGACAACCTTGGGAGAACATTTGGAGTTCCTAAACACTGAGGGATGATCCTCTTTAACAAGATTAAAGATGGAAATCATGGAGTAAAGCTTTGTTCTTGAAATCATTGGTGATTCTTGTACATCAATCCTTTCCTTCAAAAAAGGTAATTACTCTTCACTTTGAGATTTCGTTTTGGATTGTATATGATGTTCTTGAGTTGATGATTATCATATAAACAAGTTGATGAGCATGACAACGAGTTGGATTACCGTACTAAGTTAGTGTTGTTATCAATATATGAGTATTGATATGTTTCGTATGGTTTTGGATGGAATTCAAAATATATGTTGATGTAATTCCCTTCTTCAATTCGGATTTTTGATGTTTTGTCGTTGGTTACTTCGTATGGTAACGATTATGGTGATGCTAATGTGATTCTTGAAGTTATATGAATTGTATGTCGAAGAACATGATGAATAAGGATTTTTAGATGTTAGAACACATCGGATTTTATCATTTTATGGATCATGAACGTGAATTTGGATAATTCGTGTTCTTGAAGAGCTATTAAATTATATGTCATGATTGTTATGAAATCCTTAATCTCGAGATGAGTTGATCATTGTCATGATGGAAGTGTTAGACGATGCTTGAAATGCATGCCACTGCACAGCATTAGCGCACGCTACGCCATCGCCTAGCGCGCGCTAACGGAGCAACTTAGCGCACGCTACATTAGGTGATTAACGTGCGCTAAGTAGGCGCATAAAGGCGTATTTTTGTGTTTTGATTAGGAATTCGTGATGGTTTGACTTGGTTGGTTCACCGTGTTTATTCGAGGTTGTGTTGAACCGTTGAGTTCGACTGGTTAGTTTTATCAGTTGTTGACCGTTATCGGATATGTGTTATTTGATTTCTTCGATAGGTTGAGATTACTGATCGGTGATAATAAACGGATATTGCGGTCGTGTTCGAGTATGTCCATTGTATTGCTTTTGATCGAGGCTGAGGAGCTCGTAGATAAAGGCGGTGTTCGGCAAAGCCTTCGTGGTATCGGTATCGAGGCAAGTTATTACTTGCTCAGTTATAATATTTAATGAATGGTTTCAGTTTCATTTCGTTTATAATGCATATAGCGATGATTATTATTGTGAACTCTGGGTATCCGGATCGCATATCATTCTTTCGATTTTGGGAGGTAAATCGTAATGAATATGCTTTATCTCAGTTATTGGTATGTTCGAGTATCGAGGTTACATTACGGTAAGGACGAGGATATGAGTATCTATAGTTCGTTGTACGTTTGGATCGCCGAGCAGTGGGGATAATCGCGGTGATGATTGGACATCGAGGTTGCTTCCGAAGGACTCGGGGCGAGTATTCCATATTGGTCACGGTTTTATGTTATTTATTTTGGTCTCGTACATTCTCTTTCATGTCGTTGAACATGAAGTCGTCCTAGTAAATTGTCATGTTGTCGTGCATGTTATGTTGTTCATGTTGATGAATGTGTTGTTTTGCATATGTGTATGCATATTGTGTTGTTTATGTTGTGTTGATCCGATGGGATCGCGCGATCTATGCTGAGGGCGCTGGATCGGATGTCCACCTCGTGTTGGTCCGACGGGATCATCTTGGGATCTATGCTGAGGGCGCTGGATCATTGGACGGGTTTTTCCACCTCGTGTTGGTCCGACGGGATCATCTTGGGATCTATGCTGAGGGCGCTGGATCGTTGGATTACCCAGTATTGTGTTATTGTTGTGCATATGTATATTGTTGGTTATCCACCTCGTGTTGATCTTGTAGGATCATCTTGGGATCTATGCTGAGGGCGCTGGATCATGGGATTTCCATTGAGTATACATAGTTGTTATTGTTTTGAGCATATTGACGTTGTCATATGAGTATGCATTTGTAGGTCTTGTGTTAGGACCTTTTACGCATTGCATTGTTCTGATATCGGATTAGACTGATATGATTATCGTGGCACATCATATCTCGAGGTATGTTCCATATTTTCCTTGGTCTTGTCTTTGGTGGACAATTGGTTATCGTCTTGAGATTTGATGATTTTATTCGATGGATCGTATTGGTCAGAAATGGTAGATTTCCGTATCGTGAGTTGGTTATGATAGTTTGAGGATCTTGAGTATTGTTTGAGGTACAATACAAATATTATGTTCGAGTTTAATGGTTATTCTGATGAGAATTACTTGAGTAAGTAAAGTCATGGCGGTAAGATTACATTGGTCGTATTCTTATTCTCATTGGTATGTATTCTTAATGTGATGTGACGGTTATCATTGTTGGATATTATGGCTGACCCCGTCGTGGGATTTCTTTTTAGGTTCTTGGAGTATCGAGCTTGTAGCGGTCGTGAAGAGATGAGCTTCCCGGAGGATACTGGCTAGGACATGTTGTGTGCATTGAGTTTTTTGATTGGTTCTCGTATTCCGCTGCTAGAGTATCCTTATGGTTGGTCTTTTTCCGCTGCGTGAGTATTTTGAAATGACCTTTTGGTATCTGGTAACTGAGGTTGCTTTGGAAGTCGTTTTCTAAACTTTTGAGTGTCGGCTGTTTGGCCTCGCGATTTCAAATGAGTTTTTACGACGGTTTTTGATAAATGGATTTTATAAGTCTTTGTGAATTTTTAAAGATAGTACCGTCGTTGGCCCCTTGGGCATTTGTAAATGTTTGCGAAAATTTCTTTTAGCCTTGTGGGTTCCATCTCGGAGCCCACGGCGCTGTAATATTTCCGGTTAAATCTGGGGGTGTTACAGAATATGGTATCGGAGCTTAGGTTGAGAAAACCTAGGCATTTGGGTCGAGTTGGGTCGTGTTTTTGTTGCGTCATTCGAGTTGTCGATTGACAAATACTAGAGCCGTGAGTCTTTGTTGTTCACTCAGGCTTGTGCGTTATCGGATTTGCCAAGATCGCATCGGGCTTGTTATAACTTTTCCAAATGGTGTTTACGTGATATATTGTGTTCTTGAGTTGCACCGAGTTTGCAAAACGTGAGTTTTGAAAATACCTGTGTCGAGTATTTTCTTGAGTCTAGACATGTGCCAAGATCACGGGAATCGTCGCTTCACGATCTGTAAGTATTTGATTTTTGAATTTCATTGAGATTTATTGCCATTCTAAGTTGATACGTTTTGAGATTCAATTAATATTATGCATTTCAATATAAGGTGACAGAGTTGGGATAGGATTGATGATCTTGAGAAGTTATGCTTTTGGAAATCAAGATATCACCTAAATTTTGGAACGGAATTGTGTAATCGGGAGAAGGACTATGGATTGTTGAGAAGAACATGTAGCATGTTAATTCATTTGAGATACATGAATCGCTTTTGAGCATTTGAAAATGACACTTTTCAAAATGAATATTTCATGATGTTTTACGGAAAATGATTTTGGGCCGAGACCCAAAATCGATTTTGAAATGGTTTTGTGACTCGGGACTTGGAGTCCGAAAAGGGGGTTTTCTATTTTTAAACTTTTTGTAATGCGGAACGAGATACGGCCGAGACCCGAATGTTTCTAACGGCTTTTCTGTTTTCTTAAAACTCCCGAGATTTGTAAAATACTTTACCAATCGTTTACCTATGTTATTTCCGCCTTTCGAGGCTTTGGTTTACTTGTTCAAATGGAACCTCTCGGGAAGTCTTTCGCCGTGTTTGATTTGCTTGATTTGTTTCAACGTTTTGTCATATCATATCGAGGTGATCCGGGATGGGTAAATGGTTGACGATACGAGTCATGTGTGGAAAAGGAGTTTTTATCGGAGTTTATATATTGAGGTTTTGGAACTCGATCGTGTGGTTTCCGTTGGAATGTCAAGTGGATTGTGACGAGCCGAATTGGTATACAGGAGTATGGTTGTGGTCAATCATTTGCATGATTCCATTTTTATTTAAACGTATGTATTCGAAAAGAATTTTTATCGAGAACTTGGCACCAGCGAGCCAATTTAATTTTTAAAATTTATTTCGTGGTCTTACCAAAATTTATGTTTTGAGTTTTCAAACCCTTGAAAGAACTTTCGAAAATTGTCTTCGTGACAAGAATATATGATTTCAAACTGGTTTTGGAAATGTGATTGAGGTACATACGCATTTAGTGCATAATGCATATCGTGGTGAAGTTCTGAATGAGACTCACGAACTGGATGGTACATCAGTATGGTACGATGAAAGAGATTCGAACATTAGTATGGTAGTTTGGTTATCCACGGATGATCGGTTGATTTATCGGATAAGAGAAATATGTTGCGTGTTGTAGATTCATGCACATAATATTATTTTGGAAACTGGGGATTTTGTGAAACCGGGACATATGTGCCATGTGATTCCATTGGTACGGTAGTAGCGCGATTTTACCACAGTGAATCTGGAATGATTTCCTTGTAAGTGCAAATTTGGGGATGGTGACCCCATGCTGGTTGTTTTGGATATTGAGTGGTCGTTCCCACTCCTTGTATGAATTGGGTATGTTCGTCAGTTTGTGATTGGTTGTTCATATGCCGAGGGGTATGTTCCCCAGTCGGATACGTTTATTGAGATCCACTGTATGTGATCGGTGTGTCGTTTTGAGAATTTTGCTTTTCGTATATCCATTTACGTGGTTCTGTGTTGATAGTGTTGGAGTTTACCGTGTGAAGGTATTCTCGATTTCCGTTGATCGTTCGTTGGTCATATTGGAGTTTATCACGTTGATGATATTCTCGATTGTGTTTTGACCTCTGGTTGGTCAGATTGGAATTTATCATGTCGATGATAAATTCGGTTGATTGTTGATCATTGTTGGTGATCATCTGAGCGTTCAGATTGTCTATCGATGTTTCGGGATTCGTTGCCATTGTATTGAGCAGTTGTTTCACAGATACATCGGATATTATTCGTTTTATCAGAATTGAGACTTGATTATGTAATCAGGCAGACAAGATTTGATTCGGGCAGATTGTTTGATCCGAAGATGATATATTTTGTTGAGAATCAGGGAATTGTGATCGTAAGCGTATTGAGACTGTACCATGAGAACGCTGGCTAGTATCTCCGGAGATCATCGACCTGCGTATTTGGAAGTATGCTCTTTTGGATATTCGGTAATGATGATGATAAATCGTTGTCGTGATGGTTTTGGGATATTTTGAGTTGAACGGTATGTTTGTTCGTTTTATGATGGATTGCAAGTTTCGAGGACGAAACTTATTTTAAGGGGTGTAGAATGTAATATCCGGAATTTCTATTACCGTTGTTTAATATTATTTTATCCGAGTTATATTGTACAGCGTGAAATCTGTACAGTAGGGATAAAATAAATAAAGGACTGAGATATCAGTATCGGTATAATTGTCGTATTTAGTCGACAATTGTATTTGAGGATATAATGTGTTGAGTAATGTATATTTGATATGCCGTATGTTCGTATTTGATATGTCGAGATGTTGGACAAGGATAGCTGAAAATGGCTAAGTATAGCCTTATTAGCGCACGCTGATATTCATGCATAACGCACGCTATCGCGTGATTAGCGCACGCTACGTTTATAGGTTAGCGTACGCTAGTGCGCATGCATCGGAAGGAATCTGTGTGGACCCGGCCGCTGCGCACGCTCTGGTAAGTCAACGGTTGTTGTCTCAAGTATTAGCGCACGCTATAATATTAGGCTTAGCGCACGCTAACTATGTATCACCAACAAGGAATCTTATCCTTGCGATCTTTGTCGGAATGTGGGGCGAGTGGTAGGTGAACACGGTAGTAAGTCAACTTGATAGCGCAAGCTAAGAGTAAGGACTTGCGACGCTAGACATGATGATTTACGTATGTTAATGCATGGGCATTACGTACGTAAGGTAGTTTACGAAGCAAGACAAGAGCCTCTGATCGCGATAGCGCACGCTAACAAAGTCGATTAGCGCACGCTAAGGCTAGCGCACGCTAAACATAATGGTTTAGCGCACGCTAGTGATGTATTCTATTTAAAGGGACAAACGAGTGTCATGAAGCATTTCGTCCATTCCTTTCCTTTCACCCGAAAGAGACAACCTTGGGAGAACATTTGGAGTTCCTAAACACGAGGGATGATCCTCTTTAACAAGATTAAAGATGGAAATCATGGAGTAAAGCTTTGTTCTTGAAATCATTGGTGATTCTTGGAAATCAATCCTTTCCTTCAAAAAGGTAATTACTCTTCACTTTGAGATTTCGTTGATTGTATATGATGTTCTTGAGTTGATGATTATCATATAAACAAGTTGATGAGCATGACAACGAGTTGGATTACCGTACTAAGTTAGTGTTGTTATCAATATATGAGTATTGATATGTTTCGTATGGTTTTGGATGGAATTCAAAATATATGTTGATGTAATTCCCTTCTTCAATTCGGATTTTTGATGTTTTGTCTGGTTACTTCGTATGGTAACGATTATGGTGATGCTAATGTGATTCTTGAAGTTATATGAATTGTATGTCAAGAACATGATTAATATGTATTTTTAGATGTTAGAACACATCGGATTTTATCATTTTATGGATCATGAACGTGAATTTGGATAATTCGTGTTCTTGAAGAGCTATTAAATTATATGTCATGATTGTTATGAAATCCTTAATCTCGAGATGAGTTGATCATTGTCATGATGGAAGTGTTAGACGATGCTTGAAATGCATGCCACTACACAAGATTAGCGCACGCCACGCTTATCGCCTAGCGCGCTAACGGAGCAACTTAGCGCACGCTACATTAGGTGATTAACGTGCGCTAAGTAGGCGAGATAAAGTATTTTTGTGTTTTGATTAGGAATTCGTGATGGTTTGACTTGGTTGGTTCTCACTGTGTTTATTCGAGGTTGTGTTGAACCGTTGAGTTCGATCGTTAGTTTTATCGATTGTTGACCGTTATCGGATATGTGTTATTTGATTTCTTCGATAGGTTGAGATTATCGATCGGTGATTATAACCGGATATTGCGGTCGTGTTCGAGTATGTCCATTGTATTGCTTTTGATCGAGGCCGAGGAGCTCGTAGATAAAGGCGAGGTGTTCGGCAGCAGCCTTCGTGGTATCGGTATCGAGGCAAGTTATTACTTGCTCGGTTATAATATTTAATGAATGGTTTCTGCTTCATTTCGCTTATAATGCATATAGCGATGATTATTATTGTGAACTCGTATCCTGATCGCATATCATTCTTTCGATTTTGGGAGGTAAATCGTAATGAATATGCTTTATCTCAGTTATTGGTATGTTCGAGTATCGAGGTTACATTACGGTAAGGACGAGGATATGAGTATCTATAGTTCGTTGTACGTTTGGATCGCCGAGCAGTGGGGATAATCGTCGGTGATGATTGGACATCGAGGTTGCTTCCAAGGACTCGGGGCGAGTATTCCATATTGGTCACGGTTTTATGTTATTTATTTTGGTCTCGTACATTCTCTTTCATGTTGTTGAACATGAAGTCGTCCTAGTAAATTGTCATGTTGTCGTGCATGTTATGTTGTTCATGTTGATGAATGTGTTGTTTTGCATATGTGTATGCATATTGTGTTGTTTATGTTGTGTTGATCCGATGGGATCGCGCGATCTATGCTGAGGGCGCTGGATCGGATGTCCACCTCGTGTTGGTCCGACGGGATCATCTTGGGATCTATGCTGAGGGCGCTGGATCATTGGACGGGTTTTTCCACCTCGTGTTGGTCCGACGGGATCATCTTGGGATCTATGCTGAGGGCGCTGGATCGCTGGATTACCCAGTATTGTGTTATTGTTGTGCATATGTATATTGTTGGTTATCCACCTCGTGTTGATCTTGTAGGATCATCTTGGGATCTATGCTGAGGGCGCTGGATCATGGGATTTCCATTGAGTATACATAGTTGTTATTGTTTTGAGCATATTGACGTTGTCATATGAGTATGCATTTGTAGGTCTTGTGTTAGGACCTTTTACGCATTGCATTGTTCTGATATCGGATTAGACTGATATGATTATCGTGGCACATCATATCTCGAGGTATGTTCCATATTTTCCTTGGTCTTGTCTTTGGTGGACAATTGGTTATCGTCTTGAGATTTGATGATTTTATTCGATGGATCGTATTGGTCAGAAATGGTAGATTTCCGTATCGTGAGTTGGTTATGATAGTTTGAGGATCTTGAGTATTGTTTGAGGTACAATACAAATATTATGTTCGAGTTTAATGGTTATTCTGATGAGAATTACTTGAGTAAGTAAAGTCATGGCGGTAAGATTACATTGGTCGTATTCTTATTCTCATTGGTATGTATTCTTAATGTGATGTGACGGTTATCATTGTTGGATATTATGGCTGACCCCGTGGGATTTCTTTTAGGTTCTTGGAGTATCGAGCTTGTAGCGGTCGTGAAGAGATGAGCTTCCTGAGGATACCGCTAGGACATGTTGTGTGCATTGAGTTTTTTGATTGGTTCTCGTATTCCGCTGCTAGAGTATCCTTATGGTTGGTCTTTTTCCGCTGCGTGAGTATTTTGAAATGACCTTTTGGTATCTGGTAACTGAGGTTGCTTTGGAAGTCGTTTTCTAAACTTTTGAGTGTCGGCTGTTTGGCCTCGCGATTTCAAATGAGTTTTTACGACGGTTTTTGATAAATGGATTTTATAAGTCTTTGTGAATTTTTAAAGATAGTACCGTCGTTGGCCCCTTGGGCATTTGTAAATGTTTGCGAAAATTTCTTTTAGCCTTGTGGGTTCCATCTCGGAGCCCACGGCGCTGTAATATTTCCGGTTAAATCTGGGGGTGTTACAGAAATAGCCGACGACCATTCATATGAAGAACAGCCTGTGCAGATACTCGAGAGAAGAATTAAACAGCTGAGGAAAAAGACGATTCCCTTATTAAAAATTCAGTGGTCAAGACATGGAGTCGAGGAAGCTACGTGGGAGACTGAAGATAGCATGCGAGAGAAATACCCCGAACTGTTTACCTCTTAGTTTTGGGGACGAAACTCCTTTTAAGGGGGGGAGTATGTAATACCCTGGCCTTTAATATTGTATTTCATGATTTAAGTTAAGTATTTTCGCACCATATCTGTGATGTTGTAGCAAATACCGACGAATTATGTTAAGTTGGATTCATGGTCATTCATACTATATTAGTTATTGGGTGATATTGCGAGAATTCCATTTATGCTTGTTATAGTACTTAACGTACATTAGCATGTCTTCATAACGTACGTTATATAGGTCGCCTTGCGTACGTAACATCAATACGTTAACGTACGTAATGCGGAAAGATCCTCCAGCAGTCCGCCTTTCGGCGGGTGGGGCCGAGCAGGGGTAGGTGGTCGGGAGTCGATCGCGATGCCAAGTCAACGGCTATTACGCATTTAATAGCTTCCCCGTTACGCATTTAACGAATCGCGTGTTTTGAGACAGGGAGATTTGATGAAATTGGTTACGTACGTAATGATCACAAGATTACGTACGTAAAGGCTATAACGTACGTTAACCACGTTCGTTAACGTACGTAATGTCAAGTTCAGATTATAAATGTATGACTTGCCATTCACTTCCTACTCGACCCTTTCCACCTCCCAACCGAGGATCGATTCTTTTCCTCCAACTTCATTTCTAAGCCTTCCTAACTTGTGTTGGAGCTTCAACACTTGATTGGTGACTTGGAGAGCTAGAGATTGAAGTGTATCCCTTGAAGTGTTGGTGTTGTTCTTCATTTTTAAGGTTGGTTTTTCTTTAACTCATATCAATTCCATGCTTATGATGATGTTAGTAGATAAACACTTCACATAATGTTAGTTTAAACTAGTGTAAACATGATAAGTTAATTGAATCATATTCAAACTAAGTGAAGATTAACTTTGAAGGTATTAGTGTTACTTCTTGATGTAAATAACTTCATAATGTGTTTGTGTTGATAATGATATCCTTAATGATTAAAAGTGAGAAATGTTAAATTTGTTTTAAACATTCTATTGATTCTTGAAGGTAGTATGGAACCATGATTTTTGACCTCTAAAATCTTTGTAATAAAATTGTTGGAAAGATGATTTAACCCTTCGTAGATGATCTTTGTTAGATGGATGAAGTTACTTCAAAAATCTCAAGTATCCAATGATATAACTAGGCTTTTAATAAATTCTTCAAAATAAAACAATGAATGTTGATAGAAGGAAGTTGTAATCTTCATATGTTCGAATTTATCGATTTCGTTAAAGGGTGTTAATCACTACATTAATAAGTTGATAATGTTCTTAAGAGAATTGTGTTGAATATGATGATACAAATGCGGTAGATGAATAGCCGAATTCCATTTCATTAATCCGTGCGTGTCAAGAGGCGTAAATTAAGATGATGTTTTTAATTCACTAAAACTTAAACGTATGTTTCATATAGTAATCAAGTTTTGAATGAAATCGTTGGTAAAATAATGAAGAACGTAATTATACACAAACTTATATCGTAATTGGAAGTGTCGATGTTTGAAAAGATATTTTCACGATATTGCATTGATGGTAAATTAGACATCAAGAATTTGACATTAAGGTTAGAATATGTAATGAACATGATAAACATACGATGATTTGTAATAAGAACATTAAAATGATCAATAGGATAATCGATTTATTCAAGTAAATTTACGAATATTGTTTATGCGATAATACCATTATCGTACGAATGTGTTGTTGAATGAATTATATTTCATTCAAGGTTGCTTGTCCACGTGAGTATTTTTAGACGAGGATACCGTTCGTTTGACCATTCAAGGAAGGATTATTCGTCTACGGAATTGAGGCAAGTTATCTTGCTTGGTTATAATGATATGTGGATTCTTGTGATGATTATGCATTTCGTGTATATGAAACACCTATAAACTTGTGTCTTGTGACTCGAGGTCGTTCTTAATGATGTCCCGTTTTCATCATGGTATTGTATTCCCAAGTTCGTTACTTTTGGACCCTTGATATTGTTGAGCTTGATGACATTTCGGTGAGTTGTTCGATTCCTTGGTAAAAGTGTAATTCGTTGAGTTTCGTTGTCATGTTGTATCGTGACATCTCTGGAGTCATATCTGCGTGCCGATTGGTTATGTGTAGGATTTTAGCCGGCACTTGATGATCATGCGTGGATGTTTTCCGCATTTAGATCGTGCACACGAGACGTAGTTCGTGAGGCTAATTAGGTACATCGTCCCACGTATATTCTCGGATTCCGATACGGGGTGGACATGTGCACGGACACATTACCGGATCGGGCGATCGTGACGTCCGTCTTGAGCCATAGTATATGGTCGTCAGATATTTGGTTATGTTCGGCATTGGGATCGACTGTTTATACGCCTTCGGGGTATATTCGGTAGTCGGTGGATTTCTTTGAGATCAGTATATATGAATTGTATAATGTCATGAGAATTATTATCATTTATAGCTGACCCTGTGGTTTGGGGCGAAATACTTGTATTTCAGGGCGAGGAAATGGCAAGGCACAGGAGGAGCACAATGGCGACGGAGGATTCTGATGTATGCTATTTCGGGGGCCCCGAGCCTTTTGGTTGTTCGGTTATGTTTTAATTGTGACTTTCCTTTTATTTTTGTGTCGGATGAATGTACTAAAATTTGTTAGGTACTGCCCATCGTCATATGGTTTGTACCGAGTTTGGATCCTGTGTATGTTTGCTCGTATTTAAAAACATGAATAACTCGTACTCCACACCAGGGTTTTGATAAATATTGTGGTACGGTGCCACGTTGTCAGATTTTAAATGAATATTGTGATATCGCCTGGTGGGTCCCAGGAGGGGTCCACGGCACTGTAATAGCCACTGTTTTTGGGCTGTTACAGCCCACACGACTTATGTTACTGGACGACTAGCTAACCGAAAAGTATAACCAAACGTATAGGTGGCGATTTGAAAACACGTATGTCTCCTTTCTTATCTGCTAAGATTTCTGCAAAAACGAAAAATTTCGGACCTAAATGAATACTCAATGAAACAAATATCGCCGACTACAACTCGACTAAAACTCAACTGTTTCTTCAGAGAGAAATCGGTATCGTAACATCGCTTTACACAAAAAGAAGCAATAAAAATTCACGAATGCAAATAATATCACGACAAGCAAGGCTAGAAACAAAAAATAATGAAAAATAATGAAAAATGCAAACGAATATGCAAACGAATAAGTACAGCAACAGAAAGTAAAACCCCCCCAAACTTAGGACGTACATTGACCTCAATGTACACAAAATGTAATATACAATAAAAGAAAAGGTCAAGTACTCCCCTAGTGTCCGCTCATGAACTGGTGCCGACGTCGTCCGGCGAGGAGGGTGGCGTGGCTGGACGAACGGGTGGAATGAATGGCCCGTCCGGGTTCATAATGTGGGCCGTCCATGCAGCAAGGTGCTCCTGGTTGTAAGCATCTCGCCGCTGTGCGCCTGCCTCATGTCTCGCAGCCGGCGGGCCTCGCTTCTCTCATCTCATCCTTGACGGCCGCGAGGATGCTCTCTCTCCGTCCGCATCTCCTCTCTCTCGGGCGCCGGATGGCTCTCTCTCTCTCTCTCATCTCTCTCTCCAAGCCGTCAAGTGACTCTCTCTCTCCTCATCTCCTCTCTCAGCCGTCGAACATCGCCTGCAAGTGCTCTCTATCGGCGGCGGCCGGACTCCGCCGCCCATGCGTCGAAGAAGAGGCTCGAGGGACTGCTCGTGTGCCTCATCAAGAATAAATACTCGCCCACTAGCGTGTGCCGGCGCTCCTCCCCACTGGTCGAAGTGAGAAATTATGCGATGATCTATCGGACCCTGGGGGGCGAGCATCGGCTCATCATCCGACCAAGTCATGCCCGATCAAGCATAGAGCGCAGATGAGAGAGGGGTGCTTCAGCCCGTCTTGGCCCCTCCTTGAATATACACAAGAATAGATCGGACCAGAGAGGGGCCACATCAAATCTTAGCCCTAAGTGATGGCATATAGTGTACGGGCACGAGAGAGTAAAATGTAACGAATCTGCGAGGTAGGATCTACACCAGTGCAGATGAAATACAACCAGGCTCGCCCAAGCCGACTGAGGCCCGAGCTCTTAAAGTAGAAGGCCGAGGAACCCGGGGCGTGCATCTCCCAGACGGAGCCGGGCTGTGTAAGTGTCTCGAGCAAGGCCTCCCTAGTGAGGCCACTCATAGCTCGCGTATATGCCGTCTCATCCACCACAGGCAGCTCGAATAATCTCCGAATAGCAGCCACCGAAAAATCTACTGTAATGCCTCGGAGGACGACTTGAGTCCGAGTATCTAACTGCGATATCATATACCTTGCTCGGATATGCTTCAGCAGAGCGCTAGCATAAAACTCCTATACGATAGAGATCACTGCCGGCTCGGGAGGTGCAGCGAAACGGGCCCACCCCATCTCGTCTATCATCGTCAGAAGCTCCCCGTCCTGGGGGGCTGGAGTGAATCACTGCTCCGGAATCAAAGGTCGAGGATGGATCTTTTAATTGAATATTTTATGGATTTCCGGGTCGGAGAATTGGTGCGACTCCAACTCGGCTCGGCTTTGTGAAGTTTCCCCTCGTGTGTGGGACGATTGCGTCCTAGCCCTTGTGCTAACCTTTCTATTTCTGGCCATGGTGAGTTCCTGAAAAGATAAACAACGGAAACTACTTAAGCTGTAAGGAAAACGGACACCACTTGACTAAAGATATGCAAAACGTGAATAAAAAGTTTAACGAGCTAGTACCGCCGTGAGAGAAAATTAAAATTGAGCTTTGATGTTTAAACTTGTCGTAAGGGTTGGGGTACGCTGTAAATCCATAAACAATTTCGTTTGCACAAAGTTTCAAAACATTGACTTAACAAGGAAAAATTTTCATTTGTGGATTTCATCAAACACCTTGAATGCATGAATTCAAATGAAGAACAAGAATTGTAATAGCTTAATTCAATCCCCAAAAATAACATCCTTAAATCAATCATCATGACAAACGATATATAACATAAACAATTCCTTCATAATCGACAGATAACATCAATAATCAATCAAAAACTTCATATTCCCAAGTCAACCTTTGATAGAACTTAAAAACATATTCAAGATTTGAATGAATAACTACACCTCACTTTTCAAAACATGTATCAATAAGGGTTAAGAGATTTAGGATTACCTGAGTTGGATTGTAGTATGCAAGAGGAAGAAGAAGATGAGAAGAAGTTTTCGGCCGATCGCTTGTGCAAAGGAGAGGAAGAAGTTTACCTGGTGTGTCGGCCAATTCGTGTTATAAAGGTACCTGGGCCTTTGAACTTCCGAACGGGGGACGCGGCACGACTTAAGTGATCCGCGGCCCAGAGTACAGCCTGCCCGGGCTTCTTTGTTCCATCGGTATGTGCCGCGGCTCAGCATACGGGTGCCGCGGCTCAGAATGTTAGTGTGTCGCGGCTCATTTGGTCCGTGCCGCGGCACAGAGTACAGTTCGTTTGGCCCTTATTTCTTCACTTGTGTGTGCCGCGGCTCGCTATCCTTGTGCCGCGGCTCAGGCATGAATTCTTCCCCTGGGGTGATTTATGCACAAAATTTTCAATAGAAAACATCCAGAGCGTGAGAGATAAGCATATCCAAGCTAAAATGATGAAAAATAAAGATCCAAAAATGCAAGAAAAAACTGAAACACAAAAATCTACAACTAATACTCGGGTTGCCTCCCGAGAAGCGCTAAGTTTATAGTCTTCAGCCGGACTTTTTTAAGATCAATTCGATTTTCGCAAAGACCATTTGAACTCCGCCCCGTCCATCGAACCGTTAAAGTGTGTTTTAAATTTTTGACCATTGGTCTTTAACAATCCGATTTTTGGTTTGGGCACCCAATGTTCTTTGCGAAAAGATTTTAATAAAAACAACTTTCCGAAGCACCCTTTTTGTACTTGACTTGGCACCCGTTTTACTTCCGGCTTACTCTCCTTTTTCTCGAACGAACTTATGACAGCATTAGGATTTTTGATTGGTGTATGAATGGTTGATGAAGACGACATGTTCAAATGCCTATGATATGCAACTAGTTCTACATTTTTCTTAGATGTCGGAGCATCTGGAACGGATTCTGAATACTTTGACCGACTATTCTTCCGGTGTGTGTCCTTCACAAATATATCTACACTTTCAATTTGTGAACTCTTCTCGACACTACTTGGACACGGAATGGGTTGAAACACTTGGAAAGTGACTTGCTCATCTTCAACCCGCAGAGTGAGTTTCCCTTTTTCCACATCTATGAGAGTTCGGCCGGTAGCTAAGAATGGTCTTCCCAGAATAATTGGGATGTCTTGATCCTCCTCCATATCGAGCACAATAAAATCGGAAGGAAAAATGAATTTATCTACCTTTACTAAGACGTCCTCTATTACTCCCCTCAGATATTTGATCGATCTATCGGCTAATTGCAAGGAGACCGTAGTAGATTTCGCTTCCCCAATTCCTAGCTTCTTAAAAACAGAAAGAGGCATGATATTAACACTAGCGCCGAGATCGCACAACGCCTTATCAAAAGAGAGGTTTCCTATGGTGCACGGTATATTGAAGCTTCCTGCACTCTTCAGTCAATGCCACTGTCTCATATTCCTCGAGCTTCTGTTTGTTAGATAAGATCTCTTTCATGAACTTGACATAGCTCGGCATTTGTTCCAATGCATCAGCAAATGGAATATTTATATGTAGTTTCTTGAAGACGTCAAGAAACTTAGAGAATTGCTTGTTCAATTTCGCTTGCAAGCTATGGAAACGGGACGGGTGGCACATAGGCTGTCGGATTATCCGGAAACAATTTCGAGGGTCTAAATAATTGTGATTCCTCGGTCGCTGAATTTTTCTTCTCCTCATCCTCACTTCTCTTTTTGTTCTGCCCGGGCAGCTCACCCAATTCCTTCCCACTTCTCAAACCAATGGCATTGATACTCTCTCTGGGATTCGTTTCAGTCGTACTTGGAAAGGTACCCTCCGGGCGGGTTGTTAATACATTAGCAATTTCGCCCAATTGGACTTCCAAGTTGCGAATAGAAGTGGAATGGTTTTGCAGGGTTGCTTCCGTACGGGTCATGAACTGACTCGTATTTGCTGCCAATTTCCCAATGGCTTCCTTTAGAGAAATTTTTGTAGTGGGAGGAGGTTGCTGTTGGTGCTGAGAAAACTGAGGTTGGTTTAAATTTTGTCCGTTCTTCCATGAAAAGTTAGGATGATTACGCCATCCCGGATTATAAGTGTTGGAGTACGGATTATTTTGCCGGTTCCCGTTCCCCAAGAACTGAGCTTGTTCCATCGGAGGTTGCTCGAAAGGGTTTCCGACTTGGCATTCTTCGCTAGGATGAGATCCGTTACACCAATTATATGATTCAATAGTAACGGGGGAAGGAGCATGTGAAAAGGCTTGAAGTTGTTGAGTCAGTGCTGCAACTTGTGCTGATAATGTAGAGATCGGATCGTTATTGGAGATTTCCATAACTCGCTTCGGAATCACTCGTTCTGAAGGCCACTGATAAGAATTCGCTGCCATCGCCTCCAATAGAGAATGAGCTTGCGCCATCATTTTTCCCATCAATGATCCTCCAGCGGCTGCATCAACAAGAGTGCGTGTAGAGGCACTCAATCCGTTATAAAAAGTTTGGATTTGTCGCCAATCCGGTAAGCCGTGGTGTGGGCATCTCCGTAATAAATCCTTGTATCGCTCCCAAGCCTTGTGCTAATTCCACCCACATCGTGATAGAGCCCGACGGTAAAGAATTCAACCAAAATTTGGCTTTGTCCCTCAAAGAGAAAGGGAAAAGCCTTAGACGGATACCATCAGCGGTAACACCGTTGTTTTTGAAAGTGTCACAAATCTCGAGAAAAGAAGCAATGTGTGCGTTGGGGTCATCGTTCGACAATCCACAAAACTGGCTTGCTTGCACCATCTGAATAATAGCCGGCTTGATTTCGAAGTTGTTGGCTTGGATGGTTGGACGCCGAATCCCCGAAAAGTTTGCATTTATTTGTGGCATAGCATAATCGCGGAGTGCTAATGCCAGTTGAGCTTGCTGAATGGGGTTGTCTGCTTCGTGATTTCCCGTGTTATCGGCCATGGTGCCTGCTGCTGGTAGCTCTCGTTTCTCCTTCTTGCTTCTCCGAAGAGTGCGCTCGAGTTCGGTATCCAAAGGTAGGAGGCCTTCGTTACCGAATTTTCTCATGCACTAACCGGAAACTCCAGAAAGGAAAAAACAAATAAATAAAATTACACAAAAATAATGAATAAAAAAAATATTCAAACTAAGACTAGAAATACTGAAATCGATATTAGTAGAATAATCACCCCCAACAAAGGCCAAAAACTTGTTGCGAATTTCGTTGAACGCAAGTGCACGTTATCGTAAACAAGTAATAAAGTGATAAGTCAGATATCGTTCCCACGAGGACTGAATTACTAACTACCGATTTATGAGTATTCTAATTTTATCTGAACTGTCGAAATTTTAGGTGTAAGAAATAATTAAGGAAAATTAATAAAAGCAAAGAATAGAAAAATCGATTATGCAAGGGAAGAAGATCAAATATGGAATCAATCTAGGATTGTGAATCCACCTCGGTTTATCCGAATTTACTCTCGATTATATGAATTAAATGATTTCCCAATTTATTGAAGGCGAAGGTTTCTAAAATACTCTACCGCCTCTCCCGAAGTCAATAGATTTTTCTAAGGCGAATAACACACTCTATTCCTAGGTGGATTAATTCGACAATAGGCAAAAAGCACAAAATCTTCAGAAGGCCACACAGTTCCTATGAGTATATTCCTATCTCATAAGATAAAACGATTCTCACCAATTATTTTCCTCACCAACTCTCCTCTCTCGATTCGAGTTGCGTAATTAAAACAATTCAATTATAGGCCACACAATTGAAAGCATTAAGAACAATTGGAAAAACTCAATAGAAAAGGGAATTGAATTAATAATCAAAAGTTAATTCATCAAAACCTCGGTTTCATCAAAATCCTAGAACAGGGTTTTAGCCTGACATGCTAAAGAATAAAAATACAGAAATAATTGAAGAAAGCATAAAGATCAAATGCAGTTGAAGAGCTCGGATTCCTCCATTTATAGCTTCCGCTCTCTGCTCCTTGGTGGTTTCTGCTTCTCTTCCTTGATGATGATCGATCCTCCGGTGATAATCCCCTCAATTATGACCTTAAACCCTTATTTATAACTCTCCTCACCTCCAAAACGCCCTTGTGATTAGGTCGAGAACAGCTCCAAAACGGCCCGTAAACGCGGCAATCTCTATCAAAACCGCCCGTGGGCCGCGGCTCACTTAATCAGGCCGCGGCTCACGGTGCTCGCCGCCATGCTCGGGCGCGCTTTTCTTCTGGGCCGGCTCAAGATCCTTGTGCCGCGCCCTGCATACCCACTCGGGCTTGCCGTCACTGCGTGTGCCGCGGCTCACTTGGTTCGTGCCGCGCCCTGTGCCAAAATTTGCCGCTGCTACCGCTTTTCATCGCTCGAGCTTCGACTCCAATTTCCTTCCAAATGTAAAAGAATAGTGCATTAAAGGCTCATTTATGCAGGTTTAGACACAAAATGGATAAAGAATAATGATAAATAAGCGTATAAAAATATGCCCAACACATCAACATAAACAACATATGAATCAAAACATGAACGATACTATGATGAAACAACTAGGACGACTTCATGTTCAGCAACATGAATGACAACCTGCATGATCAACATCATCTAAACCGAATCAAACTTAGATACTTGTCCTGAATCCTTCAGGAGAAATCTCGATGACAAGTCATCACCAGCGATTGCCCTTAATGCTCGGCGGTCCAAACGTACCATGGACTATAGATACTCATATCCTTGTCTTTATCGCAACGTAACCTTGATACCCGAACATACCAATAACCGAGATAAAGCATATACATTATGATTTAACTCCCAGAATCGTAAAACTACATATAATCTAAATCTCGAGAATTCACAGTAATAATCATAGCTATATGAATTATAAACGAAATGAAATCAAAACCATTCATTAAATATTATAATCGACAAGTAATCACTTGCCTCGATACCGATACAACGATGATGAAGCCGCTACCAATCTCATTGCCTTCGTCTACGAGCTCCTCGGCCCTGACCATGCAATTCACGAACACGCTCGAACACGACCGCAACATACGGTTATAATCACCGATCAATTTTCACAACCTATTGCAATAATAAATTAACAACAATCTGATAACGATCAACAACCAACACGACCAACCAATCAACTTAACGGGTCAACGATACCTTGATCCTATATAAAACCAAATAATATATTCAAACCATTTTACGGATTCATATCCATCATATGAACCGAAATTCGATAATTACTAATCAATATAACCGATCGACAAATTCAACGATTTCACAATATCTCGATTAGACACGAGTCCGGGCAATCCAACTCAAACAATTACGAACACAAAACCACAACACGATTTATAATCCGATTAATTCAACCTTATAGATAATCATGTTCCAAGGGTTTCCAATTGACTCAAACATTCGATTTGAACATTTGTTCAAAGCGTATGAATTTCCAAACTCAATGGTGAATAATAATCTTGTCAAACCCTTAATCCTATTCATATTCCAAAATTATACGAAATCCTTCCAAAATCATAACATGTATAGTTCAAGAATCCTTCAAGAACACGAATTATCCGAATGCACGTTCATAATCCATAAAACAACATAATCCGATGTTTGCTAACATCTAAACAATCCCTAATCATAATTCAAGGTGTATATCATCATGTTCTTCAACATACGATCTTCCTAACATCAAAAATCGCAACAACAATACCAAGAACATCAAGAACTCTATGATTTCATAATCATAATCAACATATTCAAATCATAAACCAACATATCATCATCTTCCTTCAACAAACACCTCATATATCCTCAAGAATCGTAACAACAAGCCCTTAATCATCTTCAGACGAATCATTCATCAATAACAACATTAAAATCCAAAATGAAAGGGAGGATTATCCAACTTACCTCTTAGAAGATGAAAAACACTAGCAATTACTTCAAGAATCAACCATAGCTCCATATCCAAGCCTCAAATCCAAGTTCTCAAGCTCAAAATCGACTTAGGAGAGCTAACTCTCTCTCTCTCTCTCTCTCTCTCTCTCTCTCAGTGTTTGGAGACGAAAAACGAAGTGAGTTGCTGAAGTGAAATGAAAGAACGAACTTCATTTTATAAACTGCATCGATCGTTACGTACGTTAACCATCAGTACTAACGTACGTAATGCAGCTTAGCGTATGCAATGTGTCCTTCATAGCGTACGTAATCTCATTCCAGAACTAACTGACCTGTTTCGTTCACTCGCATACGTACGTAACATTTTCTTCATAACGTACGTAATACGTACGTTGACTTGCTACAATACCATACCCATATTACGTACGTAATACTACATGCATAGCGTACGTAATGGTCGGGGTTGACTCAGCTGTATACATCCGCTGCCGACACCGGGCCCACCTGCCGACCACGACTCGATCCTGTCCGATTCCCTTCGTTACGTACGTAATGCCTTACGCATAATGTACGTAAAACATTACAACTTAGCATACGTTATCTTACACTCTTAACGTACGTTAACAGTTCCATACTTAGCGATTTCCCGCAATTTCTGTTCAACGTCTCGACATACCAAAAACAAACATACGACACACTGAACACATATACTGAATCCAATAATATTCTCATACGATATACCCAATATCAAAAGTGCGATAACCTGATACATGATATCCTAAATTGTAATTGTCTACCAAATACGACAATTATAGGAGTACAGTTGCCTCAGTCTTTCTATTATTTTATCCATACTGTACAGATTCCACGCTGTACAACACAACTCGGATAAAATACTGTTAGACAACTGTAGTAGAAATTCCGGATATTACATTCTACACCACTTGAAATAAGTTTCGGCCTAGAAACTTGTAATCCATCATAGAAACAAACAAACAGTTTAACCAAAATATTCCGAAACCATCACAACAACGATCAATCATCATCATTAACGAATAACCAAAATAGACACTTACAAATTCGCAAAGTCGGCGATCTCTTGAGATACTAGCAAGTGACTTCACTGTAAAGCCTCGATACGCTTACAATCACATTCCATGAATATCAACAAAAATATATCATCTTCAGATGACATAATCTATCCGTGTCAAATCCGTCACCTGATTACACAATCAAGTCCAAATCCTGCTAAAAATCAATAATGCGCGATACATCTGCTCAACACAATGGTAACGAATCCCGAAACATCGACAAAAAATCTGAACGCTCAGATGATCACCAGCAATGATTAACCAATATATTAACTGAGAATATCATCAATATGATGAACTCTAATACGAGCAATCCAAAAGGTCAACACGCAGCTAAGAATATCATCAACATGATAAACTCTTATATGACCAACCAGAGGTCAAAACACAATCGAGAATATCATAAACATGATAAACTCCAATATAACCAACAAACAATCAACGATAATCGAGAATACCTTCACATGGTAAGCTCCAACAGGGTCAACACAGAACCACATAAGCATATATACGAAAGAATAACATTCTCAAAACGACACACCAATCACATACAGTGGATCTCAATAAACATACATGACTGGTGAACATATCCCTCGGCATACGAACAACCAATCACAAATCGACGAACATACCAAATCATATCTGGAGTGGGAACGACCACTCAATATCCAAAACAACCAGTATGGGGTCACCATCTCCGAACCTACACTTACAAAGAAATCATTCAAGTCACTATGGTAGATTCGTGCTACTACCATACCAATGGAATCACATAGTACATATGTTCCGGTTTCACAAAATCCAAAGTTCCAAAATTACCTTCTGTGCATGAATTTACAACATGCAGTGTATTTCTCTTATCCGATCAATCAACCGATCATACCTGTATAACCAAACTACCATGCCAAATTTTGAATCTCTTTTCTTTGTACCATACTGATGTATTATTCAGTTCGTGAGTCTCGCTCAACTTCACCACGATATGCATCATGCATTAAATGCGTATGTACATCAATCACATTTTCAAGACCAGTTTGAAATCATATAATCTTGTCAAGAAGACAAATTTTCGAAAGTTCTTTAAAAAATTCCAAAACTCAAAACATAAATTTTCGTAAGATCACGAAATCAATTTTCGAAAAAAATAAATCGACTTGCTTACGTCAAGTTCTCGATTATAATTTATTTTTGAATACGTATACATTTAAATAAACTAGAATTATGCAAATGATTGACCACATCCATACTCCTATATTACCGATTCGGTTTGTCACCAATATCCACTGATATTCCATCGAAAAATCATACGATAGAGTTCCAGAATCTTAATGTATGGATTCCGATAAAAAAACTCCTTTTTCCACATATGGCTCACAACGTCGACCATTATCCCATCCTGGATCACCTCAACCATGCTATGACAAAACATTAAATAATCAATAAATCAAACACAGCGAAAGACTTCCCGAGAAGCTTCATTTGAACAAGTAAACCAAAAACCTCAAAAGGCAGAAATAAAAACAATTGGTAAAGTGTTTTACAAATCTCGGGAGTTTTAGAAAACTGAAAAGCTTTTTGAAACATTAGTGTCTCAGCCCGCATCTTGTTCCGCATTACAAGAAGTTTAAAAAGTAGAAAACTCTTTTCGGACCTTAAGTCCTGAGTTGTAAAACTATTTCAAAATCCATTGGGTCTCAGCCCAGAATCATTTTCCGTAAAACATCTCTATAACATTCATTTTGAAAAGTATCATTTTCAAATGCTCGAAAACAGCTCCATATATCATAAAATGAATTAACATGACTACATGTTCTTCTCAGCAATCCCTAGTCCTTCTCCCGAATACACAATTCTGTTCCAAAACTTAACCAACATATTGATTTCTAAAATGATAATTTCTCAAGATCATCAGTCCTTTCCCAACTCTGTCATCTCATACTACAACGCATAATATCCTTCTGAACCTCAAAACATATCAACTTAAAACGGCAATAAATCTCAATGAAATTCGAAAATCCAAATACTTACAGATCGTGAAGCCGACGATTCCCCGTGATACTGGCACATGTCTCAACTCAAGAAAATACTCGACACAGATATTTTCAAAACACACATTTTGCAATATCAGTTTAACTCGAGAACACGACACATTTCTATCCGAAGAAACACGTTAATACCATTTGGAAAAGGTTAGAACAAGCCCAGTACTATACTGGCAAATCCCATAACGCACAAGCCTGAGTGAACAACAAAAACTCACGGCTCTAATATTTGTCAATCGACAACTCGAATGACGCAATAAAAACACGACCCAACTCGACCCGAATGCCTAGGTTTTCTCAACCTAAGCTCTGATACCATATTCTGTAACACCCTGCATTTAACCGGAATATTACAGCCGTGGCCCCGAGATGGAACCCACAAGGCTAAAGGAAATTTTCATAAACATTTTACAAATGCCCAAGAGGCCAACGACGGTACTGTCTTTAAAATATTTGAAGACTATATAAAATTTGTTTACCAAAACCGTCGTAAAATCTCGTTTGAAAGGACAAGGCCTGAAATGCCAAAACTCAACAGTTTAAAAACATATGTTAAGCTATCGCTCACACGTACCGACAAAATAGTTTAGAAAACAGTTGCCAAAGTAACCTAAGTTACTAGTTACCAAAAGGCCATTTAAAAACACTCACGCAGCGGAAAAGACAAACAATTAAAAACACTCTAGTAGCGGAATACAACAACTGATCAGGAAACTCAGTACACATTTACATGCCCTAGCCAGTATCCTCCGGGAAGCTCATCTCTCCACGACCGCTACAAGCTCGATATCCAAAGAACATAAAAAGAAAGCCCACGACGGGGTCAGCCATAATATCCAACAATGATAACCGTCACATCACATCAATAATTACATACCAATGAGAATACAAAAATAAGAGTACCACCAATGTAATATTATCGTAGTAACTTTACTTACTCAAATAATACTCATCAGAATAACCATTATCATAATTCGCATCTCGTACTCGATCCAATAAACTCGAACATATTATCTGTATTGTACCTCGAAAATACTCAAGATTCTCAAACTATCATAACCAACTCACAATACGGAAATATACCAGTTCTGACCAATACGATCCATCGGATAGTATCATCAAATCCCAAGAAGATGACCGATTGTCCATCAAAAGACGAATACTAAAGGAAATACGAAACATACCTCAAGATACACAATACCACGACAATCATGTCAATCAAATCCGAGGTCGGATCAACACCACATGTGGACATGGTCCTAACACAAGACCTATAAATGCATACTCATATGACAACGTCAATATGCTCAAAACAATATCAACAGTGTATACTCAATGGAAATCCCATGACCCAGCGCCCTCAGCATAGGTCCCAAGATGATCCTACCGGATCAACACGAGGTGGATAACCAACAATATACATATGCACAACAACACATGATAAAATCAATGATGCGAATCCACATGATTCCATCAACAAATATCGGGTAATCCAACGATCCAGCGCCCTCAGTATAGATCCCCATGATGATCCCGTCGGACCAACACATGGTGGAAAACCTGTCCAACGATCCAGCGCCCTCAGCATAGATCCCTATGATGATCCCGTCGAACCAACGCATGGTGGACATCTGATCCAGCGCCCTCAGCATAGATCCTCATGATCCCTTCGGATCATTTACAACATAAACAATGCAATTATGCATACACATATACAAATCAATATGTTCATCAACATGAACAACATATGAATCAAAACATGAACGACATCAAACTTAGATACTTGTCCCGAATCCTTTACGAGAAATCTCGATGACAAATCATCACCGGTGATTGTCCTTAATGCTCGGCGGCCTAAACGTACCATGGACTATAGATACTCATAACCTCGTCTTTATCGCAGCGTAACCTTGATACCCGAACATACCAATAACCAAGATAAAGCATATACATTATGATTTAACTCCCGGAATCGGAAAAACTACATAAAATCCCAATCTCCAGAATTCGCAGTAATAATCATTGCTATATGAATTATAAACGAAATGAAACTGAAACCATTCATTAAACATTACAACTGAGCAAGTACTCACTTGCCTCGATACCGATACAACGATGATGAAGCCGCTACCAATCTCATTGCCTTCATCTATGAGCTCCTTGGACCTGACCATGCAATTCACGAACACGCTCGAACACGACGGCAACATACGGTTATAATCACCGATCAATCGCAACCTATTGCAATAATAAATTAACAACAATCCGATAACGATCAACAACCGACACGACCAACCAATCAACTTAACGGGTCAGTGATACCTTGATCCTATATAAAACCAAATAATATACTCAAACCATTTTACGGATTCATATCCATCATATAAACCGAAATCCGATAATTACTAATCAATATAACCGATCGACAAATTCAACGATTTCAAAATATCTCGATTAGACACATGTCCGGGTAATCCAAGTCAAACAATTACGAACACAAAACCACAACACGATTTATAATCCGATTAATTCAACCTTATAGATAATCATGTTCCAAGGGTTTCCAATTGACTCAAACATTCGATTTGGACATTTGTTCAAAGCGTATGAATTTCCAAACTCAATGGTGAATAATAATCTTGTCAAACCCTTAATCCTATTCGTATTCCAAAATTATACGAAATCCTTCCAAAATTATAACATGTATAGTTCAAGAATCCTTCAAGAACACGAATTATCCGAATGCACGTTCATAATCCATAAAACAACATAATCCGATGTTTTCTAACATCTAAACAATCCCTAATCATAATTCAAGGTGTATATCATCATGTTTTTCAACATACGATCTTCCTAACGTCAAAAATCGCAACAACAATACCAAGAACATCAAGAACACTATGATTTCATAATCATAATCAACATATTCACGACATAAACCAATATATCATCATCTCCTTCAACAAACACCTCATATATCCTCAAGAATCGTAACAACAAGCCCTTAATCATCTTCATATGAATCATTCATCAATAACAACATTAAAATCCAAAATGAAAGGGAGGATTATCCAACTTACCTCTTAGAAGATGAAAAACACTAGCAATTACTTCAAGAATCAACCATAGCTCCATATCCAAGCCTCAAATCCAAGTTCTCAAGCTCAAAATCGACTTAGGAGAGCTAACTCTCTCTCTCTCTCTCAGTGTTTGGAGATGAAAAACAAAGTGGGGTGCTGAAGTGAAATGAAAGAGCAAACTTCATTTTATAAATAGCATCGATCGTTACGTATGTTAACCATCAGTAATAACGTACGTAATGCGGCTTAGCGTACGCTATGTGTCCTTCATAGCGTACGTAATCTCATTCCAGTACTAATTGACCTATTTCGTTCACTCGCTTATGTGCATAACATTTTCTGCATAACGTACGTAATACGTACGTTGACTTGCTACAGTACCATACCCATATTACGTACGTAATACTACATGCGTAGCGTACGTAATGGTCGGGGTTGACTCGCCTGTCTACATCCGCTGCCGACACCGAGCCCACCTGCCGACCACGACTCGATCCTGTCCGATTCCCTTCGTTACGTACGTAATGCCTTACGCATAACGTACGTAACACATGACAACTTAGCGTACATTATCTTCCAGTCTTAACATACGTTAACAGTTCCATACTTAGCCATTTCCCGAAATTTCTGTCCAACGTCTCGACATACCAAAAACGAACATACGACACACTGAACACATATACTGAATCCAATAATATTCTCATATGATATACCCAATATCAAAAGTGCGATAACCTGATACACGATATCCTCAATTGTAATTGTCTACCAAATACGACAATTATACGAGTACAGTTGCCTCAGTCTTTCTATTATTTTATCCATACTGTACAGATTCCACGCTGTACAACACAACTCGGATAAAATACTGTTAGACAACTGTAGTAGAAATTCCGGATATTACTGTTTCACTACCCTTTGTACGCTTTAGCTCTTCCAAGTAAACCTTGTAATTTCTTTACTAGTGTCCTGGTTTATTGCAATAATGGCAATTTCCATCTTTGGGAGCTTTTGCCTTGAAAACCGACTTAAGGGCTTTGGCAACGTTTGCCTTACCTTTGCCCTTGCCTTTGTTCTTGAAGGACTTCCCCTTGCTGCCATCAGCACGTGGCTTGGTTTCTTCTTAATATTTTACTCGGCCGTTTTAAGCATTCCATGCACTTTAGCAACGGACTTCTCCATCTCATTCATATTATAGTTCATAATGAACTAGTCAAAACTATCGAGCAATGAGTTTAGGATCACATCCATGGAGTGCTCCTTAGAAAGTGGAAAACCATGCCTATCAAGATGATCAATATATCCTTTCATCTTGAGTACATGAGCGCTGACAGATGTCCCCTTAACCATCTTTCAATCATATAAGGATTGAAAGGTCTCATATCTCTCTTGCCTAGCGTGCTTTGAGAATGTTTTCTTGAGGTGAGCATTAAGCTCATAGGCTTCCATTTCTTCCATATTCTTCTGAAGTTCTGAACAAATGGTAGCCGACATAAGACAACTGGCATAAGTGGAATCATCACAATGTTTCTTCCATTTGTATTTTGTTGCTTTGTTAGCATTTTCAGCAGGCTCATCGGGAATTTCTTCCTCAAGAACATACATCTTTCTTTCTTGCTTGAGGACTATTCTCGCCTCGCATCCACCCGTATAGTTCTTGCCGTTTTATTTGAGCTTGTCATTCTCAAGGACGGATTGCAGTAAAATGGTGGATCTGTTGTTTGATGCCATTCTATTATCTAGAAAATTCAATATGCATAATATTTAATCACATTTTTATTTCTCAAAAATACTCCCACTAAAACAAAATACCCTCAATTTTACAACATTTGAAATTTTAGTGTGCTAAGACCCCATTTTGCACAACTTTAAACTCAGCTTTGGCATGACGCCTAGAATTGAGCTACTTTAAGTGGATAACTCTTTATCGATTACATCATATATAACTCTTAGATAATACTTATGGGATTTGGCATCTTATGCCAAGCATGTTATAATCTCATCTTATGCCTCAAGGTTCAAAACTATTTGGAATTCTTTGTTCATTAAAAAACATAGGTATCACCATTACCCATCCCACCTTAATAAGATAACCCGAGCACCTAATTTGGCATAACCTGCTCAAGATGATCGAAGTCTTGATAGGTGCTTTAATTGAACGACCTTAAAAAATTTTAATGAGGGGTTTTATCTATGTAGCATGTCTATGTTGGCTAACATACATCTAAACATACATCGCATCACATACATGCATAAATTTAAAAATACATAGCATCACATGACAAAAAAGCATAGGACCGTGTATAGCATGACCATAATCCTAACGTGATTTTCATGAGCCAACATGAAAATCACAAAGGTCAATCTAAAGGGTATAATTGGTCTTCATTGATCTTCTAACTCCTTGGAACGTCATACGCAATCAATAGGCTCCCAGAGTCCGTCCTTCGTTTCCTTCTTGTCTTCATTACATTAACGAAAAATATCTACACTAGTAAATTATAAGAGGGCAAACGAGACACAGGCCGTAAAACCAACCCAAAATTGAAACATCCAATCACATTGGTCAATTTATGGTCATGCCATACTCCATACACAAAACAAAATTAATTATCACATAATTAATTAAAGCATGCTATTAAAATTAATTATCACATAATTAATTAAACCCAATATAAATCTGACTGATAGTTAGGTATAAGATAAATATCCGCGCAAGAATCAACAATCTGATACATTTGCCCCGTTGGCCGAGCACTCTATGGCCGCACACGGCCGCAGGTTCGAATCCCGTTGGCCGCAAGAAAACTGTTTTTGAAACAGTTATTTAGATTTTACAAAATAGGAGTTAGATAAAATATCCGAACAAGTTTCACAAGAGGAGTTCCACTGAGATGGTCGGGACGGGGCTTGCGGATCCGAATGACTAGGATCGAATCTTGCCTTCAGCGGGATTTTATTTTATAATTTATCACTACCTGCAAGGCCCCGGTCTCAGCTCACAACCCGACCTGCATCCAACCTAAACTCGACTCGATCACGCCGCTCACCAGGTTGCTGTTCCAGAACAATTTCTGACAACGGTTTTTTACGATAAACAGTCCAGAAAATTTATTTTGAACGATCCGATTTTATTAAATTAAATCATAAAAATATTTATAAAATCTCTATTTCATAAATATGATCAAGAGCATAATTTTATATATTCGAAGCATATAAAACTCGTTCTACATAAATAATTAAATTAACTGCAAGTTAGCTCTGATACCACTGTTGGGTTTTACGTGTATCTAGTACAATAAATATGAGCAAAAACGCAGCGGAATAATTAGCGAAAAACTCAGATGAGGATCTTCATGCAGTAATTTAATTGATTTATAAAGAGTTCTTCGAATTACCTTAATTCAAAGAACATATCTGTAACCCATACCAGAAGCTGATTAATATCGTCTTCCTCTTTCAATGATCCACATACGAACAATTGGTACAAGCCAGATTGCTAGATCCTTACGAATAATGATGATAAACAGTACAACAAATAATTCCTTGCTAGAAGGATTGTACTGTTGATTAAAATCCACCAAGGGAAGAAGACGGAGATGGCCGAAACAGACTTCCCGGACAGAAATCGGTTAGGCCAAATTGAAGAGGGGAGGGCCGATTTTTATGTAACACAATTAGGATTATGTAATTTTTGTCTTATAACAACTCCTTGTCCAAGACCCTTTATTTATACAAAGTAAAGCCTAGAGTCAAACTCTAGTATTTACTTAGTTTCCCCTCAACTTATTAAATAATACAACATATACAATTCCATGTATTATATATTGCTAATTATTTAGTCCTCTAATAAATATTATATCCAATATTATATTTATCTTTCCCAGTTAATATACTTAAATAATATAATATATAATATCCTATATTATATATTACTCATTATTTAATTTATTTAATAAGTATAGTATTCAATATTATATCTGTTAATTATTCTTTCTTGTCTTTAATTGTTGTATGTGTAACCCCAAAGGCATATATTACGTTGGCAATTATTTAATACCTTATTAAATAATAAATCATAAGCGGTCTCTAGCAAGACATTATGACTATCCAAATAATATAAGCTTATAGTCCAGTAAACCATTTAACGGGTCAAATCCCCTTGTCGCGCGATATCATATTTGAATAAGTCATGGAAATTGTCATACTTATTATGTTCAAATGCTTTTTCGATCTTAAGCAGACTGATTGATTCAAATGACTCTTCATTTGAGCATGGCCATGCATTTCCTCCAGTCCTACTTATCGAGGGGCTCAGTAGATATCTCTCCATAAAGAGAGGGACAAATATCCATCTTGATTATTCATTACCCTCTATATGACTCCCACTAATCCCGATCGCTGACCTTTATGATCATCCTATTTTAGATGATGTAGGATTACGTCAAGGCATATCAATTATCATGTTGGAGTCTATGATAATCTCAAGTTCAAGGATTTGCTGTCATACTGTTATATTGAGATTCACTTATGACATTTCCATACAGTAATCTCAATGCGGGTCTGCCCAGTATTCCATTCTCCAACCAATACCCATAAGTTTGATTTGTACCATACGCATAATCATCCGATGATTATCAATCAAACTTATACTAGTATATTAATCACTTAAGTCTCCACTCTATGGGATTGGACCAGGGACATTTGAATAATCTTACTATTCTTGAATAACTATTATTCGATTGTTATAATAATAAACATGCACACATTATAATAATCAACGAGAAATAGATGATATCAAATAACTTTATTTAAATGTGACAATTACAAATCTAAGAACATCGAATGTCCCAGGGCACTATTACCAACACCCCTCTACATCCACAGGTCCTCCACACAGGAGTAAGAAGTTTATTAAAATCAAGACGTACACAACTGTATCATTTAACTAAACCAGTCGTCGTATCGTTCACACAGATTGATACACCTGACTTTAGCTTGAGATGTTCACACAGATTGGTTGTAGGCTTCTTCGACTTGCTTCTTCTCACATAGATTAAAGCTTCATCCTTGAACTCTACTCTTCCCACACAGGTCGGAATAGATTGACTTAGTCCACACAGGGCCAAGGGTCTAAACAATAAGGTTATGAAGTATCAAGAATGGGAACAAGAGCTATATGCTTTGTAGGCTTCACTGTAGCTGTGTTGTTCTCTGTTGAGGACTTTGATTTTTCTTCACTTAAGATATTCACTGTATGCTTGAAGAAATATATTGCTCTAGGATTCTTGATCAATCAGTAAGTTGGCAATAGTTTCAGTAAGTCCATTCGTGAGCAATGTCCTCTTGCTTGGGCTATTTATAACCTTGAAAATAGATTTGTTATAAATATAGTCGTTGACTGGTTGGTGATATTTAGACAGATTTGATTGACGGCTTCAGAATGTTCGAATTAAAGATGTTTCGCATTTAATGCTTCAAACATTCTCTTTGATCTGCATTAAATGTTCTTCTCTCTTCAGTCTCTTCAGCTGCATTAAATTTTGTCCTATCAGCATTAAATGCTAATTTGAAACCGTGAATACTTTGTGAATAAAGAAAGGTTATTTAACAATGGTTTGAAGTTATAAGTCTCAGTCCTGTTGGATTGTGTTTTACTTTTCCTAAGTAAAACACCTACAACTTCTTTGCTGTATCCAATAGTCTTCTTGTTGTACGCATGAACTTGTATTTAGCTGTAGGGTTTGACTTCTTGGATCCTGTATGAAGTTACGCTATAGGGACAGGCAATGTAGTGTATTTTTCACAATATTTAGGGTAACATTCACAACAATTTTTCACAATACTTAGGGTAGCATTAACACTTGTTTGTCTATTGGAAGTAGAATCTCAGTGGTTTTTGTATTGTACTCGTCCATAGGAAATTCGGATCTTGGAACTCGGGACGAGAACTACTCACCTTATATCCTTTTGATCCTTGACCTAGATCAAGTCCGACCAGTCTCTCGATTGTTGTAGCAACACTGTCGTCCAGTCTCACTTCTATTTGCCTCTCTGTCTCTAATCTTCACCTCCTTCCAATTACACGGGCCTCTTCCCTCTTTTTGGTAATATCAAGCTCTGTGACTTTTCCATGAATATCCCGAAGAATATCCATTGTTTTTGTAACACCCCAAACTAGGCAGATATTACAGTGCCGTGGACCCCCAACTGGGACCCACCAGGCGAATGAAAAAGGATGAATTACACAGGGTAAATGTAGTACCGAACCACATTACAACATCAATTACTCCGATTAGGAGTTTCATACAACACACCTGTGATAAAATAGAATACATGTGTATCTTATGTGACGATAAAATACACAACACCGAATGAAACGAGTATTCAAACGGAATGTCTGCAGCTGAATAAATAAAGGAAACATAAATGATCAATAAGTGATCAATGCATCGGGCCCCCTTCTAGTATCATTAGGACTCTCGCCGTCAACGTGCTCCCCGTGCCTTTGCCTTGCCATGACTCGAGAAACAAATATCCCCAAACGGGCCGCTTATACGTAACAACAATCATCCGAGTTGAATAAACACAATCATATAAATATGTAGTATAAACCACAAGTTCGATCAAATTGAAACGGTTAGATTATTACCCAATCTTGTTGAAAACATACGCAATCAAACATGCCGTATGAATCAACTAACAAGACGGCTCAAAGGGTGGCGCCACACTACGCCCGGATGGAAATGTGTCCGTGCACAAGCCACCATCACACGTGGTCTTGTGCCTAATCGGCCTCACGAAGCAATCGACTCGTGCACACCCAATGTGAGGCCAACAACCATCACACGACATAATTGTGCCCGACATGAAAATCCTACACATTCCAACCGCACGCCAAGATGACCTAATGCCACGATATAACAAATGTGACATCGGAAACGAATAATGACTCACCGAGATAAAATGATAGTGCAATGAATGAAAGCTCAACAAAATGATTGGAACCGTCGCTCCTTGTGACTGAAGTGATTAATTGACAATGACAAGTTTTAATACGGTTAACACAATGATGAATGAATTACGATTATGAATGAACAACAACAAAAGGAAATGAATATCCTTATAACTGAGTAAGAATCAACTTACACAATACCGGTGACAATTATCCTTCCACGAACAACGCCCTAATTGAGATATCCGCCGAACAACCTTGAATTATACAATATCCAACAACTCGTTCAATATACGAATCAAACACGAATATAACGAACTCAAAACGTCGATACGATTAAACTAAGTTCATTGGGGCATTATATCGAATACGTTGTGGCCAAATTCCGATTGTTTACAATCAAATCTCAATGAACCACTATCAAATCCCCCAAGAGGTGTTTCAAACCAATAAACACCTTCCAAATGATCAATAATCCGAAATGAATATCCGAAAACGTGATTATAACGACAATTAATCGAAAATCCCCAATTTCAACTCGATATTCAAAGTGTTCTTGAATAATCCCTCAATAGTCCAATGAATCCTTATACAAACTCATAATCATATACATATCCCTTCATATAACATGATTATAACGTCCAAAACATCACATCTCAACACAAAATCGAAGTCCAAAGTGTCGAAGAAATTACCTCTTGAATATCCATTCACTTCGATCCGAAGAACACGAGTTTAATCGAGTATCCAAGCTTCCCAAATGATTGAAGGTGATGAAAAATACACACTCAAATGATAATTGATGAAGAAAACTCTCCCTCAAGCTTCTCTCGTAAAAGGTGGAAAAATCGAAGGAATGAGCCAAATGCTCAAAAATGAATTTATAGGGTTGACTACTCGCCGACACGGCCTGCGCCGATCGGGCACGGCCGTGTCGCATACCGGCCGACAGTGGCCGATAGGGACTCGACCGTGTCCTCGCTTGACACGGTCGCGCGCGAGGGCCTTCCGACAAATGACTCGTCCGACGCCGACTGGCATGACTCGACTGCGCTGCATTTACACGGCCGGCGGCCGGGAGTCGGTTCTGGCTTATCCGGAAGGGTTCGACTCGGCCGTGCCAAACGACACGGTCGAGTCCTGTGGGCAGATACTTCGGCATTTTCCGGACGAGTACGGCACGGGCCGTGTCGGACGACACGGCCGAGTTCGGTCGGCAGTGATCGGCCAATAACTGAAGAATGAGCGGGTGAGTTAAAACGACCATAACTCTCTCGTCCGTACTCCGATTGACTCACCGTTTGAACCATTGGAAAGCTAACTCGATGCTCTAAAATATTGCAAAGATTTTGAATTTTTGGAGTTACCAAAAATTAATGGTGATCTAACAAAGTCGAACTCATATGAGGAAAGTTGAAACAATGAACAATAACGATACACAACTCGAAGTTTTTCCGAACGGTGAACACGGTGAAAGAACATGATTGATGAATGATTATAATTGAGTGAAAATACACTGAGTGACAATTACAGACTGATAATTACTGAATGAAAATGAATGAATTACAACCGGGTATTACATACACCTTCTTAAAAGAGTTTCGTCCCAAACTAAGGGTCAAACAACTCGGGATAACTCTCCCGCATACTATCCTCGCTTCCCAAGTAGCCTCTTCGACTCCGTGTCTGACCACCAATCTTGACTAAAGGAATCGACTTATTTCTCAACCGCTTGATTCGCCGCTCTAAGACTCGTATAGGAGGCTCCTCATATGAATGGTCGCCGATCTCGATTTCATCGAACTGCAGTATGTGACTCGGGTCGGCAACATATTTTCGCAACTGAGAGACATGAAACACATTATGAATTCGGCTCAACGCCGGAGGTAAAGCCAATCGATAAGCTAACTCGCCTACTCGATCCAAAATCTCAAACGGTCCAATGAATCTCGGACTCAACTTTCCCCTCTTCCCAAAACGGAAGATACCACGACTCGGGGATACCTTGACCAACACATGGTCACCTGCCTCGAACTCTAATGGTCAACGACGGTTATCCGCATATGATTTCTGTCGACTCTGAGCTGTCAACAAACGACTCCTGATCAAAGCTACCTTCTCACGGGCGGCTATAAGCATATCGGGCTCGGTGCCGATTAATTCTGATAAGTCGTCCCAACACAAAGGAGATCGACAACGACGACCGTACAAGGCCTCGTAAGGTGCCATCTTAATCGAAGCATGCCAACTATTATTATACGTGAACTCGATCAATGGTAGTTGGGCTTCCCAAGCGTCTTTCCAATCGAGGACGCAAGCTCTCAACATGTTCTCTAATGTCTGAATAGTCCTCTCTGATTGTCCGTCGGACTGAGGATGAAAGGCAGTACTGAGATTAAGCTGAGTTCCCATAGCACGATGAACTGATTTCCAAAAATGAGACACAAATCGACCGTCACGATCGGAAACGATACTCTTAGAGTACTGCGGTCTCACTATCTCCTTGATGAATAATCGGGCCGCCTTCTCGGGACCCCACGTATCCTTGATCTCAAGGAAATGAGCTGATTTAGTTAAGCGGTCCACAATCACCTGCATCGTATTCATGCCACGACGACTCGTCGGCAAACTCGTGATGAAATCCATAGAAATGTCTTCCCACTTCCACTGAATAGGGAGAGGTTTCAGATACCCGCCGGTCGCCGATGTTCAATCTTGACTTTTGGCAAGTTAAGCATCTCGAAACAAATTCCGCGACTTCTCGCTCATATTACTCCACCGTAATTTTGTTTCAAGTCTTTATACATCTTGCTAGACCCCGGTGAATGTAATAAGGGGTAGCATGAGCTTCTCTCAAAATAGAGTTTTTCAACTCGTCATTCGCCGCACGCACAACCGGTTCTTAAACCTCAAAAGTCCATCCTCGTGGACTACGAATCTGTGGCTTTCTCGAGCCACATCCTCACGGATGTGCAACAATGAAGGGTCTCAACTCGATCCTCCCCGATTTTCTCCTCAAGTGACGATGAAATCTCCAACATACAAAGTCGTCCCTCGACTCCGCTGGAGCCGACCTCGATCTCGGTCTAAGGAATTCTCTTTAAGCTCCTTCGAATCATAAACGAGCAAGCATCTCGCTTCCCGAACGGACTTACGACTCAAGGCCGGGCGACAACGTTCGCCTTGCCCGGGTGGTAAAGGATCTCAATATCATAATCCTTGATTAGTTCTAACCACCGCCTCTGTCGCATATTTAACTCCTTCTGAGTAAATATATACTTTAAACTTTTATGATCGGTGAATATCTGACAAGTGACGCCATAAAGGTAATGACGCCAAATCTTCAAAGCGAACACCACGGCTGCTAGCTCAAGGTCGTGTGTCGGATAATTAACCTCGTAAGGTCTCAACTGCCGTGAAGCATAGGCAATAACCTTTCCATTCTGCATGAGCACACATCCGAGACCCTGTCTGGACGCATCACTATAAACCACAAATCCTTCCGTCCCCTCCGGCAAGGAAAGTACAGGTGCTGACATTAACCGGCTCTTGAGTTCCTCAAAACTCCGTTGACACGCGTCGGACCACGTGTATTTCTTATCCTTCCGCAAAAGGTTCGTTAAGGGTTGAGCGATTCTAGAAAATCCTTCCACAAACCGCCGATAATAACCCGCTAATCCGAGAAAACTTCGGATTTCCTTAACGTTCTTCGGAGGTAGCCAATCCCGAATAGCCTCCGTCTTCTGAGGATCGACACGAATTCCGTCTGATGAAATTACATGTCCGAGAAAAGTCACTTCGGACATCCAGAACTCGCATTTGGAAAACTTCCGATAAAGTTGCTCTCGTCTCAACACGTCGAGAACCTGATGAAGATGAACCTCGTGCTCCTCTCGGTTACGAGAATAAATCAAAATGTCATCGATGAAGACAACAACAAACCGATCCAAAAAGTCGATGAAGACCCGGTTCATTAACTCCATGAATACCGCAGGTGCATTAGTCAATCCGAACGGCATAACCACAAACTCATAATGACCATAGCGTGTTCGAAACGCCGTCCTCGCGATATCCGACTCTCGAATCCGCAACTGATGATATCCAGATCTTAAGTCGATCTTGGAAAATACTGAAGCTCCCTGAAGTTGATCTAAGAGATCATCAATACGGGGTAAGGGATACTTATTTTTGATCGTCACCCTGTTCAACTCCCGATAATCAATACATAAGCGGAATGAACCATCCTTCTTCTTGACAAACAACACTGGTGCTCCCCACGGGGACGCACTCGGTCGGATATAACCTTTCTCGAACAATTCTTCAAGTTGATTCTTCAACTCCTGCATTTCGGTCGGGGCCATCCGGTACGGTGCCTTCGATATCGGAGACGTACCAGGCTCCAACTCGATCGTGAATTCCACATCTCTCTGTGGAGGCAAACCAGGTAACTCGTCTGGAAATACATCGGCATAATCTCTCACAACCGGAATATCCGACAACAATACTGATGATTTCTCGGTTTTGGTCATATAGCACCAATAACCAACACATCCCTGATTGAGTAACCTTACTGCTTTCATCAAATTAATTGTAGGTCACAAGTCGTCCAGAAACAAGTCTAGAGGGGGGGTGAATAGACTTGTTGAAACTCTTTACCTCTTTTTCTCGAAGAGTGAGTTTCTTCAGCTGATGATCAAACAAATGACTGGGAGTCGTTTGTTCTTGGATATGTGCGGAAGTCAGCTGATGACGAATATATATATTAACTTAATGAAACACTTTAACAATGGATGCAAATAGCTTAGAGTATGATGCAAGAAACAAAGAATAACACAAAGTGTTATAGTGGTCTCGGAGGTGGGGTAATCCTCTACTAATCCACTTTTCTCCAAACCACTGGAGATGAATTCACTATAATTGTCAACCAAAGGATAAAGATTACGTTGATTCACTACACACTACAACAGCCTTCCAACCAAAGGGAATTACGTGCCGTTGTACACACTTGACTGCCTTGCACCTCTTGATCCTCGATCCTCGGATGCCTTTACAGTCTGCTACTTCAACCAGTGAAGTACCCCTTACTCAGGATTTAAAGACAAGAGTGTTTGTCTTCTCCAACTAAAGAGCTTCCTTGAATATGAACTTTTGGATCTGCTCTTTTTCTCGATGCTATATGATTGCTTAGGATTGATTTGTTTGCTTTGATCGCTTATAGTATATGTTCGCACCGGTAGTTGCTCAGTTTCAAATCTTCGGGTATATATAGATCACGATCTCTGAGCTTCTTCCTTGTAGCCGTTGCAAATCTGAACAAATCCGTCCGTTGGAGAGAGACTTCATTGTTTAATCTTTTCTGAACGTTGCAAGGCTGGATTCCCATTATTTAATTTCATCTTCCGACCGTTGTGATGACTTCTGCATGTGAGCGCCGAATCTTTTGAATATAAAAGGATTAAAGTCTTCACGGTGGGTCAGGATGATTTAAATAAATCATATCTCTTGCGGGAATCACTCCAATTTGTCTCTTCACGTTGCATGTGAGCTTTCCGTAATATTTGACTTTTCAAAGCATGCCGACGTGGACTTGGAGTACTAGGTCAGTAGTTGAGTAGATCGATGTGCACTTACTTCTTTGCAGTAAGTCGTCTCTACTGTATACTGTTTGAGACTTGTCTCGATCGTGTGACTTCCCGAGGTTCCTCGGCACCGGTCAAACTTCTCCGATAAATTTTAGTTGACCAGTGCTACTCGATTGAGTCACTGTACTTCTCGATAGACTAGACTGTACTTTAGTACTTAGCCGATTTTCATTTAACTAACTTTGGCCTACGTAAGATACTCATTTGGTTCTTCTTTACACTTTGCCAATTTTATACTTAACACATTTTGGCCTATGGAAGATACTCATTTGGTTCTTCCTTACATTTCGCCAATTAATAAACATTTGATTTTAAATTAATGACATCATCAAAATCTAACAAGTATTCCTAACAAATTCCCTATTTTGATGATGGCAAAACTAAGTAAGCAATCAAATGGCCAAGTCTGCACTTAAGTGCAAGACAAAATCAAATCACTAATATTGAGACAACCGAAAATTGTCATTCAACAGATCGTTCATAAAAGTTTTCTCGACTTATCATAGAAATTATACAAGAATGTTTTAAGTACGTAAAAATAAAATTACAAGAAAGAAAATAATTAAAATCATCTCGCTTCCTCTCGCTCTTCGAACAGCCGCTAAGGTGTCCGAATGGTTTGGCTCCAATGGGTCTTACCTTGACCGGAGCAAGGCCATACTTCCTTTTCACCACTAGAGCCGCGAAGTCCCGCTCCCCGCCGCGATCCGAATTTGTTTTCAAGGCGCACTCGCTTGATTTCTCCCCGTAGTTGTAGTTCATCAAGTTCACCATCCATGCGGATCGGTGCTTCTTCACTCGAATTTAGGGATCATGGGAAAAGCTTTTGCTCTTTTGCGTGCTTCTTTAGGATAGCCCAAAGCTTGGGATGAATCGCTTCCATCCAGCTTGATGAAAATCTCCCGGGGAGAGTTTGTCATCCTAAGAAGTTCCTGCATAAAAGTCTCTCGATGAACTTCTTCCTAGCAGCCTCCCATATTTCAATAGCTTCAAGTGGGCGTAAATCTTCAACATACCACACCTGCACCTTCCCACTCAAGAGTAGGTTCAAGCCGCCTCGGTCCTTCTCGCGCTTCCTTCAGCCGGGTCACCTTTGTCTTCAATCTACAGTTCCTTCCTCTTCGTGCTAGATCGTCCTTCAAGCCGGGATATCCCGCTTTTTCTTACTTCGAATTCTCTCCCTTCCCCGAATCCTCTCTTCCCCTTTTGCCAAAGATCAATGAGGGTTGTTAATTGTTGCTCCATGCGGCTCATCCAAATGACATGCCAAAAAGCATTCTCGTTGTTTGTAGGAGGAGGAGGCCGAGGGATTTGTCTTTGCGGCAAGGTATCAATCTTGGCATTTATCTCGTTGAAGGTCGAGTGACTGTGTTGACAGCAGCCTCCCAATGGTGTCTCTCGACAATGCTTGATCACTCGGCCATGGTGGGGGATAATCGAGCCGATGGGGAGTGTTCTCCGATCCTTCACCTGTGGAGCCACTCGACCGCAGTGCTCCCGTCTGCAGCAGGAGGCCGATAGAGTCTTCTCGGGGTGCCCGACCTTGAGTCCTCTCGCGCCTCCGCATCTAGCCGGTGTACCGGGAGGCACAACAATCCTATCTGCAGCCTTCGTTGGTAGGTTCTCGCCGCTTCTCCGGCTCCTTTCTCTTTCTTCTTCTTCTCCTTCTTCTTCGATTTCTCTTTTCTACTTCTCCGCATTTCTCCTTTTCTTTATCCTCATCTTCTTCTTTTTCTTCTCCAGCCGCCACACCAGCTCCTCCTTCACCTCCATCATCATGATCATCATCATCATCATCATCCTTAGCATCATCTTTTTCCTTCTCTCCTTCATCATCATCATCATCCTTATTTTCTTCTTCTTTTTCTTGCTCCACTTCTTCTCCTTCTTCTTCATCTTCCTCATCTTCCACTTCTTCTGTTTTTTCAATTTCCTCTGTCTCCTTTTCAACTGGTATGTTTTCTTCTTGTTTTTCTTTTGCTTCTTCATCCTCCTCAACCAAATTGATAATTTCATTCTCTTCATCAACTTCTTCTATCTTAATCTCCTTTTCTTCTTTCTCTTCCTCCTCTTCTCCAAAAGTACCATCAAAAATACTCAACATTATAGAGTGGATAAAATGGTCCATGTTAGTCTCAAAGTGTGACATGAACCAGTTATCCTGGAGGAGTAAGGTTAAATCTGACTCCTTGCAAAAATCAGTCAGAACATCCTCCGTGGCTTGGGGGTAATCCCAACCACTAGTTTCAATAAAAATTTGAAAATTTGTAAAGGACATGGTTTTAAGAGTTTTCCACTCCTTAAAAATATTGACAAAAGAATGTTTTTCTGCTTGTGGCTTGACAAGCTGAAGTTGTTCTATGGAAAGATTAAAAGTGTTATTTTCTAAAAGGTTGAATGAGTAATCTGCTTCAGGGATAGATATGACAAGACATGCTTCCTCTTCTTCGGTCATGTATACTGGAGGAGTAATGACAGGTACAATTCGGGTTTCGGTGTGCAGTGCGTGTAAGTCTCGGTGAGCTGAGATCGAATCGTGGATCGCATGATGTTCGTGCCGATCTCCTTCATCAATCTGCAGCTTCCTTGGCCTCTTTGGAGAGGGTTCGGTGATGACCGCAGTTGGAAGGTCCTTCGGGCCGGGTCCCTTCTCTTAAAACGGATGGCGATTGGAGTATCATCGACTCATGCTCGACTCGACCGCAGCCTCCGACTCACCGCAGTTGGTCCGAGTCTCGATAGATCGTACCTTGGGCAATAGCTTGAGTCCGGTAAGTCCTTTAATATCCGGGCCGCCTCCCAGTGACTCCAACCTTTTTCTTATCATGGTCCATGTGACCAAGCCTCTTGTTTGGGTGGAAAGGGTCAATGTTTCCCTTGGCCACTCCAGTCTGCTCCAAGAACCAACTAAGATGCGTTCCGAACGCCAACTTAGTCTTGAACTTCTTTTCTTCCTCGAGCCATTCGACCTTGTTCACTTCACGAACAAGTTGCCTGAAAATGTAATCGGCCCAATCTACTTCCTCTCGCTGAATTAGCGCACCCAACACCATGAACTTTGAGGATGATAGTTGGTCATAGCTTCCTGCCATTCCCATGACTATTTTATTTGTGATGTCCAGAGCGACTCGGTAAACTCTTTTCAACTCATTTATTTTCGCCGTAAACTTCAACTTCTCCAGGACATTTTCAAGCTTAATCGTCTTCCATGTTTCGGCGGGTGATTGTTTGAGTGCTTCGACCGCCAAACCGCGATTTTTCATCCCGAATACAGAGCGAATCTTCTCTGTATCTATGGTGACTGGTACTCCACCGACCGTGCTCGAATCAGTGCTGAATTAGGTAAGCGCGGTAAAATTCAACCACATCTTCTTTGAACAAGTGTTGAGGGTTGATTTCGAAACGGGTAGATGCCGTTCAGCCATCGCCGGATTAAGTCGAGCATATCAAAGTCGCCTAGATTTGCTTCCAAGAATCCTTCAAATCGATTTACCATGGAAAAGATAACTTGGTCCTTCATCGCCTTCAAGTTTGCTCCGTCAAAAGATGCCATTTCTGCAAAAAGATTTTAGGATTTAGTGTGTATTTTGCTCTGTGAATTTTTAGGGTTTCTGAAAGCGTAAAGAGGAAAGTGAAAGGGTTTTCTTCCTTATAAAGAAGATGAAGTGACATTTGGATTAGTTTATTATAAGTTTAAACGGTGGTACGCCTTTTCATATTCTTTTGAATTTCAAATTTGAATCGGTGACCCCATTTAAAATTTGACGGTTGATTCTGATTGGCCACCGTAGAGGTTAATTAAATAGGCGTGTGACGCGTATATTTAAAATTGCCACTAGGCTCATAAAATGTATTTTTAAACGCTATTTCTTAAGCCAAAATAATATTATAAATATGGCAGATAATAATTAAAAATTAGAGATCAGTTTAGAGAACTTAGCTGGTCTGATTCGTTGACTGTTGACCACTCTGCTACAGGTGAGTTTGACTTCGCACAGTACTGCTGACTAAGTTGCTTCGACCGCCTTCGTCTTTCGCCCGCATCGCCTTAGGCCGATTCTGGGGTTCGTCCTTCCTTCAACTTGCTTCGTAACTAGATTCCCAATCTAGTAATCCAAGATCTCTGCCGCCTCTAGGAATCTCTCTTCCGCAGGGGTTTGGTGAAGATGTCGGCTATTTGGTAGTCTCAGGCCGACTCTTTCAACTCTAACCCTTTTGTTAAGCACGTGGTCTCGAATGAAATGGTGCTTAACGTCAATGTGCTTCGTCCGTGAGTGCAAAAACGGATTGTTGGTTATTGCAATAGCACAATTGTTGTCACACCATATAGGAACATAGATGGCAATAATATTGTAGTAAATTAATTGTGGTCTGATCCATAGGATCTGCACAATGACTACCGCAGCCTAGGTATTCCGACTCAGAGTGGAGATAGAGTTAGAAACTCGCTTCTTGCTAAACCAGATATCACCGGTTCCTAGTATTTGACACGTTCCACTAGTGCTCTTCCTATTGATTTTGCATCCGTGAAATCCGCATCTCGAGTATCCCGATAGCTCAAGTTGTCATCTTTGGGGTACCATAGTCCAACATTAATGGTAGACTTTAGGTACTTGATTATTCTCTTGCCGCATCTAGGTGTGATTGCTTCGGCTTGATCGAATCTTGCACAAACTCCAACCGCATATGATATGTCCGGCTCGCTGCGCTAGGTACGAAGAGATCCGATGAGTCCTCTGTAGTGGGTTGAGTCAACCGATATTCCCGCCTGCCTCGCATCCGGTGAGTACTTGTGCTCATTGGAATTCTTGCAGTTTGGCCGATTCCATTCCATATCTCTTGATGAGATCTCGGTATACTTTGCCGGTTGATGAAAATTCCTTTTTCCATCTCGCTTAACTTTTAATCCGAGAAAGAAGTTAAGCTTTCCCATCATACTCATCTCGAATTCTCCTTGCATGAGGTTGAGAATTTCTCACAAAGTTCGGATTGGTTGACCCGAATATGATGTCATCCACATAAATCTGAACTATTAGAATGTGGCCTTCGTGCTCCACTCTAAATAGGGTCTTGTCCACTTTTCCTTTGCAAAATCCATTTTTCTCAAGAAACACAGACAGTGTTTCATACCATGCTCTCGGTGCTTGCTTGAGTCCATACAGAGCCTTCAAGCCTTATAGACTTTGTCTCCTTTGACAAAACCTGGGGGTTGCTCTACATAGACTTCTTCTTCTAGGATTCCATTCAGAAACGCACTTTTCACATCCATTTGGTAGACTTCAAAATCCTTGAATGCAGCATATGCGAGGAATAGTCTGATGGCTTCTAATCTTGCAACAGGTGCATAAGTTTCATCAAAATCTATTCCCTCACATTGTGCATATCCTTTTGCTACGAGTCTGGATTTATTCCTAACAACAGCTCCGTCTTCATCACTCTTGTTTTTATACACCCATTTGGTGCCAATAACTTTCTTGTGATTAGGTCTGTCTGTTAGTTCCCAAACATTGTTTCTCTCCATCTGCTCCAATTCCTCTTGCATGGCATTAATCCATGAATAATCTTCCAAGGCTTGTTCTGTCGTCTTGGGTTCAATTTGTGACATGAAACATGAGAACATTGCCATTCCTGCTGGTAGGGTTGACTGTCTTGTCTTTACTCCATCAGTCAACTTTCCGATAATTTGCTGAATTGGATGATCCTTGAGCCATTTGGGGATCTCGTCCTCTTCTGGGTTTGTTCCCCCTGTTGGATTGCTCTGGTGGTTGTCTGCTGGATTCTCGTCCAGAATCGATCGGCTACGCCTTGTCATCTGCAGCTTGGTTCTCAACTGCAGATGAGTCTTTGTCGGCTCCTACTGGTCTTCTTCAGAAAGAATCGGATCGGATAGGTTTGGTGATCCTGTCGATCTGCATTGGGTCTTCATCACCGCAGTTGGGTCATAAGGCTGATCTGCAGGTGAGTCCACCATTCCAGTGTCATGTACAATGACTTCTTCAAGGGTTGCTGACTTGAGCTTGTTCTCAATTTGCTCAAGTTGTTTCCTGTACTCAACAGTAGATTCATCAAAAACAACATGGGGTGTTTCTTCCACAACTAAGGTTCTTTTGTTGAAAACTCTATATGCCTTGCTTCTTTGGGAATATCCCATAAATAGACCATCATCAGTTTTAGCATCAAAGGCATTTAGCTGTGTTTTACCGTTGTTGTGGATGAAACACTTACAACCAAAAACATGAAAGTAAGCAACAGTAGGAGTTCTATTATTCCAAACCTCATAGGGAGTTTTGCCATGTCTCCCTACTATCATACTCCTGTTCTAGGTGTGACAGTCGTGTTGACAGCCTTCAGCCCATAACCTCTTGGGTTGGTCCGCTTCGCAATCATGGACCTTGCCGCTTCTTCGTGGTTCTTTCCTTCTTTCAAGAACACCATTCTCTGGGCGCCCCCGGCCGCAGAGAGCTCATGCCGGATCCCATTCTCGATCACGAAATCGCTTATCGCCTTGTTGAGAAACTCTCCTCCTCTCGTCTCGATCCGATCTTGATTATGGAGAGGGATTTCTCATTCTGGATCCTTCTCGGCCTCGTAACTTGGTCAAGGTTTCACTTTTCTTGAATAGAAAAATGATCCAAGTGTACCTTGAATAATCATCTACAATCACAAGAGCATGCTTTCGCCGCTCAAAGTCCTTGGCTTGATAGGACCAAATAGATCCATGTGGAGTAGATCTAAGATCCTTGTTGTGAGCGTTGTAGGTGACCGGCTTGAACGACGCCTTGGTCTCGCTTCCTTCGACATGCATCACAGAGTGCTTCCTTCTTGAATGCTTCACTGGAAGTCCTCTCGACCAGCCTTTCCGAGAGCTAATCTTGTTGATGGCTTTGAAGTTCAGTGACATAGTCTTTTGTGCCACACCATCCATTCTCACCATAGTCTTGGATAGAAAACAGGAGTTAGGTGTTCCCGTGTTCCAATCAATCATGTATACATCTCTTCTTCTAAACCTTGTAGCTTTATCTCTCCGTATAAGATGTCTATCACCATACACTTCAAGATGGTGAAGACTACTAGATTCTTCTCGTCGCAGAACTGGCTTATGCTCAGGAGGTTGTATTTGAGACCTTTGACATAATGGACTTTGGATATGACAATGTTTCCTCGGTGCAGCTCTCCAAAGCCTTTTGTCTGTCCTCTAGAACTATCTCCAAAGGTTACATCGGGACCTCTTTCTTTGATATATTTGGTCAGCATCTTCTTGTTCCCGTTCATGTGCCTTGAGCATCCAGAGTCTACAAACCACTCTTCACCTCCAAAATTTGAGCTTGAGGAGATGTGGTTGTAGTCCTTCCACCTTTTCTGCAATTAAACAAGCAGAGATTTAGGTACCCAAATTTGTGTGGGTCCTTTGGGGTTAGTGGGTTTCCTGGAGAATTGATTTCTCCTTGGATTATAGGAATTATTATTATAACCCTTATACGGTGCCTGTGGTCGAGGTCTAAATCTCCTGGTTGGATTGTATACCGGATATTCCTCAAAATAGTGTGGGCCATTTCTAAATCTAGGCTGAGACCATTTGTTGAACCTTTGTGGTCTCCACACTTGTTCGTTTTGGTAATTTGGATAACCTTGAGGTTTCCATCTGCCCCTCCCATTATGAAATCTATTTTTAGGGAGTTGTTGGTAATAGTGGGCATGTTGTCCGGCCGTTGCTTTTGCTCAGGCCATCGCTTAGTCGCTGTCTAGGTGGTCATGCGGTGTAACCTGACTGCAGCCTAGACGTTTGACTTGGCTGTTGCCTGTTTTTGAAAATCGGTTTATGCACAGGCTCAGCAGTCGAGACCATTGTTTCTCCCTTGATGAAAGTGGTTTTAGAACTAGAGGGAGTGTGGGGATCATATCCAAGGCCTGATCTGGAATATAGTGGCCTCTTGTTAGTACACAATTCGTCCAGAGTTAACGACGCTTTCAGGGAGGTTATTTCCTGCGCCTGAGTTTTATTTATCTGTGCCAGCTTAGTAAACTCAGCTTTGGCATGAGCAAGTGCAGCTGACTTTTCTTTAAGTAAAATATTTAGCCGGTCTATCTCAGCTGTATTGGCACTTGCCTGGTTTTCAAAATCAGCTGTAGTTGTCTCAACCTTATTTAAATCTAGGCTGAGTTTTTCAAAATCATTTTTCAGCTGCCTATTCTCATCTTGCAGCTTAGTCTTCTCTGCTGATACAGCTTGATGTGCAGATTTAAGTGTTTCAAAATCTTTGAATAATTGATTTACCGATTCATGTAAATCCATATCTTGCGACATGGCTGAGCTATTATTAGAACCGGTAGGTTTAGAGGTTACCTCTTCATCAGCCAAGTTTGCCATCAGGCAATCATATTCCTCGTCGTCATCAGAAAAGAAGCCGCCGCTTGATTCGACATGCTCCTGGTCTTCTCCGATGAGAGCTTTTCTTGTCTTCCTTCTCGCCACCTCCTTTTGGTTTCATCCTTCTTGAGCTCGGGACAATCCATTGGATGTGTCCTATCTTGTGGCGATTGTAACATTCAACTTTCCACTTCCACTTTTCTCGGTTTCTTCTCGGGATTCTCCTTGTAGTTTTTCTTATACTTGGAGTAGTTCTTCCCGGGTTATGAATCTTTGCATGATGAAAGCCATTTCCTCCTCAAAGTCTAGCGGATTTGGAGGTTTCACATCGCATGTGCTCTTAGCAGGGGTCTCGGCCGCAAATGCGATTCCCTTCTCTCGCAGGCTCGATTGAGGATGAGCTTGGAAGCTCGAACTCATAAGCCTTTAGATCGAGAACAGCCTCCGAATCTTTATCTTATTCGTGTCTTTGGACTCTCTCATAGCTACACCTTCATGCTCCATTCTCGATTTAGAGATCCGAGGACCTTGAGTGCCATTTCCTGTTGCCATAAGTCTTGCCCAGGAGTTGATTTCATTGATAATTTCAAAGAACCTTGTGTCCACTTGGTCTATTGATTCTCCATTCTTCATTTTAAAGTTGTCAAACTTTTGGATAGCTATTGACAACTTGTTCTCCTTGATCAGCTCCGTTCCTTCACACATTAGAGCTAATGTGTCCCATATCTCTTTGGCATTCTTACAATTTTTGATCTTGACCATTGTGGATTTGTCAAGAGTTTGGTACAAGACATCTCCGGCCCCGTTGTCAAGATCGCGCCTTTCTCTCTTCTGGGGTCACCGCTTCTCTTCTTAGGAATCTTTCGGGCCTCCCAGTGCGATCTCCTCGGGTGTGTTGTGCTTCTCGAAAATGAATGGACCATCTTCAATGATGCACCACATGTCGTCATGGATTGTAGATAAATGTGCTCGCATTCTTATCTTCCAGAGATCATACTCACAACCGAAAAGACAGTAGTCTAGAGTGCATGTGTTCCATTATAACGTGGGAGATAAGATATATATCTGAATATGGATCTGGTTCGTGAACAAAATGATCCAGCCTCTCTGATACCACTTGTAGGTCACAAGTCGTCCAGAAACAAGTCTAGAGGGGGGGTGAATAGACTTGTTGAAACTCTTTACCTCTTTTTCTCGAAGAGTGAGTTTCTTCAGCTGATGATCAAACAAATGACTGGGAGTCGTTTGTTCTTGGATATGTGCGGAAGTCAGCTGATGACGAATATATATATTAACTTAATGAAACACTTTAACAATGGATGCAGCAGTTAGAGTATGATGCAGTAAAACAGTAAATAACACAGGCGGTTATAGTGGTCTCAGAGGTGGGGTAATCCTCTACTAATCCACTTTTCTCCAAACCAGTTGGAGATGAATTCACTATAATTGTCAACCAGTGATAAAGATTACAGTGATTCACTACACACTACAACAGCTTCCAACCAGTGGAATTCCGTGCCGTTGTACACACTTGACTGCCTTGCACCTCTTGATCCTCGATCCTCGGATGCCTTTACTGATGCTACTTCAACCAAAGAAGTACCCCTTACTCAGGATTTAAAGACAAGAGTGTTTGTCTTCTCCAACTAAAGAGCTTCCTTGAATATGAACTTTTGGATCTGCTCTTTTTCTCGATGCTATATGATTGCTTAGGATTGCTTTGTTTGCTTTGATCGCTTATAGTATATGTTCGCACCGGTAGTTGCTCAGTTTCAAATCTTCGGGTATATATAGATCACGATCTCTGAGCTTCTTCCTTGTAGCCGTTGCAAATCTGAACAAATCCGTCCGTTGGAGAGAGACTTCATTGTTTAATCTTTTCTGAACGTTGCAAAAATTTGGATTCCCATTATTTAATTTCATCTTCCGACCGTTGTGATGACTTCTGCATGTGAGCGCCGAATCTTTTGAATATAAAAGGATTAAAGTCTTCACGGTGGGTCAGGATGATTTAAATAAATCATATCTCTTGCGGGAATCACTCCAATTTGTCTCTTCACGTTGCATGTGAGCTTTCCGTAATATTTGACTTTTCAAAGCATGCTGACGTGGACTTGGAGTACTAGGCTGTAGTTGAGTAGATCGATGTGCGGCTTACTTCTTTGCGGGTAAGTCGTCTCGGCCGTATACCGTTTGAGACTTGTCGATCGGGTGACTTCCCCGAGGTTCCTCGGCCGTAGTCTGGTCAAACTTCTCTGATAAATTTTAGTTGACCGGTGCTACTCGATTGAGTCATTGTACTTCTCTGATAGACTAGACTGTACTTTAGTACTTAGCCGATTTTCAGCCTAACTAACTTTGGCCTACAGAAGATACTCATTTGGTTCTTCTTTACACTTTGCCAATTTTATACTTAACACATTTTGGCCTATGGAAGATACTCATTTGGTTCTTCCTTACATTTCGCCAATTAATAAACATTTGATTTTAAATTAATGACATCATCAAAATCTAACAAGTATTCCTAACAATAATGACTTTGCCAGAACAGCCGGGATTACTTCCCTGAAACACACATTCGACTCCATCGTCTGAAATGATAGTGACCAAACGCTTTCGGACACTAATGATGGCATCATGACGATCCATCCAATCAATACCCAAGATGACGTCGTCCCTCGGCAAATCTACTACGATTAGGTCCGCTGGCCATACACAACCATGAAACTGAATCGGACAATTCTGAATCTCACGGTTACCGATAATTCGTCTACCATCAGGTAGGCCAATGACATAAGGCTCACAACTAGTAGCACTACCTAGACGTAGTCTACGCAAACATGACTCGGAAATGAATGAATGCGATGCACCAGTGTCAAAAAGGGTACACACAGGTTGAGATAGAATATCGAGTGTACCTGAGATCATCCGGGCCTCTGGATCGTCGGTCTTCTTCATCTCATAAATTCGGGGCTTTCCGGCCCCAGAGCCGGACGCTCCCGTCTGATAGCTCTTGGCTCCGCCTTTAGCTCCTGTCGTATTGAGCAGCGACGCCAGTAGTGGCTTTGATTACGCACCCGAATGACTAGTGCTGAGATGACGCCGGAGTAGGTTTAGAGTCCCTTCGACAAAAACGGGCCCTATGCCCGGCAATCCTGATTGTGGCACGTGATGATCTGCCGGACATTTTGTGCTGAAATGACCCTGTTCTTCACAGTTGAAACAGGTGACGGCTGAACTGGCCACTCGAGACTGAGATTCCGCGGGTTTAGACGCCAGGGGAGGTCGCTCAGAAAAACTAGAGCCCGCCCGCAGTTTCTTGAAGGTGGCCTGACTTCCGTCAGACTGATTACGGTTCTTAGACTTCTTGCCAGCAGATGAAGGTTGCTGCTTAGAAATCTCCTTAACAGTAAGCTCATAAGTGAGAGCTTTCTCAATGAACTCGGCTAGAGTGGTACAGTTATGATTAAGCAACTGAAGTCTCATACGGGGTTTCAGCCTCTTGCTGAAATACTTGATCTTGTCCGCTTCAGAGCGAATGATAGATGAGGCGAACGGAAGAAGTTCCTGAAATTTCTCGGCACTGGCGAGAACATCCGCGTCTGATGAAGGGTCGGGAGTGAGTAACTCTGACAGCTTGGCCTCTCTGAGTGGGGCCGGATAATATCTCTCCATCATGAGAGTCTTGAACTGATCCCAAGTACATAATCCGTCTGTGGGCTTCAACGATAACCACCATGAATGAGCGCTCTTACCCAGATAGTAAGCCGCAACTGAAACTTTATGCCCTTCTGGGCAATCCACCATAGCAAATAACTTCTCGAAGTGTTCAAGCCAATGAACAATATCCGCCGGCTCAGATGAGCCCTCAAAGGTAGGTGGTCGCTGGCGAGATATATCGCTAATGATATTGCTTAGATTCCTCTCTTGCCTCTGAGGTGGTGGCGGAGGAGCCTGTTGATTTTGATTGACTGAGTTATGCATCGTCTGCATCAGATGTGTCATCTGGGTCATTTGGGCCATCATGCCCTGCATAAAAGCAAGTGGGTCCACCCGAACACCTTCTGACTGAGCCGTGTCCCGGGTACGACTCCCCGACAGTGAATGATCATGCCCAGGTGAATGAGTAGCAGTGTCGCTGCTCGATGAATTGGTATTGTTTCTCGCATTCGCACATGTATTCACACGAGCTCTCGGGATTCGGCCCGCACCACGGCCTCGTCCTCCTCGTCCTCTGCCAGCTCTTTCCATACTGAAGTGGAAAGTTACATGATGATTAAATCTCCCACATGAATATCACGTTACGATTACGTCATTAAATGATGAAAATGAGCATACACGTTCTAACACAATGATTATATGAATGATTAACTGAGGTGACATGATTATCTGATGAAACTATTGAAATGATTATCTTGAACAAGTTAACAAGATTAATGATATGATCATCCAGATCAACAATCGAGTAATGAAATGAATTGAGTGATTAATGAGTTAAAATGACCGTCCTAGTCAAAATGAAAATGATGTTTGAGGATTGTTAACTGATGAATTATGAATGAATGATAATTGCCAGAAATTATACCATGGCGTTAGAAGTCTTACAGTTCTTTCGGTCTGATTGGCTCGGCATCTGCACAGGTCACACGTGACGCGAAAGTCCAATGATACTAGTCTGATGACGATGATTTCAAATGAGACATGACTCGGAAGGTAGTATTCAAAACCACGCTCCGATACCAACTCTGTAACACCCCAAACTAGGCAGATATTACAGTGCCGTGGACCCCCAACTGGGACCCACCAGGAGAATGAAAAAGGATGAATTACACAGGGTAAATGTAGTACCGAACCACATTACAACATCAATTACTCCGATTAGGAGTTTCATACAACACACCCAGGATAAAATAGAATACATGTGTATCTTATGTGACGATAAAATACACAACACTGAATGAAACGAGTATTCAAACGGAATGTCTCAGCGGAATAAATAAAGGAAACATAAATGATCAATAAGTGATCGAATGATCGGGCCCCCTTCTAGTATCATTAGGACTCCTCGCCGTCAACGTGCTATCCTTGTGCCTTTGCCTTGCCATGACCTGAGAAACAAATATCCCCCAAACGGGTCGGATTATACTGAGAACAACAATCCTCCGAGTTGAATAAACACAATCATATAAATATGTAGTATAAACCACAAGTTCGATTAAAATGAAAGCGGTTAGATTATAACCCAATCTTGTTGAAAACATACGCAATCAAACATCTTTGTATGAATCAACTAACAAGATGCGGCTCAAAGGGTGGCGCCACACTACGCCGGGATGGAAATGTGTCCGTGCACAAGCCACCATCACACGTGGTCTTGTGCCTAATCGATCTCACGAAGCAATCGACTCGTGTGCACGATCAATGTGAGGCCAACAACCATCACACGACATAATTGTGCCCGACATGAAAATCCTACACATTCCAACCGGCACGCCAGTATGACCCGGAATGCCACGATATAACAAATGTGACATCGGAAACGAATAATGACTCACCGAGATAAAATGATAGTGCAATGAATGAAAGCTCAACAAAATGATTGGAACCGTCGCTCCTTGTGACTGAAGTGATTAATTGACAATGACAAGTTTTAATACGGTTAACACAATGATGAATGAATTACGATTATGAATGAACAACAACAAAAGGAAATGAATATCCTTATAACTGAGTAAGAATCAACTTACACAATACCGGTGACAATTATCCTTCCACGAACAACGTCCTAATTGAGATATCGGTCGCTCGAACAACCTTGAATTATACAATATCCAACAACTCGTTCAATATACGAATCAAACACGAATATAACGAACTCAAAACGTCGATACGATTAAACTAAGTTCATTGGGGCATTATATCGAATACGTTGTGGCCAAATGCCGATTGTTTACAATCAAATCTCAATGAACCACTATCAAATCCCCCAAGAGGTGTTTCAAACCAATAAACACCTTCCAAATGATCAATAATCCGAAATGAATATCCGAAAACGTGATTATAACGACAATTAATCGAAAATCCCCAATTTCAACTCGATATTCAAAGTGTTCTTGAATAATCCCTCAATAGTCCAATGAATCCTTATACAAACTCATAATCATATACATATCCCTTCATATAACATGATTATAACGTCCAAAACATCACATCTCAACACAAAATTGAAGTCCAAAGTGTCGAAGAAATTACCTCTTGAATATCCAATCACTTCGATCCGAAGAACACGAGTTTAATCGAGTATCCAAGCTTCCCAAATGATTGAAGGTGATGAAAAATACACACTCAAATGATAATTGATGAAGAAAACTCTCCCTCAAGCTTCTCTCTCTCGTAAAATGTGGAAAAAACTGGAAGGAATGAGCTGAAATGCTCAAAAAATGAATTTATAGGGGTTGACTACCCTGCCGGACACGGCCCGTGCCGATCCGCACGGTCGTGTCGCACAGCTGGCCGACAGGTGGCCGACAGGGACTCGACCGTGTCCTGCTTGACACGGTCGCGGCGCGGAGGGCCTTCCGACAGTGACCCGTCCGACAGCGACTCGGCATGACTCGACCGTGCCAGACGACACGGTCGGGCGTGCTGGGCAGTCGGTTCTGGCTTATCCGGAAGGGTTCGACTCGGCCGTGCCAAACGACACGGTCGAGTCCTGTGGGCAGATACTTCGGCATTTTCCGGACGAGTACGGCACGGGCCGTGTCGGACGACACGGCCGAGTTCGGTCGGCAGTGATCGGCCAATAACTGAAAAATGAGCGGGTGAGTTAAAACGACCATAACTCTCTCGTCCGGACTCCGATTGACTCACCGTTTGAACCATTGGAAAGCTAACTCGATGCTCTATAATATTGCAAAGATTTAGAATTTTTGGAGTTACCAAAAATTAATGGTGATCTAACAAATTCGAACTCATATGAGGAAAGTTGAAACAATGAACAATAACGATACACAACTCGAAGTTTTTCCGAACGGTGAACACGGTGAAAGAACATGATTGATGAATGATTATAATTGAGTGAAAATACACTGAGTGACAATTACAGACTGATAATTACTGAATGAAAATGAATGAATTACAACCGGGTATTACATTAGCCTGCTTGACCTTAATGTCTTTTACCGAGACCACCAGACTGGTGTAACACCCCCAGAGCCATCCGGGAATATTACCACGCCGTGGGTCCCGAAACGGAACCCACAAGACTAAAAGACATTTTCACAAACATTTCAACTATGCCTAAGCGGCGATGACGGTAGTATCTTTAAAAATATTCGAAGACTTTATAAAATCCATTTATCAATACCGTCGAAAAATATCATTTAAATGTACGTGGCCAAAATGCTAAAACTCAACTGTTTCAAAAGTATACGGCAAGCCACCGCTTGCACGTATCGACACAATAGTTTAGAAAACGATTTTCCAAAATGAACCTAAATTCGCAAAGTACTATCAACCCATTTTAAAACACACTTGCAGCGGATATAACAAATAATTGAAAATACTATTGCAGCGGAAAAATGACAACTAGTCACGGTACTCAATTCACAAACACACACCATAGCCAGTATCCTACGGGAAGCTCATCTCTTCACGACCACTACAAGCTCGATATCCCAAGAACCTAAAAATAAAGCCCACAACGGGGTCAACCATAATACCGAATAATGATAACGATCATATCACGTCAATAACTGTATATCAATGAAAATACTAAGTAAGAATACTATCAATGTAATCTTACCGTCATAACTTTACCAATTCGTGATAATCCTTATCAAAATAACCCTTATCATATTTCACATCTCGAAATCTCGATTGACCAATAAACTCAAACATAACATCTATACCGTACCTCAAACAATACCCAAGATTCTCAAAACATCATCATAGCTCGCGATATGAATATATACTAACTCTGACCAATTTGATCAATCGGATAACATCATCAAATCCCAACACGATAATCGATTGCCCATCAAAAGATAACTACCAAAGGAAATACGGAACATACCTCAAGATATGCAATGCCACGACAATCATGTCAGTCTAATCCGAGATCAGATCAATACAACATATGGACCTACTCCTACAAGAGACCTACAAATTCCTACTCACATGACGACATCAATATGCCCAAAATAATAACAATAATGTATACTCAATGGAAATTCGATGATCCAGCACACACAGCATAGATCCCAAGATGATCCTGTTAGATCAACACGAGGTGGATAACCAAGAGCATACATATGCACAACAACAATACATGGTAATCCAGCGATCCACACACACATCTATAGATTCCCATGATGATCCCGTCGGACCAAGGCATGATGGAATACCCGTCGAACGATCCAGCGCACACAGCTTTAGATTCCCATGATGATCCCGTCGGACCAACGCATAGTGGACGAACAACTAGAATGCACAACTGCATAAAACAACAATGCACAAATGCACGAAAACAACAATACACGAATCTATCACAACATGATCGACACTAAATGACAAAAAATGATTAGAATACTTGCCTCAAGTCCTTCGAGAGCAATCTCGATGTCAAAACCATCACTAACAATTTCCTCAATATTCGACGATCCAAAAGTACCACAGACTGTAGATAACTCATATCCTCGCATTTACCACAATATATCCTCGATACCCAAATATACCAGTAACGAATGAAAATCATATACATTATGATTTAACTCGCAAAAATCGGAAAACAACATACAATCCCATATCTCCAGAGCTCACAATTATAATCATTGTTATACGAATTATAAATGAATGAAACTGAAACCATTCATTAAATATTATAAACTGAGCAAGTAATAACTTGCTTCGATACCGATACGACGATAGTAAAGCAGTTACCAATTTCTTGCCTTCGTCTACAAGCTCCTTGGCCCTGGCCAATGCAATTCACGAACATCCTCGAACACGACCGCAAAGCACAGTTCTAACAAATAATCAATCATCACAACCTATTGCAATAATCAATTAACAATAATCCGATAACAATCAACAACTGAGATACCCAACCAATCAAACTCAACAGTTCCATAATATCTCGATCATATATAAACCAAATAATCCGACTCAATAAATACGAACTCATATCCACAATACAAACCACAACTCGATAATCATATCAATAATTAATCCAACCCGATAACAAGGATTACATAACATACTCTATCCCGAATTTAATCTCATATACGAATTAGCAAGATTCATTCATGTTCATAATCATAAATTCATTGTAAAATAATACTACCAACAAAATAGGCAATCCGACTTATCCAGATAGTTCAATACAATTGATAATCACATTATAATATTAACCTTAATCTTTCCGGATTCATCCTTATATCGTGATGCATATTTCATCAAGAACGTACAAAGACATACACTACAATGAACATAACATCGGTTCTAATCATCAAATCCATGTTTATATCCAAAACCATATTCATAATCAACAAACCCACATAATCCAATACGTTCGAACATCTAGATCATCATCTAACTCATAATCCAAGATAGATATCATCAAACTCTCAAACATACACTTCACCTAACATTAAGAATCACAATAATACCACCTTAACCATCATCATACGAATTAATCATCAATAACAACTTCAAAATCCGAAAGTAAATGGAGGGGTAAACCAACATGCTTCCTAACAAGTAAACATCCTTACAAAAACCGAGCTACAATCAGAGGGATATGAATATTACCTTGTATTGATGAACTATGATGAAGAACAATCAAACTCCTTCCAAGAATCATCATCAACCCTATGAACAAAGCTCCAATTCCGTGTTCTCAAGCTCACAATCAACTTAGAAATGCCAAAAATCGCTCTGGGGAAGTTGGGAGACGAAAAACGAAGATAAACTCTCAAAATGGCGGAGGTCTCATACTTATAAAAATTCAGACATTACGTATGCTACGTGACCTTACTAGCGTACGTAAAAACCATTACTTACGTTATCTGACCTCGATAGCGTACGTAATCACAGTCCAGAGGCTACTGTCTCAATTCATTCGATTGCTTACATACGTAACACTCATGACATAGCGTACGTAACACATAGTTGACTTGCTACAGTAGTATGTCAATTTAACGTACATAATGAGCAATCCATAGCGTATGTTAACCTCTTCGTTGACTCTCTTGTCCACATGCGCGCTGAAAGTTGACGACACAGGGCCCACTCGTTGCTCATATCCTGGATCATGTCAGATTCCTCTCATAACGTACGTTATGCTTGTATGTTAACGTATGTAAGCACTTATGCTTAACGTGCGTTATGGCTTCTATACTTAGCCATTTACGACTGTTCTTGCCCGTCGTATCGACATACCGAATACGTATGCACGACATACTAAATACATATACTCCTTCCAATAACATTATCATATGATACATTTGATACACAATATCTTCAAATGCAATTGTCGACCAAGTACGACAATTATACCAATACAACTGTCTTAGTCTTCCAATTATTTTATCCCCACTGTACAGATTCCACACAGCGTAGTATAACTCGGATAAAATAACATTAAACAACTATAGTAGAAATTCAGGATATTACATACTACCCCACTTAATATAAGTTTCGTCCTCAAAACTTGCAATCCATCATAAACAACAATTCAACCAAAATATCCCGAAATCATCACGACAATGATCAATCATCACCAAAAGCGAATAATCGAAAAAATGTAATTACAATTGCGTGAAGTCGATGATATCTTGTGATACTAGCAATTAAACGACCCCACTTCAAAGCTCAATACGTTTACAATCACAATTTCACGAGTTTCAACAAAATACATCATTATAATCCGAGTATGGAAATAATCTATCCGCGTCAAATCTTGTCTACCGAACCGCACAATCAAATCCCAATCCTAATAAGAACCAACAATAGATGACACATCTATAGATCAGCTACCAAAAACAATGACGACAAGTCCAAAAACATCGACACAAAATCCGAGCACTCAGGCGATCAATAGCAACAATTAACCAATGCATTATCCGAGAATATCATCAACATGATAACCTCCACTACTACCAATAGAGGATCAACAATAACCGAGAACACCATCACACAGTAAGTTCCAACACGATCAACAAAGAACCACAGGAACAGATACACGAGATAATAAAATTCTCAAAACGTTATACAATCTCATACGGTGGATCTCAAAGAAACACACCCAATTGTTGAACATACCCCTCGGGCGTATGAACAACCAGTCACAACCCGTCAAACATACCCAATCATACATGGAGTAAGAATGACCAATTGGTTCCAAAACAACCATCCTGGGATCACAATCCCAAAATCTACACTTACTAAGAAATCACTCCAAATGCCACATGTGAAGAAAATCATTTGGCTCAAAAGCCAAAATCACTATAGCAAAATCATGCTACTACCACACCAATAGAGCCACATAGCACATATGCTCCGGTTTCACAAAACCCAAAGTTCCAAATTCTTATACTGTACTGAATCTACCACATGCAGCATATTGCTCTTATCTTATTAATCAACCGATTATCCCTGGACACTCCAAATTATCATGCTGAAATTCGGACCTCTTCTCATCGTACCATTTGATGTGTTATACAACTCATGAGTCTTACTCAGGACTTCTCCAGGAGATGCACTATGCACTAAATTCGTATGTATATCAATCACAATTTCAAAACCAGTTTTGAAATCATATAACCTTGTCAAGAAAACCAAATTTCGAAGGTTCTTTCAAGAATTTCAAAACTCGAAACATATATAGTCGTAAGACTAACAAAATCATTTTTCGAGGAAAAAAAATTTAAACAGGCTCGCTTATGTCAAGTACTCGATGACAATTCTTTTTGAATACATATGATTAAATAAAATTAAATTATGCAAATGCTCGACTACATCCATACTCACATTTATCGGTTCGTCACCAATTCCACCGACATTCTATCGTAAAACCACACGATCGAGTTCCAAAATCTTAATGTATAGACTTTGATAAAAATCCTTTTCCACATATGACTCGCAACATCGACCATTATCCCATCCTGGATCACCTCGACTATGCTATGACAAAAATTAAATAATCAACAAATCAAACACAACGAAAGACTACCCGAGAAGTTTCATTGGACAAATAAACCAAAACCTCGAAAGGTAGTAATAAAATTGATAAACGATTGGTAAAGTGTTTTACATATCTCGGGAGTTTTAGAAAACAGAAAAGCCTTTTATGACTTCAAGTCCCAAGTTCGAAAGCCTTTTTGAAACATTAGGGTCTAAGCCCATATCCCATTCCACATTACAAGAAGTTTATAAAGTAGAAAACCCTTTTGGACCCCAAGTCCTGAGTTATAAAACTATTTCAAAATCGATTTGGGTCTCGGCCCAAAATCATTTTTCGTAAAACATCCGTAAAATATTCATTTTGAGAAGTATCACTTTCATATGTTCATAAATAGTTTCGTGTACCTCAAAATGAACTAGCATGACTACATGTTCCTCTCAACAATCTACAACAGTTCTCCCAACTACGTAATTCCATTTTCCATGTTTACTCGACCTATTGATTTTCCATAATCATAGTTCATCAAGATCACCGGTTCTATCCCAACTATTATATTCTGCTACTTCATACCGTAACACATGATATCCTTCTGAATCTCAAAACACATCAACTTATAACTACAAATAATTTCAATACAATCCAAAAATCCAAATACTTACAGATCATGAAGCCGACGATTTCTCGTGATACTGGCACATAACTCGACACTAGAAAATACACGATACAGATATTTTCAAAACATACATTTTGCAAAATCAGTTCAACTCAAAATGCGACACATCTCTTTCCAAAGACTCACGTTAATACCATTTGGATAAGTTTAAAACAACCACAGTACCGCATGTTGACTCAAAAAGGATTTTGATGATAATTTCATTCAAAACAATTAATTAAATCAATCTCAGCACATTGCTACATTGAAGGAACAAAATGATGTTAGCGCACGCTATCTATACAAGAGTAGCACACGCTATCGAGGAATGCATATTCATCCTAGTCAGTCAGCTACAGTCCAATGAAGTTACCTGATGGATAGCGCACGCAAGTCTTTCAACATTTGCGCACGCTAAATTACTACAGTTAGCGCACGCTATACAATAATATTAATGCACGCTATCGCATCATTCAGTCAGAGGACAGTGAGGTTTGGAAAGAAAATGGAAACGATCTTGCGCACGCTACGAACAATTATTTACGTACGCTAATACAAGGACTTAGCGCACGTCATTCTACATTCTTGCGCACGCTACCGAATATGGTTAGTAGTCCAGTAGCTACTGGACTCAAAGTAAGAAGAGCTTTACGTACGCTACACAGGGTTACGTACGTAACTGAAGAATACATTTAGCGCACGCTATGATATATTATTAGCGCACGCTAAAATCAGTCAACAACTTACCGTTGGAGTTTCTACCGTTGGAAAGCAAGAGTCAATGAAGATCCGTGAAATATGGAAAAGCTGGAAATAAATAATACTAGCGCACGCTAGTCATGCTTGCTAGCGCACGCTAAGTTCAAAATATAGTCGTTGGATAAAGAGACGTTGGGGAGACAAACCAACCCTTTCAAAGTCAAGATTGAAGACCTGTTGACCAGCCGATAACGCACGCTATGAGTACATGACTAGCGCACGCTAGCCGTACAAATTTACCGTTGGAACAGTCTTGTGACCGTTTAGGAAAGCCAAGTCACAATCGACAGCGCACGGTAGCAGACATTATTAGCGCACACTAATAATACGATTTTCAGTATTTGAAGAATGACTCTCACCTATAAATACCCATAGGACTTAGGTATCATAAACACACAACTTCAAGCATACAAGCATACAAGCATACAAGCATTCTTGAGCTCAAATTGCTACTGATTACTATATTATAAGTTGTGAGAAGGAAAGATACAAGAGTGATTTTCTTTGTAATATCTATTATACTTTGTATTCTTTCATTTGATTGTAAGTGTTGCATCACTTACACTTGAGCGTAAGAGAAACGAATCAAGAGTCACTAATCCGGTGTTATTAGGATCTTTTATCCGGCATTATTAGGATTATACTCCCATATTCGTATAGTGAGGATTATCTAGTTCCTATAGAACACTAGATAAACAAAAGTTTATATTTAGAGAGAGGTTGAGCTTGGACCTGTAATACCCGTACTTTTTATTGACTGTTTGACCTTACCGTTTCTCTTATGTTGTCGCTCTGTAAACGCTTGGAGATGTTGTTTATATTGTTATTAAGTTTCGTGCCTTGTTTGGGTCACGATCGTATTGTTTAGACCTTGCGGAAGTGTTATGGGCCAGAGGAATAGCGCACGCTAGGCCTTGGCTAACGCACGCTAATTCAGCTTGATTAGCGCACGCTAGCTTTGAGCCGTAGCGCGCGCTAAGGGACTAGTCAGGTCAGAACCAGTAACTCAGACTTCTCTCTGGACTGGCGGATTAACGCACGCTAGGAGTTCGTTAGCGCGCGCTATTCGTGGTTAGTAGCGCACGCTAACATCCGTACGTAGCGCACGCTAATGGTCGGGTCGGCAGAAGCAGTGAGGTTGCCAGGTTTCTGGACTATTAGAAGAGAGGCGTAGAGGTTTTGATCTTAATCCTAAAGAAAAAGATACATCGAGAGAGGACGTAGGCTTCATTAATAGCCGAACCTCTATAAATCTTTGTGTGATTTATTTCCGCAATTTATTTACGCTTCCGCACAAACGGCGCAAATATCCGATAATATACCAGCAATTGGTATCGGAGCAGTACTCCAATACGCGGCTTAACATCCGAGGAGAAGATCCAAAATGGCATTTCAAATGGCTCCCGTCGAAGGACATGCTCTCAACCGACCACCATTTTTTGATGGATCAAATTTCATGACTTGGAAGAAGAAAATTTCTATTTTCATCCGAGCTTTCGATATCGAATTATGGAAGGTGATTTTCCTTGGTCCCAAAATTCCGACAAACTCAAACGGAACTCTCAAAACCTTTGAAGAGTATGACGATGCGGATTGGAAAATGACCATTATAATTACAAAGCCACGCAATTATTATATTGTGCTTTAAATCCGGAAGAACACAACCGGATATCATCGTGTGATAGTGCCAAAGAAATTTGGAAAATGCTTGAGGTAACACACGAAGGTACGTCTCAAGTCAAAGAGACAAAGATAAACATGCTCCTTCACGATTATGAATTATTCCAAATGAAGACGATGAATCCATCTCGATTATGCTCGACCGATTTTCGGTCATCACCAATGGATTGGCATGTTTTGGAAAACCACTTTCGAGTAGTAAGAAAGTAAATAAAATTCTCCGATCACTACCTCGAGAATGGGACGGTACGGTTACGGCTATAATGGAATCTAAAGATTTAAATAATCTTGATTTTAGTGCTCTCGTTGGTTATCTTATCAACTACGAGATCGTTCTAAAATCTCGGAATGCCAAACCAAAACTGAAGGAGAGGTCGATAGCCTTCAAGGCTAAAATGTCGAAAAAGAAAGAAGAAATCCCGGTGGACGAAAGTGATGAATAAATGGCATATTATGCCAAAAATATTAATAAGTTCCAACACTTATTAAACCGGAGAAATAAGGACATTCAAGCGGGCGAACCTAAGAAATTCGACAACACTTGTCGATTATGTGGTAAACCAGGCCACTTTGCTAAGAACTGTCGAGTAAAGCAAAAGGAGGTTTTAATCGCAACATGGAGCGACGAAGATCCCGATGAAGATTTTCTTGACCAAAATAATCTCGCGCACATGGCCCGGAGTTCATTCGACGATAGCGACCTCGAAAGTCAAGTAAGTAACTCCTACAACGAACTCTTTGAAGCATTCGAGTTATTACATACGGACTATCAAAATGCTTTAAATGAAATTAAATCCCTCAAGTCTAAATATAAAACTTTGGAAATTGAAAATTCCAAAATACTTGAAAAAGGGAAATTTATTGAAATCGATCATTCGAAATGCATTGAAAATGAGAATATTTTAAAAAATGATCTTTTAAAATTTCAAGACGAACTAAAAATTTTGACAAAGAAATTCTCGTGCGGCAACGATAAATTTGAACAAATGTTATGTGTTCAGAAATATAACTTTAAATAAATAGGGGTTAGGTTCGAACCACGTTTCAAAAACGAATCCATAAATTTCAAAATACCCCGATGTGAAAAATGTTTGAAAATCGGGCATCACATTTCAAATTGCAAAAGCCCAAGACGGACAATAAAAATCAAAAAGATTTAGATTCCAAAAGGAACCGTTATTCCTAACATTGTTCATATTTCGAAACAAAAACCAACTATCGGTTGGATCCCCAAAACTTAATTTTTTAAAGGGGGAGAAGGAGATAATACTTTCAGGGGGAGTATTTTTGCTTATTAATGCATATTCATTTGTATCATGCATATTTATATTTCGATATACTCTATATTTTTTTAGACTTTTTGGTGAAGACAAAAAGGGGGAGAAGATCATGAATTGAGATAAAACGGAGAAGGAGATGAATTGAGATAAAAATGAGAAAAATCGAAGAAGTCGAAAAGAAAAGAAAAGCATACAAATAGGGGGAGTTGAAAAATTGAAAAATGAAAAACGAAGAAGTTTAAAAGGAAAGGAGATGTCGAAAAGAAAAGAGAATTGGAGGAACTAACGAAACGATCAAAGCCGAAAACTTTGATTCGTATATATATATACATATATTATATTTTTACAGATTTTATCCAATTCAAGAGTTGTTTTGTAATCATCAAAAGGGGGGAGATTGTTGGAATATTTATTCCACACATTATTTAATTTGTGTTTTGATGATTAAAGTTGCTAAACAACAAAACAACATTGAGGCGAAGCAAAACGACGATGCAGACGAAGTCGCAAAAAGTTGCAATCTGGACTGAATTAGCGCACGCAAGTCATCATATGTTAGCGCACGCTAACGAGGAGTAATCTGCATTCCAGCCAAGTTTCTAAGTAAGCTGAAGTGAAGTCAGCTGATGGGATAGCGCACGCTACAAGTTATCATTAACGCACGCTATCGAAGTCTTGTTACCGTTGTGAAGGAATTCAAATACAGAATAACGTATGGAATGAAGTCAGCATTAGCGCACGCTACAAAGAAGGAATAGCGCACGCTAAGCAGATTGAATCAACTCAATCAGAACGTTGGGAAAAGCAGGTCAAAGTCAGCATATCAAACGGATACTTTGACAAGTCATGCAACAGATATATTGTATTAGCGCATGCTACAAAATGTTATTAACGCGCGCTAATACAGGATGGTTACGTACGTAAGGCAGAAGGCATAACGTACGCTAAAGAAGAAACGAAGCTACTAGACTGAAACTGAGAACAGTCTAGCGCACGCTATAGGCACGCTAATGATACTAGCACGCTAATGAACAAGGCTAGCGCACGCTAGCAAGTCAAAACAGCCAGCAACGGCTAGTTTGTGGGAAATGCCTATAAATACCATTCCTATGGTATTGTTTGAGAACAACAACTTCAAGCAAACGAGTCATACATCTGAGAATCATATAATTACATTGTTGTTGTAATATTGAGCTTATATTGTTAGTTTGAGTGTTTATACATTCAACATTATACACGAGAGGTAAAAGAAAAGATACGATTGGATTCGGTGTTATTAGGATCAAGTATCCGGCATTGTTAGAATCGCAGTCGATATCTAAGTGAGGTTTATCTAGTACCCATAGAAAGCTAGAGTGGTTGATTCCTTATCCAATAGAAAAGGAAAAATGGTTTTACTCGGACCGATAGAAGACGATCTTGTAACGGTAATCCCTAGACCGATAGAAGAGAGGCGTAGAGGTTTTGATCTTAATCCTAAAGAAAAAGATACATCGAGAGAGGACGTAGGCTTCGTTAATAGCCGAACCACTATAAATCTTTGTGTGATTTTGTAATACCCGGTTGTAATTCAGTAATTATCATTTAGTATTTATCATTCAGTAATTGATACTCAGTAATTTCACTCATTAATGATCAATTGTCACTCATATTCAATCATGGTATTCATCATTCAGAGTAATTGTATCGTGTATCAATCGTCATTCGTCATTAATCTAATTGGAGTTTCGTGCCGTGTTTATCATCGTTGTCATTTTCGTTGTGGTCTGTGCGTGAGGAGTAGCGCACGCTACGTACTCTTTTTAGCGTACGCTAATTGAGTACAGGTAGCGCACGCTACCACTCAGCATTAACGCACGCTAATGTTACCCTGGTTGCAGTCCAGAAGGTACTGGACTGCAGGTGAGTTATATGTAGCTCACGCTACGAGTGGTAAGTAGCGCGCGCTAGTGGGTTGTAGTAGCGCACGCTAAATATGTGGAGTAGCGCGCGCTATGGACGGATCAGGTTGAGTCCAGTGGCTCTTTGGGTACCGGATTAATTCATAGTGCGCTATGAGTGATATTTAGCGTCGCGATATTATAGCGCACGCTAATCGTTGGTTGTAGCGCACGCTATCGAGATCGATCGAGGACGAAGGTTTCGGATTCCGATCGGGCATCACATAATTCGTTAGCGCACGCTAACAATGGGTATTAACGCACGCTAATGGCATGACCGTAGCGCACGCTACAAAAGGGTACGTAGCGCGCGCTACCATGTTCGGACAGTGGGTACTGGACTACCCAAATTACCCGTTAGCGCACGCTACGCACAAGGGCTAGCGCACGCTAACCTGGAATGGCTATATATTGGACAATTAGCCTGAGTTCGTCATTTTATCATCCTTTCTCATTCCCTCATCGGTTTCGGGCGATTTTGGGCATTTTGGAGAGTTCTCTTCGAGCTTCTATCATCCATCATCATCTTCAAGTCTTTGAGTTGGATTATCATCACTTCATCATCTCCTTAACATCGAATCAAAGGTATTAATCTCTTGGATCTAGAATTTTGGATTTTTGGGGTTTTCCTTCCGATTTCTTCGTGTAAGCTTGGATCATCATTGGAATATGTTAGATATGGATTATCTACCTTGTATAAGTATATTCTTACGGATTTATTGGTTATTTTCGGAATTATTTCAAGAACCCTTGGGGTTGACTTCGGTTATTTGGGGATTTTCCGATTAATGTAGTTGTAATCTCGAATTGTGGATTCCTAATGGATTATTGATATCATTGAAGTGTTTTGTTAGTTCGATATACTCATTTTGGTGTTGATTTCGATATATTCAGGATTGGATATTTTCGAAGTCGTGTGGTTGGTTACGTATTCGTTGGAATGCCCCTATGAGTTTGATTATCGTTGTTTTCGACCTTTGGGTTAGTCGTGTTTAGTTGCTTGATACGTGTATTGAACGGTTGGTGGTAATTATTGTTATTCAAGGTTGCTCGAGCGACCGACATTTCATTTAGGACGTTGTTCGTGGACGGACATTCTTCATCGGTATTGTGTAAGTTAATTCTTACTCGGTTAAAAGGATATTCATTCCTTTTGATGTTGTTCATTCATAATCGTAACTCATTCATCATTGTATTAACCGTATCAAAACTTGTCATTGTCAATTAATCGCCTCAGTCATAAGGAACGACGGTTCCAATCATTTCATTAAGCTGTCATTCATTTCACCATCATTTAATCTTGGCGAGTCACTATTCTTTTTCGTTGTCACTTTTGTCATATTGTGGCATTCCGGGTCATATTGGCGTGCCGGTTGGTATGTGTAGGTTTTTCATGTCGGGCACATTATAGTCGTGTGTTGGTTGGTGGCCTCACATTGGACTGTGCACACGAGTTGATGGCTTCATGAGACTGATTAGGTACAAGACCACACGTGTATTCGATCGATACTCGTTGGTGGCTTGTGCACGGACACATTTCCCTCCTGGACGTAGTGTGGCGCCATTCCTTTGAGCCGTATCATTAGTTGATTCATATAGCATGTTTGATTGCGTATGTTTCGACAGAATATTGTATAACTGTGGATAACTCATGATTGTGTATTTTCAACTCTTGAGGATTGTTGTTACGTAATCGGCCCGTTGGGAGATCTTTTTTCGAGGTCATGGCAAGGCTAAAGCACGGGGAGAGCACGGTGACGGCGAGGAGTCCCAGTGATACTAGTAGGGGGCCCCAGTCTTTTCAGTCATTTATGTTTCCTTCATTTATTCCGCTACAGACATTCCGTTTGAATATTCATTTCACTCAGTGTTGTATATTTTATCTCCATATAAAATATACTTGTATTCAGTGTCATCCTGGGTGTGTTGTATGAAACTCCTTATCGGAGTAATTAATTGTGTAATGTGGTTCGGTACTACATTTACCCTGCGTAATTTACTCATTTTCATTAGCCTGGTGGGTCCCAGTCGGGGGTCCACGACACTGTAATATCCGCCTAGTTTGGGGTGTTACAGAGTTGGTATCGGAGCGTGGTTTTGAATACTACCTTCCGAGTCATGTCTCATTTGAAATCATCGTCATCGGACTAGTATCATTGGACTTTCGCGTCACGTGTGACCTGTGCAAATACCGAGCCAATCAGACCAAGAACTGTAAGATTTCTGATGCCATGATATAATTTCTGGCAATAATCATTCATTCATAATTCATCAGTTAACAATCCTCATTCATCATTTTCAATTGTGATCAAGTCGATAATGTTAACTCATTAATCACTCAATTCATTTCATTACTCAGTTGTTGATCTTGAAGATCATATCATCAATCTTGTTAAATTGTTCAAGATAATCATTGCAGTAATTTCATCAGATAATCATGTCACGTCAATTAATCATTCATGTAATCACTGTATTTGAGTGTGTATGCTCATTTTCATCATTTCATAATATAATCATAATGTGATACTCATGCGAGATATATAATCATCATATGACTTTCCACTTCAGTATGGAAAGGGCTGGCAGAGGACGTGGAGGACGAGGCCGTGGAGCGGGCCGAATCCCGAGAACTCGTGTGAATACACGTGCGAATGCCAGGAATAATGCTAACTCATCGAGGAGTGACGCTGCCACTCTTTCACCTGGACGTGATCATTCGCTATCAGGGAGTCGAACCCGGGACACAGCTCAGTCAGAGGGTGTTCAAGTTGACCCACTAGCCTTTATGCAGGGCATGATGGCCCAAATAACTCAGATGGCACAACTAATGGAGGCGATGCATAACTCCGTCAATCAAAATCAGCAGGCTCCTCCGCCGCCACCTCAGAGGCAAGAGAGGGGTGTAAGCAATATCATTAGCGATATCTCTCGCCAGCGACCACCTACCTTTGTGGGCTCATCTGAGCCGGCAGATATTGTTCATTGGCTTGAGCATTTCGAGAAGTTATTTGCTATGGTGGATTGCCCTGAAGGGCATAAAGTTGCAGTTGCGGCTTACTATCTTGGTAAGAGCGCTTATACATGGTGGCTATCGTTGAAGCCCACAGGCGGATCATGTACTTGGGATCAGTTCAAAACTCTCATGATGGAGAGGTATTCAGTATTTATTTAATAAATATAATATCCGGTATTATATCTATTAGGTATTCTTGCTTGTCTTTAATTGTCATATGTGTGACCCAAAAGGCTTATATTTTGTTGGCAATTAGATAATATCTTATTAAATAATAAATCATAAGCGCTCTCTAGCAAGACATTATGACTACCCAAATAATATAAGTTTAATGGCCATTAAACCATTTAACGTGTCAAATTCCTTTGTAGCGCGATATCATATTTGAACTAAGTCATGGAAATCGTGTGTATGTTAGTGATGGAATTGGAATGTTGATGGTTGGTAATTATCGAGTTCTATAATTATCGGGATGCATTTGTTCTTACCGGACTTCGCGATTTTAATGCTGGGAAGTAGCGGTTAGCGCATGCTAGACTGTGTTGTTAGCGCACGCTAACCCTATATTTGTAGTGCACGCTACTGTTGTCCATAGCGCACGCTAAGCCGACAGAGCAGAAGGGTTTCTGGATTCTGGAATGGGTCATTAGCGCACGCTAAGGGTAGACTAGCATACGCTATTGTGGTGGACTAGCGCACGCTAACGTCAGTGATAACGCACACTAACTTATATGTTAGCGCACACTAGCGAAGTCAGACAGAAGGTTCTGGACTGCCGACATAGCCGTTAGCGCATGCTATACCTCGGTTGTAGTGCGTGCTAATCACGACCAGTATAAATAGGCCTGCATGTTCTAGAATTCGTCATTTTCTCCATCACTCTATCCTTCTCTGTGGTTGGGCGATCTTGAACATAGGACAGTGCGAGTTTTGGCCGGACTTCATCATCCAAATACGTTGTTGAGTTCCTAGTATCAGGTTAACAACATCTCATCAACTTTTGTCATCTGAATCATGGTAAAGTTCGTTCAACCCTAATTTTCGGGGTTTTAGGGCTTTTACTGAGATTTCCTAATTCTAATCTGTTTTAGCCTTGAATCATGTTAGATTATGATGTTATAATCCTCTATTTTTCCTTGAAGTTTATGGATTAAATTCCATGTTTTCTTCTGTAGTTTGAGTACGATCCATGTTGCTTTCGTAGGGTTCGAGTAATTGTCTCTAAGAGTAGAACTTAGGGAGAAACCTTCCGTTTCTACAGTGTTGTGCTTGATTTGGTATCTTGTTGTGCTAGGAACAAATCGTTGAAGAAAGTACGGGTCGTAAGTCCTTTCGTTCACCGTTTCTTATGTTGTTCTAATCGAGGCAAGTACTTTGATTGCGTTTGATGTACTTCGTGTGAATGAATATGGGAAAAACGTGATTTTGTGAAAATTGGTAATTTCAAAAAAATGTGGTTTGTGGCATGTGGTCAATGAGTGTGTGTGAACCGAGTAAAACCAGTGAGGGTCCCTTGGGGTCTGCTAGAGCGCATTTTCTACGGATCACTCGGTGGGGCTATACCACCAGAGAGTGCCTGACGAGGACTCCTTGGGGTGTGTATCTCGCGTGAGGTAGGTTGTTTTGTGATGATGATTATGGTACTATATTCCGGAATATATGTGATAACATTGTGATTTTGATGTTTATTCACTTGTAGTACATATTCAGGAATCGTTGTGCTTGCACTGGATTCTTGCTGACCCCTTCGGGGGTGAATATACTTATTGTGTATTCAGGTACAGGTCCAGTAGGTGAGCTAGCACAAGGCGGACATGAGCTTGGTGGGAAGCATTGATATCATGTACTAGTTTGAGTCGGTCGTTGTCTTGTCGTGAACAGTGTTGTGTTTTGGTTTTGTACTAGCGCGGGTACCGTCATGTAATATGTATTGTGTTGTTGTTTGGTCGTTGATGAGTTGTTGTATCAATTGTGGTCCTACGGGACAGTGTATCAGTTGAAATTGTGATATATGTGGTGTTGAACCTGAGTATGGTTAATGTGTGTGAATGTCTTGAGATTTATTGTTATTTCATTGTTAATATGATTGTATGTTGGTTTAAGCCTGAAAGGCTCTTCGAAAAATAATCTACGGCGCTATAATATCACTGTATATCATGGGGGTGTTACAGAATCAGCAACTGTGCTTTACTTGGAACTCTTCCATCTCATAGCACCTCCATTCAATACAAACACATAACCAATTTACGTTTTGAAATCGTCTCTGTCGGTTTCGAAACTTGCATCAGCGTAACCATTTACATCCAGCTCGTTTTCCACACCTCCATAAAATAGGAACGCATTCTTAGTTCTTCTTAAGTACTTTAGGATGGTTTTCACTGCTGTCCCAGTGAGTTTCACTTGAATTTGATTGGTATCGACTTATCATGCTAAGGACAAGCGATAATATGGTCGAGTACAAATCATGGCATGCATGATCGACCCAATAGCCGAAGCATATGGAATCTTTCTCATGCGGGATCGCTCATCAGGATTCGAAGGACTCTGAGTCATACTCAGATGAATGCCATATGACATTGGCAAGTGTCCTCTCTTGGAGTCCTGCATATTGAACCTCTTAAATATTTTGTTAATGTAGGTACTTTAACTCGGACCAGTCATTCTCTTCGATCTATCTCTATAAATTTTAATTCCAAGAATGTAAGCAACTTCTCCTAAGTTCTTCATTGAGAAACAACTTCCCAACCAAGTCTTGACTGTCTCCAAGGTAGGTATGTCATTTCCAATGAGTAATATGTCATCTATATATAAGACTAGGAAAACAACTATGCTCCTACTAACCTTCTTGTGCATATATGGGTCATCTTTATTTTGAATAAGCCTTGACAGTTTCATCAAAACGAAGATTCTAGCTCCGAGAAGCCTGCTTCAACCCATAAATGGATCTTTGAAGCTTGCAAACCTTTTTAGAATTTTCTGGATGAACAAAACCCTCAGCTTGTGTCATGTACACATCCTCAAGTAAGTTTGCATTAAGAAATGCTGTTTTGATATTCATTTGCCATATTTCATAATCATAGTATGCAGCAATGGCAAATAAAATTCTAATTGATTTAAGCATGACCACAGGCGAAAAGGTCTCATCATAGTCAACACCATGAGTCTGTCTATAACCTTTTGCAACTAGTCTATCTTTATAGGCTTGCAGATTATCGTGCATGTCTTTCTTCTTTTTGAAGACCCATTTGCACCCAATGGTTTTAACACCCTCAGGTAGATCTATCAAGTTCGAAACTTGACTGTCGTACATGGACTACATCTCTGACTTCATGGCCTCTAGCCATTCCTCGGACTCTAGTCCTGAAGCAGCTTCTGTATAGGTACTAGACTCATCATCCATGAGTGATGCATCTGTAACACCCTCAAACCGTTCGGGAATATTAAAGCACCGCAGACCCTCTCCGTGAGGATCTACCAGGCTAAATACAGAAACACAACAACACAATACATGCCGACATGGATAAATAATGAACCATTAGACCGATTTGGTATTTTACCACAACATACACATCAACCATACATTACTCTTTCTCGCAACTCATACCCACGCAGGGGCTAACATAAATCAACATTCCCGTAAAACGGGAATAATAGACACAACGGAAGGACAAAACAACAAGATATTGCCAAAAGACTCAACACCGGTCTTCATGTGATTAGTATCGCCGTCTTCAATCATCCTTCGTAACGTTCCTGTGAATTGCTCCCCAGCAACCTGTAAGTACACGGGCCTTGTCTGAGACATCCACCCCCCGAATACTCGGGGGTTAGCAAAACTCCAATGTTTTGCTAGTGCAAGTATGAAACACAAGTACATGCCATACATAACATATTTCAAAAATAATAATAATCGCGAATATACTTCCCGAGATAAATCGCTTGATCATAACAGTTTGAAGTATGAAAAGTAGGAAATAAGACCATTATACATCTTGGAGAACATTTTACGATCTCGGGAGTTTTGTAAACATTCGGGGTTTAAGAATTATCAAGCTTTTCGAAAACACTTAGGGGCATGGCCCAAAAGTCATCCTTTCAAAATACAACTTCGATAACGAAGCCTGGGGTCTACGACCCAAACATCCACACCACATAGTCACAATGCACAGAGCAACACCCGTACCCAAAATATCACAACCAAGAGTCGAAACACACGCAACACATTTTTGGGTGCCATTCCAGCCAACTACGATACCATTTGGGCTACCATTCTAATCAGACAAAATATGCGCCAAAAATCATAGTTCTCCGACAGAACACTTCAAAGTTAACCGTTGGTACGAGACTCACGGCCGTCGCACCCCGCAGAGCCCCGTCGGACATCCCTGGGTGGCTAACCATAGCTCGTGATACGCACACACACGACAATACGTATTCCTAGAGTCCCCGTCGGACCATCCCTAGGTGAGCGTACATAAACATCCACAATGCCATGGGAAGCCATAATTCGAATACTAGAATATGCAACAAATGCTAGGTACTTCGCTAGAATGGCCACTTCATTCGACGTATACTCACAACTAATGTCACACAACAACAAGCAAATATCAATACCAAACAACACCAAGTGTCACAACCTCCTCACGAAGGAATAACAACTAATATCACACAACGTCACATATTCACCGAATAATTACACATATCAATACACAATCCTCGGCAAATAATTAAGGTCTACTAAATTCACTAATTATGTTTAACATCTTACAACATACGAAACTAACACACATATTCCGAAAGCATATTAATCCCCTAAGCATACGAGTTATCTTTTGAAAGACAACAATTATCGAGAACATACCGATCTTTTTAAAAGTTCATTAAAACATTCGGATTGCACATAAAATCATTTATCAATGATTCCGTCTACGAAACATGAAAAGTATGGGCAAAATACTTGCCTCGATACCACGAGCAAGTACTCCGACGAGCACGGCTCGACCGGGACACTCCGAAAACCTACAACTTCCGGAAGACACAACGAAAACACTATCACAATGAGAATCAAGACCAGGAACAACGAAAAACCCATCAATCTATTGAAGGAAAACTCAATGGGACATTTAATCGAACATTAAATATTCAATAATTCCCAAGAACACTCGAATCGTCAATCGAGTTAAACAAACTCGATATATGGATATACAATCCATGAAACACGGTTAATAACATCATACTACACCAACCAATGCATCAAAATCAGACTAGAATCGAAATCAAGAACAAACTTCCAAGAAAGTCAACTCGAAGAAAAATCAAGAATTATCTCAATCCAACGAAGAACAAGTGATTAGATGATGTTACAATCACCTAGAGATGTCTAAAACACCTCGGAATTGAGTAGAACCGACCAAAAACTCGAACCCTAGCCTCACCCGTCCGACAGCCGTGAAGAGAAGAGAAGAAGAGGAGGAAATGGGGTGAAAAATCCCGTCTGTCCCCTTATATACACTAGCAACGCACGACCATCACGCACGACCAAGTGCTCATGTGTTTGGTCGTGCGCTAGGCCACTGCCCAACCACTGACACCATGCACGAGCACCGTGCACGAGCAGTTGCTCGTGTGTCCTGCTCGTGCGTCCCTGGAGCTTACTGCTGAGCGTTGGATTGCGCATGAGCTCCACGCACGACAATATGCTCGTGTGGCCTGCTCGTGTGTTACAATAGGAGGCCAATATCGAGTCTGACACGGCCCTGAAACCCGAACTTGAATATGAATCGAAGATACGGTTACGAAGTACTCGCAAAGATGAAACCGAGCGCTAAGAGAACACACGATTCTGACCACCCGAAGGCTCGAAATTCGACAACGGAAAGTAATTACCCCAAACTTTGGGAAATTACGAAAACGGCCCAAAATGTCCGAAATACACGATACATGATCGAAACACCAAACCAAAGCTCGCAACATGAATAATAACATTAAATGAACTTACGAGAAACTCGAAACAACAGTTTCGGACGAGATTCGCAAGAATCGAACTCAAGTGCGGAAAAACCGCTTAAGAACACGGAACTCAACAAAACGATACCGAAATGAACTCAGATGGCAAAAAGTGCAGAATTAAATATTCTCAGAATGACCGGAATGATCGGTTCACCAAAATGGACTTTCGCCGAAAAAAAAAAGAAATTACCGGAAATCGCAATTACGGGTATTACAGCATCATCATGCTCTGCTACGATATACCCATATCTCTCAAGTTCATGTCGCACCCTATCAGATCTACGAAGGACTTGTGTACTTTGAACTGGCTCTTCAACTAATTGTTGAGCCTGTTCAGTTTCCATTGGTGAAGCAATGTCTTCTTGTGGTTCTCGAGTTTCCTCGAGAATTACTTTTCTCCCATTGTCTCTTTTGGAAAAAAATTCCCTTTATAAGAAGACAGCGTTTAGAGCAGCAAACACTTTGTTCTCTGCGGGCTTATAAAGTAGTATCCTTTAGTTTCCTTAGGATATCCTATAAATAAACATCTTTGAGATCTGGCCGCCAGTTTGTCAAACACTTGGCATCTTACGAACGCTTCACAACCCCAGATCTTTAGAAAAGACAAGTTTGGTCTCGTACCAGTCCATTTCTCAAATGGTGTCTTTTCAACTGCTTTAGATGTAACATGGTTAAGGGCGAATGCTACTGTTTCTAATGCATGGCCGCCTAATGATAATGGAAGCTCCATTTGACTTATCATGGGTCGAACCATATCTAATAAAGTTCGATTCCTCCTCTCACACACTGTTATGTTGAGGTGTTCCATGAGGAGTAAGTTGTGAAACAGACACTACGCCATAAATAGCCTTCGGCAACCACATAACTGTGTTACCTTACACCCAATTTTCTATTGCCACAGACCCAAAATGGGCAAAGGTAACATTTAGCTAATTTGCTCTGTAAGCAGTAGCCTTTGGACTCAAAGGCAATATGTGGATCATCCTAAGCTAACATAGGATTATTTGTTACCTAAGGACCCTACAGCAACATCCTAAGGACCCTACAGCAACATCATATTCGTGTTGCAATAGACTTTATAATTTTGTAAAATATATAGCCAATTTTGTGGGTCCCACAGTCGGCCGATGGGACCCACTTAGTGGGGACCAATATGTGGGACTCACTTTTCTTGGGCCTATTAGTGGGCCCTACTTTGTGGGGGCGACGGGGAGGGGGGGCACAAATGTGCAGCAATTTTTAGTCTATTCTATATTACCAATTGCAACACACTAGGTGTTACAGGTGTTACCAATGAAATACATTTACAACAAATATTTATAGTACCAGAGGTAACACCTTCATTTTAACAAAATAAAAATGTAAATTTTAAATTTAGCATTTCCCATTAAAAAAACCAACAAACCAATTCACACAAACCAACTATATCATCCAACTACACAATCGCATGATAAAAAAACAACTATATCCAATCACAAAACCAACCAACTACATCACCAACTACATATATACAAGTACTAGAAGAAAATAACTTGGTCATTTTTAACCATTTACATCAGTGGACGTCTAAGACTAATATACAAAAAGACTCTAAGAAACTATTCTGTGAAACACTTATTCAATTAGCCAAGGATGAGCCAATATGCCTGAGTTGGTGTCCATTCACAAACTTCACCTTCTTTGAACGAGAGAGCTGTAGAATGAAACAAGAAAGAAGAGTCAATAATTAGTGATGGTTACTAAGCTTCCAAATAGGCAGCCTGTTAACAACTATCCTTGATAAAAGCAGCCTGGAAGAACTGGTTCCTGATTATGTTTGTGGAGATATAGTTAAGTGATGACAGGAAACTGTTTCCAAGAGAAGTATCTTTACAAGGTAACACATTCTTAACAATATATTTCCAGAAGGTGCATAGATAAGCTCAACCTTCACCATGGTTTCAAGCTCATAATCATCTTAGAGAATTCGCGTATATTTAAAATTAGCTAATGAATGCATCACATTAAAAAAAATGAAATTTATTAGAATATTCTGATGCCAATCAAATATTTAAATCTACTTATATATCCGATGTCTTATTATTCATTTTGTTTTTTTGAAGGAAATGGTCCAGGGTTTCCAATAATTCTTATTTATTTGAACCTTCATACTTTATATATACGTATCATAGAAATAGATATTTAGAATCTAAAAGTGCTCAAAGTGATTATTAGAAAATTCTGGAATGAAAATTGTACCTGCATAATGACCAATACATCCATTGGGTCGCTATTTTCTTAGAGTATATGAGGGATGAAGCCATAATTATAGGGGTACACGACGGATGAGTAAAGAATATGATCGACCTGGATATACATCATAATTTAGTATATCATAATTAACCAACATATATTGCTATTGAAGTTAACAAACATCGGACCTTGATCATACCACTTTTCTTGTCAAGTTCATATTTCACCTTACTTCCCTCGGGTATTTCGACCACCTGCAGAGATTATGCAACTTACTGTAAGAAGCTTTGCATAGAAAGCAAACAAATATTCCCATGAACTAGTGAGAGTAGGAACAAAAGCATCCTTTAAGTAATACATCAGAAATGTCAAACAAAAGCATAAAAGCATCACGAGCACATATGTAGATACATTGATATAACCACATATAAGTTAAGTAGCCAAGACATTATTCCATACTATGGAATTTTAACCTAGTTCATGGTAAACACATATATATGATAAACACTTTCAGGTGAATCCCCATTTCTTGTAATTTCTGAAATCCATTAATACTCGATGATTTGAGCATTAGATGATAAGAGGAAAGAAGCAAGGAGGCCATTCAGCACAGACAAACAAAAGCTGTACAAGAAAATATGTAAAATATGAATTGAGGGAACAAGAGTTAACAAACTTCTCTCGATGGAACACAAAATTGGATGTAAGTTGTAACTACAGTTCAGCACATCGTTCTCAGATAAATCTTTTGTGATATAAAAATAAAATTGTTCGGGCTACAAATTAAAGACGGACAGATTTTCACTTCAGCATTCCGTTTAAAATCTGAAATCATCGCTCCTCCTTAACTAGTAAAGAAAATAGATAATCTGAATAGATTAAAAATCCCCTTACACAATGGAAGATTATCGGAGCTCCAGGTCCTGCATAGTTGAATAAGAAAAGCAAAAGATTAAACATGAGCATGCTACTTGACATTTGAACATGCAAGTGGTAAAAGAATACATGCCTATCTCAACATCATGCCAAGAGTGAGCATTATCCGTTTTTGTGGTCATGGAACTGAGTATCCTTTCATTGAGAGGCGAACGTGAAGACTTCTCAATAGGTGGTGCCATAACTTTTCCCTCCCTATTATTAGATAGAATGAAGCTCTCGATTAAATGATCTATTTCAAAAAAATTTCCCCAAACTAATGAAAGTGTTGCAGGTCCAAAAACAATGGTTTACTAATCGTTTTCCACATAGATTGAGACTTCATGCTCATATAGAAGAAGAAACCTCAAATGAGATCGAAATTATTTTGAATCAAACAACAACAAAAGTAAACGATCTAGCTTGCATACCATACACGAAATATTAGTCACGTCCTCAAACTTAAAAAGAACAAAATGGACCAGAAATATATATATATATATATATATATATATCACAACAAATTGGTAGATATTTGGCAAAAATTCATCAAACTATTGGCATACCATAAAATGTCTTGGATTGGTTCACTGAGGCATTTAAGTTTGTCAAAGAAAAATATGGGGAACCAGATGTAGTCTTTTCTTAACATACATTAAGGTCACAACATACATTAGGGTCACAAAATACATTAAGATGAAACCTTAACATTAGGAATGTGGTTGTCGTGGACTGAGATGATTTCGGCATACACAAGATCCGAACAGGTGGGGAATGCAGTTTTGCTGTTTGAGAAAATGCCTAAGGGGATTAGAGACAACTCCATCTTGGAATTATATTATTGCAGGGTGTGTGCAAAATGGGTTGTTTTCCGAGGGTATTAAGTTTCTTAGGAGGATGGATGTTGAGGAAGGTCTAGGGGGAGGAATAAGCCAAATCAGCATACCGTTGTGTGTGTGATTTCGGCTCTAGGGCATAATGGGATGTTACAAGTCGGAAAGTGCATACATGGGTATATATATAGGAACAATCTTAGTTTGGATTAGTTTACTGTGAATAGTTTGATTGACATGTATGGTAAGTGTGGGAGCCTTGAAAAAGTAAGAATCTTATTTAACAAGTCCGCTGAGATAAATTTGACGTCTTGGAACTGTTTGATAAATTGCTATGCATTACACGGCCGATTCCATGAAGCGGTAGCTATTTTCGAAGATATGCAACTGCATGAGGAGGAAGTAAAGCCCGATGGGGTGACATTTGTGGGGTTGTTGAGTGCTTTGTACTCACAGAGGGTTGGTTGTGGAAGGCCGACGTTATTATGATATGATGATTAAAAAGTATAAAATCGAAAATCAGGAAAAGATTGCATGGAAAATCAGGAAAACGTTGTCTGATGGGAATGCAAGTAAAGCAGCTGGTTGCAGTTGGATAGAAGTTGATGACAAACTTCACAGTTTCCATTCTGTCGATAGATTGCATCCTAAAGTGGGGGAAATATACTCGGTTTTGGGATGTTTGGCTGATACTTGCAAGTTGCAATATGCCTACTTTTCATAAAAAAAAGAGCCGTGGTTAAGGTAAACATGCGAGGATAGCCATTCGGCAATGTAATCCTTTTTTCCAATCATCAAACCACATATAAATAAATCAATCAATCGAAACATAACAAATACAGAAGAAGAAAAAAATAATAAAAAAAATAAAGAGAGAGAGAGAGAACATATACGGAAATTATTGGATTCGTTCATCAGAAAGAGTCATCTGATTGAAGTTTTGCTCATTTTGTATTGACTCAAAGAGCATTATTCGTTTGAAGATCACCGATTGAAGATAAGCTTCATCTTTCGTATAATCTACTTGTTTGGAGTTCGAAAAGGCATTGGATCCTACCATCGGAAGGATTAAACCGTCGGCTGCGATACGTAGACGGTAAGAGCGGCGGAAAGAATAGGCAAGAGCGGCGGAAGGATTGGAATACGCACCACCAGAAAAAAGATGTAAGAAGGGTTTCTGCCTGATTGTGGCGGTGAAGTGAAGTGATAAGCGGCTGCACTTTGACTAGGGTTAACAAAAGTTAGGAGCCGGCCCAAGTTAAGTAGGGATGCCGTGCCCATCCGACCGATGGTACAAATCAGGTTATCTAGTTCGGGCTTGGACCGACTTTTTAATTGATTGTCTGCGGACGTCCATACGATACGGCCGTATCGGATCGAATATACAATAATAATTTTTTTATTTATTTAAATCAAAATTTATAAATTTTCAAATACTACTTTATTTTAAAACCTTTCCAATTTAAATTTATTAAAAGTATTTTATTGTTTATAAAAAATACATATAATTCATTATTTGATAGAATAATTTTTTATGAAAATAGATTCAATGTTTTATTAAAATTAATTATTTTTAATGTTAAAAATTTATTAAATCATTAATTTTATATAAAATTCAAAATTTTGTTTATTAATACTCTAAGGCAACACATATCATGGTGTTACTGAGAGTTACACCTTTTATAACTAGAGTAACATATATTTCAGGATTGGGTAACACCATAACCCGAACGTTGTGGTAGGTCCAAAATTTCATATATATGGTAACATCCAAGAAGGTAACACCCCCTAAGTGTTGTAGAAAGCCATCTATGGCGTAGTGAGAATTCCACAACTCCTAAGATGATCATCGAATTATTGGCTCAAGTATTCGCCACCCTGATCCAATCGTAGGGCTTTAATTATATTTCCAAGTTAATTCTATACTTCACTCTGTAATATTTGAACACTTCAAAAGATTCATGTTTATGCTTCATAAGATAAACATATCCATACCGGCTAAAATCATCGGTAAAAGTGATGAAGTACTGGTATCCACCTCTGGCATGAGTGCTAAGAGGTCCGCATACATCAGTATGTACTAGGCCTAATATATCAATATCCCCTTCTCGATGACCAGTGAAAGGAGTCTTCGTCATCTTTCCCAATAAACATGATTCGAGTGTCCCATATGACTCATAGTCAAAGGAGTCTAAAAGTCCATTGTTATGGAGTTAAGAAATACGTTCCTCGTTTATGTGGCTAGGTCGATAGTGCCATAAGTAAGTCAGATTAGAATCATTGAGATTAGGTTTATTTGTTGCAATATTATAGACTTCCAAAGTAATGGACTCATCTAGATCAATATTGTAAAGGCCAGTATATAACTTTGCAGTACCATAAAGCAAGTCATCAAAGAAAATACGAATAATCTTATTCTTAATAAGAAAACTGTAACCTTCACAGTCTAATGTAGAAACTGAAATAATATTCCTATTCATACCAGGAACATAATAGCAATTGTTCAAAACTAACAAAAGCCCATTGGGTAAAACTAGATCATAAGTTCCAACGGCTAGTGCAACAACTCTTGCTCCATTGCCGACTCTTAGATCCACTTCCCCTTTTTTCAGCTCTCTACTACTTCTCAACCCCTGCACATTTGTATAAATGTGAAATCCACATCCAGTATCCAATACCCAGAAGTTAGAAGTAGATATGTTAACTTCTATAACAAATATACCTGTGGCGGTTTCTGTAACACCCCCAGACTTAACCGGAAATATTACAACACCGTGGGCCCCGAGATGGAACCCACAAGGCTAAAGGAAATTTTCGTAAACATTTTACAAACTCCCAAGAGGCCAATGATAGTACTGTTAGGAATATGCCCTCGAATGCCACTCAGGGGATGAGAGAGTAAGGGCATTATACTTGTAATTATGGAATAATTAATAAAAAGGCAATACCATTCATTCACTGTTTATTGTATTTCAATTGCATTCTTGACTTGGTAAACATTGAAGTGAAGTCCATGTAAATAAATCGAACATTCCATTCTCGTTATGGGATAAGAGAAAATGTACTGGAAGTGTTTAAAGTTTATTTACGTAAATTGTTCGCAAGTCAATAAACTTAAAATGGGCATTAAGTTTTAATATGACTTGTATAACTGATGCTAGGACGTGTGCACGTCTTGATAGCATAGTTATAAGTATATTGGTGGGGCCAGTATACTCGAACACGACTCATACTCGATTCAGTCACACGGTATTCACTCTCGGAGAGTCGATGACGAATCGAAAGGTTGTGATAGTATACGTGGACCTTTGACTTGAGAGATCGGAGAATATGTGCAGTGATGTTTAGTTTGTCATTAGAGTAGTTAGACTCATTTGCTTAATTCTTGAGTCGACCTCGAAGTGCGGACTATACGGGCGGTAGCGATCTTTCTTGTACGCCAAGAAAGGATTCTATCTCTGTTAGTGAGCGGGCGAATGTCCTATACGGTTAATGGCAAATAAGATCATAAGTCTTTGGCTAAAGCATTACGATATAGTCGTATTAGATACACTATTAATCGATCGGTTTTAATTTGCATTAACACATGTATAGAGTTTAGTCAACAATAGGGTTTGACTTTACCGTGACCGAAGACTTGACCGGGACATCGATGAAGGGTCTATACGTATATAGTATTCACGACATAATGGTTCTGGAATGATCCCTTCATTCGTTCTCGATCGGGGTTTACAGTGCGGCGCTAAGTGGCTAAGTCTTGCCGCACTCATTAGTTCCTCCCAATGCCGGCTGAGACGGACCTACGGAGTCGCGCATCAGGAGCGTTGACGGATAAATGTGAATTTATTATCTCTCTATTAATATTAGATATTGGATATCTAATTATGATTTATTGGATAAATCAAATATCGGTCTTATGAATTTAAATTAAGTTACCGGGTAATTAATTTAATTCATAAATTATATTTCTTAGAGAAATATATATTTGTATTTGATATAATTAATTAATTAGATTAATTAATTAATATAAATACATTGATGATTAAAAGGAGTGTATTTAACGGAGTCGTTTGACGAACGTCCGGTACACGAGCTGAGTGGCTCGGCTCGTTTTCTAGGAAACTTCCTTAATGTAATACCCGTACTTTTATTGTCTGTTTGACTCTGTCATCCTCCTTATTTTTTTTTTTTGTCGCTCTGTAAATGCTTGGAGACGTGGTTGATATTGCTATTGAGTTTCGTATCTCGTTTGGTTCTTGATCATGTCGTTTAGACCTTGCGGGAATGTTCTGTGCTAGAGAATTAGCGTACGCTAGGCCTAGACTAACGCACGCTAATTCTGCTTGATTAGCGCACGCTAGCTCTGAGCCGTAGCGCACGCTAAGAGTATCAGTCAGTCGTAACCGGTGTCGGATCGCTCTGGATGGCGGATTAACGCTCGGTAGGAGTTTGTTAGCGCGCTATATGCATGTATAGTAGCGCTGGCTAACTTCCGTCCGTTGCGGACGCTACCGGGCCGGCCGCCAGAGGCGATGTAGTTGCAGGTTTTACGGACTATCGAGATAGCGTCGCTGAGGCCGACTAGCGCACGCTAAAGCTATAGCATAACGCACGCTAAGCATTGGCGGTAGCGCACGTTAAGCATTGAGCGGCGAGTCGGTAAGTTACGGACTCGATCGATGCCATATTTTGGGCTAGCGCACGCTAGGGGCAAATGATTAGCGCACGCTAATGAGACCGACAGGAGCCACTGGACTATCCGGTGACTTAGCTAGCGCACGCTAATGAAGGAGGCGTAGCGTGCGCTAGACCGACATACATAAATATGGCAGTTGACTTTATTTTCGTCATTTCTCACCATCTTCACTCCTTTTCGACGGGAATCACTCGGGAGAGGCGATCTTAGGCGTTTGGAAAGCGATCTTCCTTCTAACAACAATATATTTGCTTGAAGAACAAGGATTTCTCAACATCTAATTCCTCCTAACGTCCGAATCAAGGTAAAAATCCTTAGAACCCTACCTTTTGGGAATTTTGGGGTTTTCGTAGATTTGTCCGATTTACCCGTTTTGAAGCTTGAGAACCTTGAGATTATGATGTATCTATACCGTGTGTATACTTTTCCTACGATTTTATGGTTTAGATTGTGCCGTTTTTGGACTTGTGAGATTTAGGACGATTTTCCAACCTTTAGTTGATTATCCGTATATCTTTATGAATCGTAGACGGGTTTGGGGAGTTCCTTCGTGTAGTTTGAATATGGATGATTGATTATCATACTCCTTGCGAATCATTTAGGTGCCTAAGCGCGTTCTTGGACCTACCGAACTCATACCCTTCCTCCGTTCAATTTTCTCGATGTCTCAAAGGCAAGTATACATTTATGATTGTGCGTTCTCGACTTTGAAAGTAAGAGGAATTGATGGCATGATATGAACGAACCGTTTTTACGGCATTCATAGATATATTGATGGCATATTATGAACGAACCGTTTTTACGGCATTCATATATGTATTATTGGCATGTAACGAACGAACCGTTTTGACGGCATTCCTACATGTAACGGCGTATGATCTCGAGCGAACCGTTTCTACGGCATTCACGTCATGAGATTTTAGTCATTCCGGAATACTAGTCTTAAATTGATGAATTGACGGATTACATTTACTTTATTGTCGAGGAGTATTGTGTTTCATACTTGATATACTTGCACTAGCTATTCGACGGCTAACCCCTTTATGGGAGAAATACGTTTCATGTATTTCAGGTTCCAGGAGATCGGACGGTGCAGTGCCGGTCGGCATGAAGATGGTGGGCAAGTGTGATACTGTGTTGGTCTTCCAGTTATGTTTTGAGTTTTCCATTCAGTGTTGTTGTACTGGATTGATTATTGAATACTCGAGTATTGTTTTCCTCTTTCCTTGAAGTTCCGGCCTGTGTTTGCCGAAGTATTGATTTGTGATGTAATGTCTGTGAATACATTGGTTATGTTTTTGGATACCCTTGTATCGTCTTTCTCCCCATTATATGTAGACCTTCTCGGTCAAGTTTTATAGTTCCGCGTATGTTTAGCCTTGTGTGTCCCACGGCGGGGCTCACGGCGCCGTAATATACTGAATAACTTGGGGTGTTACGAATATGGTATCGAGCTTAGGTCTATGGATACCTAGGGCAGCCGGTCTTTTGGGTCGAGCAGTCGTCAATTTTTCACAGTATCACTACTCTGCCATCATCACGGTGCGGCCACGTACTTGTAAGACCTCTTACTCTTCCGGTGTTTCCTTATTCATTATGCTTCATCTATGGATGTTCTTGCGAATCGATCACCTTAATGACGTGTGTTTGAATTGTGCTTACGTACCTTGTGTGTTCTTCAAGATGTCACCGGTAGGGGCCGTGGCCGTGGTCGTGGCCGTGGACGAGGAAGAGGTCGTGGCGCGGCCGTTTCCATCAGTTCAGTTGCGGGGTCGACCAACCCCAGTTTGTCGAACTCGGTGCATCCCGATACCGAGAGTCAGCACGATCAGTCAGGCGGTCAAGGGAACAACGCGGACGTTGGAGTGGCGAATGCACTTCAACAATTGGCTACTCAAATGACTATTTTGGCCTAAACTGTTCAGATGAATAACCCGAACCCAAACACGGATGCCTTGCTCCAGAATGTAATCCGTATGCACCCTCCACAGTTTGGCGGTGCCACAGACCCGTTGGGCTGGGAAGACTGGCTAGCGGAATTAGAAAATATTTTCGAAGCGGTTGATTGCCCCGAGGTGAGGAAAGTACCAATTGCCCAGTATTTCCTCACTAAGGAGGCCGCTACTTGGTGGAAGGTCATCAAGCCACAGGATCGTATTGCCTCGTGGGACGAGTTTAAGGAGCTCTTGGAGACCGAGTTTTGTCCTTGGCCGGTACGAGAGAGCCGAATCCGAGCCTTCTTCGAGGCTAAACCGCAAGGTATTCCCGTTTCGCAGGCGATCGTGGAGTATAACCAACAATTGATCCATGTGAAGGATCAAGTGCGTAACGAGCGTGATAAGATCCGTTATTTGATATGCGGATGAATTTGGATTTACGGCGGTACATGGCCGGATTTGCTTGTACCACACTAAAAGAGTATCAAGACAGAGCTTTGGCCCATGATATGTTGAGCCCCGACAACGATACCGTTGAAGAACCGAAGAAACAGAAAGTTTCGGGAAATTTTTCTGGATCTAAAGGTGGCAACTTTCAGAAGTCTCAGACGACTAACCGTTTCGCCGGACAGTCGTCGCGTTCTAATAAAGGGAAGAGGGGTTACCGTTCCACTCCAGGTACCTCAAATCGCACGGTGACTTGCTATAATCGCAGCCGCCTGTGCCACTTGAATTCGGAATGCTACTTTCCACCATTAAAGTGTCACACGTGTGGACAGATGGGGCATAGAGCGGTTTATTGCTCCGAGCCGAACCAGACTTTGGACACTCGGGCTTCTGCCCCAACACCACTTGATCAAGGTATTAATCAGCGGCAATCTTTTGGTCAACCTCAGCAGAATTTCGGCAGGGGCCGGGGACGGGGTCAGAATGCTGGAGGGGGAAACTCTAGCGTCGGTTCGGTACAACCACGGGTTTATGAGATGCGCCGAGCAGACGAACCCGACGCGGCGGTGGCTTCAGGTACCATTCATATTCTATCTCATCCAAATTGTACTTTTTGATTGGGTGCTACACATTCTTTTATTTCTTTGGAGTGTACGCCGTTTGAATATAACTTGTGTGACTACTTGTGATCCCTTCATCGTGAGACCGCCTAGCAGGATAGAATTGTGGGGAACCGGAGATTAGAGATTTTCCTGATTATATCCGGTATGGAATGGTTATCGAACCCGATTGTAGTTGATATGGAAGGCGAGGATGTAATCCTCGGTGAGGATTGGCTTGATAGTCATCAAGCGATTATGAATTACCGTACCAAGGTTGTCACCATGATGATCAAGACGGTCCAGTACTCATTTTTGGGGCGTAAGTCGGGGCTACCCAAGTTACTTATCGGTGCCATGAAGGCCGTAAAACTTTTGAATAAAGGTTGTGTGGGCTATTGGTGTTATGCCTTGAAAATGGAAGGAAAGCGAAGTCGATCTCTCTTCGATTCCGGTTGTTAATGAGTATCCGATGTTTTTAGGATGACCTCCCGGGATTACCGCCGATCGAGAAATAGAGTTTACCGTGGACCTAGAGCCGAGATGCGGCTCCGATTTCTAAAGCACCTTCCGGATGGCACCTTCCGAAATGCAAGAATTGAAGAATCGGTTGGGAGAACTTCGGAAAAAGGATATATCGGACAGCGCTTCGCCTTGGGCGCGCTTCTTCTTTGTGAGGAAGAAGGATGGTTCACTACGTTTGTGCATTGACTACCGTGAGCTGAACAAAGTAACCATCAAGAACAAGTATCCTTTGCCACGTATAGACGATTTATTTGATCAATTGCAAGGGGCTGCAGTTTTCTCGAAAATTGATTTAAGATCCGGGTATTACCAACTCAGGGTGAAGGAGTCAGACGTTCCGAAGACGGCGTTTCGGACGAGATATGGGCATTATGAATTTGTAGTTATGCCTTTCGGGTTGACTAATGCACCGGCAGTTTTCATGCAATTAATGAATAAGATATTCATCGAGTACCTCGACAGATGTGTAGTCGTCTTTATCGACGACATCTTGATCTACTCTCGAGATAAGGAGGAACATGCCCGACACCTGCGTTTGAGATTAGACATTTTGAGAACCGAGCACCTCTATGCAAAATTCTCGAAATGTGAATTTTGGTTGGAAGAAGTTATGTTTCTCGGCCATGTGATTTCGGCCGAAGGGGTTCGTGTAGACCCGCATAAGATCGAGGCAGTGCTAGATTGGGCACCGCCTAAAAATGTTAAGGAGGTTCGTAGCTTTTTGGGCCTTGCTGGGTATTACCGTCGGTTTGTCGAGGGGTTCTCGAAACTCGCTCGACCGCTTACGAAATTACTCCAGAAGACCGAAAAGTTTGTTTGGACGGATGAGAGACAGCAGAGCTTCGATGAACTAAAGAGACGATTGACTTCAGCGCCGATTCTAACTTTACCACATGGTAGCGAAGGCTTTGCAGTTTACAGTGACGCTTCGGGTCAAGGCCTGGGTTGTGTCCTTATGCAGCATGATAAGACAATAGCTTTTGCGTCACGACAATTAAAGCCTTACGAAATGAATTATCCTACTCACGATTTGGAATTAGCCGCAATTGTCTTCGCACTCAAGATTTGGCGACATTATTTGTATGGTTCTTCGTGCCGGATTTATACCGATCACAAGAGTCTGAAATATATTTTCAGTCAGAAGGAGCTGAATATGAGACAGAGGCGTTGGTTAGAGTTGATAAAGGATTATGATTTGGAAATTCTTTACCACCCCGGAAAAGCTAATGTCGTTGCGGATGCTTTGAGCCGCAAATCGGCATCTCTTCAAATGCTCGAGGTTCTTACACCTCAGACAAAAATCCGTCAGGACTTAATTGAACAAGGGATAGAAGTTTGGCTTCAACGAGTGCAGGGGCAACTGTGTACTCTCGAAATTACTTCGTCTTTAGTTGATGACATCAAAGGGAAGCAGTGGAGTGACCCGATGATTTCTCAACTGAAGGAAGATGTAATTAAAGGAAAAGCTCCTGGCTTTATGGTACACGAGGATAGTATTCGAGATTTCGAGCGTGCTTTGTGTTCCGAACGATTTAGAGTTGAGACAGAGAATTCTCCGAGAAGTGCATGCTACGCCTTACTCAATCCACCCCGGGACGAGTAAGATGTACAAAGATTTGAAGCGAAATTTTTGGTGGAATAACATGAAGAAGGATGTTACGGAGTTTGTACTACGGTGCTTGACGTGCCAACAAGTCAAGATCGAACATCAACGACCAGCGGGGTTGTTGAAACCGCTTCCCATTCCCGAGTGGAAGTGGGAAGACATTTCTATGGATTTCATCACTGGCATGCCGAGAACTCGGGCCGGAATGAATATGATTTGGGTAGTTGTCGATCGGTTGACCAAGTCTGCACACTTTTTGGGTATTAAGGATACTTGGGGGCCGGATAGACTGGCTCGAACCTTTATTGCTGAGATCGTGAGGTTACATGGTGCCCCCAAAACCATTGTTTCTGATCGAGACGGCCGTTTCGTATCGCACTTTTGGCAGGCCGTTCATCAGGCTTTGGGTACTGAGTTGAGATTGAGCACTTCTTTTCATCCTCAGTCGGATGGTCAGACAGAGAGGACGATTCAAACGTTGGAAGATATGTTACGGGCTTGTGCCTTAGACTGGAGTAATGATTGGGAGCTTCACTTGCCGTTGATCGAGTTTGCTTACAATAATAGTTGGCATGCGTCGATCCAAATGGCACCCTTCGAGGCACTTTATGGTAGGCGATGTAGGTCGCCATTATGTTGGGACGAGGCTTCCGAACTAGTTGGGACGGAGCCGGATATGTTGATGGAGACTAAGGAAAAGATTACTATTATCCGGTACCGATTATTGTATGCCCAGAGTCGTCGAAATCTTATGCGATACTCGTCGCCGACCCTTGGAGTTCGAAGTGGGGATCATGTCTTACTCAAGGTGTCACCGACCGTGGAGTTTTCCGCTTCGGGAAAAAGGAAACTTAGTCCGAGGTATATCGGACCTTTCGAGATTTTGGATGAGTTGGAGATTTAGCTTATCGCTTGGCGTTGCCTCCAGCTTTGAGTCACGTCCATAGTGTTTTTCATGTGTCTCAGTTGAGGAAGTACGTACCGGATCCGAGCCACATCATCGACTACAGTGAGATTGACGTAGCCGAGGATATTACCTTTCCAGAGAGACCCGTGAAGATCCTTGAGCGTCGCGAGAAACAACTTCGGCATAAGACCATTCCACTGGTTAAAGTGCAATGGTCGAGACATGGAGTCGAGGAGGCAACTTGGGAGACGGAAGAGAAGATGCGGGTGGAATACCCCGAACTATTTATTTCTTAAGTTTCGGGACGAAACTTCTTTTTAGAGGGGGAGAATGTAATACCCGTACTTTTATTGTCTGTTTGACTCTGTCATCCTCCTTATTTTTTTTTTTGTCGCTCTGTAAATGCTTGGAGACGTGGTTGATATTGCTATTGAGTTTCGTATCTCGTTTGGTTCTTGATCATGTCGTTTAGACCTTGCGGGAATGTTCTGTGCTAGAGAATTAGCGTACTCTAGGCCTAGACTAACGCACGCTAATTCTGCTTGATTAGCGCACGCTAAGAGTATCAGTCAGGTCAGAACCAGTATTCGGACTGCTCTCTGGACTGGCGGATTAACGCACGCTAGGAGTTTGTTAGCGCGCGCTATCCATGTATAGTAGCGCACGCTAACATCCGTCCGTAGCGCACGCTACCGGGCTGGTCAGAGGCGATGTAGTTGCGGAGTTTTACGGACTATCGATAGCGTACGCTAGGCTTCGACTAGCGCACGCTAAAGCTATAGCATAACGCACGCTAAGCATTGGCGGTAGCGCACGTTAAGCATTGAGCAGGCGAGTCGGTAAGTTCGACTCCGATCTTGGATGCCATATTTTGGGCTATCGCACGCTAGGGGCAAATGATTAGCGCACGCTAACGAGACCGACAGGAGCCACTGGACTATCCGTTGACTTCGCTAGCGCACGCTAATGAAGGAGGCGTAGCGTGCGCTAGGACATACATAAATATGGCAGTTGACTTTATTTTCGTCATTTCTCACCATCTTCACTCCTTTTCGACGGGAATCACTCGGGAGAGGCGATCTTAGGCGTTTGGAAAGCGATCTTCCTTCTAACAACAATATATTTGCTTGAAGAACAAGGATTTCTCAACATCTAATTCCTCCTAACGTCCGAATCAAGGTAAAAATCCTTAGAACCCTACCTTTTGGGAATTTTGGGGTTTTTCGTAGATTTGTCCGATTTACCCGTTTTGAAGCTTGAGAACCTTGAGATTATGATGTATCTATACCGTGTGTATACTTTTCCTACGATTTTATGGTTTAGATTGTGCCGTTTTTGGACTTGTGAGATTTAGGACGATTTTCCAACCTTTAGTTGATTATCCGTATATCTTTATGAATCGTAGACGGGTTTGGGGAGTTCCTTCGTGTAGTTTGAATATGGATGATTGATTATCATACTCCTTGCGAATCATTTAGGTGCCGGAAGCGCGTTCTTGGACCTACCGAACTCATACCCTTCCTCCGTTCAATTTTCTCGATGTCTCAAAGGCAAGTATACATTTATGATTGTGCGTTCTCGACTTTGAAAGTAAGAGGAATTGATGGCATGATTTGAACGAACCGTTTTTACGGCATTCATAGATATATTGATGGCATATTATGAACGAACCGTTTTTGCGGCATTCATATATGTATTATTGGCATGTAACGAACGAACCGTTTTGACGGCATTCCTACATGTAACGGCGTATGATCTGAACGAACCGTTTCTGCGGCATTCACGTACGTCATGAGATTTTAGTCATTCCGGAATACTAGTCTTAAATTGATGAATTGACGGATTACATTTACTTTATTGTCGAGGAGTATTGTGTTTCATACTTGATATACTTGCACTAGCTATTCGACGGCTAACCCCTTTATGGGGGAAATACGTTTCATGTATTTCAGTTCCGGGAGATCGGACAGGTGTACCGGTCGGCATGAAGATGGTGGGCAAGTGTGATACTGTGTTGGTCTTCCAGTTATGTTTTGAGTTTTCCATTCAGTGTTGTTGTACTGGATTGATTATTGAATACTCGAGTATTGTTTTCCTCTTTCCTTGAAGTTCCGGCTTGTGTTTGCCGAAGTATTGATTTGTGATGTAATGTCTGTGAATACATTGGTTATGTTTTTGGATACCCTTGTATCGTCTTTCTCCCCATTATATGTAGACCTTCTCGGTCAAGTTTTATAGTTCCGCGTATGTTTAGCCTTGTGTGTCCCACGGCGGGGCTCACGGCGCTGTAATATACCCTGAATAACTTGGGGGTGTTACACTTGTGGCCACCCACTCCTCATGGCATGGCATGATCTTGCATGTGTGTGGGAACTCACTTAGAGTTGAGATTCCCACATAATTGTGAATGATAGTTGTAAAGGAATAATTATTCCTTTATAATATATATATATATATATCATTACATTATATATGATGAGTGGAGAGAACTAAAAACAACTCATACTCATACATGTAAGCTGCCTGCCGTGAGTTTTTAGTGAGGAAAGAGAGAAAAATTTTTCTTCTTCATTTTGTTCATCTTTGAGGTGAAAAGAAGTAAGAAAAATTAAGAGAGAAAAAAATTCCTACAACACTTCCTAGCCGTGTTCTTCATAGAACGGAGTATTGTAGATTTTTCCGGGCAACTTCCGACGCGTGTGAAGTAGAGGCTTCGAATTTTCGGTGCTTGGAACGAAGGGATTTCGTGTTCGGGACGGGATCGTGATCATCGTCTACACTTTACGAAGATTTATTTCAAAGGCTTCAAGGGTATAAATCTTTATCTTCGTATTTATTTTTCGTATATACGTTAGTTGATCGATCCTGTTTGGGATTCGTTTTTATTTCCGCTGCGTATTTCGTTTTATTTTCGGAATCCCAACAGTGGTATCGGAGCGAGGTCAATGATATCGTATATACGATTATTTGTGCATTTTGAATGCTTTTGGATGATGATTATGATTTAGAATCATATTTGGAATAATTTTAGATTTTAAATTGTTCGTTGTAGCATCACGTTTTTGGAAACGGGACGAAAAACGAAGAAACGGGGCTGCTGGCAGTGGTGCCGGCAGCACTGCCTGGGCTGCCTGCCCAGGCTGCCGAGCGTGCTCGGCCATGACTCGGCCAGGGGCTGAGAGTGCTCGGCCAGGGGGCCGAGCATGATCGGCCAGTCTGCCGAGCAGTGGCTCGGCCAGGCAGCCCTCGGGTTTTTGGCCCGATTTTGAATCGGGCCGCGGGCTGGGCCTAAATCGGATTGTCCGGGACTCCGTTTTAAGTTTATATTTCGTTTTAATTATTTCCCAAAATTTAAATTGGATTTTATTTTGACTAAATTAATATTTGGAATATTTTGAGTTAAGGGAAATAAATTAAACGAGAATATTATTTTTGGCCGGATTACTTCGAACGAATTAAAATAATGATTATTAGTATTAATTTGATCAATACCATTAAAATTGAATAGATTAATTTGATATTGATTGGATTAATATATTAATTGATTATTTAATTTTAATGCCACTTTATATCAATTGGATTAATATAGTAGAAATTGAATAGATTAATTTATATTAAAATTAATTGTTTAATTTCGTTGCCATTACATGTTGTATGGAATCCTTATGTGATGGTTATATAGCTCGTGGACTTAGTTTTTGATTTGTTCGATTCGATTGGGTTGTAAAGGCCGTTTTGAGCCTATTTATTTTTACTAGAAAATTTGTGTAGGATGCATTTTTTCAATGATGTAAGTATTATTTTGGGTATAACGAAGACCGAAGACAACCGACCGAGAAGACGAAGGATCGAAGACTGTATTTTTTTTTATTTATTGGGTCATTCGCTTGGCCCAAGATTTAGAATTAGGTCCATGAGCTATATGTTGGTAGTAACTAGGTTACTATTTTCTGTTTTTTCATTTTGAATGATTGACAAACATACAAACGCGCGTATAATTGAATTAATGTGCAAAGTGTAACATTAATCGCGAAATTCTCCCGACTACAAACAGACTAAGTTTGAAAAAGATTACGAGGTTTCCTACCCTCCATCAAACTCGTAGAAAATTGATTCCCGAGCTGGTGTGCTATGCTTCCGAGTTATCGGGGTAGTACATTTGGTAGAGGTTGAAAAATTCTTGAGTGCATTAGATGCCTTCGGTTGGTGATAAATTTCGCCCCTAGAAACCTGATAGGTTGCCGGGTGAGATTCAATAGTCAAACTGATAGACGTTGATGGTCAACAACTTAGATAGTCTGGATTGCCAAGAAACCTGATAGGTTGAGGGCATGAAGACTAGGGGTAAAAGAAGATCAAATCATCCGTTAGACGGGTTGGTGTTAGACAACACTTTACAGAAATTAATTGGCAAGAAACCTGATAGGTTGCGTCTGTTAAAATTTGTAAAGAACTTGATCACCACTAAGAAGTCGATCTAACCATGATTTCCGGATTATAACATGGGAGTGTATAATTCCGATAAAAATTAGTGGGAGCCGAGACAAGAATTATACAAGCCCTTAAGTTCTATACTCGGTCATAATTAAACAAGTCACTAATTTAATCTTGTCTAAATCTTTGCAGAAAACGAAATTGAATCTCTCTAAAAAGGCTAAAAACCCACTTGCAATACTACTTGAAAAGAATCTCCTAACTGGCCCTAACTTTGTTGACTGGTTGCGGAATCTGATGATTGTACTCAGTATGGAGTCTCTGGGATACGTCTTGGAGGCGGACATTCCACCGACTCCAATCCGGACTAGGGGTAATCAGGAAGACATTGACGTCCATGAAAAATGGGTCAAGGATGATGTGCTAGTCCGTGGTTTTATGATGGGCTCAATGACTAATGAGCTGCAGAGAGCGCATGAGAAAATGACTTCTGCTAGGCAGATTCTCGCACACTTGACCGAACTTTATGGAGAGCACAGTAGGACTGCTAGATATGAGATATCAAAGCAGTTGTTCAGTGCTAGGATGAAAGAAGGGGAGAAAGTGGGAGACCACGTCCTCAAGATGATCTCTATGATTGAGAGGCTCGAGGTGCTCAACTTTAATATGGATTTATCCCTTCAAATTGATCTCATCCTTCAATCTCTACCTGACTCTTTCACGCAATTTGTAATGAATTTCAACTGTAATGAAATTACATGCACATTAGCTGGGCTAATGAATAAACTGGTGACGGCACAGTCTAACATAAAGACTAAACCGAGAGAGGCTGCTCTTGTGATTTCTTCGGGCCTAAGAGGTCCAAGAACAAGAAGAAAAAGACCTACGAGCAGACAAACCCAAGAAAGGGGTGCAAAAGGAAAGGGCAAGGCCCGAAAGGTTCAAAAGGTAGGCGGTCCAAAACCTACGGACAAATGCCTTGAATGCGGTGAGTCACATCGCGAAGGACTTGTCCCAAGATTAATGGCGCATCAGTGCACGGAACTTTTTGTTTTTGAAACTAATTGTTCCGCTACCGTATATTCTCGCTTCATGGATTCTCGGATTCAGTGCCACTTCTCACATTTGTACTATGAATCGGGATCTGAACGGCAGTAGAAAACTTGAAGTCGGGAAATAATGATCACCGTTGGAAGCGGACAAAGTGTCGAGGCAACCGATATGGATCAATCCTTCCGGGTTTAGAATCGGGTTTTATTTTGACATTAGATGAAGTACTTGTTTTGCCCAAGGGGCATAAAAACATTGTATCCATTCTAGTTTTGGACCGAAAGGATTTTGTTTCTTCATTGGCAATGGCGGTTGTAAAATTTATTTTCAAATAAATTGGTTGGAACAACTACATTGTTGAATGGTTTATATCATCCGAACATGCAAAATAAAACAAAGTGAACACTATAACTAGGAAACGTGGTAGGCAAGATACTAATCAAGCTCTTAAATGGCACCTTAGACTTGGTCATGTTGGTCGACCAAGGTTCGTAAAATGGAGAAAGATGGACTTTTAAGTCCATTAGGTGTAGAACCCTATCCAACTTGTGAATCTTGCCTTAGAGGCAAAATGACTAAGTTCCCCTTCACGGGGACTTTTGAAAGGGCCGCGATAAACTTGGATTGGTGCATACCGATGTTTGTGGTGCTTTAGAAGTAGCCCGAGATGGATATCAATATTTCATAACGTTCACGAGATGATCATACTAGGTATGGGATTGTGTACTTAATGAAACATAAATCAAGCCTTTGCTAAATTCAAAGAATTTAAGGCCCTAGTTGAAAAACAAATGGATGTCATATCAAAGCACTTGGTCGGACCGAGGTGGCGAATATATGAGCAGAGTTTGATGAGTTCCTTAAGGAACATGGAATAGTTTCACAATTCACGCCTCCAGAACCCCACGGTTAAATGGTGTTTCGAAAGGAGAAATCGGACTTTGTTGGACATGGTTCGCTCCATGTTAAATTACACCGATTTACCTATTTACCTATGGGGTATGCCTTACTAACCATTCTATATCCTAAATAGATGTCCTTCCAAATCTGTTCCTATCACTCCGCATGAGATGTGGAAGGGTAAGAAACCAAGCCTTAATCACATAAGGATCTGGGGATGTCCAGCCTATGTCAAAAAGGCTAAGGTGGACAAATTGGAAGCGAGGTCCATAAAAGGACGTTTCATAGGATACCCAGAGGACTCAATGGGTTATCTATTCTACATGCCAGAAGACCATAGGGTTGTTGTTGCATTACAAGCGCACTTCCTTGAGGATGAATTCATTCAGGAAGGTGGCTCGGGTAGAAATATCTCTTTGGAAGAGCATAATGAAAGTCCTAAGGAGACATCTGATCAGGGATCAAGAACCGAACCTATTGTAACACAGCCTCCACTTCGAAGGTCTGATAGGGTATCTCACTTACCTGAGAGGTATGGCTATACACATGTCGAGGAACTGGGTCTCCACGACACACCTGATAGCAGTGAAAACGACCCTGTCACCTATGACCAAGCTATAGTGGATGTAGACTCCGATAAATGGCAAGAAGCAATGAAAGCTGAGATAGACTCGATGCATACCAATCAGGTCTGGACTCTAGTAGATCTTCCAACTGGCATGAGGACTATTGGAAATAAATGGATCTATAAGAGAAAGACTGATGGGGATGGCAAGGTTGATGCCTATAAGGCCAGGCTTGTGGCAAATGGTTATACCCAAAGGGAAGGAATCGATTATCATGATACCTTCTCGCCCGTAGCTATGATAAAGTCGATTCGCATGATGCTTGCCATTGATGCCTATTATGATTATGAAATATGGCAAATGGACGTCAAAACAGCTTTTCTAAATGGATACCTCGAGGAGGAAATCTATATGGAACAGCCTAAGGGTTTTGTGTCCAAAGCTAATATTCATAAAGTGTGTAAGCTGCAACGAGCCATTTATGGTCTGAAGCAAGCTTCTCGGAGTTGGAACCTTCGATTTGATGAAGCAGTTAAGGACTTTGAATTCATACGAAATAAGGAGGAACCATGTGTTTACAAAAAGGTCAGTGGGAGCAACATTGCGTTCTTAGTACTATATGTAGATGATATTCTACTTATAGGAAATAACATAGCAATGCTCAGCACTGTGAAAGCTTGGCTTTCTAAAACGTTCTCCATGAAAGACTTGGGAGAAGCTTCCTATATTCTAGGGATCCGTCTTTACAGAGATAGACCGCGAAGAATGATAGGACTTTCCCAAGCCCTTTATATCGATAAAATCCTGAGAAGATTCAAGATGGATGAATCTAAGAGAGGGTTCCTTCCCATGCGACATGGAATTCATCTCACCACGAAAATGTGTCCTCAAAGTGAGGAAGACAAGAGAGAGATGAGTAAGGTACCCTATGCCTCGGCTGTGGTTAGCCTCATGTACGCTATGTTGTGTACGAGACCAGGACTTAGCCTACTGTAAGTATGGTAAGTCGATTTCAAGCAAACCGGAAGGGAACATTGGGTGCCGTAAAGAACATTCTTAAGTACTTGAGAAGAACTAGAGATTTAGTTCTTACTTATGGTGGTGGAGAATCAAGGTGATTGGATTCACCGATTCGATTTTCAAGGAGACAATGACGACTCTAAGTCGACATCAGGTATTTATTTACTCTCAATGGAGGAGCAGTATCTTGGAGAAGCTCCAAGCAAACCGCTCTGCAGATTCCACTGAGCAGAGTATCAAGCGCCTCGGAGGCTAGCAAAGAAGCATTTTGGATGCAGAAGTTTATACAAGAACTTCAAGTGGTGCCTAACGCGGAGTTGCCTATATCACTATTCTGTGATAATGATGGAGCTGTCGCCCAAGCCAAGGAGCCTAGGGCTCACCACAACACCAAGCATATAGAGAGAAAGTACCACATCGTTCGAGAGATGGTGGAAAAAGGATATGTTTCATTAGAAAGAGTAGACTCAGAAGACAATGTCTCGACTACCGACTAAGCCATTATCTCAGGCCGTCTTAGAAAGACATCTGAAGAACATGGGTATTGGATACCATGATGTGTGGCATTGAGTGCAAGTGGGAGATTGTTAGGAATATGCCCTCGAATGCCACTCAGGGGATGAGAGAGTAATGGCATTATACTTGTAATTATGGAATAATTAATAAAAAGGCAATACGATTCATTCACTGTTTATTGTATTTCAATTGCATTCTTGACTTGGTAATCATTGAAGTGAAGTCCATGTAAATAAATCGAACATTCCATTCTCGTTATGGGATAAGAGAAAATGTACTGGAAGTGTTTAAAGTTTATTTACGTAAATTGTTCGCAAGTCAATAAACTTAAAATGGGAATTAAGTTTTAATATGACTTGTATAACTGATGCTAGGACGTGTGCACGTCTTGATAGCATAGTTATAAGTATATTGGTGGGGCCAGTATACTCGAACACGACTCATACTCGATTCAGTCACACGGTATTCACTCTCGGAGAGTCGATGTGAATCGAAGGTTGTGATAGTATACGTGGACCTTTGACTTGAGGGTTCGGTAGAAGATGTGCTGTGACGTTTAGTTTGTCATTAGAGTAGTTAGACTCATTTGCTTAATTGCTTGAGTCGACCTCGAAGTGCGGACTATACGGGCGAGTAGCGATCTTTCGTACGCCAAGAAAGGATTCTATCTCTGTTAGTGAGCGGCGAATGTCCTATACGGTTAATGGCAAATAAGATCATAAGTCTTTGGCAAAGCATTACGATATAGTCGTATTAGATACACTATTAATCGGTCGGTTTTGATTTGCATTAACACATGTATAGAGTTTAGTCAATGATGAGGTTTGACTTTCCGTGACGAAGACTTGACCGGGACATCGATGAAGGGTCTATACGTATATAGTATTCACGACATAATGGTTACGGAATGATCCCTTCATTCGTTCTCGATCGGGGTTCTGATGCGGCCGCTAAGGCTAAGTGCTGCCCGCACTCATTGGTTCCTCCCAATGCCGGCATCAGGAGCGTTGACGGATAAATGTGAATTTATTATCTCTATATTAATATTAGATATTGGATATCTAATTATGATTTATTGGATAAATCAAATATCGGTCTTATGAATTTAAATTAAGTTACCGGGTAATTAATTTAATTCATAAATTATATTTCTTAGAGAAATATATATTTGTATTTGATATAATTAATTAATTAGATTAATTAATTAATATAAATACATTGATGATTAAAAGGAGTGTATTTAACGGAGTCGTTTGACGAACGTCCGGTACACGAGCTGAGTGGCTCGGCTCGTTTTCTAGGAAACTTCCTTGTGGCCACCCACTCCTCATGGCATGGCATGATCTTGCATGAGTGTGGGAACTCACTTAGAGTTGAGATTCCCACATAATTGTGAATGATAGTTGTAAAGGAATAATTATTCCTTTATAATATATATATATATATCATTACATTATATATGATGAGTGGAGAGAACTAAAAACAACTCATACTCATACATGTAAGTTTGCCGTGAGTTTTTAGTGAGGAAAGAGAGAAAAATTTTTCTTCTTCATTTTGTTCATCTTTGAGGTGAAAAGAAGTAAGAAAAATTAAGAGAGAAAAATTCCTACAACACTTCCTAGCCGTGTTCTTCATAGACGGAGTATTGTAGATTTTACGGGCAACTTCCGACGTGTGAAGTAGAGGCTTCGAATTTTCGGTGCTTGGAACGAAGGGATTTCGTGTTCGGGACGGGATCGTGATCATCGTCTACACTTTACGAAGATTTATTTCAAAGGCTTCAAGGGTATGAATCTTTATCTTCGTATTTATTTTTCGTATATACGTTAGTTGATCGATCCTGTTTGGGATTCGTTTTTATTTCCGCTGCGTATTTCGTTTTATTTTCGGAATCCCAACAAGTACTATCTTTAAAACATTTGAAGACTATATAAAATCTGTTTATCAAAACCGTCGTAAAATCTCGTTTGAAAGGACAAGGCCTGAAATGCAAGAACTCAATAGTTTAAAAACATACGTTAAGCTATCGCTTATACGTACCGACAAAATAGTTTAGAAAGCGGTTGCCAAAGTAACCTAAGTTACCAGTTACCAAAAGGCCATTTAAAAACACTCACGCAGCGGAAAAGACAAACAATTAAAAATACTCTAGCAGCGGAAAACAACAACTGATCAGGAAACTCAGTACACATTTACATGCCCTAGCCAGTATCCTACGGGAAGCTCATCTCTCCACGACCGCTAAAAGCTCGATATCCAAAGAACCTAAAATGAAAGCCCACGACGGGGTCAGCCATAATATCCAACAATGATAACCGTCACATCACATCAATAATTACATACCAATGAGAATACAAAAATAAGAGTACGACCAATGTAATCTTAACGTAGTAACTTTACTTACTCAAATAATTCTCATCAGAATAACCATTATCATAATTCGCATCTCGTACTCGATTAACCAATAAACTCGAACATATTATCTGTATTGTACCTCGAAAATACTCAAGATTCTCAAACTATCATAACCAACTCACGATATGGAAATATACCAGTTCTGACCAATACGATCCATCGGATAGTATCATCAAATCCCAAGAAGATGACCGATTGTCCATCAAAAGACGAATACTAAAGGAAATACGGAACATACCTCAAGATGCACAATACCACGACAATCATGTCAGTCAAATCCGAGGTCGGATCAATACCACACGCGGACATGGTCCTAACACAAGATACAAATGCATACTCATATGACAACGTCAATATGCTCAAAACAATATCAACAGTGTATACTCAATGGAAATCCCATGACCCAGCGCCCTCAGCATAGGTCCCAAGATGATCCTACCAGATCAACACGAGGTAGATAACTAACAATATACATATGCACAACAACACATGATAAAATCAATGATGCGAATCCACATGATTCCATCAACACAATACCGGGTAATCCAACGATCCAGCGCCCTCATCATAGATCCCCATGATGATCCCGTCGGACCAACGCATGGTGGAAAACCTGTCTAATGATCCAGCGCCCTTAGCATAGATCCCCGTGATGATCCCGTCGAACCAACGCATGGTGGATATCTGATCCAGCGCCCTCAGCATAGATCCTCATGATCCCTTCGGATCATTTACAACATAAACAATGCAATTATGCATACACATATGCAAATCAATATGTTCATCATGTTGCGAATTTCGTTGAACGCAAGTGCACGTTATCGTAAACAAGTAATAAACTGATAAGTCAGATATCGTTCCCACGAGGACTGAATTACTAACTATCGATTTATGAGTATTCTAATTTTATCCGAACTGTCGAAATTTTAGGTGCAAGAAATAATTAAGGAAAATTAATAAAAGCAAAGAATAGAAAAATCGATTATGCAAGGGAAGAAGATCAAATATGGAATCAATCTAGGATTGTGAATCCACCCCGGTTTATCCGAATTTACTCTCGATTATATGAATTAAATGATTTCCCAATTTATTGAAGGCGAAGGTTGCTAAAATACTCTACCGCCTCTCCCGAGGTCAATAGATTTTTCTAAGGCGAATAACACACTCTATTCCTAGGTGGATTAATTCGACAATAGGCAAAAAGCACAAAATCTTCAGAAGGCCAAGCAGTTCCTATGAGTATATTCCTATCTCGTAAGAGAAAACGATTCTCACCAATTATTTTCCTCACCAACTCTCCTCTCCCGATTCGAGTTGCGTAATTAAAACAATTCAATTATAGGCCACACAATTGAAAGCATTAAGAACAATTGGGAAAACTCAATAGAAAAGGGAATTGAATTAATAATCAAAAGTTAATTCATCAAGACCTCGGTTTCATCAAAATCCTAGAACAGGGTTTTAGCCTGACATGCTAAAGAATAAAAATACAGAAATAATTGAAGAAAGCATAAAGATCAAACACAGTTGAAGAGATCAGATTCCTCCGTTCTCTAGCTTCCGCTCTCTGCTCCTTGGTGGTTTCTGCTTCTCTTCCTTGACGATGATCGATCCTCCGATGATAATCCCCCTCAATTATGACCTTAAACCCTTATTTATAACTCTCCTCATCCTCCAAAATGCATCCGTGTGATTAGGTCGAGAACATGCTCCAAAACGGCCCAGAAACGCGACAATTTCTATCAAAACCGCCCCATGGGCCGCGGCTCACTTAATCTGTGCCGCGGCTTACGGTGCTCAGCGCCTATGCCTGGGCGCGCGTTTTTCTTCCTAGGACGCGGCTCAGCATCCTTGTGCTGCGGCCCCCGGTACAGTCCACTCGGGCTTGCTGGTCACCTGTGTGTGCCGCGGTTCACTTGGTTCGTTCCGCGGCCCCAGGCCAAAATTTGCCGTTTTCGCCCGTTTTTCATCGTTCGAGCTTCTGGACTCCAATTTCCTGCCAAAAATAAAATAATAGTGCATTAAAGGCTCATTTATGCAGGTTTAGACACAAAATGGATAAAGAATAATGATAAATAAGCGTATAAAAATACGCCCAACAAATACCCCCAAACTTGAGCCTTTGCTTGTCCTCAAGCAAAAATTATCGATTTCAAATAAAAGAATATCGTGAATGATCGTGCAACTCCATAGTGCTCAACTTAATCAATACTACCCTGAAAATCTCAAAGAATAATACAAGTATCGTAATAGTGAGTCACGTCCAGGACACTGATTCCACAAAGTAACCAATTTCAGTCCTAATCAATTGTTCATGAAGAAATCAAGCTCAAAGATTAACAAGCGTGAATTTAACCGACCGCCAATATGAAGGGTTAAAATAAACGAGCCAACTCGCCCAGTCCCACAGTCTAGTGGCAAAAATTTCAAGAGTTTCATCATTAAAAATAACCCTCAGACAGTATTCCCTTATATATGATCAATACGATGATTCGAGTTAACCACTAAGTTCGGATCTCGGGATGTTTAATCGGGATAATCCTAGGTTGGAATTCCATTCTCATGTATTAGGGCACCGTTTGACTTAAAAGACACTCATGGGGCACATGGATACTTCTAGTTACTAAGTTCCCCTCCACAGCGGAGAAACAACTCGAATAGCCATTCCCGCATGTCCGATTCAAGGTCGCTGTTTTACACGAGAGTAAACAACGGGTCACGCGAATACCCCCAGTTACTAGGCTTCCCATCATCGGCACATGCGATATCTCTAAACCATTAATCTATTCAGGGTTGTCGTTTTACGCGAGAGTAAACAACGGGTCACGCGAATACCCCCAGTTACTAGACTTTCCATCATAGAACATATAATATTCGACTTTTTGGGAAAAACTGTCCGATTCTGAACTCAATTTAAGTGCCCATGTAATACCCTCGCCTTTAATATTGTATTTCATGATTTAAGTTAAGTATTTTCGCACCATATCTGTGATGTTGTAGCAAATACCGACGAATTATGTTAAGTTGGATTCATGGTCATTCATACTATATTAGTTGTTGGGTGATATTGCGAGAATTCCATTTATGCTTGTTATAGTACTTAACGTACGCTAGCATGTCTTCATAACGTACGTTATATAGGTCGCCTTACGTACGTAACATCAATACGTTAACGTACGTAATGCGGAAAGATCCTCCAGCAGTCCGCCTTTCGGCGGGTGGGGCCGAGCAGGGGTAGGTGGTCGGGAGTCGATCGCGATAGCCAAGTCAACGGCTATTACGTATGTAATAGCTTCCTGGTTACGTACGTAACGAACTGCGTGTTTTGAGACAGGGAGATTTGATGAAATTTGTTACGTACGTAATGATCACAGGATTACGTACGTAAAGGCTATAACGTACGTTAACCACGTTCGTTAACGTACGTAATTTCAAGTTCAGATTATAAATGTATGACTTGCCATTCACTTCCTACTCGACCCTTTCCAACCTCCCAACTGAGGATCGATTCTTTTCCCCTCCAACTTCATTTCTAAGCCTTCCTAACTTGTGTTGGAGCTTCAACACTTGATTGGTGACTTGGAGAGCTAGAGATTGAGGTGTATCCCTTGAAGTGTTGGTGTTGTTCTTCATTTTTAAGGTTGGTTTTTCTTTAACTCATATCAATTCCATGCTTATGATGATGTTAGTAGATAAACACTTCACATAATGTTAGTTTAAACTAGTGTAAACATGATAAGTTAATTGAATCATATTCAAACTAAGTGAAGATTAACTTTGAAGGTATTAGTGTTACTTCTTGATGTAAATAACTTCATAATGTGTTTGTGTTGATAATGATATCCTTAATGATTAAAAGTGAGAAATGTTAAATTTGTTTTAAACATTCTATTGATTCTTGAAGGTAGTATGGAACCATGATTTTTGACCTCTAAAATCTTTGTAATAAAATTGTTGGAAAGATGATTTAACCCTTTGTAGATGATCTTTGTTAGATGGATGAAGTTACTTCAAAAATCTCAAGTATCCAATGATATAACTAGGCTTTTAATAAATTCTTCAAAATAAAACAATGAATGTTGATAGAAGGAAGTTGTAATCTTCATATGTTCGAATTTATCGATTTCGTTAAAGGGTGTTAATTACTACATTAATAGGTTGATAATGTTCTTAAGAGAATTGTGTTGAATATGATGATACAAATGCGGTAGATGAATAGCCGAATTCCATTTCATTAATCCGTGCGTGTCAAGAGGCGTAAATTAAGATGATGTTTTTAATTCACTAAAACTTAAACGTATGTTTCATATAGTAATCAAGTTTTGAATGAAATCGTTGGTAAAATAATGAAGAACGTAATTAAACACAAACTTATATCGTAATTGGAAGTGTCGATGTTTGAAAAGATATTTTCACGATATTGCATTGATGGTAAATTAGACATCAATAATTTGACATTAAGGTTAGAATATGTAATGAACATGATAAACATACGATGATTTGTAATAAGAACATTAAAATGATCAATAGGATAATCGATTTATCCAAGTAAATTTACGAATATTGTTTATGCGATAATACCATTATCGTACGAATGTGTTGTTGAATGAATTATATTTCATTCAAGGTTGCTTGTCCACGTGAGTATTTTTAGACGAGGATACCATTCGTTTGACCATTCAAGGAAGGATTATTCGTCTACGGAATTGAGGCAAGTTATCTTGCTTGGTTATAATGATATGTGGATTCTTGTGATGATTATGCATTTTGTGTATATGAAACACCTATAAACTTGTGTCTTGTGACTCGAGGTCGTTCTTAATGATGTCCCGTTTTCATCATGGGATTGTATTCCCAAGTTTGTTACTTTTGGACCCTTGATATTGTTGAGCTTGATGACATTTCGGTGAGTTGTTCGATTCCTTGGTAAAAGTGTAATTCGTTGAGTTTCGTTGTCATGTTGTATCGTGACATCTCTGGAGTCATATCTGCGTGCCGATTGGTTATGTGTAGGATTTTTAGCCGGGCACTTGATGATCATGCGTGGATGTTTTCCGCATTTAGATCGTGCACACGAGACGTAGTTCGTGAGGCTAATTAGGTACATCGTCCCACGTATATTCTGGATTCCGTATACGGGGTGGACATGTGCACGGACACATTACCGGATTGGGCGTACTGTGACGTCCGTCTTGAGCCATAGTATATGATCGTTCGTATATTTGGTTATGTTCGACAGTTGGGACTGACTGTTTATACGCCTTCGGGGTATATTCGGTAGTCGGTGGATTTCTTTGAGATCAGTATATATGAATTGTATAATGTCATGAGAATTATTATCATTTATAGCTGACCCTGTGGTTTGGGGCGAAATACTTGTATTTCAGGGCGAGGAAAGGGCAAGGCACATGAGGAGCACAATGGCGACGGAGGATTCTGATGTATGCTATTTCGGGGGCCCCGAGTCTTTTGGTTGTTCGGTTATGTTTTAATTGTGACTTTCCTTTTATTTTTGTGTCGGATGAATGTACTAAAATTTGTTAGGTACTGCCCATCGTCATATGGTCTGTACCTAGTTTGGATCCTGTGTATGTTTGCTCGTATTTAAAAACATGAATAACTCGTACTCCACACCGGGGTTTTGATAAATATTGTGGTACGGTGCCACGTTGTCAGATTTTAAATGAATATTGTGATATCGCCTGGTGGGTCCCAGGAGGGGTCCACGGCACTGTAATAGCCACTGTTTTTGGGCTGTTACAGAAGATGGTATCAGAGAGTGTGTTTTTATTTTGAGTCGTTGTAGAATCGAAATAGCATCGAGAAAACTTCGTGCCATGTGTAACCTGTGCAAGCGCCTGACTCGTCGAATACGGTATGTTCTCATGAACCATAATTTGATTACTGGCATGATATTGACGATGTATTGGTCTCCTTACTTATCTTGGCATCTTGCTACCATGAGGCAAAATTCATCTGTTTGGGGAGAACCAAAATTAATTATGTGATTGGAATTGTTTCGACTTAATGTTGATATGATATTGAGTGTGTAACACTTGTAGTGCCGGTGATTCTTTACAACTGCTTTGTTGGATAGTAAATTCCATGTTGCTATTAACTTAGCATGAATTATGATTGATAAATCGAACTGTACTTGTGACTTAATTCTTTCAGTATGGAAAGGAACCTTAGAGGCCGTGGCAGAGGGGGACGAGGCCGCGGAAGAGGCCGAATTCCGATACCACGAGCTAACAGACGCGCGAATGTGGAACAGAGTTCCGCAGGCAGTGATTCGCCTTCTCTGACCAATCACACCACACCGAGAGAATGCACGTGCCGATCCTTACACCGTGATGCGGGGCATGATGGCCTGATGACCCAAATGGGTGGTGATGGAAACTATGCAAAGGAATACTACCGGTCAACAAAGCAGGACAATGACCTCCGCCTCCGGTGCCCAAGGGATCGTGAGCCGGATTATTAGCGACATATCACGTCAGCGACCTCCGACTTTTGAAGGCTCATCTGAGCCTGCCGACATTGTACACTGGATAGAGCATTTCGAGAAACTGTTCGAGATGGTGGAGTGCACAGAGGAAAATCGAGTTGTTGTGGCAGCCTACTACCTTAGTAAGAGTGACCATACTTGGTGGCTTTCTGTGAGGCCTGCCGAAGGCGCGAGTACTTGGGAGGAATTCAAGAATCTTATGCTAGATCGTTACTATCCTGCACCCCTTCGTGAAGCCAAACTGTCCGAATTACTAAACCCCGACCCATCGGAAGACGAAGATGTGTTAGCAATTGCCGAAAAATTCCAAGCACTTCTCCCTTTTGCTACGTCAGTTGTCCGTTCGGAAGCTGATAAGATCAAATATTTCCTCAAGAGGCTTAAACCCCGAATGAGGATGCAACTACTCAATCACAACTGCACGACCTTACCGGAGTTTATTGAGAATGCTTTGGAATATGAACTTACTGCGAAGGAGATTTCCAAGAAACAGCCTCAGTTTTCCAACAAGAGATCCAGGAACCAGACCCAAGGAGATAGTAACCGGGGGGTATTCAAGAAACCCCAGCCTGTACCAAATCTTTCTGAGCGGCCACCTATGGCACCGAAACCGGCAGGAACGCACTCTCGGGCAATCAGCTCACCTGTCGTGTGTTATAACTGTGGGGACCAGGGGCATATTAGCTCCAAGTGTCCGAAGCCGGCCGTTGCCTGTCACACTTGCGGGAAGAACGGTCATCGTGCTCGCTATTGCCGGAGTGGACTCGGGCGTGCTCCAGTAGCATCTCTCGCTCCAGTACAGTCTTCCGTTCAGGAACGTGCTCCTCCATCCGCTTCTTACCAGACTACCGGGGCGAACAAAGGGATGGGCCGTGGAAATCAAGTTGGTACACCTGCTTTCGGGGTTGCAAAACCCAGAGTCTACGAGATGAAGAAAGCCGATGATCCCGAAGCCAGCATGATTGCAGGTACTCTCGAGATCCACTCTCAGCCCGTTTGTGTTCTTTTTGATACTGGTGCTTCACACTCCTTTTTGTCTAGTTCTTGTTTGAGTCGTTTGCATTTGAATCGTGTTACCGATTGTGAACCTTATGTAATTGGTCTACCCGATGGTAGAAGAATTATTGGGAGTCGTGAAGTACAGAACTGTCCGATTAGCATGAACAACCGTGAGTGGTTGTCCGACTTAATTGTAGTTGATTTACCTAAAGATGATGTAATCTTGGGTATCGACTGGATGGATCGTCACGATGCCGTCCTTACCGTCCGTAAGAGAATGGTGACCGTCACATCGGATGATGGCGTCGAGTGTATTTTTCGGGGTGATAATCCCAATCATTCTGGGAGAGTCATCAGCGCTATGAAGGCTATGAGATTACTGAACCAGGGATACATTGGTTATTGGTGTTACATGACTAAGACAATGACCGCCACCAAATTGATTGATATTCCAAAGAGTTCGAGATTATCCAGATGTATTTCCAGACGAGCTTCCAGGAATACCCCCACAGCTAGAGGTGGAATTCACCATTGAGTTGGAGCCAGGGACGTCCCCGCTTTCGAAAGCACCATATCGTATGGCCCCGACTGAAATGCAGGAGTTGAAAAGACAACTCGAAGAATTAACTGAGAAAGGATATGTTCGGCCCAGTGCATCCCCTTGGGGAGCGCCGGTGTTATTCGTACGGAAGAAGGACGGATCGCTGCGTTTGTTTATTGATTACCGGGAGCTGAACAAAGTAACAATTAAGAACAAGTATCCTTTACCTCGCATCGATGATCTATTGGATCAGCTCCAGGGAGCCGCGGTATTTTCCAAGATCGACTTGAGGTCCGGGTACCACCAATTGCGGATCCGAGAGTCTGACATCCCGAATACAGCATTTCGCACTCGCTATGGGCATTATGAGTTCGTTGTCATGCCATTCGGACTGACTAATGCACCTGCAGTATTCATGGAATTGATGAATCGGGTTTTTATTAATTATCTGGATCGTTTTGTAGTCGTTTTTATTGACGATATCTTGGTCTACTCTCGTGATCATGAGGAGCATGAGTGTCACCTCCGCCAGGTTCTCGATGCGTTAAGGCGAGAACAACTCTATGGAAAATTTTCTAAGTGTGAATTCTGGATGCCTGAAGTTATTTTTCTAGGTCATGTGATATCAGCGGAGGGAGTGAGAGTAGACCCACAAAAGACGGAAGCTATTCGAGACTGGCTACCCCCGAAGAACGTGAAGGAAGTTCGTAGTTTTCTGGGTCTAGCAGGCTATTACATACGATTCGTGGAAGGATTTTCCAAAATTGCTCAACCGATGACTAATCTGTTGAGAAAAGATAAGAAGTACTTGTGGTCGGAAACCTGCCAACAAAGTTTTGATGAACTCAAAGGACGATTAATTTCAGCCCCTGTCTTGCTACTACCTAGAGGAACGGAAGGATTCGCGGTATATAGCGATGCATCGAGGCAGGTCCTTGGCTGCGTGTTAATGCAGGACGGGAAAGTGATTGCCTATGCGTCCAGACAGTTGCGTCCTTATGAGGTCAACTACCCGACTCATAACTTGGAGTTAGCAGCCGTAGTGTTTGCTTTAAAAATCTGGCGCCACTATCTGTATGGAGTTACCTGCCAGATTTTTACGGACCACAAGAGCCTGAAGTATATTTTTACCTAGAAGGAGTTGAATATGAGACAAAGGAGGTGGTTAGAGCTAATCAAAGATTATGATATCGAGATCCTTTATCATCGAGGCAAGGCAAACGTGGTTGCCGATGCCTTGAGCCGCAAGACAGTGCAGGAGCAGTTACTAGCTCGTTTGACCGCCCAGAGGGAGTTGCAATTAGAGTTCATGAGACCAGAGATTGAGGTCTGGATACAACGCATTCAGGGACAACTGTGCATGCTTGAGATTTCACCGTCCCTTGATGAGACGATCAGGACGAAACAAATGACGGACCCATTCTTATCCAGAGTTCGAGGAGAAATCGATCAGGGGAAGGCCCCTGGATTTGTGGTTCACGAGGATGGACTGATACGCTTTAAAAATCGAGTGTGTGTACCAGCAGACGAAGAGTTGAGGAATACTATTCTAAAGGAGGCTCATGCTACCCCGTATTCCATACACCCGGGATCGAACAAAATGTATAAGGATTTGAAGCCGTATTATTGGTGGAGTAACATGAAACGGGAGGTTGCCGAATTCGTTTCAAAATGTTTGACTTGTCAGCAGGTCAAGATTGAGCATCAACGACCAGCAGGCATGATGAAACCGCTTCTGATTCCCGAGTGAAAGTGGGAAGACTTATCGATGGATTTTATTACTAGTTTGCCGACGAGCCGTCGAGGCATGAATACGATTTGGGTGGTTGTGGATCGATTGACTAAATCAGCCCACTTCTTGGAGATCAAGGACACTTGGGGACCTGAGAGATTGGCCCAATTATTCATCAAAGAGATTGTGAGACTGCATGGCACCCCTAAAAGTATTGTATCAGATCGGGACGGACGGTTCGTGTCGCACTTCTGGAAGGCGGTTCATCGTGCTATGGGTACACAGTTGAACTTCAGTACGGCTTTTCATCCTCAGACCGACGGTCAGTCTGAGAGGACAATTCAAACTCTAGAGGATATGTTGAGGGCATGTGCTCTCGATTGGAAGCCTGACTGGGAAGCCCAACTGCCGTTGGTAGAATTCACATACAATAACACCTCGCACACCTCGATCATGATGGGACCTTATGAAGCATTGTATGGTCGTAGTTGTAGGTCCCCTTTGTGCTGGGATGAATTATCTGAATCTATTGGTACGGAAACTGATATGTTATTGGCAGCCCGTGAGAAGATTTCCCTGATCAAGAGCCGTCTATTAACGGCCCAAAGCCGCCAGAAATCATATGCAGATAATCGTCGACGACCACTCGAGTTTGAAGTTGGTGACCATGTACTGGTCAAAGTATCTCCTACCAGAGGTGTTTTCCGATTCGGGAAGAGAGGCAAATTGAGCCCAAGGTATATTGGCCCGTTTGAGATCCTGGAACGAGTAGGCGACCTAGCCTATCGTTTAGCATTACCACCAGCTTTGAGTCGGATTCACAACGTATTCCATGTATCTCAGTTAAGGAAGTATGTTGCTGATCCAAGTCACGTTATTCAATTCGACGAGGTCGAAATAGCCGACGACCATTCATGTGAAGAACAGCCTGTGCAGATACTCGAGAGAAGAATTAAACAGCTTAGGAACAAGACGATTCCCTTATTAAAAATTCAGTGGTCAAGACATGGAGTCGAGGAAGCTACGTGGGAGACTGAAGATAGCATGCGGGAGAAATACCCCGAACTATTTACCTCTTAGTTTCGGGGACGAAACTCCTTTTAAGGGGGGTAGTATGTAATACCCTCGCCTTTAATATTGTATTTCATGATTTAAGTTAAGTATTTTCGCACCATATCTGTGATGTTGTAGCAAATACCGACGAATTATGTTAAGTTGGATTCATGGTCATTCATACTATATTAGTTGTTGGGTGATATTGCGAGAATTCCATTTATGCTTGTTATAGTACTTAACGTACGTTAGCATGTCTTCATAACGTACGTTATATAGGTCGCCTTACGTACGTAACATCAATACGTTAACGTACGTAATGCGGAAAGATCCTCCAGCAGTCCGCCTTTCGGCGGGTGGGGCCGAGCAGGGGTAGGTGGTCGGGAGTCGATCGCGACAGCCAAGTCAACGGCTATTACGTACGTAATAGCTTCCTGGTTACGTACGTAACGAACTGCGTGTTTTGAGACAGGGAGATTTGATGAAATTGGTTACGTACGTAATGATCACAAGATTATGTACGTAAAGGCTATAACGTACGTTAACCACGTTCGTTAACGTACGTAATGTCAAGTTCAGATTATAAATGTATGACTTGCCATTCACTTCCTACTCGACCCTTTCCAACCTCCCAACTGAGGATCGATTCTTTTCCCCTCCAACTTCATTTCTAAGCCTTCCTAACTTGTGTTGGAGCTTCAACACTTGATTGGTGACTTGGAGAGCTAGAGATTGAAGTGTATCCCTTGAAGTGTTGGTGTTGTTCTTCATTTTTAAGGTTGGTTTTTCTTTAACTCATATCAATTCCATGCTTATGATGATGTTAGTAGATAAACACTTCATATAATGTTAGTTTAAACTAGTGTAAACATGATAAGTTAATTGAATCATATTCAAACTAAGTGAAGATTAACTTTGAAGGTATTAGTGTTACTTCTTGATGTAAATAACTTCATAATGTGTTTGTGTTGATAATGATATCCTTAATGATTAAAAGTGAGAAATGTTAAATTTGTTTTAAACATTCTATTGATTCTTGAAGGTAGTATGGAACCATGATTTTTGACCTCTAAAATCTTTGTAATAAAATTGTTGGAAAGATGATTTAACCCATTGTAGATGATCTTTGTTAGATGGATGAAGTTACTTCAAAAATCTCAAGTATCCAATGATATAACTAGGCTTTTAATAAATTCTTCAAAATAAAACAATGAATGTTGATAGAAGGAAGTTGTAATCTTCATATGTTCGAATTTATCGATTTCGTTAAAGGGTGTTAATCACTACATTAATAGGTTGATAATGTTCTTAAGAGAATTGTGTTGAATATGATGATACAAATGCGGTAGATGAATAGCCGAATTCCATTTCATTAATCCGTGCGTGTCAAGAGGCGTAAATTAAGATGATCTTTTTAATTCACTAAAACTTAAACGTATGTTTCATATAGTAATCAAGTTTTGAATGAAATCGTTGGTAAAATAATGAAGAACGTAATTAAACACAAACTTATATCGTAATTGGAAGTGTCGATGTTTGAAAAGAGATTTTCACGATATTGCATTGATGGTAAATTAGACATCAAGAATTTGACATTAAGGTTAGAATATGTAATGAACATGATAAACATACGATGATTTGTAATAAGAACATTAAAATGATCAATAGGATAATCGATTTATCCAAGTAAATTTTTAATATTGTTTATGCGATAATACCATTATCGTACGAATGTGTTGTTGAATGAATTATATTTCATTCAAGGTTGCTTGTCCACGTGAGTATTTTTAGACGAGGATACCGTTCGTTTGACCATTTAAGGAAGGATTATTCGTCTACGGAATTGAGGCAAGTTATCTTGCTTGGTTATAATGATATGTGGATTCTTGTGATGATTATGCATTTCGTGTATATGAAACACCTATAAAATTGTGTCTTGTGACTCGAGGTCGTTCTTAATGATGTCCCGTTTTCATCATGGGATTGTATTCCCAAGTTCGTTACTTTTTGACCCTTGATATTGTTGAGCTTGATGATATTTCGGTGAGTTGTTCGATTCCTTGGTAAAAGTGTAATTCGTTGAGTTTCGTTGTCATGTTGTATCGTGACATCTCTGGAGTCATATCTGCGTGCCGATTGGTTATGTGTAGGATTTTTAGCCGGGCACTTGATGATCATGCGTGGATGTTTTCCGCATTTAGATCGTGCACACGAGACGTAGTTCGTGAGGCTAATTAGGTACATCGTCCCACGTATATTCTGGATTCCGTATACGGGGTGGACATGTGCACGGACACATTACCGGATCGGGCGTACTGTGACGTCCGTCTTGAGCCATAGTATATGGTCGTTCGTATATTTGGTTATGTTCGACAGTTGGGACTGACTGTTTATACGCCTTCGGGGTATATTCAGTAGTCGGTGGATTTCTTTGAGATCAGTATATATGAATTGTATAATGTCATGAGAATTATTATCATTTATAGCTGACCCTGTGGTTTGGGGCGAAATACTTGTATTTCAGGGCGAGGAAAGGGCAAGGCACAGGAGGAGCACAATGGCGACGGAGGATTCTGATGTATGCTATTTCGGGGGCCCCGAGTCTTTTGGTTGTTCGGTTATGTTTTAATTGTGACTTTCCTTTTATTTTTGTGTCGGATGAATGTACTAAAATTTGTTAGGTACTGCCCATCGTCATATGGTCTATACCGAGTTTGGATCATGTGTATGTTTGCTCGTATTTAAAAACATGAATAACTCGTACTCCACACCGGGGTTTTGATAAATATTGTGGTACGGTGCCACGTTGTCAGATTTTAAATGAATATTGTGATATCGCCTGGTGGGTCCCAGGAGGGGTCCACGGCACTGTAATAGCCACTGTTTTTGGGCTGTTACAGAAGATGGTATCAGAGAGTGTGTTTTTATTTTGAGTCGTTGTAGAATCGAAATAGCATCGAGAAAACTTCGTGCCACGTGTAACCTGTGCAAGCGCCTGACTCGTCGAATACGGTATGTTCTCATGAACCATAATTTGATTACTGGCATGATATTGACGATGTATTGGTCTCCTTACTTATCTTGGCATCTTGCTACCATGAGGCAAAATTCATCTGTTTGGGGAGAACCAAAATTAATTATGTGATTGGAATTGTTTCGACTTAATGTTAATATGATATTGAGTGTGTAACACTTGTAGTGCCGGTGATTCTTTACAACTGCTTTGTTGGATAGTAAATTCCCTGTTGCTATTAACTTAGCATGAATTATGATTGATAAATCGAACTGTACTTGTGACTTTATTCTTTCAGTATGGAAAGGAACCTTAGAGGCCGTGGCAGAGGGGGACGAGGCCGCGGAAGAGGCCGAATTCCGATACCACGAGCTAACAGACGCGCGAATGTGGAACAGAGTTCCACAGGCAGTGATTCACCTTCTCGGGACCAATCACACCACACCGGAGAGAATGCACGTGCCGATCCTTACACCGTGATGCAGGGCATGATGGCCCAGATGACCCAAATGGGTCGGCTGATGGAAACTATGCAAAGGAATACTACTGGTCAACAGCAGGGACAACAGCCTCCGCCTCTGGTGCCTGGCGGGATCGTGAGCCGGATTATTAGCGACATATCACGTCAGCAACCTCCGACTTTTGAAGGCTCATCTGAGCCTGCCGACATTGTACACTGGATAGAGCATTTCGAGAAACTGTTCGAGATGGTGGAGTGCCCAGAGGAAAATCGAGTTGCTGTGGCAGCCTACTACCTTAGTAAGAGTGCCCATACTTGGTGGCTTTCTGTGAGGCCTGCCGAAGGCGCGAGTACTTGGGAGGAATTCAAGAATCTTATGCTAGATCGTTACTATCCTGCACCCCTTCGTGAGCCAAACTGTCCGAATTACTAAACCCCGACCCATCGGAAGACGAAGATGTGTTAGCAATTGCCGAAAAATTCCAAGCACTTCTCCCTTTTGCTACGTCAGTTGTCCGTTCGGAAGCTGATAAGATCAAATATTTCCTCAAGAGGCTTAAACCCCGAATAAGGATGCAAATACTCAATCACCACTGCACGACCTTACCGGAGTTTATTGAGAAGGCTTTGGAATATGAACTTACTGCGAAGGAGATTTCCAAGAAACAGCCTCAGTTTTCCAACAAGAGATCCAGGAACCAGACCCAAGGAGACAGTAACCGGGGGGTATTCAAGAAACCCCAGCCTATACCAAATCTTTCTGAGCGGCCACCTATGGCACCGAAACCGGCAGGAACGCACTCTCGGGCAATCATCTCACCTGTCGTGTGTTATAACTGTGGGGACCAGGGGCATATTAGCTCCAAGTGTCCGAAGCCGGCCGTTGCCTGTCACACTTGCGGGAAGAACGGTCATCGTGCTCGCTATTGCCGGAGTGGACTCGGGCGTGCTCCAGTAGCATCTCTCGCTCCTGATGTCTTCCGTTCAGAACGTGCTCCTCCATCCGCTTCTTACCGGACTACCGGGCGAACAAAGGGATGGGCCGTGGAAATCAAGTTGGTACACTGCTTCCGGGGTTGCAAAACCCAGAGTCTACGAGATGAAGAAAGCCGATGATCCCGAAGCCAGCATGGTTGCAGGTACTCTCGAGATCCACTCTCAGCCCGTTTGTGTTCTTTTTGATACTCGTGCTTCACACTCCTTTTTGTCTAGTTCTTGTTTGAGTCGTTTGCATTTGAATCGTGTTACCGATTGTGAACCTTATGTAATTGGTCTACCCGATGGTAGAAGAATTATTGGGAGTCGTGAAGTACAGAACTGTCCGATTAGCATGAACAACCGTGAGTGGTTGTCCGACTTAATTGTAGTTGATTTACCTAAAGATGATGTAATCTTGGGTATCGACTGGATGGATCATCACGATGACGTCCTTAGCGTCCGTAAGCGAATGGTGACCGTCACATCGGATGATGGCGTCGAGTGTATTTTTCGGGGTGATAATCCCAATCATTCTGGGAGAGTCATCAGCGCTATGAAGGCTATGAGATTACTGAACCAGGGATGCATTGGTTATTGGTGTTACATGACTAAGACAGCTGACCGGGCAGTCAAATTGATTGATATTCCAGTTGTTCGAGATTATCCAAATGTATTTCCACACGAGCTTCCAGGAATACCCCCACAGCGAGAGGTGGAATTCACCATTGAGTTGGAGCCAGGGATGTCCCCGCTTTCGAAAGCACCATATCGTATGGCCCCGACTGAAATGAAGGAGTTGAAAAGACAACTCGAAGAATTAACTGAGAAAGGATATGTTCGGCCCAGTGCATCCCCTTGGGGAGCGCCGGTGTTATTCGTACGGAAGAAGGACGGATCGCTGCGTTTGTGTATTGATTACCGGGAGCTGAACAAAGTAACAATTAAGAACAAGTATCCTTTACCTCGCATCGATGATCTATTGGATCAGTTCCAGGGAGCCGCTGTATTTTCCAAGATCGACTTGAGGTCTGGGTACCACCAATTGCGGATCCGAGAGTCTGACATCCCGAAGACATCTTTTCGCACTCACTATGGACATTATGAGTTCGTTGTCATGCCATTCGGACTGACTAATGCACCTGCAGTATTCATGGAATTGATGAATTGGGTTTTTATTAATTATCTGGATCGTTTTGTAGTCGTTTTTATTGACGATATCTTGGTCTACTCTCGTGATCATGAGGAGCATGAGTGTCACCTCCGCCAGGTTCTCGATGCGTTAAGGCTAGAACAATTCTATGGAAAATTTTCTAAGTGTGAATTCTGGATGCCTGAAGTTATTTTTCTAGGTCATGTGATATCAGCGGAGGGAGTGAGAGTAGACCCACAAAAGACGGAAGCTATCCGAGACTGGCTACCCCCGAAGAACGTGAAGGAAGTTCGTAGTTTTCTGGGTCTAGCAGGCTATTACAGACGATTCGTGGAAGGATTTTCCAAAATTGCTCAACCGATGACTAATCTGTTGAGAAAAGATAAGAAGTACTTGTGCCGGAAACCTGCCAACAAAGTTTTGATGAACTCAAAGGACGATTAATTTCAGCCCCTGTCTTGGTACTATCTAGAGGAACGGAAGGATTCGCGGTATATAGCGATGCATCGAGGCAGGGCCTTGGCTGCGTGTTAATGCAGGACGGGAAAGTGATTGCCTATGCGTCCAGACAGTTGTGTCGTTATGAGGTCAACTACCCGACTCATGACTTGGAGTTAGCAGCCGTAGTGTTTGCTTTAAAAATCTGGCGCCACTATCTGTATGGAGTTACCTGCCAGATTTTTACGGACCACAAGAGCCTGAAGTATATTTTTACCCAGAAGGAGTTGAATATGAGACAAAGGAGGTGGTTAGAGCTAATCAAAGATTATGATATCGAGATCCTTTATCATCCAGGAAAGGCAAACGTGGTTGCCAATGCCTTGAGCCGCAAGACAGTGCAGGAGCAGTTACTAGCTCGTTTGACCGCCCAGAGGGAGTTGCAATTAGAGTTCATGAGACTAGAGATTGAGGTCTGGATACAACGCATTCAGGGACAACTGTGCATGCTTGAGATTTCACCGTCCCTTGATGAGACGATCAGGACGAAACAGATGACGGACCCATTCTTATCCAGAGTTCGAGGAGAAATCGATCAGGGGAAGGCCCCTGGATTTGTGGTTCACGAGGATGGACTGATACGCTTTAAAAATCGAGTGTGTGTACCAGCAGACGAAGGGTTGAGGAATACTATTCTAAAGGAGGCTCATGCTACCCCGTATTCCATACACCCGGGATCGAACAAAATGTATAAGGATTTGAAGCCGTATTATTGGTGGAGTAACATGAAACGGGAGGTTGCCGAATTCGTTTCAAAATGTTTGACTTGTCAGCAGGTCAAGATTGAGCATCAACGACCAGCAGGCATGATGAAACCGCTTCTGATTCCCGAGTGGAAGTGGGAAGACATATCGATGGATTTTATTACTAGTTTGCCGACGAGCCGTCGAGGCATGAATACGATTTGGGTGGTTGTGGATCGATTGACTAAATCAGCCCACTTCTTGGAGATCAAGGACACTTGGGGCCCTGAGAGATTGGCCCAATTATTCATCAAAGAGATTGTGAGACTGCATGGCACCCCTAAGAGTATTTTATCAGATCGGGACGGACGGTTCGTGTCGCACTTCTGGAAGGCAGTTCATCGTGCTATGGGTACACAGTTGAACTTCAGTACGGCTTTTCATCCTCAGATCGACGGTCAATCTGAGAGGACAATTCAAACTCTAGAGGATATGTTGAGGGCATGTGCTCTTGATCGGAAGCCTGACTGGGAAGCCCAACTGCCGTTGGTAGAATTCACATACAATAACAGCTGGCACGCCTCGATCATGATGGCACCTTATGAAGAATTGTATGGTCGTCGTTGTAGGTCCCCTTTGTGCTGGGACGAATTATCTGAATCTATTGGTACGGAACCTGATATGTTATTGGCATCCCGCGAGAAGATTTCCCTGATCAAGAGCCGTCTATTAACGGCCCAAAGCCGCCAGAAATCATATGCAGATAATCGTCGACGACCACTCGAGTTTGAAGTTGGTGACCATGTACTGGTCAAAGTATCTCCTACCAGAGGTGTTTTCCGATTCGGGAAGAGAGGCAAATTGAGCCCAAGGTATATTGGCCCGTTTGAGATCCTGGAACGAGTAGGCGACCTAGCCTATCGTTTAGCATTACCACCAGCTTTGAGTCGGATTCACAACGTATTCCATGTATCTCAGTTAAGGAAGTATGTTGCTGATCCAAGTCACGTTATTCAATTCGACGAGGTCGAAATAGCCGACGACCATTCATATGAAGAACAGCCTGTGCAGATACTCGAGAGAAGAATTAAACAGCTGAGGAAAAAGACGATTCCCTTATTAAAACTTCAGTGGTCAAGACATGGAGTCGAGGAAGCTACGTGGGAGACTGAAGATAGCATGCGAGAGAAATACCCCGAACTGTTTACCTCTTAGTTTCGGGGACGAAACTCCTTTTAAGGGGGGGAGTATGTAATACCCTCGCCTTTAATATTGTATTTCATGATTTAAGTTAAGTATTTTCGCACCATATCTGTGATGTTGTAGCAAATACCGACGAATTATGTTAAGTTGGATTCATGGTCATTCATACTATATTAGTTATTGGGTGATATTGCGAGAATTCCATTTATGCTTGTTATAGTACTTAACGTACATTAGCATGTCTTCATAACGTACGTTATATAGGTCGCCTTGCGTACGTAACATCAATACGTTAACGTACGTAATGCGGAAAGATCCTCCAGCAGTCCGCCTTTCGGCGGGTGGGGCCGAGCAGGGGTAGGTGGTCGGGAGTCGATCGCGACAGCCAAGTCAACGGCTATTACGTACGTAATAGCTTCCTGGTTACGTACGTAACGAACTGCGTGTTTTGAGACAGGGAGATTTGATGAAATTGGTTACGTACGTAATGATCACAAGATTACGTACGTAAAGGCTATAACGTACGTTAACCACGTTCGTTAACGTACGCAATGTCAAGTTCAGATTATAAATGTATGACTTGCCATTCACTTCCTACTCGACCCTTTCCAGCCTCCCAACTGAGGATCGATTCTTTTCCCCTCCAACTTCATTTCTAAGCCTTCCTAACTTGTGTTGGAGCTTCAACACTTGATTGGTGACTTGGAGAGCTAGAGATTGAAGTGTATCCCTTGAAGTGTTGGTGTTGTTCTTCATTTTTAAGGTTGGTTTTTCTTTAACTCATATCAATTCCATGCTTATGATGATGTTAGTAGATAAACACTTCACATAATGTTAGTTTAAACTAGTGTAAACATGATAAGTTAATTGAATCATATTCAAACTAAGTGAAGATTAACTTTGAAGGTATTAGTGTTACTTCTTGATGTAAATAACTTCATAATGTGTTTGTGTTGATAATGATATCCTTAATGATTAAAAGTGAGAAATGTTAAATTTGTTTTAAACATTCTATTGATTCTTGAAGGTAGTATGGAACCATGATTTTTGACCTCTAAAATCTTTGTAATAAAATTGTTGGAAAGATGATTTAACCCTTCGTAGATGATCTTTGTTAGATGGATGAAGTTACTTCAAAAATCTCAAGTATCCAATGATATAACTAGGCTTTTAATAAATTCTTCAAAATAAAACAATGAATGTTGATAGAAGGAAGTTGTAATCTTCATATGTTCGAATTTATCGATTTCGTTAAAGGGTGTTAATCACTACATTAATAAGTTGATAATGTTCTTAAGAGAATTGTGTTGAATATGATGATACAAATGCGGTAGATGAATAGCCGAATTCCATTTCATTAATCCGTGCGTGTCAAGAGGCGTAAATTAAGATGATGTTTTTAATTCACTAAAACTTAAACGTATGTTTCATATAGTAATCAAGTTTTGAATGAAATCGTTGGTAAAATAATGAAGAACGTAATTATACACAAACTTATATCGTAATTGGAAGTGTCGATGTTTGAAAAGATATTTTCACGATATTGCATTGATGGTAAATTAGACATCAAGAATTTGACATTAAGGTTAGAATATGTAATGAACATGATAAACATACGATGATTTGTAATAAGAACATTAAAATAATCAATAGGATAATCGATTTATCCAAGTAAATTTACGAATATTGTTTATGCGATAATACCATTATCGTACGAATGTGTTGTTGAATGAATTATATTTCATTCAAGGTTGCTTGTCCACGTGAGTATTTTTAGACGAGGATACCGTTCGTTTGACCATTCAAGGAAGGATTATTCGTCTACGGAATTGAGGCAAGTTATCTTGCTTGGTTATAATGATATGTGGATTCTTGTGATGATTATGCATTTCGTGTATATGAAACACCTATAAACTTGTGTCTTGTGACTCGAGGTCGTTCTTAATGATGTCCCGTTTTCATCATGGGATTGTATTCCCAAGTTCGTTACTTTTGGACCCTTGATATTGTTGAGCTTGATGACATTTCGGTGAGTTGTTCGATTCCTTGGTAAAAGTGTAATTCGTTGAGTTTCGTTGTCATGTTGTATCGTGACATCTCTGGAGTCATATCTGCGTGCCGATTGGTTATGTGTAGGATTTTTAGCCGGGCACTTGATGATCATGCGTGGATGTTTTCCGCATTTAGATCGTGCACACGAGACGTAGTTCGTGAGGCTAATTAGGTACATCGTCCCACGTATATTCTGGATTCCGTATACGGGGTGGACATGTGCACGGACACATTACCGGATCGGGCGTACTGTGACGTCCGTCTTGAGCCATAGTATATGGTCGTTCGTATATTTGGTTATGTTCGACAGTTGGGACTGACTGTTTATACGCCTTCGGGGTATATTCGGTAGTCGGTGGATTTCTTTGAGATCAGTATATATGAATTGTATAATGTCATGAGAATTATTATCATTTATAGCTGACCCTGTGGTTTGGGGCGAAATACTTGTATTTCAGGGCGAGGAAATGGCAAGGCACAGGAGGAGCACAATGGCGACGGAGGATTCTGATGTATGCTATTTCGGGGGCCCCGAGCCTTTTGGTTGTTCGGTTATGTTTTAATTGTGACTTTCCTTTTATTTTTGTGTCGGATGAATGTACTAAAATTTGTTAGGTACTGCCCATCGTCATATGGTCTGTACCGAGTTTGGATCCTGTGTATGTTTGCTCGTATTTAAAAACATGAATAACTCGTACTCCACACCGGGGTTTTGATAAATATTGTGGTACGGTGCCACGTTGTCAGATTTTAAATGAATATTGTGATATCGCCTGGTGGGTCCCAGGAGGGGTCCACGGCACTGTAATAGCCACTGTTTTTTGGCTGTTACAGCCCACACGACTTATGTTACTGGACGACTAGCTAACCGAAAAGTATAACCAAACGTATAGGTGGCGATTTGAAAACACGTATGTCTCCTTTCTTATCTGCTAAGATTTCTGCAAAAACGAAAAATTTCGGACCTAAATGAATACTCAACAGAAACAAATATCGCTGACTACAACTCGACTAAAACTCAACTGTTTCTTCAGAGAGAAATCGGTATCGTAACATCAGTTTTACACAAAAAGAAGCACGAAAAATTCACGAATGCAAATAATATCACGACAAGCAAGGCTAGAAACAAAAAATAATGAAAAATAATGAAAAATGCAAACGAATATGCAAACGAATAAGTACAGCAACAGAAAGTAAAACCCCCCCAAACTTAGGACGTACATTGACCTCAATGTACACAAAATGTAATATACAATAAAAGAAAAGGTCAAGTACTCCCCTAGTGTCCGCTCATGAACTGGTGCCGACGTCGTCCGGCGAGGAGGGTGGCGTGGCTGGACGAACGGGTGGAATGAATGGCCCGTCCGGGTTCATAATGTGGGCCGTCCATGCAGCAAGGTGCTCCTGGTTGTAAGCATCTCTCGCTGCCAGGCGCCTCGTCTCATGTCGGTTAGCCCGGCGGGCCTGCTCTCTCATCTCATCCCGGACGGCTGCGAGGATGCTCTCTCTCCGTCCGCATCTCCTCTCTCTGGGCAGCCAGATGGCTCTCTCTCTCTCTCCTGATCTCCTCTCTCCAAGCCGTCAAGTGACTCTCTCTCTCTCCTCATCTCCTCTCTCAGGCCGTCGAACATCGCCTGCAAGTGCTCTCTATCGGGCGGCGGGCTGGACTCCGCCTGCCCATGCGTCAGAAGAAGAGGCTCGAGGGACTGCTCGTGTGCCTCATCAAGAATAAATCCTCGCCCCCTAGCGTGTGCCGGCGCTCCTCCCCACTGGTCGAAGTGAGAAATGATGCGATGATCAATCGGACCCTGGGGGGCGAGCATCGGCTCATCATCCGACCAAGTCATGCCCGACTGGCGGCATAGAGCGCAGATGAGAGAGGGGTGCTTCAGCCCCGTCTTGGCCCCTCCTTGAATATACACAAGAATAGATCGGACCAGGAGAGGGGCCACATCAAATCTTAGCCCGGAAGTGATGGCATATAGTGTACGGGCACGAGAGAGTAAAACAGAACGAATCTGCGAGGTAGGATCTACACCAGTGCAGATGAAATACAACCAGGCTCGCCCAAGCCGACTGAGGCCCGAGCTCTTAAAGTAGAAGGCCGAGGAACCCGGGGCGTGCATCTCCCAGACGGAGACGGGCTGTGTAAGTGTCTCGAGCAAGGCCTCCCTAGTGAGGCCACTCATAGCTCGCGTATATGCCGTCTCATCCACCACAGGCAGCTCGAATAATCTCCGAATAGCAGCCACCGAAAAATCTACTGTAATGCCTCGGAGGACGACTTGAGTCCGAGTATCTAACTGCGATATCATATACCTTGCTCGGATATGCTTCAGCAGAGCGCTAGCATAAAACTCCTATACGATAGAGATCACTGCCGGCTCGGGAGGTGCAGCGAAATGGGCCCACCCCATCTCGTCTATCATCGTCAGAAGCTCCCCGTCCTAGGGGGCTGGAGTGAATTACTGCTCCGGAATCAAAGGTCGAGGATGGATCTTTTAATTGAATATTTTATGGATTTCCGGGTCGGAGAATTGGTGCGACTCCAACTCGGCTCGGCTTTGTGAAGTTTCCCCTCGTGTGTGGGACGATTGCGTCCTAGCCCTTGTGCTAACCTTTCTATTTCTGGCCATGGTGAGTTCCTGAAAAGATAAACAACGGAAACTACTTAAGCTGTAAGGAAAACGGACACCACTTGACTAAAGATATGCAAAACGTGAATAAAAAGTTTAACGAGCTAGTACCGCCGTGAGAGAAAATTAAAATTGAGCTTTGATGTTTAAACTTGTCGTAAGGGTTGGGGTACGCTGTAAATCCATAAACAATTTCGTTTGCACAAAGTTTCAAAACATTGACTTAACAAGGAAAAATTTTCATTTGTGGATTTCATCAAACACCTTGAATGCATGAATTCAAATGAAGAACAAGAATTGTAATAGCTTAATTCAATCCCCAAAAATAACATCCTTAAATCAATCATCATGACAAACGATATATAACATAAACAATTCCTTCATAATCGACAGATAACATCAATAATCAATCAAAAACTTCATATTCCCAAGTCAACCTTTGATAGAACTTAAAAACATATTCAAGATTTGAATGAATAACTACACCTCACTTTTCAAAACATGTATCAATAAGGGTTAAGAGATTTAGGATTACCTGAGTTGGATTGTAGTATGCAAGAGGAAGAAGAAGATGAGAAGAAGTTTTCGGCCGATCGCTTGTGCAAAGGAGAGGAAGAAGTTTACAGTGTGTCGGCCAATTCGTGTTATAAAGGTACAGGCCTTTGAACTTCGAACGGGGGCCGCGGCACGACTTAAGTGATCCGCGGCCCAGAGTACAGCCTGCCCGGGCTTCTTTGTTCCATCGGTATGTGCCGCGGCTCAGCATACGGGTGCCGCGGCTCAGAATGTTAGTGTGTCGCGGCTCATTTGGTCTGTGCCGCGGCACAGAGTACAGTTCGTTTGGCCCTTATTTCTTCACTTGTGTGTGCCGCGGCTCGCTATCCTTGTCTGCGGCTCAGGCATGAATTCTTCCCCTGGGGTGATTTATGCACAAAATTTTCAATAGAAAACATCCAGAGCGTGAGAGATAAGCATATCCAAGCTAAAATGATGAAAAATAAAGATCCAAAAATGCAAGAAAAAACTGAAACACAAAAATCTACAACTAATACTCGGGTTGCCTCCCGAGAAGCGCTAAGTTTATAGTCTTCAGCCGGACTTTTTTAAGATCAATTCGATTTTCGCAAAGACCATTTGAACTCCGCCCCGTCCATCGAACCGTTAAAGTGTGTTTTAAATTTTTGACCATTGGTCTTTAACAATCCGATTTTTGGTTTGGGCACCCAATGTTCTTTGCGAAAAGATTTTAATAAAAACAACTTTCCGAAGCACCCTTTTTGTACTTGACTTGGCACCCGTTTTACTTCCGGCTTATTCTCCTTTTTCTCGAACGAACTTATGACAGCATTAGGATTTTTGATTGGTGTATGAATGGTTGATGAAGACGACATGTTCAAATGCCTATGATATGCAACTAGTTCTACATTTTTCTTAGATGTCGGAGCATCTGGAACGGATTCTGAATACTTTGACCGACTATTCTTCCGGTGTGTGTCCTTCACAAATATATCTACACTTTCAATTTGTGAACTCTTCTCGACACTACTTGGACACGGAATGGGTTGAAACACTTGGAAAGTGACTTGCTCATCTTCAACCCGCAGAGTGAGTTTCCCTTTTTCCACATCTATGAGAGTTCGGCCGGTAGCTAAGAATGGTCTTCCCAAAATAATTGGGATGTCTTGATCCTCCTCCATATCGAGCACAATAAAATCGGAAGGAAAAATGAATTTATCTACCTTTACTAAGACGTCCTCTATTACTCCCCTCAGATATTTGATCGATCTATCGGCTAATTGCAAGGAGACCGTAGTAGATTTCGCTTCCCCAATTCCTAGCTTCTTGAAAACAGAAAAAGGCATGATATTAACACTAGCGCCGAGATCGCACAACGCCTTATCAAAAGAGAGGTTTCCTATGGTGCACGGTATATTGAAGCTTCCTGCACTCTTCAGTCAATGCCACTGTCTCATATTCCTCGAGCTTCTGTTTGTTAGATAAGATCTCTTTCATGAACTTGACATAGCTCGGCATTTGTTCCAATGCATCAGCAAATGGAATATTTATATGTAGTTTCTTGAAGACGTCAAGAAACTTAGAGAATTGCTTGTTCAATTTCTGCTTTTGCAGAAGCTATGGAAACGGGACGGGTGGCACATAGGCTGTCGGATTATCCGGAAACAATTTCGAGGGTCTAAATAATTGTGATTCCTCGGTCGCTGAATTTTTCTTCTCCTCATCCTCACTTCTCTTTTTGTTCTGCCCGGGCAGCTCACCCAATTCCTTCCCACTTCTCAAACCAATGGCATTGATACTCTCTCTGGGATTCGTTTCAGTCGTACTTGGAAAGGTACCCTCCGGGCGGGTTGTTAATACATTAGCAATTTCGCCCAATTGGACTTCCAAGTTGCGAATAGAAGTGGAATGGTTTTGCAGGGTTGCTTCCGTACGGGTCATGAACTGACTCGTATTTGCTGCCAATTTCCCAATGGCTTCCTTTAGAGAAATTTTTGGAGTGGGAGGAGGTTGCTGTTGGTGCTGAGAAAACTGAGGTTGGTTTAAATTTTGTCCGTTCTTCCATGAAAAGTTAGGATGATTACGCCATCCCGGATTATAAGTGTTGGAGTACGGATTATTTTGCCGGTTCCCGTTCCCCAAGAACTGAGCTTGTTCCATCAGAGGTTGCTCGAAAGGGTTTCCGACTTGGCATTCTGCGCTAGGATGAGATCCATTACACCAATTATATGATTCAATAGTAACGGGGGAAGGAGCATGTGAAAAGGCTTGAAGTTGTTGAGTCAGTGCTGCAACTTGTGCTGATAATGTAGAGATCGGATCGTTATTGGAGATTTCCATAACTCGCTTCGGAATCACTCGTTCTGAAGGCCACTGATAAGAATTCGCTGCCATCGCCTCCAATAGAGAATGAGCTTGCGCCATCATTTTTCCCATCAATGCTCCTCCAGCGGCTGCATCAACAAGAGTGCGTGTAGAGGCACTCAATCCGTTATAAAAAGTTTGGATTTGTCGCCAATCCGGTAAGCCGTGGTGTGGGCATCTCCGTAATAAATCCTTGTATCGCTCCCAAGCCTTGTGCTAATTCCACCCACATCGTGATAGAGCCCGACGGTAAAGAATTCAACCAAAATTTGGCTTTGTCCCTCAAAGAGAAAGGGAAAAGCCTTAGACGGATACCATCAGCGGTAACACCGTTGTTTTTGAAAGTGTCACAAATCTCGAGAAAAGAAGCAATGTGTGCGTTGGGGTCATCGTTCGACAATCCACAAAACTGGCTTGCTTGCACCATCTGAATAATAGCCGGCTTGATTTCGAAGTTGTTGGCTTGGATGGTTGGGCCTTGAATCCCCGAAAAGTTTGCATTTATTTGTGGCATAGCATAATCGCGGAGTGCTAATGCCAGTTGAGCTTGCCGAATGGGGTTATCGCCGTGATTTCCCGTGTTATCGGCCATGGTGGCTGCTGCTGGTAGCTCTCGTTTCTCCTTCTTGCTTCTCCGAAGAGTGCGCTCGAGTTCGGTATCCAAAGGTAGGAGGCCTTCGTTACCGAATTTTCTCATGCACTAACCGGAAACTCCAGAAAGGAAAAAACAAATAAATAAAATTACACAAAAATAATGAATAAAAAAAATATTCAAACTAAGACTAGAAATACTGAAATCGATATTAGTAGAATAATCAGTCCCCGGCAACAGTGCCAAAAACTTGTTGCGAATTTCGTTGAACGCAAGTGCACGTTATCGTAAACAAGTAATAAAGTGATAAGTCAGATATCGTTCCCACGAGGACTGAATTACTAACTACCGATTTATGAGTATTCTAATTTTATCTGAACTGTCGAAATTTTAGGTGTAAGAAATAATTAAGGAAAATTAATAAAAGCAAAGAATAGAAAAATCGATTATGCAAGGGAAGAAGATCAAATATGGAATCAATCTAGGATTGTGAATCCACCTCGGTTTATCCGAATTTACTCTCGATTATATGAATTAAATGATTTCCCAATTTATTGAAGGCGAAGGTTTCTAAAATACTCTACCGCCTCTCCCGAAGTCAATAGATTTTTCTAAGGCGAATAACACACTCTATTCCTAGGTGGATTAATTCGACAATAGGCAAAAAGCACAAAATCTTCAGAAGGCCACACAGTTCCTATGAGTATATTCCTATCTCATAAGATAAAACGATTCTCACCAATTATTTTCCTCACCAACTCTCCTCTCTCGATTCGAGTTGCGTAATTAAAACAATTCAATTATAGGCCACACAATTGAAAGCATTAAGAACAATTGGAAAAACTCAATAGAAAAGGGAATTGAATTAATAATCAAAAGTTAATTCATCAAAACCTCGGTTTCATCAAAATCCTAGAACAGGGTTTTAGCCTGACATGCTAAAGAATAAAAATACAGAAATAATTGAAGAAAGCATAAAGATCAAATGCAGTTGAAGAGCTCGGATTCCTCCATTTATAGCTTCCGCTCTCTGCTCCTTGGTGGTTTCTGCTTCTCTTCCTTGATGATGATCGATCCTCCGGTGATAATCCCCCTCAATTATGACCTTAAACCCTTATTTATAACTCTCCTCAGCCTCCAAAACGCGTCCTTGTGATTAGGTCGAGAACAGGCTCCAAAACGGCCCAGAAACGCGGCAATCTCTATCAAAACCGCCCCGTGGGCCGCGGCTCACTTAATCTGTGCCGCGGCTCACGGTGCTCAGCCATGCACAGGCGCGCGTTTTCTTCTGGCCGCGGCTCAGCATCCTTGTGCCGCGGCCCCCGGTACAGTCCACTCGGGGCTTGCTGGTCACCTGCGTGTGCCGCGGCTCACTTGGTTCGTGCCGCGGCCCCAGGCCAAAATTTGCCGTTTTCGCCCGTTTTTCATCGTTCGAGCTTCTGGACTCCAATTTCCTTCCAAACAGAAAAGAATAGTGCATTAAAGGCTCATTTATGCAGGTTTAGACACAAAATGGATAAAGAATAATGATAAATAAGCGTATAAAAATATGCCCAACACATCAACATAAACAACATATGAATCAAAACATGAACGATACTATGATGAAACAACTAGGACGACTTCATGTTCAGCAACATGAATGACAACCTGCATGATCAACATCATCTAAACCGAATCAAACTTAGATACTTGTCCTGAATCCTTCAGGAGAAATCTCGATGACAAGTCATCACCAGCGATTGCCCTTAATGCTCGGCGGTCCAAACGTACCATGGACTATAGATACTCATATCCTTGTCTTTATCGCAACGTAACCTTGATACCCGAACATACCAATAACCGAGATAAAGCATATACATTATGATTTAACTCCCAGAATCGTAAAACTACATATAATCTAAATCTCGAGAATTCACAGTAATAATCATAGCTATATGAATTATAAACGAAATGAAACTGAAACCATTCATTAAATATTATAACTGGACAAGTAATCACTTGCCTCGATACCGATACAACGATGATGAAGCCGCTACCAATCTCATTGCCTTCGTCTACGAGCTCCTCGGCCCTGACCATGCAATTCACGAACACGCTCGAACACGACCGCAACATACGGTTATAATCACCGATCAATTTTCACAACCTATTGCAATAATAAATTAACAACAATCCGATAACGATCAACAACCGACACGACCAACCAATCAACTTAACGGGTCAACGATACCTTGATCCTATATAAAACCAAATAATATATTCAAACCATTTTACGGATTCATATCCATCATATGAACCGAAATTCGATAATTACTAATCAATATAACCGATCGACAAATTCAACGATTTCACAATATCTCGATTAGACACGAGTCCGGGCAATCCAACTCAAACAATTACGAACACAAAACCACAACACGATTTATAATCCGATTAATTCAACCTTATAGATAATCATGTTCCAAGGGTTTCCAATTGACTCAAACATTCGATTTGAACATTTGTTCAAAGCGTATGAATTTCCAAACTCAATGGTGAATAATAATCTTGTCAAACCCTTAATCCTATTCATATTCCAAAATTATACGAAATCCTTCCAAAATCATAACATGTATAGTTCAAGAATCCTTCAAGAACACGAATTATCCGAATGCACGTTCATAATCCATAAAACAACATAATCCGATGTTTGCTAACATCTAAACAATCCCTAATCATAATTCAAGGTGTATATCATCATGTTCTTCAACATACGATCTTCCTAACATCAAAAATCACAACAACAATACCAAGAACATCAAGAACTCTATGATTTCATAATCATAATCAACATATTCAAGTCATAAACCAACATATCATCATCTTCCTTCAACAAACACCTCATATATCCTCAAGAATCGTAACAACAAGCCCTTAATCATCTTCAGACGAATCATTCATCAATAACAACATTAAAATCCAAAATGAAAGGGAGGATTATCCAACTTACCTCTTAGAAGATGAAAAACACTAGCAATTACTTCAAGAATCAACCATAGCTCCATATCCAAGCCTCAAATCCAAGTTCTCAAGCTCAAAATCGACTTAGGAGAGCTAACTCTCTCTCTCTCTCTCTCAGTGTTTGGAGACGAAAAACGAAGTGAGTTGCTGAAGTGAAATGAAAGAACGAACTTCATTTTATAAACTGCATCGATCGTTACGTACGTTAACCATCAGTACTAACGTACGTAATGCAGCTTAGCGTATGCAATGTGTCCTTCATAGCGTACGTAATCTCATTCCAGAACTAACTGACCTGTTTCGTTCACTCGCATACGTACGTAACATTTTCTTCATAACGTACGTAATACGTACGTTGACTTGCTACAGTACCATACCCATATTACGTACGTAATACTACATGCATAGCGTACGTAATGGTCGGGGTTGACTCAGCTGTATACATCCGCTGCCGACACCGGGCCCACCTGCCGACCACGACTCGATCCTGTCCGATTCCCTTCGTTACGTACGTAATGCCTTACGCATAATGTATGTAAAACATGACAACTTAGCATACGTTATCTTACACTCTTAACGTACGTTAACAGTTCCATACTTAGCGATTTCCCGCAATTTCTGTTCAACGTCTCGACATACCAAAAACAAACATACGACACACTGAACACATATACTGAATCCAATAATATTCTCATACGATATACCCAATATCAAAAGTGCGATAACCTGATACATGATATCCTAAATTGTAATTGTCTACCAAATACGACAATTATAGGAGTACAGTTGCCTCAGTCTTTCTATTATTTTATCCATACTGTACAGATTCCACGTTGTACAACACAACTCGGATAAAATACTGTTAGACAACTGTAGTAGAAATTCCGGATATTACATTCTACACCACTTGAAATAAGTTTCGGCCTCGAAACTTGTAATCCATCATAGAAACAAACAAACAGTTTAACCAAAATATTCCGAAACCATCACAACAACGATCAATCATCATCATTAACGAATAACCACAATAGACACTTACAAATTCGCAAAGTCGGCGATCTCTTGAGATACTAGCAAGTGACTTCACTGTAAAGCCTCGATACGCTTACAATCACATTCCATGAATATCAACAAAAATATATCATCTTCAGATGACATAATCTATCCGTGTCAAATCCTGTCTGCCTGATTACACAATCAAGTCCAAATCCTGCTAAAAATCAATAATGCGCGATACATCTGCTCAACATAATGGTAACGAATCCCGAAACATCGACAAAAAATCTGAACGCTCAGATGATCACCAGCAATGATTAACCAATATATTAACTGAGAATATCATCAATATGATGAACTCTAATACGAGCAATCCAAAGGTCAACACGCAGCTAAGAATATCATCAACATGATAAACTCTTATATGACCAACCAGAGGTCAAAACACAATCGAGAATATCATAAACATGATAAACTCCAATATAACCAACAAACAATCAACGATAATCGAGAATACCTTCACATGGTAAGCTCCAACAGGGTCAACACAGAACCACATAAACATATATACGAAAGAATAACATTCTCAAAACGACACACCAATCACATACAGTGGATCTCAATAAACATACCTGACTGGTGAACATATCCCTCGGCATACGAACAACCAAACACAAATCGACGAACATACCAAATCATATCTGGAGTGGGAACGACCACTCAATATCCAAAACAACCAGTATGGGGTCACCATATCCGAACCTACACTTACAAAGAAATCATTCAAGTCACTATGGTAGATTCGTGCTACTACCATACCAATGGAATCACATAGTACATATGTTCCGGTTTCACAAAATCCAAAGTTCCAAAATTACCTTCTGTGCATGAATTTACAACATGCAGTGTATTTCTCTTATCCGATCAATCAACCGATCATACCTGTATAACCAAACTGCCATGCCAAATTTTGAATCTCTTTTCTTTGTACCATACTGATGTATTATTCAGTTCGTGAGTCTCGCTCAACTTCACCACGATATGCATCATGCATTAAATGCGTATGTACATCAATCACATTTTCAAGACCAGTTTGAAATCATATAATCTTGTCAAGAAGACAAATTTTCGAAAGTTCTTTAAAAAATTCCAAAACTCAAAACATAAATTTTCGTAAGATCACGAAATCAATTTTCGAAAAAAATAAATCGACTTGCTTACGTCAAGTTCTCGATTATAATTCATTTTTGAATACGTATACATTTAAATAAACTAGAATTATGCAAATGATTGACCACATCCATACTCCTATATTACCGATTCGGTTTGTCACCAATATCCACTGATATTCCATCGAAAAATCATACGATAGAGTTCCAGAATCTTAATGTATGGATTCCGATAAAAAAACTCCTTTTTCCACATATGGCTCACAACGTCGACCATTATCCCATCCTGGATCACCTCAACCATGCTATGACAAAACATTAAATAATCAATAAATCAAACACAGCGAAAGACTTCCCGAGAAGCTTCATTTGAACAAGTAAACCAAAAACCTCAAAAGGCAGAAATAAAAACAATTGGTAAAGTGTTTTAAAAATCTCGGGAGTTTTAGAAAACTGAAAAGCTTTTTGAAACATTAGTGTCTCAGCCCGCATCTTGTTCCGCATTACAAGAAGTTTAAAAAGTAGAAAACTCTTTTCGGACCTTAAGTCCTGAGTTGTAAAACTATTTCAAAATCCATTGGGTCTCAGCCCAGAATCATTTTCCGTAAAACATCTCTATAACATTCATTTTGAAAAGTATCATTTTCAAATGCTCGAAAACAGCTCCATATATCATAAAATGAATTAACATGACTACATGTTCTTCTCCGCAATCCCTAGTCCTTCTCCCGAATACACAATTCTGTTCCAAAACTTAACCAACATATTGATTTCTAAAATGATAATTTCTCAAGATCATCAGTCCTTTCCCAACTCTGTCATCTCATACTACAACGCATAATATCCTTCTGAACCTCAAAACATATAAACTTAAAACGGCAATAAATCTCAATGAAATTCGAAAATCCAAATACTTACAGATCGTGAAGCCGACGATTCCCCGTGATACTGGCACATGTCTCAACTCAAGAAAATACTCGACACAGATATTTTCAAAACACACATTTTGCAATATCAGTTTAACTCGAGAACACGACACATTTCTATCCGAAGAAACACGTTAATACCATTTGGAAAAGGTTAGAACAAGCCCAGTACTATACTGGCAAATCCCATAACGCACAAGCCTGAGTGAACAACAAAAACTCACGGCTCTAATATTTGTCAATCGACAACTCGAATGACGCAATAAAAACACGACCCAACTCGACCCGAATGCCTAGGTTTTCTCAACCTAAGCTCTGATACCATATTCTGTAACACCCCCAGATTTAACCGGAAATATTACAGCGCCGTGGGCCCCGAGATGGAACCCACAAGGCTAAAGGAAATTTTCATAAACATTTTACAAACGCCCAAGAGGCCAACGACGGTACTATCTTTAAAACATTTGAAGACTATATAAAATATGTTTATCAAAACCGTCGTAAAATCTCGTTTGAAAGGACAAGGCCTGAAATGCCAAAACTCAACAGTTTAAAAACATATGTTAAGCTATCGCTCACACGTACCGACAAAATAGTTTAGAAAACGGTTGCCAAAGTAACCTAAGTTACTAGTTACCAAAAGGCCATTTAAAAACACTCACGCAGCGGAAAAGACAAACAATTAAAAACACTCTAGCAGCGGAATACAACAACTGATCAGGAAACTCAGTACACATTTACATGCCCTAGCCAGTATCCTCCGGGAAGCTCATCTCTCCACGACCGCTACAAGCTCGATATCCAAAGAACATAAAAAGAAAGCCCACGACGGGGTCAGCCATAATATCCAACAATGATAACCGTCACATCACATCAATAATTACATACCAATGAGAATACAAAAATAAGAGTACCACCAATGTAATATTATCGTAGTAACTTTACTTACTCAAATAATACTCATCAGAATAACCATTATCATAATTCGCATCTCGTACTCGATCCAATAAACTCGAACATATTATCTGTATTGTACCTCGAAAATACTCAAGATTCTCAAACTATCATAACCAACTCACGATACGGAAATATACCAGTTCTGACCAATACGATCCATCGGATAGTATCATCAAATCCCAAGAAGATGACCGATTGTCCATCAAAAGACGAATACTAAAGGAAATACGAAACATACCTCAAGATAGACAATACCACGACAATCATGTCAATCAAATCCGAGGTCGGATCAACACCACATGTGGACATGGTCCTAACACAAGACCTATAAATGCATACTCATATGACAACGTCGATATGCTCAAAACAATATCAACAGTGTATACTCAATGGAAATCCCATGACCCAGCGCCCTCAGCATAGGTCCCAAGATGATCCTACCAGATCAACACGAGGTGGATAACCAACAATATACATATGCACAATAACACATGATAAAATCAATGATGCGAATCCACATGATTCCATCAACAAATATCGGGTAATCCAACGATCCAGCGCCCTCAGTATAGATCCCCATGATGATCCCGTCGGACCAACACATGGTGGAAAACCTGTCCAACGATCCAGCGCCCTCAGCATAGATCCCTATGATGATCCCGTCGAACCAACGCATGGTGGACATCTGATCCAGCGCCCTCAGCATAGATCCTCATGATCCCTTCGGATCATTTACAACATAAACAATGCAATTATGCATACACATATACAAATCAATATGTTCATCAACATGAACAACATATGAATCAAAACATGAACGACATCAAACGTAGATACTTGTCCCGAATCCTTTACGAGAAATCTCGATGACAAATCATCACCGGTGATTGTCCTTAATGCTCGGCGGTCTAAACGTACCATGGACTATAGATACTCATAACCTCGTCTTTATCGCAGCGTAACCTTGATACCCGAACATACCAATAACCAAGATAAAGCATATACATTATGATTTAACTCCCGGAATCGGAAAAACTACATAAAATCCCAATCTCCAGAATTCGCAGTAATAATCATTGCTATATGAATTATAAACGAAATGAAACTGAAACCATTCATTAAACATTACAACTGAGCAAGTACTCACTTGCCTCGATACCGATACAACGATGATGAAGCCGCTACCAATCTCATTGCCTTCATCTATGAGCTCCTTGGACCTGACCATGCAATTCACGAACACGCTCGAACACGACGGCAACATACGGTTATAATCACCGATCAATCGCAACCTATTGCAATAACAAATTAACAACAATCCGATAACGATCAACAACCGACACGACCAACCAATCAACTTAACGGGTCAGTGATACCTTGATCCTATATAAAACCAAATAATATACTCAAACCATTTTACGGATTCATATCCATCATATAAACCGAAATCCGATAATTACTAATCAATATAACCGATCGACAAATTCAACGATTTCACAATATCTCGATTAGACACATGTCCGGGTAATCCAAGTCAAACAATTACGAACACAAAACCACAACACGATTTATAATCCGATTAATTCAACCTTATAGATAATCATGTTCCAAGGGTTTCCAATTGACTCAAACATTCGATTTGGACATTTGTTCAAAGCGTATGAATTTCCAAACTCAATGGTGAATAATAATCTTGTCAAACCCTTAATCCTATTCGTATTCCAAAATTATACGAAATCCTTCCAAAATCATAACATGTATAGTTCAAGAATCCTTCAAGAACACGAATTATCCGAATGCACGTTCATAATCCATAAAACAACATAATCCGATGTTTTCTAACATCTAAACAATCCCTAATCATAATTCAAGGTGTATATCATCATGTTTTTCAACATACGATCTTCCTAACGTCAAAAATCGCAACAACAATACCAAGAACATCAAGAACACTATGATTTCATAATCATAATCAACATATTCACGACATAAACCAATATATCATCATCTCCTTCAACAAACACCTCATATATCCTCAAGAATCGTAACAACAAGCCCTTAATCATCTTCATATGAATCATTCATCAATAACAACATTAAAATCCAAAATGAAAGGGAGGATTATCCAACTTACCTCTTAGAAGATGAAAAACACTAGCAATTACTTCAAGAATCAACCATAGCTCCATATCCAAGCCTCAAATCCAAGTTCTCAAGCTCAAAATCGACTTAGGAGAGCTAACTCTCTCTCTCTCTCTCAGTGTTTGGAGATGAAAAAGAAAGTGGGGTGCTGAAGTGAAATGAAAGAGCAAACTTCATTTTATAAATAGCATCGATCGTTACGTATGTTAACCATCAGTAATAACGTACGTAATGCGGCTTAGCGTACGCTATGTGTCCTTCATAGCGTACGTAATCTCATTCCAGAACTAATTGACCTATTTCGTTCACTCGCTTATGTGCATAACATTTTCTGCATAACGTACGTAATACGTACGTTGACTTGCTACAGTACCATACCCATATTACGTACGTAATACTACATGCGTAGCGTACGTAATGGTCGGGGTTGACTCGCCTGTCTACATCCGCTGCCGACACCGAGCCCACCTGCCGACCACGACTCGATCCTGTCCGATTCCCTTCGTTACGTACGTAATGCCTTACGCATAACGTACGTAACACATGACAACTTAGCGTACATTATCTTCCAGTCTTAACATACGTTAACAGTTCCATACTTAGCCATTTCCCGAAATTTCTGTCCAACGTCTCGACATACCAAAAACGAACATACGACACACTGAACACATATACTGAATCCAATAATATTCTCATATGATATACCCAATATCAAAAGTGCGATAACCTGATACATGATATCCTCAATTGTAATTGTCTACCAAATACGACAATTATACGAGTACAGTTGCCTCAGTCTTTCTATTATTTTATCCATACTGTACAGATTCCACGTTGTACAACACAACTCGGATAAAATACTGTTAGACAACTGTAGTAGAAATTCCGGATATTACTGTTTCACTACCCTTTGTACGCTTTAGCTCTTCCAAGTAAACCTTGTAATTTCTTTACTAGTGTCCTGGTTTATTGCAATAATGGCAATTTCCATCTTTGGGAGCTTTTGCCTTGAAAACCGACTTAAGGGCTTTGGCAACTTTTGCCTTACCTTTGCCCTTGCCTTTGTTCTTGAAGGACTTCCCCTTGCTGCCATCAGCACGTGGCTTGGTTTCTTCTTAATATTTTACTCGGCCGTTTTAAGCATTCCATGCACTTTAGCAACGGACTTCTCCATCTCATTCATATTATAGTTCATAATGAACTAGTCAAAACTATCGAGCAATGAGTTTAGGATCACATCCATGGAGTGCTCCTTAGAAAGTGGAAAACCATGCCTATCAAGATGATCAATATATCCTTTCATCTTGAGTACATGAGCGCTGACAGATGTCCCCTTAACCATCTTTCAATCATATAAGGATTGAAAGGTCTCATATCTCTCTTGCCTAGCGTGGTTTGAGAATGTTTTCTTGAGGTGTGCATTAAGCTCATAGGCTTCCATTTCTTCCAGATTCTTCTGAAGTTCTGAACAAATGGTAGCCGACATAAGACAACTGGCATAAGTGGAATCATCACAATGTTTCTTCCATTTGTATTTTGTTGCTTTGTTAGCATTTTCAGCAGGCTCATCGGGAATTTCTTCCTCAAGAACATGCATCTTTCTTTCTTGCTTGAGGACTATTCTCGGGCTCTGCATCCAGTCCAGATAGTTCTTGCCGTTTTATTTGAGCTTGTCATTCTCAAGGACGGATTGCAGTAAAATGGTGGATCTGTTGTTTGATGCCATCCTATTATCTAGAAAATTCAATATGCATAGTATTTAATCACATTTTTATTTCTCAAAAATACTCCCACTAAAACAAAATACCCTCAATTTTACAACATTTGAAATTTTAGTGTGCTAAGACCCCATTTTGCACAACTTTAAACTCAGCTTTGGCATGACGCCTAGAATTGAGCTACTTTAAGTGGATAACTCTTTATCGATTACATCATATATAACTCTTAGATAATACTTATGGGATTTGGCATCTTATGCCAAGCATGTTATAATCTCATCTTATGCCTCAAGGTTCAAAACTATTTGGAATTCTTTGTTCATTAAAAAACATAGGTATCACCATTACCCATCCCACCTTAATAAGATAACCCGAGCACCTAATTTGGCATGACCTGCTCAAGATGATCGAAGTCTTGATAGGTGCTTTAATTGAACGACCTTAAAAAATTTTAATGAGGGGTTTTATCTATGTAGCATGTCTATGTTGGCTAACATACATCTAAACATACATCGCATCACATACATGCATAAATTTAAAAATACATAGCATCACATGACAAAAAAGCATAGGACCGTGTATAGCATGACCATAATCCTAACGTGATTTTCATGAGCCAACATGAAAATCACAAAGGTCAATCTAAAGGGTATAATTGGTCTTCATTGATCTTCTAACTCCTTGGAACGTCATACGCAATCAATAGGCTCCCAGAGTCCGTCCTTCGTTTCCTTCTTGTCTTCATTACATTAACGAAAAATATCTACACTAGTAAATTATAAGAGGGCAAACGAGACACAGGCCGTAAAACCAACCCAAAATTGAAACATCCAATCACATTGGTCAATTTATGGTCATGCCATACTCCATACACAAAACAAAATTAATTATCACATAATTAATTAAAGCATGCTATTAAAATTAATTATCACATAATTAATTAAACCCAATATAAATCTGACTGATAGTTAGGTATAAGATAAATATCCGCGCAAGAATCAACAATCTGATACATTTGCCCAGTTGGCCGAGCACTCTATGGCCGCACACGGCCGCAGGTTCGAATCCCGTTGGCCGCAAGAAAACTGTTTTTGAAACAGTTATTTAGATTTTACAAAATAGGAGTTAGATAAAATATCAGCGAACAAGTTTCACAAGAGGAGTTCCAGCCGAGATGGTCGGGACGGGGCTTGCGGATCCGAATGACTAGGGATCGAATCTTGCCTTCAGCGGGATTTTATTTTATAATTTATCACTACCCGTGCGTCCTGGTCTGCAGTTCACAACCCGACCCAGATCCAACCTAAACCTGACCCTGACCGCTGCCCGCTTCGCTGTGCTGTTCCAGAACAATTTCTGACAACGGTTTTTTACGATAAACAGTCCAGAAAATTTATTTTGAATGATCCGATTTTATTAAATTAAATCAGAAAAATATTTATAAAATCTCTATTTCATAAATATGATCAAGAGCATAATTTTATATATTCGAAGCATATAAAACTCGTTCTACATAAATAATTAAATTAACTGCAAGTTAGCTCTGATACCACTGTTGGGTTTTACGTGTATCTAGTACAATAAGTATGAGCAAAAACGCAGCGGAATAATTAGCGAAAAACTCAGATGAGGATCTTCATGCAGTAATTTAATTGATTTATAAAGAGTTCTTCGAATTACCTTAATTCAAAGAACAGATCTGTAACCCATACCAGAAGCTGATTAATATCGTCTTCCTCTTTCAATGATCCACATACGAACAATTGGTACAAGCCAGATTGCTAGATCCTTACGAATAATGTTGATAAACAGTACAACAAATAATTTCTTGCTAGAAGGATTGTACTGTTGATTAAAATCCACCAAGGGAAGAAGACGGAGATGGCCGAAACAGACTTCCCGGACAGAAATCGGTTAGGCCAAATTGAAGAGGGGAGGGCCGATTTTTATGTAACACAATTAGGATTATGTAATTTTTGTCTTATAACAACTCCTTCTCCAAGACCCTTTATTTATACAAAGTAAAGCCTAGAGTCAAGCTCTAGTATTTACTTAGTTTCCCCTCAACTTATTAAATAATACAACATATACAATTCCATGTATTATATATTGCTAATTATTTAGTCCTCTAATAAATATTATATCCAATATTATATTTATCTTTCCCAGTTAATATACTTAAATAATATAATATATAATATCCTATATTATATATTACTCATTATTTAATTTATTTAATAAGTATAATATTCAATATTATATCTGTTAATTATTCTTTCTTGTCTTTAATTGTTGTATGTGTAACCCCAAAGGCATATATTATGTTGGCAATTATTTAATACCTTATTAAATAATAAATCATAAGCGGTCTCTAGCAAGACATTATGACTATCCAAATAATATAAGCTTATAGTCCAGTAAACCATTTAACGGGTCAAATCCCCTTGTCGCGCGATATCATATTTGAATAAGTCATGGAAATTGTCATACTTATTATGTTCAAATGCTTTTTCGATCTTAAGCAGACTGATTGATTCAAATGACTCTTCATTTGAGCATGGCCATGCATTTCCTCCAGTCCTACTTATCGAGGGGCTCAGTAGATATCTCTCCATAAAGAGAGGGACAAATATCCATCTTGATTATTCATTACCCTCTATATGAATCCCACTAATCCCGATCGCTGACCTTTATGATCATCCTATTTTAGATGATGTAGGATTACGTCAAGGCATATCAATTATCATGTTGGAGTCTATGATAATCTCAAGTTCAAGGATTTGCTGTCATACTGTTATATTGAGATTCACTTATGACATTTCCATACAGTAATCTCAATGCGGGTCTGTCCAGTATTCCATTCTCCAACCAATACCCATAAGTTTGATTTGTACCATACGCATAATCATCCGATGATTATCAATCAAACTTATACTAGTATATTAATCACTTAAGTCTCCACTCTATGGGATTGGACCAGGGACATTTGAATAATCTTACTATTCTTGAATAACTATTATTCGATTGTTATAATAATAAACATGCACACATTATAATAATCAACGAGAAATAGATGATATCAAATAACTTTATTTAAATGTGACAATTACAAATCTAAGAACATCGAATGTCCCAGGGCACTATTACCAACACCCCTCTACATCCACAGGTCCTCCACACAGGAGTAAGAAGTTTATTAAAATCAAGACGTACACAACTGTATCATTTAACTAAACCAGTCGTCGTATCGTTCACACAGATTGATACACCTGACTTTAGCTTGAGATGTTCACACAGATTGGTTGTAGGCTTCTTCGACTTGCTTCTTCTCACATAGATTAAAGCTTCATCCTTGAACTCTACTCTTCCCACACAGGTCGGAATAGATTGACTTAGTCCACACAGGGCCAAGGGTCTAAACAATAAGGTTATGAAGTATCAAGAATGGGAACAAGAGCTATATGCTTTGTAGGCTTCACTGTAGCTGTGTTGTTCTCTGTTGAGGACTTTGATTTTTCTTCACTTAAGATATTCACTGTATGCTTGAAGAAATATATTGCTCTAGGATTCTTGATCAATCAGTAAGTTGGCAATAGTTTCAGTAAGTCCATTCGTGAGCAATGTCCTCTTGCTTGGGCTATTTATAACCTTGAAAATAGATTTGTTATAAATATAGTCGTTGACTGGTTGGTGATATTTAGACAGATTTGATTGACGGCTTCAGAATGTTCGAATTAAAGATGTTTCGCATTTAATGCTTCAAACATTCTCTTTGATCTGCATTAAATGTTCTTCTCTCTTCAGTCTCTTCAGCTGCATTAAATTTTGTCCTATCAGCATTAAATGCTAATTTGAAACCGTGAATACTTTGTGAATAAAGAAAGGTTATTTAACAATGGTTTGAAGTTATAAGTCTCAGTCCTGTTGGATTGTGTTTTACTTTTCCTAAGTAAAACACCTACAACTTCTTTGCTGTATCCAATAGTCTTCTTGTTGTACGCATGAACTTGTATTTAGCTGTAGGGTTTGACTTCTTGGATCCTGTATGAAGTTACGCTATAGGGACAGGCAATGTAGTGTATTTTTCACAATATTTAGGGTAACATTCACAACAATTTTTCACAATACTTAGGGTAGCATTAACACTTGTTTGTCTATTGGAAGTAGAATCTCAGTGGTTTTTGTATTGTACTCGTCCATAGGAAATTCGGATCTTGGAACTCGGGACGAGAACTACTCACCTTATATCCTTTTGATCCTTGACCTAGATCAAGTCCGACCAGTCTCTCGATTGTTGTAGCAACACTGTCGTCCAGTCTCACTTCTATTTGCCTCTCTGTCTCTAATCTTCACCTCCTTCCAATTACACGGGCCTCTTCCCTCTTTTTGGTAATATCAAGCTCTGTGACTTTTCCATGAATATCCCGAAGAATATCCATTGTTTTTGTAACACCCCAAACTAGGCAGATATTACAGTGCCGTGGACCCCCAACTGGGACCCACCAGGCGAATGAAAAAGGATGAATTACACAGGGTAAATGTAGTACCGAACCACATTACAACATCAATTACTCCGATTAGGAGTTTCATACAACACACCCAGGATAAAATAGAATACATGTGTATCTTATGTGACGATAAAATACACAACACTGAATGAAACGAGTATTCAAACGGAATGTCTGCAGCGGAATAAATAAAGGAAACATAAATGACTGAATAAGTGACTGAACAGACTGGGGCCCCCTTCTAGTATCATTAGGACTCCTCGCCGTCAACGTGCTCTCCCTGTGCCTTTGCCTTGCCATGACCTGAGAAACAAATATCCCCAAACGGGGTCAGTTATACAGAACAACAATCATCCAGAGTTGAATAAACACAATCATATAAATATGTAGTATAAACCACAAGTTCGATTAAAATGAAACGGTTAGATTATAACCCAATCTTGTTGAAAACATACGCAATCAAACATGCTGTATGAATCAACTAACAGTACGGCTCAAAGGGTGGCGCCACACTACGCCCGGGATGGAAATGTGTCCGTGCACAAGCCACCATCACACGTGGTCTTGTGCCTGTCGATCTCACGAAGCAATCGACTCGTGTGCACAGTCCAATGTGAGGCCAACAACCATCACACGACATAATTGTGCCCGACAAGAAAATCCTACACATTCCAACCGGCACGCCAGTATGACCCGGAATGCCACGATATAACAAATGTGACATCGGAAACGAATAATGACTCACCGAGATAAAATGATAGTGAAATGAATGAAAGCTCAACAAAATGATTGGAACCGACGTTCCTTGTGACTGAAGTGATTAATTGACAATGACAAGTTTTAATACGGTTAACACAATGATGAATGAATTACGATTATGAATGAACAACAACAAAAGGAAATGAATATCCTTATAACTGAGTAAGAATCAACTTACACAATACCGGTGACAATTATCCTTCCACGAACAACGTCCTAATTGAGATATCGGTCGCTCGAACAACCTTGAATTATACAATATCCAAAAACTCGTTCAATATACGAATCAAACACGAATATAACGAACTCAAAACGTCGATACGATTAAACTAAGTTCATTGGGGCATTATATCGAATACGTTGTGGCCAAATTCCGATTGTTTACAATCAAATCTCAATGAACCACTATCAAATCCCCCAAGAGGTGTTTCAAACCAATAAACACCTTCCAAATGATCAATAATCCGAAATGAATATCCGAAAACGTGATTATAACGACAATTAATCGAAAATCCCCAATTTCAACTCGATATTCAAAGTGTTCTTGAATAATCCCTCAATAGTCCAATGAATCCTTATACAAACTCATAATCATATACATATCCCTTCATATAACATGATTATAACGTCCAAAACATCACATCTCAACACAAAATCGAAGTCCAAAGTGTCGAAGAAATTACCTCTTGAATATCCAATCACTTCGATCCGAAGAACACGAGTTTAATCGAGTATCCAAGCTTCCCAAATGATTGAAGGTGATGAAAAATACACACTCAAATGATAATTGATGAAGAAAACTCTCCCTCAAGCTTCTCTCTCGTAAAAGGTGGAAAAAACTGGAAGGAATGAGCTGAAATGCTCAAAAAATGAATTTATAGGGGTTGACTACCCTGCCGGACACGGCCCGTGCCGATCGGCACGGTCGTGTCGCATGCAATTGGCCGAAAGGTGGCGATAGGGACTCGGCCGTGTCTGCTTGACACGGTCGCGGCGCGGAGGACTTCCGATGACCCGTCCGGCAATGACTTCGGCATGACTCGGCCGTGCCGGCGACACGGTCGGGCGTCTTTGGGAGTCGGTTACGCTTATCCGGAAGGGTTCGACTCGGCCGTGCCAAGCGACACGGTCGAGTCACGTGGCGAATACCCGGCATTTTCCGGACGAAATGCAGCCGGGCCGTGTCGGACGACACGGCCGAGTTGTCGGCGATGATCGCCAATAGCGAAGAATGGCGGGTGAGTTAAATCGACCATAACTCTCTCGTCCGGACTCCGATTGACTCACCGTTTGAACCATTGGAAAGCTAACTCGATGCTCTAAAATATTGCAAAGATTTTGAATTTTTGGAGTTACCAAAAATTAATGGTGATCTAACAAAGTCGAACTCATATGAGGAAAGTTGAAACAATGAACAATAACGATACACAACTCGAAGTTTTTCCGAACGGTGAACACGGTGAAAGAACATGATTGATGAATGATTATAATTGAGTGAAAATACACTGAGTGACAATTACAGACTGATAATTACTGAATGAAAATGAATGAATTACAACCGGGTATTACATACACCCCCCTTAAAAGAGTTTCGTCCCCGAAACTAAGGGTCAAACAACTCGGGATAACTCTCCCGCATACTATCCTCAGTTTCCCAAGTAGCCTCTTCGACTCCGTGTCTGGACCACTGAATCTTGACTAAAGGAATCGACTTATTTCTCAACTGTTTGATTCGCCGCTCTAAGACTCGTATAGGAGGCTCCTCATATGAATGGTCGTCAGCGATCTCGATTTCATCGAACTGCAGTATGTGACTCGGGTCGGCAACATATTTTCGCAACTGAGAGACATGAAACACATTATGAATTCGGCTCAACGCCGGAGGTAAAGCCAATTGATAAGCTAACTCGCCTACTCGATCCAAAATCTCAAACGGTCCAATGAATATCGGACTCAACTTTCCCCTCTTCCCAAAACGGAAGATACCACGACTCGGGGATACCTTGACCAACACATGGTCACCTGCCTCGAACTCTAATGGTCAACGACGGTTATCCGCATATGATTTCTGTCGACTCTGAGCTGTCAACAAACGACTCCTGATCAAAGCTACCTTCTCACGGGCGGCTATAAGCATATCGGGCTCGGTGCCGATTGATTCTGATAAGTCGTCCCAACACAAAGGAGATCGACAACGACGACCGTACAAGGCCTCGTAAGGTGCCATCTTAATCGAAGCATGCCAACTATTATTATACGTGAACTCGATCAATGGTAGTTGGGCTTCCCAATCGTCTTTCCAATCGAGGACGCAAGCTCTCAACATGTCCTCTAATGTCTGAATAGTCCTCTCTGATTGTCCGTCGGACTGAGGATGAAAGCGATCGAGATTAAGCCGAGTTCCCATAGCACGATGAACTGATTTCCAAAATGAGACACAAATCGACCATCACGATCGGAAACGATACTCTTAGGAGTACCGTGCGGTCTCACTATCTCCTTGATGAATAAGCTGGGCCGATCTCTCGGGACCCCACGTATCCTTGATCTCAAGGAAATGAGCTGATTTAGTTAAGCGGTCCACAATCACCGGATCGTATTCATGCCACGGCGACTCGTCGGCAAACTCGTGATGAAATCCATAGAAATGTCTTCCCACTTCCACTCTGGAATAGGGAGAGGTTTGACATACCCGCCTGGCCGATGTTCAATCTTGACTTGTTGGCAAGTTAAGCATCTCGAAACAAATTCCGCGACTTCTCGCTTCATATTACTCCACCAGTAATTTTGTTTCAAGTCTTTATACATCTTGCTAGACCCCGGGTGAACAGAATAAGGGGTAGCATGAGCTTCTCTCAAAATAGAGTTTTTGAACTCGTCATTCGCCGGTATGCACAACCGGTTCTTAAACCTCAAAAGTCCATCCTCGTGGACCACGAATCCAAGGGCTTTCCCTTGAGCCACATCCTCACGGATGCGCAACAATGAAGGGTCTGAACTCTGATCCTCCCTGATTTTCTCCTCAAGTGACGATGAAATCTCCAACATACAAAGTTGTCCCTAAATTCGCTGGAGCCAGACCTCGATCTCGGGTCTAAGGAATTCCTGCTGAAGCTCCTTCTGAACTGTTAAACGAGCAAGCATCTGCTCCTGAACGGACTTACGACTCAAGGCGTCGGCGACAACGTTCGCCTTGCCCGGGTGGTAAAGGATCTCAATATCATAATCCTTGATTAGTTCTAACCACCGCCTCTGTCGCATATTTAACTCCTTCTGAGTAAATATATACTTTAAACTTTTATGATCGGTGAATATCTGACAAGTGACGCCATAAAGGTAATGACGCCAAATCTTCAAAGCGAACACCACGGCTGCTAGCTCAAGGTCGTGTGTCGGATAATTAACCTCGCATGGTCTCAACTGCCGTGAAGCATAGGCAATAACCTTTCCATTCTGCATGAGCACACATCCGAGACCCTGTCTGGACGCATCACTATAAACCACAAATCTTTCCGTCCCCTCCGGCAAGGAAAGTACAGGTGCTGACATTAACCGGCTCTTGAGTTCCTCAAAACTCCGTTGACACGCGTCGGACCACGTGTATTTCTTATCCTTCCGCAAAAGGTTCGTTAAGGGTTGAGCGATTCTAGAAAATCCTTCCACAAACCGCCGATAATAACCCGCTAATCCGAGAAAACTTGGTTCCTTAACGTTCTTCGGAGGTAGCCAATCCCGAATAGCCTCCGTCTTCTGAGGATCGACACGAACTCCGTCTGATGAAATTACATGTCCGAGAAAAGTCACTTCGGACATCCAGAACTCGCATTTGGAAAACTTCCCATAAAGTTGCTCTCGTCTCAACACGTCGAGAACCTGATGAAGATGAACCTCGTGCTCCTCTCGGTTACGAGAATAAATCAAAATGTCATCGATGAAGACAACAACAAACCGATCCAAAAAGTCGATGAAGACCCGGTTCATTAACTCCATGAATACCGCAGGTGCATTAGTCAATCCGAACGGCATAACCACAAACTCATAATGACCATAGCGTGTTCGAAACGCCGTCCTCGCGATATCCGACTCTCGAATCCGCAACTGATGATATCCAGATCTTAAGTCGATCTTGGAAAATACTGAAGCTCCCTGAAGTTGATCTAAGAGATCATCAATACGGGGTAAGGGATACTTATTTTTGATCGTCACCCTGTTCAACTCCCGATAATCAATACATAAGCGGAATGAACCATCCTTCTTCTTGACAAACAACACTGGTTCTCCCCACGGGGACGCACTCGGTCGGATATAACCTTTCTCGAAAAATTCTTCAAGTTGATTCTTCAACTCCTGCATTTCGGTCGGGGCCATCCGGTACGGTGCCTTCGATATCGGAGACGTACCAGGCTCCAACTCGATCGTGAATTCCACATCTCTCTGTGGAGGCAAACCAGGTAACTCGTCTGGAAATACATCGGCATAATCTCTCACAACCGGAATATCCGACAACAATACTGATGATTTCTCGGTTTTGGTCATATAGCACCAATAACCAACACATCCCTGATTGAGTAACCTTACTGCTTTCATCAAATTAATGACTTTACCAGAACAGCCGGGATTACTTCCCTGAAACACACATTCGACTCCATCGTCTGAAATGATAGTGACCAAACGCTTTCGGACACTAATGATGGCATCATGACGATCCATCCAATCAATACCCAAGATGACGTCGTCCCTCGGCAAATCTACTACGATTAGGTCCGCTGGCCATACACAACCATGAAACTGAATCGGACAATTCTGAATCTCACGGTTACCGATAATTCGTCTACCATCAGGTAGGCCAATGACATAAGGCTCACAACTAGTAGCACTACCTAGACGTAGTCTACGCAAACATGACTCGAAAATGAATGAATGCGATGCACCAGTGTCAAAAAGGGTACACACAGGTTGAGATAGAATATCGAGTGTACCTGAGATCATCCGGGCCTCTGGATCGTCGGTCTTCTTCATCTCATAAATTCGGGGCTTTAGGCCCCGAGCCGGACGCTCCGTCACGATAGCTCTTGGCTCGCCTTTAGCTCTGTCGTATTGAGCAGCCGAGTGGCTTTGATTACGCACGAATGACACAGGGCCCTGAGATGACGCGAGTAGGTTTAGAGTCCCTTCGACAAAAGCGGGCCATATGCCCGGCAATCCCTGATTGTGGCACGTGTGATCTGATTCGGACATTTTGTCTTGAAATGACCACTGTTCTTCACGATTGAAACAGTGTGGCTGAACTGCCGCTCGAGGCGAGATTCCGCGGGTTTAGACGCCGGGGTAGGTCGCTCGAGAAAAGTAGAGCCCGCCATGATTTCTTGAAGGTGGCGACTTCCGTCAGACTGATTACGGTTCTTAGACTTCTTGCCAGCAGATGAAGGTTGCTGCTTAGAAATCTCCTTAACAGTAAGCTCATAAGTGAGAGCTTTCTCAATGAACTCGGCTAGAGTGGTACAGTTATGATTAAGCAACTGAAGTCTCATACGGGGTTTCAGCCTCTTGCTGAAATACTTGATCTTGTCCGCTTCAGAGCGAATGATAGATGAGGCGAACGGAAGAAGTTCCTGAAATTTCTCGGCACTGGCGAGAACATCCGCGTCTGATGAAGGGTCGGGAGTGAGTAACTCTGACAGCTTGGCCTCTCTGAGTGGGGCCGGATAATATCTCTCCATCATGAGAGTCTTGAACTGATCCCAAGTACATAATCCGTCTGTGGGCTTCAACGATAACCACCATGAATGAGCGCTCTTACCCAGATAGTAAGCCGCAACTGAAACTTTATGCCCTTCTGGGCAATCCACCATAGCAAATAACTTCTCGAAGTGTTCAAGCCAATGAACAATATCCGCCGGCTCAGATGAGCCCTCAAAGGTAGGTGGTCGCTGGCGAGATATATCGCTAATGATATTGCTTACATTCCTCTCTTGCCTCTGAGGTGGTGGCGGAGGAGCCTGTTGATTTTGATTGACTGAGTTATGCATCGCCTGCATCAGATGTGTCATCTGGGTCATTTGGGCCATCATGCCCTGCATAAAAGCAAGTGGGTCCACCCGAACACCTTCTGACTGAGCCGTGTCCCGGGTACGACTCCCCGACAGTGAATGATCACGCCCAGGTGAATGAGTAGCAGCGTCGCTGCTCGATGAATTGGTATTGTTTCTCGCATTCGCACGTGTATTCACACGAGCTCTCGGGATTCGGCCCGCACCACGGCCTCGTCCTTCTCGTCCTCTGCCAGCTCTTTCCATACTGAAGTGGAAAGTTACATGATGATTAAATCTCCCACATGAATATCACGTTACGATTACGTCATTAAATGATGAAAATGAGCATACACGTTCTAACACAATGATTATATGAATGATTAACTGAGGTGACATGATTATCTGATGAAACTATTGAAATGATTATCTTGAACAAGTTAACAAGATTAATGATATGATCATCCAGATCAACAATCGAGTAATGAATTGTATTGTGTTTTTAATGAGTTAAAATGACCGTCCTAGTCTAAATGAAATTGATGTTTGAGGATTGTTAAGCGATGAATTATGAATGAATGATAATTGCGAAATTATACCATGGCGTTAGAAGTCTTACGATTCTTTCGATGCGATTGGCTCGGCATCTGCACAGGTCACACGTGACGCGAAAGTCCAATGATACTAGTCTGATGACGATGATTTCAAATGAGACATGACTCGGAAGGTAGTATTCAAAACCACGCTCCGATACCAACTCTGTAACACCCCAAACTAGGCAGATATTACAGTGCCGTGGACCCCCAACTGGGACCCACCAGGAGAATGAAAAATGATGAATTACACAGGGTAAATGTAGTACCGAACCACATTACAACATCAATTACTCCGATTAGGAGTTTCATACAACACACCCAGGATAAAATAGAATACATGTGTATCTTATGTGACGATAAAATACACAACACTGAATGAAACGAGTATTCAAACGGAATGTCTGCAGCGGAATAAATAAAGGAAACATAAATGACTGAATAAGTGACTGAACAGACTGGGGCCCCCTTCTAGTATCATTAGGACTCCTCGCCGTCAACGTGCTCTCCCTGTGCCTTTGCCTTGCCATGACCTGAGAAACAAATATCCCCAAACGGGGTCAGTTATACAGAACAACAATCATCCAGAGTTGAATAAACACAATCATATAAATATGTAGTATAAACCACAAGTTCGATTAAAATGAAACGGTTAGATTATAACCCAATCTTGTTGAAAACATACGCAATCAAACATGCTGTATGAATCAACTAACAGTACGGCTCAAAGGGTGGCGCCACACTACGCCCGGGATGGAAATGTGTCCGTGCACAAGCCACCATCACACGTGGTCTTGTGCCTGTCGATCTCACGAAGCAATCGACTCGTGTGCACGGTCAATGTGAGGCCAACAACCATCACACGACATAATTGTGCCCGACATGAAAATCCTACACATTCCAACCGGCACGCCAGTATGACCCGGAATGCCACGATATAACAAATGTGACATCGGAAACGAATAATGACTCACCGAGATAAAATGATAGTGAAATGAATGAAAGCTCAACAAAATGACTGGAACCGTCGTTCCTTGTGACTGAAGTGATTAATTGACAATGACAAGTTTTAATACGGTTAACACAATGATGAATGAATTACGATTATGAATGAACAACAACAAAAGGAAATGAATATCCTTATAACTGAGTAAGAATCAACTTACACAATACCGGTGACAATTATCCTTCCACGAACAACGTCCTAATTGAGATATCGGTCGCTCGAACAACCTTGAATTATACAATATCCAACAACTCGTTCACTATACGAATCAAACACGAATATAACGAACTCAAAACGTCGATACGATTAAACTAAGTTCATTGGGGCATTATATCGAATACGTTGTGGCCAAATGCCGATTGTTTACAATCAAATCTCAATGAACCACTATCAAATCCCCCAAGAGGTGTTTCAAACCAATAAACACCTTCCAAATGATCAATAATCCGAAATGAATATCCGAAAACGTGATTATAACGACAATTAATCGAAAATCCCCAATTTCAACTCGATATTCAAAGTGTTCTTGAATAATCCCTCAATAGTCCAATGAATCCTTATACAAACTCATAATCATATACATATCCCTTCATATAACATGATTATAACGTCCAAAACATCACATCTCAACACAAAATTGAAGTCCAAAGTGTCGAAGAAATTACCTCTTGAATATCCAATCACTTCGATCCGAAGAACACGAGTTTAATCCAGTATCCAAGCTTCCCAAATGATTGAAGGTGATGAAAAATACACACTCAAATGATAATTGATGAAGAAAACTCTCCCTCAAGCTTCTCTCTCTCGTAAAATGTGGAAAAAACTGGAAGGAATGAGCTGAAATGCTCAAAAAATGAATTTATAGGGGTTGACTACCTGCGGACACGGCCGTGCCCGATCCGCACGGTCGTGTCGCCTGGTGGCGGCAGTGGCGACGAGGACTCGGCCGTGTCTGCCCTTGACACGGTCGCGGCGCGAAGGGCCTTCCGATGACGTCCCGGCGACTCGGCATGACTCGGCCGTGCGGGCGACACGGTCGGGCGTCTTTGGCGATCGGTTACAGCTTATCGGAAGGGTTCGACTCGGCCGTGCCAAGCGACACGGTCGAGTCCTGCAGGCGAATACTTCGGCATTTTCCTTGCAGTGCAGCACGGGCCGTGTCGGACGACACGGCCGAGTTCGGTCGGCAGTGATCGGCCAATAACTGAAAAATGAGCGGGTGAGTTAAAACGACCATAACACTCTCGTCCGGACTCCGATTGACTCACCGTTTGAACCATTGGAAAGCTAACTCGATGCTCTATAATATTGCAAAGATTTAGAATTTTTGGAGTTACCAAAAATTAATGGTGATCTAACAAAGTCGAACTCATATGAGGAAAGTTGAAACAATGAACAATAACGATACACAACTCGAAGTTTTTCCGAACGGTGAACACGGTGAAAGAACATGATTGATGAATGATTATAATTGAGTGAAAATACACTGAGTGACAATTACAGACTGATAATTACTGAATGAAAATGAATGAATTACAACCGGGTATTACATTAGCCTGCTTGACCTTAATGTCTTTTACCGAGACCACCAGACTGGTGTAACACCCCCAGAGCCATCCGGGAATATTACCACGCCGTGGGTCCCGAAACGGAACCCACAAGACTAAAAGACATTTTCACAAACATTTCAACTATGCCTAAGCGGCGATGACGGTAGTATCTTTAAAAATATTCGAAGACTTTATAAAATCCATTTATCAATACCGTCGAAAAATATCATTTAAATGTACGTGGCCAAAATGCTAAAACTCAACTGTTTCAAAAGTATACGGCAAGCCACCGCTTGCACGTATCGACACAATAGTTTAGAAAACGATTTTCCAAAATGAACCTAAATTCGCAAAGTACTATCAACCCATTTTAAAACACACTTGCAGCGGATATAACAAATAATTGAAAATACTATTGCAGCGGAAAAATGACAACTAGTCACGGTACTCAATTCACAAACACACACCATAGCCAGTATCTTACGGGAAGCTCATCTCTTCACGACCACTACAAGCTCGATATCCCAAGAACCTAAAAATAAAGCCCACAACGGGGTCAACCATAATACCGAATAATGATAACGATCATATCACGTCAATAACTATATATCAATGAAAATACTAAGTAAGAATACTATCAATGTAATCTTACCGTCATAACTTTACCAATTCGTGATAATCCTTATCAAAATAACCCTTATCATATTTCACATCTCGAAATCTCGATTGACCGATAAACTCAAACATAACATCTATACCGTACCTCAAACAATACCCAAGATTCTCAAAACATCATCATAGCTCGGGATATGAATATATACTAACTCTGACAAATTCGATCAATCGGATAACATCATCAAATCCCAACACGATAATCGATTGCCCATCAAAAGATAACTACCAAAGGAAATACGGAACATACCTCAAGATATGCAATGCCACGACAATCATGTCAGTCTAATCCGAGATCAGATCAATACAACATATGGACCTACTCCTACAAGAGACCTACAAATTCCCACTCACATGACGACATCAATATGCCCAAAATAATAACAATAATGTATACTCAATGGAAATTCGATGATCCAGCACACACAGCATAGATCCCAAGATGATCCTGTTAGATCAACACGAGGTGGATAACCAAGAGCATACATATGCACAACAACAATACATGGTAATCCAACGATCCACACACACATCTATAGATTCCCATGATGATCCCGTCGGACCAAGGCATGATGGAATACCCGTCGAACGATCCAGCGCACACAGCTTTAGATTCCCATGATGATCCCGTCGGACCAACGCATAGTGGACGAACAACTAGAATGCACAACTGCATAAAACAACAATGCACAAATGCACGAAAACAACAATACACGAATGTATCACAACATGATCGACACTAAATGACAAAAAATGATTAGAATACTTGCCTCAAGTCCTTCGAGAGCAATCTCGATGTCAAAACCATCACTAACAATTTCCTCAATATTCGACGATCCAAAAGTACCACAGACTGTAGATAACTCATATCCTCGCATTTACCACAATATATCCTCGATACCCAAATATACCAATAACGAATGAAAATCATATACATTATGATTTAACTCGCAAAAATCGGAAAACAACATACAATCCCATATCTCCAGAGCTCACAATTATAATCATTGTTATACGAATTATAAATGAATGAAACTGAAACCATTCATTAAATATTATAAACTGAGCAAGTAATAACTTGCTTCGATACCGATACGACGATAGTAAAGCAGTTACCAATTTCTTGCCTTCGTCTACAAGCTCCTTGGCCCTGGCTAATGCAATTCACGAACATCCTCGAACACGACCGCAAAGCACAGTTCTAACAAATAATCAATCATCACAACCTATTGCAATAATCAATTAACAATAATCCGATAACAATCAACAACTGAGATACCCAACCAATCAAACTCAACAGTTCCATAATATCTCGATCATATATAAACCAAATAATCCGACTCAATAAATACGAACTCATATCCACAATACAAACCACAACTCGATAATCATATCAATAATTAATCCAACCCGATAACAAGGATTACATAACATACTCTATCCCGAATTTAATCTCATATACGAATTAGCAAGATTCCTTCATGTTCATAATCAAAAATTCATTGTAAAATAATACTACCAACAAAATCGGCAATCCGACTTATCCAGATAGTTCAATACAATTGATAATCACATTATAATATTAACCTTAATCTTTCCGGATTCATCCTTATATCGTGATGCATATTTCATCAAGAACGTACAAAGTCATACACTACAATGAACATAACATCGGTTCTAATCATCAAATCCATGTTTATATCCAAAACCATATTCATAATCAACAAACCCACATAATCCAATACGTTCGAACATCTAGATCATCATCTAACTCATAATCCAAGATAGATATCATCAAACTCTCAAACATACACTTCACCTAACATTAAGAATCACAATAATACCACCTTAACCATCATCATACGAATTAATCATCAATAACAACTTCAAAATCCGAAAGTAAATGGAGGGGTAAACCAACATGCTTCCTAACAAGTAAACATCCTTACAAAAACCGAGCTACAATCAGAGGGATATGAATATTACCTTGTATTGATGAACTATGATGAAGAACAATCGAACTCCTTCCAAGAATCATCATCAACCCTATGAACAAAGCTCCAATTCCGTGTTCTCAAGCTCACAATCAACTTAGAAATGCCAAAAATCGCTCTGGGGAAGTTGGGAGACGAAAAACGAAGATAAACTCTCAAAATGGCGGAGGTCTCATACTTATAAAAATTCAGACATTACGTATGCTACGTGACCTTACTAGCGTACGTAAAAACCATTACTTACGTTATCTGACCTCGATAGCGTACGTAATCACAGTCCAGAGGCTACTGTCTCAATTCATTCGATTGCTTACATACGTAACACTCATGACATAGCGTACGTAACACATAGTTGACTTGCTACAGTAGTATGTCAATTTAACGTACATAATGAGCAATCCATAGCGTATGTTAACCTCTTCGTTGACTCTCTTGTCCACATGCGCGCTGAAAGTTGACGACACAGGGCCCACTCGTTGCTCATATCCTTGATCATGTCAGATTCCTCTCATAACGTACGTTATGCTTGTATGTTAACGTATGTAAGCACTTATGCTTAACGTGCGTTATGGCTTCTATACTTAGCCATTTACGACTGTTCTTGCCCGTCGTATCGACATACCGAATACGTATGCACGACATACTAAATACATATACTCCTTCCAATAACATTATCATATGATACACTTGATACACAATATCTTAAAATGCAATTGTCGACCAAGTACGACAATTATACCAATACAACTGTCTTAGTCTTCCAATTATTTTATCCCCACTGTACAGATTCCACACAGCGTAGTATAACTCGGATAAAATAACATTAAACAACTATAGTAGAAATTCAGGATATTACATACTACCCCACTTAATATAAGTTTCGTCCTCAAAACTTGCAATCCATCATAAACAACAATTCAACCAAAATATCCCGAAATCATCACGACAATGATCAATCATCACCAAAAGCGAATAATCGAAAAAATGTAATTACAATTGCGTGAAGTCGATGATATCTTGTGATACTAGCAATTAAACGACCCCACTTCAAAGCTCAATACGTTTACAATCACAATTTCACGAGTTTCAACAAAATACATCATTATAATCCGAGTATGGAAATAATCTATCCGTGTCAAATCTTGTCTACCGAACCGCACAATCAAATCCCAATCCTAATAAGAACCAACAATAGATGACACATCTATAGATCAGCTACCCAAAACAATGACGACAAGTCCAAAAACATCGACACAAAATCCGAGCACTCAGGGGATCAATAGCAACAATTAACCAATACATTATCCGAGAATATCATCAACATGATAACCTCCAATACTACCAATAGAGGATCAACAATAACCGAGAACACCATCACACAGTAAGTTCCAACACGATCAACAAAGAACCACAGGAACAGATACACGAGAGAATAAAATTCTCAAAACGTTATACAATCTCATACGGTGGATCTCAAAGAAACACACCCAATTGTTGAACATACCCCTCGGGCGTATGAACAACCAGTCACAACCCGTCAAACATACCCAATCATACATGGAGTAATAATGACCAATCGGTTCCAAAACAACCATCCTGGGATCACAATCCCAAAATCTACACTTACTAAGAAATCACTCCAAATGCCACATGTGAAGAAAATCATTTGGCTCAAAAGCCAAAATCACTATAGCAAAATCATGCTACTACCACACCAATAGAGCCACATAGCACATATGCTCCGGTTTCACAAAACCCAAAGTTCCAAATTCTTATACTGTACTGAATCTACCACATGCAGCATATTGCTCTTATCTTATTAATCAACCGATTATCCCTGGACACTCCAAATTATCATGCTGAAATTCGGACCTCTTCTCATCGTACCATTTGATGTGTTATACAACTCATGAGTCTTACTCAGGACTTCTCCAGGAGATGCACTATGCACTAAATTCGTATGTATATCAATCACAATTTCAAAACCAGTTTTGAAATCATATAACCTTGTCATGAAAACCAATTTTCGAAGGTTCTTTCAAGAATTTCAAAACTCGAAACATATATAGTCGTAAGACTAACAAAATCATTTTTCGAGGAAAAAAAATTTAAACAGGCTCGCTTATGTCAAGTACTCGATGACAATTCTTTTTGAATACATATGATTAAATAAAATGAAATTATGCAAATGCTCGACTACATCCATACTCCTGTTTATCAGTTCGGCTCGTCACCAATTCCACTGACATTCTATCAGAAAACCACACGATCGAGTTCCAAAATCTTAATGTATAGACTTTGATAAAAATCCTTTTCCACATATGACTCGCAACATCGACCATTATCCCATCCTGGATCACCTCGACTATGCTATGACAAAAATTAAATAATCAACAAATCAAACACAACGAAAGACTACCCGAGAAGTTTCATTGGACAAATAAACCAAAACCTCAAAAGGTAGTAATAAAATTGATAAACGATTGGTAAAGTGTTTTACATATCTCGGGAGTTTTAGAAAACAGAAAAGCCTTTTATGACTTCAAGTCCCAAGTTCTAAAGCCTTTTTGAAACATTAGGGTCTAAGCCCATATCCCATTCCACATTACAAGAAGTTTATAAAGTAGAAAACCCTTTTGGACCCCAAGTCCTGAGTTATAAAACTATTTCAAAATCGATTTGGGTCTCGGCCCAAAATCATTTTTCGTAAAACATCCGTAAAATATTCATTTTGAGAAGTATCACTTTCATATGTTCATAAATAGTTTCGTGTACCTCAAAATGAACTAGCATGACTACATGTTCCTCTCAACAATCTACAACAGTTCTCCCAACTACGTAATTCCATTTTCCAAGTTTACTCGACCTATTGATTTTCCATAATCATAGTTCATCAAGATCACCGGTTCTATCCCAACTATTATATTCTGCTACTTCATACCGTAACACATGATATCCTTCTGAATCTCAAAACACATCAACTTATAACTACAAATAATTTCAATACAATCCAAAAATTCAAATACTTACAGATCATGAAGCCGACGATTTCTCGTGATACTGGCACATAACTCGACACTAGAAAATACACGATACAGATATTTTCAAAACATACATTTTGCAAAATTAGTTCAACTCAAAATGCGACACATCTCTTTCCAAAGACTCACGTTAATACCATTTGGATAAGTTTAAAACAACCAAAGTACCGCATGTTGACTCAAAAAGGATTTTGATGATAATTTCATTCAAAACAATTAATTAAATCAATCTCAGCACATTGCTACATTGAAGGAACAAAATGATGTTAGCGCACGCTATCTATACAAGAGTAGCGCACGCTATCGAGGAATGCATATTCATCCTAGTCAGTCAGCTACAGTCCAATGAAGTTACCTGATGGATAGCGCACGCAAGTCTTTCAACATTTGCGCACGCTAAATTACTACAGTTAGCGCACGCTATACAATAATATTAATGCACGCTATCGCATCATTCAGTCAGAGGACAGTGAGGTTTGGAAAGAAAATGGAAACGATCTTGCGCACGCTACGAACAATTATTTACGTACGCTAATACAAGGACTTAGCGCACGTCATTCTACATTCTTGCGCACGCTACCGAATATGGTTAGTAGTCCAGTAGCTACTGGACTCAAAGTAAGAAGAGCTTTACGTACGCTACACAGGGTTACGTACGTAACTGAAGAATACATTTAGCGCACGCTATGATATATTATTAGCGCACGCTAAAATCAGTCAACAACTTACCGTTGGAGTTTCTACCGTTGGAAAGCAAGAGTCAATGAAGATCCGTGAAATATGAAAAAGCTGGAAATAAATAATACTAGCGCACGCTAGTCATGCTTGCTAGCGCACGCTAAGTTCAAAATATAGTCGTTGGATAAAGAGACGTTGGGGAGACAAACCAACCCTTTCAAAGTCAAGATTGAAGACCTGTTGACCAGCCGATAACGCACGCTACGAGTACATGACTAGCGCACGCTAGCCATACAAATTTACCGTTGGAACAGTCTTGTGACCGTTTAGGAAAGCCAAGTCACAATCGACAGCGCACGGTAGCAGACATTATTAGCGCACACTAATAATACGATTTTCAGTATTTGAAGAATGACTCTCACCTATAAATACCCATAGGACTTAGGTATCATAAACACACAACTTCAAGCATACAAGCATACAAGCATACAAGCATTCTTGAGCTCAAATTGCTACTGATTACTATATTATAAGTTGTGAGAAGGAAAGATACAAGAGTGATTTTCTTTGTAATATCTATTATACTTTGTATTCTTTCATTTGATTGTAAGTGTTGCATCACTTACACTTGAGCGTAAGAGAAACGAATCAAGAGTCACTAATACGGTGTTATTAGGATCTTTTATCCGGCATTATTAGGATTATACTCCCATATTCGTATAGTGAGGATTATCTAGTTCCTATAGAACACTAGATAAACAAAAGTTTATATTTAGAGAGAGGTTGAGCTTGGACCTGTAATACCCGTACTTTTTATTGGTGTTTGACCTTACCGTTTCTCTTATGTTGTCGCTCTGTAAACGCTTGGAGATGTTGTTTATATTGTTATTAAGTTTCGTGCCTTGTTTGGGTCACGATCGTATTGTTTAGACCTTGCGGAAGTGTTATGGGCCAGAGGAATAGCGCACGCTAGGCCTTGGCTAACGCACGCTAATTCAGCTTGATTAGCGCACGCTAGCTTTGAGCCGTAGCGCGCGCTAAGGGACTAGTCAGGTCAGAACCAGTAACTCAGACTTCTCTCTGGACTGGCGGATTAACGCACGCTAGGAGTTCGTTAGCGCGCGCTATTCGTGGTTAGTAGCGCACGCTAACATCCGTACGTAGCGCACGCTAATGGTCGGGTCGGCAGAAGCAGTGAGGTTGCCAGGTTTCTGGACTATTAGAAGAGAGGCGTAGAGGTTTTGATCTTAATCCTAAAGAAAAAGATACATCGAGAGAGGACGTAGGCTTCATTAATAGCCGAACCTCTATAAATTTTGTGTGATTTATTTCCGCAATTTATTTACGCTTCCGCACAAACGGCGCAAATATCCGATAATATACCAGCAATTGGTATCGGAGCAGTACTCCAATACGCGGCTTAACATCCGAGGAGAAGATCCAAAATGGCATTTCAAATGGCTCCCGTCGAAGGACATGCTCTCAACCGACCACCATTTTTTGATGGATCAAATTTCATGACTTGGAAGAAGAAAATTTCTATTTTCATCCGAGCTTTCGATATCGAATTATGGAAGGTGATTTTCCTTGGTCCCAAAATTCCGACGAACTCAAACGGAACTCTCAAAACCTTTGAAGAGTATGACGATGCGGATTGGAAAATGACCATTATAATTACAAAGCCACGCAATTATTATATTGTGCTTTAAATCCGGAAGAACACAACCGGATATCATCGTGTGATAGTGCCAAAGAAATTTGGAAAATGCTTGAGGTAACACACGAAGGTACGTCTCAAGTCAAAGAGACAAAGATAAACATGCTCCTTCACGATTATGAATTATTCCAAATGAAGACGATGAATCCATCTCGATTATGCTCGACCGATTTTCGGTCATCACCAATGGATTGGCATGTTTTGGAAAACCACTTTCGAGTAGTAAGAAAGTAAATAAAATTCTCCGATCACTACCTCGAGAATGGGACGGTACGGTTACGGCTATAATGGAATCTAAAGATTTAAATAATCTTGATTTTAGTGCTCTCGTTGGTTATCTTATCAACTACGAGATCGTTCTAAAATCTCGGAATGCCAAACCAAAACTGAAGGAGAGGTCGATAGCCTTCAAGGCTAAAATGTCGAAAAAGAAAGAAGAAATCCCGGTGGACGAAAGTGATGAATAAATGGCATATTATGCCAAAAATATTAATAAGTTCCAACACTTATTAAACCGGAGAAATAAGGACATTCAAGCGGGCGAACCTAAGAAATTCGACAACACTTGTCGATTATGTGGTAAACCAGGCCACTTTGCTAAGAACTGTCGAGTAAAGCAAAAGGAGGTTTTAATCGCAACATGGAGCGACGAAGATCCCGATGAAGATTTTCTTGACCAAAATAATCTCGCGCACATGGCCCGGAGTTCATTCGACGATAGCGACGTCGAAAGTCAAGTAAGTAACTCCTACAACGAACTCTCTGAAGCATTCGAGTTATTACATACGGACTATCAAAATGCTTTAAATGAAATTAAATCCCTCAAGTCTAAATATAAAACTTTGGAAATTGAAAATTCCAAAATACTTGAAAAAGGGAAATTTATTGAAATCGATCATTCAAAATGCATTGAAAATGAGAATATTTTAAAAAATGATCTTTTAAAATTTCAAGACGAACTAAAAATTTTGACAAAGAAATTCTCGTGCGGCAACGATAAATTTGAACAAATGTTATGTGTTCAGAAATATAACTTTAAATAAATAGGGGTTAGGTTCGAACCACGTTTCAAAAACGAATCCATAAATTTCAAAATACCCCGATGTGAAAAATGTTTGAAAATCGGGCATCACATTTCAAATTGCAAAAGCCCAAGACGGACAATAAAAATCAAAAAGATTTAGATTCCAAAAGGAACCGTTATTCCTAACATTGTTCATATTTCGAAACAAAAACCAACTATCGGTTGGATCCCCAAAACTTAATTTTTTAAAGGGGGAGAAGGAGATAATACTTTCAGGGGGAGTATTTTTGCTTATTAATGCATATTCATTTGTATCATGCATATTTATATTTCGATATACTCTATATTTTTTTAGACTTTTTGGTGAAGACAAAAAGGGGGAGAAGATCATGAATTGAGATAAAACGGAGAAGGAGATGAATTGAGATAAAAATGAGAAAAATCGAAGAAGTCGAAAAGAAAAGAAAAGCATACAAATAGGGGGAGTTGAAAAATTGAAAAATGAAAAACGAAGAAGTTTAAAAGGAAAGGAGATGTCGAAAAGAAAAGAGAATTGGAGGAACTAACGAAACGATCAAAGCCGAAAACTTTGATTCGTATATATATACATATATTATATTTTTACAGATTTTATCCAATTCAAGAGTTGTTTTGTAGTCATCAAAAGGGGGGAGATTGTTGGAATATTTATTCCACACATTATTTAATTTGTGTTTTGATGATTAAAGTTGCTAAACAACAAAACAACATTGAGGCGAAGCAAAACGACGATGCAGACGAAGTCGCAAAAAGTTGCAATCTGGACTGAATTAGCGCACGCAAGTCATCATATGTTAGCGCACGCTAACGAGGAGTAATCTGCATTCCAGCCAAGTTTCTAAGTAAGCTGAAGTGAAGTCAGCTGATGGGATAGCGCACGCTACAAGTTATCATTAACGCACGCTATCGAAGTCTTGTTACCGTTGTGAAGGAATTCAAATACAGAATAACGTATGGAATGAAGTCAGCATTAGCGCACGCTACAAAGAAGGAATAGCGCACGCTAAGCAGATTGAATCAACTCAATCAGAACGTTGGGAAAAGCAGGTCAAAGTCAGCATATCAAACGGATACTTTGACAAGTCATGCAACAGATATATTGTTTTAGCGCATGCTACAAAATGTTATTAACGCGCGCTAATACAGGATGGTTACGTACGTAAGGTAGAAGGCATAACGTACGCTAAAGAAGAAACGAAGCTACTAGACTGAAACTGAGAATAGTCTAGCGCACGCTATAGGCACGCTAATGATACTAGCACGCTAATGAACAAGGCTAGCGCACGCTAGCAAGTCAAAACAGCCAGCAACGGCTAGTTTGTGGGAAATGCCTATAAATACCATTCCTATGGTATTGTTTGAGAACAACAACTTCAAGCAAACGAGTCATACATCTGAGAATCATATAATTACATTGTTGTTGTAATATTGAGCTTATATTGTTAGTTTGAGTGTTTATACATTCAACATTATACACGAGAGGTAAAAGAAAAGATACGATTGGATTCGGTGTTATTAGGATCAAGTATCCGGCATTGTTAGAATCGCAGTCGATATCTAAGTGAGGTTTATCTAGTACCCATAGAAAGCTAGAGTGGTTGATTCCTTATCCAATAGAAAAGGAAAAATGGTTTTACTCGGACCGATAGAAGACGATCTTGTAACGGTAATCCCTAGACCGATAGAAGAGAGGCGTAGAGGTTTTGATCTTAATCCTAAAGAAAAAGATACATCGAGAGAGGACGTAGGCTTCGTTAATAGCCGAACCACTATAAATCTTTGTGTGATTTTGTAATACCCGGTTGTAATTCAGTAATTATCATTTAGTATTTATCATTCAGTAATTGATACTCAGTAATTTCACTCATTAATGATCAATTGTCACTCATATTCAATCATGGTATTCATCAATCAGAGTAATTGTATCGTGTATCAATCGTCATTCGTCATTAATCTAATTGGAGTTTCGTGCCGTGTTTATCATCGTTGTCATTTTCGTTGTGGTCTGTGCGTGAGGAGTAGCGCACGCTACGTACTCTTTTTAGCGTACGCTAATTGAGTACAGGTAGCGCACGCTACCACTCAGCATTAACGCACGCTAATGTTACCCTGGTTGCAGTCCAGAAGGTACTGGACTGCAGGTGAGTTATATGTAGCTCACGCTACGAGTGGTAAGTAGCGCGCGCTAGTGGGTTGTAGTAGCGCACGCTAAATATGTGGAGTAGCGCGCGCTATGGACGGATCAGGTTGAGTCCAGTGGCTACTGGACTGCACTGGATTAATTCATAGTGCACGCTATGAGTGATATTTAGCGTACGCAATCGATATTATAGCGCACGCTAATCGTTGGTTGTAGCGCACGCTATCGAGATCAGATCAGAGGACAGAAGGTTTCTGGATTCCAGTACTGGGCATCACATAATTCGTTAGCGCACGCTAACAATGGGTATTAACGCACGCTAATGGCATGACCGTAGCGCACGCTACAAAAAGTGCGTGGCGCGCTACCGTGTTCGGACAGTGGGTACTGGACTACCCAAATTACCCGTTAGCGCACGCTACGCACAAGGGCTAGCGCACGCTAACCTGGAATGGCTATATATTGGACAATTAGCCTGAGTTCGTCATTTTATCATCCTTTCTCATTCCCTCATCGGTTTCGGGCGATTTTGGGCATTTTGGAGAGTTCTCTTCGAGCTTCTATCATCCATCATCATCTTCAAGTCTTTGAGTTGGATTATCATCACTTCATCATCTCCTTAACATCGAATCAAAGGTATTAATCTCTTGGATCTAGAATTTTGGATTTTTGGGGTTTTCCTTCCGATTTCTTCGTGTAAGCTTGGATCATCATTGGAATATGTTAGATATGGATTATCTACCTTGTATAAGTATATTCTTACGGATTTAATGGTTATTTTCGGAATTATTTCAAGAACCCTTGGGGTTGACTTCGGTTATTTGGGGATTTTCCGATTAATGTAGTTGTAATCTCGAATTGTGGATTCCTAATGGATTATTGATATCATTGAAGTGTTTTGTTAGTTCGATATACTCATTTTGGTGTTGATTTCGATATATTCAGGATTGGATATTTTCGAAGTCGTGTGGTTGGTTACGTATTCGTTGGAATGCCCCTATGAGTTTGATTATCGTTGTTTTCGACCTTTGGGTTAGTCGTGTTTAGTTGCTTGATACGTGTATTGAACGGTTGGTGGTAATTATTGTTATTCAAGGTTGCTCGGCGGCCGACATTTCATTTAGGACGTTGTTCGTGGACGGACATTCTTCATCGGTATTGTGTAAGTTAATTCTTACTCGGTTAAAAGGATATTCATTCCTTTTGATGTTGTTCATTCATAATCGTAACTCATTCATCATTGTATTAACCGTATCAAAACTTGTCATTGTCAATTAATCGCCTCAGTCATAAGGAACGACGGTTCCAATCATTTCATTAAGCTGTCATTCATTTCACCATCATTTAATCTTGGCGAGTCACTATTCTTTTTCGTTGTCACTTTTGTCATATTGTGGCATTCCGGGTCATATTGGCGTGCCGGTTGGTATGTGTAGGTTTTTCATGTCGGGCACATTATAGTCGTGTGTTGGTTGGTGGCCTCACATTGGACTGTGCACACGAGTTGATGGCTTCGTGAGACTGATTAGGTACAAGACCACACGTGTATTCGATCGATACTCGTTGGTGGCTTGTGCACGGACACATTTCCATCCTGGACGTAGTGTGGCGCCATTCCTTTAAGCCGTATCATTAGTTGATTCATATAGCATGTTTGATTGCGTATGTTTCGACAGAATATTGTATAACTGTAGATAACTCATGATTGTGTATTTTCAACTCTTGAGGATTGTTGTTACGTATGGCGGCCCGTTGGGAGAATCTTGTTTTTCGTGTCATGGCAAGGCTAAAGCACGGGAGAGCACGGTGACGGCGAGAGTCCAAGTGATACTAGTAGGGGGCCCCAGTCTTTTCGATCATTTATGTTTCCTTCATTTATTCCGCTGCAGACATTCCGTTTGAATATTCATTTCACTCGGTGTTGTATATTTTATCTCCATATAAAATATACTTGTATTGATGTCATCACAGGTGTGTTGTATGAAACTCCTTATCGGAGTAATTAATTGTGTAATGTGGTTCGGTACTACATTTACCTGCGTAATTTACTCATTTTCATTAGCTTTGGTGGGTCCCGGTCGGGGTCCACGGCCGTAATATCCGCCTAGTTTGGGGTGTTACGAGTTGGTATCGGAGCGTGGTTTTGAATACTACCTTCCGAGTCATGTCTCATTTGAAATCATCGTCATCGGACTAGTATCATTGGACTTTCGCGTCACGTGTGACTGTGCAAATCTGAGCCAATCGGACCAAGAACTGTAAGATTTCTGATGCCATGATATAATTTCTGGCAATAATCATTCATTCATAATTCATCAGTTAACAATCCTCATTCATCATTTTCAATTGTGATCAAGTCGATAATGTTAACTCATTAATCACTCAATTCATTTCATTACTCAGTTGTTGATCTTGAAGATCATATCATCAATCTTGTTAAATTGTTCAAGATAATCATTGCAGTAATTTCATCAGATAATCATGTCACGTCAATTAATCATTCATGTAATCACTGTATTTGAGTGTGTATGCTCATTTTCATCATTTCATAATATAATCATAATGTGATACTCATGCGAGATATATAATCATCATATGACTTTCCACTTCAGTATGGAAAGGGCTGGCAGAGGACGTGGAGGACGAGGCCGTGGAGCGGGCCGAATCCCGAGAACTCGTGTGAATACACGTGCAAATGCCAGGAATAATGCTAACTCATCGAGCAGTGACGCTGCCACTCTTTCACCTGGACGTGATCATTCGCTATCAGGGAGTCGAACCCGGGACACAGCTCAGTCAGAGGGTGTTCGAGTTGACCCACTAGCCTTTATGCAGGGCATGATGGCCCAAATAACTCAGATGGCACAACTAATGGAGGCGATGCATAACTCCACTACTCAAAATCAACAGGCTCCTCCGCCGCCACCTCAGAGGCAAGAGAGGGGTGTAAGCAATATCATTAGCGATATCTCTCGCCAGCGACCACCTACCTTTGTGGGATCATCTGAGCCAGCAGATATTGTACATTGGCTTGAGCATTTCGAGAAGTTATTTGCTATGGTGGATTGCCCTGAAGGGCATAAAGTTGCAGTTGCGGCTTACTATCTTGGTAAGAGCGCTTATACATGGTGGCTATCGTTGAAGCCCACAGGCGGATCATGTACTTGGGATCAGTTCAAAACTCTCATGATGGAGAGGTACTATCCGGACCCACTCAGGGAGGCCAAGTTGTCGGAATTACTCACTCCCGACCTTGCGGCGGATGATGATGTTCTCGCCATCGCCGAAAAATTTCAGGAACTTCTTCCATTCGCCTCATCTATCATTCACTCTGAGGCGGACAAGATCAAGTATTTCAGCAAGAGGCTGAAACCTCGTATGTGGCTACAGTTGCTTAATCATAATTGTGCCACTCTGGCCGAGTTCATTGAGAAAGCTCTCACTTACGAGCTTACTGCTAAGGAAATTGCTAAGCAACAACCCTCATCAGCTGGCAAGAAGTCTAAGAACCGTAATCGGTCGGCGGCGGTGTGCCACTTTCAAGAAACCACGTGCGGGCTCTACCTTTTACGAGCGTCCTCGGTGGCGCTTAAACCCATGGAATCTCGATCCACGAGCGTCGGTTTGGCCATCACCTGTTTCAACTGTGAAGAACAGGGTCATTTCAGCACCAAATGTCCGAAGTAGACTGTCACGTGCCACAACTGTGGGGTTGCTGGGCATAGGGCCCGTTTTTGCCGTAGGAACTCTAAACCTACTCCGGCGTCATCTCAGGCCCCAGGTCATTCGGCGGTGCAGAATCAGGCCACTCAGTCAGCGTCGTTCAAGACGACATGAGCTAAAGGCGGAGCCAAGAGCTATCAGACGGGAGCGTCCGGTTCGGGGGCCGGCAAGCCCCGAATTTATGAGATGAAGAAGACCGACGATCCGGAGGCCCGGATGATCTCAGGTACACTCGATATTCTATCTCAACCTGTGTGTACCCTTTTTGATACTGGTGCATCGCATTCATTCATTTCCGAGTCATGTTTGAGTAGACTACGTCTGGGTAGTGCTACTAGTTGTGAGCCTTATGTCATTGGTCTACCTGATGGTAGACGAATTATCGGAAATCGTGAGATTCAGAATTGTCCGGTTCAGCTTCATGGTCGTGTATGGCCAGCGGACCTAATCGTAGTAGATTTTCCGAGGGACGACGTCATCTTGGGTATTGATTGGATGGATTGTCATGATGCCATCATTAGTGTCCGTAAGTGTATGATCACTATCATTTCAGACGATGGGGTTGAATGTGCGTTTCAGGGAGGTAATCCCGGCTGTTCTGGTAAGGTCATTAATTTGATGAAAGCAGTAAGATTACTCAATCAGGGATGTGTCGGTTATTGGTGCTATATGACCGAAACCGAGAAATCATCAGTAATGTTGACGCACATTCCGGTAGTGAAGGAATATGCCTATGTTTTTCCAGACGAGTTACCTGGTTTGCCTCCACAGAGGGATGTGGAATTCACGATTGAGTTGGAGCCTGGTACGTCCCCGATATCGAAGGCACCGAACTGGATGGCCCCGACCGAAATGCAGGAATTAAAGAACCAACTTGAGGAATTGTTCGAGAAGGGTTATATTGGACCGAGTGCGTCCCCGTGGGAAGCACCAGTGTTATTTGTTAAGAAGAAGGATGGTTCGTTCCGCTTGTGTATTGATTACCGGGAATTGAACCGGGTGACGATCAAGAATAAGTATCCTTTACCCCGTATTGATGACCTCTTAGATCAACTTCAGGGAGCTTCAGTATTTTCCAAGATCGACTTAAGATCTGGATATCATCAGTTGCGGATTCGAGAGTCGGATATCGCAAGGACGGCGTTTCGAACACGCTATGGTCATTATGAGTTTGTGGTTATGCCGTTTGGGTTGACTAATGCACATGCAGTATTCATGGAATTAATGAATCGGGTTTTCATAGACTATCTGGATCAGTTCGTGGTTGTCTTCATTGATGACATTTTGATTTATTCTCGTGACCGGGAGGAACACGAGTCTCACCTTCATCAAGTTCTCGACGTGTTGAGACGAGAACAACTTTATGGGAAGTTTTCTAAATGTGAGTTCTGGATGTCCGAGGTGACGTTTCTCGGACACGTAATTTCATCAGACGGAGTTCGTGTCGATCCTCAGAAGATGGAGGCTATTCAAGATTGGCTACCTCTGAAGAATGTTAAGGAAATCCGAAGTTTCCTCGGATTAGCGGGTTATTATCGGCGATTTGTGGAGGGATTTTCTAAAATCGCTCAACCCATGACGAACCTTTTACGGAAGGATAAGAAATACATGTGGTCCGACGCATGTCAACAGAGTTTTGAGGAACTCAAGAGCCGGTTAACTTCAGCACCTGTCCTTTCTTTACCGCAAGGGACGGAGGGATTTTTGGTCTATAGTGATGCATCCGGACAGGGTCTCGGATGTGTACTCATGCAGAACGGGAAAGTTATCGCTTATGCTTCACGGCAATTGAGACCTTACGAGGTTAATTATCCGACCCACGACCTGGAGCTAGCAGCCGTGGTGTTCGCATTGAAGATTTGGCGTCATTATCTTTATGGCGTTACACATCGAATATTCACCGACCATAAGAGTTTAAAGTATATATTTACTCGAAGGAGTTAAATATGCGGCAGAGGCAGTGGTTGGAACTAATCAAAAATTATGAGATCGAGATCCTTTACCACCGGGCAAGGCGACGTTGTCGCCGACGCCTTGAGTCGTAAGTCCGTTCGGGAAGCGGATGCTTGCTCGATTAACAGTTCAGAAGGAACTTCAGCAGGAATTTCTGAGACCCGAGATCGAGGTCTGGTTACAGCGAGTACAAGGGCAACTTTGTACGTTGGAGATTTCATCGTCACTTGAGGAGGCGATCAGGGAGAATCAGTGTGTGGACCCATTTTTGTTACGCATTCGAGAGGATGTGACTCAGGGGAAAGCCCCCGGATTTGTGGTTCACGAGGATGGACTTCTGCGTTTTAAGAATCGGTTATGCGTACCGGCGAATGACGAGTTGAAAAACTCGATTTTGAATGAAGCTCATGTTACCCCTTATTCTGTTCATCCGGGGTCTAGTAAGATGTATAAGGACTTGAAACAAAATTATTGGTGGAGTAATATGAAGCGAGAAGTCGCAGAATTTGTTTCGAGATGCTTAACCTGTCAACAAGTTAAGATTGAACATCAGTGACCGGCGGGTATGCTGAAACCTCTTCCTATTCCCGAATGGAAGTGGGAAGACATTTCTATGGATTTCATCACGAGTTTGCCGACGAGTCATCGTGGCATGAATACGATCTGGGTGATCGTGGACCGCTTAACCAAATCGGCTCATTTCCTTGAAATCAAAGTGCATTAAGTGCAGAAGGCCCAGTTGTTCATCAAGGAGATAGTGAGATTGCACGGTACCCCTAAAAGTATTGTTTCCGATTGTGACGGACGATTTGTGTCTCATTTTTGGAAATCAGTTCATCGTGCTATGGGAACTCAGCTTAATCTTAGTACCGCTTTTCATCCTCAGTCCGACGGACAATCAGAGAGGACTATTCAGACCTTAGAGGACATGTTGAGGGCATGCGTCCTCGATTGGAAGGACGATTGGGAAGCCCAACTACCATTGATCGAGTTCACGTATAATAATAGTTGGCATGCTTCGATTAAGATGGCACCTTACGAGGCCTTGTACGGTCGTCGTTGTCGATCTCCTTTGTGTTGGGATGACCTATCAGAATCAATCGGCACCGAGCCCGATATGCTTATAGCCGCCCGTGAGAAGGTAGCTTTGATCAGAAGTCGTTTGTTGACCGCTCAGAGTCGACAGAAATTATATGCAGATAATCGTCGTCGACCGTTAGAGTTCGAGGCGGGTGACCATGTTTTGGTCAAGGTCTCCCGGGTCGTGGTATCTTCCGTTTTGGGAAGAGGGGTAAGTCGAGTCCGAGATTCATTAGATCGTTTGAGATTCTGGATCGAGTAGGCGAGTTAGCTTACCGATTGGCTTTACCTCCGGCGTTGAGCTGAATTCATAATGTGTTTCACGTATATCAGTTGCGGAAGTATGTTGCCGACCCGAGTCACATACTTCAGTTCGATGAAATCGAGATTGCCGATGATCATTCATATGAGGAGCGTCCTATACGAGTTTTAGAGCGGCGAATCAAGCAGTTGAGGAATAAGATGATTCCTTTGGTTAAAATTCAGTGGTCTAGACACGGAGTCGAAGAGGCTACGTGGGAAACCGAAGATAGTATGCGGGAGAGTTATCCCGAGTTGTTTGACCCTTAGTTTCGGGGACGAAACTCTTTTAAGGGGGTGTATGTAATACCCGGTTGTAATTCAGTAATTATCATTTAGTATTTATCATTCAGTAATTGATACTCAGTAATTTCACTCATTAATGATCAATTGTCACTCATATTCAATCATGGTATTCATCATTCAGAGTAATTGTATCGTGTATCAATCGTCATTCGTCATTAATCTAATTGGAGTTTCGTGCCGTGTTTATCATCGTTGTCATTTTCGTTGTGGGCTGTGCGTGAGGAGTAGCGCACGCTACGTACTCTTTTTAGCGTACGCTAATTGAGTACAGGTAGTGCACGCTACCACTCAGCATTAGCGCACACTAATGTTACCACAGTTGCGATCCGAAGGTGCTTGGGTGCAGTGAGTTATATGTAGCGCGCACGCTACGAGTGGTAAGTAGCGCGCTAGTGGGTTGTAGTAGCGCACGCTAAATATGTGGAGTAGCACGCGCTGAGGCGGATCGAGTTGAGTCCGGTGGCTCTTTGGGCCTTGGATTAATTCATAGCGCACGCTATGAGTGATATTTAGCGTATGCAATCGATATTATAGTGCACGCTAATCGTTGGTTGTAGCGCACGCTATCGAGATCAGATCAGAGGACAGAAGGTTTCTGGATTCCAGTAGTGGGCATCACATAATTCGTTAGCGCACGCTAACAATGAGTATTAACGCACGCTAATGGCATGACCGTAGCGCACACTACAAAAGGGTACGTAGCGCGCGCTACCGTGTTCGGACAGTGGGTACTGGACTACCCAAATTACCCGTTAGCGCACGCTACGCACAAGGGCTAGCGCACGCTAACCTGGAATGGCTATATATTGGACAGTTAGCCTGAGTTCGTCATTTTATCATCCTTTCTCATTCCCTCATCGGTTTCGGGCGATTTTGGGCATTTTGGAGAGTTCTCTTAGAGCTTCTATCATCCATCATCATCTTCAAGTCTTTGAGTTGGATTATCATCACTTCATCATCTCCTTAACATCGAATCAAAGGTATTAATCTCTTGGATCTAGAATTTCGGATTTTTGGGTTTTTCCTTCCGATTTCTTCGTGTAAGCTTGGATTATCATTGGAATATGTTAGATATGGATTATCTACCTTGGATAAGTATATTCTTACGGATTTAATGGTTATTTTCGGAATTATTTCAAGAACCCTTGGGGTTGACTTCGGTTATTTGGGGATTTTCCGATTAATGTAGTTGTAATCTCGAATTGTGGATTCCTAATGGATTATTGATATCATTGAAGTGTTTTGTTAGTTCGATATACTCATTTTGGTGTTGGTTTCGATATATTCGGGATTGGATATTTTCGAAGTCATGTGGTTGGTTACGTATTCGTTGGAATGCCCCTATGAGTTTGATTATCGTTGTTTTCGACCTTTGGGTTAGTCGTGTTTAGTTGCTTGATACGTGTATTGAACGGTTGATGGTAATTATTGTTATTCAAGGTTGCTCGAGCGACCGGCATTTCATTTAGGACGTTGTTCGTGGTCGGACATTCTTCATCGGTATTGTGTAAGTTATTCTTACTCGGTTAAAAGGATATTCATTCCTTTTGATGTTGTTCATTCATAATCGTAACTCATTCATCATTGTATTAACCGTATCAAAACTTGTCATTGTCAATTAATCGCCTCAATCATAAGGAACGACGGTTCCAATCATTTCATTAAGCTGTCATTCATTTCACCATCATTTAATCTTGGTGAGTCACTATTCTTTTTCGTTGTCACTTTTGTCATATTGTGGCATTCCGGGTCATACTGGAGTGCCGGTTGGTATGTATAGGATTTTCATGTCGGGCACATTATAGTCGTGTGTTGGTTGGTGGCCTCACATTGGACTGTGCACACGAGTTGATGGCTTTGTGAGACGGATTAGGTACAAGACCACACGTGTATTCGATCGATACTCGTTGGTGGCTTGTGCACGGACACATTTCCATCCTGGACGTAGTGTGGCGCCATTCCTTTGAGCCGTATCATTAGTTGATTCATATAGCATGTTTGATTGCGTATGTTTCGACAGAATATTGTATAACTGTGGATAACTCATGATTGTGTATTTTCAACTCTTGAGGGTTGTTGTTACGTATGGCCGGCCGTTGGGGATCTTGTTTTTAGTCATGGCAAGGCTAAAGCACGGGGAGAGCACGGTGACGGCGAGGAGTCCCAGTGATACTAGTAGGGGCCCCCAGTCTTTTCAGTCATTTATGTTTCCTTCATTTATTCCGCTGCAGACATTCCGTTTGAATATTCGTTTCACTCAGTGTTGTATATTTTATCTCCATATAAAATATACTTGTATTCAGTGTCATCCTGGGTGTGTTGTATGAAACTCCTTATCGGAGTAATTAATTGTGTAATGTGGTTCGGTACTACATTTACCCTACGTAATTTACCCATTTTCATTAGCCTGGTGGGTCCCAGTCGTGGGTCCACGGCACTGTAATATCCGCCTAGTTTGGGGTGTTACAGAGTTGGTATCGGAGCGTGGTTTTGAATACTACCTTCCGAGTCATGTCTCATTTGAAATCATCGTCATCGGATTAGTATCATTGGACTTTCACGTCACGTGTGACCTGTGCAAATGCCGAGCCAATCAGACCAAGAACTGTATGATTTCTAATGCCATGATATAATTTCTGGCAATAATCATACATTCATAATTCATCAGTTAACAATCCTCATTCATCATTTTCAATTGTGATCAAGTCGATAATGTTAACTCATTAATCACTCAATTCATTTCATTACTCAGTTGTTGATCTTGAAGATCATATCATCAATCTTGTTAAATTGTTCAAGATAATAATTTCAGTAATTTCATCAGATAATCATGTCACGTCAATTAATCATTCATGTAATCGCTGTATTTGAGCGCGTATGCTCATTTTCATCATTTCATAATATAATCATAATGTGATACTCATGCGAGATATATAATCATCATATGACTTTCCACTTCAGTATGGAAAGGGCTGGCAGAGGACGTGGAGTTCGAGGCCGTGGAGCGGGCCGAATTCCGAGAACTCGTGTGAATACACGTGCGAATGCCAGGAATAATGCTAACTCATCGAGCAGTGACGCTGCCACTCTTTCACCTGGACGTGATCATTCGCTATGAGGGAGTCGAACCCGGGACACAACTCAATCAGAGGGTGTTCGAGTTGACCCACTAGCCTTTATGCAGGGCATGATGGCCCAAATGACTCAGATGGCACAACTAATGGAGGCGATGCATAACTCCACTACTCAAAATCAACAGGCTCCTCCGCCGCCACCTCAGAGGCAAGAGAGGAGTGTAAGCAATATCATTAGCGATATCTCTCGCCAGCGACCACCTACCTTTGTGGGCTCATCTGAGCCGGTAGATATTGTTCATTGGCTTGAGCATTTCGAGAAGTTATTTGCTATGGTGGATTGCCCTGAAGGGCAAAAAGTTGCAGTTGCGGCTTACTATCTTGGTAAGAGCGCTCATACATGGTGGCTATCGTTGAAGCCCACAGGCGGATCATGTACTTGGGATCAGTTCAAAACTCTCATGATGGAGAGGTACTATCCGGCCCCACTCAGGGAGGCCAAGTTGTCGGAATTACTCACTCCCGACCTTGCGGCGGATGATGATGTTCTCGCCATCGCCGAAAAATTTCAGGAACTTCTTCCGTTCGCCTCATCTATCATTCACTCTGAGGCGGACAAGATCAAGTATTTCAGCAAGAGGCTGAAACCTCGTATGCGGCTACAGTCGCTTAATCATAATTGTGCCACTCTGGCCGAGTTCATTGAGAAAGCTCTCACTTACGAGCTTACTGCTAAGGAAATTGCTAAGCAACAACCCTCATCAGCTGGCAAGAAGTCTAAGAACCGTAATCAGTCTGACGGCAGTCAGGCCACTTTCAAGAAACCACGTGCGGGCTCTACCTTTTCTGAGCGTCCTCCGGTGACGCTTAAACCCGCGGAATCTCAGTCACGAGCGGCCAGTTCGGCCATCACCTGTTTCAACTGTGAAGAACAGGGTCATTTCAGCACCAAATGTCCGAAGCAGACTGTCACGTGCCACAACTGTGGGGTTGCTGGGCATAGGGCCCGTTTTTGCCGTAGGGACTCTAAACCTACTCCGGCGTCATCTCAGGCCCCAGGTCATTCGGCGGTGCGTAATCGAGCCACTCGGTCGGCGTCGTTCAAGGCGACAGGAGCTAAAGGCGGAGCTAAGAGCTATCAGACAGGAGCGTCCGGTTCGTGGGCAGCAAGCCCCGAATTTATGAGATGAAGAAGACCGACGATCCGGAGGCCGGATGATCTCGTGTACACTCGATATTCTATCTCAACTTTGTGTGTACCCTTTTTGATCTTGGTGCATCGCATTCATTCATTTCCGAGTCATGTTTGAGTAGACTACGCAGGTAGTGCTACTAGTTGTGAGCCTTATGTCATTGGTCTACACGATGGTAGGCGAATTATCGAAATCGTGAGATTCGAATTGTCCGATTGACTTCATGGTCGTGTATGGCGGCGGACCTAATCGTAGTAGATTTTCCGAGGGACGACGTCATCTTGGGTATTAATTGGATGGATCGTCATGATGCCATCATTAGTGTCCGTAAGCGTATGATCACTATCATTTCGGACGATGGGGTCGAATGTGCGTTTCGGAGGTAATACCGGTACAGTAAGGTCATTAATTTGATGAAAGCGATATTACTCAATCGGGGATGTGTCGGTTATTGGTGCTATATGACCAAAACCGAGAAATCATCGATAATGTTGACGGACATTCCGGTAGTGAAGGAATATGCCGATGTTTTCCAGCACGAGTTACAGTTTGCCTCCACGAGAGGATGTGGAATTCACGATTGAGTTGGAGCACAGTACGTCCCGATATCGAAGGCACCGTCTGGGATGGCCACGACCGAAATGCGGAATTAAAGAACCAACTTGAGGAATTGTTCGAGAAGGGTTATATTCGACCGAGTGCGTCCCCGTGGGGAGCACCAGTGTTATTTGTGAAGAAGAAGGATGGTTCGTTCCGCTTGTGTATTGATTACCGGGAATTGAACCGGGTGACGATCAAGAATAAGTATCCTTTACCCCGTATTAATGACCTCTTAGATCAACTTCAGGGAGCTTCAGTATTTTCCAAGATCGACTTAAGATCTGGATATCATCGATTCTTGATTAAGTCGGATATCGCAAGGACGGCGTTTCGAACACGCGATGGTCATTATGAGTTTGTGGTTATGCCGTTTGGGTTAACTAATGCACCTGCGGTATTCATGGAATTAATGAATCGGGTTTTCATAGACTATCTGGATCAGTTCGTGGTTGTCTTCATTGATGACATTTTGATTTATTCTCGTGACCGGGAGGAACACGAGTCTCACCTTCATCAAGTTCTCGACGTGTTGACGAGAACAACTTTATGGGAAGTTTTCCAAATGTGAGTTACGGATGTCGGTGGCGTTTCTCGGACACGTAATTTCATCAGACGGAGTTCGTGTCGATCCTCAGAAGACGGAGGCTATTCGAGATTGGCTACCTCCGAAGAATGTTAAGGAAATCCGAAGTTTCCTCGGATTAGCGGGTTATTATCGGCGATTTGTGGAGGGATTTTCTAAAATCGCTCAACCCATGACGAACCTTTTATGGAAGGATAAGAAATACACGTGGTCCGACGCGTGTCAACAGAGTTTTGAGGAACTCAAGAGCCGGTTAACTTCAGCACCTGTCCTTTCTTTACCGCAAGGGACGGAGGGATTTGTGGTCTATAGTGATGCGTCCGGACAGGGTCTCGGATGTGTACTCATGCAGAACGGGAAAGTTATCGCTTATGCTTCACGGCAATTGAGACCTTACAAGGTTAATTATCCGACCCACGACCTGGAGCTAGGAGCCGTGGTGTTCGCATTGAAGATTTGGCATCATTATCTTTATGGCGTTACCTGTCAGATATTCACCGACCATAAGAGTTTAAAGTATATATTTACTCAGAAGGAGTTAAATATGCGACAGAGACGGTGGTTGGAACTAATCAAAGATTATGATATCGAGATCCTTTACCACCCGGGCAAGGCGAACGTTGTCGCCGACGCCTTGAGTCGTAAGTCCGTTCAGGAGCAGATGCTTGCTCGATTAACAGTTCAGAAGGAACTTCAGTAGGAATTTCTGAGACAAGAGATCGAGGTCTGGTTACAGCGAGTACAAGGGCAACTTTGTACGTTGGAGATTTCATCGTCACTTGAGGAGGCGATGAGGCAGAATCAGGGTGTGGACCCATTTTTGTTACGCATTCGAGAGGATGTGACTCAGGGGAAAGCCCCCGGATTTTTGGTTCACGAGGATGGACTTCTGCGTTTTAAGAATCGGTTATGCGTACCGGCGAATGACGAGTTGAAAAACTCGATTTTGAAAGAAGCTCATGCTACCCCTTATTCTGTTCATCTGGGGTCTAGTAAGATGTATAAGGACTTGAAACAAAATTATTGGTGGAGTAATATGAAGCGAGAAGTCGCAGAATTTGTTTCGAGATGCTTAACCTGTCAACAAGTTAAGAATGAACTTCAGTGACCGGCGGGTATGCTGAAACCTCTTCCTATTCCCGAATGGAAGTGGGAAGACATTTCTATGGATTTCATCACGAGTTTGCCGACGAGTCGTCGTGGCATGAATACGATCTGGGTGATCGTGGACCGCTTAACCAAATCGGCTCATTTCCTTGAAATCAAGGGTACGTGGGGTCTCGAGAGACTGGCCCAGTTGTTCATCAAGGAGATAGTGAGATTTCACGGTACCCCTAAAAGTATCGTTTCCGATTGTGACGGACGATTTGTGTCTCATTTTTGGAAATCAGTTCATCGTGCTATGGGAACTCAGCTTAATCTCAGTACCGCTTTTCATCCTCAGTCCGACGGACAATCAGAGAGGACTATTCAGACCTTAGAGGACATGTTGAGGGCATGCGTCCTCGATTGGAAGGACGATTGGGAAGCCCAACTACCATTGATCGAGTTCACGTATAATAATAGTTGGCATGCTTCGATTAAGATGGCACCTTACGAGGCCTTGTACGGTCATCGTTGTCGATCTCCTTTGTGTTGGGATGACCTATCAGAATCAATCGGCACCGAGCCCGATATGCTTATAGCCGCCCGTGAGAAGGTAGCTTTGATCAGAAGTCATTTGTTGACCGCTCAGAGTCGACAGAAATCATATGCGTATAATCGTAAATCGGCCAGTTAGAGTTCGAGGCGGGTGACCATGTTTTGGTCAAGGTCTCCCCGGGTCGTGGTATCTTCCGTTTTGGGAAGAGGGGTAAGTCGAGTCCGAGATTCATTGGACCGTTTGAGATTCTGGATCGAGTAGGCGATTTAGCTTACCGATTGGCTTTACCTCCGGCATTGAGCCGAATTCATAATGTGTTTCACGTATCTCAGTTGCGGAAGTATGTTGCCGACCCGAGTCACATACTTCAGTTCGATGAAATCGAGATTGCCGATGATCATTCATATGAGGAGCGTCCTATACGAGTTTTAGAGGGGCGAATCAAGCAGTTGAGGAATAAGACGATTCCTTTGGTTAAAATTCAGTGGTCTAGACACGGAGTCGAAGAGGCTACGTGGGAAACCGAGGATAGTATGCGGGAGAGTTATCCCGAGTTGTTTGACCCTTAGTTTCGGGGACGAAACTCTTTTAAGGGGGGGTGTATGTAATACCCGATTGTAATTCAGTAATTATCATTTAGTATTTATCATTCAGTAATTGATACTCAGTAATTTCACTCATTAATGATCAATTGTCACTCATATTCAATCATGGTATTCATCATTCAGAGTAATTGTATCGTGTATCAATCGTCATTCGTCATTAATCTAATTGGAATTTCGTGCCGTGTTTATCATCGTTGTCATTTTCGTTGTGGGCTGTGCGTGAGGAGTAGCGCACGCTACGTACTCTTTTTAGCGTACGCTAATTGAGTACAGGTAGTGCACGCTACCACTCAGCATTAGCGCACGCTAATGTTACCCTGGTTGCAGTCCAGAAGGTACTGGACTGCAGGTGAGTTATATGTAGCGCACGCTACGAGTGGTAAGTAGCGCACGCTAAATATGTGGAGTAGCGCGCGCTAGGGACGGATCAGGTTGAGTCGGTGGCTCTTTGGATCGCCTTTGAATTAATTCATAGCGCACGCTATGAGTGATATTTAGCGTCTGTAATCGATATTATAGCGCACGCTAATCGTTGGTTGTAGCGCACGCTATCTAGATCGGTCGAGAGGACGGAAGGTTTACGGATTCCCGATCGGGCATCACATAATTCGTTAGCGCACGCTAACAATGGGTATTAACGCACGCTAATGGCATGGCCGTAGTGCACGCTACAAAAGTGCGTGGCGCGCTACCGTGTTCGGACAGTGGAGTCTTGGACTACCCAAATTACCGTTAGCGCCGCACGCTACGCACAAGGGCTAGCGCCACGATAACACGGAATGGCTATATATTGGACGATTAGCTTTGAGTTCGTCATTTTATCATCCTTTCTCATTCCCTCATCGGTTTCGGGCGATTTTGGGCATTTGGAGAGTTCTCTTGAGCTTCTATCATCCATCATCATCTTCCAGTCTTTGAGTTGGATTATCATCACTTCATCATCTCCTTAACATCGAATCAAAGGTATTAATCTCTTGGATCTAGAATTTCGGATTTTTGGGTTTTTCCTTCCGATTTCTTCGTGTAAGCTTGGATTATCATTGGAATATGTTAGATATGGATTATCTACCTTGGATAAGTATATTCTTACGGATTTAATGGTTATTTTCGGAATTATTTCAAGAACCCTTGGGGTTGACTTCGGTTATTTGGGGATTTTCCGATTAATGTAGTTGTAATCTCGAATTGTGGATTCCTAATGGATTATTGATATCATTGAAGTGTTTTGTTAGTTCGATATACTCATTTTGGTGTTGGTTTCGATATATTCGGGATTGGATATTTTCGAAGTCGTGTGGTTGGTTACGTATTCGTTGGAATGCCCCTATGAGTTTGATTATCGTTGTTTTCGACCTTTGGGTTAGTCGTGTTTAGTTGCTTGATACGTGTATTGAATGGTTGATGGTAATTATTGTTATTCAAGGTTGCTCGAGTGACCGGCATTTCATTTAGGACGTTGTTCGTGGTCGGACATTCTTCATCGGTATTGTGTAAGTTAATTCTTACTCGGTTAAAAGGATATTCATTACTTTTGATGTTGTTCATTCATAATCGTAACTCATTCATCATTGTATTAACCGTATCAAAACTTGTCATTGTCAATTAATCGCCTCAGTCATAAGGAACGACGGTTCCAATCATTTCATTAAGCTGTCATTCATTTCACCATCATTTAATCTTGGTGAGTCACTATTCTTTTTCGTTGTCACTTTTGTCATATTGTGGCATTCCGGGTCATACTGGCGTGCCGGTTGGTATGTGTAGGATTTTCATGTCGGGCACATTATAGTCGTGTGTTGGTTGGTGGCCTCACATTGGACTGTGCACACGAGTTGATGGCTTCGTGAGACTGATTCATATAGCATGTTTGATTGCGTATGTTTCGACAGAATATTGTATAACTGTGGATAACTCATGATTGTGTATTTTCAACTCTTGAGGATTGTTGTTGTGTGTAACTGACCCCGTTGGGGGATACTATTTTTCAGGTCATGGCAAGGCTAAAGCACGGGGAGAGCACGGTGACGGCGAGGAGTCCCAGTGATACTAGTAGGGGGCCCCAGTCTTTTCAGTCATTTATGTTTCCTTCATTTATTCCGCTGCAGACATTCCGTTTGAATATTCATTTCACTCAGTGTTGTATATTTTATCTCCATATAAAATATACTTGTATTCAGTGTCATCCTGGGTGTGTTGTATGAAACTCCTTATCGGAGTAATTAATTGTGTAATGTGGTTCGGTACTACATTTACCCTGCGTAATTTACTCATTTTCATTAGCCTGGTGGGTCCGACGGGATCATCTTGGGATCTATGCTGAGGGCGCTGGATCGTTGGAATACCCATGTTGTGTTGATTAAATCTTGTGGACTCGTATTGTTGGATTCCGGTAGCGGAAGTCCATATTGTGTATGATTTTATGCATTGTCATTGCATATTTGTGTGTTCCGATACTTATACTAGCATCGTTTTGCTAACCCCTTCGGGGGTGGACATTTGTTTTGATGTTCAGGTAGCCGAGGAGCGGGGAAGCAGCCACAGTACCATCATGACGATGAAGTGGCCCAGTGATGTTAGTTGTTTGTCGTTTTTTTTGTGATTTGTCTTCTTGGTTCATTTTCAGTACTCGAGTACGCGTGTCTTTTTAAGATCATTTCGAGATGGTTGTAATAAAGTAGTTGGAACCAATTTGTAATTTGAATTTCGGTGATATTGTTGGTTTATATTCACAATTCTTTTAATCAGCCTTGTAAATCCTTACTTAAAGGGTTTACGGCGCTGTAATTATTCCGATTATCTCGGGGTGTTACAGAAGATAGGCGTAGAGGTTTTGATCTTATTCCTAAAGAAAAACATACATCGAGAGAGGACGTAGGCTTCGTTAATAGCCGAACCTCTATAAATCTTTGTGTGATTTATTTCCGCAATTTATTTACACTTCCGCACAAACGGCGCAAATATCCGATAAGATACCAACAATTGGTATCGGAGCAGTACTCCAATACGCGGCTTAACATCCGAGAAGAAGATACAAAATGGCGTTTCAATTGGCTCCCGTCGAAGGACTTGCTCTCAACCGACCACCATTTTTTGATGGATCAAATTTCATGACTTGGAAGAAGAAAATGTCTATTTTCATCCGAGCTTTCGATATCAAATTATGGAAGGTGATTTGCCTTGGTCCCAAAATTCCGACGAACTCAAACGGAACTCTCAAAACCTTTGAAGAGTATGACGATGCGGATTGGAAAAACGACCATTATAATTGCAGAGCCACGCAATTATTATATTGTGCTTTAAATCCGGAAGAACACAACTGGATATCATCGTGTGATAGTGCCAAAGAAATTTGGAAAATGCTTGAGGTAACACACGAAGGTACGTCTTAAGTCAAAGAGACGAAGATAAACATGCTCCTTCACGATTATGAATTATTCCAAATGAAGGACGATGAATCCATCTCGATTATGCTCGACCGATTTTCGGTCATCACCAATGGATTGGCATGTTTTGGAAAACCACTTTCGAGTAGTAAGAAAGTATAAAGAAAATTCTTCGATCACTACCTCGAGAATGGGACGGTACGGTTACGGCTATAATGGAATCTAAAGATTTAAATAATCTTGATTTTAGTGCTCTCGTTGGTTCTCTTATCAACTACGAGATCGTTCTAAAATCTCGGAATGCCAAACCAAAACCGAAGGAGAGGTCGATAGCCTTCAAGGCTAAAATGTTGAAAAAGAAAGAAGAAATCCCGGTGGACGAAAGTGATGAAGAAATGGCATATTATGCCAAAAATATTAATAAGTTCCAACACTTATTAAACCGGATAAAGAAGGACATTCAAGCGGGCGAACCTAAGAAATTCGACAACACTTGTCGATTATGTGGTAAACCAGGCCACTTTGCTAAGAAGCCGAGTAAAGCAAAAGGAGGTTTTAATCGCAACATGGGAGCGAAGATCCCGATGAAGATTTTCTTGACCAAAATAATCTCGCGCACATGGCCTGGAGTTCATTCGACGATAGCGACGTCGAAGGTCAAGTAAGTAACTCCTACGACGAACTCTTTGAAGCATTCGAGTTATTACATACGGACTATCAAAATGCTTTAAATGAAATTAAATCCCTCAAGTCTAAATATAAAACTTTGGAAATTGAAAATTCCAAAATACTTGAAAAAGGGAAATTTATTGAAATCGATCATTCGAAATGCATTGAAAATGAGAATATTTTAAAAAATGATCTTTTAAAAGTTCAAGACGAACTAAAAATTTTGACAAAGAAATTCCCGTGCGGCAACGATAAATTTGAACAAATATTATGTGTTCAGAAATATACTTTAAATAAAGAGGGGTTAGGTTCAAACCACGTTTCAAAAACGAATCCGTAAATTTCAAAATACCCCGATGTGAAAAATGTTTGAAAATCGGGAATCAAAAAGATTTAGATTCCAAAAGGAACCGTTATTCCTAACATTGTTCATATTTCGAAACAAAAACCAACTATCGGTTGGATCCCCAAAACTTAATTTTTTAAAGGGGGAGAAGGAGATAATACTTTCAGGGGGAGTATTTTTGCTTATTAATGCATATTCATTTGTATCATGCATATTTATATTTCGATATACTCTATATTTTTTTTACACTTTTTGATGAAGACAAAAAGGGGGAGAAGATCATGACTTGAGATAAAACGGAGAAGGAGATGAATTGAGATAAAAATGAGAAAAATCGAAGAAGTCGAAAAGAAAAGAAAAGCATACAAATAAGGGGAGTTGAAAAATTGAAAAATGAAAAACGAAGAAGTTGAAAAGGAAAGGAGATGTTGAAAAGAAAAGAGAATTGGAGGAACTAACGAAATGATCAAAGCCGAAAACTTTGATTTGTATATATATACATATATTATATTTTTACAGATTTTATCCAATTCAAGAGTTGTTTTGTAATCATCAAAAAGGGGAAGATTGTTGGAATATTTATTCCACACATTATTTAATTTGTGTTTTGATGATTAAAGTTGCTAAACAACAAAACAACATTGAGGCGAAGCAAAACGACGATGCAGACGAAGTCGCAAAAAGTTGCAATCTCGACTGAATTAGCGCACGCAAGTCATCATATGTTAGCGCACGCTAACGAGGAGTAATCTGCATTCCAGCCAAGTTTCGAAGTAAGCTGAAGTGAAGTCAGCTGATGGGATAGCGCACGCTACATGTTATCATTAATGCACGCTATCGAAGTCTTGTTACCGTTGTGAAGGAATTCAAAAACAGAATAACATATGCAATGAAGTCAGCATTAGCGCACGCTACAAAGAAGGAATAGCGCACGCTAAGCAGTTTGAATCAAGTCAATCAGAACGTTGGGAAAAGCAGGTCAAAGTCAGCATATCAAACAGATACTTTGACAAGTCATGCAACGGATATATTGTATTAGCGCACGCTACAATATGTTATTAACGCGCGCTAATACAGGATGGTTACGTACGTAAGGCAGAAGGCATAACGTACGCTAAAGAAGAAACGAAGCTACTGGACTGAAACTGAGAATAGTCTAGCGCACGCTATAGGCACGCTAATGATACTAGCGCACGCTAATGAACAAGGCTAGCGCACGCTAGCAAGTCAAAACAGCCAGCAACGGCTAGTTTGTGGGAAATGTCTATAAAAACCATTCCTATGGTATTGTTTGAGAACAACACCTTCAAGCAAACGAGTCATACATCTGAGAATCATATAATTACATTGTTATTGTAATATTGAGCTTATATTGTTAGTTTGAGTGTTTATACATTCAACATTATACACGAGAGGTAAAAGAAAAGATACGATTGGATTCGGTGTTATTAGGATCAAGTATCCGGCATTGTTAGAATCGCAGTCGATATCTAAGTGAGGTTTATCTAGTACCCATAGAAAGCTAGAGTGGTTGATTCCTTATCCAATAGGAAAGGAAAAACGGTTTTACTCGGACCGATAGAAGACGAGCTTGTAACGGTAATTCCTCGACCTATAGCAGATGTAATGCCCGGATAATTATTGTGTATTTATCTTGTAAGAATCTACTTTGTAATGTTATTATTCGGAGGTTGGTTTCCCGTATTTTGTATCTTTACGTTTTGGTATCTACAGTATTCTGCATGCATGTTTCTGCACGTGATAACGTATGTTACCAGACGTCCATAACGTGCGCTAAGACTGCAGTATTACATACGTTATCTAAAGTGGTTAACGTACGTAAGATAAGTCAACTTAGGATCGGATAAGGGTCGGCGTGTGGGGGCCGAGGAAGGGGCCGGGGAAGATCCGTGTGATTTCCGCATGAACCTGGACATAGGGTTACGTACGCTATGGTGCATGTGTTACGTACGCTAAGGACATGAATATTACGTACGTAAAACCCTTGCGATTACGTACGTAAGGAAATGGCGAAATCAGGCCAGTGAGTTCTGGTCGGACGACTACGTACGCTATAGTTAGGGTATAACGTACGTTAAGCTTATTACATACGTAAGGTTAATTGCATAACGTACGTAATGTCCAGAATTCTATTTATAGACTTCGACCCTATTTCATTTCTCACCTTTCCTTTGGCCGATTTTTCGTGTTCTGGAGATCTTTCATCACCTCTTATCCTTCCTATCATCTTTTGGGACGATTCTTGGGAAGCATAGGCCTTGTAGATTGGTGTTCTAACTTCCGGTGGTTGAGTTTATTCAAGTTCTTCCTTGGTCATCCATTTGCTGAGGTATGTGATCCTTCACCAACTAATTTAGCATGATCTTATTAATGTTTTGGACCTGTTTTGAGTAGGCCAAACCAGTTTTCTTCTTGAGGAGCCTTTCATCATGGTTTAGAAGATTGAATTCAATTATTTTTGATTTCTCTTGATTGTAGTAACCGTTGAGCAAACCTCTAGGGATTAGACGATTGATTAGTGTAACTTGAGATTTATAAACCAATCATATTTAGTTTTCGAAGATTATCTTAGTTCAGGAGAATGTTATGATCGAACATTTCGGTGAAGAATTAATGGATTGAACTTAAGGGTTAATTCGGAGAAGGAGATGATATTGGAACTAGTCTTTATGATGATTCATCGAAGTTCGGATATCTTGTTGTTATAAAACATGATTAGAATCCTCCTAGGATAAATTCCATGTCATGTAGTAACAATCAACCGAAGGAATTGTGTTAAGACCGAATAGTCCATCGCCATGATAGATGCATCGTGCCCTTTTTATGATTCATATGATGATTTCAACGATTATCCGGAACCGTGGGTCATACCGACGTTATTGTCCGATGAAGGTTTGCTTTCCGGTGAGCCGACCGAGTGAGAATTCTCCGAACGGATTGAAGACTATTGATAGTAGAAATTCTTGTCGCCATTGTTGAGGCAAGTATCGTATTTTTAAAGTTTGTGAACAATTGATGAATTTGATCATGCATATCGTTTATTTGTATTGTTGATATGAGATTATTATGACAATTGCTATCGATTTAACATATGTTCATATTGATGAGTATGTCGATTTTCTCGCATATGTATATGCATAGTTGTGTATGTGTAAGTTGTGATGATCCGAAGGGATCAAGCGATCTATGCTGAGGGCGCTGGATCGGATGTCCACCTCGTGTTGGTCCGACGGGATCATCTTGGGATCTATGCTGAGGGCGCTGGATCGTTGGAATACCCATATTGTGTTGATTAAATCTTGTGGATTCGTATTGTTGGATTCCGGTAGCGGAAGTCCATATTGTGTATGATTTTATGCATTGTCGTTGCATATTTGTGTGTTTCGATACTTGTACTAGCATCGTTTTGCTAACCCCTTCAGGGGTGGACATTTGTTTTGATGTTCAGGTAGCCGAGGAGCGGGAAAGCAGCCACAGTACCATCATGACGATGAAGTGGCCCAGTGATGTTAGTTGTTTCTCGTTTTGTTTGTGATTTGTCTTCTTGGTTCATTTTCAGTACTCGAGTACGCGTGTCTTTTTAAGATCATTTCGAGATGGTTGTAATAAAGCAGTTGGAACTAATTTGTAATTTGAATTTCGGTGATATTGTTGGTTTATATTCACAATTCTTTTAATCAGCCTTGTAAATCCTTACTTAAAGGGTTTACGGCGCTGTTATTATTCCGATTATCTCGGGGTGTTACAGAATATGGTATCGGAGCTAAGATTCATGGATATCTTAGCAGTCGGGTTTTAGTTGGGTCTGTTTACGTTATTTGATTTACGGGTCGTTCGTAACATCACTTTGTTATTGAAAAGTCGTCATGTGGGCCGTGGTTGTAAGTCTCCTAATCTCTTATACTACCGTTTTACTTAATTTCTGTTTTGTTAGTATTGACGGGCTTTATTTCTGAAAGTTTTATCCTGGATATTGAGAAATTGTGTTTACAGTATGTTGAGAGGAGGACGTGGACGCGGACGCGGTCGTGGACGCGGACGTGGTAACATGAGACAGGAGGATTCCGCAACTACCCCAGAATTATCGGCTAGTCGAACCGATTCCCATTCTGGAGGACAGCAGGGATTAGCAAATGACGATGCGAATCCTAACATGCCGGGAGTGCTTCAATAGGTGGTGGCTCAGATAAACCAGTTCGCTCCGGTAGTTGACCGCATGCAGACAGCGATGGGGCAGCAACACCACGAGGATAACCGGGGAGACAGATGGCTTGCTGAGGTGGTCAAATTACACCCGCCAAAATTTGACGGATCTGCTAAGGCACTTACTTGGGATCATTGGCTAAAAGAGTTAGAGAAGATATTTGCGGGTATTAACTGTCCTGAGGACCGAAAAGTTCCTATTGCCCAGTATTTTACGTAGGAGGCTTTTGGTAGTGGGAGGCTATTCGGCGAGAATCATAATCTTGATGGACGGAATTCAAACTAATGACCCGATTGTCCTCGTCCATTAGAGAGGCAAAAATCCGAGAGTTTTTCTCACCACGAGTTCGGAAGAATCATGACAGACATAATCAAGACTTTTAATCATCAACTGACTTGTGTGCGACACTTGGTCGAACGGAGGCGAAAAGATTTTTCATTTCGATATGCGGATGGCAGGAGATTGGCGGTACATGTCGGATTCGAGTGTACTATGTTGCGCGGTATCAAGACAAAGCGGCTACGACATGAAAGAGGCGGCGGTGGAGAAATCGATGGAGGCAAAGAAGCAGAAAGTGTCCGGCAACTTCTCGGAAAACAAGAATGGTGGGCCCCACAAGGGGCAGTCTTCATTTTATTCATCTAGGAAACCTCCACATCCTTCTCAAGGTGGCAAGAAGTTCCGGACAACATCAGTAGTTTCGGACGCATCAAAGAAATGCTATAATTGTGGTCGAGCAGGGCATGTTCGACGTGATTGCCCCGCTTCTTCTGTGACTTGTTTCGATTGTGGGCAAGAAGGGCACCGTGCGGCTTTCTGTGGAGTTGCGACTAGATCATATGGCACGCACACTACAGCGCCAGTTCCGAAGGAGGTGAGTGTGAACCAAACGCAGCAGAGTGGGTTTCAGCAGCAGAATGTTGAGAAGAGAGAGACATCCAGTGCTGGGTCCGTTCCTCCGCGCCTGTACGAGATGAGGAAATCTAACGATCAGAACACTGCTGTTGCATCAGGTACAATTCAGATCCTTTTGCAACCAATTAGTGTCTTATTCGATTCAGGAGCTACACATTCTTTCATATCATTGAACTGTGTTAATCGTTTGAAAATCTCGTGCTTATTTGATTGTGAACCATATGTTGTGGGTTTGCCGAGCGGAGAGAGAATTGTGGGAACCCTAGAAACTAGAGATTTTCCAGTGTCTATAGGAGGGAGAAATTGGCCATCAAATCTTATTGTAGTCGACATCCATGGTGACGATTTAATTCTCAGAGACGATTGGCTCAACCGTTATGGAGGTATTTTGAATTACCGAAAACGAGTCATCTCTATCATTGCCGATGACGGATCTGAACATTTATTCAAAGGATGGAGACCAGGAAACTCGGGAAAATTGATCAAAGCCATGAAGGCAGTGAAATTACTGAAGCAGGGTTGTCACGGATTGTGGTGCTATGCCATGAAGAAAGAAGGAGTAGAGCTCTCATCTATCCCAGTTGTGAACGAATTCTCGGATGTATTCCCTGACGAACTACCTGGGTTACCTCCACAGAGAGAAGTAGAGTTTAACATCGAATTAGAGCCAGGAGCCACTCCTATTTCCAGAGCACCATACCGTATGGCGCCAACCGAGATGTATGAACTAAAGAAGCAACTGGAGGAATTGTTACAGAAGGGTTACATTCAACCTAGCGTTTCCCCTTGGGGAGCACCCGTTCTCTTTGTCCGGAAGAAAGATGGATCCCTCCGATTATGTATTGATTACAGGGAGCTAAACAAGGTGACGATCAAGAACAAGTATCCTATACCTCGGATCGACGACTTGTTTGATCAACTACAGGGGGCCAGAGTATTCCCTAAGATTGACTTGCGATCCGGATATCATCAGTTGAGGAATAAGGAATCGGATATACCGAAATCTGCTTTCAGATCCCAGTACGGGCATTATGAATTTGTAATGATGCCATTTGGACTTACCAATGCTCCTGCGGTATTCATGCAATTGATGAATCGGGTATTCTTAGAATACTTAGCTAAGTTCGTGGTCGTTTTCATTGATGACATCTTGATCTATTCGAAAGACCCCGAGGAACATGCTGAGCATTTGTGTATTGTTCTGAGCACCTTGAGAAATGAACAGTTATATGCGAAACTTTCTAAATGTGAGTTCTGGCTTAAGGAAGTGACTTTCCTTGGGCATGTGATATCATCTGACGGAGTTCAAGTAGATCCGAAGAAAGTCGAGGCAATCTTGGAGTGGGAATCTCCAAATAATGTGAAAGAAGTTCGGAGTTTCTTAGGACTTGCTGGATATTATCGCCGTTTTGTAGAGGGATTTTCCAAAATTGCTCGTCCACTCACTCAGCTATTACAGAAAACTCATAAGATCGAGTGGAATGAGAAATGCCAGGCTAGTTTTGATGACCTCAAGAGGAGACTGACGACAGCGCCTATACTAGCATTACCAGATGGGCCAGTGGATTCATGGTATCTGACGATGCTTCAAATCGAGTGCAGGATGTGTGTTGATGCAAAAGGATAGGGTGATTGCCTATGCCTCTCGACAGTTGAAACCGTATGAAGTTAATTACCCTACTCATGATCTGGAGTTAGCATTTGTGGTCTTCGCTTTGAAAATTTGGCGACATTATTTATACGGCACTCGTTGTCAGATCTTTACAGATCATAAAAGTCTCAAGTACATTTTCAGTCAGAAAGAATTAAACATGAGGCAGAGAAGGTGGCTAGAATTGATCAAGGATTACGACTTGGAAATTCTCTATCACTCGGGTAAAGCAAACGTAGTGGCTGATGTATTGAGCCGTAAACCTGTTTCTCTTCGAGTGTTGGAAGCACTTACTTCCCAAACCAGCATTCAACGGGAACTGATCCGCGAAGGGATTGAAGTATGGTCGCCAGGAATCCAAGGGCAACTATATGCGATGGAATTGACTTCGTCACTAGTCGAGGAAATCAAATCTAAGCAGTTGAACGATTCTCTGATCCTTCGGTTATGTGACGAAGTAAAGAAAGGAAAGGCCCCAGGATTCGTGATACAAGATGATGGAGTTATGAGATTTCATCGTCGACTTTGCATTCCCGATGATGATGTTTTGAGGCAGACAATTCTGAAGGAAGCTCTGTAGCGCCTATTCTATTCACCAGGCGTGATAAAATGTACAAGGATCTTAAACAAAACTTCTGGTGGGGAAATATGAATAAGGACGTAGCAGAATACGTTTCAAAGTGTTTGACTTGTCAGCAGGTTAAGATTGAACATCAGCGACCTGCTGGAATGTTAAAACCGCTTCCGATCCCTGAGTGGAAGTGGGAGGATATCTCGATGGATTTCATCACCAATATGCCAAGGACCAAGACGGGAATGAACATGATTTGGGTGATAGTTTATCGACTAACCAAGTCGGCTCATTTCCTAGGAATTAAGGACACATGGGGACCAGAGAAATTGGCATGAGTATTTATTGCCGAGATAGTCAGATTGCATGGGACGCCGAAGACTATTATTTCAGATCGGGATGGTCGCTTCGTGTCACACTTCTGGAAGGAAGTTCACAGGGCTTTAGGGACTGAGCTAAACTTTAGCACGGCTTATCATCCTCAAACGGACGGTCAGTCCGAAAGGACTATACAAACAGTGGAAGACATGCTTAGAGCTTGTGCCTTGGATTGGTCAACTGATTGGGAAGCTCACTTCCCGTTAATTGAATTCACCTACAACAATAGTTGGCATACTTCTATCAAGATGGCACCATTCGAAGCTTTGTACGGGAGAAGATGCCGATCACCCCTGTGGTGGGATGATTCTTCGGACTTGATCGGGACGGAACCGGAATTGATAGTCCACACTCAAGAGAAGATAGCTTTGATTCGGGAAAGACAATTGACTGCCCAGAGTCGACAGAAGTCTTATGCAGATGTGCGCCGTCGCCCGCTGGAATTCGAGACCGGGGATCATGTGCTATTGAAGGTTTCTCCTACTCGGGGAATCTTCCGTTTTGGGAGGAAAGGTAAGCTAAGTCCGAGATATATCAGACCATTTGAGATCCTCGATAGAGTTGGAGATTTAGCATACAGGTTGGCATTACCGCCATCGCTGAGTCATGTTCATAATGTTTTTCACGTATCCCAATTGCGGAAGTATGTGCCAGATCCCAGTCATGTTATTGATTTCGACGAGATCGAGATAGCTAATGACGGAACCTTCGAGGAGAGACCAATCAAGATACTTGAGAGTCGAGTCAAGCAATTGAGGAATAAACCAATACCCTTGGTTAAAGTTCAGTGGTCTCGGCATGGGGTCGAAGAAGCGACTTGGGAGACGGAAGATAGTATGAAGTCGAGGTACCCGGAATTGTTTGCGATTCAAGTTTCGGGCCGAAACTTCTTTTTAGAGGGGCAGTATGTAATGCCCGGATAATTATTGTGTATTTATCTTGTAAGAATCAACTTTGTAATGTTATTATTCGGAGGTTGGTTTCCCGTATTTTGTATCTTTACATTTTGGTATCTGATGTCGCATGCATGTTTCTGCACGTGTTAACATACGTTACCAGACGTCCATAATGTGCGCTAAGACTGCAGTATTATGTACGTTATCTAAAGTGGTTAACGTACGTAAGATAAGTCAACTTAGGATCGGATAAGGGTCGGCGTGTGGTGGCCGAGGAAGGGGCCGGGGAAGATCCGTGTGATTTCCGCATGAACCTGGACATAGGGTTACGTACGCTATGGTGCATGTGTTACGTACGCTAAGGACATGAATATTACGTACGTAAAACCCTTGCGATTACGTACGTAAGGAAATGGCGAAATCAGGCCAGTGAGTTCTGGTCGGACGACTACGTACGCTAGTTAGGGTATAACGTACGTTAAGCTTATTACGTACGTAAGGTTAATTGCATAACGTACGTAATGTCCAGAATTCTATTTATAGACTTCGACCCTATTTCATTTCTCACCTTTCCTTTGGCCGATTTTTCGTGTTCTGGAGATCTTTCATCACCTCTTATCCTTCCTATCATCTTTTGGGACGATTCTTGGGAAGCATAGGCCTTGTAGATTGGTGTTCTAACTTCCGGTGGTTGAGTTTATTCAAGTTCTTCCTTGTTCATCCATTTGTTGAGGTATGTGATCCTTCACCAACTAATTTAGCATGATCTTAGTAATGTTTTGGACCTATTTTGAGTAGGCCAAACCAGTTTTCTTCTTGATTGTAGTAACCGTTGAGCAAACCTCTAGGGATTAGACGATTGATTAGTGTATCTTGAGATTTATAAACCAATCATATTTAGTTTTCGAAGATTATCTTAGTTCAGGAGAATGTTATGATCGAACATTTCGGTGAAGAATTAATGGATTGAACTTAAGGGTTAATTCGTAGAAGGAGATGATATTGGAACTAGTCTTTATGATGATTCATCGAAGTTCGGATATCTTGTTGTTATAAAACATGATTAGAATCCTCCTAGGATGAATTTCATGTCATGTAGTAACAATCAACCGAAGGAATTGTGTTAAGACCGAATAGTCCATCGCCATGATAGATGCATCATGCCCTTTTTATGATTCATATGATGATTTCAACGATTATCCGGAACCGTGGGTCATACCGACGTTATTGTCCGATGAAGGTTTGCTTTCCGGTGAGCCGACCGAGTGAGAATTCTCCGAACGGATTGAAGACTGTTGATAGTAGAAATTCTTGTCGCCATTGTTGAGGCAAATATCGTATTTTGAAAGTTTGTGAACAATTGATGAATTTGATCATGCATATGGTTTATTCGTATTGTTGATATGAGATTATTATGACAATTGCTATCGATTTAACGTATGTTCATATTGATGAGTATGTCGATTTTCTCGCATATGTATATGTATAGTTGTGTATGTGTAAGTTGTGATGATCCGAAGGGATCAATCGATCTATGCTGAGGGCGCTGGATCGGATGTCCACCTCGTGTTGGTCTGACGGGATCATCATGGGATCTAGGCTGAGGGCGCTGGATCATTGGACGGGTTTTTCCACCTCGTTTTGGTCCGACGGGATCATCTTGGGATCTATGCTGGGGGCGCTGGATCGTTGGAATACCCATGTTGTGTTGATTAAATCTTGTGGATTCGTATTGTTGGATTCTGGTAGCAGAAGTCCATATTGTGTATGATTTTATGCATTGTCGTTGCATATTTGTGTGTTCCGATACTTGTACTAGCATCGTTTTGCTAACCCCTTCGGGGGTGGACATTTGTTTTGATGTTCAGCTAGCCGAGGAGCGGGGAAGCAGCCACAGTACCATCATGACGATGAAGTGGCCCAGTGATGTTAGTTGTTTGTCGTTTTTTTTGTGATTTGTCTTCTTGGTTCATTTTCAGTACTCGAGTACGCGTGTCTTTTTAAGATCATTTCGAGATGGTTGTAATAAAGCTGTTGGAACCAATTTGTAATTTGAATTTCGGTGATATTGTTGGTTTATATTCACAATTCTTTTAATCAGCCTTGTAAATCCTTACTTAAAGGGTTTACGGCGCTGTAATTATTCCGATTATCTCGGGGTGTTACAGAAGATAGGCGTAGAGGTTTTGATCTTATTCCTAAAGAAAAACATACATCGAGAGAGGACGTAGGCTTCGTTAATAGCCGAACCTCTATAAATCTTTGTGTGATTTATTTCCGCAATTTATTTACGCTTCCGCACAAACGGCGCAAATATCCGATAAGATACCAACAATTGGTATCCGAGCAGTACTCCAATACGCGGCTTAACATCCGATAAGAAGATCCAAAATGGCGTTTCAATTGGATCCCGTCGAAGGACTTGCTCTCAACCGACCACCATTTTTTGATGGATCAAATTTCATGACTTGGAAGAAGAAAATGTCTATTTTCATCCGAGCTTTCGATATCAAATTATGGAAGGTGATTTGCCTTGGTCCCAAAATTCCGACGAACTCAAACGGAACTCTCAAAACCTTTGAAGAGTATGACGATGCGGATTGGAAAAACGACCATTATAATTGCAAAGCCACGCAATTATTATATTGTGCTTTAAATCCGGAAGAACACAACCGGATATCATCGTGTGATAGTGCCAAAGAAATTTGGAAAATGCTTGAGGTAACACACGAAGGTACGTCTTAAGTCAAAGAGACGAAGATAAACATGCTCCTTCACGATTATGAATTATTCCAAATGAAGGACGATGAATCCATATCGATTATGCTCGACCGATTTTCGGTCATCACCAATGGATTGGCATGTTTTGGAAAACCACTTTCGATTAGTGAGAAAGTAAAGAAAATTCTCCGATCACTACCTCGAGAATGGGACGGTACGGTTACGGCTATAATGGAATCTAAAGATTTAAATAATCTTGATTTTAGTGCTCTCGTTGGTTCTCTTATCAACTACGAGATCGTTCTAAAATTTCGGAATGCCAAACCAAAACCGAAGGAGAGGTCGATAGCCTTCAAGGCTAAAATGTCGAAAAAGAAAGAAGAAATCCCGGTGGACGAAAGTGATGAAGAAATGGCATATTATGCCAAAAATATTAATAAGTTCCAACACTTATTAAACCGGAGAAAGAAGGACATTCAAGCGGGCGAACCTAATAAATTCGACAACACTTGTCGATTATGTGGTAAACCGTGCCACTTTGCTAAGAAGCGTCGAGTAAAGCAAAAGGAGGTTTTAATCGCAACATGGAGCGCGAAGATCCCGATGAAGATTTTCTTGACCAAAATAATCTCGCGCTCATGGCCCGAAGTTCATTCGGCGATAGCGGCGTCGAAAGTCAAGTAAGTAACTCCTACGACGAACTCTTTGAAGCATTCGAGTTATTACATACGGACTATCAAAATGCTTTAAATGAAATTAAATCCCTCAAGTCTAAATATAAAACTTTGGAAATTGAAAATTCCAAAATACTTGAAAAAGGGAAATTTATTGAAATCGATCATTCAAAATGCATTGAAAATGAGAATATTTTAAAAAATGATCTTTTAAAAGTTCAAGACGAACTAAAAATTTTGACAAAGAAATTCTCGTGCGGCAACGATAAATTTGAACAAATATTATGTGTTCAGAAATATACTTTAAATAAATAGGGGTTAGGTTCAAACCACGTTTCAAAAACGAATCCGTAAATTTCAAAATACCCCGATGTGAAAAATGTTTGAAAATCGGGCATCACATTTCAAATTGCAAAAGCCCAAGACGGACAATAAAAATCAAAAAGATTTAGATTCCAAAAGGAACCGTTATTCCTAACATTGTTCATATTTCGAAACAAAAACCAACTATCGGTTGAATCCCCAAAACTTAATTTTTTAAAGGGGGAGAAGGAGATAATACTTTCAGGGGGAGTATTTTTGCTTATTAATGCATATTCATTTGTATCATGCATGTTTATATTTCGATATACTCTATATTTTTTTACACTTTTTGATGAAGACAAAAAGGGGGAGAAGATCATGAATTGAGATAGAACGGAGAAGGATATGAATTGAGATAAAAATGAGAAAAAGCGAAGAAGTCGAAAAGAAAAGAAAAGCATACAAATAAGGGGAGTTGAAAAATTGAAAAATGAAAAACGAAGAAGTTGAAAAGGAAAGGAGATGTCGAAAAGAAAAGAGAATTGGAGGAACTAACGAAATGATCAAAGCCAAAAACTTTGATTTGTATATATATATATACATATATTATATCTTTACAGATTTTATCCAATTCGAGAGTTGTTTTGTAATCATCAAAAAGGGGGAGATTGTTGGAATATTTATTCCACACATTATTTAATTTGTGTTTTGATGATTAAAGTTGCTAAACAACAAAACAACATTGAGGCGAAGCAAAACGACGATGCAGACAAAGTCGCAAAAAGTTGCAATCTGGACTGAATTAGCGCACGCAAGTTATCATATGTTAGCGCACGCTAACGAGGAGTTATCTGCATTCTAGCCAAGTTTCGAAGTAAGCTGAAGTGAAGTCAGCTGATGGGATAGCGCATGCTACAAGTTATCATTAACGCACGCTATCGAAGTCTTGTTACCGTTGTGAAGGAATTCAAACATAGAATAACGTATGCAATGAAGTCAGCATTAGCGCACGCTACAAAGAAGGAATAGCGCACGCTAAGCCGTTTGAATCAAGTCAATCAGAACGTTGGGAAAAGCAGGTCAAAGTCAGCATATCAAATGGATACTTTGACAAGTCATGCAACGGATATATTGTATTAGCGCACGCTACAATATGTTATTAACTCGCGCTAATACAGGACGGTTACGTACGTAAGGCAGAAGGCATAACGTACGCTAAAGAAAAAACGAAGCTACTGGACTGAAACTGAGAACAGTCTAGCGCACGCTATAGGCACACTAATGATACTAGCGCACGCTAATGAACAAGGCTAGCGCACGCTAATGAACAAGTCAAAACAGCCAGCAACGGCTAGTTTGTGGGAAATGTCTAAAAATACCATTCCTATGGTATTGTTTGAGAACAACAACTTCAAGCAAACGAGTCATACATCTGAGAATCATATAATTACATTGTTATTGTAATATTGAGCTTATATTGTTAGTTTGTGTGTTTATACATTCAACATTATACACGAGAGGTAAAAGAAAAGATACGATTGGATTCGGTGTTATTAGGATCAAGTATCCGGCATTGTTAGAATTGCAGTCGATATCTAAGTGAGATTTATCTAGTACCCATACAAAGCTAGAGTGGTTGATTCCTTATCCAATAGGAAAAGAAAAACGGTTTTACTCGGACCGATAGAAGACGAGTTTGTAACGGTAATCCCTCGACCGATAGAAGAGAGGCGTAGAGGTTTTGATCTTATTCCTAAATAATAACATACATCTCGAGAGCACGTAGGCTTCGTTAATAGCCTAACCTCTATAAATCTTTGTGTGATTTATTTCCGCAATTTATTTACGCTTCCGCACAAACGGCGCAAATATCCGATAAGATACCAACAATTGGTATCGGAGCAATACTCCAATACGCGGCTTAACATCCGAGGAGAAGATCCAAAATGGCGTTTCAATTGGCTCCCGTCGAAGGACTTGCTCTCAACCGACCACCATTTTTTGATGGATCAAATTTCATGACTTGGAAGAAGAAAATGTCTATTTTCATCCGAGCTTTCGATATCAAATTATGGAAGGTGATTTGCCTTGGTCCCAAAATTCCGACGAACTCAAACGGAACTCTCAAAACCTTTGACGAGTATGACGATGCGGATTGGAAAAACGACCATTATAATTACAAAGCCACGCAATTATTATATTGTGCTTTAAATCCGGAAGAACACAACCGGATATCATCGTGTGATAGTGCCAAAGAAATTTGGAAAATGCTTGAGGTAACACACGAAGGTATGTATTAAGTCAAAGAGACGAAGATAAACATGCTCCTTCACGATTATGAATTATTCCAAATGAAGGACGATGAATCCATATCGATTATGCTCGACCGATTTTCGGTCATCACCAATGGATTGGCATGTTTTGGAAAACCACTTTCGATTAGTGAGAAAGTAAAGAAAATTCTCCGATCACTACCTCGAGAATGGGACGGTACGGTTACGGCTATAATGGAATCTAAAGATTTAAATAATCTTGATTTTAGTGCTCTCGTTGGTTCTCTTATCAACTACGAGATCGTTCTAAAATCTCGGAATGCCAAACCAAAACCGAAGGAGAGGTCGATAGCCTTCAAGGCTAAAATGTCGAAAAAGAAAGAAGAAATCCCGGTGGACGAAAGTGATGAAGAAATGGCATATTATGCCAAAAATATTAATAAGTTCCAACACTTATTAAACCGGAGAAAGAAGGACATTCAAGCGGGCGAACCTAAGAAATTCGACAACACTTGTCGATTATGTGGTAAACCAGGCCACTTTGCTAAGAACTGTCGAGTAAAGCAAAAGGAGGTTTTAATCGCAACATGGAGCGACGAAGATCCCGATGAAGATTTTCTTGACCAAAATAATCTCGCGCACATGGCCTGGAGTTCATTCGACGATAGCGACGTCGAAGGTCAAGTAAGTAACTCCTACGACGAACTCTTTGAAGCATTCGAGTTATTACATACGGACTATCAAAATGCTTTAAATGAAATTAAATCCCTCAAGTCTAAATATAAAACTTTGGAAATTGAAAATTCCAAAATACTTGAAAAAGGGAAATTTATTGAAATCGATCATTCGAAATGCATTGAAAATGAGAATATTTTAAAAAATGATCTTTTAAAAGTTCAAGACGAACTAAAAATTTTGACAAGGAAATTCCCGTGCGGCAACGATAAATTTGAACAAATATTATGTGTTCAGAAATATACTTTAAATAAAGAGGGGTTAGGTTCAAACCACGTTTCAAAAACGAATCCGTAAATTTCAAAATACCCCGATGTGAAAAATGTTTGAAAATCGGGAATCAAAAAGATTTAGATTCCAAAAGGAACCATTATTCCTAACATTGTTCATATTTCGAAACAAAAACCAACTATCGGTTGGATCCCCAAAACTTAATTTTTTAAAGGGGGAGAAGGAGATAATACTTTCAGGGGGAGTATTTTTGCTTATTAATGCATATTCATTTGTATCATGCATATTTATATTTCGATATACTCTATATTTGTTTTACACTTTTTGATGAAGACAAAAAGGGGGAGAAGATCATGAATTGAGATAAAACGGAGAAGGAGATGAATTGAGATAAAAATGAGAAAAATCGAAGAAGTTGAAAAGAAAAGAAAAGCATACAAATAAGGGGAGTTGAAAAATTGAAAAATGAAAAACGAAGAAGTTGAAAAGGAAAGGAGATGTCGAAAAGAAAAGAGAATTGGAGGAACTAACGAAATGATCAAATCCGAAAACTTTGATTTGTATATATATACATATATTATATTTTTACAGATTTTATCCAATTCAAGAGTTGTTTTGTAATCATCAAAAAGGGGAAGATTGTTGGAATATTTATTCCACACATTATTTAATTTGTGTTTTGATGATTAAAGTTGCTAAACAACATTGAGGCGAAGCAAAACGACGATGCAGACGAAGTCGCAAAAAGTTGCAATCTCGACTGAATTAGCGCACGCAAGTCATCATATGTTAGCGCAGGCTAACGAGTAGTAATCTGCATTCCAGCCAAGTTTCGAAGTAAGCTGAAGTGAAGTCAGCTGATGGGATAGCGCACGCTACAAGTTATCATTAATGCACGCTATCGAAGTCTTGTTACCGTTGTGAAGGAATTCAAAAACAGAATAACATATGCAATGAAGTCAGCATTAGCGCACGCTACAAAGAAGGAATAGCGCACGCTAAGCAGTTTGAATCAAGTCAATCAGAACGTTGGGAAAAGCAGGTCAAAGTCAGCATATCAAACAGATACTTTGACAAGTCATGCAACGGATATATTGTATTAGCGCACGCTACAATATGTTATTAACGCGCGCTAATACAGGATGGTTACGTACGTATGGCAGAAGGCATAACGTACGCTAAAGAAGAAACGAAGCTCTTGGTGGCGAGAATAGTCTAGCGCACGCTATAGGCACGCTAATGATACTAGCGCACGCTAATGAACAAGGCTAGCGCACGCTAGCAAGTCAAAACAGCCAGCAACGGCTAGTTTGTGGGAAATGTCTATAAAAACCATTCCTATGGTATTGTTTGAGAACAACACCTTCAAGCAAACGAGTCATACATCTGAGAATCATATAATTACATTGTTATTGTAATATTGAGCTTATATTGTTAGTTTGAGTGTTTATACATTCAACATTATACACGAGAGGTAAAAGAAAAGATACGATTGGATTCGGTGTTATTAGGATCAAGTATCCGGCATTGTTAGAATCGCAGTCGATATCTAAGTGAGGTTTATCTAGTACCCATAGAAAGCTAGAGTGGTTGATTCCTTATCCAATAGGAAAGGAAAAACGGTTTTACTCGGACCGATAGAAGACGAGCTTGTAACGGTAATTCCTCGACCTATAGAAGATGTAATTCCCGGATAATTATTGTGTATTTATCTTGTAAGAATCAACTTTGTAATGTTATTATTCGGAGGTTGGTTTCCCGTATTTTGTATCTTTACGTTTTGGTATCTACGATATTGCATGCATGTTTACGCGTGATAACGTCGTTACGCACGTCCATAACGTGCGCTAAGACTGCAGTATTACATACGTTATCTAAAGTGGTTAACGTACGTAAGATAAGTCAACTTAAGATCGGATAAGGGTCGGCGTGTGGGGGCCGGGGAAGGGGCCGGGGAAGATCCGTGTGATTTCCGCATGAACCTGGACATAGGGTTACGTACGCTGTGGTGCATGTGTTACGTACGCTAAGGACATGAATATTACGTACGTAAAACCCTTGCGATTACGTACGTAAGGAAATGGCGAAATCAGGCCAGTGAGTTCTGGTCGGACGACTACGTACGCTATAGTTAGGGTATAACGTACGTTAAGCTTATTACGTACGTAAGGTTAATTGCATAACGTACGTAATGTCCAGAATTCTATTTATAGACTTCGACCCTATTTCATTTCTCACCTTTCCTTTGGCCGATTTTTCGTGTTATGGAGATCTTTCATCACCTCTTATCCTTCCTATCATCTTTTGGGACGATTCTTGGGAAGCATAGGCCTTGTAGATTGGTGTTCTAACATCCGGTGGTTGAGTTTATTCAAGTTCTTCCTTGTTCATCCATTTGTTGAGGTATGTGATCCTTCACCAACTAATTTAGCATGATCTTAGTAATGTTTTGGACCTGTTTTGAGTAGGTCAAACCAGTTTTCTTCTTGAGGAGCCTTTCATCATGGTTTAGAAGATTGAATTCAATTATTTTTGATTTCTCTTGATTGTAGTAACCGTTGAGCAAACCTCTAGGGATTAGACGATTGATTAGTGTATCTTGAGATTTATAAACCAATCATATTTAGTTTTCGAATATTATCTTAGTTCAGGAGAATGTTATGATCGAACATTTCGGTGAAGAATTAATGGATTGAACTTAAGGGTTAATTCGGAGAAGGAGATGATATTGGAACTAGTCTTTATGATGATTCATCGAAGTTCGGATATCTTGTTGTTATAAAACATGATTAGAATCCTCCTAGGATGAATTCCATGTCATGTAGTAACAATCAACCGAAGGAATTGTGTTAAGACCGAATAGTCCATCGCCATGATAGATGCATCGTGCCCTTTTTATGATTCATATGATGATTTCAACGATTATCCGGAACCGTGGGTCATACCGACGTTATTTTCCGATGAAGGTTTGCTTTCCGGTGAGCCGACCGAGTGAGAATTCTCCGAACGGATTGAAGACTATTGATAGTAGAAATTCTTGTCGCCATTGTTGAGGCAAGTATCATATTTTTAAAGTTTGTGAACAATTGATGAATTTGATCATGCATATGGTTTATTTGTATTGTTGATATGAGATTATTATGACAATTGCTATGGATTTAACGTATGTTCATATTGATGAGTATGTCGATTTTCTCGCATATGTATATGCATAGTTGTGTATGTGTAAGTTGTGATGATCCGAAGGGATCAAGCGATCTATGCTGAGGGCGCTGGATCGGATGTCCACCTCGTGTTGGTCCGACGGGATCATCTTGGGATCTATGCTGAGGGCGCTGGATCGTTGGAATACCCATGTTGTGTTGATTAAATCTTGTGGATTCGTATTGTTGGATTCCGGTAGCGGAAGTCCATATTTTGTATGATTTTATGCATTGTCGTTGCATATTTGTGTGTTCCGATACTTGTACTAGCATCGTTTTGCTAACCCCTTTGGGGGTGGACATTTGTTTTGATGTTCAGGTAGCCGAGGAGCGGGAAAGCAGCCACAGTACCATCATGACGATGAAGTGGCCCAGTGATGTTAGTTGTTTGTCATTTTTTTTGTGATTTGTCTTCTTGGTTCATTTTCAGTACTCGAGTACGCGTGTCTTTTTAAGATCATTTCGATATGGTTGTAATAAAGCAGTTGGAACCAATTTGTAATTTGAATTTCGGTGATATTGTTGGTTTATATTCACAATTCTTTTAATCAGCCTTGTAAATCCTTACTTAAAGGGTTTACGGCGCTGTAATTATTCCGATTATCTCGGGGTGTTACAGAATATGGTATCGGAGCTAAGATTCATGGATATCTTAGCAGTCGGGTTTTAGTTGGGTCTGTTTACATTATTTGATTTACGGGTCGTTCGTAACATCACTGTTCAGCCAAAGTCGTCATGTGGGCCGTGGTTGTAAGTCTCCTAATCTCTTATACTACCGTTTTACTTAATTTCTGTTTTGTTAGTATTGACGGGCTTTATTTCTGAAAGTTTTATCCTGGATATTGAGAAATTGTGTTTACAGTATGTTGAGAGGAGGACGTGGACGCGGACGCCTTGATCGTGGGCGGGCGTGGTAACATGAGACAGAGGATTCGCAACTACCCCAAAATTATCGGCTAGTCGAACCGATTCCCATTCGGAGGACAGCGAGGATCAGCAAATGGCAGCGAATCCTAACATGCCGGGAGTGCTTCAACAGTGGTGGCTCGAGATAAACCGATTCGCTCCGGTAGTTGACCGCATGCAGATAGCGATGGGCGGCAACACCACGAGGATAGCAGGAGACAGATGGCTTCTTGAGGTGGTCAAATTACACCCGCCAAAATTTGATTGGATGCTAAGGCACTTACTTGGGATCATTGCCTAAAGAGTTAGAGAAGATATTTGCGGGTATTAAGCATCACGAGGACCGAAAAGTTCCTATTGCCCAGTATTTTACATTTGGGAGGCTTTTGGTAGTGGGAGGCTATTCGACGAGAATCATAATCTTGTTGGACGGAATTCAAACTAATGATGGAAGCCCGGTATTGTCCTCGTCCGATTAGAGAGGCAAAAATCGAGAGTTTTTCTCACCACGAGTTGGAAGCATCTGCAGACATAATCAAGACTTTTAATCATCGGTGACTTGTGTGCGACACTTGGTCGAACGGAGGCGTAAAAGATTTTCATTTCGATATGCGGATGAAACCGGAGATTCAGTGATACATGTCCGATTCGAGTGTACTATGTTGCGCGAGATCAAGACAAAGCGGCCTACGACATGAAAGAGGCGGCGGTGGAGAAATCGATGGAGGCAAAGAAGCGAGAAAGTGTCAGGCAACTTCTCGGAAAACAAGAATGGTGGGCCCCATGGCAGTCTTCATTTTATTCATCTAGGAAACCTCCACATCCTTCTCGAGGTGGCAAGAAGTTCCGGACAACATCAGTAGTTTCGGACGCATCAAAGAAATGCTATAATTGTGGTTGAGCAGGGCATGTTCGACGTGATTGCCCCGCATCTTCTGTGACTTGTTTCGATTGTGGGCAAGAAGGGCACCGTGCGGCTTTCTGTGGAGTTGCGACTAGATCATATGGCACGCACACTACAGCGCCAGTTCCGAAGGAGGTGAGTGTGAACCAAACGCAGCAGAGTGGGTTTCAGCAGCAGAATGTTGAGAAGAGAGAGACATCCAGTGATGGGTCCGTTCCTCCACGCCTGTACGAGATGAGGAAATCTAACGATCAGAACACTGCTGTTGCATCAGGTACAATTCAGATCCTTTTGCAACCAATTAGTGTCTTATTCGATTCAGGAGCTACACATTCTTTCATATCATTGAACTGTGTTAATCGTTTGAAAATCTCGTGCTTATTTGATTGTGAACCATATGTTGTGGGTTTGCCGAGCGGAGAGAGAATTGTGGGAACCCTAGAAACTAGAGATTTTCCAGTGTCTATAGGAGGGAGAAATTGGCCATCAAATCTTATTGTAGTCGACATCCATGGTGACGATTTAATTCTCGGAGACGATTGGCTCAACCGTTATGGAGCTATTTTGAATTACCGAAAACGAGTCATCTCTATCATTGCCGATGACGGATCTGAACATTTATTCAAAGGATGGAGACCAGGAAACTCGGGAAAATTGATCAAAGCTATGAAGGCAGTGAAATTACTGAAGTAGGGTTGTCACGGATTGTGGTGCTATGCCATGAAGAAAGAAGAAGGAGTAGAGCTCTCATCTATCCCAGTTGTGAACGAATTCTCGGATGTATTCCCTGACGAACTACCTGGGTTACCTCCACAGAGAGAAGTAGAGTTTAACATCGAATTAGAGCCAGGAGCCACTCCTATTTCCAGAGCACCATACCGCATGGCGCCAACCGAGGTGTATGAACTCAAGAAGCAACTGGAGGAATTGTTACAGAAGGGCTATATTCAACCTAGCGTTTCCCCTTGGGGAGCACCCGTTCTCTTTGTCCGGAAGAAAGATGGATCCCTCTGATTATGTATTGATTACAGGGAGCTAAACAAGGTGACGATCAAGAACAAGTATCTTATACCTCGGATCGACGACTTGTTTGATCAACTACAGGGGGCCAGAGTATTCTCTAAGATTGACTTGCGATCCGGATATCATCAGCTGAGGATTAAGGAATCGGATATACCGAAATCTGCTTTCAGATCCCGGTACGGGCATTATGAATTTGTAGTGATGCCATTCGGACTTACCAATGCTCCCGCGGTATTCATGCAATTGATGAATCGGGTATTCTTAGAATACTTAGCTAAGTTCGTGGTCGTTTTCATTGATGACATCTTGATCTATTCGAAAGACCCCGAGGAACATGCTGAGCATTTGTGTATTGTTCTGAGCACCTTGAGAAATGAACAGTTATATGCGAAACTTTCTAAATGTGAGTTCTGGCTTAAGGAAGTGACTTTCCTTGGGCATGTGATATCATCTGACGGAGTTCAAGTAGATCCGAAGAAAGTCGAGGCAATCTTGGAGTGGGAATCTCCAAATAATGTGAAAGAAGTCCGGAGTTTCTTAGGACTTGCTGGATATTATCGCCGTTTCGTAGAGGGATTTTCCAAAATTGCTCGTCCACTCACTCAGCTATTACATAAAACTCATAAGATCGAGTGGAATGAGAAATGCCAGGCTAGTTTTGATGACCTCAAGAGGAGACTGACGACAGCGCCTATACTAGCATTACCAGATGGAACTGATGGATTCATGGTATACAGCGATGCTTCAAATCGAGTGCAGGATGTGTGTTGATGCAAAAGGATAGGGTGATTGCCTATGCCTCTCGACAGTTGAAACCGTACGAAGTTAATTACCCTACTCATGATCTGGAGTTAGCAGCTGTGGTCTTCGCTTTGAAAATTTGGCGACATTATTTATACGGCACTCGTTGTCAGATCTTTACAGATCATAAAAGTCTCAAGTCCAGTCAGAAAGAATTAAACATGAGGCAGAGAAGGTGGCTAGAATTGATCAAGGATTACGACTTGGAAATTCTCTATCACTCGGGTAAAGCAAACGTAGTGGCTGATGCATTGAGCCGTAAACCTGTTTCTCTTCGAGTGTTGGAAGCACTTACTTCCCAAACCAGCATTCAACGAGAACTGATCTGCGAAGGGATTGAAGTATGGTCGCCAGGAATCCAAGGGCAACTATATGCGATGGAATTGACTTCGTCACTAGTCGAGGAAATCAAATCTAAGCAGTTGAACGATTCTCTGATCCTTCGGTTATGTGACGAAGTAAAGAAAGGAAAGGCCCCAGGATTCGTGATACAATATGATGGAGTTATGAGATTTCAGCGTCGACTTTGCGTTCCCGATGATGATGTTTTGAGGCAGACAATTCTGAAGGAAGCTCACAACGCACCCTATTCTATTCACCCGGGCAGCAGTAAGATGTACAAGGATCTTAAACAAAACTTCTGGTGGTGAAATATGAATAAGGACGTAGCAGAATACGTTTCAAAGTGTTTGACTTGTCAGCAGGTTAAGATTGAACATCAGCGACCTGCTGGAATGTTAAAACCGCTTCCGATCCCTGAGTGGAAGTGGGAGGATATCTCGATGGATTTCATCACCAATATGCCAAGGACCAAGACGGGAATGAACATGATTTGGGTGATAGTTTATCGACTAACCAAGTCGGCTCATTTCCTAGGAATTAAGGACACATGGGGACCAGAGAAATTGGCATGAGTATTTATTGCCGAGATAGTCAGATTGCATGGGACGCCGAAGACTATTATTTCAGATCGGGATGGTCGCTTCGTGTCACACTTCTGGAAGGCAGTTCACAGGGCTTTAGGGGCCAGGCTATACTTTAGCACGGCTTATCATCCTCAAACGGACGGTCAGTCCGAAAGGACTATACAAACAGTGGAAGACATGCTTAGAGCTTGTGCCTTGGATTGGTCAACTGATTGGGAAGCTCACTTCCCGTTAATTGAATTCACCTACAACAATAGTTGGCATACTTCTATCAAGATGGCACCATTCGAAGCTTTGTACGGGAGAAGATGCCGATCACCCCTGTGGTGGGATGATTCTTCGGACTTGATCGGGACGGAACCGGAATTGATAGTCCACACTCAAGAGAAGATAGCTTTGATTCGGGAAAGACAATTGACTGCCCAGAGTCGACAGAAGTCTTATGCAGATGTGCGCCGTCGCCCGCTGGAATTCGAGACCGGGGATCATGTGCTATTGAAGGTTTCTCCTACTCGGGGAATCTTCCGTTTTGGGAGGAAAGGTAAGCTAAGTCCGAGATATATCAGACCATTTGAGATCCTCGATAGAGTTGGAGATTTAGCATACAGGTTGGCATTACCGCCATCGCTGAGTCATGTTCATAATGTTTTTCACGTATCCCAATTGCGGAAGTATGTGCCAGATCCCAGTCATGTTATTGATTTCGACGAGATCGAGATAGCTAATGACGGAACCTTCGAGGAGAGACCAATCTAGATACTTGAGAGTCGAGTCAAGCAATTGAGGAATAAACCAATACCCTTGGTTAAAGTTCAGTGGTCTCGGCATGGGGTCGAAGAAGCGACTTGGGAGACGGAAGATAGTATGAAGTCGAGGTACCCAGAATTGTTTGCGATTCAAGTTTCGGGCCGAAACTTCTTTTTAGAGGGGCAGTATGTAATGCCCGGATAATTATTGTGTATTTATCTTGTAAGAATCAACTTTGTAATGTTATTATTCGGAGGTTGGTTTCCCGTATTTTGTATCTTTACATTTTGGTATCTACAGTATTCTGCATGCATGTTTCTGCACGTGTTAACATACGTTACCAGACGTCCATAATGTGCGCTAAGACTGAAGTATTATGTACGTTATCTAAAGTGGTTAACGTACGTAAGATAAGTCAACTTAGGATCGGATAAGGGTCGGCGTGTGGGGGCCGAGGAAGGGGCCGGGGAAGATCCGTGTGATTTCCGCATGAACCTGGACATAGGGTTACGTACGCTATGGTGCATGTGTTACGTACGCTAAGGACATGAATATTACGTACGTAAAACCCTTGCGATTACGTACGTAAGGAAATGGCGAAATCAGGCCAGTGAGTTCTGGTCGGACGACTACGTACGCTATAGTTAGGGTATAACGTACATTAAGCTTATTACGTACGTAAGGTTAATTGCATAACGTACGTAATGTCCAGAATTCTATTTATAGACTTCGACCCTATTTCATTTCTCACCTTTCCTTTGGCCGATTTTTCGTGTTCTGGAGATCTTTCATCACCTCTTATCCTTCCAATCATCTTTTGGGACGATTCTTGGGAAGCATAGGCCTTGTAGATTGGTGTTCTAACTTCCGGTGGTTGAGTTTATTCAAGTTCTTCCTTGTTCATCCATTTGTTGAGGTATGTGATCCTTCACCAACTAATTTAGCATGATCTTAGTAATGTTTTGGACCTATTTTGAGTAGGCCAAACCAGTTTTCTTCTTGAGGAGCCTTTCATCATGGTTTAGAAGATTGAATTAAATTATTTTTGATTTCTCTTGATTGTAGTAACCGTTGAGCAAACCTCTAGGGATTAGACGATTGATTAGTGTATCTTGAGATTTATAAACCAATCATATTTAGTTTTCGAAGATTATCTTAGTTCAGGAGAATGTTATGATCGAACATTTCGGTGAAGAATTAATGGATTGAACTTAAGGGTTAATTCGTAGAAGGAGATGATATTGGAACTAGTCTTTATGATGATTCATCGAAGTTCGGATATCTTGTTGTTATAAAACATGATTAGAATCCTCCTAGGATGAATTCCATGTCATGTAGTAACAATCAACCGAAGGAATTGTGTTAAGACCGAATAGTCCATCGCCATGATAGATGCATCATGCCCTTTTTATGATTCATATGATGATTTCAACGATTATCCGGAACCGTGGGTCATACCGACGTTATTGTCCGATGAAGGTTTGCTTTCCGGTGAGCCGACCGAGTGAGAATTCTCCAAACGGATTGAAGACTGTTGATAGTAGAAATTCTTGTCGCCATTGTTGAGGCAAGTATCGTATTTTGAAAGTTTGTGAACAATTGATGAATTTGATGATGCATATGGTTTATTCGTATTGTTCATATGAGATTATTATGACAATTGCTATCGATTTAACGTATGTTCATATTGATGAGTATGTCGATTTTCTCGCATATGTATATGCATAGTTGTGTATGTGTAAGTTGTGATGATCCGAAGGGATCAAGCGATCTATGCTGAGGGCGCTGGATCGGATGTCCACCTCGTGTTGGTCTGACGGGATCATCTTGGGATCTAGGCTGAGGGCGCTGGATCATTAGACGGGTTTTTCCACCTCGTTTTGGTCCGACGGGATCATCTTGGGATCTATCCTGAGGGCGCTGGATCGTTGGAATACCCATGTTGTGTTGATTAAATCTTGTGGATTCGTATTGTTGGATTCTGGTAGCAGAAGTCCATATTGTGTATGATTTTATGCATTGTCGTTGCATATTTGTGTGTTCCGATACTTGTACTAGCATCGTTTTGCTAACCCCTTCGGGGGTGGACATTTGTTTTGATGTTCAGGTAGCCGAGGAGCGGGGAAGCAGCCACAGTACCATCATGACGATGAAGTGGCCCAGTGATGTTAGTTGTTTGTCGTTTTTTTTGTGATTTGTCTTCTTGGTTCATTTTCAGTACTCGAGTACGCGTGTCTTTTTAAGATCATTTCGATATGGTTGTAATAAAGCAGTTGGAACCAATTTGTAATTTGAATTTCGGTGATATTGTTGGTTTATATTCACAATTCTTTTAATCAGCCTTGTAAATCCTTACTTAAAGGGTTTACGGCGCTGTAATTATTCCGATTATCTCGGGGTGTTACACAAGATAGGCGTAGAGGTTTTGATCTTATTCCTAAAGAAAAACATACATCGAGAGAGGACGTAGGCTTCGTTAATAGCCGAACCTCTATAAATCTTTGTGTGATTTATTTCCGCAATTTATTTATGCTTCCGCACAAACGGCGCAAATATATGATAAGATACCAACAATTGGTATCGGAGCAGTACTCCAATACGCGGCTTAACATCCGAGAAGAAGATCCAAAATGGCGCTTCAATTGGCTCCCGTCGAAGGACTTGCTCTCAACCGACCACCATTTTTTGATGGATCAAATTTCATGACTTGGAAGAAGAAAATGTCTATTTTCATCCGAGCTTTCGATATCAAATTATGGAAGGTGATTTGCCTTGGTCCCAAAATTCCGACGAACTCAAACGGAACTCTCAAAACCTTTGAAGAGTATGACAATGCGGATTGGAAAAACGACCATTATAATTGCAAAGCCACGCAATTATTATATTGTGCTTTAAATCCGGAAGAACACAACTGGATATCATCGTGTGATAGTGCCAAAGAAATTTGGAAAATGCTTGAGGTAACACACGAAGGTACGTCTTAAGTCAAAGAGACGAAGATAAACATGCTCCTTCACGATTATGAATTATTCCAAATGAAGGACGATGAATCCATATCGATTATGCTCGACCGATTTTCGGTCATCACCAATGGATTGGCATGTTTTGGAAAACCACTTTCGATTAGTGAGAAATTAAAGAAAATTCTCCGATCACTACCTCGAGAATGGGACGGTACGGTTACGGCTATAATGAAATCTAAAGATTTAAATAATCTTGATTTTAGTGCTCTCGTTGGTTCTCTTATCAACTACGAGATCGTTCTAAAATCTCGGAATGCCAAACCAAAACCGAAGGAGAGGTCGATAGCCTTCAAGGCTAAAATGTCGAAAAAGAAAGAAGAAATCCCGGTGGACGAAAGTGATGAAGAAATGGCATATTATGCCAAAAATATTAATAAGTTCCAACACTTATTAAACCGGAGAAAGAAGGACATTCAAGCGGGCGAACCTAATAAATTCGACAACACTTGTCGATTATGTGGTAAACCAGGCCACTTTGCTAAGAACTGTCGAGTAAAGCAAAAGGAGGTTTTAATCGCAACATGGAGCGACGAAGATCCCGATGAAGATTTTCTTGACCAAAATAATCTCGCGCTCATGGCCCGAAGTTCATTCGACGATAGCGACGTCGAAAGTCAAGTAAGTAACTCCTACGACGAACTCTTTGAAGCATTCGAGTTATTACATACGGACTATCAAAATGCTTTAAATGAAATTAAATCCCTCAAGTCTAAATATAAAACTTTGGAAATTGAAAATTCCAAAATACTTGAAAAAGGGAAATTTATTGAAATCGATCATTCAAAATGCATTGAAAATGAGAATATTTTAAAAAATGATCTTTTAAAAGTTCAAGACGAACTAAAAATTTTGACAAAGAAATTCTCGTGCGGCAACGATAAATTTGAACAAATATTATGTGTTCAGAAATATACTTTAAATAAAGAGGGGTTAGGTTCAAACCACGTTTCAAAAACGAATCCGTAAATTTCAAAATACCCCGATGTGAAAAATGTTTGAAAATCGGGCATCACATTTCAAATTGCAAAAGCCCAAGACGGACAATAAAAATCAAAAAGATTTAGATTCCAAAAGGAACCGTTATTCCTAACATTGTTCATATTTCGAAACAAAAACCAACTATCGGTTGAATCCCCAAAACATAATTTTTTAAAGGGGGAGAAGGAGATAATACTTTCAGGGGGAGTATTTTTGCTTATTAATGCATATTCATTTGTATCATGCATGTTTATATTTCGATATACTCTATATTTTTTTACACTTTTTGATGAAGACAAAAAGGGGGAGAAGATCATGAATTGAGATAGAACGGAGAAGGATATGAATTGAGATAAAAATGAGAAAAAGCGAAGAAGTCGAAAAGAAAAGAAAAGCATACAAATAAGGGGAGTTGAAAAATTGAAAAATGAAAAACGAAGAAGTTGAAAAGGAAAGGAGATGTCGAAAAGAAAAGAGAATTGGAGGAACTAACGAAATGATCAAAGCCGAAAAGTTTGATTTGTATATATATACATATATTATATCTTTACAGATTTTATCCAATTCGAGAGTTGTTTTGCAATCATCAAAAAGGGGGAGATTGTTGGAATATTTATTCCACACATTATTTAATTTGTGTTTTGATGATTAAAGTTGCTAAACAACAAAACAACATTGAGGCGAAGCAAAACGACGATGCATTTAAGTCGCAAAAGTTGCAACTGGATCAATTAGCGCACGCAAGTTATCATATGTTAGCGCACGCTAACGAGGAGTTATCTGCATTCTAGCCAAGTTTCGAAGTAAGCTGAAGTGAAGTCAGCTGATGGGATAGCGCATGCTACAAGTTATCATTAACGCACGCTATCGAAGTCTTGTTACCGTTGTGAAGGAATTCAAACACAGAATAACGTATGCAATGAAGTCAGCATTAGCGCACGCTACAAAGAAGGAATAGCGCACGCTAAGCAGTTTGAATCAAGTCAATCAGAACGTTGGGAAAAGCAGGTCAAAGTCAGCATATCAAACGGATACTTTGACAAGTCATGCAACGGATATATTGTATTAGCGCACGCTACAATATGTTATTAACTCGCGCTAATACAGGACGGTTACGTACGTAAGGCAGAAGGCAAAACGTACGCTAAAGAAAAAACGAAGCTACTGGACTGAAACTGAGAACAGTCTAGCGCACGCTATAGGCACACTAATGATACTAGCGCACGCTAATGAACAAGGCTAGCGCACGCTAACAAGTCAAAACAGCCAGCAACGGCTAGTTTGTGGGAAATGCCTATAAATACCATTCCTATGGTATTGTTTGAGAACAACAACTTCAAGCAAACGAGTCATACATCTGAGAATCATATAATTACATTGTTGTAATATTGAGCTTATATTGTTAGTTTGAGTGTTTATACATTCAACATTATACACGAGAGGTAAAAGAAAAGATACGATTGGATTCGGTGTTATTAGGATCAAGTATCCGGCATTGTTAGAATCGCAGTCGATATCTAAGTGAGGTTTATATAGTACCCATAGAAAGCTAGATTGGTTGATTCCTTATCCAATAGAAAAGGAAAAACGGTTCTACTCGGACCGATAGAAGACGAGCTTGTAACGGTAATCCTTCGACCGATAGAAGAGAGGCGTAGAGGTTTTGATCTTAATCCTAAAGAAAAAGATACATCGAGAGAGGACGTAGGCTTCGTTAATAGCCGAACCACTATAAATCTTTGTGTGATTTATTTCCGCAATTTATTTACGCTTCCGCACAAACGGTGCAAATATCCGATAATATTCCAACAATTGGTATCAGAGCAGTACTCCAATACGCGGCTTAAAATCCGAGGAGAAGATCCAAAATGGCGTTTCAAATGGCTCCCGTCGAAGGACTTGCTCTCAACCGACCACCATTTTTTGGATCAAATTTCATGACTTGGAAGAGGAAAATGTCTATGTTCATCCGAGCTTTAGATATCGAATTATGGAAGGTGATTTGCCTTGGTCCCAAAATTCCGACGAACTCTAACGGAACTCTCAAAACGTTTAAAGAGTATGACGATGTGGATTGGAAAAACGACCATTATAATTGCAAAGCCACGCAATTATTATATTGTGCTTTAAATCCGGAAGAACACAACCGGATATCATCGTGTGATAATGCCAAAGAAATTTGGAAAATGCTTGAGGTAACACACGAAGGTACGTCTCAAGTCAAAGAGACGAAGATAAACATGCTCCTTCACGATTATGAATTATTCCAAATGAAGGACGATGAATCCATTTCGATTATGCTCGACCGATTTTCGGTCATCACCAATGGATTGGCATGTTTTGGAAAACCACTTTCGAGTAGTGAGAAAGTAAAGAAAATTCTCCGATCACTACCTCGAGAATGGGATGGTACGGTTACGGCTATAATGGAATCTAAAGATTTAAATAATCTTGATTTTAGTGCTCTGGTTGGTTCTCTTATCAACTACAAGATCGTTCTAAAATCTCAGAATGCCAAACCAAAACTGAAGGAGAGGTCGATAGCCTTCAAGGCTAAAATGTCGAAAAAGAAAGAAGAAATCCCGGTGGATGAAAGTGATGAAGAAATGGCATATTATGCCAAAAATATTAATAAGTTCCAACACTTATTAAACCGGAGAAAAAGGGCATTCAAGGGGGCGAACCTAGGAAATTCGACAACACTTGTCGATTATGTGGTAAACCAGGCCACTTTGCTAAGAACTGTCGAGTAAAGCAAAAGGAGGTTTTAATCGCAACATGGAGCGACGAAGATCCCGATGAAGATTTTCTTGACCAAAATAATCTCGCGCTCATGGCCCAGAGTTCATTCGACGATAGCGACGTCGAAAGTCAAGTAAGTAACTCCTGCGACGAACTCTTTGAAGCATTCGAGTTATTACATACGGACTATCAAAATGCTTTAAATGAAATTAAATCCTCAAGTCTAAATATAAAACTTTGGAAATTGAAAATTCCAATATACTTGAAAAAGGGAAATTTATTGAAATCGATCATTCAAAATGCATTGAAAATGAGAATATTTTGAAAAATGATCTTTTAAAAGTTCAAGACGAACTAAAAATTTTGACAAAGAAATTCTCGTGCGGCAACGATAAATTTGAACAAATATTATGTGTTCAGAAATATACTTTAAATAAAGAGGGGTTAGGATTCAAACCACGTTTCAAAAACGAATCCGTAAATTTCAAAATACCCCGATGTGAAAAATATTTGAAAATCGGGCATCACATTTCAAATTGCAAAAGCCCAAGACGGACAATAAAAATCAAAAAGATTTGGATTCCAAAAGGAACCGTTATTCCTAACATTGTTCATATTTCGAAATAAAAACCAACTATCGGTTGGATCCCCAAAACTTAATTTTTTAAAGGGGGAGAAGGAGATAATACTTTCAGGGGGAGTATTTTTGCTTATTAATGCATATTCATTTGTATCATGCATATTTATATTTCGATATACTCTATATTTTTTTTACACTTTTTGATGAAGACAAAAAGGGGAAGAAGATCATGAATTGAGATAAAACGGAGAAGGAGATGAATTGAGATAAAAATGAGAAAAATCGAAGAAGTCGAAAAGAAAAGAAAAGCATACAAATAGGGGGAGTTGAAAAATTGAAAAATGAAAAACGAAGAAGTTGAAAAGGAAAGGAGATGTCGAAAAGAAAAGAGAATTGGAGGAACTAACGAAACGATCAAAGCCGAAAACTTTGATTCATATATATATATACATATATTATATTTTTATAGATTTTATCCAATTCGAGAGTTGTTTTGTAATCATCAAAAAGGGGGAGATTATTGGAATATTTATTCCACACATTATTTAATTTGTGTTTTGATGATTAAAGTTGCTAAACAACAAAACAACATTGAGGCGAAGCAAAACGACGATGCAGACGAAGTCGCAAAAAGTTGCAATCTGGACTGAATTAGCACACGCAAGTCATCATACGTTAGCGCACCCTAACGAGGAGTAATCTGCATTCCAGCCAAGTCTCGAAGTAAGCTGAAGTGAAGTCAGCTGATGGGATAGCGCACGCTACAAGTTATCATTAACGCACGCTATCGAAGTCTTGTTACCGTTGTGAAGGAATTCAAATACAGAATAACATATGCAATGAAGTCAGCATTAGCGCACGCTACAAAGAAGGAATAGCGCACGCTAAGCAGTTTGAATCAAGTCAATCAGGACGTTGGGAAAAGCAGGTCAAAGTCAGCATATCAAACGGATACTTTGACAAGTCATGCAACGGATATATTGTATTAGCGCACGCTACAATATGTTATTAACGCACGCTAATACAGGATGGTTATGTACGTAAGGCAGAAGGCATAACTTACGCTAAAGAATAAACGAAGCTACTAGACTGAAACTGAGAACAGTCTAGCGCACGCTATAGGCACGCTAATGATACTAGCGCATGATAATGAACAAGGCTAGCGCACGCTAGCAAGTCAAAACAGCCAGCAACGGCTAATTTGTGGGAAATACCTATAAATACCATTCCTATGGTATTGTTTGAGAACAACAACTTCAAGCAAACAAGTCATGCATCTGAGAATCATATAATTACATTGTTGTTGTAATATTGAGCTTATATTGTTAGTTTGAGTGTTTATACATTCAACCTTATACACGAGAGGTAAAAGAAAAGATACGATTGGATTCGGTGTTATTAGGATCAAGTATCCCGCATTGTTAGAATCGCAGTCGATATCTAAGTGAGATTTATCTAGTACCCATAGAAAGCTAGAGTGGTTGATTCCTTATCCAATAGAAAAGGAAAAACGGTTTTACTCGGACCGATAGAAGACGAGCTTGTAACGGTAATCCCTCGGCCGATAGAAGAGAGGCGTAGAGGTTTTGATCTTAATCCTAAAGAAAAAGATACATCGAGAGAGGACGTATGCTTCGTTAATAGCCGAACCTCTATAAATATTTGTGTGATTTATTTCCGCAATTTATTTACGCTTCCGCACAAACGGCGCAAATATCCGATAATATACCAACAAATAAAATAAATGAGGGAATAGGGTTCAATATTCATCAATAAGGGAATTATACAATGAGGTCTTGTTACCAATACATGGTGGAGACCACGACCACGATAAGTCCAAACAACAAGCCGACAATTACAGCACCGCAGAACTTGCAAGTTCTATAGTACGACAGCAGAATCTGCACACAAGAGTTCAAACCCTAAATTGTACATGCATAGAAATCCCGGATATTACGCATACTTCACAACAGGACCTTAAAGAAGCGAGTCTCAATCAAACTCAGCAGAGTGGTCAGCCACATCGGAACTTCGGTCAAGGGAGAGGTAGAGGTCAGTATGACAAGAAGGGAGCATCGAGTGCTAGGTCTGTTCCTCTGCACCTTATGAGATGAGGAGGATAGATGATCAGACTACGGTAGTAGCATCAGGTATGATTCAGATCCTTTCACAGCCAGATAGTTTTTTATTTGATACAAGAGCTACACATTCATTTATATCACTATCTTGTGTAAATCATTTGAAAATTTCTTATTTTCATGAATGTGAGCCTTATATTGTGGGTTTACCGAGCGAGGAAAGGATTGTGGGAAATTTAGAAGCTACAAATTATCCTGTACCAATCGAAGGCAAAAATTGGCCTTCAAATATGATCATGGTAGATATTCAAGGAGATGACCCGATTCTCAAAGACGATTGGCTTAACCGTTATGGAGCTATTGTGAACTACCAGAAGAGAAATATTTTGATGATAGTTAAAGATGGCTCCGGGTATTTATTTGAAGGATTGCAACCAGGGAGCTCAGTAAAAGTGATTAAAGCAATGAAGGCTATCAAACTGCTGCAATAGGGTTGTGCCGGACACTGGTGTTATGAAATGAAGAAACAAGAAGGAAGAGTAGAATTTTCATCTATTCTTGTTGTAAACGAATTTCCGGATGTATTCCCTAATGAATTACCTGGATTAGATCCACAACGAGATGTAGAGTTTACCATCGAGTTAGAACCGGGAACCACACCTATTTCCAAGGCGCCATATCGAATGGCACCCACCGAGATGTATGAGTTAAAGAAGGAACTTGAAGAGCTGTTGGACAAAGGTTATATCCAGCTAAGTGTTTCTCCCTAGGGTGCACCAATTTTATTTATTCGAAAGAAAGATGGGTCGCTTCGGTTGTGCGTTGACTATTAGGAGCTAAATAAAGTGACGATCAAGAATAAGTACTATTTTCAAGTTTCGCTATTCTCGGTTCGCTCGCCGTTACTAGGGGAATCCTTGTAAGCTTCTTTTCCTCCACTTATTGATATGCGTAAACTCAGCGGGTAATCCTGCCTGACCTGGGGTTGTGTGACAAAAGCATAAGTAGCTTGTGCCTATGAGTCTATAGTTGAGCCCAACATGGAACACCATCCGACATGACAGTCGAGAGTTTAAGATTCAACCACCACTAGTCATGACGTGAGTCACCGTGGGTTTGCATTTGGACCAACCGCACATTGTTGTGCACGGGAGGACATTATCCGCCCCTACAAAAAACATGCCCCGTAGGGACGGGAGGGAGGGCGACGAGATGTGTGACGCCCAGGCAGACGAGACCTTAGCCAGAAGGCTTCGGGCACAACTTGTGTTCAAAGACTCGATGGTTCATGGGATTCTGCAATTCGCATGCCTTGAATTGATGATCTATTCGACCAGTTGCAAGGAATTAAGGTATTCCCGAAAACTGATTTGGGATTGGATACCATCAGTTGAGAATTAATGAGTCTGACATTCCGAAGTCGGCATTTAGATCTCGATATAGGCTCTATGGATTTGTAGTAACGCCATTCAGCTTAACCAATGCACCTTCTATGTTTATGCAGTTAATGAATGGGGTATTCTACTTGGATAAATTCGTAGTTGTTTTCATCGACCATTTTTTTATCTACTTTAAAAGTACGGACGACCATGCGGAACACCTATGGATCGTTTTGTACCCCTTGAGAAGCCAGCAGTTGTATGCGAGATTTATAAATGCGAATTCTGGATAAAGGAAGTAATGTTCCTTGGTCATGTAGTATAAGCAGAAGGAATCTGAGTAGGTCCGCAGAAAGTCCAGGAAATCACACAGTGGGAGTCTCCAAACAATGTGAAAGAGGTCAGAAGTTTCTTAGGACTTCTCGGGTACTATCTTCGTTTGTGGATGTGATACGGAATCAATCGTGTCAAATGTAGAAGACGAAGTAAGGATCGACGTAAATGACCTTACAACACGCCATGCACAGATAACTACGTATTTAGGCGAGAAAACGGACATAAGACGTGGAGTCTCAGTCTCGGCCGTGTAATATGACACGGCCCATGTCATGCTATGCCGGAAAATGTCCAAACTGCCGGAAAAATCACCACCAGCCGGAAAAATCACCACCTGTCGGAACTGGCCGAGCACTGCCGACCGAACCCGGCCTTGTCGTCCGACACGGCTCATGCCGAGATGTCCCGGATAGTGAAATCTCGTTGCCGACCGAACCCGACCGTGTCGTCCGACGCGGCCCGTGCCGAGATGTCCCAGATAGTGAAATCTCGCTGCCCGACCAACCCGACCGTGTCAGGCAACACGGCCGAGTCACACTCTTCCGGATAGTAATTTCTCGCTGCCCGACCAACCCGACCGTGCCAGGGGACACGGTCGAGTCCTGCCGAACATGTGCGCCCGCACATGCCGCCGCGGTCGTGCCAATCAGCACGGCCCTTGTCCGACAGACAGCAAACTCCCATTATTGCTGATTTTTTTGTGTTTTTTTGTTGTTTTCACTCCCATCACATGTCATGATTAGACTTACATGTTATGTGGGGTGACTTGCAACTATGTTTATTGTGTGATTCCCTCCCTTTGATTTGATTCCTTTGTATTTTATCTTGATGTTTTGTTTTTCATTTCAAGATCATGTGATCTTGTTTTCATCCCTTAGTTGTTTAGAAGACTACAATTCTATAAGTAGTCTTGTTCATGCTTTTATGAAACATTGTATGTTGAAGAAATAAGAATACACTTGTGTTTTATTGGTGAATGCTTTTCACCGAAATCTTGATTATAATTCGACGCGTTTTCGAGTTATAATCCAATCGATTCTCAATAGGTCTTGAGGAAAGATTATCTTATCAAACTATAGGTCTACTTTGATAAATCATTGATATTGTTCTTGTTTACGTAAGCCGAATTGCCCTACTTTCGGTTATATCTTACGAGTGTTACACATATTCGAGTGTTGTGAGGATCAATTATATTTCCGCTGCATTACATACGAGTTTACGTCAATTTTCATACGTAATTCGTATCAGGATGGGTTTTCCAAAATCACCCATCCACTTACATAATTATTGCAGAAAACCCAAAATCTCGAATAGAATGAAAAGTTAGTTTGACGAACTCAGGAAGAGACTAACAACGGCTCCAATCTTAGCACTACTACATGGAACTGAAGGGTTCATAGTTTAAAGTGATGCTTCAAATCAGGGTCTAGGTTGCATACTAAAGCATAATGATAAGGTAATCGCCTATGCTTCATGGTAGTTGAAACCGTATGAAGTCAATTATCCAACATGATTTGGAGTTAGCAGATGTTGTGTTCGCCCTGAAAATGTGACAACACTATTTGTACGGAACCCATTGCCAGATCTTCACAAATCATAAGAGTCTTAAATACATTTTCAGTCAGAAATAGTTAGACATGCGACATAGGAGATGGCTGAATTAATTTAAGACTATGACTTGGAAATTTTTTATCACCCAGGTAAAGCAAATGTGGTAGATGATGCACTGGGCCGCAAACCTATTTATATTCCAATGCTGGATATGCTCCCGACCCAATCCATAATTCGACAAGAGTTGATTCGTGGAGAAATTGAAGTATGGTTATAAAGACCTCAAGGGCAACTATGTGTGATGGAACTAACTTCATCATTGACTAATGAAATCAAATCTAAGCAATTAGATGGCCCTCTGACAATTCAGTTACGTGATGAAGTGAGAAAGGGAGGGCCCCAGGCTTTGTAATCTATGAAGATGGAGTTTTGAGATTTTGAAATCGACCTGATATCCCGGATGATGATTTCCTGAAGCAAACAATTATGAAAGAAACTCATAGTTGTAATACCACAAGTATTCCATGCTGTTTATTAATGTGTATCTCGGTTTTAATAATTAAATAGTGTGCTCCATCGCACGATGCTTGTACTTTTATAAGTTGTGTTAGACTGTGCGTTTCAAATTAAACCTTGTCTACATTTATGTGTTACGGTGATGAAATTGTATGATGATTGGTGACGTGTAGGTGACACACCTTGGTGATGCTGAAACAATTACCGGTGCGAATATGATGGTGGCCAACGTCTTGTTCCCTGAGGGAATTGCGTTATGCACCTAAAGGAAGTCACATTGTGATGGTTATGTATGATTTATAACTAAGTGGTTTAAACATACCTAATGTACGTTAAAATGTTTGCAGTACGTACATTATTTGCTTCCTTTTATGTATGTTAACAGTTGGTCTTTACGTACGTTAACTTCCTCTTTCTACGTACGTAAGAATGTAAGGCTTACGTACATAACCCATCCTTCAGTCTACCGACAAGAATCTTCAATTATGCCTTATCTGGACAAGCTTTCGGCGCAATTAGACAATCAGGTCAATTGAGCTTTACGTACGTAAATCAGCAAAACATTACGTACGTAATGGACGGTGTCATTTCGGACAGTAGGTTCTGAGAACCCTTACGTACATTAAACTCAATAATGCACATAATGGGAGATAACGTACGTAAACCCTTAGGCATAACGTACGTAAAGCCATCCGGATGTTATAAAATATCATCTCCTCTTTCACTGCTCCGACCCGTAGACATTTCCTCTCTCTCAAATATCATTCTCCAGCCCTCCTAATCGAATTCTAGCCTCCCTAGTCGCGTGTTATCATAGTAGAGTGGATTGACCAAGCTCCCGAGAAGGTTTTGAAGGTGTTGTTCTCCCTTTATTCCTCATCCCTCGTCAAGTAAGGTAAGTTTATCAAACCTTTGAATCCATCTCAGTGTTGATAGTTAAGTTGTATTAGATTTCGAATGTTTTGGGTAGTTTATAACTCTTTACGATAAATCGAACCATGGAAAACTAGCACTAATCATAATCGTTAAACGAAAAACCTACCAAGCTAGTATTTCGTATGACTTGTGGTAGTAATCATAGTTGGGTGGTAAAGCTCATGATCGAACTTATAAATCACCAACATCATGAAATTGTCATGTAATGGATTGTGTTAGTAATCCAATTATCATATGGTAAACTCGTTGGAATTTCTTTAATGAATTAGTTATCAATTACCGAATTAGATAGGTAATCAAATATATTATGATTTCACTGGAATTGTACTTGTCCGTCCTACCCTAGAGTTGTGTAATTTCGAATTCAAGTCGTTAGCGAATTTACAAGTGGTTATAGTTGTAGTCGTAGATAGATTGTACGAGAACATTGTGGTTAAAATGATGTGATAAATTGATAATCGGTAGATTGAGGATTTAAGTAATTCGTATTATTATTAAACGTAGAATTTTGGTTCCAATATTATGAATCGAACTAGGTTTAGAATCCTATCGGGACGGGGGCAATTGTCGCTATTCGTCATTATCACCATGAGGTATTAGTCGACGAATATGTAATAGGTTGAGCTCTGGATTGTGGGAGTTCGAGCCGTTGTGTTATCAAGGAAATTACTCTCGTCGGAACTAAGGCAAGTGATACCTTACTCAGACTATGTTATGTTAATTTCCAAATTTTAAAGTGTGTCACTATTTGTGGAATTTGTGTTCGTTTTACTTACCTACGTCCGAAGTATTCCTGTGTAGATACTTCTGTGACCCTTGGTTGCGACCTTGGGAGTTTATGTGTTGATATACCGTACGAAACTATAGTTGATGGCAAAGATAATGTTGACTATTCTGTGATTATTGCCAAATCGAATAACAATATTGTAATGTGGATTTATCTTTTTCTATCGATGAATTTTTGTTCGTATTGTCTGACCTAGGTTAGCTGGCACGATTCGTCGTGTCAGGAAAATTTGTTGAATATGTGCAGGACGTTCCCGAATGTTCCGGTCAGGCTTGAGCAGTGTTGGGGAGAAGCGTTGTTATTTCGTTTCTTTAAACTGAATTCTGAAACATTCCACATTTATGTAATAACCGTGTATGCTAACCTGTTATTCTAAAGTATTTCGTTTCGCAATTGTACCATGAGCTACTTTCATGAAAATTAATTAATGGAGAAATTTCAAAGTCTTAAAAATTTGCCTTATGGGTCCCATACGGTATTCACGGCACTGTAACGACCCGGTAAATTTTGGGGGCATTACAGAAAATGGTATCAGAGCCCAAACATCCATATTGAAAGTTTTATCAAAACATTTGGAAAATGCTCAAGGGCTTTCAAAGTCCAACACTCTAAGTGACCGTAACTCCTCGAGGAATGTCAAAGTGAGGAACACATATGTTTCTTGAGAATCAGGTATGATGTTTGAACTCAGTAGAACACAAAGAATAAATGTACTGAACTGACCCTCTAGATCGAACATTTATCACAATGGCACGTCGTGGAGCTAGGAGAATCGTGAACGACGCTTAGGGCTCCACTGTGAACCAGAAGGAAGACAGGAACACCGCTGAAACTGTTCCTGCTGGAAACCACCCACTGTCCAATAATCAGAATGAGCAGGAGGCAGTAAACCAGAACAACGGAGGAATGGATCCGGCTTTCATTCAGACTCTCGCCAGGCCAGTGCAATGGGAATCGCTCAGGTTAACCGAGTAGAGCGGGTACCAGTCATTAACGTGGAAGAAAATGCCGGGAAGGACCGATGACTGGGAGAGATGTTGAAGGCTAGGCCACCATTATTCGACGGTTCGGGAGATAAACATGTGGACGACTGGATCTCCGAAATGGAGACTGCTTCGACGTAATCGGTTGCCCAGGGAACCGAAAGGTACCCCTCTAAATCATCCAACTCCGCGAAAATGCAGCCCGATGGTGGAGGACATATAAGCTGGAGGATAGGGTAGTGGATCGATATTTCCAAACTGTTGAGAGACGAGTACTGCCCCAGGTCAGATCAAACTGCTCGTGCATGGAATTTCTTCAGTACCGGACCACAGAACTTGTCGGTGCCAGAAATCATTCTAACCTATAGGACCGAACTAAGCTATGTCTCGCAGATGGTTCCATCCGAAGATCTGTAACACCCCCAAATCCTATTGGGTTATTACAGTGCCGTGGACCCCACGCCAGGAGATCCACCAGGCGAACATGACTAAAAATACATTAATTAACACAACAAGGGAAAATCATAGTCCTTACCATGATATCCGACACAATATTCCGATAAGGAATTTTAACGACAAAAGTGGCCTACATGGCCAAAATGAAATACAACAACCTCCACGAACATCTGTTCGGGTAATACAACATGACAACAACTGACGATGCCGGAGTACACTCCAGCTGACTGACCAACAATGAACAACTCGGACTAGTATCGCTCGAATGCCTCGTTGCCAACGTCATGCCTCTGTGTCTCAACTCTCTCCTCGCAAGCACCTAAAACATGAAAACATGTTCCGCCCCCACGTCGATCATCAGATAATGAACATCAAATACATGTATAACATGATATGCATCCAAAGGCAGAATGAAACGGTACAATGATGATAATAATACGAGAGGCTCACAAACCAAGGTAAGAATCGAGCATTCGTGAAATACCATGCCCACGGCATACTATTAATACCTGTTCGACAGGTTAGAACATAAATGCCCAACGGCGAATTATAATCACAGAATACCACAATGAATTAAACGACATGAACCAAACCAATCAATTAATTATGAATCACAATGCCCGAAGGCTCGATAAAATTACGAGAACCATAATAAAGGCTTGAAAGCCGTTCGCGAAATTAACAAATATCACAAACACGAAGTCAAAACAGCCCAAGTCAGAACAATGAGGGCGAAGCCACGGCACGGCCGTATCACAATGAGGGCGAAGCCACGGCATCGGCCGTATCACAATGAGGGCGAAGCCACGGCATCGGCCGTATCACAATTAGGGCGAAGCCACGGCATCCGGCCGTATCACAATTAGGGCGAAGCCACGTGCGAAGCCGTATCACAATGAATGATAGTGTCGCCTTGAGTCGGCCAACACGATGATAGTAACACGGATAGACACCGTCCTTGCGATCCCAAATTAACACCTCGATTGCCTTAGAACGGCCAGACAACAATGATGCGGCGGATGATTTAATACCTCGATTGCCTAAAGCGGTCAATCGACAACAATGATACGATGAATGAGTGAATACTTCGCTTGCCTTAGAAAGGTCCATCGATAAAAATGATTTAGTGAATGATTGAACATTTGATTTACGAGAACGGCAATTCGATAACAATGATATGAAGGATGCCTCGGCACCTTTAATCGATTCTGACGATGAAGATGAGAAATGGGTAAGCCAATGCCTTAAATCGGCACATGCTTTTAATGACAATCCGCAGAATAACAATGATCTCAACGATATCTTGAATTGACATCTATATTAACAACAATCGATACATCGATACCGCGAACCGCTATCGACAATGACATTAATAATGAGTATCACAATGCCTTGAATCGGCCGTTAACGAACAACAATAACATTTGGCAAAATTGCCGAAAGGTATCGTATCGAACGATCTCTTGATATCAATGAATTCATGAAGAGACTAAGTCTCGGAATGATACAACACATTCATACACATACATGATGACATTAGCTCATTGACCAGTACAAGTATAAAACTTGCCTCAATACCGAAGGCGAGAAGGTACTTCCACGATCAACGTCCTTAGTGAAATTACCGGTCGCTCGGACAACCTTAAACAACACAAAAACCAACAATTCTCTTAATACATGAATCAATCATGATCACAACCAACTCAAAAATCGATTCAACAATACCCGAAACTCATTGGGGCATTTAAACAAACGCGTTGTAAACAATCTCCAATTGTTTACAACCAAGACTCATTTACATCCGAAACCAACTCCCAATGAATGATTCAAAACCACAAAAACTCATGAATACTTGTTGTGTCACGATTTATTCATCCCGACAGGCGATCGACTATAAGGCCGAGCGACCAAGTCAACTCCAGTCAGACCCCGACTAGCTCGCCAAGTCGAAGATATCAAACCACCATCAGGTACCTAGCGATCGACTCCCAGGGCGATCGCCCTTTGCTGTTAGCGATCTGCTCTACTAAACCGGCTAAGGGCAATCGACTGCGCCCGGCGAGACGATCGCCGTCAAAACCATCAAGGACTGGATCTCGGGAAAGCACCCACGTGCGAGATCCACCAAAGGCGCTGCGAGATCTTCGCCGGCGAGATAAGATCTTTCTTGTGAGACAAGACATTTGACCACGGCTGTCACCTACCTCACCTACCAAGGCGGGCGCCGAAAGTTGTCAGTGGGACCACCCGCGACAGCAACTCAGGACGCGTGTAAGCTCCCCATTGGACCGCACAGTTGACTGCCAGCAACTCCTGCAGGCTTTGAAGGGACAGGCCCATGTGCTAAAAGACGATCGCCCGATTATTATATTACAGTAAAGGCGATCGCCCGGCGTATCCAAGCCCTATAAATAGAGAACCTCCTCCGACTGGAAAAAGGTTCTCAGTTCTGAGTTCTGAATTCATTTGAACCAACAGCTCGGAATTCACTCTACAGTTCCCAGTTCACTGAATATACAGTTCCGAATTCATTCTGACCTACGCTCAGAGTCCATTCTCTCACATTCCGATACATCCACGGAAATACTGAAGAACACACACACATCATCAAGCTACCGGCTATCTCACCGGAATCCGTCTCAGGACTTCTCTCTCCAAATCTCTCGTCCAGAAGACGATCGGCAGAAGCAGCAAGTCTCCACTAGACAGATTCCAAGGGATTCACAAGCCCAGAAGCCCAAACATCCAGCTATATACTCGCCGTGAGAGGCGGTCGATCTCTCACCGCCGCGACCGTACATCACCTTTGTTACAAGAACTCACAGAGCATCAAATCTGGTTCTTCCGGCAATCTACACGCTCACTAGCTAAGATAACAAGAAACTTTACACTCATTGTAATTGTATTCTTACATTAATATTTGTATCCCCGAATATCGGTATTAATAATATCTCGCGAGAGCATTCAAGCCCGGGACTAACAACCCCGGCAAATCTTGTGTTATTTATCTTTCTCTCGGAAGTGCTCTTGCATTTGTTTGCTATCCCATCCTTTCCAGCAATATCTATCTCCGGATAATATTTTGGGTAGCAACAATTGGCGCTAGAGGAAGGGGATCTAACCCTCATACTTTTATTCCTACCGTCCCGAAGAACACTCACTGTTCTCGGGGCAGATACTTGAAGTGACACTCACTGCACTTCAAAGAAAACCTTCAGAATTATGACATCCGCCGGTCCATCGAAGAAAGCTGTTCTCCGAACCGCCGGACACCATTTCCCGGCTCAGTCCGAACCCCAGCCGACGACAGGGGGAAGCCGCAGCAACGCTAGACTCTCGATCCCGCATCCGAGAGATGGCCCCAACCTCTCACTCGATCAGTTCCAAACCAAGGAACAGATCGAGGAGGCTATGACCATCCTGGAGGAGCGACGGAGAGCATGCACGCCGCCCGCGATAACTCCCTCGATCATCCGCCGCATGGGAAAACGGAAATTCAACGGGCTACTGAACGAGCGATCGTCAGAAAGCCCCAATGCGCGAGGAAAGGCTCTCGCACGACCGGACGGATCCATATTCGATCGCTTGGGACGCGACCCATCCCGGCGACCGGGGCACTCTGTTTCCAACCTTGAGAAGACGGAACCCGAATCCGTCACCAGGAGTTCGGCCTACTCACTTCACAGCCGAACGCATGTCAGCCATCTGACTCCCGCCCCGATCGCCAGGGACTCAGTACTCAATCGCCTCGGCTCCCGCTCCGACCGCCGAGCCGCTAGCAGTCAGGCCACGGCGATGGCCGCCATGCAACGTCAGCTCGACGAGATGAGAGCACTCTTGGACACTGGGGCAAGCACCAGCAAGAAGATCGCCGGGCCGACCGAGCCACTCGCGGTCCACATCGAGCTTGCCCCCATACAACCAACGATCGCTCCTCCTAAAACACCTCTGTATAAGGGGAGATCGGACCCAGAAACCCACCTGAGTAAATTCCGAATTTACATGACTGGGTGTGGGGCATCTGATGCAACCAAGTGCCGGATCTTCCCGCTGACATTGGGCGAGCTGGCCCATAAGTGGTACGTCTCACTACCACCACGATCGGTGACCTCTTTTAAGAAACTGGCGGATGACTTCACGTCATACTTCGCCAGCAAGGTCGCCAGAGACTGAAGGCCCCAGCGCATGATAAAAATCAAGCGGGGAAGGACGAAAGCAGCAGATTACATCGACCGGTAGACGAAATCATCCTCTCCGGCGAACCCGTCAGTGTTGAGCTCGCTCTCTACTCGGTCATGGGGGATTCCACGGTCACTCTCCCATGTTCGACATCTCTCAAGGATATCCCCCAACTTACACGATCTTCCGCGCTAAAGTGCCAAATTCTGGCCGAGGCAAAGGCTACTCACCCTCCGCATAGACGAGGAAACGCCACCTCTTGCCCGGAAGATAGCGATCGCCAAAGCAAAGAAGGCGATCGCCAAGACACCGGAGATCTCCGTGCTTTCGAGGACATGGAAGCCCATCTCCTCCATACGTTCAACGTAACTCGGCACATATTTTCTATGCCATCAAGGGGCACGAAGAGCTCAAAAAGCCAAAGGCGATAAGGGACCACGGTCACTGGACAACAATCAATATTGTGCCTACCACAAGAGTCCCGCCACGGCACCAACAATTGCGCGACCTCCTCAAACGGCTCTGGAGGCTCGAGGAGGGCAAGTTGATGACTTATTGGTTTAGCCGAAGCCCCCGCCTATCTCTATAGACGATCGTCCGAGTCGAACGCAAAACAGGCTGGGAAGCTCATACGAGCCGACCCCTGGATCAACCTCGGCGACCGTCTCTATATGCTTCAATCAAGAGAAGGAGACCACGGAAGTCATCCCGATCTCCCTCCTTATTCAAGAAACCGGAGGACTCGATCGCCATCTACAGTTCACCATATAACATGATGGACTAAGGCACGAGATCGCCTCCCCCGCACAACGTACACCGTCGAAGGTCGGCATCTACATGATGATCCAAGGTGGAAGAGTGCAGCCATGGTCCTGGTAGTCGATGGAACCGACTGCTTAGACCATGCAAGGTCCCTTTAGGCCAAGATCGCCCGCCCTTCGTTTAAATACGAGGCCGGCGTAGTCTGAGGGCCCTCCAAAATTAATCAGTGGACACGATCGCTCGCCCTCAAAGGCTCATCACCTAACATGGTGAACCCGGACAATGCGATGTGCCGCAACCCCGTCTCAACGTACACCGTCGAGGTCGGCCATCTCCATGGCTGGCCGAGGTGGAAGCAGAGCTAACAAGCCGCGGGCGCGAAGTTGATTCATCCGACGCTGCCCCGCGCAAGGACTCCTCTAGACCGAGACCGCACGCCCTTCGTTTAAATACGAGGCGAGGCGCACCCTAACAGAGGACCCTCATAATAAAGTGAGTCACGAGACACTCAATGTCTTCGCGCATCAAGACGCGATCAAGGAGTCGGTCCATTGAACTCCGCGATCGTGCACGGTTCCTCAAGACGGACGACCGTCCCCGAGGATTCGACAAAGTTGAAGACCGCTCGCTCAAGGAATTATTTTCATCCCCTTACTTCCACTAAGTGAATAAAAACAAGGGGCAAGAAGAGTGCGGACTACCTACACGACGATCGTTGCTATTCAACCACATACGGAGATCGTCATTTTTTCAGATGTAGTGCAGCGATCGAACTTGTTGTAAAAAGTTGTCTTATGAGTTTATCAATTCACTTGGAACTACCCTCGCAACGATCTCTCCTCACACATTTGTACAAAGTCAAACAAAGACTTAAAAATAACCATTCATTAAAGAGATAAGTCAGAAAGACAAACGCTCATTTCATTACTTGAAAAAATAGAGTACACGGTCGCCCGAAGGCCTAAGTGCTACAAAAAGAAAACTACAAAGAAAGTAAGCTAAAAACATCAAAAAGGAAGCGCCTCAGGCCCCTGCCGGGCCTTCGCCATCTGCATTCGGCGCGGTTCCCTCATCTTCCGGAGCATCGGGATGAGCAAGACTATCTGGAGACGGATACCAGCTCAAATCCACACCGATGTCCGCCAGGTCCAAGATCGGCAAGGAGAAAGCCGAATTGAGAGGATGCTCCAATGCATATGACTTGAACTTCTCGGCAAGAGGACCGACCTCCAAGCCTCCCTTCTTAGCCGCTCGGATCGAGTCGGCGAACGCCAAGTAATAGGCGAACTCGCTGACATACTCCAAGTTTTGGAAGGGATCGGCCTTGGTCGCCTCAACCTCTCCTCTCAGCTCGTCCATCGCCTGTTGCGATCCACAGCCTCGGCCTCCCTCGCGGCAACCTTCTCTTTCGCCTCCGCCCGGCTCGCTCATCGGAGCGATCGTCCTGCTCGCGATCGGCCTCCTCCTCAGAACATTCCTCGCCTGGATAGCACTCGCATCTGGTCCCGAAATCGGTCGACCGCCATTCGGAATTTCTCGGTCTCCTTCTTCTCCGGCTCAAGCTCAAGGCTCGCCCGCTTGGCCGCCTCAAGGAGTCCCTCTACATCGCCGCAATCTTGTCGGCAAACTCGGCGTTCTCTTTCCGAGCCGCCTCAAGATCCTCCCGAAGGCGAATAGTGGAGGGCCGCCTCAAACTCTGGCGGCACTGGCGGCCATGGTCGCCGTCTCGAAGAGAAAGGGCGACAACGGCATCCATCGAACTCGACGATCGCGGCCGGGCGTCGCATCCAGATCGATTGTCCACGCCTTGGCAAGGCGGCGGCCTTGCTCACATAGGGAGGAATGTCGCGGGAATGGCGAGGAGATCGACTCGCGAGAAAATCCACGACCATCGGTGGGCAAGACGGGTCTTTGCGACGGATCTGCACCAAAACACCAAGGTTAATACAACTCCTACGCAGATGTAATTGTCAACACGAAATGCTATCTACCTCTCGGCCTTCTCGGGATCCCGACCGAAAAGCGGTTTCCCTCGAGGAGTTTCCGCATCCGCGATCGCCGTCTCCGCGAAAAGCCGCAGAGAGGCGGCTCGCGCTCGGAGCAACGATGGTGATCGGAGGCGCGGCGATCGGCACTTCATCGCCGGGCAGAAACGGTTTCTTGCGGCCTCGGCCTCTTGCGGTCGCCCAAGCCCCTCCTCCGAATTTCCTCCTCAACCTCGACCTGCTCTACGCGAGGCTCGGCTCCGCACGAGGCACCGCCTCTGGAACTATAGGCAATGCGGCAGGTGGAACCCGAGTCGACCTCTTCGACTTGAGACGGCCTAGGACTCCCGGGTTCGACATAGCGATCTCCTCGGAGGCTCCAAAAAGCGAGGGAAACGAACCTCTGCAGCTTAAAGACGATCGACTAACGGTCGACACTATCTTCAAATAAGGCGATCGCCTAGAAATTGAAGGTCGCATAAAGTCATACCTGCACCGCGAGATGTCTCGGGAAGCGGAATAGTCGAGCCGACAACCGACTCTCCTTGTTGATCCGAGTGGCGTCTAGGTCGTCGTCCGACAAGCTCCTAATTCGCTCCCAAACAACGAGGAAGTCGAGCGGCTCCTCGATCGCCGGGATATGAAAGCCTGCAAAATGCAATCAAATTAGATCACCCAACACGCATCCAAGCGAAGGAGAGTCTAAACCCTTAGGATTCCTCTCCCGAAATTCGGTGGGATCTCCGGTTCGCACTGTGGGATTGTCGCTCGCGAAGCTCTCCACTTGCCGACCCGAGAACCACTTCGTCGATCGCCCGTATCTTATTCGAACTCCATGAATCACCGGCCAGATCGGCCTTGAATATGGTAACCGCCGACCAACCCTCTATGTGCCGTCAGTTTAAACAAATAGTTCATCTCCAACGGCGACGGAGGCAGTACAGCGGTGACCGCCGAAAAGGGTGAGTGCATATGATTTGGAGCCGGGCGTTCGGCGTCGGTGAAGTGGCGCCACATTCCAAGCGGCCAGATGGGAGACCGCAAAGGACAGAGGAAGCGCGGCCGGCCTCCATAACGGCCTCACTCACTGCGACCATACCCATCGGAGGCTGGTCGGCTCGTTCATTCTCCGCGGCGCGAACATGTCCACATCCGAAGGAACATGGAATCTTGTCCTCCAGGCGGCCGGATCTCTCTGGACGTCGAGCTCCGTTTGGCGAGCGACCACAACGATCATTGCGCGGCACGATCTGCGCGACCGCAGGAGCACATAGGGATAAGCGACCGAATATCCCACGAAATCGAATCGCGGAGTAGGACCGCCAATCTATCCATTATTTCGGAAAGGCCCGATAGGCCCGTCCAAAATCACTATCTTGCTCCCGAGAAGCCACGATCGCGAGATCTCTCTCGATCTGCGATCGTCTCTCCTCGGCCGACTCCTAGCAACATCGGCCTCATTGAACAAAGCCTCAACTTCAGTAGGTCGATTCCGGCTCGAATGGCTCACCGCCGTCTCAGTGGAAGACGGAAGAAGTTTCTCCCGGGCGGCCCGATGTCGGCGGCGTAACCGGTTCCGCTCCAAGCGACGATGAGGTTCCGGCCATTTTCAGAGTTAGAAAAGAAGAAAAGGTTTTTTCTTACCCTAAAGTGAAATCGGTCGACGATCGGCGCTTAGATCTTCAAAAAATTCGGCAGCAGGACCTCCTTTCTCCAATGCGTACGCGTGAGTGAGACTGCAGCCCCGCGCCCCCTTTTATAGGAGAAAGCAGGGACCCGATTGCAATAAGGGAAAACCTCAGGGGTCGGATCTCAAACGGCGCACCAGTTGACCCCCTCGAGACCCGCGTACGCGTCTTTTCGAGGACGCATCAGCCGAGGAGTCATTAATGACCGTTGGCGTCCCCCAATAGGAGCCCGACACGTGCACGGAGACTTTTCAACGCCCGATGCTTTTTCCCGCGCAGTTCAGCGGCCAACCAGGTCGTCCGAAATCCAGAGTATATCAGCTCGAAGACGATCGCCGGTTCAATAAGACACTTAGTCGCTCGTCAAAAATTCAGCGATCGCCAAGAAAGCCACCTCACCCCACGTTTCCAACGTATGAGCGAGCTGGGGGGCAATTGTTGTGTCACGATTTATTCATCCCGACAGGCGATCGACTATAAGGCCGAGCGACCAAGTCAACTAGATCGGACCCGACTAGCTCGCCAAGTCGAAGATATCAAACCACCATCGGTACCTAGCGATCGACTCCCGGGCGATCGCCCTTTGCGTTGGCGATCTGCTCTACTAAACCGGCTAAGGGCAATCGACTGCGCCCGGCGAAGACGATCGCCGTCAAAACCATCAAGGACTGGATCTCGGGAAAGCACCCACGTGCGAGATCCACCAAAGCGGCGACGAGATCTTCGCGGCCAGATAAGATCTTTTCTTGTGACAGACAAGACATTTGACCACGGCTGTCACCTACCTCACCTACCAAAGGCGCGCCAAAGTTGTCGGTGGGACCACCCGCGGCAACTCGAGGCAGCGTGTAAGCTCCCATTGGACCGCCTGATTGGCCCGGCAACTCCTGCGAGCTTTGAAGGGCACAGCCCATGTGCTAAAAGACGATCGCCCGATTATTATATTACAGTAAAGGCGATCGCCCGGCGTATCAAGCCACTATAAATAGAGAACCTCCTCCGACCGGAAAAAGGTTCTCGATTAAGTTCTCAATTCATTTGAACCAACGGCTGGAATTCACTCTACAGTTCCCGATTCATGAATATACAGATTCAATTCATTCGACCTACGCTCGAGTCCATTCTCTCACATTCCGATACATCCACGGAAATCTTGAAGAACACACACACATCATCAAGCTCCGGCTATCTCACCGAATCCGTCTCAGACTTCTCTCTCCAAATCTCTCGTCCGTAAGACGATCGGCGAAGCAGCAAGTCTCCACTAGACAGATTCCAAGGGATTCACAAGCCCTGAAGCCCAAACATCCAGCTATATACTCGCCGTGAGAGGCGGTCGATCTCTCACCGCCGCGACCGTACATCACCTTTGTTACAAGAACTCACAGAGCATCAAATCTGGTTCTTCCGGCAATCTACACGCTCACTAGCTAAGATAACAAGAAACTTTACACTCATTGTAATTGTATTCTTACATTAATATTTGTATCCCCGAATATCGGTATTAATAATATCTCGCGAGAGCATTCAAGCCCGGGACTAACAACCCCGGCAAATCTTGTGTTATTTATCTTTCTCTCAGAAGTGCTCTTGCATTTGTTTGCTATCCCATCCTTTCCAGCAATATCTATCTCCGGATAATATTTTGGGTAGCAACAATACTATCAATAATCCAATAGGAATACTTAGAACGATATTTCAACAACATTTAGTCGAAAACCCCCAAAATTCCAAAGTCAACCCGTAAGGGTTCTTGAACAATTCCTCAATTATTCACAAATCCCGAGAATTACACCAATGAATCCGTAGAAATACATGTATCCAAGATAGATAATCCATATCTAACATATTCCAACATAATATCGATTTAGCACGAAGAGATCGGAAGCAAAACACCCAAGATCCGAAATTCTAGATCCAAGAATCATTACCTTGATTTGGAGTGATGAAACTGATTTAGATGATGATTAATCCAACTTAGGAGCTTGAAGATGATGCTAGATGATTGCAGCTCGAAAAGACCTTTCCGAATCGCCCGAGCTCGTCCGAAATGATTGAGAAATGAAGAAATGACAAAGGTTGGACCGAACTGTCCTATTTATATTGTCCCAGCTTAGCGCACGCTATGACTTGATATTTAGCGTGCGCTAGCGGTTTCTTGGCGATCGGTGTGGTCTGAAATGCCTCGTTAGCGTGCGCTACGACTTGGTAGCGTGCGCTAACACCTTACCGATAGCGTGCGCTATTCCATATTGTTAGCGTGCGCTAACTGATGTCTGATACCCAACGACTGAAATCCAGAACCTACTGTCCTCTGTCTTGCACGCGTTAGCGTGCGCTACTAAAGTGACTTAGCGTGCGTTGCCAACACAATTAGCGTACGCTACTTACCACTCGTAGCGTGCGCTACGAATTTCCCAAATCAGCCCGGTACCTTACGGGTATGCGCCTCACTTGCGCTAGCGTGCGCTATCTTGAATCATTGCGTGCGTTACATGCACCTTATTAGCGCGCTAACTACAATGTGTAGCGTGCGCTACCTCTCAAAGCGCAAATAAAAACATGATGATGATGACGACAACAATTTCGGCTCGATCTCAAGCAGTGATGATCCCAAAATACGCCAAATGGTGAACATAGTTGGTGAATATGAATGATGAATGATTATTACCGAGTGAAAAAAATTAGTGTGATTCTTGAATGATAATAAATGAATTCACAACCGGTATTACATACTCCCCCTTAAAAGAGTTTCGTCCTCGGCCCAGAGGTAAACAACTCGGGATATGAACTATCCATCACGAACACAAAACAATAACGCCCAAATAGTCCTCGGGACCAAATCAACCGCAAGCCCAAGTCCCCAAGACTTGATGTCTCGAAACACAGTGAACGATCTCTCAAATTATCACGAAATCTCGAGCACAACGCCGAAGGTATGAACTCCCAACAAATGATCCAAATCTCAAGATTCTCAAATATAATCATAATAAGATAGATCAACAATAAATGATCCACAGTCACGATACATTATTACTGATAGATTAACACAGTCATCCAAAAACAAGGTTACATCTCAAATGTACCCAACATCGATATCCTTCCATATCCTCGATTTCCTCTATCTCAACGATTTAAGGTATATCCGACGATGAACTCGCCGCTAACTAAGACCTCAGAAGGTCACGAGAATGAAAGTGACAAAAATGAATGATGAATGATAAATGACTACAAATCCGACACGGATTTAGAATGACTCACCGAGGTGAATTACTAATGTCATGAGTGATAGTTCCTGAAGTGATTGGAACCGCCGTTCCTCGTGAATTGAATGATTAATCGATAATTATGAGTCCCCATATGATTGATATATATAATGAATGAATTATATGAATGAATGAACGACACTGAAATGAATGATTATACTATTAACGCACAAGAATTAACTTGTTCAAACCGGTGATGAATGTCCTTACCTCTGGCCCTCGAGGCCTGATAGGGTCCCTTGGATGATGTACGGGCTGGAGTAACGAAGTCTCTCGAGGCCCTCGAGCTCTCTTGAGATTCTTGGCGCTAGAACCCTGCAGATTTACCGGTGTCCCCGCCTCCCACACGAGAAAACAAACAATAGCCGGCACCGTGCACTGTACTAACGTGACTGCTGAATCACGATTAAAGCAAACAACGGTCGAACTCGTCGCTCGAGAGGAAGATGTTGTTCCAGCACGAAGACGACTAGAAAACGACCCCTTGGATGGCGGAGCCGATGTCCCTCCGAACGAGCCGGCATTCTAGTCCTCTTACTCAAGAAATCAAGGATGCTTCGAGTAAGCTCCTTGATCAAAAGCTCTGCTCCAAGAGCCTTCCCGATGAACTCACTAAGTGAATTACAATTGTGGTTGAACAAGCGCATCCTCAAGCTGATTTAGCCTCTTGCTAAAATACTTAATTTTATCCGCCTCGGTACGGATAATTGTGAAGCAAATCAAGTAGTCCCTGAAACTTCTCGGCGATGACAATAACACCCTCGTCCCCATCGGGTTCGGGGTTCAAAACCTCGACAACTTAGCTTCACGAAGTGGAGCCGGATAATACCTCTCTAACATGAGAGTCTTGAACTCGCTCCAAATACAATCACGATCGATGGGTTTCCTGAAAGCCACCACGAATAAGCGCCCTTACTCAAGTAATAAGCCGCTCACGCCACTTTACTCTCCTCAGGACCGAACCATGTCGAAGAGTTTATCAAAATGCTCGAGCCAATGAACAATATCAGTGGTTCGACGAACCCTCAAAAGTAGGCGGCATCGGCGAGAGATATCGCCAACAATCGATTCACTCCTCCGGTCTGTCCATGAAATGGCACACAGTATCCTGTTGCGGTGGACCACAACCCATCGAGGTCTGCATGGTCTCCACTATCCGCGTCATCCGAGTCATCTGGGCCATCATGCCCTGCATAAATATGAATGGATCAACCCGAACACCTTCCGAGTGAGATGCCTCTCGGGTACGACTCCCTGACAGTGAATGATTATCTGGCGATGAATGAGTAGCCTCATTGTTTGATGAATTAATGATATCCCTCGCGTTCGTGTGGGCATGCACACGAGATCCCGGGTTCCGGCCCGCACCGGCCTCCTCCCCTGCGTCCTCGGCGGCTCTATCCAAACTGAAGTAGGAAAGTCACATGATTATAGATTCTGCATGAATATCGTATTATGATTACGTTACAGAGTGACAACAATGAGCATACACGCTCTAACACAATGAATGCATTAATGATTTAATGAAATGATCGTCGACATTACGTCAGAGTATGATAAGACCGTATGAAACATCAAATGAGGTAACATGATTGCCTGATGAAATTCCTGAGATGATTACCTTGAACAAGTTAACAAGGTTGAAAATTAGATCCTCAAGATCAACAACTGAACCGTGAGATGGGCGGAATGATTAATGAATTAACTGAACAATGAGATTGACTGAATGAGGAATGAATTAACTGAGCAATGAGATTGACTGAGTGACGAGTGAATTAGCTAAACGATGAGATTAATTGAATGATGAATGAATTAGCTGAACGATGAGGTTAATTGGGTGATGAACGAAACAACTGAGTAATTGATATTGACTGAATGATGAATGAATTAACTGAGTGATGAATGAGTTAACTGAGTGATGAATTAACTGGGTAATGATATTGACTGAGTAATGAATGAATTATCTGAGTGATGAATTGACTGAGTAATGATATTGACTGAGTAATGAATGAATTATCTGAGTGATGAATTGACTGAGTAATGATATTGACTGAGTAATGAATGAATTACCTGAGTGATGAATTGACTGAGTAATGATATTGACTGAGTAATGAATGAATTATCTGAGTGATGAATTGACTGAGTAATGATATTGACTGAGTAATGAATGAATTATCTGAGTGATGAATTGACTGAGTAATGATATTGACTGAGTAATGAATGAATTAACATAATCGACAAGATCAGCATGACGATTGAGGATTATTAACCGATGAATGAGTTGATCCTTAATGCTTACACAAGCCACACGTGTCCCAAAACAATTAGTCATGAATCAATCATAACACTAATATCACATATAGGTTTCAACAAGGCACGAACAATTAATGACATGATGAATGTATGAACATAAAGAGAATCGAGTCCTTACACAGGTCATACGAAGCTTCGAGGTCTCGCGATACTAGTCTTCACTGACGACGACTCGATGAATGAATGACTCGTGCAGTCGTACCAATATCACGACTCACAAAACCTGACTGACTAGATTGTCATAACCTGACAATCCCACTACTACCGCGTCGGTAGGACCACATAACTCACATCTCAGGGTATTTCACAACCCAAAGCTCTGATACCATTTCTGTAACACCCCCAAATCCTATTGGGTTATTACAGTGCCGTGGACCCCACGCCAGGAGATCCACCAGGCGAACATGACTAAAAATACATTAATTAACACAACAAGGGAAAATCATAGTCCTTACCATGATATCCGACACAATATTCCGATAAGGAATTTTAACGACAAAAGTGGCCTACATGGCCAAAATGAAATACAACAACCTCCACGAACATCCATTGGTAATACAACATGACAACAACTGACGATGCCGGAGTACACTCCAGCTGACTGACCAACAATGAACAACTCGGACTAGTATCGCTCGAATGCCTCGTTGCCAACGTCATGCCTCTGTGTCTCAACTCTCTCCTCGCAAGCACCTAAAACATGAAAACATGTTCCGCCCCCACGGGGTCAGTCATCCAGATAATGAACATCAAATACATGTATAACATGATATGCATCCAAAGGCAGAATGAAACGGTACAATGATGATAATAATACGAGAGGCTCACAAACCAAGGTAAGAATCGAGCATTCGTGAAATACCATGCCCACGGCATACTATTAATACCTGTTCGACAGGTTAGAACATAAATGCCCAACGGCGAATTATAATCACAGAATACCACAATGAATTAAACGACATGAACCAAACCAGAACTGAATTAATTATGAATCACAATGCCCGAAGGCTCCGATAAAATTACCAGAACCATAATAAAGGCTTGAAAGCCGTTCGGCAGAAATTAACAAATATCACAAACACCTGAAGTCAAAGCGACTAAGTCAGAACAATGAGGGCCGAAGCCACGGCACGAAGCCGTATCACAATGAGGGCCAAAGCCACGGCATCCAGCCGTATCACAATGAGGGCCGAAGCCACGGCATCCAGCCGTATCACAATTAGGGCCGAAGCCACGGCATCCAGCCGTATCACAATTAGGGCCGAAGCCACGGCACGAAGCCGTATCACAATGAATGATAGTGTGCTGCCTTGAGTCGGCCAACACGATGATAGTAACACACGGATAGACACCGTCCTTGACAGTCCCAAATTAACACCTCGATTGCCTTAGAACGGCCAACCGACAACAATGATGCAGCGGATGATTTAATACCTCGATTGCCTAAAACGGTCAATCGACAACAATGATACGATGAATGAGTGAATACTTCGCTTGCCTTAGAAAGGTCCATCGATAAAAATGATTTAGTGAATGATTGAACATTTCGATTTACCTGAGAACGGCAATTCGATAACAATGATATGAAGGATGCCTCGGCACCTTTAATCGATTCTGAAGCGACGAAGATGAGAAATGGGTAAGCCAATGCCTTAAATCGGCCTGTACAGTTTTAATGACAATCCGAACAGGAATAACAATGATCTCAACGATATCTTGAATTGACATCTATATTAACAACAATCGATACATCGATACCGCGAACCGGCTATCGACAATGACATTAATAATGAGTATCACAATGCCTTGAATCGGCCGTTAACGAACAACAATAACATTTGGCAAAATTGCCGAAAGGTATCGTATCGAACGATCTCTTGATATCAATGAATTCATGAAGAGACTAAGTCTCGGAATGATACAACACATTCATACACATACATGATGACATTAGCTCATTGACGGACAAGTATAAAACTTGCCTCAATACCGAAGGCGAGAAGGTACTTCCACGATCAACGTCCTTAGTGAAATTACCGGTCGCTCGGACAACCTTAAACAACACAAAAACCAACAATTCTCTTAATACATGAATCAATCATGATCACAACCAACTCAAAAATCGATTCAACAATACCCGAAACTCATTGGGGCATTTAAACAAACGCGTTGTAAACAATCTCCAATTGTTTACAACCAAGACTCATTTACATCCGAAACCAACTCCCAATGAATGATTCAAAACCACAAAAACTCATGAATACTATCAATAATCCAATAGGAATACTTAGAACGATATTTCAACAACATTTAGTCGAAAACCCCCAAAATTCCAAAGTCAACCCGTAAGGGTTCTTGAACAATTCCTCAATTATTCACAAATCCCGAAAATTACACCAATGAATCCGTAGAAATACATGTATCCAAGATAGATAATCCATATCTAACATATTCCAACATAATATCGATTTAGCACGAAGAGATCGGAAGCAAAACACCCAAGATCCGAAATTCTAGATCCAAGAATCATTACCTTGATTTGGAGTGATGAAACTGATTTAGATGATGATTAATCCAACTTAGGAGCTTGAAGATGATGCTAGATGATTGCAGCTCGAAAAGACCTTTCCGAATCGCGGAGCTCGTCGAAATGATTGAGAAATGAAGAAATGACAAAGGTTGGACGAATCTGTCCTATTTATATTGTCGACTTAGCGCACGCTATGACTTGATATTTAGCGTGCGCTAGCGGTTTCTTGGGCGATCCGGTGAGGTGCGAAATGCCTCGTTAGCGTGCGCTACGACTTGGTAGCGTGCGCTAACACCTTACCGATAGCGTGCGCTATTCCATATTGTTAGCGTGCGCTAATCGATGTCCGATACCCAACGGCAAATCCGTAACTCATCGTCCTCTGCCTTGCACGCGTTAGCGTCGCTACTAAAGTGACTTAGCGTGCGTTGCCAACACAATTAGCGTCGCTACTTACCACTCGTGGCGTGCGCTACGATTTCCCAAATCAGCCCGGTACCTTACGGGTATGCGCCTCACTTGCGCTAGCGTGCGCTAATACTGAATCATTGCGTGCGTTACATGCACCTTATTAGCGCGCGCTAACTACAATGTGTAGCGTGCGCTACCTCTCAAACTGCAAATAAAAACATGATGATGATGACGACAACAATTTCGGCTCGATCTCAAACAGTGATGATCCCAAAATACGCCAAATGGTGAACATAGTTGACTGAATATGAATGATGAATGATTATTACTGAGTGAAAAAAAATTCTGAGTGACAGTTACTGAATGATAATAAATGAATTCACAACCGGGTATTACAAGATCAACGAATCTGTCACCTTGCATAATGATTGCCAGAAGATGTTCAACGTTAGGCAGTTGGATTTCACTGCACAACTCCGAGGGCATATGAGGACGTAGTCACAACATATGCCGACACTGTTGTTAGTTCTGACACTGGGCATAATTAGAAGAAGCAGAAGTCGTCTAAATTAGCGGTTCCGTACCAACATAAGGGCACATCCGACCGGCCCCTCTGCCGGAGCTGTTTCAATTGTGGCATAGCAGGACACACCATGAGTCAGTGTCGTAAGATGGCTACGAAGTGTTTTTCATGCATAAATAGTGGGCACATGTCTTGCTACTGATCATGGGTCAATTATACACCAATTCCAGCTTCTTAAAGTCTGCAAGGTTCACTACAGACATCCAGTGCACATGCCGTTTCCGACTATCGAGCTCCACCTTACCAAACTCAAACCTCATCATATGGTGCCAGAAGAGGACGTGGGCGCTGGGGAGGCACTGCACCCTCCTCGGGGACACTACCATCCCACGTGTTCGAATTGAGAGCTACTGATGACCAAACCGCACCTGCTGTCTCAAGTACACTTCTTGTTAATTCCCAGCCTATTCATATACTATTTGATATTGGAGCGACACACTCGTTTTTATCTATGGAATGTGTTAACCGTTTGAACCTTTCTTATGTACCTTGTGAATATTTTACTACTAAACTACCCGAGAGTAGCAGAGTTGGGGGTAATTTAGAATTTCAAAAATGTCCGATCCGTATTGATGATCGGGGCTGGACAGCAAATCTCATGGTTTTCCCACTTCAGAATGAGGATATCATTTTAGGTATATACTGGATGACCATGCACATGATGATATTAGATACCTATCACCTGACTGTTTTCATTATAACTTGTGACAGTGCCACTCACATAATTAGGGGTCGAGAACACTTTAGTACTAAAGGGTCTCTCAGCTTCCTTACAATGGAAGTATCTTGTGACACTCGAGAAACGTATTACTGGTGTTATGTTCTTCAGGAGGACACATCACAGCGATCGGTTGATAACATTCCCGTGGTGAGCGAATTTCCAGACGTTCTTCCCAATGAATTACCAGGGTTGCTGCCACAATGGGAGGTTGATATCTCGATTGAACTTGAGCCGGGAATGATGCCTATCTCCAAAGTACCATACAAGATGGCACCAGCTGAAATGAATGAATTAAAAATACAACTCGAAGAATTGTTAAAAAATGGATTGATCCGTCCGAGTACTTCGCTGTGGGGTGCACCGGTTCTTTTTGTGAAGAAAAATGGCAACTCCCTATGCCTGTGTATCGATTACAGAGAGATAAACAAAGTCACTATCAAGAAACGTTGCCCACTTCCAAGGATCGATGACCGATTGGATCAACTACAGGGGGCGACCGTGTTCTCAAAGATCAATTTACGGTTCGGATATCACCAATTGCGGATTCTGGATGAGGATATTCCCAAGACTGTATTTCGATCAAGATATGGACACTGAGTACATGGTGGTGTCATTAGGCTTGACTAATGCCCCAGCCATTTTTATGGAATTGATGAACAAGGTTCTGATAGATTTTCTCGACAAGTGTGTGGTGATTTTTATTAACGACATTTTAACCTATTCCCGGAGCCGATAACAGAATCAGGAACACTTCAGGCAGGTGTTAAGTGTTTTGAGGCAACACCAACTTTATGCAAAACTTTCTAAATGCGAGTTCTGGATGCCGGAGGTGACCTTTCTGGGACATGTTATTTCAGCAGAAGGCATCAAGGTTGATCCGCAAAACATCGAGACAATGATGAGTTGGGAACAACCAAAGAATGTCAAAGAAGTGAGGAGTTTCCTGGGATTAGCAGGTTATTATCGACGGTTCGTCGAGGCTTTTTCTTGTATCGCTCGGCCATTGACGAACCTACTAAGGAAGAGTACCAAGTTTGTCTGGACAGCGGATTGTTAGGAGAGTTTCGACGAGCTAAATAGGAAACTGACTACCGCTCCGGTGTTAGAACTTGTTCGAATAAGTGCCCTAGGACATTCAATGTGCCTAAATTTGTAATTGTCACATATAAATAAAGTTATTTGATATCATTTATTTCTCGTTGATTATTATAATGTGTGCATGTTTTAATATTATAATAATCGAATAATAGTTATTCACGAATAATAAGATTATTCAAATGTCCCTGGTACAATCGCGTTGAGTAGAGACTCAAGTGCTTAATATACTAGTATAAGTTTGATTGATAATTATCGGATGATTATGCGTATGGTATGGATCAATCTTATGGGTATTGGTTGGAGAAACAATACTGGACAGACCCGCATTGAGATCACTGCATGGAAATGTCATAAGTGAATCTCAATATAACAGTATGTCAATAAATCCTTGAATCTGAGATTATCATAGAGTCCAACATGATAACTGTTATGCCTTGACGGAATCTAACGTCATCTGAAACATGGTGAGCATAAAGGTTAGCGATCGGGATTAGTGGGAATCATGTAGAGGGCAATGAATAATCAAGATGGAGATTTGTCCCTCTCTTAAGTGAGAGATATATCTACTGGGCCCCTCGATAAGTAGGACTGAAGGAAATGCATGGCCATGCTCAAATGAAGAGTCATTTGATTCAATCAGTCTACTTTAGATTGAGAAAACATTTGAACATAAATAAGCATGACAGACTCCATGACTTAGTATAAATATGATATCGTGTGACAAAGGGATTTGACATGTTAAAAGGTTTAATGGACTATTAACTTATATTATTTGGGTAATCATAATGTCTTGCTAGAGGCCACTTATAATTTATTATTTAATAAAGTATTAAATAATTACCAACATAATATAAGCCTTTTGGGTCGCACGTACGACAATTATAGATAGGTAGGAATAAATATCAACTGGGAATACTAAATATTATATTGGATATTATATTTATAAGGAGATTAAATAATAAGTAATATATATAATATTGGATATTATATATATTGTATTATTTAATAAGTTGAGGGGCAACTAAGCAAATACTAGAGTTTGACTCTAGGGTTTACTTAGTATAAATATAAGGTATTGGACAAGGAGTTGTCATAAGAAAACACCTGAAAAATAGCCTCTTCAAGAACAAGAGAAAATCAGCCCTCTACTTCCTACTGTAGGAGAACGAAGTCGGTTGTCTAATCATCTTCCCTTAGTTGATCTTGGTCAATAGTACAATCCTTCTAGTAAGGAACTTGTGGTGTACTGTTTATCAATATTACTCGTAAGGATCTAGCAATCCGGCTTGTGGAATTATTCGTGTGTGGATCACCAAAAGAGGAAGGAGATATTCATCTGCTTCTAGTCCGAATATAGAATTGTTCAATCGGATTAAGGTAATTCGATTAACCCTTTAATCAAATAATTAAATTACCGTATGAAATCCTAAATTGGGTTTTCATATTTATTATTCCGCTACGTTTTTACTCCGATTATTTTGTACTCAATGCATAGAAATCCCAACAGTGGTATCGGAGCCAACTTACAAGTAATTTAATTGTTTGTGTAAAACATGTTTATGTGTAAATTATGTTCTTGATTATGTTTATAAAATATAGATTTTATAAAATAATTTTTCTGGTTTAATCTGATTAAATTGGATTGTCAAAAATTAATTTTCTGGACTGTTTTTCACATAAACTGCTGTCCAGGACTGTTATGGAGTACAGCGATTCGGGCAGGTTCGGTCAGGTCGGGCAGATTCGGGTCGGGTCCGGGTCTGACCAGGACCCGCGGGCTGCGTTAAAATTGCAAAATATATATCGCGCCTGAAGGGATTCGATCCCGCGCTAGTTTAGCCCCAGGGCAGCGCCCGGACCATCTCGGCTGGAGCACATATGTATGAATCATGTTCACTGCTACTCTATTAACCACCTATATATAAAATCAAAATAAATGTTTGAAAATGCATTTTGCGGCCGTCGGGATTTGAACCCGTTTGGCCGTGAGGGGAGATGCGTGCTCGGCCATATGGGATAGGGATTCAGATTGTTAATTTTTGACACAGTTTTAATTTATTGTCTGATTGTCAGACAGATTGATTATTTAGTATATTACATGCTTTATTAATTATTTGTTAATTATTTATGGTATGACCATAAATTGACCAATGTGATTGGATAATTTATTTCTTTATGGGTTGGTTTTACGACCTGCTTGTCGTTTAATTATAATTGGTTTTACAGCATGTGAGTCGTCTATTTAAATTGTTTATTATTTTACGGCCTGCGTGTCGTTTGCACTTCTTGTAAATTTACTAGTGTAGTATTAAATTTCATTAATGTAATGAAGACAAGAAGGACGAGAAGGACGGACTCGAGGAGCAAATTCATCGCGTATGACGTTCCAAGGAGTTGGGAAGATCAATGAAGACCATATTTAACCCTTTAGATTGACCTTTGTGATTTTCATGTTGGCTCATGAAAATCACGTTGGGATTATGGTCATGCTATACATGGTCCTATGCTTTTATTGTCATGTGATGCGATGTATGTTTAAATTTATGCATGTATGTGATGCTATGTATATTTAGATGTATGTTAGCAAATATAGACATTAACATAGGATAAAAATCCCTCGTTAAAATTATAAAATACCGTTCATTTGAAAAACACCTATCAAGACTCCGATCATCATGAGTGGGTCATGCCAAAGGTGAGCGTTCGGATTATCTTAGTAAAGTAGAATAGGTAATGGTGATACCTATACGTTTAATGAATTTGGAAATCAAAATAGTTTTGAACCTTAATGCATTAGATGGTATTATAACATGCTTGGGCATACGATGCCAATTCCCATGATATAATCTAAGAGTTACATATGATGTAATCAATAAAGAGTTATCCACCTAAAGTAGCTCAATTCTAGGCATCCTACCAAAGCTGATTTTAGAATTGTGCAAAATGGGATCTTAGCCCACTAAAACTACAAATGTTGTAAATTGAGGGTACTTTGTTTTAGTGGGAGTATTTTTTAATGTGACTAAATATTTTGCATATTGAATTTTATAGAATGGCATCAAACAACACATCCACCATTTCACTGCGATCCGTCCTTGAGAAGGATAAACTCAAGAAAACGGCAGCAACTATCTGGATTGGATCCGGAGCTTCAGAATAGTTCTCAAGGAAGAAAGAAAGATGTATGTTCTTGAGGAAGAAATTCCCGATGAGCCAGCTGAAAATGCAATCAAAGCAACAAAAGACAAATGGAAGAAACATTGTGATGATTCCATTAATGTCAGTTGTCTTATGTTGGCCACCATTTGTCCAGAACTTCAGAAGAATCTGGAGGAAATGGAAGCTTATGAGCTAAATTCTCACCTCAAGGAAACCTTCTCGAAGCATGCTGGGCACTAGAGTTATGAGACCTTTCAAGCCTTTTATGCTTGCAAGATGGTTGAGGGGACATCTGTCAGCACTCATGTGCTCAAGATGAAAGGATATATTGATCATCTTGAAAGGCTTGGTTTTCCACTTTCTAAGGAGCACTCCACGGATGTGATCCTAAACTCATTGCCCGAAAGTTTCGGTCAGTTCATTATGAACTATAATATGAATGAGATGGAGAAGTCCATTGCTGAGCTGCATGGGATGCTTAAAATGGCTGAGCAGAATATTAAGAAGAAACCAAGCCATGTGCTGATGGTCAGCAAATGGAAGTACTTTAAGAACAAAGACAAGGGCAAGGGTAAGGCAAAAGTTTCCAAATCTAAAGACTCTGCTAAGCCATCTTTCAAGGCTAAAGCTCCCAAAGATGGAAATTGCCATCATTGCAATAAACCAGGACACTGGAAAAGAAATTGCAAGGTTTACTTGGAAGAGCTAAAGCGTACCAAGGGTAGTGGGACTACCACAGGTATATTTGTTATAGAAGTTAACTTATCTACTTCTAACTCCTGGGTATTGGATATTGGATGTGGATATCACATTTGTACAAATGCGCAGGGGTTGAGAAGCAGTATAGAGCTGAAGAAAGGGGAAGTGGATCTAAGAGTCGGCAATGGATCAAGAGTTGCTGCAGTAGCTGTAGGAATATATGATCTAATTTTACACAATGGGCTTTTGTTAGTTTTGAAACAATTGCTATTATGTTCCTGCTATGAATAGGAATATTATTTCGGTTTCTACATTAGATTGTGATGGTTATAGTTTTCTTATTGAGAATAAGATTATTCGTATTTTCTTTGATGACTTGCTTTATGGTACTGCAAAGTTATATACTGACCTTTTACAATATTGATCTAGATGAGTCTGGCAATTTGGAAGTCTATAACATTGCATCTAAGAAACCTAAGCTCAATGTTTCTAATCCGACTTACTTATGGCATTGTCCACTTGGTCACATAAATGAGAAACGCATTTCTAAACTCCATAATGATGGACTTTTAGACTCTTTTGACTATGAATCATATGGGGCATGCGAATCTTGTTTATTAGGCAAGATAACGAAGAATCCTTTCACCGGTGATGGAGAAAGGGCTAGTGATCTATTAGGACTAATACATACTAATGTATGTGGACCTCTTAGCACTCATGCCAGAGGTGGATACCAATACTTCATTACATTTACCGATGATTTTAGCCGATATGGCTAAGCCGCAGAACATTCCAGTCTCGCAGGCGATAGTGGAGTACAACCAACAGCTGATCCACGTGAAGAATCAAGTGTGGTATGAGCGTGAGAAGATCTGTTACTTTGATATGCGGATGAATATGGATTCACGGCATTATATGGACGGGTTTGCTTGCACTACCTTGAAGGAATACTATGATAGGGATTTGGCCTATGACATGTTGAGTCCCCACAATGATACCACGGAAGAATCGAAGAAGCAGAAGATCGCTGGTAACTTTTCTGGCTCTAAAGGTGGCTACTTCCAAAGACCTCAGGCGATTAATCGTTCTGCCGGGAAGTCGTCACGTTCTGTTATAGGGAAAAAGAGTTTTCGTTCTGCCCAGGGCACCTCAACTCGTCAGGTAACCTGTTTTAATTGTGGTCGTCCAGGCCACATCAATATGGAGTGCAACTTCCCACCTCTGAAGTATCATACTTGTAGACATATGGGGCATAGGGCAGCTTATTGCCCCGAACAAGATCATACTATGGACACTCAGGCTTCGGCCCTAGCGCCTATAGATCAGAGTATGAATCAGCAACAACCAGTTGGACAGTCACAACAGAGTTACGACAGGGGCCAGGGACAGAGTCAGAACGCTATAGGGGGAGATTCTAGCGTCAGTTCGGCTCACCCACATGTCTATGAGATGCGTCGAGCAGACGAACCCGATGCGGCGGTGGCCTCAGGTACCATTCATATCCTATCTCATCTAGTTCGTGTACTTTTTGATTCGGATGCTACACATTCTTTCATCTTTTTGGAGTGTGTACGCCATTAGAATATAACTTGTATGACTGCTTACGATCCTTTCATTGTGAAACTACCTAACGGGGATAGAATCATGGGGAATCGAGAGATTAGAGATTTTCCAGTGAATATAGCCGGTATGGATTGGTTGTCGAACTTGATTGTGGTTGATATGGAGGGCGAGGATGTGATCCTAGGCGAGGATTGGCTTGACAGTCATCAAGCGATTATTAATAACCACACTAAGGTTATCACTATGATGACTAAAGACGGTTCTGAGTACTCGTTTATGGGACGTAAATCGGGCCAACCTAAATTGCTTATCAGCGCCATGAAGACCGTAAAACTCTTGAATAAAGGTTACACGGGCTATTGCTGTTATACTTTAAAGACGGAAGGGAACGAAGTCGATTTATCTTCGATTACAGTTGTTAATGAATATCCAAGCGTTTTTCCAGACGACCTCTCAGGATTACTGCCGGATCGAGAGATAGGATTTTCTATGGACTTAGAGCCTGATGCGGCTCCAATTTCTAAGGCGCCGTATCGGATGGCACCTTCCGAGATCTAAAAATTAAAGATTCAGCTGGGAGAACTATTATAGAAAGGGTACATCAGACCGAGCGCTTCGCCTTGGGGCGCGCCTATTCTTTTTGTGAGGAAGGATGATGGTCCACTACGTTTAAGCATTGATTACCGATTAAACAAAGTGACTATCAAGAACTAGTATCATTTGCCTCATATAGATGATTTATTTGATCAGTTGCACGGAGCCGCAGTATTCTCAAAAATTGATTTGAGATCAGGATACTATCACCTCCGGGTGAAAGAGTCCAACGTTCCGAAGACTGCATTTCGAACGAGGTACATACATTATGAATTTGTGGTCATGACTTTTGGATTGGCTAATGCACCGCCAGTATTCATGCAACTAATGAACAAGATTTCATTGAATACCTAGACAGATGTGTGGTCATCTTTATTGACGACATCTTGATTTATTCACGGGAAAAGAGGAACATGACCGGCACTTGCGTTTGATACTAGATGTTTTGAGAGCCGAGCACATCTATGTAAAATTCTCGAAATGTGAGTTCTGGTTGGAAGACGTTATGTTTCTTGGCCATGTGATTTCGGCCGAAGCGGTTCGTGTAGACCCGCAGAAGATTGAGGCATTACTAGATTGGGCACGGCCTAAAAATGTTAAAGAATTTCCTAGCTTTTTGGGTCTTGCTGGTTATTACCGTCGGTTTGTCGAGGGGTTCTCGAAACTCGCTCGGCCGCTTACGTAATTACTCCAGAAGACAGAAAATCTTGTTTGGACTTCCGAGAGGCAACATATCTTTGATGAGCTGAAGAGACGTTGACCTCAGCGCCAATTTTATCTTTACCACATGGTAGTGAAGGATTTGCAGTTTATAGCGATGCTTCAGGACAAGGGCTTGGATGTGTGCTTATGCATCATGATAAGACGATAGATTTTGCATCACAACAGTTGAAGCCGTATGAGATGAACTATCCTACTGATGATTTGGAGTTGGCCGCAATTATCTTCGCACTTAAGATTTTGCGGCATTATTTGTATGGCTCTCTGTCTTGGATTTATACCGACCATAAGAGTTTGAAGTATATTTTCAGCCAGAAAGAGCTGAGTATGAGGCAGAGACGTTGGTTGGAATTAATCAAGGATTACGATTTGGAAATTCTTTACCATTCGGGAAAGGCCAATGCCGTCGCGGACGCTTTGAGCCGCAAATCGGCATCATTTCAGATGCTCGAGGTTCTTGCATCGCAGACGAAGATTCGTCAGGATATAATCGAACAAGGAATAGAAGTTTGGCTTCAAAGAATGCAAGGACAATTGTGCACTCTCGAAATTACTTCATCCTCGGTTGACGACATCAAAGGGAAACAGTGGAGTGACCCGATGATCTCTCAACTGAAGGAAGATATAATTAAAGGAAAAGCCCCTGGTTTTATAGTCCATGAGGATAGTATTCTGAGATTTCAGGACAGGCTTTGTGTTCCAAATGATCTAGACTTGAGGCAGAGAATCCTCCGAGAAGCTCATGCTACACCTTACTCTATCCACCCCGAAACGAGTAAGATGTGCAAAGACTTAAAGCGAAAATTTTGGTGGAATAACATGAATAAAGATGTCACAGAGTATGCACTATGATGCTTGATGTGTCAATAAGTCAATATTGAACACCAACTACTAGTTGGGTTGTTAAAGCCGCTTCCCATTCCCGAGTGGAAGTGGGAAGATATCTCTATGGATTGTATCACTGGGCTGCCGATAATTAGAGTGAATATCATTTGGGTAATCATCGACCGGTTGACCAAGTCTGCACACTTCCTGTGTGTTAAGGATACTTGGGAACCGAAGAGATTGGCTCGAACTTTTATAGCCGAAATTGTGAGATTGCATGGTGCCCCTAAGACTATTTTTTCCGATCGAGATGGTCGCTTTGTATCGCATTTTTGGCAATCTATTCATCTGGCGTTGGGCACCGAGTTGAGATTGAGAACATATTTTCATCCCCAGTCAGACGGTCAGACGGAGCGGACGATTCAGACATTGGAAGATATGTTGCGGGCCTGTGCCCTAGACTAGAGTAACAATTGGGAACTTCATTTACCATTGATCGAGTTTGCCTACAATAATAGTTGGCATGCGTCGATCAAGATGGCACTTTTCGAGGCACTCTATGGTAGGTGGTGTAGATCACTGTTATGTTGGGATGAGGCTTCGGAGCTAGTCGGAACAGAACTGGATATGTTGTTGGAGACTAAGGAGAAGATTTTATTATCCAGGACTGGTTGTTGACCGCCCAAAGCTGTCAGAAATCTTATGTTGATACTCGTCATCGACCTTTATAATTTGAAGTGGGAGACCATGTTCTACTAAAGGTGTCGCCGACCAGAGGAGTTTTTCGCTTCCGGAAAAAGGGAAAACTAGTCCGCGGTATATCGGACCGTTTGAAATTTTGGACAGGGTTTGAGATTTAGCTTATCGCTTGGCGCTGCCTCTAGCTTTGAGTCATGTCCATAGCGTTTTTCATGTTTCTCAGTTGAGGAAGTACGTGCCGGATCCAAGTCATGTTATTGACTATGGTGAGATCGATGTAGCCGAGGATGTTACCTTTCCAGAGAGACCGGTGAAGATCCTCGAACACCATGAGAAGTAGCTTCGGCACAAAAGCATCCCGTTAGTTAAAGTGCAATGGTCGAGACATGGAGTCGAGGAGGTAACTTAGAAGAGAAGATGCGATCGGAATACCCTGAACTTTTTATTTCTTAAGTTTTGGGACGAAACTCCTTTTTAGAAGGGGAGAATGTAATAGCCTTACTTTATATGAATTGTTGGCTCCGACGTTCCTTCACTTTTATCGATCTGTAAAGCCTTTTGGGATGTTGTTGGTGTTAACTCTAGAGTTTTGTGCCGTTCGGATCATGTTCGTATTGTGTGGACCTTTCGGCGGTGTTTTGAGGCAGGCTAATAGCGTGCGCTCGGCCAAGCTAACGCCTGCTATCTCTGTTTGAGTAGCGCATGCTAGTTTTGAGTCTTAGCTCACGCTAGCGGTCCGGGTTGGCAGAGGCAGTAGCTGATTCTGCCCTCTGGACTAGCAGTTAGCGCACGCTAGGCACTAGCTCGCGCACGCTAATGAACTGAGTCGGCAGAGGCAGTAGGGTATTTCTACTTTCTGGACTAACAGGTGACACGCGCTAGGCCCGAGCCAGCGCAAGCTATTGGTGTTGTGTAGCGCGCGCTAGTGCCCAGATGTAGCGCACGCTAGCGGATTTGGGCAGTGAACTGGAATTTTTGCAGGATACCAGTTAGCGCACGCTAAGGTGTGGTAGCGCGCGCTAACTTCTCAGGACAGAAGCCACTGGACTACCGGGTGACCCCGTTAGCACATGCTAATCTTGAGGTTTAGCGCACGCTAGACAAACGCAGTATATAAGGCCAGTCAGCCCTGTTGTTCGTCATTTCTTCTCCATTTCCTTCACTTCCGACGAAAAGGGCGACTTTGAGGCGATCCTTCTTCCACTATCATCTTTGGTTGAATAACAAAGATTACACAACATCTAATCTATTTTTATCTTCCGAATCAAGGTAAATTCCTTAGAACCCTAGTTTTGGGAATTTTTAGGGATTTTCTTAGATTCGTCCGATTTATCCATTTTGGAGCTTGAGATCTTTGAGATTATGATGTATCTACCACGTACCCATATTTCCCCTATGATTATATGGATGTTTTTGTACCTTGTTCAGACTTGAGAGGGTTTGGGTGATTTTCAACCCTCTAGGTGATTATCCTTGTAATTTCGTGAATCGTAGGCGGGTTTCGGGAGTTTCTTCGTGTGATTTGGGTATGGATTATTGATTATCGTATTCCTTATAAATCGTTTAGGTGCCGGAAGGGTGTTCTTGGACCTACCGAACTTATACTCTTTCCCTTCCGATTCTCGATGTCTCAAAGGCAAGTATATGTTTATGATTGTACGTTCTCGACTTTGAAAGTAAGATATATGAATTGTATGATGGTATATATTGTAATACCCGGTTGTAATTCATTCATTTTCATTCAGTAATTATCAGTCTGTAATTGTCACTCAGTGTATTTTCACTCGATTATGATCATTCATCAATCATGTTCATTCACCGTGTTCACCGTTCGGAAAAACTTCGAGTGGTGTATCGTTATTGTTCATTTTTTCAACTTTCCTCATATGAGTTCGACTTTGTTAGATCACCATTAATTTTTGCTAATTCCAAAAATTTTAACTCTTTGCAATATTATAGAGCATCGAGTTAGCTTTCCAATGGTTCAAACGGTGAGTCAATCGGAGTCCGGACGAGAGAGTTATGGTCATTTTAGCTCAACCGCTCATTTTTCAGTATTGGCCGATCACTGCCGAACGAACTCGGCCGTGTCGTCCGACACGGCCCGTGCCGTACTCGTCCGGAAGATGCGAAGTGTTCGCCTCAGACCCGACCGTGTCGTGCAGCGCGGCCAAGTCGAACCGCCGGATAAGCGAGAATAAATGCGCCCGACACGCCCGACCGTGTCGTGCAGCGCGGCCGAGTCATGCCGAGTCAGTCGGACGGGTCATCGTCGGAAGGCCCTCCGCGCCACGACCGTGTCAAGCGAGGACACGGTCGAGTCCTGTCGGCGGTGTCGGCCGGTATGCGACGACCGTGCCGATCGGCACGGGCCGTGTCGGCAGGTAGTCAACCCCTTTAAATCCGTTTTTCAACATTTCAGCCATTTCCTTCCGATTTTCCACCTTTTACGAGAGAGAGAAGCTTGAGGGAAGGTTTTCCTTCACAAATCATTTGGGTGTTTGATTTTCTTCATCTCCTTTCGATCGTGAAGCCGGATAATCAATCTAACGCGTGTTCTTGGATTAAAACACTTGGATCTTCAAGAGGTAATTCCTTCAACACTTTGGACTTCGATTTTGTGTTGAGATATGATATTTTGGACGTTATAATCATGTTATATGAAGGGATATGTATATGATTATGAGTTTGTATAAGGATTCATTGGATTATTGAGGAATTATTCAAGAACACCTAGAAAATCGAGTCGGAATTGGGGATTTTCGACTAATTGTTGTTATAATCACGTTTTCGGATATTCGTCTTGGATTATTAATCATATTGAAGATGTTTCGTTGGTTTGAAACACTTCTTGGGGGTTTTGATATTGGTATATTGAAGTTTGATTGTAAACAATCGGAGTTTGGACGCAACGTGTTTGTTCTAATGCCTCAATGAACTTAGTTTAATCGTATCAACGTTTCGAGTTCGTTATATTCGTGTTTGATTCGTATATTAAGCGAATTGTTGGTGCTTGTGTAATTCAAGGTTGTTCGAGTGGCCGGTATTCCCTATTAAGGACGTTGTTCGTGGAAGGACTTCCTCGCCTTCGGTTTGAGGCAAGTTTTATACTTGTACTAGTCAATGAGATTAATGTCATCATATATGTGTATAAATGTGTTGTATCATTCCGAGACTTAGTCTCTTCATGAATTCATTGATATTAAGAGATCGTTCGATCCGATACCTTTCGGCCATTTTGCCAAATATTGATTGTTATTCCTTTTTGGATTGTCATTAAAATTGTACACGCCGATTAAAGGCATTGGCTTATTCATTTCTCACCTTCGTAAATCGGTAACCGATTAAAGGTACCGAGGCATCCTTCATATCATTGTTATCGAATTGCCGTTCGCAGGCAAATCGAAATGTTCAATCATTCACTATATTATTGTATCGATTGACCGTTCTAAGGCAATCGAGGTATTCAATCATTCATCATATCGTTCATATCGATTAGCCATTATAAGGAAATCGAAGCGCTCAAGCATTCATAGAATCATACGCTGCATCATTGTCATCGGTTAGCCGTTCTAAGGCAATCGAGGTGTTGAGTTGGGACTGTCGAGGATGGTGCTGCCGACTCAAGACAGCATACCATCCCTAATTGTGATACGGCTTTCATGCCGTGGCTTCGGCCCTACTTGTGATACGGCTTTCATGCCGTGGCTTCGGCCCTACTTGTGATACGGCTTTCATGCCGTGGATTCGGCCCTACTTGTGATACGGCTTTCATGCCGTGGCTTCGGCCCTACTTGTGATACGGCTTTCATGCCGTGGCTTCGGCCCTACTTGTGATACGGCTTTCATGCCGTGGCTTCGGCCCTACTTGTGATACGGCTTTCATGCCGTGGCTTCGGCCCTACTTGTGATACGGCTTTCATGCCGTGGCTTCGGCGCTACTTGTGATACGGCTTTCATGCCGTGGCTTCGGCCCTAATCAATAACAGCTCCGGGCTGTTTCGGCTTCACGTGATTGTGATATTTGATAGTTTCGGCTGAATGATTTTTAGGCATTGTGATTGTCTTGTTAATTTCATTGGAGCCTCCGGGCATTGTGATTCATATTTAATCCTGTTGTGGTTTGGCTCATGTCGTGTAATTCATTGTGGTATTCTGTGATTATGATTCGCCGTTGGGCACTTATGTTCTAACCTGTCGAACAGGTATTAATAGTATGCCGTGGGCATAGTGTTCCACGAATGCTCGATTCTTACCTTGGTTTGTGAGCATCTCGTATTATTATCATCATTATACCGTTTCATTCTGCCTTTGGATGCATATCATGTTATACATGTATTTGAGATTCATTATCTGGATGACTGACCCCGTGGGGGCGGAACATGTTTTCATGTTTTAGGTACTTGCGAGGAGAGAGTTGAGACACAGGGGCATGACGATGGCGACGAGGCATTCGAGCGATACTAGTCCGAGTTTTTCTTTGTTGGTCAGTCAGTTGGAGTGTACTCCAGTCTTGTCAGTTGTTGTCGTGTTGTATTACCCGAACAGATGTTCGTGGATGCTGTTGTATTTCATTTTGGCCATGTAGGCCACTTTTGTCGTTGAAATTCCTTATCGGAATATGGTGTCGGATATCATGGTAGGGACTATGATTTTCCCTTGTTGTTTAATTTAATGTATTTTAGTCTTGTTCGCCTGGTGGATCTCCTGGCGTGGGGTCCACGGCACTGTAATAACCCAATAGGATTTGGGGGTGTTACAGATATCCACTCTAGAACGTGCCGACGGGTCCTCTGAGGGTTCCGTAGCCTTTCGTGCGGTTCCACGTATATTTTGGGTTAACCACTCAGGGACGGACCGACGGGTCCTCTGAGGGCTCCGTTGCCTTTGGTGCGGCTCCACGGTTAATCATGTATGTATTGAATGTGATTCTTTGAGATTTATTTATTCCGGAATAGTAGTCTTGAGTTGATGAGGTGATGATTACTTTTACTTTATTGTCGAGAAGTATTGTGTTTCATATTTGATATGCTTGTACTAGATATTCAATGGATAATTCCTTTATGGGGGGAATACCTTTCATGTATTTCAGAATCCAGGAGAGCGGATATGCACATACCGGGTCGGCATAAAGATGATGGGCAAGTGTGATGTTGTGTCTTGTCACTGGTTATGTTTTGTATTGTCTCCATTCATTGATGTTGTACTTGAATGGTTTTTGAGTACTGGAGTACTGTTTTCGGTTTCCTTGATGTTTCGGACTGTGTTGCCATGGTATTGATTCGTGATGTGTTGTATTCGGATTTATTGGATATTGTTTTGAATACCATTTTATTGTCTTCCATTTGATTGTACTTGGACCTTATCGGTCAAAGTCCATAGTTCCACATATAAATGGACTTGTGGGTCCCACGGCGGGGCTCACAGCGCTATAATATACCCTGAATAACTTGGGGGTGTTACACGTTTCTTGCTTCTGGAAAGCTGTCCACAAGGCTATGTGTACTCAGCTACATTTCAGCACAGCCTATCACCCTCAAACAGACGGATAGACAGAACGTACGATACAAACCCTGGAGGATATGTTGAGAGCATGTGTACTCGATTAGGGCAAAGACTGGGTCAAACATCTCTATTTAGCGGAGTTTTCATACAACAACAGTTGGCATGAAAGCATAGGCATGGCACCCTTCGAAGCCTTGTACGTTAGGAGGTGCAAGTCTCCCCTATGATGGGATGATGCTTCCGATGTCGTCGCTACTGATTTAGATCTGATCCATGAATCTATTAATAAAATTTCCATTGTTCGGAAACACATGTTAGCAGCGCAGAGCTGCCAGAAGTCACATACTACGGATCACCAGCAACCGTTGGAATTTCTAGTCGGGGACCACGTTTGGGTCAAAGTATCGCCAATGCGGGGCATTCGATGATTCGGCCAGAAGGGCAAATTGAGCCTGAGATTTATCATCCCATTTGAGATATTGGACCGAGTTGGTAGAGTCGTTTATCGATCAGCGTTTCCACCATCGTTAGATGGAGTGCATAATGTCTACCACGTCTCCCAACAGAGAAAGTGCGTGTATGACCCAAGCCACAAGATCAATTTCGAAGAAGTAGAGATTTCTAATGATGCTACCTTTAGAGAAGTGCCAATCGCGATTTTAGATCGACGCATAAAGACACTAAGGAATAAAGCCATACCTCTTGTGAAAGTTCAGTGGTCGTATCATGGCATTGAAGAAGCAACTTGATAGACCGAGTCGAGCATGAGGGAGAGTCATCCTGAGTTATTTTCTTATTTTCGGGACGAAACTATTTTAAGGAGGGTGGTATGTAATACTACGGGTATTCCATACTATTTATTAATATGTATCCCGTTTTTAATAATTAAATAGTTTGCTCCATCGCACGATGCTTGTACTTCTATACGTTGTGTTAGACCGTGTGCTTCAAATTAAACCTTGTCCGCATTTACTTGTTACGGAGATGAAATTATATGATGATTGATGACCTCTCGATGACACCTTGTTGACATTGAAGCAATTACCAGTGCAAATATGACGGTGGCCAATGTCTTGTTAACCGAGGGAATTGCCTTACGCTCCTAAAGGAAGTCATATTATGATGGTTAAGTATGATTTATAACTAAGTGGTTTAAACACACCTAAAGTACGTTAAAATGTATGCACTACGTACGTTATTTGCTTCGTTTTCCGTATGTTAACGGTTAGTCTTTACGTACGTTAACTACCTCGTTCTATGTACGTAAGAATGTAAGGCTTACGTACGTAACCCATCCTTCAGTCTACCAACAAGAATCTTCTGTTATGCCTTATTCGGACAATCTTTCGGTGCAATCAGACAATCAAGTCAACGGAGCTCTACGTACGTAAATCAACAATGCATTACGTACGTAATGGACAGTGCCATCTCGGACAGTAGGTTCTGAGAACCATTACGTACGTTAACCTTTTTGCAATAACGTACGTAATGGGAGATAACGTATGTAAACCCTTAGGCATAACGTACGTAAAGCCATCCTGATGTTATAAAATAACATCTCCTCTTTAACTTCTCCGACCCTTAGACATTTCCTCTCTCTCAAATATCATACTCCAGCTCTCCTAATCAAATTCTAGCCTCCCTAGCCGCGTGTAATCATAGAAGAGTAGATTGATCAAGCTTCGGAGAAGGTTTTGAAGGTGTTGTTCTCCCGTTCTTCATTGTTCTTCCTCGTCCATCGTAAAGTAAGGTAAGTTTATTAAACCTTTGAATCCATCTCAGTGTTGATAGTTAAGTTGTACTAGATTTCGAATGTTTTGGGTAGTTTAGAACACTTGACGATAATCGAACCGTGGAAAAATAGAACTAATCATAGTCGTTAAACGAAAAACCTACCAAGTTAGTATTTCTTATGACTTGTGGTAGTAATCATAGTTGGGTGGTAAAGCTCATGATATAACTTATAAATCACCAACACCATGAAATTGTCATGTAATGGATTGTGTTAGTAATCCAATTATCGTATGGTAAACTCATTGAAATTTATTTAATGAATTAGTTATCAATTACCGAATTAGATAGGTAATCAAATATATTAGTATTTCACTGGAATTGTACTTTTCCGTCCTACCCTAGAGTTGTGGAATTTCGAATTCAAGTAATTAGTGAATTTACAAGTGGTTATAGTTGTAGTCGTATCGTAGAAATATTATATGGGAACATTGTGGTTAAAATGATGTGATAAATTGATAATCGATGGATTGAGGATTTAAGTAATTCGCATTATTATTAAACGTGGAATTTTGGTTCAAACATTATGAATCGAACTAGGTTTAGAATCCTATCGGGATGGGGGTAATTATCGCTATTCGTCATTATCACCATGAGGTATTAATCGACGAATATGTAATAGGTTGAGCTCTCTAATGTGGGCATTCGAACCGTTGTTTTATCAAGGAAACTAATCTCGCAGGAACTAAGGCAAGTGATACCTTGCTCAGACTATGTTATGTTAAATTTCAAATTTTAAAGTGTGTCACTATTTGTGGAATTGTTGTTCGTTTTACTTTCCTACATCTGGAGTATTCCTGTGTAGATACTTCTGCGCCCCTTGGTTGCGACCTTGGGAGTTTATGTGTTGATATACTGTACGGAACTTTGTTGAGGGATAAAACCTGATACCCACATCCGGAGTATTCCTGTGTAGATGCTTCTGTGAACCTTGGTTGCGACCTTGGGAGTTTATGTGTTGATAGAAAAGATAATGTTGAGTATTCTGGGATTTATTGCCAAACCGAATAACAATATTGTACTACGGATTTATCTTATTCTATTGATGAATTTTTGTTCGTATTGTCTGACCTAGGTTGGCTAGCACGATTCGTCGTGTCAGGCAAATTTGTTGAATATGTGCAGGACGTTCATGAAGGTTCCGGTCAGGCTTGTGCAGTTTTGGGGAGAAGCCTTGTTATTTCGTTTATTTAAACTGAATTCTGAAACATTCCACGTTTATGTAATAACCGTGTATGTGAACCTGTTATTCTAAAATATTTCGTTTCGCAATTATACCATCGTGGAGCTACTTTCATGAAAATTAATTAATGGGGAAATCTAAAGTCTTAAAAATTTATCTTGTGGTTCCCACACGGGATTCACGTTGCTGTAACGACCCAGTAAATTTTGGGGGTGTTACAATAGTACACCTTACTCAATTCACCCAGGCACCAGTAAGATGTATAAAGATCTGAAGCAAACTTTTTGGTGGAGTAACATGAAGAAAAAAGTAGCGGAATATGTCTCGAAGGGTTTAACTTGTCAACAGGTCAAAATCGAGCATCAGCAACCTGCCGGAATGTTGAAGCCACATACAGTTCCTGAATGGAAGTGGGAGGATATCTCGATGGACTTTATCACCAACATGTCGAAGACCAGAACTGGAATGAATATGATTTGGGTGATAGTCGATCGTTTAATTAAGTCAATTCACTTTCTAGGTATCAAGGATATCTGGGGACTAAAGAGATTGACTCGGTTACTTATTGCAGAAATAGTCCGATTGCATGGAACACCGAGGACCATTGTTTCAGATCGAGATGGTCGTTTCATGTCGCAGTTTTGGAAAGCGGTTCATAAGGGTTTAGCAACCGAGTTGAGATTTAGAACGACTTATCATCCTCAAACCGATGGGCAATCCAAGAGGACCATCTGAACAGTAGAGACATGTTGAGAGATTTTGCCCTAGGTTGGTTGACTCATTGGGAAACTCACCTGCCGTTGATTGAGTTCACCTACAATAATAGATGGCAAGATTTGATTAAAATGACACCTTTCGAAGCAAGATGTAGGTCACCCTTATGTTAGGATGATTGGTCTGACTTAATCGGGATGGAACCAAAATTGATAATACAAACTCAGAAGAAGATAGCCCTAATTCGTGAAAGATTGTTGGCCGCTCAATGTCATCAAATGTCTTACGTGGATGTGCGCCATCGCCTATGAGAATTTATAGTTGGGGACCATGTACTACTAAAAGTCTCTCCTACTCGGGGAATTTTTCGAAACAAAAGGAAAGTTGTGGCCGAGATATATCAGGCCATTCGAGATTCTAGATAGAGTTTGAAAATTGGCATACAGATTGCCCTTGCCCCCATCGATGAGTCACGTCCATAATGGCACATTTGAAGAGAAACCAATCAAGATACTCGAGAGTCGAATCGAGCAATTGAGGAATAAACCACTTGGTTAAAGTACAATGGTCACGATACCGAGTCAAAGAAGAAACCCTAAAGACTGAAGGCAGCATGAAGGCGAGATATCCAGAGTTATTTCTATCTTAACTTTCAGGACAAAACTTCTTTTCAGAGGGGGAGTATGTAATACCTGAGTATTCGTTGTGTATTCCTCAAATAAATTAGAGCGCAAGTTATTTGAATTTATATTGATCTCTTGTGCTTGCGGTTAATGTTTTCCTCACCATACGAAAAGGGAAATCATGTTAGGAGAAGTTAAATAAGAAACATTTTAATATAGTTATTGTAATACCTGGATATTCATTATGTATTTCTATATATACCTGAATCGTGTAGTGTATGATTATGTCATATAATTAATTGAAGAGTGATTTCCCTTTATCCGTATTCTAGTATTCATGATTGCATTGTGTGGAAATTGATACTTTATGCATGTCCTTCTGTGATACTAGTGTACGTTAATAGATAGACCTAGATAAATGGGCATCGCTAACGTACGTTAATGCTGTTACATAGCGCACGTAAGTGGTGGTCAAGATCTGATAAGGCATCGTCGGCATGTGGATCCTGGGTGTCGGCCATCTTCCACAAGCAGCCGGATAACTTTTAGATAGGCAAGTCAATGACTAATAGTGTAAGCTTCAACATAGGAATAACGTACGCCAAATCTATTAAGTAGCGTACGTAAGCATTTTAACAATGTAAGCAAAACCAGGGCAGAAATGAGGTAGTGAGCTACATAAATCGGTAGCATACGCCATTGTAGTGTATTAGCTTACGTTAAGGAGCTACCGTATGTAACATTGTGTGACTAGCGTACATTAAGGATAGTATTATATTTAAAGACCAACTCTAGTTCATTTCCGCCATTTACCTTGTCCGAGTTCTGCACCCTTAAGAGCTTCCACAGCCCTATAAACTCCTTATATCAGCCTCTCAACTTGCTTTTGAAGATCATAGGCATCTTGGATTAGTGTTCAAGTTTCTGGTGTTGAGTTCTATGGATTGTTTCGTTTTTTCTATGCGTAGAAGGTGTGTTGACGCTACTACACCTTTGGCTCATGCTTCTAGGATTGTTATGAACATATTTCAGGTACTATTTGGTTTTATTGATGACTTAATGAACTGAACACCATGATTTAGGAGGATTGAGATGGCTACACCCATAATATTCTTTTGTTAATATATGTATATGTCGGCCTATGATTATGTTGAGTAGCATGATGAAGTTTTCAGTAATATGGATGTCTTCTTCTTGATGGTTTCGAAATACATGGGGTTAGATGACTTGAAGTTGAAAATACTCATGATAGATGAATGATAATGAGGATTATAGAAGCCTTCATCAAAGGTATAATCTTTGCCCTTTTGTAGAGAATCCATAGATTGAGTATCCTTCCTATATCGATCATTGTTAGGATATGAGTGTGATGCCGATATATTGGTTGAATTATTAGAACTCTTGTAGGAGGATTAATCACAAAGAATTGGAGTTTTAGAAATCTGAATCAATACGTTCCTTTGTATGATTTTTTGGGATTCGTTCATCATGATCATGTTCTTGACAAAGGACCATCGAGTAACTGAATCGTATATATCTTAGTTGATAATAATGGTTTGAGTATTGAATTATTGATGACTTGAATATACTTGAATTTCATAGACGTCGTCAAAAATCATCCTCGTTATTGTAATATCCGCACTTTCTATTTTTAGTAATTTCTATTTTTGATGTATTTTCATTTCGGACGACTCACTTGTATTTGTTTTGGAATTCTGAAACTATTTTATTCTTCATTCATGACCATCCGAATGAGTTTCGGCGTTTTTTACGAGATTACGCATATTGTGTAACTTTTCCGTGTTTAGGCTTGATTTTCGTAAATATTGTTCGAAACTGACGTTTCGTTGTTTCTACGATTTCCTTTAATATTTTTGGATCTGTTACGATTCACTGAGATTGTTATCTGACATCAAATCGTGATTCTCGGGAGTCCAGGCCGTTTTGTAATTCTCCGTAGTTTTGGGTACTATTATTGGAATTGTTTTTCCGTTATATCGGATTGTGGCAATCATGTGTTGATTGGAGCGTGAGCTGGTATGTTGTTGTTCCTAATTAGCACTTCGTTGTTCTTTGCTAACTATCGAGTTTGTATGTTCCTAGATGTGTACCTTCTGACCGGACTTCACAACTGTATTACTGTTTCAGAGCAGTTGGTGCACGCCAACCCTATACATAGCGCGCGCTAAACTAGCAATTGTAGCGCATGCTAAGCTCATCCGTAGCGTACGCTAATCAGGCTGGACAGTAGGTTTATGGCTTCTGGAATGAGTCCATTAGCGTACGTTAATGCCCCCATTGCATACGCTAATGAATCAATTAACGTACGTTAATATTCCCATAGCGTACTCTAATGACATTGGACAGAACATTCTGGAGTTGAACAGAAAGATCAGGGATCCAGGACCGAACCAGGTAGCGCACACTAACACAAATATTAATGCACACTAACGAGACGGACAGAAGCCTCTGGACTACATTTTATCCAGAATAGGATACGCTAAGCTTTCTCATAGCGCACGCTAAGCCCTGTCAGTATAAATAGGACAACAGGGCCAATTTTTGTCATTTTCACTCTCATCTATTCCTTTCGACGATTTTGCCGACCTTGTACGAGTGTGAGGATATATTTAGTCCATATATATCACCCTTTAACATTTTCAATTTCCTTGTGCAAATTTAACAACATCTAATCATCTTTCACCGTCCTAATCAAGGTATAATTCCTAGAAACCTAGTTTTTGAGATTTGGGGGGTTTTGTTATGATTTCATCTTTATAATCCTATTTAGCCTAGATTGTTGTTAGATTATGATTGTATACTCATAATCCCTTGTTTTCCCTAAATTTTTGTGGATTAGATTTCGAGATTTTCACTATTAATAGATTATGATCGACTATGACCTCGTAGTATTTGATGAATTGTCCCAAAGGGTAAAACTTAGGATGAATTCTTACATTTTCGTGGTGTTATGGTTGATTTTAAATCGTTATGTGATAGGAGCGGACTTTAAAAGAGTATTCGGATCGAAGTCCCTCATGTTCAGCATTTCCTTACGTCGTAGTTATCAAGGTAAGTACATGTATTACATTATGTTATGTATGATGTGAATTTGAGATGAATGATAAATTATGATAAAAGTGTGTATTGTTGTTCTTCCACCCGTGGACGGTTCAACGGGACCTCTGGGGGCCGATACTAGTGGGTACGGCAGAAATGGTTGCCCACCTGGGGACGGTTCGACGGGACCTTTGGGGGCCGATACTAATGGGTACAGCCGCGGTTACTAGTGTGATTCTCGTGATGTTGAAATGTGATGACATGGCTTTCATGATAATGATGTTTGGATTCCAATGTGATATTCCGGAATATTGTTTTCTCAAATGCTTTCTAAATGCGATAATAGTGTTGAATTATATTTTTATATAATGTTGTGTAATTGTGTACTTGCACTAGCCATTCAAATGCTAACTCCTTAAATGGGGGAAATGCATTTTATGCATTTCATGTATCGAACGAACTCGGGAGCCAGCATGGGAGACGCATGCAAAGAATGGTCAAGCATGATGTTATGAGGCTCGAGTCTGGCGTGTTTATTTTATTATGTTCATGTTGTTTGTAGGAGTCGATTGAGAAAACATTCTTGTTTTAAAGTGGTGTTTGAAGTATCCTACGTGGGCAATGGGTTTATTTTACATTATGTTTTCCTATATTCGAACCAAAATGTTTTGGCCGAGGCCACGACCTTATTTACATTATTAAATATTGTCATTATGGGTATATTTTGAAGTTGTGTGAAGGTCCCAGCCTGGTAGACCTTGATGAAGGTTCTACGGCGTGTAATGACCCTTATGAGTTTTGAGGTGTTACATTTATGGTATCAGAGCCTTAGGTTGTGAATACGTATGCTGCCAGTCAATTTGGGTCTATTAGTTAGGTCGAAAGAGTCAGCTGTTGAGCTTAACATCATCATGCTACCATCTCTTTGTGTGACCCATGGCTGTAAGTATCCTCAAACCATTATGCCTCTGTATTAATTTTTAAACGTTATTTTGAATTGTGAGTTGGGGTACCGACAATGTAAATTATGAACTATGCTGATCTTGTCTTTTTTCAGTTCTTATTCTTCAGTATGTTGAGAGGTCGTGGTAGACTAGCTCAGGACGTGGCTGAGGCCGTGGTCGTGGTGATGTGATGATGAGGGACTTAATCCTTCCCATTCATCCGCGGATTCGGCTGCTCCTTCAGTGTCGAATACTCTGTCCTTGATTTCCGATGGACAGCGGGACTTATCGGTTAGCTAGGGCTAATCGTCAGGTAGTAACGCCGATGCAGGAGCTACTACTATCATTAGCAGTAGGTAGCTCAATTGGCCCAAATAACTCAAGATGGGCACCAGAATCCACCCCCGACTACGTAAGACGAAGCCAGCAAATGGCTTCATAAGGTGATGAAGATGCACCCCCCTCATTTTTCTAGTTCTACTGATTCCTTGGGTTGGAAAAATTGGCTCTTTCAATTGGGAAGAACTTTTGATGCCGTGGTTTGTCCAGACGACAGGAGGGTACCTATTGCTCAATACCTCCTGGATAAGGAAGCCACAGAATGGTGGGAGCCAGTGGCTCCCAGAGATCGTGTAGCCACTTGAGACGAGTTTAAGACTGCCATGGAGGCAGAGTATTGTCCTCCGTCGGTTCGAGAGCGTAGAATTGTCGAGTTCTTTACAGCTACGCCACAGGACGTACCGAAATCACAGTCCATCATTACTTATAATCAGCAGTTGGGCTATATGAAATATCAAGTGAGAACTAAGGCTGATAAGATCCACAATTTTAATATGAAGCTGCATATCAGACGGAGCATGACACCAATTATGTGCGCTATGTTGAAATAATACCAGGATCGCGCTTTGGTGATTGATATGGTTGTTTTAGAGTCAGAGATTATTTCTAAGGCTAAGAAACAAAAGACTACTGGCAATTTCTCAGCCAGAAAAGGTGGACGGTTTTCTAAGTTGCAATCTGCTACCGCATCGGGAAGAAGATCATTTGATCAAGCTAGAGGCTCCCATGGTAACCGTTCAGTCCAGTCTACCATACCTAGTGGCAGAGTCTGTTTCAATTGCAATCCTAGTGAGCATGTGATGAAGGATTGCCTGTTTCCATAGGTTACATGTTATTCATGCGGGCAGAGTGGGCATCGTGCAACTCATTATGAGAGGGCGACCAGAGCAGCCAGAGCCCCAACAACCACTACAGTGCATAAGGATCTTAGTGTCGACCAGAAGACCCCATGTTCTCAGACTCCTCATAGTTCGGGCCATGGTAAGAGTCGGGGTCAGCCGGACCGCTGTGCAGTGTCGAGTTCAGGATCAGTACACCCATTTCTATACCAGATGAGACGCACAGAGGAGGTGTATGCTCCAGTGACATCAGGTACCACTCAGATCCTTTCTCATCTAGTTTCGGTGTTATTTGATTCGGATGCTACCCATTATTTTATTGTATGGTATTGTATACATTGTATTAGTATTGTCTGTTTATTCGTGTGTGAGCCGTTCATTGTGGGTACACCTAGTGGGAATGGTATGGTTGGGAACCGGGAAGTCAGAGACTGCCCAGTGAGGATCAGGAACTAGGATTGAGGATTTGATCCTCGAGGATGATTGGCTGGATCATCATGGTGCTATCATGGACTATCGGACTCGCACTATCTCGATAGTAGTTGCGGATGGCAGAGAACATACTCTTGTGGGTTGTAAACTAGGTAGATCGGGACGCATGATCAACGCCATGAAGGCGATGAAACTCCTGAAGTAGGGTTGCGTAAGCTACTGGTGCTACGCTTTGAAGGCATAAGATGGTGGAGTTGAGATGTCGTTGATTCCAGTTGTTAATGAATATCACGATGTATTCCGGATGACTTACCGGGATTACCACCGCAGCGAAAGGTCGAGTTTCCTATTGATCTAGAGACGAATGCAGCTTCGGTTTCTCGGGCATCGTATCGTATGGCATCGTCAGAGATGTTAGAGTTGAAGAAACAGTTGGGGGTATTGTTCGATAAAGGGTACATTCGACTGAGCGCATCACCCTAGGGCACACCGGTGCTTTTTGTTAAAAAGAAGGATGGATCGCTTCGTTTATGTATCGTCTATCGAGAATTAAACAAGCTGACCATCAAAAATAAATACCCTTTGCCTCGGATTGATGACCTGTTTGATCAGCTTCAGGAAGCGATAGTCTTCTCGAAGATTGATTTACGGTCATGCTACTATCAGTTGAGGATGCGGGATAGTGATATAACGAAAGCTGCTTTTAGGACGAGATATGGCCATTACGAATTTGTGGTTATGCCTTTCGAGATAACCAATGCCCCAACAGTGTTCATTCTGTTGATGAACAAGGTTTTTATCGGATATCTGGACAAATTCGCAGTCCTATTTATTCCCGGAGCTAGGAGGAGCATGTTGAACACCTTCGTATTCTGCTAGCTATTTTGAGAGTTGAACAGTTATATGCAAAGTTTTCCAAATGAGAGTTTTGGCTCCAGGAAGTAACATTCCTCGGGCATCTAATTTCGGTGGAAGGAGTTCGCGTTGACCCACAGAAGATAGAGGTGGTGCTGGCATGGGACCACCTAAGAATATGAAGGAAGTGAGAAGTTTTCTAGGACTTGCGGGGTATTACCTTAGATTCGTCGAGGAGTTTTCTAGGATTGCTCGTCCACTTATGCAGTTGCTTCAGAAAATTTAGAAATTTGAGTGGAATGCGGATAGGCAAAATAGCTTCGATGAGTTGAAAAGGCATTTGAGTACCGCGCCGGTTATAGCCTTGCTGCGGGGAAACGATGATTTTGCGGTTTATAGTGATGTTTTTTCGTACTTGGGTATGTCTTGATGCATAGGGATAGGGTTATTCTATGCGTCTCGATAGTAGAAACCATATGAAGCAAATTATCTTACTCATGATTTGGAATTAGCTGCGGCCATTTTCGCTTTAAAGATTTGGAGGCATTAACTTTACGGATCATCGTGTAAGAATTATACGGACCACAAAAGTCCGAATATACTTTTAGCCAGAAGGAGTTGGACATGAGGCAACGTATGTGGTTAGAATTAATCAAGGATTATGATCTTGAGATTCTTTACCATCCGGGCAAGGTGGATGTAGTAGCGGATGCGTTGAGTTGTAAGCTGATGGCACTTCAAATGTTAGAAGTACTTATGCCTCAAAGCATGATCCAGCGAGATTTAATTAGTCGGAATATCGAGGTTTGGCTTCAGAGAGTTCAGAGTCGACAGAGGTCCTATGCCGACACATGTCGCCGCCCGTTGGAGTTTGAGGTTGGGGACCATGTATCACTTAAGGTATCACAGACTTGGGGAGTTTACCGCTTTGGTCGGATGGGTAAACTTAGTCTGAGATACATTGGACCTTTTGAGATTTTAGAACGAAATGGAGATCTTGCATATCGTTTGGGTTTGCCGCCATCCTTGAGTCACGTGCATAACGTACTTCACGTCTCCTAGCTAATGAAGTACGTGTAATACCCAGTTGTAATTCAGTAATTATCATTCAGTAATTATCATTCAGTAATTGTCATTCAGTAATTTTCACTCATTATTAATCATTCATCATTCATATTCATTCATTGTATTCACCGTTCAGAGTATTTTACATCGTGTATCAGTTATTATTCGTCTTTCCACCCGGTTGGAGAGTCGGGCCGAGCGTATCATCATTGTCATCTTTGTAGTGGGTTGTGTGCGAGGGGTAGCGCATGCTATGTACTCTCCTTAGCGCATGCTAATTGGGTATGGGTAGCGCACGCTACCTCTCAGCATTAGCGCATGCTATGGTGGTCTAGGCTGATAGTCCATATGGCACTGGACTACAGTCGAGTTGTAGTAGTGCACGCTACGAATGGTAAGTAGCATGCGCTAGTAGTTTGGGGTAGCGCACGCTATGAAATCAGTGTAGCGCGTGATAAGGTCGATCAGGCAGAGTCCAGTGGGTACTGGACTGAATTGGAATAATTCATAGCGCACGCTATGAGTAGATATTAGCGTACGCTAATGGTGTAGTAGCGCACACTGAGTTTTGGGTGTAGTGCACGCTATCGCGAGCAGGGCAGATGACAGAATGTTCTGGACTTCAGTTACTGTGCATCAGATATTCAGTTAGCGCACGCTAACATTTTGGGTTAACGCACGCTATCGGTAAGGCGTTAGCGCACACTACTAAGTTCGTAGCGTACACTAACGAGGCAGTCAGAGCTCACTGGACTGTACGGTTAACTCGCTAGAACAGGCTAAATATCAGGTCTTAGCGTGCGCTAAACTGGAACAGTATAAATAGGACAGTCTACTCCAGATTCGTCATTTTTTCATTTCACTTCATTCCTTCGACGGTTTTGGGCGATTTCGGATGTTTTGGAGAGATCTCTTCGAGATGCATCCACCTATCAACATCTTCAAGCTTATAATCTGGATTAATCATCATTTCATCCTCTCCAATACATCAAATCAAGGTATACATTTCTTGGATCTAGAATTTCGGATTTTGAATGTTTTCCTTCCAATCTCTTCGTGTAAGCTTGGTTTTAAGTTCGAATATGTTAGATATGGATTATTTACCTTAGATAAATGTATTCCTACAAATTTATGGGTGTATATTTCGGATTTGATGAATAATTGGGGAATTTTTCACGAACCCTTAAGGGTTGACTTTGGTTATTTTGGGGATTTCCGATTATAGTTGTCGTAACCTTGAGTTGTGGATTCCTATTGGATTATTGATGTCATTGAAGGTGTTTTTTGGATGGAACTACTCATTTTGGATTTTGGTTCCGATATAGTTGGGGTTTATTATAATCGAAGGATGAATGTTTGCTAAGTGTTTGTCATAATGCCCCAATGAGTTTCGATATTGTTGAATCGACTTTTGAAGTGGGTTGTGATCATGTTTGAATCGTTTATTGAGAGGATTATTGGTAATTGTGTTATTTTAGGTTGTTCGAGCGACCGACATCTCTTTTAGGACGTTTGTTCGAGGAAGGACATTCTTCACCGGTGTTGTGTAAGTTAATTCTTACTCGGTTAAAGGAATATTCATTACTTATGTTGTTGTTCATTCATACATGTAATTAACTCACAATATATCATTCATGTCGAGGCTTGTAATTATCAATTAATCATTCAATTCACGAGGAACGACGGTTCCAATCATTTCAGTGAGCTACCATTCATTTCATTGTTATTTCATCTCGGTGAGTCATTCTTGACCCTTGTCACATTATTATTCATTAATGTTCTATGGTCACTTTTGTCCTTGTGGCCTTCTGGGTGCATATTGCGTGGCCGGGTGGGGATGTGTGGAATTTTTAGTCAGGCACTTGATAGTCATGTGATCGGGTTCACCGACATAATGGACTGTGCACACGGTAACGTACCTCCGTGAGACTAATTAGGCACAAGGGCAGGTGTGTCCGGACATTCGTCTTGTGCACTTTCACATACCATAACGGCGTACCATGACGCCCCTCTTTCAGTTGGATTTCATAACTAAGATATGTGATTGTTGTATATTGTTCAATTCTTGAGGATTGTTGTTCTGTGTAACTGACCCCGTTGGGGGATGTTGTTTTCAGGTCATGGCAAGGATAAAGCACGTGAGGAGAATGTTGACGGCGAGGAGTCCCAGTGATACTAGTAGGGGGCCTAGTCCTTGTCAGTCAATCATGTTCCATCATTTTTATTTCGGCTGCAGATTTCCGTTTGGATATTCATTTTCGTTTAGTGTTGTATATTTTATCTTCATATAAAATATACATATATTCCATATTTTTCCTGGGTGTGTTGTACTGAAACTCCTCATCGGAGTAATTAATGATATAATGTGGTTCGCTACTACAATTATATTATTTAAGTCGTTAATTTTCATTCGCCTGGTGGGTCCCAGTTGGGGGTCCACGACACTGTAATATCCGCTTGATATAGGGTTTTACAGAGTTGGTATCGGAGCTTGGTTTTGAATACTACCTTCCGACTCATGTCTCATTTGAAATCATCGTACATCAGACTAGTATCATTAGACTTTCGCATCACGTGGGACCTGTGTAAGAGCCAAGCCCCTTAGACCAAAGAACAGTAAGATTTCTGATGCCATGGTATAATTTCTGGCAATAAGAATCACTCATTCATCATTCAACAGTCAACAATCCTCATCTCATCATTTTGATTTTTGATCATGTCGATCATGTTAACTCATTAATCACTCAGTTCATTTCATTGCACAATTATTGATCTTAAGGATCGTATCATTAATCTTGTTAACTTGTTCAAGATAATCATTTCAAGAAATTCATCAGATAATCATGCCACCTTAGTTGATCATTCATGTAATCACTGTGTTAGAGCGCGTATGCTCATTCTCATCATTTCATGACGTAATCATAATGTGATATTCATGCGAGATCTATAACTATCATGTGACTTTCCTACTTCAGTATGGAGAGAGCAAGCAGAGGACGCGGGGGAAGAGGCCGCGGTGCGGGCCGAAACCCGAGAGATCATGTGAATACATGCGCGAATGCGAGGAATAATGCAAATTCATCGAGCAGCGATGCTGACACTCATTCACCCAGAAATGATCATTCACTGTCAAGGAGTCGCACCCGGGACACAGCTCATTCATAAGGTGTTCGGGTTGACCCACTCGCATTTATGCAGGGCATGATGGCCTAGAGGACTCAGATGGCACGCCTCATGGATACGATGCAGAACTCAACCGCACAGAATCAGCAGGCTCCTCCGCCGCCACCTCAGGGGCAAGAGAGGAGTGTGAGCAGTATTATTGGCGACATCTCACGCCAAAGACCACCTACTTTTGGGGGCTTGTCTGAGACGGCGGATATAGTTCAATGGCTTGAGCATTTCGAGAAGTTGTTTGCTATGATGGAGTGTCCCGAAGGGCACAAAGTTTCAGTCATGGCTTACTATCTGGGTAAGAGCGCTCACTCTTGGTGGTTATCGTTGAAGCCCACTGGCGGATCTTGTACTTGGGATCAATTCAAGACTCTCATGATGGAGAGGTATTATCCGGACCCACTCAGAGAGGCCAAGTTATCAGAATTACTCACTCCCGACAGCGGACGATGATTTTCTCGCCATCGCCGAGAAATTTGAAGAACTTCTTCCGTTCGCCTCATCTATTATTATTCACTCCGAGGCAGACAAGATCAAGTATTTCAGCAAGAGGTTGAAACCCCGTATGCGGATGCATTTGCTTAATCACAATTGTACCACTCTGACCAAATTCATTGAGAAAGCTGTTACGTATGAGCTTACTGCTAAGTAGATTGCTAAGCAACATCCTTCATCTGCTAGCAAGAAGTCTAAGAATCGTAATCAGTCTGAAGGCAGTCAGGCAACTTTCAAGAAGCCTTGTGCGGGCCCTACTTTTTCTGAGCGACCTCCTATGGCTCCTAGACCCACGGAATCTCAGTCCCGAGCGGCCAGTTCGGCCATCACCTATTTCAACTGTTAAGAACAGGGTCATTTCAGCACCAAGTGTCCGAGGCAGACTATCACGTGCCATAATTGTGGAATTGTTGGGCATAAGGCCTGTTTTTGCCGAAGAGATTCTAAACCTACTCCGGCGATATCTCAGGCCCCGAGACAGTCGGCGGTTAAGAATCAGGCCACTCAGTCCACGTCGTCCAAGACGACGGGAGCAAACAAAGGCAGAGCCAAAAGCTATCAGATGGGAGCGTCCGGTTCAGGGGCCGGCAAGCCCTGAATTTATGAGATGAAGAAGATCGACGATTCGGAGGCCCGGATGATCTCAGGTACACTTGAAATTCTATCTCAACCTGTGTGAACCCTTTTTGATACTAGTGCATCGCATTCATTCATTTCTGAGTCATTTTTGAGTATAGTTCATCTGGATAGTGCTACTAGTTGTGAACCGTTTATCATTGGTCTACCTGATGGTAGAAGAATTATCGGGCATCGCGAGATTGAGAATTGTCCGATTCAGCTTAATGGCCGTGTTTGGTTGGCAAACCTGATCGTAGTAGATCTACCGAAAGATGATGTTATCTTGGGTATTGATTGGATGGATCGTCACAATGCCATCATTAATGTCCGCAAGCATATGGTCACTATCATTTCAGACGATGGAGTCAAATGTGTATTTCAAGGAGGTAATCCCAGTTGTTCCAGTAAAGTCATTAATTTGATGAAAGTAGTAAAATTACTCAGTCAGGGGTGTGTTGGTTATTGGTGCTATATGACCAAAATCGAGAAATCATCAATAATGTTGGAGGATATTCTGGTAGTGAGAGAATATGCCGATGTATTTCCAGATTAGTTACCTGGTTTGCCTCCACAGAGAGATGTGGAATTCACAATAGAGTTGGATCCTGGTACATCCCTAATATCGAAGGTACCGTATCGGATTGCCCCAATCGAAATGCAAGAACTGAAGAATCAATTGGAGAATTTGACCGAGAAAGGTTATATCCGACCGAGTGCGTCCCAATGGGGAGCACCTGTGTTATTTGTCAAGAAGAAGGATGGTTCGTTTCACTTGTGTATTGATTACTGGGAATTGAACAGGGTGACGATCAAGAATAAATATCCCCTACCCCGCATCGATGATCTTTTGGATCAACTTCAGGGAGCTTCAGTATTTTCCAAGATTGATTTAAGATCTGGATATCATCAGTTGCGAATTCGAGAGTCGGATATTGCTAGAACGGCATTTCGAACATGCTATGGTCATTATGAGTTTGTGGTAATGCCGTTTGGGTTAACTAATGCACCTGCAGTGTTCATGGAGTTAATGAATCGGATTTTCATCAACTATTTGGATCAGTTCATGGTTGTCTTCATTGATGACATTTTGATTTATTCTTGTGACCGAGAGGAGCACGAATTTCACCTTCATCAGGTTCTCGAAGTGTTGAGACGAGAGCAACTTTATGGGAAGTTTTCCAAATGTGAGTTTTGGATGTCCGATGTGACGTTTCTCGGACATGTGATCTCATTAGACAGAGTACGCGTCAACCCTCAGAAGACGGACGCTATCCGAGATTGGAAACCTCCGAAGAATGTTAAGGAAATCTGAAGCTTTCTCGGATTAGCTGGTTATTATCGGTGGTTTGTGGAAGGATTTTCTAAAATCGCTCAACCCATGACGAACCTTTTGAGGAAGGATAAGAACTATGAGTGGTCCGATGCGTGTCAACGGAGTTTTGAGGAACTTAAGAGCCAATTAAATTCAGCACCTGTCCTTTCCTTGCCATAAGGGATGGGAGGATTTGTGGTTTATAGTGACGCGTCCGGACACGGTCTTGGATGTGTATTAATGTAGAAAAGGAAAGTTATGCCTATGCTTCACGGCAGCTGAGACCTTATGAGGTCAACTATCCGACCCACTACCTAGAGTTAGCGGCCGTGGTATTCGCATTGAATATTTGGCGTCATTATCTTTATGGCATCACCTGTCAGATTTTCACCGACCATAAGAGTTTGAAATATATATTTACTCAGAAGGAGTTAAATATGCGACATAGGCGGTGGATGGAATTAATCAAAGATTATGATATTGAGATACTATACCACCCGGGCAAGGCGAATGTTGTCACCGACGCCTTGAGTCGTAAGTCCGTTCAGGAGCAAATGCTTGCTCGTTTGACTGTTCAGAAGGAACTTCAACAGGAATTCCTAAGATCCTAGGTCGAGGTTTGGTTACAATGAGTACAAGGGCAACTTTGTACGTTAGAGATTTCATCGCCACTCGAGAAGGCGATCTGAGTGAATCAGGGTTCAGAGACCCATCTTTGTTGCGCATTCTAGATAATGTGACTCAGGGGAAAGCCCCTGGATTTGTGGTCCACGAGGATGGACTTTTGTGATTTAAGAACCGGTTATGCGTTCCAGCGAATGACTAGTTGAAAGACTCAATTTTGAGAGAAGCTCATGCTACCCCTTATTCCATTCATCCGGGGTCTAGCAAGATGTACAAGGACTTGAAACAGAATTACTGGTGGAGTAATATGAAGCGAGAAGTTGCATAATTTGTTTCAAGATGTTTAACCTGTCAGCAAGTTAAGATAGAACATCAGCGACTGGCGGGTATGCTGAAACCGCTCCGTATCCCAGAGTGGAAGTGGGAAGATATTCCTATGGACTTCATCATGAGTTTTCCGACGAGTCATCATGGCATGAATACAATTTGGGTAATTGTGGACCGTTTAACTAAGTCAGCTCATTTCCTTGATATTAAGGATACGCGGGGTCCCGAGAGACTGGCCAAGTTGTTCATCAAAGAGATAGTGAGACTGGACGGTACTCCTAATAGTATCGTTTCTAATCGTGACAGACGATTCGTGTCGCATTTTTGGAAATCAGTTCATCGTGCAATGCGAACTCATCTTAATCTCAGCACAGCTTTTCATCCTCAGTCCTACAGACAATCAAATAGGACTATTCATACGTTGGAGAACATATTGAGGGCATGTGTTCTCGATTGGAAAGACGATTGGGAAGCCCAACTACCATTGATCGAGTTCACGTATAATAATAGTTGGCATGCTTCGATTAAGATGGCACCTTACGAGGCCTTGTACGGTCATCATTGTCGATCTCCTTTGTGTTGGGATGACTTATCAGAATCAATCGGCACCGAGCCCGATATGCTTATAGCCGACTGTGAGAAGGTAGCTTTGATCAGAAGTCGTTTGTTGACCGCTCAGAGACGACAGAAATCATATGCAGATAATCATCGTCGGTCATTAGAGTTCGAGGCAGGTGACCACGTTTTGGTCAAGGTATCCCCGATTCGAGGTATCTTCCGTCTCTGGAAGTGGGGAAAGTTGAGTCCGAGATTTATCAGACCGTTTGAGATTTTGGATCGAGTAAGCAGTTTGACTTATTGATTGGCTTTACCTTCGGCGTTGAGCCGAATTCATAATGTGTTTCACGTCTCTCAATTGCGGAAGTATGTTGCCGATCCGAGTCACATACTTCAGTTCAGCGAAATCGAGATCGCGGATGATCATTCGAGTGAGAAGCGTCCTATATGAGTTTTAGAGCGGCGAATCAAACAGTGGAGGAACAAGACGATTTATTTGGTTAAAATTCAGTGGTCTAGACATGGATTCGAAGAGGCTACTTGGGAAACCGAGGATAGTAGGCGGGAGAGTTATCTTGATCTATTTGACACTTAGTTTCGAGGACGAAACACTTTTAAGGGGGGGAGTATGTAATACCCGATTGTAATTCAGTAATTATCATTCAGTAATTATCATTCAGTAATTGTCACTCAGTAATTTTCACTCATTATTAATCATTCACCATTCATATTCATTCATTGTATTCACCGTTCAGAGTATTTTGCATCGTGTATCAGTTATTATTCGTCTTTCAACCCGGTTGGAGAGACGGGCCGAGCGTATCACCATTGTCATCTTTGTAGTGGGCTGTGTGTGAGGATTAGTGCATGCTACGTACTCTCCTTAGTGCGCGCTAATTGAGTACGGGTAGCGCACGTTACCTCTCAGCATTAGCGCACGCTATGGTGGTCCAGGCTGAAAGTCCAAAAGGCACTGGGCTGCAGTCGAGTTGTTATAGCGCACGCTACGAATGGTAAGTAGCGGGCGCTAGTAGTTTGGGGTAGAGGACGCTATGCAATCGGTGTAGCGCGTGCTAAAGTCGATCAGGCAGAGTCCATTGGGTATTGGACTGAACTGGAATAATTCATAGCGCATGCTATGAGTAGATATTAGCGTATGCTAATGGTGTAGTAGCGCACGCTAAGTTTTGGGTGTAGCGCACACTATCACGAGCAGGGCAGAGGACAGAAGGTTCTGGACTTCAGTTATTGGGCATCAAATATTCAGTTAGCACACGTTAACATTTTGGGTTAACGCACGCTATCGGGAAGGCGTTAGCGCACGCTACCATGTTCGTAGCATAAGCTAACGAGGTAGTCAGATCTCACTGGACTATCTGGTTAACTCGCTAGCGCACGCTAAATATCAGGTCTTAGCGTGCGCTAAACTGGAACAGTATAAATTGGATAGTCCAGTCCAGATTCGTCCGTTTTTTCATTTCACTTCATTCATTCGACAGTTTTGGGCAATTTCGATCGTTTTGGAGATATCTCTTCGAGTTGTATCCACCTATCAACATCTTCAAGCTTATAATCCGGATTAATCATCATTTCATCCTCTCCAATACATCAAATCAAGGTATACATTTCTTGGATCTAGAATTTTGGATTTTGAAAGTTTTCCTTCCGATCTCTTCGTGTGAGATTGGTTTTAAGTTGGAATGTGTTAGATATGGATTATGTACCTTAGATAAATGTATTCCTATGGATTTATGGGTGTATATTTTGGATTTGACGAATAATTGGGGAACTATTCAAGAACCCTTAAGGGTTGACTTTGGTTATTTTGGGGATTTCCAATTATAGTTGTCGTAACCTTGAGTTGTGGATTCCTATTGGATTATTGATGTCATTGAAGGTGTTTAGTTGGATGGAACTACTCATTTTGGAGTTTGGTTCCGATATAGTTGGGTTTTATTATAATCGAAGGATGAATGTTTGCTAAGTGTTTGTCATAATGCCCCAATGAGTTTGGATATTGTTATATCGACTTTTGAAGTGGGTTGTGATCATGTTTAAATCATTTACTAAACGGATTATTGGTAATTATGTTATTCAAGGTTGTTCGAGCGACCGACATCTCTTTTAGGACGTTTGTTCGAGGAAGGACATTCTTCACCGGTGTTGTGTAAGTTAATTCTTACTCGGTTAAAGGAATATTCATTCCTTATGTTGTTGTTCATTCATACATGTAATTCACTCATAATATATCATTCATGTCGAGACTTGTAATAATCAATTCATCATTCAATTCACGAGGAACGACGGTTCCAATCATTTCAATGAGCTACCATTCATTTCATTGTTATTTCATCTCGGTGAGTCATTCTTGACCCTTGCCGGATTATAATTCATTAATGTTCTTTGGTCACTTTTGTCCTTGTGGCCTTCTGGGTGCATATTGCATGGCCGGGTGGGGATGTGTGGAATTTTTAGTCAGGCACTTGATAGTCATGTGATCGGGTTCACCGACACAATGGACTGTGCACACGATAACGTACCTCCGTGAGACTAATTAGGCACAAGGGCGGGTGTTTCCGGACACTCGTCTTGTGCAATTGTTCAACTCTAGAGGATTGTTGTTCTGTGTAACTGACCCCATTGGGGGATGTTGTTTTCAGGTCATGGCAAGGCTAAAGCACGGGAAGAGAACGTTGACGGCGAGGAGTCCCAGTGATACTAGTAGGGGGGCCAGTCCTTGTCAGTCAATCATGTTCCATCATTTTTATTTCCGCTGCAGATTTCCGTTTGGATATTCATTTTCGTTTAGTGTTGTATATTTTATCTTCATATAAAATATACATATATTCCGTATTTTTCCTGGGTGTTTTGTACTGAAACTCCTCATCGGAGTAATTAATGATATAATGTGGTTCGGTACAACAATTATATTATTTAAGTCGTTAATTTTCATTCGCCTAGTGGGTCTCAGTTGAGGGTCCACAGCACTGTAATATCAACTTGATTTGGGGTGTTACAGTACGTACCGGATCCTAGTCACATTATTAATTTTTGAGAGATTGAGCTAGGGCCCGATATCACATTTGTGGAGAAACCGATTCAGATTTTGGAACGGGTAAAGCAGCTTAGGCACAAAACCATTCCTTTTGGTTAAAATGCAATGGTAGAGGCATGGATCAGAGGAGGAAACATGGGAAACGTAAGATAATATGAAGGTGAGATATCTTATTCACTTGGTAAGTTTCAGGACAAAACTTCTTTTTAGAGGGAGAGAATGTATTATCCACACTTTTTATTTTAGTAATTTCTACTTCTGGTGTATTTTCATTTCGAACGACTCATTTGTATTTGTTTTGGTATTCTGAAACTATTTTGTTCTGCATTCACGGCCATCCGAATGAGTTTCGAAGTTGTTTTACGAGATTATGCATATTGTGTATCTTTTCTGTGTTTAGGCTCGATTCTCGTAAATATTGTTCGAAACTAGTGTTTCGTTATTTCTACGAGTTCCTTTAATATTTTTCGATCTGTTACAATTTACTGAGATTGTTATCTGAACTCGAATCGTGATTCTCGGGAGTCCATGTCATTTTGTAATTCTCCATAGTTTTGGGTACTATAATTGGAATTGTTTTTCCGTTATATCGAATTGTGGGAATCATGTGTTGATTCGAGCGTGAGCTGGTATGTTGTTGTTCCTAATTAGCTCTTCGTTGTTTGTCAGTAACTATCGAGTTTTGTATCTTTCGAGATGTGTACCTTCTGACCCGACTTCACAACTGTATTACTGTTTCAGAGCAGTTAGCGCACGCTAACCCTATACTTAGCGCGCGCTAAAGTACCAACTGTAGCGCACACTAAGATCATCTGTAGCACGCGCTAGTCAGGCTGGACAATAGGTTTATGGCTTCTGGAATGAGTCAATTAGCGTACGTTAATGACCCATTGCGTACGCTAATGAGTCAATTAGCATACTGTAATATTCCCATAGCGTGCTCTAATGACATTGGACAGAACATTCTGGAGTTGGACACAAAGATCAGGGATCATGGATCGAACCAGGTAGCGCACGCTAACACAAATATTAGTGCATGGTAATGGGATGGACAAAAGCCCCTGGATTACATTTTATCCAGATTAGCGTACGCTAAGCCTTCCCATAGCGCACGCTAAGCCTTGTCAGTATAAATAGGACAGTAGGGATTTTGGCGACATTGTACGAGTGTGAGGGTATATTTTGGCCAGATATCATCACCCTTCAACATTTTCAAATTCCTTGTGTGAATTTAACAACATCTAATCATCTTTCATAGTCCAAATCAACGTATAATTCATATAACCCTAGTTTTTGTGATTTTTGGGGTTTTGTGATGATTTCATCTTTCTAATCCGATTTAGTCTATATTGTTAGATTATGATTGTATACTTGTAATTCCTTGTTTACCCTAAAGTTTTGTGGATTAGATTTCGTGATATTTACCGTTAATAGATTAGGATCGATTATGACCTCGTAGTGTTCGATGAATTGTCCCAAGGGGTAGAACTTAGGATGAATTCTTACGTTTCCGAGGTGTTGGGGTTGACTGTATATCGTTATGTGATAGGAGCAAATTTTGGAAGAGTATTTGGATCGAAGTCCCTCCTGTTCCGCATTTCCTAACGTTGTATTTATCAAGGCAAGTACATGTATTACATTATGTTATGTATGATGCGAATTCAACATGAATGATGAATTATGATAAACGTGTATGTGTGTTGTTGTTCTTCCACCCGGGGACAGTTTGACGGGACCTCTGGGGTCTGATACTAAAGGGTACGGCCGCAGAAGTGGTTTCCCACCTAGGGACGGTTCGACGGGACCTCTGGGGGTCGATACTTATGGGTACGGCCACGGGCCACCAAGTGTGATTCTCGTGATGTTGAGATGTGATGACATGGCTTTCATGATAATGATGTTTTGATGCCAATGTGATATTCCGGAATATTTTTTTACAAAATATTTCTAAATGTGATAATAGTGTTGAATTATATTTGTATATAATGTTGTGTAATTGTGTACTTGCACTATCCATTCGAATGCTAACCCCATAAATGGGGGAAATGCGTTTTATGCATTTAGGTATCGGACGAACTGAGGAGCCAGCACGGGAGACGCATGTAAAGGATTGTCAAGCATGATAATGTGTGGCTCGAGTCTGGGGTGCTCATTTTATTATGTTCATGTTGTTTGTAGGAGTCGACTGAGAAAATATTCTTGTTTTAAAGTGGTTTGTGAAGTCCTCTGCGTGGGCAATGGTTTTATTTTACATTCTGTTTTCCTTTGTTCGAACCAAAATGTTTTGGCCGAGCCCACGACCTTATTTACATTATTAAATATTGGCATTATTCGGTTGTTGTTCGTCTTCTTGAGATATGTTGGTTAATCCTTCTCCTCATTTTCGGATGTTGATGTTGTTGTTGATGATTACTGCCTGCGATGATAGATTATGGAATTGTTGTGATGGTTCTTGTTGTTTCGTGGAGTTTGGGTTGAGGAAGATGACGATATAATGATATGTAAGTGTATATATATATACACACACGCACGCCTTGAATTATGTTGTTTTGTTATGAACATGATTATGGAATCATGGTGTTTTGGTGTTCTTGGTATATATCACATCAAAGAAGAATATGTGATAAGACATAAATGGTTTTGGATATCAACATGAATTTGATGATTAGAACCAATATTATGTTGATTGTAGTGGTTGATTTCGTATGTTCTTGATAAGATATGGATCATGATATGAGGTTAAATTTGGAAAGGTTATGATTGATCTTGGAGTATAATTTCATATACATTCGTATTCGTAATCGCAAGGTGTTTATCGGTACCTGTAATGCGTGCAACTGCATGACGTTAATGCATACTAGTTGACTGTCTAATGCACGCTAATTGAAATAATTAGCGTACTTAAATATTGAGGTATTACGTACGTAAAATATCTTCTGGGTAAGCTACAAGTCAGTAACAATTAGCACGCCTTATGTAATGTGACTAGCGTACGCTAAGTCAACAGACAGCGTACGTAAATCGTATTGTGGTTATGAATTCATATGTGTTTGAGTTGGATTGTTCAGACTGTGTTTAATCGAAATATTGTGGAACCGTTGGGTTTGTGGATTGGTTTTATTGATTATTGATTGTTATCTAACTTGTTGTTATCGATTATTACAATAGATTGTGAGAATTGATCGTTGATTATAATCGTATGTTGCGCTCGAGTTCAGGAATATCCGTGGATTGCTTTGGTCAGGGCCGACGAGCTTGTAGACGACGGCAAGGAATTGATAACGGCTTCACTATTGTCGTATCGGTACCGAGGCAAGTTATTACTTGCTCAGTTTATAAGATTTAATGAATGGTTTCAGTTTCATTCATTTATAATTCACATAGCAATGATTAGAATTGTGAACTCTGGAGATTTGGGATTGTACGTTGTTTTCTGATTTTGCGAATAAAATCATAATGTATATGATTTGCTTTTGTTATTGAATACTTGGGTATCGAGGATACATTATGGTAAAGACGAGGATATGAGTTATCTATAGTCTATGGTATTTTGGATCATAGAACATTGGGGATAATCATTGGTGATGGCTTTTGACATCGAGATTGCTCTCGAAGGACTCGGGGAAAATACTTTAATCATTTTTGTGATTTTTGTGTCGATCATGTTGTGATACATTCGTGTATTATTGTTGTCGGGCATTTGTGTATTGTTGTTAACATGCATTTGTGCATTGTTGTCGTATGTTCATCTTGGGTATCTATGTTGTGTGCGCTGGATCATTGGACGGTTTTCCACCTCGTGTTGGTCCGACGTGATCATCTTGGGATCTATGCAGTGAATGCTGGATCATCGGATTACTCATGTGTTGTTGTTGTACATATGTATATTATTGGTTATCCACCGTGTGTTGATCTAATAGGATCATCTTGGGATCTATGTTGTGTGCGCTGGATCATCAGATTTCCATTGAGTATACATTGTTGTTATTGTTGTGGGCATATTGATGTCCTCATGTGAGTATGCATTTGTAGGTCTTTTGTAGGACCATGTCCATATGTTGTATTGATCTGATCTTGGATTAGACTGAGATGAATTGTCGTGTTATTGTGTATCTTGAGGTACGTTCCGTATTTTCTTCTTGGTACTTGTCTGTTGATTGGCAATTGATTATCATGTTGAGATTTGATGATATTATCCGATGGATTGGGTTGAACAGAGCTGGTATATTTCGTATCAGTGAGTTATGATGACGTTTTGAGAATCTTGGGTATTGTGTGGGATACAGTACAAATGTTGGTATACGATTTAATGTGTCGTTGAGAATATGAGATGTGCAATATGGTAAGGGTTATTTTGATGAGAATGATCATGAACTCGTACGGTTATGACGGTAAGATTACATCGGTAGTATTCTTACTTAGTATTTTCATTGGTATGTATTTATTGACGTGATGTGATCGTTATCATTGTTGGATATTATGGATGACCCCCTCATGAGACATATTTTTCAGGCATTGGTAGTGGTCGTGAATAGATGAGCTTCCCGGAGGATACTGGCTATGGCATGTGTTTGAAAATTGAGGATTTTGTCTGACTGCTATTCCGTTTCAAAGGTATTTTTAATTATTTGTTATATCCGGTGCAAGTATGTTATAAAATGGCCTTTTGGTATTTTGGAACTCACGTTATTTTGGAAAATCGTTTTCTAAAATAATTTTTTGATACGTGTAAGCGTTGGCTTAACGTATACTTTTAAACTGTTGAGTTTTGGCATTTTGGCCTTGTATTCTCAAATGAGATTTTACGATGGTATTGATAAATTGATTTTATAAAGTCTTTGAATATATTAAAGGATATTATCGTCATCACCGCTTAGGCATATTTGAAATGTTGTAAAAATGTCTTTCAGCCTTGGTGTTCCGTTTCGGGGCCCACGATGCTGTAATATTTCCGGATGGCTCTGGGGGTGTTACTGAGAGTCCGTCTAAGTGTTCGTCAGATTGTTGAACTATCAAAAACCCGGCCATACATTAGATGATTAACTCAATCATAGCTTAGGAACGTTAGATGCTCGTGTGTTGGTTATGTACACGCAAGTTGAACTCTTTGTTATTTCTTTTATATAAGGTTCAAGTTTTGCATGTGGTTGATTGAAGGGATGTCCTTCGAGTTTGTTGACGTTCGTCGAAAATATTTAATTCTTGTCCTCATTCTAAGGCAAGTACTTTTATTATATTTTATGTGTTGATGTCACTCATGTTGTCGTGCATATATGTGCCATTGTTTTTCCACCATGTGTTGATCTGACAGGATTATATTCGGAACTACGCTAGTGTGCGCTGGATCAGTGGACGGGTTTTCCACCACATGTTGTTCCGACAGGATCATCTTGGCATTTAGACAGTGAATGCTGGATCACGGATTATCATGTGTATGTAGAGATTGTCATGTTGGTAATGTATTATAGGTCTTCTCGTAGGAGAAGTTTGTAAGTTGTTATTATTCATTGTTGGATTGCTGAAAAATCCCTTGTTGTATAATTATCGTACTTGTACTAGCATCATTTTGCTAACCTCTTTGGGGGTGGGCATGTATTTTATGTTCAGGATCCACGGGAGCGGGGAAACAACCACATGGGAAACATGATGATGAGGGTGCATAGTGATGTTGGTTGTCCAAAGAAGTTCTTTCAGTTGTGTTCGTGTTTGAATAAGAACTCGAGTACATTGTTTCTTTGTATTGATTTGGATGGTTATGTATTGATGAATTATATCCTGTGTTGTTTACTTTTAAAACCTAGTTTTTAATAACTCCATTATTGGTACTTTAATAAATGTTTGTTTTGTTTATTAGCCTAGTAAATCTTTACATAATGGATTTGCGGCGCTCTAATAATCCTGAATATCTCGGGGTGTTATAGTTATATTGTTGAATAACCTTAGAAAGAGGACAAACAACTCATTCGCAACATAGAATTTGAGGAAATTGTTTTGAAATTGTTTTTTTTTACTTGGTGTAATGTCTTCATCAACTTAATTGAATCATGAGTGGAGAAAAATATTTATAAATGACCCACCTAGTTGATAAGGAACATATAAATGTTACTAGGAACGGACTCTTGAACATTGTCATTGAAGAAATTGGAGAGCTAGTTATTCGAATTGGTTTTGATCTCTTGTACTATCGGTTAACGTTTTCCTCAACATACGAAAAGGAAAATATTATTGGAAGAAGGTAAACAGTAAACCAAGTAATATAGTTATCTATTTTGAGATGAACTTAGTAAACCAAGGAATTCGAGGTACTTATTTTTGGATTGGTTCTTTGTAGTTGCGGTAATGCTTTCAACAACTTAGTTGAATCGTTAGTGGATAAATGACTGTATAGACTGCTCATCTCGTTTACACGGAACATAGAAATGTTACTAGCAATGTTACTTGCGGTTAATGCTTTCCTCACTAAATGGAAACGGAAATAGTGTTGGGAGAAGCTAAATAGGAAACATTATAATCTAGTGACTTCATTGAAGATGAGCTTTGAAAGAGGACGAAACACTCATTCGCAACCTATATTTCTCATCACAGTTGACAACAATGTGGAACTCATGGATCTATATGATCCCACAACCTACAATGAAGAAACTACTAGCACTGAATGCGAAAGTTGGCTTGAAGGGATGAAATCCGAAATACAATCCATGTATGATAATCAAGTATGGACTTTGATTGATATTCCTGAAGGTTCCAAAGTAATTGGTTTTAAATGGATCTTTACAAAGAAAAAGGACATGGATGACACTACACAAACATACAAATCATGGCTCGTGGCAAAAGGATACAGACAGACTCATGGTATTGACTATGATGAAACCTTTTCGCCAGTCGTAATGATAAAATCAATTAGAATTATACTTGCCATAGCAGCATATTATGACTATGAGATATGGAAAATAGATGTCAAGATGGCTTTTCTTAATGGGAAGTTAGATGAGGATGTGTATATGATACAACCCGAAGGTTTTGTCGATCCTAATCATCTTAATAAAGTATATAAGCTTCTAAAAGCCATTTATGGTTTGAAGCAGGCATCCCGGAGTTGGAATCTTCGTTTTGATGAAAAAATCAATGAGTTTTGTTTCATTATAAATCTAGACGAACCTTGTGTATACAGGAAGATTAGTGGGAGCGCAATTGTTTTTCTAGTACTCTATTCGGATGATATCCTACTCATTGGAAATGACATCCATACTTTACAAAGTGTTAATATTTGGCTAAGTAAATGTTTTACAATGAAGGACTTTGGGGAAGCTGCTTATATACTGGGTTGTAGAGATAGATCTAAAAGGATTCTTGCCCTAAGTCGAAGTACATATGTTAACAAGGTACTGAAACAGTTCAGTATGCTTAATAGTACAAAAGGGTTCTTACCTACTTCACATGTCATAAAGCTCAGTAAAACTCAAAGTCCTTGTTCGAAGGAAGAAAGAGATCGAATTAGCTTGATACCTTGTGCTTCGGCTATAGGATCTATTATGTATGCCATGATATGTACTAGACCGGATGTATCATTTGCATTGAGTGCAACCAGCAGATACCAGTCTGACCCTGGCGAGGCTCACTGGACCATAGTCAAAAGCATACTTAAGTACTTGAGAAGGACTAAAGATATGTTCTTGATATATGGTGGTCAAGATAGTGACTTGGTACTTAATGGATATATCGATGCCAGTTTTGAGATAGAACAAGATGATTCAAAATCGCAGTCTAGATATATATTTTGCTTGAATGGTGGTGCTGTTAGCTGCAAGAGTTCCAAACAGCCAACCACATTTGATTCTATAACGGAAGCTGAGTACATAACCGCTTCGGAAGCCGCTAAAGAAGCTGTTTGGATGAGGAAGTTCATTGGTGAACTAGATGTGGTTCCTAGCATTGTTGATCCAGTAAATTTGCACTGTGATAACAATGTTGCTATTGCACAAGATAAATAACTAAGATCAAAACAAGCATCCAAACACATACTTAGAAAGTTTCACCTCATTCGAGAGATTGCCACTCGTGGCGATGTGAGGATATGCAAAGTTGACACGGATAATAACATAGAGGATCCTTTAACCAAGCCGCTTTCTCAAGCGAAGAATGATGGTCATACAAAGGCTATGGGTCTCCAGTTTATGTCTATATAAGACTAAGATCAAGTGGGAGATTGTCAGTATAATGCCCTAAGTCTACTGTTTAATAATAATGTGGAGACATTTATTATTATATAATATTGACTATATTATTGAATTAATATTCTGCTTACGATCATCAAGTATGTGAATTGATAGTAAAGCTCGTTAAAGAATTAAAGAATATTTATTCTAGATATCCCTAGTAATATGATTACTAGTATGATAGTGATACGATGGCTTTGTTTTACTGGTCATAAACATGAGATGTTATATCACGTCATAGATACATGTAGAGACATAGTATTGGATATGACCTAACAAAGAGAATTATATACAGATTAAGTCATTATAATTCCTCTGATTATTACATATTATTTAAGTCCTTATTACCTAAAGACACTACAGTTTCTAACACAATGAGTATCGTATTTTAACACAATACCAATGTCTTCTGTAACAAGGGACCATACAGTTTGTGATTGTATAGGGTACAATTTATACAGAGGCAAGTAGTTTGTCTAGAGGGTACTTGTCCCTCCTATAAAACGGAGAAGATATCCACGGGACCTTGATAAGTTAAATTGTTTAAATGCATGGCCTTGCTCAAATTGATCAATAAAGAGTTACTGATAAATATTTGAATTGGACAATTGTAACATGAGATCAAAAATATTAATTAAGCTATATAAGGTCGACTTATCCATGCCTTATGCTTAATTAGGATATCGTGCGACGAGAGGATTAAATATGATATAGTAACGGGATTTCGTTTGTGCCATCGAATTAATTCTTTTAATACGGGTAGTCATAATGTCTAGCTAGAGGACGCTTATGATTTATGAGTCTTAAAATTGTTTTTATACTCATTGACGTATTAATTAGAACCTATAGGGTCACACACTTAAACGAGCAGAGCAACTATTTTGTTCCGGTTGATTATGGTTGGTAAAGGGGTTGGTGAACCCTTAGCCATCTAGAGGGCAATATAATAGAGTCTTATGATAACCCTCGCACAAGACTAAATCACAAGTGAAGACATATTTGTGTAAAGAGAATCAAAAATTTGATTTTGATATTTCTCTCTCTCAAAGTCTTGAAGATAATATTTCAAGAGTTAAATAATCAAAAGAATCAAGAACATATCTTCATATCTTTGAAGATTGATTCTTTGACCAAGAAAGTATTTAGAATACTCATCTAATCTTCATCTAATCTTTTGATTTTGATCTTTAATAACATATTGAATAAGATTCATAGTTATTTTAGATCAAAGTTCAAGAACATTTGTATAAAATTCTTGGTGTTCTTGTTCTTACCATAATCAAGAACATATCTATATTTAATTTATTTAAGTGAAATCTTTATTGAATCGAAGCTAGCAATCCATTAGACACTTGGGACTTGTTTGTTGTGGGGATACCGTAGAGGACGCTCGCTTCTTGCAACGTCTCTAGAAGGCTCGATCGAAAACACGCTACAAGAGGTAACAATTTTGTTCTTCGTAATTTGATAATATACTTAGATCCTCGGAGGGTTTTAGACATTATATTTATACTTCCTCTGCACTATTTCGATATATGATGAGATAATAAATCTTATTAGTTCGATAAAAACCCAACACTTTGTAGTTTGGAGTAATGCTTTCATCAACCTAATTGAAGCGTTAGTGGATGATAACTTTATAGATGACTCATATAGTTCATACAGAACATAGAAATGTTACTAGAAATGGACTATTGAACTTTGTCCTTAAAGAAATTGGATAGCAAGTTATTTAAATTTGTATTGGTCACTTGTACTTGTGGTTAATGCTTTCCTCACTATACGGAAAGGGAAATCATGTTGGGAGAATTTAAATAGGAAACATCCCAATCTAGTTATATCGTTGAAGATAAGCTTAGAAAGAGGACGAACAACTCATTCACAACTTGGAAATTGAGGCACTTGTTTTGCAATTGGTTCTTTTGTACTTGATGTAATGCCTTCATCAAATTAGTGGAATCATTAGTGGATAAATGACTTTATAGATGACTCGTCTAGTTTATACGGAACATAGAAATGTTACTAGCAGTGGAAAATTAAACTTTGTCCTTAAAGGAATTGGAGAGCAAATAATTTGAATCTATATTGATCACTTGTACTTGTTCAAGGTTGGTGCTTTCCTCACAATACGGAAAGGGAAATCATGTTGGGAGAAGCTAAATGGGAAACATTCTAATCTAGTTATCTTGTTTGACTATGATCTTAGAAAGAGGATGAACAACTCATTTACAACTTGGAATTCGAGGTACTTGTTTTGCAATTGGTTTCTTTGTAAATGGTTTCATCACTTCATATACTTAATTAAATCGTGAGTGTAGAATTAACTTTATAAATGACTCGTCTAATTGATAAAGAACATATAAATGTTACTAGCAGTGAACTCTTCATTATTCAAAATAAAGATATTGGGGAGCTAGTTATTCGAATTTGTATTGATCTCTTGTACTTGTGGTTAATGTTTCCCTCACCATACAAAAAGTGAAATATTTGTAATATCCGCAATTTCGAATTTCGGTAATTTTCTTTTTTTTTTCGGCGGAAGTCCGTTTTGACGACTCGCTCATGACCATTTCGTCATTTCGAGAATGATTAATTCTTCACTTTTTGTCGTCCGAGTTCGTTTCGGTGTTGTTTTGTTGAGTTCCGTGCTTTTTAGCGACTTTTCCGCACTTGAGCTCGATTCTTGCGAATCTCGTCCGAAACTGTCGTTTCGAGTTTCTCGTAAGTTCATTTAATGTTATTATTCATGTTGCGAGCTTTGGTTTGGTGTTTCGATCGCGTATCGTGATTTTCGGACGTTTTGGGCCATTTTCGTAATTTCCCAAAGTTTTGGGTAATTACTTCCGTTGTTGAATTCCGAGCCTTCGGGTGGTCGGAATCGTGTGTCCTACTAGCTCTTAGATTCGTCTTTGTGAGTACTTCGTAACCGTATCTTTGGTTCGTATTCGAGTTCGGGTTTCGGTGTCGTTTTGTTGAATTCGGGATTACTAAACGACTTTTCTAAGTATGAGTTCGTCTTTGTTAGATCACCATTAATTTTTGATGACTCCAAAAATTATAAATCTTTGCAATATTATAGAACATCGAGTTAGCTTTCCAATGGTTCAAACGGTGAGTCAATCGGAGTCCGGACGAGAGAGTTATGGTCGTTTTAGTGAAAGACTGTCAGCTGTCGGGCACCGTCCAGGAGCCTTTCGGCCGATAGGGAGGGCCGATATACTCTCCGCCGGCATTTGTATAGGGTATCGGTTGGACCTATCGGCCGATAGGCTGGCCGATAGGTCCTGCCGTGTTACACTATAAATGTGTTGTTTTGAGCGTGAACGGCTCATTTCCTCCTTCCTTTTCCTTAGACGCGAGAGAGAGTGAGAGAGGAGGAGAGCTTCTCATCATTATCATTTGGAGGGTCGATTCTCATCATTCTTCTTCGGTTGTGAAGCCCGGACAATCAATCCAACGCGTGTTCTACGAATCTAAATACTTGAATCACTCAAGGTAATCTCTTGAAACCCTACCTTTTTGGATAATTGGGGATTTTGGGGTTTTGTCCGATTCTTTCCGTTTTGTTGATGGATTGATGATTATTTAGATGTATTATATCATTTCCCTTGTTATTCCATGGTTGGATCGTATCGATTCGTTGTTTGAGATGAGTTCTTGACCGACGCCTTGAAGGTGTCCGGTAGAATGTCATAGAGGGGTTTTCGGGCGTTCTACGATTATCCTTCCTCGTATGATTGTTGATTTATGGATTATATGTTGTTAGGTTCGAGTTTCTTGCGAAGAAAACAAGTAGAACCCTTCCGTTATTTGTCGTTTTCCTTTTCGAAAACATCGGGCGTTTGAAGCTTTCGGTTGAGCCGTGTTCGTCGGAATACTTGCGTGCCGATCTGAGGCAAGTACCTTGTCCATACATTTCTTGTTTCGCGGATATGATGATTGGTGATCGTCTTGGTTTGTTTGTTTGTTTGAAATGAGTTTTCAAAAGATTTGGTTAGCCTCGTTAAAGGCCCCTTTCAAAACCGTGTGTGTTTTGTGATTGGTGTGGTTCGTGAATAACTATGTGAATTCTATGTATATGCTTGGTGTTCATGTTGCACTTGGTATTGTGTGTGGGCGTATATTATTTCATTTCGGTGCGTTGTGAATTGACGTGGTGTTTTGCTAAGTGTTTGATGCCTCAGTGCGAATTGTTTGAATATCCTTGATATGATATGTTATTTGTGTGAATGTGTGGATATGGTTGAAGGTCTACGGTGGCACATGGCATGTGATCATGTGGCCAGGATGCAACAAGTGATTGATCCAACCGTGAGAGCCTGAGATAATCTACGGTGGCACATGGCATGTGATCATGTGGCCAGGATGCAACAAGCGATTGATCCAACCGTGAGATGTGTGTGATTTGTTTCGCTAGCCAGCTCGAGAGGGTCCTTCGAGGCCACGGGTGGGACGTCGGTGGTGTCGTCCCGGTCCTAGGCGATGCGTGTGCATGATTATGTTTCGTTGATTCTTCGTCCGTTGAGGACACGTGATGTTGGGCTTTGACCCTGTAAATTGTTGGTGATTTCCTATTTGCGAAAACAAACGTTTGGGCTGTGACCCTATCGATCTTTTGGAAAAAGAAGGATTTTATAATCCTAAATTGTTTTCTATTAAAACTCTCGATGGCATTTTAAACTGTTTTGTAAATTGTTTCCCTTATTTGCGATCTTTCGGTTTTGGAAATGTTTACCCAAACTCTTGCCTCGGGAAGTACTTTTCTTTACGTTTGGATCTTTGAGGATTCCTGATTATTATTGTTCTTGGAACTTGTATTGTATGGCTCGTATTTTTGCACTTGTACCTGCACTAGCAAAATAGTGGAGTTTTGCTAACCCCCGAGTATTCGGGGGGTGGATGTATATTTTTTGCATTCAGGTTTTGGAGCATAGCACAGGGTCGGCACGAAGGATGATGAAAGATGAACGATACTAATCACACGAGGTTCCGTTGATGTCGTATTGGTCCAGTTGTATTTTCTTTTTCCGCTGCGGTATCTTTTCCCCGTTGTACGGGAGTTTATTTTATTTTGACCCCTGCGTGGGTATGTGTTGGGAATGAGTTGTATGTATTTGTTGAAAGACCAAATCGGTCTACTGAGTCATTTTAGCCTTAAAGGCGAGGTTTAGATGTTTGATTTTAGTTATCAGCCTGGTAGATCCTCGAGGAGAGGGTCTACGGCGTGTAATATCCCTGAGCGGATTTGGGGGTGTTACATAAATGGTATCAGAGCTTAGGTTGTGGAAACCTAGGCTGTCGGGTCAGTGGTGTCCATTGAGTTTTTGTCTCGTCGGATTTTATCTGACTGAGTCGTGTCGCGACGCGTCGTCTGAGTTTGTTGGTCGTGATTAGTATCGTGGGCGATCATCATCTTCGTGCGACCTGTGGATGTAAGTCTCCCTTATCTGTGTTGAGCCTCGTGTGACACGAGCTATTTTTTTATGATTATTTGTTAAGTGACGGGATCCTCTTATGGATTTTGATTTCTTGATACGTGACTAGTTGACTCTCATATTTCGTTCGTATGATGAGTATTGTTCTTTGGGTGTGCATGTCGAATCGTATTTCTTTTATCCATTGCGTGAGCTCTTCGTAATGGATTTCGGTATTTTACCGATCGAGTTTTATTTCAAAACCAATTCCCTTAATCGAGTTTTGGCATTATGGCCTTGATCATTTTGGCGAAATTCTTATGACGGAATTTAGTATTTTGTAAATGGATTTTGTGAGTTTTTGAAATATTACCGTCATCGGCCTTTTTGGCGTTTTGTGAATGGTTTTTAACTTTGGTGGGTTCGGCGCGGGACCACGGCGCTATATTGTTCCTTGTAATTACCGAAATTTTTGGGCATTCTAGCTCATTGAATTATTTTTGAAAACCTTGAGTATCTTAGAAAATTAAAATTCGAGACGTACTTTTAAAAGCGAATTATTTCCATGCGGTGTTTTCAAGGTGTATTCTAATTCCGCAATACATTTCAAAAATTTTCAGTTTTAGGACCAAAAATAATTTGAGATATTATCAAATGAATTTGCTTAGACCCAAGGGTCGAATATTTTTGAAAGTTTTTCACTAAAGGAAAGGTGTCCTCATTTTTGTTCGAACGCAAGATGACTTTCAAAGTCTCGATAATGGTGTTTGTACTACTTTTTGTAAAATGATACTCAAGATCAACTGTTGTTTCCAAACTGTTTTCAAAAGGTGGTTTTCATTTTAAAACCTATCATTCCTGTTTGCGGACCGGAAATGCGTGTATGGTTTTCGAACTTTCGTTACGGTGTTAACCCCGAATTGTGGTTGAATTGGTGGTGTGAACGTTGAGTCGTTCGCCACGCATATGTTTTGTTAGCCCTCTGTGAGAGGTGTGAACTGGTGTTTACTGTTTGTCGCCTCGTGGTGATTTGCGTGTTGTCGCACGGGTGTGAGCTGTTGAAGCTTGAGTTTGTACGTTTGTGTACATGTGTGATTGTTTCATTATGGTTGAAATTATGTGCTGGTTATCGTTCGGGCCGTTGAGGTCGCCGAACGATACCGTCGTTGCTGTAGTGTTTGTGTGTGTATTACTTTATGATGGTAATCGTTGTATATGGTATGTGTTATGATTCTTTATTATGCTGAGTTGGCATCTCCGCTATGTTGTTTTGCGACGTTATGCCCCATGGTATCTAGCATTTGTATTTTCGGTATGCCGAGCCGAGGCGTTTCAATCGTGATGTGCCGGGGGAATGTACGTGCAAATTGTCCTTCTCGTCAGTAACACATTTCGAGTGTGGGCTCGAGGGACACCGAATTCCGTTTTGCGAATTAGCTACCGAGACTTTCGAAGTTCGCGCTTCAGCACAGTCATCGGAATCGGCTTTGAGAGGCCTTTGAAGGATGTTTCTGTCAGTTGCTTGTTGTGCCGTCACCTTGATTTCGCTGTTGCGAGTTGCGGGGGCGACCTTCTTTTATAAGAGGTCGAATGTAGTACCCGTGTTGTTTTTAGACTCCTGCATTTTCTCTTTCTCGAGTCTATCGACTCGCTCGTGTTCGTTGATACTTTCCGAACTTGTTCTGTATTTCGGTTTCGTCGTTCGAACGAGCTGTGATCTTGTTTTGGGTCAATCTGGTTATCGCTGTGATTTTTTTTTGAGTTCAGTTCGATTCTTGTGAACCTTGTTTGGGAGTGACATCATCTGGTTCTACAAGTTCTTTTATTCGAAGTGGATCGGCTTTGGAACTCTTGTGTTTTCGACTCTGTCGACTCATTTATGTTCGTTGACATTTCTGAGCTTGCCCTGCTCCTTGCTTTTGTTGATCGAACGAGTGTGGTGTTATTTCGGAATAACTCGTTGTCGTTGTGACTTTTCAATCGCTATTCCCTTTCCTGTGGATCTTCGGCAATGCATGTCTTGTAGTTCTCACCAGATCGTCCTGGGAGTTGTTGTTTGAACTTTATTGTTCTTTGTGATTCGAACATGATCGTTCGATTTTTGTTGTCTCGATCTTTGTGGTTCGATCGTTTGATTGTTCAGTTTTTGTTGATCTCGTTTCGTGATTGTTGAACATTCAGACTCCTTCGAAATTCCCTTAAGTTCGGGAAGTTAGTCTCGTTTTCAATCTTCCAACCCTTGGGCGGTGGAATTCTGTATTTGTTCAGCGGTTGGCCACGTTTTGATTGATGTACCGTTGGGTGGGTCAATCCTGTTGATTTTCGTTCGTTGTGTTTTGTGATTGTCTGGATAATCGACTGGATTATACTATCTGTTTGTTGACGCTTGTCACTTGTTGACTTTAGTATGTTCCTAACGGCGACGTGGTATTGGTCGTCGTGGAGCGTGTTTTCACGCCGTATGTCTCTTTGCGTTTCTTGCAGCGTTTCGCCGTCGGGCGCGAGTTTTCGGTTTTTGCGTATCTCGTCGAGTTTTCCTGGCAGGGTATATTGCTTCCCCCTACTTGTTTTAAGTTTCGGGACGAAACTTCTTTTAAGGAGGGTAGAATGTAATATCCGCAATTTCGAATTTCGGTAATTTTCTTTTTTTTTTCGGCGGAAGTCCGTTTTGACGACTCGCTCATGACCATTTCGTCATTTCGAGAATGATTAATTCTTCACTTTTTGTCGTCCGAGTTCGTTTCGGTGTTGTTTTGTTGAGTTCCGTGCTTTTTAGCGACTTTTCCGCACTTGAGCTCGATTCTTGCGAATCTCGTCCAGCTGCGTTTGAGTTTCTCGTAAGTTCATTTAATGTTATTATTCATGTTGCGAGCTTTGGTTTGGTGTTTCGATCGCGTATCGTGATTTTCGGACGTTTTGGGCCATTTTCGTAATTTCCCAAAGTTTTGGGTAATTACTTCCGTTGTTGAATTCCGAGCCTTCGGGTGGTCGGAATCGTGTGTCCTACTAGCTCTTAGATTCGTCTTTGTGAGTACTTCGTAACCGTATCTTCGGTTCGTATTCAGGTTCGGGTTTCGGTGTCGTTTTGTTGAATTCAGGATTACTAAACGACTTTTCTAAGTATGAGTTCGTCTTTGTTAGATCACCATTAATTTTTGATGACTCCAAAAATTATAAATCTTAAATATTATAGAACATCGAGTTAGCTTTCCAATGGTTCAAACGGTGAGTCAATCGGAGTCCGGACGAGAGAGTTATGGTCGTTTTCGTGAAAGACTGTCAGCTGTCGGGCACCGTCCAGGAGCCTTTCGGCCGATAGGGAGGGCCGATAGACTCTACTGCCGGCATTTGTATAGGGTATCGGTTGGACCTATCGGCCGATAGGCTGGCCGATAGGTCCTGCTGTGTTACACTATAAATGTGTTGTTTTGAGCGTGAACAGCTCATTTCCTCCTTCCTTTTCCTTAGACGCGAGAGAGAGTGAGAGAGGAGGAGAGCTTCTCATCATTATCATTTGGAGGGTCGATTCTCATCATTCTTCTTCGGTTGTGAAGCCCGGACAATCAATCCAACGCGTGTTCTACGAATCTAAATACTTGAATCACTCAAGGTAATCTCTTGAAACCCTACCTTTTTGGATAATTGGGGATTTTGGGGTTTTGTCCGATTCTTTCCGTTTTGTTGATGGATTGATGATTATTTAGATGTATTATATCATTTCCCTTGTTATTCCATGGTTGGATCGTATCGATTCGTTGTTTGAGATGAGTTCTTGACCGACGCCTTGAAGGTGTCCGGTAGAATGTCATAGAGGGGTTTTCGGGCGTTCTACGATTATCCTTCCTCGTATGATTGTTGATTTATGGATTATATGTTGTTAGGGTCGAGTTTCTTGCGAAGAAACCAAGTTGAACCCTTCCGTCATTGTCGTTTTCCTTTTCGAAAACATCGGGCGTTTCCAAGCTTTCCGGTTGAGCCGTGTTCGTCAATACTTGCGTGCGATTTCGAGGCAAGTACCTTGTCCATACATTTCTTGTTTCGCGGATATGATGATTGGTGATCGTCTTGGTTTGTTTGTTTGTTTGAAATGAGTTTTCAAAAGATTTGGTTAGCCTCGTTAAAGGCCCCTTTCAAAACCGTGTGTGTTTTGTGATTGGTGTGGTTCGTGAATAACTATGTGAATTCTATGTATATGCTTGGTGTTCATGTTACACTTGGTATTGTGTGGGCGTATATTATTTCATTTCGGTGCGTTGTGAATTGACGTGGTGTTTTGCTAAGTGTTTGATGCCTCGGGCGAATTGTTTGAATATCCTTGATATGATATGTTATTTGTGTGAATGTGTGGATATGGTTGAAGGTCTACGGTGGCACATGGCATGTGATCATGTGGCCAGATGCAACAAGTGATTGATCCAACCGTGAGAGCACGAGATAATCTACGGTGGCACATGGCATGTCATCATGTGGCCAGGATGCAACAAGCGATTGATCCAACCGTGAGATGTGTGTGATTTGTTTCGCTAGCGGCCGAGAGGGTCCTTCGAGGCCACGGGTGGGACGTCGGTGGTGTCGTCCCGGTCCTAGGCGATGCGTGTGCATGATTATGTTTCGTTGATTCTTCGTCCGTTGAGGACACGTGATGTTGGGCTTTGACCCTGTAAATTGTTGGTGATTTCCTATTTGCGAAAACAAACGTTTGGGCTGTGACCCTATCGATCTTTTGGAAAAAGAAGGATTTTATAATCCTAAATTGTTTTCTATTAAAACTCTCGATGGCATTTTAAACTGTTTTGTAAATTGTTTCCCTTATTTGCGATCTTTCGGTTTTGGAAATGTTTACCCAAACTCTTGCCTCGGGAAGTACTTTTCTTTACGTTTGGATCTTTGAGGATTCCTGATTATTATTGTTCTTGGAACTTGTATTGTATGGCTCGTATTTTTGCACTTGTACCTGCACTAGCAAAACAGTGGAGTTTTGCTAACCCCCGAGTATTCGGGGGGTGGATGTCTATTTTTGCATTCAGGTTTTGGAGCATAGCACAGGGTCGGCACGAAGGATGATGAAAGATGAACGATACTAATCACACGAGGTTCCGTTGATGTCGTATTGGTCCAGTTGTATTTTCTTTTTCCGCTGCGGTATCTTTTCCCCGTTGTACGGGAGTTTATTTTATTTTGACCCCTGCGTGGGTATGTGTTGGGAATGAGTTGTATGTATTTGTTGAAAGACCAAATCGGTCTACTGAGTCATTTTAGCCTTAAAGGCGAGGTTTAGATGTTTGATTTTAGTTATCAGCCTGGTAGATCCTCGAGGAGAGGGTCTACGGCGTGTAATATCCCTGAGCGGATTTGGGGGTGTTACAATATTAGTGGAAGAAGGTAAATAGTAAACCAAGTAATCTAGTTATCCAGTTTAATATGAACTTAGAAGGAGGAGAAACAACCCATTCGTTACTTGGAATTCGAGGTACATGTTTTTGGATTGGTTCTTTGTAGTTGGAATAATGCATTCAGCAACTTAATTGAATCATTAGTGGATAAATGACATTATAGATGACTCAACTAGTTTATATGGAACATAGAAATGTTACTAGCAATGGACTGTTGACCTTTGTCCTTACAGAAATTGGAGAGCAAGTTATTTGAATTTATATTGATCTCTTGTATTTGCGGTTAATGCTTTCTTCACTACACGGAAAGGGAAATCGTATTGGGAGAACCTAAATAGGAAAAGTTATAATCTACTTATCTCGTTGAAGATGAACTTAGAATGAGGACGAACAAGTCATTCACAACTTGTAGTTCAAGGTACTTGTTTTGCAATTGGTTCGTTTGTACTTGGTGTAATGCTTGATTCAACTTAATTGAATCATGAGTGGATAAATAACATTATAAAGGACTCCTCTAGTTTATAAGGAACATATAAATGTTTTTAGGAATGGACTCTTGAACATTGTCATTAAAGAAATTGGATTGATCTCTTGTACTCGCGGTTAATGTTTTCCTCACCATATAAAAGTGAAATAGTATTGGAAAAAGGTAAATAGTAAACCAATTAATCTTGTTATCTAGATTAATATGAACTTATAATGAGGACAAACACCTCCTTCCTTACTTGGAATTCGAGGCGATTGTTTTTGGATTGGTCCTTTGTAGTTGGAGTACTGCTTTCATCAACTTAATTGAATCGTTAATGGATAAGTGACTTTATAGATGACTCATCTAGTTTATATGGAACATAGAAATGATACTAGCAATAGACTATTAAACTTTTTCTTCAAAGAAATTGGAGAGCAAGTTATTTGAATTCATATTGATCTCTTGTACATGTGGTTAATGGTTTCCTCACCATATGAAATAGGAAATCATGTTGGAGAAGTTAAATAGAAAACATTTTAATCTAGTTATATCATTGAAAATAACCTTAGAAAGAGGACAAACAACTCACTCTCAACTTGGAATTCGAGGAAATTGTTATGCAATTAGTTCTTTTGTACTTGGCTTAATTCCTTTATCAAATTAATTGAATCGTGAGTTGACAAATAACTGCATAAACGACTCATCTAGTTGATAAGGAAAATAGAAATGTTACAAGGAATGGACTCTTGAACATTGTCATTGAAGAAATTGGAGAGCTAGTTATTCGAATTTGTATTGATCTCTTGTACTAGCGATTAATATTTTCCTCACTGTAATATCCAGAATTTCTACTACTATTATTTAATGTTATTTTATCCCAGTTATGTTGTACAGTGTGTAATCTATACAGTATGGATAAAATAAATGAAGGACTGAGACATCTGTATTGGTATAATTGTCGTACTTGGTCGACAATTGTATTTGAGGATATACAGTGTTGTGTATACATATTCAGTATATTGAGATGACGAGCAAGATTGGTAACATACGTAATGAGCGCTGCAGATTATAAATTAAGGATCGGTTTTTTGTTTCTTCATGAGAACAAAACAATGCCTTCCTCCAAATTTTGTCCTTCTGAGTGTGTTAGTGAGAATAAACCTCTTCCAACTTGATTATAAGCTTGGAAACTGTAACACCCCCAGATTTAACCGGAAAGATTACAGCGCCGTGGGCCCCGAGATGGAACCCACAAGGCTAAAAGAATTTTTGTAAACATTTACAAATGCCCAAGAGGCCAACGACGGTACTATCTTTAAAAATGTGCAAAGACTTATAAAATCCATTTATCAAAAACTGTTATAAAAACTCATTTGAAATCGCAAGGCCAAACGACCGACACTCAAAAGTTTAGAAAATGATTTCCAAAGTAATCTCAGTTACCAGATACTGAAAGAGCATTTCAAAATACTCACGCAACGGAAAAAGACCAACCATAAAGATACTCTAGCAACGGAATACAAGAACCAATTAAAACTCAATGCACAAAGTCTGTCCTAGCCAGTATCCTCCGGGAAGCTCATCTCTTCACGACTGCTACAAGCTCGATACTCCAAGAACCTAAAAAGAAATCCCACGACGGGGACAGCCATAGTGTCCAACAATGATAACCGTCACATCACATTAATAATTACATGCCAATGAGAATACAACATAAGAATAAGACCAACGTAATCTTACCGCCATAACTTTACTTACTCAAGTCATTCTCATCAGAATAACCATTATCACATTAAACATCTCGTACTTGCTTAACCAATAAACTCGAACCTAATATCTGTATTGTACCTCAAACAATACTCAAGATTCTCAAACTATCATCACCAACTCACGATATGGAAAATATACCAGTTCTGACCAATACGATCCATCGAATAACATCATCAAATCCCAAGACGATAACCGATTGTCCATCAAAGACAAATACCAAAGGAAATGCGGAACATACCTTGAGATATGAAGTGCCACGACAATCATATCAGTCTAATCCGAGATCAGAACAATGCAGTACGGACACGGTCCTAACACAAGACCTACAAATGCATACTCATATGACCACGTCAATATGCTCAAAAACAATAACAATCGTGTACTCAATGTAAATCCATGATCCAGCGCCCTGAGCATAGATCCCCGTGATGATCCTACAAGATCAACATCAGGTGGAAAACCTGTCCAACGATCCAGCGCCCTCAGCATAGATCCCCGTGATGGTCCTACAAGATCAACATCAGGTGGAAAACCTGTCCATCGATCCAGCGCTCTCAGCATAGATCCCCGTGATGATCCTACAAGATCAAAATCAGGTGAACGACCTGTCCATCGATCCAGCGCCCTCAGCATAGATCCCCGTGATGATCCTATAAGATCAAAATCAGGTGAACGACCTGTCCATCGATCCAGCGCCCTCAGCATAGATCCCCGTGATGATCCTACAAGATCAAAATCAGGTGGACGTTCGATCCAGCGCCCTCAGCATAGATCCTCATAATCCCAACGGATTATTTACACAACATAAACAACACAATATGCATTCACATATACAATTTAACACGTTCATCAACATGAACAACATAACATGCAGGACAACATGACAATTTACTAGGACGACTCCATGTTCAACAACATGAAAGAAAATGTACAAGACCAAAATAAATAACACTAAACCATAATCAATATGGAATACTTGCCTCGAGTCCTTCGGGAGCAACCTCGATGTCCAATCATCACCGACGATTATCCGCAACGCTCGATGATCCAAACGTGTCATAAATACTCGAATCCTCGTCTTTATCACAATGTATCATTGTTATCCAAATATACCAATAACCGAAATAAATCATATACATTATGATTTAACTCACAGAATCGGAAGAACATTATCCAATCCAAATACCGAGAGTTCACAATAATAATCATCGCTATATACATTATAAACGAAATGAAACTGAAATCATTCATTAAATATTATAACTGAGCAAGTAATAACTTGCCTCGATACCGATACCACGAATCTGCTATCGAACACATTGACTTTGTCTACAAGCTCCTCAGCCCCGATCAAAAGCAATACAATGGACATACTCGAACACGACCGCAATATCCGGTTATAATCACCGATCAATAATCTCCACCTATCGAAGAAATCAAATAACACATATCCGATAACAATCAACAACTGACAAAACTAACTAATTGAACTCAACGGTTTAACACAACCTCGATTAAACACAGTCAGGACCAACCAAGTCAAACCATCACGAATTCATAATCAAAACACAAAAATACTGCACTGTCTGCCTACTTAGCGCACGTTAAACGCATAACGTAGCGTGCGCTAAGTTGTCCCGTTAGCGTGCGCTAGCTAGTAAGCTTAGCGTGCGCTAATGTTGTACAGTGGCATGCATCCCAAACATCGACTCACATCTTGCGACTACAAATCCGAATGAATGGAGACATAAATCTCCATATCTCTTGAAGATAAACGACCCCATAATTATCACCATGATCATGTCAATGTCCATATATCAATAACAACATCAACAATCAAACCGACTCGATAACGAGGATCGTATCATGCTACATCTGGAATTTAACCTAGTATCATGATTCATCTCATCTAAATCGACCAATATAATTTCCAAGATTCAGAAATCCTTCTTAGATCGGGTTAAATGAATCAACATCCGAAACTCTTATCAAAATTCCATTGAATCTAATATAACATCATCATATGATTATCCAACATGCTCCTTACATGAAATCATCCAAGAAAAATGAACCATTAACAAAGGAATACGAAGATTACCTGGTTTAGACGAACCAAAAAGAAGAACACTAGAACTCCATCCAAATAATCATGAACAACTTGAAGAACAAGGCTTGAATACAAGCTCTCAATCTAATGTTGTTAAAGATTATCATTATACAGTGTTTGGGAACCTCAAATATATCCCAACTCTCTTTCTTTCAACTGATAGAAGAAAAATGACGAAATGATTCTCAGCACCCTTCTGTCCCCTTTTATAATATTCATTATTAGCGTGCGCTAACATCTCATGTTTAGCGTGCGCTACCACCTTAGCGTGCGCTAACTGACTTTGTTAGCGTGCTCTATCAAAGCCCAGAGGCTACTGCCTCGCTTCGTAAACTAGCTTACGTACGTAATGCCCATGCATTAACGTACGTAAAACATCCTGCTTAGCATACGCAAGTCATTTACCTTAGCGTGCGCTATCCGAAGTTGACTTGCTACAGTACACACCTACCACTCGTGCCCCCACATGCCGAAAGCATCCGCGATTATCGGGATTCCTTTGACCGATCTGGAATTAGCGTGCGCTAGCCATACGGTTTAGCGTGTGCTAGCCCTACATGACAAACACCCGCTGACCTTATCTGGACACGCGTCGCAAGTGGCCGGGTCCACCCGCCGAAAGCTAAGATTCCATTATTGGCGATCTGATGTTAGCGTTCGCTAACCAACATACGTTAGCATGCGCTAATTGAATATAAAAATCAACCTGGGCCTACCTGTCGGCCACCTTCCGGAACTAACCTAGCAAGTCGTTACGTACGTTAGGGGTCCTCCTTAGTGTACGTAACCGAACCTCTTAGCGTACGCTATCAATACTTCGTAGCGTGCGCTACCTGTACCCAGCAGCGTGCGCTAATGAACACTTAGCCATTTTCCGCAATTTCTGTCCAACATCTTGACGTACCAAAAACGAACATGAGACACACTGAACACAAACACTGAATCCAATAATATTCTTATACGATATACTCTATATCGAAAGTACGATAACTTGATACCCGATATCCTCAAATGTAATTGTCGACCAGATACGACAATTATACCGATACTGACATATCAGTCCTTTATTTATTTTATCCATACTGTATAGATTCCACGCTGTTCAATATAACTCGGATAAAATAATATCAAACAACAGTAGTAGAAATTCCGGATATTATATTCTACACCACTTAAAATAAGTTTCATCCTCGAAACTTGCAATCCGTCATAAAACAAACAAACATACCTTTCAACCCAAAATATCCCAAAACCATCACGACAACGATCAATTATCGTCATCACCGAATAACCAAACAAGCATTCTTACAAATACGCAGGTCGACGATCTCCTGAGATACTAGCAAGCGATTTCACTGTACAGTCTCAATACGCTTACGATCACAATTCCCCGAGTCTCAACAAAATATATCATCTTCGGATGAAACAATCTGCCCGAATCAAATCCTGTCTGCCTGATTACATAATCAAGTCCCAATTCCGATAAGACGAATAATACACAATACATCTGCAAAACAACTGCCCAAAACAACGACACGAATCCCGAAACATCAACACAAAATCCGGACGCTCAGATGATCACCAACAATGATCAACAATCAACCGAATTTATCATCGACATTATAAATTCCAATATGACCAACCAGAGGTCAAAACACAATCGAGAATATCATCAACATGACAACTCTATTATTACCAATGAAGGAGCAACAATAATCGGGAACACCTTCACACGGTAAATTCCAACACAATCAACCTAGAACCACAAAAACAGATATACGAAAAAAAATAACATTCTCAAAACGACAAATCAATCACGTACAGTAGATCTCAATAAACAAACCCAATTGGCGAACATTTCCCTCGGCATACGAATAACGAATCGCAAATCGATGAACATACCAATTCATACAAGGAGTGGGAACGACCACTCAATATCCAAAAAAACCAGCATGGGGTCACCATCCCCAAATTTACGCTTACAAAGAAATCATTCAAAGATCACTATGGTAAGATTGCGCTACTACCGCACCCATGGACTCACATAGCACATATGTCCCGGTTTTACAAAGTCCAAAGTTCCAAAGTTACATCCTGCACATGAATCTACAACACGCAGTATATTTCTCTTATCTGATCAATCAACCGATCATCCTTGCATAACCAATCTACCATACTAAACTTCGAATATCTTTTCCTTGTACCATCGATATGATATGCCCGATGCACTAAATGCGTATGTACATCAATCACATTTTCAAAACCAGTTTGAAATCATATATTCTTGTCACGAAGACAAATTTTCGAAAGTTCTTTAAAAAATTTTCAAAACTCAAAACATAAGTTTTTGGTAAGACTGCAAAATCTATTTTCGAACCAACCGGCTCGCTCGTGTCAAGTTCTCGATAAAAAAAAAAATCCTTTCAAATACACACGATTAAATAAAATGGGATTTATGCAAATGCTTGTCCATATCCATACTCCTGTATACCACTTCGGCTTGTCACCAAATCTATTGACATTCCAACGGAAACCGCACGATCGAGTTCCAAAACCTCAATATATAGACTCCGATAAAAACTCCTTTTCCATGTATGACTCGCAACGTCAATCCTTAATCCATCCTGGATCACCTCAAATATGATATGACAAAATGTTGAAACAAATCAACAAATCAACAAATCAAACACGATGAAAGACTTCCCGAGAAGTTCCATTTGAACAAGTAAACCAAAGCCTCGAAAGGCGGAAATAACATAGGTAAACGACTGGTAAAGTATTTTACAAATCTCGGGAGTTTTAGAAAACAGGAAAGTCTTTTGAAACATTAGGGTCTCAGCCCGTATCTTATTCCACATTACAAGAAGTTTAAAAAAAGTAGAAAACTCTTTTTGGACCCCAAGTCCTGAGTTATAAAACTATTTCAAAATCAATTGGGTCTCGGCCCAAAATCATTTTCCGTAAAACATCCGTAAAACGTTCATTTTGAAAAATATCATTTTCAAATGTTCAAAAGCGGTTTCATGTATCACAAAATGATCTATCATGACTACATGTTTTTCTCAACCATCCACAGTCCTGCTCCCGATTACACAATTCCGTTCCAGAACTTAACCGTCATATTGATTTCAGAATCATAACTTCCTAAGATCATCAATCCTATCTCAACTCTGTCGTCCCATACCGTGACACATAATATTCTGCTGAATCTCAAAGCATATCAACTATGGAACAGCAATAAATCTCAATACAATTCAAAAATCCAAATACTTACAGATCGTGAAGCCGACGATTCCCCGTGATACTGGCACATGTCTCAACTCAAAAAGATACTCGACACAGATATTTTCAAAACACACGTTTGCCAAATCAGTTCGACTCAAGAACACAATACATCTCATTACAGAGAATCTCGTTAACACCATTTGGAAAAGTTATAACAAGCCCAGTACGACACTGGCAAATCCGATAACGCACAAGCCTGAGTGAACAACAAAGACTCACGGCTCTAATATTAGTCAATTGACAACTCGAATGACACGACAAAACACGATCCAACTCGACCCAAATGCCTAGGTTTTCTCAACCTAAGCTCCGATACCATATTCTGTAACACCCCCAGATTTAACCGGAAATATTACAGTGCCGTGGGCCCCGAGATGGAACCCACAAGGCTAAAAGAATTTTCGTAAACATTTACAAATGCCCAAGAGGCCAACGACGGTACTATCTTTAAAAATGTGCAAAGACTTTTAAAATCCATTTATCAAAAACTGTTATAAAAACTCATTTGAACTCGCAAGGCCAAACGGCCGACACTCAAAAGTTTAGAAAATGATTTCCAAAGTAATATCACTTACCATATACTGAAAGAGCATTTCAAAATACTCACGCAGCGGAAAAAGACCAACCATAAAGATACTCTAGCAGCGGAATACAAGAACCAATTAGAAACTCAATGCACAAAGTATGTCCTAGCCAGTATCCTCCGGGAAGCTCATCTCTTCACGACCGCTACAAGCTCGATACTCCAAGAACCTAAAAAGAAATCCCACGACGGGGTCAGCCATAGTGTCCAACAATGATAACCATCACATCACATTAATAATTATATACCAATGAGAATACAACATAAGAATATGACCAACGTAATCTTACCGCCATAACTTTACTTACTCAAGTCATTCTCATCAGAATAACCATTATCACATTACAGATCTCGTACTTGCTTAACCAATAAACTCGAACCTAATATCTGTATTATACCTCAAACAATACTCAAGATTCTAAAACTATCATCACCAACTCACGAAACGGAAAATATACCAGTTCTGACCAATACAATCCATCGAATAACATCATCAAATCCCAAGACGATAACCGATTGTCCATCAAAGACAAATACCAAAGGAAATGCGGAACATACCTCGAGATATGAAGTGCCACGACAATCATATCAGTCTAATCCGAGATCAGAACAATGCAGTACGGACACGGTCCTAACACAAGACCTACAAATGCATACTCATATGACCACGTCAATATGCTCAAAAATAATAACAATCGTGTACTCAATGTAAATCCATGATCCAGCGCCCTGAGCATAGATCCCCGTGATGATCCTACAAGATCAACATCAGGTGGAAAACCTGTCCAACGATCCAGCGCCCTCAGCATAGATCCCCGTGATGATCCTACAAGATCAACATCAGGTGGAAAACCTGTCCATCGATCCAGCGCCCTTAGCATAGATCCCCGTGATGATCCTACAAGATCAAAATCAGGTGAACGACCTATCCATCGATCCAGAGCCCTCGGTATAGATCCCCGTGATGATCCTACAAGATCAAAATCAGGTGAACGACCTGTCCATCGATCCAGCGCCCTCAGCATAGATCCCCGTGATGATCCTACAAGATCAAAATCAGGTGGACGTTCGATCCAGCGCCCTCAGCATAGATCCTCATAATCCCAACGGATTATTTACACAACATAAACAACACAATATGCATTCACATATGCAATTTAACACATTCATCAACATGAACAACATAACATGCACGACAACATGACAATTTACTAGGACGACTCCATGTTCAACAACATGAAAGAAAATGTACAATACCAAAATAAATAACACTAAACCATAATCAATATGGAATACTTGCCCCGAGTCCTTCGGGAGCAACCTCGATGTCCAATCATCACCGAAGATTATCCGCAACGCTCGATGATCCAAACGTGTCATAAATACTCGAATCCTCGTCTTTATCACAATGTATCCTTGTTATCCAAATATACCAATAACCGAAATAAATCATATACATTATGATTTAACTCACAGAATCGGAAGAACATTATCCAATCCAAATACCCAGAGTTCACAATAATAATCATCGCTATATGCATTATAAACGAAATGAAACTGAAATCATTCATTAAATATTATAATTGAGCAAGTAATAACTTGCCTCGATACCGATACCACGAAGCTGCTATCGAACACATTGCCTTTGTCTACAAGCTCCTCAGCCCCGATCAAAATCAATACAATGGACATACTCGAACACGACCGCAATATCCAGTTATAATCACCGATCAATAATCTCCACCTATCGAAGAAATCAAATAACACATATCCGATAACAATCAACAACTGACAAAACTAACCAATCGAACTCAACGGTTCAACACAACCTCGAATAAACACAGTCAGGACCAACCAAGTCAAACCATCACGAATTCATAATCAAAACACAAAAATACTGCACTGTCTGCCTACTTAGAGCACGTTAAACACATAACGTAGCGTGCGCTAAGTTGTCCCGTTAGTGTGCGCTAGCCAGTAAGCTTAGCGTGCGCTAATGCTGTACAGTGGCATGCATTCCAAACATCAACTCACATCTTGCGACTACGAATCCGAATGAAGGGAGACATAAATCTCCATATCTCTTGAAGATAAACGACCCCATAATTATCACCATGATCATGTCAATGTCCATATATCAATAACAACATCAACAATCAAACCGACTTGATAACGAGGATCGTATCATGCTAAATCTGGAATTCAACCTAGTATCATGATTCATCTCATCTAAATCGACCAATATAATTTCCAAGATTCAGAAATCCTTCTTAGATCGGGTTAAATGAATCAACATCCTTACAGTATGAAGAATCCTAACTAACATCCGAAACTCTTATCAAAATTCCATTGAATCTCATATAACATCATCATATGATTATCCAACCTGCTCCTTACATGAAATCATCCAAGAAAAACGAACCATTAACAAAGGAATACGAAGATTACCTGGTTTAGACGAACCAAAAAGAAGAACACTAGAACTCCATCCAAAGAATCATGAACAACTTGAAGAACAAGGCTTGAATCCAAGCTCTCAATCTAATGTTGTTAAAGATTATCATTATACAGTGTTTTGGAACCTCAAATATATCCCAAGTCTCTTTCTCTCGGCTGAAAGAAGAAAAATGACGAAATGCTTCTCAGCACCCTTCTGTCCCCTTTTATAATATTCATTATTAGCGTGCGCTAACATCTCATGTTTAGCGTGCGCTACCGCCTTAGCGTACGCTAACTGACTTTGTTAGCGTGCGCTATCGAAGCCCAGAGGCTACTGCCTCGCTTCGTAAACTAGCTTACGTACGTAATGCCCATGCATTAACGTACGTAAAACATCCTGCTTAGCGTACGCAAGTCTTTTACCTTAGCGTGCGCTATCCGAAGTTGACTTGGTACAGTACACACCTACCACTCGTGCCCCCACATGCCGAAAGCATCCGCGATTATCGGGATTCCTTTAACCGATCTGGAATTAGCGTGCGCTAGCCATACAGTTTAGCGTGCGCTATCCCTACATGACAAACACCCGCTGAACTTATCTAGACACGCTTCGCAAGTGGCCGGGTCCACCCTCCGAAAGCTAAGATTCCATTATTGGCGATCTGATGTTAGCGTGCGCTAACCAACATACGTTAGCGTGCGCTAACTGAATATAAAAATCAACCTGGGCCTACATGTCGGCCACCTTCCGGAACTAACCTAGCAAGTCGTTACGTACGTTAGGGGTCCTCCTTAGCGTACGTAACCGAACCTCTTAGCGTACGCTATCAATACTTCGTAGCGTGTGCTACCTGTACCCAGTAGCGTGCGCTAATGAACACTTAGCCATTTTCCGCAATTTCTGTCCAACATCTTGATGTACCAAAAATGAACATGAGACACACTGAACACAAACACTTAATCCAATAATATTCTTATACGATATACTCTATATCGAAAGTACGATAACCTGATACACGATATCCTCAAATGTAACTGTCGACCATATACGACAATTATACCGATACTGACATCTCAGTCCTTTATTTATTTTATCCATACTGTACAGATTCCATGCTGTACAATATAACTCGGATAAAATAATATCAAACAACAGTAGTAGAAATTTCGGATATTACAGAAACATGGAGTTGAAGCTTGGATATGGAGATATTATTGATCCTTGATGTGTTTGATGGTGTTGTTCATGTTCTTGAGGTATGTTGTTGAACTCTACATCATGATTTCGGTTTCTTGGTATTGTTATTCGTATTTGATTCGTATGATGATGATTATAGTGGTGTTTATATGATTCTTAATATTATGAGAAGTGTATATTGAAGAATATGATGAAACATGACTTGGATTATGAGTTGTATGATTATCTACATGTTAAAGGATATCGAATTATGTTGTTTTGATGACTACGAACATGGTTTCGAATCACTTAGTGTTCTTAAAGAACTTCTTGATTAATATAACATAGCTAGATTATGGTATGTTGAATTATCGGTATTGTTAGATATGAAGATGGAATGTTCGTTAAGTCATGTTGATTATAGTGGTAGAATTCGTATGTTCTTGATGAAATACGAATCATGATAAACAATTTAGAATCCAGAAAGATTGTGATTGATCATCGAATATGATTTCCCTTACATTCGTATTTGTACTCATATTGTGGTTGTGAGTTCGTAATTATATGAGTTGGATTGTTCGGACTTGTGTTTAATCGGGATATTGTGAAATCGTTGGGTTTGTTGATCGGTTATATGGATTGTTAATAAAGATTATCGGATTTTGTTCGTGTTATGGATATGAGTTCGTGATTGTTTGAGTTATACTATTTGGTTTTGTATATGATCGAGGAATGGTTGAGCCATTGAGATTGATTGATTGTTTGTATCGTAAATTGATTATTGACCGTTGGTTATAATCATCGACTAGAATAATATGTTGCGGTCGAGTTTGAGTATGTTCGTGAATTGCATTGGTTAGGAGCGAGGAGATCGTAGACGAAGGCAATGGGATTGGTAGCGGCTTCATCATCATCGTGTCGGTATCAAGGCAAGTTATTACTTGCTCAGTTTATAATATTTAATGAATGGTTTCCGTTTCATTCGTTTATAATTCGTATAGGAACAATTATAATTGTGAACACAGGAGATTTGGGATTGTAACTTGTTTTCGGATTTTGGGAATTTAAATCATAATGTTTATGATTTACTTTTGTTATTGGTATACTTGGGTATCGAAGATACACTGTGATAAAGACGAAGATATGAATTATCTACAGTCCATGACATTTTGGACCGTCGAATATGGAGGATAATCGTCAGTGATGGTTTTTGACATCGAGATCGCTCTCGAAGGACTCGGGGCAAATACTCTAATCATTTTTGTCATTTTGTGTCGATCATGTTGTGATACATTCGTGTATTGTTGTTGTCATGCATTTATGTATTGTTGTTAATATGCATTTGTTCATTGTTGTCGTATGTCCACCTCATGGTGGTCCGATGGGATCATCTTTCGTATCTATGCTGTGTACGCTGGATTGCTGGACAGGTATTTCCACCATGCATTGGTCCGACAGGATCATCATGGGAATCTATAGCTCTTTGTGCTGGATCGTTGGATTACCATGTGTTGTTGTTGTGGATATGCATATTATGGGTTATCCACCTCGTGTTTGTAACACCCCCAAATCCTATTGGGTCATTACAGTGCCGTAGACCCCATGCCAGGAGATCCACCAGGCGATCATGACTAAATTACATCAAATTAGCTAACAAGGGAGATCACAGTCCCTACTATGATATCCGACACAATATTCCGATAGGGAATTTCAACGACAACGATAGGCCTACATGGGCAAAAGTAAAGTACAACATCCACGAGCATCTGCTCGGGTAATACATAATGACTATGACTGACAAACTGGATAGCACTCCAACTAACTCATCAACATGAACAACTCGGACTAGTATCGCTCGAATGCCTCGTCGCCATCATCATGCCCCTGTGTCTCAACTCTCTCCTCGCAAGTACCTAAAACATGAAAAGAAGTTCCGCCCCCATGGGTTCAGTCATCTAGATAATGAACGTCAAATACATGTATAATATGATATGCATCCCAAGGCACAATGAAACGGTACAATGATAATAATAATACGAGATGCTCACAAACCAAGGTAAGAACCGAGCATTTGTGAAACACTATGCCCACGGCATACTATTAATACCTGTTCAACAGGTTAGAACATAAGTGCCAAACGGCGAATCATAATCATAGAGTACCATAATGAATTACACGACATGAACCAAACCAGAACTGAATTAATTATGAATCACAATACCCAAAGGCTCCAATGAAATTATCGAGACATCACAAAGGCCTGAAAGCCACTCAGCCGAAGCTGTCAAGTATCACAATCACCTGAAGCCAAAACAGCCCGAAGCTATATCGATTAGGGCCGAAGCCACGGCACGAAGCCGTATCACAATTAGGGCCGAAGCCACGGCACGAAGCCGTATCACAATTAGGGCCGAAGCCACGGAACGAAGCCGTATCACAATTAGGGCCGAAGCCACGGCATGAAGCCGTATCACAATTAGGGCCGAAGCCACGGCACGAAGCCATATCACATTTAGGGCCGAAGCCTCGGCACGAAGCCTTATCACATTTAGGGCCGAAGCCACGGCACGAAGCCGTATCACAATTAGGCCATCCAATGGCCGTGACCTACTGAATTGTAGGTGTTGGATACCCAACCGCGAAGGTTCAAGCCCCAAACTTACCCATAATGAGCACTAGCCGAGACTAGCCTCCAAAACATAATTAATCACAAATGGCAACGATCCAAAGATTACTGAATTCACAAGAAAAATAGTGTGTTGCCTTGAGTCGGCCAACACGATGATAGTAACTCACGGATGGGCACCATCCTCGACAGTACCAATTTAATACCTCGATTGCCTTAGAATGGCCAACCGATAACAATGATGCAGCGGATGATTCAATACCTCGATTTCCTTAGAACGGCCAATCGTTAACAATGATACAACGAATGATTGAGTGCCTCGATTGACTTAGAACGACCAATCGATAACAATGATAAATGAATGATTGAGCACATCGATTGCCTTAGAACGGCCAATCGATAACAATGATACAATGAATGATTGATTACCTCGATTGCCTTAGAATGGCCAATCGATAACAATGATACAATGAATGATTGAGCACTTCGATTGCCTTAGAATGGCCAATCGATAACAATGATACAATGAATGACTGATTACCTCGATTGCCTTAGAATCGATAACAACGATACAATGAATGCCTCGGCACCTTTAATCGGTTACCGACGACGAAGATGATAAATGAATACGTTAATGCCTTCAATCGGCCAAAACAACATCAAGGACAAAACTCCAACATTAATAACAACGATTACAACGACGCCTTAGATCGACATCAATATTAACAACAATAATCGATACGTCGATACCGCGAACCGGCGATCGACAATAACATTAACAACGAGTATCCCAATGCCTTGAACCGACCATTAATGAATGATAATAAATATTTGGCATAATTGTCGAAGAGTATCGTATTGAACAATCCCCTAATATCAATGAACTTATGAAGAGACTAGGTCTCGGAATGATACAACACATTCATACACATATATGATAACATTAATCTCATTGACTAGTACAAGTGTAAAACTTGCCTCAACCGAAGGCGATGAATTCCTTCCACGAACAACGAACGGCGTCCTCCGATAAACACAAGTACTCGAACAACCTTGAATGAAATATAATTCATTAAATAACACAATATCAATCGAACTCAACACAACGACCGAAAGAAACTCTTTGAGACATTTAATCGAACACTAAATGTTCAAAGTTCCTCAAGAACCTAAGAATCATCAATCGGGTTGAGCGAATCGAATATATGGATATACAATCCATAGAATACGATTAATAATTTTCACTAGCATCAACTGATTCATCAAATTCGGACGAACAACAACAATCAAGTAGAAATCTCAAAAATCAAATTCTAGGAGATTTCAAGAAATTACCTCGATCCGACGAAGAACAATGATTTGATGTTGATATAATTGACAAGAATCCTAAAAAACGCTTAGAAATCGAGTGGAATCGACCAAAAACTCCACTCCCCTATTTTTCCCGTCGCCAGCCGCACCCGGGTGAAGAAATGGGGTGAAATGAAGTCTAGCCCGTCGCCCAGGACTTATATGGCCGACAGAGTTACGGCCGTAACCGGCAGGGCCTTACGACAATAACTCGATACTTACGGCCGTACCCGGCAGGTCCTTACGGCCGTAACTGGCATTCGTCCGGAAGCTGCCTGGCGCCCGTACGGCCGTAACTCTCGGTACTTACGGCTGTAACCAGCATTCGTCAGGCCATGCCTGCCGATCACTTACGGATGTAACCGGCACCTTACGACCGTAACTCGGCCAGGCCAGTACCAGCTCAAGACTGTGCAGCCGTGACTTGGCCGTGGCCACCCGAAACCCAAACGTGAATATGAATCAAAGATACGGTTACGAAGTACTCGCAAAGACAAATCCAAGTGCTAAGAGAACACACGATTCCGACCACCCGAAGGCTTGAAATTCGATAACGGAAAGTAATTACCCCAAACTTTGGGAAATTACGAAAATAGCCCAAAACGTCCGAAATACACGATACACGATCGAAACACCAAGCCAAAGCTCGCAACATGAATAATAACATTAAATGAACTTACGTGAAACTCGAACCAACAGTTTCGGACGAGATTCATAAGAATCGAACTCAACTGCTGAAAAGCCGTTTAAGAACATGGAACTCAGCAAAACGATACCGAAACGAACTCGGATGACAAAAAGTGCAGAATTAAATACTCTCGAAATGACGAACCGGTCACAGCGGAGTTGCTAAAATGGACTTCCGCCGAAAAAAGAAAATTACCGAAAAATCGAAATTGCGGATATTACATACTACCCTCTTTAAAGGAAGTTTCGTCCCGTAACTTAAGGATAAACAACTCGGGATATGAACTATACATCACAGTCTGAAAACGACATCTCCAGGAATACTCCTTAACGCGAACCACTTCGCCTGTACAACTGGGCCAACTCCCATATAAGCACTGAGTCACGCTTCAAAAGAAAAGCTACAACGCACATATAGTCCTCAGGACCATATCAATTGCACGCCTAAGTCCTCATGACTTGACGTCTCGAATAACAATGAACAATTACCCAGATTATCACGAAATCTTGGGTACAACACAAAAAGAATGCATCAAATGACCCAAATCTCAAGATTCTCAAATACGATCATTATAAAATAGATCAACAATAAATGAACCACAACCACGATACATTATTACGGATTAAGTTACACATTAATCTAAAAACAAAGAAAGGAAAATATAAAAATTAAGGTTACATATCAAATGTACCCAACACTGATATCCTCCAAATAATTGATCTCCTAGATCTCATCGATTTAAGGAGACCCAAATCTGAACTCATTGCTCAATATGATCCTGGGAGGTCACAAGAACAAGAATGATCACAATGAATGATAATGAATCAAAATCCAACAAGGATCAAGAATGACTCACCGAGATGAAATGATAACGTGATGAGTGATAGCTCAAATGAATTAATTGGAACCATTATTCCCCGTGCAGTGAATGATTAGTTTGATAATTATAAGTCTCAACGTGATTGATATATGATGAATGAATTATATGAATGAATGAACGACAAATGAAATGAATGATTATACTATTACCGAGAAATAATTAACTTGTTCGAAACTGGTGATGAATGTCCTTACCTCTGGCTCTCGAAGCCTAATAGGACCCCTTAAATGAAGCACGGGCTGGAGTAACAAAGTCCCTCGAGGCCCTTGAGCTCTCTCGAGATCTACCGGCCCTAGCACTCCTGCAGTATTTTCGTAGGTGTCCCTGCCTCCCACACAGAAAACAAACAATAGCTGGCACCATACACCGATTATTAGCGTGCCCTGCTGAATCACAGTTAAAGCAAACAACAGTCGAACTCGTCGTCTGATAGGAAGATGCTTTCTCAGCACGAAGACGACTATAAAACGACCTCTTGGACGTTGGAGCCCGATGTCCCTCAGAACAAACCGGCATCCTAGTCCTCCCACCGGAAGAAACTGAAGGGTGTTTCTGAGTAAGCTCCTTGATCAAAATCTCTGCTCCAAGAGCCTTCTCTATGAACTCACTATGTGAATTACAATTGTGATTGAACAACTGCATCCTCAACTGTGGATTTAGCCTCTTGCTGAAATATTTTATCTTATCCGCCTCAGTACGGATAACTGACGAAGCAAACTGAAGTAGTCCCTGAAACTTCTCAGCAATGACACTAACACCCTCGTCCTCGACGGGTTCGGGGTTCAGAACCTCTGATAACCTGGCTTCACGAAGTGGATCCGGATAATACCTCTCCAACATGAGAGTCTTGAACTCAATCTAAATACAATCGCAGTCGATGGGTTTCACAGAAAGCCACCATGAATAAGCGCCCTTACTCAAGTAATAAGCCGCTACTGCCACTTTACTCTCTTCTGGACACTGAACCATGTCGAAGAGTTTATCAAAATGCTCGAGCCAATCAACAATAACAGCTGGTTCCGACGAACCCTCAAAAGTAGGCAGCCTCTGACGAGAGATATCGCCAACAATTTGATTCACTCCTCCAGTCTGTCCCTAAAACGGCACCTGGAATCCCTGTTGCGGTGGGCCACAAACCATCGAGGTCTGCATGGTCTACATCATCCGCGTCATCTGAGTCATCTGGGCCATCATTCCCTGCATGCATATGAATGGGTCCACCCGAACTCCTGCTGATTGAGCTGCATATCAGTTACGACTCCCTCACAGTGAATGATTATCTGACAGTGAATGAGTAACATCGCTAACTATTGAACCATTGTTATCCCTCGCATTCGCGTGGGCGTGCACACGAGATCCCGGGTTTCATCCCGCACCGCGGCTTCTTCCCCTGCGTCCTCTGACAGCTCTATTCATACTGAAGCAGGAAGGTCACATGATGATTATAGATCCCGCATGAATATCATATTATGATTATATGACGGAATGATAACAATGAGCATACATGCTTTAACACAATGAATGCATTAATAATGCAGTAAAATGATCATCGACATCACGCCGGAACATGATAAGATCGCATGAAAGGTTAAGTGAGGGGACATGAGTATCTGATGAAATTCCTGAAATGATTATCTTGAACAAGTTAACAGGATTGATAATTTGATCCACAAGATCAACAAATGAGTAATGAGATTAACTTAGTGATTAATGAATTAACATGTTTGACAAGATCAAAACGATCATTGATGATTGTTAACTGATGAATGACTTGATCCTTAACGCTTACACATGTCACATGAAGCTCCAAAACAATTAATCATGAATCAATCATAACACTAATATCACATATAGGTTTCAACAAAGCATGTATAATTAATGACATAATGAATGTATGAACATAAAGAGAATCGAGTCCTTACACAGGTCATACGAAGCTTCGAGGTCTCGCGATACTAGTCTCAACTGACGATGACTCGATGAATGAATGACTCATGCAGTCGCACAAATATCACGACTCACAAAACTCGACTGTCCAGATTGTCATAACGTGACAGTCCCACTACTACCGCGTCAGTAGAGACACATAACTCACATATCAGGGTATCTCACAACCCAAAGCTCCGATGCCATCTTCTGTAACACCTCCAAATCCTATTGGGTCATTACAGTGTCGTAGACCCATGCCAGGAGATCCACCAGGCGAACATGACTAAATTACATCAAATTAGCTAACAAGGGAAATCACAGTCCCTACTATGATATCCGACACAATATTCCGATAGGGAATTTCAACGACAACGATGGGCCTACATGGCCAAAAGTAATGTACAACAACATCCACGAGCATCTGCTCGGGTAATACATAATGACAATGACTGACAAACTGGAGAACACTCCAACTGACTGACCAACATGAACAACAAGGACCAGTATCGCTCGAATGCCTCGTCGCCATCATCATGCCCCTGTGTCTCAACTCTCTCCTCGCAAGCACCTAAAACATGAAAACATGTTCCGCCCCCACGGGGTCAGTCATCCAGATAATGAACATCAAATACATGTATAACATGATATGCATCCAAAGGCAGAATGAAATGGTACAATGATAATAATAATACGAGATGCTCATAAACCAAGGTAAGAACCGAGCATTCGTGAAACACTATGCACACGGCATACTATTAATACCTGTTCAACAGGTTAGAACATAAGTGCCCAATGGCAAATCATAATCATAGAGTACCATAATGAATTACACGACATGAACCAAACCAGAACTGAATTAATTATGAATCATAATGCCCGAAGGATCCAATGAAATTATCGAGACATCACAAAGGCCTGAAAGCCACTCAGCCAAAGCTGTCGAGTATCACAATCACCTGAAGCCAAAACAGCCCGAAGCTGTATCGATTAGGGCCGAAGCCACGGCACGAAGCCGTATCACAATTAGGGCTGAAGCCACGGCACGAATCCGTATCACAATTAGGGCCGAAGCCACGACACGAAGCCGTATCACAATTAGGGCTGAAGCCACAGCACAAATCCGTATCACAATTAGGGCTGAAGCCACGGCACGAAGCCATATCATAATTAGGCCATCCAATGGCCATGACCTACTGAATTGTAGGTGTTGGAAACTCAACCGCGAAGGTTCAAGCCCCAAACTTACCCATAATGAGCACTAGCCGAGACTAGCCTCCAAAACATAATTAATCACAAATGGCCTTGAGTCGGCCAACACGACGATAGTAACTCATGGATGGGCACCGTCCTCGACAGTCCCAATTCAATACCTCAATTGCCTTAGAATGGCCAACCGATAACAATGATGTAGTGGATGATTCAATACATCGATTGCCTTAGAACGGCCAATCGATAACAATGATACAACGAATGATTGAGTGCCTCGATTGCCTTAGAACGACCAATCGATAACAATGATACAATGAATGATTGAGCACCTCAATTGCCTTAGAACAGCCAATCAATAACAATGATACAATGAATGATTGATTACCTCGATTGCCTTCGAACGGCCAATCGATAACAATGATACAATGAATGATTGAGCACCTCTATTGCCTTAGAATGGCCAATCGATAACAATGATACAATGAATGATTGATTACCTCGATTGTCTTAGAACGACCAATCGATAACAACGATACAATGAATGCCTCAGCACCTTTAATTGGTTACCGACGACGAAGATGAGAAATGAATACGTCAATGCCTTCAATCGGCCAAAACAACATCAAGGACAAAACTCCAACATTAATAACAATGATTACAACGACGTCTTAGATCGACATCAATATTAACAACAACAATTGATACATCGATACCGCGAACCGGCGATCGACAGTAACATTAAAAACGAGTATCCCAATGCCTTGAACCGGCCATTAATGAATGATAATAAACATTTGGCATAATTGCCGAAGAGTATCGTATCGAACGATCCCCTAATATCAATGAACTTATGAAGAGACTAAGTCTCGGAATGATACAACACATTCATACACATATATGATAACATTAATCTCATTGAGTAGTACAAGTATAAAACTTGCCTCAACCGAAGGCGATGAATTCCTTCCATGAACAACGAACGGCGTACTCCGATAAACACAAGTACTCGAATAACCTTGAATGAAATACAATTCATTCAATAACACAATATCAATCGAAATCAACACAACAACCGAAAGAAACTCTTTGAGACATTTAATCGAACATTAAATGTTCAAAGTTCCTCAAGAACCTAAGAATCATCAATCGGGTTGAACGAATCGAAGATATGGATATACAATCCATAGAATACGATTAATAATGTGCACTAGAATCAACCGATTCATCAAATTCGGACGAACAACGAAAATCAAGAAGAAATCTCAAAAATCAACTTTTAGAAGATTTCAAGAAATTACCTCGATCCGACGAAGAACAATGATTTGATGTTGATATAATTGACAAGAATCCTCAAAAACGCTTAGAAATCTAGTGGAATCGACCAAAAACTCCACTCCCCAATTTTTCCTGTCGCCAGCCGCACCCAGGTGAAGAAATGGGGTGAAATGAAGTCTGGCCCATCGCCCAGGCCTTATATGGCCGACAGAGTTACGGACGTAACCAGTAGGGCCTTACGGCCGTAACTCGGCACTCATGGCCATACCTGGCAGCTCCTTACGGCCGTAACCGGCATTTGTCCAGAAGCTGCCTAGCTCCCATACGGCCGTAACCAGTATTCATCAGGCCATGCCTACCGATCACTTATGGCCATAACCGGCACCTTACGGCCGTAACTCGGCCAGGCCAGTACCATCTCAAGACTGTGCGGCCGTGACTCGGCCGTGGCCACCCCCGACGACCCGGACAAGCCCGAAACCCGAACCTGAATATGAATCGAAGATACGGTTATGAAGTACTCGCAAAGACGAATCCAAGCGCTAAGTGAACACACGATTTCGACCACCTGAAGGCTTGAAATTCGAAAACGGAGAGTAATTACCCCAAACTTTAGGAAATTACGAAAATGGCCCAAAGCGTCCGAAATACACGATACACGATCGAAACACCAAGACAAAGCTTGCAACATGAATAATAACATTAAATGATCTTACGTGAAACTCGAACCAACAGTTTCGGACGAGATTCGCAAGAATCGAACTCAAGTGCGGAAAAAGTCGTTTAAGAACACGGAACTCAACAAAACGATACCGAAACAAACTCGGATTACAAAAAGTGCAGAATTAAATACTCTTGGAATGACGAAACAGTCACAACGAAGTCGCTAAGATGGAATTTGGCCAAAAAATAAAATTACCGAAATATCGAAACTGCGGATATTACAGTGTTGGTCTTTTAGGATCATCTTGGGATCTATGCTGTGTGCGCTAAATCGTCGGATTTTCATAAGTATACATTGTTATTGTTATCGTGGTCATATTGATGTCTTCATGTGAGTTTGCATTTGTAGGTCTTATGTTAGGACCATGTCCGTATGTGGTATTGATCTGATCTCGGATTAGACTTATGTGATTCGTCATGGCATTGCGTAATTCGAGGTATGTTATGTATCTTCTTGTTGGTATTTGTCTTTGATGGACAATCGATTATCGTGTTGGAATTTGATGATGTTATCTAATGGATCGAATTGGTCTGAGCTGGTATATTACTGTAATACCACCAGTATTACATGATGTTTCACGTTGGGCGCTCACGTCCATTTCTTCTATTTAATAAATAAATGTACTCCATTGCGATAAATGTATTTTTGTATGTTATAGTTGTACTGTATTGTTCACATCTGTTATTCGTGTATTGTGATGGTGTGATGATTGACGAATTTTCAATGACATACCTTGATGTCATTAAGTAATTATCGGTGCGAATATGACGGTGGCCAACGTCTTGTTCCCCGAGGAATTACCTGACGATATTGAGAGGGAGTCGCGTCATAAGAAATTAATGGTATAATAACTTAGTAAACAAAACTAGTCCTTACGTACGTTATCCACCAAATGTTACGTACGCTATATCTGAGTCATTACGTATGTTAAAGATTGGCACTTACGTACGTAAAAATGGTCTTCGGTCCTCGGACATGAATCTTCGTCGTATAGTACGCGTTTCCGACCAACTTTCGGCGTGATTGCGACAGGACAGTCAACGAAGTGTTACGTACGTTAACCTACTTTCGTTACGTACGTAACGATATGTGTAAATTAGCCAAGTGAGTTTCCTTACGTACGTTAATACTTATTAATAACGTACGTAAAAACCCTCACATACGTAAGTCTTTAGGCATAACGTACGTAAGGGCAATCTGAGTTTATAAAATAACACTTTGCCTTTCATTTCTTCCGTCCCAAAAATCATTCTTCTCTCATGTATACTGCTCTCCACCATCCTTGAACCAATTTTAACCTCCCAATTCAAGTTCTATCCTATTTGAGTGCATTAATCAAGCTTCGGGGATGGTCTTGAAGGTGTTATCCTCTCGTTCTTCATCGTCCTCTGTCGTTCTTCTTCATCGTTTGTCAATAAAGGTAAGTTTATCCAACCTTGAATTCATTTCAGTGTTGTTTGGCAAGTTATAGTAAATTTCAGATGCCTTGGGTAGTTTAGAACTCTCAGTAATGATCGGACCGGGATATAACCATCACAATTGTTAATCGATATCTATCAAAGCTAGAAATTAGAATGAATAATAGTAGTACTCGTAATCGGATGGGAGAACTCATAATCGGATTGCTAATCACCAATTTCTTGGAATCATCTTGTTAAGGATTTCATGTATAACCGTATTATCATATTGAAAAACCGTTGATAAATCCTTGATGAACTTACCTACAAATTTCTAGTCGAATAGGTACCAAAACATGTTAAGATGACGGATTAATCATTCTAGACCTTCGTATTAGGACAAGTGATGAAAACTCGGTGGTTGTTAGTCATAATTAACGTAGGAATGTTGTATTAGAACACTATTGTTCAACGGAATGATAACGTGTAATGAAATGTTGACGAACCTAAGAATTTAGTAGTGCACGTTGTGGTTAAAACAGAGAATTTTGATCTCAACAACATAAACAACTAGGTTAGGGTCCTAACAGGTGGGGGGGAAATCGTCGTTGATCATCATTGTGACCATAAGATGTTAATCGACAAACATGTAATAGGTCGGGCTTCCGAGTGTGATTGTTCGAGCCGTTACCTTGTCAAGAAGTAACTCTCGTTGGATTTGATGCAAGGGAATCTTTCTCAGACTTTACGTCTTGTCATTTCAAAACATTGTATGTGTTACTATTTGTGGAATGGTGCTTATTCGATTATCTTGTTCGGAGTATTCCTGAGTAGATACTACCATGACCCTTGGCCGCGGCCCTTGGAGTTTTCTTGTAGAACCGTGTTGCGGGATAAAACCTGAATGGTACCCACGTCCGGAGTATTCCTGTGTAGATACTTCTGTGACCCTTGGTTGCGACGTTGGGAGTTTACATGCTGATAAAAGAAATAACATTGAATATTCGGTGATCACTTTGTTCTTGAAATTATCCGATTTTATCTTTGGTTTTGGTTCGGATTTTCTGACCTAGGCTAACTGGAACGGCACGTCGTGCCAGGTAAATTTGTTGAAATTATGCAGGACATTCCCTAAGGTTACGGCCAGGCGTGAGCTGTGTTGGAAAGAAGGTCTGTTAATTTCTTAAACTAAATTTGAACATTCCACGTTGTGTAATAACCGTATGTACGGACACTATTTTCTTTTGAACTTTGGGTTGTACGAATATTTTATTAAATACTTCCACATACTACCAGTTTATTAAATTGTTTTAGAAAATAATTTCGAAAAACTTGCCTTGTGGGCCCCTCGTGGGATCCACGGCACTGTGGCGTCCCAGTTTATTTGGGGGCGTTACAGAAAATGGTATCGGAGCCAAACACTCACGTGGAAAGTTTTATCAAAATATTTTGAAAACGTTTTGCCTTCAAAAATCCAACATTTCTGGCGACCGTAACTCCTCGAGGGATGTCGAGGTATAATGCACGTAAAATCCTTAAGAATCAAGTATGATGTTTGAATTCAGTAAGAACTCAGAGAATGCTTGTATTAAACTAACCTTTTAGATCGAACAAACATCACCAATGGCACGTCGTGGAGCTAGAAGAAACGTAAATGATGCACAGGGTTCCGCTATGAACCAGCATGGAGACAGGAACACCGGTGAAACTAATCCAGCCGGTAATCAACAATCGCCTATTAATCAGAACGAACAGGAGGCGGAAAACCAGAACAACGGGGGATTTGATCCAGCCTTCATTCAGACCCTCGCCCAGGCTATTGCTATGGGAATCGCTCAGGTCAACCGGGCAGAACAAGTACCTGTCATCAACATAGAAGAGAACACCGGGAAGGACCGTTGGCTAGGAGAGATGTTGAAGGCCAGACCGCCATTATTCGACGGATCAGGGGATAACCACGTGGACGATTGGATCTCGGAGATGGAGACTGCCTTCGAGGTGATCGGCTACCCAGGGAACCGAAAAGTACCACTCGGAATCAACCAGCTCCGCGACACCGCAGCCCGATGGTGGAGGACCTATAAGCCGGAGGACAGAATAGTCGGATGGCCCGAGTTTTCCAAACTATTGAGAGACGAGTACTGTCTCCGATCAGTTCTAACTGCACGAGCACGGAGCTTCTTCAGCGTAGGACCTCAGAATTTGCCAGTACCAGAAATCATTCGAGCTTACAGGACCAAACTAAGCTATGTCGCACAGATGGTTCCATCCAAAGACCAGCGAATTTGCCACCTTGCTCAACGGTTGCCGGAAGATGTTCAATGTTACGCAGCGGGGGTTCACTGCACCACTTTGAGGGCATATGAGGACGTGGTCACAGCATACTCCGGTATGGTTGTCAGTTCGGATGCCGGGCATAACCAAAAGAAACGGAAGACAACAGATCAGTCCGGAAGCACCAGCAGAGTGAACTCGGGAATTGGGTTCACCTCCAAATCAGCAGCTTCGTCCCAACATAGAGGAGCATCTGACGGGCCTTCTCACCGTAGCTGTTTCAATTGTGGCATAGTAGGGCATACCATGAGTCAGTGTCGTAAAGCGTCGACAAAGTGTTTTTCATGCGGTAGGGGTGGGCACATGTCTCGCTACTGCTCACGGATCAAACCTACACCAAATCCGGCTCCTCAGAGCCAGCAAGGATCGGTACAGACATCCAGAGCATCCGCCATGTCCGATTATCGATCTCCACCTCACCAAGCTCCTCTGCAGGGTGCCGGAAGAGGACATGGCTGCGGGGGAGGCACTGCACCCTCCTCGAGGACACTGCCATCCCGGGTGTTCGAACTAAGAGCTACTGATGACCAGACTACACCTGCTGTCTCAGGTACACTCCTTATTAAATCCCAGCCTGTTCATGTACTGTTTGATACTGGAGAAACCCACTCGTTTATATCCGTGGAATGTGTTAACCGTTTGCATCTCCCTTGTGTACCTTGTGAATCTTTTACTGTTAAACTACCCGAGGGTAGCAGGGTGGGGGGTAACTTAGAAGTTCGAAACTGTCCGATTCGCATCAATAATCTGGTCTGGACATCCAATCTCATGGTCTTTCCACTCCAAAACGAAGATGTGATTTTGGGTATGGACTGGATGACGATGCACAAGACGGTATTGGAAACTTATCACTTGACGGTTTCCATTACGACCCATGACGGTGCCACTCACACAATCAGAGGCCGAGAACACTTCAGTACTAAGGGGTCCCTCAGTCTCCTTACAGCAGGAGCATCTTGTGATGATCGAGGGACGTATTATTGGTGTTATATTCTTCACGAGTACACATCGCAACTGTCGGTTGCTAACATTCCCGTGGTGAACGAATTTCCAGACGTATTTCCCGATGAACTACCTGGATTGCCACCACAAAGAGAGGTCGATCTCTCGATTCAACTTGAGCCAGGAACGACGCCTATCTCCAAGGCACCATACAGGATGGCACCATCCGAAATGAAGGAACTAAAGTTACAACTCGAAGAATTACTAAGGAAGGGGCTCATTCGTCCTAGTACTTCGCCATGGTGTGCGTCAGTTCTTTTTGTGAAGAAAAAGGACAACTCTCTGCGCCTGTGTATCGATTACAGAGAACTAAGTAAGGTCATTATTAAGAACCGTTTCCCACTTTCTAGGATTGATGATTTACTGGACCAACTGCAAGGAGCGACTGTGTTTTCAAAGATCGATTTACGTTCTGGATATCACCAATTGAGAATTCGAGAGGAGGATATTCCCAAGACCGCATTTCGATCAAGATATGGACACTATGAGTACATGGTGGTGTCCTTTGGCTTGACTAATGCCCCAGCCATTTTTATGGAATTGATGAACAGGGTTCTGTCAGTGTTTCTCGATAAGTGTGTGGTGGTTTTTATTGACGACATTTTAATTTATTCCCGGAGCCGATGGGAGCATGAGGAATACTTGAGGCAGGTGTTGAGCGTTTTAAGGCAACACCAACTTTATGCTAAACTTTCTAAATGCGAGTTCTGGATGCCAGAGGTAACCTTTTTGGGACATGTGATTTCAGCAGAAGGCGTTAAAGTAGACCCCCAGAAGATCGAGACAGTTATGAATTGGGAACCACCAAGAAACGTCAAGGAAGTGAGGAGTTTCCTGGGATTGGCAGGATATTATCGACGGTTCGTCGAGGCCTTCTCCCGTGTTGCTCAGCCGTTAACGAATCTGCTAAGGAAGGACACCAAGTTTGTCTGGACAACAGATTGTCAGGAGAGTTTCGACAAGCTAAAAAGAAAGCTTACTACTGCCCCAGTATTAGTACTACTGCAGGGTACGGAGGGATTCGTAATATGCACTGATGCGTCTAAGCACGGGCTTGATGTGTGTTCATGCAAAATGACAGAGTTATCACTTACACCTCTCAACAAATTAAACCTTATGAGGTGAACTACCCGACTCACGACTTGGAACTAGCTGCAGTGGTCCACACTCTTAAGATTTGGAGACACTACCTGTATGGGGTTACCTGCAAGATCTTTACGGACCACAAGAGTTTAAAGTATATTTTCACACAGAAAGAGTTAAATATGAGGGAGAGGGGTTGGCTGGAGTTCATCAAGAATTACGATGTAGAGATTCTATATCACCCTGGAAAGGCCAATGTCGTAGCAGACGCACTGAGTCGGAAGACTGCGCAGGAGATGACACTATCTGGTTTGACAGTACAACAGGAATTGCAGCAAGATCTCATGAGAAATGACATTGAAGTGTGGATACAACACCGCCAGGGACAATTGTTCTCAATTGATATTCGCTCATCTTTGCTGGACGAGATACGCCTAGCACAAATGGAGGATCCAGAACTTCGTGCGATCGGCGCAAAGGCCGAAGGGGGAATTATTTCAGACTACAGGATCCAAGGGGGCTTAGTTAGATTCAGGAACATGATTTGCATTCCACCTAATGACGAGCTTAAGCAAACTATACTCAAGGAAGCTCATTCTACTCCCTATTCGATACATCCCGGGGCGAGCAAAATGTATAAAGATCTGCGGAAGAGTTTCTGGTGGAAGAATATGAAGCAAGAGGTAGCAAGGTTTGTCGTTCGATGTATGATATGTCAATAGGTGAAGATTGAACACAGTAGACCGGCCGGAATCATGCAGCCTTTACCCATTCCGGAATGGAAATGGGAGAGCATATCAATGGATTTTGTCACCAAGTTACTAGTGACGGCGGGGGGAAAAGACACGATATGGGTCATAGTAGACCGGCTGACAAAGTCCGCACATTTCATTCCAATTCAGGAGACCATCAGAACAGAACAGCTGGCCACCATCTTTGTTCGAGAAATCGTGAGACTACATGGCGTTCCGTCGGGAATTATTTCGGATAGAGACACTAGATATGTGTCCCGCTTCTGGACGACTGCCCACCAGGCCATGGGTAATCAACTGCATTTCAGCACAACTTATCACCCTCAAACGGATGGACAAACAGAACGCACCATACAGACCCTGGAAGATATGTTGAGAGCATGTGTACTCGATTGGGGCAAGGATTGGGCTAAACACCTCTGCTTAGCGGAATTTTCATACAACAATAGCTGGCATGCAAGCATAGGCATGGCCCCCTTTGAGGCCTTGTATGGTAGGAGGTTCAAGTCTCCCCTATGTTGGGACGATGCATCCGATGTCGTCGCCACCGAGTTGGATCTAATCCAGGAATCTATTAAGAAGATATCTATTGTTCGAAAACACATGTTGGCAGCACAGAGTCTCCAAAAGTCATATGCTGCGGACCGGCAGTGACCGTTGGAATTTATAGTTGGGGATCATGTTTGGGTTAAAGTATCGCCAATGAGGGGCAGTCGACGCTTCGGCCAGAAAGGCAATCTAAGCCCGAGATTTATTGGCCCATTCGAAATACTGGACCGAGTCGGTAGACTCGCTTATCGGCTAGCATTGCCACCATCGTTAGACGGAGTGCATAATGTCTTTCACGTCTCCCAGCTCAGAAAGTACGTGTACGACCCAAGCCACAAGATCAACTTCGAGGAAGTAGAGATTTCCAATGATTCTACCTTTAGGGAAGTTCCAACAGCGATTTTGGATCGACGCGTAAAGATACTAAGGAACAAGGCCATACCCCTTGTTAAAGTTCAGTGGTCGCACCACGGCATGGAAGAAGCGACTTGGGAGACCAAGGCGAGCATGAGGGAGAATTATCCCGAGTTATTTTCTTAGTTTCGGGATGAAACTATTTTAAGGGGGGTGGTATGTAATACCACCAGTATTACATGCTGTTTCACGTTGGGCGCTCACGTCCATTTCTTCTATTTAATAAATAAATGTACACCATTGCGATAAACGTATTTTTTTATGTTATGGTTGTACTGTATTGTTCACATCTATTATTCGTGTATTGTGATGGTGTGATGATTGACGAATTTTCAATGACATACCTTGATTCCATTAGGTAATTATCGGTGCGAACATGACGGTGGCCAATGTCTTGTTCCCCGAGGAATTACCTGACGATATTGAGAGGGAGTCGCGTCATAAGAAATTAATGTGATAATAACTTAGTAAACAAAACTGGTCCTTACGTACGTTATCCACCAAATGTTATGTACGCTATATCTGAGTCATTACGTACGTTAAAGATTGGCACTTACGTACGTAATAACGGTCTTCGGTCATCGGACATGAATCTTCGTCGGATAGTACGCGTTGCCGACCAACTTTCAGCGTGATTGCGACAGGCAAGTCAACGAAGTCTTATGTGCGTTAACCTACTTTCGTTATGTACGTAACGATGTGTGTAAATTAGCCCAGTGAGTTTCCTTACGTACGTTAATACTTATTAATAACGTATGTAAAAATCCTTACGTACGCAAGTCTTCAGGCATAACGTACGTAAGGGCAATCTGAGTTTATAAAAGAACACTTTGCCATTCATTTCTTCTGTCCCAAAAATCATTCTTGTCTCATGTATACTGCTCTCCACCATCCTTGAACTAATTTTAACCTCCCAATTCAAGTTCTATCCTATTTGAGTGCGTTAATCAAGCTCCGGGGAAGGTCTCGAAGATGTTATCCTCTCGTTCTTCATCGTCGTCTGTCGTTCTTCTTCATCGTTTGTCAATAAAGGTAAGTTTATCCAACCTTGAACTCATTTCAGTGTTGTTTGGCAAGTTATAGTAAATTTCGGATGCCTTAGGTAGTTTAGAACTCTCAGTAATGATCGGACCGGGATATAACCATCACAATTGTTAATCGATATCTATCAAAGCTAGAAATTAGAATGAATAATAGTAGTACTCGTAATCGGATGGGAGAACTCATAATCGGATTGCTAATCACCAATTTCTTGGAATCATCTTGTTAAGGATTTCATGTATAACCGTATTATCATATTGAAAAACCGTTGATAAATCCTTGATGAACTTACCAACAAATTTATAGTGGAATAGGTACCAAAACATGTTAAGATGATGGATTAATCGTTCTAGACCTTCGTATTAGGACAAGTGATGAAAACTCTTTGGTTGTTAGTCATAATTAACGTAGGAATATTGTATTAGAACACTATTGTTCAACGGAATGATAACTTGTTGACGAACCTAAGAATTTAGTAGCGCGCGTTGTGGTTAAAATAGAGAATTTTGATCTAAACAACATAAACAACTAGGTTAGGGTCCTAACAGGTGGGGGGAAAACCGTCGTTGATCATCATTGTTACCATAAGATGTTAATCGACAAACATGTAATAGGTCGGGCTTCCGAGTGTGATTGTTCGAGCCGTTTCCTTGTCAAGAAGTAACTCTCGTCGGATTTGAGGCAAGTGAATCTTTCTCAGACTTTACGTCTTGTAATTTCAAAACATTGTATGCGTTACTATTTGTGGAATGGTGCTTATTCGATTATCTTGTTCGGAGTATTCCTGAGTAGATACTACAGTGACCCTTGGCCGTGGCCCTTTGAGTTTTCTTGTAGAACCGTGTTGCGGGATAAAACCTGAATGGTACCCACGTCTGGAGTATTCCTGTTTAGATACTTCCGTGACCCTTGGTTGCGACCGTGGGAGTTTACATGCTGATAAAAGAAATAACATTGAATAGTCGGTGATAACTTTGTTCTTGAAATTATCCGATTTTATCTTTGGTTTTGGTTCGGATTTTCTGACCTAGGCTAACTGGCACGGCACATCGTGCCAGGTAAATTTGTTGAAATTATGTAGGACATTCCTGAAGGTTACGGCCATGCGTGAGCTGTGTTGGAAAGAAGGCCTGTTAATTTCTTAAACTAAATTTGAACATTCCACGTTGTGTAATAACCGTATGTACAGACACTATTTTCTTTTGAACTTTGGGTTGTACGAATATTTTCTTAAATACTTCCGCATACTACCAGTTTATTAAATTGTTTTAGAAAATAATTTCGAAAAACTTGCCTTGTGGGGCCCTCATGGGATCCACGGCACTGTGGCGTCCCAGTTTATTTGGGGGCGTTACAGAAAATGGTATCGGAGCCAAACACTCACGTGGAAAGTTTTATCAAAATATTTTGAAAAAGTTTTGCCTTCAAAAATCCAACACTTCTGGCGACCGTAACTCCTCGAGGGATGTCGAGGTATAATGCACGTAAAATCCTTAAGAATCAAGTATGATGTTTGAATTCAGTAAGAACTCAGAGAATGTTTGTATTAAACTAACCTTTTAGATCGAACAAACATCACCAATGGCACGTCGTGGAGCTAGAAGAAACGTAAATGTTGCACAGGGTTCCGCTATGAACCAACAGGGAGACAGGAACACCGGTGAAACTAATCCAGCCGGAAATCAACAACCGCCCGTTAATCAGAACGAATAGGAGGCGGAAAAATAGAACAACGGGGGATTTGATCCAGCCTTCATTCAGAACCTCACCCAGGCCATTGCTATGGGAATCGCTCAGGTCAACAGGGCAGAACAAGTACCAGTCATCAACATAAAAGAGAACACCGGGAAGGACCGTTGGCTAGGAGAGATGCTGAAGGCCAGACCGCCATTATTCGACGAATCAGGGGATAACCACGTGGACGATTGGATCTCGGAGATGGAGACTGCCTTCGAGGTGATCGGCTGCCCAGGGAACCGAAAAGTACCACTCGGAATCAACCAGCTCCGCGACACCGCAGCCCGATGGTGGAGGACCTATAAGCCGAAGGACAGAATAGTCGGATGGCCCGAGTTTTCCAAACTATTGAGAGACGAGTACTGTCCCCTATCAGTTCAAACTGCCCGAGCGCGGAGCTTCTTCAGCATAGGACCTCAGAATTTGCCAGTACCAGAAATCATTCGAGCTTACAGGACCGAACTAAGCTCTATCGCACAAATGGTTCCATCCGAAAACCAGCGAATTTGCCACCTTGCTCAATAGTTGTCGGACGATGTTCAACGTTACACGGCGGGGTTTCACTGCACTACTTTGAGGGCATTTGAGGACGTGGTCACAGCACACGCCGGTACGGTTGTCAGTTCGGATGTCGGGCATAACCAAAAGAAACAGAAGACAACAAATCAGTCCGGAAGCACCAGCAGAGTGAACTCGGGAATTGGGTTCCCCTCCAAATCAGCAGCTTCGTCCCAACAGAGAGGAGCATCTGACGGGCCTTCTCGCCGTAGCTGTTTCAATTGTGGCATAGCGGGGCATACCATGAGTCAGTGTCGTAAAGCGTCGACAAAGTGTTTTTCATGCGGTAGGGGTGGGCACATGTCTCACTACTGCTCATGGATCAAACCTACACCAAATCCGGATCCTCAGAGTCAGCAAGGATCGGTACAGACATCCAGAGCATCTGCCATGTCTGATTATCGATCTCCACCTCACCAAGCTCCTCTGCACGGTGCCAGAAGAGGACATGGCTGCGGGGGAGGCACTGCACCCTCCTTGGGGACACTGCCATCCCGGGTGTTCGAACTAAGAGCTACTGATGACCAGACTACACCTACTGTCTCAGGTACACTCCTTATTAAATCCCAGCCTGTTCATGTACTGTTTGATACTGGAGAAACCCACTCGTTTATATCCGTGGAATGTGTTAACCGTTTGCATCTCCCTTGTGTACCTTGTGAATCTTTTACTGTTAAACTACCCGAGGGTAGTAGGGTGGGGGGAAACTTAGAAGTTCGAAACTGTCCGATTCGCATCAATAATCTGGTCTGGACAGCCAATCTCATGGTCTTTCCACTCCAAAATGAAGATGTGATTTTGGGTATGGACTGGATGACGATGCACAAGACGGTATTGGAAACTTATCACCTGAAGGTTTCCATTACGACCCATGACGGTGCCACTCACACAATCAGAGGCCGAGAACACTTCAGTACTAAGGGGTCCCTCAGTCTCCTTACAGCAGGAGCATCTTGTGATGATCGAGGGACGTATTATTGGTGTTATATTTTTCAGGAGGACACATCGCAACTGTCGGTTGCTAACATTCCCGCGGTGAACGAATTTCCGGACGTATTTCCCGATGAACTACCTGGATTTCCACCACGAAGGGAGGTCGATCTCTCGATTCAACTTGAGCCAGGAACGACGCCTATCTCCAAGGCACCATACAGGATGGCACCAGCCGAAATGAAGGAACTAAAGTTACAACTCGAAGAATTACTAAGGAAGGGGCTCATTCGTCCTAGTACTTCGCCATGGGGTGCGCCAGTTCTTTTTGTGAAGAAAAAGGGCAACTCTCTGCGCCTGTGTATCGATTACAGAGAACTAAGTAAGGTCACTATTAAGAACCGTTACCCACTTCCGAGGATTGATGATTTATTGGACCAACTGCAAGGAGCGACTGTGTTTTCAAAGATCGATTTACGTTCTGGATATCACCAATTGAGAATTCGAGAGGAGGATATTCCCAAGACCGCATTTCGATCAAGATATGGACACTAAGAGTACGTGGTGGTGTCGTTTGGCTTGACTAATGCCCCAGCCATTTTTATGGAATTGATGAACAGGTTTCTGTCAGCGTTTCTCGATAAGTGTGTGGTGGTTTTTATTGACGACATTTTAATTTATTCTCGGAGCCGATGGGAGCACGATGAATACTTGAGGCAGGTGTTGAGCGTTTTAAGGCAACACAAACTTTATGGTAAACATTCTAAATACGAGTTCTGGATGCCAGAGGTAACCTTTTTGGGACATGTGATTTCAGCAGAAGGCGTTAAAGTAGACCCCCAGAAGATCGAGACAGTTATGAATTGGGAACCACCAAGAAACATCAAGGAAGTGAGGAGTTTCCTGGGATTGGCAGGATATTATCGACGGTTCGTCGAGGCCTTCTCCCGTGTCGCTCAGCCGTTAACGAATCTGCTAAGGAAGGACACCAAGTTTGTCTGGACAACAGATTGTCAGGAGAGTTTCGACAAGCTAAAAAGAAAGCTTAGTACCGCCCCAGTATTGGTACTACCGCAGGGTACGGAGGGATTCGTAATATGCACCGATGCGTCTAAGCACGGGCTTGGATGTGTCTTCATGCAAAATGACAGAGTTATCGCTTACGCCTCTCAACAAATTAAACCTTATGAGGTGAAATACACGACTCACGACTTGGAACTAGCTGCAGTGGTCCACGCTCTTAAGATTTGGAGACACTACCTATATGGGGTTACCTGTAAGATCTTTACGGACCACAAGAGTTTAAAGTATATTTTCACACAGAAAGAGTTAAATATGAGGTAGAGCCATTGGCTGGAGTTCATCAAGGATTACGATGTAGAGATTCTATATCACCCTGGAAAGGCCAACGTCGTAGCAGATGCACTGAGTCGGAAGACTGCGTAGGAGATGACACTATCTAGTTTGACAGTACAGCAGGAATTGCAGCAAGATCTCATGAGAAATGACATTGAAGTGTGGATACAACACCGCCAGGGACAATTGTGCTCGATTGATATTCACTCATCTTTGCTGGACGAGATACGCCTAGCACAAATGGAGGATCCAGAACTTCGTCCGATCGGCGCAAAGGCCGAATGGGGAATTATTTCAGACTACAGGATCCAAGGGGGCTTAGTTAGATTCAGGAACAGGATTTGCATTCCACCTAATGACGAGCTTAAGCAAACTATACTCAAGTAAGCTCATTCTACTCCCTATTCGATATATCCCGGGGCGAATAAAATGTATAAAGATCTGCGGAAGAGTTTCTGGTGGAAGAATATGAAGCAAGAGGTAGCAAGGTTTGTCGTTCGATGTATGATATGTCAATAGGTGAAGATTGAACACAGTAGACCAGCCGGAATCATGCAGCCTTTACCCATTCCGGAATGGAAATGGGAGAGCATATCAATGGATTTTGTCACCATGTTACCAGTGACGGCGGGGGGGAAAAGGCACGATATGGGTCATAGTATACCGGCTGACAAAGTCCGCACATTTCATTCTAATTCAGAAGACCAATGGAACAGAACAGCTGGCCACCATCTTTGTTCAAGAAATCGTGAGACTACATGGCGTTCCCTCGGGAATTATTTCGGATAGAGACACTAGATATGTGTCCCGCTTCTGGAGGACTGTCCACCAGGACATGTGTACTCAACTGCATTTCAGCACAGCTTATCACCCTTAAACGGATGGACAAATAGAACGCACCATACAGACCCTGGAAGATATGTTGAGAGTATGTGTACTCGATTGGGGCAAGGATTGGGCTAAACATCTCTGCTTAGCGGAATTTTCATACAGCAACACCTGGCATGCAAGCATAGGCATGGCCCTCTTTGAGGCCTTGTATGGTAGGAGGTGCAAGTCTCCCCTATGTTGGGACGATGCATCCGATGTCGTCGCCACTGAGATGGATCTAATCCAGGAATCTATTAAGAAGATATCCATTGTTCGAAAACACATGTTGGCAGCACAGAGCCACCAAAAGTCATATGCTGCGGACCGACAGCGACTGTTGGAATTTATAGTTGGGGATCATGTTTGGGTTAAAGTATCACCAATGCGGGGCATTCGATGCTTCGGCCAGAAAGGCAAGCTAAGCCCGAGATTTATTGGCCCATTCGAAATACTGGACCGAGTCAGTAGACTCGCTTATCGGCTAGCATTGCCACCATCGTTAGACGGAGTGCATAATGTCTTCCACATCTCCCAGCTGAGAAAGTACGTGTACGACCCAAGCCACAAGATCAACTTCGAGGAAGTAGAGATTTCCAATGATGCTACCTTTAGGGAAGTTCCAACAGCGATTTTGGATCGACGCATAAAGATACTAAGGAACAAGGCCATACCCCTGGTTAAAGTTTAGTGGTCGCACCACGGCATGGAAGAAGCGACTTGGGAGACCGAGGCGAGCATGAGGGAGAATTATCCCGAGTTATTCTCTTAGTTTCGGGACGAAACTATTTTAAGGGGTGTGGTATGTAATACCACCAGTATTACATGCTGTTTCACGTTGGGCGCTCACGTCCATTTCTTCTATTTAAAAAATAAATGTACTCCATTGCGATAAACGTATTTTTGTATGTTATGGTTGTACTGTATTGTTCACATCTGTTAGTCATGTATTGTGATGGTGTGATGATTGACGAATTTTCAATGACATACCTTGATGTCATTAGGTAATTATCGGTGCGAATATGACGGTGGCCAACGTTTTGTTCCCCCAGGAATTACCTGACGATATTGAGAGGGAGTCGCGTCATAAGAAATTAATTTGATAATAACTTAGTAAACAAAACTGGTCCTTACGTATGTTATCCACCAAATGTTACGTATGCTATATCTGAGTCATTACGTACGTTAAAGATTGGCACTTACGTATGTAATAACGGTCTTCGGACATGAATCTTCGTCGCATAGTACGCGTTGCCGACCAACTTTCAGCGTGATTGCGACAGGCAAGTCAACGAAGTCTTATGTACGTTAACCTACTTTCGTTATGTACGTAACGATGTGTGTAAATTAGCCCAGTGAGTTTCCTTACGTACGTTAATACATATTAATAACGTACGTAAAAACCCTTACGTACGCAAGTCTTCAGGCATAACGTACGTAAGGGCAATTTGAGTTTATAAAAGAACACTTTGCCATTCATTTCTTCCGTCCCAAAAATCATTTTTCTCTCATGTATACTGCTCTCCACCATCCTTGAACCAATTTTAATCTCCCAATTCAAGTGTTATCCTATTTGAGTGCGTTAATCAAGCTTTGGGGAAGTTCTCGAAGGTGTTATCCTCTCGTTCTTGATCGTCCTCTGTCGTTCTTCTTCATCGTTTGTCAATAAAGGTAAGTTTATCCAACCTTCAACTTATTTCAGTGTTGTTTGGCAAGTTATAGTAAATTTCGGATGCCTTGGGTAGTTTAGAACTCTCAGTAATGATCGGACCGGGATATAACCATCACAATTGTTAATCGATATCTATCAAAGCTATAAATTAGAATGAATATAGTAGTACTCGTAATAGGATGGGAGAACTCATAATCGGATTGCTAATCACCAATTTCTTGGAATCATCTTGTTAAGGATGTCATGTACAACCATATTATCATATTGAAAAACCGTTGATAAATCCTTGATGAACTTCCCAACAAATTTCTAGTCGAATAGGTACCGAAACATGTTAAGATGATGGATTAATCGTTCTAGACCTTCGTATTAGGACAAGTGATGAAAACTCGGTGGTTGTTAGTCATAATTAACGTAGGAATGTTGTATTAGAACACTATTGTTCAACGGAATGATAACTTGTAAAGAAATGTTGACGAACCTAAGAATTTAGTAGTGTGCGTTGTGGTTAAAACAGAGAATTTTGATCTCAACAACATAAACAACCAGGTTAGGGTCCTAACAGGCGGAGGGGAAAACCGTCGTTGATCATCATTGTTACCATAAGATGTTAATCGATAAACATGTAATAGGTCGGGCTTCCGAGTGTGATTGTTCGAGCTGTTGCCTTGTCAAGAAGTAACTCTCGTCGGATTTGAGGCAAGTGAATCTTGCTCAGACTTTACGTCTTGTAATTTCAAAACATTGTATGTGTTACTATTTGTGGAATGGTGCTTATTCGATTATCTTGTCCGGAGTATTCCTGAGTAGATACTACCGTGACCCTTGGCCGCGGCCGTGGGAGTTTTCTTGTAGAACTGTGTTGCAGGATAAAACCTGAATGGTACCCACGTCCGGAGTATTCCTGTGTAGATACTTTCGTGACCCTTGGTTGCGACCTTGGGAGTTTACGTGCTGATAAAAGAAATAACATTGAATATTCGGTGATAACTTTGTTCTTGAAATTATCCGATTTTATCTTTGATTTTGGTTCGGATTTTCTGACCTAGGCTAACTGGCACGGCACGTCGTGCCAGGTAAATTTGTTGAAATTGTGCACGACATTCCCGAAGGTTACGGCCAGGCGTGAGCTGTGTTGGAAAGAAGGCCTGTTAATTTCTTAAGCTAAATTTGAGCACTCCACGTTGTGTAATAACAGTATGTACGGACACTATTTTTTTTTGTACTTTGGGTTGTACGAATATTTTATTAAATACTTCCGCATACTACCAGTTTATTAAATTGTTTTAGAAAATAATTTCGAAAAACTTGCCTTGTGGGCCCCTCGTGGCATTGTGTAATTCGAGGTATGTTATGTATTCTCTCGTTGGTATTTTTCTTTGATGGACAATCGATTATTGTGTTGGAATTTGATGATGTTATCTGATGGATCGAATTGGTCAGAGGTGGTATATTACCGTATTACGAGTTATGATGATGTTTTGAGAATCTTGAGTATTGCTTGATGTACCGTATGGATATTATGTTTGAGTTTATTGGTTAATCGTGATTACGAAATGTGAAATGTGATAATGGTTATTTTGATGAGAATTATTACGAGGTTGCTAAAGTTACGGCGGTAAGATTACATTGGTCGTATTCTTACTTAGTATTTTCATTGGTATGTAATTATTGACGCGATGTGATCGTTATCATTGTTGGATATTATGGCTGATCCCGTCGTGGGCTTTCTTTTTAGGTTCTTGGAGTATCAAGCTTGTAGCGGTCGTGAAGAGATGAGCGTCCCGGAGAATACTGGCTAGGCCATGTATTTGTGAATTGAGTTTCATGATCAGTTGTTGTATTTCGCTGCTAGAGTATTTTTAACTGTTGTCTTTTCCATTGCGTGAGTATTTTTAAATTACCTTTCGATATCTGGTAACTTAAGTTACTTTGGACATAGTTTTCTAAACTATTTTGTCGGTACGTGTAAGAATAGCTTAACGTATGTTTTTAAACTGTTGAGTTTTGGCATTTCGGGCCTTGTGGTTTCAAATTAGATTTTTACGACGGTTTTGATAAATGGATTTTATTAAGTCTTTGAATGTTTTAAAAGATAGTACCATAGTTAGCCTCTTAGGCATCTGTAAATGTTTGCGAAAATGTCTTTTAGCCTTGTGGGTTCCATCTCGGGGCCTACAGTGCTGTAATATTCCTGGATGGCTCTAAGGATGTTACAGAATATGGTATCAGAGCTTAGGTTGAGAAAACTTAGGCAGTTGGGTCGAGTCGATTCGTGTTTTTATCACGTCATTCGAGTTGTCAATTGACGAATATTAGAGCCCTAGTTTTTTGTTGTTCACTCGGGCTTATGCGTTATGTGATTTACCAGTGTGGTACTGGGGTTGTTGTAAACTTTTCCGAATAGTATTAACGTGTTTCTTCAGATAGAGATGTACTGTGTTCTCGAGTTGAACTGAGTTTGCAAAATGTTTGTTTTGAAAATATCTGTGTTGAGTATTTTCTAGAGTTGAGACATGTGCCAGTATCACGGGGAATCGTCGGCTTCACGATCTGTAAGTATTTGGATTTTGAACTGCATTGAGATTTATTGCCGTTCTAAGTTGATATGTTTGGAGATTCAAAAAAATATTTTGCATCACTGTACGAGGTGATAGAGTTGGAACGGAGTTGTGCATTTGGGAGAAAGATTGTGGATTGATGAGGAAAACATGTAGCCATGTTAGTTCATTTTGAGATATATGAAACTGTTTTTGAGCATTTGAAAATGATACTTGTCAAAATGAATGTTGTACGGATGTTTTGCGGAAAATGATTTTGGGCCGAGACCCAATCGATTTTGAAAGAGTTTTTATAACTCGGGACTTGGGGTCCAAAAAGGGGTTTTCTACTTTATAAAATTCTTGTAATGTGGAACGGGATATGGGCTAAGACCCTAATGTTTCAAAAAGGCTTTTCTGTTTTCTAAAACTCCCGAGATTTGTAAAATACTTTACCAATCGTTTATCTATTTTATTACTGCCTTTCGGGGTTTTGGTTTACTTGTTCAAATAAAAATTCTCGGGTAGTCTTTCCCTGTGTTTGATTTGTTGAATTATCCAATGTTTTATCATAGCATAAGTTTAGGTTATCCAGGATGGGATAATGGTCGAGGTTGCTAGTCGTATGTGGAAAATGAGTTTTTATCAGAGTCTATATATTGAGATTTTGGAACTCTATCGTGTGGTTTTCGATAGAATGTCAGTGGATTTGGTGACAAACCGAACTGGTATACAGGAGTATGGGTGTGGTCAATAATTTTAATAATTCCATTTTACTTAATAGTGTGTATTCGAAAAGGATTGTCATCGAGTACTTGACGTAAACGAGTCAATTTAATTTTCGATTATTGATTTCGTGGTCTACGAAAATTTATGTTTTGAGTTTTGAAATTCTTGAAAGGACTTCCGAAAATTTGTCTTCATGACAAGACTATATGATTTCAAACTTGTTTTGAAAATGTGATTGATATACATATGCATTTAGTGCATAGTGCATATCATGGTGATGTTATGAGTGTGACTCACGAACTGGATAATACATCAATATGGTACGATGAAAAGAGATTCGAACTTTAGTATGGTAGTTTGATTATCCAGGGATGATCGGTTGATTGATCGGATAATGTAAATATGCTGCGTGTTGTAGATTCATGCATAGAATATGATTTGGAAATATCCAACAGTCAGGTGTGTTTCTTTGAGATCCACTGTATGTGATTGGTATAGCGTTTTGAGAATTTTATTCATCGGTATATCTGTCTATGTGGTTCCATGTTGACTGTGTTAGAACTTACTGTGAGAGGGTATTCTCGATTACCGTTGATCGTTTGTTGGTGATATTGGAATTTATCATATTGATGATATACTCGGTTGTGTTTTGACCTTTGTTTGGTCATATTGGATTTTATCATGTTGATGATATTCTCGGCTAAGTTGTTGATTGATCATTGTTAATGATGGTATGAGCGTTCGAATTTTTTGTCGATGTTTCGGGATTTGTGTCATTTTTTGGGCAGTTCTTTCTCAACTGTATTGTGTATTATTGATTGTAGCAGGATTGGGACTTGATTGTGTAATCAGACAGACAGGATTTGACACGGATAGATTATTTCATCTGAAGATGATATATTTGGTTGAGACTCATGGAATTGAGACTGTAAGCGTATTTAGGCTTTACAGTGGAGTCACTTGCTAGTATCACAGGAGATCATTGACTTGGCGCATTTGTAAGTATACTATTTTGGTTATTCATTCTCGTGATGGTTTCAGAATATTTTGGTTGAACAATTTGTTTGTTTTTCTATGACGGATTGCAAGTTTCGAGGAAGAAAATTATTTTAAGTGGTGTAGTATGTAATATTCGGAATTTCTCCTACTATTGTTTAATGTTATTTTATCCGAGTTATGTTGTACGGCGTGGAATCTGTACAGTATGGATAAAATAAATGAAGGACTGAGACATCTGTATTGGTATAATTATCGTACTTGGTCGACAATTGTATTTGAGGCTATAGTGTGTTGTGTATACGTATTCGGTATATTGAGACGACGAGCAAGATCAGGGTAAATGGCCAAGTATAGAAGCCATAACGTATGTTAAACATATGAGCTTATGTTCGTTAATTCTCAAAGGTTATGTACATTAACATTAGGTCGTTACGTATGTTAAAGTATCTGGTAAGACATAGTTGGCTGATCAGAGAGGACCTTGTCAAGCGTAGCGTACGTTAAGCATGGGAGCTTACCTACACTAAGACAAAGACATAACGTACATTACGTAGAATGCATAACGTACGTTATGAAGAGAATCAGACAGGATCAGGCTATGGCCGACAAGTAGGACCGTGGTCGGCAGCTTTCGGTGCAGAATGTTTGCGGGCGAGTCAATGTTGTGTATTACGTACGTTAGGGACTTCACATTATGTACGCTAAATGGATATTTACTGTAGCAAGTCCACGTATGTATTATGTACGTTATGGCTTATACATTACTTACGTAAGCGATCGAACGAAACAAGACATTGAGTTCTGGAATGATGTTACGTACGCTATGTAGGACCTGTAGCATACGTAAGGAAGCATTAAGTATGTTAATGTTGATTGGTAACGTACGTAATGAGTGCTGCATATTATAAATTAAGGATCGGTTTTTCATTTCTTCACGAGAACAAAATAATGCCTTCCTCCAAACTTCGTCCTTCTGAGTGTGCAAGTGAGAATAAACCTCTTCCAACTTGATTATAAGCTTGGAAACATAGTTAAGGCTTGGATATGGAGATATTGTTGATCCTTGATGTGTTTGATGGTGTTGTTCATGTTCTTGAGGTATGTTGTTGAACTCTACATCATGATTTCGGATTCTTGGTATTGTTATCCATATTTGATTTGTATGATGATGATTATAGTGGTGTTGATATGATTCTTAAAGTTATGACAAGTGTATATTAAAGAATATGATGATACATGATTTGAATTATGATTTGGATGATTATCTACATGTTAAAGGATATCGAATTATGTTATTTTGATGACTATGAACATGGTTTCGAATCACTTAGTGTTCTTAAAGAACTTCTTGATGAATATAACATAGCTAGATGATGGTATGTTGAATTATCGATATTTTTAGATATGAAGATCGAATGTTCGTGAAGTCATGTTGATTGTAGTGGTAGAATTCATATGTTCTTGATGAAATACGAATCATGATAAACAATTTGGAATCCGGAGAGACTGTGATTGATCATCGAATATGATTTCCTTTACATTCCTATCCGTAATCGTATTGTGATTGTGAGTTCGTAATTAATTGAGTTGGATTGTTCGGACTTCTGTTTAATCGAGATGTTGTGAAATTGTTGGGTTTGTTGATCGGTTATATGGATTGTTAATAACGATTATCGGATTTCTATTCGTGTTGTGGATATGAGTTCGTATTGGTTTGAGTTATACTTTTTGGTTTTGTATATGATCGAGGAATTGTTAAGCCACTGAGATTGATTGATTGGTTGTATCGAAAATTGATTATTATTGAACGTGTTAATTGATTACTTCAATAGGTTGTGATCATTGACCGTTGGTTATAATCGTCGACTAGAATATTATGTTGCGGTCGAGTTCAAGTATATTTGTGAATTGCATTGGTTAGGACCGAGGAGCTGGTAGATGAAGGTAATGGAATTGGTAGCGGCTTCATCATCTTCGTGTTGGTATCGAGGCAAGTTATTACTTGCTCAGTTTATAATATTTAATGAATGGTTTTCGTTTCATTTGTTTATAATTCGTATAGCAACAATTATAATTGTGAACACAGGAGATTTCGGATTATAAGTTATTTTCAGATTTTGGGAATTTATATCATAATGTATATGATTTACTTTTGTTATTGGTATACTTGGGTATCCAAGATACATTGTGATAAAGACGAAGATATGAATTATCTACAGTCCGTGACATTTTGGAACGTCGAATATGGAGGATAATCGTCAGTGATGGTTTTTGACATTGAGATTGCTCTCGAAGGACTCGGGGCAAATACTCTAATCATTTTTCTTATTTTTTGTCGATCATGTTGTGATACATTCGTGTATTGTTGTTGTCATGCATTTGTGTATTGTTGTTAATATGCATTTGAGAATTGTTGTCGTATGTCCACCTTGTGTTAGTCGGACAGGATCATTTTGGGTATCTATGTTGTGTGCGCTGGATCGCTGGACAGGTATTTCCACCATGTGTTGGTCCGACGGGATCATCATGGGAATCTATAGCTGTGTGCACTGGATCGTTGGATTACCATGTGTTGTTGTTGTGCATATGTATATTATGGGTTATCTACCTCGTGTTGATCTTTCAGGATCATCTTGGGATCTATGCTGTGTGCACTGGATCATCGGATTTCCATAAGTATACATTGTTGTTGTTATCATGAGCATATTAATGTCGTTATGTGAGTATAGGTCTTATGTTAGGACCATGTCCGTATACGGTATTGATCTGATCTCGGATTAGACTAACGTGATTCATCATGGCATTGCGTAATTCGAGGTATGTTCTGTATCTTCTCCTTGGTATTTATCTTTGATGGACAATCGATTATCGTGTTGGAATTTGATGATGTTATCCGATGGATCGAATTGGTCAGAGCTTGTATATTACCGTATTACGAGTTATGATGATGTTTTGAGAATCTTGAGTATTGCTTGAGGTACCATATGGATATTAGGTTTGAGTTTATTGATTAATCGAGATAATGGTTATTTTGATGAGAATTATTGCGAATTTGGTAAAGTTACGGCGATAAGATTACATTGGTCGTATTCTTACTTAGTATTTTCATTAGTATGTAATTATTGACGCGATGTGATTGTTATCATTGTTGGATATTATGGCTGACCCCGTCGTGGGCTTTCTTTTTAGGTTCTTGGAATATCAAGCTTGTAGCGGCCGTGAAGAGATGAGCTTCCCGGAGGATACTAGCTAGGGGATGTATTTGTGAATTGAGTTTCCTGATCAGTTGTTGTATTCCGCTGCTAGAGTATTTTTAACTGTTGTCTTTTCCGCTGCATGAGTATTTTTAAATGACCTTTCGATATCTGGTAACTTAAGTTACTTTGGACATGGTTTTCTAAACTATTTTGTCTGTACGTGTAAGCGATAACTTAACATATGTTTTTAAACTGTTGAGTTCTGGCATTTCGGGGCTTGTGGTTTCAAATGAGATTTTTACGACGGTTTTGATAAACGGATTTTATTAAGTCTTCGAATGTTTTTAAAAGATAGTATCGTCGTTAGTCTCTTGGGCATCTATAAATGTTTGCGAAAATGTCTTTTAGCCTTTTGGGTTCCATCTCGGGGCCCACGGCACTGTAATATTCCTGGATGGCTCTGGGGGTGTTACACTCACCATACGAAAAGGAAAATAATATTGAAGAAGGTAAAGAGTAAACCAAGGATTCTAGATATCTAATTTAAGATGAACTTAGTAAACCAAGGAATTCGAGGTACTTATTTATAGATTGGTACTTTGGGGAGCTAATTTTATTGATCTCGTACTTGCGGTAAGTATTTCCCTCAACATACAAAAATGGAAATCGTAATGGAAGAAGCTAAATAATAAACCAAGAAATAGGAGGGCTATTTATTCAAATTTGTATTGATCTCTTGTACTAGTGGTTAATAAATAGTAAACCAAGTAATCTAGTTATCTAGTTTAATATGAACTTAGGAAGAGGACAAATAGCCCATTTGTTACTCAGAATTCGAGGTGCCTATTTTTGAATTGGTTCTTTGTAGACGGAGTAATGCTTTCATCAACTTAATTGAATCGTTAGTGGATAAGGGACTTTATAGATGAATCATGTAGTTTATACGGAAAATAAAAATGATAATAGCAACAGACTATTAAACTTTGTCCTCAAAAAAGTTATTTGAATTTGTATTGATCTCTTGTGCTTGCGTTGCATGCTTTCCTCACTCTACGGAAAAGGAAATCATATTGGGAGAAGCCAAATAGGAATCATTATAATCTTCTTATCTCATTGAAGATGAGTTTAGAAAGAGGACGAACAACTCATTCGCAACTCTGTTTGTTAGAACAACTTCCATTGAGTCTCCTTGGAATTTGAGGTACTTGTTTTGCAGTTGGTTCTTTTGTACTTGGTGTAATGCGTTCATCAACTTACTTGAATCATGAGTGGATAAATAACTTTATAAATGTCTCATCCCATTGATTAGGAACATATAAATGTTACTAGCAATGGATTCTTGAACTTCTTCACTAAAAAAAACTAGAGAGCTAGTTATTAAAATTTATATTGATCTCTTGTACTTGCGGTAATGTTCTCCTCACCATACGAAAAGGGAAATTGTATCATAAGAAGGTAAATAGTTAACTAAGTAATATAGTTATCTAGTTTAAGATGAACTTAGTAAACCAAGGAATTCAAGGTAGTTTTTGGATTTTTTCTTTATAGTTGGCGTAATGCTTTCATCAACTTAATTGAATCGTTAATGGATAAATGACTTTATAGACGATGCATTGGTTTTTGCGGAACATGCAAATGTTACTAGCAATGGACTATTGAACTTTGTTCTTAAAGAAATTGGGGAATTAGGCAGAAAAAATGGCGATATGATGGCGATTTTCCGCATCTTCCCCCCGGTCAATCTTTATCATCTTCACTAATTTTGTTCATAATCCATAGTTTTCATTAACAAATTTGGTTTCGGAGTTTCCTAAGATTCAAAACAATATTATTTTTGCCAATCCTTATAAGCGATTTATGGAGAAGCTGTGGCTCCGTCAAAGGGCATCCGTCCTGATCTCCTAGCCCGCATGGTGTGGGTCTCTTCATGATTGTGGTGTTCGCTCTCCAAGAACCACCCGGTCCTCCGCCTGCAGCTCAACTCCCACTCGGACGGGATTTTGGTATTGACTGCGATTTGGGTTTCTGTAATATCCGGATAATTGTTGGGTATTTTCATCTGTACTTGAACCTTGTAATATTCGACTTTGTTGTATCAATAATCGAAGTGTGATTTTTCCTGTATTCGTATTCCAACATTCATGGTCATATTAGAAAGAGTTTGCAAAATTCATGCATGCAACTACGTCATAACGTACGCTAGCAGGTTAGCATAACGTACATTAAAGAGCTGCGGATAGCGTACGCTATGGACGAAGAGCAGCGTACATAATGGTAGTCAATGACAAACAAGTCTGGTGAGCACATGGGCCAGTTGGTGTTGGGGTCTGGATAAGATTCCCATGTGAACCTGGATGGCTTTTTCATAAAGCAGGTCAACGAGGCGTAACGTACGTTAGATGCGGGTGATAACACGTGTTATGTTCATACGATTATGTACGTAAAGGTTTTAGATAGCGCACGTAATATAAGACTAGGAACGAGACAGTGAGCTACTGTCAGACGTTATCGTATGCAAATGATTTCAAATAGCATACGTTAAGGCTATAACGTATGTAAGGCTTTGAGGCTAACATACGTAAAGTTCAGAACTTTATAAATAGGATATCACCCCATTTCATTTCACTCTCGTTTTCTTTCATTCCTTGTCCAATTTCTGCAAACCCATAGAGCCCTCCTGCATCATAAACATTGTTTTAGCATCTCTACTTAGTCATTGAAGTTGGGAAGCATCTTGGATTGGCACTCAAGCTTCCGGTGTTGAGTTTCACCAAGTGTTTCGTTGTTTCCTCCATATTATGGTATGTAAATACTCTTCCAACCTCTGATTCTTGTTCTTAAGAATGCTATGAACATACTATTGAGACCATTGAGTTTGATAATAACCTTTTAGGTTGTACACCATGTCTTAGAGACTTTGAAGTAATCATGTTTAGAACTTCTATGAGTAAGAAGATTATAATCGAACCTTATTGAGTTGAAACCTAGTATGTAGTTTCTAATATTTGTTGCATGTTTTGGATGGTGATTTCGAATTACTTGTATACCAATGACTTGTTAATATCATCACCTAAAATGGAGATATCCAAGGAGATGAATTTTAGGGGTTTCACTAAGATTAATTCATGTTTAGTAAGAGGTGTACTCCAAAGGTAATTCCTGACTTTTAGGGATTTATTGAGATGGTAATATTCATATTGATGATTGGAACAAAGTGTTTTGATATGGTAACACTTGTTCTGAACTTAAAACTTTGGCAAGAAGAATTGCTTGCGGAGGGACGAGAAATCGTGGAGTTGAACTAATTTAGAACTCGGTTGAAATGTGAATAATCGAATCAAGCATTGAGTTGATAATTAGAATTTGAGTATGGATTCAATTGAGTATCCCGAAGTTCATAGAACATCATCATTTCACCCCGTGATGATCATTCATTTTACGTATAGAATGGTATTAGTTTAGCTTAGTGTTCATTGGGTGGTAAATCGTGAATCGGTCATAGATGGAGTCTTAACTCAGCCACAGATTAGAACGTTAGATGTTCGTACGTTATTTTTATTACGTGAGTTGAGTTGTCGTTATTTCCTTTTGTAAGGTTCGAGGTTTGCGAAAGGTTGATCGAATGAGCGGTCTTCGAGTTTGTTGAACGGTTGATCGAATGAGCGGTATTAATTACGCTTTATGTATTGATGGTATACATGTTATCGTGCATATGTGTCGTTGTTGTATGTCCACCTCGTGTTGGTCCGATGGGATTATCTTGGGATCTATGCTAGCGTACGCTGGATCACTGGACAAGTTTTTCCACCTCATGTTGGTCCGATGGAATCACCTTGGGATCTATGCAGTGAACGTTGGATCATCGGAATTACCATGTGTATGTTGTATTACCATGTGTATGTTGTGTCATGTTATGTATATCATGTTGTGTATGGTATTGTGAGTCTTCTCGTGGTAGAGGCTCGTTGTTATTATTGTCATTGAGGATTTTGTTATTATTCTTCATGAGATATTGAATAATCTGTTGTTGTATAATTATCGTACTTGTACTAGCATCGTTGTGCTAACCCCTTCAGGGTGGACATTGGTTTTGTGTTCAGGATACAGGAGGACGGGAGAGCAACCACTTGAGATGCATGATGACGAGGGTGCGGAGTGATGTTATGTCCGGGATGGTTTGTCAGTTGCATTTTGTTATTAATAAAGTACTCGAGTACGCTGTCGTTTTGTTCTTCCATTGAAATTTATATTCAGATGTTGGTCGATTTGTACTTTTCACACTCGTGATGTAATAATAAACTTTACAGTTGGTATTTAATAATGTTGTTTTTAAATTCATAGCCTAGTAAATCCTGACTTCAAGGGTTTACGGCGCTGTAATAATCCTGAATAACTCGGGGTGTTATAGAATATGGAATCGGAGCTAAGATTATGGATATCGAGGCTGTTGGGTTAAATTAGGGTTCATATGTGTCATTTTGAGTTAACTGGTGGTTGTAAGTTTCCTAAATTCTAACTTGTCATTCACACATTATACTTTTTGAACGATAGTACGATGTTGTTCCCAGTATATTGAGTATTTATGCTTGCATATGATGAAAGGAGGACATGGACATGGTCGCGGTTGTGGACGTGGACGTAGAAATGCAGAAAGGGAATCTTCACCCTCTGTTCCTGATTCGCTGTCAAATCAGGCTAACTCTAATTCTATCAAACAGCAAGAGTCTGTTAACAACGAACGAGAACAAATGGTGGATACAAATGCCAATCCTACCGTTCCCGACATACTACGCCAAGTGGTCAATCAACAGGAGAATCGTCCGAGTGGTGGGAAGCCATCCGACCTGTTGATCATGATGCAAATTGGGGAGAGTTCAAACTTATGATGGAAGCTCAGTACTGTCCTCGTCCGATGAGAGAAGATAAGGTTCGAGCATTTTTTTCCGTGCAGCCTTTCGGATGTGCCAGTGGCTCAGGCGATTAAGATATTTAATCAACAGCTGGCATTTGTTCGACACCTGGTTAGAACCGACACAGAAATGATGATTCACTTTGATATGAGAATGAATCCGGAGATACAGAGGTACATGTCAGGTTTTGAATGCACCACTCTCCTCCAGTATCAAGACAAAGCTCTGGCATATGAAATGAAAGAAGCAATTATGGAAAAGTTCTCTAAGTCCAAGAAGCAGAAAGTCTCTGGTAGTTTCACAGAGTACACCGCAAAGCCCACTCATCCTTTCATTCATTCTAGAGGCCTCCTCATCCATCCAAAGGTGGAAAGAACTCCAGAGCAGTATCACCAATGGCCGATGCAACCAGGAAATGTTTTAACTGTGGTCGGACAGGACACTATCGACGTGATTGCTCACTCCCTGCCATGACGTGTTATGATTGTGGACGAGAAGGGCATCGTGCGGTGTTCTGTGAAGAGGCTGCAAAATATTTTGGAGCTCGTAATTTGCAGCTAGTCCAGAAAGATTCGAGTGTCCCTCACACGCAACAGAGTGTTCAGCCACCCCGAAATTCGGCCGAGGTAGAGGCAGAGGATAGTACAATCGAAGAGAAGCATCAAGTGCTGGATCCGATCCTCCACGCCTTTATGAGATGAGGAGGACAGACGATTAGAATGCAGCTATCGCATCAGGTACCGTTCAAATCCTTTCGCAACTAGTTAGTGTTTTGTTCGATACTGATGTGAAGTCTCCATCGGTACAGCGGAAGGCTGTCTTGACGAGCGGAAGCAAACAGCACTTAGCCAAAAAGGAATCGAATAGTACGGTTAGAAACTTGACACGAAATGATAGCAACAGTTCGATACAGCAACAATAATGGATCGCGGCACGCGCACAAGATAGGAACTGATAACAACAGTTCGATACAGCAACAATAATGGATAGTGGCACGCGCACGAGACAGGAACTGATAACAACAGTTCGATACAGCAACAAGACTGGAACTGGCTGAGTGGAAATGACTCAGAATAGGCAACTCCAAACAGTGGCACTTGAAAACAGTATGTTTCGATCGAACGGGGTCAATGGAAACAGGAAGCAAGCTTCGGACAATCGAAAGCAATTGATGCGAACTCCCGATTAGGCACAACCGAAACAGGACAGGAAATAGGTGTTTATCGAACTAGACCTATAATTTGATAAAGTGATTTCTCCTTAAGACCTATTGAGATTTGATCAGATTAAAATTCGAAAACGCATCGAATAATAACCAAATTTTGGAAGAAAACTCGTCTAACTCTTTTAAATAATACACAATGTATTTTCTTGATGATTCAATAATGTGCCGTTACAACCTGAACAAGACTACTTATAGATAAGAGTAGCCTGACAAGATTACTTGAAATATTAAAACATAAGATCACATGATCTTAAAATAAAGACAATAAAAAAAATGGTACTCCATGCTACTTGCAAACAAAAAGAATAAGGATGGATTTTGTCTCCAATGTGCTCTTCTTCTCCACATGCAGGCCATGAATCCTGCATTGCTTTATGATAAAGAAATGGATGAATTCTTTATTATCTATCTTCACCAAGTTGGACCCAACATGATGCATGTTGCTACGTTAAAGTTATTCCCAGTCCGATCACCAACATTACTCCTGGTCTCGTAGCCGTTTTCTCACCTAAGTATGTAGGAGTATGTTCAGGGTGTTTTACGTCAATCCACTTTGTCTTCTTCCCTTGGAGTAGTCAGTTTCGTATCATATCCTACTTCTTTAAAAGGAATTGTCCTCAATTCCGCAATCCCGTCGTTTCAAGATGAATTGATTAATGCCTCTAGATACTTGACCTCGAAAATGTCTGCAGTGCGCATATGGTTCAAAATCTTGAGGCGGTGGGTAGTAGGGGGCCTCAGAGAATCACCGACAAAATAACTATCATTATTAATAAAATAATAATAATTATTCTGCTAGGTAATACCGATATCACGACATGACTCATCATCTAACTGGACATCTGAAATGGGAAGCGCGGGAGTAATAACAGGCCGCTCTTCATCAACTGGTTCCTCATCAAATACTGGCAGTCCATCATAATCCGGTCCACTCTCCATTTTAATATTATTGGGCTCCCCAGTACCAAGCCAATCTCAGTACCAAGCTCAATTTCCCTCTCACTAGCAAACATGGTCAGATTCGGTTTCCCACCTCGGTTAGGGCTCATGGAATGAATAGATCGAGTTGACATTGGCTTCAACACGATCCTCTTGTCCTTATCCCGCAACTCGTACTCGTTACATCTTCCTCGATGTAAAATATCTCTATCAAATAGCCATGGTCGTCCCAAGAGTATATGGCATCCATCCATCGGGATTACATCACATAATACGTCGTCACCGTATGAACCCATAGTTAAGCCGACCCGTACTTGTTTCGAAACTTTCACTTTACTCCCGTCATCGAGCCAATGTAACGCGTATGGTTTTGGATGAGTAGTAGTGATGAGTCCGAGCTTCGTCACCATCTCATTTGAAACTACATTAGTACAACTTCCCCCATCGATTACTAAATTACACCATTTGTTTTTTATTGACACTTGGTGTGGAATATTTGGTCTCATTGTTCCATATCCCTCGAAACTGTTTTGACTTGCAAAGTGCGAAGGACTATACTCGTATCATAATCTGGATCATCGTAAGCCTCGCACTTCTCTTATTCTTCGGCATCCAAGTTAAACACGTCACCGAGCCTTTCTCTTTCGTCCTCAACTAACAACTCATATTGGACAGCAATCGCCTCCCTTAACATCACAACATGTTTGTTTGGACAAGCATTTTGATAATGGCCAAACCCTTGACATTTAAAACAATGCACCTTCGACAAACTCATCTCTTTGTTCACGTTGGAAACTTTAGGAACCGGATTAGGGGTTGGTGTTGGTACGCTTTTTGTAACTGAGTTGGAGCTGTCACTCGGGGCTCTGAATTCGGATGAAAATTCGGGTTTCGACCAGCCACTCGACTTGTTATATTCTGTATTCGAACCTCCAAACTTCGGCTTGTTTTGAGCCTCAATTTTCGAACACAATCCACACAAAGTATCAAAGTCTTCGTATGGATATAATTCCACCGAGTTGGCTATGCTTCGGTTCAAACCACGTAAGAACCGTGACATCTTTTGTTCTTCATTTTCTTCTAATTCTCCCATTAAGGTCATATTTTCAAACTCCTCAATGTATTCACTGACACATAACTTTCCTTGCATGAGGTCGGCAATCTTCCGGTATAAGGACAACCAATGTGATGTTGGTACATATCTTTTACGAAGTTTTATTTTTAATGAATCCCACGAATAGATCTTTTCTTTCCCCACACGAGTTCTTCGTGTTTTGACTCCTTCAAACCAAAGTGAAGCGCCTTTCCCCAAATTGAGAATTGCAAACTTTCACCGTTTCTAATCGTTGAGGTCTTTAAACTCGAACATGCGATCAATTTTAAGTTCCCATTATAAGTAAACTTCAGGGTCTGTCCCACCAACGAACTCCGGAAGCTCGTTAACTTTGAATTCTTCGACATGGCGTGAGGGTCGTTCATAGTCACCATGCCTAGGTTGCCAACGCTGGTCGCGTTGTTCCGGTACATCACGCAATGCGTCGCGAAGTTTTTCCAAGAAATCAGCGTCGTTGAGATCCATAATGCCAAAGATCAAGAACTTGGGCTCCGATGCCACTTATGATGCGAAATCTCTATTGGTACAGCAGAAGGCTGTCTTGACAAGCGGAAGCAAACAGCACTTAGCCAAAAAGGAATCGAACAATACAATTAGAAACTTGGCAGGAACTGATAGCAATAGTTCGATACATCAACAATAATGGATAACAGCACGTGCACAAGATAGGAACTGATAACAACAGTTCGATACAGCAACAATAATGGATAGTGGCACACGCACGAGACAGGAACTGATAACAACGGTTCGATATAGTAACAAGACAGGAACTGGCCGAGTGGAAATGACTCGGAACAGGCAACTCCAAACAGCGGAACTTGAAAATAGCAGGTTTCGATCAGACGGGGTCAATGGAAACAGGAAGCAAGCTTCGGACAATTGAACAGCAATTGATGTGAACTCCCGATCCTGAACAGCCGAAACAGGACAGGAAACAGGTGTTTATCGAACTAGACCTATAATTTGATAAGGTGATTTCTCCTCAAGACCTATTGAGAATTGATCACATTAAAATTTGAAAAAGCGTCGAATAATAACCAAATTTTGGAAGGAATCTCGTCCAACTCTTTTAAACAATAAACAATTTATTTTCTTGATGATTCAATAATGTGCCGTTACAACCCGAACAAGACTACTTATAGGTAAGAGTAGCCTGACAAGATTACTTAAAATATTAAAAGATAAGATCACATGATCTTAAAATAAAGACAATTATAAAAAAAGGTACTCCACGCTACTTGCAAACAAAAGGAATAAGGATGGGTTTTGTCTCCAAGGTGCTCTTCTTCTCCACATGCAGGCCGTGAATCCTGCATTACTTTATGATAAAGAAAAGGGTTGAATTCTTTATTATCTTATCTTCACCAACTTGGACCTAACTTGATGCATGTTGCTACGTTTAAGTTATTCCCAGTCCGATCACCAAGGTTACTCCAGGTCTCGTAGCCATTTTCTCGCCTAAGTATGTAGGAGTATGTTTAAGGTGTTTTACGTTATTCCTCACTTCGTCTTCTTCGCTCGGAGTAGTCGGTTTCATATCAGATACAGGAGCTACATATTCGTTTATATCATTGTATTGTGCTAATCACTTGAACATTTCTTGTTTTCATGAATGTGAGCCTTATATTGTGGGTTTACCTAGTGGGGAAAGAATTGTTTGGAACTTAGAAACTAGAGATTTTCATGTATCAATTGGAGGCAAACAATGGCCCTCAAATCTGATTGTTGTAGAGATACAAGGAGACGATCTGATTCTTGGAGACGATTGGCTTAACCGATTTAGAGCTATTATAAACTACTGGAAGAGTAATATCTCGATGATAGCTGAAGATGGTTCCGAATTATTATTCGAGGGATGGAGACCAAGAAGCTCAGGAAGAGTGATCAAAGCTATGAAATCCGTCAAACTGCTAAAGCAAGGATGTACCGGGTACTGGTGTTCTGCGATGAATAAAGAGGAAGGAAGTGTAGAGCTTTCATCTATTTTTGTTGTGAATGAATTTCCGGACGTGTTCCCTGACGAATTACCGGGACTACCTCCACAATGAGATGTAGAGTTTACCATTGAGCTAGAACCAGGAGCTACAACGATTTCTAAGGCACCGTATCGTATGGCACCTACTGAGATGTATAAATTGAAGAACCAGCTTGAAGAGTTACTGGACAAAGGTTATATTCAGCCAAGTGTTTCGCCCTGGGGTGCACCAATTCTTTTAGTTCGAAAGAAAGATGAATCGCTTCGATTGTGCATCGACTATCGAGAGCTGAATAAGATGACGATCAAGAATAAGTACCCGTTGTCACGGATTGATGATTTGTTCGACCAGTTGCAAGGAGCAACAGTATTTTCAAAGATCGATTTGAGATCTACATACCATCAATTGAGGATTAAAGAATCAGATGTTCCGAAATTAGCATTCAGAACTCACTACTGACACTATGAGTTTGTAGTGATGCCGTTTGGTCTCACTAATGCACCTGCTGTGTTTATGCAGTTAATAAATCGAGTCTTCATAGAGTATTTGGACAAGTTCGTAGTTGTGTTCATCGATGATATTTTGGTTTATTCTAAGAGTCCACAAGAACATGCACAGCACTTACGGATTGTTTTGAACCTCTTGAGAAGTGAGCAGTTATATGCCAAACTTTCTAAGTGTGAATTCTGGCTATAGGAAATGATATTCCTTGGTCACATGGTATCAGCGGAAGGGGTCCGAGCAGATCCCCAAAAAGTCGAGGCAATTTTGGAATGGAAGTCTCCTAAGAACATGAAGGAAGTCAGAAGTTTCTTAGGACTTGCTGGGTATTATCGTCAGTTCATGGAAGGGTTTTCCAAAATTACCCGTCCACTTACTCGATTGCTGCAGAAAACCCAAAAGTTTGAAATGAACGATATGTGTCAGGCCAGTTTTGATGAATTAAAGAAGAGATTAACGACGGCACCAATTTTAACACTACCACAAGGAACTGAAGGATTCAAATTTTACAGTGACGCTTCAAATCAAGGTCTCGGGTGTGTGCTGATGCAGAATGAGAAGGTGATCACCTACGCTTCACGGCAGTTGAAACTATATGAAGTAAATTATCCAACTCATGATTTGGAGCTGGCAGCTGTTGCTTTCGCCTTGAAGATATGGAGACACTATACGTACGGAACTCATTGTCAGATCTTCACAGGTCACTAGAGTCTTAAATATATCTTCAGTCAAAAGGAGTTGAACATGTGGCAAAGGAGATGGCTGGAATTGATTAAGGACTATGATTTGGAGATTCTTTATCATCTAGGCAAAGCGAATGTAGTGGCTGATGCACTGAGCCGCAAACCCGTTTCTATTAGAATGCTAGAAACCCTTACGTCCCAGTCCAGCATTCAACGAGTGTTGATTCGTGAAGGAATTGAAGTATGGTTGCAAGGAGTCTAAGGGCAACTGTGTGTGATGGAATTAACTTCGTCATCAATCGAAGAAATCAAATCTAAGCAATTGGATGATCATATGATGATTTGGTTATGTGATGAAGTGAGCAAGGGAAAAGCCCCAGGATTTGTAATTCATGAAGACAGAGTTTTTAGATTGCAAAGTTGACTTTGTGTTCCCGATATTTATGCTTTGAAACAAACAATCATGAAGGAAGCTAACAGTACGCCCTAGTCTATTTACCCAGGCACTAGTAAGTTCTATAAGGATCTGAAGCAGAATTTTTCGTGGGGAAACATGAAGAAAGATGTGGTGGAATATGTCTCGAAGTGTTTAAATTGTCAGCAGGTTAAGATCGAATCAGCGACCCGCCGGAATGTTGAATCCACTTCCGATTCCTGAATGGAAGTGGGAAAATATATCATTGGACTTTATCACCAGTTGTTAGGAGTATGCCCTCGAATGCCACTCAGAGGTTTTTGAGTGAGGGCATTGTACATGTAATTATGTAAACCATTTATATAAGGAAAATGAATGTTTCTTTATTTACTGGTAGTTACTGGCATTCCTAACTCGTAAATAAACATATAGAAACTAGTCTGGGTATTTGAGAGCAAAACGTTCCACTCCTTATTGGATAAGGGGGTCGGCACTGGAAAGGTTCTAGCTCAAATACTTAATCGTTCGCAAGTAGATGAAACTTGACTAGGCGTTAAGTTTATGTGAAGACTTGTATGACGTGTTCTTTGACATGGAGAGTGCCTGTCGAAGACTAATGGTTAGTGGGAGCACACGTTATAGGTATGCTAATTGGATTAGTATACTCGAACCGACTCACCCTCGATTCGTCACACGGATTTCACTCCGGGACAGTCAATGACGGAATCGAAAGGTTGTGATAGGTATTCGTGAACCTTCGACTTGAGGATTTAGTAGGGATGTGCTTGTGACGTCAATATTTTCATTAGAGTAGTTCGACCCTATAAACCGAAAGATGGGGGTCAACCTCGACGTGCATCTTGACAGGCAAGTAGCAGGTCCTACTGAATACTAAGATAGAATTCTTTCTCCCGTTAGTGAGCGGGTTATATGTCCTATGCAGTTATTGGCAGATGAGATCATAAGTCTTTGGCCAAAGCATTGGAGCTAGTTGTATTAGATACACGATGTACCGATGATCTCGATTTGCATTAACGCATGCATAGCGTCAAGTACGTATAGGTTTGATCGACCGTGACCCTATAACTTGATCGGGACATTTGAAAGAAGGGTTTATACGTATCTTGGTATTCACGACAGAATGGTTCTTGAATGATCCCAATCATTCGTTCTCGGTTGAAGTGCAGTGTAGCCGCCAGCCGGCTAGGTGGTGCTACTACTCTTTGGTTCCTCCCATTGCTGACTGAGACGGACCTACCGAGTCGCGCATTAGGATTGACGACGGAATGAATCAAGCTAATTCTCTCATTATGTGTATTAGATATTGGATATCTAAATTTGGGACATTAGATGTCTAAATCGATTTATTGGATAAATTGATTTACGGCCTAATGAATTAAATATATCACTCGGTGATTAATTTAATTCATGGATATAATTATTTCTTGGAGAAATTAATTATGTTGTAATGTATTTGATATAATGAAATTAATTGGATTAATTAAACTATACAAATACATCGGGACGGAATTGGAGTTTATCTGTTTGGACTCTTGGGAGTCCGAAACGAACCGAACTCATCCGTTTTCTCCATGCCCCCCCCCCCCATTTCTAGCCACCTTCCTTTTGGACTTATGTATTCATTCTTTAATGAATGATAATTGTGGAGGTGTGGTTAGATTCCCACATGCATGAGTTGTTGCAAGTGGTGGAGAGTTGAATAAGAATGGGAAGATGACTTTGATCTCACTTCACTCAACTTTTGGAAGCCTTCCAACGTGAGAGAGAGAGAGAGAGAAAGAGAGAGAGAGAGAGAGAGAGAGAGAGAGAGAGAGAGAGAGAGAGAGAGAGAGAGAGAGAGAGAGAGAGAAATCATTTTTCTCAATTGTCTTCTTCATCTTCTTCATTCACTTCTTCTTCATTTTTCTTGGAGAAAATTGAGAGAAATTATTGAGAGAGATGGATATTCACACACTTAGAGTGATACTAATATCTATAACAAGCTTCATAACCTATATCTAGCCGTATACTCGGAGGATAGCAAGGTGTTGTCATTCCTTTCGTTTTTCCGACGCGTGGCAAGTAGACACGCGGTGCTTTCGGCGTTGGATCGTTCAAGGGCTTGAAGCGGAATAGATTCGTAGAGATCAAGCAAAGCTTGGGGAATAGCTCAAGAGAAGGTTATCCATTTAATCAACGGACTACGAGGGTATGTTTCTCGTATCTCTTGTATTTCGTTTTTTGATATTCGTATATACGTAGCTCGATCGATCCTCGTAGGGATTCAGATCGAATTTATTTTCGTTTTACCGCCTACTGGCTCGCTTTAGGCACCGAATCCCAACAGTGGTATCGGAGCGTAGGTCTTGTGATCGTATATACGATATTGGCATTTGGAATGCTCGATTAGATGGTGAATGATTTGGAATCATTTTAGTCATAATCGTGGTATATGTTTTTACGTTCGTTGTAGTTATATTTTCGTAAGTTTATGTCTAAATATAAATCTTAATTTCTTGGAAATATGATTTATATTGAAGATATGAATGTTGGAGAATATTGATATTGGATATCGGGTCAAAAAACTAGCCCCGAAATGCCGTTGGACGGTTCGGGAGGGGTCCGGGAGCAGGGGGCCGCGGCCCAGGGCTCGAGGGCCACGGCCTGTGGCTGTGCGGCCGGCCCAGGCAACCATCAGATCGGGGGCCGCGGCCTGTGGTCGCCGGGCACTGGCCGTAGTTGCCGAGCGTGACTCGGCCATGGCAGGCCTTTTTTGCCCCGGCTCGATTTTTCGGGTATTCTTGAAAATTAATCTCCCTCATGTTAAATTGGATTTAATATGATTAAAATGATTTATGGTATTTCATTTTATAAGGGAAATTTGATTAATTGGAATATTTATGGTCGACCGAATTATTTTGAACGTTATCATATTACCGATTGTGTGAATCGATTGGATCGGTTCGTATTGTTGATTGGATCAATGTATCTCTACGCTTTTCATATATATAGTATTTATTGGATGAATGCTTTTGAATGAGGATGTGGTTTGTGGACTTAGTTTTGAATCGTTCGTTTTATTCGATTGGGTTGTAAAGGCCGTTTTGAGCCTATTTATTTTACTAGAAATGTTTGTATCTAGGATGCAATTTTCGATGTAAAATTTATATGTAATGACGAAGACCGGAGGAAGATCCATTTCTAGAAGACGAAGATTCAAGACGAAGACTTGTAATTAGATTACGGAGTTTTTGTTTTCTAGGAACGGTCCATGAACCACATGTTGGTAGCAACTAGGTTGTGAATGGTTGTTTCATATTGTATGAATGCCACAAACACGCTTAAACGATTAATGTGCAAAGTGTAACGTTAATCGCGATAATTCTCCCACAACAAATTATTAAGTTTATAAGGTTTCAAGGTTTTCCTTCCTTCCATCGAGCTTTCGGGAAATTGAAATCCAAACCGGATGTGTTATGCTTCCGAGTTATCAGGGTAGTTATTCGGGGAGGACGGATAAATTACCGGGAGCGCATTAGATGCCTTCAGTTGGAGCAAATTTTATCCCTAGAAACCTGAAAGGTTGCCGGATAAGATTCAATTGTGAAACTGATTTGCGTCGATGGTATAAACTTAACTTGTTCACGAACCATAGAAACCGTATAGGTTGAGGGGAGTGAACAAGGGGAAAAAGAAGATCGAATCATCCATTAGATGGGTTGGTGTTGGACACCACTTTATGAAAATTAATAGACTAGAAACCTGTTCGATTGCCCTCTATTAAGATTTATAAAGAACTTGATCACCACTATGAAGTAGAGCGACGATACTTCCGGATATCACATGGGAGTGTGTTATTCTGATAAAAATAGTGGGAGATGGGTAACAAGAATAGAAAAGACCTTAATTCTATACTCAGATCATAATATAACTAGTCACTAATTAATCTGTTATACTTAATGCAGACAAATCTCAATATGACAATGAATCCACTCGCAATTCTACTCGAAAAGAACACCTTAATGGGACCTAACTTTGTGGATTGGCTCCGCCATCTGATGATTGTCCTCAGTATAGAGGCACTGGGATACGTCTTGGAGACGGACATTCCAGCGCCTCCTGTGCGGACCCGAGCCAATCAGGAAGAGATTGAAAACCACGAAAAGTGGGTTAAGGATGACGTGAAAGTCTGTGCTTATATGATGGGTTCCATGTCTAATGAGCTTTAGAGAGCTCATGAGAAAATGACTTCTGCTAGGCAGATTCTATCTCACTTAACCGAACTTTATGGTGAGCACAGCAGAATTGCTAGATATGAGATATCCAAGCAACTGTTTGGTGCAAGGATGAAGGAAGGTGAGAAGGTTGGGGAACATGTCCTCAAAATGATATCCATGATCGAGAGATTGGAGGCTCTTGATTTTAAAATGGATACTTCTCTCCAAACCGACCTTATCCTACAGTCTCTCCCTGATTCCTTTTCATAGTTTGTTATGAACTTTAACTATAATGAGATTGCATGTAACTTAGCTGGGCTAATGAACAAACTGGTGATCGCTCAGTCTCAGATGAAGACTCCGCGAATGAAGGAGTTTGCCCTTGTGATTTCTTCTGGACTTCGGAAGTCTAAGAATAAGAAGAAAAAGACCAAGAAGCGGACTGGACCACAAGCTAAGGACCTTAAGGGAAAGGGCAAGGCCCCGATGGTTCCGAAGAACAAGAAGGATATGGATGCTTGTCTCAAGTGCGGTGAGCTGGGCCACTGGGCTAGAGACTGTCCGATTCTTCATGGCACTTCACGTACAGAACTTTTAGTTTTGGAAACAAATTGTTCTTCTACTGTATTTTCTACTTCCTGGATACTGGATTCTGGTGCTAGTTCTCATATTTGTACCATGAATCATGATCTGGAACAAAGTAGGAAGCTTGGAGCTGGAGAAGTTATGATCACAGTCGGAAGCGGGCATAGTGTCGAGGCGACCGACATAGGATCACTTCTTTTGGGTTTAGAATCCGGCTTTGTTTTGACTTTAGAAGATGTACTTGTTTTGCCCAAGGGGCACAAAAACATTGTATCCATTCCGGTCATGGACCGAAAAGGCTTTTCATTTTTCATTGGTGATGGTTCCTGCAAAATTAATTTTAGAAGTAAACTAGTGGGTACTGCTACATTGTTAAATGGATTGTATCATCTATATCTCAGCAACAAGTAGTTGTGAATACTATGACTAGAAAACGTGGTAGATATGAAACCAATCAAGTTTTGATTTGGCATCTTAGACTTGGTCATGTTAGTCAGACCAAGGTTTACAAGATGGAAAAGGATGGACTTATTGGTCCATTGGGATCGGATCCCTTTCCTACTTGTGAATCTTGCCTTAAAGGTAAAATGACCAAGTCCCCCTTCACAGGGACTTTTGAAAGAGCCGCTGATAAACTGGGATTAATCCATACCGGCGTATGTGGTGCTTTGGAAGCAGCACGTGACGGATATCAATATTTCATTACGTTTACAGATGATCATACTAGGTATGGTTATGTATACATAATGAAACATAAATTCGAGGCTTTTGAGAAATTCCAGGAATTTAAGGCCTTAGTCGAGAAACAAACTGGTAATCATATCAAAGCACTTCGGTCGGACCGAGGTGGCGAGTATATGAGTACGGAGTTTGACGAGTTCCTTAAGGAACATGGAATAGTTTTACAACTAACACCTCCAGGTACTCCTCAGTTAAATGGTGTGTCAGAAAGAAGGAACCGAACCCTGTTGAACATGGTCCGTTCCATGCTGGGCTATACTGACTTGCCGATTTACCTGTGGGGGTATTCACTCCTGACTGCCGCGTATATCTTGAACAGATGTCCTTCCAAATTCGTTCCTAAAACTCCACATGAGATGTGGGAGGGAAGGAAACCAAGTCTTAATCATATTAGAATTTGGGGATGTCCCGCCTATGTCAAGAAGACTAAGGTGGAAAAATTGGAAGCTAGGTCTGCGAAGGGACGTTTCATTGGATTCCCATCTGGGACGATGGGATATCTCTTCTACATACCTGAAGATCGAAGGATCGTTGTTGCTTTACAAGCACACTTCCTGGAAGATGAGTTCATTCAGGAAGGCGGAGCAGGTAGAAGTATTTCTTTAGAAGAATACAATGAAACTCCTCGAGGGACACCTGTGCAAGAAACTGGAACCGAACTTTCTGTTAGGAGTATGCCCTCGAATGCCACTCAGAGGTTGTTGAGTGAGGGCATTGTACTTGTAATTATGTAAACCATTTATATAAGGCAAAGGAATGTTTCTTTATTTACTGGTAGTTACTGGCATTCCTAACTCGTAAATAAATATATAGAAACTAGTCTGTGTATTTGAGAGCAAAACATTCCACTCCTTATTGGATAAGGGGGTCGGCACTGGAAAGGGTTATAGCTCAAAATCTTAATCGTTCGCAAGTCGATGAAACTTGACTGGGCGTTAAATTTTATGTGAAGACTTGTATGACGTGTTCTTTGACATGGAGAGTGCCTGTCGAACGCTAATGGTTAGTGGGAGCACACGTTATAGGTATGCTAATTGGATTAGTATACTCGAACCGACTCACCCTCGATTCATCACACGGATTTCACTCCGGGACAGTCAATGATGGAATCGAAAGGTTGTGATAGGTATTCGTGAACCTTCGACTTGAGGATTTAGTAGGGATGTGCTTGTGACGTCAAGATTTTCATTAGAGTAGTTCGACCCTATAAACCGGAAGGCGGGGGTCAACCTCGACGTGCATCTTGATGGGCAAGTAGCAGGTCCTACTGAATACCAAGATCGAATTCTTTCTCCTGTTAGTGAACAGGTTATATGTCCTATGCGGTTATTGGCAGATGAGATCATAAGTCTTTGGCCAAAGCATTGGAGCTAGCTGTATTAGATACACGAGGGCTCGATGATCTCGATTTGCATTAACGCATGCATAGCGTCAAGTACAGATAGGGTTTGACAGATCGTGACCCTATAACTTGATCGGGACATTTGAAATAAGGGTTTATACGTATACTGGTATTCACGATCGAATGGTTCTTGAATGATCCCAATCATTCGTTCTCAGTTGGGGTACAGTTGTTTGGATTCCACAGAAAATAAACGCAACGGAAGAATAAACGGAATCCCTAAGAGGATCGATCAAGTAACGTATATACGAAAAGAAAAATACGAAGATCAAGGAATCAAAGTCCCATACCTATGATCTCTCTGAAAAACCTTCATATGATGATGATGATGAAGAGCCCTTCGTTCCAAGTACCTAAAGCAAGATGCCTCTACTTCACACGCCGAAACTTGATGGAAAAATCGACAAGCTTCCTTTCTTCAAGAATGCGGCTAGGGAAGCTTGTAGGAATTTTCTCTCTCAATGTATTCTTCTTATATCTTGTCTCTAAGATCAAGATGAAGTTTTCTACCTTACTCTCTCTCTCAAATTCGTGATTATGAGTTAAAGCAAGAAGAAGTTGTACTCACTCCTTTTTTAAAGACTTTTATTTATAGAAAAATGAAAGTCTGCCTTTAACACATGATTGAGGGTATCAAATACACCTCACATATGTCACCTAGTGACATAAAATAAGTATATAAGAGACAAGAGATGGAGGGGGGTGGCCTTAAGGGAAATTTCCAAGAAGACGGGTCGAATTTACTCGGCTCGTAATCGGATGTTCACAAAACGAATCCTCGTGTACCGGATGTTCGTCAAACGAATCCATTTTATTTCCAATGTGTTTGGACTAATTAATTAATCCAATTAATTAATTATATCAAACACAAATATATATTTCTCTAAGAAATATAATTTATAAATTAAAGTAATCACCCAGTAACCTACTTACAATTCATAAGACCGCTATTTGATTTATCTGATAAATCAAAATTAGATATCTAATATCAAATATTATAAGAGAGATTATTAATTCACATTTATCCATCAATGATCCTATTGCGCGACTCCGTAGGTTCGTCTCAGCCGGCATTGGGAGGAACCAATGAGTGCGGGCAACACTTAGCCAGCCTAGCGGGCCGCACTGTAAACCCCGACTGAGAACGAATGAACGAATCATTCCAGAACCATTATGTCGTGAATACTATATACGTATAGACCCTTCATCAGATGTCTCGGTCAAGTCTTCGGTCACGGTAAAGTCAAACCCTCATCGTTGACTAAACTCTATACATGTGTTAATGCAAATCAAGACCGACTGATTAATAGTGTATCTAATACGACTATATCGTAATGCTTTGCCAAAGACTTATGATCTTATTTGCCATTAACCGTATAGACATTCGCCCGCTCACTAACAGAGATAGAATCCTTTCTTGGCGTACAAAGAAGATCGCTACTCGCCCGTATAGTCCGCACTTCGAGGTCGACTCAAGAATTAAGCAAATGAGTCTAACTACTCTAATGACAAACTAAACGTCACGGCATACATCTTCTACTGAACCCTCAAGTCAAAGGTCCACGTATACTATCACAACCTTTCGATTCGTCATCGACTCTCCGAGAGTGAATACCGTGTGACTGAATCGAGTATGAGTCGTGTTCGAGTATACTGGTCCCACCAATATACTTATAACTATGCTATCAAGACGTGCACACGTCCTAGCATCAGTTATACAAGTCTTATTAAAACTTAATATCTTGTTAAGTTTTATCGACTTGCGAACTAGTTAAGCATTCGAGCTCTAAACACTTCTAGTGCCTATCTCCTTATCTCTATAAGGAGTAGAATGTTCACTCTCAAATGCAAGGACTACTATTCTATATACCAAATCACAATGCCAGTGATATACAATAATATAGAAATAATAATTGCCTTATTAAATATAATATTCATAATTACAATACAATTGCTCTCACTCTCTCATCCTCTGAGTGGCATTCGAGGGCATATTCCTAACAATCTCCCACTTGCACTCAATGCCACAAACTATGGTATCTAATACCCATACTCTCCAGATGTCTCTCTAAGACCTTCCGAGATAGTGGCTTAGTAAGCGGATCGGCAACGTTATTTCTTTGTGTCTACTCTGCAAAGGTAACATTCCCATCCCGAACCATTTCTCTAACAAAATGATATTTTCTCGCAATATGTTTGGTGTTGTGGTGAGCCCTAGGCTCCTTAGCACGTGCAACAGCTCGTCGTTGTCACAAAACAAGGTCACGGGCTTCTCTGCGTTAGGAACCACTTGAAGTTCCTCGGTGAACTTCTTTATCCAAAAGCTTCTTTAGCAGCCTCCGTGGCCGCCCGATATTCGGCTTGACATGTGGAGATAGCAATGAACTTTGCTTGGCACTTCTCCAAGAAACCGCCCACCATTCGCAGTAAAGATATACCCCGATGTGGACATCCGAGCATCCATGTCCCCGAAAATCTGAGTTTGTATAACCCATCACTCTTAGGTCTCCACCGCCGTATGTAAGAACCAAGTCTTTAGTCCTCCTTAGGTACTTAAGAATGTTCTTTACAAGATCAATGTTCTGCCCGGATTTGATCAAACCGACTTACTACGCTCACAAAGATAGGCAATGTCCGGTCTAGTGCAAATCATTGCATACATAAGGCTACCTACTGCAAGCATAAGGTACCTTGCTCATTTCCTTTCTATCTTCCTCACTTTGAGGACACATCTCTAAGGAAAGTTTTGCACCATGTTGCATAGGTAGAAACCCTCTTTAGAATCTTCCATCCTAAATCGCTTCAGATCTTTTCTATGTAGAGGGCTTGGGAAAGACCTAACATTCTTTTCGCTCTATCCCAGAGAGACGAATACCTGAATATAGGTATCTTCTCCCAAGTCTTTCATTGAGAACTCTTTAGAAAGCCAAGCTTTCACGTAATCGAGCATTCCTACGTCGTTTCCTATAAGTAGAATGTCATCTACATATAGTATTAAGAACGCAATTTTTCTCCCACTAACCTTCTTGTAAATACAGGCTCTTCTTCGCTTTGGACAAAATCAAACTCTTTGACTGCCTCGTTAAAACGAAGATTCCAACTCCGTGAAGCTTGCTTCATCCATAAATGGCACGCTGAAGTTTGCATACTTTATGAATATTGGTTTGAGATATGAATCCCTTAGTCGCTCCATATAAATCTCCTCCTCGAGGAATCCATTTAGAATGCCGTTTTCACATCCATTTGCCATATTTCATAATCTAAGTGGGCTGCTATAGCAAGCATCATGCGAATAGACTTAATCATAGCTACAAAGTAGAAGGTCTCAAGTAATCGATTCCTTCTCTTTGGGAATAACCCTTTGCCACAAGCCCGGCCTTATAGGTATCAACCTTGCCATCTCCATCGCCTTTCTCTTATAGATCCATTTGTTTCCAATAGGCACTATGCCTTTAGGACGATCTACTAAAGTCCAGACCTGATTAGCATGCATTGAGTCTATCTCAGCTTCCATAGCTTCTTTCCACTTGGTGGAGTCAACATCTACCATCGCTTGGTCGTATGTAGAAGGATCTTTCTCTTGACTACTTTCTGTCATCTCATGGACACCCAATTCCTCTTGATGCAGATAGCCATACCTCTCAGGTAGTTGAGAAATTCTACTAGACTTGCGAGGTTGTATTTGTATTTCAGAAGGTTCGGTTCTTGTATCTTGCATAGGTGTCTCATTTGGTGTTTCTTTTATTTCTTCCAAAGAAATATTTCTACCGCCTCCTTCCCGAATAAACCGATCTTCCAGAAGTGTGCTTGTATAGCAACGATGATCCTATGATCTTCGTGCATGTAGAATAGATATCCCATGGAATCCCCTGGATATCCTATGAAACGACCTTTCACAGACCTAGTTTCCAATTTCTCTACTTTAGTCTTCTTGACATAAGCAGGGCATCCCCAAATCTTAATGTGATTAAGACTTGGTTTCCTACCTCTCCACATATCATGGGGAGTCTTAGGAACGGATTTGGAAGGAAATCTGTTCAAGATATGCACAAAGAAGTGAGCGCGTAACCCCGAGATAAATCGGTAGATCAAGATAGTTAAGCATGGAGCGAACCATGTCCAACAAGGTTCGGTTCCTTCTTTCGATACACCATTTAATTGTGGAGTAGCCGGAGGAGTGAATTGTGACACTATTCCTAGTTCTTTTAAGAACTCATCAAATTCGGTACTCATGTACTCACCACCCCGGTCTGACCGAAGAGTCTTAACACGGTTACCTGTTTGATTTTCAACTAGGGCTTTAAATTCCTTGAATTTATCAAAAGCTTCAGACTTATGTTTCATTAAGTACACGAATCCATACCTGGTATGGTCATCAGTGAATGTAATGAAATACTGAAAGCCGTCTCGTGCCACTTCAAAAGGGCCACAGACGTCGGTATGGATCAATCCAAGTTTTTCAGCAGCTCTTTCAAAAGTCCCTGCGAAGGGTAACTTAGTCATTTTGCCTTAAAGGCAAGATTCACAAGTTGGATAGGGATCTGATCCCAATGGACCCGTAAGCCCATCTTTCTCCATTTTATGAACCTTGGTCTGACCGATATGACCAAGTCTAAGATGCCACTTAAGTGCTTGGTTCGTTTCATCCCTACCACGCTTCCTAGTTATAGTGTTCACAGTTGTCTTATTCTTTAAATTTAAATGGTATAAACCATTTAATAATGTAGAAGTACCAACCAATTTATTTCTGAAATAAATACGACAGGACCCATCTCCAATAAAGAAGTGAAAACCCTTTCGGTCCATGACCGGAATTGATACAATATTCTTGTGCCCCTTGGGCAAAACAAGTACATCATCTAAAGTGAGAATAAAACCAGATTCTAAATCCAACATAAGGGATCCGATATCGAAGCCTCGACACTATGCCCTCTTCCGACGGTGACCATCACCTCCCTAAATCCGACTTCCTACTGCTCCAGATCCCGATTCATTGTACAAATGTGAGAACTCGCACCGGAATCAAGTATCCAAGAAGTAGAATATACGATTCTGAACAATTTGTTTCTAAAACCAATAGTTCCGTACCTGAAGGCGCATTACGGTCAAGCTTTGGACAATACCTCTTCCAGTGGCCTAGCTCACTGCAGTTGAGGCATACATCCGTTTTCTTGGCCCCTTTGCTCTATTGAACCATTGGGGCCTTGCCCCTTCCCTTGTCGATCTTGGCTATCGGACCTAACTGCTTCTTGTTCTTTTTCTTCTTATTCTTGGACTTCCAAGTCTTAGAAGAAATCACAAGTGCAGCTTCCTTTCCCTTTGTCTTCATCTGAGACTGGGCAGTCGTCAGTTTGTTCATTAGCCCAGCTAAGTTACATGCAATCTCATTGCAGTTGAAGTTCATGACAAATTGGGAAAAGAAGTTAGGAAGTGACTGCAGGATAAGGTCAGTTTGGAGAGATGCATGCATCTGAAAATCAAGAGCTTCCAATCTCTCAATCATCGAGATCATCTTGAGGACATGGTCCCCAACTTTCTCTCCTTCCTTCATCCTGGCGCCGAATAATTGCTTTGATATCTCATATCTAGCAGTTCGGCTATGCTCTCCATAGAGCTCAGCCAGGTGCGCTAAGATGGCTCGTGAATACGTCATCTTTTCATGGGCACGTTGAAGCTCATTGGTCATTGAGCCTAACATGTACCCTCGCACTCTTATGTCGTCTTTTACCCATTTCTCATGGGCATCGACATCTTCCTGATTGGCTCGGGTTCTTGCAGGAGCCGCTGGGATGTCCGCCTCCAAGACGTATCCCAGCATTTCCATAGTTAGGACAATCCTCAAGTTCCGAAGCCAGTCCACATAGTTCGGACCAGTCAGGACGTTCTTTTCAAGTAGTATAGATAGTGGGTTCATTGTCATATTGAGAGTTTTGTTAACTGCAGAGAATAATTTGAGATTCGTTAGTGATTGTTTAATTATGATCCGAGTAAAGAATTTAAGTACTTTCTTTATTCATAACTCGGCTCCCACTATTTTATCGGCATTTACACACTCCCATGTTAAATCCGGAAGTCTTGGGTGACTTCATAGTGGTGATCGATTTCTTTACAAAGTTTAATAGAGGGCAACCCATACGGTTTATATTCTATTATTCTTTATAAAGTGGTGTCTAATACCAACCCATCTAATGGATGATTCGATCTTCTTTTACCCCTAGTTCACTTGCCCTCAACCCATTCGGTTTCTATGGCTCGCTGAACTATCTAAGTTTAAACCGTCAACTCCTATTAGTCTGACAATTGAATCTTACCCGGCAACCCATACGGTTTATAGGGGTTTGATTTGTCACAACCAAAGGCATCAGATGCACTCTAGGAATTTATCAACTTTCCCCAAAAATATTACCCCGACATACTCGGAAGAATAATATTCCGGTTTAGATTTCAATTTTCCATGAGTTTGACGGAGGGTAGGAAACCTCGTAACCTTTATAACTTAGTGTTTGTAAGTGGGAGTATTAACGCGATTATATGTTACACTTTGCACATTAATCCGTTTATAAGCGCGGTTTGTGGTTTGTCAATCATTCAAAATGAAAAACAATAAATAGCAACCTAGTTACTACCAACATATAGCTCATGGACTTTTTCCTAAGTATTGGGCCAAGCCAAATAACGAAAAGAAAAATACAGTATTGATTCTTCGTCTTCCAAATGGTCGTCTTCGGTCTTCGTCATAGCCATATGAATAATTACATCATTGAACAATACGTCCTTTTATACATATTTTCTAGTAAAAATAAATAGGCTCAAAATGGCCTTTACAACCATATCGAATCGAACAAATCAACAACTAAGTCCACGAGCTATATCACCATCACATAAGGCATTTCATACAACATGTAACGGTAAATAAAATTAAATAATCAATTAATATATTAATCCAATTAATATAAAAATTAATTTATTTAATTTCTACAATATTAATCAAATTAATATTTATAATCGTCATTTTAATCCGCTCAAAGTAATCCGCCAAAACAATATTCTCGTCTAATAATTTCCCTTAAAAATATTCCAAATATTTTATTAAATCTAATTAAATCCAATTTAAATTTCGGAAATTATTACAACGAAATATAAACACAAAATGGAGTCCCGGAAAATCCTAGATCGTGCCCACCACGGCCCGATTCAAAATCGGGCCGAAAACCCGAAACCGCCCGACCGAGTCACTCTCCATCGCCGCAGGCCGGCCGAGCTACGATAGCCTACCGAGTCACTCGCCGGCCAGCAAGATCCCAAGAAGCTGCCGGCAGCTGCGTCTTCGTGCAGTATTCGTGTTTAACCCCCGTTTTTCTCATTTTTTCGACTCGCTTCTGTAATACCCGAGATTTCTGTTATGTAATTAGAACTTGTGATATTGTAATGATTATACTTTTGTCTGAGTACTATTCTCCGTATTTCATAATCCGATGTTGTCGAGCGTATAATTTCGTGTATGTGTTTTAGAGATTGAAATTCTGTGCATGTAGCGCACGCTACAGGCTGAGTGTAGCGTACGCTAACGGGGATTCATAGCGCACGCTACAGGGGATCATTAGCGCACGCTATGCGTAGTCAAATTGATCGAGACGTGCGGTAGGTGAGATCTGGCCGAGGGACCCTTGTCGGATTGTGTCGAATGAACCTGGACGGCTTTGGGAAAAGCTGTCAACGCCTTAGCGCACGCTACAGACATGTAAATAGCGCACGCTAAGTGCTGACTTCAGTTAAGTCAGACAGCCGTTAGCGCACGCTACGAGCAGGGACTAGCGCGCGCTAATAGCCATTTATTATAAATAGGGCAGCATCCTATTCGTGATTTCAGTCTTTCTCCTCCCATAACCCGAACACTTACACTTGGAACATAACTCCCTTCGTCCTAAACACTTTGTATCAACCTCCTAGTTCGAGATTGAAGATCATATATCATTGGAGATTGGTGTTCAAGCCTTCGGTGTTGGATTGCTTCATTTTCATCCGTGTTCTTCACTACTTTGAGGTAGGTGATTCTTCACCAATGATTAGTAATGTTCCTAAGGAAGTTTGAATCATGTTTGGATAGCAAGTATTTCGTTATAATCGGTCATCACATGTTAGAAGAGTACTTTTGACGTATCGGCACTATATATCGTATGAACCTTTGAACCATCTTATTATGAGGACTCCTAAGCATGTTCAAATCGATTTATGATCAGTAATCGGATATTACCCAGTTACTACGTTGTACACGTTGGAATCTTGTGTTTTGGAACGTAAGACGATCGGAACTTAGATTATTTCTTGAAGATCGTAGAGGAATTATGATATTGAGATAACTATCCGTATTTTTGTATCTCATATTCATAGAACTTACACAAACCTTATTAGCATGATATGCCCGAGGATAACTTGTATTATCACGGTAGAATTTATGAGTTCTTCACCATTCAACCTAGTTTTCGGCTTGCAGTATTCTGCCATGCAAGCTTAGCGCACGCTAACATGTGTGAGTTAACGTGCGCTATCGAGGTTCGGTTAACGCACGAAACGTGCGTAGCATACGTTATGAGACCAGCCGAGTCAGACTGCCAGTCCGTGGCTAGCGCACGCTAGTCTTATACGATAGCGTACGCTAACAGTCCGGCTTAGCGCACGTTACGTAAAGTACATAGCGCACGCTAAGCAATCCAGACAGCTTGTTTATTTTGAGCTTTTCGGCCGTAGGCCGAATTGTTAGGCCATTGTTCGACTTGAGATGATTTGTATATCATTCCTTTTGTTAAGGTTCGAGCTTGCTACGTTGATCGAAGGAGGCGACCTTCGAGTGGTTTGAGATCATTGAAGTATATCGTTCTTGCCATCTTCGAGGCAAGTATCGTGATATGTTAATATTGGTATTTTTGGAGCATGCGTATGATTATTCATAATGTTGAACATGATATTTACTTCGTTGATTTGCCATGGTATTCGTTATATAGTGTTTATATGTTCATGTTGATGAACATAATGATTTGGCATACGTGTATGCATGAGTTGTGTTTGTATACGTTGTACGATCTATGCTGAGGGCGCTGGATCGGATGTCCACCTCGTGTTGGTCCGACGGGATCATCTTGGGATCTATGCTGAGGGCGCTGGATCATTGGAATACCCATGCTGTGTAATGGAATCTTGTAGATTCGCATTGTCGGATTCCGGTAGCGGAAGTCCGTGTGGTGTATCTTGTCATGTATTGTTGATGCATATTCGAATTATTTAATATGATACTTGTACTAGAATCGTTTTGCTAACCCCTTCGGGGGTGGACATTTGTTTTGATGTTCATGTAGCCAAGGAGCAGGGAAACAGCCACAGTACCGACGTGAAGACGAAGGGGTTCAGTGATGTTTAGTGTTATTGGAGATTTGTTTTCTTGGTTTGGTTTCTGTACTCGAGTACGCGTGTCTTATTGATATTAATTCGATATGGTTGTATTAATTACTCGTTGAACCAGTTGTACGTTTTCACAAACTTGAATTTCCGCAGTATTGATGTCTTAAATTTTATTTTTTTTATTAGCCTTGTAAATCCTTACTTAAAGGGTTTACGGCGCTGTAATTATCCCGAATATCTCGGGGGTGTTACAGAATATGGTATCGGAGCTAAGATTCATGGATATCTTGGCAGTCGGGTTTTATTTGGGTCTGTTTACGTTATTTGATTTACGGGTCGTTTGTAACATCACTGTTCAGCCGAAGTCGTCATGTGGACCGTGGTTGTAAGTCTCTTAATCTCTTATACTACCGTTTTACTTAATTACTGTTTTGTGAGTATTGACGGACTTTATTTCAAAAATTTTGTTCTGGATATTGAGAAATTGCGTTTACAGTATGTTGAGAGGAGGTCGTGGACGCGGACGCGGTCGTGGACGCGGACGTGGTAACCTGAGACATGAGGATTCCGCAACTACCCCAGAAATATCGGCTAGTCGAACCGATTCCCATTCTGGAGGCAACAAGGATCAGCGAATGATGACGCAAATCCTAACATGCCGGGAGTGCTTCAACAGGTGGTGGCGCAGATAAACCAGTTCGCTCAGGTCGTTGATCGCATGCAGACGGCGATGAGACAACAGCACCACGAGGATAACCGGGGTGACAGATGGCTTGCTGAGGTGGTTAAATTGCACCCGCCAAAATTTGACGGATCTGCTGAGGCACTTACTTGGGATCACTGGCTCAAGGAGTTGGAGAAGATATTCGCGGGTCTTAACTGTCCCGAGGACCTAAGGTTCCCATTGCCCAGATTTTCTCGACCGGGAGGCCTTTGATTGGTGGGAGGCTATTCGACCCGAGGATCATAATGCGGATCGACGGAATTCAAACAAATGATGGAAGCACGATTGTCCTCGTCCGATTAGAGAGGCAAAGATCCGAGAGTTTTTCTCACCACAGAGTTCGGAGGCATCTGTGATGATGTAATTAAAACTTTTAATCATCACCGACTTGTGTGCGACACTTGGTCGAACGGAGGCGTAAAAGATTTTTCATTTTGATATGCGGATGAAGCCGAGATTCAGCGGACATGTCCGGATTCGAGTGTACTACGTTGCACAAGATCAAGACAAAGCGCCGCCTACGACATGAAATAGGCGGCGGTGGAGAAATCGAGAGGCAAAGAAGGTAAGGTGACCGGCACTTTGCGTAAAACAAGAGTGGTGGGGCCGCAAGGGCCGCCTTCCTTTTATTCGGCTAGAAACCTCCACATCCTTCTAGAGGCGGAAAGAAGTTCCTGACAAGACGCTAGCTTTGACGCATCAAAGAAATGCTACAATTGTGGTCGAGCAGGGCATATTCGACGTGATTGCCCCGCATCTTCTGTGACTTGTTACGATTGTGGGCAAGAAGGGCACCATGCGGCCTTCTGTGGAGCCGCTACTAGATCTTTTGGTACTCGCACTCCAGTGCCAGTTCCGAAGGAAACAAGTGTGAACCAGACACAGCAGAGTGGATTTCAGCAGCAGAACATTGGGAAGAGAGAGACATCCAGTGCTGGGTCCGTTCCTCCGCGCCTGTATGAAATGAGGAGATCTGACGATCAGAACACTGCTGTTACATCAGGTACGATTCAGATCCTTTTGCAACCAGTTAGTGTTTTATTCGATTCCGGAGCTACACATTCTTTTGTATCTCTGAACTGTGTAAATCGTTTAAAAATCTCGTGCTTAATTGATTGTGAACCGTATGTTGTGGGATTGCCGAGTGGAGAGAGAATTGTGGGAACCCTAGAGGCTAGAGATTTTCCAGTATCTATAGGAGGAAGAGATTGGCCGTCGAATCTCATTGTTGTTGACATCTACGGTGACGATTTAATTCTCGGAGACGATTGGCTCAACCGTTATGGAGCTATCCTGAATTACCGAGAGAGAGTCATTTCTATCATTGCTGATGACGGGTCTGAACACTTATTCCGAGGATGGAGACCGGGAAGCTCGGAAAAATTGATCAAAGCAATGAAAGCCGTAAAATTGCTCAAACAGGGATGTCATGGACTTTGGTGTTATGCCATGAGGAAAGAGGAAGGAGTAGAGCTCTCGTCTATTTCAGTTGTGAATGAGTTCTCAGATGTATTTCCTGACGAGCTACCAGGGTTACCTCCGCAAAGAGAAGTGGAATTCACCATCGAATTAGAGCCTGGAGCAGCTCCTATTTCCAGAGCACCATACCGCATGGCGCCAACCGAGATGTATGAACTCAAGAAACAACTGGAGGAATTGTTGTAGAAGGGCTATATTCAACCTAGCGTTTCTCCTTGGGGAGCGCCCGTTCTCTTTGTCCGGAAGAAAGACGGATCCCTCCGACTGTGTATTGATTACAGGGAACTCAACAAGATGACGATCAAGAATAATTATCCTATACCTCGGATCAACGACTTGTTTGATCAACTGCAAGGGGCAAGGGTATTCTCGAAGATTGATTTGCGATCAGGATACCATCAGTTGAGAATTAAGGAATTGGATATACCGAAATCTGCTTTCAGATCCCGGTACGGGCATTATGAATTTGTAGTGATGCCATTTGGACTTACCAATGCTCCTGCGGTATTCATGCAATTGATGAATCGGATATTCTTGGAGTATTTGAATAAATTTGTGGTCGTTTTCATTGACGACATCTTGATATATTCAAGGGACGCAGAGGAACATGCTGGACATTTACGTGTGGTTTTGAGCATCTTGAGAAAGGAACAGCTGTTTGCTAAGCTTTCTAAATGCGAATTCTGGCTTAAGGAAGTAACCTTCCTTGGGCATGTGATATCATCCGACGGAGTTCAGGTGGACCCGAAGAAAGTCGAAGCAATCTTGGAATGGGAAGCCCCTAAAAACGTGAAAGAAGTCCGAAGCTTCTTAGGACTTGCTGGATATTATCGCCGCTTTGTAGAGGGATTCTCCAAAATTGCTCGTCCACTCACTCAGCTGTTGCAGAAAACTCGAAAGTTCATGTGGAATGAGAAGTGCCAGGCTGTTTTTGACGAACTTAAGAGGAGACTGACGACAGCACCTATTTTAGCACTGCCAGAGGGAACTGATGGATTCATGGTATACAGCGACGCTTCAAATCAGGGTTTGGGTTGTGTGTTGATGCAGAAGGATAAAGTGATTGCTTATGCTTCTCGGCAATTGAAACCGTACGAAGTTAATTATCCGACTCATGATCTGGAGCTAGCAGCTGTGGTCTTTGCCTTGAAAATTTGGCGACATTATTTGTACGGCACTCATTGTCAGATCTTTACAGATCATAAGAGCCTCAAATACATTTTCAGTCAGAAAGAATTAAACATGAGACAGAGAAGGTGGCTGGAATTGATCAAGGATTACGACTTAGAGATTCTCTATCATCCGGGGAAAGCAAATGTAGTAGCCGATGCTTTGAGCCGAAAACCCGTTTCTCTTCGAGTGTTGGAAGCACTTACATCCCAAACCAGTATTCAACGGGACCTGATCCGCGAGGGGATTGAAGTATGGGCACCAGGAATCCAAGGACAACTTTATGTGATGGAACTGACTTCATCACTAGTCGAGGGAATCAAGTCTAAGCAGTTGGACGATTCTCTGATCCTTCGATTATGTGATGAAGTAAAGAAAGGAAAAGCCCCAGGATTCGTGATACAAGATGATGGAGTTCTGAGATTTCAGAGTCGACTTTGCGTTCCCGATGATGATGATTTGAGACGGACTATTCTGAAAGAAGCTCATAGCGCACCCTATTCTATTCACCCGGACAGCAGTACGATGTATAAGGATTTAAAACAAAATTTCTGGTGGGGGAATATGAAGAAGGACGTAGCAGAGTACGTTTCGAAGTGCTTGACTTTTCAGCAAGTTAAGATCGAACATCAGCGACCTGCCGGAATGTTAAAGCCGCTTCCGATCCCTGAATGGAAGTGGAAGGACATTTCGATGGATTTCATCACCAGTATGCCAAGGACTAGAGCAGGAATGAACATGATTTGGGTCGTAGTTGATCGACTAAACAAGTCGGCTCATTTCCTAGGGATCAAAGATACATGGGGACCCGAAAGATTGGCGCGAGTATTTATTGCGGAGATAGTCAGATTGCATGGGACGCCGAAGACCATTATTTCGGATCGAGATGGTCGTTTCGTGTCGCACTTCTGGAAAGCAGTTCACAATGCTTTGGGGACTGAGCTCAACTTTAGCACAGCTTATCATCCCCAAACAGACGGTCAGTCCGAAAGGACTATTCAAACTGTAGAAGACATGCTTAGAGCTTGTGCGTTGGATTGGTCAACTGATTGGGAAGTTCACTTGCCCTTGATCGAATTCACTTACAATAATAGTTGGCATGCTTCTATTATAATGGCACCATTTGAAGCTTTGTACGGGAGGAGATGCCGATCACCCCTGTGTTGGGATGATTCTTCGGATTTGATCGGGACGGAACCGGAATTGATTATTCAGACTCAAGAGAAGATAGCCTTGATTCGAGAGAGACTGTTGACTGCCCAGAGTCGACAGAAGTCTTATGCAGATGTACGTCGTCGCCCTCTAGAGTTCGACGCTGGGGACCACGTACTATTGAAGGTGTCTCCTACACGAGGGATTTTCCGTTTTGGGAGAAGAGGTAAACTAAGTCCAAGATATATCGGACCATTTGAGATCCTAGAGAGAGTTGGGGATTTAGCATACCGGTTGGCCTTACTGCCATCGCTGAGTCATGTTCACAATGTGTTTCACGTATCCCAACTGCGGAAGTATGTACCGGACCCCAGTCACGTCATTGATTTCGACGAGATCGAGATAGCTAATGATGGCACCTTCGAAGAGAGACCAATCAAGATACTTGAGAGCCGGATCAAACAATTGAGGAATAAACCAATACATTTGGTTAAAGTACAATGGTCACGACATGGAGTCGAAGAGGCCACTTGGGAAACAGAGGACGGTATGAAGGCTAAATATCCGGAGTTGTTTTCATCCTAAGTTTCGAGACGAAACTTCTTTTTAGGGAGGAAGGATGTAATACCCGAGATTTCTGTTATGTAATTAGAACTTGTGATATTGTAATGATTATACTTTTGTCTGAGTACTATTCTCCGTATTTCATAATCCGATGTTGTCGAGCGTATAATTTCGTGTAAGTGTTTTAGAGATTGAAATTCTGTGCATGTAGCGCACGCTACAGGCTGAGTGTAGCGTACGCTAACGGGGATTCATAGCGCACACTACAGGGGATCATTAGCGCACGCTATGCGTAGTCAAATTGATCGAGACGTGCGGTAGGTGAGATCTGGCCGAGGGACCCTTGTCGGATTGTGTCGAATGAACCTGGACGGCTTTCGGGAAAAGCCAAGTCAACGCCTTAGCGCACGCTACAGACATGTAAATAGCGCACGCTAAGTGCTGACTTCAGTTAAGTCAGACAGCCGTTAGCGCACGCTACGAGCAGGGACTAGCGCGCGCTAATAGCCATTTATTATAAATAGGGCAGCATCCTATTCGTGATTTCAGTCTTTCTCCTCCCATAACCCGAACACTTACACTTGGAACATAACTCCCTTCGTCCTAAACACTTTGTATCAACCTCCTAGTTCGAGATTGAAGATCATATATCATTGGAGATTGGTGTTCAAGCCTTCGGTGTTGGATTGCTTCATTTTCATCCGTGTTCTTCACTACTTTGAGGTAGGTGATTCTTCACCAATGATTAGTAATGTTCCTAAGGAAGTTTGAATCATGTTTGGATAGCAAGTATTTCGTTATAATCGGTCATCACATGTTAGAAGAGTACTTTTGACGTATCGGCACTATATATCGTATGAACCTTTGAACCACCTTATTATGAGGACTCCTAAGCATGTTCAAATCGATTTATGATCAGTAATCGGATATTACCCAGTTGCTACGTTGTACACGTTGGAATCTTGTGTTTTGGAACGTAAGACGATCGGAACTTAGATTATTTCTTGAAGATCGTAGAGGAATTATGATATTGAGATAACTATCCGTATTTTTGTATCTCATATTCATAGAACTTACACAAACCTTATTAGCATGATATGCCCGAGGATAACTTGTATTATCACGGTAGAATTCATGAGTTCTTCACCATTCAACCCAGTTTTCGGCTTGCAGTATTCTGCCATGCAAGCTTAGCGCACGCTAACATGTGTGAGTTAACGTGCGCTATCGAGGTTCGGTTAACGCACGAAACGTGCGTAGCGTACGTTATGAGACCAGCCGAGTCGAGCCGATCGGTCCGTGGCTAGCGCACGCTAGTCTTATACGATAGCGTACGCTAACAGTCCGGCTTAGCGCACGTTACGTAAAGTACATAGCGCACGCTAAGCAATCCAGACAGCTTGTTTATTTTGAGCTTTTCGGCCGTAGGCCGAATTGTTAGGCCATTGTTCGACTTGAGATGATTTGTATATCATTCCTTTTGTTAAGGTTCGAGCTTGCTACGTTGATCGAAGGAGGCGACCTTCGAGTGGTTTGAGATCATTGAAGTATATCGTTCTTGCCATCTTCGAGGCAAGTATCGTGATATGTTAATATTGGTATTTTTGGAGCATGCGTATGATTATTCATAATGTTGAACATGATATTTACTTCGTTGATTTGCCATGGTATTCGTTATATAGTGTTTATATGTTCATGTTGATGAACATAATGATTTGGCATACGTGTATGCATGAGTTGTGTTTGTATACGTTGTACGATCTATGCTGAGGGCGCTGGATCGGATGTCCACCTCGTGTTGGTCCGACGGGATCATCTTGGGATCTATGCTGAGGGCGCTGGATCATTGGAATACCCATGCTGTGTAATGGAATCTTGTAGATTCGCATTGTCGGATTCCGGTAGCGGAAGTCCGTGTGGTGTATCTTGTCATGTATTGTTGATGCATATTCGAATTGTTTAATATGATACTTGTACTAGCATCGTTTTGCTAACCCCTTCGGGGGTGGACATTTGTTTTGATGTTCAGGTAGCCAAGGAGCAGGGAAACAGCCACAGTACCGACGTGACGACGAAGGGGTTCAGTGATGTTTAGTGTTATTGGAGATTTGTTTTCTTGGTTTGGTTTCTGTACTCGAGTACGCGTGTCTTATTGATATTAATTCGATATGGTTGTATTAATTACTCGTTGAACCAGTTGTACGTTTTCACAAACTTGAATTTCCGCAGTATTGATGTCTTAAATTTTATTTTTTTTTATTAGCCTTGTAAATCCTTACTTAAAGGGTTTACGGCGCTGTAATTATCCCGAATATCTCGGGGGTGTTACAGCTTCCAAAACGAAAAAGTTTCTTAACTTCATGAAGAACTTATAAATCAACAAAAATCAAATTTTTCAGATTTATAATTCACATAAAATAGTCGAAACTTGACTTACTACGAACGATTAAATTTCTTCGATTATATCTATTATGATTCTAAATCATAAACATCATCAAATAACATTCCAAATGCAAATATGATCGTATATACGATATATTTGACCTCGCTCTGATACCACTGTTGGGATTCCACAGAAAATAAACGCTACGGAAGAATAAACGGAATCCCTAAGAGGATCGATCAAGTAACGTATATACGAAAAGAAAAATACGAAGATCAAGGAATCAAAGTCCCATACCTATGATCTCTCTGAAAAACCTTCGTATGATGATGATGATGATGAAGAGCCCTTCGTTCCAAGCACCTAAAGCAAGATGCCTCTACTTCACACGCCGGAACTTGATGGAAAAATCGACAAGCTTCCTTTCTTCAAGAATGCGGCTAGGGAAGCTTGTAGGAATTTTCTCTCTCAATGTATTCTTCTTATATCTTGTCTCTAAGATCAAGATGAAGTTTTCTACCTTACTCTCTCTCTCAAATTCGTGATTATGAGTTAAAGCAAGAAGAAGTTGTACTCACTCCTTTTTTAAAGACTTTTATTTATAGAAAAATGAAAGTCTACCTTTAACACATGATTGAGGGTATCAAATACACATCATATATGTCACCTAGTGACCTAAAATAAGTATATAAGAGACAAGAGATGGAGGGGGGGTGGCCTTAAGGGAAATTTCCAAGAAGACGGGTCGAATTTACTCGGCTCGTGTACTGGATGTTCGTCAAAACGAATCCCTCGTGTACCGGATGTTCGTCAAACGAATCCGTTTTATTTCCAATGTGTTTGGACTAATTAATTAATCCAATTAATTAATTATATCAAACACAAATATATATCTCTAAGAAATATAATTTATGAATTAAAGTAATCACCCAGTAACCTACTTACAATTCATAAGACCGCTATTTGATTTATCTGATAAATCAAAATTAGATATCTAATATCTAATATTATAAGAGAGATTATTAATTCACATTTATCCACCAATGATCCTATTGCGCGACTCCGTAGGTTCGTCTCAGCCGGCATTGGGAGGAACCAATGAGTGCGGGCAGCACTTAGCCAGCCTAGCGGGCCGCACTGTAAACCCCGACTGAGAACGAATGAACGAATCATTCCATAACCATTATGTCGTGAATACTATATACGTATAGACCCTTCATCAGATGTCCCGGTCAAGTCTTCGGTCACGGTAAAGTCAAACCCTACCGTTGACTAAACTCAGTACATGTGTTAATGCAAATCAAGACCGATCGATTAATAGTGTATCTAATACGACTATATCGTAATGCTTTGCCCAAAGACTTATGATCTTATTTGCCATTAACCGTATAGGACATTCGCCCGCTCACTAACAGAGATAGAATCCTTTCTTGGCGTACGGCAAAGATCGCTACCTGCCCGTATAGTCCGCACTTCGAGGTCGACTCAGCAATTAAGCAAATGAGTCTAACTACTCTAATGACAAACTAAACGTCACAGACACATCTTCTACTGAACCCTCAAGTCAAAGGTCCACGTATACTATCACAACCTTTCGATTCGTCATCGACTCTCCGAGAGTGAATACCGTGAGACTGAATCGAGTATGAGTCGTGTTCGAGTATACTGGTCCCACCAATATACTTATAACTATGCTATCAAGACGTGCACACGTCCTAGCATCAGTTATACAAGTCTTATTAAAACTTAATATCCTGTTAAGTTTTATCGACTTGCGAACTAGTTAAGCATTCGAGCTCTAAACACTTCTAGTGCCTATCTCCTTATCTCTATAAGGAGTAGAATGTTCACTCTCAAATGCAAGGACTACTATTCTATATACCAAATCACAATGCCAGTGATATACAATAATATAGAAATAATAATTGCCTTATTAAATATAATATTCATAATTACAATACAATTGCTCTCACTCTCTCATCCTCTGAGTGGCATTCGAGGGCATATTCCTAACAACAGTGTAGGCCGCCAGGCTGGCTAGGTGGTGCTACTACTCTTTGGATCCTCCCATTGCTGACTGAGACGGACCTACCGAGTCGCGCATTAGGATTGACGACGGAATGAATCAAGCTAATTCTCTCATTATGTGTATTAGATATTGGATATCTAAATTTGGGACATTAGATGTCTAAATCGATTTATTGGGTAAATTGATTTACGACCTAATGAAATAAATAAATTACTGGGTGATTAATTTAATTCATGTATATAATTATTTCTTGGAAAAATTAATTATATTATTTTGTATTTGATATGTTTAATTAATTGGATTAATTAATCGATATAAATACATCGAAACGGAATCGGAGTTTATCTGTTTGGACTTTCGGGAGTCCGAAACGAACCGAACTCGTCCGTTTTTCATCATGGCCACCCTCCTCTTTCCCACCTAATTTCCCCTTGTCTTTTGTTTCCATTTTATATGGATGATATTGACATGGTGGGGATACCTCTCATGTGAATGAGTTGTATAAGTTGGTGAAAGGTGTATAAAGAATAATATGTAGACTTGTGATTGAGTAGATATAATATCACATACATATTTCACACTTAAAAAAGAGAGAGACGTAAGAGAGTTTGAAGGAGAGAGAGAAAAGAACTTAGAGTTCATTTCATGGTGTTCATACTCATCTTCATCTTCTTCACTAACTTCTTATTCATTTTTCTTGGAGAAAATTGAGAAAAAAAATATTGAGAGAATTTTGATAAACATACTTGGAGTATATTCATCAAAATCAAAGCTTCATCACTTGATTCTAGCCGTAACCTTAGAGGTTAATCGGGTGTTGTCATTCCGGTCGTTTTTCCGGCGTGTGACAAGTAGAGACGCGGTGCTTTCGGCGTTGGATCGTTCAAGGGCTTGGAGCGGATTGAACTCGTAGAGATCAAACTAAAGCTTGGGGAATAGCTCAAGAGAAGGTTACCATTTAATCAACGGACTTTGAGGGTTAGTTTCTTACGACTCTTGCTTTTCGTTTATATATTCGTATATACGTAGCTCGATCGATCCTCGTAGGGATTCGGATCGAATTAATTTTCGTTTTACCGCTTCCGCTGGGCCTTCGTTTTAGACACCGAATCCCAACAGTGGTATCAGAGCGTAGGTCTTGCGATCGTATATACGATATTGGCATTTGGAATGCTCGATTAGATGGTGAATGATTTGGAATCATTTTAGTCATAATCGTGGTATATGTTTTTCGTTCGTAATAATTGTATTTTTCGTAACTTTATGTCTAAATATAAATCTTAAATTTCTGGGAAATATTATTTATATTGAAGATATGAAATTAGGAAAATATTGATATTGGATATCCGGTCGAAAATCTAGCCCCGAATCGTCGTCAGACGACTTTTTGGTCAAAAGGTGCATTCTGGCCGAGAGTGACTCGACCGTGTCCTGGGTGACTCGGTCGTGTCCGGTGATCAGGCTAGGCCACTGCACAGGAGACGGCCGTGTCGGGCGACACGGGCGTGTCTGGCCGGAAGGCTTCGAGTGACTCGGCCGTGTCGAGCGACACGGCCGTGTCTGGCGAGAATGTGCAGGACACTGCCGGCATGACCCGGCCGTGTGCAGCGACACGGGCCATGTCTGGCCGGCAGTGCCGCGATGACTTCGGCTAAGCGAGCCATTTTTTCACCCGCTCGATTTTTCGTGTATTCTTGAAAATTAATCTCCCGCATGTTAAATTAGATTTAATATGATTAAAATGATTTATGGTATTTCATTTTATAAGGGAAATTCGATTAATTGGAATAATTGTGGTCGACCGAATTATTTTGAACGTTATCATATTACCGGTTGTGTGAATCGATTAGATCGGTTCGTATTGTTGATTGGATCAATGTATCTCTACACTTTCCATTTATATAGTCTTTATTTGATGAATGCTTTTGAATGGGGATGTGGTTCGTGGACTTAGTTTTGAATCGTTTGTTTTATTCGATTGGGTTGTAAAGGCCGTTTTGAGCCTATTTATTTTACTAGAAATGTTTGTATCTAGGATGCAATTTTCGATGTAAAATTTATATGTAATGACGAAGACCGGAGGAAGATCCGTTTCGAGAAGACGAAGATTCAAGACGAAGACTTGTAATTAGATTACGGAGTTTTTGTTTTCTAGGAACGGTCCATGAACCACATGTTGGTAGCAACTAGGTTGTGAATGGTTGTTTCATATTGTATGGATGCCACAAACGCGCTTAAATGATTAATGTGCAAAGTGTAATGTTAATCGCGAAAATTCTCCCAGGAAAAATTATTAAGTTTAAAAGGTTTCAAGGTTTTCCTTCCCTCCATCGAGCTTTCGGGAAATTGAAATCCAAACCGGATGTGCTATGCTTCCGAGTTATCGGGGTAGTCGTTCGGGGAGGATGGATAAATTACCGGGAGCGCATTGGATACCTTCGGTTGGAGCAAATTTTATCCCTAGAAACCTGATAGGTTGCCGGATAAGATTCAATTGTGAAACTGATTTGCGTCGATGGTATAAACTTAACTTGTTCACGAACTATAGAAACCGTATAGGTTGAGGGGTGTGAACAAGGGGAAAAAGAAGATCGAATCATCCATTAGATGGGTTGGTGTTGGACACCACTTTATGAAAATTAATAGACTAGAAACCTGTTCGGTTGCCCTCTATTAAGATTTATAAAGAACTCGATCACCACTATGAAGTAGAGCGACGATACTTCCGGTTTTCACATGGGAGTGTGTTGTTCCGATAAAAAATAGTGGGAGCTGGGTAACAAGAATAGAAAAGACCTTAATTCTATACTTAGAACATAATTGAATGAGTCACTAATTAATCTATCGTACTTAATGCAGACTCAAATCTCAATATGACAATGAATCCACTCGCAATTCTGCTCGAAAAGAACACCTTAATGGGACCTAAATTTGTGGATTGGCTCCGAAATATGATGAATGTCCTCAGTATAGAGGCACTGGGATACGTCTTGGAGACGGATATTCCGGCGCCTCCTGTGCGGACCCGAGCCAATCAGGAAGAGATTGAAAACCACGAAAAGTGGGTTAAGGATGACGTGAAAGTCCGTGCTTATATGATGGCTTCCATGTCTAATGAGCTTCAGAGAGCTCATGAGAAAATGACTTCTGCTAGGCAGATTCTATCTCACTTAACCGAGCTTTATGGTGAGCATAGCAGAACTGCTAGATATGAGATATCCAAGCAACTGTTCGGTGCAAGGATGAAGGAAGGTGAGATGGTTGGGGAACACGTACTCAAAATGATATCCATGATTGAGAGATTGGAGGCTCTTGATTTTAAAATGGATACTTCTCTCCAAACCGACCTTATCCTACAGTCTCTCCCTGATTCCTTCTCACAGTTTGTTATGAACTTCAACTGCAATGAGATTGCATGTAATTTAGCTGGGTTAATGAACAAACTTGTGACCGCTCAGTCTCAGATGAAGACTCCGCGGATGAAGGAGTCTGCCCTTGTGATTTCTTCTGGACTTCGGAAGTCTAAGAATAAGAAGAAAAAGACCAAGAAACGGACTGGACCACAAGCAAAGGACCTTAAGGGAAAGGGTGTAATACCCGGTCGTGAATTCATTTATTATCACTCAGTATCTGTCACTCATAATTTTTTTCACTCGGTAATAATCATTCATCATTCATATTCAGTCAACTATGTTCACCATTCGGCGTATTTTGGGATCATCACTGTTTGAGATCGAGCCGAGATTACTGTCATCATCATCATCATGTTTTTATTTGCAGTTTGAGAGGTAGCGCACGCTACACATTGTAGTTAGCGCGCGCTAATGAAGTTCATGTAACGCACGCAATGATTCAGTATTAGCGCACACTAGCGCAAGTGAGGCAGACAGTCCAGAAGGTACTGGGCTGATTTGGGAAATTCGTAGCGCACGCTACGAGTGGTAAGTAGCGTACGCTAACTATGCTGGTAACGCACGCTAAGACTTCAGAGTAGCGCACGCTAGCGCACTCGAGCAGAGGGCGATGAGTTACGGACTCCAGGAATTTGGATATCAACTATTAGGTAGCGCATGCTAACATAAGGTTAACGTACGCTAAGGACAGGCTGTTAGCGCACGCTACCAAAGGTACTTAGCGCACGCTAACGATTCAGTCAGGGGGTACTGGACTACCCGGTACACGTGTTAGCGCACGCTAACATCAGGAGTTAGCGCGCGCTAAGCTGGGACAGTATAAATAGGACAGTTCGGTCCAACTTTCGTCATTTCTTCATTTCTCAATCATTTCGGACGAGCTTGGGCGATTCGGAAAGGTCTTTTCGAGATGCAATCATCTAGCATCATCTTCAAGCTCCTAAGTTGGATTAATCATCATCTAAATCAGTTTCATCACTCCAAATCAAGGTAATGATTCTTGGATCTAGAATTTCGGATCTTGGGTGTTTTGCTTTCGATCTCTTCGTGTTAAATCGATATTATGTTGGAATATGTTAGATATGGATTATCTATCTTGGATACATGTATTCCTACGGATTCATTGGTGTAAATTTCGGAATTTGTGAATAATTGAGGAATTGTTCAAGAACCCTTACGGGTTGACTTTGGAATTTTGGGGGTTTTCGATCAAATGTTGTTGAAATATCGTTCTAAGTATTCCTATTGGATTATTGATAGTATTTATGAGGTTTTGTGGGTTTGAATCATTCATTGGGAGTTGGTTTCGGATGTAATTGAGTTTTGGTTGTAAACAATCGGAGATTGTTTACAACGCGTTTGTTTAAATGCCCCAATGAGTTTCGGGTATTGTTGTACCGACTTTTGAGTTGGTTGTGATCATGCTTGATTCGTGTATTAATAGAATTGTTGGTTTTTTGTGTTGTTTAAGGTTGTTCGAGCGGCCGGTAATTTCATTAAGGACGTTGATCGTGGAAGTACCTCCTCGCCTTCGGTTTGAGGCAAGTTTTATACTTGCACTAGTCAATGAGCTAATGTCACCATGTATGTGTATGAATGTGTTGTATCAATCCGAGACTTAGTCACTTCATGAATTCATTGATATCAAGAGATCGTTCGATACGATACCTTTCGGTAATTTTGCCAAATGTTTATTGTTGTTCGTTAACGGCCGATTCAAGGCATTGTGATACTCATTATTAATGTCATTGTCGATAGCCGGTTCGCGGTATCGATGTATCAATTGTTGTTAATATAGATGTCAATTTAAGACATCGTTGAGATCATTGTTATTCTTGTTTGGATTGTCATTAAAACTGTACAGGCCGATTAAAGGCATTGGCTTATTCATTTCTCACCTTCGTCGTCGGTAACCGATTAAAGGTGCCGAGGCATCCTTCGTATCATTGTCATCGATTGGCCGTCCTCAGGCAAACCGAAATGTTCAATTATTCACCATCTCATTGTTATCAATTGACCGTTCTAAGGCAATCGAGGTATTTTAATCATTCATCATATCATTCGTAACGATTGGCCATTCTAAGCCAATCGAAGTGTTTAATCATTCATGGAATCATCCGCTGCATCATTGTTATCGGTTGGCCATACTAAGGCAATCGAGGAGTTAAATTGGGACTGTCAAGGATGGTGTATATCCGTGTGTTACTATCATCATGTTGGCCGACTCAAGGCAGCACACTATCATTCATTGTGATACGGCTGGATGCCGTGGCTTCGGCCCTTATTGTGATACGGCTGGATGTCGTGGCTTCGGCCCTTATTGTGATACGGCTGGATGCCGTGGCTTCGGCCCTTATTGTGATACGGCTGGATGTCGTGGCTTCGGCCCTCATTGTGATACGGCCTCGTGCCGTGGCTTCGGCCCTCATTGATACAGCTTTGGGCTGTTTTGATTTCAGGTGTTTGTGATATTTGTTAACTTCCGCTGAACGACTTTCAGGTCTTTTGTAATGCCTTGGTATTTTCATTGGAGCCTTTGGGCATTATGATTCATATTGAATTCAGTTCTGGTTTGGTTCATGTCGTTTAATTCATTGTAGTATTCTGTGATTATGATTCGCCGTTGGGCATTTATGTTCTAACCTGTCGAACAGGCATTAATAGTATGTCGTGGGCATAGTATTTCACGAATGCTCGGTTCTTACCTTGGTTTGTGAGCATCTCGTATTATTATCATCATGGTACCGTTTCATTCAGCCTTTGGATGCATATCATGTTATACATGTATTTGATGTTCATTATCTGGATGACTGACCCCGTGGGGGCGGAACATGTTTTTCATGTTTTAGGTGCTTGCGAGGAGAGAGTTGAGACACAGGGGCATGATGATGGCGACGAGGCATTCGAGCGATACTAGTACGAGTTGTTCATTGTCGGTCAGTCAGTTAGAGTGTACTCCAGTCTTGTCAGTCATTGTCATTTTGTATTACCCGAGCATATGCTCGTGGATGTTGTATTTTACTCTTGGCCATGTAGGCCCATCGTTGTCGTTGAAATTCCTTATCGGGATATTGTGTCGGATATCATGGTAGGGACTATGATTTTCCCTTGTTGTTTAATTTAATGTATTTTAGTCATGTTCGCCTGGTGGATCTCCTGGCGTGGGGTCCACGGCACTGTAATAACCCAATAGGATTTGGGGGTGTTACAGAAATGGTATCAGAGCTTTGGGTTGTGAAATACCCCGAGATGTGAGTTATGTGGTCCTACCGACGCGGTAGTAGTGGGATTGTCAGGTTATGACAATCTAGTCAGTCAGGTTTTGTGAGTCGTAATATTAGTGCGACTGCACGAGTCATTCATTCATCGAGTCGTCGTCAGTGAAGACTAGTATCGCGAGACCTCGAAGCTTCGTATGACCTGTGTAAGGACTCGATTCTTTTTATGTTCATACATTCATCATGTCATTAATTGTTCATGCCTTGTTGAAACCTATATGCGATATTAGTGTTATGATTGATTCATGACTAATTGTTTTGGGACACGTGTGGCTTGCGTAAGCATTAAGGATCAACTCATTCATCAGTTAATATTCCTCAATCATCATTCTGATCTTGTCGATCATGTTAATTCATTCATCACTCAGTCAATATCATTACTCAGTTAATTCATCACTCAGATAATTCATTCATCACTCAGTCAATATCATTACTCAGTTAATTCATCGCTCAGATAATTGATTCGTCACTCAGTCAATATCATTACTCAGTTAATTCATCACTGAGTTAACTCATTCGTCACTCAGTTAATTCATTCATCATTCAGTCAATATCATTACTCAGTTAATTCATCACTCAGTTAACTCATTCATCACTCAGTTAATTCATTCATCATTCAGTCAATATCATTACTCAGTTAATTCATCACTCAGATAATTCATTCATCACTCAGTCAATATCATTACTCAGTTAATTCATCACTCAGTTAACTCATTCATCACTCAGTTAATTCATTCATCATTCAGTCAATATCATTACTCAGTTGCTTCGTTCATCACTCAATTAACCTCATCGTTCAGCTAATTCATTCATCACTCAATTAATCTCATCGTTTAGCTAATTCACTCGTCACTCAGTCAATCTCATTGCTCAGTTAATTCATTCCTCATTCAGTCAATCTCATTGTTCAGTTAATTCATTAATCATTCAGCCCATCTCATGGTTCAGTTGTTGATCTTGAGGATCGAAATTTCAACCTTGTTAACTTGTTCAAGGTAATCATTTCAGGAATTTCATCAGGCAATCATGTTACCTCATTTGATGTTTCATACGGTCTTATCATACTCTGATGTAATGTTGACGATCATTTCATTAAATCATTAATGCATTCATTGTGCGAGAGCGTGTATGCTCATTATTGTCACTCTGTAACGTAATCATAATGCGATATTCATGCGGAATTTATAATCATCATGTAGCTTTCCTACTTCAATATGGATAGAGCTGTCAAAGGACGCAGGGGAAGAGGCCGCGGTGCGGGCCGGAACCCAGGATCTCGTGTGCATGCCCAGACGAATGCGAGGGATATCATTAATTCATCAAATAACGAGGCTACTCATTCATCAGCAGATAATCATTCACTGTCAGGGAGTCGTACCCGAGAGGCATCTCACTCGGAAGGTGTTCGGGTTGATCCATTCATATTTATGCTGGGCATGATGGCCGAGATGACTCAGATGACGCGGATAGTGGAGACCATGCAGACCTCGATGGTTCGTGGTCCACCACAACAGGGATGCCAGGTGCCATTTCATGGACAGACTGGAGGAGTGAATCAGATTGTTGGCGATATCTCTCGTCAGATGCCGCCTACTTTTGAGGGTTCGTCGGAACCAGCTGATATTGTTCATTGGCTCGAGCATTTTGATAAACTCTTCGACATGGTTCAGTGCCCGGAAGAGAGTAAAGTGGCAGTAGCGGCTTATTACTTGAGTAAGGGCGCTTATTCGTGGTGGCTTTCTGTGAAACCCTTCGATCGTGATTGTATTTGGAGAGAGTTCAAGACTCTCATGTTAGAGAAGTATTATCCGGCTCCACTTCGTGAAGCCAAGTTGTCAGAAGTTTTGAACCCCGAATCCGTCGAGGACGAGGGTGTTATTGTCATTGCTGAGAAGTTTCAGGGACTACTTCAGTTTGCTTCATCAATTATCCGTACTGAGGCGGATAAAATTAAATATTTTAGCAAGAGGCTAAATCCGCAGTTGAGGATGCAGTTGTTCAATCACAATTGTAATTCACTTAGTGAGTTCATCGGGAAGGCTCTTCGAGCAGAGCTTTTAATCAAGGAGCTTACTCAGAAGCATCCTTCAGTTTCTTCACGTGAGAGGACTAGAATGCCGGCTCGTTCAGAGGGACATCGGGCTCCGACGTCCAAGGGGTCATTTTCTAGTCGTCTTCGTGCTGGGATAGCATCTTCCTCTCAGGCGACGAGTTCGACTGTTGTCTGCTTTAACTGTGATTCAGCAGGTCACGTTAGTACCCGGTGTACGGTGCCAGCTATTGTTTATTTTCTGTGTGGGAGGCAGGGACACCGGCAAAAATACTGCAGGGGTTCTAGCGCCAGTAAATCTCAAGAGAGCTCAAGAGCCTCGAGGGATTTTGTTACTCCAGCCCGTACTTCATTCAAGGGGCCCTATCAGGCTTCGAGAGCCCGAGGTAAGGACATTCATCACCAGTTTTGAGTAAGTTAATTCTTGCTCGGTAGGAGGATAATCATTCATTTCATTGTCGTTCATTCATTCATATAATTCATTCATCATGTATATCAATCATGTTGGGACTCATAATTATCGATTAATCATTCAATTCACGAGGAACGGCGGTTCCAATCACTTCAAGGAACTATCACTCATGACGTTATTAATTCACCTTGGTGAGTCATTCTAAATCCTTGTCGGATTTGTAGTCATTTATCATTCATCATTCATTTTTGTCACTTTCATTCTCGTGACCTTCTGAGATCTTAGTTAGCGGCGAGTTCATCGTCGGATATACCTTAAATCGATGATATGGAAGGATATCAATGTTGGGTACATTTGAGATGTAACCTTGTTTTGGATGATTGTGTAAATCTATCCGTAATAATGTATCGTGACTCTGAATCATTTATTGTTGGTCTACCTTATTATGATCATTTTCGAGAATCTTGAGATTTGGGTCATTTGTTGGGAGTTCATCCCTTCGATGTTGTGCTCGAGATTTCGTGATAATTTGGGAAATCGTTCACTGTGTTCCGAGACGTCAAGTCTTGGGGACTTGGGCTTTCGGTTGATTTGGTCCCGAGGACTATTTGGGCATTATTGTTTTCAGATCGTGATGGATAGTTCATATCCCGAGTTGTTTACCCTCAGTTTCGAGGACGAAACTCTTTTTAAGGGGGGGAGGGGGTATGTAATACCCGGTCGTGAATTCATTTATTATCACTCAGTATCTGTCACTCAGAATTTTTTTCACTCAGTAATAATCATTCATCATTCATATTCAGTCAACTATGTTCACCATTCGGCGTATTTTGGGATCATCACTGTTTGAGATCGAGCCGAGATTACTGTCATCATCATCATCATCATGTTTTTATTTGCAGTTTGAGAGGTAGCGCACGCTACACATTGTAGTTAGCGCGCGCTAATGAGGTGCATGTAACGTACGCAATGATTCAGTATTAGCGCACGCTAGCGCAAGTGAGGCGCATACCCGTAAGGTACCGGGCTGATTTGGGAAATTAAGCGCACGCTACGAGTGGTAAGTAGCGTCGCTAACTATGCCGGTAACGCACGCTAAGACTTGAGTAGCGCACGCCAGCGCGCCTGCAATGCAGGACGAGAGGTTCTGGACTCCAGGATTTTGGATATCCACTATTAGGTAGCGCACGCTAACATAAGGTTAACGTACGCTAAGGACAGGCTGTTAGCGCACGCTACCAAAGGTACTTAGCGCACGCTAACGATTCAGTCAGGGGGTACTGGACTACCCGGTACACGCGTTAGCGCACGCTAACATCAGGAGTTAGCGCGCGCTAAGCTGGGACAGTATAAATAGGACAGTTCGGTCCAACTTTCGTCATTTCTTCATTTCTCAATCATTTAGGACGAGCTTGGGCGATTCGGAAAGGTCTTTTCGAGCTGCAATCATCTAGCATAATCTTCAAGTTCCTAAGTTGGATTAATCATCATCTAAATCAGTTTCATCACTCCAAATCAAGGTAATGATTCTTGGATCTAGAATTTCGGATCTTGGGTGTTTTGCTTTCGATCTCTTCGTGTTAAATCGATATTATGTTGGAATATGTTAGATATGGATTATCTATCTTGGATACATGTATTCCTACGGATTCATTGGTGTAAATTTCGGAATTTGTGAATAATTGAGGAATTGTTCAAGAACCCTTACGGGTTGACTTTGGAATTTTGGGGGTTTTCGATCAAATGTTGTTGAAATATCGTTCTAAGTATTCCTATTGGATTATTGATAGTATTTATGAGGTTTTGTGGGTTTGAATCATTCATTGGGAGTTGGTTTCAGATGTAATTGAGTTTTGGTTGTAAACAATCGGAGATTGTTTACAACGCGTTTGTTTAAATGCCCCAATGAGTTTCGGGTATTGTTGTACCGACTTTTGAGTTGGTTGTGATCATGCTTGATTCGTGTATTAATAGAATTGTTGGTTTTTTGTGTTGTTTAAGGTTGTTCGAGCGGCCGGTAATTTCATTAAGGACGTTGATCGTGGAAGTACCTCCTCGTCTTCGGTTTGAGCCAAGTTTTATACTTGCACTAGTCAATGAGCTAATGTCACCATGTATGTGTATGAATGTGTTGTATCATTCCGAGACTTAGTCTCTTCATGAATTCATTGATATCAAGAGATCGTTCGATACGATACCTTTCGGTAATTTTGCCAAATGTTTATTGTTGTTCGTTAACGGCCGATTCAAGGCATTGTGATACTCATTATTAATGTCATTGTCGATAGCCGGTTCGCGGTATCGATGTATCAATTGTTGTTAATATAGATGTCAATTTAAGACATCGTTGAGATCATTGTTATTCTTGTTTGGATTGTCATTAAAACCGCATGTGCCGATTAAAGGCATTGGCTTATTCATTTCTCACCTTCGTCGTCGGTAACCGATTAAAGGTGCTGAGGCATCCTTCGTATTATTGTCATCGATTGGCCGTCCTCAGGCAAACCGAAATGTTCAATTATTCACCATCTCATTGTTATCAATTGACCGTTCTAAGGCAATCGAGGTATTTTAATCATTCATCATATCATTCGTAACGATTGGCCATTCTAAGCCAATCGAAGTGTTTAATCATTCATGGAATCATCCGCTGCATCATTGTTATCGGTTGGCCATCCTAAGGCAATCGAGGTGTTAAATTGGGACTGTCAAGGACGGTGTATATCCGTGTGTTACTATCATCGTGTTGGCCACTCGGGCGGCACTATCATTCATTGTGATACGGCCGATGCCGTGGCTTCGGCCCTTATTGTGATAATGGCCGATGTCGTGGCTTCGCCCTTATTGTGATACGGCCGATGCCGTGGCTTCGCCCTTATTGTGATACTACCGATGCCGTGGCTTCGGCCCTCATTGTGATACGGCCTCTTGCCGTGGCTTCGGCCCTCATTGATACTGACTTGGCCGCTTTGATTTCAGGTGTTTGTGATATTTGTTAACTTCCGCTGAACGACTTTCAGGTCTCTTGTAATGCCTTGGTATTTTCATTGGAGCCTTTGGGCATTATGATTCATATTGAATTCAGTTCTGGTTTGGTTCATGTCATTTAATTCATTGTAGTATTCTGTGATTATGATTCGCCGTTGGGCATTTATGTTCTAACCTTTCGAACAGGCATTAATAGTATGCCGTGGGCATAGTATTTCACGAATGCTCGGTTCTTACCTTGGTTTGTGAGCATCTCGTATTATTATCATCATGGTACCGTTTCATTCAGCCTTTGGATGCATATCATGTTATACATGTATTTGATGTTCATTATCTGGATGACTGACCCCGTGGGGGCGGAACATGTTTTTCATGTTTTAGGTGCTTGCGAGGAGAGAGTTGAGACACAGGGGCATGATGATGGCGACGAGGCATTCGAGCGATACTAGTACGAGTTGTTCATTGTCGGTCAGTCAGTTGGAGTGTACTCCAGTCTTGTCAGTCATTGTCATTTTGTATTACCCGAGCATATGCTCGTGGATGTTGTATTTTACTCTTGGCCATGTAGGCCCATCGTTGTCGTTGAAATTCCTTATCGGGATATTGTGTCGGATATCATGGTAGGGACTATGATTTTCCCTTGTTGTTTAATTTAATGTATTTTAGTCATGTTCGCCTGGTGGATCTCCTGGCGTGGGGTCCACGGCACTGTAATAACCCAATAGGATTTGGGGGTGTTACAAAGGGCAAGGCCCCGATGGTTCCAAAGAACAAGAAGAAGAAGGACGCTTGTCTCAAGTGCGGTGAGCTGGGCCACTGGGCTAGAGACTGTCCGATTCTTCATGGCACTTCAGGCACAGAACTTTTAGTTTTAGAAACAAATTGTTCTGCTACTGTATTTTCTACTTCCTGGATACTGGATTCTGGTGCTAGTTCTCATATTTGTACCGTGAATCAGGATCTGGAACAAAGTAGGAAGCTTGGAGATGGAGAAGTTATGATCACAGTCGAAAGCGGGCATAGTGTCGAGGCGACCGACATAGGATCACTTCTTTTGGGTTTAGAATCCGGCTTTGTTTTGACTTTAGAAGATGTACTTGTTTTGCCCAAGGGGCACAAAAACATTGTATCCATTTCGGTCATGGACCGAAAAGGCTTTTCATTTTTCATTGGTGATGGTTCCTGCAAATTTATTTCAGAAATAAACTAGTGGGTACTGCACATTGTTAAATGGATTGTATCATCTAAATCTCAGCAACAAAGTAGTTGTGAATACTATGACTAGAAAACATGGTAGGGATGAAACCAATCAAGTTTTGAAATGGCACTTAGACTTGGCCATGTTGGTTAGACCAAGGTTTACAAGATGGAAAATGATGGACTTATGGGTCCATTAGGATCGGATCCCTTTCCTACTTGTGAATCTTGCCTTAAAGGCAAAATGACTAAGTCCCCCTTCAAGGGACTTTTGAAAGAGCCGCTGATAAACTGGGATTAATCCATACTGACATTTGTGGTGCTTTGGAAGCAGCACGTGACGGATATCAATATTTCATTACGTTTACAGATGATCATACTAGGTATGGTTATGTATACTTAATGAAACATAAATCCGAGGCCTTTGAGAAATTCTAGGAATTCAAGGCCCTAGTCGAGAAACAAACTGGTAATCATATCAAAGCACTTCGGTCGGACTAAGGTGGCGAGTATATGAGTACGGAGTTTGACGAGTTCCTTAAGGAACATGGAATAGTTTCACAACTAACACCTCCAGGTACTCCTCAGTTAAATGGTGTGTCAGAAAGAAGGAACCGGACCCTATTGAACATGGTCCGTTCCATGCTAGGCTATACTAACTTGCCGATTTACCTGTGGGGGTATGCACTTCTGACTGCCGCGTATATCTTGAACAGATGTCCTTCCAAATCCGTTCCTAAAACTCCACATGAGATGTGGGAAGGAAGGAAACCAAGTCTTAATCATATTAGGATTTGGGGATGTCCCGCCTATGTCAAGAAGACTAAGGTGGAAAAGTTGGAAGCTAGGTCTGCGAAGGGACGTTTCATTGGATTCCCATCTGGGACGATGGGATATTTATTCTACATGCCCGAAGATCGAAAGATCGTTGTTGCTTTACAAGCACACTTCCTAGAAGATGAGTTCATTCAGGAAGGCGGAGCAGGTAGAAGTATTTCTTTGGAAGAATACAATGAAACTCCTAAGGAGACACACGTGCAAGAAATTGGAACCGAACCTTCTGAAACACAAGTACAACCACCTAGTAGGTCTAGTAGGGTGTCTCAATTACCTGAGAGGTATAGTTTTATGCACTTGGAGGAACTGGGTTTCCTCGAGGTTCCAAGTGATAAACAAGAGACCGACCCACGACCAATGACCTAGCAATGGTGGATGTAGACTCCATGAAATGGACTGTAGCAGTCTTCATGTAGTTGGGACCTTCATTTTGACGAGACGGTCAAAGAGTTTGACTTCGTGCAAAATAAAGAGGAATCTTGTGTATACAAGAGGGTTAGTGGGAGCAAGATCACATTCTAAGTACTATATGTAGATGACATTCTACTAATAGGAAATGATGTGGGAATGTTCAGTTCTAGGAAAGCTTGGATTTCGAGTAAGTCCTCCATGAAAGACTTGGGAGAAGAAACCTATATTCTTGGGATTCGACTCTACTGGGATAGATAGAAGAGAATGATATGTTTTTCCCAAGCCCTCTATATAGATTAGATCTTAAAGAGGGTTCCTTCCGATGCGACATGGAATAAAACTCACCTTGAAGATGTGTCCTCATAGTGAGGAACAATGAAAGGAAATGAGTTATATACCATATGCTTCGGAAGTGGGTAGCCTTACATATGCTTTATTGTGTACAAGACCTGACATTGCGCATGATGGAAGCGTGGTAAGTAGGTTTCGGGCTAACCCAGTCAGGGAACATTAGACCGCCGTAAAGAATGTTCTCAAGTACTTTAGAAGTACTAAGAGGTCTAATTCTTATATATGGTGGTGAAGTACAGAATGTGGTGGGATTCACTGTATTGGACTTCCAAGGACAGAAAGACGATTATATGTCTACTTCTGGCTACATTTACTCTTAATGGAAGAGCAGTATCTTGGCATAGTGCCTAGTATAGCGTGACTGCTGATTCCACCAGTTAGGCTGAGTATAAAGCGGCCACGGAGGCCTCCAAAGGAAGGGTTAAGAAGTTACTAGGTAAACTTCTCGTGACACCTTGTGCTGCGCTGCCAGAGCGGTAGCACAGGCCTAAGAGCCGAGGTTTACCAACAGTACCAAACATATTGAGAGAGTATCATCTCGTAAGAGTATTTGATCGCAAAGAGATACATTGTGCTGCATAGAGTAGAGTCAGCCGACTACGTCGCTGATCCACTGACCTAGCCACTTTCTCAGATTAGCTTAGAGCGTCATCTGGAGAACATGGGTATTAGATACCATAGTGTGTGGCATTGAGTGCAAGTGGGAGATTGTTAGGAGTATGCCCTCGAATGCCACTCAGAGGTTGTTGAGTGAGGGCATTGTACTTGTAATTATATAAACCATTTATATAAGGCAAAGGAATGTTTCTTTATTTACTGGTAGTTACTGGCATTCCTAACTCGTAAATAAATATATAGAAACTAGTCTGTGTATTTGAGAGCAGAACATTCCACTCCTTATTGGATAAGGGGTCGACCTTTGAAAGGGTTATAGCTCAAATACTTAATCGTTCGCAAGTCGATGAAACTTGACTGGGCGTTAAATTTTATGTGAAGACTTGTATGACGTGTTCTTTGACATGGAGAGTGCCTGTCGAACGCTAATGGTTAGTGGGAGCACACGTTATAGGTATGCTAATTGGATTAGTATACTCGAACCGACTCACCCTCGATTCATCACACGGATTTCACTCCGGGACAGTCAATGATGGAATCGAAAGGTTGTGATAGGTATTCGTGAACCTTCGACTTGAGGATTTAGTAGGGATGTGCTTGTGACGTCAAGATTTTAATTAGAGTAGTTCGACCCTATAAACCGGAAGGCGGGGGTCAACCTCGACGTGCATCTTGATGGGCAAGTAGCAGGTCCTACTGAATACCAAGATAGAATTCTTTCTCCTGTTAGTGAACAGGTTATATGTCCTATGCGGTTATTGGCAGATGAGATCATAAGTCTTTGGCCAAAGCATTGGAGCTAGCTGTATTAGATACACGAGGGCTCGATGATCTTGATTTGCATTAACGCATGCATAGCGTCAAGTACAGATAGGGTTTGACAGATCGTGACCCTATAACTTGATCGGGACATTTGAAAGAAGGGTTTATACGTATACTGGTATTCACGACAGAATGGTTCTTGAATGATCCCAATCATTCGTTCTCAGTTGGGGTACAGTGTAGGCCGCCAGGCTGGCTAGGTGGTGCTACTACTCTTTGGATCCTCCCATTGCTGACTGAGACGGACCTACCGAGTCGCGCATTAGGATTGACGACGGAATGAATCAAGCTAATTCTCTCATTATGTGTATTAGATATTGGATATCTAAATTTGGGACATTAGATGTCTAAATCGATTTATTGGGTAAATTGATTTACGGCCTAATGAATTAAATAAATTACTGGGTGATTAATTTAATTCATGTATATAATTATTTCTTGGAGAAATTAATTATATTATTTTGTATTTGATATGTTTAATTAATTGGATTAATTAATCGATATAAATACATCGAAACGGAATCGGAGTTTATCTGTTTGGACTTTCGGGAGTCCGAAAAGAACCGAACTCGTCCGTTTTTCATCATGGCCACCCTCCTCTTTTCCAACTAATTTCCCCTTGTCTTTTGTTTCCATTTTATATGGATGATATTGACATGGTGGGGATACCTCTCATGTGAATGAGTTGTATAAGTTGGTGGAAAGTGTATAAAGAATAATATGTAGACTTTTTTTTTTTTTTTTAAAAAAAAAAACCGAAATTTATTAAATGGACCAGAAATGTGGGGGGACGAGGCCCACTACACGCCCAAAGAGATTGAGGGAGGACGAGCCCCTCTACACGCCCCAATTAACGATAAGAATAAATGAGGAGATTATTTAAACCTAACATACGGAAAATTATTTTTATCGAGCCTAATCAAGCCATTAATCTTCCCGGGCAGATCAGACGGGCTATAAAGCTGAAAATTTCTGAACTTATATCCTTCATTAGCCAGGTGGTCCGCAATGGTGTTCCCTTCCCGATAAATGTGAGAGAATGAGATATCTATGACACGCCTGAATGATGCAATTTTGTGACAGATATTTAGCACTTGCCAATTACCCTTGTTAGGCGAGTTGACTAGACAAAGGGCAATGGCCGAGTCCATCTCAACCCAAACCTTACGAATGTTTCTGTCGTGGCAAAGGTCCAGCGCTCTCCAAATAGCAAACAGTTCGGCAAAATTATTAGAATGGTTGCCGATAAATTCGTGAAAAGCAAAGATAGGTTCGCCCAAAAAATTCCTAGCAATCCCCCCCACCGCCGACTCCCCGGGGTTGCCTTTTGAGGCCCCGTCTGTGTTAGGCCTGACCCATCTCACTATGTAGATTTTTTTCTTTTTTTTGTTTATACAATTACATGCAAAATTATTAATAAAATTGCAGGGGCAGAAATGAAGACCCAAAATATCTGAAACAGCCGGGGCGCCTAGCCAGGCCCGCGGCAGAATGCATTTGTGGCCTTTAATCATGAACAGGAAGTCCCAAATTCGATCGCACACATGCTGAGCCATGAACGGAATCTTCTTGACCCGCATGTCGTTCCTAGAGCACCAAATAAACCACAGAATGAGTATAGGAATGATGCGTAAAATGTGGATAGCACCCGAGGCTTTATTAAACCAATTGGACAAAACTAAAGTAATAGATCTGGTTTGTAAAAGAGGGATGCCCAATAAGGTACAAAAGTTGGCCCAAACCGAAGATGCGATCGGGCCATTAAGAAAAAGATGAGGCAGGTCCTCGGTGCTATCACAACAAAAACAAGAATTATCAGCAATAATGCCCCTCGTTCTAAGGCCGTCCGGAGTGGGAATCCATTTTTTCAAAAGTCTAACCATGAAAAACGACATAGTAGGGGTAATAATTTGATTCCAACAATGTTTTAAAATAAGATGAGTATCAAGACGTTGGCGGATAGCCTCCCACGCACTTTTAAAGGAAAAACCGCCGTGGGAGGTAAGTTTCCAGACGGCCTTATTAGCGATAAGGCCCGACTCAACATGAGTGGGAAAGGTCATAACATAATCCCCAAGATCCGAGGGAATGACGGAGAGAAGTTTGGATCGATCCCACCCGTTTGAAGTCCAAAAATGGTTAATGGTGGTGTTTAGCCGGGGGTTAGAGGCCCATTGGGACAGCGGGCTAAAGTCACACCAATTGTCATGCCAAAACGAGATATCGCCATCACCAATATACCAAAAAATCCATTTATCAGCTAAGGAACGAATGTCACAAAGATTTTTCCATGTAGGAGAGTCATTGGGGTTGGATTTAACCACCATGGGGTGGAGACGTTTACAATACTTAGCCTTCATGAATTGGGTCCAAATATTAGATGAGGTACGAAACCTCCACCAAAGTTTAATTTGAGCCACTTTAATGATGTCCCCCAAACTCCTACAACCAAGACCACCTTCTTCCTTAGGGTAACAGAGCCTAAGCCATGCGGCCCAATGAAGTCTCTTTCTATTGTCGTTGGAACCCCAAAGAAATTTGTTAAAAAGCCGTTCGAAGAAGATAATGACATTTTTAGGGGGTTTAAGGACTTGGAGACAATAGAAAGGAATAGAGCTCAGGGTAGTTTTAATAAGTTCAAGTCTGCCACCGGAGGTAAGTAATAGGTGATTCCACGACTGGAATTTGGCGCAGGTTTTAGCAATAAGGTCACCATACATGTCAAAAGTTTGATTCCCTTTCCACAAGGGGGCTCCCAAATAATTAATTGGGAGACTTATTTGAGAAATCCAGTCGTTTGTTTCACCATACGAACCAACAAATTGTTCGGCTTGGCAAAAATGAAAGAACTTTTAGAGTTATTAATTTTTTGTCCTGAGCTCGCGGTGTAGTGATCAAGGCAATTTTTGAGAATGAGGAGATTGTTGTAGGAAGCATTGGTAAAGATTAACACATCATCAGCATAAGCAAGATGTAAAATCCGAGCCTTCTTCCTGATTTTGAAAAACATATCGGGGTGGGTAAGAAAAGTTTTATCCAAAAGTCTAGATAAATAATCGGACGCAATCACAAAGAGGAGAGGCGACAGGGGGTCACCTTGCCTAATGCCCCTGTCGGATTTAAAAAAGCCCATAGGACTCCCATTAATGAGAATCGAGAACCAACAATTCGAAATGCAACGATAGATCATGTCAGCCCAAGCATCCGAGAAACCGAAAGCTTTTAAAATTTTTAATAGAAAACCCCAATTAAGTCTATCGTAGGCTTTTTCCATATCTAATTTAATCAAGACGTTCGAATCAGAAGTAGTTATGTCATGACAAACTTCTTGGGCCGTTAAAATATTATCAGTGATGAGCCGGCCTTTAATGAAGCCAGATTGGGCAGGGCTGATAATTTTCGGAAGACGGCGGCCCAATCTGGTACTAAGGATTTTCGCAATAATTTTATAAGATGTATTACAAAGGCTTATCGGCCTAAAATGCTTCCAAGCAAGGGGGGGAGCATTTAGGAATAAGAGATATAGTAGTACACGAAAAAGATTTGGGCATGGGGTTTCCGGAGAAAAAATCCCACACTGCCTCACATACATCAATAGCAATAATATCCCAGCACTTATGAAAAAATAAGGCATTAAAACCATCCGGGCCGGCCACACTCCCTGGATCAATACTAAAAACAGCTTGTTTAATTTCATCCACATCCGGCATGGCACACAAATTGTGGTTGTCATCAGAATTAATGACGCAGGGGATAATATCAGGCTTAATATCAGCTGGAGGAAAATCAGAACACTTAAAAACAGTGGAAAAGTAATTAACTCCAGAATTTTGGATATCGACGGGGTCCGTGATTTGGATACCATCCATAATTTGAAAGATTTTGCATTTACTTCTTTTGGATTTGATAAGGTCATGAAAAAATTTGGTGTTACGTTCCCCTTCAAGGCACCATTTTAAATTGGTTTTTTGTTTGCAAAAGTCCTCTTCCATAGCCATTGTAAGATTGAGATTGGCTCTGGTTGTCTTTAAAAAAATAAGATTGTTATCGGAAGGGTTATTATCGAACTTGATCTCGGCATCCGACACAAGCTCCCTAGCTTCAAAAACTTTAGTGAAAATATCACCAAAATGAGTTTTATTCCAATCATTTAAAGAAAGTTTAATTCTCGAAAGTTTGTTCAAAAGTTTGAGCATACCCGACGAATGCACCGGGATCTGCCAAGAATCGCTAACAATCCCCATAAAATCTTTATGCTTGACCCACATATTTTGAAAGCGAAACGAGGGTTTAGGTTTGAACTTGTTGTTACCAAAAGTACATAAAATCGCCGAATGGTCCGAGTGAAGGCGGGATAGGTGTTTTACACTCGAATCCGGGAAGTTATCAAACCAAGCCGGAGAGTGTAAAACTCTATCGAGCCTTTGCCAAATTAAATTACTATACCACGTAAATGGCGAACCAATGTATCCAAAGTCTATAAGATTACAGTCAAAAAGAGCATCATGGAAGTCTTCCATCTCCGAAGGGATAGGGGACGCACCACCTTTTTTTTCATGGGAGTGTAAAATAATATTAAAATCGCCTCCCACCATCCACGGCCCCGGATTATTGCTAACAGTAAGAAGGTCATCCCAAAGAGCCCTCCTTTCAACCCTAGTATTTTTCCCATAGACAATGGTTAAATAATAGGGGACCGGAGAAGTATTTGAATTGATTTCCATGTGAAGCAAGTGAGCAGTGTTATGCAAAATTTGAAAAGAAAAATTGTGATCAAAAAACACCCAAATGTGGTTACTTTGGTTCGCAACAACTTTATCGAAACCGAGATATTTACAAAAGTAGGCCGAATCAAGTGAAATTTTAGGTTCAATCAGAGCCAAAATATTCACATGGTGGTCTCTACTTAGGTTTTTAACATTCTGTTTAGCATCTTTCTTACCCATCCCCCTAACGTTCCAAATAAGGGTGTTATTCATTGGACACATTAGGGGGTTTTTGAATCCGAGCACTCCTCCGGAGCTCCGTGTTGGAGATATCAGCCGGGATAGGAACTCCCAACCGAGCTTGGGCCTCCCTTTCTAGCTAGCGCCCATATTCAATATCTCGCTGACGACGAAGATTTCTCTTCAAGCTGTGAGGAGATGTGGGGTCGTGTGGTGGGACGTGAGGCGGCAGACCTTCTGTACCTGGACCATCATCAGAAAAAACATTAGGGACAACTTCCGGGGTGTCCAAGTCAGACTCAGTGTCTCCCCAGGAATCCAACGAAGCCGAGTTAGTGTCCCTGGAAAGGTCACCGCACTCGACTTCCATTTGTTTCTTGTAAAAGCACTCAGGAATGTCCTTGTTCACGCCTTCAATCTCGGGGAGGGGATTACAATTAATTTCCGACGGGGCTTCCTCCGGCTGGACCAGTCCAAGATCAGGGGATAGTAAATCTATCCCAGGCATGTCTGGTTTATCAGCCAGAGGTGTCATAGGGCCATCATCTTTCAAAATAGAGGCAGTCACAGGTTCAACATTATCTAATAAAATGAGTTCTTCACCCTCAATCTGATTTAAAGCCTGAAAGGGGTTAATAGATATAACATCAGCATTATTATCCTTCTTTTCCTGCACAGAATGAGATGAATCAGTTTTGTGGGATGTCAAAATAGTAGTATCATCACCCTTTTGTTGGACTGAAGGATCATCAATCACAACTAAGTTTTTTGATAAGTGTTTATTATTCTTCGGGGAAGGGCAGCCACAAGGGGATGCAGTGGCCGTGGTTATTGAAAAATTATTAGTTGGTTGCTCACCAGTTTTATTGTCCTTCACCACATAATTTATTTTAGAATTTTTATCCAAAAACCGTTTATTTCTCTCCACAAAATTCGGACGAAGTTTATGGTTTTTAATGTAACAGTCCACTTCCACATGACCAATATGGTGACAAAAATGACAGTATTTCGGCAGCCGCTCAAATTGCACATTAACATCCACAGATTTCCCATCACACGTAATATTAAATTTTTCAACAGGGGTTGTTTCAAGATTCATCTCAACACAGAAACGAGCATAGTTAAGACGCGATTTTGATAACGTTGCTTCATCCGCCATAACAAATTCACCAAAAATACTCGCAATAGTTTTCAGACTACGAATATCAAACCACTGGATGGGGAGGGCGAAGGCTTTAAGCCAAACCGGAGCCACCGGTGGTTCATTTTTAAAATCGAAATCTGGAGTCCATTTAAGGACTCGCATCGGTAAACCAGCGATGGCAATTTCACGTTGGATATGAAGTTTAGCAAAGTGTCCTTCGTTAAAACAGGTTATTAGAACATGTCGGAGGTTTAAGTATTGAACTTTGCACGGCTTATAACCGAGATTGTTGAGATTCGTTCGGATTACCTCGTTCGTCGGTTTGCCGTAGGAAAACTTACCAACCACCGACCACCTAAAAGCTTCGGAAGCCTTTTCACATTCCGGTTTTGAGAAATGAACCATTGGGATTTCTCCAGATCGGTCCACCGAACCGAAAACACCTTGAAGGGGACCAGAGTCACCGGAAATAGCCGCGGCATAGGATTTCACCGCCAGATTTGGGGCTGCATCCGACGGGCGTTCAATATTGAGAGACCCAGCGCCCGATTTTTTTTGGTAGTCGACGTTAAAAACATCTCCTTTGGCACCAGATTTCGCAAGGCCGTAGGAAACTCCACCCGCTGCACCGAGATTCTCCGCCACTGCCGAATCCGAGAGAGGGGGGGTGGGAAATCATCGAGAGATATAGCTTTCTGTTTAGAGATCTGACTTTTTGATGTAGCAGGGTCTAAATGAGTTGCCACTGCTGAGTTTTTGGAGATCCGATTCGGATTAGGGGGATTAGAGATGGGTTTTACAGAAGATGAAGGTTGGGTGTTTATGGCAGAAGGTTTATTAATAAAAATTGGCTGGGTAGTTGGAGAAGATGGGACTAAACGGGATTCTCCAGATTTTTTAGGATTAAGTTTTGTGGAGGAAGATATATTAATGAAAGGAGGGGTGGGGTTACCTTGGAAAGATGAATTCACGGGAAGTCCAGAGACATCTTGTTCAAATTGATTGTTATCACATGTTGATGTTGGGTGAGAGTTCTCACGTGAAGATGGGGCCGACTCATATAGAGGAGAATCAGATGTAGATCTGAGACTATTAAATGCCAGCTGCGGGTCTGCATTGCTAGAAGTTGACTGGGTATTATCCCCATGCGGGATTATTTTATTTGCGATACAGTCAGATTTTTTATCAATTGGATCGAGATCTGTTTTTGAAGGGGTTAATTGCTGACGGGCGGAGATATTGACGGAGTTATCACATGTATCCACCCCAGCTTTCTTATTTTTGTCTGCCATGAGGCAGTATTTTAATGATGGGCAGCCGCCCTAGGCGGCGGAAAATGAGAGGAAAGAGACGTTACCAGTTGAAGCTCGCCCGAAAAACTCAAAAATGGAAGAAAAGTGTATGAAGATTGTAGAGAGAAGGAGGAGAAAAAATTCTAGAGAGAGAGAGAACATTCAGATTTTTTTTAGTTTTCGAATAATATGTAGACTTGTGATTGAGTAGATATAATATCACATACATATTTCACACTTAAAAAAAGAGAGAGACGTAAGAGAGTTTGAAGGAGAGAGAGAAAAGAACTTAGAGTTCATTTCATGGTGTTCATACTCATCTTCATCTTCTTCACTAACTTCTTATTCATTTTTCTTGGAGAAAATTGAGAAAAAAATATTGAGAGAATTTTGATAAACATACTTGGAGTATATTCATCAAAATCAAAGCTTCATCACTTGATTCTAGCCGTAACCTTAGAGGTTAATCGGGTGTTGTCATTTCGGTCGTTTTTCCGGCGTGTGACAAGTAGAGACGCGGTGCTTTCGGCGTTGGATCGTTCAAGGGCTTGGAGCGGATTGAACTCGTAGAGATCAAACTAAAGCTTGGGGAATAACTCAAGAGAAGGTTACCATTTAATCAACGGACTTCGAGGGTTAGTTTCTTACGACTCTTGCTTTTCGTTTATATATTCGTATATACGTAGCTCGATCGATCCTCGTAGGGATTCGGATCGAATTAATTTTCGTTTTACCGCTTCCACTGGGCCTTCGTTTTAGGCACCGAATCCCAACACTTTATGAAACACAAGTACAACCACCTCGTAGGTCTAGTAGGGTGTCTCATTTACCTGAGAGGTATAGGCTTGTGCACTTGGAGGAGCTGGGTCTCCATGAGGTTCCAAGTGATAGCCAAGAGACCGACCCGACGACTTATGACCAAGCGATGGTGGATGTAGACTCTGCGAAATGGCGTGAAGCTATGGAAGCTGAGATAGACTCGATGCATGTCAGTCAGGTCTGGACTCTAGTAGACCGCCCTAAGGTCATAGTGCCTATTGGGAACAAGTGGATCTACAAGAGAAAGACTGATGGTGATGGCAAGGTTGACGCCTATAAGGCCAGGCTTGTGGCAAAGGGTTATACCCAGAAGGAAGGGATCAATTACCACGATACCTTCTCGCCCGTATCCATGATCAAGTCTATTCGCGTGATGCTTGCTATAGCTGCCTACCATGATTATGAGATATGGCAAATGGACGTAAAGACGGCTTTCCTTAATGGATTCCTCGAGGAGGAAATCTATATGGAGTAGCCTAAAGGCTTTGTGTCAGAAGTCGATATTCAGAAAGTGTGCAAGCTTCAGCGTTCCATTTATGGACTGAAGCAAGCGTCGCGTAGTTGGAACCTTCGTTTTGACGAGGCGATCAAAGAGTTTGACTTCGTGCAAAATGAAGAGAAACCTTGTGTATACAAGAGGGTTAGTAGGAGCAAGATCGCATTCTTAGTACTATATGTAGATGACATTCTACTAATAGGAAATGATGTGGGAATGCTAAGTTCTGTGAAAGCTTGGCTTTCGAGTAATTTCTCCATGAAAGACTTGGGAGAAGCTACCTATATTCTTGGTATTCGACTCTACCGGGATAGAGCGAAGAGAACAATATGTCTTTCCCAAGCCCTCTATATAGATAAAATCTTAAAGCGATTTAAGATGGATGATTCTAAAAGAGGGTTCCTACCGATGCGACATGGAATAAAACTCACCTTGAAGATGTGTCCTCAAAATGAGGAACAGCAAAAGGAAATGAGTAATATACCATATGTTTCGGCCGTGGGTAGCCTTATGTATGCTATGTTGTGTACAAGACCTGACATCGAGCATGCTGTAAGTGTGGTGAGTAGGTTTCAGGCAAACCCAAGTAGGGAACATTGGACTGCTGTAAAGAACGTTCTCAAGTACTTAAGAAGGACTAGAGATATGGTTCTTATGTATGGCGGTGGAGAATTGGATGTGGTGGGATTCACTGATTCGGACTTCCAAGGACTGAAGGACGACTCGATGTCCACTTCTGGATACATATTTACTCTTAATGGAGGAGCAGTATCTTGGCGTAGTGCCAAGCAAAGCGCGACTGCTGATTCCACCTGTCAGGCTGAGTATCAAGCACCCTCAGAGGCTTCCAAGGAAGGGTTCTGGATTAAGAAGTTTCTGGGAGAACTTCAAGTGATACCATGTGCTGAGCTGCCTGTTCCGCTATACTGCGACAATGACGGAGCTGTAGCGCAGGCCAAGGAGCCGAGGTTTCACAACAGAACCAAACATATTGAGAGGAAGTATCATCTCGTAAGAGAATTTGTTCGCAAGGGATACATTGTGCTGCACAGAGTAGACTCGGCCGACAACGTCGCCGATCCACTGACCAAGACACTTTCTCAGACTAGCTTGGAGCGTCATCTGCAGAACATGGGTATTAGATACCATAGTGTGTGGCATTGAGTGCAAGTGGGAGATTGTTAGGAGTATGCCCTCGAATGCCACTCATAGGATGTTGAGTGAGGGCATTGCACTTGTAATTATGTAAATCAATTATATAAGGCAATGAATTTTTCTTTATTTACTGGTAGTTACTGGCATTCCTAACTCATAAATATACATATAGAAACTAGTCCGTATATTTGAGAGCAAAACGTTCCACTCCTTATTGGATAAGGGGGTCGGCACTGGAAAGGTTTATAGTTCAAATACTTAATCGTTTGCAAGTCGATGAAACTTGACTGGGCATTAAGTTTATGTGAAGACTTGTATGACGTGTTCTTTGACATGTAGAGTGCATATCGAACACTAATGGTTAGTGGGAGCACACGTTATAGGTATGCTAATTGGATTAGTATACTCGAACCGACTCACCCTCGATTCGTCACACGGATTTCACTCTGGGACAGTCAATGACGGAATCGAAAGGTTGTGATAGGTATTCGTGAACCTTCGACTTGAGGATTTAGTAGGCATGTGCTTGTGACGTCAATATTTTCATTAGAGACCCTGTAAACCAGAAGGAGGGGGTCAACCTCGACGTGCATCTTGATGGGCAAGTAGCAAGTCCTACTGAATACCAAGATAGAATTCTTTATCCCGTTAGTGAGCGGGTTATATGTCCTATGCGGTTATTGGCAGATGAGATCATAAGTCTTTGGCCAAAGCATTAGAGCCAGTTGTATATACACGACAGCTCGATGATCTCGATTTGCATTAACGCATGCATAGCGTCAAGTACAGATAGGGTTTGACTGACCGTGACCCTATAACTTGAACGGGACATTCGAAAGAAGGGTTTATACGTATACTGGTATTCACGACAGAATGGTTCTTGAATGATCCCAATCATTCGTTCTCAGTTGGGGTACAGTGTAGGCCGCTAGGCTGGGTAGGTGGTGCTACTACTCTTTGGTTCCTCCCATTGCTGACTGAGACGGACCTACCGAGTCGCGCATTAGGATTGACGACGGAATGAATCAAGCTAATTCTCTCATTATGTGTATTAGATATTGGATATCTAAATTTGTGACATTAGATGTCTAAATCGATTTATTGGATAAATTGATTTACGGCCTAATGAATTAAATATATCACTGGGTGATTAATTTAATTCATGGATATAATTATTTCTTGGAGAAATTAATTATGTTGTAATGCATTTGATATGATGAAATTAATTGGATTAATTAAACTATACAAATAAATCGGGACGGAATTGGAGTTTATCTGTTTGGACTCTCGGGAGTCCGTAACGAACCGAACTCATCCGTTTTCTCCATGCCCCCCCCCATTTATAGCCACTTTCCTTTTGGAATTATGTATTCATTCTTTAATGAATGATAATTGTGGAGGTGGGGTTAGATTCCCACATGCATGAGTTGTTGCAAGTGGTGGGGAGTTGAATAAGAATGGGAAGATGACTTTGATCTCACTTCACTCAACTTTTGGAAGCCTTACAATGTGTGTGTGTGTGTGTGTGTGTGTGAGAGAGAGAGAGAGAGAGAGAGAGAGAGAGAAACCATTTTGCTCAATTGTCTTCTTCATCTTCTTAATTTTTCTTGGAGAAAATTGAGAGAAATTATTGAGAGAGATAGATATTCATACACTTAGAGTGATATTAATATCTATAACAAGCTTCATCACCTAGCTCTAGCCGTATCCTCGGAGGATAGCAAGGTGTTGTCATTCCGTTCGTTTTTCCGGCGCGTGGCAAGTAGAGACGCGGTGCTTTCAGCGTTGGATCATTCAAGGGCTTGAAGCGGAATAGATTCGTAGAGATCAAGCAAAGCTTGGGGAATAGCTCAAGAGAAGGTTATCCATTTAATCAACGGACTACGAGGGTATGTTTCTCGTATCTCTTGTATTTCGTTTTTTGATATTCGTATATACGTAGCTCGATCGATCCTCGTAGGGATTCGGATCGAATTTATTTTCGTTTTACCGCTTCCGCTGGGCCTTCGTTTTTGGCACCGAATCCCAACACCAGTATGCCAAATACCAGAACAGAGATGAACATGATTTGGGTGATAGTTGATCGCCTAACCAAGTCGGCTCATTTTCTGGGCATTAAGGATACTTGGGGGCCAGATAAGTTGGCACGAGTATTTAATGCATAGATAGTCCGATTTCATGGTACATCAAAGACCATTATTTCTCATCAAGATGGTCACTTCGTGTCCCATTTTTGGAAAGCGGTTCATAGAGCCTTGGGAACCGAGTTGAACTTTAGCACAACTTATCATCCTCAAACCGATGGGCAGTCCGAGAGAAAAATTCAAACAGTGGAAGACATGTTGAGAGCTTGTGCCTTAAACTGGTCGACTGATTGGGAAACTCATCTATCGTTGATTAAATTCACTTATAATAATAGTTGACATGCTTCTATTAAGATGGCACCTTTCGAAGCATTATACGGGAGAAGATGTAGATCAGCCTTATGTTGGGACGATTCGTCTGATTTAATCGGGACGGAACTAGAATTGATAGTACAGACTCAAGAGAAGGTAGTTTTGATTCGTGAAAGGTTGTTGACTTTCCAGAGTCGACATAAGTCTTATGCAGACATACGCCACCACCCGTTAGAATTTGGAATTGGGGAACACGTACTTATAAAGGTTTCTCCTACTCAAGAGATTTTTTGCTTTGGAAGGAAGGGGAAGTTGAGTCCGAGATACATCGGACCATTCGAGATTCTTGAAAGAGTTGGAGAGTTGGCGTACAGGTTGGCTTTGCCGCCATTGCTGAGTCATGTTCATAATGTGTTTCACGTATCTCAGTTATGGAAGTACATACCGGCGGCGAGATCAAAGTTGCTAATGATGGCACGTTCGAGGAGAAGATAATCAAGATACTCGAGAGTCGAATCAAATAATTGAGAAATAAACTGATCACCTTGGTTGAAGTTCAATGGTCGCGTCATGGAGTCGAAGAAGCCATTTGGGAGACCAAACTTCTTTTTAGAGGGAGAGTGTGTAATATCCGGATAATTGTTGGGTATTTTTATATGTATTTGAACCTTGTAATATTCAACTTTGTGGTATCAATAATCGAAGTGTGATTTTTCCCGTATTCATATTCCAACATTCATGATCATATTAGGAATAGTTAGAAAAATTCATTCATGCAACTACACCATAATGTACGCTAGCAGGATTAGCATAACGTACATTAAAGAGCTGCAGATAGCGTACGCTATGGACGAAGAGTAGCGTACGTAATGGTAGTCAATGACAGACAAGTCTGGTGAGCACATGGTCCAGTTGGGGTCCGGATAAGATTCCCACGTGAACCTGGACTGCTTTTTAATAAAGCAGGTCAACGAGGCTTAACATACGTTAGATGCGGGTGATAACGCGCACTATGTTCATACGATTACGTATGTAAAGGTTTTGGATAGCGTACGTAAGAGAAGACCAGGAACGAGACAGTGAGCTACTGTCGGACGTTAATGTACGCAAAGGATTTCAAATAGCGTATGTTAAGGCTATAACGTACATAAGGCTTTGAAGCTAACGTACGTAAAGTTCAGAACTTTATAAATAGGATATCACCCCATTTCATTTCACTCTCGTTTTCTTTCGTTCCTTTTCCAATTTTTGCAAACCCAGAGAGCCCTATTGCAATATAAACATTGTTTTAGCATCTCTACTTAGTCATTGAAGTTGGGAAGCATCTTGGATTGGCACTCAAGCTTCCGGTGTTGGGTTTCACCAAGTGTTTCGTTGTTTCCTCCATATTAAGGTATGTTAATACTCTTCCAACCTCTGATTCTTGTTCTTAAGAATGCTATGAACATACTACTGATACCAATGAGTTTGTTAATAACCTTTTAGGTTGTACACCATGTCTTAGAGACTTTGAAGTAATCATGTTTAGAACTTATATGAGTAAGGAGATTATAATCGAACCTTATTGAGTTGAAACCTAGTATGTAGTTTCTGAGATTTGTTACATGTTTTGGATGGTGATTTCGAATTACTTGTATCCCAATGACTTTTAGGTGTTTCACTAAGATTAATTCATGTTTAGTAAGAGGTGTTCTTCAAATGTAATTCCTGACTTTTAGGGATTTCTTGAGATGATAATCTTCATATTGATGATTGGAACAAAGTGTTTTGATATGGTAACCATAGTTCTGAACTTAAAACTTTGGCAAGAAGAATTGCTTGCGGAGGGATGAGAAACCGTGGAGTTGAACTAATTTAGAACTCGGTTGAAATGTGAATAATCAATGCAAGCATTGAGTTGTTAATCAGAATTTGAGTATGGATTCGTGATGATTGAGTATCCCAGAGTTTGTAGAACATCAGCATTTCACCCCATGATGATCATTCGTTTTACGTATAGAATGGTATTAGTTTAGCTTAGTATTCATTGGGTGGTAAACCGTGAACCGGCCATAGATGGATTGTTAACTCGGCCACGGATTAGAACATTATATGTTCATACGTTAGTTTTATTACGTGAGTTTAGTTGTCATTATTTCCTTTTGTATGGTTTGAGGTTTGCGAACGGTTGATCGAAGGAGTGGCCTTCAAGTTTGTTGAAGTCGTGAAGTGTTTATTTCTTGCTATCTTTCAAAGGCAAGAACTTTAATTACGCTTTATGTATTGATGTTATACATGTTGTCATGCATATATATTTTTGTTGTATGTCCACCTCGTGTTGGTCCGACGGGATCATCTTGGGATCTATGCAGTGAATGATGGATCATCGGAATTACCATGTGTATGTTGTATCATGTTATGTTTGTCATGTTGTGTAAGGGAGTCCTCTCGTGATGGAGACTCGTTGTTATTATTGTCATTGAGGATGTTGTTATTATTCTTCGTGAGATATTGACTAATCTTTTGTTGTATAATTATCGCACTTGTAATAGTATCGTTGTGCTAACCCATTTGGGGTAGACATTTGTTTTATGTTCAGGATACAGGAGGACGGGAAAGCAACAACTTGAGATGTATGATGACGAGGGTGCGGAGTGATGTTATGGCCGGGATGGTTTGTCAGTTTCATTTTATTTTTAATAAAGTACTCGAGTACGTTGTCGTTTTGTTCTTACTTTGAAATTTATATTCGGATGCTGGTCAATTTGTTCTTTTCATACTCGTGATGTAATAATAAACTTTACAGTTGGTATTTAATAATGATGTTTTTAAATTCTTAGCCTAGTAAATCCTTACTTCAAGGGTTTAAGGCACCGTAATAATCCTGAATATCTCGGGGTGTTACAGTTTCAAGGTCAAATTTTCTTTCGGGTGGATCTGTGTTCTTGATTTTGTTAAAACTATGTCTCCGTCTGCTGTCTGTGTATTGTTGGTTCTGGTTTGTCTGTCGGTGTCATCCACGACGCCTTGTATCTCGTTGCCAGTTGTTCTTGAATGTGATGTGAAATGATTTAGAGATTTAAGCATGAAAGTACTTAGCAAGTCTGAATCGGAGTTAAGATTAAAATTGATAAAATATCTGGGGTTTCTTGCCCTACGACGACATCGGCAGGGATTTCCGGCGGTGCTGCTTCTCAGTCGAATTCTGGGCTAATCCAAATTGGGGGTCCCAGGCTACCCAGGCGTGACCCACGACTTCACCGATTCTCAACCTGTCTTCATCTTCTGCACAGGTTTTCTTCTTCTTCTGACCTGGTTTGTGCTGCTCCGGTTACTATAGCTAATGTACAGAATGCACCGAATGCTATTAAGGGGCCTATTATTAATCAATTAATTGTAGCAAATGAGTTTGATTCTACTATCCCTTTGATGTTGGAAAATAATGTTATACCTTATAATAATTCTATTGCTATGGTTGATAAAGGCAAAGGTGAAATTAATACATCTTTTCCAGAGACTTTGAATTTTGGCTCGTTTTCGGTCCAAATTTCTATAGAATTACCACTACCTTCTGTTGTGTTGGGAAAGAAATTTGTTAAAAATAGGGGTCTTAAATATGTTCAACCATAAATTCAAAATGGAGAGATTAATGTGAAATGTCTGCTAGAGTTTGGATGGAAGGTGCTAGAAGGTGGCAATTTACCCTATTTAGGTACTTTTGGGGGAAATCTCCATTTCTAAATCAGATTAAGAACTATTTTATGTCCGATTGGAATGGTCTCCAGGATGTGCTTTGTTCAGCTGGGGTTTTAATTTATTTAAATTCGATAGTGAACAACAATTGGTTGAGGCTTTAGAGGCTGGTCCTTGGTTGCTTTAGGGACAGTCTATTTTTCTTTCATGATGGAAGCATAGTATGTATTTGCATAAGATTCAGCCTAAACGACCAGTTTGGGTGTGTTGGATTGGTACCGCTACTAGAAGGGGGGGTTGGATAGTGCGGATTAGAGTTTTGAACTCTTTTTATGCAGAATCTATTTATCGGAGTAATAGGAGTGCAGAAAAAGAAAGAACACATGAATTTGTTCGAGAGGTTCGGCTATTAACGAAGCTTACGTCCCCTACCTAGTGTTACCGACTAGGACTTTTCTAAACCTTGAATGCACTTTCTAGTTTAGTGCCAATTCTTACAATAGCACGTTCGAGTTTAGTGACGAACTTTACAATTTCTTGATTTCCAGGATCAAGAACGACCTCACTAGAATCTCTCTTGTTTTTAAGGATACAAGACAACCTCACAATAACTCAACAAAAGTTGCAAGTAAGAAAACTCGTCTTTACAAAAGATAGCTCACGTTGATATAAGAATGTAGATATCGTATTGATAAGATAATTCTTCTTGTATCACAATAATCTTTTTAGAGTATAATGATATCTTGATATGCTCAGAAATTGCTTGTGTCTGCTTGTAAACTCTGGTGAATTCTTGTGTCTCTCCAACACCTTGGATGTCATGCATGTATAGCCTCTTGAAGCCATTTTCCCGTTGGAATAGTATGCCTGTGTTACGTACGTTAAGTAACTTATGTTACGTATGTAAGCCATGTAACGTATGTTACACCTTACGTGTAACGGCCGTAATAATGTATACGGAAATGGGCAGACTCCTGGCTAAAACCTGTTACGTACATTATGTATTACACATTACGTTCGTTATGCTTGGTCTTCATATCCGTTGGATCCGATGACTTTATTGCAATGGTCGATGACTTATTTATTGACTCCATCTGTTAGGCGTATTTTTATACGCTTATTCATCATTATATTGTATTATTTTGGAGAGTAAATTTGCTTAAATGAGCTCTTAATGCCTTAATCTTGTATGTTTGTCAGGAGATTGGAGTCCGGAAGCTAAAACGAGGCGAAGCAGGTAGCGGCAAATTTTGGCCGTGAGTGCGGCACAAGGCAAGTGGGCTGCGGCACGGGAAGGCAACCGGCAAGCACGCAGTAAAGCGTACTGCGTGCAGCCTGATCGAGTGAGCCGCGGTACAGATGAATTAAATGCCGCCCAGGCGTCCAGCTGAAGACCATGTGCCGCGGCACAGATTTAGTGAGCCGCGGCACACTAGGCGGTTTTTGTATGCTCCGCGCGGATTTGGGCCGTTTTGAAGCCAGTTCTCGACCTACTCACACGGACGCGATTTGGAGACTGTGAAAAGCTATAAATAAGGGTTTGAGACCCTAATTAATCATCTCTGGATCTTGGAAAATCTTGGAATAAAAGAATCTTGAGAAGACGGCAGAAGAGGAAGATAAGCAGAAGACTTCAAGGGCAGAGGGCGGAATCCAGAAGAACGGAGGGATCCGAGAGCTTCATCTGCGTTTGATTTTCATGCTTTTATTCATTTATTCTGTATTTTCATTATTTAGCATGTCAGGCTAAAACCCTAATATAGGATTTTGATGAAACCTACATTTTGACAGATTTGCTTGAGATTATCTATTTAATTCCCTTTTTGTTGAGTTTTCCCAATCGTGTTTAATGCTTTCAATTATCTGGCCAATAGTTGTATTGTTTTAATCATTCAATTCGAATCGGGAGAGGAGAGTTGGTGAGGAAATATTGGTGAGGACTGTTTTATTCTGTGAGATAAGAATATACTCATAGGAACTACGTGGCCTTTTGGAGATTTTATGCTTTTTGCCTATTGAAGAATTAATTCACCTAGGGATAGAGTGCGTTATTCGCCTTTAGAAAAATCTATTGACCTCGGGAGAGGCGGTAGAGTATATTAGCAATCTTCGCCTTCAATAAATTGGGAAAATCATTAACTTCAAGATAATCGAGAGTAAATTCGGATAAATCGAGGTGGATTCAGAATCCTAGACTTATTCATCATTTGATTCTCTTTCTTCAAGCTATCGTTTTCTACTGTCTAGTCTTTTATTAATTCTTCTAGTAATTAATTGCAAACCCAAAATTCGATTGTTCAAATAAAACTAGAATACATAAAAATCGGTAGTTAGTGATTCAGTCCTCGTGGGAACGATACTCACTCATCACTTTATTACTTGTATACGATAACGTACACTTGCGTTCAACAAATATCGCAACACCATCCAACGAGCTGATTATCGAATATTACGCACTACGCCATAGATGGCCTACGGCAACTCCTACAAACTGTTGCAAGAAGCAAAAAAAACAGTGTTGTAGACAAGAAAATCAAAACGGCAACACTTTTTTTGTGTTGCACTTTTCGCCGCTGCCGTAGGTCCCTATAGCAACACTTATATCACCTACTGCAAGACCAACTCCTTTTGTTACCATAAGACTGCAAGGCATCGTTAACTATAGTCTACAGCAACATTACACAAGTGTTGCAACAGAGGTCAATTTTCTGTAAAAATAGGGGGCCACAGATGGGGCCCACATAAGGGACCCAATATAGTGGGCCCCATATGTGGGCCCCAACTGTGGACCCATACCTGTTAGGGAACCCTGTTGCAACACTTTTTTGAAACACTTTTTAAGTTTCTGCAACACCTTTTAGTAAGTAACTGCAACACTATGTACCACCTACTGCAACACTTTCACAAAAAAAAAAATTGACAGAAAATATTTGTTTATATTAATTACCAATCCATTACAATTTGGAATCCATCCATTCAAAATACAACCCATACATCCATCCATCCAAAATATCTAAAAAACAGTACTTAAGGTTTACTTAAAAAATAGTACTTAAGGTTTAACACAACGACCAAAAGCCATGAAATATGGTACTAAAAAAACAAAAAATCTAAGATGTAGCATCTCCTCCGGTAATAGGAGTGTCGTTGTCGTTATCACTTGATATTGTGGGACAAAGTTCCACCAAATTGATGTTCAAGCTTGGGTTTACTTCGCCTAATTTATTAAGCACCAAAGTTAGGTTCTCCTGCACCTTCTTATTCACCTGTGCATCTACTTCTTCTTGGACCTTCTTCTCCAGCTTTTCTTCCATTTCGTCAACAACTTCTTACCTGATTTTGGTCGTCAAGTCACTGATATGCGAGTTTTTCGTGCCAGGAGTGGAGCATTTGTCAGACTTTACACATCTTCCTATAAGCCATGAAGGACCATGTGCTTTTCCATCCAATAGAAGTTCATTGACACCTTCAGTTGGTCCTGATAAATCAGGACCAATAACCTTTTCAATTTTGTCATTCAAAATAAAGCCACGACCATATCAAATTAAACAGACTTGAATGGAAGAATACACCTGGCATGTGATCAACTAAATAATAGAACACTTACAATTATGAACTTAGTTACTTTTCCATTCCACTCATATAGCTCCTACAGGAAATCGAACGTCACATTACAATAAGAATCATACAACACGAATTCTATCGGGATGATGCTTGAGCACTCGAAAAAGAACACAAAATTTAAAAAAAAAGTCATCTTTTAAAAGTATCTATACTTCTAGACTCATGTTATTAGTTTGCGAAATCTCACCTATTGAGAATATAATCTGTAACAAACAGACACCTCAATGGGTACTTGAAATATAAAAGATAACTGGACTTTTTTGTAAATAAGAGGCTAAACCTCGCAGGGTAGTTTCTGTTTCTTTTTTTCCCAAAACAATATTGAAGGAACTTATTTCACATCAAAATGCTAATAAATTTTGCTAAAACCACATATTAAGAAACGATCCCAGTCGTTAATCTAAATTTCTTTAGCTCAGAAGATGGGGTATTTTTCCAGGATCCACTTTAGAACTATTATCTAGTGCTATATCAGATTAGGCATAAGCTTGAACGAACCATTCTTCAAAATTAGCTTCTGAAAACCTGAATCAACGATCATATATACTATAGAAAACATGACGATTTTGTGGAAATTGTAGATATACATATACCTGTAATGTAGAGTCATCAGCAGTAGCCAAAGCAGTAGATTGCTCTCCTTTGCTCCCCCTGTGACCAAAAAGAAAATATCATTTAAAACGTTCATGATTACTCGTGGCTCGAATCTATAAAATTGAAGTACCTATAAAATGAGAATAACCAAACTCGCATGCTTTTTTTGTTTTTCTACTACAAATAAATCAAGAAATATGAAAGGCGATATGTTCTAACTTATCGATGGGAAACAAGATCACCATTCCAGATGATAGCGGCCCCACATGCTCGAAGCGAACGCATCTTGAAAGAAACGCACACTACATCTCTGTATTGAAATATATAAGTCTAAATTTAGAGCAAGCAAAAATCCATGGGATGCCCAAAAAGTACGAACCATCGAGATTTTATAATTCTGGCTTATTTGATAAATCAGGTCAATCATACTCAAATGTGAGAAGCAACTCAAAGATTAACTTCTTCTTTTCCTCATAAAACGCATTATAAAGCCTTCTTTTAGCACTGATATTCCACACCCATAATGTATGAACTCAATTATCAAAAATACTACAATAAGAAATCTTCAAATATTGACCAAAAAACAACCCCAACTGGATGGACTAAAAATCAAGAACTTGATACAAAATGTAACATCATGAATTGTTCGGACCAGCATTCTAAACGTGAAGACTCAGTTGTCAACATAACCCCACACAAAGAGATAGAGAAAACTAAACTGGGCACTGGTGTGACTTTTATGGGAACTCGAAGAGATAGAGAAAACTCTAAGCTTGGAAACTCAATGAATGTCCTGTACACAAGTTCCATGTCAAAATTAAGGCATATAGAACTAAAAATGATAGCAAAGACATAACGAGACAGGATACACTATAAAAAAATTCGTAATTCCTCCTTATACCAAGAGAAGGAGTAATATATGTAAACACATCAGAATTCATAATGAGTCTTGAACAGATAAAAGATAATAATGACAAGTGGTACAGATACGAAGATTTTTATGTAAGCGAAACAGATCAAGATACTGAATCAGATATGACTAATAAATATTCGAGTAACGATGATAATACAGATTAATGGTAGCTGTCTATATAGAGGCATATGTAGAATACAAGACCGAATGATAAAACAAAAGATTTTTATAGATGATGGAGCAGACTTGTGTCTTGCTAAAGAAGGAGTATTAATCTCACATAGATGGAAAAGATCAAAAATGCATAGAACTAGAGTAACAGGGTTTGATAAGCAAAGAAAAGAATTAGATACACTAGCGGAAAATATGAGAATATTACTTAATAAGACAATGTTTAGACTTCCGGTAGTATATAAAGAAGACAAAATGAAACAGCCAGTACATTATCAAAGGGAATCCCTGTACAATCATACAATATCTTCACCCTCACCTCTTTCATTCAGACTATAAATGGAATCAATATCTAAGATAGTACCAAATCAACTTCATATCATCAAAGCAACTTCATATCATTATCACTTCATAGTCTCCCAAAACAAATATTTCAAGATGCATTGTTGAGCAAATGAGCCAACGACTTATCCGTATCATTGTCATACATAATTGAAAAAGGAAATGATTATTTTCATCCTCTAACTTGAACTATTTCAAGATTTAGCCCTCTAAGTGGTCACAGTAGAAAACAGAATTACCGCAACGACAGGCTAGGTCTGTGACCGCATCTTGGGGACGCTTATGTGTTTCTTTTTGCCGTATCTTTTCGCGGAGCTTGCCCTCAAAACATCTTTTTTTTGTTCTCCTTATTGGAATAGTGCCCTCGGGCCACTCGCCTTTCATTTGCCATAGCTGAGTAATTGTGTTAGCTCTTTCTTTAGGCTCAATCGATATTTTGTTCTCGTCGAAAAGCCCTTCAGGATGGTAACTAGGTCTTGTAATATCCGCAATTTCGAATTTCGGTAATTTTCTTTTTTCGAAGGAAGTTCGTTTTGACAACTCTATCATGACCGTTTCGTCATTCCGAGAATGATTAATTCTGAACTTTTTGTCAACCGAGTTCGTTTCGGTGTCGTTTTGTTGAGTTCCGTGCTTTTTAACGACTTTTCTAAGTATGAGTTCGACTTTGTAACGTCACCATTAATTTTTGGTAACTCCAAAAATTCTGAATCTTTGCAATATTATAGAGCATCGAGTTAGCTTTCCAATGGTTCAAACGGTGAGTCAATCGGAGTCCGGACGAGAGAGTTATGGTCGTTTTAGCTCACCCGCTCGTTATTGGCGATCATCGCCGGCCGAACTCGGCCGTGTCGTCCGACACGGCCCGTGCCGTACTCTCGTCCGGAAAATGCCGAAGTTTGTCTCGGGGCCCGGCCGTGTCGTCCGACACGGCCCGTGCCGAACTCTTCGGATAAGCTCGAGGCGACTGCCGACACGCCCGACCGTGTTCCAGGACACGGTCGAGTCGTGCCGAGTCGCTGTCGGACGGGTCACTGTCGGAAGGCCCCTCCGCGCCGCGACCGTGTCTAGCAGGACACGGTCGAGTCCCTACCGGTCAACTGCGCGCCACGACAGTGTCAGGCGGACACGGTCGAGTCTGTCAGCCTATTTAAGGCCCAGCAGTCGTTTTTCTGGCCATTTTTCTCCTTCTTCCGCTTCTCTTCCGCGTCTGTGGGTGTGTGAATCTTCTAGAGATGTTGTTGGACAATGAATCCATGAATTTTGGACGTTCATATCGTCAATCATCCGTCCTGTAACATCCTTTGATCGAGCGAATCAGGTCAGATTTTCTAGAAATCTAATTTTGGGGATTTTGGGTATTTTGTTCGATTTCGTCCGTTTAATCCGATTTAACTTAGGATTTTGATGGATTGATGATTATTTAGATGTATTATATTATTTCCCTTGTTATTCCATGGTTGGATCGTATCGATTCGTTGTTTGAGTTGAGTTCTTGACCGACGCCTTGAAGGTGTCCGGTAAAATGTCTTAGAGGGGTTTTCGGGCGTTCTGCGATTATTCTTCCTCGTATGGTCGATGATTTATTGATTGTATGATGTTAGGGTCGTGTTTCTTGCGAAGAAACCGTGTTGAACCCTTTCGTTCGTCGTCGTCTTCCGTTTCGATAACATTGGACGTTTCGAAGCTTTCCGGTTGAGCCGCGTTCGTCGGAATACTTGCGTTCCGATTTCGAGGCAAGTACCTTGTCCATACAATTCTTGTTTTGTGAATATGATAATTGGTGATCGTCTTTATATGTTTGTTTGATTGTTTGAACGAGTTTTCAAAATATTCGATTAGCCTTGTTAAAGGCTTTCTTTCAAAACGCGTATGTTTTGTGAACGGTGTTTTGAGAATTGATTATGATTTGATTATTTTGAACGTTGAAGGATTTTATGATGATACTCCTATTGTTTAAAGTTATGGAATCATGTATTCCGTATTTAATCTTGTTATTGTGTTTTTGAAGAGTTTGGTAATGGTGTCGAGTTAATGGCCATCTCTAGTGAGTATTCTTAATGAACTTACATTCTTAGCATGTTAGTATTGCATGAGTAACGTGTGTGTGTGTACGCTCACTACGGGTTAGATCCGACGGAGTCTCGGTAGGGGTCCACAGAGACGTGGATCGACGAGCTTGCTTTTAACCACTACGGGTTAGATCCGACGGGGTCTCGGTAGGGGTCCACAGAGACGTGGATCGACGGTTAATTGTGGTGCATTTTACAAATGTGATTTGATATTGGCATTTCCGGGAATGAGTGCTTTTGAACGGTTTTCATGATTGCATGCATTGACTAAGTGTGTAAGAGGTAAGTTGTTCGTTTGGCCTACTTGGCTAGGATGGCTCTAGAGTATTTTGTTGTTTATGTTTTAAATCATTTATTTGTGGATTTTGATGTTGGGAGACGAACCTTGTGGTCGTTCTTGTGTACTGTGAATTGATGAGTTTTGGGGCTAAAATCCCAATGGTTTTGTAAAAGTCGCTTTACGGATTTGGGGCTAAAATCCCAACGGTTTGGTTAATGTCATTTTTCAGAAAGTAAACTTTTGGGGCGGTGACCCCTTTGTCTTTTGGATTTTGAAAAATAGGATTTGATAATCCTAAATTGTTTTCTATTAAAACTCTCGATGGCATTCTAAACCGTTTTATAAATTATTTCCATTGATTTATGATATTTCGTTTTTGAAATGTTTTCTCAAACCCTTGCCTCGGGAAGTACTTTTCATTTCGTTTGGATCTTTGAGGATCCTCGGTTATTGTTATTCGTGGAATGTGAATTGTATGGCTCGTATTTGCACTTTGTTCTTGCACTAGCAAAAGCAGTGGAGTTTGCTAACCCCGAGTATTCGGGGGTGGATGTCTGTTTTGCATTCGGGTTTTGGAGCATAACACGTGGTCGGCACGAAGGATGATGAAAGATGATCGATACTAATCACATGAGGAACCGTACATCGTGTGTTGGTTCGGTTGTACTTTATTTTCATTTCTTTGTATTGTTCCCGTTGTACGGGTGTAGTTGTATTTTGTCCCATGCGTGGGCATGAGTTGTATTTGAGTTGTATGTATTTGTGGAAAGACCAAATCGGTCTACTGAGTCATTTTAGCCTTGAAGGCATTGTCGAGATGTTAAATGTTGTTACCAGCCTGGTAGATCCTCGAGGAGAGGGTCTACGGCGTGTAATATCCCTGAGTGGATTGGGGGTGTTACATAAATGGTATCGGAGCTTAGGTTGTGGAAACCTAGGCTGTCGGGTCAGTGGTGTCTATTGAGTTTTTGTCTCGTCGGATTTTATCTGACTAAGTCGTGTCGCGACGCGTCGTCTGAGTTGGTTGGTCGTGATTAGTATCGTGGGCGATCATCATCTTCGTGCGACCTGTGAATGTAAGTCTCCCTTCTTTGTGTTGTGCCTCGTGTGACACGAGCTATTTTTATGATTATTTGTTAAGTGACGGAATCCTCTTATGGATTTTGATTTCGTGTTATGTGATTATTTGACTCCCATTTTTCGTTCATATGAGGAGTAGTGTTGCTGTCCTGTGCATGTTTGACTTTATTTCTTTTATCCGCTGCGTGAGTTCTTTTGTAATGGCTTTCGGTATTTTACCGACCGAGTTTTATTTCGAAAACCTATTCCCTTAACCGAGTTTTGGCATTATGGCCTTGATCGCTTTGGCGAAATTCTTATGACGGTATTTAGCATGTTGTAAAATGGCTTTTGTGAGTTTTTGAAACATTACCGTCATCGGCCTTTTTGGCATTTTTGTAAATGGTTTTTAGTCTGGTGGGTTCCGGCGTGGGACCACGGCGCTATAATGTTCTGTGTAATTACCTGAAATTTTTGGGCATTCTAGCCCATTGAATTATTTTTGAAAACCTTGAGTATCTTAGAAAATTAAAATTCGAGACGTACGTTTAAAACGAATTATTTTCTCGCAGTACTTTCAAGGTGCCTTCGAGTACCGTAATATGTTTCAAAATCATTCCAATTGAGGACCAAAATATTTTGAGATATTTTCAATTACTTTTAGAAATGCAGTTGCTTAGACCCAAGTGTCGATCATTCTGAAAGTTTTTCATTATGAGAAGGTGTCCTCATTTTTGTTCAAATGCAAGATGATTTTCAAAGTCTCGAAAATGATGTCTGTTCAACTTTTTGTAAAATGATACTCAAGATCAACTGGTGTTTCCAAACTGTCTTCAAAGGTGGTTTTCGTTTTTAAAACCTATCATTCCTGTTTGCGGACCGGAAATGCGTGTATGGTTTTCGAACTTTCGTTACGGTGTTAACCCCGAATTGTGATCGAATTGGTGGCATGAACGTCGAGGCGTTGCAACGCATTTGTTGTACTAGCCCTTTGTGAGAGGTGTGAACTGGTATTTACTGTTTGTCGCCTCGTGGTGATTTGCGTGTTGTCGCACGGGTGTGAGCTGTTGAAGCTTGAGTTTGTACGTTTGTGTACATGGGTGATTGTTTCATGATGTTTGTGATTGTGTGCTGGCTGTCGTTCGGGATGTTGTAATCGTCGAATGATGCCGTTGTTGTTGTGATTTTTGTATGCGTTGATATGTTATGCTGAGTTGGCATCTCCGGTATGTTGTTTTGCGGTGTTTTGATCCATTGTATCGAGCATTTGTATTTTCGGTATGCCGAGCCGAGACGTTTCAACCGTAATGTGCCGGGGCATGCACGTGTAAATTTGTCCTTCTCGTCGGTAACACATTTCAAGTGTGGACTCGAGGGACACGAATTGATTTGCGAATTGGCTACCGAGACTTTCGGAATTCGCGCTTCAAAGACAAGTATCAGAATCGGCTTTGAGAGGCCTTCGAAGGATGTTTCTGTCGGTTGCTTGTTGTGTCGTCACCTTGATTTCGCTGTTGTGAGTTGCGGGGGCGACCTTCTTTTATAAGAGGTCGAATGTAGTACCCGTGTTGTTTTTAGACTCCTGCATTTTCTCTTTCTCGAGTCTATCGACTCGCTCGTGTTCGTTGATACTTTCTGAACTTGTTTTGTATTTCGGTTTCGTCGTTCGAACGAGCTGTGATCTTGTTTTGGGTCAATCTGGTTATCGCTGTGACTTTTTCGAGTTCGGTTCGATTCTTGTGAACCTTGTTCGGAAGTGACATCATCTGGTTTTACTAGTTCTCTTATTCGAAGTGGATCGGATTTGGAACTTCTGTATTTTCGACTCTGTCGACTCGTTTATGTTCATTGACATTTTCTGAGCTTGTCTTGCCCCTTGCTTTTGTTGATCGAACGAGGGTGGTATTATTTCGGAATTACTCGTTCGTCGATGTGACTTTTCAATTGTTATTCCCTTTCCTGTGGATCTTATGTGAATGCATACGTTGTTGTTTTCACCGGATCATATATTGTCTCGAGTCGAGATGTGAACCTTGGAGTTGTTGTTTGAATTTTATTGTTCTTCGTGATTCGAACATGATTGTTCGCTTTTGTTGTCTCGACCGTTGTGGTTCGGTCGTTTGTTTGTTCGGTTTTTGTCCTCGTTTCTTGATCGTTGAGCATTCAGGCTCCTTCCTAATTCCCTTAAGTTTGGGAAATTAGTCTCGTTTTCGATCTTCCAACCCTTGGGCGGTGGAATTCCGTATTTGTTCAGTGTTTGACCCGCGTTTAGATTGATGAACCGTCAGGTTGGTCAATCGTATTGATTTTCGTTCGTTGTGTTTTGTGATTGTTCGGATAATCGACTTGACTATATTATCCGTTTGATGACGCTTGTCATTTGTTGGTTTTATTGTATCCCTAACGGCGACGTTGTGTTGGTCGTCGTGGAGCGTGTTTTCACACCGTATATTCCGTTGCGTTGTATGTAACGTTTCGCCGTTTGGCATTAGTTACGCGTTTCTTGCGTATCTCATTGAGTTTTCCTGGTGGGATATTGCTTCTCCCTACTTGTTTTAAGTTTCGGGACGAAACTTCTTTTAAGGAGGGTAGAATGTAATATCCGCAATTTCGAATTTCGGTAATTTTCTTTTTTCGGAGGAAGTTCGTTTTGACAACTCTATCATGACCGTTTCGTCATTCCGAGAATGATTAATTCTGAACTTTTTGTCAACCGAGTTCGTTTCGGTGTCGTTTTGTTGAGTTCCGTGCTTTTTAACGACTTTTCTAAGTATGAGTTCGACTTTGTAACGTCACCATTAATTTTTGGTAACTCCAAAAATTCTGAATCTTTGCAATATTATAGAGCATCGAGTTAGCTTTCAAATGGTTCAAACGGTGAGTCAATCGGAGTCCGGACGAGAGAGTTATGGTCGTTTTAGCTCACCCGCTCGTTATTGGCCGATCACTGCCGGCCGAACTCGGCCGTGTCGTCCGACACGGACCGTGCCGTACTCATCTGGAAAATGCCGAAGTTTCTGTCTCAGGGCCCGACCATGTCGTCCGACACGGCCCGTGCCGAACTCTTCCGGATAAGCTGAGGCATTGCCCGACACGCCGGCCGTGTTCGGGACACGGTCGAGTCGTGCCGAGTCACCGTCGGACGGAGTCATGTCGGAAGGCCCCTCCGCGCCGCGACCGTGTCTAGCGGGACACGGTCGAGTCCCTGCCGGTCAGCTGCGCGCCACGGCCGTGTCGGGCGGACACGGTCGAGTCTGTCGGCTATTTAAGGCCCAGTGATCGTTTTTAAGCCATTTTCTCCTTCTTTCGCTTCTCTTACGCGTCTGTGGGTGTGTGAATCTTCTAGAGATGTTGTTGGACAATGAATCCATGAAGTTTGGAGGTTCATATCGTCAATCATCCGTCCTATAACATCCTTTGATCGAGCGAATCAGGTCAGAGTTTCTAGAAATCTAATTTTGGGGATTTTGGGTATTTTGTTCGATTTCGTCCGTTTAATCCGATTTAACTTAGGATTTTGATGGATTGATGATTATTTAGATGTATTATATCATTTCCCTTGTTATTCCATGGTTGGATCGTATCGATTCGTTGTTTGAGTCGAGTTCTTGACCGACGCCTTGAAGGTGTCCGGTAAAATGTCTTAGAGGGGTTTTCGGGCGTTCTGCGATTATTCTTCCTCGTATGGTCGATGATTTATTGATTGTATGATGTTAGGGTCGTGTTTCTTGCGAAGAAACCGTGTTGAACCCTTTCGTTCGTCGTCGTCTTCCGTTTCGATAACATTGGGCGTTTCGAAGCTTTCCGGTTGAGCCGCGTTCGTCGGAATACTTGCGTTCCGATTTCGAGGCAAGTACCTTGTCCATACAATTCTTGTTTTGTGAATATGATAATTGGTGATCGTCTTTATATGTTTGTTTGATTGTTTGAACGAGTTTTCAAAATATTCGATTAGCCTTGTTAAAGGCTTTCTTTCAAAACGCGTATGTTTTGTGAACGGTGTTTTGAGAATTGATTATGATTTGATTATTTTGAACGTTGAAGGATTTTATGATGATACTCCTATTGTTTAAAGTTATGGAATCGTGTATTCCGTATTTAATCTTGTTATTGTGTTTTTGAAGAGTTTGGTAATGGTGTCGAGTTAATGGCCATCTCTAGTGAGTATTCTTAATGAACTTACATTCTTAGCATGTTAGTATTGCATGAGTAACGTGTGTGTGTGTACGCTCACTACGGGTTAGATCCGACGGGGTCTCGGTAGGGGTCCACAGAGACGTGGATCGACGAGCTTGCTTTTAACCACTACGGGTTAGATCCGACGGGGTCTCGGTAGGGGTCCACAGAGACGTGGATCGATGGTTAATTGTGGTGCATTTTACAAATGTGATTTGATATTGGCATTTCCGGAAATGAGTGCTTTTGAACGGTTTTCATGATTGCATGCATTGACTAAGTGTGTAAGAGGTAAGTTGTTCGTTTGGCCTACTTGGCTAGGATGGCTCTAGAGTATTTTGTTGTTTATGTTTTAATTCCTTTATTTGTGGATTTTGATGTTGGGAGACGAACCTTGTGGTCGTTCTTGTGTACTGTGAATTGATGAGTTTTGGGGCTAAAATCCCAATGGTTTTGTAAAAGTCGCTTTACGGATTTGGGGCTAAAATCCCAACGGTTTGGTTAATGTCATTTTTCAGAAAGTAAACTTTTGGGGCGGTGACCCCTTTGTCTTTTGGATTTTGAAAAATAGGATTTGATAATCCTAAATTGTTTTCTATTAAAACTCTCGATGGCATTCTAAACCGTTTTATAAATTATTTCCATTGATTTATGATATTTCGTTTTTGAAATGTTTTCTCAAACCCTTGCCTCGGGAAGTACTTTTCGTTTCGTTTGGATCTTTGAGGATCCTCGGTTATTGTTATTCGTGGAATGTGAATTGTATGGCTCGTATTTGCACTTTGTTCTTGCACTAGCAAAACAGTGGAGTTTTGCTAACCCCCGAGTATTTGGGGGGTGGATGTCTGTTTTTGCATTCAGGTTTTGGAGCATAACACAGGGTCGGCACGAAGGATGATGAAAGATGATCGATACTAATCACATGAGGAACCGTACATCGTGTGTTGGTTCAGTTGTACTTTATTTTCATTTCTTTGTATTGTTCCGTTATGCAGGTGTAGTTGTATTTTGTCCCCTGCGTGGGCATGAGTTGTATTTGAGTTGTATGTATTTGTGGAAAGACCAAATCGGTCTACTGAGTCATTTTAGCCTTGAAGGCATTGTCGAGATGTTAAATGTTGTTACCAGCCTGGTAGATCCTCGAGGAGAGGGTCTACGGCGTGTAATATCCCTGAGTGGATTGGGGGTGTTACAGGTCTCGACTAAAAAAAATTAATAACCATGTCTTAAGATAACAAACAAAAAAATATTATGGAGATACAAAGGGAAATGGAACCTGAATCTTGTGGTCTTTGAGAAAAAGGGTGATCAAAAGCTGGTTGATGAGATATGTGAACAGAGTCAATGTGATCCCCATCTGGGCTCTCTTTTCAAATCATTACATGTATAGACCAAATGGCAAAAATGTAAATAAACAATTATAATTAAATTTTTAGATCTTTAACCACATTCAGATCCAGAAAATCTCTCATGTAAAAAATGAAAGGTAAATATCAAGAGAATCACTTCAGCTTAAATAAGTTTAACCACATTCAGATCCAGGAAATCTCTCATGTAAAAAAATGAAAGGTAAATATCAAGAGAATCACTTCAGTAGCTACTAATAAGCCTAATATTCATACCTTTTTCCCCACAATTTTTGATCTACAACCAACAAAAGAGAAGGAGGTGGTGGGGTGGGTGGGGTGGGGGTGGGGGTGAGGGGTGGGGGTGAAATTGCGAAATACATACAAATGCATACATAAGTATGAGTATGGAAATGAGAACTGAATAGTCTTAATGGCAGGCTTATTGAGCTTTTGTAAGTGCTTCTTAACTTCCAGCTTCTGTCTTGAAGCAGCAGACCCAGACAGTCTCCCGGTGCAAGATAGAGATGTGAGAAGACCCCATACGCATACCGAGAAGAAAACCACTTCCACTTTGAAATATATATATATATATAGTTCACACACACAAACACACCACAACCCACACATGCACACACATATACACACACAGACACAGCCCGGCCAGAAAACCAACCTGCCAATATCCACCCTGAACTTTCGTTCGAATCCTACCAAAAATACTCCAGGCCTGAACTCACATCAGCCCGCCAGACCCAACAACCTCCAACGAAAAATCATGAAAGGATGAAGTATTAGCAAATTTATAATTCATGAAAAGTAATTTTATTTAGCAATGCCAAATTATTTGTTATTAACATCCAAGACATCGATTCCTCGAGAACCAAAACATCCGTTACAAGTTTCATGTCATCCATTAAGGGCAAAAAAGAATCATCAGGCAAAACATCAAACTTTGTCATAAAACCGGTGGCATGGAGATGAAATGTGTACATCAGAAAACAAAAATAAATACCTGGGGAAACAACTATAGAAGATATTGTTCTTGAAGTGGCGCTAAATTTGTTTAACAAGTTCCCGGAAATCGAGTCAATTATACAAACAATTCCATCGACACCAGTAGTATAAATGTGCGAACCATGTAAAGGTAACGAAATAGCACCGACACCCCTACACATTTTTATGCAATAGAGCAAACATGAGTATCAAGCAGCCTACTTGGTCACCAAAAAAAAAACATCAAATGCAAATTTCGTAAAATCCACGATAAACTTAATCTATCAATATTTCAGGATGATTATATTACATGAGAAAGTTCAGCAAATAAGTCTGCTATATTTTATCTGTGATAAAATTCCAAGTAATATAATCGTAATTTCTATTTCTTTAGTTCGAGGCTACCACTCATATTCAAACTAAGAGATTCCAATTTACAAAACTAAAGAAAAGGAGTTGCATAGGTACCACATATCTCCATCGGTCGTCGTCGCCGTGGAGGAGGGGAAGGAGTTGCGGATCGGCCGCCGTAGTGAAGAAGTGCCGTCGTCTAACGAAGAGTAAGAGGGTTGATTGTGTTGTTTGTCCGTGGGGGAGGGGGGGAGAGAGAAAAAGAACGGAAAAAAGGGGGTGAGAACGTGACTAAAAGAGTAGGGTAAGAATAAAAAAAAAAAAACAATCCCTCATATATATATATATAATGGGTAGTTGGGTTTTATTCGACCCAACAAGGTTCGACTATAAATTAACCGAGTAAAAACCCTGGTTATTATTCAATTAATACGCTGCGTCACATAACACCAATACTAACTCGCCAATATATTAGTCTAATGTCTCCGCTGGATATTTTAATCAGCTAGCTAAACAAAATAAAAATGAAACAAATCAGTAAAAAAAATTAATACCATCAAAATTTCAATTTAAAAATTCCTGGATATTACACATAATTATTGGCACCTTTTATTCTATCCAGATAATTATTGTAAATTATTATTTTTAATTTTTAATTTTTATAAACATTATAGTTTTTAATTTGTTTATATCAAATCTAATTAAAAAGTATTACTTCTGAATAAATGTCATACTCCACTTCAATCAAAATTAATTAGTTCTCAAGTAAAAATTATTTAATTTTAATTTTACATAAAAAAATATGAAGTTTTTTTTAAATAGTACATCTACGGCAACACTGTGTCATAAAATGTTATAGCATGTAACACTTTGCTACTAAGGCAAGACATTGTAAACATATACATCAACATCAAAAAAGAAATGTTGCAGTAGGTAAAATTTTTAGAACTACTACAATATTTTTTAGCGCAACACTAACAAAATCCGTTGCCGTAAGCCATCTATGGCGTAGTGACGTACGTTATACAATAAGTATTACATACTTTACCTGCATTCAAAACACTTAGTGAAAATGTTAATGTTACGTACATTATGACTAGTTTGTTACGTACGTTAGGAACGGTTTGTTGCGTACGTTATATAATGAAAATATGAAATATTAATTTTGCTTTGTAAAACATCATCAAAATATTCAAAATGTATTTATGAAAAATATTGTCAACAATCTTCCCCTTTTCGATGATGACAAAATTACATAGGAGTTTTTGAAGACAAAATTTTTGGGTTCGATAGAATTTTTGAAAAATAATCCAAAAAGCCCCCCTGACAATTATTCTCCCCTTGATTTCAACAAGGGATAAAATTTCAAAGATTTCAAAAACTCTCAACATATTTTCTCCCCCTTTTAATCATTAACAAAAAGAGAAGAGAACCTGCAATACGAAAAATAATGAAGACAGAAGATCATGGTTAATAAAGTATGAGATAAGGTAACCAAAACACGACAAATATCCAGCGAGACAAGCATCACGAATTCAAACCATACAAACCAATACATGAAAACAAGTATCCAAAAAGTCATAAAGAGAGATACATGAAAATGTCAGTCTTAAGAAAACTGGATAATCATCAACGTGAAGAAAAATCAAATAATCAAGGCCAACATCGGGAGGCAAAGGCGGAAAGCCAAAATGAGTGCAGATACCCTTAACCATGAGCTTGATTTCTTCCATCTCCTTATCGAGTCTGTCCATTCGCATATCCATTTGAGATGAGGAGATCGCCCGACTGGCTCGTGAAGGACCTGGCTGGGAAGACTGAGTGCGTAGACGAGGCCTTTCTGACTGAGTCCCTCTATATGAGACTCTATCCTCTGGACGATGCAATGCCCCACCATCAACCGAAACATCATCATCCTTCAGGTAAGCAAAGTAAACGCATCCACGGTTACAGGTCTGTAGATACTTCATGGTATGGATGGTTCCTTCATGAACCAAGCTACCATTCGGAATAGGCACTCCATGTAACCCTGATGATCGGCTGCAGCTTTCCCAAACGCTTCAGTCAGAATCGAACCAAAAGGCATCCCAGATTTTCTTTGGCGATCAACCTTAGCATACCCCTTCTTGTGAAAAATTTGTCCTTTTTCCACAAGCCATTTCATCACAATTTTCGAGAAATTAACTTCTTCGTCTTTCAGAACATGGTGAATAATTTCCATGTCTAAATTCACAAGCCTTTGTTGAGCGTTTACCTTTGGCATTAGGCTCCTAGTAATAGCATCATGAAGGAGTCAGATATTCAAACCAAAATCATTATTCTCGAATTTGTCGGTATTAACTTCTAGCACGGGTTTGGATAAAAGGAAATTTCTCACAACCATCTCACTCACGGGATCATACTCAGCATCATAGATATTAATTATTGGATGTTCCATTGGGAACAAAGTTTCCACTACAAAGGAAACCGTCACTAGGTAATCCAAAGATATCAGATAGTTTATCCGCATCAAGTTCAATTTCTTTTCCACGAACAACCGAATGAACAACATGAGACCCTTCAGCATTGTAGGGAATCCAAAAATTTGCATAAAATTTACGAACACAATCGACATAAATCGGCCTAACTAAACTAACAAACTTGGGTATCCCCAGCAAATCGAAAAACTCATCAATATCAATACCAATTGTTTTCAGGGATTCAAAATCGAAGTGATGACTCGGAGTTACCTCTTCATCAATCAAGATATCGTTGTAGATTTTCATAGCCTGAAGATTTCGTAATTGAAGTGAATCGGCCGGAGTGGACGGATTTGACGAATATTGGGATGTTTCTCCTCTTCTTTTCTTTCCGGTTCTAGTATTCATGATGGATTTTGAGGTTAGAGGATGATTAATGGAGATTTAGAGAGAATCGATTGGTTTATGTAGAGGATTTTTGAGAGAGGCGATCGGGAGTAGGGTTTATGATTTTGGGGGAAGTGAGGAAGAAAAATGACAGATCCGGAATTAAAAGAGCAGGATACAACGCATAACGTACATTACGGTTATTACGTCTATAAATAAAGATCTTTAACGTACGTTATGAAAGATTATAGCGGCCATAAAGGAATATCAAAACTTTCTATCTAAAATGTTGTGATTCATAGCGTACGTAACCGGAAGTTGCATAACATACATAATACTCTTTACGTACGGAATCCCTTGCCTATAGCGGCCATAACTCTGACCAAATTAATAGTGATATTCTTTTGATGATATTTTCGTTTCTTATGACCTTCTTGCTGTATATGATGACTATGCAAAATTTAAAAATGATCAACATGTCCCATTCCTAAATTTATTCGAATAAAGTTGAAAGTATCTTAGAGTATTGGTTTTGTAAAAATGTCCGCCAGTTCACTAGTATAATAAACATCAAAGACTTCGGTACGTCTCACTTCGGTAATGTATATTAGCAAAGTAAAAACAAACAACTTCGCTTTTCAATTTACTGAAGTAAAAAACCCACATAGACTTCAGTAAATGTTACCAAACAAAACAGTAGGAGCTGGTTAGAAATTTAAGTTACAAAGACTTCGCTAATTTGATAATTACTGAAGTAAAAAGTGCGAAATTTTATTTTTTACCAAAAAAAATTTACAATAGCGAAGTGTATGTCTTGAGACCGGGAATTAATATTTTGAGGTTCAATTTTATTCATTCTAGGGTTAAATTGAATAAACTAAAAAGTTGGGGCATAAAACCACAACCACACAAGAATTTGGTCGACCCTAAGGGGTTGTTTACTTGTGGAAAATTTTTTCACTTTTCTTGTCCAAAATTTTCTAAAATTTTCTGAGATTTCAATTTTTAAGAAAACTGTTGAAAACTAGGAAAATATGTTCCAAATATACAAATAGAATTTATCAGTTTTCTACCTTTTTAGTTTCATAAATTATATACATACTTTATACACAAAACTAATTATTATACATTACATTTTAATATACCTCTATAAATCTACTCAAAAAAAAAAATATATATATATATAAATATATATATATATATATATATATATATATATATATATATATATATACCCACACACATTCAAAAGATGGTCTTTTTCATCTAAAAAATGAATATGACTAATCAATATATTCCTATATCCCTCCAAAGTTCAGTAGATATAGTTGTTCGCCACAGATTAGTATTTTCTCCTTGTTGTTCTTGACTCTCAAAAAATAGTTTAGTATCCTCTCCAAAAATTATACACATACTTTTTATATTAACATATGACTAATAGTATTATACATTACATTTTGATATTTTATAATCATATTTATACACTATTTATTCTTCTTATTATTTTTAAGTGATCACTAGTTCATAAAGTTAGATTATTAAATATAGGAACAAGATTTTTATTTTTTTTATTTAATTTAAAATAATGGAGACCACTGTCACATGAACACAGTAAAATGAGAATTAACAAATAAATAATATTTATACTATCTGATGGTTCATTTTGTTTGTTAGATTTTTTTATCATTTAAAAATACTAATTATGTAGCGTATTCATAACTACATGTATGGCTCATAGATTTAAAAAAAAATGTCAAATTATGTGTATTTGTTGAGGTTCCATTGTTCGAAGAGTCTCTAGCTTGTTTGTAGCACAACTCTAGCGTGTTTTCTAATTTTCTAAATCTAGAAAACAAGTCAGGATTATTTTCTATAATTTTCTAAAGTCCAGTTATAATTTGAAAAACCGTATTTTTCAGTTTTTTAATTTTTTTTTTTTGAAAAAATATTTAATTTGAACGTTGTTTTCATTTTTTTCTGTTTTCTTAGAAAATTTTTCTAGAAAACCGGATCTAATATTTTTTATTCTCCGTTTAACACTCTCTTTACAGTTCTCTCTCTCTCTCAAGAATCCTCTGAAGGATCACCGATCTAAAATTCTCTCCTTCTGTTCTAATTTCTCAAATGCGTACACACACCTCGTCCCTCTGCTCTTCTTCTTTCCAACAGATATGTACACACATCGGAATTCTTCAGAACCTAGCAGCACATCACGGGGGTGCGACTCACATGTAAGGTTCGCAGGTATTAGATTTCGGCCGATGGCGAAACTAGGGTCTCAGTTGGGTTATGGTTGGATGGTAAAAGAGCCGAGTTTTGATTTCTGGTTCGGTGGTTTGCAGTGAGTTCAGGCCGATCGAACAGAAATCTCTATTTGTGTAATTTGTATAATTTGGATTTGAATATGGTGTTATCGGGCTCAATTTTTTTTCGGCAAGGTTGTGATTCCTGCTTTTTCTTGGCTGATTTGTGGTTTGAGTAATTCAAAGGTGTAAACCTCTTTCTCTGACTTTGTTTATGTTCAATTGTACAAGTTTGCTGCCTTTTTTCCCCCCTGAAATTACTTCTAGAGATTGCATCAAAATACAGGAGGCAAAACAAATGAGAGAAAAAAGAAAGAATTGGAGGATTTGCAGAAGGACCCTCCTGCAGCCTCCTACAGTGCTGGTGTGTGTTCATTCCTTTCTCAATTTTCAACTTCATTTATGCTTCTAAGTTATTTTCATGTATAACGCAAAAAGCTTGCCGGCGTAAAATTATGCTACTTTGCTATGAAATTATAATGCTCATGAATTGCAGAAAATTAATTGACCTAGAATCTTCATGCCACTGACCGCTGCATAGTGGTTATTAAGGTGCAGTTAGTGATGATATTCTGCACAAACCTCTCATGAACATATTCTGATTTGTGCTATTTTTTCCTTAATAATCTCAAAATGAACTTGTTTTACTCTAAAAAGAGAGATATTTCATGAAGGAGACAAGTAACGCTCAAGGGTACAATTATGTATACTTATGAAGATTGATCTCCTGATCATCCTTTTTCTCCTATCTCTTTCTCTCGGTGTGTGTATGTGTGAGTTGTTATTGGAACTCCGGAATTGTCAATGAAATTCTTAGTTTCAAAAATGCAGTTCTAATAAAGAACTCTCATACATGTGTTCTTGATATCAAGGGGAGACAGTTGTTGTTCGTATGCTTGAACTCAGATATTTCTTAAAATATGTCGAGGAAAAAATTATCTGTTACTTCTACAGCTCTGGTCTTGATTTACTGAATTTTTTGGATTGATTGATAATCTGAATTGTTTTGTGTTTTAAATGTTCATGCATAAGCCTGCCTTATTTTTTTTTTGTTAGTGTTATTTAATAAGTATTCATGCATAAGCCTGCCTTTATATGTGAATAACCTTCTATCTATTCATGAGTAAGTTATATGGCCTGGTTTTAATTGGTACTGTATGCCTAAGAGTTCAAGTTCAACATCATGCATGAACACAAATGCATGTAGGAATAGGTTACTTGGGAACTATACCTGTATGAATTGTGGGAACAAATTAACATAGCTTCCCTTCTCCACCCCGCTTCAGGTTTATACTGTATTTTATCTTTTATGTAATACTGTCCATGTATTTTCTGGATGATTATTTGAAATTACTACATGAAGCTGGTTGCGCCGAAATTTACCTTTCAAATTGTTTGATTTATCACCTGATTCGTATTTTGCTGATGGCAGCATGAATTCAAAAATCTCGCGGACTCTCAAAATTTCATGTGATTATTCATGTTTTGAAGTAAGTATGGAGTTCCCTTCAATATTCACTTCTTTTTATTTCCCGGTCCCGTCCGATGTTTCGGTCTTCCTTAATATTGTTCGTATATGTCATATAGCTTTTTGCGTTATATGTAAGTTTTGAATTAACTATGTATTTGAATTATGGATTATGCCCTGTGTTTGGAACAAGTTGAGGAAAATGGAAGGTTAGGCAAACAATAGATGCTAGTGAAAAATGAATATGATATATATTTCTTCATGTATTTTTTTCAGGAATATAATTACAGTAAAAAGTATTGAGATGTTGATACATTCTAATTTTAATTTTGTTGCAATTTATGATTATTGATTCTATGTACTTAACGCGTAAAAGTCGATTTTATCATGGTTTATCCAGTCTTAGACATTGCTCTACAACTTTGGTATTCCATTGTGTAGCATCTGGATATAGTGTCATTAGGACTTCTCTAAACCATGCTGTTATATTTGCTGACTCAAATTGTTAAGTTCTGATGCTGGCTTAGAAGATTCCTTTATTTTGTTTCTGTTGTATGTTAATTCCCTTCTCCATACTCACTTTCAGATAAAGGGATTAAGCTACCGACCTCCGGGAACCGAGATTGAACTTTTGAATGGAATTAGCCTCTCAATTCCTAAGAAAAGGTAATTTAATCAAGAAGATGGATCGACTAGGATCCAAATATTTTTCTATTTTCTGTGCAATAGTCATGCAAGTTGGGAATGTTGAGTCATACTGAAGAGTTAGGACATGACAGAACTCATTCATTTGGAGCCTTACTTTTGTATTTTTCATTAGGCCTTGTCAAGCTAACACGACTCAAAATAAAAAATTGGAAAGAAGTGAATCATATAATCCTTGCTAGTTATTGTATAAATGTTTGAGATTTTGAGCCTTACTGCCCAAAAAGCATTAATTCAAGCATCTACAAGGGACTACAAAGAATGTGTGCTTATGATCTCTCGCACAAGTGGAGAACTTTCTACTTGTTTCATTTCTTACCTTTGAATTTAGGTGCAGTGTTGCAAATGGGTTGATAGAATGAACAAGATCGATACAGGTGTGTACCTCGTGAGACATAAAATTCTCCTTTTTTTTAGTTTCTCCTTTTTATATTTATTTATATTCCTATATATAGGTTTTGTAACACCCCCAGGATATCTGAGGTATATTACAGCGCCGTGAATCCCTATATGGGACCCACCAGGCTGATCAAGCATCATACTCATCGACTCACAGAAGCAACAGAAAAATATCTCGTCATAAAGACGCCCAACAAAATAATCCACCCGGTTCAACCGGTCTAACATAACACCATAATCCGACACAAACATAATAAACAACAATACAATCCCGACGAGTAAAAGTTCTTAAGTACTCGAGTACTTCTACTAGTTTAAAGACCACAAAAATAAAAAGATAGAAAGCAATAAGACACCACTCGTGCACAATCATCACGCACGGCCATCATCCACATACTGGTCCAGCACCCGTTCGTCTCGATGAACCTGACCTGAAATTCATAAAACGAATTTCCCCAAAACGGTCCCCAGAGGGGTTAGCAATTACGCTAGTACAAGTAACCAAATGAACGACTTACATCTTACACATATAGTAATGCATGCAATTCAAGAAAACATAGTTCCAAATCACTCATTTCCGGAAATGCCATAATCAAGTCACATTTGTAAAAATGCACCACAATTAACCGTGGATCCACCCCTCCGTGGGCCCCTACCGAGACCCCGTCGGATCTAACCCATAGTGGTTAAAAGCAAGCTCGCGGATCCACCCCTCCGTGGACCCCTACCGAGACCCCATCGGGTCTAACCCATAGTGAGCATACACACACACACACAATTCTCATGCAATACTAATACATTAAGATTGTAAGTTCATAAGGGTACTTGCCTCGGTTAATAGACGGTTATACGAACGGAAAGGAAGAATCGAACACGACCGCGAGGAACCGGCGGAAATGAACCTAACGATTCGAATAACACAATCACAACCAACTCTAGACGATTACGGAAATGGAATACCCCCGGAAACCCGCCTACGATTCATGTATATTCGTACCAAAAATAACAACGAGGACGGACCACAACCAAACCCTCTCGATTCCATAAAAATCCACAAAATATCCATGAATCCGTAGGAAAGTTAAAGATACTAACAATATTAATCGTATTCATCATAAATCCACCAACAAAACGGAACGAATCGGAAGAAAAACCCAAAACCCCCAAATTAGTCGAAAATAGGGTTCTAGAGATATTACCTTTGGAGATTCAAGTACTAAGATCCGTAGAACATGCGTTAGATTGATAATCCGGGCCTCACAACCGAAGGAGAATGATGAAAATCAACCCCCAAATGAAGAATGCTTTAGAAGTTCTCCCCCCTTAGCTCTCTCTCTCTCTCTCGTGCAGGTGAAGAATGAAGGAGATGGCCGATTTCGTCTAATAAGAACGAGATTATACAGTTGACCGCTTGGTGTGCCGCAGCACAGCTGAAGTGTGCCACGGCACAGGCCAAAAAATTACTCCCAAGTTTCGGCAGTGTGCCGCGGCACAGCCTGCGTGTGCCGCGGCACCCGGTACAGTCGCGTTTTGGTCGCAGATGTCATACGAGTGTGCCGCGGCACCGGACGGGTGTGCCGCGGCACTGACTTGGCACTGTGCCGCGGCACACAGTACAGTTTGCTCGACCAACAACTGGAGAAATGTGTGAGCCGCGGCACAAGGTGTGTGCGCCGCGGCACTGACTTGGCACTGTGCCGCGGCACCGGATGGGTGTGCCGCGGCACACAGTACAGTTTGCTCGACCAACAACTTGAGAAATGTGTGTGCCGCGGCGCACACACCTTGTGCCGCGGCTCACACCCCCTTTTGGTCCCAAAAAGATAAAAATGATCCGGAAAGAGAATAAAAGCGATAGGAATCAACATCGGGGAAACAATAACACGAGATGAACCCATGGCAACCCCAAAACGGCGGTTCCGCACAACAATAACGAGAATCATATTGATAGATGACAGGAAAAAATACACTGAAAGATACACGAGGGTTACTACAGTCGAAGAAAATACACCGGAAATAAAAATACCAGGGAAAGAAAAAATGTGGATATTACATTCTACCCCTCTAAAAATAAGTTTCGTCCCGAAACTTAAGAAACAAACAACTCATGATACCTAGCACGCATGCTATCCTCGGTTTCCCAAGTTGCCTCCTCGACACCGTGTCTCGACCACTGCACTTTGACCAAAGGGATGGTCTTATGCCTCAGTCGTTTCTCACGATGCTCCAAAATCTTCAAAGGACGCTCCTCAAAAGTAATATCTTCAGCGATATCAATCTCGCCATAATCGATGACGTGACTAGGATTCGGGACATATTTCCTCAGCTGGGAAACATGAAAAACGCTATGAACATGACTCAAGGCCAGAGGTAACGCCAAACGGTATGCCAACCCACCGACTCGCTCGAGGATCTCAAAGGGGCCGATAAATCTCGGACTCAACTTCCCTTTCTTCCCGAAACGAAAAACTCCCTTCATCGGCGACACCTTTAGCAAAACGTGGTCTCCCACCTCAAATTCCAAAGGTCGACGACGGACATCGGCATACGACTTCTGTCGACTCTGGGCAGTCAACATCCGTTCCCGAATTAATTCTATCTTCCGCCTCGTCTCTAAAACGACATCCGGCTCGGTCCCGACCAAATCGGACGCCTCATTCCAACAAATCGGTGATCGACATCGCCGCCCATAAAGCACCTCATACGGTGCCATCCGAATCGACGCGTGCCAACTGTTGTTGTACGTGAATTCGATCAATGGCAAATGTTCCTCCCAGTCACTACTCCAATCGAGAGCACAGGCACGCAACAAATCCTCGAACGTCTGGATAGTGCGTTCGGTATCATCGACCGGGATGAAAAGAGGTACTCAAATGCAAACGGGTACCCAACGCCTTATGCACCGCCTGCCAGAAGTGCGATACAAAATGGCCATCACGATCCGAAACAATAGACTTCGGAGTACCGTGAAGCCTCACAATCTGCGCGATAAACACACGAGCTAACTTCTCCGGACCCCAAGTGTCCTTGATGCCCAGAAAATGTGCCGACTTGGTCAGACGATCAACAATCACCCATACCATATTCATGCCCGACCTCGTTCTCGGCAAACTCGTAATGAAATCCATCGATATATCTTCCCATTTCCATTACGGAACGAGAAGTGACTGCAAAAGCCCAGCCGGTCGCTGGTGCTCAATTTTGACTTGCTGGCAAGTCAAACACCTTGCTACAAACTGCGCGACTTCCTCCTTCATATCATTCCACCAGAAATTCCTTCTCAGGTCCTTGTACATCTTACTCGAACCAGGATGAACGGAATAAGGTGTAGCATGGGCCTCACGCAAAATACTCTGTCTCAACTCTGAGTCGTTCGGCACACAAAGCCGACCCCGAAATCTCAAAACACCATCTTCGTGAATCACAAACCCAGGAGACTTTCCTTTAAGAACGTTCTCTCGGATTTGAGTAATCATTGGATCCTCTAACTGTTTCAGCTTAATCTCATCGATCAAAGACGACGAAATTTCCAAGGCACAAAATTGCCCGACAGTTCCCGGCAACAAAACCTCAACATCTAACTCGATCAAAGCCCGCCGAAGCTCAGACTGAGACGTAAGGACCTCAAGCGTTCGCAACGCAATCGGTTTCCGACTCAAGGCGTCGGCCACGACGTTCGCCTTGCCCGGATGATAAAGGATTTCGAGGTCATAATCCTTAATCAGCTCTAACCACCTCCTCTGCCTCATATTCAACTCCCGCTGAGTAAATATGTATTTCAGACTTTTATGATCGGTAAAAATCTGACATGCAGAGCCGAAAAGATAGTGACGCCAAATCTTGAGCGCGAAAACGATTGCCGCTAACTCCAAATCATGAGTAGGGTAGTTAAGCTCATACGGCCTCAACTGTCTCGACGCAAAGGCAATGGTCTTGCCGTGCTGCATTAATACGCACCCAAGACCCTGACCCGAAGGATCGCTATAAACGGCGAATCCCTCGTTGCCACATGGCAATGCCAAAATCGGAGCTGAGGTCAAACGCTTCTTCAGCTCCTCAAAACTGGACTGCCTCTCGTCATTCCAGACGAACTTCTCGGATTTCTGGAGTAACTGTGTAAGTGGCCGAGCTAGTTTTGAGAAACCCTCGACGAACCTACGGTAGTAGCCAGCCAAACCCAAGAAACTACGGACCTCTTTCACACTTGTGGGCGGCGCCCAGTCCAACACTGCCTCAATCTTCTGCGGATCCACTCGAACTCCCTCGGCTGAAATCACGTGACCCAAAAACATCACTTCCTTCAGCCAGAACTCACATTTCGAGAACTTCGCATAGAGTTGCTCAGCCCTCAAAATGTCTAACACTATCCGCAAATGATGGGCATGCTCTTCCTCGTTCCTCGAATAAATAAGAATATAGTCAATGAAGACGACGACACACTTATCCAAATACTCGATAAAGACTTTGTTCATCAACTGCATGAACACCGCCGGCGCATTAGTTAACCTGAAAGGAATAACTACAAACTCATAATGTCCGTATCTCGTCCGAAAAGCTGTCTTCGGCACGTCGGACTCTCTCACCTGGAGCTGATAGTACCCCGATTTCAAATCAATCTTCGAGAATACCGCAGCTCCCTGCAACTGGTCGAACAAGTCGTCAATTCTCAGCAAAGGATACTTGTTTTTGATGGTCACCTTGTTTATTTCGCGATAGTCGATACACAAACGTAGTGAACCATCCTTCTTTCGCACAAACAGGACCGGTGCGCCCCAAGGCGAGGCGCTCGGTCGAACATACCCCGACTCAAGAAGCTCACTCAACTGCTTCTTCAACTCGGACATCTCTGAAGGTGCCATGCGATAGGGCGCCTTCGAAATAGGAGCCACACCCGGCTCTAACTCTATAGCGAACTCGACCTCACGATCCGGTGGCAATCCCGATAACTCGTCAGGAAATACATCAGAAAACTCATTAACGATTGAAATCGACGAAAGCTCGACTCCACCACTCTCCGCCTTCAAGGCGCAGCACCAATAGCCGGTACACCCCTTTCGCAGGAGTCTCATCGCCTTCAGGGCGTTAATAACGAATTTCTGGTTCCCCCTCTTTCGCCCGACGAAAGAGTGCTCGGTGCCATCATCGGCTAACATGGTAATGATCCTCGTGCGGTAGTTCATGATTGCACCATGACGCTCGAGCCAATCATCCCCGAGAATTAAGTCCTCACCCTCAATACCCACGACAATAAGATTAGAGGACCAAGCCTTCTCACAAATAAACACAGAACAGTCTCGAACCTCCTGATCACCAACGATCCTATCACCGCTAGGAAGCTTAACGATGAAGGGCTCGCAAGGCGTCAAACAGTCGAGACTCAAACGGCGCACACAATCCAGAGATATGAACGAATGCATAGTACCAGAATCGAAAAGCACACTGACAGGATGAGAAATAATATGAACGGTACCTGTCGCTACGGTAGCCGCTGGATCATCGGCTCTCCGCATCTCATAGACACGCGGGTGGGCTGAGCCAACGCTGGAAGCTCCCCCCTTGGAGGGCTGACCCCGACCTCTCCCCCGACTAGCACTCGGCGGAGATTGAGGAGCAAGCGATCCCTAATTCACACTTGGTTTCCTAGGCGCTGGAATGGAAACCCGGGCACCAAAGATTTTCTCCCTCTCAGCACAGAAAGCAGCCTTGTGACCCGGCTGGCCACACTGATTACATGTCAGCAAAGGACTCGGACAATTACGACTGATGTGGCCTGGCTGGCCACAGTTGAAACACTTCACTTCTCGAGAAGGGGCACTGGCTGCCCTGCGGGGAAACCCAGTAGATCAAGCTGGGCCACCACCAGCGGAAAAGTTAGCAGACTGGAATTTCTGCTGACCCCCACCTTTGTGGCCCGAAAAATTCCCGGCAGACTTCTACTTCATGCTCTCGCGGGCCGCCTCACTCGCCGTCACAGACATATCGTAAGCAAGGGCCCTACTCTGGTAATCCTTCAAGGTAGTACAGACGAGCCCCAACATATAGTCCCGAATCGACAATTTCATCCGTCTGGAAAAATGGAAAATTTTGTCGCTCTCTGTAACACCCCGAACTAGGCGGATATTACAGTGCCGTGAATCCCCGACTGGGACCCACCAGGCAATGAAAATGATGAATTAAATAATATAATTGTAGTACCGAACCACATTATATTACCAATTACTCCGATGAGGAGTTTAAGTACATTACACCAGGACAAGACAGAATACTAGTATATTTTATATGGAGATAAAATACACCACCCTGAACAAAATAAACATCTCAAACGGAAGTTGCAGCGGAAAAATACAAATGACGGAATAACTGAAATGACTAAAATGACTGAAACAAACGAAATGACTGGGGCCCCCTACTAGTATCACTGGGACTCGCCAAAATGCTCTTCCCGTGCCTTTGCCTTGCCGTGACACGAAAACAAAATCCCCATAGGGCCATTACGTAACAACAATCCTCCAGAGTTGAAATTACACAATCATGAATTAACTGAAGTTATGAAATATCCTTAATTATGAATTACGCTGAAGAGGAGTATCATAGTACGCCCGTAATGTTCTCTGCAAGTGTACAAGACGAATGACCGGACACACCCGTCCTTGTACCTAATTAGTCTCACGGAGGTAAGCATTACCGTGTGCACGGTCCGATGTATCGGTGAACCCAATACATGACCATCGTGTGCCCGACTAAAAATTCCACACAGCCACACCCGGCCACGCAATACGAACCCGGAAGGTCACATGAACGAGAATGACCATGATGAATATCAATGAATAATAATTAGACAAGGCCAAGATGACTCACCGTTATGAAAGTAATAGTGACGTGATTGATAACCCAATGAAATGATTTGGAACCGTCGTTCCTCGTGAATGAAATGATTATTCGACGATTACAAGTCTCAAAATGATTATTATTATGATGGATGAATTATGATTATGAACAATCAACAACAAAAGGAATGAGTATCCTTTTAACCGAGTAAGATTTAACTTACACAACAACGATGAAGAATGTCCGTCCACGAACAACGTCCTAACCAAGATATCGGTCGCTCGAACAACCTTGAATAACAATCATTACCAACAATCGTTCAATACACGTATCAAGCAACAAAACACGACTAATCCAAAGGTCGAAAACAACGATAATCAAACTCATAGGGCATTCCAACGAATACATAACCCATCACACAACTTCGGGAATATCCAATCCCGAATATGTCGAAACCAACACCAAATTGATTATTTCGAACCAACAAAACACTTCAATGATATCAATAATCCATTAGGAATCCATAATTCATGATTACAATAACATCAATCGGAAAATCCCCAATTAACCGAAGTCAACCCCAAGGGTTCTTGAAATAATTCCGAAAATAACCATTAAATCCATAGGAATATATTTATCCAAGGTAGATAATCCATATCTAACATATTCCAATGATAATCCAAGCTTACATGAAGGAATCGGAAGGAAAACCCAAAAATCCGAAATTCTAGATCCAAGAAATTAATACCTTTGATTCGGTGTTTTGGAGATGATGAAGTGATGATTAATCCAACTCAAAGACTTGAAGATGATGATTGATGATTACACCTTGAAGAACACTCTCTAAATCGCCCAAATCGCCAAGAACCGACGAGAGGAAGAGAAATAGATGACAAATGACGAAGTCTGACTAAACTGTCCAATTTATAGTCAGTCCAGGTTAGCGTGCGCTAGCCCTTGTGCATAGCGTGCGCTAACGAGTAATTTGGGTGGTCTAGTACCCACTGTCCGAACACGGTAGCGCGCGGTACGTACCTTTTTGTAGCGTGCGCTACGGCCATACTACTAGCGTACGCTAAAACCCATTGTTAGCGTGCGCTAACGAAATATTTGATGCCCAGTACTGGAGTCCAGAAAACTATCTGCCTCTGATCTGACCTCGATAGCGCGCGCTACAACCATTGTTTAGCGTGCGCTATAACATCGATTTCGTACGCTAAAAACAACACATAGCGTGCGCTAAGAATTAATACAGTGCAGTCCAGTAGCCACTGGACTCAACCTGATCTGTCCTTAGCGCGCGCTACACCACATATTAGCGTGCGCTACTACAACCCGCTAGCGCGCGCTACTTACCACTCGTAGCGTGCGCTACATATAACTCACCTGCAGTCCAGTACCTTCTGGACGGCAACCAGGGTAACATTAGCGTGCGCTAATGCTGAGTGGTAGCATGCGCTACCTGTACTCAATTAGCGTACGCTAAAAAGAGTACGTAGTGTGCGCTACTCCTCACGCACAGCCCACGATGAAAACGACAACGATGATAAATACGGCACGAAACTCCAATCAGATTAGTGATGAATGGCGATTGATACACGATACAATTACTCTGAATGATGAATACCATGACTGAATCTGAGTGACAAATGATTAATAATGAATGAAATTACTGAGTATCAATTACTGAATGATGAATACTGAATGATAATTACTGAATTACAACCGGGTATTACATACACCCCCCTTAAAAGAGTTTCGTCCCCGAAACTAAGGGTCAAACAACTCGGGATAACTCTCCCGCATACTATCCTCGGTTTCCCACGTAGCCTCTTCGACTCCGTGTCTAGACCACTGAATTTTAACCAAAGGAATCGTCTTATTCCTCAACTGTTTGATTCGCCACTCCAAAACTCGTATAGGGCGTTCCTCATATGAATGATCATCGGCAATCTCGATTTCGTCGAACTGAAGTATGTGACTCGGGTCGGCAACATACTTCCGCAGCTGAGAGACATGAAACACATTATGAATTCGGCTCAACGCCGGAGGTAAAGCCAATCGATAAGCTAACTCGCCTACTCAATCCAAAATCTCAAACGGTCCAATGAATCTCGGACTCAACTTTCCCCTCTTCCCAAAACGGAAGATACCACGACTCGGGGATACCTTGACCAACACATGGTCACCAGCCTCGAACTCTAATGGTCGATGACGGTTATCTGCATATGATTTCTGTCGACTCTGAGCTGTCAACAAATGACTCCTGATCAAAGTTACCTTCTCACGGGCGGCTATAAGCATATCGGGCTCGGTGCCGATTGATTCTGATAAGTCGTCCCAACACAAGGGAGATCGACAACGACGACCATACAAGGCCTCGTAAGGTGCCATCTTGATCGAAGCATGCCAACTATTATTATACGTGAACTCGATCAATGGTAGTTGGGCTTCCCAATCGTCTTTCCAATCGAGGACGCATGCCCTCAACATGTCCTCTAATGTCTGAATGGTCCTCTCTGATTGTCCGTCGGACCGAGGATGAAAAGCGATCGAGATTAAGCCGAGTTCCCATAGCACGATGAACTGATTTCCAAAAATGCGATACAAACCGTCCGTCACGGTCGGAAACGATACTTTTAGAAGTACCGTGCAGTCTGACTATCTCTTTGATGAACAGTTGAGCAAGTCTCTCGGGACCCCACGTCTCCTTGATCTCAAGGAAATGAGCTGATTTGGTTAAGCGGTCCACGATCACCCAGATCGTATTCATGCCACGACGACTCGTCGGCAAACTCGTGATGAAATCCATAGAAATGTCTTCCCACTTCCACTCGGGAATAGGAAGAGGTTTCAGCATACCCGCCGGTCGCTGATGTTCAATCTTAACTTGTTGACAGGTTAAGCATCTCGAAACAAACTCTGCGACTTCCCGCTTCATATTAATCCACCAGTAATTTTGTTTCAAGTCCTTGTACATCTTGCTAGACCCCGGATGAACAGAATAAGGGGTAGCATGAGCTTCTTTCAAAATCGAGTTTTTCAACTAGTCATTCGCCGGTACGCACAACCGATTCTTAAACCTCAAAAGTCCATCCTCGTGGACCACAAATCCAGGGGCTTTCCCCTGAGCCACATCCTCTCGGATGCGCAACAAAGATGGGTCCGAACCCTGATTCTCTCGGATTGCCTCCTCGAGTGACGATGAAATCTCTAACATACAAAGCTGCCCCTGAACTCGCTGAAGCCAGACCTCGATCTCGGGTCTAAGGAATTCCTGCTGAATCTCCTTCTGAACTGTTAAACGGGCAAGCATCTGCTCCTGAACGGACTTACGACTCAAGGCGTCGGCGACAACGTTCGCCTTGCCCGGGTGGTAGAGGATCTCGATATCATAATCTTTGATTAATTCCAACCACCGTCTCTGACGCATATTTAACTTCTTCTGAGTAAATATATACTTTAAACTCTTATGATCGGTGAATCTCTGACAGGTGACGCCATAAAGGTAATGATGCCAAATCTTCAAAGCGAACACCACGGCTGCTAGCTCCAGGTCGTGGGTCGGATAATTAACCTCGTAAGGTCTCAATTGCCGTGAAGCATAGGCAATAACTTTCCCATTCTGCATGAGTGCACATCCGAGACCCTGTCCGGACGCATCACTATAAACCACAAATCCTTCCGTCCCCTGCGGCAAGGAAAGTACAGGTGCTGACATTAACCGGCTCTTGAGTTCCTCAAAACTCTGTTGACACGCGTCGGACCACGTGTATTTCTTATCCTTCCGCAAAAGGTTCGTTAAGGGTTGAGCGATTCTAGAAAATCCTTCCACAAACCACCGATAATAACCCGCTAATCCGAGAAAACTTCGGATTTCCTTAACGTTCTTTGGAGGTAGCCAATCTCGAATAGCCTCCGTCTTCTGAGGGTCGACACGAACTCCGTCTGATGAAATTACATGTCCGAGAAAAGTCACTTCGGACATCCAGAACTCACATTTGGAGAACTTCCCATAAAGTTGTTCTCGTCTCAACACGTCGAGCACTTGATGAAGGTGAAACTCGTGTTCCTCCCGATCACGAGAATAAATCAAAATGTCATCGATGAAGACAACAACAAACTGATCCAAAAAGTCGATGAAAACCCCATTCATTAGCTCCATGAATACCGCAGGTGCATTAGTCAATCCGAACGGCATAACCACAAACTCATAATGACCATAGCGTGTTCGAAACGTCGTCCTTGCGATGTCCGACTCTCGGATCCGCAACTGATGATATCCAGACCTTAAGTCGATCTTGGAAAATACTGAAGCTCCCTGAAGTTGATCTAAGAGATCATCAATACGGGGTAAGGGATACTTATTCTTGATCGTCACCCTATTCAACTCCCGATAATCAATACATAAGCGGAATGAACCATCCTTCTTCTTGACAAACAACACTGGTGCTCTCCACGGGGACGCACTCGGTCGGATATAACCTTTCTCAAACAACTCCTCAAGTTGGTTCTTTAATTCCTGCATTTCGGTCGGGGCCATCCGGTACGATGCCTTCGATATCGGGGACGTACCAGGCTCCAACTCAATCGTGAATTCCACATCCCTCTGTGGAGGCAAACCAGGTAACTCGTCTGGAAAAACATCGGCATATTCCCTCACCACCGGAATATCCGTTAACATTACTGATGACTTCTCGGTTTTGGCCATAAAGCACCAATAACCAACACACCCCTGATTGAGTAATCTCACTGCTTTCATCGAATTAATGACCTTACCAGAACAGCCGGGATTACCTCCCTGAAACACACATTCAACCCCATCGTCTGAAATGATAGTGACCATACGCTTACGGACACTAATGATGACATCATGACGATCCATCCAGTCAATACCCAAGATGATGTCGTCCCTCGGCAAATCTACCACGATTAGGTCTGCTGGCCAAACACGACCATGAAACTGAATCGGACAATTCTGAATCTCACGATTACCGATAATTCGTCTACCATCAGGTAGGCCAATGACATAAGGCTCACAACTAGTAGCACTACCCAGACGTAGTCTACTCAAACATGACTCAGAAATGAATGAATGCGATGCACCAGTATCAAAAAGGGTACACAGGTTGAGATAGAATATCGAGTGTACCTGAGATCATTCGGGCCTCTGGATCATCGGTCTTCTTCATCTCATAGATCCGGGGCTTGCTAGTCCCGGCACCGGACGCTCCCGTCTGCTGGCTAAAAGCTCCACCTTTAGTCGCTCCTGTCGTTTTAAACAACGCTGATTGAGTGGCTTGATTCTGAACGGCTGACTGCTTAGGTGCCTGAGATGACGTCTGAGTAGGTTTGGAGTCCCTATGGCAAAAACAGGCCTTATGCCCAGCAATCCCACAATTATGACACGTGATAGTCTGTCGAGGACACTTGGTACTGAGGTGACCAAGCTCCCCATAGTTAGAACAGGTGATGGCCGAACTGGCCGCTCGAGACTGAGATTCCGCGGGTTTAGACGACACAGGAGGTCGCTCAGAAAAAGCAGAGCCCGCACGGGGTTTCTTGAAAGTTGTCTGACCGCCTTGGTGATTACGATTCTTCGATTTCTTGCTAGCGAGACGAAGGTTGCCGCTTAGCAATTTCCTTAGCGATAGCTCGTAGGTGAGAGCTTTCTCAATGAATTCGCCAACGTGGTGCAATTATGATTAAATCAAGTCTCATACGGGGTTTGACCTCTTGTCAAATACTTGATCTTATCCGCCTCTGAATGAATGATGGATGAAGCGAAAGGAAGAAGTTCCTGAAATTTCTCGGCAATGGCGAGAACATCCTCGTCTGATGAGGGGTCGGGGGTGAGCAATTCTGACAGCTTGGCCTCTCTGAGTGGGGCCGGATAATACCTCTCCATCATGAGAGTCTTGAACTGATCCCAAGTGCAAGATCCTTCGGTGGGCTTCAACGACAACCACCAAGAATGTGCGCTCTTACCCAGGTAGTAAGCCGCAACAGAAACTTTGTGTCCTTCGGGACACTCTACCATAGCAAACAACTTCTCGAAATGCTCGAGCCAATGAATGATATCTGCCGGCTCAGACGAGCCCTCAAAAGTAGGTGGCCTCTGGCGAGAGATATCGCCGATGATATTACTCACATTCCTCTCTTGCCTCTGAGGTGGCGGCGGAGGAGCCTGCTGATTTTGATTGACGGAGTTATGCATCGTCTCCATCAACTGAGCCATCTGGGTCATCTGGGCCATCATGCCCTGCATAAAAGCGAGTGGGTCAACCCGGACACCCTCTGACTGAGCCGTGCCCCGGGTACGACTCCCCGATAGTGAATGATCGCGTCCAGGTGAATGAGTGGCAGCGTCGCTGCTCAATGAATTAGCATTATTCCTTGCGTTTGCACGTGTATTCACACGAGCTCTCGGGATTCGGCCCGCTCCACGGCCTCGTCCTCCACGTCCTCTGCCAGCCCTTTCCATACTGAAGTGGAAAGTCATATGATGATTATATATCTCGCATGAGTATCACATTATGATTATATTATGAAATGATGAAAATGAGCATACGCGCTCAAATACAGCGATTACATGAATGATTAATTGACGTGACATGATTATCTGATGAAGTTACTGAAATGACTATCTTGAATGAGTTAACAAGATTAATGATTTGATCTTCCTGATCAACAGCTGAATCATGAAATGAATTGAGTGATTACTGAGTTAACCTGACCGTCCTGGTCAAAATGACAATGATGATTGAGGATTGTTAACTGATGAATTATGAATGAATGATTAATGCCAGAAATTATACCATGGCATTAGAAATCTTACAGTTCTTGGTCTGATTGGCTCGGCATTTGCATAGGTCACACGTGATGCTAAAGTCCAATGATACTAGTCCGATGACGATGATTTCAAATGAGACATGACTTGGAGGGTAGTATTCAAAACCACGCTCCGATACCAACTCTGTAACACCCCGAACTAGGCGGATATTACAGTGCCGTGAATCCCCGACTGGGACCCACCAGGCAATGAAAATGATGAATTAAATAATATAATTGTAGTACCGAACCACATTATATTACCAATTACTCCGATGAGGAGTTTAAGTACATTACACCAGGACAAGACAGAATACTAGTATATTTTATATGGAGATAAAATACACCACCCTGAACAAAATAAACATCTCAAACGGAAGTTGCAGCGGAAAAATACAAATGACGGAATAACTGAAATGATCAAATGATCAAACAAACGAAATGGTAGGGCCCCTACTAGTATCACTGGGACTCGTCGCCGTCAAAATGCTCTTCCGTGCCTTTGCCTTGCCGTGACGAAAACAAAATCCCCAACGGGCCGATTACATACGTAACAACAATCCTCCAGAGTTGAAATTACACAATCATGAATTAACTGAAGTTATGAAATATCCTTAATTATGAATTACGCTGAAGAGGAGTATCATAGTACGCCCGTAATGTTCTGTGCAAGTGTACAAGACGAATGACCGGACACACCCGTCCTTGTACCTAATTAGTCTCACGGAGGTAAGCGTTACCGTGTGCACGGTCCGATGTATCGGTGAACCCAATACATGACCATCGTGTGCCCGACTAAAAATTCCACACAGCCACACCCGGCCACGCAATACGAACCCGGAAGGTCACATGAACGAGAATGACCATGATGAATATCAATGAATAATAATTAGACAAGGCCAAGATGACTCACCGTTATGAAAGTAATAGTGACGTGATTGATAACCCAATGAAATGATTTGGAACCGTCGTTCCTCGTGAATGAAATGATTATTCGACGATTACAAGTCTCAAAATGATTATTATTATGATGGATGAATTATGATTATGAACAATCAACAACAAAAGGAATGAGTATCCTTTTAACCGAGTAAGATTTAACTTACACAACAACGATGAAGAATGTCCGTCCACGAACAACGTCCTAACCAAGATACCTACGCCGAACAACCTTGAATAACAATCATTACCAACAATCGTTCAATACACGTATCAAGCAACAAAACACGACTAACCCAAAGGTCGAAAACAACGATAATCAAACTCATAGGGCATTCCAACGAATACATAACCCATCACACAACTTCGGGAATATCAAATCCCGAATATGTCGAAACCAACACCAAATTGAGTATTTCGAACCAACAAAACACTTCAATGATATCAATAATCCATCAGGAATCCATAATTCATGATTACAATAACATCAATCGGAAAATCCCCAATTAACCGAAGTCAACCCCAAGGGTTCTTGAAATAATTCCGAAAATAACCATTAAATCCATAGGAATATATTTATCCAAGGTAGATAATCCATATCTAACATATTCCAATGATAATCCAAGCTTACACGAAGGAATCGGAAGGAAAACCCAAAAATCCGAAATTCTAGATCCAAGAAATTAATACCTTTGATTCGGTGTTTTGGAGATGATGAAGTGATGATTAATCCAACTCAAAGACTTCAAGATAATGATTGATGATTACACCTTGAAGAACACTCTCTAAATCGCCCAAATCGCCAAGAACCGACGAGAGGAAGAGAAATAGATGACAAATGACGAAGTCTGACTAAACTGTCCAATTTATAGTCAGTCCAGGTTAGCGTGCGCTGGCCCTTGTGCGTAGCGTGCGCTAACGAGTAATTTGGGTAGTCCAGTACCCACTGTCCGAACACGGTAGCGCGCGCTACGTACCTTTTTGTAGCGTGCGCTACGGCCATACTACTAGCGTACGCTAAAACCCATTGTTAGCGTGCGCTAACGAAATATTTGATGCCCAGTACTGGAGTCCAGAAAACTGTCTGCCTCTGATCTAACCTCGATAGCGCGCGCTACAACCATTGTTTAGCGTGCGCTATAACATCGATTGCGTACGCTAAAAACAACACATAGCGTGCGCTAAGAATTAATCCAGTGCAGTCCAGTAGCCACTGGACTCAACCTGATCTGTCCTTAGCGCGCGCTACACCACATATTAGCATGCGCTACTACAACCTGCTAGCGCGTGCTACTTACCACTCGTAGCGTGCGCTACATATAACTCACCTGCAGTCCAGTACCTTCTGGACTGCAACCAGGGTAACATTAGCGTGCGCTAATGCTGAGTGGTAGCGTGCGCTACCTGTACTCAATTAGCGTACGCTAAAAAGAGTACGTAGCGTGCGCTACTCCTTACGCACAGTCCACGATGAAAACGACAACGACGATAAACACAGCACGAAACTCCAATCAGATTAGTGATGAATGGCGATTGATACACGATACAATTACTCTGAATGATGAATACCATGACTGAATCTGAGTGACAAATGATTAATAATGAATGAAATTACTGAGTATCAATTACTGAATGATGAATACTGAATGATAATTACTGGATTACAACCGGGTATTACACTCTCCTCGACAACTAGGGTCTTCACATAACCCAACTCCTTATTATAATCGGCAATAGCCTGAGATACGGGAATATCCCGTGGTTGAGCATCATAGAAGGAATGTACTCGGGCCTATCTGACCGGCCACGGGCAATATTCGGTCTCCATCAATTCCTGAAATTCGTCCTATGAAGCCACATGGTCTTTGGGCCCAACGGCCTCCCACCAATCCGTAGCGTCCCCTGTCAGAAAGTATTGAGCAATAGGAACTTTACGGTTCTCGGGACAGTTAGTGGCAACGAAGACCTTAGATATCTCCTTGATCCACCCTTCCCAGCCGATCGGGTCTCAAGCTCCCGAAAACTGAGGAGGATGCATCTTGATGACATCCAGAAGCCAACGATCCGCTCCGCCCCGATTAGCATGGGCCGGATCCGGGTTCTGAACCGCCTGAGCTATCGCCGCCATTTGATTCACCATTTGCCGTAATGCGGCCGCAATACCAAGGTCGGCGTGCTCTGAGAAGAAGCATGATCGTGATCGCCGCATCACCGGCTCCCGAAGACTGTGATGTGGCCGCCCCACCGGCTGCCCCACGTCCCCGGCCGCGTCCACGACCATGACCGCGACCACGACCACGACCTCTTCCAGCATCCATACTGGAGTTAAATAAGTAGTAAAAGCCATACGATGGTAAGTACAAGAAAAGAACGATCGCAAATCGAGAACTAGAGGTACGATACAAGAGTATAAGGAACAGAGGGAAAGAAAACTTACGGGCACTGGTAGTACGGGAATCATGGCAGCGTGATGATGATGTGCAAGACAAAATACAACAAGACCCAATAAACCGACAAGCCTAGGTATCCATAAACCTAGGGCTCTGATACCATTTTCTGTAACAACCCCAGGATATCCGAGGTATATTACAGTGCCGTGAATCCCTATATGGGACCCACCAGGCTGATCAAGCATCATACTCATCGACTCACAGAAGCAACAGAAAAATATCTCGTCATAAAGATGCCCAACAAAATAATCCACCCGGTTCAACTGGTCTAACATAACACCATAATCCGACACAAACATAATAAACAATAATACAATCCCGACGAGTAAAAGTTCGTAAGTACTCGAGTACTTCTACTAGTTTAAAGACCACAAAAATAAAAAGATAGAAAGCAATAAGACACCACTCGTGCACAATCATCACGCACGGCCATCATCCGCATACTGGTCCAGCACCCGTTCGTCTCGATGAACCTGACCTGAAATTCATAAAACGAATTTCCCCAAAACCGGTCCCCAGAGGGATTAGCAATTACGCTAGTACAAGTAACCAAATGAACGACTTACATCTTACACATATAGTAATGCATGCAATTCAAGAAAACATAGTTCCAAATCACTCATTTCCGGAAATGCCATAATCAAGTCACATTTGTAAAAATGCACCACAATTAACCGTGGATCCACCCCTCCGTGGACCCCTACCGAGACCCCGTCGGATCTAACCCATAGTGGTTAAAAGCAAGCTCACGGATCCACCCCTCCGTGGACCCCTACCGAGACCCCATCGGGTCTAACCCATAGTGAGCATACACACACACACACACAATTCTCATGCAATACTAATACATTAAGATTGTAAGTTCATAAGGGTACTTGCCTCGGTTAATAGACGGTGATACGAACGGAAAAGAAGAATCGAACACGACCGCGAGGAACCGGCGGAAATGAACCTAACGATTCGAATAACACAATCACAACCAACTCTAGACGATTACGGAAATGGAATACCCTCGGAAACCCTCCTACGATTCATGTATATTCGTACCAAAAATAACAACGAGGGCGGACCACAACCAAACCCTCTCGATTCCGTAAAAATCCACAAAATATCCATGAATCCGTAGGAAAGCTAAAGATACTAACAATATTAATCGTATTCATCATAAATCCACCAACAAAACGGAACGAATCGGAAGAAAAACCCAAAACCCCCAAATTAGTCGAAAATAGGGTTCTAGAGATATTACCTTTGGAGATTCAAGTACTAAGATCCGTAGAACACGCGTTAGATTGATAATCCGGGCCTCACAGCCGAAGGAGAATGATGAAAATCAACCCCCAAATTAAGAATGCTTGAGAAGTTCTCCCCCCTTAGCTCTCTCTCTCTCTCTCGCGCGCAGGTGAAGAATGAAGGAGATGGCCGATTTCGTCTAATAAGAACGAGATTATATAGTTGACCGCTTGGTGTGCCGCGGCACAGCCGAAGTGTGCCGCACGTGCCAAAAATTACTCCTGTGTTTCGGCGGTGTGCGGCCACGGCTGCGTATGCCGCGGCACCCGGTACGGCGGGTTTTGGTCGCAGATGTCATACGAGTGTGCCGCGGCACCGGACGGGTGTGCCGCGGCGGCTTAGCCGTGCGCGGCACCGGATGGGTGTTCCGCGGCACACAGTACAGTTTGCTCGACCAACAACTGGAGAAATGTGTGTGCCGCGGCTCACACCTTGTGCCGCGGCTCACACCCCCTTTTGGTCCAAAAAAGATAAAAATGATCCGGAAAGAGAATAAAAGCGATAGGAATCAACATCGGGGAAACAATAACACGAGATTAATGTAATATCTGGTATTTTTCTTTCCCTTGTATTTTCATTTTTGGTATATTTCTCGGTCATAGTGACCCTCGTGTATCTTTCAGTATGTCCTTCCTGTCAACTGTTGAATTGTATTCTCGTTATTGTTCATTGTTTCAACTTTCCTCATATGAGTTCGACTTTGTTAGATCACCATTAATTTTTGGTGACTCCAAAATTATAAATCTTTGCAATATTATAGAACATCGAGTTAGCTTTCCAATGGTTCAAACGGTGAGTCAATCGGAGTCCGGACGAGAGAGTTATGGTCGTTTAAGTTTTTGGCCGATCAAAGCCGATCGAACTCGGCCGTGTCGTCCGACACGGCCCGTGCCGTACTCGTCCGGAACTGCCGAAAGTTTCTGTCTCAGGACCCGACCGTGTCGTCCGACACGGCCCGTGCCGTACTCGTCCGGTAATGCCAGAACCGACTGCCGACACGCCCGACCGTGTTCCAGGACACGGTCGAGTCATGCAGCGAGCGCCGTATCGAGCAAGCCCTGTACCGAGCGAGCACCGTATCGAGCGATCGCTGTATCGAGCGATCGCTGTATCGAGCGAGCGCCGTATCGAGCAAGCCCTGCATCGAGCGAGCACCGTATCGAGCGATCGCTGTATCGAGCGAGCGCCGTATCGAGCGAGCGCTGTATCGAGCGAGTGCTGTATCGACCGAATGCTGTATCGACCGATTGTGTCCTGTATCGAACTGAGCGTGTGCTGTATCCATCGTGTTAGGACCAGCTGTTTTGGCAGGTTCACTTAACCATTTTAAACGCTGGAGTAAATCCTAACAAGGGTAGATGAGTCATTTATTGTCACTTTTTGGACATATTAGGATCAGTTGACTATATTACACGGGATATGGGGGAAGGTCTTCATTTTCCTCTCCTCTCTTTTCTTCCTCTCGTTCTGGGCGATTCAGGAGCAACTCTTGGGCGATTTTAACATTTTCGGACTTGAAGAAATCATCCACTTCGAGTTTTGTTGTAGATTATCGATTTCTTCTTGAATCATTCATCCTAATCCAAGGTAATCTTCTAAGAACCCATTTTTGGGAGATTTGGGGGTTTTCGAATTATTGTTCGATTCTTTCCGTATTGTTGATTAATTCATGATGAATATGATTAATCTTGTTAGTATTCTTAGTTTTCCTACGAATTCATGGTATATTTTGTAGTTTTGCGTAATCGAGAGGGATTGGTTGTGATCCGCCCTCGTTGATGTTTTTATACGAATATACATGAATCGTAGGCGGGTTTTCGGGTGTTTTCCAATTCCGTATCCATTTAGAACTGGTTGTGATTTTGTCCTTCGCATCGTTAGGTTCGTGATTATCGGTTCTTAACGTTCGTCGGTATTTTCCTTCCGTTCGTGCGTCGTCATTTATTCAAGGCAAGTAATTCTTGGAAACCCTTATGCTTAACATGAAATGGTAATGTATATTGTGTGTGCTTTACTCACCTCGGGAGGGTCCGACGGGGCCTCGAGGGAATCTATGGCTTCGTCCTGGATTCATGAGTTTGATTCGCTAGCCAGCTCGGGAGGGTCCTTAGAGGCCTCGAGTGGGATTCGTGGCTTCGTCCCGGTCCTAGGTGACGTGTTGTGCTTGATTTGTTTTATGAATGTGGCCAGCTCGGGAGGGTCCTTAGAGGCCTCGAGTGGGATTCGTGGCTTCGTCCCGGTCCTAGGCAAATTAATTGTGACTGTTTGTTTCCGGAAAAGACATGTCTTGTTTTGGTTTTCGAAATGATATTGGTGCATGTACTATGGAATGTGTAAGCGATTGGTTTGCCTTGATTACTTGTACTAGCGTAATTGCTAACCCCTCTGGGGACCCGTTTTGGGGAAATTCTTGTTATGGATTTCAGGTTATGATTATCCGGACGAGCGGGCACCTGGACAGTACGAGGATGTTGGCCAGGGTCGTTGACATGTGCATTTGGGTCTTTCTATTTCTTTCGTCCATTTCGATTTGGTTGTTTTCTATATTTATAAACTGATAGACTGTACTCGCGAGTACTTAGGCTTTTCAAATTCAACTCCGTGTTGTACTACTTTTAAATTGTTACATTGTTGGTTGATGATCATTTCGCCGGTTGCTCCGGGCGTAACTTTTTATGTCTTATAATTAAATGTGTGTCCTCGCTAACCGGGATGGTTAGTCGAGTGGAGTTTTCTCGTTTGTAGCCTGGTGGGTCCCATGTGGGGGGTCCACGGCGCTGTAATATACTCTGAATATCTCGGGGTGTTACAATGAACCCATGGTAACCCCAAAACGGCGGTTCCGCACAACAATAACGAGAATCAGATTGATAGATGACAGGAAAAAATACACTGAAAGATACACGAGGGTTACTACAGTCGAAGAAAATACACTGGAAATAAAAATACCAGGGAAAGAATAAATGCGGATATTACAGGTTTTTCGGCTCCATTTGCTTTTGACAGTAAAAGAATTAGCCATAAAAAAGAGCATATATTTGGTTGTGTGCAATTGAGATATGAATTGTAGATAGTGAATTGTAGAAGAAAGTTGATGAGAAGATGATTTCATGAACAAGAAGTATGATCGTCTGATGAAAAGCAAAGATGTGCTGAAGAGAGACCTTGTCGTTTCTAAGTATATGATATTTTTTAATCTTTTTTGTCTATTTGTGGTGTTCATGATGAAATAGATAGAATCTTATTACACATTATTTGTCTTTGTTATGATATGTATATGATTTTGAATTGGTTGGAACGCATGTTATTTTTTTTTAAGATGGGATGGTATGAAATTGTTGGTTCTTATATTATTGAGCTCTTGTGGTTAATGGTTGGTTATAGTTGAATATAGATTTTGGCAATGAATTTTAAATTAAAATGTGAAATATTAATATATATTACTGCAGAAAACACTAATATATATTATACAATAACTAAAGCAAAAAGTTCTTTATTTACCATGCTAATTATAAAATAACTGAAGTTAAAGGCATTATTTTACTTCACTTACCCCCACATTTGAATCATAATTAGGAAAAAAAATCGAGATAGACTTCAGTTATTAGGATATTAGACTTCGCATAAAAAGTGAAGTCTAAACTATACCTTTTACTACACGAACACAGACTTTTGTAATTATAACGTTTTTACTTCAGATATTATCCGAAGTCTTTGACGTTTATTCTTATAGTGGTTGTTCATTAGTACCAACAAATTAGAGATGCACATTACCGTTTTGGAGATGGTCATGGATAAAATGATGGTGAATTTCAATGTGTTTAGTCCTACTATGTAAAATTTGACTTTTACTCAAATTATGGAACTTGTATTGTCACAAGAAATTGGAGTATTTTTAAGCTCAATGCTATAATCTAGTAATTGATTTTAAATCCACAAAACCTGTGCACATGCACCCTCCACAGCCACATATTCTGCTTTAGCCGTGGAAGTAGCTACACTAGTTTGTTTCTTACTACCCCATGAAATTAGACATAAACTCATGAAATGACAAGTAGCACTGGTACTCTTTCTATCAATTTTGCATCCACCAAAATCAGCATCACTGTATGCAAAAAGTTCAAAATCGATGCTCGATGGATACCATAGACCTAAACCAGCAGTTCCTTTTAAATATCAAAAAATGCGTTAGCAAGCAATAAGATGAGACTCTTTCGGATTGGCTTGAAATCTGGCACAAAGACAAGTAGCGAACATAATATCTGGTCTAGAAGCAGTTAAGTAAAGTAAAGACCCAATCATACCTCGGTACTGTTTCTGGTCAACAGCCTTACCTTTCTCGTCTTTGTCGAGTTTAAGAGTGGAAGACATAGGAGTAGAAATTTCTTTGCATCCTTGCATCTTAAATTTCTTTAGAAGCTCATTGACGTACTTGGATTGGTGATTGAATATTCCGTCTTCGAGTTGCTTAATTTGGGGTCTGAGAAAGTATTTTAACTCTCTCATCATACTCATTTCGAATTCTCCTTTCATAAGATTTAAAAATTCTAGGGACAGAGATTCGTTAGTTGCACCAAAAATAATATTGTCGACATAAATTCGACATATAAGCATATTAGCACCATAGTTTTTGATAAATAGGGTATTATCAACATTACCCTTTTATACCCATTTGAAATAAGAAAATAGCTTAGATGTTCATACCATGCTCTCGGAGCTTATTTTAATCCATATAGAGCTTTATGGAGCTGGTATACATGGTCTGGATGATCATAGTCTTCAAATCATGGCGGTTTCTTGACATACACTTCCTCCTGGATGACAGCATTTAAAAACACGCTTTTTACATCCATTTGATGGAGTTTGATCTTCTTCTAGGAAGCAAAATCACACAGAAGGCGAATTGCCTCAAGATGAGCAACAAGAGCGAAGGTTTCTTCATAATCCGAACATTCCGCTTGATTGTATCCTTGAGCAACCAATCTTGATTTATTCTTCACTAGGAGACCATTATCGTCAGTTTTTACTTTACGAACTCATTTTGTACCGATGATTGTTTTGTCCACCGGTGCTGGAACCAATTCCCATACTTTGTTTCTCTCGAATTGATTGAGCTCCTCTTGCATCGCAATAGCCTAATTTTCGTATTTTATAGCTTCGTCGATGTTCTTTGGTTCTGTAAGAGAAATAAATGCAATATTGTTTAGGCAATCATTCACATTTCTCCTTGTTCGCACACCATCATCGATTTTCCCAAGAATTTGCTCCATAGGATGATCTTTCACATTAGCCCATTTCTTAGAAAGGTTGAAAGGATTATCCTCCTGCTTGTCCGATCTTAAGTCAAGCTTTTCTAATTCCTTCGATGCTTCTGACACTTCATTCGTTGGAACCATACCTGCATCATCATCAAAAACAACCTTTCTCGGGGGTAAAACTATATCATCGAATTTGATATGAATCGACACTTCACTGAGTCTTCTACAATTAAAAACATGATAAGCTTTACTATTAGTAGAATATTTAAGAAATATACCAATATCCGATTTAGAATCAAATTTCCCCAGATTATCTTTACTATTATTATGAATAAAGACTTTAAAACTAAATTGGTGAAAGTAAGATAAATTGGGCTTTTTGCCTTTGAATATCTCATATGGAGTCATCATCTTGTTTCTCCGAAGATGGACTCGATTAATAACATAACAGGCAGTATTAACAGCTTCGGCCCAGAAATATTTTGGTACCCCGTATTCATTGAGAATCGTTCGGCTCATTTCTTCTAAAGAGCGACTCTTCCTCTCGACAACTCCATTTTGTTGAGGTGTCTGAGGTGCCGAAAAGTTGTGACCAATACCATATTTATCGCACCAATCTTCCACTAGGCTATAAGTTCTCATATACAACACATATCTCTAGTGTTGCAAGGAAAAGTATTGCAATAGCCATCTCATCTTTGGTCTTTTGCAATACTACTCAATTAGTGTTGCATTAGACCTTAATGCACTGTTGCAAAAGATATTAATGCAACACCAACCTAAAGTGTTGGATTATACGTGAACTTAAAGCGTTGCAATAGACTAAATCATCTTAACAATTACGAAATATATTTTAAATACTTTTAAAAAAAATATCGTCAAATTTAATTTTTTTACGCGAAAACAAAATAAAGTATTTGAATTTGTTTAATAATTTTATAACGGATTTTTTATAAGAGCACATATTGTTTTCTATCTAAAAAAATTTTGAATTAAAATTAATAAATTTAAAAAATATTAAAAAGGAAATAATTCCTTAAAGTTATAATAAATAAAATATATATGAATACATATATTTTTCTTTTGAAAATTACAATCTAAAACATATACATTCAACTCTTTAAATATAATAAGAAATATAAATTAAAATTTATTTATATTAATATTATAAAAAATTGAAAAATAAAAATGCATTTATCATCACAATAGAAATTTACGCCTCCCTTCACTACCATCGTCTACTATTATTTATCAATCCTAGGTTTCATATTCAGTTCTAACCCAATTCTGACCCAACTAAACCAGAACCCTAACCGTTGTCGGGTCATCAGCCATGGCCGAGAAATCCACAACCAAAAATCCACGATTTCTGCCTCATCCAATAGCAAGAAACCCAATTCCCAAAACTGAAAACCACACCCGACAACACAACATTGGATGGCCTTGACACCACCGCCATTGCAGTCATTTCCTTCCCCTTTAACCATCGAGAGGAAACCACACTGTTGACTGCAACAAACCTCCTGCCATCGTCGTCACGCTGTTGCTCATCCTAGAAACTTTGCTGCCACAACTGCGCCGCCATCAATTGACCCAGCAACCACCTATGCCGCTGTCTGCCTACAGCAGCAGCCCAACCATCATCGTGACCAATTCATTTTGCTCACACCTCCACAGCCCGTTGTTCGCTGTCGCGGTTTCCTTTGCTTCCTGTACGCACAACAAAAACCTTCTGCAGGAAATAGGAATTCCACAAGAAGAGAAGAACTGGAGACCTTTTGTCATTGGATAGTGATTTTGCCGCTTTTGTTAAATATATGAATGTTAATTGATTTAATTTTACATTGAATGAAAAATTATTGTGCAGTTTCTATGGAATATGTATTTGGACTTCAGAGAGGAAATTGGGGATTTTGGTGCTAAGGCTTCGTACTGGGATCGATTCTGCTTTTCTTAGTAAGGCTTCATACTGGGATCTATTACACCAAACAACAGTTTCTATTGAAAGTGAACTGGATGGAAATTTTGCTTTCCTGGGATCGATTCTGCTTTTCTTCATTGGAGGTTACCATGTTTCTGTTTGTATCTCTCATTCGCTACCATGTTTCATCCGGTGTATTCACTACCCATATAATAATGACATCATTTTATACACTTTGCATCACAAATTAAATATCTTTTGGAATAGGAGATTGGGATATGTTTTGTTTGTATGTTATCTATCTGTTCTTTTTGAGTGTTCAACAGAAGTTTACTTTATGGTAATCCTATATTCTTGTATAATATAATTCTGTAATTGCACATTTCTACAGTTGTATGATCGAACTCTTTTTTTGTGTGTTGTATATGTTTGGTTTTTTATTATGAAATGGGAGCTTATTTAACAGCAGAGTTGTGAAAATCGTTCAGGCGCACTAGGCCGCAGTGATTATGTCCAAATCGGTTGAAAAATTGCTTTAGCCGGAGATCTAGCCTAGGTGGCCATAAATTAGCCAAAAGTGTGATAACATGAAGGGATATTTACAACAAGTTCCCTTGAGGTTGACCTAATTGCAGAACCCGCCAGCTAAATCAAAATTACCCAAAGGCTTCGTACTTGAGGTTGAGGGATATTTACAACAAGTTTCTTTGAGGTTGACCTACTGGGATTTTGGTGATAAGGCTTCGTACAATGTAAGAATTTGTTTCCTTTTCTATTTCATTATTGTTCTGTATGTGAAAATGTTGTTTGGTGTAATAGGGGATTTATTAGGAGAGTAAGTGTTTTGTAATTTGCCTCAATATTGATAAGGCAAATGGTGGTTCAGTAATCTGATGTTTGTGGTGATGTTGATGATGATATAGGTATCTGGTTGGTATTACAACAACTGTGGAAGATCATTCATTGTTCAATTTTCATCAACGTCTCAAGGATGCTGCGAAAATCTCCTCACTTTCATTCTAGGAATCATGCTTGGCTCATTTTTGATGAAGATCAGGTATCTACCTATTCTTTTTTGGAAATATTTAAGGTTAATGTGAGATATGGCAGTCATTATATATATATATATATTATATTTACAAAGCTGTTGTGACTCAGATTTAGAGTTCCAAACTATCTATATTTTTAAAAATATTCATTCTTCCAATAACTAGAAGTAGGATGTAGAAAATTGAATATATATTACTTGAGCATAGCCCCAAATCATCAAGTCTTCCTTTGACACATAACTTTTGTATGTATATGCTTCCGATTGTCATGTGTTCATGTCATTTCAACGAGTACTATTTACCTAAAGCACATATCTTGGTTGTTGCAAGTTACTCTATATTAAGAGTTTCGAAGGAGCTAATTGCTGATTTCATGGTACCATTTTCAATCCATCACATGTTTCAATCATATAAAATAATTTGTGTTTATATATGGAAATGCTTGTTTTCAAGATATGTAAGAGTTGCAGTTTTCAGATCTGACTGGAGAATCAAGAGAGGTAAATACAGACAGACATATAGTGAAGGAGTGGCAACAAAAATTATAAGTATTATTTAGTAATTAAAAATAAACCCGACTCCATATTTCATTTCAAATATTGATATATTTATTTTTCTTGTAGCCCAATATTCAGCAGATGCTTAATTCTGGATATCAAGCCGAGGGAGATTTGGTGGTCACTAAAGACAAGGAACATGGCAATAACTGGCTAGTGGGAAGGGGAGTTAAAGTTCCAAAGAATAAGCTTCTGCTCCTTCAGATCCCTATCAGTAGGACTTGACCACAAAAATAAAGCGTGACTTGGAAATTGAATTAGAAGCCAAGGTAAACAAGAAATTGCAGGAGAATATCACATGGGTCTTGAAAAGATTGGCAGATGCTAATCCCGATCTAAAAGTGGACATCAGAGAATTTTGTCCAGCCTTGTCAAGTGAACAAGATGACAAAAGTACACCTATGACATAAGGTGGCACTTCTATGTAGAAATTGAGATATTTAATTATGTCTAATATTTAGAATTTTGGTCACTTGGTAATCCTGAATTAGCTAGTAATTTGGTCTTAAATTAGACTCTAGTTATGGTGTTGTGTGTGTAACACCCCCAGATCCGACCGGGAATATTACACCGTCGTGGGCCCCGATATGGAACCCACAAGGCTGAAGAAAATTTTCGCAAACATTTAAAAATGCCCAAGAGGCTAACGACGGTATTATCTATTAAAAACATTCGAAGATTTATAAAGCTCGTTTATCAAACCGTCGTAAAAACTCATTTGAAACCACAAGGCCCAAAATGCCAAAACTCAACAGTTTAAAAACATACGTTAAGCTATCACTTACAGGTACCGACATAATAGATTTACAAAATGATTGCCAAAGTAACCTAAGTTACCAGATACCAAAAAGGCCATTTAAAAATACTCACGCAGCGGATAAAGACAAACAATTAAAATACTCTAGCAGCGGAATACAACAACTGATCAGAAACTCAAAACACAAATACATGCCTTGCCAGTATCCTCCAGGAAGTTCATCTCTCCACGACCGCTACAAGCTTGATAATCCAAGAACCTAAAAAGAAAGCCCACGACGGGGACAGCCATAATATCCAACAATGATAACCATCACATCTCATCAATAATTACATATCAATAGAAATACTAAGTAAGAATACGACCATTGTAATCTTACCGTCGTAACTTTACGAGAATCCACGATTCGTATCCTTAACAACACATTAAAATAATACCAAAATATCTGTACGGTAACTCAACAATACTCAAGGTTCTCAAAACATTATCATAACTCGCGATACGGAAATTATACCAACTCTGGCCAATTCAATCCATCGGACAATTCCAATACGATAATCGATTGTCCATCAAAGACAAGTACCAAGAAAATACAGAACATACCTCAAGATACGAAATACCATGACAATCACGTCAGTCTAATCCGAGATCAGATCAACATAACATATGGACATGGTCCTAACAAAAGACCTACAAATGCATACTCATATGAAAACGTCAATATGATCACAACAATAACGATAATATATACTTATGGCAAACCCATAATATACATATGCACAACAATAATACATGGCAATCCGATGATCCAGCGTTCACTGCCTAGATCCCCCGATGATCCCGTCAGACCAACCCGAGGTGGAAAACCCGTCCGTTGATCCAGCGCACGCTAGCATAGATCCCCCGATGATCCCGTCGGACCAACCCGAGGTGGACATACAACAACAATGCACAAATGCATATAACAATGATACACAATGCATGACAACAACGATACACGCATGTATCACAACATGATCGACATGAAATGACAAAAATGATTAGAGTACTTGCCCCGAGTCCTTCGAGAGCAATCTCAATGTCCAGACCATCACGAACCATTATTCTGAATATTCGACGATCCGAAATGTCACGGATGGTAAATAATTCACGCCTTTGTCTATACCATGATGTATCCTCGATACCAAGTATGCCAACAAGAATGTAAATTATATGCATTATGATTTAATTCCCAAAACTCAAATACAACCTATAATCTCAACTCTCCTGTGATTACGATTTATAAATATTGCTATACGAATTATAAACGAATGAAACTGAAACCATTCATTAAATATTATAAACTGAGCAAGTAATAACTTGCCTCGATACCAATGAAGCCGTTACCAATTCGTTGCCGTCGTCTACATGTCCCTCGGCCCTGATCAAAGCAATCTACGAACATTCTTGAATACGACCGCAAACCATGGTTCTAAACATCGATCAATAATCTCAACCTATTACAATAATCGATTTAACATACATTCGATAACAATCAACAATAGATATAACTAATCCACAAACCCAACGATTCCAAAATATCTCGATTAAACACAAGTCCAAACAATCTAACTCAAACAATTACGAATTCATTCCCATGATTCCACAAAGCCCATATATCGATTCGATAAGGCGAGTATACAAACTTAACCAAAATATTCCAATCAATTTCTCTTTCAAAACTTCAATCAAACACCTTGAAGGCGGAATTCAAAGGTATATTCGAATCATCAATCAACAAACACCAACCACATCAAGAACATGAACAACATAATCACAAACATATATATCCTCTAACATTATATGATTCTAGCCATCGATACGAACTAAACCACCAAAATATATCAAGAATCTCAAACATCCCAAAATATTAGAGTTCAAGCCAATTACCTTCAATCCGGCGAAAGAATCAATAATGATGTTATAATCCTTGTTCCAAGCTTTCCTAGATGTTATCACTTGATAAACCAACTCAAAAGCTGAGGTTTAGGGGTTAAAAACCGAGTTTGGGTGATTTGGGATGAAAGGGGATCATGTAGGATGGGTTGGGAAATGAAATTCCCGACTGCTTTACGTTTTTATACGCCCAGGCATGTTAGCGTACGCTAACTTCATCAATAGCGTGCGCTACCTGTTCCCAGAATACAGACAGTATAGTTTTTGCCATTTTGAGCATAACTCACTCATCCGGACTCCGATTAACTCACCGTTTGAACCATTAGAAAGCTAACTCGATCTCTATTATACTGTTATGTTTCAGAATTTTTGGAGTTTTCAAGAATCGGTGGTGATTTTCCAAAGTCGAACCTTATACACATTACTTTCCAAACAAGTGTCCAAATCTTATTTCCACTAACATTTCAACATATAGTCTTCTTAATCATATCATATACACCAAGAATCATAATCACTTGCATGTTCATCATCATACGAAGTAAACAATAACAACAACATTAAAAACCCGAAATGAAGGGAGATATTAACCAACATATCTCTTGAAGAAAAAACAACACCGTTCAAAACCACACGAATCATATCAATATCCGCATATCAACCATATTATCAACATAACTCAATAATCCATCTCATAACCATACTCATCAACTCATAAACATGACGATCATCAACTCAAGAACATCATATATAATCCAAAATGAAATCCCAAAGTGGAGAGTAATTACCTCTTTGAAGGAATGGATTGAATCCCAAGGTTAAATCCGTTTTCAATCACTTCCAAGCTTCAAATGTTGTTAGGAATGATCAACTCAAGTGTTTGGAACCTCAACTTCTCTCTAAGACCTCTCTCTATCGGTTCACATGACGAAATGGATGGAAATGACGAATAATGGCCAACTGCACTAATATATATACTGTACATTATTAACGTACGCTAACATCTTTAATTAACGTACGTTACAAGCTTAGCGTGCGCTAACTGTCCTTTGTTAGCGTGCGCTATCGCAGTCCAAAGGCGACTGTTTTGCTTCGTAAACTAGCTCGCGTACGTAATGCCCATGTATTAACGTACGTAAAACATCCTATCTAGCGTACGCAAGTCCTTAACCTTAGCGTGCGCTATACGCAGTTGACTCGTTTGTCTATATGCTCCGAAGACTGGCCCACACGCCGAAAGTGCTGACGAGGATAAGATTCCTTTTTGTCCGATATATCATTAGCGTGCGCTAACCTTTAGGGTTTAGCGTGCACTAGTACTACATTACAAACATCCGTTGACTTATCAGAACGTGCGCCGAAAGTGGCCTGGTCCACACGTAGATTCCCTCTGATCTGCCTGCACTAGCGCGCGCTATTATTTTACCTTTAGCGTGCGCTACACCTGCACGTTAGCGTGCACTGTGAATGAGTATTAGCGTGCGCTAATAAGGCTATGTTTAGCCATTATCATCTACTCTTCTCCAACGTCTCAACATGCAGAATACGAACATACGGCATACTGAATACATATACATATACCAACAACATTCCCATACGATAAGCGCGACACACAATGTCTTCCAATATAACTGTCAACCAAGTGCGGTAAAAATACTAATACAGGTGTCTTAGTCCTTCATTTATTTTATCCATACTGTACAGATTCCACGTTGTACAACATAACTTGGATAAAATAATATTAAACAACAGTAGTAGAAATTCCGGATATTACATATTGCACCACTTAAAATAAGTTTCGTCCTCGAAACTTGCAAGCCGTCATAGAAAAACAAACAAACTATTTAACTGAAATATTCCGACACCATCACGACAACGATCAATACAGAACCCCAGAGACAGATATACGGACGAATAAAATTCTCAAAACATTAAACAAATCACATACAGTGGATCTCAAAGAAACGCACCCGAATGTTGAACATACCCTTCGGTATACGAACAACCAATCACAAACCGGCGAACATACCCAATCATACCTGGAGTGGGAACGACCAATCAATATCCAAAACAACCATCATGGAGTCATCATCCCCAAATCTACACTTAAAATATAATCATTCAAAAATCACTATGGTAAAATCGCACTACTACCACACCAATAGAGTCACATAGCACATATGCTCCAGTTTCACAAAACTCAAAATTCCAAAATCATATTCTGTACCGAACCTACATTACGTGGCATATTTCTCTTATCGGCTCAACCAACCGATCATCTCTGGATAACCAAACTACCATACTGAAGTTTGAATCCTATTTATCGTACCATACTGATGTCTTATCCAGTTTGTGAGTCATACTCATAACTTCACCATGATATGCACTATGCACTAAATGCGTATGTATATCAATCAAATTTTCAAAACCTGTTTGAAATCATATAGTCTCGTCAAGAAGACAATTTTCAAAAGTTCTTTCAAAAATTTCAAAACTCAAAACATAATTTTGGTACGACCACAAAATCAATTTCCGAAAAATTAAATCGGCTCTCTGGTGCCAAGTATTCGATAATAATTCTTTTCAAATACGCATGATTAAATAAAATGAAATTATGCAGATGATTAACCACATCCATACTCCTGTATACCAATTTGGCTCGTCACCAATATCCACTAATATTCTATCGGAAGACCACACGATAGAGTTCCGAAATTTTCAATATATAAACTCCGACTAAAAACTCTTTTTCCACATATGACTCGCAACGTCAATCATTTTCCATCCTGGATCACCTCAATTATGCTATGACAATGCATTGAAACAAATCAACACAGCGAAAGACTTCCCGAGAAGTTGCTTTTGAACAAGTAATCCAGAACCCCGAAAGGCATGAACGACATAGATAAACGATTGATAAAGTGTTTTACAAGTCTCGGGAGTTTTTAAGAAAACAGAAAAGTCTTTTGAAATATTAGGGTCTCAGCCCGCATCTCGTTCCGCATTACAAGAAGTTTAAAAAGTAGAAAACTGTTTTTTCGGACCCCAATTCCTGAGTTATAAAACAATTTCAAAAATCTATTGGGTCTCGGCCTAAAAATCATTTACGGTAAAACATCCGTAAAACATTCATTTTGAAAAGTATCATTTTCAAATGCTCAAAAACAGTTCATATATCTCAAAATGAACTAACATGACTACATGTTCTCCTGAACAATCCACAATATTTCTCCCAAATGCACAAATTGTTCCAAAACTTAATCGACATATTGATTTCTAAAATCATAACTTCTCAAGATCATCAATCCTGTCCCAACTCTGTCATCTTATACTGTAACGCATAATATCTTTCTGAACCTCAGAACATATCAACTTAGAACGACAATAAATCTCAATGCAATTCAAAAATCCAATACTTACAGATCGTGAAGGCGACGATTCCCCATGATACTAGCACATGTCTCGACTCAAGAAAATACTCGACACAGATATTTTCAAAACACACATTTTGCAAACTCAGTTCAACTCGAGAAAACAACACAGCTCTATCTGAAGAAACACGTTAATACTATTTGGAAAAGTTTATAACAAGACCAGTACTACACTGGCAAATCGCACAACGCATAAGCCCGAGTGAACAACAAAAACTCACGGCTCCAATATTTTTCAATCGACAACTCAAATGACGCGACAGAAACACGACCCAACTCGACCCGACTGCCTAGGTTTTCTCAACCTAAGCTCCGATACCATATTCTGTAACACCCCCAGATCCGACCGGGAATATTACAGCGCCGTGGGCCCCGAGATGGAACCCACAAGGCTGAAGGAAATTTTCGCAAACATTTACAAACGCCCAAGAGGCTAACGACGGTATTATCTATTAAAAACATTCGAAGATTTATAAAGCTCGTTTATCAAACCATCGTAAAAACTCATTTGAAACCACAAGGCCCAAAATGCCAAAACTCAACAGTTTAAAAACATACGTTAAGCTATCCCTTACACGTACCGACAGAATAGATTTAGAAAATAATTGCCAAAGTAACCTAAGATACCAGATACCAAAAAGGCCATTTAAAAATACTCACGCAGCGGATAAAGACAAACAATTAAAATACTCTAGCAGCGGAATACAACAACTGATCAGAAACTCAAAACACAAATACATGCCCTTGCCAGTATCCTCCAGGAAGTTCATCTCTCCACGACCGCTACAAGCTTGATAATCCAAGAACCTAAAAAGAAAGCCCACGACGGGGTCAGCCATCATATCCTACAATGATAACCATCACATCTCGTCAATAATTTCATATCAATGGAAATACTAAGTAAGAATACGACCAATGTAATCTTACCGTCGTAACTTTACGAGAATCCACGATTCGTATCCTTAACAACACATTAAAATAATACTGAAATATCTGTACGGTATCTCAACAATAATCAAGGTTCTCAAAACATTATCATAACTCGCGATACGGAAATTATACCAACTCTGGCCAATTCAATCCATCGGATAACATCGACAATTCCAATACGATAATCGATTGTCCATCAAAGACAAGTACCAAGGAAATACGGAACATACCTCAAGATACGAAATTCCATGACAATCACGTCAATCTAATCCGAGATCAGATCAACATAACATACGGACATGGTCCTAACACAAGACCTACAAATGCATACTCATATGACAACGTCAATATGATCACAACAATAACGATAATGTATACTTATGGCAAACCCATAATATACATATGCACAACAACAATACATGGCAATCCGATGATCCAGCGTTCACTGCCTAGATCCCCCGATGATCCCGTCAGACCAACCCGAGGTGGAAAACCCGTCCGTTGATCCAGCGCACGCTAGCATAGATCCCCCGATGATCCCGTCGGACCAACCCGAGGTGGACATATACAACAACAATGCACAAATGCATATAACAATGATACACGCATGTATCACAACATGATCGACATGAAATGACAAAAATGATTAGAGTACTTGCCCCGAGTCCTTCGAGAGCAATCTCAATGTCCAGACCATCACGAACCATTATTCTGAATATTCGACGATCTGAAATGTCACGGATGGTAAATAAGTCATGCCTTTGTTTATACCATGATGTATCCTCGATACCAAGTATGCCAACAAGAATGTAAATTATATACATTATGATTTAATTCCCAAAACTCAAATACAACCTATAATCTCAACTCTCCTGTGATTACGATTTATAAATATTGCTATACGAATTATAAACGAATGAAACTGAAACCATTCATTAAATATTATAAACTGAGCAAGTAATAATTTGCCTCGATACCAATGAAGCCGTTACCAATTCCTTGCCGTCGTCTACATGTCCCTCGGCCCTGATCAAAGCAATCTACGAACATTCTTGAATACGACCGCAAAGCATGGTTCTAAACATCGATCAATAATCTCAACCTATTACAATAACTGATTTAACATACATTCGATTACAATCAACAATCGATATAACTAATCCACAAAGCCAACGATTCCAAAATATCTCGATTAAACACAAGTCCGAACAATCTAACTCAAACAATTACGAATTCATTCCCATGATTCCACAAAGCCCACATATCGATTCGATAAGGCGAGTATACAAACTTAACCAAAACAATCCAATCAATTTCTCTTTCAAAACTTCAATCAAACACCTTGAAGTCGGAATTCAAAGGTATATACGAATCATCAATCAACTAACACCAACCACATCAAGAACATGAAGAACATAATCACAAACATATATATCCTCCAACATTATATGATTCTAGCCATCGATACGAACTAAACCACCAAAATATATCAAGAATCTCAAACATCCCAAAATATTAGAGTTCAAGCCATTTACCTTCAATCCGGCGAAAGAATCAATAATGATGTTATAATCCTTGTTCCAAGCTTTCCTAGATGTTATCACTCGATAAGCCAACTCAAAAGCTGAGGTTTAGGGGTTAAAAACCGAGTTTGGCTGATTTGGGACAAAAAGGATCATGTAGGATGGGTTCGGAAATGAAATTCCCGACTGCTTTACGTTTTTATACGCCCAGGTATGTTAGCGTACGCTAACTTCATCAATAGCGTGCGCTACCTGCTCCTGCATACAGACGAGATAGTTTTTGCCATTTTGAGCATAACTCACTCATCCGTACTCCGATTAACTCACCGTTTGAACTATTAGAAAGCTAACTCGATGCTCTATTATACTGTTATGTTTCAGAATTTTTGGAGTTTTCAAGAATCGGTGGTGATTTTCCAAATTCGAACCTTATACACATTACTTTCCAAACAAGTGTCCAAATCTTATTTCCACTAACATTTCAACATATAGCCATCCTGTCTAGCGTACGCAAGTCCTTAAACTTAGCGTGCACTATACTCAGTTGACTCGTTTGTCTATATGCTCCAAAGACTGGTCCACACGCCGAAAGTGCTGACGAGGATAAGATTCCTTTTTGTCCGATATATCATTAGCGTGCGCTAACCTTTAGGGTTTAGCGTGCGCTAGTACTACATTACAAACATCCGTTGACTTATCAGAACGTGCGCCGAAAGTGGCCTGGTCCACACGTAGATTCCCTCTGATCTGCCTGCACTAGCGCGCGCTATTATTTTACCTTTAGCGTGCGCTACACCTGCACGTTAGCGTGCGCTATGAATGAGTATTAGCGTGCGCTAATAAGGCTATGTTTAGCCATTATCATCTACTCTTCTCCAACGTCTCGACATGCAGAATACGAACATACGGCATACTGAATACATATACATATACCAACAACATTCCCATACGATAAGCCCGACACACAATGTCTTCCAATACAACTGTCAACCAAGTGTGGTAATAATACTAATACAGGTGTCTTAGTCCTTCATTTATTTTATCCATACTGTACAGATTCCACGTTGTACAACATAACTTGGATAAAATAACAGTAGTAGAAATTCCGAATATTACATACTACACCACTTAAAATAAGTTTCGTCCTCGAAACTTGCAAGCCGTCATAGAAAAACAAACAAACTATTTAACTGAAATATTCCGACCCCATCACGACAACGATCAATACAGAACCCCAGAGACAGATATACGGACGAATAAAATTCTCAAAACATTACACAAATCACATACAGTGGATCTCAAAGAAACGCACCCGAATGTTGAACATACCCTTCGGCATACGAACAACCAATCACAAACCGAAGAACATACCCAATCATACCTGGAGTGGGAACGACCAATCAATATCCAAAACAACCATCCTGGAGTCATCATCCCCAAATCTACACTTAAAATAAAATCATTCAAAAATCACTATGGTAAAATCGCACTACTACCACACCAATAGAGTCACATAGCACATATGCTCCAGTTTCACAAAACTCAAAATTCCAAAATCATATTCTGTACCGAACCTACATTACGTGGCATATTTGTCTTATCGGCTCAACCAACCGGTCATCTCTGTATAACCAAACTACCATACTGAAGTTTGAATCCTATTTATCGTACCATACTGATGTCTTATCCAGTTTGTGAGTCATACTCATAACTTCACCATGATATGCACTATGCACTAAATGCGTATGTATATCAATCAAATTTTCAAAACCTATTTGAAATCATATAGTCTCGTCAAGAAGACAATTTTCAAAAGTTCTTTCAAAAATTTCAAAACTCAAAACATAATTTTGGTAAGACCACAAAATCAATTTCCGAAAAATTAAATCGGCTCTCTTGTGCCAAGTATTCGATAATAATTCTTTTCGAATACGCATGATTAAATAAAATGAAATTATGCAGATGATTAACCACATCCATACTCCTGTATACCAATTCGGATCGTCACCAATATCCACTGATATTCTATCGGAAGACCACACGATAGAGTTCCGAAATTTTCAATATATAAACTCCGACTAAAAACTCTTTTTCCACATATGACTCGCAACGTCAATCATTTTCCATCCTGGATCACCTCAATTATGCTATGACAATGCATTGAAACAAATCAACACAGCGAAAGACTTCCCGAGAAGTTTCTTTTGAACAAGTAATCCAGAACCCCGAAAGGCAGGAACGACATAGATAAAGGATTGATAAAGTGTTTTACAAGTCTCGGGAGTTTTTAAGAAAACAGAAAAGTCTTTTGAAATATTAGGGTCTCAGCCCGCATCTCGTTCCGCATTACAAGAAGTTAAAAAGTAGAAAACTGTTTTTTCGGACCCCAAGTCCTGAGTTATAAAACAATTTCAAAAATCTATTGGGTCTCGGCCCAAAAATCATTTACGGTAAAACATCCGTAAAACATTCATTTTGAAAAGTATCATTTTCAAATACTCAAAAACAGTTCATATATCTCAAAACGAACTAACATGACTACATGTTCTCCTGAACAATCCACAATATTTCTCCCAAATGCACAGCTCCGTTCCAAAACTTAATCGACATATTGATTTCTAAAATCATAACTTCTCAAGATCATCAATCCTGTCCCAACTCTGTCATCTTATACTGTAACGCATAATATCTTTCTGAACCTCAGAACATATCAACTTAGAACGACAATAAATCTCAATGCAATTCAAAAATCCAATACTTACAGATCGTGAAGCCGACGATTCCCCGTGATACTAGCACATGTCTCGACTCAAGAAAATACTCGACACATATATTTTCAAAACACACATTTTGCAAACTCAGTTCAACTCGAGAAAACAACACAGCTCTATCTGAAGAAACACGTTAATACTATTTGGAAAAATTTATAACAAGACCAGTACTACACTGGCAAATCGCACAACGCATAAGCCCGAGTGAACAACAAAAACTCACGGCTCCAATATTTTTCAATCGACAACTCAAATGACGCGACAGAAACACGACCCAACTCGACCCGACTGCCTAGGTTTTCTCAACCTAAGCTCCGATATCATATTCTGTAACACCCCCAGATCCGACCGGGAATATTACAGCGCCGTGGGCCCCGAGATGGAACCCACAAGGCTGAAGGAAATTTTCGCAAATATTTACAAACGCCCAAGAGGCTAACGACGGTATTATCTATTAAAAACATTCGAAGATTTATAAAGCTCGTTTATCATACCATCGTAAAAACTCATTTGAAACCACAAGGCCCAAAATGCCAAAACTCAACAGTTTAACAACATACGTTAAGCTATAAACACACGTCACGAGAATAGATTTAGAAAATGATTGCCAAAGTAACCTAAGTTACCAGATACCAAAAAGGCCATTTAAAAATACTCACGCAGCGGATAAAGACAAACAATTAAAATACTCTAGCAGCGGAATACAACAACTGATCAGAAACTCAAAACACAAATACATGCCCTTGCCAGTATCCTCCAGGAAGTTCATCTCTCCACGACCGCTACAAGCTTGATAATCCAAGAACCTAAAAAGAAAGCCCACGACGGGGTCAGCCATAATATCCAACAATGATAACCATCACATCTCGTCAATAATTACATATCAATGGAAATACTAAGTAAGAATACGACCAATGTAATCTTACCGTCGTAACTTTACGAGAATCCACGATTCGTATACTTAACAACACATTAAAATAATACTGAAATATCTGTACGGTATCTCAACAATACTCAAGGTTCTCAAAACATTATCATAACTCGCGATACGGAAATTATACCAACTCTGGCCAATTCAATCCATCGGATAACATCGACAATTCCAATACGATAATCGATTGTCCATCAAAGACAAGTACCAAGGAAATACGGAACATACCTCAAGATACGAAATTCCATGACAATCACGTCAGTCTAATCCGAGATCAGATCAACATAACATACGGACATGGTCCTAACACAAGACCTACAAATGCATACTCATATGACAACGTCAATATGATCACAACAATAACGATAATATATACTTATGGCAAACCCATAATATACATATGCACAACAACAATACATGGCAATTCGATGATCCAGCGTTCACTGCCTAGATCCCCCGATGATTTCGTCAGACCAACCCGAGGTGGAAAACACGTCCGTTGATCCAGCGCACGCTAGCATAGATCCCCCGATGATCCCGTCGGACCAACCCGAGGTGGACATACAACAACAATGCACAAATGCATATAACAATGATACACAATGCATGACAACAACGATACACGCATGTATCACAACATGATCGACATGAAATGACAAAAATGATTAGAGTACTTGCCCCGAGTCCTTCGAGAGCAATCTCAATGTCCAGACCATCACGAACCATTATTCTGAATATTCGACGATCCGAAATGTCACGGATGGTAAATAATTCATGCCTTTGTCTATACCATGATGTATCCTCGATACCAAGTATGCCAACAAGAATGTAAATTATATACATTATGATTTAATTCCCAAAACTCAAATACAACCTATAATCGCAACTCTCCTGTGATTACGATTTATATATATTGCTATACGAATTATAAACGAATGAAACTGAAACCATTCATTAAATATTATAAACTGAGCAAGTAATAACTTGCCTCGATACCAATGAAGCCGTTACCAATTCCTTGCCGTCGTCTACATGTCCCTCGGCCCTGATCAAAGCAATCTACGAACATTCTTGAATACGACAGCAAAAGCATGGTTCTAAACATCGATCAATAATCTCAACCTATTACAATAATCGATTTAACATACATTCGATTACAATCAACAATCGATATAACTAATCCACAAACCCAACGATTCCAAAATATCTCGATTAAACACAAGTCCGAACAATCTAACTCAAACAATTACGAATTCATTCCCATGATTCCACAAAGCCCACATATCGATTCGATAAGGCGAGTATACAAACTTAACCAAAATATTCCAATCAATTTCTCTTTCAAAACTTCAATCAAACACCTTGAAGGCGGAATTCAAAGGTATATTCGAATCATCAATCAACAAACACCAACCACATCAAGAACATGAAGAACATAATCACAAACATATATATCCTCCAACATTATATGATTCTAGCCATCGATACGAACTAAACGACCAAAATATATCAAGAATCTCAAACATCCCAAAATATTAGAGTTCAAGCCAATTACCTTCAATCCGGCGAAAGAATCAATAATGATGTTATAATCCTTGTTCCAATCTTTCCTAGATATTATCACTCGATAAACCAACTCAAAAGCTGAGGTTTAGGGGTTAAAAACCGAGTTTGGGTGATTTGGGACAAAAAGGATCATGTAGGATGGGTTAGGAAATGAAATTCCCGACTGCTTTACGTTTTTATACGCCCAGGCATGTTAGCGTACGCTAACTTCATCAATAGCCTGCGCTAGCTGTTCCCAGAATACAGACAGCATAGTTTTTGCCATTTTGAGCATAACTCACTCATCCGGACTCCGATTAACTCAACGTTTGAACTATTAGAAAGCTAACTCGATGCTCTATTATACTGTTATGTTTCAGAATTTTTGGAGTTTTCAAGAATCGGTGGTGATTTTCCAAAGTCGAACCTTATACACATTACTTTCCAAACAAGTGTCCAAATCTTATTTCCACTAACATTTCAACATATAGTCATCCTGTCTAGCGTACGTAAGTCCTTAACCTTAGCGTGCGCTATACGCAGTTGACTCGTTTGTCTATATGCTCCGAAGACTGGTCCACACGCCGAAAGTGCTGACGAGGATAAGATTCCTTTTTGTCCGATATATCATTAGCGTGCGCTAACCTTTAGGGTTTAGCATGCGCTAGTACTACATTACAAACATCCGTTGACTTATCAGAACGTGCGCCCAAAGTGGCCTGGTCCACACATAGATGCCCTCTGATCTGCCTACACTAGGGCGCGCTATTATTTTACCTTTAGCGTGCGCTACACCTGCACGTTAGCGTGCGCTATGAATGAGTATTAGCGTGCGCTAATAAGGCTATGTTTAGCCATTATCATCTACTTTTATCCAACGTCTCGACATGCAGAATACGAACATATGGCATACTGAATACATATACATATACCAACAACATTCCCATACGATAAGCCCGACACACAATGTCTTCCAATACAACTGTCAACCAAGTGCGGTAATAATACTAATACAGGTGTCTTAGTCCTTCATTTATTTTATCCATACTGTACAGATTCCACGTTGTACAACATAACTTGGATAAAATAATATTAAACAACAGTAGCAGAAATTCCGGATATTACAGTGTGTCCAATTGTTAGTATAAGATTTGTTGGATAATACTTGGAGTTGGTATTTTGCGTCGACTGTTTGTTGGGATGTTGGTATTTGGTACTTAATGGCAGGGTGTGAATATTGGATGGTATTTTACTTGTATGAAATGAACTACGTAAGAAATGGTTATTGCAAAAATTTTATTTAACATGTTGCATTTATCTTTCAGTGATTGTTGCATATTCTTAAGTGTTGCATATTTTTAAATTAGTGTTGCATATAACAACCATGTTACAGACGTGGCCAAAGGGTTCACTGCTGATGTGTCATTGGTTGTGGGCCCCACTATTCTAAACTGTATTATTCTCTAAGCCAACACTATTTTCTATTGCATATATTTTCTTTTGTGTTGCACTATGTACATAATGCCATACTTTCCCTCTGTTGCATTAGAAAGGAAAAGTGTTGGATTAGAGGTAAAATGCCACGCGATCAGATGAAACACCCACAAAGTGTTGGATATATCAATTTCTGGCCTAAGGCAATAGAAAATGGGGCATAATGTAATAATAGGAAGCGTTGCATATGAGCACTTATGGCGTAGTGTTCAAAATCATTAAACTCGAATTCTCCACCGTGATCGGATCTGATGGCGATAATTGGTAATTCTTTTTCTTTTTGGGCAACCTTACACCACTTAATAAACTCATTAAAAGCATAACTTTTATTTGCTAAGAATTTTACAAGTAAATCTAGAGAAATCATTAACAAGAACTAAAGTGTAAATTTTACCATTCAAGGTAGCATGCCGAGATGGTCCAATCAAATCCATATGAATTAATTCAAGAATACGGCTAGTGGAAATTTCCATTTTGGGTTTAAACGAGCCTCTAGCATATTTTCCTTTAATACAGGCCTCACAAATTTGGTCTTTTCTGAAATTTAATTTTGGTAGACCACGGACAATATCATTTTTGGCCAATTTTGAAAGTAGAGGTAAAGAGGCATGACCCAATTTATGGTGCCAAATAACACCATTTTCATCATAAGAAATTAAGCACTTTTCATTAAAAGAGGATTCATCTTGAAGATCAACAATATAAATGTTTCCATAATATAAGCTAATAAAAACAATTTGGTCTTTTCTCATTGAAGTGCAATGCATAATTACAAAAATTAATTTGAGACCAGTGTCACATAATTGGGACCTAGGAGATTATGACAAAGACTATCAACAAAAAGAACATTTTCTATAGTTGGTAAAGGTTTCTTACCTATGTTACCTGTTCTTTTGATTTGGCCCTTTTTATTATCACCAAAGGAGACACAACCCCGATCTTTCTTTTTCAGCTTTGTGAAAAGATGCTCGTTCACACTCATGTGGTTTGAATATCCACAGTCGACATACCATTTATTTGATAATGTTGTTGTCCTTGCTTGTACCTACAAAGAAAATTTTCTTCCGTTTTATAGGTACCGAAGCTAATTTGGATCCTGTAGAGTTAGACATAAAGACTTAATTTGGAACAGTGGTCCCTTTAGGAACCCAAATTTGTTTGACTTTTATAGTTCGTCTGGAACTTCTACAATAAGTTTCGGTATGTCCTGGTTTTAAACATTTTGGACATGATGAAATTCCCGTTTTTAAATTATCCGAATCTTTCATGGTAATATCTATAGACCTTTTAATCGGAAATGCATTATACCCGAGTCCTTGTTTTGAAAGAGAAAATTTTTGACCAAATAAGAGTTACTCAAATTTGTCATTACCACACGATAATTTTCTAATATAAAGCTTGAGTTATTTCTGAGTTTTGTATAAATCATCTCTCAGAATTTTCTCGGTTTCCAAACAATTAGTATAATCAATAGACACATCTTTGCTTTTATTCAATAATTTTGAATTTTCATTTTCAAGAAATTTTATTATCTTTTTCAAATCTTTATTAATATTTCAAACCTTTTCATACTCGTTATCTAAATATTCGAAAGCATCAAGAAGTTCTTCATGAGAAGAATCAATTACCTCGTCTTCTCCATCGATGTCGTTAGTTGCGCGGGCCATTAAAGCTAGATTGGTTTGAATTTGTGGTTCATCATCCTCATCATCATTGCTCCATGTAGCAACATGGACTTCTTTCTTCTTAAATTTCTCATGATCTAGTTTTGATGAACTCATAGGTGCAGCAGCACGACAATCTTTAGCAAAGTGCCTTGGAACACCGCACCTTCGACAAGTATTGTCAAACTTTTTATTTTGTGGGAAGTGAATCTTTTTGGATTAATCCCTCGGTTCCTGTTTGATATCTCTTAGGTGGCTTTTTAAGAGATTTTTGAATTTCTTTATATTTTTAGCATAGAAAGCCATTTCTTCATCCTCATCCTCGATCGGTTCATCTTCTGGATCACTATCCTCTTGGGATTTGAAAGCGATCGGCCTTTCTCTTTCTTTGGGCTTTGGTATCGAATTCCAAGATTTAATGACAATCGAATAATTGATAAGGGATTCAATAAGAGCACTGAATTCCATTGTGTCTAAATATTTCCACTCCATAATAGTCGTAACTGTTGCATCCCATTCTCTCGGTAGTGATCGTAGGATTTTCTTAGCTTCATCACTCCTTGAGATAGGTTTGCCAAACAAGGCTAGACCATTTGTGATAGCCGAGAAATGGTCAAGCATAGTAGTACTGCTTTCTTCTTCTTTCATAGTGAAAAGTTCATAATCGTGAGGAAGCATATTAATTTTTGTTTCTTTGACTTGACTCGTACCTTCGTGAGTAATCTCGAGCATCTTCCAAATTTCTTTGGCCATTTCACATGAAGAGATTTTGTTATGATCTTCAGGATTAAGAGCACAGTAAAGCAGCTAAGTAGCTTTACTATGACCGTTCTTCCAGTCGCTTTCATTGTACTCTTCAAAACATTTGAGTGAGCCATCAGTCTTCTTTGGAATAGTAGGTCCAAGAACAATGACCTTCCAAATTTCGATATCGTGGGCTCGGATTAAGATAGACATTTTCTTCTTCCACGTCATAAAGTTTGAACCATCGAAAAAGGGAGGGCGATTAAGATTTCTACCTTCAAGAGAAGAATGGATGTAGGCCATATATGGATCTTTTCTCTAGCGGGTGTTAAACCAATGAAAAAGAGACCTCTCCGATACCAATTGTTGGATTGGTACCGCCACTAAAAGGGGGGTTGAATAGTATGGATTAGAGTTTTGAACTCTTTTTGTGCGGAAGCTATTTATCGGAGTAATAGGAGTGCGGAAAAGAAAGAACACACAAATTTGTTCGAGAGGTTCGGCTATTAACGAAGCCTACGTCCCCTGCCTAGTGTTATTGACTAGGACTTTTCTAAAACCTTGCATGCACTTTCTAGTTTAGTGCCAACTCTTACAATAGCACTTTCAGGTTTAGTGTCGAACTTTACAATTTCTTGATTCTCGGGCACAAGAACGACCTCACTAGAATCTCTCTTATTTTTAAGGATACAAGACAACCTCACAATAACTCAACAAAAGTTGCGAGTAAGGAAACTCATCTTTACAAAAGATAGCTCACGTTGATACAAGAATGTAGATATCCTATTGATAGAATAATTCTTCTCGTATCAGAATAATCCTTTCAGAGTATAATGATAGCTTGATATGCTCAGAAATTGCTTGTGTATGCTTGTAAACTCTCGTGAATTCTTGTGTCTCTCCAACACCTTGGATGTCATGTATTTATAGCCTTTTGAAACCATTTTCCCATTGGAATAGTATGCTTGTGTTACGTACGTTAAGTAACTTACGTTATGTACGTATGCCATGTAACATACATTACACCTTACGTGTAACGGCCGTAATGATGTATACGGAAATGGGCAGACTCCTGGCTGAAACTTGTTACGTACGTTATGTATTACACATTACGTATATTATGCTTGGTCTTCATATCCGTTGGATCCGAAGTCTTTATTGCAACCGTCGATGACTTATTTGTTTACTCCGTGCAACGAGCTAATTTTTGAATATTACGTATGTTATACAATAGGTATTACGTACATTACATGCATTCAAAACACTTAGTGAAAATGTTAAAGTTACGTACGTTATGACTAGTTTGTTACGTACATTAGGAATGGTTTGTTGCGTATGTTATATAATGAAAATATGGAATGTTAATTTCGCTTTGTAAAACATCATCAAAATATTCAAAATGTGTTTATGAGAAATATTTTTCCAACAGGGTGAAGCTTCGTAATGCCCCTTTGGAGTATTGGACTGATGAGGGCCTTAATATTATTGCCAGTGCTATTGGGGAGCCACTATTTGGAAATGTTTTTACTAGAAACTGTTTGAAAGTGGATTATGCTAGGGTTTGTGTCATGTTAGATGCAAATTATGGTTCTCCCTTCTTGTGATGGAGAACATCCTGGTCTCCGTAGGATTTCTATTGAGTACCAATTGATGCCCCATCATTGTTGTGATTGTAGGGTTTTTAGGCACCATGATCAGGTATGTTCGCGTAAACAACAACCTTTAGTTCAAAAACCAACCAAACAGATTGGAGTTTATGTTGCGAAGAACTCTAAGCCTCAGGGGTCTTCATCTTCTGCCTTGGTTACTTCTGGGTGTGCCACACAGGCTGTGGTCATCCCGACTGTCAGTTGGTTTTTTCAGAGGTGGTATCTCCTCACAGTTAGCTGGAGAGACTGGTGTTTGTTGTGCGGGTTTATATTTGGTGCATATTAGCAGTATTCTTACTTATTCTTTGGTTACTACCAGCTCGCCTATCGTATCATCGAGATATTCGGGTGTGGGTGCTTTTGAGACCTCACCTAACAGGTTTAAAGCTCTTGCTGGCTTAGATGATGACAAGGTGGCTGAGGTTATTGAAAGTGTGGATGTTAATTCTATTTCTCCTTCTTTGGGCCCTAATTCAGATGCAGCCCTTATTAAGGGTGATAGATGATGCCATTTGCTATTTGGAATATGCATGGTCTTAACCGTCCGGACCACCAGAACTCGGTCCGGAAGGTAATTGCTTCTTTTAATCTTTGTTGTGTAGCTCTGCTTGAGATGAAAGTCTCTATGGGTAATTCTAGACATGTGGCTCCCTTGCTAATGGGTTTTGGCGATGATTTTTTGATTTTGATAATGGGTCGGGTAAGAGGATTTAGCTAGGATGGAATGTCGGTGTTTTCTCTATTGATATTATAGCTATTGATCCATAGTTTATTCATTTTCGGATTAATTCTGTCACTGACTATTCTAGCATCCTTGTTACTTTTGCTTATCATTCGAAAGATGATATTGAGAGGAGATTACTTTGGTAGTATCTAGCTGATTTCTCTGTATTATATGCTAGCGAGCCTTGGGTAGACATGGGGGACTTTAATGTTGTTTTGGATACTAGTGGGATCCTAGGCGGAGAGGTTATTCATCATGATGATAAGCTTCCTTTGGTGGAGTTCGGAGAGTGTTGTCAGCGTGCGTATCTTGAGACGCTTCCGGTGTTGGGCTCTTGGATTTCCTGTCATAACAAGAGACGTTCTCCTAGATCTTTGTGGAAATGCTTAGATAGAGTGTTGGGTAATCCGCAGTGGTTTATTACTCACTCTGATCGTCTTACACTTGTGATTTGCCACGAACTTCTGATCATAGCCCCCTAATTTTCAGTATTGATTGCTTGCCTCATTGTAGGGGAAAGATGTTCAGGTTTGATAACATTCTGGCAGATTCAGAGGACTTCCTACCTTTTGTGTACGAATTTGGCATCACTTGTAATACCCGGTTGTAATTCAGTCATTATCATTCAGTAATTTCATTCGGTAATTGTCACTATGTAGTTTTTCACTTGATAATAATCATTCATCTGTGTTCACTGTTCGGAATAACTTTGAGTTGTGTATCGATTTTGTTCATTGTTTCAACCTTACTCGGGAATCGAGACAAGAGTATTATCTCGATTGTTGTAATTGATTCATTATCCGATGTTGACGTTGGAGTTCATGTCATTTCTAATCTCCTCATTGTTCAAATTGTGTTTTGTTGGGCGAACCCTTGTAATCATTGCTTGGAACCACCGTTTTGGGGTTTCTGTACTTCCATTTCGTGTTATTGTTTCCCAAATATTGATTCATATTGCTTCTATTCTCTTCCCGGATCATTTTTCATCATTTTAGGACCCAAGGGGGGTGTAGGCCGCGACACAAGGAGTGTGCGCCGCGGCACACACATTTTCCAGTTTTGGCCGAGCAGCCTGTACTGTGGGCCGCGGCTCATACCGGCAGGGCCGCGGCACACTGCCGAGTCACTGCCGCGGCACACTCGTCCGGGCCGCGGCACACTCATGTTGCAACTTATCAACCAACCAGTCTGTACCGGGGGCTGCGGCTCATGCCGACGGGGCCGCGACACACTGCCGAGTCAATGCCGCGGCACATTCGTCTGGGCCACGGCACGCTGCCGATCACTGGGGGCAGTTTTGGCCCTGTTCCGCGGCACACTTCGGCCGGGCCGCGGCACACAGTGCAGTCAACACTATAATTGCGTTTTTTGAGCGAGATCAACCCATTTTTTTCATTTCACCCACCTTGTTCCGAGAGAGAAGGCTTGAGGGAGAGATTTTCATAATCTATCACTTGAGTGTTTGATTTTCTTCATCTCTTTTCGATCGTGAAGCCTAGATAGTCGATCTAACGCGTGTTCTTCGGATCAAAGTGCTTGGATCTTCAAGAGGTAATTTCTTCAACATCTTGGATTTCGATTTTGTATTGAGATATGATGTTTTGGATGTTAAGATCATGTTGTATGAAGTGATATACGCATGATTATGGATATGTTTGATTATTCATTGGATTATTGAAGGATTATTCAAGAACACTTTGAATATTGATTTGGATTTGGGGTTTTCGATTATTTGTGGTTGAAATCATGAATTTGAATATTCATATTGGGTTATTGATCGTATTGAAGATGTTGTGTTGGTTTGAAACACTTCTTGGGGATTTGATGTTGGTATTATTGAGGTTTGGTTGTAAACAATCGTAGTTTGGCCACAAAGTGTTCGATATAATGCCCCAATGAACTTGGTTTAGTCGTATCGACGTTTTTAGTTTGTTATATTCGTGTTTGATTCATATGATGAACAGATTGTTGGTGATTGTGTTATTCAAGGTTGTTCGAGCGACCGATATCTCAATTCGGACGTTGTTCGTGGAAGGATAATTGTCACCGGTGTTGTGTAAGTTAATTCTTACTCGGTTAAAAGGATATTCATTCCTTTTGTTGTTGTTCATTCATAATCATAACTCATTCATCATTGAATTAACCGTATTGAGACTTGTAATTTTCGAATAGTCACTTCATTCACGAGGAACGACGGTTCCAATCATTTCATTGAACTATCAATCACTTCCCTAATATTTTCATCTCGGTGAGTCATTCTTGATTTTGTCGAATTATTATTCGTTGGTATTTCATTATGGTCATTCTCGTTCATATGACCTTCTGGGTTCATATTGCGTGGCCGGGTGCGGATGTGTGGAATTTTTTAGTCGAGCACGCGATGGTTATGTATTGGGATTGATACATTGGACTGTGCACACGGTAACGATTACCTCCGTGAGACTAATTAGGTACAGGGACGGGTGTGTTCGGTCATCCATCTTGTACACTTGCACAGAACACTACGGGCGTAATATGATGCTCCTCTTCAGCGTAATTCATAACTAAGGATATTTCATAACTAACGGTATATCATGATTGTGTATTTTCAACCCTTGAGGATTGTTGTTCTGTGTAACTGACCCCGTTTGGGGGATTTTGTTTTCAGATCACGGCAAGGCAAAGGCACGGGAAGAGCATGTTGATGGCGATGAGTCCCAGTGATACTATTGTTGGAAGTATGCCCTCGAATGCCACTCAGAGGATATTGAGTGAGGGCATTGTACTTGTAATTATGTAAATCATTAATATAAGGCAATGAATGTTTCTTTATTTACTGGTAGTTACTGGCGTTCCTAACTCGTAAATATACATATAGAAACTAGTCCATGTATTTGAGAGCAAAACGTTCCACTCCTTATTGGATAAGGAGGTCGGCACTGGAAAGGTTTATAGCTCAGATACTTAATCGTTCGCAAGTCGATGAAACTTGACTGGGCATTAAGTTTATGTGAAGACTTGTATGACGTGTTCTTTGACATGGAGAGTGCCTGTCGAACGCTAATGTTTAGTGGGAGCACACGTTATAGGTATGCTAATTGGATTAGTATACTCGAACCGACTCACCCTCGATTCGTCACACGGATTTCACTCCGGGACAGTCAATGACGGAATCGAAAGGTTGTGATAGGTATTCGTGAACCTTCGACTTGAGGATTTAGTAGGGATGTGCTTGTGACGTCAAGATTTTCATTAGAGTAGTTCGACCCTGTAAACCGGAAGGCGGGGGTCAACCTCGACGTGCATCTTGATGGGCAAGTAGCAGCTCCTACTGAATACCAAGATAGAATTCTTTCTCCTATTAGTGAACGGGTTAAATGTCTTATGCGGTTATTGGCAGATGAGATCATAAGTCTTTGGCCAAAGCATTGGAGCTAGTTGTATTGGATACATGAGAGCTCAATGATCTCGATTTGCATTAACGCATGCATAGCGTCAAGTAACATATAGGGTTTGACTGACCGTGACCCTATAACTTGATCGGGACATTTGAAAGAAGGGTTTATACGTATACTGGTATTCACGACAGAATGGTTCTTGAATGATCCCAATAATTCGTTCTCAGTTGGGGTACGGTGTAGGCCGCCAGGCTGGCTAGGTGGTGCTACTACTCTTTGGTTCCTCCCATTGCTGACTGAGATGAACCTACCGAGTCGCGCAATAGGATTGACGACGGAATGAATCTAGCTAATTCTCTCATTATGAATATTAGATATTGGATATCTAATTTTGGAACATTGGATGTTTAAATCGATTTATTGGATAAATTGATTTACGGCCTAATGAATTAAATAAATTACTGGGTGATTAATTTAATTCATATATATAATTATTTCTTGGAGAAATTAATTATATTATTTTGTATTTGATATGATGAAATTAATTGGATTAATTAAACTATACAAATACGTCGGAACATAATTGGAATTTATCTGTTTGGACTCTCGGGAGTCCGAAACGAACCAAACTCATCCGTTTCTCCATGGGCCGCCCCCCCCATTTCTAGCCACCTTCCTTTTGGACTTATGTCTCCATTCTTTAATGTATGATAATGGTGGAGGTGGGGTTAGATTCCCATATGCATGAGTTGTTGCTAGTAGTGGCGAGTTGAATAAAAGGGATGAAGACATCTTTCATTTCACATACACATTCCTACGTGAGAGTGAGATAGAGAGAGAGAGAGAAAAACCATTTTCTCAATTGTCTTCATCATCTTTTTCATATCATCTTAATTGTTCTTAGAGAAAATTAAAGATATATTGAGAGATATAAATTAAAACACTTAGAGTGTTATAACTAAAGTTTCATCACTTGATTCTAGCCGTAACCTTAGAGGTTAATCGAGTGTTGTCATTCCGTTGGTTTCTCCGACGCGTGACAAGTAGAGACGCGGTTTTTCGGCGTTGGATCATCCAAGGGCTTGGAGCATTTTGGATCGTTTGGGGAATAGCTCAAGAGAAGGAAATCCATATAATCAACGGACGACAAGGGTATGATTTCGAATCTTCCTTTGTTTATTTTATATTAGTATATACGTAGCTCGATCGATCCTCGTAGGGATTCGGATAGAATTAATTTTCGTTTTACCGCTTCCGCTGGGCCTTCGTTTTAGGCACCGAATCCCAACAGTGGTATCGGAGCGAGGTCTTGCGATCGTATATACGATATTTAGCATTTGGAATGCTTATTTTGTGATTTAGAATCACTTTGATAATCGTAAATATTTTATTGTTCGTCGTAGTGTTGTTTTTCCGTGATTTTATGTTATGGTATAAATCAGGTTTTTCTTGGAAATATGATTTATATTAATAATATTCAGATCAGGAATAACAGGATTTTAGAAATCGCCTCAAACGGCCGTATCGAATCGTTGGACGTTTTCCATACAAATTCCGAGTATGGCCGAGCATGTCCGGCCGTGGCCGGACGCTGTATGTCGAGCCGAGTCTGCCGGGCGTGTTCTTTGTGTCGAGCCGAGTGCTCGCTGATCCGGCCGGACACTTGCCGTCGAGCCGAGTCTGCCGGGCGTGTTCTTTATGTCGAGCCGAGTGCTCATTGGATCCGGCCGGACGCTTGCATGTCGAGCCGAGTCTGCCGGGCGTGAGTCAGACGAGCCGAGTGCTCGATGTATCCCGGCCGGTAGTCTTGTATCCTGCCGGTCGTGTCCGGCATGGCGGGCCCCCTTTCCTATCTGGAGCGGGCGTGGCCTGTAGGTTGCAGTCGGGGTGCACAATGCTGGGCGCTTTTCGTGCTTTCGGCACTGGGTCTCGTTTTTCAGTATATTTTCGATTATTGAATTTTCCTGTTTTAAAATCATTAATTTGGAATTTTTGATGAGGGAAAATTCAAAGAAAATATTTTAAGGGTATACTACGGACGAAAATTAAATTGTCGATTATTGTTGAATTGATTGGATCAATTCTATTTATTGTTGATTATTGATTGGATCATATGTAATCTTCTCGCTATCCATGTATTGAGTATTTATTGGATGAATGCTTTTGAATGGGGATGTGGTTCATAGACTTAGTTTGAATCGTTCGTTTTATTCGATTGGGTTGTAAAGGCCGTTTTGAGTCTATTTATTTTACTAGAAATATTTGTATCTAGGATGCAATTTTTCAATGTAAAATTTATATGTAATGACGAAGACCGGAGGAAGATCCGTTTCGAGAAGACGAAGATTCAAGACGAAGACTTGTAATTAGATTACGGAGTTTTTGTTTTCTAGGAACGGTCCATGAACCACATGTTGGTAGCAACTAGGTTGTGAATGGTTGTTACATATTGTATGAATGCAACAAACGCGCTAAAATGATTAATGTGCAAAGTATAACGTTAATCGCGAAAATTCTCCCACAACAAATTATTAAGTTTATAAGGTTTCAAGGTTTTCCTTCCCTCCATCGAGCTTTCGGGAAATTGAAATCCAAACCGGATGTGCTATGCTTCCGAGTTATCGGGGTAGTCGTTCGGGGAGGACGGATAAATTACCGGGAGCGCATTGGATGCCTTCGGTTGGAGCAAATTTTATCCCTAGAAACCTGATAGGTTGCCGGATAAGATTCAATTGTGAAACTGATTTGCGTCGATGGTATAAACTTAACTTGTTCATGAATCATAGAAACCGTATAGGTTGAGGGGAGTGAACAAGGGGAAAAAGAAGATCGAATCATTCATTAGATGGGTTGGTGTTGGACACCACTTTATGAAAATAATAGACTAGAAACCTGTTCCGTTGCCCTCTATTAAGATTTATAAAGAACTCGATCACCACTATGAAGTAGTGCGATGATACTTCCGGATTTCACATGGGAGTGTGTTGTTCCGATAAAAATAGTGGGAGCTGGGTAACAAGAATAGAAAAGACCTTAATTCTATACTCAGATCATAATATAACAAGTCACTAATTAATCTGTTATACTTAATGCAGACAAATCTCAATATGACAATGAATCCACTCGCAATTCTACTCGAAAAGAACACCTTAATGGGACCTAACTTTGTGGATTGGCTCCGCAATCTGATGATTGTCCTCAATATAGAGGCACTGGTACGTCTTGGAGACGGACATTCTGGCGCCTCCTGTGCGGACCCGAGCCAATCAGGAAGAGATTGAAAACCACGAAAAGTGGGTTAAGGATGACGTGAAAGTCCGTGCTTATATGATGGCTTCCATGTCTAATGAGCTTCAGAGAGCTCATGAGAAAATGACTTCTGCTAGGCAGATTCTATCTCACTTAACCGAACTTTATGGTAAGCAGCAGAACTGCTAGATATGAGATATCCAAGCAACTGTTTGGTGCAAGGATGAAGGAAGGTGAGAAGGTTGGGGAACATGTCCTCAAAATGATATCCATGATCGAGAGATTGGAGGCTCTTGATTTTAAAATGGATACTTCTCTCCTAACCGACCTTATCCTACGCCTCCCCGATTCCTTCTCACGCTTGTTATGAACTTCAACCGCAATGAGATTGCATGTAATTTAGCCGGGCTAATGAACAAACTTGTGACCGCTCGCCTCAAATGAAGACTCGGATGAAGGAGTCGGCCCTTGTGATTTCTTCGACTTCTAAGTCTAAGAATAAGAAGAAAAAGACCAAGAAGCGGACTGGACCACAAGCAAAGGACTTTAAGGGTAAGGGCAAGGCCCCGATGGTTCCGAAGAACAAGAAGAAGAAGGATGCTTGTCTCAAGTGCGGTGAGCTGGGCCACTGGGCTAGAGACTGTCCGATTCTTCATGGCACTTCAGGTACAGAACTTTTAGTTTTGGAAACAAATTGTTCTGCTAATGTATTTTCTACTTCCTGGATACTGGATTCTGGTGCTAGTTCTCATATTTGTACCGTGAATCAGGATCTGGAACAAAGTAGGAAGCTTGGAGCTGGAGAAGTTATGATCACAGTCAGAAGCGGGCATAGTGTCGAGGCGACCGAAATAGGATCACTTCTTTTGGGTTTAGAATTCGGCTTTGTTTTGACTTTAGAAGATGTACTTGTTTTGCCCAAGGGGCACAAAAACATTGTATCCATTCCGGTCATGGACCGAAAAGGTTTTTCATTTTTCATTGGTGATGGTTCCTGCAAAATTTATTTCAGAAATAAACTAGTGGGTACTGCTACATTGTTAAATGGATTATATCATCTAAATCTCAGCAACAAAGTAGTTGTGAATACTATGCCTAGAAAACGTGGTAGGGATGAAACCAATCAAGTTTTGAAATGGCATCTTAGACTTGGTCACGTTGGTCAGACCAAGGTTTACAAGATGGAAAAGGATGGGCTTATGGGTCCATTGGGATCGGATCCCTTTCCTACTTGTGAATCTTGCCTTAAAGGTAAAATGACTAAGTCCCCCTTCACAGGGACTTTTGAAAGAGCCGCTGATAAACTGGGATTAATCCATACTGACGTTTGTGGTGCTTTGGAAGCAGCACGAGACGGATATCAATATTTCATTACGTTTACAGATGATCATACTAGGTATGGTTATGTATACTTAATGAAACATAAATCCGAGGCTTTTGAGAAATTCCAGGAATTCAAGGCCCTCATATCAAAGCACTTCGGTCAGACCGAGGTGGCGAGTATATGAGTACGGAGTTTGACGAGTTCCTTAAGGAACATGGAATAGTTTCACAACTAACACCTCCAGGTACTCCTCAGTTAAATGGTGTGTCAGAAAGAAGGAACCGGACCTTGTTAAACATGGTCCGTTCCATGCTGAGCTACACTGACTTACCAATTTACCTGTGGGGGTATGCACTCCTGACTGCCGCGTATATCTTGAACAGATGTCTTTCCAAATCCATTCCTAAAAATCCACATGAGATGTGGGAGGACAGGAAACCAAGTCTTAATCACATTAGGATTTGGGGATGTCCCTCTTATGTCAAGAAGACTAAGGTGGAGAAGTTGGAAGCTAGGTCCGCAAAGGGATGTTTCATTGGATTCCCATCTGGGACGATGGGATATCTATTCTACATGCCCGAAGATCGAAAGATCGTTGTTGCTTTACAAGCACACTTCCTGGAAGATGAGTTCATTCAGGAAGGCGGAGCAAGTAGAAGTATTTCTTTAGAAGAATACAATGAAACTCCTCGGGAGACACCTGTGCAAGAAAATGGAACCAAACCTTCTATAACACAAGTACAACCACCTCGTAGGTCAAGTAGGGTGGCTCAATTACCTGAGAGGTATAGTTTTATGCACTTGGAGGAACTGGGTCTCTACGAGGTTCCAGGTGATAAACAAGAGACTGACCCGCGACCAAATGACCTAGCAATGGTGGATGTAAACTCCATGAAATAGACTGTAGCAGTCTTCATGTAGTTGGGACCTTATTCGTTTTGACGAGGCAGTCAAAGAGTTTGACTTCATGCAAAACGAAGAGGAACCTTGTGTATACAAGAGGGTTAGTGGGAGCTAGATCATATTCTTAGTACTATGTGTAAATGACATTCTACTAATAGGAAATGATGTGGGAATGCTCAGTTCTGTGAAAGATTGGCTTTTGAGTAATTTCTCCATGAAAGACTTGGGAGAAGCTACCTATATTCTTGGTATTCGACTCTACCGGGATAGAGCGAAGAGAACAATATGTCTTTCCCAAGCCCTCTATATAGATAAAATCTTAAAGCAATTTAAGATGGATGATTCTAAAAGAGGGTTTCTACCGATGCGACATGGAATAAAACTCTCCTTGAAGATGTGTCCTCAAAGTGAGGAACAACGGAAGGAAATGAGTAATATACCATATGCTTCGGCCATGGGTAGCCTTATGTATGCTATATTGTGTACGAGACGACATTGCGCATGCCGTAAGCGTGGTGAGTAGGTTTCGTGCAAACCTGTGCAGGGAACATTAGACTACCGTAAAGAACGCTCTCAAGTACTTTAGAAGGACTAGAGATATGGTTCTTATATATGGCGGTGGAGAACTGAATGTGATGGGATTCACTGTATTGAACTTCCAAGGACAGAAAGACGATTCTATCTCTACTTCTGGCTACATTTACTCTTAATGGAGGAGCAGTATCTTGGCATAGTGCCAAGTATAGCGCGACTGCTGATTCCACCAGTTAGGCTGAGTATAAAGCGGCCTCGGAGGCCTCCAAAGGAAGGGTTAAGAAGTTACTAGGTAAACTTCTCGTGAGACTGTGTGTTACGCTGCCAGAGTAGTAGCACAGGCCTAGGATCCGAGGTTTCACAACAGCACCAAACATATTGAGAGGAAGTATCATCTCGTAAGAGAATTTGTTCGCAAGGGATACATTGTGCTGCACAGAGTAGACTCAGCCGACAACGTCGCTGATCCACTGACCAAGCCACTTTCTCAGACTAGCTTGGAGCGTCATCTGGAGAATATGGGTATTAGATACCATAGTGTGTGGAATTGAGTGCAAGTGGGAGATTGTTGGGAGTATGCCCTCGAATGCCACTCAGAGGATATTGAGTGAGGGCATTGTACTTGTAATTTTGTAAATCATTAATATAAGGCAATGAATGTTTCTTTATTTACTGGTAGTTACTGGCGTTCCTAACTCGTAAATATACATATAGAAACTAGTCCATGTATTTGAGAGCAAAACGTTCCACTCCTTATTGGATAAGGAGGTCGGCACTGGAAAGGTTTATAGCTCAAAAACTTAATCGTTCGCAAGTCGATGAAACTTGACTGGGCATTAAGTTTATGTGAAGACTTGTATGACGTGTTCTTTGACATGGAGAGTGCCTGTCGAACGCTAATGTTTAGTGGGAGCACACGTTATAGGTATGCTAATTGGATTAGTATACTCGAACCGACTCACCCTCGATTCGTCACACGGATTTCACTCCGGGACAGTCAATGACTGAATAGAAAGGTTGTGATAGGTATTCATGAACCTTCGACTTGAGGATTTAGTAGGGCTGTGCTTGTGACGTCAAGATTTTCATTAGAGTAGTTCGACCTCGTAAACCTAAGGCGGGGTCAACCTCGACGTGCATCTTGATGGGCAAGTAGCAGTCCTATCAATACCAAGATAGAATTCTTTCTCCTGTTAGTGAACGGGTTAAATGTCCTATGCGGTTATTGGCAGATGAGATCATAAGTCTTTGGCCAAAGCATTGGAGCTAGTTCTATTGGATACATGAGAGCTCAATGATCTCGATTTGCATTAACGCATGCATAGCGTCAAGTAACAGATAGGGTTTGAGTGACCGTGACCCTATAACTTGATCGGGACATTTGAAAGAAGGGTTTATACGTATACTGGTATTCACGACAGAATGGTTCTTGAATGATCCCAATCATTCGTTCTCAGTTGGGGTACGGTGTAGGCCGCCAGGCTGGCTAGGTGGTGCTACTACTCTTTGGTTCCTCCCATTGCTGACTCAGACGAACCTACCGAGTCGCGCAATAGGATTGACGACGGAATGAATCTAGCTAATTCTCTCATTATGAATATTATATATTGAATATCTAATTTTGGAACATTGGATGTTTAAATCGATTTATTGGATAAATTGATTTACGGCCTAATGAATTAAATAAATTACTGGGTGATTAATTTAATTCATATATATAATTATTTCTTGGAGAAATTAATTATATTATTTTGTATTTGATATGATGAAATTAATTGGATTAATTAAACTATACAAATACATCTAACGAATGGAATTTATCTCTGTTTGGACTCTCTGAGTCCGAAACGAACCAAACTCATCCGTTTCTCCATGCCCCCCCCCCCCCCATTTCTAGCTACCTTCCTTTTGGACTTATGTCTCCATTCTTTAATGTATGATAATGGTGGAGGTGGGGTTAGATTCCCATATGCATGAGTTGTTGCTAGTAGTGGGGAGTTGAATAAAAGGGATGAAGACATCTTTCATTTCACATACACATTCCTACGTGAGAGTGAGATAGAGAGAGAGAGAGAGAGAAAAACCATTTTCTCAATTGTCTTCATCATCTTTTTCATATCATCTTAATTGTTCTTGGAGAAAATTAAAGATATATTGAGAGATATAAATTAAAACACTTAGAGTGTTATAACTAAAGTTTCATCACTTGATTCTAGCCGTAACCTTAGAGGTTAATCGAGTGTTGTCATTCCGTTCGTTTCTCCGACGCGTGACAAGTAGAGACGCGGTTTTTCGGCGTTGGATCATCCAAGGGCTTGGAGCATTTTGGATCGTTTGGGGAATAGCTCAAGAGAAGGAAATCCATATAATCAACGGACGACAAGGGTATGATTTCGAATCTTCCTTTGTTTATTTTATATTCGTATATATGTAGCTCGATCGATCCTCGTAGGGATTCGGATCGAATTAATTTTCGTTTTACCTCTTCCGCTGGGCCTTCGTTTTAGGCACCGAATCCCAACAACTAGTAGGGGGCCCCAGTCATTCCGGTTATTTCAGTCATTTCAGTCATTCTTATTTCTCTTCATTTGTATTTCCGCTGCAAATTCCGTTTGAGATGTTTATTTATTCAGGGTGGTGTATTTTATCTTCATATAAAATATACTAGTATTCCGTATTGTCCTGGTGTATTGTACTTAATCTCCTCATCGGAGTATTTGGTAATATAATGTGGTTCGGTACTACAATTATATTATTTAATTCATCAGTTTTCATTCGCCTGGTGGGTCCCAGTCGGGGGTCCATGGCACTGTAATATCCACCTAGTTTGGGATGTTACAGAGTTGGTATCGGAGCGTGGTTTTGAATACTACCTTCCGAGTCATGTCTCATTTGAAATCATCGTCATCGGACTAGTATCATTGGACTTTCGCGTCACTTGTGACCTGTGCAGATGCTGAGCCAATCAGACCGAAAGAACTATAAGACTTCTAACGCCATGGTATAATTTCTGGCAATAATCATTCATTCATAACTCATCAGTTAACAATCCTCAATCATCATTTTCATTTTTGACCAGGACGGTCATGTTAACTCATTAATCACTCAATTCATTTCATTACTCAGTTGTTGATCTGGAAGATCATATCATTAATCTTGTTAGCTTGTTCAAGATAATCATTTCAAGAATTCCATCAGATAATCATGTCGCCTGAGTTAATCATCACTATGTTAGAGCGTGTATGCTCATTTTCATCATCTCATGACATAATCATAACGTGATATTCATGCGGGAAATATAATTATTATGTGACTTTCCCACTTCAGTATGGAGAGAGCAGGCAGAGGACGCGGAGGACGAGGCCGCGGTGCGGGCCGAATTCCTAGAGCTCGTGTGAATACACGTGCGAACACGAGGAATAATGCTAACTCATCAAGCAGCGACGCTGCTACTCATTCACCTGGATGTGATCATTCACTATCGGGGAGTTGTACCCGGGAGACAGCTCAGTCAGAAGGTGTTCGGGTTGACTCACTCGCTTTTATGCAGGGCATGATGGCCCAAATGACTCAGATGGCACAACTAATGGAGATGATGCACAACTCAGCTAATAAAAATCAATAGGCTCCTCCGCCGCCACCTCAGAGGCAAGAGAGGAATGTGAGCAGTATCATCGGCGACATCTCTCGCCAAAGGCCACCTACTTTTGAAGGCTCATCTGAGCCGGCGGATATTGTTCATTGGCTCGAACACTTCGAGAAGTTATTTGCTATGGTAGAGTGTCCCAAAGGACACAAAGTTTCAGTTGCGGCTTACTACCTGGGTAAGAGCGCTCATTCTTGGTGGTTATCGTTGAAGCCCACCGACGGATCATGTACTTGGGATCAATTCAAGACTCTCATGATGGAGAGGTATTATCCGGCCCCACTCAGAGAGGCCAAACTATCAGAATTACTCACTCCCGACCCCTCAGCAGACGAGGATGTTCTCGCCATTACCGAGAAATTTCAGGAACTTCTTCCGTTCGCCTCATCTATCATTTATTCAGAGGCGGACAAAATCAAGTACTTCAGCAAGAGACTGAAACCCCATATGCGGATGCAGCTACTTAATCATAATTGCACCACGTTGGCCGAATTCATTGAGAAAGCTCTTACCTATGAGCTTACTGCTAAGGAGATTGCTAAGCAGCAACCTTCATCTGCTAGCAAAAAGTCCAAGAACCGTAATGAGTCTGACGACAGTCAGGCCACTTTCAAGAAACCTCGTGCGGGCTGTACTTTTTCTGAGCGACCTCCTGTGATGCCTAAACCCGCGGAATCTCAATCACGAGCGGCCAGTTCGGCCATCACTTGTTTTAACTATGGGGATCTTGGTCATGTCAGCACCAAGTGTCCGAGACAGTCTGTCACGTGTCATAACTGTGGGATTGCTGGGCATAAGGCCCGTTTTTGCCGTAGGGACTCCAAACCTACTCCGGCGTCATCTCAGGCCCCAAAACAGTCAGCTGTTCAAAATCAGGCAACTCAGTCTGCGTCGTTCAAGATGACTGGAGCGAATAAAGGTGGAGCCTATAGCCAGCAGACGGGAGCATCCGGTGCCGGGACTAACAAGCCCCGGATTTATGAGATGAAGAAGACCGACGATCCAGAGGCCCGGATGATCTCAGGTACACTCGATATTCTATCTCAATCTGTGTGTACCCTTTTTGATACTGGTGCATCGCATTCATTCATTTCCGAGTCATGTTTGAGTAGACTACGTCTGGGTAGTGCTACTAGTTCTGAGCCTTATGTCATTGGTCTACCTGATGGTAGACGGATTATCGGAAATCGTGAGATTCAGAATTGTCCGATTCAGCTTCATGGTCGTGTATGGCCAGCGGACCTAATCGTAGTAGATTTGCCGAGAGATGATGTCATATTGGGTATTGATTGGATGGATCGTCATGATGCCATCATTAGTGTCCGTAAGCGTATGGTCACTATCATTTCAGACGATGGGGTCGAATGTGTATTTCAGGGAGGTAATCCCAGCTGTTCTGGAAGAGTTATTAATTTGATGAAAGCAGTGAGATTACTCAATCAGGGGTGTATTGGTTATTGGTGCTATATGACTAAAATCGAGAAATCATCGATAATGTTGGAGGATATACCGGTAGTGAGAGAATATGCCGACGTATTCCCAGATGATTTACCTGGTTTGCCTCCATAGAGAGATGTGGAATTCACGATTGAGTTGGAGCCTGGTACATCTCCAATATCGAAAGCACCGTACCGGATGGCCCCGACTGAAATGCAGGAGTTGAAAAATCAACTTGAGGAATTATTCGAGAAAGGTTATACCCGACCGAGTGCATCCCCGTGGGGAGCACCAGTGTTGTTTGTCAAGAAGAAGGATGGTTCATTTCGTTTGTGTATTGATTATCGGGAGTTGAACAGGGTGACAATCAAGAATAAGTATCCCTTACCCCGTATTGATGATCTCTTAGATCAACTTCAGGGAGCTTCAATATTTTCCAAGATCGACCTAAGATCTGGATATCATCAGTTGTGAATTCGAGAGTCGGATATCGCAAGGACAGCGTTTCGTACACGTTATGGTCATTATGAGTTCGTAGTTATGCCGTTCGGACTAACTAATGCACCTGCGGTATTCATGGAGTTAATGAATTGGGTTTTCATCGACTTTTTGGATCAGTTTGTTGTTGTCTTCATCGATGACATTTTGATTTATTCTCATGACCGAGAGGAACACGAGATTCATCTTCATCAGGTTCTCGACGTGTTAAGACGAGAGCAACTTTATGGAAAGTTTTCCAAGTGTGAGTTCTGGATGTCCGAAGTGACTTTTCTCGGGCATGTAATTTCATCAGATGGAGTGCGTGTTGATCCACAGAAGACGGAGGCTATCCAAGATTGGTTACCTCCGAAGAATGTTAAGGAAATCCGAAGCTTTCTCGGATTAGCCGGTTATTATCGGCGGTTTGTGGAAGGATTTTCTAAAATCGCTCAACCAATGACGATTCTTTTGCGAAAGGATAAGAAATACACGTGGTCCGACGCGTGTCAACGGAGTTTTGAGGAACTCAAGATCCGGTTAATTTCAGCACCTGTACTTTCCTTGCCGCAAGGGATGGAAGGATTTGTGGTTTATAGTGATACGTCCGGGCAGGGTCTCGGATGTGTACTCATACAGAATGGGAAGCTTATTGCTTATGCTTCACGGCAATTGAGACCTTACGAGGTTAATTATCCAACCCACGACCTGGAGTTAGCAGCCGTGGTTTTCACGTTGAAGATTTGGCGTCATTATCCTTATGGCGTCACGTGTCATGTTTTCACCGATCACAAGAGTTTGAAGTATATATTTACTCAGAAAGAGTTAAATATGCGACAGAGATGGTGGTTGGAACTAATCAAAGATTATGACATCGAGATCCTTTACCATCTGGGCAAGGCGAACGTTGTCGCCGACGCCTTGAGTCGTAAGTCCATTCAGGAGCAGATGCTTGCTCGTTTAACAATTCAGAAGGAGCTTCAACAGGAATTCCTTAGACCCGAGATCGAGGTCTGGCTTCAGCGAGTACAAGGGCAACTTTGCATGTTAGAGATTTCATCGCCACTTGAGGAGGTAATCAGAGTGAATCAGGGTTTAGACCCATCATTTTTGCGCATCCGTGAGGATGTGGCTCAGGGGAAAGCCCATGGATTCGTGGTCCACGAGGATAGACTTTTGAGATTTAAGAATCGGTTGTGCATACCAGCGAATGACGAGTTGAAAAACTCAATTTTGAGAGAAGCTCATGCTACCCCTTATTCTGTTCATCCGGGGTCTATCAAGATGTACAAGGACTTGAAACAAAATTACTGGTGGAGTAATATGAAGCGAGAAGTCGTAGAATTTGTTTCGAGATGCTTAACTTGTCAACAAGTTAAGATTGAACATCAGCGACCGGCGGGTATGCTGAAACCTCTCCCTATTCCAGAATGGAAGTGGGAAGACATTTCTATGGATTTCATCACGAGTTTGCCGACGAGTCGTCGTGGCATGAATACGATCTGGGTGATTGTGGACCGCTTAACTAAATAAGCTAATTTCCTTGTGATTAAGGATACGTGGGATCCCGAGAGACTTGCCCAGTTATTCATCAAAGAAATAGTGAGATTGCACGGTACTCCTAAGAGTATCGTTTCTGATCGTGACGGGCGATTCGTGTCTCATTTTTGGAAATCAGTTCATCATGCTATGGGAACTCAGCTTAATCTCAGTACCGCCTTTCATCATCAGTCCGACGGACAATCAGAGAGGACTATTCAGACATTAGAGGACATGTTGAGGGCATGCGTCCTCGATTGGAAAAACGATTGGGAAACCCAACTACCATTGATCGAGTTCACGTATAATAATAGTTGGTCTCCTTCGATTAGGATGGCACCTTACGAGGCCTTGTACGGTCGCCATTGTCGATCTCCTTTGTGTTGGGACGACTTATGAGAATCAATCGGCACCGAGCCCGATATGCTTATAGCCGCCCGTGAGAAGGTAGCTTTGATCAGGAGTCGTTTGTTGACCGCTCAGAGTCGACAGAAATCTTATGCAGATAATCGTCGTCGACCACTAGAGTTCGAGACAGGCGACCACGTTTTGGTCAAGGTATTCCCGAGTCGAGGTATTTTCCATTTTGAAAAACGGGGGAAGTTGAGTCCGAGATTTATTGGACCGTTTGAGATTTTGGAACGAGTAGGCGAGCTAGCTTATCGATTGGCCTTACCTCCGGCATTGAGCCGAATTCATAATGTGTTTCACGTCTCTCAGCTACGGAAGTATGTTGCCGACCTTAGTCACATACTTCAATTCGACGAAATCGAGATCGCATATGATCATTCGTATGAGGAGCGTCCCATACGACTCTTAGAGCGGCGAATCAAACAGTTGAGAAATAAGGAGATTCCTTTGGTTAAAATTCAGTAGTCTAGACACGGAGTCGAAGAGGCTACTTGGGAAACCAAGGATAGTATGCGGGAGAGTTATCCCGAGTTGTTTGACCCTTAGTTTTGGGGACGAAACTCTTTAAAGGGGGGCTGTATGTAATACTTGGTTGTAATTCAGTCATTATCATTCAGTAATTTCATTCAGTAATTGTCACTATGTAGTTTTTCACTTGATAATAATCATTCATTTGTGTTCACCGTTCGGAATAACTTCGAGTTGTGTATCGATTTTGTTCATTGTTTCAACCTTACTCGGGAATCGAGACAAGAGTATTATCTCGATTGTTGTAATAGATTCATTAGCCGATGTTGACGTTGGAGTTCATGTCATTTCTAATCTCCTCGTTGTTCAAATAGTGTTTTGTTGGGCGAACCCTTGTAATCATTGCTTGGAACCACAGTTTTGGGGTTTCCGTACTTCCATTTTGTGTTATTGTTTCCCAAATATTAATTCCTATTGCTTCTATTCTCTTCCCGGATCATTTTTCATCATTTTAGGACCCAAGGGGTATGTGGTCCGCGGCACAAGGAGTGTGCGCCGCGGCACACACATTTTCCAGTTTTGGCCGAGCAGCCTGTACCGTGGGCCGCGGCTCATGCCGGCAGGGCCGCGGCACACTGCCGAGTCACTGCCGCGGCACACTCGTCCGGGCCTCGGCACACTCATGTTGCAAATTATCTGCCAACCCGTATGTACCGGGGGCCACGGCTCATGCCGACGGGGCCGCGGCAACAATGGCCAGTCACCGCGCGGCACATTCGTCTGCACGCGGCACGCCGCGATCACCGGGGCATGGCCTGCGCCGCGGCACACTTCGGCCGGGCCGCGGCACACAGTGCAGTCAACACTATAATTGCGTTTTTTGAGCGAGATCAACCCATTTTTTTCATTTCATCCACCTTGTTCCGAGAGAGAAGGCTTGAGGGAGAGAATTTTCATCATCTATCACTTGAGTGTTTGATTTTCTTCATCTCCTTTCGATCGTGAATCCCGGATAGTCGATCTAACGCGTGTTCTTCGGATCAAAGTGCTTGGATCTTCAAGAGGTCATTTCTTCAACATCTTGGATTTCGATTTTGTATAGATATGATGTTTTGGATGTTAAGATCATGTTGTATGAAGTGATATACGCATGATTATGGATATGTTTAATTATTCATTGGATTATTGAAGGATTATTCAAGAACACTTTGAATATTGATTTGGATTTGGGGGTTTTTGATTATTTGTGGTTAAAATCATGAATTTGAATATTCATATTGGGTTATTGATCGTATGGAAGATGTTTTGTTGGTTTGAAACACTTCTTGGGGATTTGATGTTGGTATTATTGAGGTTTGGTTGTAAACAATCGTAGTTTGGCCACAAAGTGTTCGATATAATGCCCCAATGAACTTGGTTTAGTCGTATCGACGTTTTGAGTTCGTTATATTCGTGTTTGATTCGTATGATGAACGGATTGTTGGTGATTGTGTTATTTAAGGTTGTTCGAGCGACCAATATCTCAATTAAGACGTTGTTCGTGGAAGGATAATTGTCACCGGTGTTGTGTAAGTTAATTCTTACTCGATTAAAAGGATATTCATTCCTTTTGTTGTTGTTCATTCATAATCATAACTCATTCATCATTGAATTAACTGTATTGAGACTTGTAATTGTCGAATAGTCACTTCATTCACGAGGAACGACGGTTCCAATCATCTCATTGAACTATCAATCACTTCACTAATATTTTCATCTCGGTGAGTCATTCTTGATTTTGTCGAATTATTATTCGTTGGTATTTCATTATGGTCATTCTCGTTCATATGACCTTCTGGGTTCATATTGCTTGGCTGGGTGCGGATGTGTGGAATTTTTAGTCGAGCACGCGATGGTCATGTATTGGGATCGATACATTGGACTGTGCACACGGTAACGATTACCTCCGTGAGACTAATTAGGTACAGGGACGGGTGTGTCCGGTCATCCGTCTTGTACACTTGCACAGAACACTACGGGCGTACTATGATGCTCCTCTTCAGTGTAATTCATAACTAAGGATATTTCATAACTAACGATATATCATGATTGTGTATTTTCAACCCTTGAGGATTGTTGTACTGTGTAACTGACCCCGTTAGGGGGATTTTGTTTTCAGGTCACGGCAAGGCAAAGGCACGGGAAGAGCATGTTGACGGCGAGGAGTCCCAGTGATACTAGTAGGGGGCCCCAGTCATTCCGGTTATTTTAGTCATTTCAGTCATTTCAGTCATTCTTATTTCTCTTCATTTGTATTTCCGCTGCAAATTCCATTTGAGATATTTATTTATTCAGGGTGGTGTATTTTATCTTCATATAAAATATACTAGTATTCTGTATTGTCCTGGTGTAAGGTACTTAAGCTCCTCATCGGAGTATTTGGTAATATAATGTGGTTCGGTACTACAATTATATTATTTAATTCATCAGTTTTCATTCGCCTGGTGGGTCCCAGTCGGGGGTCCACGGCACTGTAATATCCACCTAGTTTGGGGTGTTACATCACTATATTATGGGAGCACCTTTCTATGCGATTTTCCGGAAGTTAGATGCCCTTAAGTCTGTTTTTCGCGCTATGAGTGTGATAATCCTATTTCTCCCGTTTCCGTATATCTCGATTTTTGTGATTTATAATATTATTATATTCCATTACGACCTTTCTTATGCTATATTTATTTCGGTGCATATTAGATATTTGAATTCATGTTTGAGACTCCTACCGAGCATTTCATCATGTTTGTTTCCGTGCGATTTCAGAAAATCGATGCGTCGGGTCATGGCGGCTGGGCACTGGCCGGGCAGGTGCGGCAAAAACCAGCCTAGCGCAGGCTACTGCTGGAAAGCTGTGCGCGCTAACTCACAGGCCTAGCGCACGCTACTGTCGGAAGGCAGCGCGCACTAATCGGCCGGCCAGACCAGCAAGTAGCGTACACTAGTCGGTCATTGCGCGCGCTAACTCGGTAGGCTTAGCACACGTTATTCGGCCAGCTAGCGCACGCTACCTGGCCGAGCAAATTAGTCTATGAGGTTCTGGGTGGGCCGTTAGTGCATGCTGATGCCGATGTCTAGGGCAAGATGGAGGGCCCCGACCGAAGGTTCTAGACCAAGGATGGCCGTTAGCGCATGCTAGCCAGATAGCCTAGTGCACGCTAAGGCGCACCAATATAAATATGACCGAGCAGTCATGTTTCCACCCAGTTTTCATTTCTCTTATTTCCTTTCTGCGGCCGGAGCTTTGGTGAACAAGCATACATGTTGTCAAACAACTAATCCATGAAGTTCCTGAGTTCATATCATTGATTAATCATCCCATGACCTCCTCTGATCGACCGAATCAATGTTAGTTTTCCTAAAATCTTAATTTTGGGAAATTTTGGGATCTTGATAGAGCTCCTCCGTTCGAGATGTATTAACCATATTACAGATGGATAATCATAAATTGAGTTATATTATGATGTTTCCATTATTATTCCATGGTTTTATTCCCTTCGATTCGTCATTTCGTCGAGCTCCAAATTGATGCATACAAGGTGTTCAATATAAATTCTTATAGGGGGATTTGGGCGATTTAGGATTATTTATCCTCGTATGTATGTTGACTGAATGATGGTATATTTTAGGAACGAAGTATTTGTGAATAACTCGAGTCGAAACTCTTCCGTTCGTTGTCTTCTTCATAGTTCGGAGTTTTCCGATCGACCGTGTTCTCTGGAGAATTCGCGAGAGATTATCGAGGCAAGTACCTTGTCATATGAATTATATTCCTCTCAAATCCTTACATGAACAAGTGTGTATCATTCTATTAGATATGGATGTTCAAATGGATTTATGCGATTCTGGTGGTGGTTGTTCAGAGTACTTCCGACACTGTGACTTGTTGTGATATTGAGATGTGTGAATTGGGGTACGAAACCCTCATGGTTGCGATCTTGATTGTTCGAGCAATTCTGTGGGTGTGAATTGCTTCATGACTTGTCTTGAATGTATATTATTGATGATTGTAAGGATTGTTGGTTGGATCTTATGTAGTTGTCGTTGTGAAAAAATGCCAGTGTGGTTTGCCAATGTGAACATCTGCTTGTGTGTTTCATTGTATCCGAAGCCGCGGAGGGCGGGGATGTGTGCTCCGGCCTGCATATGCTGCAATGGGCGGATCCTGTGTGATGGTGTAGCGACAGTATTGCATAATGCGTGTTTCAAGGGGCGGCTCATGCAGGAGTGACGTCGGCGCGCGACATGGGCAAGAGGTGGCCACCACAGTGTAGTGAACGTCGGTGCACAGATATTTCAGTGGAGGCTCCTGGCCTGCTTCAGAGCGGAGGATACTTGTGTGATAGCTAAGACCACCCTGATACCAATATTTTGGAATATGTTTGAAAGTGATTTAAGAGGCACAATACTACATTGCTGGTAGTCACATAGTGTGTTTGTGTTTGTTTTACATGTTAGCCTAGTAAATCCTTACATAAAATAATTACCAACATTTTAGAATATGTTTGAAAGTGATAGCTAAGACCACCCTGATACCAAGGAGTTCTAACGAGATCTCCGAGGTTTAGTTAACCATTGATGGTCTTAAGCAGGAATTCGCTGAGAAAGCGCGTTTTGGGTCGAGGACCCCGATAGATTTTTGAAACGGAAATGTTTCCGTATTTTGGGTCAAGGACCCGAAAGATTTTGAAAATACTTTCCAAGTGTTTCTGTATATTGCGTCGAGGATCCCGAGATGACTTTCTTTTAAAATTACTTTCTAAGGGTGCCTCCACTCGGTTTTCAAATCTTTTTAAACCAGTCACTTCGAGCCGGGTCAAAAAGGGTTTTTGCTGAACTATTTTACTAACGTATTGTTTGAAAACATTTTCGCAAGTTTAAGCTATCTCTCCCGACTCGTTGAGGCATTCTAGAAAATACTGTATTCCTATTCCTCTTTTGAGAATGAATGATTTATATGAATGATTGCCATACTTGCGTATGTGAATATAATTCAGTGATATCTGTGAATCCTGTGATTTGTGCTGTTTTTGTGGCTCGTTCGGATTAGCGTAAATATTTTCCGTATGGCTTGTATATTATGTACTTGCACTAGCAAAATAGTGGAATTTGCTAACCCCCGAGTATTCGGGGGGTGGGTGTCTGCTATGCGCTCAGGTTTTGCAGGTCGGAAGCGGTCATGGAATCGGCTTGACAGATGATGAAGGACAACGATGTAATAACATATGAGTCGAAGTATTTTCTTTCATTTGTTGTAATCAAGGGTTGTCCTTGTTATGTATTTACCCCTGTTTGGGTGCGAGTAATGTCATGGGAGTTGTAATGTTATCTTTCTTACGCATCATGAGTTACCCTTGATATAGGATTGTTGACCATATTGGTCGGTTATGTTGTCGAGTGACTTTCTCGGTCTGTTGTATTAATATTTGACCTCGGTGGTCAAATTTGAAAGTTAAAATTTATTGTGCCTAGCCTAGTAGATTCTTATGAGATTGGTCTACGGCATTGTAATATTTCTGATTTGAACCGGGGGTGTTACAATGAGGAAGAGGAAAGGGGACTTATCTATGAATGTGGCTACTGTGACAGCTTTTCTCTCTGCTTCCCAGTCTATCCTCAAAGGGCTCCCTTTGTCATATGGGTTTAATCCTCTGCTGTTTCTCAAGAGCAGTCTTCGATCAAGCAGTGGGCCAAGCTAGCTTGTGTCAGGGATGGGGACCATTGTTCAGCTTTCTTCTTTCGGAGGGTTGCCTCAAGGAGGGCTCGTTCACGTGTTTTTAGACTGAATATTGAGGATGGCACTGAGTTGACGAATCCAGGTCTCATTAGGGAAGAGGTTGTATGATTATATAAGAGCATGTTCAGTTCTTCAGGTTGGGATCAGCATATTTCTTTCAGTCAGGTGAGACCTTTTGTCACTTCTTCTCTTCCTCCTGATGTTGCATTACACATGATCGGATCGTTTACTGATGAGGAGGTACGTTCGGTTTTCTTTGATTTCGATATGGATAAGGCCCCGGTCTTGATAGGTTTAATGCTACTTTTTATCGGTGGATTTGGCCGATTGTTGGAGGTGAGATTACTTATGCTATTAAGTCGTTTTTCTCTACAGGTCAGTTTGTTAGGCATATAAATACTACTCTTATATATCTTGTTCTGAAAGTTGATTTACAGAGGAACATGTCAAACTTTAGACCGGTTTCTTGTTCTCACTTATTATATAAGGCTATTTCTAAGATTCTTGTCCATTGTATGCGAGATATCTTGGGTTCTTTGATATATCCGTCTCAGACAGCTTTAATACCTGGGAGAAGGAATAGTGATAATATCCTTCTCGCTCAGGAGCTTCTTCATGGTTATGGGCAGAGGAGGATGCCTAGCCGGTGTGTATTTAAGGTCGATCTTATGAAAGCTTATGACACTGTTGAGTGGGATTTTGTATTGATCGCATTGCAATGTATGGTATTTCATCAGACTCACCTGGGTCAGGGAGTGCATCACTACTACGGCTTATTTGATCTCTTTGAATAGAGATGCTAAGGGGATCTTTAGAGGCTGTAAGGGGGCTGAGACAGGGTGACCCTATTTCTCCGTATCTGTTTGTTATTGTTATGGATGTTCTTTATGGTATTGTCACCCATGTAATTGCACAGACTCCGGAGTTCAGATAACACTAGAAGTGTGAGGCTACTCGTACTTTCATGCTTGCTTTTGCAGATGACCTGCTTCTTTTATGTATCCATGATGAGGTCTTTATTGGTGTTCTTAAGAGGAGTACTGATATCTTCACCTCTCTTTCTAGTTTGTGTGCTAACCTGAGTAAGAGTAATATTTTCCTATCTACGAGTGCTCAGGTTAGGGGCTCCGGCTTCAGCAATTGTTAGGGTTTCAGTTGGGTCAGCTTCCTGTGAGGTATTTGGGAGTTCCGTTGACTTCTTCGAAGCTGACGGTGGCTCAATGTTCCCCATTGATTGATAAGATTTATGGTTGGCTGAGTACTTGGGCTAGTACTTCTCTATCCATGGCAGGTCGGTGCTAGCTTATTTGCTCTGTGTTAACTTCTCTACATATTTATTGGGCGGGTGTTTTTATTTTGCCTAAGGGCATACTCTCTTTAATAGAAAAATGTATTAGGCATTTAATTTGGAGAGGTTCTCATGATTCGGGCAATGCAAAAGTGTCTTGCGCTAAGGTTTGTTTGGATGTGGACTGTTGTGGCCTTGGCATTACTCTGTTGAGGCTCCAGAATCAGGCTCTGATGACCCATCATATTTGGGCTATTCTCACGGGTTCTAACCGCTCTATTTGGATTAATTGTGTTCGTACTTTTAGGATGCAACAATGTAGGATCTTCATGTTTCTTCTGCTTCTGCTTGGTATTGGAAACAACTACTGAAATTACGTCCCCTAGTCATGGGAGCATTTCAGTATTCTGTAGGTGATGGCTCATCCTTCTTTTTATGGTCGGACCCCTGGCATCCCATGAGTTTGATTAGACATTGAGTTCCTAGAGATCCTATGTGGACCAGCATTGATGTGTATGCTCAACTTGATATGGTTATTTCTGAGGGTAATTGGAAGTGGCCTGTGGTTGATAGACCTGAGATTCAGCAGCTTACATATGCTATACCGCCTATTTTTGGAGGTCAGGGTCGCATCTTCTGGATACCGCACAGTTCAGATTTTTATTCATCTTCTTTTGCTTTGCTATTCCTCAGTGGTTATTGTTCTGAAATAATGAACAAAAGAGAGTCATGATGAGATAATTTTATTTACCTTAACTGAAAATCAGTGCTGAAAGACTAAGTTAAATAAGACAGATTAGCCCTTGCTGAAGACTATCATTCAGCTTTGAATCACTTCATGATTAGTCCGTTGAAAGAATAAGACAAGCTTATTTTGAAAGACTCAATAATATCTTTGAAAAATCAGAAGATGACAAACGTCTCAGAATGCTTTTTTCCTAGCAAGCCTACAAAGCATTAAATGCTCAAACGGCTCAATGAATTTGGGCATGGATGAAACTAACCTTGAGACATCCGAACGTATATATTTTAAAGGCATTTTCTCTCTATCTATAAATATATGACTTATTAAATATGATAACATACCTTTTGAATCATTGATTAACTTCATCTTTCAAACTCTCATATGTTTTGAAGAATAGCACTTAACAATCAGCTGAAAAGCTTAGAAGCTGAAAGACGCTTTTGATTCATAAACCAAACTCTACAAACCTATTTTGATTACGTTCTAGGCGAAAGACTTTACAAGACTAGCTTCAGAGAGCTTAGGGTTGTTAGATTTGATAGATTTCAACTGTCGTCTAGATATGGGAAGTATTGGAATGCTGAGAGTGGGTCTAAGAGTTAACAGAATAAGTTAGAGAAAGTTGAGGGTTGTATAAGTCTGAGAGATTACAGTTTAGCTAGACACGGGAAGTGTTAGAATGGTAAGACTGAATCTTGTGTCTGGAAGTGTTGGGATTTGATGCCTAAAATGAAGATGCAGTGGAAGTAAAAACAAATTTTATCGAACCTCTAAAGAGGACCGATCATGCAACGTATATACGAATATCAAAGGACAAGAGTTCAGATATGAAAAATACCCTTGAAGTCCTTTGATTGAATATTGAAGTTGATGCTGGTGATCGCAAATCTGATTTGACAAGACCTCAATGATCCAAATGCCAAAAGCACCACGTCTCTACTAGCTACGTGACGGGAGATGATCGGAACAACAATTACTCAATTACCCTTTAACGATACGGCTAGAAAAGAGTAGTAGGAATGATCTCTCAAGTATGTGATCACTCTAAGTGATATAAGTTTTTGTTCTTGATTTTCTTTCTCTCTCTAAGAATGTAAGAACATGAAAAAAATGAACACTCTCTCTATTCTTTATGATGGCCGATTTTTGTGTGTTGGTGGAGGAGGATGAACTTTATTTTATAAAAAAGTTCATACAAACCTCCAAGCCTCACACCTAAGGGTTGATAATGATAAGATCCCATCTTATCACCCTTTTGTCCTCAAGTGTTAGGAAGCAACCTCAGCTCAAGTCATCATCAAGGATGCTTCAAGATGTGGGGTGTCCCCTACCATGATAGAGAAAGATTTGGTTCGTTTCGGTCCATGAAACGGATCGTCGTGTATTCAGTCCGACTGATACATCTTGGTTCGTCTCAAATAAAATTAATACAATCGATTAATCGAAATAATCAATCATATTAAAATATTATTTCTCTAAGAAATAATAATTTATGGGTTAAATTAATTACCCAGTAATTTCATTTAATTCACCAGACCGATTTAATTTATCCAATAAATTAAATAAGACATCCAATGTCTAAAATTCACAATACAAGATCCACTTCATATTATCCCGTCGTCTCCCTAGTGTGCGACTCAGTAGGTCCGTATCAGTAAGCAATGGGAGGAACCAAAGGGTTATAGCACCAACTAGCCAGTCCCGCGGCCTTTACTGTAACCTTACTGAGAACGAATGATAGGGATCATTCAAGAACCATTATGTCGTAAATGTATAAACCCTTCTTTCAAATGTCCCGATCAAGTTATAGGGTCACGATTAGTCAAAACTTATCTGTACTTGATGCAATTTTTGAGTTAATGCAAATTGAGATCACCGAGCTCTCGTGTATCCAGTACAACTAGATCCAATGTTGTGGCCAAAGACTTATAATCTCATCTGACAATAACCACATAGGACATATACCTGTTCACTAACAGGAGAAAGAATCATATATTTGTATTTAGTAGAACCTGCTACTTATCCGTCAAGACGCACGTCGAGGTTGACCCCCACCTCCCGGCATTTGGGGTCGAACTACTCTAGTGAAAATCTTAACATCAAAAGCACATACCTACTAAATCATCAAGTCGAAGGTTCACGAATACCTATCACAGCCTTTCGGTTCCATCATTGACTGTCCTGGAGTGAACTTCGGATGATGAATCGAGGGTGAGTCAGTTCGACTAACCTTTAGTGACAACAGACACTCTCCAAGTCAAAGAACACATCATACAAGTGTTCACGTAAACTTAACGCCGAGTCAAGTTTCATCGACTTGCGAACAATTAAGTATTGGAGCCATAAACTTTACCATTTACGATCCCCTTATATAATAAGGAGTGGAATGTTTTCCCTCAAATACATGGACTAGTTTTTTTATATATATTTACAAGTCAGGAATGTCAGTGACTTCCAGTAAATAAAGAAATAAATAATTGCCTTCTGATAAGAGTTGACATAATAACAAGTATAATGCCCTCTCTCGTACATCCTCTGAGTGGCATTCGAGGGCATATTCCTAACAATCTCTCAATTGCACTCAATGCCACATATTATGGTATCTAATACCCATTTTCTACAGATGATGCTCTAAGCTTATCTAAGAAAGTGGATTTGTCAGTAGATCAGCGACATTGTCTTCTGAGTTTACTCTATGCAGCACAATATATCCTTTGCGAACAAATTCTCTCACGAGATGATACTCTCTCTCAATGTGTTTTGTACTGTTGTAAAACCTTGGCTCCTTGGCCTGTGCTAAGTCTCTGTCGTTATCGCACAAAATCGGAATAGGCAGCTCAGCACATGGTGTCACTTGAAGTTCACCTAGAAACTTCTTAATCCAAAATCCTTCCTTAGAGGCCTCTGAGGCCGCTTGATACTCAGCCTGACAGGTGGAATCAGCAGTCGCGCTTTGCTTGGGACTTTGCCAAGATACTGCTTCTCCATTAAGAGTAAAAATACAGTCAAAAGTAGACATAGAGTCGTCTTTCTGTCCTTGGAAGTCTGAATCAGTGAAGCCCTTCCCATTCAGTTCTCCACCACCATACATAAGAAATAAATCTCTAGTCCTTCTTAAGTACTTGAGAATGTTCTTTACAGCGGTCCAATATTCCTTTCCTGGGTTTGCCTGAAACCTACTTACCACACTCACAGTGTGTGAAATGCCAGGTCTCGTACACAATATAACATACATAAGGATACATATTTAGATGTAACTTGTATGTCTAATCCGTCAGTTTTTGAAATTAATTATCGGTCCCACTTCTGACACAGTTTGACTTCTACTATTACACGATACCACGGTTTAAATTTTGAAATTGTGGTTTTTAAGGCATTAAAATCCAGATGTCTATTCAGGATTGAGAGATAAATCATTTTAAATTCAGTCAATGCACGTGGACTGAAAACTTTTTGAAAGGTTCAAGAGTACGAACTTATATATGATTAAAATATTAATTGATATCACATAGTGTATGTGCTATATCCGCAAAAATACAGTGTTCCCCTTAAAAGGTATATACAGGATTCGATTCTTACACCAATTTTGGATTAACACCATGTTCTTAGTCATACTGTATTCCCCCTTAATTAATGAATACGTCATCTGTAGGAAGGTTATAATGCCTTTTCCTACAGTAAGATTATAACTTGGAGTTCTGAGTGTACAATTAATTAAAGTGGATACTGTAACACCCCCAAAATCAAACCGGAAATATTACACGTCGCAGACCCTCTCCATGAGGATCCACCAGGCTAGACATCCAAACTACACAACTCATTACATACCGACGTGATAAAATACCAAATCAACATACTAACTTGGTCTTTCATCACAAACATACAAGTCAAAATGCACATTTCTATCTCGACTCATACCCATGCAAGGGTAAAATACACTCACAAACAAAAATACGACAGCGGAAAGGACCATACACGAACTCCGACTAACTGCATCCAAAACTGGCCTTCATGTGATTAGTATCATTCGCCTACCATCATCCTTCGCACCGATCCTGTGTTTTGCTCCCAAACCTGCATGTACCTGGATGCAAAAACAGACATCCACTCCCCGAATAATCGGGGGTTAGCAAAAATCCACTGTTTTGCTAGTACAAGTATAAAGTGCAAATATGAGTCATACATAACACATTCGGAGAATACAACAAAAGACTTCCCGAGATATTTTGTTTAATTAAAAATAGTTCTAAGTCTTGAAAGTAGAAACAAAACAAGTAAGCACTTTGCAAACACTTCCAAATCTCGGGAGTTTTGAAAACATTTATGATTGAAAAGTCCTTAATTCTACCAAATCCACTTAGGGTCACCGCCCCAAAGTTCATTTTCCAAAAATGCAAAACCGATTAACAAAACACGGGGTTCACAACCCAATTCACTCCAGTCACAAAACACAGGGTCCACGACCCAACCATTTCGATCACCAACACAGGGTCCACGACCCGTTCATTCACTTCAATTCACTTCCAAAAATACATTACACATAACACATTATTTTTATGCCATTTTAGCCAAACACCAAGACTCGATATATATAATGTCTCTCGACCCTGGGCGCCAATCATTGTGATACTCCGGACATATCACAATTAATCATCAGTACAAATATTCTGGCAATTCTCGCGACCCGGTCCGGCCGACAAGCCACCAAGTCCTTGTGTGCCCTGTCGAGCAATCCCCAGGTGAGAATGCCCACTCAAAGTAACCCTCGTGACCCGGTCCAGCCGCTAAGCCACCAGGTCCCCGTGTGACCCCGTCGAGTCAATCCCCGAGTGAGAGTACCCGAGAACAACCATACAACTCTTATCAATTCACATTTACAAAACCAAAATCCTCAAGAGTCAGTCACAATATATATATAGTCGAGGTATTTTGCTAAAATGGCCATGTTATCCAACACATACCTATGACCCAGAATTAATACTATCCACAAAGAAACACACTTATCTCATCAACACCGAATGACAACAACCAATATCACACAACTCATATATCCACCGATAACCACATGACTCCACGCACAATTCATAACAAGAGGATTTTACCATAAATTACCGACGACATATTCACACATATTGGCATCACCCGAAAGTAGGGAGATCCTATACTCAACACTAACACACATAGTCAATAAGCACATTAAGTCCCGAACACAAGAGTCGTCCTTTAAGAAAACTGTGATTGTATATATACCGATTCTTTTAAGAAAAGTTTGTAAATATTCATTTAGCACATATCGTCAATTTTCAATCATTATATTCACAAAAAACGTAATGTATGGGCAAGATACTTGCCTTGAAATCAATTTTTGAAAACTCCGACGAACACGGCTTGGCCGAAACAACCCCGAAACAGCCCCAAAAACCGACCACCTTCGCGAGAAATCAATAACAACACAATCTCTACGAGAATAAAATCGCTACGAATCAACAACATTAAACGAAATCCCAATCGACACTAAGAAACTACAAGGGTTCAAGGGTTTGTTCCAAGAAAGCCAAAATCATGTTCCGGGTGATAAAAATCGATAAATGAGTTACAAAATCTGAATATCATGACCAATACAACGGGATTACCATGAACAATTCATCATATCGGACAAAATCAACGAATCACGAAGAAAACCCCCGAAATACCCGAAATTAGGGTTCTAAGAATTTTACCTTGAATCCGACGGTGGAAGATGAAAGAAGGTTGATAAATCCATGTTAGGAGTTGAAAGGAGTTGATATCTAATGATATCTGGCCGAGATCTCCACCTTCTCACGCCTGGAATCGCCTGGGTCGCCGGAGGGGAAGAAGTGAAATGAAAAATGACGAAAGTTGACCTCTGCAGTCCTATTTATACTGTCAACAGTTAGCGCACGCTAAGGTATGTGTAGCGTGCGCTATCGGCTGCAAAATGCAGTCCAGAACCCTCTGCCAGACTTCGTTAGCGCGCGCTAATAAATGTGTTTAGCGTGCGCTAATTATGGACTGTATAGTCTTTGCTATTTCGGCCATAACTCCTTCGTCCGGACTCCGATTGACTCGCCATTTAAACCATTGGAAAGCTAATTTGATGATCTATCACATTGTAAAGTTTAAGAATTTTTAGACTTAATAAGTGCCAGTGGTGATCTTACAAAGTCGACCAAATGCACGATAACGATACTCCTCGACAAAACAATGATTATTCAACATGCAACGAAACACTAACGGACAACACCAACGATCCAAATCGAAAACAAACAAATAACAAAGCGCGACATACTATTATCTCGACTTACGCAATGATAAGCCGTACCTGACGAACACCACAACACGGTACATCATATCGTACCCAACATTAGGGAAAACTCAAGTAATCGCCAACAGAGCAAAATAACCGGCACAACCGACAAAAATTCAAAAATAACCGGAAACAAAAATCTCAGGTATTACATTCCACCCTACTAAAAATAAGTTTCGTCCCGAAACTTAAAACAAAAGCAAGGCGACTCTAGATAACACACGTTATCTAATATTGACAGCACATAGGAGCTCCATGCAGTACAGAGCTACTGCGGTCTGATTCCATATGCAAGAATGTTTAAAAAAAGCAACGAACATGAACCACTGCGGTTGATAAATCCGAGCAGCACAACAACCAAAACACAAGTCCAACGTTGAACAAGAATGTAATTCCAATAACCTCGGATGTTTGGAAGATCAAATACAAAGACAATTTCCCAACACTTATGGAAATTTTGAAGTGGCCCAGATGTTCAATAATCACGAATTCGAGATCAAACAATAATGATTGGACAATGACGAATGAATAACAATGATCGAGCAATAACGATAACCTCTGAAGTTCATACCTCAAATCAAGACATCAATAACTTGTAGGAACTACGAGGAGTTAGTTTTGAACACGGTTCACAAGAAATCGATCCGAACTTAGAAAGATCACAACGATATGCACATCAATTTGGAACAATATGCGAACTCGCTCGAATGACAAGGGTGAGAACAACACTAGGTCAGAAGCATCAACGAACACAATCGAGTCGATATGGTTGAACAAAACAAAAGCGAAAAAATATATGGGTATTACATCATATCACCTTTAAAAGAGGTTTCGTCCCCGAAACCTAAACAACGAGTACGAAGTACTAGATAGCAGCCTTCCTATCAATATTCTCTTGGTTCCGCATCCGATTTCCACGACTAATTGTACCACGGTCAGGACCGCGTCCTATGTACCTCGGCACACTAAGCGGATTCTCACTCAATACGATGACACGATTTCGCAAAATATTATACTAAAGTACCAACTCAGCGCGACATATCACATAAGGTAACTAATAATAACTCGATAAGAAAATCCACGAGGTATCCTTTTAAATGATATCATTTGAAAATCCTTGGATTTGTATGCTATTCAAAATAAACTTTAAAAGTACTTTTGGTATCTCGGGTTGTTTCATTAAAACTTGTAAATAAAAGACTTTTAACCGACTCATTTTCAAATCATTTGCAAAGCAGTATTTTCTGTGCAACCGGCATTGTCAAAATCACCATGCCACTACACACCAGTATCACCGTTAATAACAAACAAGATAACCACGCAAGGTCATAAAATCATACGTACATACTTTAATCAGTATAGGAAACTTTTCAAATCCGAGTTTGAAGTTTAAATCGAGTAAGATTTTTCATCTTTCACTATATATTAAAAAAAAATCGTATTGGTTTCTGAAAAAAAATTTATGTGAAAGATTTTTGAAAATCATGTACTCGAATTATTCGAAAATACAATAGTACGTTAAAAGTCATTTCCGAAAATTCTCCCAACACTACACAAAAATCAACGACGGTGACATTTTACAAAATGTTCAAGGTACTTTAAAACAACTCTTTCAATACCGTTGAGGTTTTATTGGAGAATCCTAGGCCGGCTCGCAAATTTCAAACAATTTCAAAGTTCATACAAAGCCGCCGATTTAATCGCAATGTCAAATTAGTTTCAATTCGATCCGCAACTTGCAGAAACTTATGAAAGTTTCAGGAAAACATTTTCGAACACACACACAGCAGACATAATTTATCAATTTACTGAACAAAATCAATTATCACTTAGCGCAATCAAAAGTCATGACACACATTCACACAAAACATTTGTCATCACTAGACAACACATATAGAATACAGTCACAGACGACTGACTGCAGAAAGTTATTCCTGACGGCTAAAAAAAAATGTGGTTCCACATCCTCTACCCAGGCTGATTAGCACATGTTACAACAACATTAGCGTGCGCTACTCATGCCACATTAGCGCGCGCTAGCCTTGTACTTAGCGTGCGCTAACAGCTCTAATTCAGCAACGTGATTACGAACATACACATGACTTTACTAGAATCGATGGTCATAAATAAACAACAACACGTTCGAATCTCAAAGTCATTGATTCAGCACTTCATGAGCAACCATCAAAAGACAATTGTTATTCAAAAACCGAAATCTCACCTCTTATTAAAGAGAGCTATCTCAATGTACACAAACTGAACGACTCGGCAATCACATCACAGTTTTAATCTAAAACTGGCTATACTGCCCGAACAACAAGAACATCATCACGTATTTGTCGACTAACAACCATAAAATCGATAAGTTGAAAGCGAGAGTCACGTCTTGTCTACATTTTGGAGACTTCACTTGAGTTTAAAAGTTGTGTTTTGAAAACTTATAACACAAGATGAACATAAAATATCGGTAGTTTGAATTCTCCAAAAATTTCGATCTTGAGGTCATCATACGAAAATCAAACTTTTTCCTCCCTTTGGAGGATGTTTTAAAACAAAAATATACGTGTCTCTCCAAAAACATGTAAAGTTTTAAAATATCACATTGATGAATTTTTCTTTGCGTAACCACTCCAAGGCCATTACTCTTGTAAAAACGACTTATATCAGGATGTGTGTATATATACATATACGTTGGCACCACTTTCATTCTAGCATCATACGAGGATCAAACAACATAGGCCACATAATGACAAATCACCTTTAAACTCCACATCATAACACAAAATCATACAAGCTCGTATATCACAAGGCACAATATAGTAGGGAGACTTACATCCACAGGTCGCACGAAGATGATGGCTGCATCTCGATACTAATCACGACCGACATCACAGACGATGCGTCGCGACACGACTTAGACAGACATAATCTGACAGAACAAGACACGACAATACCCGACTGGACCCGACAGCCTAGGTTTCCGCAACCTAAGCTCTGATACCATAAATGTAACACCCCCAAAAGCAAACCGGAAATATTACACGCCGCAGACCCTCTCCATGAGGATCCACCAGGCTAGACATCCAAACAACACAAGTCATTACATACCGACGTGATAAAATACCAAATCAACATACTAACTTGGTCTTTCATCACAAACATACAAGTCAAAATACACATTTCTATCTCGACTCATACCCATGCAAGGGTAAAATACACTCACTAACAAAAATACGACAGCGGAAAGGACCATACACGAACTCCGACTAACTGCATCCAAAACTGGCCTTCATGTGATTAGTATCATTCGCCTACCATCATCCTTCGCACCGATCCTGTGTTTTGCTCCCAAACCTGCATGTACCTGGATGCAAAAACAGACATCCACCCCCCGAATACTCGGGGGTTAGCAAAACTCCACTGTTTTGCTAGTACAAGTATAAAGTGCAAATACGAGCCATACATAACACATTCGGAGATTACAACAAAAGACTTCCCGAGATATTTTGTTTAATTAAAAATAGTACTAAGTCTTGAAAGTAGAAACAAAACAAGTAAGCACTTTGCAAACACTTCCAAATCTCGGGAGTTTTGAAAACATTTATGATTGAAAAGCCCTTAATTCTACCAAAGCCACTTAGGGTCACCGCCCCAAAGTTCATTTTCCAAAAATGCAAAACCGATTAACAAAACATGGGGTTCACAACCCAATTCACTCCAGTCACAAAACACAGGGTCCACGACCCAACCATTTCGATCACCAACACAGGGTCCACGACCCGTTCATTCACTTCAATTCACTTCCAAAAATACATTACACATAACACATTATTTTTATGCCATTTTAGCCAAACACCAAGACTCGATATATATAATGTCTCTCGACCCTGGGCGCCAATCATTGTGATACTCCGGACATATCACAATTAATCATCAGTACAAATATTCTGGCAATTCTCGCGACCCGGTCCGGCCCACAAGCCACCAAGTCCCTGTGTGCCCCGTCGAGCAATCCCTAGGTGAGAATGCCCACTCGAAGTAACCCTCGTGACCCGGTCCAGCCGCTAAGCCACCAGGTCCCCGTGTGACCCCGTCGAGTCAATCCCCGAGTGAGAGTACCCGAGAACAACCATACAACTCTTATCAATTCACATTTCCAAAACCAAAATCCTCAAGAGTCAATCACAATATATATATAGTCGAGGTATTTTGCTAAAATGGCCATGTTATTCAACACATACCCACGAGCCAGAATTAATACTATCCACAAAGAAACACACTTATCTTATCAACACCGAATGACAACAACCAATATCACACAACTCATATATCCACCGATAACCACATGACTCCACGCACAATTCATAACAAGCGGATTTTACCATAAATTACTGACGACATATTCACACATATTGGCATCACCCGAAAGTAGGGAGATCCTATACTCAACACTAACACACATAGTCAATAAGCACATTAAGACCCGAAGACAAGAGTCGTCCTTTAAGAAAACTATAATTGTAAATATGCTGATTCTTTTAAGAAAAGTTTGTAAATATTCATTTAGCACATATCGTCAATTTTCAATCATTATATTCACAAAACACGTAATGTATGGACAAGATACTTGCCTCGAAATCAATTTGTGAAAACTCCGACGAACACGGCTCGGCCGAAACAACCCAGCTTGACCGACCACCTTCGCGAGAAATCAATAACAACACAAGCACTACGAGAATAACATCGCTACGAATCAACAACATTAAACGAAATCCCAATCGACACTAAGAAACTACAAGGGTTCAAGGGTTTGTTCCAAGAAAGCCAAAATCATGTTCCGGGTGATAAAAATCGATAAATGAGTTACAAAATCCGAATATCATGACCAATACAACGGGATTACCATCAACAATTCATCGTCTCGGACAAAATCAACGTATCACGAAGAAAACCCCCAAAATACCCGAAATTAGGGTTCTAAGAATTTTACCTTGAATCCGACGGTGGAAGATGAAAGAAGGTTGATAAATCCATGTTAGAAGTTGAAAGGAGTTGATATCTAATGATATCTGGCCGAGATCTCCACCTTCTCACGCCTGGAATCGCCTTGGTCGCCGGAGGGGAAGAAATGAAATGAAAAATGACGAAAGTTGACCTCTGCAGTCCTATTTATACTGTCAACAGTTAGCGCACGCTAAGGTATGTGTAGCGTGTGCTATCGGCTGCAAAATGCAGTCCAGAACCCTCTGCCAGACTTCATTAGCGCGCGCTAATAAATGTGTTTAGCGTGCGCTAATTATGGATTGTGTAGTCTTTGCTATTTCGGCCATAACTCCTTCGTTCGGACTCCGATTGACTCGCCGTTTGAACCATTAGAAAGCTAATTTAATGATCTATCACATTGTAAAGTTTAAGAATTTTTAGACTTAATAAGTTCCGGTGGTGATCTTACAAATTCGACCAAATGCACAATAATGATACTCCTCGACAAAACAATGATTATGCAACATGCAACGAAACACTAACGGACAACACCAACGATCCAAATAAAAAACAAACAAATAACAAAGCGCGACATACTAATAGCTCGACTTACGTAATGATAAGCCGTACCTGACGAACACCACAACACGGTACATCATGCCGTACCCAACATAAGGGAAAACTCAAGTAATCGCCAACAGAGCAAAATAACCGGCACAACCGACAAAAATTCAAAAATAACCGGAAACGAAAATATCGGGTATTACAGATACTATATTCTTAGGTCTTACAGTATTCCCCCTCAATTGATTAGTGAAATGTAAAAACTTACAGGGAGTCGGGCTGTAGCATTCCTATTTCTTGGCGAAGCATGAACAATCTGGCGGTGCTGAGAGGTTTTGTAAAGATGTCGACTAGCTAGACGTCTGTATGAATTTTCTCGATCCAAACATCTTTATTCTCAACATGATTCGGAATGAAATGATGTTTCTATCAATATACTTAGTCCGCGAGTGCAATACAAGATTGTGCTTGATTACAATTGCACTCATGCTATCGCACATGGTTAGAGTATCTCGTGCATTGATACCATAGTCTTGTAACTGTTGTTGCATCCAGAGAATCTACATACAACAACTTCCAGCAGCATAGTATTCTGACTCAGTTGTAGAAATCAAGTTGGCCAATTGTTTCTTACTGAACCATGACACAAGTCATGGTCCAAGGAAGTGATAAGTCTCGCTCGTACTCTTCCTATCCGACCTGCGGTCTCTGATATCCGAGTCGCTCTAGCCTACAAAATCGAATCCTCCTTCCTTAGGATACCATAATCCTACATTGATTGCTCCTTTTACATATTTAAATATTCGTTTGGTTGTGGTGAAGTGTGACTCTTTAGGTGCTACCTGGTACTGAGCACACACTCCTACAGCAAATTGGATATCGGGGCTGCTGACTGTTAGGTACAGAAGTGAGTCAATGAGCTTCCTGTAGAGTGATTGATCAACCCGCTTTACAGCTTCGTCAGCACTTATATGTGTGGAATTTCTCATGGGGGTGAATGATGATTTGGAGTTGTTTATCCCGAATTTACTGAGCAGCTCCTAGTTGTATTTCTCTCAGTTGATAAATATACATGTAGGAAGTTGTTTTACCTGCAATCTAAGAAATAACTATGTTCTCCCATCATACTCATTTCGAATTTACTTTGCATGAGATGGGAGAAACTTTGACATAAAGCAAGGTTAGTTGAACCAAAAATAATATCATATATGTATATTTGAACCATAAGGAGATCGTCACCTGCCTAGATTTTGAAAAGGGTTTTGTCGACTGCACATTTCCCAAATTATTATTGATCAGATACAGTGACAAGGTTTTGTACCAGGTCCTAGGTGCTTGTTTGAGTTCGTACAGTGCTTTCCTTAGCCTGTATACAAGGCCTCCGCCGTCTGTGTTGGCAAACTCTGGAGTTGTTCAACATAGACTTCTTCGGTGAGGTCTCCATTTAGGAATGCTCTCTTAACATCCATTTGATACACAATAAAGTTCTTGTGAGCAACAAATACTAGGAATATCGTGATGGGTTCTAGTCGAGCTATGGGTGCAAAGGTTTCATCATAGTCGATTCTCACTTCATGTATGTATCCTTGGGCGACTAGACTAGATTTGTTTCTGATGACAAGTCCATTTTCGTCCTTTTTGTTTTGTAATACCCATTTAGTTCATATGACTGCCTGATGTGTTGGTCTAGGAACTAGGTACCAAACATTGTTCCGTCCGAAACCATTGAGCTCTTCTTCCATTGAAGCGACCCAGCGAGAATTATTTAGAGACTCATTGGTCGAAACAGGTTCAGATTATGCTGAGAATACAGCTAGAGTGCACATATCAAGTCTCCTGAGTTCAGCTTGAGATTTCCATTCAGGGAACTGAGACTTCTCAAAATCTGTCTCTTCCTGTACACAGAGTAGAGTGCCTTGTGTACTCTGTATTTTTCTACATGTGGCCACACCAGCATCAATATCTCCAATTATTAACTCATAGGGGTGATATTTCAACCACCTCCTGTCTGGTTCTAGTTCCACATCCCATGTTGTAACTTGTTGAACTATAGATCAAATTCAGTTTCTACAGCATCAGCTTCGACTGCTTCTGTTCTTGCAGTGGCAGAATTGATTTCAAGTTTCGCAATAGGTTCTATTAGAGTTTGGAGGTCATCAATAGAGTGTCTGGATGCTCTGGGTTAGGTCTTCTACTCCTGTAGGATCACAATGGGGTTCATCAAATACTACGTAGACATATTCCTCTATTGTCAGCTTCTATTTGTTAAATAACCGGAATGCTTTGCCGACAGAGTATCCAACAAAAATACCTTCATCCGACTTTTCGACGAAGGTCTTCAGTTGATCCATCCCATTGTTGAGCACGTAACACCTGCATCCAAAAATGTAAAAGTATGCAACCATTGTAGTTCTGTTATTCCATACCTCATATGCTATTTTGTTGTGATGTTTGTTGATGATACAGTGGTTTTATGTATAGCATGTTGTATTTGTTGCTTCTCCCCAAAAATACTGCGGCAACTTGCTTGCGGCTAACATGATCATTGTTGCTTCTTTCAGCATCCTGTTCTTATGCTCGGCAACACGATTTTGTTAAGCAGTCCGGGCTGTTGATTATTCATGTTGTATGCCATTGTCTGCACAGTAGTGGTTTATAAAGCGGTTTGTGAATTCTGTGCCTCTATCGGAATGAATATATACAATACTCAACCCTTTCTCATTTTGCAGCTTTTTCAGGTGTTCTGACAGCTTTGAGATAGTTTTTTTCTTCTTGTTCAGGAAGATGGTCCAAGCATACCTGGAAAAATCATCAATAATAACGAGACAGTATTTTTTGCCTCCCAGACTGACAGGGTCTACATGACCGTAGGGATCCATGTGTAGCAAATCCAGGACCCTGTGGGTGGAAAGATATGACTTGCTCTTTAGGGTGGTCTTGACTTGCTTGCCTTTCTGATAGGTTCCACAGACACGATTTTTATGAAATGAAACATCGGGCAAGCCTCTGACTGTTCCTTATCGAGCTAGCTTGTTGATGGTCTTGAAGTTGATGTGCGACATCGTTTTTTACCTTAGCCAGCTTTGATCTGTAGTGATTTTGGCAACAAAACACGGTATAATGGATCTTGTGGGCTTCCAGTCAGCAATATACATATTACCTGACCGGCATCATGTTTGCTTGGTTTTGATGTCCTTCACCCTACAGTGATCCACATAGAATTTGACCGAGAATTGTTTGTCACAGAACTGGAAAGTGCTAAGTAAATTTTACTATAGTCCTTCAACATAGGCTACGTCGATGACTTTGAACTTTCCTACAAGCACGGTTCCTTTCTCTCTTGTTCTTCCTTTGGATTTGTCCTCGAATCACACCTTTGGACCGCGACCTTCTACATAATCTAACAGCCTGCTGATATCTCTTGTCATGTGTCGAGAGCATCTGCTATCGAAAATACCACGAGAGCATCTGCTATCGAAAATATCATATATCCTTGGCTCGGCGATCAACTCGCGAGCAGGGGCAGGGATTGTACTCATCATCCCCGATGGGCAAAGTTTCACAAATGCTGTGCGTTTCAGGTTTCGTGCGACCAACAATGAAGCCGAATACGAAGCCTTGGTAGGCGGGCTAGATATAGCCCTCGCCCTAGATGTTCGTCGCCTCCATTTCTTCATGGACTCCCTCTTGGTCGTGAACCAAGTCAAGGGCGAATATGAGGCGCGCGGCGAACAGATGGTCAAATACCAAGAATTAGTCGCCGAAATGTGCACGAAATTTGAGGAAGTGCTAATCGAACAAGTCCCTAGAGAGCACAACTCCCAGGCCGATGCCCTATCCAAGCTAGCGTCGTTAGATGGGGCAGCCGATTTCTCTAACATCCAAATCACAAAATCGGCGAAACCGGCGATCGATAGAAACCTGATTACCACGGTCACCGTCGCTGAGGAGAGCTGGATGACTCCTTTCATTAAATACTTAAAGGACGGAACGGTCCCTGACGACCGTATCAGATCTCGCCATCTCCAGCTCCGTGCGACCAGATACACCCTATTGGACGACCGGCTTTACAAGCGAGCTTTCAGCCTTCCCCTCCTCAAGTGCATTACACCAAAGGAAGGCCGGCTCGTTTTAGATAAGGTAATTATTAAAACACATGGAGGATTTTTCCCAACACCAAGATATTTCGTGTCAAACTTAGCACTCAAGCAATTAATGTTATTATCCATAGTTTTCAAATACGGACTCACCAAGAGCATATCAGCCACAAATATGAGTAAGAAAACATGAATTTTGAATCATTTTTTAAATACAATAAATAATAATAATTACTCCTAGTAAATTTTAATGAAAGTACGTATTCATCAAATTTCTTATTCCACTGTATAGGGGATTGTTTTAAACCACATAGAGATTTCGTAAGAAAGCACACATGATTAGGATGCTTAAGATCAACAAAGCCCCCAGGCTGTTTCACATTTCTTCTAATTCATCATGCGGGAAAGGAATTTTAGCATCTAACTGTTTTAATTCCCAATCAAGCTGTGGAACTAGAGCAAGTATTCTGCGAACATTGATGAATTTAACAATGGGATTAAAGATTTTGGTGTATCTAATACCTTATTTTTAGATGAAACTCTTAGCAACGAGTCTCGCTCTGAATCTGACAGATCATTTTCATTCTTAACTTTGAAATGCCATTTGCAATCAACAACAGAACAGCGGCCATGTTTTGGCGAGCCGAATTTTCATTTGTATGAAATGAAGTCATTTCTTTATTCATTGCGTCAAGCCACTGTTCTGAATTTTTAGATTTCAAAGCTTCCTCAAAGGATTTATGTCACAATTATCAATTGATTTATATTGAATGCATAAGAAGTCATGTGAAAGTAATTTAATTTGGATAGTCCCCTTATATCTCTTTTTGGCCTATCCCTAGAAGGCTGATAATCATGCAAGTCCATTTTAGGTAATTCTTCTTTAATTTGATCATGCACATCACCATTGTCTTGATTATCAGGATCACTTTCACTTTGCACATTATCAATATCATTAAGAAAAATATGCAGCTGCACCTCATTTGGAATAGGGGAATTTTTTGGGTTTTGCGAAAGGCAGGGAAATTCATTCTTGTTAAAAACAACATCACGAGACAAGGGTTTTAAAAACAAGTTGTCCTTTCAGCCAAACCCTATAGCCTTTTATGCCTTCGGGTAACCCATGAAAACGCATCTCACAAATGAGGCTCAAGCTTATAATTCTCTAATCCACATATACGAGTAGATAAATACACGTAAATATGAAAAATTAATAAACAAACCAGAATGTAAAGGCTGTGAATAATTACAGTTCGATAGCATAAAAGGAGTTCTATTTATCAAATAAGAGGTAGTTAATAAAGCTTCACCCCGAAAACCTTTTTAAAAGGCCAGAAGTGGCAAGTATACTTCTGACCTTTTAGTAAGGTTTGGTTCATCCGTCCTACTACCCTATTTTGCTGTGGCATATATGAGATAGTCTTATATCTTTAGATTCTTGATTGGGCACACAATTTATCAAACAACTCGTTATAGAATTTAAGGCCACTGTTGGTCCTTAGAATTTTAATTTTATTTCCTGTTTGGTTCTCAATAAAAATCTTTCAATTTTTAAACTTATACATCAGACTTGTTTTTGAGAAGGAACACAAAGACCTTGCGGGATAATCATCTATCATAGATAAGAAGTGTTGATTCCTACCATGCGTGGGCTCGCTAGAAGGTCCCCACACATCGGCGTGCAAATAATGCAGCATGTCATAACAAGTAGGGGATCTAGGAGAATGGGGATTAGGACACTTAACACGTTGTTGTGTTCCAATCACACAAGAATCACAAAATAGCAAGACAGTGTGTCTTTATCAAAACAGTCGTGTTTTCTCAAAATATACAACCCCTTATTAAGCATTTATGCCATAAATCAGTTAGGTCACCTTAGACAGCATTCACAAAAGAATAAAATTTTTCAACATGAGGTTATTTCAATTTTCAGCTTTGAAAACACACAAGTTTCTCTTTAAAGTTTTCATGACTACCTTACTCCACTTGTACTAACTCTCATCATCAAGAGTACCACAAGAAATGAGATTATGACATAAATCAGGCACATGCCTCATATATTTGATAGTTAACAGATAACCAATATCACATATCAAAATAATATCTCCTGAACCAGAAACTTGACACTTTTATCGTTTGCCATTGAGACTGACCATTGTTGCACTTCTCTATAATTGAAGAACAGTCTTTCGAAAGGTGACATGTGAAAAGTACATGCAGAATTAACAAGTCATTCATTTTCACACAAAGTAAGTGAATATTGTATTCGCATTATTATATATTTCAGACACCATTAAAATATTATCTACACGTTCATTTTTAGATACTATATTGGCATTGCAATTTTGATGAATCTTTTTGGGTGCAGTGCACTCATAAATGTAATAATGGGTTCGTGACAATTATATCACTTACGGTTACGTAGGTCTAGACTTTGACCTACTCTTCCATTCCCCTTTTTTCTTATCAGGTGAATTATTCTTATTATTTTTTCCAGTGGAAGGTTTTTCTTTTTGGAAATGGTTTTAAGGCCTTCCCCTCACAAAGTTAACTTCGCCAAAGATTTTGTTCTTCTTATGTTCTTTAAATCAAACCCCTTGCTTTTCAAAACATATATAACTGTATCAATGGTCACCTGATCTATGCCATACTTAATAGCAGATTTAACATCATTTTATGAATCAGTGATGGAGTTTAAGAGAATAATTTGGGTGTATTCGTCAATGTTTTTATCACATGTTTGTTTGATATCTTGGATCAGTTTTATAAGTGTCCAGATTATCATTTATATCTTTGGAAAGATCAAGTTTCTACTGGAAAATTTTTCAAGTAAACAAGATTTGTTTGGCAAAGAGGTTTTAGTGTAAATTTCTTATCACAAAATCAGACATATTTAGTATAATAGACGAATACGCAAATTCATGTGCCTCAGTCTTTTTATCGGCAGAAATGTTAGCGGCTTGTATAAGAATACTCTTCATATTTTGTTGCCAATATTGAATATCACCTTTACCATTGAAAGGAGCAATGTTGCGAGCCGAGATAGTATATATAATAACCCAAATTAAACGTAAATTACACAGATTCAATGAAACAACACACAACAAAATAATCAGGAAAAGTATACTAGTTCGAATCAACTTCAATGACTCTATTTTGAATGTGGAGATTAATATATTTTAAACTAAAATTGGGGTCAGCAAGCTCTTGAGAAAGATCTGAGAGATACTTACGACACTGGCAGCACAAAATTTAATGCCTTTGGACTTTTAGGTTTTAATTCGTTTTGGTTTTTAATTATAGCAAATAAGAGAATCCACAAAGGTAAATTCACACAGTCCCAAAATAAACAAAAACAGCAGATAGAAGAATAATCAATGGCACAACTCAACAACCAACAAATTACAGAACATATAACAACGGACAATCACAGATATAATTCTACATCCAACAGTGTAACACCCCAAAAATGGCGATTATTATAGTATCGTGGACCCCACACTGGGATCCACCAGGAGATACTAATACATAAATCAATCATGATATAATTGTAGTAGCGAACCACAAAATATTAACCATCACTTCGACGAGGAGTTTATACATCATACCGCTATAATTGCCACAACACACATGATCCAAATACAAGTATAAACCATATGAAGATGGAGTATACCTAAAATAGTACAACATAAAATGAATACTACAAGCGGAAATAAAATACACAGTTTCAATCATAAATAAATAAAAAAAGATCCGAGGATCCCAAATTATCATCCTTCAGACCTTTCGCCGTCAAAATGCTCTTCCCGTGCCTTGGCCTTCCCTCGACCTAAAATACGACAACAAGTATTTCGCCCAAACCACAGGGTCAGATATACATGATAATAATTCTCAAGATATTATACGAATCAGATACAATAGATCCCAATGAAACAAACTTGACTGTCAAACATACCCCTCGAACGTATGAAACAACCAATCGCATACCGTAGGACATACCCAACCACACGGTGTATGAACGACCATCAACATGGCTCAAGACGTACATCACAGTATGCCCGATCTGAAATGTGTCTGTGCACATGTCCACCCCGTATATGGAATCCAGGATATACGTGGGACAATATACCTAATTAGCCTCATAAAATAACCATCTCATGTGAACAGTCCAATGCGGAAACTTCAACACATGACAATATGTGCCCGACTAAAAATCCTATATGTTGTGCGGCGATTTATATGCCTCGACTGCGATCGGCATAAGGGCCGAGCGACCAAGTCAACATCAAATAATCCAAGGAAGGCTTGCCAAGCTAAGAGTCCAGACCGAGATCAGGTACCGAGCGATCGACGTCCAGGGCGATCGCCTCTTGGCACCTAGCGATCGACTCTGGTGCCCGACCAAGGTCGACCGTCCTATGCCACGTGTAAGGCCATCATCCGTCATATCTACGAAGACCGGATCTCGGAGCGAAGACCCACGTGCAGATCCAAAAATGGCACCGCGGATTAAGGATCTTTGACTCCAGCCCATCAACATCTGTCAACGACAAGGACTGCCTCACCTACTGACAGGCCCACCGAAAGGTCCTAAGTGGGACCTCCCAAGACAGCGACTTAGGGCGCGTGTTATCTTCTCATTTGTTCGCACATCCGGCTGCCAGCAGCTGCTGCGGACTTTAAGGAGACCAACCCATGTTCTAAAGATGATCGCCCACTTATTATAATACAGTAAAGAGGATCACCCAGCTACCATGACTCCTATAAATAGGAAACCTCCAGCAACTGGAAAAGGGTTCAAAAAAATTGTTGCTTTCTTACAAAGGTTCGGTTCAGAAATTATTTCCATACGAGAGTTCAGCTAATTCACACAGTGAGAGATAGTCGATTTCTCGCAGTTAACACAGCACTCCATTGTTGTTACAAGAAGTCACTGAGCATCAACTCTGATTCTTCCGGCAATCATCAGTACTCAAGAGCTAGATAATTAGGGTCTTTACACTCATTGTAATTGTACTCTAACATTAATATTTGTACTCCCAAGTATTCGTATTAATAATATCTCGTGAGAGCATTCAAGCCCGGGACTAACAACCCCGGCAAATCTTGTGTTATTTACTTTTCCTCAGACGTGCTCTCGCATTTTGTTTGTTACTCATCCATTCCAGCAATCCCTTTCGGATAATATTTTGGGTAACAACAATTGGCGCTAGAGGAAGGGTGGTTTACCCTCATTTTCATTCCGACCGTTTAGAAGAACACTCACTGTTCTCCGGAACATATACTTGAAGAAACACTCACTGTTCTTCAAAGAAAAACCTTCAGAATAATGACGTCTGCCACCACTTCGAAGAAAGCCACTCTCTAATCCGCCGGACGTCCTATTCTGGCTCATTCCTAGCCCCAACCTATGGCAGAGGGTAGCCGTGGCGACGCGAGACTCTCAATCCCGCCCCCGAGGGACGGCCCCAGTCTCTCACTCGATCAGTTCCAAACTGCGGAATAGATCGAGGAGGCCATAGCCATCCTAATGGAGCGACGGAGATCATGCGAAGCGCCCGCTCTAACCCCCTCGGCCATCCGCCGCGCGGGAAAGCGGAAGCTCAAGGGGTTACTTGTCGAGCGATCGTCAGAAAGCCCCGATTCACGAGAAAAGGCTCTCGCGAGGTGGGAGGGTTCCGTCTTCAGCCACCTAGGAAGCGATCCATCGTGGCGACCGGGGCATTCTGGCCCCAACCACGAGACGACGGAGTCCGAATCCATCACCAGGAGTTCGGCATACAAAACTCCCAATCAAAAATAGGTCAGCCATTTGGCTCCCATCCGTCGAAGAAACGAGCCCCGGGGCAAAGACATCATCTACACCGGAGCCAGGGGATCAGTACTTGATCGCCTCGGCTCCCGCTCTGAGCGCCTAGCCGCGAGCAGCCGGGCTATGGCGATGGCCGCTATGCAACGCCAGCTCGACGAGATGAGAGCGCTCATGGAAACTGGGGCAGACGCCAGGAGAAAGGTCACCGGACCGAGTGAGCCACTCACGGTCCAGATCGAGCTTGCCCCCATGCAACCAAAGATCACTCCTCCTCAAAAACCTTTGTATGAGAGGAGATCGGACCCCGAGACTCACCTAAGCAAGTTACGGATCTACATGACCGGATGCGGGGCGTCAGACGTGACGAGATGCCGAATGTTCCCATTCACATTGGGCGATCTTGCCCATACGTGGTACATCTATTTGACACCGCACTCTATTAGCTCTTTTGAGAAGATGGCGAACGACTTCACGTCGTATTTTGCCACCAAGGTCGCCCGGCCAGAAGGCCCCCACCGCATGATGAAAATCAGGCAGGGGGAAGACGAGTCCGATGCAGATTACATCGACCGGATGGATGAAATAGTCCTCACCATTAGAAACGAGCTCGCCCTCTACTCAGTCCTGGGGGGATTCTATGGTCATTCACCCATGTGGCACCTCACGAAGGACATCCCCCCAACCTACGCGACCTTCTGCGCCAAGGCCGCCGATTTTCTGGACAGGCAGAGGCTGCTCACCCTTCGTCTTGGCGAGGGGACGCTGCCTCCTGTCCAAAAGACGGCGATCGCCAAATCCAACAAGGCGGTCGGCAAGCCACCCGGAGATTTCAAGGCCTTCGAGGATTTGGAATCCCATCTCCTCAATAGATTCAACCGAACTCCGGCCCATATTTTTTACGCCATCAAGGGGCGCAAACCGCTAAGCAATCCAAAGGAGATAAGGGATAACGGTCATCTGTACCACAATAAATTTTGTGCTTACCACAAGAGTCCCGGTCACAGCACCAACCAATGCCGCGACCTCCTCAGGCAACTCTGGAGATTGTTCGAGGAGGGAAAGCTTGACAGTTTATTGGCTTAGTCAGAGCCCCATCAATCTTCCAAACCGGTCGCCAGAGCCGAACGCGAGAGGCCGGAAGGCTCATACGAGTTGACCCCCCGATCAACCTCGGCGTCCGGATCTATATGCTTCAATCAAGAGGTGGGAACTTCGGAAGTCTTTCCCCGATTACCACCACATCAAACCAAAGGCTACTGCCTGAGCAACGCCTCGAAAAAGAGGATGACTCACTCGCCCTCTAAAGTTCGTCATCTTACATGATGGACCTAGGCAAGCGATTGCCTCCCACAGCACAACGTATACCGTCGAGGATCGCCATCTAACATGACGGTCTGAGGTAGAAGAGTGCCACCATGGACGCGGAGGTCGATGAAACCAACGACCCATCCATGCAAGGTTCCTTTGGTCAAAGATTGCTCGCCCTTCGTTTAAATACGAGGCGGGCATTGCCGAAGGACCCTCCAAAACAAATCAAAGGATGACTCGCTCGCCCTCTAAAGTTCGTCATCAACATGAAGGACCTAGGCAAGCGATCGCCTCCCCTTGCACAATGTATACCGTCGAGGATCGCCATCTGACATGATGGTCTGAGGTAGAAAACTGCCGACATGATTGTGGAGGACGATGGAACCGTTCTCTGTGACCATGCAAGGTTCCTTTGGGCAGCGATCGCTCACCCTTCGTTTAAATACGAGGCGGGCGTAGCCAAAGGGCCCTCCAAAACAGATATGTGGACACGTTCGCCTGCCCTCAAAGGTCCATCACCTAACATGGTGGATCCTGACAATACGACGCGTCCCTCCCCTCGTCACAACGTATACCGTCGAGGGTCACCATCTAACATGACGATCTGAGGTAGAAAAGTGCTAGCAAGCCGCGGTCGTGGAGTCGATTAATCCGACGACGCCCCGTGCAAGGACTCCTCCAGACGAAGACCGCTCGCCCTTCGTTTAAATACAAGGTGGGCGTAGCCTACGGAGGACCCTCATAATTAAGTGAGTCACGAGAATTTGGCCATAAGACGGAATGTCGCTCCCGCACAAGACATGGTCGCGGTGGTCGGTTCCATCGAACTCCGTGATTGTGCATGGTTTCTCTAGGCCGGGATGGTCGGCCTTCCTCGAGGAATCTGCAAAATTGAAGACCGCTCGCTAAACGATTTATTTTCGTTCCCTTACTTTCACCAAGTAAACAAAAACAATGGGGAAGAGCAGAGCTATGTATACGACAATCGTCTTTACCAGTATGAAGTTATCAACTCACTCGGAGCTGTACGTACGACGATCGTTCCTCAAACACTTGTATAAAGTCATGCAAAAGACTCGGAAAAACAATCATAGAAGCAAGAAATCAGAGAAGCAAATATTTATTTCATCACTTGAAATATAAGTACAAACACGGTCGCCCAAAGGCTAAAATACAATGAAAGCTACAAAAAAATTACAATTCGAAAAGCAGAAAAGCTCAAGGATCGACGCCCGTTCCATCGCCAGCAGCAGGCTTTGAACCCCCATCCTCCGAGGCACCCAGATGAACAAGGTTGTACGGCAACGGGTACTAGCTCAAATCGGTCCCATGATCCACAGAAAGGTCGAGGATCAGCACGGTGAAGTCTGGCTACAGATGGTGCTCAAGCGCATAGGCTTTGAAATTTTCAGCCAAAGGGCCGACCTCAAACCCTCCCTTCTTAGCGGCGCGGATCGCGTCAGCATAAGCCATATAGTAGGCGAATTCGCTGACATACTCCACATTAAGAAAGGGATCGGCCTCAGTCGCCTTCAGCTTTTCCTTCAGTTCCGCAACCATTTGGCTCACGCCCTCGAGCTCGGTAGTTTTGGCAGCCACATCTTCCTTCGAGGACGCCAGCTCGCTAGTCAGTCGGGCGACGGTCACCTTCAGCTGGTCGGCCTCCTTCTGCGTGGCCGCGTGCGACCTGCGGGATTCCGTCATCTGGTCCCGCATCCGGTCAGTCGCCGCCCGTGCCTGGTCAATATCCTGCCTCGCCTTTTTAGCCGCCTCCACTGAGCTCTTCTACATGGCCACGAGCCTGTCGGCAAACTCAATGTTTTGCTTCCGAGCGGCTTCGAGGTATGCATGGAGACGGGTGGTAGATGGTCGCCCCTCATAGTCCCGCACGGCCTGAGCAGCCATCGTCGCCGTCTGAAAGGCCACTGCGAAAGTAGCCTGCATCGCGTCAGTAGACCGCCGGTGCGCGATCGCATCCAGATTGATCGTCTAGGCCTTCGGGAAGGAGGCAGTAGCCCGAGTGACGTAAGAAGGGATATCGCTGACCTCACTAGGAGCTTTGCTCGTTAGGAAGTCCAACACCATCGGCGAGCAGTTTGGGTCAGAGTGGCGGATCCTGTACAAAGAGCAAAAGAGTTAGTACGTTTCCTACACAAGTGACATAACTCAACAAAACAACTAGGCTTAACTTTCGACCTTCTCTGGGTCACGGCCGAAGAACGGCCTGCCACGCGAAGTCTCGGCCTCAGCAGTCGCCATGGACTGAAGAAAAGCCGAAGATGGCATGGACCCCTCCACCGGAGGAATCGGGGAAATCAGAGGCACAGAGATCGGCGGCTCGTCAGCCGTGACAGGGGCCGGGGGCTCCACATCCCTACGTTTCTTGCGGATGAGCCGAAGCTGCTCTTCCTCCCGAGGCTCCTACTCTTCGGCGACAGGCTCCTAGAGAGGTCTTGCCTCCGGGGTCGGCCGCAGCGGGGCAGCAGGAGCTCGGCTCACCTTTTTCCCTTGACGAAGGCGATTCATGACTCCCGGATTAGACATGGCAATCGCAGCAGGAGACTCTGGGAAACAAGGGAATTTCTGCAAAAGAAAAGAATCGACAAAGTTAGTAATCTTCCTCGGTCAAGGCGATTGACATGTCAAAGAAGATTGCGAAAGTTCGTACCTGGAACCTTTAGATGGCGAGGGTAGCGAAATAGCCGAGCGGCCAACCAGCAGGCTTCATTGTTAATTTGGCGTGCGTCTATATGGTCATCAGGAAGACTCCGTATCTTCTCCCACATGATCGCAAAATCAAAAGCGAGGTTGCCTGCCGCCGAAACAATGACACCTGCAAAACGAAGGCCAAAATCAGATCAGTTCAGAATGTATTCGAACAAGGGAAGAGTCTAAATCCTTACTCGGACTCCTCTCCAGAAATTCGGTGGGAATATCCAACTCGTCGGTCGGGTTGTCGCTCGCTGCCGACTTCCAAGTGCCGCCGACCCAGAACCACTTCGACGGATCACCCCTTACTTTATTCGGGACTCCAAGAATCACCCGGCCAGAGCGGATTTGGATATGATAGCCACCGACAGAGCCTTTTTGAATCGCCAGTTTGAAAAGATGGTTCATCTCCAACGGAGAGGGGAGACGATACAATCGATTGCCGCCAAACAGAGTGAGGGTGCAGATGATCTGCAGCCAGGTGTTCGGCGTCAATTGAAGTGGCGCCACGTTCCAGGCGGTCAGCAGATAGGAGACCGCGAACGGCAATGGGAATCGCAGTCCAGCCTCAATTATCGCCTCGTTGACGGCGACCATGCCCTCGGGAGATTGATTAGCTCGCTCGTTCTCGGCGGGCACGTGGACGCAAACATCAGAAGGAACATGGAACCTCGCCCTCCAACGGTCCACATCCTTCCTGGTCGCCGAGCTCCCGATCTGGCCAAGGGTCCACGGAGAGTGGCGAGCAGCTCGGAACAACATCCACCTTACAGGTTCATAAGGATGGGCGATCGAGTATTCATTGAAGTTAAATTTGGGGAGTGGGTCGTCCAATCTCTCCATGAGTTCGGCAAAATTTGTGAAGGCTTTGCCAAACGCGCTGTTCCGCTCCCAGTGCGCCGTCGCGTCCATCTCCTTCTGTTTCAGTGAACGGATCCGCTCGGCCTCCGCCGTCTGTCAGCCTCGTTAAAAAGTTCTTCGAGCTCCGCGGGATCAATCCCGACGTGGATGGCCTCGACGGCGGTGTCCACATGGAATTCCGGAGAAAGTTCATCCCGGGTAGTCGAAGCCCATGCACATCTGGTCTTCCTCCGAACATATTCAAACAGAAAGGAGGGAGAAGGAGTTTTTTGTTCTTACCTAAAGTAGTCGAACGACGATCGTCACACAAAGCTTCGAGAGAAATCGGCTACGTCTTCTTCTCAGGCAGAAATGCATAAGGTTTTTTACCTTGTAACCCCAGTCCTTTTTATAGGCAAGAGCGGGGGCTTCTGAGCAAATAAGCAAAGTCCCGAGGATCGATGGGCAACCCTCAGATAAATCAAGTATTTAATGTCGCCCTCGAATCCCGCGTGCGCGTCGTTTCGAGGGCACACCAAAGGATAGCCTGACCAAACCGTCGGAATCCCCCATTAGGAGCCCGACACATGCCCTAGTGACGTTTTCAAAACCGCTGTCATTTCCCGCTCATTGCAGCGATCGAATAGATCGTCTAAATTCAAAATCAGTCTGTTCGAGAGACAATCGTCTGTTCCATAAAATGCTGAGTTGCTCGTCTAAGTCAAGCGATCGCCAGTGGAACCACCTCACCCCACGTCTCAAACATCGGAGCGAGCTAGGGGGCAATTGTTATGCGGTGATTTATAAGCCTCGACTGCAATCGGCATAAGGCCGAGCAACCAAGCCAGCATCAAATAATCTAAGGCAGACTTGCCAAGCTAAGAGTCCAGACTGAGATCAGGTACCGAGCGATCTACGTCCAGGGCGATCGCCTCTTGGCACCTAGCGATCGATTCTGGTTCCCGACCAAGGTCGACCGTCCTATGCCACGTGTAAGGCCATCATCAGTCATATCTACGAAGATTGGATCTCGGAGCGAAGACCCATGTGCAGATCCGCAAATGGCGCCACAGATTAAGGATCATTGACTCCAGCCCATCAACAGCTGTCAACGACAAAGACTGCCTCACCTACCGACAGGCCCGCCGAAAGGTCCTAAGTGGGACCTCCCAAGACAGTGACTTAGGGAGCGTGTTATCTTCTCATTTGTTCGCACATCCGGGGCTGCCAGCAGCTGCTGTGGACTTTAAGGAGACCAACCCATGTGCTAAAGACGATCGCCCACTTATTATAATACAGTAAAGACGATCTCCCAGCTACCATGACTCCTATAAATAGAAAACCTCCAGCAACTGGAAAAGGGTTCACAAAAACTGTTGCTTTCTTACAAAGGTTTGGTTCAGAAATTATTTCCATACGAGAGTTCAGCTAATTCACACAGTGAGAGACCGTCGATTTCTCACAGTCGTCACAGCACTCCATAGTTGTTACAAGAACTCACAGAGCATCATATCTGGTTCTTCCGGCAATCATCAGCACTCAACAGCTAGGATAACTAGGGTCTTTACACTCACTGTAATTGTACTCTAACATTAATATTTGTACTCCCCAGCATTTGTATTAATAATATCTCGCGAGAGCATTCAAGCATGGGACTAACAACCTCAGCAAATCTTGTGTTATTTACTTTCCCTCGGACGTGCTCTCGCATTATGTTTGTTACTCATCCATTCCAGCAATCCCCTCCGGATAATATTTTGGGTAACAACATTATACATAACCAATCGGCACGCAGATATGATTCCAGAAATGTCATGATATAACAGGATAATGAAACTTAGTTAATAACATATCCAACAACGATTAAGGAACTCACTTAAGTGACAACAGTGATCAATGAGACCAACGATATTAAAGGTAGTGAACTTGAGAATACAATCCATCAATGAAACAATTGACACGATCAACAGTAACACCTCAATATGAATCATAGATTCATAAAGCATTGCACATACCCGAAATATATAACATTCACAAGAATACTTGATCATTATAAACAAGCACGATAAATTACCTCAATTTCGGAGACAAAAAATAGTCTTTCCTCGAATGAACGAGAATGGCCTCCTTCGACAAACAATATTCATTCGAGCAAGCAAACTTGAATAATGTACAATTCATCCAATAACACAATCCCACAATATCGGTATCGAATTCATTGTAATAGACATCCATAATTCAACATGAATAGTTCAAACTATTCCAGTGAATATCAACGTCCTAATTATGAACTTCAATACGTTCAATTCATCTTTATAATAAACATGATCATTAGTGTTATTTATCATTCATGATCACCTATCTTACAAGGATTATCAAGAACAAGTTTGTATAATCATCCTATTATGACAATATCATCATTCATCATTATGATCTTTTCACAGACATTACCATTACTTAAACATGATGTCTTAAACAATCACCAATCACTAATTCATCAATAATTTCGGATTTAGAATAAAGTTTAACTTAACTATATAAAAAATATGATAGTTATCTCGTAATTCATCATTACCTTCCTTTACAATAGTTAAAACTCTCAAGAACACTCAAGCTATAAGTAATCCATCCAATTATATTAATCAATCAAACAAGTTGAATATAAATCTTCCAAAATATTATTATAACACCTAAGTATCCCTAAACATTAAGGATATACTCATCTCGAAGTCCTAATCGTCATATTCTTCATCATGTGTTCATAAATTCAATAATAGTCATATTATACTCTATCAATGCAGTACTCTATCAATGCAATACCATATGAAGTAATCATCACAATATTATCATCGTCGAGATTTAACACAAAATTAAACAACATACCTCTTGAAGATGAAGAACAACCCCCAAAACTGGAAGAACACACTCCAATCTTCAAACCTCTAGGCTCCAATTCAAGATATGAAGCTCCAAAATGTCCGCATGGGCAGCTCAACTGGTTCCTGGGTGACAGATTGCTACAAGGATACAGGTTTCGTGTCTTGGCAGCTACAGTGTGGGAGTTTTATCCCTCCAATGTGGGGAATAGCTCCTTGTGGGCACCAGACACTATTCCTCCCACCTAGTGGGCCGTTGAATCACCATGATTTAATTCCTCCACCAATCCCTTTCGGACCGGGGGTGGGGGCCCTGGGGGCGAGGGATTTCACCTTTTGCTACAAGATATGAAGCTCCAACATAAGATGGAAGTGGATTATAAGCACTCAGGAGGGCAGGAAGATGATTTTTAGAGAGAAAACTAAGAGTTGGTTCGTGCAAAAATGAAAGACAAGACATGTCTGTATAATATGCACTTTCCTTAATGTACACTATCTGCAAAACCTAACATATGCTAACATCCTTTACGTATGCTAACACCTTGGTATTACATACGTAATGCTCCTCCAGAGGCTATTGCCTCCTTCGTACATTGTTTTGTGCATGTTGACAAGAATAACGTACGTTAGCTCACCAACTGTAATATCCTGGAATTTCAGTATAAATTTTTAGCATTATTTTACCCGAGTTATATTGCACAGTGTAGGATCTATACAGTATGGATAATATAATTAAAATACTGAGATAATTGTGTTGGAATAATTGTCGTACTTGGTTGACAATTGAACTTTAGGATATTGTGTATCAAGTGTATCGTATGGGAATTTTATTGGAACGAGGATGTGTATTCAGTATGTCGTGTATACGTATTCGGTATATTGAGACGACATGCAAGAGCAGTTGTAAATGGCTAAGTATAGAAGCCATAGCGTACGTTAAGCATAGGAGCTTACGTACGTTAGGATACAAGCATAATGTACGCTACGTAGAGTGCATAACGTACGTTGTGAGGAGAATCGGACAGGATCCGAGCTATGATTGACGAGTGGGCCCGGTGTCGGCAACTTTCGGCATGGATGTGGATAGGAGAGTCAACGAAGGATTTAACGTACATTACATTGATGGTGTTACGTATGTTATTTGAGCATTAAGATTACGTACGTTAAGGGTGTGTCCTGTAGCAAGTCAACGTCTGTATTACGTACGCTATGGCCTAAACCTTACGTATGTAAGACATGGTACGAAATGAGGCAGTGGCCTTTGGGTTAGTATTACGCACACTATCAAGGTTAGATAACGTACGTGAGGTGCGTTATGTACGTTAGGTGGATCAGGTAACGTGTGTAACGACTGAAGTTATTATAAATGTGTGGGCTCCGTCACTTCGGCATTTTTGAGGTGTTCACTTCGTTTTTTTCTCTTCAACACTCCAAGATGAATTTTGGCTCTTCTAAGTCGATTATGAGGTTGATGGCATGGACTGGAGCTTGAGATATGAATATATTATTGATTCTTGAGGAGTTTGATTGTGTTGTTCATCTTTAGAGGTATGTTGGATAATCCCTCTCTTTAATTTCGGATTTTGATGTTGTTGATGATGATTAATTCGTGTGATGATGGATATGGTGGTATTGTTGTGATTCTTGATGTGAAGTGTAAGTCGAGGAAGATGGCATTATGTTGATTGTAGTAATAGACTTTGTATGTTCTTGATGAAATACGAATCATAATATGAGATTGAATCCGAAAATATTATGTAATTTTGGAATATGATTATTCATAATACTGAACTATTCTGATAGTTCGGTCAGTATATTGTATCGGTATTATTGTTTTCCATAAATTTACGAGTATGAACAAGAAGGAACCTTGTTAATTCTTATTTAAAGTTGATGTTGAAATCGAGAATGTTGAGTCCCTTGTTATTGGTTTGAATCGATTTTCGATATGATTATCAGATTTCGAACTTGTATCGTAGATATAAGTTCGTAATTGATTATGTTGAATTATTCGGTTTTGTATATGATCGAGGTATCATTGGACCGTTGAGTTCGTTAGTTGGTTATATCGATTGTGATTATCAAACATGTTGTTAATCGATTTTTGCATTAGGTTGTGATAATTGATCGTTAGTTATAACGGTTGCATTGCGGTCGAGACTGAAGAGTACGTGGTTCGCTTTGATCAGGGCTGAGGATCTCGTAGATGTAGGCAATGGAATTGGTAATGGCTTCGTCGTATCGGTATTGAGGCAAGTGTATACTTGCTCAGTTCATAATGTTTAATAAATGGTGTTCATTTCCTTTCATTTATAGTTCATATAGAAATGATATTATAAATATGAATTGACGGGATGATGGTATGTATATTATGCTTTGGTTTGGGTTAAATCATAATGTATATGATTTAAAGGTGTTGGGAGAAAATGGAGATGTGAATTATTCTTGGTCTGTGATATGGAATGTAGGATATTGAGGATAGATTATCGTGTCGACATTGATCTCGAGATAGTGGTTTGTTGATAGTGATGAATTGTACTTCATTCGAGATTATTCAAATAATCGTATATTCGTTAGGGATGTTCCTCAAGGTTAGTGTCTCCGGATATGAGGTAATTTAAGTATTGTTCAATTATGATGATAATTATTCCGATGCATTGTTATATATGTTGCATGTTGATGTTTCATGTAATTAGTGTGCATCGTTGTTTGGTGTATTGTTGTGTTGTTGTCTTTCTTAGGAATTTTAATTTTAATAGGTCGATGTGTTGGGGGGTAAAACCTGAATGGTACCCCGCGAAACTGTGTTGGGGGGGGGGGGGGGGTAAAACCTAAATGGTACCCCGTGGAACTGTGTTGGGGGGTAAAACCTAAATGGTACCCCGTGGAACTGTGTTGAGAGATAAAACCTGAATGGTACCCACGTCCGGAGTATTCTTATGTAGATGCTTCTGTGACCCTTGGTTGCGACTTTGAATTTTATGTGTTGATAGATAAGACTACATTGAGCATTCTGTGAACTATTGTCTAACAGAATACGATATTGTAGTCGTGTCGATCTTTCATTGTCGAGTTGTCGTTGTTCACTTTGGTAAGTCCTTTTGATCCTTATTGGATATGTGTTTCTTTGAGTTTCATTGTCATGTTGCATCGTGACATATCTAGGGTCACATATGCGTGACGATTGGTTATGTGTAGGATTTTCAGGGCGAGCACGTATAGTCATGAGTAGTTTTCGACCTCACATTCAGTTGTGCACATTGATTAGGTACAAGATCACACATGTATTCGATCAATACCCGTTGGTGGCTTGTGCACGGACATATTTTCGAAACGGGCGTATCGTAATGTCTATCTTGAGCCATATTGATTGGTCATTCATAGTCCATTTATGATTGGGTATGTCCGATAGTCAGGTTTGTCTTTGAGATCCACTATTATGATTTGTATAACGTTTGACGATTTTATTCTCTCGTATATCTGTTCCTGTGGTCCTTTGTTGATCTTGTTTGGAGTTTACCATATCGACGGTATTCTCGATCGTTGTTGGCCCTTTGTTGATTTTGTTTGGAGTTTACCATATCGATGGTATTCTCGGTCGTTGTTGACGCTTTGTTGCTTTTATTTTTAGTTTACCATATCGATGGTATTCGCGGTCGTTGTTGACCCTATGTTGATCTCGTTTGGAGTTTACCATATTGATGGTATTCTCGGCCGTTGTTGGTCCTTTGTTGATCTTGTTCGAAGTTTACCACATCGATGGTATTCTCGATCGTTTTTGGTCCTTTGTTGATTTTGTTTGGAGTTTACCATATCCATGGTATTCTCGGTCATTGTTGACCCGCTGTTGATTTTGTTTGGAGTTTACCATATCAATGGTATTCTCAGTCATTGTTGACCCTTTGTTGATCTCGTTTGGAGTTTACCATATCGATAGTATTCTCGGTCGTTGTTGGTCCTTTGTTGATCTTGTTTGGAGTTTACCATATCGATGGTATTCTTGTCATTGTTGGTCCTTTATTGATCTTGTTTGGAGTTTACCATATCGATGTATTCTCGGTCGTTGTTGGTCCTTTGTTGATTTTATTTGGAGTTTACCATATCAATGGTATTCTCTGTCATTGTTGACACTTTGTTGATTTTGTTTGGAGTTTACCATATCGATGGTATTCTCGGTCATTGTTAACTCTTTGTTGATCTCATTTGGAGTTTACCATATCGATGGTAATCTCTGTCGTTGTTGGTCCTTTGTTGATATTATTTGGAGTTTACCATATCGATGGTATTCTCGGTCGTTGTTGGTCCTTTGTTGATTTTGTGTGGAGTTTATCATGTAATGGTATTCTCGGTTACCGTTGATATATCGTTGGTAGTATTGGTGTTTATCATGTCGATGATATTCTCAGTTAATGTATTGGTTGTTTATTATTATTGATTGTATGAGCGTTCATACTTTGTATAGTTATTCGGGACTTGTCATTGTTTTGGGGTAGTTGATCTACAGATGTATTGTATATTATCGGTTTTATCAGAATTGTGATTTGATTGTGCGATCCGGCGGACAGAATTTGACACGGATAGATTATTCCATATTGGAGATATAATGATGTTTTGAGAATCTTGACATTGTTTGAATATAGTACAGATGGTTGTATTTGAATTCATTCGTCACTTGAGGATGCGAGGTGTGGATTGATGTAAGGTTGATTCGATATGGATTACCATGAGTTGGTAAGGTTATTACTGTACGATTACATTGGTAGTATTCTTACTTTGTTATTTCATTGGTATGTAATTATTTATGATGATGTGATCGTTATCATTGTTGAGTGTTGTGGCTGACCCCGTCATGGGCTTTATATTTTAGGTACTCGGAGATCGAGCTAGTAGCGGTCGTGTAGGGATGAGCTTCCCGGGTGATACTGGCTATGGCAAGTATTTGGGAACCGAGTATTTTCCTGGCTGTTATGATTCCACTGCAAATGATTTTTAACTATGTGTATATCCGCTGCGTGTGTATTTTAAAATGCATTTCGGATATTTTACCAACTCGCGTATACTTTTACAATGGCCTTTTTGGTATTTTGTAAACTGGGTTTATTTTGTAAAACCTTTTTCCTAAACTATCTTATCGGTGTAAACTCCCCAGAGCCATCCAGGAATATTACAGCGCCGTGGGCCCCGAACTGGAACCCACAAGGCTGAAGGAAATTTTTGTAAATATTTACAAACGTCCAAGAGGCTAACGACGATATTATCTATTTACAAACATTTGAAGACTTTATAAAATTCGTTTATCAAAACCGTCGTAGAATCTCATTTGAAACCACAAGGCCCAAAATGCCAAAACTCAACAGTTTAAAAACATACGTTAAGCTATTGCTTACACGTACCGACAAAATAGATTTAGAAAATGATTGCCAAAGTAACCTAAGTTACCGGATACCAAAAGGCCATTTAAAAATACTCACACAACGGATAAAGGCAAACAATTAAAATACTCTAGCAGCGGAATGCAACAACTGATTAGAAACTCAATACACATATACATGCCCTTGCCGGGAAGTTCATCTCTCCACGACCGCTACAAGCTTGATAATCCAAGAACCTAAAAAGAAAGCCCACGATGGGGTCAGCCATAATATCCAACAATGATAACCATCACATCTCGTCAATAATTACATGTCAATGGAAATACTAAGTAAGAATACGACCAATGTAATCTTACCGTCATAACTTTACGAAAATCCACGATTCGTATCCTTAACAACACATTAAGATAATACCGAAATATCTATACGGTATCTCAACAATACCCAAGGTTCTTAAAACATTATGATAACTCGCGATACGAAAATTATACCAACTCTGGTCAATTCAATCCATCGGATAACGTCAACAATTCCCATACGACAATCGATTATCCATCAAACACAAGTACCAAGGAAATACGGAACATAACTCAAGATACGAAATACCATTACCATCACGTCAGTCTAATCTGAGATCATATCAACACAACATATGGACATGGTCCTAACACAAGACCTACAAATGCATACTCATATGACAACGTCAATATGATCACAACAAAAACGACAATGTATACTTATGGCAAGCCCATAATATACATATGCACAACAACAATACATGGTAATCCAACGATCCAGCGCACACAGCATAGATTCCCATGATGATCCTGTCGGACCAATGTATGGTGGCATTACCTGTCCAGCGATCCAGCGCACACAGCTATATATTCCCATGATGATCCCGTCGGACCAACGCATGATGGACATATAACAACAATGCACAACTTCACAAGACAACAATACACAAATGCATGACAATAATGATACACAAATGTATCACAACATGATCGACATAAATGACAGAAATGATTAAAATACTTGCTCCGAGTCCTTCGAGAGCACTCTCAATATCTAAACCATCACCAACCATTATTCTGAATATTCACCGATCCAAAAGATCACGGATGGTAGATAATTAACGTCTTCGTCTATACCACAACGTATCCTCGACATCAAGTATACCAACAATAAAAGTAAATCATGTACATTATGATTTAGATTCCCAAAACTTGAATACGATTTATAATCCCAAATCTCCTGTTATTACGGTTATAACATTGCTATACGAATAATACACGAATGAAACGGAAACCATTCATTAAATACTATTAACTGAGCAAGTAATAACTTACCTCGATACCGATACAATGATGAGGAAGCGGTTACCAAGTCCATTGTCGTCATCTACAAGATCCTCGGTCCCGACCAAAGCAATATACGAACATTCTCAAGCTCGATCGCAACACACGGTTGTAATCACCGATCAATATTCTCAACCTATTACAGTAATCAATAGACAACAAGTTCGATAACAATCAACAATCGATAAAACCAAATCACAAACCTAACGGCTTGACAATATCTCGACTAAACACTAGTCGGATCAATCCAACTCAAACCAGCACGAATTCATAACCACAACACGAAAATACTGCACTTTCTGCCTTCTTAGCGTACGTTAATCACTTAACGTAGCGTGCGCTAAGTTGCTCCCGTTAGCGCGCGCTAGCCAGTAAGCTTAGCGTGCGCTAATGCTGTACTGATGCATGTTTTTCAGATACCGATCAACATATGGCGATTATCAAGAACACTAAGTGATTCTAAATCATGCTCATAGATATCAAAACAACGAAATCCGATATCCTTTAACATATAAGTAATCATCCAACCCTTAATCTAATTCTTATATTCAAATATCATCTTCTTCCTCAAATATCAACATCATGAACACCAAGAACCTTAACAACACTCCCCTAATCTAACATTATGGAGATTAATCATCAACATACGCAAAGGAGAAGAAAGATTCATCAACTTATCTCAAGAAAATGAACTACATAATTCAAACCACACGAATCATATTAATATCATCATACTCTGGTAATCCATCTCATAATCATGCTTGTCAACTTGTTTATATAATAATCATCAACTCAAGAACATCAACATTCAATCCAAAACGAAATCCAAATATGAAGAGTGATTACCTTTATGAAGGAATGGATTGATTTCCATGGTTGAATCCATTTCCAAGATTCACCAATGATTTCAAGAACAAAGCTTTAATTCATGATTTCCATCTTTAATCTTGTTAAAGAGGATCATCCCTCAGTGTTTAGGAACTCCAAATGTCCTCCCAAGGTTCTCTCTATCGTGTGAAAGAAAAGAAATGGACTAAATGCTTCATAATACATGTCTGTCCCCTTATATAGAATACATTACTAGCGTGCGCTAACATCTCATATTTAGCGTGCGCAACAGCCTTCGCGTGCGCTAACTGACTTTTGTTAGCGTGCGTTATCGCAATCCAGAGGCTACTGTCTGGCTTTGTACATGTGCTTACGTATGTAATGCCCATGCATTAGCGTACATAACTTACAGTGTCTAGCGTACGCAAGCCTTCAACCGTAGCATGCGCTACTCATAGTTGACTCGTTTGTCTATATGCTCCGAAGACTGTTCCACACACCGAAAGTGCTGACGACGATAAGATTCTTTTTTGTCCAATATACAATTAGCGTTCACTAACCTTTAGGGTTTAGCGTGCGCTAGTACTACATTACAAACATTCGTAGACTTATCAGAACGTGCGCTGAAAGTGGCCTGGTCCACACGCAGATTCCTTCCGATCTGACTGCATTAGCGTGCGTTATCTTATATTCATAGCGTGCGCTAAACCTGCACGATAGCGTGCACTACTCATGATTATTAGCGTGCACTAATAATGTTACACTTGCCATTTTCAGCTATTCTGGTCCAACGTCTCAACATACAGAATACGAACATACGGCATACTGAATACATATACTTCTTACATACAATTGTCGACCAAGTACGACAATTATACCAATACAGATGTCTCGGTCCTTCAATTATTTTACCCATACTGTACAGATTCCACAATGTGCAACATAACCCGGATAAAATAACATTAAACAATAGTAATAGAAATTCCGGATATTACATACTACACCACTTAAAATAAGTTTCGTCCTTGAAACTTGCAATCCGTCATAAAAACAAACAAACCGTTCAACCAAAATATCCCGAAACCATCACGACAACGATCAATCATCATTATTACCGAATAACCAAAATAGCATACTTACATATACGCCAAGTCGACGATCTCCTGAGATACTAGCAAGTGACTTCATTGTAAAGCTTCAACACGCTTACGATCACAATTCCATGAGTTTCAACAAAAATATAACATCTTCGGATGAAATAATCTATCCGTTTCAAATCCTGTCTGCCTGATTACACAATCAAGTCCAAATCCTGATACAAATCAATAATACACGACACATCTGTGAAACAACTGCCCAACACAATGGCAACGAATCCCGAAATATCGACACAAAATCTGAACGCTCAGATGATCACCAGTAATGATCAACCCATAAATTAATCGAGAAAATCATTGACATGATAAACTCTAATATGACAAATCCAAAGGTCGAAATGCAACCGAGAATACCATCAACATGTTAAACTCCAATATGACCAACTAGAGGTCAAAACACAATCGAGAATATCATCACCATGATAAACTCCAACACGATCAACACAGAATCACAGAAATAAGAATAACATTCTCAAAACGACAAACCAATCACGTACAGTAGATCTCAATAAACATACCCGACTGGCGAACATATCGCTCGGCATACGAACAACCAATCACAAACCGACGAACATATCCAATCCTATATGGAGTGGGAACGACCACTCAATATTCAAAGCAACCAGCATAGGGTCACCATCTCCAAATATACACTTACAAAGAAATTATTCAAAAACCATTATGGTAAAATCGCGCTGCTACCATACCAATGGAATCACATAGCACATACGTCTCAGTTTCACAAAACCCGAAGTTCCAAAATTACATCCTCTACATGAATTCTACATCATGCAGCATATTCTTCTTATCCGATCAATCAACCGATCATCCCTGGATAACCAACTACCATACTGAATTTCGAATCTTTATTCATCGTTCCATACTGATGTCTCATCCAGTTTGTGAGTCACACTCATAACTCCATCATGATGTGCACTATGCACTAAATGCATATGTATATCGGTCACATTTTCAAAACCAATTTGAAATCATATAGTCTTGTCAAGAGAAATTTTCGAAAGCTCTTTCAAAAATTTCAAAACTCAAAACATAAATTTTGGTAAGACCACAAAATTAATTCTCGAAAAATTAAATCGGCTAGTTGGTGTCAAGTTCTCGATGACAATTCTTTTCGAATACACATGAAAATGAAATGAAATTATGAAAATGCTCGACTACAACCAAACTCCTGTATACCAATTCGGTTCGTCACCAATTCCACTGACATTCCATCGGAAAACCACACGATAGAGTTCCAAAACCTTAATGTATAGAATCCGACAAAAACTCTTTTTTTTTACATATGACTCGCAACGTCAACCATTAACCCATCCTGGATTACCTCAAATATGGTATGACAAAACATTGAAACAAATCAACACAGCGAAAGATTCCCGATAAGTTTCATTTGAACAAGTAAGCCAAAACCCCGAAAGGCAGGAACGAAAGAGATAAACGATTGATAAAGTGTTTTACAATTCTCGGGAGTTTTAAGAAAACAGAAAGGCCTTTTGAAACATTAGGGTCTCAGCCCGTATCTCGTTCCGCATTAAAAGAAGTTTAAAAAGTAGAAAACCCTTTTTCGGACCTCAAGTCCTGAGTTATAAAACTATTTCAAAATCGATTGGGTCTCGGCCCAAAAATCATTTTCTGTAAAACATTTATAAAACATTCATTTTGAAAAGTATCATTTTCAAATGCTCACAAATATTTCATATATCTCAAAACGAATTATCATGACTACATGTTCTTCTCGACAATCCACAGTCTTTCTCCCAAATGCAAAACTCCGTTCCAAAACTTAATCGGCATATTGATTTCCAAAATCATAACTTCTCAAGATCATAAATCCTCTCCCAACTCTGTCACCTTACACTGTAATGCATAATATTCTGCTGAATCTCAAAGCATATCAACTTAGAACGGCAATAAATCTCGATGAAATTCAAAAATACAAATACTTACATATCGTGAAGCCGACGATTCCCCATGACACTGGCACATGTCTCGATTCAAGAAAATACTCGACACAGATATTTTCAAAACACACATTTTGCGAACTCAATTCAACTTGAGAACGCAACACATCTCCATTCGAAGAAACATGTTAACACCATTTGGAAAAGTTTACAACAACTCCAGTAATACACTGGTAAATCACATCACGCACAAGCCCGACTGAACAACAAAAACTCACGGCTCTAATATTCGTCAATCGACAACTAGAATGACGCGAGAAAAACACGACCCAAATTGACCCGACTGCCTAGGTTTTCTCAACCTAAGCTCCGATACCATATTCTATAACACCCCCAGAGCCATCCAGGAATATTACAGCGCCGTGGGCCCCGAGATGGAACCCACAAGGCTGAAGGAAATTTTCGTAAACATTTACCAACGTCCAAGAGGCTAACAACGGTATTATCTATTTACAAACATTCGAAGACTTTATAAAATTTGTTTATCAAAACAGTCGTAGAGTCTCATTTGAAACCACAAGACCTAAAATGCCAAAACTCAACAGTTTAAAAACATACGTTAAGCTATCGCTTACACGTACCGACAGAATAGATTTAGAAAATGATTGCCAAAGTAACCTATGTTACCGGATACCAAAAGGCCATTTAAAAATAATAACGCAGCGGGTAAAGACAAACAATTAAAATACTCTATGATCAGAAACTCAATAAACAAATACATACCCTTGCCAGTATCCTCCGGGAAGTTCATCTCTCCACGACCGCTACAAGCTTGATAATCCAAGAACCTAAAAAGAAAGCCCACGACGGGGTCAACCATATTATCCAACAATGATAACCATCACATCTTGTCAATAATTACATGTCAATGGAAATACTAAGTAAGAATACGACCAATGTAATCTTACCGTCGTAACTTTACGAAAATCCACGATTTGTATCCTTAACAACACATTAAGATAATACCGAAATATCTGTACGGTATCTCAACAATACCCAAGGTTCTTAAAACATTATCATAACTCGCGATACGAAAATTATACCAACTCTGGTCAATTCAATCCATCGGATAACGTCGACAATTCCCATACGACAATCGATTGTCCATCAAAGACAAGTACCAAGGAAATACGGAACATACCTCAAGATATGAAATACCATTACCATCACGTCAGTCTAATCCGAGATCAGATCAACACAACATATGGACATGGTCCTAACACAAGACCTACAAATGCATACTCATATGACAACGTCAATATGATCACAACAAAAACGACAATGTATACTTATGGCAAGCCCATAATATACATATACACAACAACAAGACATAGTAATCCAACGATCCAGCGCACACAGCATAGATTCCCATGACGATCCCGTCGGACCAATGCATGGTGGCATTACCTGTCCAGCGATCCAATGCACACAGCTATAGATTCCCATGATGATCCCGTCGGACCAATGCATGGTGGACATATAACAACAAAGCACAACTGCACAAGACAACAATACACAAATGCATGACAATAATGATACACAAATGTATCACAACATGATCGACACAAATGATTAAAATACTTGCTCCGAGTCCTTTGAGAGCACTCTCAATATCTAAACCATCACCAACCATTATTTTGAATATTCACCGATCCAAAACACCACAGATGGTAGATAATTTACGTCTTTGTCTATACCACAACGTATCCTCGACATCAAGTATACAAACAACAAAAGTAAATCATGTACATTATGATTTAGATTCCCAAAACTCGAATAAGATTTATAATCCCAAATCTCCTGTGATTACGGTTATAACATTGCTATACGAATTATACACGAATGAAATGGAAACCATTCATTAAATACTATAAACTGAGCAAGTAATAACTTACCTCGATAGCGATATAATGACGAGGAAGCGGTTACCAAATCCATTGGCGTCATCTACAAGTTCCTCGGTCCAGACCAAAGCAATCTATGAACATTCTCGAGCTCTACCGCAAGACACGGTTGTAATCACCGATCAATATTCTCAACCTATTACAGTAATCGATAGACAACAAGTTCGATAACAATCAACAATCGATAAAACCAAATCACAAACCCAACGGCTTGACAATATCTCGACTAAACACTAGTCGGATCAATCCGACTCAAACCAGCATGAATTCATAACCACAACACGAAAATACTGCACTTTCTGCCTTCTTAGCACACGTTAATCACTTAACGTAGCGTGCGCTAAGTTGCTCCCATTAGCGCGCGCTAGCCAGTAAGCTTAGTGTGCGCTAATGCTGTACTGATGCATGTTTTTCAGATACCGATCAACATATGGCGATTATCAAGAACACTAAGTGATTCTAAATCATGCTCATAGATATCAAAACAACGAAATCCGATATCCTTTAACATATAAGTAATCAACCAACCCTTAATCCAATTCATATATTCAAATATCATCTTCTTCCTCAAATATCAACATCATGAACACCAAGAACCTTAATAACACTCCCCTAATCTAACATTACGAGATTAATCATCAACATCCGCAAAGGAGAAGAAAGATTCATCAACTTATCTCAAGAAAACGAACTACATAATTCAAACCACATGAATCATATTAATATCATCATACTCCGGTAATCCATCTCATAATCATGCTTGTCAACTTGTTTATGTAATAATCATCAACTCAAAAACATCAACATTCAATCCAAAATGAAATCCAAAGATGAAGAGTGATTACCTTTATGAAGGAACGGATTGATTTCGAAGGTTGAATCCATTTCCAAGAATCACCAATGATTTCAAGAACAAAGCTTTAATCTATGATTTCCATCTTTAATCTTGTTAAAGAGGATCATCCCTCAGTGTTTAGGAACTCCAAATGTCCTCCCAAGGTTCTCTCTATCGTGTGAAAGGAAAGAAATGGACGAAATGCTTCATAATACCCGTCTGTCCCCTTATATAGAATACATTACTAGCGTGCGCTAACATCTCATATTTAACGTACGCAACAGCCTTAGCATGTGCTAACTGACTTTTGTTAGCGTGCGTTATCGCAGTCCAGAGGCTACTATCTGGCTTTGTACATGTGCTTACGTATGTAATGCCCATGCATTAGCGTACGTAACTTACACTGTCTAGCGTACGCAAGCCTTTAACCGTAGCATGCGCTACTCATAGTTGACTCGTTTGTCTGTATGCTCCGAAGACTGGTCCACACGCTGAAAGTGCTGATGAGGATAAGATTCCTTTTTGTTCAATATACAATTAGTGTGCGCTAACCTTTAGGGTTTTGCGTGCGCTAACCTTTAGGGTTTAGCGTGCGCTGGTACTACATTACAAACATCTGCTGACTTATCAGAACGTGCGCCGAAAGTGGCCTGGTCCACACGCAGATTCCTTCCGATCTAACTGCATTAGCGTGCGTTATCTTATATCCGTAGCGTGTGCTAAACCTGCTCGATAGCGTGCGCTACTCATGATTATTAGCGTGCGCTAATAATGTTACACTTGCCATTTTCAGCTATTCTTGTCCAACGTCTCAACATACAGAATACGAACATACGGCATACTGAATACATATACTTCTTACATCTAATTGTCGACCAAGTACAACAATTATACCAAAACAGATGTCTCGGTCCTTCAATTATTTTACCCATACTGTACAGATTCCACGCTGTACAACATAACTCGGATAAAATAACATTAAACAATAGTAATAGAAACAATACAGTACAGATGGTTGTATTTTTGAATTCATTCGTCACTTGAGGATACGAGGTGTGGATTGAGGTAAGGGTTGATTAGATATGGATTATCATGAGTTGGTAAGGTTATTAGGGTGAGATTATATTGGTAATATTCTTACTTTGTTATTTCATTGGTATGTAATTATTTATGATGATGTGATCGTTATCATTGTTGAGTGTTGTGGCTGACCCCATCGTGGGCTTTATCTTTTAGGTACTCGGAGATCGAGCTAGTAGCGGTCATGAAGGGATGAGCTTCCTGGGGTGATACTGGCTATGGCATGTATTTGAGAACCAAGTATTTTCCTGGCTGTTATGATTCCGCTGCAAATGTATTTTTAACTATGTTTATATCCGATGCGTGTGTATTTTAAAATGGCTTTTCGATATTTTACTAACTCGCGTATACTTTTAAAATGGCATTTTTGGTATTTTGCAAACTTGAGTTTATTTTGTAAAACATTTTTCCTTAACTATCTTATCGGTGCGTGTAAGTAATGACTTAACGTACGTTTTGAAACTGTTGAAATTTGGTATTTTTGTCTTGTACTTTCAAATGAAATTTTATGACGGTATTTGAGAAAATATATTTTCCAGTAGACCCAGTAAGTTTAGGAGGTAAGAAATAGTGCATGGTTGTTGTTGATGATTATTCCAGGTATGCTTGGACAATTTTCCTTAGCAAGAAGAAGGAAACAACATCAAAGCTGCCCGAGCTCCTGAGAAAGTTGCAAAATGAAAAGGCATTGAGTATCGTGTCCATTCCTTCCGACAGAGGTACAGAATTTACTAACCGCTTTATAGAGCAATACTGTTCAAAAAATGGGATACAACACGAATACTCAGCTGCCCGTACACCTCAACAAAATGGTGTTGCTGAGCGAAAGAATAGGACGTTGAAAGAAGCAACAAGGACAATGATCGCCGCAAGCAAGTTGCCACAGCGTTTCTGGGGTGAAGCGACCAATACAGCATGCTACACTCAAAATCGTTGTATCGTCAACAAGCACCACAACAAAATAGCATATGAGGTATGGAACAACAAAACTCCGTTAGTTTCATATTTTCACATTTTTGGATGCAGGTGTTATGTGTTGAATAATGGGAAGGACCAACTTAGAACCTTTGATGAGAAATCAGATGAAGGAATATTTGTAGGATACTCCTCCGTCAGCAAAGCTTACAGAATCTTTAATAAAAGGAAGCTGACGATCGAGGAATCAGTTCATGTAGTGTTCGACGAACCTCATCATGACCCTACAGGATTAGAAGATGTTACCCAAAACATCCAACAACTCTCTGTCTTGGATCCTCCAATTCCCATAGAACCTGTCGTTGATTTAGAAATCAACCCCGCAGCTGTAAGAATTGACTTGGATGAAGCCGACGTTGTACAAGCTGAAGCGGTATCCACAGAATCTCTCGATACAGTACGGGATCCTAAATTAGAACCCGACCGAATATGGTTGAGAGATCACCCGCAAGAGCTGATCATTGGAAACATAAATGCTGGTGTTTCTACTCGTAGGAGAATACAAAGTACACAAGGAAATGTACTTTGTGCACAAGAAGAACCTGATACTGAGATATCACAGTTTCCTGAATGGAAATCTCAATCCGAGCTTAGAAGACTCAATATGTGCACTATCGCTGTATTCTTAGCCCAATTCGAACCTGTTTCAACCATAGACGCTCTTAATAATTCTCATTGGATAACATCTATGGAAGAAGAGCTTAACGGTTTCGAAAGAAACAATGTATGGTATCTTGTACCCAGACCTACACATAAATCGGTTATAGGAACCAAATGGATATTTCGAAACAAAAAGGATCGAAATGGACTTATTATAAGGAATAAATCCAGACTAGTCGCACAAGGCTATTGTCAGGAAGAAGGCATAGACTATGATGAAACCTTCGCCACTATAGCGAGACTAGAAGCCATTAGGATATTTTTAGCCTTTGCCGCCCATAAGAGCTTTATTGTATACCAAATGGACGTCAAGAGTGCATTCCTGAATGGAGACCTTGCCGAAGAAGTTTATGTTGAACAACCACCAGGGTTTGCCAACACAAATGGTATCGACTTAGTATACAGGCTAAGGAAAGCGCTGTATGGACTTAAACAAGCCCCTAGAGCCTGGTACGAAACCTTGTCCCAGTATCTAACCAACAACGGATTTGAGAAAGGTGCTGTGGACAAGACCTTGTTCAAAATACAGGAAGGTGATGACCTTCTTATGGTGCAAATCTATGTGGATGATATAATTTTTGGTTCAACTAACCTTGCTTTGTGTCAAAGGTTCTCTCATCTCATGCAAAGTAAATTTGAAATGAGTATGATGGGGGAACTTAGTTATTTCCTAGGTTTGCAGGTAAAGCAGTTGCCTATAGGTATTTTCATCAACCAGGAAAAATACAGCAAGGAGCTTCTCAACAAATTTGGAATGAACAATTCCAAATCATCGTCAACCCCCATGAGCACTTCCGTGCAAATTAGTGCAGATGAAGCCGGAAAGCCGTTTGACCAATCACTCTACAGGAAGCTCATTGGTTCGCTCCTGTACCTAACGGCTAGCAGGCCCGATATCCAGTTTGCTGTTGGAGTGTGTGCGAGGTATCAAGTAGCACCTAAGGAATCACACTTCAATACAGCTAAACGAATCCTGAAGTACATTAAAGGAACAGTCGATGTAGGACTATGGTATCCTAAGGAAGGCGGATTCGATTTAGTTGGATACAGCGACTCGGATCTCGGAGGCTGCAAGCTAGATAGGAAGAGTACAAGTGGAACTTGTCACTTTCTTGGACCTATACTCGTTTATTGGTTCAGTAAGAAGCAATTGGCTAACTCTCTTTCCACGGCTGAATCTGACTACTATGCTGCTGGTAGCTGCTGTATGCAGATCCTTTGGATGCAGCAACAGTTGTCAGACTATGGAATTGAAGCTAGAGAGACTCCAATCATGTGTGATAGCACGAGTGCAATTGCAATAACGCACAATCCTGTCCTGCACTTGCGCACTAAGCATATCAACATGAAGCATCATTTTATAAGGAATCACGTCGAGAACAAGGATGTTCGCCTTCAAAAAGTTCATACAGACATTCACTTAGCCGACATCTTCACCAAGCCGCTTGACACAGCCAGATTGAACATGCTTAGACAAGAATTGGGAATGCTACAGCCCGACTCCCTGTAAGAAATTTACTGTTTTTACTCAACAAATTGAGGGGGAATGCTGTAAGACCCAAGAATACAGTATCCAATGTTAATTATCTGTACACTCAGAACCGTCAATACAGCAATGTAGTGAGCAAAGACATATGAATCCTACAGCTGACGTGTGCAATAATAAAGGGGGAATACTGTAAGACCCATGAATACGGCATTAATCCACAAGTTGATGTATGGAATTTAAAACCTATATGTACCTTTTTAAGGGGGAATGCTGTATCAACGCAGATACAGCACATACTACAGGATTTCGATTCAGTATATATATTATATTATATCATTTCTTTTTAAAATGATTTTTGTCCACGTGCCCTGTTTTTATGTCAAACGTCATGTACATTAAATGCCTTACACGACATCTGGACAACTGAATCTCAAAAGCCGCGATGTTTTAAATTGTTTATTGTTTTAAAACCGCCATTTCAGGCATTTAGGGTGACACAAATGTCAGAAGTGGGACCCGCTTATATTTTAAACATTTCAATGGATTAGCGTACCAGTTACACTCAGTCCATCTTAACCGTTGATTTCAACAACCGGTTCCCATCCCTTAAAATCTGACCATTCGTACTCTGCAAAACCCTATTTCGCCGCCCAACTATAAAAGGAATGAATCTGCCATTAGAGACTCTTTACGTTTTCTGCAAAAATTAAGAGTTCTCAAGCAAAAACAGCCTACACAGCTTTCTGCATTTTACTGCATATTACGTGTTTTCTTCTTCACTTTTTCTTGAAAAATCATCAAATGGCTGGACAAACTTCTTCTGCCGCTCTCAAGAAAACCGCAAACATCATCGATGGACGGATCTTCTCAAGATCTATTGTCATTGAACATCTTCTCGCTGAAACCAATGATGTCGAACCCATGAAGTACATCATCACTCGTCTTCGTCAACAAGGCCTCTATCGCCTTGGAACTCAAACTGCTGACAAGTATGATGTTCATCTGGTTGAGAAATTTTACCTCAATGCCGCCGTACGCTTCTTGTCGCTGGCCCAAGGAGGTCACGTTGCTAACATAACCGCTACCATTCAAGGAGTTGAGATCTGTGTTGATAGCGATCTGCTCCAGAATATCTACAGGCTACCTGTTGATGGCCTGACAATGGATCAACTTGAGACATTTGGGTCTCAAGAACTTATAACCAAGTTTTATGGGCTGTTCACCGGCTCAACTGTTATTGACATGGTTCAAACCACCTGTCACAAAAAGAATTTTTGTCTGCCTTATGTATATTTGCATGATTTCTGCTGCAGGATCATTGAGAATCGAACTGGTGCGTTCGAAATGTGTACTAATCTGAGGTTCAGGATGATGGTGGCAATTCTGACCTGTGAAAAGGTCAACTGGTGCCAGATAATCCTGAAGCTCTTGCAAGAGGAAGTATGCAAGCCTGCCACCCAGAAGAAATCATTTGGTTTAATGTTAAACCATATCATGACGAAATGTGGACTGTCGCAATCCGCTGATGCAAAGAAGAATAGCTCCAGGATATACCTAGGAGGCGTCAAGCCTACTGCGTATAACCAGAGCACCATGGTCTACAACCACCCGAAAACCAAATATATTCCAGTTTCTGCAGACCCAAGAGATGAGTCTTTGAAGTCCCAGGACGTGGAATCTTCAAAGAAGAGAAAAAGATCTCACAGCAAGAAACCCATTGGTGGTGAGAAGCCAAAGAAGAAACTAAGGAGGCTTTCTAAAGTCAAATCTGCTAAGCCCTCCGAAGCAGTTTCTACCGTGGTGCAACCCACTGAAGAACAACCCCAGGGCCCAACCCCTGTGGAAGAGGTGTCCACTACTGTATCGACAGTAGATCCTGAGCCTTTGGCGGCTAGGACGGATGATGGGACATCTGCCAATGAAAAAGACTCTAGCGAGTCGGCTGCCCCTACGGAGCCAAATGCTACCTCTCCTATACGGGATTCCACACCCATACAGGATCAATCTTCCTTCGGGGCACCATCCCCTGTAAGGAATCCCACTTCCCTACAGGATCCCACACCTGTAGAGGAACCCCTCGCTACAGCGGACCCAGACGTTGTACGCAGTCCCTCCCCTGACACCATTATTCACAAAACCCTTCTCGCTGTTCAGATAGACCATGCCTACGAAAGATTTCTAAAATGGAAAGGCTACAGGCTAGCTCCGTATGAAACATTATACAACTGGAGCGATTGGAGCCAAGAAGAAAGATTTGTATCAGAAGTGACGGACTCAATGGAAATTGAGGCCCTGATCCGATAGGACAACCCTTTCTGCAAAGAACTAATTGAAAGCCATCTTCTGCAAAAATCTGCCGCAAGGAGGAATGGTAAAGATAAGTCAGAGGACTCTCCCCCAAATCCAAAAGACGACGATGACAATGACTCAGACGACGACGATGATGCTTTATAAGCTGGTCTGAGAATGAGTCGTGAAGAGACTCAACATAAAGACGCCTCTCCACTAAAGGATGACGAAGGGCCGTCAACTCGAAGCAAGCCCCTATCGCCATAGCAAGAAAACATTCCCGACGAGGAGGAATCAGTCCCTCAAGTCGAGGAGGAAGGAACAGTTTTGGAACAGACACCCGAGCCTGCCGCCGCTCAAGAAGAAGTAGTTGTCACTGAGAGACAACAGGAGGATTCAGTCCCTCCTGTATCCATGTCTACCGACGAACCTTCGCAACAGGAGGACACACAACCCCCTGCCGCCGAACCAGAACAAGCTGCTCCCGCCCCTTCAACCGTGGAATCCGAGGACGGTAATACACCTGAGGATGTCCAACTCATTTTACGCCCAACCGTAAATCTGAGGAGGTTGAACTGCTCTGAAGATTTTACTCAACCAGATTCTCCGATTTCTGCCGCTAGGAAAGAGCACCTGCGTGCTCTTGGTCTTCAAACTGTATTCATTCAGGATGCAGTGAATGCTATGTCTTCAGTTGAAAAAGCCTTGAATTGGATGCATACTTCTGCCGTGGAAGATATGACCACCTTACAGCATGAAGTTTCTCGAGTAGTCGAGGCCTTCATTATTTTGCCAGAAGTATTCAAACAAGCACTGAAAATCATGGAAGACAAGCAAGAGCAACTCCTGTAGGAAGAGGAAACCAAAACACGAATCGCTGAAGCCAAGACTGCATGTGCTAAGATCGAAAACAGTTCTCAATTGCGACCCCACAACAAATGTATCAAGGACATGTCGCAGGCACTCTCCTCCCTTGTAGAAAGAATGACTAACATTGAGACGAAACAGGATGCTGCAATAGAGATCCTAGGACGTCTTGATGACGCCAAAAAGGGGGAAGAAGCAAGAGAAGCTGCAAGAAGAATCAGGTTACATCATGAAAGGGAATTTGAGGCCGCTCAAGACAGCATCACTACTGAGTTAAACAAGCTAGCCCCTCCCTCTCAAAGTTTTAAGATTTCAAGCTCCCGACCAGAATTTCATGATCCAAATGTTCCGTGGCAAAGTCTAATCCAGAGACCTTCTGAAATTCGTCTGCCGACCAACCGCCATCCTACTGCCGATGAGGTGAAGCAATGGAGGAAGAACGAACTGATGAGATACTTTGTAAAACTCATCAGGGAATCCGCCATCTTCAAGAGCTATAAGACTTTAGCGGAGGCCGCAGACAAATTTACGAAGATGCTAGAAGAAGGAAAACTCCCTCTCCAGCTAGATATGAAGAGCAAGCACAGAAGAGGAGATCGGATCAACCATCCAGAAGACTGGATTCTTGCCTTTGATAGATCCTATGAAGGAAGAGCTATATACCAGGATCGAGGTAACGATTCCCTACAGAACTGGTGGCGTGGTACCAAGAATGATCTAGGGAGAAAGCCATGGAGACATGCGGACTACAGATAGGAGCTGAAATCCTTGTATATTTTTTTTTGTAATTTCTCTTCGAAACAGCAAACTATGTACTCAATTTATTTTGAATATCAATAAAAGTGTTTGTTTGTCTTGAAAGATTACAACTCGTAATCTACTGTGTTGATGTATGATTACTTAAATTGTTTGATAAGAAATCTCAAGTATAGAAACTTGATTGAAAATTAAGCTGTACGAACTTGTCTACGAACAGTTCATGATTTCAGTTGTAAGCTTAGAAAACATTGTAAGATTGTGCCTGCGCGCCAATCATAAGCTTAAATTGTAAAAATCTTTAGCTGTATCGAACTAGCCTGCGAGCAGTTCATTAAATAGACTAAGTTGCTGAAAGACAGACCTTTTGACGAAAGACCAAGAAATCTGCCAGAAGTCATCAAAGAAGATTACTTCTTGAAGAAAGTTTTGGCATCATCAAGAAGACTTGAATGTTAGAAAGTTAAAGTCTTGGCAAATTGTCAAAAGGGAGGAAATTGTTGGGAAAACAAGAACCCGGTATCGAAACAGCCGGGATATTCAATCCCTGTATCGAATAGTATTTGATAAAAGGTTTTGACATATATGCCAATCCGCATACAGTAAAAGAAACTGTATCGAAGTGTTGAGGCATCAACCTGTATCGAAGACCTGTCTCGAATCCAGCATATAGTGGAACCCTTCAGTACAGCAAAGAAGTCTTATAAAGACCAAGTATGGAAACTGTCTCGAATCACCAATACAGTTATCTTCCATACAGCTCTCAACAGGACAAGAAGGAATCTTCAGAAGTCAAGTCCCGCTGAATAAAGAAGTATTTAAATACTCAAGGATAAAGTATTTAAATACTGTCAGTCAACAGATCTTCAAATCCCGCTAAATCCGGATCGTGCTTTTAATCCCGTTGGAATGGAATCTTGCTCAATGGATACGTCTCAACGGATATATATTTCAGAGACTATATATATCTCATGAAGGCATTGAAGATCAGTTACCGAAACCGAAATCATTCAAAGCTATCAAGTTATCATCAGAGCAAAATATATCTCTAAGCTTACTGCAACTCAGATAAAAGAGATATTCAGTGCTCATCCTCTAAAACAACACTTCATCAGCTACAGGCTCATAAAGTCAAAGCTGTTGTTCACACTCTGTTCTATACTTTGAACAAACCCAGATCAGCCCTGTGTGGACTGAGGAAGACAAAGCTTCAGAACTCTGTGTGAAGAAGTCAGTCAAGCTTTAGCTCAAACCAATCTGTGTGAACAGTTGAAGCTAAGATCTTTATATCAATCTGTGTGAATGATATATTGATTGTATAACTATTATAATTACGTAGTTGTGTATGTAGTAATTATAATAAACATTTTACTCCTGTGTGGAGGACCAGTGGACGTAGAGGGGTTTACCTCGAACCACTTTAAATACTGTGTTATTTACCTTCAGTTTTTACTGTTTTATTTACTGTGATTATTTAAGTATACACTGTACATCTAGTTGTTGTATCCACAACAACTTACTGTATCTAAGACTTCCGCTACGCACTTAGATTTAAAATCAGTACAGCTTGTTGTTTAAACTACTTCCCAAGCTGTATCCAGTATACTTAGTGGCCAACAGTTATGGTCCTCAGCGTTTTGTATAGTGGGTTCTGCCCCGTTTTTGCCAGGTCCTTACGTACGTTAACTAGCGGGTGTTACGTACGTAAGCTCCTCATAGCATACGCTAACTGTTTGGCGTAGCGTATGCTATCGGCCTCGGTAAATTGGGCAGATTGTTCTACCGAGCCATTACGTATGCTCACACCTGAGTGTTACTGTTGGGATAACAAATACCCTGTATCAAAACAGCCAGGATAATCAATCCCTGTATCGAATAGTGATGATAAGAGGTTTTGACATATATGCCAATCCTCAATACAGTAAGGAAACTGTATCGATAAGTTGAAGTGTCAACCTGTATCAAAGGCCTGTCACAGATCCAGCATATAGTGGAACCTTTCAGTACAACAAAGAAGTCTTATAAAGACTAAGTATGGAAGCTGTCTCGAATTATCAATACAGTGATCTTCCATACAGTTCTCAATAGGACAAAGAAGGAATCTTCAGAAGTCAAGTCCCGTTGATATAAGAAGTATTTAAATACTCAAAGATAAAGTATTTAAATACTGTAAGTCAACAGATCTTCAAATCCCGCAAAATTCGGATGGTGCTTTTCATCCCGTTGGAACGGAATCTTGCTTAACGGATTTATCTCAACGGATATATTTTCCAGAAGACTATATATATCTCATCAAGGCGTTGAAGATTAGTAACGAAATCACCAAGTAACAAAGCTATTAATATATACATCAGAGCAAAATATATCTTCAGAAGCTTACTGCAACTCAGATCTAAGAGATATACAGTGCTCAACATCTTGAACAACACTTCATCAGCTAGAAGCTACAAAGTCAAAGCTATTGTTCATACCCTGTTCTATCCTTTGAACAAACCCAGATCAGCCCTGTGTGGACTGAGTAATCGTTGCTACTCCAGAACTATGTGTGAAGGAATTGCATCGAAGAAGACGAAGCTTCATAACTATGTGTGAAGAAGCCAGTCAAGCATTAGCTCAAACCAATCTGTGTGAACGGTTGAAGCTAAGATCTTTATATCAATCTGTGTGAACGATATATTGATTGTGTGTTGTTATCATTACATAGTTGTGTACGTAGTAAGTATAATAAACTTTTTACTCCTGTGTGGAGGACCAGTAGACGTAGAGGGGTTTATCTCGAACCACTTTAAATACTGTGTTATTTACCTTCTACCTTACTTGTTTTAATTAATGTGATTATTTAAGTATACACTGCTCATCGAGTTGCTGTATCCACAGCAACTTACTGTATTTAAGACTTCCGCTACGCACTCAGATTTAAAATCAGTACAGCTTGTTATTTAAACTACTTCCCAAGCTGTATCCAGTATACTTAGTGGCCAACAAGTGGTATCGGAGCGGTTGATTCTAAAAAGAATCAGTCGTATTTTTAACCGAATTAGATCCAAAATCACTTACTCTTTAAAACAGTCTCTTTCATTTCTTTATTTTCACATGGATACATCTATGATCAACAAAGTGCCTATGTTATCTATTTACGAATTTGATGATTGGAGAATTAGGATGGAGGCTCATCTTGCAGCAATGCACGAAGAGATGATTTTTGTTATACATGATGGCCCCATCAAGATCATGAAGGTGAACACAGCCGCAAGGATTGAAGGCCAAGCCCATGCTGAGATGCTCGAAAAGGAACGCGAGCAATGGACCACAGATGAAAGAAAGCGAGCCAACCTCGACAATGTGGCTAAGAACGCGTTATTTGTCACTCTTGACAAAGGCACGTTCTCGAAGGTAAAGAGCTGTAAATCAGCCAAGGAAATCTGGGATAAACTCAACATGATTTGTGAGGGAACTGAGCTCTCAAAAGAAAACAAAATTTCAAAACTGACTCAGCAATTTGAATCTTTGAAATGAAACCAACTGAGACATTTGAGGAACTTGACCTCAGATTCATTGGTATTGTTGGTGAACTTGAAGCTTTGGGCAAAATTTATAACCAAAAGGAGAAGAATTTAAAAATTTTCAGATCTCTCCCTACCCGATGGGACATTAAGACCACAGCTATGCATCTACCTTGCAATCTTAATGAAATATCTACTTTTGATCTCTTCTCTGACCTCAAAGCTTTTGAGTATGATATTGACAGAAGAGAGAAAGCTGAAGAATCTCCTTCAAAGGTCATAGCACTAGCTACTGTATCGAATCGTCGACACAGCATGCCCAGCTCATCAAAGCCTAGTCACAAGAATGCTGATAGTGACGACGACATCATGTCTCAAGATGAAATGGCGCTTCTCATGCACAAATTCAAAAAGTTCATCAAGCAATCTCGAAAGACTCCCTACAGGCCCAAACCTGTCCACAAGGTAAGTACCGAAACTTCATCCGGTGATGCTAACCTGTGCTATAATTACAGGAAACCAGGGCATTATGCAAATAAATGTCCTCATCCCAAAGTTGAAAGGCTGCCGGAAGCCGAGCAACAAGAGAGAGATGAAAGAAGACGTGCTTGGAAAAACAAGCTCAAGGCCCTTATTGGAGAATCAGAAGCCTCTCCCACACCATCCAAATCAGAAGAATGTCTTCAGGTGGTCACTGAAAGTGATTCATCTGACGATGAGTACGATGATAAAGCATATATGTTCTTTATGGCCAATGACATTCCGGAAGGTGAAGATAGCGATGATGAGGTAAGCTCAACCTCAGCTATTCTATTAAATGCATCTCATACTTTTGAAAACATGATGAATGAGTTTAAAAACATTCAAAAGGCCTATGAGATAGCGCACTCAATAGCATGCTCCCCGAGCATATCAACAGCGCCAACATCCGTTCAGAAGGAAGGCTGTATCCAAATACCAAAGGCCCGCACGGCAGTACTATCAGTACATCACGCCGAGGTATTTGATACAGGAGCCCCGTTATTCCTCGAGATAGCAGGTGTCCGCTCAGTATCAACAACATCATTGGGAATCCAACTGGAGAACCAGAAGGCAAGCTGTTAGGCCAAAGAAAATGGCTCCACCTCCAAGACGGCACTCGTACTAGAATAATAATAACCCTGAATTTTACATGCATAATAATTATCATGGTTATAGAGACTACGGATATGCCCCACGTAGATATTGCAACACTGTACCGAATGTGACCTACAGTAAACCAATTGCTGCCAGGAAAACTTGGGTACCTAAAGGAACTAACATACATGGACCCAAAAATCAAAGGGAACCTAAATCTACTTAATCTCTTTGCATACAAGACATCCTAGAGGGGGACACCTGGTACTTCGATAGTGGATGCTCTCGACACATGACCGGAGATAGAAGCAAGTTATCATATTTCGTAGAAGGTCGCGGTCCAAAAGTTCGTTTCGGTGATAAATCTAAAGGAAGAACAAGAGGGAAAGGAAACCTACTTGTCGGAAAATTCAAAGTCACCGATGTTGCATATGTTGATGGCTTACAGTACAATCTACTTAGTATTAGCCAGTTCTGTGATAAACTGTTCTCGGTAAAATTCTATATAGATCGCTGTAGAGTCAGGAACTTCCAGACCAAAGAAGTTGTGCTTACAGAAAGCAGATCAGGTAACATGTATATTGCTGACTGGATGCCTATAAGCTCCTCAATTCCATGCTTTGTTGCCAAAGGAACTGCAGATCAAAGCTGGTTATGGCACAAGAGGATGTCTCACGTCAACTTCAAGACAATCAACAAGCTCTCAAGATAGGGAATGGTAAGAGGATTGCCAAACGTGTCATTCAAAAAGGATAGTGTCTGTGGACCATGTCAGAAAGGCAAGCAAATCAAGTCAACCCTGAAGAGCAAATCCTACCTTTCAACCCAAAGAGTGTTGGAGATGCTACATATGGATCTCTACGGTCCTGTATACCCATTAAGTTTGGGAGGTAAGAAATACTATCTTGTTGTTGTTGATGATTACTCCAGGTATGCTTAGACAATTTTCCTAAGCAAGAAGAAGGAAACAACATCAAAGCTGCCCGAGCTCCTGAGAAAGCTTCAAAATGAAAAGGCATTGAGTATCGTGTCCATTCGTTCCGACAGAGATATAGAATTTACTAACCGCTTTATAGAGCAATACTGTTCGGAAAATGGGATACAGCACGAATACTCAGCTGCTCGTACACCTCAACAAAATGGTGTTGCCGAGCGAAAGAATAGGATGCTGAAAGAAGCAACAAGGACAAATCGCCGCAAGCAAGTTGCCACAGCGTTTCTGGGGTGAAGCAACCAATACAACATGCTACACTCAAAACCCCTGTATCGTCAACAAGCACCACAACAAAACAGCATATGAGGTATGGAACAACAAAACTCCGTTAGTTGCATATTTTCACATTTTTGGATGCAGGTGTTATGTGTTGAATAATGGGAAGGATCAACTTAGAACCTTTGATGAGAAATCAGATGAAGGAATATTTGTAGGATACTCCTCCGTCAACAAAGATTACAGGATCTTTAATAAAAGGAAGCTGACGATCGAGGAATCAGTCCATGTAGTGTTCGACGAACCTCATCATGACCCTACGGGAGTAGATGATATTACTCAGAACATCCAACATCTCTCTATCTTAGATCCTCCAACTCCCATAGAACCTGTTGTTGACCTAGAAATCAACCCCGCATCTATAAGAATCGACGTAGATGAAGCCGACGATGTACAAGGTGAAGCTGTATCTACAGAAACTCTCGATACAGTATGGGACCCTGAATTAGAACCCGACCGAAGATGGTTGAGAGATCACCCGCAAGAGCTGATCATTGGAAACATAGATGCTGGTGTTTCTACCCGTAGGAGAATACAGAGTACACAAGGAAATGTACTTTGTGTACAAGAAGAACTAGATACTGAGATATCACCATTTCCTGAATGGAAATCTCAATCCGAGCTTAGAAGACTCAACATGTGCACTATTGTTGTATTCTTAGCCCAGTCCGAACCTGTTTCGACCATTGACGCTCTTAATAATTCTCATTGGATAACATCTATGGAAGAAGAGCTTAATGGTTTCGAAAGAAACAATGTATGGTATCTTGTACCCAGACCTACACATCAGTCGGTTATAGGAACCAAATGGGTGTTTCGAAACAAAAAGGATCGAAATGGACTTATTATAAGGAACAAATCAAGACTAGTCGCACAAGGCTATAGCCAGGTAGAAGGCATAGACTATGATGCAACATTTGACCCTATAGCCAGACTAGAAGCCATTAGGATATTCTTAGCCTTTGCCGCCCATAAGAGCTTCATTGTATACCAAATGGACGTCAAGAGTGCATTCCTAAATGGAGACCTTGCCGAAGAAGTTTATATTGAACAACCACCAGGGTTTGCTAACACAGACGGCATCGACCTAGTATACAGGCTAAGGAAACCACTGTATGGACTTAAACAAGCCCCTAGAGCCTGGTATGAGACCCTGTCCCAGTATCTAACCGACAATGTATTTGAGAAAGGTGCTGTGGACAAGACCTTGTTCAAAATACAGGAAGGTGATGACCTTCTAATGGTGCAAATTTATGTAGAATACAGTAATTTACTGTTTTTACTCCCTGTAAGTAATTTACTGTTTTTACTCAACAATTGAGGGGGAATGCTGTAAGACCCAAGAATACAGTATCCACCATTAATTATCTGTACACTTAGAGCCTTCAATACAGCACTGTAGGGAACAAAGACATATGAATCATCCTACAACTGACGTGTGCAATAATTAAAGGGTAATACAGTGTCACCCATGAATACAGCATTAATCCAAAAGTTGCTGTATGGAGTTAAAACCTATTTGTACCTTTTAAGGGGGAACGTTGTATCGTCGCGGATACAGCACATACTATAGGATTTCGATTCAGTATATACATTATCTTATATTATTTCATTTTAAAATAATTTTTTTCCACGTGCCCTGTTTTCATGTCAAACGTCATTTACATTAAATGCCTTACACGACATCTGGACAACTGAATCTCAAAAGCCGCGATGTTTTCAAATTGTTTAATGTTTTAAAACCACCGTTTCAGGCATTTAGGGTAACAAGAAATGTCAGAAGTGGGACCCGCTCATATTTTAATATTCCGTGGATAAGTGTACCAGTTACACTCAGTTCATTGTGACCGTTCTTTTCAAAAACCGGTTCCCATCCCTTAAAATCTGACCATTCGTACTCTGAAAAACCCTACTTCGCCGCCCACTATAAAAGGACTGATACTGCCATTATAGACTCTTTACGCTTTCTGCAAAATATAAGAGTTCTCAAGCAAATACACCCTACAAAGTTTTCTGCATTTTACTACAAATTTCGTTTATTCTCTTTCATATTTTCTTGAGAATCATCAATGGCTGCTCAGACATCTTCTCCCGCACTCAAGAAATACGCGAACATCATCGATGGACAGATCTTCTCAAGATCTGTCGTCATCGAGCATATTCTATCTGAAACCAATAACGTCGAACCAATGGAGGTCATCATCACCCGACTCCGTCAGCAAGGTCTCTACCGCCTTGGGAGTCAAACCGCCGAGAAATACGATGTTCACTTGGTTGAGGACTTTTACCTCAACGCTGTCGTTCGTTTTCTGTCACTGGCCCAATGAGGTCATGTTGCTGACATCACTGCTATCATTCAAGGAGTGGAGATCTGTATCGATCGAGATCTTCTTCAGAACATTTATAGGCTGCCTGCTGATGGCCTTACCATGGAAGAACTTGAGACTTTTGGGTCTCAAGAGCTGATAACAAAGTACTATGGGCTGTTCACCGGCTCAGCTATTGTTGACATGGTTCACACCACCTGTCACAAGAAGAATTTTTGTTTGCCATACATGTACTTGCATGATTTTTGTAGCAGGATCATCGAAAATTGCACTGGTGCATTTGAAATGTGCACAAATCTGAGATTTAGGATGATGGTTGCAATTTTGACCTGTGAAAAGGTCAATTGGTGCCAGATTATCTTGAAGCGCTTGCAGGAAGAAGTATCCAAGCCTGCCACTCAAAAGAAGTCATTTGGTTTAATTTTAAACCACATTTTGATGAAATGCGGACTTTCACAATCCGCAGATGCAAAGAAAAATAGCTCCCGGATCTACTTAGGAGGCGTCAAGCCTTCGGCCTATAACCAAAGAACTCTGGTTTGCAATCATCCATCCATCCGAAGAATGCCCGTGTCTGAAGATCCAAGGGATGTTTCTTTGAAGTCCCAGGATGTGGAGTCTTCAAGGAAGAGGAAAAGATCTCACAGAAAGACACCTATTGTTGGAGAGAAGCCGAAAAGGAAGCTAAGGAGGCTTTCCAAAGCTAAATCCATCAAAACCTCCGAGGAAGCTTCTACCGTGGCGCACCCCACTGAAGAACTACCCCAGGGCCCAACCCCTGTGGAAGAGGTGCCCGCTACTGTATCGACAATAGATCCTGAGCCTTTGGCGGCTAAGACGGATGATCGCACATCTGCCAACTTAGAAGACTCTAGCGAGTCGGCTACCCCTTTGGAGCCAACAACTACTTCTCCTATGCGGGATTTCACACCCATACAGGATCCACCTTCCTTCGGGGAACCATCCCCTATAAGGAATCCCACTTCCCTATAGGATCCCACACCTGTAGAGGAACCCCTCGCTACAGCGGACTCAGACGTTGTATGCAGTCCCTCCCCGGATACCATTATCAACAAAACCCTTCTCTCTGTGCAGATTGATCATGCTTAAATAAGATTCCTTAAATGGAAAAGCTACAGGCTAGCTCCGTATGACACCTTATACAACTGGAGCGAGTGGAGCCATGAAGAGAGATTTGTATTGGAAGTGACGGACTCAACAGAGGTTGAAGCCCTGATCCAATGGGACAATCTCTACTGCAATGAATTGATTGAAAGCCATCTATTGCAAAAATCTGACGCCAGGAGAAAAGGAAAAGATAAGTCCGAGGACTCTCCCCAAGATCCAAAAGATGACGATGACTCAGACGACAACGACGATGCCTTACAAGCAGGTCTGAGAATGAGTCGTGAGGAGGCTCAAGACAGAGATGCCTCTCAATCCAAGGATTACGAAGGGCCATCAAACCGAAGTGAGCCCCCTTCGCCACAGCAAGAGAATATTCCTGACGACGAGGAATCAGTCCCTCAAGTCGAGGAAGAAGAAATAGTTTTGGAACAGGCACCTGAGCCTGCTGCCGCAGAAGAAGAAGTTGAAGCTGAGAGACAACAGGAGGAATCAGTCCCTCCTGTACCCATGTCTACAGACGCATCTTCGCAACAGGAGGATACAGCACCCCCTGCCGCCGAACCCAAAAATGCTGCTCCCGCCCCCATCAACCGTGGAATCCGACGATGGTAATGTACCTGAGGATGTCCAACTCAATTCACGCCCTACCGTGAATCTGAGAAGGCTGAATGGATTCGAGGACTTTGCCAAGCCGGATTCTCCCAACTCTACTGCTAGGAAAGAGCGATTGCGTGCTCTTGGTCTTGAAACTGTCTTCATCCAGGATACAGTTAATGCCCTGTATTCAGTGGAAAAAGCTCTGAATTGGATGCACACTTCTGTTGTTGAAGAGATGACTGGTTTACAACATGAAGTATCTCGCATAGTCGAAGCCTTCACTTTTTTGCCAGAAGTCTTCAACCAAGCACTGAAGAAGCTGCAAGAGAAACAAGAGCAACTCCTGAGAGAAGAGGCATCCAAAATGCGCATATCTGAAGCTAAGACCGCAGCAGCTATGATCGAAACCACTTCTCATCTTCGAGCCCACGAAAAAAGTATCAAGGATATGTTGGCGGTGCTTTTCACCCTTGTCGAGAGAATGACAAGCACTGAGACAAAACAGGATGCCGCACTGGAGATCCTAGGACGTCTTGATGATGCCAAAAAGGGGGAAGCAAGAGAAGCAGCTAGGAGAGTAAGGCTTCAGCACGAAAGGGAATTTAATGCTGCTCAAGACAGCATTACCGCTGAACTGAATAAACTAGCCCCTCCCTCTCAAAGTTTCAAGATTTCAGGTTCCCGACCTGAGTTTCATGATCTAAATGTCCCATGGCAAAGCTTAATCCAAAGACCTTCTGAAATTCGTCTGCCAACCAACCGCCATTTAACTGCCGAAGAGGTGAAGCAATGGAGGAAAAATGAGCTGATGAGATATTTTGTTAAACTCATCAGGGAATCCGCCATCTTCAAAAGTTATAAGACATTAGCGGAGGCTGCAGACAAATTCATGAAGATGTTAGAAGAAGGAAAGCTTCCTCTCCAAATCGAAATGAAATCCAAGCATAGAAGAGGAGATCGGATCACCCATCCAGAAGACTAGATTCTTGCCTTCCACAGATCCTACGATGGTAGAGCAATATACCTAGATCGAGGCAACGATTCCCTACAGCACTGGTGGCGTGGAACCGAGAATGACCCAGGGAAAAAGCCATGGAGACATGCGGACTATAGGAGCTGAAATCCTTAGTATATTACTTTTGTTTGTAATTTTTCTTTCAAAACAGCAAACCTTGTACTCTATTTTTGAATATCAATAAAAATGTTTGCTTGTCCTGAAAGATTACAACTCGTAATCTACTGTTTTGATGTATGATTACATAACTTAAATTGTTGAGATAACAATCACAAGTATAAAAACTTGTTTGAAAATTAAGCTGTACGAACATGTCTACGAACAGTTCATAATTTCAGTTGTATGCATATAGAATACATTGTAAGATTGTGCCTGTGCGCCAATCATAAGCTTAAGTTGTAAAAATTCTTAGCTGTATCGAACTCGCCTGCGAGCAGTTCATAGATTAGACTAAGTTGCTGAAAGACAAACCATTTGATAGAAGACCAAGAAATCTGCCAGAAGTCATCAAGAAAGTCATTCGCTTCATGAAGAAGGTTTTGGCATCATCAAGAAAACTTGAAAGATTTAAAGTCTTGGCAAATTGTCAAAAAGGGGGAAATTGTTGGGATAACAAATACCCAATAACGAAACATCCAGGATAATCAATCCCTGTATCGAATAGTGATGATAAGAGGTTTTGACATATATGCCAATCCTCAATACAGTAAGGAAACTGTATCGATAAGTTGAAGTGTCAACCTGTATCAAAGACCTGTCACAGATCCAGCATATAGTGGAACCTTTCAGTACAACAACGAAGTCTTATAAAGACTAAGTATGGAAGTTGTCTCGAATTATCAATAGAGTGATCTTCCATACAGCTCTCAACAGGACAAAGAAGGAATATTCAGAAGTCAAGTCCCGTTGATATTGAGGGGTATTTAAATACTCAAAGATAAAGTATTTAAATACTGTAAGTCAACAGATCTTCAAATCCCACAAAATACGGATCGTGCTTTTCATCCCGTTGGAACGGAATCTTGCTCAACGGATTTATCTCAACGGATATATTTTCCAGAAGACTATATATATCTCATCAAGGCGTTGAAGATCAGTTACGAAGTCACCAAGTAACAAACCTATTAATATATACATCAGAGCAAAACTATCTCCAGAAGCTTAGTGCAACTCAGATCTAAGAGATATACAGTGCTCAACATCTTGAACAACACTTCATCAGCTAGAAGCTCACAAAGTCAAAGATGTTGTTCATACCTTGTTCTATCCTTTGAACAAACCCAGATCAGCCCTGTGTGGACTGAGTAATCGTTGCTACTCCAGAACTGTGTGTGAAGAAATTGCATCGAAGAAGACGAAGCTTCATAACTGTGTGTGAAGAAGCCAGTCAAGCATTAGCTCAAACCAATCTGTGTGAACGGTTGAAGCTAAGATTTTTTATATCAATCTTTGTGAACGATATATTGATTGTGTATTGTTATAATTACGTAGTTGTGTACGTAGTAATTATAATAAACTTTTTACTCATGTGTGGAGGACCAGTGGACGTAGAGGGGTTTACCTCGAACCACTTTAAATACTGTGTTATTTACCTTCTACCTTACTTGTTTTAATTACTGTGATTATTTATGTATACACTACACATCGAGTTGTTGTATCCACAGCAACTTACTGTATTTAAGACTTCCGCTACGCACTCAGATTTAAAATCAGTATAGCTTGCTGTTTAAACTATTTCCAAGCTATATCCAGTATACTTAGTGTCCAACAGTTACGTACGTAAGAGGCATAGCGTACGTTAACATCAACATGTTAATGTACGTAATGTACAGTCAGATTTTATAAACCCTTAGTAGCCCCTCTTTGCGTCACACTTTCTTTTTTCTCCATCTTCGTCCACAGTGAGAGTACTTAGAGATATTGATTATTGTGTTCCAAGTGAATTTTAGCATCATTGTAATCATCTTCCTCCATCCGAATCCAAGGTATTTGGCTTAGAACCCTACCTTTATCCATTTTGGGGTTTTTTCGAGATTTGTCTAGATTGAACTCGAATTGTTCGTTTATGCTGTGGTGTTTCTTATCGATTATTTTTGTTGGGTGATTCTCAATCCGTTTCCGTCGTGTTTAATCCATGGATTGTTGATTCGGGGAGGTTTTGTGAAAACCCTCGCCCGTATTCGTCGTCCGTGTATTTTTATGATTATTAATCGGGGTTGTGGGCATATTCTGTTCGATTATTGTTATCGTTTAGGATTGAGTTGTGTTAATCTCTCATTTAGGAACGATCGTGTTCCCTCCAGGTCATTCCTAGTCGTTGTTCGTTCCCGTTTCGTTGAAGATGTCTCAAAGGCAAGTACTTTACATTTGTTTGCAAATTCTAGTATTTGAATTATGGCTTCCCGAGTATGTTGTGGATGTGTATGTATATGTTCACCCAAGGATGGTCCGATGGTGCCTCTGGGGATACGTAGTGCCGTGTGTATGCGTATCACGAACTCGAGTTAACCACCCAGGATGGTCCGACGGGGCCTCTGCGGGGTGCGGTGCCGTGAGTCTCGTACCAACGGTTAACCTTTGAAATGTTTTGTTGAAGAAATGTGTTTTGTGCTCGTGCACCGTAATATTACGGAATATAAATATTTTATAAAATGATTTTTGGCTCTTATTTTATCTGATTAGAATGGTAGTTCAAATGGATTGTACTTGTATTAGCAGTTGTCGCTAACCCCTTAAATGGGGTAAATACTTTTGTATTTCATGTACAAGTCTTGGAGGCGAACGAGCATGCGGGCAGTACGAGGATGATGGGCAAGAGTGATTCTGTTCAATGGTCGTTCGTTGATGTCACGTTGTTTACATTTTATTAATCATGTTGTTGCTTCAGTACTCGAGTACTTCTTTCTTGTGAACATTGTATTTGTTGAGTACCCGATTTGGGGTTGGTTTAATGTTGCATTATACTGTCAAGTTCGGTTTATTTATTTTGTATGTCTTGGATTGAGAATTCGTTCGTATGTTGATGATGTCTATCACTGTTGTCATGTCGAGTTTGTGTGTTATCCTGGTGGATTCCAAGGGGTGGGGTCCACGGTGCTGTAATATACCCCGAATGTCTTGGAGGTGTTACAGAATATGGTATCTGAGCTTAGGTTTATGGATACCTAGGCTGTCGGTTATTTGGGTCTAGTTGAGTGTCATTTTTGAACAGTATCACTACTACGCCATCATCTCAGTACGCCGGTGCTCGTAAGTTTTTCCTAACTTGACTCGTTGCGTTATTCTGTTCTGTTCCTTTCTTAATATTGTGATGTGTTTTGCATTTGAATTGTGCTCACTAGTTACTTCTTCAAAATGCCTGCTGGTACAGGGCGCGGACGTAGTAGGGGACATGGCACAGCCGGTGGGGCGGCCATGTCCGATAGTTCTGGGCTGGTTCAGCAACTCCTTCTTTGTCGAACAGTGTCCAGCCTAGTGCTGAGGGCCAGCAGGATCATTCTGTTAGCTTCGGTAATGCTCATGATAATGTTGGAGTAGCAAATATTCTGCAGCATATAGTGAATCAGATGACGCTACTGACTCAGGCAGTTTTGGTCAACCAAGCAAATCCTAACCCGGTTCCGCCTACTGGTTCCGGCACTGACAAGCTACTTCAGGACGTGATCTGTATGCGTCCTCTGCAATTCGATGGTACTTCCGACCCTTCTGGTTGGGAGAGTTGGTTATTCGAGATGGAGAAGGTTTTTGAGGCGGCTAACTGCTCCGAGGAGAGGAAAGTACCAATCGCCCAGTACTTCCTCGCCAAGGAGGCGGCAACTTTGTGACAAGCAGTGAAAGCGCGTGATCGGGCAACTACGTGGGACGAGTTCCGAGAATTGATGGAGGACGAATATTGTCCGTGGCCGGTAAAAGAGGGAAGGATTCGAGCCTTGTTTGAAGCAAAACCCCAGGATGTTCCCATTTCACAGGCGATCAAGGACTACAATCAGCAGCTACATTATGTAAGGAATATGGTCCTAGATGAGCTAGATAAGATCCACCACTTCGACATGCGGATGAAACCGAATGTTCACCACTACATGTCTGGTCTTGGGTGTACAACTTTTAAGGATTATCAGAACAAAATGATGGCCTATGAGATGTCATTTTCTGTGACAAAGGTGGCAACAGAGGGTAAGAAACAGAAGACCTCTGGTCAGTTTTCGGGAGGTAAGTTTGGCGGGAATCAGAAGGCTCAGTCTGGTTCGCGAGTCTCTGGGAATCAATCCTCGTCATTTGGGTGAGGAAATGGTTCCAAGTCTTCCCCGACTGTTCCTGTTCGTGGTCCTACCTGTTTTAACTATTGTCGTCCCGGACACATGATGAGTGAGTGTGACAGGCTACCGTTACAGTGTCTTACTTGCGGTCGGATGGGGCATCGTGCTAATTATTATGGAGATGCGAGTCGGGCACCAGTTACTCATGTGTCAGCCCCGACCACGAGAGAACCGAGTGTGAATCAGGTGGCGACAGCTAGTTAGCCCCAGCAAAGTTTTGGCAGAGGTCGAGGACGTGGGCAGACTTCTAGAGGGGAAGCTTCTATGCAGGGTCTGTTCCGCCCCTTGTGTATTAGATGAGATGATATGGAGATCCTGACGCGACGGTGGCTACAGGTACCGTTCACATCCTTGACCATCCCGTTTTCGTGTTATTGGATTCTAGTGCTACGCATTCTTTCATCTCTTTGGATTGTGTGTGTCGTCTGCATGTTGATTGTCTAGTTGCATGTGAACCGTTTGTTATTAAACTGCCCAGTGGGGATAGATTATGGGGGATCGTGAGATTAGAGATTTTCCGGTGAGTATCGCGGGTAGGGATTGGTCTTCTAATCTGATTGCGATAGACATTAAGGATGAGGATTTGATTCTTGGTGAGGATTATCTAGATCGACATAGGGCGATCATGAATTATAGAGTGAGAACCATTTCGATGTTAGCCTTTGATGGTATCGAGCATTCTTTTGCGAGACGTAAGCGGATTAGTCAGAGATTTTTGATCAGCGCTATGAAAGCGGTGAGACTTCTTCAAGGAGCTTGCACTGGTTACTGGTGTTATGCCTTGAGATCAGAAGAAAGGGGAGTCGAACTCTCGTCTATTCCAGTAGTGAGTGAGTACTCTGACGTCTTCTGGACGAGTTTCCGGGTTTGCCACCAGACCGTGAGGTTGAGTTCACTGTTGATTTAGAGCCGGGTGCGGCTCCGATTTCGAAGACGCCATACCATGGCACCTGTTGAGATGTTTGAGTTGAAGAAACAGTTGGGAGAGTTGCTAGACATGGGCTACATTCGACCGAGCGCTTCGCCTTGGGGCGCACCAGTCTTGTTTGTGAAGAAGAAGGATGGGTCAGTTCATCTATGTATCGACTATCGAGAGTTGAACAAGGTGACCATCAAAAACAAGTATCCACTCCCGAGGATTGACGAATTATTTGACCAATTGCAGGGCACAACCGTGTTTTCGAAGATTGATTTGAAATCGGGGTATTACTAGCTCTGAGTGAAGGATTCCGACATTCCGAAAACGGCCTTTCGGACGAGATACGGCCACTACGAGTTTGTGGTTATGCCGTTCGGGCTAACCAACGCCCCAGTTATGTTCATACAGCTAATGAACAAAGTTTTTATCGAATATCTCGATAAGTATGTAGTCGTCTTTATCGACGATATCTTGATCTACTCGAGGAGCAAGGAGGAGCATGCACTCAGTGTCTTTATGCGAAGTTCTCAAAGTGCGAGTTTTGGTTGCGAGAGGTTATGTTTCTCGGTCACGTGATCTCGGCCGAGGGTTTTTGTGTGGACCCACACAAGATACAGGCGGTGTTGGATTGGTATCCGCCCAAGAACGTGAAGGAGGTCCGTAGTTTCCTGGGTTTGGCCGGGTATTATCGTAGGTTTATCGAGGGGTTCTCTAAACTCGCTCGATCGCTTACTCAGTTGTTGCAAAATTCAGAGAAGTTTGTGTGGACCGATGAGAGGCAGAAGAGCTTAGAGGAGTTGAAGAGCAGTTGACTACCGCTCCCTTCTTGGCTTTACCAAGCGGTAATGAGGGTTTTGCAGTTTATAGTGATGCCTCGGGCCAAGGACTTGGATGTGTACTCATGTAGCACGGGAATACGATTGCCTATGCTTCCCTTCAGTTGAAACCATACGAGTTTAATTATCCTACCCACGATCTTTAGTTGGCCGCAGTTGTGTTTGCATTGAAGATTTGGCTTCATTGTATATGGCTCATCGTGTCAGATTTTCGCCGATCACAAGAGCCTAAAGTATATTTTCACACAGAAAGAACTAAATATGAGACAGAGAAGGTGGCTGGAGTTAATTTAGGATTACGATTGAGATCCTTTATCATCCGGGCAAGGCAAATGTGGTGGCAGATGCCTTGAGTCGGAAATCGGTATCGCTTCGGGCACTTAAGTTACTCACGACCCACCCAGGGCTCCAGCAAGAGTTGATGGGGTTGAGTATTGAGGTTTTGCTCCCAGGGAGTGCCAGGCAGTTGCTGTAACACCCCCTATATATTCAGGAATATTACAGCGCCGTAAATCCTTTACATAAGGATTTACAAGGCTAGAGAATTGAACACACATTAACAGGTACAAATGAATGAAAGTAACGAAATTAAGATACAACAGTTCTGACCAAATACTGAAAATACAATTATTCAACAGAAACTTATTAATACATCACATAATTCAAAATTCATCATAAACGACTACGTACTCGAGTACTTATTGAAATATCCAACAAACAACAGTCAAATAAACCCGGCCAGAACATCACTCTGCACCCTCGTTGTCATGCAGCTCTAGTGGCTGTTTTCCCGCTCTCCTGGATCCTGAACATAAACAAAATGTTCACCCCCGAAGGGGTTAGCACAACGATGCTCGTACAAGTACCACAACATATTATTCATATCTCACGAAGAATAATAACGTAAACGACAAAAATACCAACGAGTCTTCTCCTACGAGAAACTCATAAATGACATACACAACTGATAATCACAACAAGATATCATAACATACACATGGTAATTCCGACGATCCAGCGTTCACTGCCTAGAACCCACGATGATCCCGTCAGACCAACCCGTGGTGGAAAAACCCATCCGATGATCCAGCGCACACTAGCATAGATCCCCCGATGATCCCGTCGGACCAACACGAGGTGGACATACAACAACGACATACATGCACGACAATATGTATAACATCAATACATAAAACAAATAAGGTACTTGCCTCGATTCGAAGACAAGAACAATACTTCCACAAAAACGAACACTCGAAGATCGCCCCCCTCAATCAATCACGTAACAAGCTCGAACCTTAACAAAAGAAATAATATAGAATTTATCTCACGTCGTACGAATGTCTAACAATTCGATTTACGGCCAAAAGCTCATAAAATGTAATCTGCTTGAACGTCTTAGCGCACGCTAAGTACTCTGTGTAGCGTGCGTTAAGTCTGCTCGATAGCGCACGCAAACAACAAAGCCTAGCGTACGCTAACTATGCATGGTCAGTACTTCACTTATCAGCCGACTGACTCGTCTGATGGCCTAACGTACGTTACGTACCAAACGTAGCGTACGTTAACTCATGCTCGATAACGCATGTTAATCTACATAGCTTAGCGTGCGCTAACTGTGCATGGCAGTTTACTACTGGGCAGTACACTGATCTCAACATGATTAAACCAAATGAAATCTTCAGTGTTAATTCATGTTACCTCCATGAATATCATGTTCATATGGTTATGAATGATCTTACGGATAACAACAACTTCGGATTCAAGAATATGTATACTATTATGAAACCATATTTCATTTCGATTACAATTCTTCATGCGATAATTCAGAAGGCTTATCGGTTGATATCAACACCTTTATATCAATCAAAACTATCATTCTGTAGTTTGATTAACATTCCATCTTTACAAGATAAATCCTTCCATGATCAATCCTTTAGATTCGTCTAACAATAATGATGTTAAAGTGAAGTCCATGATTGCTATGAAAATATTTACTAGATTCGGATTACCAATGATAGAAGCTTCCTCTACTTGTTCATTGTAATAAGATTCGAATCATGATGTTCATAATCAAGGTACTTAAGGCATAATCATCTCAATATTCCAAACATGATGTGGTTTGGATAATTCACCCAAGAAACTCATTATTTTGCTAGCATGATCATCTTATTCTCCATAACACGAATCTAGAGTTGGAGATAGAATCAACATACCTTAATATGACGAAATCACTGAACTCCAAAGGTAGAATCTGACTCCGGTTGGTTATATGTCACTCCAAGGTGCTACTTCTCTTCAATGATCAATAACAAGAAGTATCCAATGTCCAATGATCAAGTGGGTGTGTTAGAAGTGTGTCTAAGGAAGATGATATGCCCTCTCTTCTCTCAAAAACGAAAGATGAACGAAGGAAATGAGAACAAAATGGAGTGTTGGCCCATATATAAACTTTCTGTACAAAAGCATATTAGCGCACGCTACCTATACATCCTTAGCGCACGCTAATAAGAGTTGACTCCAAAACTGTCCAGGTTCATCCGCGGGAATCTTATCCAGTCCTACGTCCGGCTGGCGCATGTGTTAGCCGCCTAGCTTAATAATTGATTACCTGGCGCACGCAAGTCCTACATTCATAGCGTGCGCTAGTAGTAGCCGATAACGTGCGTTAAGCTACCTTCTTAGCGTACGCTATCACGAGTTTGCATGAGAAAATTTGCATGAAGATATACTTATGTACAAAGATACCAATGTGAGAAATAACATACTCCAATTATCGAGATCATAAATCCGAATGATACAGGGTTCGAATACAGATGAGATACACAATAATATATCCGAATATTACAGTTGCGCACTATTGAGACTCTTCACCTATGGTCGACGATATTAAATTGAGATAGTTATAAGATCCGATGTTTATTCAACTCTGTGAGAGTGTGGTGAAGGGGAAGTCCCCGGGATTCATGATTCATGAGGATGGCGTGTTGAGATTCCAAGGTCGGCTGTGTGTTCCGAATGACTTGGAATTGAGGCAGGGTATTATGCGAGAGGCTCATGCGTCACCTTACTCAGTCCATTCGGGCTCGGGTAAAATGTATAAGGATTTGAGGAAGAATTTCTGGTGGAATGACATGAAGAATGAGGTAGTACAGTTTGTGGCTAAGTGTTTGACTTGCCAGCAAGTCAAAATTGAGCATCAGCGGCCAGCCGGGTTGTTAAAACCACTCCCCATCCCAGAATATAAGTGGGAGGACGTCTCTATGGATTGTGTCACAAACTTGCCGAGGATGAAGACCAGAATGAACATGGTGTGGGTGATCGTAGATCGACTGACTAAGTCGGAACATTTTCTGGGTATCAAGGACACTTGGGGTTCAGAAAAATTGGATCATGTTTTTATTGCGCAGATCGTGAGACTTCATGGTACGCCGAAGACTATTATTTCGGACAGAAATAGTCGGTTTGTATCGCATTTTTGGCAGGCAGTACATAAGGCATTGGGGACACATTTGCATTTGAGTACATCTTTCCATCCTTAGCCCGATGGACAGTCCGAGCATACCATTCAGATGTTCGAGGATATGTTGCGCGTGTGCGCTAGACTGGAGTAGTGATTGGGAGGAACATCTGGCTCTAATCGAGTTAACTTATAATAATAGCTAGCATGCGTCGATTAAGGTGGCACCGTATGAGGCGCTTTATGGCCGACGGTGTCGATCACCGATGTGTTGGGATGATCCGTCTGATTTAGTTGGCACCGAGACAGATCTTGTGTTGGAGACTAGGAAGAAAGTCGAGTTGATTCGAGAGAGGATGTTGGCGGCTCAGAGTCGACAAAAGTCTTATGCGGATGTTAGGCGTCGACCCTTGTAGTTTGAGGTAGGGGATCATGTTTTGTTGAGAGTGTCTCCGTCGAAGGGAGTTTTCCGTTTTGGGTAAAAGGGGAAGCTTAGTCCAAGGTATATTGGACCTTTCGAGATATTGGAGAGAATTGGAGAGTTGGCCTACCGTTTGGCATTACATCCGTCGTTGAGCCATGTTCATACTGTATTTCACGTTTCTCAGTTGAGGAAGTATGTTCCAGACCCGAGACACATTATTGACTTCGGGAAGGTGGAGATCGAGAAGGACGTTACGTTTGAGGAGAGGCCAGTGAGGATTTTGGAACGTCGAGATAAACAGTTAAGGCACAAAACCATCCCCTTGGTTAAAGTTTACTGATCGAGGCATGGAGTGGAGGAAGCGATGTGGGAATTGGAGGATGATATGCATGCGAGGCACCCCGAGCTTTTTGATTCTTAAGTTTCGGGACGAAACTTCTTTTTAGAGGGACAGAATGTAATATCCGTACCTTTTCATTTTTAGTAGTTTCTATTTTTGGCGTATGTCTATTATTAACGACTCGCTTGTAACCATTTAGACGTTTTGAATCTATTTTGTTCTTGGTGTTTTTCCATTTGGACGAGTTTCGAAGATATTTTTACGTAATTTTGCTTTATGTCATGTTTTGTCATATGTATGTCCGATTCTCGTAAAACTCATTCGAGTTTTTTGTTTCTTTGTTTCCATGAGTCCGTATGGTTGAGTTATCCATGTTGTGAGTTTCGGTTTGATAATCTGAGTCGGACATTCGGTACGTGTTGTGCGGCGATTTATACGCCTCGACGGCAATCGGTTACGGTAGGCGACCAAAACTGACATTAAATAATCAGCCTTGAGACTTGCCAAGCGCAGAGTCCATACTGAGATCAGGTACCGAGCGATCGACATCCGGGGCGATCGCCTTTTGACCCCTAGCGATCGACTCTGGTGCCCGACCAAGGACGACCGTCCTATGCCACGTGTAAGGCCATCATCCGTCATATCTACGAGGACTGAATCTCGGAGCGAGGACCCACGTGAAAGATCCGCGAATGGCGCCACAGAACAAGGATCGTTGACTCTAGCCCATCAGCAGCTGTCAGTGACAAGGACAGCCTCACCTACCGACAGACCCGCCGAAAGGTCCTAGGTGGGGCCTCCCAAGACAGCGACATAGACGCGTGTTGGCTTCTCATTGGCTACTGCGGACTCTAAGGACACCAACCCATGTGCTAAAGACGATCGCCCGCTTATTATAATATAGTAGAGGTGATTCCCCAGCGACTCCCAGTCCTATAAGTAGAGAGCCTCCAGCACTTGGAAAGCTCTCGGCTTTTCTCTTGACTCTATCTAGGATTTCTCTCTCAGAACCTCTTAACCAAAAGACGGTCGGCAGAAACAAGAACTCCCTACAGGTCAGAGAGGTTCAGATTTTAAGAGTTCATAAGTTCCTTTAAGAGGTTCACAAGTTCAGAAACAACTTCCATACGAGAGTTCAGCTAATTCACACAGTGAGGGACCGTCAATTTCTCACAGTCAGCACAGCACTCCATCGTTGTTACAAGAACTCACAGAGCATCAACTCTGGTTCTTCCGGCAATCTTCAGCAATCAAGAGCTAAGATAACAAGGGTCTTTACACTCATTGTAATCGTACTCTAACATTAGTATTTGTACTTCCAAGTATTCATATTAATAATATCTCGTTAGAGCATTCAAGCCCGGGACTAACAACCCCGGCAAATCTTGTGTCATTTACTTCCCCACGTACGTGTTCTCGCATTTTGTTTGTTATTCATCCATTCCATCATCTCCGGATAATATTTTGGGTAACAACAAATGGCGCTAGAGGAAGGGGCAACTACCTTCATTTTCATTCCGACCGTCTCGAAGAACACTCACTGTTCTCTGGGGCATATACTTGAAGAAACACTCACTGTTATTCAAAGAAAAACCTTCAGAATAATAGCGTCTCCCACCATAGCGAAGAGAGCCACTCTCAGAACCGCCGGACATCATATTCCAGCTCAATCCGAGCCCCAGCCTACGACAGAGGGTAGCCGCGGCGACGCGAAACTCTCGATCCCGCCCCTGAGGGACGGCTCCAGCCTCTCGCTCGACTAGTTCCAAACCACGGAATAGATCGAGGAGGCTATGGCCATCCTAAGGGAGCAACGAAGAGCATGCGCAGCGCCCGCTATAACCCTCTCGGCCATCCGCCACGTGGGCAAACGGAAGCTCAATGGGTTACTGGTCGAGCGATCGTCAGAAAGCCCCGATTCACAAAACAAGGCTCTCGCAAGGCGGGACGGTTCCGTCTTCAGTCACCTAGGAAGCGACCCATCGTGGTGATCGGGGCATTCTGGCCCCAACCACGAGACGAAGAAATCCGAGTCCGTCACCAAGAGTTCGGCATACCCAACTCCGAACCAAATACAGGCCAGCCGTCTGGCCCCCATCTGCCGAAGAGTCGAGCCACGCGGCAAGGACATCATCAACAGCGGAGCCAGGGGATCAGTACTTGATCGCCTCCGCTCCCGCTCCGAGCGCCTAGCCGCGAGCAACCAGGCCATGGCGATGTCCGTTATTCAACGCCAGCTCGACGAGATGAAAGCGCTCATGGAAACTGGGGCAAACGCCAGTAGAAAGATCATCGGACCATCTGAGCCACTCGCGGTCCACATTGAGATTGCCCCCGTGCAACCAAGGATCGCTCCTCCCCAAACACCTCTCTATGAAGGGAGGTCGGGCCCCGAGACACACCTAAGAAAGTTCCGGATTTACATGACCGGATGTGGGTCATCAGACGCGACGAGATTTCGAATGTTCCCGTTGACATTGGGCGATCTGGCCCATAGGTGGTACATCTCACTGCCACCTCGATCGGTCAATTCCTATGAGAAACTGGCGAGCGACTTCACATCATTCTTCGCCGCCAAGGTCGCCAGACCAGAAGGCCCCCACCGCATGATGAAAATCAGGCAGGGGGAAGACGAGACCGACGCAGATTACATCAACCGGGTGGATGAAATAGTCCTCACCGGGGAGTCCATCAGCGACGAGCTCGCTCTCTACTCAGTCTTGGGGGGATTCTATGGTCATTCACCCATGTTTAGGCACCTCACAAAGGACATCCCCCCGACCTACGCGATCTTCCGCGCTAAGGCTGTCGATTTTCTGGCCAGGCAGAGGCTGCTCACCCTCCGCCTAGGTGAGGGGACGCCGCCTCCCGTCCGAAAGACGGCGATCGGCAAAACCAACAAGGTGGTCTCCAAGCCACCCGGTGATTTCAAGGCCTTCGAGGATGTGGAAGCCCATCTCCTCCATAAGTTCAACCGAACTCTGGCCCACATTTTTTACGCCATCAACGGGCGCAAACCGCTAAGCAAGCCAAAGGCGATAAGAGACAACGGTCATCTGGACCACAATAAATATTGTGCTTACCACAAGAGTCCCGGTCACAGCACCAACCAATGCTGCGACCTCCTCAGACAACTCTGGAGATTGTTCGAGGAGGGCAAGCTGGATAGTTTATTGGCTTAGCCGGAGCCCCATCAATCTCCTGATACGGTCACCAGAGTCGAACGCGACAAGACGAAAGCTCATACGAGCCGGCCCCTCGATCAACATCGGCAGTCGGATCTACATGCTTCAATCAAGAGGTGGGAACTTCGAAAGTCTTTCCCCAATTCCCACCACGTCAAACCAAAGGCTACTGCCTTAGCAATGCTTAAAGAAAGAGAATTACTCGCTCGCCCTCTAAAGTTCGTCATTTAACATGATGGACCTAGGCAGCGATCGCCTTCCCTTACACAACGTATACCGTCGAAGATCACCATCTGACATGACGGTCCGAGGTAGAAGAGTGTCGACATGGCTGTGGAGGATGATGGAACCATTCTTTGTGCCCGTGCAAGGTCCTTTTGGGCAGCGATCGCTCGCCCTTCGTTTAAATACGAGGCGGGCATAGCCAAAGGGCCCTCCAAAACAGATCTGTGGACACGTTCGCCCGCCCTCAAAGGTCCATCACCTAACATGGTGGATCCGGACAATGCGACGCGTCCCTCCCCCCATCACAACGTATACCGTCGAGGATCGCCATCTAACATGACGATCCGAGGTAGAAAAGTGCTAACAAGTCGCGGTCGTGGAGTCGATTAATCCGACGACGCCCCGTGCAAGGTCTCCTCCAGACCAAGACCGCACGCCCTTCGTTTAAATACGAGGCCGGCGCAGCCTACGGAGGACCCTCACAATTAAGTGAGTCGCGAGAAGTTGGCCATCAGACGGAATGTCGCTCGCGCATAAGACATGGTCGTGGAGGTTGGTTCCATAGAACTCTGCGATCGTGCATGGTTCCTCTAGGCCGAGATGGTCGGCCTTTCTCGAGGAATCTGCAAAATTGAAGACCGCTCACTCAACAATTTATTTTCGTCCCCTTACTTTCACTAAGTAAACAAAAACAAGGGGGAAGGGCGGAGCTATGTATACCATGATCGTCTCTACTCAGATACATGTATGGCGATCGGCATTGTTCATATGTATGTGTAGCGATTGACTTTGTTGTAAGAGTTATCAATATGAGTTTATCAATTCACTTGGAGCTGTACACACAGCGATCATTCCTCACACACTTGTATAAAGTCATGCAAAAGACTCAGAAAGACAACAATACAAGTAGGAAATCAGAGAAGCAAATATTCATTTCATTACTTGGAATACAAAAGTACAAAGAAAGCTACAAAAAATTAAAAGTAAAAAAGCAGAAAAGCTCAAGGATCGACGCCTATTCCATCGCGAGCTGCAGGGTCTGAATCCCCATCCTCCGAGGCGCCCGGATGAAGAAGGTTGTCCGGCAGCGGGTACTAGCTCAAGTCGATTCCGAGATCCGTGGAAAGGTCGAGGATCGGCACTGTAAATTCAGGCTGCAGAGGACGCTCCAGCGCATAGGCTTTGAAATTTTCAGCCAAAGGGCCAACCTCAAACCCTCCCTTCTTAGCGGCGCAGATGGCGTCAGCATAAGCCATGTAATAGGCGAATTCGCTGATGTACTCCACGTTAACGAAGGGATCGGCCTCAATCGCCTTCAGCTTTTCCTTCAACTCCGCAACCGTTTGGCTAGCGCCCTCAAGCTCGCGAGTTTTAGCGGCCACCCCTTCCTTCTGTCATTTGGTCCCGCATCCGGTCAGTCGTCGCCCGCGCACAGTCAACATCCTGCTTTGCCTGCTTTTCCGCCTCCGCGGAGCTCTTCTCCATGGTCGCAAGCCGGTCGGCAAACTCAATGACTTGTCTCCGTGCGGCTTTGAGGTCGGCATGGGGACGGGTAGTGGACGGACGCCCCTCATAGTCCCGCACGGCCTGGGCAGCCATCGTCGCCGTCTGGAGGGCCAGTGCCAAGGTAGCCTGCATCGCATCAGCGGATCGCCAGCGCGCGATCGCATCCAGATCGGTCGTCCAGGCCTTCGGGAGGGAAGCCGTAGCCCGAGCAACATAAGAGGGGATACCGCTAACCTCGCAAGGAGCTTTGCCGACAGTAAGTCCAGCACCATCGGCGAGCAACTCGGGTCGGAATGGTGGATCCTGCACAAATGACAAAAGAGTTAAGTGTGTTTCCTACACAAGTCTCATAACTTGGCAAAACGACCAGGCTTACCTTTCGACCTTCTCTGGGTCACGACCGAAGAACGGATTGCCACGTAAAGTATCGGCCTCAACAGTCGCCATGGACTGAAGAAAAGCAGAAGATAGCGTGGACCCCTCCACCGAAGGAATCACGGAAATCGGTGGCACAGAGATCAGCATCTCGTCTGCAGTAACAGGGGCCGAGGCCTCCACAGTCCTCTGTTTCTTACGGATAAGCTGAAGTTGCTCCTCCTCCCGAGGCTCCCGCCCTTCGACGATAGGCTCCTGGAGAGGTCTTGCCTCCGGAGTTGGTCGCGGCGAAGCAGAAGGAGCTTGGCTCACCTTTTTTCCTTGGCGAAGACGGTTCATAACCCCCGGATTAGACATGGAAATCGCAGCAAGAGGCTCTGGGAAACAAGGGAAACGGATTTTTGCCAAAGAAAACAAATGACGAAGTTAATAATCTTCCTCAGTTAAGACAATCGGCATATCAAAGAAGATCGCGAAAGTTCGTACCTGGAACCTTTAGATGCCGAGGGTAACGAAACAGTCGAGCTGCCAATCAGCAGGCTTCGTTGTTAATTTGGCGGGCGTCTATATGGTCATCAGGAAGACTCCGTATCTTCTCCCAGATGATCTCAAAGTCAAAAGCAAGGTTGCCCGCTGCCGGAACAATGACACCTGCAAAAAGAAGGCCAAAATCAGATCAGTTCAGAAAATGTTTGAACAAAGGGAGAGTCTAAATCCTTACTCGGACTCCTCTCCCGAAAGCCAGTGGGAATATCCAACTCGTCAGTTGGATTGTCGCTCGTTGCCGATTTCCAAGCACCGCCGACCCAGAACCACTTTGACGGATCACCCCTCACTTTATTCGGGACTCCAAGAATCACCCGGCCTGAGCGACCTTGGATATGATAGCCACCAACCATGCCTTTTTGGGCCGTCAACTTAAATAGATGGTTCATCTCCATCGGCGAAGGAAGATGGTATAACCGATGGCCGCCAAATAGAGAGAAGGTGCAAGTGATTTGCAACCAGGCGTTCGGCATCAATTGAAGTGGCGCCACGTTCCAGGCGGTCAACAGATAGGAGACAGCGAACGGCAGTGGGAATCGCTGTCCAACCTCCATTATCGACTCATTGACGGCGACCATGCCCTCGGGAGGTTGATCGGCTAGCTCGTTCTTGGCAGGCACGTAGAGGCTGACATCATAAGGAACATGTAACCTCGCCCTCCAACGGTCCAGATCCTTCCTGGTCGCCGAGCTCCCGATCTGGCCAAGGGTCCATGGAGAGCGGCGGGCAGCCCGGAACAATGTCCTCCTTACAGGTTCATAAGGATGGGCGATCGAATAATCATTGAAGTTAAATTTGAGAAGAGGGCCGGCCAATCTCTCCATGAGTTTGGCAAAATCTGTGAAGGCTTTGCCGATCGCGTCATCCCGCTCCTTGTTCACCGTCGCATCCGCCTCCTCCCGTTTCAGTGAAAGGATCCGATCGGCCTCCACCATCTTGGCCGCGTCAGCCTCATTAAAAAGTTCCTCGATCTCCTCGGGCTCAATCCCGGCACGGATGGCTTCGACAGCGGTGTCAACATGAAATTCCGCAGAAGGTTCATCCCAGGCGGTCAAAGCCCCGGCGGCGGAAATACTACCCGACTCATACATGTCTGGTCTTCCTCCGGACATACTCAGAGAAAGGAGGGAGAAAGAGTTTTTTGTTCTTACCTAAGGCCTAAGTCGAACGACGATCGTCACACAGAGCTTCAAGAGAAATCGGCTATGTCATCTCCTCAGGCAGAAACGCATAAGGTTTTTAACCTTGTTACCCCAGTCCTTTTTATAAGCAGGAGCGAGGGCTTCTGAGCAATAAGCGGAGTCCCGAGGATCGAAGTGCAACCGTCAGATAGGCAGCATTTAATGTTGTCCTCGAATCCCGCATTCGCATTGTTTCGAGGGCACACCAAAGGACAACCCAACAAAACCGTCGGACTCCCCCAACAGGAGCCCGACACACTTGATGACGTTTCCACAACCATTGTCATTTCCGCTCATTTGGCCAGGCCAGTGTCGTCAATTCAAAATCAGTCCGTTCAAAAGATGATCGTCTGTTCCGCAGAATGCTGAATCACTCGTCTAAATTAAAGCGATCGCCAGTAGAACCACCTCACCCCACGTCTTCAACATCGGAGCGAGCTGGGGGGCAATTGTTTTGCGGTGATTTATACGCCTCAACGGCAATCGATTTACAGGCCGAGCGACCAAAGACAGCATCAAATAATCCAAGGCAGACTTGCCAAGCGCAGAGTCCATACTGAGATCAGGTACCGAGCGATCGACGTCCGGGGGGATCGCCTTTTGACCCCTAGCGATCGACTCCGGTGCCCGACCAAGGACGACCGTCATATGCCACGTGTAAGGCCATCATCCATCATATCTACGAGGACTGGATCTCGGAGCAAGGACCCACGTGCAAGATCCGCGAATGGCGCCACAGAATAAGGATCGTTGACTCCAGTCCATCAGCAGCTGTCAGTGACAAGGACGGCCTCACCTACCGACAGACCCGCCGAAAGGTCCTAGGTGGGGCCTTCCAAGACAGAGACATAGACGCGTGTTGTCTTCTCATTGGTTCGCACATCCGGCTGCCAGTAGCTACTGCAGACTCTAACGAGACCAACCCATGTGCTAAAGACGATCGCCCGCTTATTATAATACAGCAGAGGCGATCGCCCAACAACTCCCAGTCCTATAAATAGAGAGGCTCCAGCACTTGGAAAGCTCTCGGCTTTTCTCTTGACTCTATCTAGGATTTCTATCTCAGAACCTCTTAACCAAAAGACGGTCGGCAGAAACGAGAACTCCCTACAGGTCAGAGAGGTTCAGATTTTAAGAGTTCAGAAGTTCCTTTAAGAGGTCCACAAGTTCAGAAACTACTTCCATACGAGAGTTCATCTAATTCACACAGTGAGAGACCGTCAATTTCTCACAGTCAGCACAGCACTCCATCATTGTTACAAGAACTCATAGAGCACCAACTCTGGTTTTTCCGGCAATCTTCAGCACTCAAGAGCTAAGATAACTAGGGTCTTTACACTCATTGTAATCGTACTCTAACATTAATATTTGTACTCCCAAGTATTCATATTAATAATATCTGGCGAGAGCATTCAACCCCGGGACTAACAACCCCGGAAAATCTTGTGTTATTTACTTCCCCACGGACGTGTTCTCGCATTTTGTTTGTTACTCGTCCATTCCAGCATATCATATCTGTATAATATTTTGGGTAACAACAGGACGTTTTGTAATTTCCTATAAGTTTAGGGAATTTTATCTTCTTTGTCGTATTTCGGATTCCCTGGTAGTCAGAGTTGTATTTTATTTCAGCACTTAGCTTCATCGTCGTGAATGTTACGTGTTTACGCTTATGGGTTCAATCTTTGTGTGCGTCCCGACTTCGTACCGTACTGTGCAGCAAACTATAGTCAGCAGTGTTAAATTGTTGCATGTATAACGTACGTTATGCATGCTTTCTTGCGTGCGCTATTGATACCTGCATAATGTATGTTATACCTTAGTGTTAACGTACGTTATGGTCCTCAACATTTTGGACAGTGGGTTCTGCCCAGTTTTTGCCAGGTTCTTACGTATGTTAACTAGCGGGTGTTACGTACATAAGTTCCTCATAGGGTACGCTAACTGTTTGGCGTAGCGTACGCTATCTGCCTTGAAAAAATTAGGTAGATTGTTCTGCCAAGCCATTACGTACGCTAACACCTGAGTGATACGTACGTAAGAGGCGTAGCGTACGTTAACATCAGCATGTTAACGTACATAATGATACCAAACGATACCCAAACAGTGATACCAATACAGGGATTGTTGTGAATCGTGGTTGAACGAAGCGGAAGTAGGGTTTCTAGAGTAAAGAAACAAACAGCAAACAGCACATAACGATAACGGACAGCACTTCAATACAAAGACGCCCGATCTGACGCCCGATACGGCAATATTCGGACAAAGACCGATCTGACAATATTCGACTGACGCGATACGGAACAATGGACTACGCTTGATGCAATGAGATCGACACGGAAATGACGAGGGCACTTCAAACCCTTAGAATTAATCACTATAATCCCCTTAGAATCCTGTTCTAAAGAAACGTTCAGAATTATTCTAAGAACTCAAGTTTCTTTGACTAAGACTTAACAATTTTATGTACTAAAATTGTAAGAATGTAGAAGTGAGAATTATAAGAATAATACTCAAGAAAATTTGAGCAACAGCTCTTGACTCAAGCACAATGCCGAAATATATTTTTTTGATTTCAAAAGTGATCTGTCTTTCTCATTACCAAAAGGCCTCCTTTTATAGGAGTGTACAGAACAAACTATATTATCCCTGACATATTAAACTAAGGGAATAAAATCAAGAGTGTTCCTATTTCTAAAACAATGAGTGGCGGTCACACACGTGACTAGATTTAAAAGGAAATAAACTAACAACAACTATCCTAGAAAGTAAAAGAAGTCTTGAAAAGGTCTTGGTCTTCACAACATCACGCTCATTTTTTGAAGCTCCCACATGCTAAAGTTCTTTTTCCAAGACAAAATAAAATATCACACCTTCCTTGAAGCTTCCTCATGCCTAAGTCTAATTTCCAAGCTAGGATGGATTTTCCTCAATCATCAAGTCGACCGTCGGTTGTTCATCCTTTTTATAGAGTATTTTCCTTTTCGAGTTTTATGATTTAACTCTCATTTTCAGGAAATACGACAAAGACGCCCTCATACCATTATTTAGGCAATATCTGGGGTCCGCCCTCAAGCTTTCTATTTTTTGCTATATCTGGGCTGCCCTCAAGCAACGCTATGTCTGGGCTTAGGATTTGAACAATTGTCGGTCCTTCTTGAATCTCAAGTAGATCCACCGTCGCATAGTCACTAAATTTAGACATGATTTCCACTTCAAATTCGGTAAGCTTAAGGACGAGTTTGTCTTCTTCTTTTCTTTGGACGTGAATTCTTCTAGGCTCTGGGTCTTTATTTAGTGCACTCCAAGCAACCTCAGTGTGAGGGTATTCAAGAGAGGATTTGGTCGAGGCCATATAATAAACCTCTTGAGTAGGCATCGAGTTGTCTTCATAAGAGTTAGTAACATATAATAAGGTAACAAGTGTGGAACGTGCATTAAGTTTATTTCGTGAGGTGGTGCTAGTGTCACTCATTCTCAATATTTCACTCGTTTGTTCTCTCAACTTCCTAGCACGTGTACGTGTGATAGGACCAGTGGGGTCCATGACGGCTCCAACCGTTCCTAACTCTATTGGTAGCACAACCGTGGTTGTATCATCCCCTCCCTCTTGAGGAGGATCTGTCCTCATATCCGCAAGATCACCTGCTTCAAACAAAGACAAGTCAAAAACATTAAAAGTAGCAAATACATTGTATTCCCCTAGTAAGTCTAGTATGTAAGCATTATTATTTATTCTCTCCAAAATCATGAAAGGACCATCTCCTCTTGGCAGCAATTTTGATCTCCTTTGTATAGGAAACCTTTCCTTCCTCAGATGTAACCAAACCCAATCTCCAGGTTCGAAGACCACTTCCTTTCTCCCTCGGTTGGCGCACTCAATATACTGCTTAGTACGCCTTTCGATGTTTGCTCATGCTTTCTCATGGAGTTGCTTAACTAGATCGGCTTTCTTCTTCCCATCTGTACTAATCCTTTCAGTCACAGGTAAAGGCACAAGATCAAGTGGGGTCAAAGGATTAAATCCATAAACAATCTCAAAAGGAGAAAATTGAGAAGCAGAATGCACTGTTCGATTATAAGCAAACTCAACATGTGGCAAACATTCTTCCCAAGTTTTAATGTTTGTTTTTATTATAACCCTTAACAATGTTGAAAGAGTTCTATTTACTACTTCGGTTTGCCCATCAGTTTGTGGGTGACAAGTGGTAGAAAATAGAAGCTTTGTGCCTAATTTAGCCCATAATGTTTTCCAAAAATAACTTAGGAATCACGATCAGAAACTATAGTCCTAGGCATTCCATGTAAACGAACGATCTCTCTAAAGAAAAGATTAGCCACGTGAGATACATCATCAGTTTTGTGACAAGTTATAAAATGTGCCATTTTTTGAAATCTATCAACCACAACAAATATAGAATCCATCCCATACCGGTTTCTAGGCAATCCTATCACGAAATCCATTGATATATCAGTCCAAGGAGTATTAGGAATAGGGAGTGGGATGTACAAACCGTGGGGCTGAACTCGACTTTTAGCCATTTTACAATCGATACAGTGACCACAAATACGAATGACATCTCGTTTCATACCCGGCCAGTAGAAATGTTCTTGCAAAACAAACAAGGTTTTATCAATGCCAAAATGACCCATCAACCCTCCCCCATGCGATTCGAGCAACAACAGTTCACGTATAGAGCTAGCGGGTATGCATAATTTATTTTCCTTAAACAAAAAACCATCGCTCTTATAGAACTTATCTACCCCATATTTCTCACAAGTAATGAAAATCTCGCCAAAATCAATATCTTTATCGTACAGATTTTTAATCAATTCAAAGCCAAGTATTTTCGAATCTAAAGCAGTCAGGAAGGTATACCTGCGAGATAGAGCATCAGCAACAATGTATTCTTTTCCCTGTTTGTATTTGATCACGTACGGGAATGTCTCTATGAATTCCATCCATCGAGCATGCCTCCTATTCAACTTCTGTTGCCCCTTCACATGTTTCAAGGACTCATGATCAGTGTATATCACGAACTCTTTGGGCCATAAGTAATGTTGCCAAGTTTCGAGTGCTCGAACCAAGGCATATAGTTCCTTGTCATAAGTTGGATAGTTCAGCGAGGCTCCTCCCAACTTCTCACTGAAGTAGGCAATCGGCCTACCCTCTTGCATTAAAACAGCTCCTATACCTGTACCAGATGCATCACACTCGATCTCAAAAGACTTAGCAAAATTCGGCAGGGCTAGCAGCGGAGCGTTCGTCAGTTTTTCTTTCAAGGCCTTGAAGGTCGTCTCTTGTTCTTGTTCCCACTTGAATCCAACATTCTTCTTGATTACCTCGGTCAAAGGCGCTCTGATCAAGTTGGGTACAAACCGGCGGTAGAAGCTTGCCAAGCCGTGGAAGCTTCGGACTTCGCTCACATTTTTGGGGTTGTCCCATTCTCTAATTGCCCTCACTTTCTCTTCATAGACTTGAATCCCCTGGTAACTAACAACAAAACCAAGGAAAGCCAATTTCTCGGTGCCAAAGTTGCACTTTTGAATGTTAGCAAACAAGTGTTCCTTTCTAAGCACAAGCAACACATCTTTCAAATGCTTTATATCTTCATTCAAACTTTTGCTATATATTAGGATATCACTACCAAAAATTACACTTTAGCCGACGACTAGCCGGAGAATGGCCGACGGCCGGCGGAAGTCATCGGCTAAAGTCAGCAAGTTTAGCCGACGGCTAACTTGTTGTCGGCTAAAGTAGTTTAGCTGATGACTTTACTATTGGTCATCGGCTAAAGTTAAGTTAATCGTTGGCTAAAGTTTTGTAGTTTAGCCAACGACTAATATACTTTAGCCGACGACATACCATCAGCTAAACTTAACTTTAGCCGATGGCTAGTATATTTTAGCCGACGACCTGCCATCAGCTAAAGTCTTACATGTTTTTTTGTGCAGAATATATCACCATCTAACACTTGAAGAGACCATTTACAACACATTCGGAAATTACAGAACAAGAAAACGAAAAACAATAATTTTCTCTGGTTTGATCATTCAAGAAATCATATTGAATGTATGTTTATTGAATTTTAATATCAATTATAATTATATTATGCATATAATATATCTATTTGGATGATTATGAAAATGTTTTAGAATTATTAGTTCGTTTTCTCGAATATTTCTTGGTGTGAGTGTATATATATATATATATATATATATATATATATGGATTTGACATCTTAAATTCGAGCTATATATATGATGATTTTAGTCGTAATTTTTGTATGTTCTTGATAAATACGATGTGTAATATTTTTGTTATTTTTGTTATAGGATGGATAAAAGTTGGATTGGTCTGCAAAAATGGGATCCAAGGGCCATAGATGGAATGCGAGTGTTTATTCGATTTGTGAAGGAGCATGATAGGGATAGTATGATTCATTACTGTCCTTGCAATAAATGTAAATGCTGCAGCGATATGTACCGTTTGACACTTGATGTCGTATGGGAGCACTTGAAAAAATTGATTTTGGGATAAATATACATGTTGGATTTACCACGGTGAAAGATCGAATTCAATTATTCCCCATGATCACGGACAGTACAGTGGTAGCACATCCAATGACCCCACAATAAGGTTGATTGACGATGTGTTTGGTTATTACGACAGGGAGGTATCGGCTGAAGGTCAAGAATACCATATAGCTGATCAAGCAGTCAGCCGAATGCCTACATTGATACCCGTTAACACAATTTCTCTTGATAGATACAACAATCTAATCCAGCTCCAACAGACTCTTCTTTATCCTGGGTGTCACATGACGGTTCTTGATAGTGTCATAGAGACTATGAGAGTCAAGGTGGAGAACAAAACCTCGATTAAAGTTGTGGATGATTATTTGGAACTTACAGGGAAAATGCTCCCACAAGGTCATCATCTTCCTAGTAATCACAGTAAAATGAGACGTATCCTAAAAGGTCTTGGGCTATCGTACATCAAGATCCACGTATGCATATATGATTGTGCTTTATTTTGGGGAAAGCCTAATGAAGACCTAAAGAGATGTCCGGTATGTGACACAGAGAGGTATAAGATCACTCATTCTGGTAAAGAGAAAGCTGTGAAGGTTCTTTGGTATTTCCCTCTGAAGGATAGATTGGAGAGGATTTTCATGTCTCCTCACACAGCCAAGGCGATGAGATGGCACGCTGAGCCTCGGGTGACTGACGAGGATATTATGATACACCCTTATAATGGAGAGGCTTGGAAGCATATAGATAGGGAGTTTCCAGGATTTGCATCAGATGTCCGAAATGTAAGACTCGGACTTGTATCTGATGGATTCAACCCTTTTGGCAACATGAGCATTTCGTATAGTATATGGACCGTGGTAATGGTTCCTTACAACCTTCCTCCATGGATGTGCATGAAGAAGGAGTATAATATGTTGACTCTCTTAGTACCTGGCCCCGGGTATCCAGGAAAGTGTATTGATGTTTATTTGAGACCTTTGATAGAGGAGCTGAAGTTGTTGTGGGAGCAAGGTCATCCGACGTATGACAGTTACTCACATGAGATGTTCTACTTACGTGCTATGTGTACCAGTACCATCAGTGATTTTCCTGCGTACGGGATGCTGTCCGGGTCTGTTATTAGTGGATATAGAGGATGTCCAGTGTGCTTGAATGCTGATTGCGCGGTATCATTGTCGGAAGGTTATCAGAATGCGTCACCGTATATGGGTTGAGAGGACGCATGTCTGGCGCACGGATGCTGCAGCATTTGATGGGACTGAAGAGGTTGGTGATCCACAACGGGAGTGGACTGGTGAGGAAATTTTGGCCGTGCTGAATGAGTATGGTTTTGGGCAGTTGAGCAACCATCCCATATCGTTGTGTTCTACATTCCATAAAGTTTCTGGAAAGCTAACCCAACCGTGTCGATCGACACGGTCGAGTCGGGCTGGCTGCTTTTTCTATTTTGGCCAACGGCGGTCGTCGGCTAAAGTACTCAACAGTTTTGCCGACGACGGCCTTTGTCGTCGACTAAAGTGACCTTATATATAAAAAAAACGCGACTCTCCGTCCATTTTTTTCTTTCTTCCCCAGCACATCAGCCGCCCCCAATTTTTTTTCATTACTTCTACAGCTGGAACCCTTCCGACCGCCTCCCTCGTTCGACCGCCTCCCTCGTCTAACCGTCCATCATTCGACCGTCCCGTCCGTCCGCCTCCCTCGTCTGACCGTCCTGCCCGTCCGCCTCCCTCGTCCGACCGTCCCGTCCGTCCGCCTCCATCGTCCGACCGTCTGCCACCAGCTCGTCCTTCGCCGCCTTCCGTCGTTCGCCGTAGGTATTTTGATTTCTGTTTTTTTTTTCATTTTTTCAGTTTTGATTTTCTGTTTTTTTTTCTCGGATGTTTTTATTTGCTGGTTTTGGTTATCGAGGCTGGTATTGCTTATGTTGTTAACGTCTGGGATAAAATGATTCAAGTAGTTACTACAATCGGTTGTCTTTTTTTCTTCGGTTATCCATGTATTCAATTATATTAAATTAGTGATGCGTTCTTTATTCCCTGAGGTTATGCTTGAAATGATACTCATTTTGGAATAAGTAGTTATCACTGGTTTTGGTTCAGTGGAAGTTCCATTTGTTCGATGGAGCATTAGTTATCGATTAGTAATCGCTGTTTTTTAATGCTTCTTGATGATGACAACCGATTGATTTTTTCAAGAGGCAAGGTCTTGTTATAATTTCATTACCTGTGAATTTTCAAAAATTATTGCTCATTATTACTTATTAATTCAAAATGATCTTTAGGATTTATGATGTTTTATGATGTAAAAATAATTGATTTATGTTTTCGAATTTGTACAGGTTAAATGAATAAAATTAAGAGACTAGCGTGTGGTAAGAAAAAATCGAAGACTCCGGAGTCAGGAGATAGTTCCGCAACTTCCAACCGTGCGGATCCTGTCGGTAAATATTTGGATCAGAGTAACGCTCACATACGTGTACTAGTAGAGAATAGTGGACTGAAGTTTAAGGATGGGAACTTGTATCCGGCAGATGACACACATATTATTGTGAGGCGCTTATCGTATCAGACTCCCAGATCGCGGACGACCCCCACTACTATCGAGACGACTCAGCCTCGTATGCCTCCTATACACCGCATTCTCACCCCTCCTACTACATCTGGGAGCGGCCGATCTACACCGAGCACATCATCCAAAGTGCCTTCCGGTCCGCCGTCGACTTTATTTATGCCCCTTTTGGTACCATCGATTCCAGGGGTCGATGAGGAAGGAGTCCGCCGGCCATATAACTTGGTTAACCCGACAGAGGCGTATGTGTTCCAGGCGTGGCCTGAGAAAATGATTTGGCGGACATGTCGGATATCTAAGACGAAGTTGTACGTGTCGCTTGCACAGCTTGAGAATGAGGAGGGTTGTACCGAAGACGAACCAAAAAAGAAGAAGAAGACTCGTGGCCCATCGAAGGGTCTAGCACTTAACACATATGTTTCAAAAAATGGCCGTCACAAGATAACAGTTGATGAAAAGTATTGACGATCCATTTTGGCTTCGGATGCTTGTACGGCATATTGTCGTAATGTTGGGTTTGTCATACGCGATAGAGTTCCGGTATTGTGGGCTGAGTGGAAGGATGTGCCACAAAGTGTGAAGGATGCATTGAACAATGCTATGTCGGTAAGTTTATCTCAATTCCGAAAGCTACTTTGTATATTTAAATTCAGAAAAAATTTAGTAATATATATTATATGCTAATTGTAGGTTTGGTTTGAGGTTCCTTCTTTCCTACTACATACTTGGTGTGATGAGGTGCAAACAACCAAGTAAGTAATTTTCACAATACGTAGTTGAGTAATTACTCGAGAAATTTTTACATTGTTTTTGTTATTGTTAAAAATATGTATTTGTCAAATGTTTTAATAATTTATTTATTAATACAAAACAATTTGTAATTTAAAATTCACAACTTGTATAAGTGGAAGGTAATTTGATTGATAAATTTAAACATGGTAAACATTCTAATTTACTTGTAATTATGAGTATTATAACATACACTTTTAGAATATACATAAAACATTATAATATTAATTATAAATGATAACAACTGCATAATAACAACTGTATAAACACAACAGATTATTTATGAATAACATAGTAAACAAATAACATTATGAATTAGAATAAAACAATAACACAAATGACAGTAAAAAAATACATAAAATTTACAAAATACTTTACAAATATATTTGACTAATGTTTGATTATTATTTATAAATGTTTGTTATAGGTACAAATCTTGGAAAAATGAGCTATACATGTTTTGGTCAGCTTGGGGTAATTCCCGCGAGGCTACTCCCGAGGAGTTCAAGTATCGGGAGTACGAGTGGAGGTGGCTATGCGCACATTTTAGCGACCCGAGCTATATTGTATGTAATCGAGCTCTAAATATTGTCTTAATGCTATTGTTGTTCAAAGATATGTAACATATATGAAACTTACTTGTGGTAATTTTTCTCCTTGTTGAATGAAAATTACATGTTTCTATGTGTAGGCGAGCAGTTCAACCAACACTGTTAACCGTAAGGGTTTGACGGAACACCATAGCTTAGGTTCACGGTCGTTAGCGAGAGTTTCGCACGAGGCCACTTCTGATGAAAATGTGGCGAATGCCTTTGTCTACGTAACTCAGAAGGCATATCCTAACTATTCGGATAGGCTTGTAAGTTGTAAATGTATCCTAACCATTTTAATATTGCTATCAGTCTTTACCTCTGAACTTTATTAATATTCGGTTACTTGTTTTGTTCCCACTTAATTAGGAGAGAGTGACTGAAGAGTCTGAGAGGATGTTGATAGAGATGGCGAGGGAGGAGCATCCGGAGTTGGACGAGACTGGTCTCGAGTTAGCACGCCGAGAGATCGATCAGGCCGATCCCTACATTAGGGAAAGGGTGTAGGCTAACATTTACCCTCCTAAATGGAGTCATCACCGGACGCCGATGATGGGAGCCGAAGGCACCGGATTATTGAAGAATACTACAGGGTTTCAACGCAATCAAAGGGGCGACACTCAAAAGGCCTATTTGGAGAAGCAATTGAGGATCGAGCGGGAGCTCTGAGCTGACGAGCAAAGGAAGTCTCAAGACGAGTTCCAGAAATTCCAAGAGGAACAAAGGAAGGTTCAACAAGAGATGTTAGCTCAGCAGCAGGCCATGATGCAGTATATGATGTCATTGAGTTAGACCGTGTGTAAATTGGGAATTTCGGTACCACCACCACCTCAATTCATCAATTCACAAACACCCCCCTCTTCTTCACAGCCTCGGGACGACGACATGCAAGACGGTAGTAATCCTTCTTCTATCTTTAAGAATTTGACGTATCGTTGAGGATTTTAGTTGTCATTGTAGTAGTTCTTTTGCTAAATATTTTTTATTTAGACTCGTGTTCGTTAACGTTGGTGTTTATAGTGATTTTGTTGATGTTGCGAGCTACATGACATGTTGATATGGTTTGTATTTAAATTATGCTTTTCGTAATTGATTTATGTTGATTGTTATGTTTGATGGTGTGTTGTACATTTGGAATAACAGGTTATCTGAACAGGTTTGGTGATTTCGAAATCTGAATTTTTTTTTCACTGGACTTTAGCCGACGGCATTTACACAGACCGTCGGCTAAAGTATTTATTTAAAAAAATAAAATAAAACATTTTAGACGACGACTATGTAACCATTGGCTAAAGTATTTATTTAAAAAAAATAAAAAACACTTCAGCCGACGACTATGTAGCCGTCGGCTAAAACTGTAGAACTTTAGCCGATGGCTACATAGTCGTCGGCTAAAACTAGAACTATTTTAGCCGACCACTTTGTAACCGTCGGCTAAACTCGAACTTTAGCCGACGACCTTCCTTATTTGCCGTCGGCTAAACTTTAGCCGACCGACCTCGGCTGACCGACTTTTAGCCGACAACTGGCCACTTTAGCCGACGATTTCCGACTTTACCCGACGACTTTTTGTCGTCGGCTAAAGTATAAATATTGGTAGTGTATCATCAAAGTATACAACAACAAATTTTCCAATAAAAGTACGTAGAACATGATTCATTACCCTCATAAATGTGCTTGGTGCATTAGTGAGCCCAAATGGCATAACTAACCACTCATACAAACCATGTTTAGTTTTAAATGCTGTTTTCCACTCGTCTCCCTCTTTCATTCGAATCTGATGGTACCCACTTTTTAAATCAATTTTTGAAAATATTATGTAACCATATAATTCATCTAACATGTCATCAAGTCTAGGGATGGGATGTTGATATTTCACCGTAATGTTGTTGATTGCACGGCAGTCTACGCACATCCTTCACGATCCATCTTTCTTTGGTACTAGCAACACCGGAACTGCACAAGGACTCATACTTTCCCTCACATGTCCCTTTGCTAGTAGCTCATCCACTTGCCTTTGCATTTATTTAGTCTATTCTGGGTTACTTCGGTATGCAGGACGGTTTGGTATTGAGGATCCTGGAACGAGGTCGATCTGATGTTCTATGCCTCGAACGGGGGCAATCCGGGTGGTGTCTCCTCCGAAAACACATCTTCAAACTCCTGCAATAAATAGACAATCAATGGATCAGTAGTATCAGGAATAGATGGAATATTAAGCAATACATCACGAAGTAGTAATAGAACCACAGGCCCTCTTGCTAGCAAGGCCCGTTTAACCTCACTAGCCCTACAAAGGGCGACAGTTTTTATCCCTTTAGGGACTGCCGTGACTGTTTTCTTTTCCTTATCTTTTTTTTCTTTTTCTCTCAGTGCTTGCTCTAATATCCTCTGATCTTCAAGGATTTTTTTAGGGGTCATATGTGATAGGTTGAATTTCTTCTTCCCAAAGATGAAGGAATACTTGTTCGAAAACCCATCATGAGTAACTTTGCGGTCGTGCTGCCATGGTCTTCCTAAAAGGATCTGGGTGGCATGCATAGGGGTGACATCGCAAACTACTTCATCCTCATATCTACCTATCTTAAAGGGCACGGTGCATCTATTCACCACCTTTAGTTCTTCAGCATTATTCATCCACATCAACTTATATGGTTTAGGGTGCCTTTCGGTTTTAAGTTCTAGTTTCTGCACCAAGGCTGTGCTAACGACATTGACACAACTACCCCCGTCTATGATCATACTACAGAGTTTCTCCTTAATGTAGCACCTACACTGAAACAAGTTCTTCCTCTGGCTATCCTCATCTTCCACTATCTAAGCTGACAAGGACATTCTAAGCACTACATTAATCTTCCCTTCTAATATCTATTCGTTACATTCTTCTATCTCTTCTCCACTATCCTCATTCTTAATCTCTTCTTCACCCTCACTTTCAGTCGCTATTTCCCCTGACTTAATGACCACAACTCGCTTATTTAGACAGTTCGGGGCTATGTGGCCTATACCTTTGACACCTATAGCATCGAATTTCATGTGTCCTAGGTTGAGGTTTGGAATTTGGTGAAGGTTGGGACTTAGTTGGTGGATTAGGGGCTGACTGGACCCCATTGACCAACGGTTTAGGGTCTTCCCTATGGTTAGTGGGATGTCTCGGTTTCCATGGGATACTAAGAGTGGTGTTCTTCTTAGTTTGACGCCTCCTAACTTGGATCTCTATCTTCCTAGCCGTGTGCACCATCTCTTCTAAGTCATGCATGGTCATGAGCACTAATTGGTCTCTAATCTCAACATTAAGTCCGGCTAAGAACCTAGTCATGGTGCTATCGTGGTCCTCCTCTATATGACACCTAATTAGTCCGGTTTCCATTTCCTTATAGTAATCGTCTATCGACTTGGTCCCTTGACTTAAAGTTTGAAGACTATACCTAAGGTCCCTCATGTAATAGCTAGGAACAAACCTTTCCTTCATCACTCGCTTAAGCTCTTCCCATGTATCTATAGGTCTTTCCCCACGTTGATGCCTAAGTGAACTAAATTATCCCACCATACAAGAGCATACCCACTGAACTCTACAGTAGCTATCTTAACCTTCTTAAGATCAGAAAAGTTTCGACACTCAAATTGTCCCTCGACCTTCCTAACCCATTCAAAATAAGTTTCGGGATCAGATTTACCTTCAAAAGGTGGTATGGAAAACTTAACACTAGTTAAGTTATCATCTACCCGTCCTTGTTGTTCCCTAGGCTCTCGGTCGATCCTAAATTTCCTATCATCCTCAAAGTACTCGTCATATTCATCTTACGGATAGTATTCGGGTGGTGGAGGGGCTGCCCTAACTCTACCCCTTCCTCTACCTCTATACCGTGAATCCCTTCCTCCCATTGTAGGTTCTTTTTCTCGATCTTCCCTATTCCTATTAGTAGGTTCGGAAGTTTGTGAAGTCCTATGGGATTTCAGCTCTTCTCTCATCTCCAACATCATGTTTTCGATCCTTCGTATGTAGGATGTCAGGCCTTCGAGTTGGAATTGCACATCACGGAAGCTTTGGATTTTATTAGTAACTGGGTCATCGCTTAGGACCTCTTCCTGGTCTACGGGATCCTTCCCGGCTCGTCTAGGTGCTGGAGTTTCTCCATCCTTCGAGTTTCTTGATCCTGTCATCATGGTACCAAGTGATTCGAAATAGGAAACAAGTATCGAATATCTTACCTAAAACACAGCAATTTAACTCCAATGCGAACCACAAAATTATTTATTTATATATATATATATATATGAGAATAAAAGATAAGAGAGGAACGACTAAACCGTTCTCTGATACCAAATGATACCAAACGATACCCAAACAATGATACCAATACAGGGACTGTTATGAATCGTGGTTGAACGAAGCGAAAGTAGGGTTTCTGGAGTAAAGAAACGAACAGCAAACAGCAAATAACGATAACGGACAGCACTTGATAAAGAAGACTTCGACACAAAGACTTCAATACAAAGAAGACTTGATACAAAGAATATTCGGACAACACTTCAATACAAAGAATATTCGGACAAAGACTTGATACAAAGAATATTCTTGACGACTTCGATACAGCTGTTAGGAGTATGCCCTCGAATGCCACTCAGAGGATGTTGAGTGAGGGCATTGTACTTGTAATTATGTAAATCATTAATATAAGGCAATGGATGTTTCTTTATTTACTGGAAGTTACTGGCATTCCTAACTCGTAAATATACATATAGAAAATAGTCCGTGTATTTGAGAGCAAAACGTTCCACTCCTTATTGGATAAGGGGTCGGCACTGAAAAGGTTCATAGCTCAAATACTTAATCGTTCGCTAGTCGATGAAACTTGACTGGGCGTTAAGTTTATGTGAAGACTTGTATGACGTGTTCTTTGACATGGAGAGTGCCTGTCGAATGCTAATGGTTAGTGGGAGCACACATTATAGGTATGCTAATTGGATTAGTATACTCGAACCGACTCACCCTCGATTCGTCACACGGATTTCACTCTGGGACAGTCAATGAAGGAATCGAAAGGTTGTGATAGGTATTCGTGAACCTTCGACTTGAGGATTTAGTAGGGATGTGCTTGTGACGTCAAGATTTTCATTAGAGTAGTTCGACCCTATAAACCTGGAGGCGGGGGTCAACCTCGACGTGCATCTTGACGGGCAAGTAGCAGGTCCTACTGAATATCAAGATAGAATTCTTTCTCCTGTTAGTGAACGGGTTATATGTCCTATACGGTTATTGGCAGATGAGATCATAAGTCTTTGGCCAAAGCATTAGAGCTAGTTGTATTGGATACATGAGAGCTCGATGATCTCGATTCGCATTAACGCATGCATAGCGTCAAGTAACAGATAGGGTTTGACTGACTGTGACCTTATAACTTGATCGGGACATTTGAAAGAAGGGTTTATACGTATACTGGTATTCACGACAGAATGGTTCTTGAATGATCCCAATCATTCGTTCTCAGTTGGGGTACAGTGTAGGCCACCAGGCTGGCTAGGTGGTGTTACTACTCTTTAGTTCCTCCCATTGCTGACTGAGACGAACCTACCGAGTCGCGCAATAGGATTGACGACGGAATGAATCGATCTTATTCTCTCATTATGAATATTAGATATTGGATATCTAATTAATTGGGATATTGGATGTCTAAATTGATTTATTGGATAAATTAATTTACGGCCAAATGAATTAAATAAAACACTGGGTGATTAATTTAATTAATAAATATAATTATTTCTCGGAGAAATTAATTATGTTGTTATGTATTTGATATGATTAATTATTTGGATTAATTAATTAATATAAATACATCGGAACGGAATCAGAGTTTATCTGTTTGAACTCACGGTAGTCCGAAACGGACCAAACTCATATTCCCCTTCTAGATGGCTGCCCCCCCTTCACCTAACCCCTCTTGGTCTTTATCTCCATTTTATAATGGAAGACAAAAGACTTTAAGAGATATGGTATCTCTTATTATATTAATAAAGGGGATTTGATGGGTGGTTGGTGTTGAATAAAAGGTGAAGACTTTCTCTTTTTACAAACCATTTCATACGTGAACAGCAGGAGTGTGGAAAGAAAAGAGAGAGAGATATTATTCTTCTCAAGTCTTCATCATCTTATTCATTTTATTCTTGAGTTCTCTTGGAGAAAATTCAAGATATATTGAGAGATATAAATTAAAACCCTTGGAGTGTTATAATCAAAGCTTCATCACTTGATTCTAGTCGTAACCTTAGAGGTTAATCGAGTGTTGTCATTCCGTTCGTTTCTCCAACGCGTGACAAGTAGAGACGCGGTTTTTCGGCGTTGTATCATCCAAGGGCTTGGAGCATTTTGGATCGTTTGGGGAATAGCTCAAGAGAAGGAAATCTATATAAACAACGGACAACAAGGGTATGATTTCGAATCTTCCTTTGTTTATTTTATATTCGTATATGCATAGCTCGATCGATCCTCATAGGGATTCGGATCGAATTAATTTTCATTTTACCGCTTTCGCTGGGCCTTCGTTTTAGGCACCGAATCCCAACAACAGCAACAATGGACTACGCTTCGGTACAGCGAGACTGGACACGAAAATGACGAGGGCACTTCAAACCCTTAGAATTAATCACTATAATCCCCTTAGAATCCTGTTCTAAAGAAACATTCAGAATTATTCTAAGAACTCAAGTTTCTGTGACTAAGACTTAACAATTTTATGAACTAAAATTGTAAGAATGTAGAAGTGAGAATTATAAGAATAATACTCAAGAAAATTCGAGCAACAGCTCTTGACTCAAGCACAAGGCCGAAATATATTTTTTTGATTTCAAAAGTGATCTGTCTTTCTCATTACCAAAAGGCCTCCTTTTATAGGAGTGTACAGAACAAACTATATTATCCCTGACATATTAAACTAAGAGAATAAAATCAAGAGTGTTCCTATTTCTAAGACAATTAGGGGCGGTCACACACGTGACTAGATTTAAAAGAAAATAAGCTAACAACAACTATCCTAGAAAGTAAAAGAAGTCTTGAAAAGGTCTTGATCTTCATAACATCACGCTCATTTTTTGAAGCTCCCACATGCTAAAGTTCTTTTTCCAAGACAAAATAAAATATCACACCTTCCTTGAAGCTTCCTCACGCCTAAATCTAATTTCCAAGCTAGGATGGATTTTCCTTAATCATCAAGTCGACCTTTGGTTGTTCATCCTTTTTATAGAGAATTTTCCTTCTCGAGTTTTATGATTTAACTCTCATTTTCAGGAAATACGACAAAGACGCCCTCATGCCATTATTTAGGCAATATCTGGGGTCCGCTCTCAAGCTTTCTGTTTTTAGCTATATCTGGGCTGCCCTCAGGCAACGCTATATCTGGGCTTAGGATTTGAACAACTGTCGGGCCTTCTTGAATCTCAAGTAGATCCACTGTTGCAGAGTCACTAAATTTAGACATGATTTCCACTTCAAATTCGGGCAGCTTAAGGACGAGTTTGTCTTCTTCTTTTCTTTGGACGTGAATTCTTCTAGGCTCGGGGTATTTATTTAGTGCACTCCAAGCAACCTCAGTGTGAGGATCTTCAAGAGAGGATTTGGTCGAGGCCATGCAATAAACCTCTTGAGTAGGCATCGAGTTGTCTTCATAAGAGTTAGTAACAGATAATAAGGTAACAAGTGTGGAACGTGCATTAAGTTTATTTCGTGAGGTGGTGCTAGTGTCACTCGTTCTAAAAATTTCACTCGTTTGTTCTCTCAACTTCCTAGCACGTTGACGTGTGATAGGACCAGTGGGGTCCATGACGGCTCCAACCGTTCCTAACTCTATTAGTAGCACAACCGTGGTTGTATCACATAATGTACAGTCAGGTTTTATAAACCCTTAGCAGTCCTTCCTCGCGTCATACTTTCTTTTTTCTCCCTCTTCGTCCGCAGTGAGAGTTCATAGAGTGATTTGAGCGATTCTTCAAGATTTTTCCGTGGAGTTCCTTGAAAGATCGATTGTTGTCTTCCAAGTGAAGTTTATCATCATCGTAATAATCTTCCTCCATCCGAGTCAAAGGTATTTAGCTTAGAACCCTACCTTTATTCATTTTGGGGGTTTTTCGGGGTTTGTCTAGATTAAACTCGAATTGTACGTTTATGCTGTGATGTTTCTTATTGATTATTGTTGTTGGGTGATTCCCAATATGTTTCCGTCGTTTTTAATCCGTGGATTGTTGATTCGGGGATGTTTTGTGAAAACTCTTGCCCGTATTCGTCGTCCGTGTATGTTTATGATTATTAATCGGGGTTGTGGGCATATTCCATTCGATTATTGTTATCGTTTAGGACTGAGTTATGTTAGTCTCTCGTTTAGGAACGGTCGTGTTCCCTTCGGGTCATTCCTAGTCGTTGTTCGTTCTCGTTTCGTCGAAGATGTCTCAAAGGCAAGTACTTTACTTTTGTTTGCAAATTCTAGTATTTGGATTATGGCTTCCTGTGTATGTTGTGGATGTGTATGTGTATGTTCACCCAGGGATGGTCCGATGGGGCCTCTGGGGATACGTAGTGCCGTGTGTATGCGTATCACGAACTGGGGTTAACTACCCAGGGATGGTCCGACGGGGCCTCTGCAGGGTGCGGTGGCCGTGAGTCTCGTACCAACAGTTAACCTTTCAAATGTTTTGTTGGAGAAATATATTTTGTGCTCGTGCATCGTAATATTCCGGAACATAAATGTTTTCTAAAATGATTTTTGCCGCATATTTCATCTGATTAGAATGGTAGTTCAAATGGATTGTACTTGCACTAGTAATTGTCACTAACCCCTTAAATGGGGAAATACTTTTATATTTCAGGTACAGGTCTTGGAGGCGAACGAGCATGCGGGTAGTACGAGGATGATGGGTAAGAGTGATTCTATTCAATGTGTTGTTGCCCAAAATATTTATCCGAAGATTAATACTGCTGGAAGATGGACAACAAACAACAATTGCGGGAGCACTTCCGAGAGAAGATAAATAATACAAGATTTGCCGGGTTTGTTAGGCCCGGGCTTGAATGCTCTCGCGAGATGTTATTAATACAAATATTCATGGATACAAGTATTAATGAGAGAAATCTAAATACAATGAGCGTAAAAAGACTCTGTTAATCCGGCTCTTGAGCGAAGCTCGGTGTTCTTCGTCCCTGCCGATCGTCTGCTGGATGAGAGAGGCCGGGAGAAGAAGGACCGAATGATAGCTGTTGCCAAGAGTTGGAGATAGCCAAGTGCTGGGTGTTTTGCTTCTGTATTGCGTGAAATCCGAAGGAAGTTGAAGTGTGAGAATGCCAGAGAGTGTTTTGAATGCCAAAATCTCGGTCTAATGTGCTGAAATCGCGATAATGCAGACCCTTGGCCGAGTGCAGGGTGCCTTGTATTTATAGTGGCAGCCCAGTCTTGTCCTCTGGCGGGCGATCGACTTCCGGCCATTATAATAATGGGGCGATCGTCCGCCGGCCAATATTATAATGGGGCGATCACCCGGGCTGTTGGGCTAAAGTCCAAGGAAGAGGCTGGCGCCCGGTGGCGGTCGATGGGAGTCAGCACGCGTCCGGAGTCAGTCACATGCGGCCCTACTCACAGCTTTCGGCGGAATCAATTGTCACATGCGGCCCTACTGACAGCTTTCGGCGGCTTGTCGGCTGGTGGAAAGATTCTGCCAGGCTGTGGTCAATGACCCGTGATTCGCGGATCTTGTCTCGGCCCTTGCACGTGGTGCCAGTCTTGAGGCTCGGCCTTTGCCGACTGGATGGCCATCGGCGCTGATCGACATGAGGCGGTCGTCTCTAGCTGGTCATCAGAGGTCGCCATCGGCCAGTTGCTGAGGGTCGGCATTCGGTCGGTCACCAAGGGTCGGTCGGCAGATGCCGAGAGAGGATCGCCCGCTTGACGGTCGCCAGGAGTCGGTCGCCGAGTACCGAGTGACGATCGTATCTGAGGTCGATCGCTCGGCACCGGGACTTGTCCTGGGACCTTCGGTTGGCCGATTTAGCTTGTCCGCTGGGTTAAGGCTCGGCCGCCTGGTCGCAGGTCGGCAGATCTGCCTTGGCCGCTCGGCAGTGACTCGGTCGCCCGATCTCCGAGGCGATCGCCGGTCGGAGAGTGTTAATTCTTGACACAACACAATGGTCGTTCGTTGATGTCATGATGTTTACATTTTATTAATCATGTTGTTGCTTCAGTACTCGAGTACTTATTTCTTGTGAACATTGTATTTGTTGAGTACCCGATTTGGGGTTGGTTTAACGGTGCATTGTACTGTCAAGTTCGGTTTATTTATTTTGTATGTCTGGAATTGAGAAGTCGTTCGTATGTTGATGATGTCTATCACTGTTGTCATGTCGAGTTTGTGTGTTAGCCTGGTGGATTTCAAGGGGTGGGGTCCACGGCGTTGTAATATGCCCCAAACGTCTTGGGGGTGTTACAGACTTGGCTATTCGAAACAAGCCAAAAGTTCCAACCATGGGCGGCCCTACACGCTGAAAGTTGAGATGCGACCTGATACCTTTGGTTACGTACGCAATCTATCAAGCTTAGCATACGTAACACTCTTCGTGATAGCATACGCTTGGCGCTGATCATAGCGTAAGCTAGGTCTAATGAACTCAGCCAAAAACACAACTTGCAATGCAATGTCTAACAGTCAAAACAATACGAACATCTAACATGAATAGTCTGATTCTGAAATATCTCAATACAATAGGCGTTGTATAAATCCAAATACAATATAATGATACTTGTACAATACAATTGTATAAAAATAAAAATTAATGCCGGATATTACAAACAGGAACAAGAAATTAGTAAATAAAGAGGGGTTAAACCTTTATGCCTGAGCGGAAACCCGAATGGAAATTCCGTACCATCGAGAGCAGCTCAGACCAGATACCCAACACAAGCGGACTGTGATACCACTATTGGGTATCGATCCAAGCTTTAATGAACAAAGATAAATACAAATGCGGATTACTCGAATACCACTACTATAAATATATTATATTCTAAGGGATAGGGTTAAGAAATTACAGGAAAAATAACAATTATCTAATAATTACTAAAAGCATCAGAACATAAGTAATGGGACAGGAAAACAGCAAACCCTTCGTGTACCCGAACAAGTATTAAATCTGAAACACCAAAACACACCAAAATTCAGTTTCTAACAAGTAAGAATGAATGAATCCAAAGAATATATATATATATATATTAATAATCACAAATATTATAATATATATATATATATGTATATATGACTGCATATTAACAAAAGAAAAAAACCAAAAGATAAATCAAAATTGCAAGAAAAAACTTCCTCAAGGATGAGTTAATGCGGCTCAGATCTACTGTTGTTCAATCCCCAAAGATGAACACTCGTTCGTAGTAAATCCACGAAAGATTGGATACTCGAAACAAGCGGACAAACCCACCAGTACACGGCAGCACACAAGAACCCTCAAAGTAACACCAAATTATCCCTATTTCTCTCGATTCAATCACTATCACAATCTCGATTTCACAAAGAAAGTAAGTTTCACACATATTTGGATTATTTCTATAAATTTTTGGATATCTCAGATCCTAGAATGCCACCGCCTATTTATACATCGGGGGTATCACAGGATGATAAAAGAGATAACAAATCACAACAACGAATCAAGAGGAGACAAAAAATCGAGTAGACGAGGTCATCTCAGAATAGCTAAGAAAGAGAGAGGGAGAGAGTTTGTCCTCTTTTGTAAGGGGCAAACATATGGTCTAGATTTAACCTCCCAAGATCAGTAGCCCAAATTTATTTTGATGTATTGAGCTTCTAGGCTTGTTGGGTCAGCATTTTATTTGGGTCAAACCTAAATGGAACATGATATTGGACCTAATCAATTATTTGAGCCAAAAGTATCAACAATTTTCACTGTGATTCTTGAGGCAGAGAAGCTCTAATCGTAAGACAATTGAGAGACGAGGAATAAAAGTTAATAGAACGGCGTTAGTGATAGGATGACAATGAAGCGGGTCGGGGGTACCTGAAGACCTAAACCCGCCCCACAAGGTGAACGGGACGGGACAGGGCGGGTTGACCCGCGTAGGAAAAATTTTGAAGTTAATAAAATTAATTTTTAAGAGTTTTTTATCTTCTATTTAAATTTTATAATACATATTATTTATAAACTTGTCATCATCAACATACATATATATAATATAATAATAAGTGTATAAAAAAGCATATAAATATATGTAGTATATAGAGAAAATATATATTAAACATATAAAAAAAGTATAAAAAAATGGGCGAGGCGGGGTACTTACGGGGCAAGAGTGATACCCAGACCCATCCCGACATGGGTCGCGGGGCGGGTGGATCATACATTGCAGATCAGGACGGTATAGTACAAGTCCCAAAATTGTCATCACTAATTAGTGATTAACTAACAACATTAGAAAGATGGGACGAGTGTGCAGGGTTTATCAAAGTGTTCTGTATAGTTCAGAGAAGTATTAACACAAGGGTGTATCATATGCAATGATGCAAATTGGACGAGCTTATCAGAACATAAGGTGTTCTATATAGTTCAGAAAAGTAATAACACAAGGGTGTTCTATATAAGGTGTTCTATATAGTTCAGAAAAGTAATAACACAAGGGTGTTCTATATAAGGTGTTCTATATAGTTCAGAAAAGTAATAACACAAGGGTGTATCATGCAAATTTGAATCGACGCTTCCACATTCGATTTTGATTATTAATACTTCCCTCTATTTTTTGATATACTCAATAAAATTAAGGAAAAAGATGGAGTCCACATTTTTCGGCATACTCAACAAAATTAAGGAAAAAAGATGGGAGCATTGTGGACTGATCTCGTAAACTTTACATAATTATAAAAAATCATGGAATTTCTAATGAGAGAAGTTCATATTACTAGAATTTTGTCTAGAAAAGTAAAATCGCATAGTTATTGTAAACATAAATTTGAAAATGATTAGATGTGGTTTTATTTAAATTTTTTTTATTTCGTTTCAATATAAAATATAACATTAAATAGATTAAATTCAAATTCTGTTTAATTACTTCGATCATTGTTCAAATCGAACTTCAAATTCATAATAAGCCTAAAGAAAAAATGGATATTTTGTCACCAACAAATCAATTAACTTCTAGAAAATAAATGTGATAGGTTCTCAACTATTTAAGCCTTTATGCATTTCATCCAAAATTCGATCCCCTCTCAATTGCATTTTCTATTTTCTTTTTTCCTTTAGACAAAAGCTCATTGTTCCCGTCCCCTTTTCTCATCTGTACACCCATAATTATTTTCTCGCTATAAAACCAAAGACTAAAAATCCTAGCAAAGGAAATTAAAACAAGCCAACAGAAGATGTTACTCTTTTTTCTTCTTTTCCTCTTTGGCGGCTCGATATTCAATTTGATCATCAAATAATCTCAATCCCCGATCATTCAATCTTGCTTATACCCATTCTCTTCACCACAGCATTCATAATCGCTTCACGCTGCATGCAAAATCCATTCTGGTCAATCCCCGCCATATAACTTCTCACCTCCTTTCTCACCATTTCCTTCATCATAGCCAAGAACTCCGGGTGGAAAAACTGTTTCTCAACCATCATACCTTGCGCTGCCGTCCCAATATATGGTGTTTGTTGGGCCACTAAGCCAAACGGGTAAATTTGAAGAGGTGCCGGTGGCAGTGGTGGTGGTGGTTGGGTTAGGATCGACTGAACTGTGTTTTTGGGTTTTAAAGCATAATCCAGAGAGAGGAAATGACTTGGACTGGGATTCGGGTCGGTTATGGGTTTCATGATCGGTACTGTATTTAGATTTAAGTCGGATCCGGATAGTGAAAGGCTAAGTGATGTAATTGGTTCGGCTTGCGGGTGGGGAGGCGAGTTCACGCCGGTTCTTGCAAAGGGTCGGAAAACCGGATTACCCGAAAAGCTCGAGTCACTCACGTCGGATCCAGACGGGCTGCCCGGGTTGAAACAAAATCCGGGAGCAGATATATTTGAACCTGTCCCGACGCTGGCCGATCGTTTCAGCGGCGGGTGGGCGTCCGGATCGAAGTTGTTGAACTCCTCACACATGGAAAAGCACTTGCGCTTGAGGGTGGAGTTCCAGTGGTTTTTGATAGCGTTATCGGTCCGGCCCGAAAGCAGGCGGGCTATGGTCGCCCACTTGTTGCCGAACTTGGCGTGTGCCCGAATAATGGTTTCGTCCTCCTCCGGCGTGAAAGTCCGATGCTCCACCTGCGGGGAAAGCTGGTTGCACCATCGCAGCCGGCATGATTTCCCAGACCGACCCACAATGGATTTGCTGATCAAGGACCAGTTCCTGGGACCGTGCTTCTCGACCAATCTCTGCAGCAACTCATCCTCCTCGGGGCTCCACGGACCCTTGATTCGATCCGATTCGTTTCTCTGCGCTATAGCCGCCATAATATTCAAAAACCCTAAACTGAAAAACCCTAATTTGCTATTCTTCGATAATATTGGGGTGTAGCGTATACAAAGTTAGGTATTCGGAGAGGCGGAGCCTCACCTTATCAATGGGAAAAATTGCGCGAGGATGAAGAGGGTACTTATACAACAGAGAGAAAGAGGATACGGATGACTGGTTGAGACGGTACATGTGACCGGTTGGAAGGGCAGTTGCTAATGTATAGCTGGCATGGACACGCGTCAGTAAATGGGGGTTCGACGGGACACCTATAAAAATCAGATTACATAAATCTCGGGTCTCTTTTATAGGGAAGAGAAAAAAACAATTAAATTTGTAACACTATTTTCTTTAAATATAAAAGGTGGTTTTTAAATACGGAAATTCATATCACCGACCGTTTTGGAAGTTAATATGGCCTACGGTTGGGAAAATATATGGGTTTTGACTAAGCCAGCCTGGAGAGCATTAAATGGATTTCTTAAATCTTTTGTGATATTTTGAGATGGAGAAAGGGTTTGGGGGGATGATAGTGGATTTTAGAGAGGGAAAGGTTTGAGTTGGCCGAAAACGACAAAAACCTGACCAAACAAAAACGAAGGACGGAAGGGCAAAAGCCAGCCTGTACAGCCTGACATCTCCCAATGGCCGTTGGATTCACGTCAACAAGGCTGTCATTCAATTTTCAGTTTAAAAAAACAAAACAATTTGTTAAGTGTTAAGGGTGGTGGCAGTGGTAGCGGGATGGACCAGCGGCATGGCCATACCGCCGGTGAACACCGCCGCCACCTCGGCGGTATGGCCAGCGGCAACCCTTGGGCGGGATAGAACGATTCGGAGGTATGGGGAGCGGGGTTGGGAAAAAAACAAAAAAAAAAAAAAAAAGGAAAGAGACGTTGGGGAGGGAGACGTTGGGTGAGGAAAAAAAAGGAAGATCCGTTGCCAACGGATCTTTTTGCAAAAAAAAAAAAAAAAAAATTCCTATATATACAAACTAAACACAAACAAATTCACATACAAATTCTAAACATTTCTTTAACACAAACAATTCACATATTTTTACTGATGGCGTCCTCTTCGTCAGGCTCGATATATATTCCCGGTGAATCGTCCGAACTATTGGCATCCGGTAGCACCCTAGAAACCTTATTAGCCTTGTACGATTCAATTGACGACACGGCAAGCTCCGACGAAACTCGGGAGTATGTAACCCGTTTTCGTGAAGAAGCTTTACAAACCCTTATGAATGACTATTTCGTTGAACGTCCAAAGTTTTCCGACAATACTTTTCGTGAGTTCCGTATGAATAAAAGCTTGTTTTTAAGAGTTGTTCTTTGTTGTTAGGCGAATTTCGAATGGTTTCAAGAGGGCACGGATGCGAGGAAAAAAGTTTCACCGCGTTACAAAAATGCACATCGGCCATTCGGCAACTCATGACGGTGAACCTCGGATAGATTTGATGACTATTTAAACATGGCACGCCGAACGTCAGGTTATATATATATATATATTTTAAGTTATCGTTATATTTTTTTTTAAAATTATCGTTATATTTTTTTTTTTTACTTATCGTTATTAATTACAAACTTATGTTTATAGGAGAATGCCTTGATCATTTTTGCCATGCGATTATTCAATTATATGGTCGAGAGTTCTTACGTAGGCCGACATCCCATGACATTGCACGCTTATACGAGTTCCATGAAGAAAAACATCACATTCCTGGAATGCTTGGTAGCATTGATTGTACACGTTTTGTGTGGCGAAATTGTCCTAGAGAATTGAAAGGCATGTATAAGCGAGGTGATCATCAGTACCCAACTATTATGCTTGAAGCCGTCGCTTCAAACGATTTGTGGATTTGGCATTCGTTTTTTGGTCCTCCCGGTGCAAACAACGATATCAATGTTTTGAATCAGTCACCATTGTATCTTGCGGAGGCGAAATGGAGCAATGACAAGCAGTTCATTTCATGTAAATGGAAGGTTTTACAAACGTGGATATTATCTTACCGATGGAATCTATCCTACGTATTCAACGTTTGTTAAAGCATATAAGTATCGGTTGAACCGCGGGAAAAGAGATTCAAGAAGCTACAAGAGTCCGCAAGAAAGATGTCGAGCGAGCATTTTGTCGTCTTAAAACAAAATGGATGATACTCAATCGTCCTCTCCGGCTATGTCGGTTGACAAGATTCGACAACTCGTTTATGCGTGTATCATATTTCACAATATGATATTAAAAGACGATCGAGTTGCAATATCACGGTTCATATAATGGATCCGCCGGTCGCGCTTGATTTATGACGATAGTGTATTACAAGAGTTACTCGACGAACAAATCCATTACCGTCTCCTATATGATCTTACGGACCACGTAGAGGCTCAAAACTTAACATTTCTCGATGACTAGTTATTTCCTTTTTTTTTAAGAATAATGTAATTTTCTTTCAATTATGTTTTTTTAGGTATTATGTAATTTTCTTTTAATTATTAATGAAATATTTATGTTTTTATTAAATTGTTTAATATAATTTATGGAAAAAAAAAAGTTGGGAGGTATGAAAAAAGCATGGTTGCCACTAAAAAGGAGTTGGGAGGTATGAAAAAAGTATGGATGAGGTGGAATGAGGTGGAATGATATTATTGGTGGATTTGGGAGGTATGGATGATTTCGGGAGCATGACTGCCACCATCCTAATAACTACTCCTTCGGTCCCCCGAATATTTACATTTTTATTCGTAAAGTTATACTTTTGATAGTTAAATCAAATAATTATTTTTTTTATTTTTTAAATTTTATTTTATATTTTTAATTTTCGTCATACATTTACGACTAATATTTATATCAGTAATTACTTAGAATACACCAAATATATTTAATTTTAATTTTTGAGCGAGACAGATAGAGTATATATCGGGATAATTGAAATTGGCTTTTGAGAAAATGATGTAATACAATTTTTTTTAAAAACTCTCTTTCACCCTCTCAAGATTTAAGTTTATTTTTTTTCCTTTATAAAATTTATACTTCTTCGGTCCATAAAAAATTACCACAATTTTTTTCAGTCCGTCCATAAAAACTTATCAATAATAGATAGCCACAATTTCCTTATTTATTATTGTTGGCCCACAATTCTTTTCACATAATTTTTCTTTTACCAACTTTACTCGTATTATACCAACTTTTATTAAAAGCCGTATCGTTACAAATGTGGTAATTTTTGATTGGACAGAGGGAGTATTATAATTTTATATTATAGAAAATTTTAATAATCTCATTCAATCTTCACCACCATCAATATTCTTTAATTTTTAATATTTACACACTCATCATCACTATTTATGCTACTTTATTCGCTAAAGTACTAGACTCATATTCCCTGTGTCCCATAAAATTATATTCAATTTGTCATTTTCGTCCATCTCATAAGAGTGTGTGCCTATTCTGTTTTTAGAAAATATCTCTTATATTTTACTCCATCGTTTCAACTTATTTACAACAATATTAAAGATGTCTCACACTCTTTATTTTTTAATTAGTCAACAACAATAAATAACATACACCTACAACAAAAATAGGACCCTTTCTCCACTCAAATCCACTACTATCTAACTTTTATTAAAATTCGTGCACATAAAAAGTGAGTACACTCGTACGGAAGTGAGGGAGTACTATTTAATAAGCTTTAAACAAGACATATGAAGTTAGTTGGTATAAGTCTAAAATATCTCTAATTAAAAATATTCCAACAATCCTACTCCCATAATAAAAACATTCTTCGTCGTCTACGAAAAAAAAAAAGAATCCTTGAGTCGGGAGGCTGCAAAACGTTTAATATGGAATTTATTACTTTTTGAATGAGTTCAATTATTTTAGATCAATTTTGGTTGAAGAAATTAAAAATTGTACGTTCCTCTCGTGTTTATTTTTTAAATTTTATCTTTTTATGATTGTGAAAATTGTTGTAGATGATTCCATGTAAGATGTAATGTGTAATACCTGAGATTTTCGTTTCCATTTGCCTAGATTTATTTGTCGTTTTGTGTCGGTTATTTTGTTTCGGTGATGATTATTTAGAACTATCTCTATGTTGTGTACGGTATGATGTATCGTGTTGTGGTGTTCGTCGGGTACGACTTGTCGTTGCGTAAGTCTTGCAGATCGTATGTATGCGTGTGTGACACGGCATGTTGTATTCTGATTGTCATTTTGCCTCTTAGAAGGTGTTGTGGGCACATGATATATCTCCCTTTTGAGTTGGTTATGTTCTTGGTGCTTTTGGAGCCGTATCGAGCTCGATTCTAGCCCTCGTTTGTAGCACACGAGCATGCCACACGAGCAGGAGCTCGTGTGCGGCACCCCAGCGTCGGCTAGTGATTTATGGCCAGGAACATGGACGCACGAGCAAGCCACACGAGTAGGTACTCGTGCGTGACAACAAAAGTTGGACAGTGGCCCAGCGCACGAGCATTTGGTCGTGTGTGTGGTCGTGCGTCTCTGCGGGTGTAAATGGGACAATCGGGGTTTTTCACCTCATTTTACTGTTTCTTTCTTTCTTCTCGCGGTGGACAGACGGGTGTGACTAGGGTTCGTATTCTTGGCTAATTTTGCACCATTCCAAGGTGTTTTGGAGGGTCTTAGGTGATTATAACATCATATAATCTGTTGGTCTTCGTCGGATCGAGGTATTTTTCTTGATTTTCCTGAGTTGACCTTTTTGGGGTTTATTCTTGATTTTTATTCTAGTCCGATTATGATGAATCAATTAGTGTTATATGATGTTGTTGAACACATCCTATGGATTGTATATCCATATTTCAATTTCATTTAATCATCTGGGACGTGATTTTAGGGTTCTTGAGGAACCATGAATATTTAATGCTCGATTAAATGTTTCAATGAGTTTCTTTCAGTCGTTGGTTGTGATTTCCATTGTTATTGGTCCTTATCCTCGTAATGATTGTGTTTTCGTTGTTTCTGTCGAAGATTGTAGGTATTCGGGGCTGTCCGACCGAACTGTGTTCGTAGGAGTATTCGGGTGTTGGTTATCGGGGCAAGTATCTTGCTTATACGATTTGTATCATGTAAATAGTGATTACCCGTTGAGTTGTGATAAATGGTTTAACTTCGTAAACATAGTTCGTATGTATTGGTTATGAATTACTTGTTATGAATGCTTGGCGATGTTGTGTTATATTGGTATGCGTAATGTTTTGGAACTGTGTTGGATTGTGATAATCATGTTGGTTTGATTGTACACACAGATATGCATATTGTTGTGTTATGATCATGAGATATGTTGATTGTGTGGTGTTGTTGATAATGGTTGGATTGGTGAGATTTCGCTCTCTGTGTTGGATGCATACAGTTGTGGTTATCAATGTGAATGATTGGCCGTGTATGGATTTTTTGTAGTGTGAATGTGAAAGTTATTTATCGTGATGTTAAGTTCACTCGTCTGGGTTCGGCGGGGCATACGTGGATTCAGTGCAATCAATCCTGGGATCAGAACCCAGTATGTGGTGCTGAGGTCCAGTCGTGCGGGTCTGACGAGGCCTACGATGATGCATGGCAATCGATCATGAGGTCAGGGCACAGTACATCCAACCGTGTGGGTCCGACAGGCCTACGGTGACTTGTGGCAAGTGATCACGAGGTCGGGACCGGTTGTTGTGATTGAGGTGTTGTCTCAATCCGCGCGGGTTGTCGAACCTACGGAGACACGTGGCAAGCGATCATGGGGTCACAAGCATGATTGATTTATGATTGTTGTGTTGGTTTAGACCATGTGGGTTGTTGAACCTATGGTGACTCGTGACAGTGGATCACGGAGTCGAGATTCATTTTGTGATGATTGTGTTTTGGTTAATATCGTGTGGGTTAAGGAACTTAAGGGGGGTCGTGATAGTAGATCACGGAGTCGAGAACATGTTTTGATGAACATAGTTTTTGAAAGGAAAGTTTTACGAAAATGGAATGATTGCGCTGAGACCCAAGCGATTTATGGTAATGTTTTTGTAATGTAAAACTATTGAGATTTGAAATAAGATTTGGGTTAAGACTCTAACATTTTAAAATGATTATTAAAACTTAGGACCTGATGTCCTAAAGGTTTTGTATTTCTAAAATTCCGAAGATGATGATTCTATTTTCAAATGCTTCAAGTGCTTTGTTTTCTAAACACCAAAACCTCTTGGGAATAATTATTGGATGGTTGTCTTTATCTGATCCGTGATTGTTGTTTGCTTGCTACATTTTGTATGGTTATGATACTTGTACTGGCAAATTCAAATTGCTAACCCCTTAAATGGGAAAAATGTGTTTCATGCATTTCAGGTATGCTTGGTTCGTGGGAGCAGTCCCAGGATCGGCAAGGAAGATGATGGGCTGCGATACTAATCAAGAGTCGAGGAGTTCGGTTTGATGTCGTTGTAATATTGTATTATTCTCAGTCTTTCACTGTGCTATATTATTTTTTATTTGGACCTTTGCATGGGTTTGTGTACTTATTTTAGTTTGATTTAGTTGTGTGAACTTATCGGTCCATATCGTTATCTTGTTTGACCCTGACCGGTCAAATAGTTGGTCGTTTCATAGTGTTTAGCTTGGTAGATCCTTGTGAGAAGGGTCTACGGCGTGTGATATTCCCGCATGATTTCTGGGGGTATTACATTTATGGTATCATAGCTTAGGTTGTGGAAACCTAGGATGTCGGGTCAAGTTGAGTTGTGTTTTTTCGCTTCATCCGAGTTGTCGGGTCGAGTTGAGTCGTGTTTTGTCGCGTCATTCGAGTTTTCGGGTGACAAGTTGAGCTGTGGGTTGGCGCACTATGTCATTTATGCTGTCAGTTGAGATTAGTGTCGTCGACAATCGTCATCTTCGTGCGACCTATGGATGAAAGTCTCCTATTTTATGTGCGGTATCTGTGATTCATGACCTTCTTATATATGTGAGAAATGGAATTTATATTTGATATTTGTGGTACATTACGCATGTAATGAGCATGGTATATTGATGGATTGGATACTGAGTGGTGTAGTGTGTTATGAAATTTTGAATATTAATATGTTTCGGAAAGTGTATCGATGGTCGAGTTTGTTGAGAACTCAGATAGATGGTTTGATGTGTGCTTGAATTGGGTGATTCACGAGTTGTGTTTGTTGAATTGGTGATTTTGAATGCCGTATAGGCATATGTTTGAGGATCGATGGTATTTGGCTAATTGTTGTTATGTGCAACCAATGTGTTCCTATTGAAAATTATATCCGCTATGTGCATGTTTGAAAATGATTTACTGAACCTTCATAGACTTGAATATATTGTGGAAAAATCATTTTTCAAAAATATTTTATCGGTGCGGTCAAATGGCGGCTTAGTGTGTACTTTTAAAGGTTGTTTGAATTTTGGCGAGCCGACCTTGTATTTTCGAATGAAACCTTGTGACGGTATTTGAAAGATGTGTTTTGAAGTATTTTGGACATTTTGTAAAGTGTTATCGTCATTGATTTTTTTTGTCGTGTTTGTAAAGATTTTTGGAAATGACTTTAAAGTATTGGTTTTATTTTCAAATAACTCGAGTATACGCTTTTAAAAAACCTTTCACACCATAAGACTTTTCTATTTTAAAACTTTAATGTGATTTTTATTTTCAAAAACAAATAGTGGAAAATGATAAATCTTACTCGACTTGAACTTTAAAAATTTTCTGAATCAGCTCAACTAGCGCATGCTAATTGTAGGTCTAGTGCGCGATAAGTTACAATGCGTGTATGATATGGATTTATCGCATAAGAAGATATACTAGAGTTGGGACTAATGTGATTGTGTGTGAGGTCATGTGGTTTTGATATACTTGTCATGCCATACTCGTTAGAGAATTTTGGTTGTATACCTAGAAGTTATGGTGGCACGGTTTGATTTTCTTGTAGCTTTTGTGTTGTTATTCCGTTGTGATTGTGGATTAGTGCGAGTATGAATGATTTGTCCACCAGGTGATGGTTCGGTGAAACCTCTGGGGTCGATGCCAAGGGAGCATGGTCGTGGATTTCTTTGTGTCTTGTTAATTGTGATGATGTTGAGTGGTAACATGTGATTACCCTATGTGTCGTTAATTGTGATGATGTTAAGTGGCAATATGTGATTACCTTGTGTGTTGATGGTTGTGATAAGGATACATGGTGTCATGGTTATGTGATGCTATGTTTCATTATATTGAAAGATTGTATGTTTAGTATGCCGAGAGGTCGAGGTCGAGGCTGTGGTCGTGGCCGAGGACGTAATCAGGAGCGTGAAAGGGTGACTCGTTCGTTACCGAGCACCAATCAGCTCAGTACAGATGGTCTGGAGGACCAGTCGCGTGTTTAGGAGCAACCAACTAGGGATAATGTTAATGTTGGCGCCGCCACCATCCTTCAGCAGGTGGCAGCCCAATTGGCACAGATGAATTAAGCCGTGCATCAGAATGAGATCCCCGATGGGGATAACGGAGCTAGTAGATGGTTGTGAGATATGATGAGAATGCATCCACCTAATTTTGCAGGTTCCTCTGATTCTTTTAGGTTTGGAAAACTGGCTCTTCTAGTTGGGAAGAACATTTGATGATGTAGCTTATCCGGATGAAAGGAGAGTTCCCATTGCTCAGTACCTCCTAGACAAGGAAGATTATTGTCATGGAGGCAGAGTATTGTCCGTTGCCTATTCGAAAGTGCAGAGTTGTTGAGTTTTTCTCGGCTACACCCCATGATGTTTCGATATCCCAGTCGATAGTCGATTATAATCAGCAGCTATGTTATGTTCGCGAGTAAGTGAGAAGTGAAGTGGACAAGATCCGTTACTTTTATATGCGCACAAAACTCCGCATACGACAGAGTATGGCTCCACTCATGTGTACTACTTTAAGAGAGTATCAGGATTGAGATTTAGCTATTGAGATTGCCATTTCAGTGACGGAGGTGGGTCCAGAAAGTAAGAAACAGAAGATTTCAGGTAGCTTCTCAAGGGGTCAGAGAAGTGAGTTCCATGAGTTTGTTGTTTCATATCGTTCTTCTGAAAGGACTTCCCGATCGGTTAGTCAATCCAATAATCCTACCCCTGTAGTTAGTAAGGTGAGCAGTGTGAGAACGTGTTTCAACTGTAGTCGTGTTTCAACAAGTAAAGAATTGCCGCTCGCCTCAAGTGAATTGTTTCAAGCGTGGTCAAGCGGGACACCAAGCGATGCATTGCGAGATTGTTGCTAAGATGTATGGGAATCGAAGTTCCGCTTCTACTCCTGGAGGGCCCAGTGGTGCCCAGTGATAGTATTTTGTGTTTTATATTTTGGATTGCATCTCGTGCAGAGATCTGATTTCTGATGTTTAATATTTGGTGCTTGATGACTGATGTTTTGCCTTGAATAATTTTGTGTGGGTTGTTGAACCTACGGATGCACGTGGTGGTAGATCACGGGGTCACGAGTTTGTTTGATATCTGATGTTTGAATGTTTGTGTTTTGTTATGTGGCACTATGATGATTTTGTTTTAGTTTCGGGATGAAACTTATTTTAGAGGGGTAGAATGTAATACTCGAGATTTCTGTTTCCGTTTGCCTAGAATTATTTCTCCTTTTGTGCCGGTTATTTTGTTTTGGTGATGATTATTTAGAATTATCTTTTTGTTGTGTATGGTATGATGTACTGTGTTGTGGTGTTCGTTGGGTATGAGTTGTCGTTGCGTAAGTCGTGCAGATCGTGTGTATGCGTGTGTGACATGGCATGTTGTCTTCTGATTGTCGTTTGTCTCTTGGAAGGTGTTGTGGGCACATGATATCTCTCCATTTTAAGTTGGTTATGTTTTGGGTGCTTTGGGAGCCGTACCAGGCTCGATTCTGTAATATCCGGAATTTCTCCTACTGTTGTTTAATATTATTTTATCCTAGTTATGTTGTACAGTGTAGAATCTATACAGTATGGATAAAACAATTGAAGGACTGAGACATCTATATTGGTATAATTTTCGCACTTGGTCGACAGTTGTATTTGATGATATTGTGTATCGTATGAGAATATTATTGGAAGGAGTATGTGTATTCAGTATGTCGTGTGTACGTATCTAGTATGTTGAGACGTCGTACAAGAATAGATGAAAATGGCTAAGTATAGAGCCCTTAACTATAACACCCCGAGATATTCGGAGTATATTACAGCGCCGTGGACCCCTACATGGGATCCACCAGGCTACAACAAGAAAACACCACTCGACTAACCATCTCGGTTAGCGAGGACACACATTTAAACGATATGACATATAAAGATACACCCGGAGCAACCGGCGAAATAAGCATCATTCGACAATGTAACAATTTAAAGTAATACAATATGGAGTTTGAAATGAAAAGCCTAAGTACTCGCGAGTACAATCTATAAGTTTATAACTGTGGGAACAACCATAGCGAAATGGACAAAAGAAATAAGAAGACCCAAATGCACATGTCAACGACCCTGGCCAACATCCTCGTACTGTCCCGGTGTTCGCTCGTTCGGATAATCATAACCTGAAATCCATAACAAGAATTTCCCCAAAACGGGTCCCCAAAGGGGTTAGCAATTACGCTAGTACAAGTAATCAAGGCAAACCAATCGCTTACACATTTCATAGTACATGCACCAATATCAATTTCAAAAACCAAAACCAGACATGTATTTTTCGGAACAAACAGTCAAACAATTTGCCATGGGAACAGGGTAATACCATTGATCCCGCCCGAGGCCTCTAAGGACCCTCCTGAGCTGGCCATATCGTAAAACAAAACACGCACATGCATCGCCTTGGGAATAGGGTGTAATACCCGGTTGTAATTCAGTCATTATCATTTAGTAATTATCAGTCTGTAATTGTCACTCAGTGTATTTTCACTCAATTATAATCATTCATCAATCATGTTCTTTCACCGTGTTCACCGTTCGGAAAAACTTCGAGTTGTGTATCGTTATTGTTCATTGTTTCAACTTTCCTCATATGAGTTCGACTTTGTTAGATCACCATTAATTTTTGGTAATTCCAAAAATTCTAAATCTTTGCAATATTATAGAGCATCGAGTTAGCTTTCCAATGGTTCAAACGGTGAGTCAATCGGAGTCCGGACGAGAGAGTTATGGTCGTTTTAGCTCAACCGCTCATTTTTCGGTATTGGCGATCAACGCCGAACGAACTCGGCCGTGTCGTCCGACACGGCCCGTGCCGTACTCGTCCTAAGATGCCGAAGTGTTCGCCTCGAGACCACCGTGTAAATGCAGCACGGCCGAGTCGAACTCTTCCGGATAAGCGAACCGATCGCCAAAGACGCCCGACCGTGGCCGCCCTGCACGGCCGAGTCATGCCGAGTCATTGTCGGACGGGTTCTTGTCGGAAGGCCCTCCGCGCCGCGACCGTGTCAAGCGGGACACGGTCGAGTCCCCTGTCGGCCACTGTCGGCGGTATGACACGACCGTGCCGATCGGCACGGCCGTGTCCGGCAGCACCAACTCCTTAAATTCGTTTTTTCAAGATTTCACCATTCCTTCCATTTTTCTTCACCTACAACCGAGAGAGGAAGCTTGAGGAGGGTTTTTCCTTCACAAATCATTTGAGTATTTGATTTTCTTCATCTCCTTTTGATCGTGAAGCCCGGATAATCGACCTAACGCGTGTTCTTCGGATTAAAGTACTTGAATCTTCAAAGGTAATATTCTTCAACACCTTGGATTTCGATTTTTGTGTTGAGATACGATGTTTTGGACATTATAATCATGATATATGAAGGGATATGTATATGATTACGAGTTTGTATAAGGATTCATTGGATTATTGAGGAATTATTCAAGAACACCTTGAAAATCGAGTTGGAATTGGGGATTTTCGACTAATTGTTGTTATAATCACATTTTTGGATATTCATAATGGATTATTGATCGTATTGGAGATGTTTTGTTGGTTTGAAACACTTCTTGGGGATTTTGATATTGGTATATCGAGGTTTGATTGTAAACAATCGGAGTTTGGATACAACGTGTTTGATTTAATGTCTCAATGAACTTGGTTTAATCGTATCGACGATTTGAGTTCGTTATATTCGTGTTTGATTCGTATATTGAACGGGTTGTTGGATATTGTATAATTCAAGGTTGTTCGAGCGATCGATATCTCAATTAGGACGTCGTTCGTGGAAGGATAATTATCACCGGTGTTGTGTAAGTTAATTCTTACTCGGTTAAAAGGATATTCATACCTTTTGTTGTTGATCATTCATAATCATAACTCATTCATCATTGTATTAATCATATTAAAACTTGTTATTGTCAATTAATCACTTCAGTCATAAGGAACGACGGTTCCAATCTTTTCGTTGAGCTATCATTCATTTCATTATTACTCTAATCTCGGTGAGTCATTCTTGACTTTGTCAGATTATTATTTATTCATTGATATTCATTACGGTCATTCTCGTTCATATGACCTTCTGGGTTCATATTACGTGGCCGGGTGCGGATGTGTGGAATTTTTAGTCGGGCACGTTATGGCCATGTATTGGGAGTGATACATTGGACTGTGCACACGGTAACAGATTACCTCCGTGAGACTAATTAGGTACAAGGACGGGTGTGTCCGGTCATTCGTCTTGTACACTTGCACAGAACACTACGGGCGTACTATGATACCCCTCTTCAGCGTAATTCATAACTAAGGATATTTCATAACTTCAGTTAAATCATGATTGTGTATTTTTCAACCCTTGAGGATTGTTGTTACATTTAATCGACTCCATTGGGATTTTGTTTTTCAGGTCATGGCAAGGCAAACGCACGGGAATAGCATGTTGATGTCGATGAGTCCTAGTGATACTAGTAGGGGGCCCCGATCTTTCAGTTATTCATGTTATTATCCTTTATTTTCCGCTGCAGACTTTCATTTGAATACTCCGTTTCATTCAGTGTTGTGTATTTTATCTTCATATAAAATACACTAGTATTCGGTATTGTCCTGGTATGTTGTAACTAAACTCCTCATCGGAGTAATTATGGTTGTAATGTAGTTCGGTACTACATTTATCTTGTGTAATTCATTCATTTTCATTTTCCTAGTGGGTCCCAGTTGGGGATCTACGGCACTGTAATATCCGCCTAGTTTGGGGTGTTACAGAGTTGGTATCGGAGCGTGGTTTTGAATACTACCTTCCGAGTCATGTCTCATTTGAAATCATCGTCATCAGACTAGTATCATTGGACTTTCGTGTCACGTGTGACCTGTGCAAATGCCGAGCCAATCAGACCGGAAGAACTGTAAGATTTCTAACGCCATGGTATAATTTCGGGCAATAGTCATTCATTCATCATTCATCATTTAACAATCCTCAAACATCATCATTCAATATGATCAGGACGATCATATTAACTCATTAATCACTTAATTCATTTCAATACTCAGTTAATGATCAGGACGATCATATTAACTCATTAATCACTTAATTCATTTCAATACTCAGTTAATGATCAGGACGATCATATTAACTCATTAATCACTTAATTCATTTCAATACTCAGTTAATAATCAGGACGATCATGTTAACTCATTAATTACTCAATTCATTTCATTACTCAGTTGTCAATCTGGATGATCATATTATCAATCTTGTTAAGTTATTCAAGATAATCATTTCAAGAATTTCATCAGATAATCATGTAACTTCAGTAAATCATTCATATAATCACTAAGTTAGAGCATGTATACTCATTTTCATCATCTCATGACATAATCATAACGTGCTAATCATGCGGGAAATATAATCATTATGCGACCTTCCTACTTCGATGGAGAGAAGCTGTCGAGGATGCACGGGAGAGGCCGCGGTGTGGACCGAAACCCGAGAAATAATCACTGTTGCCAGGAAATCGTGCCCGGGACTCGGCTCGATCGAGAAGATGTTCGGGTTGATCCACTCACTTTTATGCGAGCCATGATGACCCATGTGCGCTTGCTCAATCATCATTGTGCCACTGACCGGATTAATCGAGAGAACTCTCCCGTATGAGCATTTGCTAAGGAAAGTGCCGAACAACAACCTTCATTTGTCGGCAAGAAATCAACGGCGTAATCAATCCAAAGGCGGTCCAACCTTCAAGAAGCCTCGTGTGAGTCCTATCGTTTCTGAGCGACCTCCTACGGCGCATAATCGTGCGGGATCTCATTCCCGAGCGGCCAGTTCGGCCATCACCTGTTTCAATTGTGGAACGCCGGGTCATTTCAGCACTGAGTGTCTGAAACCGTCTATCACGTGCTATAATTGTGGGAATTTTGGGCATAAGGCCCGTTTTTGCCGAAAGGACTCCAAGTCGGCTCCGGCGGCATCTCAGGCCCCGAAGCAACCAGCGTTTCAGAATCAGACTGCTTTGTCATCGTCGTTTAAGATAATGGAAGCAAATAGAGTTGGAGCTCGTATTTATCAGACGGGAGCGTCCGGTTCGGGGGCCGGCAAGTCCCAGATTCATATGATGAGGAGGATCGATGATCCGGTGGCCCGAATGATTTCAGGTATACTCGTAATTTTATTTCAACTTGTGTGTACCTTTTGATGCTGGTACACCGCATTCATTCATTTTCGAATCATGCTTGAATAGACTTATTTCGGGATAGTCCTACTTAATGACCGCGATTGGTTGATGGATCTAATCGTGGTGAATTTATCTTAGGACGATGTAATTTTCGGTATTAATTGGTTTGATCGTCTCGATACTATCCTCAGTGTTTGTTAGCGTTTGGTCGCTATCTTTCCGTCGTTAGTTGTCGAATGTGTGCTTCAGGGAAGTAATCCCCGTTGTTCTAGTAGAATTTCTATTATGGCGGAAGCAGAGAAATTCCGCAATCGAACTATCCAATCATTCATTGTATCATTTTCATCGATTGGCCTTTCTAAGGCAATCGAGTTATTCAATCATTCCTTGTATCATTTCCATCGATTGTCTTTTTTAAGACAATCGAGTCATTCAATCATTCATTGTATCATTTCCATCGATTGGCTTTTCTAAGACAATCGAGTCATTCAATCATTCATTGTATCATTTTCATCGATTGGCCTTTCTAAGGCAATCGAGTTATTCAATCATTCATTGTATTATTTTCATCGATTGTCCTTTCAAAGGCAATCGAGTTATTCAAACATTCATTGTATCATCTTCATCGATTGGCCTTTCTAAGGCAATCGAGTTGTTCAATCATTATTGGTATCTCTTTTTATCGATTGACCATTCTAGGGCAATCGAAATGTTCAATCATTCGTGGTATCATTGTCATCGATTGACGATGTATTTCCAGATGAGTTATCTAGTTGCCTTCACATAGAGTAGGGGAATTCAGGAGTGAGTGGGAGCCGGTACGTCCCATTTATCGAAGGCACCGTATCGGATGGACCCGACCGAAATGCGAGAGTTGAAGATTCAACTTGAGGAGTAGTTCGAGAAAGGTTATATCCAACCGAGTCCGTCCCCGTGGGGAGCACCAGTGCTGTTTGTCAAGAAGAATGATAGTTCTTTTCGCTTGTGTATCGATTACCAGGAGTTGAACAGGGTGATGATCAAGAGTAGTATCCTTTACCCCGTATTGATGATCTTTTAGATCAACTTCAGGGAGCCTCAGTATTTTCCAGGATCGACTTAAGATCTGGATATCACCAGTTGCGGATTCGAGAGTCGGATATCGCGAGGACAGCGTTTCATACACGCTATGGTCATTATGAGTTCGTAGTTATGCCGTTCTGGCTAACTATTACACCTGTGGTATTCATGGGGGTAATGAATCGGGTTTTCATCGATTTTTTTGGGATCGGTTGTTGTTGTCTTCATCGAAGACATTTTGATTTATTCTCGTAGCCGAGAGGAATACGAGGTTCATCTTCATCAGGTTCTCGACGTGTTGAGACGAGAGCAACTTTATGGAAAGTTTTCCAAATATGAGTTCTGGAGGTCCGAAGTGACTTTCTCGGACATGTAATTTCATCTGACAGATTTCGTGTCGACCCTCAGAAGTCGGAGACTATCCGAGATTGGCAACCTCCGAAAGATATTAATTAAATCCGATGTTTCCTCGGATTAGCTGGTTAATTATCCAACCCACGGACGGAGCTAGCAACCATGGTTTTCGTGTTGGAAATTTGGCGTCGTTACTTTTATGGAATCACCTGTCAGATCTTCACCAATCACAAGAGTTGAAGTATATATATTTACTCACAAGGAGTTAAATATGCGACAGAGACGGTGGTTGGAACTACTCAAAGATTATGATATCGAAATCCTTTACCACCCGGGCAAGGCGAGCATTGTCGCCGACGCCTTGAGTCGTAAGTCCGTTCAGGAGCAGATGCTTGCTCGTTTCACAATTCAGAAGGAGCTCCAACAGGAATTCCTTAGACCCGAGATCGAGGTCCGTCAGCCAATTCGTGGACAGCTTTGTATGTTAGAGATTTCATCATCTCTTGAGGATGCAATCGGGGAGAATCGGGTTCGGACCCGGCATTGTTGCGCATTCTTGAGGATGTGGCTCAGGGAAAGCCCCTGGATTCGTGATCCACGAGGATGGACTTTTGAGATTTAAGAATCGGATGTGTGTACTGCGAATGACGAGTTGAAAAACTCTATTTTGAGAGAAGCTCATGCTACCCTTATTCTCGTCATCCGGGTCCAACAAGATGTACAAGGACTTGAAACAAAATTACTGGTGGAGTAATATGAAGCGAGAAGTCGCGGAATTTGTTTCGAGATGCTTAACTTGCCAACAAGTCAAGATGGAACCTCAGCGACCGGCGAGTATGCGGATACCGCTCCCTATTCCAGAATGGAAGTGGGAAGACATTTCTATGGAATTCATCACGAATTGCCGATGAGTCGTCGTGGCATAAATACGATCTGAGTGATCGCGGACCGCTTAACTAAATCAACTCATTTCCTTGAGATCAAGGATACGTGGGGTCCTGAGAGACTGGCCCAGTTGTTCATCAAGGAGATGGTGAGACTGCACGGTACTCCTAAGAGTATCGTTTCCGATCGTGACGGACGATTAGTATCCCATTTTTCGAAATCAGTTCATCGTGCTATGGGAACTCAGCTTAATCTCGATCGCCTTTCATCCTCAGTCCGACGGACAATCAGAGAGGACTATTCAGACATTAGAAGACATGTTGAGAGCTTGCGTCCTCGATTGGAAGGACGATTGGGAAGCCCAACTACCGTTGATCGAGTCCACGTATAATAATATTTGGCATGCTTCCATTAAGATGGCACCTTACGAGGCCTTGTACGGTCGTCGTTGTCGATCTCCTTTGTGTTGGGATGACTTGTCAGAATCAATCGGCACCAAGCCCGATATGCTTATAGCCGCCCGGGAGAAGGTAGCTTTGATCAAGAGTCGTATGTTGACAGCTCAGAGTCGACAGAAATCATGTGCAGAAAATCGTCGTCGACCACTAGAGTTCGAGATGGGTGACCATGTTTTGGTCAAGGTATCCCCGAGTCGAGGTATTTTTCCGTTTCGGAAAAACGGGGGAAGTTGAGCCCAAGATTCATTAAACCGTTTGAAATTTTGGATCGAGTAGGCGTGTTAGCTTATCGATTGGCTTTACCTCCGGCTTTGAGCCGAATTCATAATGTGTTTCATGTCTCTCAGTTGCGGAAGTTTGTTGCCGACCCGAGTCACATACTTCAGTTCGACGAAATCGAGATCGCGGATGACCATTCATACGAGGAGCGTCCTGTACGAGTGTTGGAACGGCGAATCAAACAGTTGAGGGATAAGACGATCCCTTTGGTCAAGATTCAGTGGTCTAGACACGGAGTCGAAGAGGCCACTTGGGAAACCGAGAAGAATATGCGGGAGAATTATCCCGAGTTGTTTGACCCTTAGTTTCGGGGACGAAACTCTTTTAAGGGGGGGTGTATGTAATACCCGGTTGTAATTCAGTCATTATCATTCAGTAATTATCAGTCTGTAATTGTCACTCAGTGTATTTTCACTCAATTATAATCATTCATCAATCATGTTCTTTCACCGTGTTCACCGTTCGGAAAAACTTCGAGTTGTGTATCGTTATTGTTCATTGTTTCAACTTTCCTCATATGAGTTCGACTTTGTTAGATCACCATTAATTTTTGGTAATTCCAAAAATTCTAAATCTTTGCAATAATATAGAGCATCGAGTTAGCTTTCCAATGGTTCAAACGGTGAGTCAATCGGAGTCCGTACGAGAGAGTTATGGTCGTTTTAGCTCAACTGCTCATTTTTCAAGATTGGCGATCATGCCGAACGAACTTCGGCCGTCGTCCGACACGGCCCGTGCTGCATTTCGTCCGGAAGATGCCGAAGTGTTCGCCTCAGACCCGACCGTGTCGCCTGCACGCCCGAGTCGAACTCTTCCGGATAAGCCGTAACCGATCGCTTAGACGCCCGACCGTGTCGTCTGGCACGGTCGAGTCATGACGAGTCGCTGTCGGACGGGTCACTGTCGGAAGGCCCTCCGCGCCGCGATCGTGTCAAGCAGGACACGGTCGAGTCCCTGTCGGCCACCTGTCGGCCAGCTGTGCGACACGACCGTGCCGATCGGCACGGGCCGTGTCCGGCAGGCAATCAACTCCCTTAAATTCGTTTTTTTTCAACATTTCAGCCATTCCTTCCATTTTTCTTCACCTACAACCGAGAGAGGAAGCTTGAGGGAGGGTTTTTCCTTCACAAATCATTTGAGTATTTGATTTTCTTCATCTCCTTTTGATCGTGAAGCCCGGATAATCGACCTAACGCGTGTTCTTCGGATTAAAGTACTTGAATCTTCAAAGGTAATATTCTTCAACACCTTGGATTTCGATTTTTGTGTTGAGATACGATGTTTTGGACGTTATAATCATGATATATGAATGGATATGTATATGATTACGAGTTTGTATAAGGATTCATTGGATTATTGAGGAATTATTCAAGAACACCTTGAAAATCGAGTTGGAATTGGGGATTTTCGACTAATTGTTGTTATAATCACATTTTTGGATATTCATAACGGATTATTGATCGTATTGGAGATGTTTTGTTGGTTTGAAACACTTCTTGGGGATTTTGATATTGGTATATCGAGGTTTGATTGTAAACAATCGGAGTTTGGATACAACGTGTTTGATTTAATGTCTCAATGAACTTGGTTTAATCGTATCGACGATTTGAGTTTGTTATATTCGTGTTTGATTCGTATATTGAACGGGTTGTTGGATATTGTATAATTCAAGGTTGTTCGAGCGATCGATATCTCAATTAGGACGTCGTTCGTGGAAGGATAATTATCACCGGTGTTGTGTAAGTTAATTCTTACTCGGTTAAAAGGATATTCATACCTTTTGTTGTTGATCATTCATAATCATAACTCATTCATCATTGTATTAATCATATTAAAACTTGTTATTGTCAATTAATCACTTCAGTCATAAGGAACGACGGTTCCAATCTTTTCGTTGAGCTATCATTCATTTCATTATTAGTCTAATCTCGGTGAGTCATTCTTGACTTTGTCAGATTATTATTTATTCATTGATATTCATTACGGCCATTCTCGTTCATATGACCTTCTGGGTTCATATTGCGTGGCCGGGTGCGGATGTGTGGAATTTTTAGTCGGGCACGTTATGGCCATGTATTGGGAGTGATACATTGGACTGTGCACACGGTAACAGATTACCTCCGTGAGACTAATTAGGTACAAGGACGGGTGTGTCCGGTCATTCGTCTTGTACACTTGCACAGAACACTACGGACGTACTATGATACCCCTCTTCAGCGTAATTCATAACTAAGGATATTTCATAACTTCAGTTAAATCATGATTGTGTATTTTTCAACCCTTGGGATTGTTGTTCATTTAAGCGGCCCATTTGGGATTTTGTTTTTCGTGTCATGGCAAGGCAACGCACGGGAATAGCATGTTGATGTCGAGGAGTCCTAGTGATACTAGTAGGGGCCCCGATCTTTGATTATTCATGTTATTGTCCTTTATTTTCAGCTATGAGACTTTCATTTGAATACTCCGTTTCATTCAGTGTTGTGTATTTTATCTTCATATAAAATACACTAGTATTCGGTATTGTCCTGGTATGTTGTAACTAAACTCCTCATCGGAGTAATTATGGTTGTAATGTAGTTCGGTACTACATTTATCTTGTGTAATTCATTCATTTTCATTTGCCTAGTGGGTCCCAGTTGGGGATCTACGGCACTGTAATATCCGCCTAGTTTGGGGTGTTACATAGGGTAATACCATTGATCCCGCCCGAGGCCTCTAAGGACCATCCCGAGCTGGCTAGCTAAACAAAATCATGAATCCAGGACTCAACCCTTTGGACTCCCTCCGTGATCCCGTCGGACCATCCCGAGGTGAGCAAATCACATACAAAATACATTATCATTCCACGTTAAGCATAAAGGTTTCCAAAAATACTTGTCTTGAATAATTGATGACGCAACTAACGGAAAGGATAATCACCTACGGACGCTAGGAATCAACGCAACCGAACCTAACGATTCGAAGAACATAATCACAACCAACTCTAGACGAATACGGAAATGGAATACACCCGTAAACCCGCCTACGATTCATGTATATTCGTACAAAAATAATAACGAGGGCGGACCATTACAAACCCTCTCGATTTCGCAAAATCATGAAAATATACCATGAATCCGTAGGAAAACAAATGATATTGACAAGATTAACCATATTCATCATGAATCCACCAACAAAACGGAACGAATCGGACGAAAATCCCAAAACCCCCAACTTATCTAAAAGTAGGGTTCTAAGAGATTTTACCTTGGATTAGGATGAATGATTCGTGTTGATGTTGTTATAATACACCAAGAACTCAAGGAAGATGTTGGATGAGATGATTGGAAGAAGAAATCGCCAAGAATCGCCCAAAATCGCCAAAGGAGCTCTAAGCCACGGGGAGGAGAAGAAATGAACGTAATACGTTCATCTGGGTCAACTCCCTGGTTTATATAGCCAAGGTGTGTTAGCGCGTGCTAATCCTCAAGGTTAGCGTGCGCTAACGGGGTAAAACTACAGGCCATACAGTTAGCGTCCCGATCCGGTGGCAGTTTACGGCGTTAGCGTCTTACTCAAAACGTAGCATGCGCTAATAATCTCTCGGTAGCGCGCGCTATCGACCAATAGCGTGCGCTACCTGGACATCAGCCGAGTCCAGAAGCAACTGTCCAGTACACACCTGATCCAGTTAGCGCGCGCTATCCACCAACCGTAGCGTGCGCTAAAGTGTATCGGTAGCGCGCGCTATCGACCAATAACGTGGGCTACCTGGGCAACAAATTGAGTCCAGTAGCAAACTGTCCAGTACTGGACACCTACGCTAGCGCACGCTACCGGGCATCTCAGCGTGCGCTAGCCCCCGACATTAGCGTGCGCTAGACTACGTAGCGTACGCTAATTCGCCGATCCGTGGCTGAAACAAGCCTTGCCACTCCTGGGGTTGCTCTCTGGCGCTCTGAAGCGATCGTAGCGTGCGCTACTAAGTGACCCCTAGAGTGCGCTATGCAGAAAAGATAGCGTGCGCTAGGTACGAAATATAAATGGTCCAAAACACCGGAATATGAACGAAACATCAAACGGAACATCTCAAAACGTATCATAACGTAGAATGGATCCACGGCAACCCCAAAACGGTGATTCCGCACAACAATAACGAGAATCAGATCAACAGGTGACTGAAAAGATACACTGAAAGATACACGAGGGTCACTACGACTGAGAAATACATCGAAAATAAAAATACAAGGGAAATAGAAATGCGGATATTACATTCTACCCCTCTAAAAACAAGTTTCGTCCCGAAACTTAAGAGACAAACAACTCGGGGTACCTAGCACGCATGCTATCCTCGGTCTCCCAAGTTGTCTCCTCGACACCATATTTCGACCACTGCACTTTGACCAAAGGGATGGTCTTACGCCTCAGTCGTTTCTCGCGATGCTCCAAAATCTTCAAGGGACGTTCTTCAAAAGTAATATCCTCGGCGACATCAATCTCCCCATAGTCGATGATTTGACTAGGATCCGGGACATATTTCCTCAGCTGGGAAACATGAAAAACGCTATGAACATGACTCAGGGCCGGGGGCAATGCCAAATTGTATGCCAATCCACCGACTCGCTCGAGAATCTCGAAGGGTCCAATAAATCTCGGACTCAACTTCCCCTTTTTCCTGAAATGGAAAACTCCTCTCATCAGCGACACCTTTAGTAAAACGTGGTCTCCCACCTCGAATTCCAAAGGTCGATGATGGGCATCGGCATATGACTTCTGTCGACTCTGGGCAGTCAAGATCCGTTCCCGAATTAATTCTATCTTCCGCCTCGTCTCTAAAACGACATCCGGCTCGGTCCCGATCAAATCGGACGCCTCATTCCAACAAATCGGTGATCGACAACGCCGACCATAAAGTGCCTCATACGGCGCCATCCGAATCGACGCGTGCCAACTATTGTTGTACGTGAATTCAATTAATGGCAAATGCTCCTCCCAGTCACTACTCCAATCGAGAGCACAAGCACGCAACATATCCTCGAATGTCTGGATAGTGCGTTCCGACTGTCCATCTGACTGGGGATGAAAAGAGGTACTCAAACGCAAACAAGTACCCAACGCTTTATGCACCGCCTGCCAAAAGTGCGATACAAATCGGACATCACGATCCGAAACAATAGACTTCGGAGTACCGTGAAGCCTCATAATCTGCGCGATAAACACACGAGCCAACTTCTCCGGGCCCCAAGTGTCCTTGATGCCCAGAAAATATGCCGACTTGGTCGAACGATCTACAATCACCCATACCATATTCATGCCCGACCTCGATCTCAGCAAACTCGTAACGAAATCCATCGATATATCTTCCCATTTCCATTCCGGAACGGGAAGTGACTGCAATAACCCAACCGGTCGCTGATGCTCGATTTTGACCCGCTGACAAGTCAAACAGCTCGCTACAAACTGCGCGACCTCTTCCTTCATATCATTCCACCAGAAATTCCTCCTCAGGTCCTTGTACATCTTACTCGAACCAGGATGAACGGAGTAAGGTGTAGCATGGGCCTCGCGCAGAATACTCTATCTCAACTCTAAGTCGTTCGGTACACAAAGCCGACTCTGGAATCTCAAAACACCATCCTCATGAATCACAAACCCCGGAGACTTTCCCTTAAGAACGTTCACTCAGATTTAAATAATCATCGGATCCTCTAACTGCTTCAGCTTAATTTCATCGATCAAAGACGACGAAACCTCTAAAGCACAAAGTTGCCCGACAGCTCCAGGAAACAAAACCTCAACATCTAACTCGATCAAAGCCCACCGAAGCTCAGACTGAGATGTAAGGACCTCAAGCATTCGCAACGCAATCGGTTTCCGACTCAAGGCGTCGGCCACGACGTTCGCTTTGCCCGAATGATAAAGGATTTCGAGGTCATAATCCTTAATCATCTCTAACCACCTCCTCTGCCTCATATTCAACTCCCGCTGAGTAAATATGTATTTCAGACTTTTATGATCGGTAAAAATCTGACATGCAGAGCCGAAAAGGTAGTGACGCCAAATCTTGAGCGCAAAAACAACTGCCGCTAACTCCAAATCATGGGTAGGGTAGTTCAGCTCATACGGCCTCAACTATCTCGACGCATAGGCAATGGTCTTGCCGTGCTGCATCAATACGCACCCAAGACCCTGACCCGAAGCATCACTATAAACGGCAAAACCCTCGTTGCCACATGACAATGCCAAAACCGGGGCTGAGGTCAAACGCTTCTTCAGTTCCTCAAAACTCAACTGCCTCTCGTCATTCCAGACAAACTTTTCGGATTTCTGGAGCAACTGTGTAAGTGGCCGAGCTAGTTTCGAGAAACCCTCGACGAACCTACAGTAGTAACCGGCCAAGCCCATGAAACTACGGATCTCCTTCACATTCTTGGGCGGCGCCCAATCCAACACTGCCTCAATCTTCTGCGGATACAAACGAACCCCCTCGGCTGAAATCACGTGACCTAAAAACGTTACTTCTTTCAGCCGGAACTCACATTTCGAGAACTTCGCATAGAGTTGCTCGGTTCTCAAAATGTCTAACACTACTCGCAAATGATGGGCATGCTCCTCCTCGTTCCTCGAATAAATAAGAATATCATCAATGAAGACGACGACACACTTATCCAAATACTCGATAAAGACTTTGTTCATCAATTTCATGAACACCGCCGGCGCATTGGCTAACCCGAAAGGCATAACTACGAACTCATAATGTCCGTATCTCGTCTGAAAAGCTGTTTTCGGCACATCGAACTCTCTCACCTGGAGCTGGTAGTACCCCGATCTCAAATCAATCTTCGAGAATACCGCAGCTCCCTGCAACTGATCGAACAAGTCATCAATTCTCAGCAAAGGATACTTGTTCTTGATGTTCACCTTGTTTAGTTCGCGATAGCCGATACACAAACGCAGTGAACCATACTTCTTTCGCACAAACAGGACCGGCGCGCCCCCAAGGCGAGGCGCTCGGCCGAACATACCCCGACTCAAGAAGCTCACTCAACTGCTTCTTCAATTCTGACATCTCTGAAGGTGCCATGCGATACGGCGCCTTCGAAATCGGATCCGCGCCCGGATCTAACTCTATAGCAAACTCGACCTCACGGTCCGGTGGCAATCCCGGCAACTCGTCAGGAAATACATCAGGAAATTCGCTAATGACTGGAATCGACGAAATCTTGACTCCACCATTCTCCGCCTTCAAGGCGTAGCACCAATAACCAGTACACCCCTTTCGCAGGAGTCTCATCGCCTTCAAGGCGTTAATAACGAACTTCTGGTTTTCCCTCTTTCGTCCCGCGAAAGAGTGCTCGGTGCCATCCTCAGCTAACATAGTGATGATTCTCGTGCGGTAGTTCATGATTGCGCCATGACGCTCGAGCCAATCATTCACGAGAATCAAATACTCACCCTCGATACCCACGATAATAAGATTAGAGAGCCAAGTCCTCTCACAAATAGACACAGAACAGTCCCGGACCTCTCGATCACCGACAATTCTATCACCGCTAGGAAGTTTAATGATGAAAGGCTCGCAAGGTGACAAGCAGTCGAGACTTAAACGGCGCACACACTCTAGAGAAATGAATGAATGCGTAGCACCCGAATCAAAAAGCACACTGACAGGATGAGAACGGATATGAACGGTACCTGTCGCCATAGTAGCTGCTGGATCATTGGCCCTCCTCATCTCATAGATACGCGGCTGGGCAGAGCCGACACTGGAAGCTCCTCCTCTAGCGGGCTGACCCCGACCCAAACCTCGGCCGGATCTCGGCGGTGGCGGCGGAGCAAATGAGCCCTGGTTCACACTCGGCTCCATAGGTGCTGGGTGAGAAGAACGGGAGCCGCGAAGCTGTCTGATCTGCTCACAAAAGAGGGCCTTGTGGCCCAACTGTCCACAAGTATGACAAGTAAACTTCGGACAAGAACACTGCCAGTTCCTATGGCCCTGCACACCACAGTTAAAGCATGTGGGTTCACGAGCGGAGGTTCCGGCGGCACCCCGAAAGCTCCCAGAGAAACGAGCCGAACCGCCCGTAGAAATGTTTGCAGCCTGAGATTTCTGCTGGCCTCCACCCTTGTAACCCGAGAAATCCCCAGCGGATTTCTGCTTCTTACTCTCTCGGGCCGCCGCACTAGCTGTCACCGACATATCATAAGCAAGATCTCGACTCTGATAATCCTTCAAAGTAGTACAGACGAGCCCATACATATAGTCTCGAATGGACAGTTTCATCCTCCTGGAAAAATGGAAAATTTTGTCGCTCTCTTCGACAACTTGGGTCTTCACATAGCCCAACTCCTTGTTAAAATCGGCAATGGCTTGGGACACGGGAATATCCCGAGGTTGAGCATCGTAGAAAGCATGGACTCGATCCTGTCTAACTGGCCACGGGCAATATTCAGTCTCCATCAGCTCCTGAAATTCGGCCCACGAAGCAACATGATCTTTAGGCCCCACGGCCTCCCACAAATCCATAGCGTCCCCAGTGAGAAAGTACTGGGCAATAGGGACCTTGCGGTCCTCGGGACAGTTGGTGGCAACGAAGACCTTAGATATCTCCTTGATCCACCCCTCCCAGCCGATCGAGTCTGATGCTCCCGAAAACTGAGGAGGATGCATCTTGATGACATCTTGGAGCCAACGGTCTGCTCTGCCCCGATTAGCATGGGCCTGATCGGGGTTTTGAACCACTTGAGCTATCGCCGCCATTTGGTTTACCATTTGCTGCATAACGGCCGCAATACCAAGGTCGGAGCGCTCCTGAGAAGAAGCATGACTGTGACGGTCGCCGGTACTGCCGGCTCCCGAAGAATGCGACGTGGCCGCCCCACCGGCTGCCCCACATCCTCGGCCGCGTCCACGACCACGACCACGACCACGACCACGGTTTCCTCCGGCATCCATACTGGTGTTAAGAGATAACAGAAGTATATCGAGGATGAGTAAGGGAGGAAAAAGCAACTACGATGATAAGCAAAAGAGGGAGAATAACCACAGTTCAAGAAACGGAATACAGTACGAGAAAGTAAAGAATCGAGTAAGGAAACTTATGAACACTGGAAGTACTGAGATTCCGGCAGCGGTGTGACAATGTGCAAAACAAAACACGACTAGACCCAAATAACCGACAAGCCTAGGTATCCATAAACCTAGAGCTCCGATACCATTTTCTGTAACACCCCTAGATATTCGGAGTATATTACAGCGCCGTGGACCCCTACATGGGACCCACCAGGCTACAACAAGAAAACACCACTCGACTAACCATCTCGGTTAGCGAGGACACACATTTAAACGATATGACATATAAAGATACGCCCGGAGCAACCGGCGAAATAAGCATCATCCGACAATGTAACAATTTAAAGTAATAGAATACGGAGTTTGAAATGAAAAGCCTAAGTACTCGCGAGTACAATCTATAAGTTTATAACTGTGGGAACAACCATATCGAAATGGACAAAAGAAATAAGAAGACCCAAATGCACATGTCAACGACCCTGGCCAACATCCTCGTACTGTCCCGGTGCTTGCTCGTTCGGATAATCATAATCTGAAATCCATAACAAGAATTTCCCCAAAACGGGTCCCCAAAAATCCATAACAATAGTGGTGAAAGAAAAGTCACCAAACAAGTGTTAGTGGCATTCCGAATCGGCAAATATCAAGATGAGGTATTATGTAACGTGGTGCCGATGCAAGCCAGACATTTGTTGCTAGGTCAACCCTGGAAATTTGATCGAAAAGTATTCCACAATGGATACACTAATAAGTATTCGTTCGAGTTCAAACAGCGCAAAGTTACCCTCGCCCCATTATCTCCGCAATAAGTCTACGAGGATCAACTCAAATTACAAGATGAAAATGTACCAAAAAAGGTAGTCGAGACCAAGGAAAAGAAAGAGGAGAGTTCGAAAATCAGCCTCTATGCTAGGGCTGGAGAAATTAAAAGGGCAATAAAAGAAAAACAGTCAATGATTGTTATCATATTTAAAGAAACACTACTAACCGATAACGGGCTTGAAAGCTCTTTACCCAATGTTGTTGTTTCTTTTTTACAGGAATACAAGGATGTGTTTACAGAAGAGGTCCCACCCGGTTTACCTCCCATCCGCGGCATCGAACATCAAATAGATTTTGTTCCCAGTGCACCAATTCCCTATCGGCCAGCTTATCGGAGTAATCCAGATGAAACAAAAGAAATTCAGCAGCAAGTGACCGAACTAATGGAAAAGGGACATGTAAGAGAAAGTTTGAGCCCCTGTGCCGTTCCCGTGCTACTTGTTCTGAAGAAAGATTCAACTTGGAGGATGTGTTGATTGTCGAGCTATAAACAACATTACGGTAAAGTATTGACATCCTATCCATCACGATGATATGTTAGATGAATTATATGGTTTTAGCGTATTCTCTAAAATCGATCTTAAAAGTGGTTACCACCAAATCAAGAAGAAAGAAGGAGACAAATGGAAAACTGCATTTCCCCAAAAATAAATACGGACTATACGAATGGATGGTAATGCCATTTGGGTTAACTAACGCACCTAGTACCCTTATGCGCTTAATGAACCATATCTTGCGTGCCTATTTAGGAAAGTTCGTAGTTGTGTATTTTGATGACATACTTATTTATAGCAAGAACCTAGAAGAACATGTTGAACATCTCCGAATGGTAATCATGGCACTTAAGGAAGAAAAGTTATATGCTAATCTAAACAAGTGCACCTTTTGCACGGATAGACTGGTATTTTTTGGATTCGTTATTAGTACACAGGGAATTCAAGTGGATGAAGAGAAAATTAAGGCCATTCAAGAATGGTCAAGTCCCAAGAATATAGGAGAAGTAAGAAGTTTTCATGGCCTAGCAAGTTTCTACAGGAGGTTTGTACCAAACTTCAGCTCCATAGCTGCGCCTATGACTGAAGTAATGAAAAAGAATGTAGGCTTTCACTGGGGAGAAGCACAAGAAGCGGCTTTTCAACTATTGAAGGAAAAACTGACTAAAGCCCAGGTATTATCCCTCCCTAACTTCTCTAAATCATTGGAGATTGAATGTGATGCCTCAGGAACAGGGATATGTTCTATATTAATGTAAGAGGGAAAGCCTATGGCTTACATCAGTGAAAAATTGAGTGGTCCTACACTCAACTACCCGACGTAAGACAAAGAACTCTATGCGTTTGTGAGAGCTTTGAAAACTTGGCAGCATTATCTATGGCCAAAGAAATTTGTGATTCACACGGATCATGAATCGCTAAAACACCTAAAAGGGCAGCCCCGACTCAACAAACGACATGCTAAATGGGTAGAGTTTATTATCCTCTACAAGAAAGATAAAGAAAATGTGGTCGCTGATGCTCTCTCTAGAAGGTATACACTTATCTCCACTCTTGATGCTAAACTACTCGGTTTTGAACATATTAAAGAATTGTATATCAATGATTTTGATTTCGAACAAGTTTACAAAGAATGTGAACAAATAGCTCACAGTCAATTCTACAAACATGATGGTTATTTGTTTCGTGGAAATCAGTTATGTATTCCTGCTTGTTCATCGCGAGAATTATTTATGCATGAAGCACATGGTGGTGGTTTAATGGGACACTTCGGAATAGCAAAAACTTTAGCTATTTTACATGAATATTTTTATTGGCGGCATATGAAGCGTGATGTTGAACGAATTTGTAATCGATGCATAAAATGTAAACAAGCTAAATCAAATGTGTTACCTAATGGACTATATACACCCTTACCTATTTCTACAGAACCATAGGTAGATATATCTATGGACTTCGTCCTAGGACTACCAAGAAGTAAAAATGGAAAAGACTCAATTTTTGTGGTGGTTGATAGGTTTTCAAAAATGGCACACTTTATTTCATGTCACAAAACTGATGATGCTTCACACATTGCTAATCTATTCTTTAAAGAAATAGTAAGGTTACATGGAATGCCCCGGACAATTGTGTCGGATAGAGATACGAAATTCTTAAGTTATTTTTGGAAAACCCTGTAGGGAAAATTGGGCACAAAATTACCATTTTCAATAACTTGCCGTCCCCAAACGGACGGTCAAACTGAAGTTGTTAACAGAACCTTGTCCACTCTTTTAAGAATAGTTATTAAGAAGAATATCAAAACATGGGAAGAAAGCCTCCCTCATGTTGAATTTGCGTATAATCGATCGGTGCATTCAGCTACTAAATATTCTTCATTCGAAATTATATATGGATTTAACCCCTTAACTCCCTTGGATTTAATTCCTTCCCTATTTATGAGTTTGTTAACTTAGACGGTGCTAAGAAGGCTGAGTTCGTCAAGAAAATACATGAAGATACACGCCTAAATATTGAAAGAAGAACTGAATAATACGCCAAGCAAGCCAACAAAGGGCGCCGTAAGGTAACGTTCGAACCAGGGGATTGGGTTTGGCTGCACATGAGAAAAGAAAGATTTCCAGCACAATGACGATCTAAGATAATCCCCCGAGGAGATGGTCCTTTTCAAGTGCTGGAACACGTCAATGATAATGCCTACAAGCTGGATTTACCAGGTGAGTATAATGTTATACTACTTTTAATGTGGCTGACTTAAGCTGTTTTGATGCAGGGGACGAAACGAATTTGAGGACAAATCCTTCTCAAGAGGAAGGGAATGATGAGAACCCACTGGATTATCCGCCGGACCTAGTTAAAATACCCGTCGGTCCAGTCACAAGAGCAGGAGCTAACCAATTCAAGGAATCAATCAACGGACTCGTACAAATCATTTAGAATAGAAAATTGGCTAAGAAACCAATCGAGATGGACCCTAAAAGCGAAGTGATCGTCAACATCATTAAGATACAGGAAGAGAACAATCCGACCAAGCTCGATTAAATGACATGCATACGTAAAAGCTTCCTTAGACACGAACATATTGTACCCGTATTCTACATAAAATGACCATTACTTTAATGTAGTGTATCTAGCAAGAAAGATTTGAAAGGGGACTTTGAATATAGATAATTCAGCCCCACAATTCTACTAGCCGTTTCCTCACTCAAATTGTGTTCTCATTTGTCTTAAAGTGTATCTAGCAAGAAAGATTTGAAAGGAGACTTTGAAGAAAGATATATCAGCCCACCATTTCCATATAGCCGTGCACTCCATCATCAATATCATGAGTATGATTAAAGTATTCTCAAGAGTATCTAGCATGGAAGATTGCGGCCCCTCCCTCTCCATATGACCGTTGCCATCTTCCCCCCCAAGTCATAAAAGTGTATCTTATTTTTCATGCTTTACTTCATTCTCAAAGATTGTAATATTTAATTTTTTATGCTTTAGATTGAATTAGCTAAGTTACCACCTATTTAAGAACAATTTTAGTAGGTGGTATGGATCAAATTTTAATCCATCATAAACATATTGTTTTGCTTGACTTTTATCAACTCTTGTGTTCGGTTTTGTTACTTTACATGGCAAACTTGGTTCTTCACCCGAATTGTTGTTTTCCACCATGATTCTAAAGTTCTACGGACGTATAATTGTCGGGTTCTAGTTTTCTTTCTAGAGTTCATATTGTGCGATTCATAAGGTTGAGGACGGATTATCATCCATAAACATTACGTCCGTTGTTGCGTTTCATTTCATCTCATTACAAATTAACCTACGCTTCCGCACTCATGATCGCTTATTCCAAAGAGGATCATATCAATCAGGTAGCTTCCTTGACCGGTCTTTGCATTAGGTAGATTCTTGCCGTCTGGTCTGGTCTTCAGGTAGATTTACCTTCGTCTGAACTCCGTATCAGGTAGCTTTATCTTATGTGCTAGATTCTCAATTTAGTAAGCCAAGATCCCTGATTAGCTCTAGAAACCTTTCTTCTGGAAAAGGTTTTGTGAATATGTCAGCAATTTGGTACTCCGTGCTGACTCTTTCTGCTCTAACTCTTTTATGTAGCACATGGTCTCTGATGAAATGATGTGTAACATCAATGTGCTTTGTCCTTGAGTGCAATACTGGGTTATTGGTTATTGCAATTGCACTGTTGTTATCACATCATATTGGGACTTCATTTGCAGTGATGTTGTAGTCCCTTAGCTGTTGTCTGATCCAGAGAATTTGCGCACAACAACTGCCTGCAGCTAGGTATTCTGACTCTGTGGTTGATATTGAGTTAGATACCTGCTTTTTGCTAAACCAAGATATCAATATGGTTCCTAGGAATTGGTACGTTCCACTAGTGCTTTTCCTATCAATCTTACATCCTGCAAAGTCTGCATCTGAGTATCCTGCTAGTTCAAAATTGTCATCCTTGGGATACCATAGGCCAACATTGATTGTAGACTTAAGGTATCTGATGATTCTCTTAGCTGCTTCGTGGTGGGACCGCTTCGGCTTAGACTGAAATCTTGCACATACTCCCACTGCATATGAAATATCAGGTCTGCTTGCAGTGAGGTATAGAAGTGATCCGATAAGTCCTCTGTAGTGGGTTAGGCCCACTGAAATGCCTCCTTCACCTACTTCAAGGTGTAGGGATGTGCTCATTAGAACTCTTACTGGTTTGGCTGATTCCAGACCAAACCTTTTGATTAAATCCCTTGTATACTTAGCTTGATTGAAGAAGATTCATTTGTCCATTTGATTTACTTGCAAATCGAGAAAGAAATTAAGCTTTCCCATCATACTCATCTCAAATTCTCCTTGCATGAGATTTGAGAATTTTTCAAATATCCCCGGGTTGGTTGATAATATGAAATCGACTATTCAAAGTGAGGAAGACGAAGTAAGTATAGACGTAAAACATACACCTACGTACTTAGGCGAGAAAATGGATACGAGACTTGGAGTAACATTGGTGACTGAACTCGGGATAACTTAATTCATTATTATTTAGAAGAGATTTCAGCCGCCTCCTTTGTCCCCTCGGAATCGTGACGGCCTGATATGATAGGGGCTAGTGGAAAAGACGATTAGGTGATCGACGTAGAAGACCATACACGCCATGCACATGCACAACAAATCATATATCTAGGTGAGAAGAGGAGCTCAGAACTTGGAGTGACTTTGGTGGTCGGGCTCGGGATTACGTAATAATTTGTTCATTTTATTTATTTATTTACGTAGTAGGAAATATTATTCATAAGGATGCGACATGTGCATGCTTATATTGCTTTACTTTGTTCGTTTTATTATTTTTCTTAGGCATTAGTAGCCTAAACTTATTTAAGGGCATTTTAGGAAATAACCTTTTATTATTATGCTTGGTACTAGGGTTTGGCGGCTATAAATATCACATATAGCTCGGCCGATTTGCATATTGAATACACTTGATATTTTGTTCTCCTTTGAGTTCTGCTTGTTTGACGAGTTTTCAAGCAAATCTTTCGTTATTTTTCGACGCATTTTCGAAGATTAACGTGATCAATTCTCAATAGGTCTTGGGAAGAGATCTTCTTTATCAAGTTATAGGTCTAACTTGATAAAACCTTGTTCCTTTTTTTCTCTTGTTGTGTTCGGCCGATCGGAATTATTCCATGTTCGTCCGGACGGTGTTTGTTCGTTCGTGATTATTGATCCACCGAAGTGTTGTTTGTGTTACCTTGTTCGAGAAATTTCTTCCGCTTCGTTCGAGACGATTCACATCAGATTTTGAATCGTATCATAGCCCCCACCAAATAATGGAGAGCAATATTTTATACACTTTGGGAGATTTGGAAGAAGACTTCAGCCGTCCCTTTGTCCCCTTGAAATCGTGACAGCTCCCACCAAATCATGGGCAATAATATTTTATACACTTTAGAACCTTTGCTCTACATTTTTTATTAGATTGTAATCTTTCTATCTTTGACTAACTAGTTTTCTCATGGTTATTTAAGAATACGTTTGGTCCTTGTAAGGCAGATTTGAATCATCAAAAATAAATACATTGTGTATTGTTTAAAGTGTTGGACGAGTTTCCTTCCAAAATTAGGTTATTATTCGACGCGTTTTCGAATTTTAATCCAATCGATTCTCAATAGGTCTTGATAAGAAATCACTATATTGAATTATAGGTCTAATTCGATAAACAACTTGTTCTTGTTCTGTTTCAGTAGAATCGCTCCATTTTCGGACGATTCTTACATTTGTTCCATACTTCAAATTATCGTTCGTACTCCCTGTTTGAAAAAGACATTTCTCTTACCTTCGATACATGATTGTACTTGATCAGGATTTCCTATCGTAAGTGCTGTTCGTTCTCCAGAACAGTTTCAGAATCATCTTATTCGATGTCGCTGTTGGGATTGTCTTTGTTTGCCTTGCTGTTCGGAACCGCTGTATCGATTAGCATTGCTGTTCGAAACTTGCTGTTTTGAGTGCCGATGTTTGGAGTTGACTGTTCTTGTTTGTTTCCATTCGGTCCGTTCATGTATTGTGCGCATTACTGCCGTTAGTAACGAGTTGCTGCTATTCGGAACTACTGTATTGGGCGAGTGCGACCGTTCGTCCTCGTTCGGTCGGTCCCTGTTCGATTAGGCGTGCTACTGCCAACTATTGTTGTTGTATCGAGCGGTTACTGTCAGTTCCTGACTGTACTGTTCGATTCCTGTTGACTAAGTGCTGTTCGCTTCCGCTCGTAAAATAAACTTCCACTGTACGGATAGAGTTCGTATCATAAGTGGCATCAGAGCCCCGGTTCTTGATTTGGCGTTATGCATCTCAACGACGCTGATTTCTTGGCAAAGCTTTGCGACGCGTTGCGTGACATACCAGAACAACGCGACCAGCATTGGCAACCTAGGCATGGTGAATATGAACGACCTTCATGCCATGTCAAAGAATTTAAAGTTAACGAACTTCCGGAGTTCGTTGGCGGGACAGACCCTGAAGTTTACTTGGAATGGGAATGTAAAAGTGATTGCATGTTCGAGTTTAAAGACCTCGACGATGAGAAACGTTGCAAGTATGCAATTCTCAAGTTGGGAAAAGGCGCTTCGCTTTGGTTCAAAAGAGTAAAAACACAAAGAGCTCGTGCGGGGAAAGAAAAGATCCGTTCGTGGGATTCATTAAAAAGAAAATTTCGTAAAAGATATGTACCAACATCACATCGGCTGTCCTTATACCGGAAGATTGCCGATCTCATGGAAGGAAAGTTAAGTGTCAGTGAATACATTGAGGAGTTCGAAAATTTGACCTTAATGGGAGAAATAGAGGAGAATGAGGAGCAGAAGATGTCACGTTTCTTGCGTGGCTTGAACCGAAGCATAGCTAACTCGGTGGAATTATACCTATACGAGGACTTCGATACATTATGTGGACTATGTGTGAAGTTGGAAGCTCAAAACAAGATGAAGTTTTATAAACCTGAGTTTCCATCCAAATTCGGGAACCCAATGGGAAAAAAATAAGAAAGTTGAGGGTCCAGTTCAGCTACTAAAACAACCGTACCGACTCCTACCCCTACTACGGTTCCTAAATCCCCCTACGTGCCGAAGGAGATGAGTTTGACTAAAGTACGATGTTTCAAATGTCAATGATTCGGTCATTATCAAAATGCTTGTCCAAACAAACGAGTGGTGACGCTAAGAGAAGCTGTCACAATCCGAGATGAGTTGTTGGTCGAGGACGAAAAGGAAAGACTTGATGACATGTTAGATGAACTGCACGGATCCGTGATCTTTTCAAAATTCGATTTGCGGAGTGGTTATCACCAGATTCATATGCGAGATAGAGATGAGTGGAAAACAGCTTTCAAAACTAAACACGGGCTGTATGAATGGACCATTATGCCGTTCGGTCTTACAAATACGCCGAGTACTTTCATGCGTTTGATGAATGAGGTACTTAAGCCATTTTTGGGGAAATTTGTAGTTGTGTACTTGGATGACATTTTGATTTATAGCCGATCGTTGCAAGAACATTTTGGGCACTTAAGGAAAGTCTTCGAGACTCTTAGGGACCGAAGGCTGTATGGAAAAAAAGAGAAGTGCTCATTCTTAGTCGAAAGTATAGTCTTTCTTGGTTATATCGTTTCGAAGGACGGAGTGTCGGTTGATCAAACCAAGATCGAAGCAATTAAGTCATGGCCGATTCCTACTACCGTGACAGAAGTTAGGTCATTCCACGGACTTGCTTCATTCTACCGGAGATTTATTCGAGATTTTAGCACCATTATAAGTCCAATAACGGAATTCTTGAAGAAAGGTACGTTTAAATGGAGCAAGGCTGCCCAAGAGTCGTTCGAAAATTTGAAAACAAAGTTGTGTGAAGCACCAATCTTGGCATTACCCGATTTTTCACAACCGTTCGAAGTAGAGTGTGATGCTAGTGGAGTTGGCATTGGAACAGTTCTCATTCAAGGAAAGCATCCTATTGCATATTTTTCAGAAAAGTTAAACGGTGCCCGTCTCAATTATTGTACGTACGACAAAGAGTTCCATGCTATTGTGAGGGCTCTAGATCATTGGAGTCACTATCTTCGGCCGAAGCATTTCATCCTATATTCGGACCATGAATCATTGAAGTATATTAACGGACAACACATATAAGTCCGAGGCATGCTAAGTGGGTGGAGTCCTTCCACACATTCAAGGTTGTTCGAGTGTTTGTGATCGTCGGGAGGCGCCGTTCGTCGTTTCGTGCCAGGACGTTGATCGTGGAAGGACTTTCTCGCCTTCGGTTTGAGGCAAGTTTTATACTTGTACTGGTCAATGAGATTAATGTTATCATATATGTGTATGAATGTGTTGTATCATTTCGAGACATATTCTCTTCGTGATTTATTGATATTTGGGGATTTTTTGATACAATACCCTTCGGTGATTTTACCAGTTGTGATTGTTATTCGTTAACGGCCGGTTTAAGGCATTGAGATTCTTGTTGTCGATAGCCGGTTCGCGGTATCGACGTATCAATTATTATTGTTGACGCTAATGTCGTTCTGAGGCATCATTGAATCGTTATTATCGAATTGGAACTATTACTATGATGTTGCATTGGCCGATTGAAGGCGTTTGATATATTCGTTATCATATCTGTTTCGGTGGTCGGTTTAAAACGCCGGGATATCTATTCCCATCCGTTGTATCATTGGTTATCGATTAACCGTTCTAAGGTAATCGATGTATTTAATTGGGATTATCAAGATAATTCCCATCCGTCAGATCATTGGTTATCGATTAACCGCTCTAAGGTAATCGATGTATTTAATTGGGATTATCAAGATAATTCCCATCCGTTGTATCATTGGATATCGATTAACCGCTCTAAGTTAATCGATGTATTTAATTGGGATTATCGAAGATAATTCCCATCCGTTGTATCATTGGTTATCGATTAACCGTTCTAAGTTAATCGATGTATTTAATTGGGATTATCGAAGATAATTCCCATCCGTTGTATCATTGGTTATCGATTAACCGTTCTAAGTTAATCGATGTATTTAATTGGGATTATCGAAGATAATTCCCATCCGTTGTATCATTGGTTATCGATTAACCGATCTAAGGTAATCGATGTATTTAATTGGGATTATCGAAGATAATTCCCATCCGATGTATCATTGTGTATCGATTGACCATTCTAAGGTAATCGATGTATTTAATTGGGATTATCGAAGATAATTCCCATCCGCTGTATCATTATGTATCGATTGACCGTTCTAAGGTAATCGATGTATTTAATTGGGATTATCGAAGATAATTCCCATCCGCTGTATCATTGTGTATCGATTGACCGTTCTAAGGTAATCGATGTATTTAATTGGGATTATCGAAGATAATTCCCATCCGATGTATCATTGTGCCCATCCATGAGTTATTGTCATCGTGTTGGCCGACTCAAGGCAGCACGCTATTATTCTTGTGAATTTGGTAATCTTGGGATTGTTACTGTTGTGATTAATTATGTTTTGGAGACTAGTCTCGGCTAGTGCTCGATGGGTAAGCTTGGGGCTTGAACCTTCGCGGTTGGTTTCCCAACACCTACAGTTCAGTAGGTCACGGTCATTGGATGACCTCATTGTGATACGGCTTCGTGCCGTGGCTTCGGCCCTCATTGTGATACGGCTTCGTGCCGTGGCTTCGGCCCTCATTGTGATACGGCTTCGTGCCGTGGCTTCGGCCCTCATTGATACAGCTTCGGGCTGTTTTGGCTTCGGGCCATTGTGGTGATTGACAGCTTCGGCTGAATGACATTCAGGGTATTATGATGATAAACGGCTTCGGGCTGTTTGGCTATTAAGGCCATTGTGATGTATCGGTATTCCTGTCGGAGCCTTCGGGCATTGTGATTCGTATCTATTTCAGTGTTTGGCTTGGGTTACCTTCGGGTGATGTATTGTTGTGTTCTGTATTGATGATTCGCCGTTGGGCACTTGTGTTCTAACCTGTTGAGCAGGTATTGATCGGATGCCGTGGGCATAGTATTCCACGAATGCTCGATTCTTACTTTGGTTTGTGAGCATCTCGTATTACCATTACTATACTATTCATTCTGCCATTTGGATGCATATCATGTTGTACATGTATTTGATAATCATTATCTGGATGACTGACCCCGTGGGGGCGGAACATGTTTTCATGTTTTAGGTGTTTGCGAGGAGAGAGTTGAGACACAGGGGCACGATGGTGGCGACGAGGCATTCAAGCGATACTAGTCCGAGATGTTTTGGTGTTCATGTTAGTCAGGCAGTTGGAGTACTCCAGTTTTGTCATTATTGTCATTTTGTATTATCCGAGCAAGGCTCGTGGATGTCGTTGTATTGTATTTGGGCCATGTAGGCCCACTGTTGTCATTGAAATTCCATATCGGAATATTATGTTCGATGTCAGTGTAGGGATTGTGATTCCCCTTTTGGTCAGTTAGTTGTATTTTTGGTCGTGTTAGCCTGGTGGATCTCCTGGTGTGGGGTCCACGGCACTGTAATAACCCAATAGGATTTGGGGGTGTTACAAAAGTATCGACATCCTATCCCTCGGTTAGCTGATATGTTAGACAAATTACACGGTTCTATTGTGTTCTCTAAATTAAAAGTGGTTATCACGAAATTAGGATGAAAGAAGTAGACGAATGGAAGACTGCTTCTAAAACTAAATACGAACTGTATGAATGGATGGTTATGACATTTGGGATGAATAACGCACCCAGTACCTTTATGCATTTAATGAACCATATTTTGCGTCCCTATTTAGGAAAATTTGTAGTTGTGTATTTTGACGACATACTTATATATAACAAGAATCTGGAAGAACATGTCGAACATCTCCGAATGGTAATAATGGTACTTAAGAAAGAAAACTTATATGCTAATCTAAACAAATGCACTTTTTGCACAGATAGACTCGTATTTTTGGGTTTCGTTGTTAGTACCCAGCGAATTCAAGTAGATGACGAGAAAATTAAGGCCATTCAAGAATGGTCAAGCCCTAAGAATATCGGTGAAGTCAGAAGTTTTCATGGTCTAGCAAGTTTTTACAGGAGATTTGTACCAAATTTCAGTTCCATAGATGCGCCTATGACTGAAGTAATGAAAAATATTGTAGGCTTTCACTGGGGAGAAGCTCAAGAGACGGCTTTTCAACTATTAAAGGAAAAACTGAATAAGGCCTCGGTTTTATCCCTCCCTATTTTTTCTAAATCTTTTGAGATTGAATGTGACGCTTCAGGAATAGGAGCTGTATTAATGCAAGAAGGGAAACCTTTCGCTTTCTTCAGCAAAAAATTGGGTGGTCCTACACTCAACTATCCGACATATGACAAAGAACTCTATACGTTGGTAAGAGCTTTCAAAACATGGCAGCATTATCTGTGGCTAAAGCAATTTGTGATTCACACGGATCATGAATCACTAAAACACCTTAAAGGGCAGCACCGACTCAACAAACGACACGCTGAATGGGTAGAGTTTATTGAAACTTTTCCTTATGTCATTCGTTACAAAAAAGGTAAATAAAATGTGGTCGCCGATGCTCTCTCTCGAAGGTATACACTTATCTCCACTCTTGATGCTAAATTGCTTGGTTTTGAACATATTAAAGAATTGTATATCAATGATAATGATTTTGGACAAATTTACAAAGAATGTGAACAATTAGCTCACGGACAATTCTACAAACATGATGGTTATTTATTTCGTGGAAATCAGTTATGTGTTCCTACTTGTTCATTGCGAGAATTATTTATGCAGGAAGCCCATAATGGTGGGTTAATGGGACACTTTAGGATAGCAAAAACTTTAGCTATTCTACACGAACATTTTTATTGGCCGCGTATAAAGCGCGATGTTGAACGAATTTACAGTCGATGCATAACCTGCAAACAAGCTAAATCGAAAGTGTTACCAAATGGACTATATACACCCTTACCTATTTCTACCAAACCATGGGTAGGTATATCGATGGTTTTCATTCTAGGACTACCAAGGAGTAAAAACAGAAAAGACTCAATTTTTGTGGTAGTTGATAGGTTTTCAAAAATGGCACACTTTATTTCATGTCACAAAATTGATGATGCTTCACACATCGCAAATCTATTCTTTAAGGAAATAATAAGACTACATGGAATGCCTCGGACAATTGTGTCTGGTCGAGATACAAAATTTTTAAGTTATTTTTGGAAAACTTTATGGGGAAAACTGGGCAGAAAACTACTATTTTCAACTACTTTCCACCCCCAAACAGATGGATAAACTGAAGTTGTTAACAGAACATTATGCACTTTATTATGAGCAGTTATTAAAAAGAATATCAACACATGGGAAGAAAGCCTCTCTCACGTTGAATTTGCATATAATCGATCGGTACATATAGCTACTAAATATTCTCCGTTCGAAATTGTATATGGCTTTAACCCCTTAACTCCTTTGGATTTAATCCCTCTGCCTATTTCTGAGTTTGTTAATTTACATGGTGCTAAAAAGGCTGAGTACATGATACGATATGGGCTAGTGGAGGAGACGATTTGGTGATCAACGTAGAATACCATGCACGCCATACACATGAACGACGAATCACATACCTAGGCGAGAAGACGAGCTCGGAACTTGGAGTGACTTTGGTGGTCGGGCCCGGGATTATGTAATTTGTTCGTTTTAGTCATTTATTTGCGTAGTAGGAAATATTATTTATAAGGATGCAACATGTGCATGCCTATTTTTCTTTACTTTGTTCGTTTTATTATTTTCCTTAGGCATTAGTAGCCTAAACTTGTTTAAGGGTGTTTTAGGAAATAGCCTTTTATTATTATGCTTGGTACTAGGGTTTGGCGACTATAAATATCACATATAGCTCGGCCGATTTGCATATTGAATACACAAGTTGATTTTGCTCTCTTTGAGTTCTAATTGTTTGACGTGTCTCAAACACAAATTCTTGATTATTATTCGACGCGTTTTCGAATTCTAATATGATCAATTCTCAATAGGTCTTGGGATGAGATCATTTTTGACGAGTTATAGGTCTAGCTCGTTAAAATCTTTTACTGTTTTCTGTTCGCCCGATCGGAAGCTGTTCTTGTTTGGTCGGAATCTTTGGATTCATTCGTGGTGTTGTTCATCAGAGTGTTGTCCAGTTTCTTGTTCGTGAAGCATACTTCCATCTTGTTAAATCGCAATCCTCATAGACGATCGAGATTCATATCAGTTCGCCTGTTGTTTGTATAAATCGTTATTCATATCAGTTTGACTGTTGCTGTTCGTTCCCATTCGACTGATCACTGCTCGCGTACTCATTGCTGTTGGTTACAACTATTGGCATTGTGTGCCTCTGTTTGTTAACGACCGATCGATTGCTATTTGGTTGAGAGTTGCTGTTGTTCGCTACTGCTGTAGCGAAGGGTGGTTGCTGTTAGTTGTTGATTGTTGCTATTCATTACGGCTGTAGCGACGGATCGTTGCTGTAGCGAAGGGTGGTTGCTATTTTGATTCCATTTGGACCATTGCTGTTCGTTTGTCATTCGTGAATACTGCTTCCGCTTCGTCTCGATACAAGATTCGTATCATTAGTGGTATCAGAGCGAGGTTTTAATCCTTTAGCGGGATGGAGTTCAACAATGATTTTTTGGCCAAACTACGCGATGCACTACGGGACTTGTCGGAGCAGAGCGATAAGTGCTGGCACCCGAGACGAGGAGATTACAATCGTCCTACACGTCAATCCGACGAGTTCAAGGTGAACAAACTTCCGGAGTTCGTTGGGGGTACCGATCCAGAAGCATACTTGGAGTTGGAACGGAAAATCGATCGCATGTTCGATTTCAAGGACCTTGATGATGAGAAAAAGGTGCAAATATGCGATCCTCAAACTAAGTAAGGGCGCTTCTCTTTGGTTCGAAGGAGTTAAATCAAAAAGAGCTCGTGATGGAAAAACAAAGATTAATTCTTGGGATTAATTGAAATGGAAACTTCGCAAGAGATTTGTACCCACGTCACATAGGCTGACATTGAATTGCAAGATTACCGATTACATGCAACGAAAGATGAGTGTTAGTGAATATATTGATGATTTCGAGAACTTGGCCTTGATGGGAGAATTGGAGGAGAATGCAGAACAAAAGATGGCGCGTTTTTTGCGTGGTTTAAATCAAAACATAGCTAATTTGGTGGAGTTGTATCCATACGCCGATTTTTATACCTTGTGTGGATTGTGTTTTAAGGTTGAGGCTCAAAATAGACCAAAGGTTGGAGGTTCGAATATGGAACATTACAAGTCAAGCGGGTGGGCTAAACCCGAGTTTCCCTCAAAATTCGGAACCACGAGTAGCGGCTCTAGTTCGGCTACCCAAACCGAGCCTACTCCAGCCCCTAATCCGATTCCTAAGGCTCCCAACGTGAATAAAGAGATGAGTCTATCGAAAGTGCGCTGTTTTAAATGTTAAGGTTTTGGCCATTATCAAAACGCTTGTCCGAATAAGCAAGTCGTGATGTTGAGAGAGTCTCTCGCGGCCTGAGAGGAATTGTTAGACGAGGAAGAAGTAGATAGGTTGGGTGATGTATTTGATTTGGGAGGTGAAGAAGAGGAATATTGTGAGGCTTACGATGCTCCGAAATATGATACAACCTTGGTCCTTCGCACTTTGCAAGCTAAGTCGGTTCCGAGTGAGTCAGAACAACGGGACCAAATATTCCATACGAAGTGTCAAGTTGGAGATAAGTGGTGTAGTTTGATTATTGACGGAGGGAGTTGCACCAACGTAGCTTCGAGTGAGATGGTGACAAAGCTTGGGCTGACAACCACGACTCACCCTAAACCATATGCTTTACATTGGCTTGATGATGGGAGTAAGGTGAGGGTTTCGACGCAAGTTCAGACCGGGTTGGCAATAGGTTCATATCGTGATGAGATATTATGTGATGTGATTCCGATGGATGCTTGTCACGTACTTTTGGGATGTCCTTGGTTATTTGATAGGGATGTTTTGCATCGGGGCAGGAGAAATGAATACGAGTTGTGAGATAAGGGCAAGAAGATCATGTTGAAGCCGATGTCACCTCAAGCCGTTCGTTCCATTAGTGCCAAACAAGGGGGAAAGCCGAACCTAATCATGTTCGCTAGCGAGAGGGAAATTGAACATGCTATTAAGGGTGGTGAGCATGTTTACGTGCTGGTGATAAAAGAGACTAGAGATGATTTCGTGGTAGAGAAAAACAAGGGTGGAGTGGTTAATTTATTACATGAGTTCGCGGATGTCTTCCCCGAAGAATTGCCGTCGGGTTTGCCAACAATTCGTGTAATTGAGCATCAAATCGACCTTATACCGGGTGCGCCTCTTCCTAATAAGGATGCCTATAGGTGTAATCCTGAGGAAACGAAGGAACTTCAGAAGTAGATTGAAGAACTCATGAGCCGCGGGTATGTTCGAGAAAGTTTAAGTCCTTGTGCGGTTCCGGTTTTGCTTGTTCCTAAGAAGGATGAGTCTTGGTGGATGTGTATCAATAGTCAGGCCATGAATAATATTACTGTTAAGTATCGCTTCCCGATTCGGAGACTAGATGACATGTTGGACGATCTACATGGCTCAGTGGTCTTTTCGAAAATCAACTTGTGAAGCGGTTATCATCAGATTCGCATGCGAGAAGGAGATGAGTGGAAGACGGTGTTTAAAACCAAGCATGGGTTGTACAAATGGGTCGTCATGCCATTCGGCCTTACGAACGCCCCGAGCACCTTCATGCGCTTGATGAACGAGGTACTTAACCCATTTTTGGGACAATTTGTAGTGGTTTACTTGGATGATATTTTGGTTTATAGTCGGTTGGTGGAGGAGCATCTCAGTTATCTACGACAAGTATTCGAGACTCTTAGGTCTCAAAAGCTTTATGAAAAGAAAGAAAAGTGTGCGTTTCTAGTCGAGAGCATAACTTTTCTTGGCTATGTTGTTTCAAGGGATGGAGTGTTGGTTGATCAAACCAAAATCGAAGCGGCCAAGGCATGGCCGATGCCTAAGTCCGTGACGGAGGTTAGATCATCCACGGGCTGGCCTCTTTTTATCGGAGGTTTATTTGAGACTTTAGTACCATTACGAGTCCGATAATGGAGTGTTTGAAGAAGGGTCCATTTGTGTGGAGCGCGGCTGCCCAAGAGGTGTTTGAAAAGTTGAAAACAAAACTGTGTGAGGCACCTATCTTGACGTTACCCAATTTTTCACAACCGTTCGAGGTAGAATGTGATGCGAGTGGAGTGGGTATTGGGGCGGTTATCGTCCAAGGGATACGGCCGATCGCATACTTCTCGGAAAAATTGAGTGGGGCTCGACTCAATTATTGTACTTATGACAAAGAGTTCTATGCCATTGTGAGAGCTCTTGATCATTGGAGTCATTACCTTCAGCCGAAACACTTTACTTCACATTCGGATCATGAGTCTGCGACATGCTAAGTAGGTGGAGTTCTTGCAATCGTTCCATTTTTCATCGAAGTATAAGGATGGCAAGAGCAACATTATAGCGGATGCGTTGTCTAGACGGTATGCCTTACTCTCTACTCTTGATGTTCGTTTGCTTGGGTTTGAGATATTGAAGGAATATTATGATGGTGATGCGGATTTTGTTGAGACTTTCACTCGTTGCAAATCTGGTCCGTTTAGAGAGCTTGTGATACAAGAAGGCTTCCTCTTCAAAGGAAATCGTCTTTGCTTACCCAAACATGTGGTTCGGGAATTGTTGGTTCGGGAAGCTCACGGTGGAGGCTTGGCTGGCCACTTTGGTTCGGCTAAGACATTGGAGGTACTTAAGGAACATTTTTATTGGCCGAAGATGCAAGGGGATGTGAATGACATAATTAGTAAGTGTGTGACATGCAATATTGTGAAGAGTTCGTTCAAGCCGGGAGTATACATGACTTTGCCGATTCCGGAAAGGCCATGTGAAGATGTCTCGATGGATTTCATTTTTGCTTTACCTCGTACTTAACAAGGGAGGGATGCTATTATGGTTGTTGTAGATTGATTTTCGAAGATGGCTCACTTTGTGGCTTGCCACAAGACGGACGACACGAGTAACATCGCCGATTTATATTTCCGAGAGATCGTACGATTGCATGGGGTCCGGAAGATGATTGTTTCGGATCGGGACTCAAAATTCCTTAGCTATTTTTGGAACACCTTGTGGAGAAAGGTGGGAACCAAGCTTCTATTTAGAACTTCACATCATCCGCAAACGGACGGCCAAACCGAGGTAACCAATCGAACATTGGGCACTTTATTACGTGGTCTTGTTAGCAAGACACAAAAGGATTGGGATTTGAAGCTTGAACATGCGGAGTTTGATTATAATCGTTCTCCTACTCATGTCACACACTTTTCGTTTGAAGTAGTTTACGAGATGAATCCTTACATGCCATTAGATCTAATTCTATTGCCGAGTGATGAGTTGGTGCATAAGGATGCGGAGTCGAAGCTGAAGTCAATGATGAAATTACACGAGCAAGTACGTAACCGAATCAAGGAGATAAACGAAACTTACAAAAGAAAGTCGAACAAGCAAAGAAATCCGAGATTATTCAAAGTTGGTGATTTGGTTTGGGTGCATTTGAGAAAAGAGCGATTTCCGAGTAAGCGTAAGAACAAGTTGATGCCGCGAGCTGAGGGACCGTTTAAAGTAGTTGCGAAGGTGAACGACAATGCATACAAGATAGATCTTCTGGGAGATTATGGGGTGCATGCAACCTTTAATGTTGGGGATCTTTCACCTTATCTTGATGATGACGGAATTTCGGAATTGAGGACAATCCCTTTAAAGGGGGAGGAGATGATACGATATGGGCTAGTGGAGGAGACGATTTGGTGATCGATGTAGAAGACCATGAATGCCATACACATGCACGACGAATCACATACCTAAGCGAGAGGACGAGCTTGTAACTTGAAGTGACTTTAGTGGTTGGGCTCGGGATTACGTAATTTGTTCATTTTATTTATTTATTTGCGTAGTAGGAAATATTATTTATAAGGATGCGACATGTGCATGCCTATTTTGCTTTACTTTGTTTGTTTTATTATTTTCCTTAGGCATTAGTAGCCTGAACTTGTTTAAGGGCATTTTAAGAAATTACCTTTTATTATTATGCTTGCTACTAGGGTTTGGCGGCTATAAATATCACATATAGCTTGGCCGATTTGCATATTGAATACACAAGTTGATTTTGCTCTCTTTGAGTTTTAATTGTTTGACGTGTCTCAAACACAAATTCTTGATTATTATTCGACGCGTTTTCGAATTCTAATCTGATCAATTCTCAATAGGTCTTGGGAAGACATCATCTTTGATGAGTTATAGGTTTAGCTCATTAAAATCTTTTATTGTTTTCTGTTCACCCGATCGGAAGCTGTTCTTGTTTGGTCAGAATATTTGGATTCGTTCATGGTGTTGTTCATCGGAGTGTTGTCCAGTATCTTGTTCGTGAAGCTTACTTCCATCTCGTTAAATTGCAATCCTCATAGCCGATCGAGATTCATATCAGTTCGCCTGTTTTTGTTCGTATAAATCGTGATTCATATCGATTACTTTATTCTTTGTTTGTTCCGTTAAGCGATCCTTTGCTCGCATACTCGTTGCTGTTGGTTATTACTATTGGCATTGTGTGCCGATGTTTGTTAACGACCGACCGATCTCTGTTTGGTTGAGAGTTGTTGCTATTCTCTACTGCTATAGCGAAGGGTGGTTGGTGTTAGTTGTTGATTGTTGTTGTTCGTTACGGCTGTAGCGACAGGTCGTTGCTGTAGCAAAGGGTGGTTGCTGTTTCGATTCCATTTGGCCGATTGATGTTCATTTGTTATTCATGAATACTGCTTCTGCTTCGTCTCGATACAGGATTCGTATCAGTACGTCAAGAAGATACATGAACAGACATGCCTAAACATTGAAATAAGAACTGAACAACATGATAAGCAAGCCAACAAAGGGCGCCATAAGGTAACATTCGAACTAGGGGATTGGCTTTGGTTGCACATGAGGAAAGAAAGATTTCCAGCACAACGACGATCTAAACTACTTCCCCGAGGAGATGGTCATTTTCAAGTCGTGGAACGCGTCAATGATAATGCTTACAAGCTGGAGTTACCAGGTGAGTATAATGTGAGTACTACTTTTAATGTGGCTGGCTTAAGCTGTTTTGATGTAGGAGACGAAACGGATTTGAGGACAAATCCTTTTCAAGAGGAAGGGAATGATGAGAAACCACTGGATTATCCACCGAACCCAGTAATAAGACCCGTTGGTCCAGTCACAAGAGCACGAGCTAAACAATTCAAAGAATCAATCAACGGACTAGTACAAATCATCTGGGATAATGAAATTGCTAAGAAACCAATCGAGATGGACCCTAAAAGCGAAGCGGTTGTCAACATCATCAAGATACGGGAAGATATCAGTCCAACTCATAGCTGTTGTATTTGATTTATTTTCGGCCCTATAATTGAAGACAAATCGGCCATGACATGAAGAAGTCTTAGATCATCATCATCAATGTCATGATATGTGTATCATGAGTATTTAGCAAGAAGATTTGGAAGGAGAATGTGAAGAGAGATAAATCAGCCCCATATCCACATAAGTCGTGCACTCCATCACCAACATCATGAGCATGATAAAAGTCTTACCAAGAGTATCTAACATAAGAGATTTCATCATCAAAAGTCCATGCATGGATCCGTTCCATTTGAAGAGTTCAGCCATATAGCCATTGCTATTCTTATCATTCAAAGTTTACCATTTTCTTCATGCTTTACATCTTTTCAAAGTGTGATCTTTGTTTATTATTCTTTAGTTTGAAATTAGCCTAAGTTTACACCTATTTAAAGGCCATTTTCGGATGTAATAGAGCAGATTTTATATACCTTATGAGACATTTGTTTACTTGAGTTATTATTACTCTTTGTATTCGGTTTTAATCACTATACAAGATTGCCTTCGTTTCCACCTGAAGTGTTTTTTTTTTCACCTTGATTCTTGATACGATATGGGATAGTGGGGGAGATGATTTGGTGATCGACGTAGAAGACCATGCACGCCATACACATGCACGACAAATCACGTACCTAGGCGAGAAGACGAGCTTGGAACTTGGAGTGACTTTGGTGGTCGGGCTCGAGATTACGTAGTTTGTTCATTTTATTTATTTATTTGCGTAGTAGGAAATATTATTTATAAGGATGCGACATGTGCATGCCTATTTTGCTTTACTTTGTTCGTTTTATTATTTTCCTTAGGCATTAGTAGCCTGAACTTGTTTAAGGGCATTTTAAGAAATTACCTTTTATTATTATGCTTGCTACTAGGGTTTGGCGGCTATAAATATCACATATAGCTTGGCCGATTTGCATATTGAATACACAAGTTGATTTTGCTCTCTTTGAGTTTTAATTGTTTGACGTGTCTCAAACACAAATTCTTGATTATTATTCGACGCGTTTTCGAATTCTAATCTCATCAATTCTCAATAGCTCTTGGGAAGAGATCATCTTTGACGAGTTATCGGTATAGCTCGTTAAAATCTTTTATTGTTTTCTGTTCGTCCGATTGGAAGTTGTTCTTGTTTGGTCGGAATCTTTGGATTCATTCGTGGTGTTGTTCACCGAAGTGTTGTCCAGTTTCTTGTTCGTGAAGCTTACTTCCATCTCGTTAAACCGCAATCCTCATATCTGATTGAGATTCATATCAGTCCGCCTGTTGTTGTTCGATTAAATCGTGATTCACAACTGAGTGTGATTCATATCATATCTGTCATCATACGTTTGGATTGACTTGTTCGATGTTACTGCCCGGTGTCCGAGCGTGTTCCTGTTTCCACCGCATCCGATCACAATTCACTGTTCCCTACTGTAGTTTGTGATTCTTCATTGCTGTTTGTTCCGTTCGGCCAATCACTGTTCGCGTACTTTCTGTTGTTGGTTATTACTATTGGCATTATGTGCTGCTGTTTGTTCACGACCGACGGATCGCTGTTTGGTTGAGAGTTGTTGCTGTTCGCTACTGCTGTAGCGAAGGGTGGTTGCTGTTAGTTGTTGATTGTTGCTGTTCGTTTGTCATTCACAAATACTGCTTCCACTTCATCTCAATACAGGATTCGTATCATTAGTGGCATCGGAGAGAGGTTTTGATCCTTCAGCTGGATGGAGTTCAACGATGATTTTTTGGCCAAACTAGCGACGCACTATGGGACTTGCCGGAGCAGCGCGATCAGCGCTGGCACCCAAGACGAGGAGATTACGATCGTCCTACACGTCAATCCAACAAGTTCAAGGTGAACGAACTTCCAGAGTTCGTTAACGGTACCGATCCAGAAGCATACTTGGAGTGGGAATGGAAAATCGATTGCATGTACGATTTCAAGGACCTTGGTGATGAAAAAAGGTGCAAATATGCGATCGTCAAACTAAAGGAGTTAAATCAAAAAGAGCTCGTGATGTAAAAACAAAGATTAATTCTTGGGATTCATTGAAATGGAAACTTCACAAGAGATATGTACCCACGTCACATAGGCTGACCTTGTATCGCAAGATTGCCGATTACATGCAAGGAAAGATGATTGTTAGTGAATATATTGATGAGCTCGAGAACTTGGCCTTGATGGGAGAATTGGAGGAGAATGAAGAACAAAAGATGGCGCGTTTTTTGCGTGGTTTAAATCGAAACATAGCTAATTTGGTGGAGTTGTATCCATACACCGATTTTGATACCTTGTGTGGATTGTGTTTGAAGGTTGAGGCTCAAAATAGACCAAAGGTTGGAGGTTCGAATATGGAACATTACAACGAGTAGCGTCTCTAGTACCAAAACCGTGCCAACTCAAGCCCCTAATCCGGTTCCTAAGGCTCCCAATGTGAATAAAGAGATGAGTCTATCGAAGGTGCGCTGTTTTAAATGTCAAGGTTTTGGCCATTATCAAAACGCTTGTCCAAATAAGCGAGTCGTGACATTGAGAGAGGCTCTCGCGGCCCGAGAGGAATTGTTAGACGAGGAAGAAGTAGAGAGGTTGGGTGATGTATTTGATTTGGGAGGCGAAGAAGAGGAAGATTGTGAGGCTTACGATGCTCTTAATTATGATACAACCTTGGTCCTTCGCACTTTTCAAGCTAAGTTGGTTCCAAGTGAGTCAGAACAACGGGACCAAATATTCCATACGAAGTGTCAAGTTAGAGATAAGTGGTGTAGTTTGATTATTGACGGAGGGAGTTGCACCAACGTAGCTTCGAGTGAGATGGTGACAAAGCTTGGGCTGACCACCATGGCTCAGCCTAAACCATATGCTTTACATTGGCTTGATGATGGGAGTAAGGTGAGGGTTTCGAAGCAAGTTCGGATCGGGTTGGTAATGGGATCGTATCGTGATGAGATATTATGTGATCTGATTCCGATGGATGCTTTTCACGTACTTTTGGGATGTCCTTGGTTATTTGATAGGGATGTTTTGCATCTAGGTAGGAGTAATGAATACGAGTTGCGAGATAAGGGCAAGAAGATCGTGTTGAATCCGCTGTCACCTCAAGTCATTCGTTCCATGAGTGCCAAACGAGGGGGAAAGCCGAACCTAACCATGTTCGCTAGCGAGAGGGAAATTGAACACGCTATTGAGGGTGGTGAGCATGTTTACGTGCTGGTGATAAAAGAGACTATAGATGATTTCGTGGTAGAGAAAAACGAGGGTGGAGTGGCCGATTTATTACATGAGTTCGCGGATGTTTTCCTCGAAGAATTGCCGTCGGGTTTGCCACCAATTCGTGGAATTGAGCATTAAATCAACCTTATTCCGGGTGCCACTCTTCCTGATAAGGATGCCAATAGGTGTAATCCCGAGGAAATGAAGGAACATTTTTATTGGCCGAAGATGCAAGGGGATGTGAATGACATAATTAGTAAGTATGTGACATACCATATTGCGAAGAGTTCGGTCAAGCCGAGAGTATACATGCCTTTGCCATTTCCAGAAAGTCCGTGGGAAGATGTCTCGATGGATTTCATTGATGCTTTACCTCGTACTCAACGAGGGAGGGATGCTATTATGGTTGTTGTAGATCGATTTTCGAAGATGGCTCACTTTGTGGCTTGCCACAAGACAGACGATGCGAGTAACATCGCCGATTTATATTTCCGAGAGATCGTACGATTGCATGGGGTCCCGAAGACGATTGTTTCGGATCGGGACTAAAATTTCCTTAGCTATTTTTGGAACACCTTGTGGAGAAAGGTGGGAACCAATCTTCTATTTAGCACGTCGCATCATCCACAAACGGATGGCCAACTCGAGGTAACCAATCGAACCTTGGGCACTTTATTATGTGGTCTTGTGAGCAAGACACAAAAGTATTGGGATTTGAAGCTTGCACATACGGAGTTTGATTATAATCGTTCTCCTACTCATGCCACAGAACACTTTCCATTTAAAGTAGTTTACGGGCTGAATCCTTACATGCCGTTAGATCTAATTCCATTGCCGAGTGACGAGTTGGTGCATAAGGATGCGTAGTCGATGCTGAAGTCAATGATGTAATTACACGAGCAAGTACGTAACCGAATCAAGGAGATAAACGAAACTTACAAAAGATAGTCGAACAAGCAAAGAAAGCCAAGATTATTCGAAGTTGGTGATTTGGTTTGGGTGCATTTGAGAAAAGAGCGATTTCCGAGTAAGCGTAAGAACAAGTTGATGCCGCGAGCTGAGGGACCGTCTAAAGTAGTTGCGAAGGTGAACGACAATGCATACAAGATAGAACTTCTGGGAGATTATGGGGTGCATGCAACCTTTAATGTTGGGGATCTTTCGCCTTATCTTGATGATGACGGAATTTCGGAATTGAGGACAATCCCTTTAAAGGGGGAGGAGATGATAAAATATGGGCTAGTGGAGGAGATGATTTGGTGATCGACGTAGAAAACCATGCACGCCATACACATGCACGATGAATCACGTACCTAGGCGAGAAGACGAGGTCCGGATTACGTAGTTTGTTCGTTTTATTTATTTATTTCCGTAGTAGGAAATATTATTTATAAGGATGCAACATGTGCATGCCTATTTTGATTTACTTTGTTCGTTTTATTATTTTCCTTAGGCATTAGTATCCTAAACGTTTTTAAGGGCGTTTTAGGAAATAGCCTTTTATTATTATGCTTGGTACTAGGGTTTGGCGACTATAAATATCACATATATGTCGGTCGATTTGCATATTGAATACACAAGATGATTTTGCTCTCTTTGAGTTCTAATTGTTTGACGTGTCTCAAACACAAATTCTTGATTATTATTCGATGCGTTTTCGAATTCTAATCTGATCAATTCTCAATAGGTCTTAGGAAGAGATCATCCTTGACGAGTTATATGTCCAGCTCGTTAAAATCTTTTATTGTTTTCTGTTCGTCCGATCGGAAGCTGTTCTTGTTTGGTCAGAATCTTTGGATTCGTTCGTGGTGTTGTTCATTGGAGTGTTGTCCAGTTTCTTGTTCGTGAAGCTTACTTCCATCTCCTCAAACCGCAATCCTCATATCTGATCGAGATTCATATCAGTTCGCCTGTTGTTGTTCGTATAAATCGTGATTCACAATTGAGTGTGATTCATATCATATTTGTCCTCATATGTTTGGATTGACTTGTTCGAAGTTACTGCCCGGTGTCCGAGCGTGGTTCCTGTTTCTGTAACACCCCCAATCCACTCAGGGATATTACACGCCGTAGACCCTCTCCTCGAGGATCTACCAGGCTGGTAACAACATTTAACATCTCGACAATGCCTTCAAGGCAAAAATGACTCAGTAGACCGATTTGGTCTTTCAATAAATACATACAACTCGAATACAACTCATGCCCACGCAGGGGTCAAAAATACAACCACACCCGTACAACGGGAAAGATATAGCAGCGGAAAATAAAGTACAACTATACCAATACGACATCAACGGGTCCTCGTGTGATTAGTATCGTTCATCTTTCATCATCCTTCATGCCGACCCTGTGCTCTGCTCCAAACACGAATGCAATCTGAGACATCCACCCCGAATACTCGGGGTTAGCAAACTCCACTGTTTTGCTAGTGCAAGTAAAAATACGAAAACGAGCCATACATATCATACTCCACGGAACATGTTAATCATAAACATACTTCCCGAGGTAAATCACTTAATCAAAACGGTTAAATCGAAAGATAGGGGTAAACCCGATATACATCTTGTGAAAACATTTTACGATCTCGGGAGTTTTGAAAACACTTGGGATTTTAAGAATTCTCAAACCTTTCAAAACATTTAGGGACACACCCAAAAAGTCAATCTCCAAAATTCAAGTTCCCGTAACAATACGCAGGGTCCATAACCCATTTCACAAAACACGGGGTCCGTGACCCAAATCACCAATCACATGTTCCTAAGGATTATTCGTGTCCCGTGCTAACAAGCCACGAACCTCAGATGCTCCCGAAGAACAAACCCGAGTGAATAACCCAATAGGAAAAACATATCAAATCACATGTCACCGTAACCGCAGTCACGTGACTACAAGCACATATACGTACATAATCAAACCACAACCATAAGTTATCCCGGCATCGCGCTAACAAGCCACGAACCTCGGAGTCCCCGCAAGACATACCCGATGATAACCCTACAAGTTATCCCGGCATCGGGCTAGCAAGCCCCGAACCTCGGAGTCCCCGCAAGACATACCCGTATTGGATAACCTTACGGTTTAGCCCGACCCATACTAGCAAGTATGGATCCCGGAGATTCAACAATCCTACCCGGAGGCACATCACATACATCAAGCACACAACAATAATCACTTATCAATCCAAACAACATTAAGCATCACAAACTCCTTTCAAGGAGTAACAACTAATATCACACACATTACGTTCTTACCGAACAAGTACATAATAACAATACGTAATCCCCGACAAAGGATTACGGTCTATCAAACTCACTCGAATTGATCATATTATCTTTCAACATACAAAACCAACACACATATTCCGAGAATACATATTCACGAAGTATACGAATTATCGTTGAAAGACAACATTTATCGAGAACATACCAATCCCTTTTTTTTACGTTCATTAAATATTGGACTTCGCATAAAACCATTTATAAAGAATTATATCAACGAAACATGAAATGTATGGGCAAGATACTTGCCTCAAAATCGGTACGCAAGTATTCCGACGAACACGGCTCAACCGGAAAGCTTCGAAACGCCCAATGCTATCGAAACGGAAGACGACAACGAACGAAAGGGTTCAACACGGTTTCTTCGCAAGAAACACGACCCTAACATTATACAATCAATAAATCATCAACCATACGCGGAAGAATAATCGTAGAACGCCCGAAAACCCCTCTAAGACATTTTACCGGACACCTTCAAGGCGTCGGTCAAGAACTCGACTCAAACAACGAATCGATACGATCCAACCATGGAATAACAAGGGAAATGATATAATACATCTAAATAATCATCAATCCATCAAAATCCTAAGTTAAATCGGATTAATCGGACGAAAACAACAAAAACCCCCAAATTCCCCAAAACTAGATTTCTAGGAAATCGGCACGGTCGCTTTCGATCAAAGGATGTTATAGGACGGATGATTGATGATATGAACCTCCAAACTTCATGTATATGTTGTTAAACAACATGGCTACAATCTTGGAACACGCCCATGCTGAAGAGAAGTGGAAGAAGGAGAAAAATGGCGAAAAAAGCATTGCTGGGCTTTAAATAGCTCAGACAGACTCGACCGTGTCCGCGACACGGCCGTGGCGCGCAGCTGACCGGCGAGGACTCGACCGTGTCCGGCTAGACACGGTCGCGCGCGGAGGGGCCTTCCGACAGTGGCCGTCGGCGACTCGGCACGACTCGACCGTGTCCTGGAACACGGCCGGGCGTGTCAGCGATCGTCTCGAGCTTATCCGAAGAGTTCGGCACGGGCGTGTCGGGCGACACGGTCGGGCCACGAGACAGAAACTTCCGGCTTATCCGGACGAAATGCAGCACGGGCCGTGTCGGACGACACGCCGAAGTTCGGCCGCGATGATCGGCAATAACGAGCGGGTGAGCTAAAACGACCATAACTCTCTCGTCCGGACTCCGATTGACTCACCGTTCGAACCATTGGAAAGCTAACTCGATGCTCTATAATATTGCAAAAATTCAGAATTTTTGGAGTTACCAAAAATTAATGGTGACTTTACAAAGTCGAACTCATGCTTAGAAAAGTCGTTAAAAAGCACGGAACTCAACAAAACGACACCGAAACGAACTCGGTTGACAAAAAGTGCAGAATTAATCATTCTCGAAATGACGAAAGGTCATGAGCGAGTCGTCAAAACGAACTTCCGCCGAAAAAATAAAATTACCGAAATTCGAAATTGCGGATATTACAGTTTCCACCGTATCCGGTCATAATTCACTGTTCGCTACTGTAGTTTGTGATTCTTCGTTGCTGTTTGTTCCGTTCGACCGATCACTGTTCGCGTACTTGCTGCTGTTGGGTACTACTATTGGCATTGTGTGCTGCTGTTTGTTCACGACCGACCGATCGATGTCTGGTTGAGAGTTGTTGTTGTTCACTACTGCTGTAGCGAAGGGTGGTTGCTGTTAGTTGTTGATTGTTGCTGTTCGTTTGTCATTCGCGAATACTGCTTCCGCTTTGTCTCGATACAGGATTCGTATCAATTCTAAAGTTCTACTACGTATATTTGTTGGGTTCTAGAATTCTTTCTAGAGTTCGCATTTTGCAATTCGTAGGGTTGAGTACCGATTATCTTCCATAAACTTTACATCCCTCCTTGTTATGTTACATTTCAGCTCACTACATATTACACCACGCTTCCGCACTTGAATTCCTCATTTTTGAACGAATTCAAATCTTACTCCATCACATTTCATACCATTTCGTTTTAAGATCATACCACATTTTAACAAATCATTTCGTATCATAACATTTCATATCATCTTAAATGAATCATATCTAAGTTCATATCACTATAGGTGTGATCCCGAATAAACGAAGGAACTACAAAAACAAATCGAGGAGTTAATGAACCGCGGGCATGTTCGAGAAAGTTTAAGTCCTTGTGCCGTCCCGGTTTTGCTTGTTCCTAAGAGGGACGGATCTTGGCGAATGTGTATTGATAGTCGAGCTGTGAATAACATAACAATCAAGTATCGATTCCCGATTCCGAGACTTGATGACATGTTGGACGAACTACATGGTTCCGTGATCTTTTCAAAAGTCGATTTGCGGAGTGGTTATCACCAAATTCGTATGCGAGAAGGAGATGAATGGAAAACGGCTTTCAAAACTAAACACGGGTTGTATGAATGGATCGTCATGCCGTTTGGTCTTACTAATGCTCCAAGTACTTTCATGCGTTTGATGAACAAGGTACTCAAACCATTTTTGGGACGATTTGTAGTCATGTACTTAGACAACATTTTGGTGTATAGTCGGTCGTTAGAAGAACATTTAGGACACTTGCGATAAGTGTTCGAGACTCTTAGAGTTCAAAATCTCTATGGAAAAAAGGAAAAATGCGCATTTCTCGTCGAGAGTACAATTTTTCTTGGCTACGTTGTTTTGAAGGTTGGAGTATCGGTTGACCAAAATAAGATCGAGGCGATTAAGTCTTGGCCTACTCCAAAAACCGTGACAGAAGTTAGGTCATTTAACGGCCTTGCTTCATTTTATCGGAGGTTCATTCGATATTTTAGCACAATTTCGAGTCCGATAACGGAATGTTTGAAGAAGGGACCATTTGTATGGAACGGGGCTGCCCAAGGAGCATTTGAAAAATTGAAGGCAAATTTATGTGAGGCACCGATTTTGTCATTACCCGATTTTACACAACCTTTCGAAGTGGAGTGCGATGCTAGAGGAGTTGGCATTGGAGCGGTTCTTACCCAAAGCAAGCGACCTATTGCTTATTTTTCAGAGAAATTGAGTGGTGCTCGGATAAATTATTGCACTTACAACAAGCAGTTCTATGCCATTGTGAGAGCTCTTGATCACTGGAGTCACTATCTCCATCCAAAGCATTTTATTTTGCATTCGGACCACGAATCTGTTGACTCAAAGTATTTTGATGATGATTATATTCAAAACATTTAAACAAAATCTATCTCACCGAGCTGTTACATTGAAGGAAAATCCTGTTCCTAGCGCACGCTACAGACTGCATGGTAGCGCACGCTATCGAGGGCAAGTCACCTGCAGTCAGGCAAGTAATCTGCAGTCAAGTTGGAATCACCTGATGCATAGCGCACGCAAATCATATATTATCTTCGCACGCTAAGTTGCCAAACGTAGCGCACGCTAACATTTATTTTTAGTGCATGCTATCGCATTTTTCTTAATCAAAGCAGAGGACAGTGAAGTCTGGACAGTAAAAGGGAAATCATTTGCGCACGCTACGGAAGTATAATTATGTACGCTATTCAGGAGTCTTAGCGCACGTTACATGAGAAACCTTTTGGTAGCGCATGCTATCGAGGGCAAGTCACCTGCAGTCAGGCAAGTAATCTGCAGTCAAGTTGGAATCACCTGATGGATAGCGCATGCAAATCATATATTATCTGCGCACGCTAAGTTGCCAAATGTAGCGCATGCTAACATCTATTTTTAGCGCACGCTATCGCATTTTTCTTAAACAAAGCAGAGGACAATGAAGTCTGGACAGAAAATGGGAAATCATTTGCGCACGCTACAGAAGTATAATTACATACGCTATTCAGGAGTCTTAGCGCACGTTACATGAGAAACCTTGCGCACACTACCGGAAATCATATTGAATTCCAATAGCTTTTGGACTCAAACAAGGAAGCGCTTACGTACGTTATACAGGCTAACGTACGTTATATGGAAAATCTCTAGCGCACGCTACAATACACTTGCTAGTGCACGCTAAGCGTTCGAAATCCTACCGTTAGTGAACTTATCCGTTGGAATGCAGAAGTAAAAAAGGAGATCTGGAAAATTTGGAAAGCTAATATTAAATAATACTAGCGCACGCTAAGTATAAGTACTAACGCACGCTAATTTCATTTTTATCCGTTGGAAAAGAGACGTTGGGGAGACAAACCGACAAGATTCAACATCAAAAGATGAAGACATGTTGACCAAGGTTAGCACACGCTACAAAAGACTGTCTAGCGCACGCTAAGACATGTATTTTATCATTGGAACAGTTTAATAACCATTCAGATCAGTCAAGTCAAAGCTCGATAACACACGCTATGAAGGATTATTAGCGCACACTAATAATATATTTTTCAGCATATGAAGAAGGACTTGACACTATAAATACCCATATCTCTTGGGTGTCTCAACACACAACTTCAAGCATTCAGGCATTCAAGCATTCAAAGCATTCTTGAGCACAGATTTATATCTATTATTGCATTCTAAGTTGTGAGCAAAAAAGATACAAGAGTGATACACATTGTAATATCTATTATACTTTGTATTCTTTTCATTTGGTTGTGAGTGTTGCATCACTCATACACGAGCATAAGAGAAATGAATTAAGAGTCACTAATCCGATGTTATTAGGATCATTGATCCGGCATTGTTAGGATCATACTCCAAACATTCGTAAGTGAAGATTGTCTAGTTCCGATAGAACACTAGATACAAAAAGTTTATTTTGAGAGTGGTTGTGCTTGGACCAATAGAAGACAAGCGGTTGTTGTGCTCGGAACAATCAAATACGAGACAAGTGTGTGTGGTTGTTCTTTAGCCAATAGAAAAAGAAGTCGGAGAGAGGACGTAGGCAAGTTGCCGAACCTCTATAAATCTTTGAGTCTTTTACTTTCCGCACATTTTACCTTTATTCACGAGAAAGTTCGATATTCCGCATTACCACTATTCAAACCCCCTTTTAGTGGTGAATTTATCTCTTCAGCTGGTATTAAAGCGGGTCTCTTTTTAAGGGTTTAACCACCTAAGGGAAAAAGATCCGCAAATGGCTCTTCTTGGCCAAATCGAAGGAAATGCTCTCAACCGTCCTCCTTTCTTTGACGGTTTCAATTTCATGACATAGAAAAAGAAAATGGCTATATTCGTTCAAGCCTATGATATTGAAATATGGAAAGTCATTGCCCTTGGTACGAAACTCGCCAAGAAAGAAGATGGATCGTTGAAAAAGTTCGACGAGTTCAACGACGAGGACTCGAGGAACACGCACATCAATTCACGTGCTACTCAACTTCTATATTGCACTCTTAATCCCGAATAACTCAATAGGATATCCTCCTACGAAAGCACAAAGGAAATTTGGTAAATCCTCGAAGTAACTCATGAAGGAACCACCCAAGTCAAGGAGACTAAAATCAACATGCTTCTTCATGACTACGAACTCTTCTCCATGAAGGACGAGGAAACGATCACAAATATGTTGGATCGGTTCTCGGCTATAACTAATGGACTTGTATCTTTCAGAAAACCTATATCTAGTAGTGACAAAGCTAAGAAAATTCTTCGCTCGTTGCCACGTGAATGGGATGCCACGGTTACCGCTATCATGGAGTCCAAAGATCTCAACAAATTCGAGTTTAGTGCCCTCATCGGGTCACTCATCAACTATGAGATTGTTCTCAAGTCTAGAGGTACTAAACCTAAGCCTTGTGAAAATGTAGTCGCATTCAATGTTGATAGCGAGGTTGAGGAAGATGTTCCCGAAGATGAAGATGATGAGAAACTTGCTCTCTACGCCAAGAATTTAAGAAGGTATAAAAATCTAATTCAAAGAAGGCGAAGCTTCCTCGGTCGGGACAGCAAGGCGGAGCAACAGAAGAATGGCTATGTTCCTATAAAGAAGTTCAACAATAATTATCGGAAATGCGGTCAAGCCGGTCACTATGCCAAGAATGCCGAGGATCCTCTTCAAAGCCTCAAATCGAAAGATTCAAAAAGAAGGAGGTCCTAATCGCTTATTAGAGTGATGACGAGGAGGAGACTGAAAGATCTCTAGATGCTAATCTCGCGTTCATGGCACTCGACTCCGAAAGCAATATCGAGGTAATTTCTAAACTTAATAATGATGAATATGATACATTTGATTTTTGCGATTTACAAGAAGTTCATCATGACGATGAGTTATTAAGTGCGTTTGAATCTGTGAACATAGAATACGACGAGATGGTTAAATTAAATATGTCATTAAAGAGGAAACTAAATTCTTTAGAACTAGAAAATCCTCTCTTTAAAATAAAGGCAAAACAATTGAACTCGACCATACCTTATGCCTTGAAAAAGAAAACGTTTTGAAAATTGAGTTGACGAAAACTCAAAAGGAGCTAAAATATATTTTGAACAAATTTACTCTCGGAAAAGAGAAATTCGAAAAGCTCTTATCCATACCAAAATCTCCATTGTTAAAACACGGTCTTGGCTTCGACCCATTTAAAAGGGAACAATCCCTTATCAATCTTGATAAAATAAAGAAAACCGAAACCGAGAATTCAAAAACTCCTTTCAAACAACGAGTTCATGATAACGTCCGTTCAAAATTGAGAACCATCAAAGTTAAACAAATATGGGTTGCAAAAGGGATAATTGTTTTGAATGCTATAAGTTTCGTTAACTTTGGAGGATTCAAAAGGGCTTGGGTACCGAAACAACCAAGAAACACTATTTTTCTAGGTACCGGCACCAAAGAAAAGCAAGTGGTACATTGATAGCGGATGCTTAAGGCACATGTGCGGCTCCGAGGACTTATTTGAAGACCTCGAATATCAAGAACAAGGACATGTGACCTTTGGCGACAACCAAAAAGGAAAATTTAAAGGCATCGGAAAAGTCGGTAAGGACCCTTCTCCCTCTATCAACAAAGTATTATTTGTTGAAGGTTTACATCATAATTTACTTAGCCTTTCTCAACTATGCGATGAAGGTTTTAAAATTCTCTTTGAACAAATTCATTGCACGGAATTTAGAAATAATAAAATTGCATTCATCAGTTTGAGATGTGGAAACATTTATATTGTTGATCTTAATGATAAAAGCTTATTAAATGAAAAATGCCTAATTACATTAGATGATAATGCATATTTATGGCACCGTAAAATGGGACATACATCTCTACCCATCATTTCTATTTTATCGAGACATGATCTTGTCCGGGGTCTACCTAAACTCAAATTTGATCGGAAGCATTTGTGTGAATCTTGCATAAAAGGGAAATATACTCGAGAATCTTTGAAACCAAAATTCGAAGTTTCCACTAGTCGCATTCTTGAACTTGTGGATATGGATTTGATTGGACCATCTAGATATGTTAGTCTAAATGGGAAATTTTACTCTTTGGTTATTGTTGATGACTATTCTCGTTTTACTTGGGTTAGATTTCTTGCTCATAAAGATGATACATTTTCTGAGTTTTCCAAATGGTGTCGTTTGGTGCAAAATGAGAGAACCCTTTCTATAATCTCTATTCGTACCGATCACAGAGGTGAATTTGATTGCACTCCGTTTGAACTTTTATGTGAAAATATGGTATTAGTCGCAATTTTTCGGCTCCTAGAACGCCTCAAAAAAATGGGGTTGTTGAAAGGAAAAATCGATCTTTGGAGGAAATGTCAAGGACTATGCTTAACGAATATTCTCTTCCACAATATTTTTGGGCCGAAGCAATTTTTACGGCATGCTATGTGATTAACCGAGTTCATGTTCATAGAACTCATCTTAAAACTCCGTATGAATTATGGAAGGGCACAAAGCCAAATATATCTTACTTTCATCCTTTTGGTTGCCATGTGTTTATCCTAAATAATGGTAAGGATAACTTGGGAAAATTTGAGGCTAAATCTGACTCCGGAATATTTCTTAGGTATGCTATGAATAGCAAAGCATATCGTGTTTATAACATTAAAAAAAATAACGTTGAAGAATCCATTCATGTGAAATTAACGATATCATCTCACCCCCGAGAAAGGTAGGATGTTTTTTTCTAGATTCTCATTCCTCAAACGAAAAGGAGAAAATTTCGGAAATCAAAAGAAGACAATCGAGAGCTTACCGAAAGATTGGAGGAACATCAAAGACCATCCAAAAGATCTCGTGATTGGAAACATTGAAGATGGTGTTCAAACTCGAAGGAGAACCACCGAATATATGGCTTACTGTGCTTTCGTATCCGAAATTGTTCCCAAAAATATATCCGAGGATCTTGATGATGAAAGTTGGATGATGGAAACGCAAGAGGTGCTCGTTCAATTCATACGTTCCCGCTCCTAAATATAAAACAATTATCGGAACTAAATGGGTGCACAAAATCAAGTGTGACGAAAATGGTTACCCAATTCGAAATAAATCTCGTTTGGTCGCACAAGGCTATAATCAAGAAGAAGCTCTTGACTACGAAGAAAGTTTTGCTCCCGTGGCTCGACTCGAAGCCATCCGTTTGATATGTGCATTTGCGGCTCACAAAAAGATCAAGCTATTCCAAATGGATGTGAAAAGTGCATTCTTGAATGAATATATTCAAGAAGAAGTTTATGTCAAGCAACCTCCCGGATTTGAAGATCACCAATTCCCGAATCACGTCTACAAGCTCAACAAGGTGCTCTACAGTTTGAAACAAGCACCCCAAGCATGGTATGATCGTTTTAGTCAATTTTTAATTGAAAATGATTATAAAAGAGGTAAAGTCGATAATACCTTCTTTGTGAAAATATTGGATAATGATATACTTGTTTGCTAAATTTACGTTGATGACATAGTTTTTGGGGCTACTAACGAATCATTGTGCCAAGATTTTTCTAATCTTATGAAGGGAGAGTTCGAGATGAGTATGATGGGAGAATTAACATTCTTCCTCGGGCTTCGAATTAAGCAATGCGAAGATGGAATTTTTATTCATCAAATGATCTCCTCAAGAAATTCAAAATGGAGAGTAGCAAAGTGATTTCAATGCCAATGTCTTCATCATTGAAATTAGAAAAAGATGAAAATGGCGAACCGGTGGATCAAAAGTTATATCGAGGTATGATCGGATCTTTGCTATATTTAACTGCTTCTAGGCCAGACATAATATTTGCTACATGCTTATGTGCTCGATTCCAAGCTAATCCTAAGGAATCCCATTTAATTGCTTGTAAACGTATCTTTCGTTACTTGAATGGGACCATCGGTCTAGGTCTATGGTATCCTTCTTGCTTGGATTTTAATTTGATTGCATACAGTGACGCCGATTTCGGCGGATGTAAAATTGATAAAAGAGTACTAGTGGTACGTGTCATTTCATTGGCTCATGTTTAATATCTTGGGGAAGTAAAAAGCAAAGCAATGTAGCATTGTCTACAGCTGAGGCCGAATATGTTGCTGCAGGGAGTGCCTGTGCTCAGGTATTATGGATTAAAAATCAACTCCACGACTACGACATCTATTTTGAAAATACTCCTATTTTATGTAATAATACTAGTGCAATCAATTTGAGCAAAAATCCCGTGTTGCATAGTAGAACTAAGCATATAGATATTAGACATCACTTTTTATGCGATCATGTGCAAAAGAAAGATATTTGCTTAATTTTTGTCGGGACGAAAGATCAACTTGCTGATATATTTACGAAACCTCTTCCCGAGGAATCATTTAACACTATTCGTTTGCAACTTGGTATGGTACATCTTGACAATTTTTGAAATTAGTTATCTACACGAGAAATCAATTTCTTAGAAACGTTTCATTCGCAAGCACGCGCTAGCTTTATCCTTTTAACGCGCGCTACTTTCCCCTTCCTGTATGATTTTTTCTTCGATAGCGTACCCATATTTTTTGCGTACGCTAGCTAAAATCCTCTTATTCCGATATATGCTACTGGACAGTCCAGTAAGCAACATATAAGTTCATAGGGCACGCTACCCCTACATTCCTTGCGCGCGCTAATTAAACCCTTTCAGTTTACTATATAAACCCTGAACAGTTCAGCGAGTCATTCACACTTTCATAACGCACGCAATCGCTCAGATCCCCTTTCGCAGCAAGAACCCTATCCAAATCCGATTCATATAATTCCGATTCCTTCCATCAAATCCTTCATATTCTCTCAAATTCATGTCGAACAAGGAAAGAAAAGCTATGGAGAAGGCATACAAAAGCACAAAACGTACCCGCGAACCAGAATATGATGCATCTCATTTCGTGTCTTATACCGCTTCCAAGGTATTTTCGGAAATCCTCCCTCAAGAACACTTGATGGACTGCTATTACATCAATTTCCACAGTCTGGAATGAGTGAATATTGCTATTTCGGAATTCTTCTCTTCAATTGGTATTTCCCGTTTTGTTGAATGTAAAGAACCCATTTTTCCTGAATTGGTTCGTGAATTCTACGCGAATCTTCAAATTGCTGAGAGTGAAGGCTCTTCATCCTTAGTTTTAGGAAGTTTTGTTGGAGGAACTGTGGTGAAAGTCTCCTTGGAGGTTTTGAATCAACTGTTTGGTTTACGGTCGAATGGTTTTGCGTGTTCAAAGAAGTCCATTTCTGAAGAATCTGGTGTGTCTGAGATTGATATCAAAGAATTCCTAAGCTCTAAAGCCATCATCGACATCACCGATGAGGTCTTCGAGAACAATGACTTCGGCATTAATATTCGACTTTTATTGGTCGCGCTCACCAAGTGTATAATGCCTAAGGTCAACACGCAGCATAAGTTGGTTGGAATCGACAAACATGTAGTGTATCGAGTTTTGAACGACCATTTGATTGATTTCGCCGCGATTGTTACAAGCTGGATGAAAGTCAAAGGCGACCTCTTTCGGTCGAAAAACTACGCCTCACGGTCCCGCAAGGCTGGAATGCCATATGGCTCCATCCTAACAGCGATTTTCAAATTTCATCAAGTGGACTTAACGAAGGACAAAGCCGTTCCTGTCTCTATCGGCCATGAGATTTCCGACTACTCGCTCAAGGCTATGCATTATGTGCGAACAATCAACCGGGGCTGGATTCTCTTTCCGTACCTTAATGAAGATGATCAAGTGGAGAAAGGGACTATAATGTCGACACCGGAAGAGCGGATCACTAGATGAGGGCCGCACACCCTTCGAGAAATGCAAACAGGAGAATTTGTGAGGAAGCCTACTTCTAAGGGCAAATGTCCGATGAGAGAGGCACTTACCGAGGAAGAGGAGAGTGACCTCATTTCCCAGATGCGTAGCATCGAAACTTCACAGTTGGAAATCCGTGAAGATGTTCGTTCTCTCCGCTCGGAGGTTCAAGGAGTGCGCGGGCTGATTGAAGATTTTATTCGTTTCACTCATTCGTCCTTCCCGCTTCCACTGTCCTCACCCGAGGAAGCACCTTAGTTTTTAGGACATTGATTCTCGATGTATCGAACTTTTATTTCATATGTTTTGATGTCGTGTGCTTCGGTTATTTGTGTGTAATGTTTGGACTATTTTCAATGAAATGCGCATTCCCTTTGATTGGTTATTTTGTTTTTCGATGTTCTTCATAATTATTGGTTATGTTCGGTTCATTAATGTTTGCTTATTTTGTTATATACGCAACATTTCAGGGGGAGTCCTTTTTGGTAATGTCAAAAAGGGGGAGAAACACTCCAAAACAGAAATATACTAACATATCGAACAAATTATTTTTATTCGACATTTTTTAAAATGCTTTTGCAAGTATATATTAAATGTTTTGACATCATCAAAAAGGGGGAGATTGTTGACTCAAAGTATTTTGGTGATGATTATATTTAAAACATTTAAACAAAATCTATCTCATCGAGCTGTTACATTGAAGGAAAATCCTGTTCCTAGCGCACCTACAGACTACATGGTAGCGCACGCTATCGAGGGCAAGTCACCTACAGTCAGGCAAGTAATCTGCAGTCAAGTTGGAATCACCTGATGGATATTACACGCAAATAATATATTATCTGCGCACGCTAAGTTGCCAAACGTAGCGCATGCTAACATCTATTTTTAGCGCACGCTATCACATTTTTCTTAAACAAAGCAGAGGACAGTGAAGTCTGGAGAGAAAAAGGGAAATCATTTGCGCACGCTACAGAAGTATAATTACGTATGCTATTCAGGAGTCTTAGCGCACATTACATGAGAAACCTTATGCACGCTACCGGAAATCATATTGAAGTCCAGTAGCTTCTGGACTCAAACAAGGAAGCGCTTACGTACGTTATATAGGCTAACGTACGTTATATGGAAAATCTCTAGCGCACGCTACAATACACTTGATAATGCACGCAAAGCGTTCAAAATCCTACCATTAGTCAACTTATCTGTTGGAATGCAGAAGTCAAAAAGGAGATCCGTAAAATCTGGAAAGCTAATATTAAATAATACTAGCGCACGCTAAGTATAAGTACTAGCGCACGCTAAGTTCATTTTTATCCGTTGGAAAAGAGACGTTAGGGAGACAAACTGATAAGGTTCAACATCAAAAGATGAAGATCTGTTGACCAACGTTAGTGCACGCTATAGAAGACTGTCTAGCGCACGCTAAGACATGTATTTTACCGTTGGAACAGTTTAATGACTGTTTATCTCAGTCAAGTCAAAGCTCGATAACGCACGCTATGAAGGATTATTAGCGCCCGCTAATAATACATTTTTCAGCATATGAAGAAGGACTTGACACTATAAATACCCATATCACTTGGGTGTCTCAACACACAACTTCAAGCATTCAAGCATTAAACATTCAAAGCATTTTTGAGCTCAGTTTTATATCTATTATTGCATTCTAAGTTGTGCGAAGAAAAGATACAAGAGTAATACACATTGTAATATCTATTATACTTTGTCTCTTTTCATTTGGTTGTGAGTGTTACATCACTCATACACGAGCGTAAGAGAAATGAATTAAGGGTCACTAATCCGGTGTTATTAGGATCGTTGATCCGGAATTGTTAGGATTATACTCCAAACATTCGTAAGTGAAGATTGTCTAGTTCTGATAGAACACTAGATACAAAAAGTTTATTTTGAGAGTGGTTGTGCTTAGACCAATGGAAGACAAGCGGTTGTAACGATTGTTGTGCTCGGACCGATCGAAGACGAGACAAGTGTGTGTGCTTGTTCTTTAGCCCATAGAAAAAGAAGTCGGAGAGAGGACGTAAGCAAGTTGCCGAACCTCTATAAATCTTTGAGTCTTTTACTTTCCGCACATTTTACCTTTATTCGTGAGAAAGTTCGATATTCCGCATTACCACTATTCAACCCCCCTTCTAGTGGTGAATATATCTCTTTTGAATTGCTAAAATATATTAACGGGCAGGAAAAGCTAAATCCACAGCATGCTAAGTGGGTAGAGTTCTTACAATCATTCCACTTTTCATCGAAGTATAAGGACGGTAAAAGCAACGTGGTGGTGGATGTGTTATCTTGACAATACGTTTAATCTCTACACTTGATGTTCATTTACTCGTATTTGAGATGTTGAAGGATTATTATGTTGACGATGCTGATTTCGGAGAAACCTTTATTCTAAGCAAATCTGGTCCATTCGGAGAATTTATGATACAAGGCGGATTTCTCTTTAAGGGGAATCGACTTTGCTTGCCCAAACATGTGGTTCGGGAACTATTGATTCGTGAAGCTCACAGACGAGGCATAGCCGGACACTTTGGTATGGCTAAAACCGTGGAGGTGCTTAAGGAACATTTTCATTGGCCCAAAATGCAAGGGGACGTTAATGATGTCATTAGTAAGTGCGTGACGTGTCATATAACGAAAGGCTCGTTCAAACCTGGTTTGTATATGCCTCTACCGATTCCGGAAAGGCCACGGGAGGATGTTTCGATGGATTTTATCATTGCTTTTCCACGTACTCAACGAGGTAAAGATGCTATTATAGTTGTCGTTGATCGTTTCTCAAAGATGGCTCATTTTGTATCATGTCATAAAACTGATGAAGCAAGTAACGTAGCGGACTTATATTTCTGAGAAGTGGTTCGTTTGCGTGGAATACCAAAAACCATTGTTTCAGATCGAGATTCTAAGTTCCTTAGCTATTTTTGGAACACATTATGGAGAAAAGTGGGGACCAAACTTTTATTTAGTATTTCACATCATCCTCAAACGGACGGACAAACCGAGGTAACAAATCGAACTTTGGGGACTTTGCTACGTGGCCTCATCAGCAAAATGCAGAAGGATTGGGATCTAAAACTTGCACATGCGGAAGATTTAATTCCATTACCGAGCGATGAGTTAGTTCACAAAGACGCGGTGTAAAACCCTAAAATCTGGTTTCACATTTTTTATAACTAATTTAATTTTTTACCTAAGTTTATATTATGATTAATAAATAATTAAAACTATTTGTTAGGAAATAAGATACAAATTATTAATATTTATCCAAAACTACGCTTAACTAAGATACTTTACGTTTTCCTTAGCCTATCCTATTGATACAAACGACACATTTTTTTAATGTAAACCATACACACATTTTTGTCTAGAACCGAAATCTATGCATGTATATTCCATATATATACCTTTTGACTTACACACTTCAGCAAGATAAGACCAAATATTCATGTGTATATTCTTTCTTTTTAGAAGATATGATTTTATCCCTTGCCTAAACAAACATACACGGCATTCCTTTTCCTTCACACGATTTTTCCTTATAATTTGTACGCTTCATTACCTCCTTATCACATAATATTCAGCCTCCTCTTCTCCCTATAAATTCTTAAACATAACCAGCCTTAAATCCATTATTTTCTCTCCACAAAATCAAGGAAGTTGAAAGTTAGGGCCACAACTTTGGTGTTCAAGCTTTCGTAGCAGCTTTTGGGTGTTTGTGTGAGCGCCATCTTCTTCTTGTCGTTCCTCTTGATTCATATCTAGGTAAATCATTAACCTTCTTTGTCATGCATTAATGTGTGCATTTTGGTGTCAATCTATAAGTGTTTAAACAATAATATGTATGATTAAACATGTGGAAGTGGTAGAGATGCGTTTGTTTTCTGGACAGATTCATAACCCATCTTGTACGGACCGTAGCTCGAGTTTTACAACAGATTATTGCAGAATTATTGAGTCTGAAGATAAGTTCAGAGAGTTTACTAACTGGTCCAATTGGTTAGAAGTCAATTGGGGTTGATTTGGTCGTCCAAACATTTTATTAGAAAACGGTTATTGAATCTGGAAATCATGAGTCTGATTTCAGTCGGATTCTATGATTTTTAATTCACAAACTACAACGATTGAGAACCCCAAATTTTAGAAGGAGGATATTAAATATGTTTATTATTTACTGTAATATTTGTAGATTTTTCTGAAAGGTTTAACAATGTTGATAAATGCAAAACTTTCGGGGTATAGCTGCAGTACAGTTTCTGGACAGGTTTGGGAAAACAATTTTTGAAATGGTATTTGCACTTAGAAATAAAATCTGTAAAATTTTGGGGAGGTGCTAAACTCATGTGGTAATTACATATAAAATTGTAAAACTTCAGAACCTTATTTGTTATACTTTAAAAATCGTAAGAAAATAGAACCAGATTCACTTGTGAAAACCCTTAAGCTATTGATAAGTAACTTTGGAGTAATGAATCCGTTATGATTTTAATGAACGTATAAGTAATATATGATTATAATCCGTTATGCTTGACATCCTTCATATTTCCTTTATTTAAGTTTTGACTCCTTCATCGTTTGTTCCATATTTTCTCGACATCTTGTTCAGCAGGTTCTCTTGGATTCATTCACTATTCTTTCGTTTATGCTTATTACCTTTCATTATTTATATCTGTTCACTGAGCGTTATATCAGCCGCATTTTCTTTTCTCTGCGGCAGGTAATAAACGGGATGTTGGGCATGAGCGTTGAGAGTAGAAGCTAAAAGACCTACCCATGTTTAGATTCTCATTTATGGAGTATTTTAAGACTTAGTATTTTGGAGTTTTATTTCATTCAGACTTTTGTTTTGGATTATTTCCCTTCACTGAGACTTTGTCGAGATAATACTTTCGAAGTCGTTGTTTTGCTTGACTCAGTATTTATTTTATAATAAAGTCTTCCGCTTGCGTTAGTATGTTCTGACTGTCCCCATAATGTTACATTTTGGCCCTTTTCAGGTTCGGGTGTTACAATTATGGTATCGGAGACCTAGGTTCGGCATGTAGAGCTTAGGTTATGACCTGTGAGGATTGGGTAGACATTAGGCTTCCTCCTGCTTTAACCATTTTCCTTTATATTTGATCTTAACTTCGCTGTTTCGATTATTGATCTTTTAGATGGGGAACACTCGTACTACTACCTCATTTCAGGTACCGTTACGGGAACCTTATATATGTTTGCTCGAGCTGTTTTTGTTTTATTTGATACTAGTGCAACTCATTCTGTGGTATCTGTTTCATTTTCTAATCATATTACAATCCCATCTACATTATTTAACTATGTCTTATCTATATCCACCCCTATGAAGAATCAAGTAATTATTAGCCATGAATTTAAGAACTGTCCCTTACGTTTTGATGACAAAATTCGTTCTGACAATCTATTTCCTTTGGAGATGTGCGACTTGGATATCATTCTAGGCATGGATTGGTTGATGGAACATCGAGCCACGATTGACTGTCATACCAAACGTGTCATCTTTGGTGACCTCAGTAATCCGGAATTCATTTATTAGGGTTCTCGACCTGTTAAGTCTATGAAAATCATCTATGCTTTGAAAGCCCATACCTTGATCTCACACAGTTGTGAGGATTTCCGAGCTTCCATCAAGGATACTTCTATGGATGAACCTCGCCTTGAAAATCATACTGTAGTCTGAGATTTTCCCGATGTATTTCCAGAAGAGCTTCCGGGAATACCTCCTGAACGTGAAGTTGAATTTAGCATTGAGTTGATTCGTGGTGCTGAACCTATTTCGAAAGCTCCTTATTGTATGGCTCCTATTGAGTTGAAGGAATTGAAGGAGCAACTTCAAGAACTTTTGGAACGTGGATTCATTCGTCCGAGTGTATCTCCATGGGGTGCTCCTGTTCTATTTGTGAAGAAGAAGGACGGTAGTATGAGACTGTGTATTGACTACCGTGAGTTGAACTGTATCACGATCAGAAATCGTTACCCGTTACCTCGCATCGAAGACCTTTTTAATCAACTTCAGGGTGCGAAGTTGTTTTCCAAGATTGATCTGAGATCTGGCTATCATCAACTATGGGTGAAGGGCCAAGATGTTCCTAAGACCGCATTCCGTACTCGCTATGGCCATTATGAATTCTTGGTGATGCCATTTGGTTTAACCAATGCTCCAGTTGTGTTCATGGATTTGATGAATCGTATATTCCACGAATTCTTGGACAAATTTGTCATTGTATTTATTGACGACATCCTGGTTTATTCGAAGACGAAGAAGGAACACGAAGAGCATCTTCTTATTGTGTTGGAGATTTTACGTCAGAAGAAGTTGTATGCTAAGTTTTCCAAGTGTGAATTCTGGTTGGGACATGTGGCATTCTTGGGTCACATCGTATCTGCAGATGGTATTACCATGGATCATGCCAAGGTTGAGGCTATCACTAAATGGCCAAGACCAACGACTGTGACAGAAGTTAGAAGCTTCTTGGGTCTTGTGGGTTATTACAGGAGATTTGTGGAAGGATTATGACGCTTGGCCTTACCATTGACCAAACTTATGAGGAAAGGTGAGAAGTTCGTCTGGGATGAAGAACAGGAGAGGAGTTTTGAGGAACTGAAGAAGAGATTAGTTTCTGCTCCTATACTTACTTTACCTTCTGGATCTGGTGGTTACCAAATTTACAGCGATGCTTCAAAGAAAGGTCTTGGATGTGTACTGATGCAACATGGAAAGGTTATTGCCTATGCATCAAGATAGCTGAAACCTTATGAGGCTAATTATCCCACCCATGATTTAGAGTTGGCAGCGATGGTGTTTGCCCTAAAAATTTGGAGGCATTATCTTTATGGAGAGACATGTGACATCTTCACTGAACATAAGAGCCTCAAGTATATCTTTACTCACAAGGAGCTGAATATGAGACAGAGGCGTTGGTTGGAACTTCTCAAGGATTACGACGCGAACATTCATTATCATCCAGGCAAGGCGAATGTGGTTGCTGATGCTCTTAGTAGGAAGTCTGGAATCCTGGCTAGTCTTGATATTGCACCAAAGATTATCAACGACTTGGAACTTATGGAGGAGGAACTATGTGTTCGTGGGTATGATGGTTATTGGGCGAGTTTGAAGGTTGAACCTAACCTTATACTTCGGGTTAAGGAAGCTCAGAAAGACGATGGTGAATTGTGGTCTATAATTCAGAACTTGGAGAAAGGTAAACAGACCGAATTTCGTGTTGATGATGATGGAATTGTATGGTATGGTGATTGTTTATGTGGTCCTAATGATTCTTCTATTCGGGAAGCTGTGTTGTCTGAAGCACACAACCCTCCATTCACTATTCATCCTGGTTCAACCAAGATGTATAGAGATTTGAAACAGAACTTCTGGTGGAATGGGATGAAGCAAGATGTGGCTACATTTGTGGCCAAGTGTTTGTCGTGTCAGCAAGTGAAGATTGAACATCAACGTCCTAGTGATCTTTTACAGCCTTTGGATATTCCTACTTGGAAGTGGGATCAAATTTTCATGGACTTTGTGATAGGATTACCTCGCACACAGAAGAAGCATGATGCTATTTGGGTTGTGGTTGATCGTTTAACCAAGTCAGCTCACTTTTTACCTATTCGTAAAGATTATCCAGTTAGCAGGTTGGCAGAGATTTTTCGGCAGGAGATTTTTTGACTACATGGTACACCTGCAGCTATTGTATCCGATAGAGATCCGCATTTTACTTCTCGTTTCTGGAAGGGTTTGCAAAAGGCTTGGGGAACTAGACTCAAGTTTAGCACGGCTTTTCACCCTCAGACAGATGGTCAGACTAAGCGGACAATTCAGACTTTGGAAGATATGTTGATGTCTTGTGCTCTTGAATGGACGGGTAATTGGGATGAATACTTATGTCTGGTGGAGTTTGCTTATAACAACAGTTGGCATGCTAGTATCAAAGGTGCCCCGTTTGAACTATTGTATGGACAGAAGTGTAGAGCACCTATCTGTTAGAACGAAGTTGGGGAAAGACTTATCAAAGGTCCTGAATTGATTGAGGTAACTAAGTATAAGGTTGCCATTGCTAAGGAGAAACTCAAAGAAGCAAGGGAACGACAAAAGAGTTATGCAGATCGTCATAGGAAGGAGCTAGCATTTAATATTGGGGATCGTGTTTTCCTTAAGGTGTCACCATGTACAGGTGTTGAACGCTTTGGTATTAAGGGGAAATTTAGTCCGCGTTTCATCGGGCCATTTGAAATCTTAGAGAGTGTTGGTGAAGTTTCGTATCGTTTGGCGTTACCTCCTCAACTATCTCATGTGCATGATGTTTTCCATGTGTCTCTTTTAAGAGGCTACAATTATCATCCGCTTCATGGGGTTTCATATCCGTTGGATCAGATCCGTGATGACTTATCATTTGTTGAAGAACCCGAGGCTATTTTAGACCGTCAGGAAAGAGTCATGAGAAACAAAGTCATTCCGTTTGTCAAAATTCTTTGGAAGAATCATCCCGAGTGCGAAGCTACTTGGGAGACCGAAGAATCTATGCGAGCTAGCTACCCGCATTTCTTTCTGTGACTTGGTATGTTCTCGTTTAATCGTTTCATTTCAATTTCGCGGACGGAATTTTCTTTTTAGAGGGGAAGAGTTGTAAAACCCTAAAATTTGGTTTCACATTTTTTATAACTAATTTGATTTTTTACCTAAGATTATATTATGATTAATAAATAATTAAAACTATTTGTTATGAAATAGGATACAAATTATTAATATTTATCCTAAACTATGCTTAACTAAAATACTTTACCTTTTCCTTAGCCTATCCTATTGATACAAACGACACATTTTTTTTTATTGTAAACCATACACACGTTTTTGTCTAGAACCGAAATCTAGGCATGTCTATTCCATATATATACGTTTTGACTTACACACTTCAGCAAGATAAGACCAAATATTCATGTGTATATCCTTTCTTTTTAGAAGATATGATTTTATCCCTTGCCTAAACAAACATACACGGCTTTCCTTTTCCTTCACAAGGACTCATTCAATATGCAGAAAGCGTAAAGAGTCACAAATGGCATTTACAGTCTTTTTATAGTGCGCGGTAAAGAAGGGTTTACAGATAATGAACGGTCAGATTTAAGGGATGGGAACCGGTGTTTGAAATGGACGATCATGATGGACTAAGTGTACCCGTTACAACTTATCCATTTAATTTTAAAATAAGAGCGGGTCCCACTTTTGACTTATCAATTTACGCTTATTGCCCAAAACGGCGGTGAAAAATTGATAAAATAATATGAAACATCGTGGCTTTGAAGATACCAATGTCCAGATGTCGTGTAAAGCATTTAATGTAAAAGACTTTATAATTATAATAGGGCACGTGGACACAAAGATCATTTAAAAATAAATAAATAAATAACATGATAATTGATTTCCCATAGTATGTGCTGTATCCGCGAAAATACAGCATTTCCTCCTTAAAAGCTACATACGGGTTTCAATTCCATACAACAACTTTCGGATTAATGCTGTATTCTTGGGTCGTACTGTATTCCCCCTTAATTATTGCACACGTCAGCTGTAGGATAATTCATGTCTCTTTGTTCCTATAGTGCTGTTTTGATAGACTGAATGTACAGATAACTAACAGTGGATACTGTATTCTTGGGTCTTACAGTATTCCCCCTCAATTACTGAGTAAAAGCATTAAAAACTTACAGGGATTTAGGCTGTAGAAATCCCAATTCATGTCGAAGCATGCAGAATCTTGCTGTGTCGAGAGTTATGGTACAGATGTCAGCTAACTGGATATCTGTATGAACTTTTTCCAGCCGAACATCCTTGTTCTCAACATGATTCCGAATGAAGTGGTGCTTCATGTGAATATGCTTGGTGCGCGAATGAAATACAGGGTTGTGCGTGATAGCAATTGCACTCGTGCTATCACACATAATTGGTGTTTCTTTGGCTTCAATTCCATAGTCTGACAGCTGTTGTTGCATCCAAAGGATCTGCATACAGCAACTACCAGTAGCATAGTATTCTGATTCAGCTGTTGAAAGCAAGTTTGCCAATTGTTTCTTGCTAAACCAAGACATAAGTCTGGGTCCAAGAAAGTGACAAGTTCCACTTGTACTCTTCCTATCTAGCTTGCAACCTCCGATATCCGAGTCATTGTAGCTAACTAAATCGAATCCGCCTTCTTTAGGATACCACAGTCCTACATCGACTATTCCTTTGACGTATTTCAGGATTCGTTTGGCTGTTGTGAAGTGTGATTCTTTAGGTGCTACTTGATATCGCGCACACAATCCTACAGCAAACTGGATATTGGGACTGCTAGCCGTTAGGTACAGGAGTCAGCCAATAAGCTTCTTGTCGAGTGATTGATCAACCGGCTTTCCAGCTTCATCAGCACTAATTTGCACGGAAGTGCTCATGGGGGTTGACGATGATTTGGAAGTATTCATTCCAAACTTGTTGAGAAGCTCCTTGCTGTATTTTTCTTGGTTGATGAAAATCCCTGTAGGCAACTACTTTACCTGCAATCCTAGGAAATAACTAAGTTCTCCTATCATACTCATTTCAAATTTACTTTGCATGATATGAGAGAACCTTTGAAACAAAGCAAGGTTAGTTGAACCAAATATTATATCGTCTACATATATTTGAACCATCATAAGGTCATCACCTTCTTGTATTTTGAATAAGGTCTTGTCCACATCACTTTTTTCGAATCCATTATCAGTTAGATACTGGGACAGAGTCTCATACCATGCTCTAGGGGCTTGCTTAAGTCCATACAGCGCTTTCCTTAGCCTGTATATTAGGTCTTCGCCTTCTGGATTGACAAACCCTGGTGTTTGTTCAACATATACTTCTTCAACAAGGTCTCCATTCAGGAATGCACTTTTGATGTCCATTTGGTATACAATGAATCTCTTATGGGCGGCAAAGTCTAAAAATATCCTAATGGCTTCTAGTCTGGCTATAGGAGCAAATGTCTCATCGTTGTCTATGTCTTCTTCCTGTCTATAGCCTTGGGAGACTAGTCGAGATTTATTCCTGATAATGAGTCCATTTATATGCTTCTTGTTTCTAAATACCCATTTGGTTCTAATTACGGATTAATGAGTATGTTTGGGTACAAGATATCATACGTTGTTTCTTTCGAAACAGTTAAGCTCTTCTTCCATAGATGTGATCCAATGAGAATTGTTGAGAGCTTCTTTGGTAGAAACAGGTTCAGATTGGGCTAAGAATACAATAATAGTGCACATATTAAGTCTTCTAAGCTCGGATTGAGATTTCCATTCAGTAAATGGAGATATCTATGACTCGGGGTCTTTTTGCGCACATAGTACATTTCCTTGTGTACTCTGTATTCTCCTACAGGTAGAAACACCAGCATCAATGTTTCCTATTATCAACTCTTGTGGGTGATCTCTCAACCATCTTCTGTCGGGTTCTAATTCAGGGTCCCATACTGTATCTTGAGTTGCTGTAGTTTTGTCTTCAGCTTGTACAGCATCGGCTTCATCTACGTCAGTTCCTACAGTTGCGGGGTTGATTTCTAAGTCAATGATAGGTTCTAATGGAGTTGGTGGGTCTATGATGGACAGTTGTTGGATGTTCTGAGAAATGTCTTCTACCCCTGTGAGATCATGGTGAGGTTCATCAAACACTGCATGAACTCATTCCTCAATTGTTAGCAAGATCCTGTAAGCTTTGCTAACAGAGGAATATCCTACAAATATCCCTTCATCCGATTTCTCATCGAAGGTTCTAAGTTGATCCATATCGTTGTTCAAAACATAACACCTGCATCAAAAAATGTAAAAGTACGAACCTAATGGAGTTTTGTTGTTCCATACCTCGTATGCTATTTTGTTGTGATGCTTGTTGATGATATAGTGGTTTTATGTATAACACGCTGTATTGGTGGCCTCGCCCCAGAAATGCTGTGGCAACTTGCTTGCGGCAATCATTGTCCTTGTTGCTTCCTTCAGCGTCCTATTCTTTTGCTCAGCAACACCATTTTGTTGAGGTATTCGGGTAGCTGAGTATTCGTGCTGTATCCCATTTTCCGAGCAGTATTGCTCAATAAAGCGGTTAGTGAATTCTGTACCTCCGTAGGAACGAATGGACACGATACTCGACCCCTTTTCATTTTGAAGCTTTCTCAGGTGCTCGGGCAGTTTTGGTGTTGTTTCCTTCTTCTTGCTTAGAAAGATTGTCCAAGCATACCTGGAAAAGTCATCAAAAATAACGAGACAATATTTCTTACCTCCAAAAGTTACCGGGTCTACATGACCATAGAGATCCATATGTAGCATTTCCAAAATTCTGTGGGTGGAAAGATAGGATTTGGTTTTTAGGATGGTCTTGATTTGCTTGCCTTTCTGACAGGGTCCACATACGCTGTCTTTTTGGAATGAAATGTTTGGCAATCCTCTAACCATTCCCTGTCTGGAGAGTTTGTTGATAGTCTTGAAGTTGACGTGTGACATCCTCTTGTGCCATAGCCAGCTTAGATCTGCAGTGCCTTTGGCAACAAAACAAGGAATTGTGGAGCTCGTAGGCATCCAGTCAGCAATATACATATTACCTGATCTGCTTCTTGTGAGCACAACCTCTTTGGTCAGGATGTTCTTGACTCTATAGTGATCTATATAGAACTTCACCGAGAACTATTTGTCACAAAACTGGCTAATACTAAGTAGATTGTACTGTAAGCCTTCAACATAAGCCACATCGGTGACTTTGAATTTTCCTACAAGTAGGGTTCCCTTCCCTCTTGTTCTTCCTTTAGATTTATCACCGAAGCGCACTTTTGGACTGCGATCTTCTCTGTAATCTGACAGCTTGCTTTTATCTCCTGTCATGTGCTGGGAACATCCGCTATCGAAGTACCATATGTCCTTCTCCAAAATGTCATGTATGCAAACAAATTATGTAGATTTAGGTCCCATTTGATTGTTGGGTCCATGGATGTCAGTGCCTTTAGGTACCCAGATTTTCCTGACAGCAATAGGTTTACTGTAGGATGGTTTAGGTCCATAATTGCGATTTCTACGTGGGGCATGTACATAGTTGCTATAACCATGATAATTATTATGCATGTAAAATTCAGAGTTATTATTAGTCCAGTACAAATGCCGTCTTGGAGGTGGAGCCATTTTCTTCGGCCATACAGCTTGCCTTCTGGGTCTCCAGTTAGGTTCCCAAATCTGTTGTTGATACTGTGACGATACTTGCTTTCGCGAGGGATAACGTGGATCCTGTATCCAATATCTAGGCGTGTTGTACTGAAAGTACTGCCGTGCGGGCCTTTGATATTTGGATACAACCTTCTTTCTGAATGGCTGTTGGCGCTGTTGATATGCTCGGGGAGCATGATATTGGGTACGCCTTACAGGTCTGAATTGCTGGTGATTCCGCTGTCTGGAATATGATTGTAGTGGCGGAATGGCAGCTTTTGCTATTCGCGGTGCAACGGGTTCCTTCACATGACTTGGAACTTCTTCCGATATAGGAATGGGTTCCACACCCCTGACGAACACAGTACTAGTTTTCCCTTTATAGGAAAATGAGTTGTATCCAAAGCCACTTTTATCATGAGCATGTTGCCCAGTGCTTAGAATTTCTTCCATTCTTTTAGATGATTTCTCTAAAGATTTCAGAATGGTCTCAAGTTCTCCTTCTCGTTTTTCGAGAGTTTTTACTTTGGCTTGAAGCAGAACAAAATCATTTGTATTGCTTTCACTATGAGATTTAGTCTCACTTAGTTCATGAGCAAGTTGATGATTGCTCTCCATGAGTTTTTCATACTCGACTTTGCTGTTTTCACAATCAACAAACATATTTTCGTAATTTACTTTCAGCAAGTCGTTTTCTTCTTTAAGCTCTAAGTTAGAAAGTTGGAGCTGTATATTCTCATTTTTCAATGTCTCATGGGCCATTTGAATGTTCTTAAACTCATTCATCATGTTTGAAAAAGTATGAGATGCATTGGTAGGAATATCTGAGGTTGAGCTTACCTCATCATCGCTATCTTCATCTTCCGGAATGTCCTTAGCCATAAAGCACATATAGGCTTTATCTTCGAAATCATCATCAGATGAATCACTGTCAGTGACTACCTGAAGACATTCTTCGGATTTAGATGGATCGGGGGAGGCTTATGATTCACCAATCAGGGCCTTGAGCTTGTTTTTCCAAGCACATCGTCTTTCATCCTTTTCTTGTTGCTCGGCTTCCAGCAACCTTTGAACTTTTGGATGAGGACATTTATTTGCATAATGCCCTGGTTTCCTGCAATTATAACACATGTTAGCATCACGAGACGAAGTTTCAGTACTTACCTTGTGTACAGGCATGGGGGCGACTGCTTGATAAACTTCTTGAACTTATGCATGAGGAGCGCCATTTCATCTTGCGACAGGATGTCGTCGTCGCTGTCAGCATTCTTATGAATGGGCTTTGATGAACTCGGCATGATGTCTCTTCGGTTGGATACAGCAGCTAAGGCTGTAGTCCTGGCGGGAGATTCTTCAGCTTTCTCTGTCCTTTGTATATCGTACTCAAATGCTTTGAGATCAGAAATGAGATCAAAAGTATATATTTCACTAAGATTGCACGACACTCGCATAACTGTGGTCTTAATGTCCCATCGGGCAGGGAGTGATCTGAAAAGTTTTAGGTTTTTCTCCCTTTGGGTATAAATCTTGCCTAATGCTTCAAGTTCACTAACAATGCCAGTGAATCTGAGGTCAAGTTCCTCAAGTGTTTCAGTTGGTTTCATTTCAAAATATTCAAATTGCTGAGTTAATTTTGAACTCTTGTTTTCTTTTGAGAGCTCAGTTCCCTCACAAATTAACTTGAGTTTATCCCAGATATCCTTGGCTGTTTTACAGCTTTTTACCTTTGAGAACGTGCCTTTATCAGGAGTGATAAATAACGTGTTCTTAGCAACATTATCGAGGTTGGTGCGCTTTTTATCATCAGAGGTCCATTGTTCGCGCTCTTTTTCAAGCATCTCTGCATGAGCCTGTCCTTCAATTCTTGTGGCCGGATTTACCTTCATGATCGTTATGGGGCCATCCTATATGACAAAATCCATCCTAATTCTCCAATCATCAAATTCGTTAATAGAAAACATAGGGACTTTATTGATCATTGATGTATCCATATGAGAATAAGGAAGAAAAAGACTGTTTTTCAAAAATAAGTGATTTAAGGATCTGATTCAATTAAAAATACGACTGATTCTTTTTAGAATCAACCGCTCCGATACCACTTGTTGGCTACTAAGTATACAGGATACAGCTTGGAAAGTGTTTTAAACAACAAGTTGTACGGTTTTCAAATCTGAATGCGTAGCGGAAGTCTTGTTTAAAGTAAGTTACTGTAAATACAGCAACTAGAAATGAAGTGTATACTTAAAATTAATCACAGATATTAAAACAGTAAATGCAGAAGGTAAATCACACAGTAATTAAAGTGGTTCGAGGTAAACCCCTCTACGTCCACTGGTCCTCCACACAGGAGTGAAAATGTTTATTATAAATACTACGTACACAACTACGTATTTATAATCAAACCTAATCAATTTATTGTTCCACAGATTGATACAATGATCTTAGACTTCAACCGTTCACACAGATTGGTTTAAGCTTTCACTTGACTGGCTTCTTCACACATAGTTCCGAAGCTTCGTATCTTCAATGCAAGTCCGTCACACACAGTTCAGTAATAGCAAGGTTTCTAAGTCCACACAGGGCTGATGGGTTTTGTTCAAGGATAGAACAATGTTTGAACACCAACTTTGACTTTCTGAGCTTTTAGTTGATGATGTGTTGTTCGTGGTTTGAGCATTTGTATATCTCTTCTTTCAGAATAGCAGTATGCTTTGGGAGATTTGTTTGCTCAGATGTATATGATGATAACTTTGTTGTTGTTGATTTCGTTTCTACCTTGATCTTCAAAGTCTGGGGATATATATATAGCCTTCTTGAATATATCCGTTGAGATAGATCCGTTGAGCAAAAGTCCATTCCAACGGGATGATGTGTTTGAATAAAACACGATCCGGATTTTGTGCTTGATTTAAGATCTCCGATGGCTTAATATTTAAATACTTTATCCTTTAGTATTTAAATATATCTTCTTAAATGGGACTTTGACTTTAGCGAATAACAAAGATTTCTTCTTGTCCTGTTTGGATACTGTATGGAATGATAGCTCTATTGTCGATTCGAGACAGCTTCCACACTTAGTCTTATGAGACTACTTTACCGTATGATTGATTCACTGTATGCTGGGACTACGAGAAGTCTTCGATACAGGTTGACACCTTTGATCACCTTTTCGATACAGCTGTTTGCTGTATGCTGGATTGGCACATTGTCAAAACACTCTATCAAAACATTCGCTACAGGGATTGTTATCCCAACAAATCACTTTATCGAGTTATAGGTCTTATTCGATAAAAACCTTGTACTTAATTTTATTCGGCCAAATTGCCCTACTTTAGGACGATTTTTACGTTGTATCCTTTACATCAAATAATAATTCTTATACAAAAATACCCAAAATACATTTCCGTTGCATTGCATGCGAATTACGTTTACATCCGAACGTTAATTCATATCAAGTAGTCATCTACTACTACTAGAGCATGCTTCTTTCCACTCAATGTCCTTGGCTTGATGGGGCCAAAGAGATCCATATGAAGTAGATCTAGAACTCTTGTGGTGAGAGTGGTAGGCTGAACTAGTTTGAATGATGCTCTGGTTTGCTTCCCTTTCTGACATGCATCATAGAGAGCTTCCTTCTTGAATACTTTTTCTGGAAGTCCTCTGACCATCTTTTGAGAGCTAACCTTGTTGATGTGTTTGAAGTTCAGGTGACATAATCTTTTGTGCCACAGCCATCCATTTTCAGCAATTGTCTTGGATAGAAAACAGGTGTTGGGAGTGCCTGTATTCCAATATATCATGTAGACATCTCTCCTTCTGAATCCTTGTAGCTTCACTTTTGTAGATAGGATATCAATTACCATGCATTTCGAAATGGTGAAGACTACTAGGTTCTTCTCATCACAGAACTGACTTATGCTCAAAAGGTTTTATTTGAGACCTTTGACATAATGAACTTTTGATATGGTTATATCTCCTCTGTGCAGCTCTCCAAATCCTTTTGTCTGTACTCTAGAGCTATCTCCAAAAGTTACATCTGGGCCTCTTTCTTTTATATAATTTGATAGCACCTTCTTATTCCCAGTCATGTGCCTTGAGCATCCAGAATCTACAAACCATTCTTCTCCCCCCATTGTTGAGTTTGAGAAGATGTGGTAGTAGTCCTTCTACCATTTCTGCAATCAAATAAGCAGAGATATAGGTACCCAAATCTGTGTGGGTCCTCGGGAGTTAGTAGGTTTCTTGGAGAATTGATTTCTCCTTGGATTATGGAAGTTATGTTGATTTCCCCTAAAAGGTGTGTGTTGTCTAGGCCTATATCCCTGGTTAGGATTGTATACTGGATATGCCTCATAAAATCTATGGTGTGGTCTATTTCTTAATCTTGGCTGAGACCATTTATTAAATCGTTGGGGTCTCCAGACCTGTTCATTTTAAAAACTTAGATAACCTTGAGGTTTCCATTTGCCTCTCCCATTTTGAAATCTATTTTTAGGGAGTCTTTGATAACAGTTGGCATAATGTCTTGGCTGCTGCTTTTGCCTTGGCCATTGCCTAGTCTCTTATCAAGGTGGCTGCCTTGTGAACCTTGGCTGCTGTCTAAACTTTTGACTTGGCTACTGCCTATTTTGAAATACGGGCTTATAAGTAGGCTCAGTAGTCGGGACCAGTTTTTATCCCTTGATGAAAGTAGTTTTGAACTAGAGGGAGTGTTGGGGTCATATCCAAGGCCTGCTCTGGAATAAAGTGGCCTTTTGTTCTTACATAGTTCATCCAGGGTTATAGATGCCTTTAGAGATGTTATCTCTTTAGCCTATGTACTATTTAACTATTTTACCTTGGATAGCTCAGCTTTGACATGACCGAGTACAACTTACTTTTCACTATTTAAAATAGTCAGCTTATGTATCTCAGCTGCAGTATTTTCAGCTGAGTTTTTTGCAGAATTTTCGGATCGTCTTTCAAGCTCAGCTATAGTATCCTTAATTTTGCTGACTCTTGACTCAGCTTGTCAAAATCATTTTTCAGCTGTGCTTTCTCATCTTTTAGCTGTGCCTTTTCGTCTGTCACAGTCTGGTGAGCTGATTTAAGGGTTTCAAAGTCTTTTAATAACTGATTTACAGATTCATGAAGATTCATATCTTCAGACATGTCAGAGCTAAAACCCTCTGTAGATTGAGGTTTGGAAGTTACCTCTTCATCAGCTAGGTTGGCCATCAGACAGTTGTATTCATCATCATTATCAGAGAAGAATCCACCGCTTGATTCTACTCCCTTTTCGATCTGATCTTAAATGATTAGGGCTTTCCTTTTGTCCTACTTTCTGCTCACGTCCTTCTTGATTTCATCCTTCTTAAGATTAGGACTGTCAAATTGTATATGTCCTATCTTATTACAGTTGTAGCATTCCACCTTCCAGTTGCCTGCTTTCTGATTTCTCCTTGGATTGTCTTTGTATTCTTCTTATACTTGGAGTAATTTTTCCGAAAGTTGCTGAATCTTTGCATTATGAATGCCATCTCTTCCTGAAAATCTTGAGGATTCAGAAGTTTGACTTCAGATAGGATCTTGGCAGGGGGCTCTTCTACAAATGCTATTCCCTTCTCTGCTGGCTCAGTTGATGATGAAGATAGAATCTCGAACTCATAAGCCTTCAGATCAGAGAACAGCTCCTGGATCTTTATCTTGTTGAGATCCTTTGATTCTCTCATAGCCACCGCCTTCATGCTCCATTCGGCATTGAGGGATCTTAGAACTTTTAGTGCCATCTCTATGTTTCCATAGGCCTTTCCAAGGGAGTTATTTCATTTATGATCTCAGTGAATCTTATGTCCACTTGGTCAATTGATTTACCATTCTTCATTTTGAAGTTGTCAAACTTTTGAGTAGCAATTGACAACTTATTTTGTTTTATCAGCTCGGTTCCCTCACACATTACAGCTAATGTGTCCCAAATTTCTTTGGCATTTTTACAATTCTTGATTTTGACCATGGTTGATTTGTTAAGAGTCTGGTACAGCACATCTCTGGCCCGGTTGTCAAGATTGGCCAGCTTCCTTTCTTCAAGGGTCAGCTCTGTCCTCTTCGTGGGAATCTTCTGTGGCTCCCCAGCTGCAATTTCTTCAGGGGAGTTGTCCTTGTCAAAGATGAAAGGACCATCTTCAATGATGCACCACATGTCGTCATGGATGGATGATAAGTGTGCCTGCATTCTTATCTTACATAGGTTATATTCATCAACGGAATACAGGTAACCTAGAGTGCATGTGCTGCATGGGTTCCATTCTAAATGATAGATTAAAATATATATGCTCTGATATATGGATCTAGTTCAATCAAACTTGAACCAACCGCCCCGATACCACTTGTAGGTCACAAGTCGTCAGGAATAAGTCTAGAGGGCAGGTGAGTTTCTCAGTTGTGATAAGTACAGATGACTTAAAGTCGTCTGCATAAAACCTACCTTCTGAACCTTTGGGGCCTTGCCCTTTCCTTTCTGCACCCCTTTCTTGGGTTTATATTGCTCGTAGGTCTTTTTCTTCTTGTTCTTGGACCTCTGAGGCCCAGAAGAAATCAGAAGAGCAGCCTCCCTAGGTTTAGTCTTCATATTAGACTGTGCCATCACCAGTTTGTTCATTAGCCCAGCTAATGTACCCAAAATTTCATTACAGTTGAAATTCATTACAAACTGAATGAAGGAGTCAGGTAGAGATTGAAGGATGAGATCAATTTGGAGGGATAAATCCATATGAAAGTTGAGCACCTCGATCGTCTGAATCATAGAGATCATCTTGAGGACGTGGTCTCCCACTTTCTCCCCTTCCTTCATTCTAGCACTACATAACTGCTTCGATATCTCATATCTAGCAGTCCTACTGTGCTCTCCATAAAGCTCGGTCAAGTGTGCGAGAATCTGCTGAGCAGAAGTCATTTTCTCGTGCGCTCTCTGTAGCTCATTAGTCATTGAGCCCATCATAAATCTACGGACCAGCACATCATCCTTGACCCATTTTTCATGGACGTCAATTTCTTCCTGATTACTCCTAGTCCGGATTGGAGTCGGTATCCCTGAGACTCCATACTGAGTACAACCATCAGATTCCGCAACCAGTCAACAAAGTTGGAGCCAGTTAGGAGATTCTTTTATATTAGTATTGCAAGTGGGTTCTTTGCCATTTTAGAGAGATATAGTTTCATTTCTCTGCATTGATTTAGACAATATTGAATTAGTGGCTTATTTTATTATGACCGAGTATAGAATTTATGGGCTTGTATAATTCTTATCTCGGCTCCCACTAATTTTATCGGAATTACACACTCCCATGTTATAACCCGAAAGTCATGGTTAGATCGACTTCTTAGTGGTGATTGAGTTCTTTACAAATTTTAACAGACGCAACCTGTTAGGTTTCGTGCCTATTAATTTCTGTAAAGTGGTGTCCAACGCCAACCCATCCAACGGATGATTCGATCTTCTTTTACCCCTAGTCTTCATGCCCTCAACCTATTAGGTTTCTTGGCAATCCGGACTATCTAAATTGTTGACCATCAACATGTATCAGTCTGACTGTTGAATCTCGCCCGGCAACCTATCAGGTTTCTAGGGGCGAAATATATCACCAACCGCAGACATCTAATGCACTCAAGAATTTATCAACCTTTACCAAATGTACTACCTCGATAACTCAGAAGCATAGCACACTGGCTCGGGTATCAATTTTCGACGAGTTTGATGGAGGGTAGGAAATCTCGTAACCTTTTCAAACTTAGTTTGTTTCAAGTCGGGATAATTTCGCGATTAATGTTACACTTTGCACATTAATTCAACTATAAGCGCGTTTGTGTTTGTCAATCATTCAAAATGAAAAACAGTAAATAGCAACCTAGTTACTACCAACATGCAGTCCATGGACCGTTCCTAGAACAAAAACATCGTAATCTAATTACATGTCTTCGATCTTGAATCTTCGTCTTCTCGAACGGACCTTCCTCCGATCTTCGCAATTACATATAAATTTTACATTTGAAAAAATTGCATCCTATACAAATTTTTCTAGTAAAATAAATAGGCTCAAAAACAGCCTTTAAAACCCAATCGAATATAACCGAACGATTCAAAACTAGGTCCATGAACTACATCCTCATTCAAAAAGCATTCATCCAACAAATACTAAATAAATGGATTGCAAATTAAATATATTCATCCAATCAATATATATAATCTACTATTAAATAGAATTGATCCAATCAGTTCTCACAATCGGTAATATGAAAACGTTCAAAGTAATTCGGTCAATCACATGTATTCCATTTAATTAATTTTTGCTTATAAAATGAGATACAATATATTATTTTAGTCATATTAAATCCAATTTAAAAATTGGGAATTAATTTTCAGGAATACACGAAGAAAACGAGCCTGAAACAAGACGGAAGGGGGCTAGACCGCGGTCCGAACAGCCTGGACCGCGGTCCGAACTGCCTGGACTGCTCGGCAGGGCCAGCATCAAGGCCGGACTGCGATCCCAAGGGCTAGACCGCACGGCAGCCCCCGGGGCACTGTTTCGGGTGCCGTCCAATGACAATACGGGCCTCGATTTCCGATCGGATATCCAATATCCATATTTTTCAACATTCATATCTTCAATATAAACCATATTTCCAAGAAATTAAAGATTTATATTTAGAAATAAATTTACGAAAAATGTAACAACAACGAACGAATAAACATATACCAAGATTATGACAAAAATGATTCCAAATCATTCACCATACTATCAAGCATTCCAAATGCTAAAATAATTCGTATGTACGGTATTATTGACCTATCTCCGATACCACTGTTGGGATTTCGGATACAAAATCGAGTATGCTGCGAAAAAATAAAACTCAATATAAAGAATCCCAAACAGGATCGATCAAATAACGTATATATGAAAAATAAATTGACGAAGACAAAAGGATCAAAGCCCCATATATTTGAAGCCTTTGATAATATATTCGTTAGTTGATGATGTTCACGAACCCGAGCACAAGCACGAAATCCCTTTGTCCCATACACCGAAAGCATGATGTCTCTACTTCACAAGCATCGGAAGTTGCCCGAAAAAATCTACAGCAATCCGTTCTTGATGGAACATGGCTAGGAATTACTATAGGAATTTTTCTCTCTATTTTTCTTATTTGTATTTCACCTCAAAGATGATGAACAACTTGGAAGAAAAAATTTCGCTCTGCCTCTGTCTTTACATCACGGCCCAATCTTCAAAAATGAATGGTGGAGTGGTGTGATTATGTATTGCCATTTTATCACATGACAAAATCCCGCCTTATGGCATTATGTGTCGACTATAACATGGTGGGATCACATGAAAGATAATGTGACAACATAATGAAACCACCAAGAAGGCCTATTAGGAAGGTGCTAGGAAATGGGCCGAGTCACTTGGCTCGTGTCCTAGCACCTTCCTAGTAGGCCGCCCCCTCCCCCTTTCCACATGTGGTGTCTTTTCTTTTTTTGTTGGTGGTGGTGACTTTCTGTTGGAACATTTTGTTCCATACATAAATTTAAAGTGTTTTGATGATTAATGTTGATAAGCAAAACAAAACAACAAAGAGACGAAGCCAAGCATCGAAGGAAACGAAGTGCAAAAAGCTGGAAAATCACAAAGCTAACGTACGTAACAAGGAAAGGTTAACGTACGTAATGTATGACAATTAACGTACGTAATAGTATGAAGTTAACGTATGTAAACAAGTTCAAACCAGATGAACGTTGGAGGAGTCAAAGTCAGAAAAGCATCCAACGGATATATGACGTCAGCAGTGACGTAATGTAAACGTACGTAACAAAGGAAAGGCTAACGTACGTAACCCAATATGACGAAACTCCCTGGACTGATTTGTGAAGATGCTAACGTACGTAACCATTCAAGGTTAACGTACATAAAGGGGCTTACGTACGTAATGGAGATCATATAGCGTACGTAATGAGCAGTCTGGCAGCTAACGGCTAGTTTGATGATGGAGCCTATAAATACCATGCTTATGGTATTGATCAAGCACAACAACTTCAAGCATACTACATATTCATCTGAGATTGATATTCATTGTATTGTTGTTGTAATATTTAGCTTACATTGAGTGATTGAGTGTTATACACAAAATCATACACGAGTGGTAAAAGAAAAGATATGATTGGATTCGGTGTTATTAGGATCAAGGATCCGACATTGTTAGAATCGCAATCGGTATCTTCGTGAGGTTTATCTAGTACCCATAGAAAGCTAGAGAGGTTGATTTCTTGTCCTACGAAAAGGAAAACGGTTTAACTTGGACCGACACAAAGACAAGTACGAGTGGTTTATCACGGACCAATAGAAGACGTGATTGTAACGGTTATACCTCGACCGATAGAAGAGAGGAGAAGAGGTTTTTCTTTAGCCTATTGAAAAAGATACCGAGAGAGGACGTAGGCTCGTTTATAGCCGAACCTCTATAAATCCTTGCGTCATTTATTTTCCGCAATTTTATTTACGCTTCCACAACACGGCGCAATATCCGACCTCGTACCCAACAATTGGTATTGGAGCGGTACTCCAATACGCGGCTTAACATCCGAGGAGAAAAGATCCAATGGCGTTTCAATTTACTCCTGTCGAAGGTCTTGCTCTCAACCGACCACCATTCTTCGATGGCTCAAATTATTTGACATGGAAGAAAAAGATGTCAATCTTTATTCGTGCCTACGATATAGAGATTTGGAATATTATTTGTCTCGGCCCGAAAGTTCCAATCAAATCCGACGGTACGCTCAAATCTTTCGAAAAATACGACGATGCCGATTGGAAAAATGACCATCTAAATTGTAAGGCTACTTAACTCTTATTTTGTGCCTTAAATCCGGAAGAGGTCAATCGAATCTCATCGTGTGAGAGTGCGAAAGAAATATGGAAAATTCTAGAAATCACACACGAAGGGACTACTCAAGTCAAGGAGACGAAAACCAATATGCTTCTCCATGACTATGAGTTATTCATGATGAAAGGTGACTAGTCCATCACCAATATGCTCGACCGATTTTCGGTCATCACCAATGGACTTGCTTCGTTCGGAAAACCATTATCTAGTAGTGAAAAAGTTAAGAAAATTTTACGATCACTACCTAGCGAATGGGACGGCACCGTGACCGCTATTATGGAATCCAAAGATCTCAACACTCTCGATTTTAGCGCCCTCGTTGGTTCGCTAATTAATTATGAGATCGTATTAAAATCACGAAGTGTCAAGCCGAAACCGAAAGAAAAATCGCTAGCCATGAAGGCTAAGATATCGAGGAAGAAAGAAGAAATCCCGGTGGAGGAAAGCGACGAAGAAGCGGCATATTATGCCAAGAATATTAATAAATTCCAAACCTTATTAAACCGGAGGAAGAAGGATATCTCGAGCGAAACGAAGAAGTTCGACAACTCTTGTCGACAATGTGGAAAACCAGGCCACTTCGCTAAGCATTGTCGTGCCAAACCCAAGAAGGAGGTTCTCGTGGCTACTTGGAGTGATGAAGATGAAGACGATGATTTCATCAATCAAAATAATCTCGCTCTCATGGCCCGGAGTTCGTTCGACGACAGCGACGTCGAAAGCCAAGTAAGTACATCCTCCCGTGATGAAATTTTTGATGCATTTGAATTACTTCATACGGATTTTCAAAATGCATTATCAGAAATCAAATCCCTTAAGTCTAAAATTAAATCTTTGGAAATTGAAAATTCCAAAATTATTGAGAAGGGAAAATTTGTCGAAATCGATCATTCAAAGTGTATTGAAAATGAAAATATTTTGAAGAATGAACTTTTAAAAGTTCAAGATGAACTAAAATCTTTAACAAGAAAATTCTCGTGCGGCAACGATAAATTTGAACAAATGTTATGTGTTCAAAAATATACTTTAAATAAAGAGGGTTTAGGATTCAAAACTCGTTTGAAAAACGAATCCGTTAATTTTAAAATACCCCATTGCGAAAAGTGTTTGAGAATCGGGCATCATATATCAAGTTGTAATAGCCCGAGATGGACGATAAAAATTAAGAAAATTTGCGTTCCTAAAGGAACAATCATTTCAAATATCGTCTATGTTTCTAAACAAAAACCAACTATAGGTTGGATCCCCAAAAATTGATTTTTGTATTTTACTCAGGGGGAGTAATTTTTTTTGAAATAAACGGATAATATTTTCAGGGGGAGTTAATATCCTTATAATTATTTTTGCATATTTCAATATTTATTGAATTTTTTTTATTTTTTATTGGTATTTTATTCCATTTTTTTTGATGAATACAACAAGGGGGAGAGATAGGAGAATGGAGAAATAAGTCGAAAATGTGATTAACCGTGAAAGGGGGAGAAACGAAGGAGTTGAACAAAAAGAAGTCGAAAATGACAGAAAAAGAAAAATGAGGAGACGTCGAAACAGACGATGAAAAAAATTTGAAAATAAAAAAAAAAAAGAGAAAAGGAGAATAGAAAGAAGGAGTCGAAAAATAAATGGGAGAAGAACTAACAAAACGGACAAAGTCGAAAACTTTGGTCTGTACACATATACATATATTTGTATTTTTGCAGGAAAATCCCATTGACGAAGTGTTGTTTTGTAATCATCAAAAAGGGGGAGATTGTTGGAACATTTTGTTCCATACATAAATTTAATTTGTTTTGATGATTAATGTTGATAAGCAAAACAAAACAACAAATAGACGAAGCCAAGCATCGAAGGAAACGAAGTGCAAAAAGCTGGAAAATCACAAAGCTAACGTATGTAACAAGGAAAGGTTAATGTACGTAATGCATGACAATTAACGTACGTAATAGTATGAAGTTAACGTACGTAAACAAGTTCAAACCAGATGAACATTGGAGGAGTCAAAGTCAGAAAAGCATCTAACGGATATATGACGTCAGCAGTGACATAATGTTAATGTACATAACAAAGGAAAGGCTAACGTACGTAACCCAATATGACGAAACTCCCTGGACTGATTTGTGAAGAGGCTAACGTACGTAACCATTCAAGGTTAACGTACGTAAAGGGGCTTACGTACGTAATGGAGATCATATAGCGTACGTAATGAGCAGTCTGGCAGCTAACGGCTAGTTTGATGATGGAGCCTATAAATACCATGCTTATGGTATTGATCAAGCACAACAACTTCAAGCATACTACATATTCATCTGAGATTGATATTCATTGTATTGTTGTTGTAATATTTAGCTTACATTGAGTGATTGAGTGTTATACACAAAATCATACACGAGTGGTAAAAGAAAAGATACGATTGGATTCGGTGTTATTAGGATCAAGGATCCGGCATTGTTAGAATCGCAATCGGTATCTTCTTGAGGTTTATCTAGTACCCATAGAAAGCTAGAGAGGTTGATTCCTTGTCCTACAAAAAGGAAAATGGTTTAACTTGGACCGACACAAAGACAAGTACGAGTGGTTTATCACGAACCAATAGAAGACGTGATTGTAACGGTTATACCTCGACCGATAGAAGAGAGGAGAAGAGGTTTTTCTTTAGCCTATTGAAAAAGATACCGAGAGAGGACGTAGGCTCGTTTATAGCCGAACCTCTATATCATTTATTTTCCGCAATTTTATTTACGCTTCCGCAACACGGCGCAATATCCGACCCCGTACCCAACAATTGGTATCGGAGCGGTACTCCAATACGCGGCTTAACATCCGAGGAGAAAAGATCCAATGGCGCTTCCCGATAATGGGGACGTACCAGGATCCAACTCTATCGTGAATTCCATATCCCTCGGTAGAGGTAAAATAGGTAGCTCGTCTGGGAGTACATCGTCAAACGATAACAATGATACCAAGAATAGTTGAACACCTCGATTGCCTTAGAACGGTCAATCGATGACAATGATATAAGGAATGATGGAACATCTCGATTGCCATAGAACGGTCAATCGATGATAATTATATAATGACTGATTGAACAACTCCGGTTGAGTAATTTTACTGCTTTCATCATATTTATCCGTCAACGATCCTGATGCACGACCCTAGAGGAACTAATGAGTGCGGACAGCGCTTAGCCAGCCAAGCGGGCCGCACTATAAACCCCGACTGAGAATGAATTAAGGGAACATTCCAGAACCATTATATCATGAATATCATATACGTATAGTGTACAATACCGTAATAAATAAAGGTAGACCTTGCTTGAAGGCGCTGTGCGTCAGGACCGACTTTGATCAATCACCATAAATCTCGAAAAAAATTCTAAGATCCTAAAATATATAAAACATCGTAGATTATTGAGTTAGCTTTCCAATGGAACAAACGGCAAGTCATTCCGAGCCCGAACGAACAAGTTATGGCCAAATCAAGACAAGGATGTCAGTCAGCAGCACCCGGCGCTGTGAGCGCCGTGTTGCGCGGCACGCTGCGCCGTGTATCGGCAGCCTTTCGGAACATGGCGCATAAAATGGCGCAGGCACTACCGGGTGAAGTGCCGTGTTGTCTAAGCTCCCCGGACAGCTTCCATCGCTTTCCAGGACTCTCGGCCGCCTTATGGAAACGACGCAAGACACGGCACGAGAACCGCCGGGTCCAGCGCCGTGTTGATCGGACAGACCTATAAATAGGGCAGTTTCCAGTGTTTTTCAGCCATTTTTCCCCAACCCCTTCGGCCCTCCTTATAGAACAGGTGTTCTTAAGTGATTTTAGAGTTGTTAAACAGTCCATAATCTTCGGAGGGATCCGATAACGAGTATATAAAGAGCGAGTCAAGCCAACATCGCCAGATTGGAGGTAATTCAACCATGAACCCTAAAACTTGTTTCCGAGATTACGGATTTATACTTCTTTATGAACTTGAAAATGGTTATATATTAAATATCCTAGGACTGTTCTTATCGATTCTAGCAGGACGAAAATCAAAACCCTCGTTTAAACCCTCATAATCAGATACCTTCTGCGAAGCATCCGATAAAAGTTCACTAAGGGATTCAATTAAGGTTTTCAACGTTATTTCAATTAAAATGGACTGTCCTAATGCCGGTTAACATGAATTCCTCATTATAGGCCAGAAATTTCAGAGTTTTAAACCCCAATTACAAACCGCTTGAAACATTTTATCCCTGAAAGGCCAGGCAATTATCTTGCCCATACATTACGTGTTTCGTAGATGTAATGGTTGGTAAATGATTATATGTGCGATCTGAATGTCTTAATGAACCTTCTAAAGGATCGGTATGTTCTCCATAAATATTGTCTTTTAAAAGATAACTCATGCGTTTTGGGAGTAAATGTGCTTTTCTGTATGTGTGTATTAGTGTTGCGTGGTTGTGATTGTATTATGGGATTTTAGTAGACCTTGTCCACCGGTTGAGGATTGTTGCATTGACCCATTTGCTTGTCGGGTAATATGTGACGTTGTGTAATATTAGTTGTTACACCTTGTAAGGAGGTTGTGATGCTTAGTGTTGCTTGGTATGGGTATTTGCTTGTGTTGTGTGATTGTGGTAAGTGATGTACCACCGGGTAAGATTTGTGAATCTTCGGGATCTGTCCTTACTAGTACGGGTCGGGCATAACCGTAGGGTTATCCAATCGGGTATGTCTTGTGGGGACTCCGAGGTTTGTGGCTTGCTAGCCCGATGCCGAGATAACTTGTGGGGTTATCCAATTCGGGTATGTCTTGTGGGGACTCCGAGGTTCGTAGCTTGCTAGCGCGATGGCGGGATAACTATGAACGTATGTATGGTTATGGTTATGTGAGTATTGTCACGGTGACATGTGATTGGTATGCTTTCCCTTTGGGTTACTTGTAATATCCGGAATTTGGATTTCCGGTAATTTTATTTTTTTGGCAGAAGTCCATCTTAGCGACTCTATTGTTACCTTTTCGTCATTCAGAGAATGATTAATTCTACACTTTTTGTCATCCGAGTTCGTCTCGGTGTCGTTCTATTGAATTCCGTGTTCTTAAGCGACTTTTCCACGTATGAGTTCGACTTTATAAAATCACCATTAATTTTTGGAAGATCCAAAAATTCTGAATCTTTTCAATATTATAGAGCATCAAGTTATATTTTCAATGGTTCAAACAGTGAGTCAATCGGAGTCCGGACGAGGGAGTTATAGTCGAAATAGTTAAGACACACACATGTTGCAGTTTTGGCCGACCAGCCTGTACCGGGGGCCGCGGATCCTGCCGGAAGGGCCGCGGCACACTGCTGAGTCACTTCCGCGGCACACTCGGCTGGGCAACGGCACACTGCCGAGCACTGGGGGCAGATTTCGGCCGGGCCGCGGCACACAGTGCAGTCTGCACTATAACTTCGTTTTTTTTAGAAGAAAAGCTCATTTTTCATCTTACATCCAGGAGAGAGGGTTTGTGGGAGAAATTTTCATTATCAATCACTTTAATACTCGATTCTTCATCATTTTTATTCGGTTGTGAAGCTCGGATCGTCGATCTAAAGCGTGTTCATCGAATCAAAGTGTTTAGATCTTCAAAGGTAATTTTCTCAAACCTCTTGGATTTCGATTTGTGTTGAGATATGATGTTTTGGATGTTATAATCATGTTGTATGAAGAGATATACATATGATTATGATTATGTATGAATATTCATCGGATTATTGAAAGGTTATTCAAGAACACTTTGAATATTGAGTTGGATTTAGGGGTTTTCGATTAATTGTTGTTGAAATCACGAATTTGGATATTCATATTGGATTATTGATCGTATTTAAGATGTTTTGTTGGTTTGAAACACTTCTTGGGGATTTGATATTGGTATTATTGAGGTTTGGTTGTAAACAATCGAAGTTTGGCCTCAACGTGTTCAATATAATGCCCCAATGAACTTGGTTTAGTCGCATCGACGTTTTGAGTTAGTTATATTCGTGTTTGATTCGTATGTTGAACGGATTGTTGGTAATTGTGTTATTCAAGGTTGTTCGAGCGACCGATAGTTTCCTTAGGACGTTGTTCGAGAGAGATTGTATCATCACCGGTGTTAAGGTAAGTTAATTCTTACTCAGTTAAAGGGATATTCATTCCTTTCGTTGTTGTTTATTCATAATCTTAACTCATTCATATTGTATTAACCGTATCGAGACTTGTCATTGTCAATTAATCACTTCAGTCACGAGGAACGACGGTTCCAATTATTTCATTGAGCTATCATTTATTTCACTGTCATTTCATCTCGGTGAGTCATTATTGATTTCGATGTCACTTTTGTTATCTCGTGGCATTCCGGGTCATACTGGCATGCCGGTTGGTATGTGTAGGATTTTCATGTCTGGCACATATTAAGTCGTGTGTTGGTTGTTGGCCTCACATTGGGTATGCACGAGAAGATCACTTCGTGAGACTGATTAGGTACAAGACCACACGTGTATTCGATCGATACTCGATGGTGGCTTGTGCACGGATACATTTCCATCCCTGGCGTAGTGTGGCGCCACCCTTTGAGCCGTACCATTAGGTGATTCATACAGCATGTTTGATTGCGTATGTTTTCAACAAGATTGGGTTATAATCTAACCGATTCATTTTTAATCGAACTTGTGGTTTATACAGCATTTATATGATTGTGTTTATTCAACTCTTGAGGATTGTTGTTCTGTGTAACTGACCCCGTTGGGGGATTTTGTTTTTCAGGTCGTGGCAAGCCTAAGGCACGGGAAAATAACGTTGACGGCGAGGAGTCCCAGTGATACTAGTAGGGGGCCCCAGTCCTTTTCATTCACTCGTGTTTTCCTTATTTTATTTCCGCTGCAGACTTTCGTTTGAATACTCATTTTATTCAGTGTCATATGTTTTATCTTCATATAAAATATACATGTATTCTGTATTATCTTGGGTGTGTTGTATGAAACTCCTCATCGGAGTAATTAATGATGTAATGTGGTTCGGTACTACATTTATCCTGTGTATTTCATTCATTTTCACTCGTCTGGTGGGTCCCAGTCGGGGGTCCACGACACTGTAATATCCGCCTAGTTTGGGGTGTTACAGAGTTGGTATCGGAGCGTGGTTTTGAATACTACCTTCCGAGTCATATCTCATTTGAAATTATCGTTCGTCAGACTAGTATCATTGGACTTTCGCGTCACGTGTGAACTGTGCAAGAGACGAGCTCTTCAGACCAAAGAATAGTAAGATTTCCTCATTTATCATTTTCATTTGTAATCATGTTGATCATGTTAACTCATTAATCACTCAATTCATTTCATCACTCAGTTGTTAATCTTGAGGATCATATCATCAATTTTGTTAACTTGTTCAAGATAACTATTTTAAGAATATTATCAGATAATCATGTCACCTCAGTTAATCATTCATGTAATCACTGTGTTAGAACGTGTATGCTCATTTTCATCATTTCATGACGTAAATCGTAATGCGGTACTCATACGATATCTATGATTATCATGTGACCTTCCTACTTCAGTATGGAGAGAGCTGTCAGGGGATGCACGGGGAGAGGCCGCGGTGCGGACTGAAATCCGGGAAATAATCACTCACTCCCAGGAAGTAGTACCCAGGACTCAGCTCGATCGGAAGATGTTCGGGTTGATCCACTCACTTTTATGCAGGTCATGATGACCCATATGCAATTGCTCAATCATCATTGCGCCACTTTGGCCGATTTAATCGAGAGAAGTCTCCCGTGTAAGCCTGCTGCTAAGGAAATTGCTGAGCAACAACCTTCATCTGTCAGCAGGAAATCAACAAAGCGTAATCATTCCAAAGGCGGTCAGTTTACCTTCAAGAAGCCTCGTGCGGGCCCTAACATTTCTGAGCAACCTCCTACGGTGCATAATCGTGCGGGATCTCAGTCCCGAGCGGCCAGTTCAGCCATCACCTATTTCAACTGTGAAGAACAGTGTCATTTCAGCACTAAGTGTCTGAAACCGTCTATCACGTGCCATAATGGTGGGATTTTTGGGCATAAGGACTGTTTTTGGCGAAGGGACCCCAAGCATACTCCGGTGGCATCTCAGGCCCCGAAGCATTTAGCGACTCAGAATCAGACTGCTTTGTCAACGTCGTTTAAGACGACGGAAGTGAATAAAGGCAGAGCTCATATTTATCAGACGGGAACATCCGGTTCGGGGGCCGGCAAGTCCCGAATTCACGAGATGAAGAGGACTGACGATCCGGAGGCCCGAATGATCTCAAGTATACTCGTAATTTTATCTAAACCTGTGTGTACCCGTTTTGATACCGGTGCACCGCATTCATTCATTTCCGAATCATGTTTGAGTAAACTTCACTTAGACAGTCCTAATAATTGTGGACCTTATATCTTTGGTCTACCTGACGGTAGAAGAATTTCCGGAAATCATGAGGTTAAGAACTGACAGAATTAAGCTTAATGACTGCGAGTGGTTGGTGGACCTAATCGTGGTGGATATACCTAAGGACGATGTAATATTGGGTATTAGTGGGATGGATCGTCATGATATCATCCTCAATATTTGTAAGCGTACGGTCACTATCATTTCTGTCGTTAGAGTCGAGTGTGTATTTTAGGGAGGTGATCCCCGTTGTTCCGGAAGAATCATTAATATGATGAAAGCAGTAAAATTACTCAACCGGAGTTGTTCAATCAGTCATTATATCATTATCATCGATTGACCGTTCTATGGCAATCGAGATGTTCCATCATTCCTTATATCATTGTCATCGATTGACCGTTCTAAGGCAATCGAGGTGTTTAACTATTCTTGGTATCATTGTTATCGTTTGACAATGTACTCCCAGACGAGCTACCTATTTTACCTCCACCTAGGGATATGGAATTCACGATAGATTTGGAGCCTGGTACGTCCCGTATTGATGATCTCTTAGATCAACTTCAGGTAGCTTCAGTATTTTCCAAGATCGACTTAAGATCTGGATATCACCAATTGCGCATTCGAGAGTCGGATGTCGCGAGGGCGGCGTTTCAAACACGCTATGGCCATTATGAGTTCGTGGAGTTAATTAATGCACTAATGCACCTGCGGTATTCATGGAGTTAATGAATCGGGTTTTCATCGACTATTTATATCGGTTCGTGGTTGTCTTCATTGATGACATTTTAATTTATTCTCGTAACCGGGAGGAGCATGAGTTTCACCTTCATCAGGTGCTCGATGTGTTGAGAGGAGAGCAACTTTATGGGAAGTTTCCCAAATGTGAGTTCTGGATGTCCGAAGTGACATTTCTCGGGCATGTAATTTCATCAAATGGAGTTCGTGTCGACCCTCAGAAGACGGAGGCTATCCGATATTGGCAACCTCCGAAGAATGTTAAGGAAATCCGAAGTTCCCTCGGATTAGCTGGTTAATTATCCGACCCACAACCTGGAGCTAGCAGTCGTGGTGTTCGCATTGAAGATTTGGCGTCATTATCTTTATGGCGTTACCTGTCAGATATTCACTGATCATAAGAGTTTAAAGTATATATTTACTCAGAAGGAGTTAAATATGCGGCAGAGACGGTGGTTGGAACTGATCAAAGATTATGATATCGAGATACTTTACCACCCGGGCAAGGTGAACGTTGTCGCCGACGCCTTGAGTTGTAAGTCCATTCAGGAGCAGATGCTTACTCGATCAACAGTTCAGAAGGAACTTCAACAGGAATTTCTGAGACCCGAGATCAAGGTCTGGTTACAGCGAGTACAAGGGCAACTTTGTACGTTGGAGATTTCATCGCCACTTGAGGAGGCGATCAGGGAAAATCAGGGTTCAGATCCATTTCTGTTACGCATTCGTGAGGATGTAACTCAGGGGAAAGCCCCCGGGTTTGTGGTCCACGAGGATAGACTTTTGCGTTTTAAGAATCGGTTGTGCGTACTGGTGATTGACGAGTTGAAAAACTCGATTTTGAGAGAATCTCATGCTACCTCTTATTCCGTTCATCCGGGGTCTAGCAAGACGTATAAAGACTTGAAATAGAATTACTGGTGGAGTAATATGAAGCGAGAAGTCGCGGAATTTGTTTCGAGATGTTTGACCTGTCAGCAAGTCAAGATTGAACATCAGCGACCAGAGGGTATGCTGAAACCGCTCCCTATTCCAGAATGGAAGTGGGAAAATATTTCTATGGACTTCATGACGAGTTTGCCGACGAGTCTTCGTGGCATGAATACAATCTGAGTGATTGTGGACCGCTTAACTAAATCAGCTCATTTCCTTGAGATTAAGGATACTTGGGGTCCCGAGAGACTTGCCCAGTTATTTATCAAAGAGATAGTGAGATTGCACGGTACTCCTAAAAGTATCGTTTCCGATCATGACGGACGATTTGTGTCTCATTTTTGTAAATCAGTTCATCATGCTATGGGAACCTAGCTTAACCTCAGTACAGCTTTTCATCCTCAGTCCGACGGAAAATCAGAGAGGACTATTCAGACTTTGGAGGACATGTTGAGGGCATGCATTCTCGATTGGAAAGATGATTGGGAAGCCCAACTACCGTTGATCGAATTCACATACAATAATAGTTGGCATGCTTCGATTAAGATGGCACCTTACGAGGCCTTGTACGGTCGTCATTGTCTATCTCTTTTGTGTTGGGATGACTTATCAGAATCAATCGGTATCGAGCCCGATATGCTTATAGCTGCCCGTGAGAAGGTAGCTTTGATTCGGAGTCGTTTGTTGAGCGCTCAGAGTCGACAGAAATCATATGCAGATAATCGTCGCCGACCATTAGAGTTCGAGGCAGGTGACCACGTGTTGGTCAAGGTATCCCCAAGTCGAGATATCTTCCGTTTCGGGAAGCGGGGAAAGTTGAGTCCGAGATTCATTGGACCGTTTGAGAATTTGGATCGAGTAGGCGAGCTAGCTTATCGATTGGCCTTACCTCCGGCGTTGAGCCGAATTCATAATGTGTTTCACGTCTCTCAGCTACGGAAGTATGTTGCCGACCCGAGTCACATACTTCAGTTCGACGAAATCGAGATCGCAGATGATCATTCGTATGAAGAGCGTCCCATATGAGTCTTAGAGCGGCGAATCAAACAGTTGAGGAATAAGGCAATTCCTTTGGTTAAAATTCAGTGGTCTAGACACGGAGTCGAAGAGGCTACTTGGGAAACCGAGGATAGTATGCAGGAGAGTTATCCCGAGTTGTTTGACCCTTAGTTTCGAGGACGAAACTCTTTTTAAGGGTGGGAGTATGTAATATCCGCAATTTAGATTTCCGGTAATTTTATTTTTTTGGCGGAAGTCCATCTTAGAAATTCTATTGTTACCGTTTCGTCATTCCGAGAATAATTAATTCTACACTTTTTGTCATCCGAGTTCGTCTCGGTGTCTTTATGTTGAATTCCGTGTTCTTAAGCGACTTTTCCACGAATGAGTTCGACTTTATAAAATCACCATTAATTTTTGGAAGCTCCAAAAATTCTGAATCTTTTCAATATTATATATAATCAAGTTATATTTCCAATGGTTCAAACGGTGAGTCAATCGGAGTCCGGACGAGGGAGTTATGGTCGAAATATCTAAGACACACACATGTTGCAGTTTTGGCCGACCAGCCTGTACCGGGGGCCGCGGCTCCTGCCGGCAGGGCTGCGGCACACTACCGAGTCACTGCCGCGGCACACTCGGCCAGGTCGCGGCACACTACCGAGCACTGGGGGCAGATTTCGGCCCTGTGCCGCGGCACACTCGGCCGGGCCGCGGCACACAGTGCAGTCTGCACTATAACTTCGTTTTTTTGAGAAGAAAAGCTCATTTTTCATCTTACATCCAGGAGAGAGGGTTTGTGGGAGAAATTTTCATCATCAATCACTTTAATACTCGATTCTTCATCATTTTTATTCGGTTGTGAAGCTCGGATCGTCGATCTAAAGCGTGTTCATCGAATCAAAGTGTTTTGATCTTCAAAGGTAATTTTCTCCAACCTCTTGGATTTCGATTTGTGTTATGATATGATGTTTTGGATGTTATAATCATGTTGTATGAAGAGATATACATATGATTATGAGTATGTATGAATATCCTTCGGATTATTGAAAGGTTATTCAAGAACACTTTGAATATTGAGTTGGATTTAGGGGTTTTCGATTAATTGTTGTTGAAATCACGAATTTGGATATTCATATTGGATTATTGATCGTATTGAAGATGTTTTGTTGGTTTGAAACACTTCTTGGGGATTTGATATTGGTATTATTGAGGTTTGGTTGTAAACAATCGAAGTCTGGCCTCAACGTGTTCGATATAATGCCCCAATGAACTTGGTTTAGTCGTATCGACGTTTTAAGTTAGTTATATATGTGTTTGATTCGTATGTTGAACGGATTGTTGGTAATTGTGTTATTTAAGGTTGTTCGAGCGACCGGTAGTTTCCTTAAGACATTGTTCGAGAGAGATTGTATCATCACCGGTGTTAAGGTAAGTTAATTCTTACTCAGTTAAAGGGATATTCATTCCTTTCGTTGTTGTTTATTCATAATCTTAACTCATTCATATTGTATTAACCGTATCGAGACTTGTCATTGTCAATTAATCACTTCAGTCACGAGGAACGACGGTTCCAATTATTTCATTGAGCTATCATTCATTTCACTGTCATTTCATCTCGGTGAGTCATTATTTATTTCGATGTCACTTTTGTTATCTCGTGGCATTCCGGGTCATACTGGCGTGCCGATTGGTATGTGTAGGATTTTCATGTCGGGCACATAATAAGTCGTGTGTTGGTTGTTGGCCTCACATTGGACTGTGCACACGAGAAGATCACTTCGTGAGACTGATTAGGTACAAGACCACACGTGTATTCGATCGATACTCGATGGTGGCTTGTGCACGGACACATTTCCATCCCGGGCGTAGTGTGGCGCCACCCTTTGAGCCGTACTGTTAGTTGATTCATACAGCATGTTTGATTGCGTATGTTTTCAACAAGATTGTGTTATAATCTAACCGATTCATTTTTGATCGAACTTGTGGTTTATACAGCATTTATATGATTCTGTTTATTCAACTCTTGAGGATTGTTGTTCTGTGTAACTGACCCCGTTGGGGGATTTTGTTTTTCAGGTCGTGGCAAGGATAAGGCACAGGAAAATAACGTTGACGGTGAGGAGTCCCAGTGATACTAGTAGGGGGCCCCAGTCCTTTTCACTCACTCGTGTTTTCCTTATTTTATTTCCGCTGCAGACTTTCGTTTGAATACTCATTTTATTCAGTGTCGTATGTTTTATCTTCATATAAAATATATATGTATTATGTATTATCTTGGGTGTGTTGTATGAAACTCCTCATCGGAGTAATTAATGATGTAATGTGGTTTGCTACTACATTTACCCTGTGTATTTCATTCATTTTCACTCGCCTGGTGGGTCCCAGTCAGGGGTCCACGGCACTGTAATATCCGCCTAGTTTGGGGTGTTACATTATTCACTCGGGTATGTTCTGCAGGAGCACCTGAGGTTCGTGGCTTGTTAGCACGGGACGCGAATAATCCTTGAAAATATCTTGTTATGGATGATTGGGTCGTGGACCCTACGGTTTGTGATCGGAATGGTATGATTGGGTCATGGACCCCGTGTTTTGTTATCAGAATTGTACTTTGGAAAAATGATCTTTGGGCTGTGTTCCCAAGTGGTTTCGAAAGGCTTGAGAATTCTTAAATCCCAAATGTTTTCAAATCTCTCGAGATCGTAAATGTTTTCCCAACTTTGTATATCGAACTATAGTTTCCATTTTTCAATGTTTCGAATGGATTTATTCAAATGAATTATCTCGGGAAGTCTGTTGTTATTTAAGTCTGGATGACTACTCCCGATCTTATGTTCTTGGAGTATGATATGTATGACTTGTTTTTGTATTTATACTTGCACTAGCAAAACAGTGGGGTTTTGCTAACCCCCGAGTGTTCGGGGGTGGATGTCTGTATTGCGTCAAAGTACTTGCAGGTTGCCCAAACTAGGCGGATATTACAGTGCCGTGGACCCCCGACTGGGACCCACCAGGCGAGTGAAAATGAATGAATTACACAGGGTAAATGTAGTACCGAACCACATTACAACATTAATTACTCCAATGAGGAGTTTCATACAACACACCCAAGATATTACAGAATACATGTATATTTTATATGGAGATAAAATATACAACACTGAGTAAAATGAGTATTCAAACGGAATGTCTGCAGCGGAATAAAATGAAGGAAACATAAATGACTGAAAAGACTGGGGCCCCTACTAGTATCATTGGGACTCCTCGACGTCAACGTGCTCTCCCCGTGCTTTTGCCTTGCCATGACCTGAAAAACAATATCCTCAACGGGGTCAGTTACACAGAACAACAATCCTCAAGAGTTGAATACACACAATCCTGTCGAACATACGCAATCAAACATGCTATAGGAATCAACTAACAGTACGTCTCAAAGGAATGGCGCCACACTACGTCTGGGATGGAAATGTGTCCGTGCACAAGCCACCGACGAGTATCGATCGAATACACATGTGGTCTTGTACCTAATCAGTCTCACGAAGTAATCGAATCGTGTGCACAGTCCACTGTGAGGCCAACAACCAACACACGACTTAAATGTGCCTGACATGAAAATCTTAGACATACCAACCGGCACGCCAGTATGACCCGTAATACCACGATATAACAAAAGTGACATCGAAAATGAATAATGAGTCACCAAGATAAAATGATGGTAAAATGAATGACAGCTCAATGAAATGATTGGAACCGTCGTTCCTCGTGAATGAAGTAATTAAGTGATAATTACAAGTTTTAAAACGGTTAGTACCTTATGAATGAATTATGATTATGAATGAACAATAACGAAAGGAATGATTATCCTTTTAACTGAGTAAGAATTAACTTACTCAACACCGATGAAGAATGTCCGTCCACGAACAACGTCCTAAATGAAATGTCGGTCGCTCGAACAACCTTGAAACACAATTATCAATAATTCGATCAATACACGCATCAAACACGATTATAACCAACTCAAATGTCGATACAACAATATCCAAACTCGTAGGTGCACTCTAACGAATACGTTGAAAATATCCTTCCCGTTGGTTACAACCAAACCCAAATTATCGAAACCAACTATCAAATGATTGATTCAAAGCAGCAAAACAATATCAATAGCATCAATAATCCAATAGGAATCCACAATTCAAGATTACAACAACATCAATCGGAAATCCCCAAATTAACCGAAGTCAACCCCAAGGGTTCTTGAAATAAATCCCCAAAATAGCCATTAAATCCGTAGGAATATATTTATCCAAGGTAGATAATCCATATCTAATATATTCCAACAACAATCCAAGCTTACACGAAGAAATCGGAAGGAAAAACCCAAAAATCCGAAATTCTAGATCCAAGAGATTAATACCTTTGATTTGATGTTTTGGAGATGATGAAGTGGTGATTAATCCAACTCAAAGACTTGAAGATGATGATTGATGATTACATCTCAAAGAATACTCTCCAAATCGCTCCAAATCACCCGGAACCGATGAGAGAATGAGAAGAAATGACAAATGCCGAAATCTGGGCTACACTGTCCAATTTATAGAGATTCCAGTTTAGCGCGCGCTAGCCCCAGTTCTTAGCGTGTGCTAACGGGTGTTTTGGTAAGTCCAATACTCACTGTCCGACAACGGTAGCGCGCGCTACGTACCTTCTTGTAGCGTGCGCTACAGCTGAACACTTATCGTGCGCTAACCCCAAAATGTTAGCGTGCGCTAACGAATTATCAGATGCCCAGTACTGGAGTCCAGAACCTACTGTCCTCTTGATCTGATCGCGGTAGCGTGCGCTACAATCAATATTTAGTGTGCGCTACAACATCGATTGCGTACGCTAAAAATCACTCATAGCGTGCGCTATGAATTAATCCAATGCAGTCCAGTAGCCACTGGACTCAACCTGATCCGACCTTAGCGCGCGCTATACCGACTGCATAGCGTGCGCTACTCCGGCCTACTAGCGCGCGCTACTTACCATTCGTAGCGTGCGCTACTTACAACCCAACTGTAGTCCAGCGCCTCCTGGACTGCCTGCTTGAAGCATACTAGCGTGCGCTAGTGTTGAGAGGTAGCGTGCGCTACCCGTACTCAATTAGCGCACGCTAAAGAGAGTATGTAGCGTGCGCTACTCCTCACACACAGCACACTATGAAATGACAACGATGGTAAACACCGCACGATTCTCCAACTAGATTGATGATGAATGACGATTGATACACGATACAATTACTCTGAACGATGAATACAATGATTGAATATGAGTGACAAATGATCATTAATGAGTGAAAAATACTGAGTGACAATTACTGAATGAAAAATACTGAATGATAATGACTGAATTACAACCGGGTATTACATACACCCCCCCTTAAAAGAGTTTCGTCCCCGAAACTAAGGGTCAAACAACTCGGGATAACTCTCCCGTATACTATCCTCGGTTTCCCAAGTAGCCTCCTCGACTCCGTGTCTAGACCACTGAATTTTAACTAAAGGAATCGTCTTGTTCCTCAACTGTTTGATTCGCCGCTCTAAAACTCGTATAGTACGTTCCTCATATGAATGATCATCGGCGATCTCGATTTCGTCGAACTGAAGTATGTGACTCGGGTCGGCAACATACTTCCGCAACTGAGAGATGTGAAACACATTATGAATTCGGCTCAACGCCGGAGGTAAGGCCAATCGATAATCTAGCTCGCCTACTCGATCCAAAATCTCAAATGGTCCAATGAATCTCGGACTCAACTTTCCCCTCTTCCCAAAACAGAAGATACCACGACTCGGGGATACCTTGACCAAAACATGGTCACCCGTCTCGAACTCTAATGGTCGACGATGATTATCTGCATATGATTTCTGTCGACCTTGAGCGGTCAACAAACGACTCCGAATCAAAGATACCTTCTCACGGGCGGCTATAAGCATATCGGGCTCGGTGCCGACTAATTCTGATAAGTCATCCCAACACAAAGGAGATCGACAACGACGACCGCACAAGGCCTCGTAAGGTGCCATCTTAATCGAAGAATGCCAACTATTATTGTATGTGAACTCGATCAGCGGTAGTTGGGCTTCCCAATCATTTTTCCAATCGAGTACGCATGCCCTCAACATGTCCTCCAAAGTCTGAAAAGTTGTACTGAGATTAATCTGAGTTCCCATAGCACGATGAACTGATTTACAAAAATGAGACACGAATCGTCCGTCATGATCGGAAACGATACTTTTAGGAGTACCGTGCAATCTCACTATCTCTTTGATAAATAACTGGGCGAGTCTCTCGGGACCCCAAGTATCCTTAATCTCAAGAAAATGAGCTGATTTAGTTAAGCAGTCCACAATCACCCAGATTGTATTCATGCCACGATGACTCGTCGGCAAACTCGTGATGAAGTCCATAGAAATATATTCCCACTTCCATTCTGGAATAGGGAGCGGTTTCAGCAGACCCGCCGGTCGCTGATGTTCAATCTTGACTTGCTGACAGGTCAAACATCTCGAAACAAATTCCGCGACTTCTCGCTTCATATTACTCCACCAGTAATTCTGTTTCAAGTCTTTATACATCTTTCTAGACCCCGGATGAACGGAATAAGGGGTAGCATGAGCTTCTCTCAAAATTGAGTTTTTCAACTCGTCAATCACCGGTACGCACAACTGATTCTTAAAACACAAAAGTCCATCCTCGTGGACCACAAACCCGGGGGCTTTCCCCTGAGTTACATCCTTACAAATGCGTAAGAGAAATGGGTCTGAACCTTGATTCTCCCTGATCGCCTCCTCAAGTGGCGATGAAATCTCCAACGTACAAAGTTGCCCTTGTACTCGCTGTAACCAGACCTCGATCTCGGGTCTCATAAATTCTTGGTGAAGTTCCTTCTGAACTGTTAATCGAGCAAGCATCTGCTCCTGAACGGACTTACGACTCAAGGCGTCGGCGACAACGTTCACCGTGCCTGGGTGGTAAAGGATCTCGATATCATAATCTTTGATTAGTTCTAACCACCGTCTCTGTCGCATATTTAACTCCTTCTGAGTAAATATATATTTTAAACTCTTATGATCGGTGAATATCTGACAGGTAACGCCATAAAGATAATGACGCCAAATCTTCAATGCAAACACCACGGCTGCTAATCTCAATTGTCGTGAAGCATAAGCAATGACTTTCCCATTCTGCATTAGTACACATCTGAGACACTGTCCGGACGCATCACTATAGACCACAAATCCTTCCGTCCCTTGTGGTAAAGAAAGGACATGTGCTGAAATTAACCGGCTCTTGAGTTCCTCAAAACTCTATTGACACGCGTCGGACCATGTGTATTTCTTATCCTTCCGTAAAAGGTTCGTCATGGGTTGAGCGATTTTAGAAAATCCCTCCACAAATCGCCGATAATAACCGGCTAATCCGAGAAAGCTTCGGATCTCCTTAACATTCTTCGGAGGTAGCCAATCTCGAATAGCCTCCGTCTTTTGAGGGTCGACACGAACTCCGTCTGATGAAATTACATGTCCGAGAAACGTCACTTCGAACATCCAGAACTCACATTTGGAAAACTTTCCAAAAAGTTGCTCTCGTCTCAACACGTCGAGCACTTGATGAAGATGAAACTCGTGTTCCTCCCGGTTATGAGAATAAATCAAAATGTCATCAATGAAGACAACCACGAACTGATCCAAATAGTCGATGAAAACACGATTCATTAACTCCATGAATACCGCAGGTGCATTAGTCAACCCAAACATCATAACCACAAACTCATAATGACCATAGCGTGTTCGAAACGTCGTCCTTGCGATATCCGACTCTCGAATCCGCAACTGATGATATCCAGATCTTAAGTCGATCTTGGAAAATACTGAAGCTCCCTGAAGTTGATCCAAAAGATCATGGGATACGGGGTAAAGGATACTTATTCTTGATCGTCACCCAGTTCAATTCCCGGAAATCAATACACAAGCGGAACGAACCATCCTTCTTCTTGACAAACAACACTGGTGCTCCCCACGGGGACGCACTCGGTCGGATATAACCTTTCTCGAACAACTCCTAAAGTTGGTTCTTTAATTCCTGCATTTCGGTCGGGTCCATCCGGTACGGTGCCTTCGATATCGGGGACGTACCGGGCTCCAATTCAATCGTGAATTCCACATCTCTCTGTGGAGGCAAACCAGGTAACTCGTGTGGAAAAACATCGGCATATTCCCTCACTACCGGAATATCCGTCAACATTACTGATGATTTCACAGTTTTGGTCATATAGCACCAATAACCAACACACCCCTGACTGAGAAATTTCACTGCTTTCATCAAGTTAATGACCTTACCCGAACAACCGGGATTACCTCCCTGAAAAACACATTCAACCCCATCATCTGAAATGATAGTGACCATACGCTTACGGACACTAATGATGGCATCGTGACGATCCATCCAATCTATACCCAAGATGACGTCGTCTCTCGGTAGATCCACCACAATTAGGTCTGCTAACCAAACACGACCATGAAGCTGAATCGGACAATCCTTAATCTCATGATTACCGATAATTCTTCTACCATCAGGTAGGCCAATGACGTAAGGCTCACAACTAGTAGCACTACCCAGACGTAGTCTACTCAAGCATGACTCGGAAATGAATGAATGCGATGCACCAGTATAAAAAAGGGTACACACAGGTTGAGATAAAATATCGAGTGTACCTGAGATCATACGGGCCTCTGGATCGTCGGTCTTCTTCATCTCATACATTCAGGGCTTGCCGGCCCCCGAACCGGATGCTCCCGTCTGATAGCTCTTGGCTCCGCCTTTAGCTCCTGTCGTCTTGAACGACACTGACTGAGTGGCCTGATTCTGCACCGCTGAATGTCCTGGGGCCTGAGATGACGCCGGAGTAGGTTTAGAGTCCCTTCGGCCAAAATGGGCCCTATGCCCAGCAATCCTACAGTTGTGGCACGTGACAGTCTGTTTCGGACATTTGGTGCTGAAATGACCTGCTCTCACGCTTAAACAGTGATGGCCGAGGCGGCGCTCGTGGATCGAGATCTCGTGGTTTTAGGCGCCATAGGAGGTCGCTCAGAAAAGGTAGAGCCCGCACGTGGTTTCTTGAAAGTGGCTTTGACCGCCGCCGATTCTGATTCTTAGACTTCTTGCCAGCAGATAAAGGTTGTTGCTTAGCAATCTCCTTAGCAGTAAGCTCGTAAGTAAGAGCTTTCTCGATGAATTCGGCCAGAGTGGTGCAATTATGATTAAGAAACTGTAGCCGCATACGAGGTTTCAGCCTCTTGCTGAAATACTTGATCTTGTCCGCCTCAGAGTGAATGATAGATGAGGCGAACGGAAGAAGTTCCTGAAATTTTTCGGCGATGGCAAGAACATCATCGTCCGCTGAAAGGTCGGGAGTGAGTAATTCCGATAATTTAGCCTCCCTGAGTGGGGCTGGATAATACCTCTCCATCATGAGAGTTTTGAACTGATCCCAAGTACATGATCCTTCGGTGGGCTTCAACGATAACCACCATGAATGAGCGCTCTTACCAAGTAGTAGGCCGCAACTGAAACTTTATACCCTTCAGGGCAATCCACCATAGCAAATAACTTCTCGAAATGCACAAGCCAATGAAAAATATCTGCCGGCTCAGATGAGCCCTCGAAGGTAGGTGGTCGCTGGCGAGAGATATCACCAATGATACTGCTTACACCCCTCTCTTGCCTCTGAGGTGGCGGCGGAGGAGCCTGTTGATTTTGAGTAGTGGAGTTATGCATAGTCTCCATTAGTTGTGCCATCTGAGTCATTTGGGCCATCATGCCCTGCATAAAAGCGAGTGGGTCAACCCGAACACCCTCTCGATCGAGCCGTGTCCAGTGCGAATCACGATAGTGAATGATTACGCCCGTGTGAATGAGTGGCGGCGTCACACGCTCGATGAGTTAGCATTATTCCTAGCATTTGCGCGTGTATTCACACGAGCTCTCGGGTTCGGCTGCACCACGGACTCTTCCCAGCGTCCTCTCACCCTTTCCATACTGAAGTGGAAAGTCATATGATGATTATATATCTCGCATGAATATCACATTATGATTATATTATGAAATGATGAAAATGAGCATACGTGCTCAAATACAATGATTACATGAATGATCAACTGAAATGACGTGATTATCTGATGAAATTCTTGAAATGAATATCTTGAACAAGTTAACAAGATTAATGACATGATCCTAAAGATCAACAACTGAACAATGAAATGAACTGAGTGATTAATGAATTCACATGATCGACTTGATCACAAATGAAAATGATAGATGAGGAAATCTTACCGTTCTTTGGTCTGAGGGGCTCGGCTCTTGCACAGGTCACACGTGACGCGAATGTCCAATGATACTAGTCTGATGAACGATGATTTCAAATGAGACATGACTCGGAAGGTAGTATTCAAAACCACGCTCCGATACCAACTCTGTAACACCCCAAACTAGGCGGATATTACAGTGCCGTGGACCCCCGACTGGGAACCACTAGGCGAGTGAAAATGAATGAATTACACAGGGTAAATGTAGTACCGAACCACATTACAACATTAATTACTCCGATGAGGAGTTTCATACAACACACCCAAGATATTACAGAATACATGTATATTTTATATGGAGATAAAATATACAACACTGAGTAATATGAGTATTCAAACGGAATGTATGCAGTGGAATAAAATGAAGGAAACATAAATGACTGAAAAGACTCGGGCCCCTACTAGTATCATTGGGACTCCTCGCCGTCAACGTGCTCTCCCCGTGCTTTTTCCTTGCCATGACCTGAAAAACAATATCCCCAACGGGGTCAGTTACAGAGAACAACAATCCTCAAGAGTTGAATACACACAATCCTGTCGAAACATACGCAATCAAACATGCTATATGAATCAACTAATAGTACGACTCAAAGGAATGGCGCCACACTACGTCCGGGATGGAAATGTGTCCGTGCACAAGGCACCGACGAGTATCGATCGAATACACGTGTGGTCTTGTACCTAATCTGTCTCACGAAGCAATCGACTCATGTGCACAGTCCAATGTGAGGCCAACAACCAACACAGGACTTAAATGTGCCTGACATGAAAAACCTACACATACCAACCGCCATGCCAGTATGACCCGGAATGCCACGATATAACAAAAGTGACATCGAAAATGAATAATGACTCACCAAGATAAAATGATGGTGAAATGAATGACAGCTCAATGAAATGATTGGAACCGTCGTTCCTCGTGAATGAAGTAATTAAGTGATAATTACAAGTTTTAAAACGGTTAGTACCTTATGAATGAATAATGATTATGAATGAACAACAACGAAAGGAATGAATATCCTTTTAACTGAGTAAGAATTAACTTACTCAACACCGATGAAGAATGTCCGTCCACGAACAACATCCTAAATGAAATGTCGGTCGCTCTAACAACCTTGAATAACACAATTATCAATAATTCGATCAATACATGCATCAAACACGATTATAACCAACTCAAACGTCGATACAACAATATCCAAACTCGTAGGTGCACTCTAACGAATACGTTGAAAATATCCTTCCCGTTGGTTACAACCAAACCCAAATTATCGAAACCAACTATCAAATGGTTGATTCAAAGCAGCAAAACAATATCAATAGCATCAATAATCCAATAGGAATCCACAATTCAAGATTACAACAACATCAATCGGAAATCCCCAAATTAACCGAAGTCAACCCCAAGGGTTATTGAAATAAATCCCCAAAATAGCCATTAAATCCGTAGGAATATATTTATCCAAGGTAGATAATCCATATCTAATATATTCCAACAACAATCCAAGCTTACACGAAGAAATCGGAAGGAAAAACCCAAAAATCCGAAATTCTAGATCCAAGAGATTAATACCTTTGATTTGATGTTTTGGAGATGATGAAGTGGTGATTAATCCAACTCAAAGACTTGAAGATGATGATTGATGATTACATCTCAAAGAATACTCTCCAAATCGCTCCAAATCACCCGGAACCGATGAGAGAATGAGAGGAAATGACAAATGCCGAAATCTGGGCTACACTGTCCAATTTATAGAGATTCCAGTTTAGCGCGCGCTAGCCCCAGTTCTTAGCGTGTGCTAACGGGTGTTTTGGTAAGTCCAATACTCACTGTCCGACAACGGTAGCGCGCGCTACGTACCTTCTTGTAGCGTGCGCTACAGCTGAACACTTATCGTGCGCTAACCCCAAAATGTTAGCGTGCGCTAACGAATTATCTGATGCCCAGTACTGGAGTCCAGAACCTACTGTCCTCTTGATCTGATCGCGGTAGCGTGCGCTACAATCAATATTTAGCGTGAGCTACAACATCGATTGCGTACGCTAAAAATCACTCATAGCGTGCGCTATGAATTAATCCAATGCAGTCCGGTAGCTACTGGACTCAACCTGATCCGACCTTAGTGCGCGCTATACCGACTGCATAGCATGCGCTACTCCGGCCTACTAGTGCGCGCTACTTACCATTCGTAGCGTGTGCTACTTACAACCCAACTGCAGTCCAACGCCTCCTGGACTGCCTGCTTGAAGCATACTAGCGTGCGCTAGTGTTGAGAGGTAGCGTGCGCTACCCGTACTCAATTAGAGCACGCTAAAGAGAGTATGTAGCGTGCGCTACTCCTCACACACAGCACACTATGAAATGACAATGATGGTAAACACCGCACGATTCTCCAACTAGATTGATGATGAATGACGATTCATACACGATACAATTACTCTGAACGATGAATACAATGATTGAATATGAGTGACAAATGATCATTAATGAGTGAAAAATACTGAGTGACAATTACTAAATGATAAATACTGAATGATAATGACTGAATTACAACTGGGTATTACATAGGTTGCTGGGGAGCGAATCACATGATCGTTACGAAGGATGATGGAAGACGACGATACTAATCACATGAGAAACCAATGTTGAGAATTGTAGTAGCGTCTTGTTGTTTGGTCTTTCCTTTGTGTTGTTCTCCCATTTTATGGGAAGGTTCATGTATGACAACCCCTACGTGGGTATGAGTTGTGAAAAAGAGTTATATATGTTCGATGTGTATGTTGTGGTAAAAGACCAAATCGGTCTAGTGGTTTGTTATTAGCCATGCTGGCATGTATTGATATGTTGTGTTTTCTGTATTTAGCGTGGTAGATCCTCACGAAGAGGGTCTGTGGTGCGGTAATATTCCTGAGTGGTTTGGGGGTGTTACATATAGACCCTTTATCAGATGTCCTAGTCAAGTCTTCGGGTCACGATCAAGTCAAACCCTACTGTAGACTAGACACTATACATATGTTAAGGCAAGTCAAGACTGACTGATTACTAGTGTATCCAATACGACTTGATCAGAATGCTTTGGCCAAAGACTTATGATCTTATTTGTCATTAACCATATAAGACATTCGCCTGCTCACTAACAGGAGATGGACACATAGCATACATGTAACACCCCCAAAGCCAACCGGGAATATTACAGCGCTGTGGGCCCCACATTGGAACCCACAAGGCTAAACTCATTTTCGCAAATGTTTCAAACACGCCAACGAGGCAAAGACGATAATGTTTTAAATACCCAAATGTTTTACAAAACATAGTTCCCAAATACCGTCATAAAATACCATTTGAAAGCACAAGGCGAAGACGCCAAAAGGGCATTTAGAAAGTACACACGAGGTGGTAAAATGCCGAAAGCCATTTATTAATACACACGCAGCGGATATAAACACAGGAGGAAATACATTTGTAGCGGAATTATAAAAACCAGAAAGAATACTTGAAACCCAAAACCATGCCATAGCCAGTATCACCGGAAAGCTCATCCCTTCACGGCCGTTACTAGCTTGATCTCCAAGTACCTAAAAGATAAAGTCCACGACGGGGTCAGCCATAATACTCAACAATGATGACAATCACATCAACATACACAATTACATATCAATGTAATTACGAGGTAAGAATATTTACAGTGTAACCTTACCGTAGTAACCTTACCAATCCGTGTAATCCCAAATCAATTCAACCCTTATCTCAATTCGCACCTCGCATTCTCAAGTGACAAATGAATTCGAAAATAACCATCTGTACTGTATCCAAAACGATACCAAGATTCTCAACCATAAACATATCTCCAATATGGAATAATCTGGCCATGTCCGATTCTGTCCGCTGGATCGCACAATCAGATCCCAATTCTGATAAAACCGATATCACACAATACATCTGGAAATCAGCTGTCCCGAAACAATAGCAAGTCCCGGATATCAATACAAAGTATGAATGCTCACACAATCAATAATAATAAACAACCAATGCATCAGAACGAGAATATCAATGACATGATAACTACACACAAGATCGACAAAGGATCAACCACGAACAAGAATACCATGATGTGGTAACTCCAACAAGATCAATAAAGAATCAGCGACTGAGAATACCAACGATACGGTAAACTCCAAACGATATCAAATAAGGATCAACAACCGAGAATACCAATGACATAGTAAACTCCAACAAGATCAATAAAGGATCAACAACCGAGAATACCAACGATACGGTAAACTCCAACAAGATCAATAAAGGATCTACAACTACCGAGTATACCAACGGTAAGGCAAACTCTAAACGGGATCAATAAGGATCAATAACGAATGAGATCACCAACGATAGGGTGAACTCCAAACGAGATTAATAAAGGGTCAATAACAAACGAGTTGACCATCGATATGGTAACTCCAAATGAGATCAATAAAGGGTCAACGGGGATAGATACATGAAAGAATAAAATCATCAACCATATACAAATCACATATGCGGGATCTCGAACAAACCCGCCTATTGAACAGATCCGATTATACATGGTCTGTGAACGACCAATCAATAAGACTCAAGATGGACGTCACAATATGCCCGATCTGAACATGTGTCCGTGTACAAGCCTGTAACACCCCCTATATATTCAGTAATATTACAGCGCCATAAATCCTCTACATAAGAATTTACAAGGCTGAAGAAATGAACAAACAATAACAGATACCAATATATGGAAGTAACTGAAATAAAATACAATAGTTCTGGGCCAATACTGAAAATACAAACGTCCAAATGAAGAATATTAATACATAACCAAATCCAACATCACAAACTATGACGTACTCGAGTACTTATTAAAATAACACAACAACAGACAATTAAACCCGGCCAGAACATCACTCTGCACCCTCGTCGTCATGCAGCTCCAGTGGTTGTTTTCCTGCTCCCCTGGATCCTGAACATAAGCAAATGTTCACCCCCGAAGGGGTTAGCACAATGATGCTAGTACAAGTACCACAACATATTATTCAAGGATTCACGAAGAACAATACTAACATAAATGACAAAGTACTAACGAGTCTCTTCCTACGAGAAACTCAAAAATATCATACACAAATGATAATCACAACATGACATCACAACATACACATAGTAATTCCGATGATCCAGCGTTCACTGCCTAGATCCCACAATGACCCCATCAGACCAACCCGTGGTGGAAAAACCTGTCCGATGATCCATCGCACGCTAGCATAGATCCCCCGATGATCCCGTCGGACCCACATGAGGTGGACATAAAACAATGACATATATGCATGATAATATGTATAACATCAATACGTAAAACAATTAAAGTACTTGACTAGAATTGTTGACAAGAATAGTACTCCGACAGGTATCAATACACTCGAAGGTCACCCCCTCGATCTATCACGTTGCAAAGCTCGAACCTTAAAAAGAAGAAATAATATAGAGTTCATCTCATGTCGAGTAACTAAATTACAGCCTAAAGTTCAACAAAACGTATCCTGTATGACCTTTCTAACGTATGTTACTTACACAGCGTAGTGTACGTTAAGTCGGTTTGTTAGCGTACGTAAGCTACGAAGCCTTGCGTACGCTAATCATGCACTTGACAGTTCCACTCTGATCAGACGACTGACTTCTCTGACGATATAACGCACGTTACGTACCCAACATAGCGTACGTTAATTCTGCCCGTTAGCGTACGTAAGCTACAGAGCCTAGCGCACGCTAAACATGCATCTGACAGTCTCCTCCCTGATCAGACAACTGACTCGCCGTACGAAACTCTCAGTGTTAACGTACGTTAACTCCATACATGTTACACTCATGAAAACTTGAATGATCTAATGGTGTTCAATGTCTTACAACTTCAAGGATAAGCATATCATCATGATGTCATACTCCAATTTTGATTACAAATTCTCTTACGTAATTCGGTTATTCTGAGGTTGATACTCTAGTTACCAATATCATCAATATATTCCAGCTTCGTCATGTAGATTAATTTACTAATTCAACTTCAACCTTTGGTGATTCTTCATCTAATTCCGTTTAGCAAAATTGATACCAATAACCATTATGGCAACACTATTCAATACGGATAATCCATCTTAGAACATTACTCTCATCATTTGATGTAACAGGATTCCAACTATGATGTTCTCAACAATGATAACCTAAGCATAATCATCCCAACTCCTAAACATGATGTATGGTTGAATAAATCATCCATGGAACTTAATATCTTGATAGTATGATCATAATATCCTTAAGGACACGAATACAAGGTTGGAGATAGCATTAACATACCTTAAGATAAAGAAAACACCGAGATAATAGGTAGAATCCAACTCCGGATGCTTGTATGCCAATTAAAGATGATTCTTCACTTCAATGATCAAGTAAAAGTGATATCCAAATCCCCAATGATCAAGTATAGATTGTCTATAAGTGTTTAAGGAGGCTGGGAACTCTCTGGAATGGGATAAGTCGATGGCCAAGTGAAAAGGAACGAAATGAATTGATATAAGTTGCTGTTTTATTTATAACTTTCTGAGCATAACGTACGCTAGCCTTTGCTCATAGCGTACGTTATCGTCCAAAGATAGATTACTGCCTTGTTTTTGAGCTTCATTACGTATGCTACACTTATCATGTTACATACGTAACTAATACATTAGCGTACGCTACATACTAACCTTAGCGTATGCTAATATCCATTGACTTAAAACTGTCCAGGTTCATCCGCGGGATCCAGACCCCCGACCAGCTGGTTAATGTGCTAGCCGCCCTACTCAATTATTGGCTGCCTTATGTACGCTATGCTTCATTCATAGCATACGCTAATCTTGGAACATGACGTACACTATGCTCACTTCGTAGCGTAGGTTATAACGTGTTTGCATGTGAAAATACATATGTTTATATTATCATGAACATAGATACAAATACAAGAAATATCTTATTTCGATCAAGTCTGATGAATCGTCCCAACGTAGGGGCGATCTGCATCTCCTCCCGTATAATGCCTCAAATGGTGCCATCTTAATGGAAGTATGCCAACTATTGTTGTAGGTGAACTCGATCAACGGTAGATCAACTTCCCAATCAGTCGACCAATATAAGGCACAAGCCCTCAGCATGTCTTCCACTGTTTGAATAGTCCTCTCGGACTGTCCGTCTGTCTGCGGATGATAAGTTGTGCTGAAATTCAATTCGGTTCCCAAGGCTTTATGAACTGCTTTCCAAAAATGAGACACAAAATGACCGTCTCGGTCAGAAATAATGGTATTCGGCGTACCATGCAATCGGACTATCTCTACAATAAACAGTCATGCCAACTTCTCTTGTCCCCAAGTGTCCTTTATGCCCATAAAATGATCCAATTTGGTTAGACGATCAACTATAACCCATATCATATTCATTCCTATTTTGGACCTCGGAATTTTAGTGATAAAGTCCATCGATATGTCCTCCCACTTACATTCAGGAATCGGGAGCGGCTTCAGCATTCTGGCAGGTCATTGATGCTCGATCTTAACCTGCTGACAAATCAAACATTTCAAGATGAAATCGGCTACGTCTTTCTTCATGTTGGCCCACCAGAAATTCTGCTTCAGATCCTTATACATCTTACTGGTGCCTGGGTGGATAGAATAGGGCGTACTGTGAGCTTCCTTCATGATTGTCTGCTTCAAGACATCGACATCGGGAACACAAATTCGGATCTGGAATCTCAAAACTCCATCATCATGAATTACGAATCCTGGGGCCTTTCCTTTGCTCACTTCATCAAGTAACCGAATCATGAGAAGATCTTCTAATTGCTTAGATTTAATTTCTTCGGTTAATGATGAAGTTAGTTCCATCACACACAGTTGTCCTTGGACTCTTTGCAACCATACTTCAATTCCTTCATGAATCAATTCCCATTGAATGTTGTTCTGGGAGGTGAGAGTCTCTAGCATTCGAATAGAAACAGGCTTTCGGCTTTGCGCATCGGCCACCACATTTACTTTACGTGGATGATAAAGAATCTCCAAGTCATAGTCCTTAATCAATTCCAGTCATCTCCTCTACCGCATGTTTAACTCTTTCTAACTGAATATATATTTGAGACTCTTGTGATCCGTAAAGATTTGACAGTGAGTCCCGTACAGGTAATGTCTCCAGATTTTCAAAGCAAAAACTACCGCTGCCAGCTCCAAATTTTGCGTTGGATAATTTACTTCATAGGGATTCAACTGTCGTGATGCGTAGGCAATCACCTTCTCATTCTGCATCAGTACACACCCGAGACCTTAGTTTGAAGCGTCACTGTAAACTATGAATCCTCCAGTTCCATGTGGGAGTGTTAAAATCAGTGCCGTCGTCAATCTCTTCTTCAATTCATCAAAGCTTGTCTGGCACATCTCGTTCAACTCAAATTTTTGGGTCTTCTGAAGTAATCGAGTAAGTGGGCGGGAAATTTTGAAAAATCCTTCCACGAACCGACGATAATACCCAACAAGTCCTAAGAAACTCCTGACTTCCTTCACGTTCTTCGGAGAATTCCAATCCATAACTGCTTCGATTTTATGGGGATCTACTCGGAATCCTTCTGTTGATACCACATGACCGAGGAACATTACTTCATTTAGCCAGAATTCACACTTATAAAGTTTGGCATACAATTGTTCGCTTCTCAAGAGGTCCAAAATGATCCGTAAGTGTTGCGCATGCTCTTCCGGGCTCTTAGAATAAACCAGAATGTCGTCAATAAATACAACCATGAACTTGTCCAAATACTCTATGAACACTCGATTCATCAATTGCATAAACACAGCAGGTGCATTAGTGAGACCAAACGCCATCACTACAAACTCATAATGTGCGTAACGAGTTCTAAATGCTGACTTCGGAACATCAGATTCCCTAATCCTCAACTGATGATATCTCGGTCTCAGATCGATCTTAGAAAATATTGTTGCTCCTTGCAACTGGTCAAACAAATCATCGATCCGTGGTAACGGATACTTGTTTCTTATCGTCATCTTATTCAGTTCTCGATAGTCAATACACAATCGAACTGATCCATCTTTCTTCCAGACAAAAAGAACTGGTGCACCCCAGGGCGAAACGCTCGGATGAATATAGCCATTGTCCAGTAACTCTTCCAGTTTCTTCTTCAATTCGTACATCTCAGTAGGTGCCATACGATAAGGCTTCTTAGAAATTGGTGTAGCTCCTGGTTCTAGCTCGATGGTGAATTCTACATCTCGTCGTGGAGGTAGTCCACGCAATTCATTAGGAAACACATCCGGAAATTCATTCACAATAGGAATGGATGAAAGTTCTACTTTTCCATGCTCTTTGTTTATTGCGTAACACCAGTATCCAGTACAGCCCTGTTTTAGAAGTTTGACAGCTTTCATCGCTTTGATCATCTTTCCTGAGCTTCCTGGTCTCCATCCCTCGAACAATATTTCGGAACCATCTTCAGCTATCATCGAGATATTTCTCTTCCGGTATCTTACAATAGCTCCATATCTATTAAGCCAATCCTCTCCAAGAATAAGGTCATCTCCTTGCATTTCTATCACGATCAGATTTGAGGGCCAATCTCTATCTCCAATTGATATGGGAAAATCTCTAGTTTCTAAGTTTCCCACAATTCTCTCTCCACTCGGTAAGCCCACAACATAAGGCTCACAATTATGAAAACCAGAAATGTTTAAACGATTTACACAAGACAATGATATAAATGAATGTCTAGCCCCTGTATCGAATAAAACGCTAACTGGTTGTGAAAGGATTTGAACGGTACCTGATGCGACAGAAGCATCCTGATCATCTGCCCTCCTCATTTCATATAGTCGTGGGGGAACAAATCTGGCACTCGATGTCCCCTTTCGGTCGAACTGCCCTCTGCCTCGTCCTCGACCGAAATTCTGGGGCAAGTGAACACTATACTGCATCTGCTAAATACTCACCTCCTTATGAGCTGGTTGTGATCTACGAGCTCTAAAAGATTTTGCAACCTCTTCACAGAACACCGCATGATATCCCACTCGACCACAATAAAAACAAGTCACGGCAGGAAGGGGGCAATTTTGTCGATAGTGTCTCATTTGACTACAATTAAAGCACTTCCTTGTTACATCCGTCGTGGCTGATACTGCTCCAAAGTTCTTTCCTCTCTTGGATGGGTGCGGAGTTTTCTTGAATGAATGAAAGGATGACTGGGACTTGCGTGGCCCACTGCTCTTGTGCTCTATGAAACTACCAGAGACTTTCTGCTTCTTGGATTCTGCAAACTTTTCCATCGCTGCTTCTTTGATTCCATATGCCAACACTTTATCCTGATATTGACGGAGAGTGGTACATTAGAAACCATACATGTACCTCTGAATCTGTAGTTTCATTCTCATATCAAAATGGATCATCATTTCCACATCTGTTCTGACCAGATGTCGAACAAACGCCAGCTACTGGTTAAACGTCTTAATCGCCTGAGATACTGGCACATCCAAAGGCTGCGCGGAGAAAAACTCCCGAACTTTGGCTTCCCTCACTGGACGGGGGCAGTACTTGTAACACCCCCAAGTTATTCAGGGTATATTACAGCGCCGTGAGCCCCGCCGTGGGACCCACAAGGCTAAACATACGCGGAACTATAAACTTAACCGAGAAGGTCTACATACAGTGGAAAGAAAGATGATACAAATGGTATTCAAAACCATAACCAATGAAACCATATACATCACTGCTCAAATCAATTCCTCGGCAACACAGGCCGGAACATCAAGAAAACTGAAATACAATACTCGAGTACTCAAAAATCCATTCCAGTACAACAACACTGAATGGAGGAATCCAAGAAAAATAACCGGAGACGAGACACAGTATCACATTTGCCCATCATCTTCATGCCGACCCGGTACCCACCTGTCCTCTCTCCTGGAACCTGAAATACATAAAAAGTATTTCCCCCATAAAGGGGTTAGCCGTCGAATAGCTAGTGCAAGTATAACAGTATGAAACACAATACTCCTCGACAATAAAGTAAATGTAACCGTCAATTCATCAATTCAAGACTAGTATTCCGGAATAACTAAAATCTCATAAGACGTATGTGAATGCCGTAGAAACGGTTCGTTCACCTCATACGCCGTTACGTATGTGAATGCCGTAGAAACGGTTCGTTCACCTCATACGCCGATACATGTAGGAATGCCGTCAAAATGGTTCGTTCATTACATGCCAACAATATATCTATGAATGCCGTAAAAACGGTTCGTTCATGATATGCCATCAATATTTCTTACTTTCAATGTCGAGAACGTACAATCATAAATGTATACTTGCCTCAATAAACGTTACCGAAAATCCCGAAGAACACGGTTCGACCGGGAAGCTTGAACCACGAAGAAGACAACGAACGGAAGGGTTCCGACTTGAGTTCTTCACAAGGATTTCGTCCCTAAGTCATATCAATGATAAATCAACAATCGTACGATGAATAATAATCGTACAACGCACAAACCCCCCCTCTTAGACCTTTTGTCGGACACCTTCAAGGCGTCGACTAATAACTCAACCAAAACGACGAATCAATACAATCCAACAGTGGAATAACGATGGAAATGATCGAATACACCTAAATAATCATCAATCCATCACTAATCTAAATTACTACGGATTAAAAGGATGAAGTCCAACAAAATCCCCAATTTCCAACACAAAATTCAAAGTGTTCTTGAATAATTTTTCAATAATCCGATGAATACTCAAACATGTCCATAATCATGCGTATATCACTTCATACCCCATGATTTTAACATCCAAAACATCATTACCCAATACAAAATCGAAATCCAAGATGTTGAAGAAATTACCTCTTGAAGATCCAAGCACTATGATTCGAAGAGTACGTGATAGATTGATGATCCGAGCTTCATAATCGAAAAGAGATGAAGAGAAATCACACACTCAAGTGATAGGTGAAGAAACTTCTCCCTCTCAAGCCTCCTCTCTCGTGCCCAAGTGAAGAAATGGGGAAAAATGAGGTGATTCGCTCAAGAAAACGCAGATATAGGGTTGACTGTCATGTGTGCCGCGGCTCATTAGAAGTGTGCCGCGGCACAGGCCCAAAATTGCTCCCAGGGCTAGGCAGTGTCCCGCGGCTCAGCCGGAGTGTGCCGCGGCACACGGTACAGACGGTTTTGGCCGAATCTGGAAAATGAGAGTGACTTAGCTATTTCGACCATAACTCCCTCGTCTGGACTCCGATTGACTCACCGTTTGAACCATTGGAAAGCTAACTCGATGCTTTATAATATTGCAAAGATCCAGAACTTTTTGGAGTTTCCAAGAATTTATGGTGACTTAACAAAGTCAAACTCATACGTGGAAAAGTCGCTAAAGAACACGGAATTCAACAGAATGATACCGAAACGAACTCGGATGTCAAAAAGTGTAGAATTAATCATTCTCATGATGACGAAACAGTCCCAAGCAAGTCGTCAAAATGGACTTTCGCCAACAAGTAAAAATTACCGGAAATCGAATTCGCGGATATTACATTCTACCCTCCTTAAAAGAAGTTTCGTCCCGAAACTTAAAACAACTAGGGAGAAGCAATATCCCGCCAGGAAAACTCAACGAGATACACAAGAAACGCGTAACTTACGCCCAACGGTGAAACGTTACAAGTAACACACCAATACATTACCCGAAGGTAATCCAAGCCAACGCTGAAGTAAATACGAATCACAATTTCTGAAGGCTCCAACAGAAATACCAATACATCGCAATGGCTTGAAAGCCCCTCAACCGAAGCTGTATTTCACGATGGCCTGAAAGCCGAACAGTCCAAAGCTGTAAATCATCACAATACAGATCTCAAAGAAACAAACCTGACTGTCGAACATACCCCTCTGGCGTATGAATGCTTAATCACAAAACGTCGTACACATCTAATCAATCATGGACTATGAACGATCAAAAATTGTACGGCTCAAAGATGGACATCACAGTACGCCCGATCCGGAAATGTGTCCGTGCACATGTCCACCCCGTATATGAAATCCAGAATATACGTGTGACAATGTACTTAATTAGCCTCACGAACTACGTCTCGTGTGCGCGGTCCAATGCGGAAACATCCACGCATGACCATCGTGTGCCTGGCTAAAAATCCTACACATAACCAATCGGCACGCAGATATAATTCCAGATATGCCACGATACGACGTGACAACGAAACTCAAAGGATAATATATCCTATACGGATCATACGATTCACCCAGTGAACGACGACACACAATAATGAAAAATCGACACGACCAACAATATCCAACATAACCATCCTGGGATCAAAATCCCTTAGGACCGATTAACACGAGTAATAATCACAACACAACAATTCGGGAAATCCTCAACTCTCAACGATCAAAAAAAAAATTACTGAGTTCACAAGAATAATAGTGTGCTGCCTTGAGTCGGCCAACACGACAATAATAATTCAACGGATGGGAACTATCCTCGACAGTCCCAATTCAATACTTCCATTACCATAGAATGGCCAATCGATAACAACGATACAACGGATGAGAATATCCTTGACAACGGATGGGAATTATCTTCGATAATCCCAATTCAATACCTCGATTACCTGAGAAAGGTCAATCGATAATCAATGATACGATAGAATAGATGTCCCGGTGTCTTAAACCGACCACCGAAACGGAGATGATAAAAGGATATATCAAACGTCTCCAATCGGTTAATATAATATTAATAGAAAAACACCGATATCAATAACGACGATCACCACAATATCTCAATGGAACATCCATCACAATCACAATCGATATGTCGATACCGCGAACCGGTTATCGACAACGACTTTACCAACAAGTATCGCAATGCCTCGAACAGGCCTTTTACAAACAACAGTAACATTTGGCATAATTTGCCGACGGGTGTCGTGTCAACCAATCCCCTGATATCAATACAATCATAAAGAGGCCAAGTCCCGAATGATACACACATTCGTACGCCTACACGATAACATTAGTCTCATTGATTAGTACGAGTATAAAACTTGCCTCGATATCAATACAACGAATCACATTAATTCAGTTGATTTCGTCTTACGAATTCCCTCAGTCTCGACCAAGTTAATCTACGAACTCTTCAACCTTAACCGCAACACAACAGTCATAATCTATGATCAAACATCATATCTTATTGTAAAACGAAGGATTGATAATCAACCGGTTCGATGATGACCAATATCAATACCACCAAACCACAAACTCAATCGTTTCACCATATCTCGACTAATCACAGTCTGAACAATCCAACTCAGACACTTACACATCCTGTCCACAATACGGGTCGAAATAGGATGATCATATCCGCAACAAATGAGGACCAATAATAAAGGTCTAAAAGTTCCAAACTCAATTCTTAAATACGAATTGATAAGGTTCCCTTCTCGTAAATCCATCGTTAAAATTTACTTATGACCGTCCTCAATTCGAATCATCCGACTGGTTCAAAACAATAGATGATCATATTAAAAAGGTTATCCAACAATCCAATGACTTGAATATTTGCTCCATACGTATATGCTTCCAAATTCAGGGATGAATAATGGTCTCATCAAACTCATAATCACATTCGTATTCCTATACGAATATTATTTCACACACATAATTTAGCTCTAGATATGAATGTTCCATATTCATTTTCAAAACATCAACACTTCTTAAAAAAAAATTTCATCACCTCGTATAATTCAAGAGTTCTTCAAGAGCACGAAATATCCGAAATCCCATTCAGAACAACATATCCGAGGTATATATCTCCGTGTTACCATTTTCTTCATCATGCCATTCATACAACCTTAAGAGTCGCAACAATACTGTTATCATCATATGAAGAAGATCTCAATAATCATATCAACATCCGAAATCTCTTATTACAGTTCCAATAAATCTCGTATAACATTATCACATGATACCATAATTGTAACACCTCAGATCCTCCTGGGAATATTACACGCCGTAAACCCTTCTCACAAGGATTTACCAGGCTAAGCACAAATTTCCACGTCATTTCAAAAATGCCAAAAAGACTGATTACGGTAATATTTTTCAAATATATAAAAAATTATTTTCCAAATACCATCATAAAAATACCGTCAAAACGATCAAGGCCAAAATGCCAAAAACTCAGTTTAGGGAATCGGTTTTACAAAATAAAATTTCAGTTGGCAAAATACCAAAAGTCCTTTCAAAATGATCACACAGCAGATAAAAGTACAGTCCAATTTATACATTTTTATTGAAATAAGACGAACATCAAAATACACGATTCCCAACATACTCCCTCCCAAGTAGTAATCCTAAAAAAAATGAACCACTATCAAAGGGATACGAGGACTACCATGTATGGACGAACCACGAAGAGGAATAACTTGGACTCCATTCCAAGAATCATCAAAAACTTCAAGAACAATACTCAATTCCGAGCTCTCCATCTTAATCTTGTTTGAGAGAATCATCTCTCAATGTTTAGGAACTTCAAGTACTCCCCAAGGTTCTCTCTATTGACTGAAGGAAGGAGAATGGACAAAATGCCTCTCAGCACTCGTCTATCCTCTCTATAAAACACATCACTAGCGCGCGCTAGACCTATATTTAGCGTGCGCTACATGACTAGCGTGCGCTATCCTTCCTTGATAGCGTGCACTATTGGGTAGTCCAGAAGCTACTACATTGCTTCGAAATTCGTCTAACGTACGTAATGCCCATGCATTAGCGTACGCTAACAGGCGTTGACTTGCTACAGTATCGTGCCCCCACATGCCGAAAGCATCCGCGATTATCGGGATTCCTTTGACCGATATGGAATTAGCGTGCGCTAATCATACGGTTTTAGCGTGCGCTAGCTCTACACGAAAAGCACTCGCTGACCTTATCTGGGCACGCGTCGAATATGGCCGGGTCCACCCGCCGAAAGCTAAGATTCCATTAATGGCGATCTGGTGTTAGCGTGCGCTAACCAACATGCGTTAGCATGCGCTAACTGAATAAAAAAAAATCAACCTGGGCCTACCTGTCGGCCACCTTCCGAAACTAACCCAGCAAGTCGTTACGTACGTTAGGGGTCCTCCTTAGCGTACGTAACCGAATCTCTTAGCGTGCGCTAAGTATGCACCGTAGCGCACGCTAAGTATATATCTTAGCGCGCGCTAGGCATACCTTGTAGCGTGCGCTAACGTAGCTTTACTTAGCCATTTCCGCTATTCTCTACCAACATCTCGACATACCAAACGATCATACGGCACAATGAATGCATATACTCATTCAGCAACATTGTCATACGTTCACATCATCCTCAAGCACAATTATCCAACATATCAATCCTAAATCACCAAGATAACCAAGAATTATCGAATAATCCAAACAACATACTTACAGGTCTGTGAAGTCGATGATCTCCCGTGGTACTAGAATACGACTCCCAAACAAAGTCTCAACACAATACCGATACACGCTAATATCGAAATTAGCAATTTGACAAAATCTCAAGGAAGGGTTCACGTCCGTAACCACAGTCACGACTTCTTCTCCTTACATCCAACATTCTAACGGGCACACACGTGCGGAAGTATAATCCAAATCGCACCTTCTCGAAGTGACCAATTCCAAAGAATACCAAGCTAAAAACGAAACGGTCAAGAAAATACAAGAAGAGTGAGAGGACTTACAAGTACCGGTCGCACTGTGATGATGGCAGAGTAGTGATACTGTGGGCAAATGCGACTCAATCGACCCAAAAGACCGACAGCCTAGGTATCCATAAACCTAAGCTCTGATACCATATTCTGTAACACCCCCAAGTTATTCAGGGTATATTACAGCGCCGTGAGCCCCGCCGTGGGACCCACAAGGCTAAACATACGCGGAACTATAAACTTGACCGAGAAGGTCTACATACAATGGAAAGAAAGACGATACAAATGGTATTCAAAACCATAACCAATGAAACCATATACATCACTGCTCAAATCAATACCTCGGCAACACAGGCCGGAACATCAAGAAAACTGAAATACAATACTCGAGTACTCAAAAATCCATTCCAGTACAACAACACTGAATGGAGGAATCCAAGAAAAATAACCGGAGACGAGACACAGTATCACACTTGCCCATCATCTTCATGCCGACCCGGTACCCACCCGTCCTCTCTTCTGGAACCTGAAATACATAAAAAGTATTTCACCCATAAAGGGGTTAGCCGTCGAATAGCTAGTGCAAGTATAACAGTATGAAACACAATACTCCTCGACAATAAAGTAAATGTAACCGTCAATTCATCAATTCAAGACTAGTATTCCGGAATAACTAAAATCTCATAAGACGTATGTGAATGCCGTAGAAACGGTTCGTTCACCTCATACGCCGTTACGTATGTGAATGCCGTAGAAACGGTTCGTTCACCTCATACGCCGATACATGTAGGAATGCCGTCAAAACGGTTCGTTCATTACATGCCAACAATATATCTATGAATGCCGTAAAAACGGTTCGTTCATGATATGCCATCAATATTTCTTACTTTCAAAGTCGAGAACGTACAATCATAAATGTATACTTGCCTCAATAAACATTACCGAAAATCCCGAAGAACACGGTTCGACCGGGAAGCTTGAACCACGAAGAAGACAACGAACGGAAGGGTTCCGACTTGAGTTCTTCACAAGGATTTCGTCCCTAAGTCATATCAATGATAAATCAACAATCGTACGATGAATAATAATCGTACAACGCACAAACCCCCCCTCTTAGACCTTTTGTCGGACACCTTCAAGGCGTCGACTAATAACTCAACCAAAATGACGAATCAATACAATCCAACCATGGAATAACAATGGAAATGATCGAATACACCTAAATAATCATCAATCCATCACTAATCTAAATTACTACGGATTAAAAGGATGAAGTCCAACAAAATCCCCAATTTCCAACACAAAATTCAAAGTGTTCTTGAATAATTTTTCAATAATCCGATGAATACTCAAACATGTCCATAATCATGCGTATATCACTTCATACCCCATGATTTTAACATCCAAAACATCATTAACCAATACAAAATCGAAATCCAAGATGTTGAAGAAATTACCTCTTGAAGATCGAAGCACTATGATTCGAAGAGTACGTGATAGATTGATGATCCGAGCTTCACAATCGAAAAGAGATGAAGAGAAATCACACACTCAAGTGATAGGTGAAGAAACTTCTCCCTCTCAAGCCTCCTCTCTCGTGCCCAAGTGAAGAAATGGGGAAAAATGAGGTGATCCGCTCAAGAAAACGCAGATATATGGTTGACTGTCATGTGTGCCGCGACTCAGTAGAAGTGTGCCGCGGCACAGGCCCAAAATTGCTCCCAGGGCTCGGCAGTGTGCCGCGGCTCAGCCGGAGTGTGCCGCGGCACAGGGTACAGACGGTTTTGGCCGAATCTGTAAAATGAGAGTGACTTAGCTATTTCGACCATAACTCCCTCGTCTGGACTCCGATTGACTCACCGTTTGAACCATTGGAAAGATAACTCGATGCTTTATAATATTGCAAAGATCCAGAATTTTTTGGAGTTTCCAAGAATTTATGGTGACTTAACAAAGTCAAACTCATACGTGGAAAAGTCGCTAAAGAACACGGAATTCAACAGAATGATACCGAAATGAACTCGGATGACAAAAAGTGTAGAATTAATCATTCTCATGATGACGAAACGGTCCCAAGCAAGTCGTCAAAATGGACTTTCGCCAACAAGTAGAAATTACCGGAAATCGAATTCGCGGATATTACAGTACTAAGCTTCCATCATCAATTTAAATTCTCCCCAGTCGGCATCATGATCTATAGGCCGGATGGCTTCCCACCACTCGGACGCTTCCTCTGTCAGAAAGTACTGGGCTATGGGAACTCTTCGGTCGTCTGAGCAGTTAATCCCTGCGAACACTTTATCCAGCTCTCTAAGCCAATGATCCAACGTTGGAGTCTCCGAGAAACCATCCAACTTTTGTGGAAGCATTTTCGCCACCTCCTGGAGCCATCGGTCTCCTCGATTTCCCAAGTCTGGGATGCCTAGCTGTCTCTCTACCTGTTGCAATCCGACTGCCACCTGCAGCCGGTCCACAACCTGTGGAAACTGAGTCATCTGGTTGACCACTTGATGAAGGATTTCAGGAACAGCAGGTTCTGGTTCATTGTTAATAGATTCTTGTGGCTCGCCTGAGCTGTGGCTGACCTGATTAGAAGGCGAAGCTTCTCTTTCAGCATTCCTTCATCCACGTCCGCGGCCGCGACCACGTCCACGTCCTCCTCTCAACATACTGTAAGCATAATTACACAATATACAAGAAACAATATCGTTCTAATGTTCAAGTATAAACAGGTATAACATGTGAATGACGAGATAGAGTTTAGAAACTTACAACCACTGCTCGCACGAAGACGTAGGCAGTACAGTGATGTTATTCACAGCCGGATACCTCAAAAGACATATACGACCCCTATTTTGACCCAACAGCCAAGATATCCATTATCATAGCTCTGATACCATATTCTGTAACACCCTCGATATATTCAGGAATATTACAGCGCCGTAAATCCTCTACATAAGAATTTACAAGTCTGAAGAAATGAATAGACAATAACAGATACCAATATATGGAAGTAACTGAAATAAAATACAACAGTTTTGGGCCAATACTGAAAATACAAACGTCCAAATGAAGAATATTAATACATAACCAAATCCAACATCACAAACGACGATGTACTCGAGTACTTATTAAAAAAAAAACAACAGACAATTAAACCCGGCCGGAACATCACTCTGCACCCTCGTCGTCATGAAGCTCCATTGGTTGTTTTCCTGCTCTCCTGGATCCTGAACATAAACAAATGTTCACCCCCGAAGGGGTTAGCACAACAATGCTAGTACAAGTACCACAACATATTATTCAACGATTCACGAAGAACAATACTAACATAAATGACAAAGTACTAACGAGTCTCTTCCTATGAGAAACTCAAAAATATCATACACAAATGATAATCACAACATGACACCACAACATACACATGGTAATTCCAGTGATCCAGCATCCACTGCCTAGATCCCACGATGACCCCGTCAGACCAACCCGTGGTGGAAAAACCTGTCCGATGATTCAGCGCACGCTAGCATAGATCCCCGGATGATCCCATCGGACCTACACGAGGTGGACATACAACAACGACATATATGCACGACAATATGTATAACATCAATACGTAAAATAATTAAAGTACTTGCCTCGAATTGATGACAAGAATAATACTCCGATAGGTATCAATACACTCGAAGTTCACCCCCTAGATCTATCACGTTGCAAAGCTCGAACATTAAATAGAAGAAATTATATAGAATTCATCTCATGTCGATTAACTAACGTACGAACATCTACAATCCAAATTACAGCCGAAAGTTCAACAAAACGTATCTTGTCTGACCTTCCGAATGTACGTTACGTCGGTTTATTAGCATACGTAAGCTACGAAGCCTTGCGTACGCTAATCATGCACTTGACAGTTCCACTCTGATCAGAAACTGAATTGTCTGACGATATAACACATGTTACGTACCCAACGTAGCGTATGTTAATTCTGCCCATTAGCGTACGTAAGCTACAGAGCCTAGCGCACGCTAAACATGCATTTGACAGTCTCCTCCCTGATCAGACAACTGACTCGCCCTACGAAATTCTCAGGGTTAACGTACGTTAACTCCATACATGTTACACTCATGAAAACTTGAATGATCTATTGGTGTTCAATGTCTTACAACTTCAAGGATAAGCATATCATCATGATGTCATACTCCAATCTTGATTAAAATTCTCTTACGTAATTCGGTTATTCTGAGGTTGATACTCTAGTTACCAATATCATCAATATATTCCAGCTTCATCATGAAGATTAATTTACTAATTCAACTTCAACCTTTGGTGATTCTTCATCTAATTCTGTTTAGCAAAAGTGATACCAATACTAAATCTAAGACCATTATGGCAACACTATTCAATACGGATAATCCATCTCAGAACATTACTCTCATCATTTGACGTAATAGGATTCCAACTATGATGTTCTCAACAATGATAACTTAAGCATAATCATCCCAACTCCTAAACATGATGTTTGGTTGAATAAATCATCCATGGAACTAATATCTTGACAACATGATCATAATATCCTTAATGACACGAATCCAAGGTTGGAGAAAGCATTAACATACCTTAAGATGAAGAAAACACCGAGACAATAGGTAGAATCCAACTCCGGATGCTTGTATGCTAATTAAAGATGATTCTTCACTTCAATGATCAAGTAAAAGTGATATCCAAATCCCCAATGATCAAGTATAGATTGTCTATAAGTGTTTAAGGAGGCTGGGAACTCTCTGGAATGAGATAAGTCGATGGCCAAGTGAAAAGGAATGAAATTAATTGAAGTGGGGTGCTGTCCCATTTATAACTTTCTGAGCATAACGTACGCCAGACTTTGCTCATAGCATACGTTATCGTCCAAAGATAGCTTACTGCCTTGTTTCTGAGCTTCATTACGTACGCTACACTTATCATGATACGTACGTAACTAATACATTAGCGTACCCTACATACTTACCTTAGCGTACGTTAATATCCGTTGACTTAAAACTGTCCAGGTTCATCCGCGGGAATCTTATCCGGACCCACCGAGCAGCTGGCTCATGTGCTAGCCGCCCTGCTCAATTATTGGTTGTCTTACGTACGCTACGCTTCATTCGTAGCGTACGCTAATCTTGGCACATAACGTACGCTATGCTCACTTCGTAGCGTACGTTATCACGTGTTTGCATGTGAAAATACATATGTTGATATTATCATGCACATGGATATGAATACAAGAAATATCATACTTCGATTATCGATATCACAAATCCGAATAATACAGGGTTCACTTACAAATGAAACACTCAATAATTAATCCGAATATTACAAAGCCAACCACGGGTATTGATGAGATACACGTCTGGTCTTATACCTAATCAGCCTCACGAAGTACGTCTCGTGTGCACGGTTCAATATGAGGTCGAAACCAACACATGCTACATGTGCCCGCCCTGAAAATCCTACACATGACTGATCAGGACGTATCTGACTCCAGATATGTCATGATACAACATGACAATGAATCTCGAAGAAACGCATATCCAACAAGGATCAGAAGACTTTCTAAGTGAGCAACGATAACTCGATCATGAATGACCGACACGACCACAATGTCGTATTTCCGTCAGACAACAGTTCACCGCATGCTCAACAATTTATATAATATTAGCACATAAAATACCTAGGCCGCAACCAAGGGTCACGAAAGCATCTACTCATGAATACTCCGGACATGGGTACCATTCAGGTTTTATCCCGCAACACAGTTCATGCAATCACAAAATACCCCAAGATCGCAACCCAGGGTCACGAAAGTATCCACATAGGAATACCCCGGAACATGGGTTCCATTTAGGTCTTATCCCCCAACACATCGGCCCAACAGATTAGAGCTCAAAGAAAGAGCACATCATAAAATGTAACAAACAATGATGCACATTTACCACATGAAGCATCAACACACACATGCAATAATGCAACAGGATGACTGTCATAATTTAGCAATATTAATTACCTCAAGCTGCGGACGCTAACCTTTCCACGACCAATTTCCGTGAATGAATACACAGTTATCCGAATATTCCAAAATGAAGTACAATCCATTACTAATACCAAACCACCATCTCGAGTTCAATGTCGGCATGATAACTAGCCTTGATATCTAACCTCTCATACAATAGACCAAATATAATTCATGTCTCCGTTTGCATAAGACATATTTAAAATCATATATATTATTATTTATACCTGTCCGAGCATAATATACATACCATCATCCCGACAATTCATATTCCATAATACCATTGCTATATGATTCATAAATGAAATGAAATCAAGACCATTTATTAAACATTATGAACTGAGCAAGCATAACTTTCCTCGATATCGATACGATGAAGTTGTTACCAATCCCGTCGTCTTCATCTACAAGCTCCTCATCCCCGACCAAGGCGATCCATGCATTCTCCAATCTCAATCGTAGCACAACGGTTAATCATCAACGATGACTTACCGCAACCTAATGCAATAATCAATTAATAATACATTCGATAACTATCAACAACCGATATAACCGACCAATCAAACTCAACGGTTCAACAATATCTCGATCATATATGTAACCAAACCATTACAATTCAAACAATACGAATACAAGCCGCAATTCGATAATAAATAAATTCTAACAAGTGTCTCAATATTCTTGATTCCAACTTCAATCTTAATTTCGGATTAACACGGCTCATCTTTGTAAATTCATTGGAATAAAATTACCGGTTATCATCATGAATAATCATATGCCACAATTAAACGTAATCCTTCCAAATTCCATAAAATCACGACATATATAACTTAAGAGTTCTGCAAGAACATGAATTAATCCATAATCATGGTTGTAGCCAACAAAACTACGTAATCCGGTGGGTTCTATCATCTAAACCATCATCTAATTTATAATCCAAGGCATACATCATTTTGTTCCTCAATATACAATTCATACAACCTCAAGAATCACAACAACAACACTGTAACCATCATTATACGAAGAAGAACGTCAACTACAATATCAAAATCCGAATCAAAGAGAGGAGTTATTCAACATACCTCTTGAAGAAGAACCACAATGATCAAGCACTTCCAAAAACATCAAGAACTCCAAGTTTCAAGCTTCTAATCAACTCATCAAGGTCTTAACCAATGTATGAGGGTTGGAAATAGGATCAGGAGTGAGGAGGAATGAAGTTTGGGAGGAAAAGATGTGTTTCCTCTCGTGAGGAAATGAAAGACCGACCTTAGTTATATAATCCATCCAGCACTTTACGTACGTTAACGCCCACTATTAACGTACGTAAGCCCTCCTAGTGTACGCTACATGTCCTGTATAGCGTACATTATTGGAATCCAGAGCTCACTGTCTTATTTTTTGGTATGCATTACGTACGTAGCTTCCTTGCCATAGCGTACGTAATGTAGCGGTTGACTTGCTATAGTATTTTACTTGTTTACGTACGTAATGCTACATCCTTAACGTACGTAAGGCGCAAGGTTGACTCGCCTGTCCATATCCGCGCCAAAAGCTGCCGACACTGGGCCTACCTGCCGACCACAACTCAGACCAGTCTGATTTCCTTCTTAATGTACGTTATGTACACAACTTAACGTACGTTAAGCTTGCTTAGTTACGTACGTAAGCTCCATTATTTAACGTACGTAATGGCTTTCATACTTAGCCATCCACGGGTATTGATCAGATACATGTCTGGTGTCGTACCTAATCAGCCTCACGACGTATGTCTCGTGTGCACGGTTCAACATGAGGTTGAAACCAACACATGCTACACGTGCCCGTCCTGAAAATCCTACACATGACCGATCAGAACGTATTTGACTCCATATATGTCACGATACAACATCACAATGACTCTCGAAGAAACGCATATCCAACAAGGATCAGAAGACTTTCCAAGTGAGCAACGATAACTCGATCATGAAAGACCAACACGACCACAATGTCGTATTTCCGTCAGACAACAGTTCACCGCATGCTCAACAATTCATATAATATTTGCACATAAACTCCCAAGGCCGCATCCAAGGGTCACGGAAGCATCTACTCAGGAGTACTCTGGACGTGGGTACCATTCAGGTTTTATCCCGCAACATAGTTCATGCAATCACAAAATACCCCAAGGTCGCAACCAAGGGTCACGAAAGTATCCACACAAGAATACCCCGGAACATGGGTGCCATTTAGGTATTATCCCCCAACACATCGGCCCAACAGATTACAGCTCAAAGCAAGAGCACATCATAAAATGTAACAAACAATGATGCACATTTACCACATGAAGCATCAACACACACATGCAATAATGCAATAGGATGATTGTCATAATTTAGCAATATTAATTACCTCAAGCTGGGAACGCTAACCTTTCCACGACCAATATCCCTAAACGAATACACAACTATCCGAATATTCCAAATGAAGTACAGTCCATTACTAATACCAAACCACCATCTTGAGTTCAATGTCGGCATGATAACTAGCCTTGATATCTAACCTCTCATAAATAGACCAAATATAATTCATTTATCCGTTTCCACTTGACATCTTTGAAATCATATACATTATGATTTATCTCAGTGCAAGCATAATATATATACCATCATCCCGACAATTCATATTCTATAATACCATTGCTATATGAATCACAAATGAAATGAAATCGAAACCATTTAATAAACATTATGAACTGATCAAGCATAACTTGCCTCGATACCGATACGATGAAGTTGTTACCAATCTCGTCGTCTTCATCTACAAGCTCCTCAGACCCGACCAAGGCGATCCATGCATTGTCCAATCTCAACCGCAGCACAACGGTTAATCATCAACGATCACTTACCGCAACCTAATGCAATAATCAATTAACAATACGCTTGATAAACTGATATAACCGACCAATCAAACTCAATGGTTCAATGATATCTCGATCATATACGAAACCAAACCATTACAATTCAAACAATGCGAATATAAGCCGCAATTCGATAATAAATAAATTCTAACAAGTGTCTCAACATTCTTGATTCCGACTTAAATCTTAATTTCGGATTAACGTGGCTCATCTTTGTAAATTAATTGGAATAAAATTACAGGTTATCATCATGAATAATCATATGCCAAATTAACCGTAATCCTTCCAAATTCCGTAAAATCACGACATATATAACTCAAGAGTTCTTCAAGAACATGAATTAATCAATAATCATATTTGTAGCCAACAAAACGACGTAATCTGATGGGTTCTATCATCTAAACTGTTGATACCCAAAATATTATCCGGAGATAGATGTTGATGGAATGGATGGATAGCAAACAAAGTGCGAGAACACTTCCATGGGAAAAGTAAATAACACAAGATTTGTCGGGGTTGTTAGTCCCGGGCTTGAATGCTCTCGCTGTAATATCCGCATTTTTTTTCTTTCCCTTGTATCTTCATTCTTCAGTGTATTTCTCGGTTGTAGCGACCCTCGTGTATCTTTCAGTGTATCTTTCCCGTCATCTATTGGTCTGAGACTCGTTATTATTGTGCGGAACCGCTATTTGGGGTTGCCGTGGATCCATTCCATATTTCGATGCGTCTTGAGATGTTCTGTTTAACGTTTCGTTCATATTCCGGTGTTTTGGGCCGTTTATATTCTGTATCTAGCGCACGCTAAATTTCCTGCATAGCGCACGCTAGAGGTCCCTTAGTAGCGCACGCTACGTTTACTTCGTAGCGCGCGCTAGCGAATTAGCCCTGGGGGTGGCAGTGCTGTTTCCAACCCTCTGGACTGGAGGATTAGCGTATGCTACATAGTCTAGCACATGCTAATGTCGGGGGCTAGCGCACGCTGAGATTTCCAGGTAACGTGCGCTAGCGTGAGTGTCCAGTACTGGACAGTTTACTACTAAACTCGGTCAGGTGCCAGTTAGCGCACGCTACGCTTGTATGGTAGCGCACGCTAACGGGTCAGGTGAGTTTTGGGCAGTTAGATTCTGGACTCGGCTGATGACCAGGTAGCGCACGCTATTGGTCGATAGCGCGTGCTACCGAGAGGTTATTAGCGCACGCTACGTTTCGAGTAGCGCACGCTAACGGCCAGAAATCTGGCTACTGGACTGGAACGCCAATTGTTTGGTCTGTATTTTCATCCCGTTAGCGCACGCTAAACTTGAGGATTAGCGCGCGCTAACACTCCCTGGCTATATAAACCAGGGAGTTGACCGAGATAAACATAATTTCTCATTTCTTCCTCTCTCTGCGGCGAAGGCGATTCCGGGGCGATTTCCTTGGCGATTTCTTCCTCCAATCATCTCATCCAACATCTTTCTTGAGTTCTTGGAGTATTATAACAACATCAACACGAATCTTTCATCCTAATCCACGGTAAATCTCTTAGAACCCTACTTTTGGATAATTTGGGGGTTTTGGGATTTTCTTCCGATCCGTTCCGTTTTGTTGGTGGATTCATGATGAATATGATTAATCTTGTTGGTATGATTAGTTTTCCTACGGATTCATGGTATATTTTCATGGTTTTGCGAAATCGAGAGGGTTTGGTTGTGGTCCGCCCTCGTTGTTATTTTTGTACGAATATACATGAATCGTAGGCGGGTTTTCGGGTGTATTCCATTTCCGTAATCGTTTAGGAGTGGTTGTGATTGTGTTATTCGAATCGTTAGGTTCATTCGTCGGTTCCTCGCGGTCGTGCTTGATTATTCCGTTCCGTTCGTGTCACCGTCTATTAATCGAGGCAAGTACCCTTATGAACTTACAATCTTGACATAGTAATATTGTATGTGAAATGGTGTGTGTGTGTATGCTCACTACGGGTTAGATCCGACGGGGTCTCCGTAGGGGTCCACAGAGACGTGGATCGACGAGCTTGCTTTTAACCACTACGGGTTAGATCCGACGGGGTCTCGATAGGGGTCCATAGAGACGTGGATCGATGGTTAATTGTGGTGCATTTTACAAATGTGATTTGTTTATGGCATTTCCGGAAATGAATGTTTTGGAACTATGTTTTCGTGATATCGTGCATTGACTATATGTGTAAGATGTAAGTTGTTCATTTGGTTACTTGTACTAGCGTAATTGCTAACCCCTCTGGGGACCCATTTTGGGGAAATTTGTTTTATGAATTTCAGGTCAGGTTCATCGAGACGAACGGGTGCTGGACCAGTATGCAGATGACGGCCGTGCGTGATGATTGTGCACGAGTGATGTCTGAGTGTCTTCTATCTTTTTATCTTTTGTGGTTTCGTTTGAACTAATAGAAGTACTCGAGTACTTAAGAATTTTTACTCGTCTGGATTGTATTGTTGTTTATCATGTTTATGTCGAATTATGGTGTTATGTTGACCGGTTGAACCGGGTGGATTATTTTGTTGAGCGTCTTTATGACGAGGTGTTATTCTGTTGTTCTGTGAGTTGATGAGTATGATGTTTGACCAGCCTGGTGGGTCCCATGTAGGGATTCACGGCGCTGTAATATACCTCGAATACCTTTATGGATACCTAGGCTTGTCGGTCTATTGGGTCTTGTTGTGTTTTGTTTTTCACATCATCGTCACGCTGCCATGATTCCGGTACTACCAGTGCCCGTAAGTTTTCCTTCCTCTGTTCCTTATACTCTTATATCGTACCTTTGATTCTCGATTTGTGATTGTTCTTTTCTTGTACTTACCATCGTATGGCTTTTGTTACTTATTTAACGCCAGTATGGATGCTGGAAGAGGCCGTGGTCGTGAACGTGGTCGTGGACGCGGCCGAGGACGTGGGGCAGCCGGTGGGGCGGCCACGTTGCAGTCTTCGGGAGTCGGCAGTACCGGCAACCGTCATAGCCATGCGTCTTCTCAGGAGCGTGCCGACCTTGGTATTGCGGCGGTTATGCAGCAAATGGTGAACCAAATGGCGGCGATAGCTCAAGCGGTTTAGAATCCGGATCAGGCCCATGCTAATCGGGGCGGAGCGGACCGTTGGCTCCAAGATGTTATCAAGATGCATCCTCCTCAGTTTTCGGGAGCTTCAGACCCGATTGGCTGGGAAGGGTGGATCAAGGAGATAATTAAAGTCTTCACTGCTACCAACTGTCCCGAGGACCGTAAGGTCCCTATTGCCCAGTACTTTCTCACTGGGGACACTACGGACTGGTGGGAGGACATTGGGCCCAAAGATCATGCTGCTTCGTGGGCTGAGTTTCAAGAATTGATGGAGACTGAATATTGCCCGTGGCCAGTCAGACAGGCTCGGGTACATGCTTTTTATGATGCTCAACCTCGGGATATCCCCGTATCTCAAGCTATTGCTGATTTTAACAAGGAGTTGGGTTATGTGAAGACCCAAGTTGTCGAGGAGAGCGACAAAATTTTCCATTTTTCCAGACGGATGAAGTTGTCGATTCGGGACTATATGTCGGGGCTTGTCTGTACTACCTTGAAAGATTACCAGAGTAGGGCCCTTGCTTATGATATGTCGGTGACGGCTAGCGAGGCGGCCCGCGAGAGCAAGAAACATAAGTCCGCTGGGAATTTTCAGGCCACAAGGGTGGGGGTCAGCAGAAATCCCAATCTGCTAACTTCCCCGCCGGCGGGGGTCCGGCTCGTTCCGCTGGGGGTCCTCGTGGAACTACCAGTGCTCCTTTCCGTGATGTAAAGTGTTTCAATTGTGGCCGTACAGGCCACGTCAGTCGTACTTGCTTGAGCCCTTTACTGACGTGTAATCAGTGTGGCCAGCCGGGCCACAAGGCTGCTTTCTGTGCTGAGAGAGAGAGAATTCTTGGTGCCCGGGTTTCCACTCCAGCGCCTAGGGAACCAAGCGTGAATCAAGGATCGTTTGCTTCTCAGTCCCCACCGATTGCTAGTCGAGGGAGGGGTCGGGGTCAGACCGCCAGAGGGGGAGCTTCTAGTGTCGGCTCCGCCCATCCGCGGGTTTATGAGATGCGGAAAGCCGATGACCCAGCAGCTACTGTGGCGACAGGTATCGTTCATATCCTTTCTCATCCTGTCAGTGTGCTTTTCGATTCGGGTGCTACGCATTCGTTCATATCTTTGGAGTGTGTGTGCCGTTTGAGTCTCGACTGTTTGATGCCTTGTGAACCCTTCATCGTTAAGCTTCCTAGCGGTGATAGGATCGTTGGTGATCAGGAGGTTCGAGACTGTTCTGTGCTTATTTGTGAGAGGGCTTGGCCCTCTAATCTTATTGTTGTGGGTATCGAGGGTGAGGGTTTGATTCTTGGGGATGATTGGCTCGAGCGGCATGGTGCGACTATGAACTACCGCACGAGAATCATCACTATGTTAGCCGAGGACGGCACCGAGCACTCTTTCGCGGGGCGAAAGAGGGGAAACCAGAAGTTCGTTATTAACGCCTTGAGGGCGATGAGACTCCTGCGAAAGGTGTGTACTGGCTATTGGTGCTACGCCTTGAAGACGGAGAGTGGTGGAGACGAGCTTTCGTCGATTCCAATCGTTAATGAGTTTCCTGATGTGTTTCCTGACGAATTACCGGGATTGCCACCGGATCGTGAGGTCGAGTTTGCTATAGAGATAGAGCCGGGCGCGGCTCCGATTTCTAAGGTGCCGTATCGTATGGCACCTTCAGAGATGACAGAATTAAAGAAGCAGTTGAGCGAGCTTCTTGAGTCGGGGTATATTCGACCGAGCGCCTCGCCTTGGGTCGCACCGGTCCTATTTGTGCGGAAGAAGGATGGTTCACTACGTTTGTGTATCGACTATCGCAAACTAAACAAGGTGACCATCAAGAACAAGTATCCCTTGCCGAGAATTGATGACTTGTTCGATCAGTTGCAGGGAGTTGCGGTATTCTCGAAGATCGATTTGAAATCGGGGTACTATCAGCTTCGGGTGAGAGAGTCCGACGTACCGAAAAAAGCTTTTCGGACGAGATACGGACATTATGAGTTTGTAGTTATGCCTTTCGAGTTAACTAATGCGCCGGCGGTGTTCATGCAGTTGATGAACAAAATATTTATTGAGTATTTGGATAAGTGTGTCGTCGTTTTCATTGACGATATTCTTATTTATTCGAGGAACGAGGAAGAGCATGCCCATCATTTGCGGATAGTGTTAGACATTTTGAGGACCGAGCAACTCTATGCGAAGTTCTCGAAATGTGAGTTATGGCTGAAGGAAGTGATGTTTTTAGGTCACGTGATTTCAGCCGAGGGGGTTCGTGTGGATCCGCAGAAAATTGAGGCAGTGTTGGATTGGGCACCGCCCACAAATGTGAAGGAGGTCCGTCGTTTCTTGGGTTTGGCTGGCTACTACCGTAGGTTCGTCGAGGGCTTCTCGAAACTAGCTCAGCCAGTTGCTCCAGAAATTCGAGAAGTTCGTCTGGAATGACGAGAGGCAGCCGAGTTTTGAAGAGCTGAAGAAACGTTTGACTTCAGCCCTGGTTTTGGCATTGCCATGTGGCAACAAGGGTTTTGCCGTTTATAGCGATGCTTCAAGTCAGGGCCTTGGGTGTGTACTGATGCAGCACGACAAGACCATTGCCTATGCTTCAAGACAGTTGAGTCCGTATGAGCTGAACTACCCTACGCATGATTTGGAGTTAGCGGCAGTTGTTTTTGCGCTAAAGATTTGGCGTCACTATCTTTTCGGCTCTGCATGTCAGATTTTTACCGATCATAAAAGTCTGAAATACATATTTACTCAGCGGGAGTTGAATATGAGGCAGAGGAGGTGGTTAGAGCTGATTAAGGATTATGACCTCGAAATCCTTTATCATCCACGCAAGGCGAACGTCGTGGCTGATGCCTTGAGTCAAGAACCGGTGGCGTTGCGAATGCTTGAGATCCATACATCTCAGTCTGAGCTTCGGAGGGCTTTGATCGAGTTAGATGTTGAGGTTTTGTTGCCTGGAGCTGTCGGGCAACTTTGTGCTTTAGAGATTTTGTCATATTTGATCGATGAAATTAAGCTGAAGCAGTTGGAGGATCCGATGATTACTCAAATCCGAGAGAACGTTCTTAAGGGAAAGTCTCCTGGGTTTGTGATTCACGAGGATGGTGTTTTGAGGTTCCAGAGTCGGCTTTGTGTGCCGAACGACCCAGAGTTGCGACAGAGTATTTTGCGTGAGGCCCATACTACACCTTATTCTGTTCATCCTGGTTCGAGTAAGATGTACAAGGACATGAGGAGGAATTTCTGGTGGAACGATATGAAGGAGCAGGTCGCACGGTTTGTAGCGAGATGTTTGACTTGTCAGCAGGTCAAAATCGAGCATCAGCGACCGGCTGGGTTATTGCAGTCACTTCCCGTTCCGGAATGGAAATGGGAAGATATATCGATGGACTTCGTTACGAGTTTGCCGAGATCGAGGTCGGGCATGAATATGGTATGGGTGATTGTTGATCGTCTGACCAAGTCGGCACATTTTCTGGGCATCAAGGACACTTGGGGCCCGGAGAAGTTGGCCCGTGTGTTTATCGCGCAGATTGTGAGACTTTACGGTACTCCGAAGTCTATTGTTTCGGATCGTGATGGCCGTTTTGTATCGCACTTCTGGAAGGCAGTGCATAAGGCATTGGGTACCCGTTTGCATTTGAGTACCTCTTTTCATCCCCAGTCAGATGGACAGTCGGAACGCACTATCCAGACATTCAAAGATATATTGCGTGCTTATGCCCTCGATTGGAGTAGCGATTGGGAGGAACATTTGCCATTGATCGAATTCACGTACAACAACAGTTGGCACGCGTCGATTCGGATGGCACCGTATGAGGCACTTTATGGGCGGCGATGTCGATCACCAATTTGTTGGAATGAGACGTCCGATTTGGTCGGGACCGAGCCGGATGTCGTTTTAGAGACGAGGCGGAAGATAGGATTGATTCGGGAATGGATGTTGACAGCCCAGAGTCGACAGAAGTCATATGCCGATGTCCGTCTTCGACCTTTGGAATTCGAGGTGGGAGACCACGTTTTGCTTAAGGTGTCGCCGATGAAGGGAGTTTTTCGTTTCGGGAAGAAGGGGAAGTTGAGTCCGGGATTTATTGGACCCTTTGAAATTCTCGAGCGAGTCGGTGAGTTGGCATATCGTTTGGCGCTACCTCCAGCCTTGAGTCATGTTCATAGCGTTTTTCATGTTTCCCAGTTGAGGAAATATGTCCCGGATCCTAGTCACGTCATCGATTATGGTGAGATTGATGTCACCGAGGATATTACTTTCGAGGAGCGTCCTTTGAAGATTTTGGAGCATCGTGAGAAACGACTGAGGCATAAGACCACCCCTTTGGTCAAAGTACAGTGGTCAAGACACGGTGTCGAGGAGGCAATTTGGGAGACCGAGGATAGCATGCGTGCTAGCTACCCTGAGTTGTTTGTTTCTTAAGTTTCGGGACGAAACTTATTTTTAGAGGGGTAGAATGTAATATCCGCATTTTTTTTCTTTCCCTTGTATCTTCATTTTTCGGTGTATTTCTCGGTTGTAGCGACCCTCGTGTATCTTTCAGTGTATCTTTCCCGTCATCTATTGGTCTTAGACTCGTTATTGTTGTGCGGAACCGCTATTCGGGGTTGCCGTGGATCCATTCCATGTTTCGATGCGTCTTTAGATGTTCTGTTTAACGTTTCGTTCATATTCCGGTGTTTTGGGCCGTTTATATTCTGTATCTAGCGCACGCTAAATTTCCTGCATAGCGCACGCTAGAGGTCCCTTAGTAGCGCACGCTACGTTTACTTCGTAGCGCGCGCTAGCGAATTAGCCCTGGGGGTAGCAGTGCTGTTTCCAACCCTCTGGACTGGTGGATTAGCATACGCTACATAGTCTAGCGCACGCTAATGTCGGGGGCTAGCGCACGCTGAGATTTCCAGGTAACGTGCGCTAGCGTGAGTGTCCAGTACTGGACAGTTTACTACTGAACTCGGTCAGGTGCCAGTTAGCGCACGCTACGCTTGTATGGTAGCGCACGCTAACGGGTCAGGTGAGTTTTGGGCAGTTAGCTTCTGGACTCGGCTGATGACCAGGTAGTGCACGCTATTAGTCGATAGCGCACGCTACCGAGAGGTTATTAGCGCACGCTACGTTTCGAGTAGCGCACGCTAACGGCCAGAAATCTGGCTACTGGACTGGAACGCCAATTGTTTGGTCTGTATTTTCATCCCGTTAGCGCACGCTAACCTTGCGGATTAGCGCGCGCTAACATTCCCTGGCTATATAAACCAGGGAGTTGACCGAGATAAACATAATTTCTCATTTCTTCCTCTCTCCGCGGCGAAGGCAATTCCGGGGTGATTTCCTTGCGATTTCTTCCTCCAATCATCTCATCCAACATCTTTCTAGAGTTCTTGGAGTATTATAACAATATCAACACGAATCTTTCATCCTAATCCACGGTAAATCTCTTAGAACCCTACTTTTGGATAATTTGGGGGTTTTGGGATTTTCTTCCGATCCGTTCCGTTTTGTTGGTGGATTCATGATGAATATGATTAATCTTGTTGGTATAATTAGTTTTCCTACGGATTCATGGTATATTTTCATGGTTTTGCGAAATCGAGAGGGTTTGGTTGTGGTCCGCCCTCGTTGTTATTTTTGTACGAATATACATGAATCGTAGGCGGGTTTTCGGGTGTATTCCATTTCCGTAATCGTTTAGGAGTGGTTGTGATTGTGTTATTCGAATCGTTAGGTTCATTCTTCGGTTCCTCGCGGTCGTGCTTGATTATTCCGTTCCGTTCGTGTCACCGTCTATTAATCGAGGCAAGTACCCTTATGAACTTACAATCTTGACATAGTAGTATTGTATGTGAAATGGTGTGTGTGTATGTATGCTCACTACGGGTTAGATCCGACGGGGTCTCGGTAGGGGTCCACAGAGACGTGGATCGACGAGCTTGCTTTTAACCACTACGGGTTAGATCCGACGGGGTCTCGGTAGGGGTCCACAGAGACGTGGATCGACGGTTAATTGTGGTGCATTTTACAAATGTGATTCGTTTATGGCATTTCCGGAAATCAATGTTTTGGAACTATGTTTTCGTGATATCGTGCATTGACTATATGTGTAAGATGTAAGTTGTTCATTTGGTTACTTGTACTAGCGTAATTGCTAACCCCTCTGGGGACCCGTTTTGGGGAAATTCGTTTTATGAATTTCAGGTCAGGTTCATCGAGACGAACGGGTGCTGGACCAGTATGCGGATGACGGCCGTGCGTGATGATTGTGCACGAGTGATGTCTTAGTGTCTTCTATCTTTTTATCTTTTGTGGTTTCGTTTGAACTAATAGAAGTACTCGAGTACTTAAGAATTTTTACTCGTCTGGATTCTATTGTTGTTTATCATGTTTGTGTCGAATTATGGTGTTATGTTGACCGGTTGAACCGGGTGGATTATTTTGTTGAGCGTCTTTATGACGAGGTGTTATTCTGTTGTTCTGTGAGTCGATGAGTATGATGTTTGACCAGCCTGGTGGGTCCCATGTAGGGATTCACGGCGCTGTAATATACCTCGAATACCTTGGGGGTGTTACACTCGCGAGATATTATTAATACAAATATTCTGGGATACACGTATTAATGTTAGAGTACAATTACAATGAGTGTAAAGACCCTAGTTATCTTAGCTAGCAAGCGTGTAGATTGCCGGAAGAACCAGATATGATGCTCTGTGAGTTCTTATAACAACGATGGGATGCTGTTACGACTGTGAGAAATCGACGGTCTCTCACAGTATGTATTAGCTATATGTTTGGGGCTCCTGGACTCGCAAGTCTCTTCGAATCTGTGCTGTGGAGACTTCTTGCTTCTGCCGACTGTCTTCTGGTTCAGAGGTGCTGAGAGAGAAATCCTGAGGTAGATTCAGGAGATGAAACCGGGAGCCTGAAAGTATGCATGTTGATATGTATTTGCCAACGTAGTTGCCAACGTAGTGCTCCCCTCTTCTCTTTCCAAAATGTCAGGAGTACCATCATACGAAATGGGCACCTCCTCCGCCGCCGGGGCTTCGACTGCCCGGGAAGGATCCTCCGCAGAATTCCACTTGGAGACGGCCGCTGAGGCTATCAGGTCCGGTATTGACCCTGCGGAAGTCCAGGCACTGTTCAACGAATCCGACGTTGCAATGGAGGCGGCGGTTGAGCACAGACGCTCGCAGATGGAGAGAGATTCGGCGGTGAGGGCTTACTGGGAGAGGCATAGTGCCTTTGGCCAGGCCTATGTGGCCTTTGCTGAGATTATGGAGAGGTTGGTCGGTCATCTCCTACATTCGATTATCGGGAGTACTCGATCGCTCATCCTTATCAACCTCCTAGGCGGTCACTTTTCCGGGCTGCACAGCGATCTACATGGTCCCTTGGACTGATAAGGAGCTCGGCCACCAGGAAGGACCTGGCCGTTTGGAGGACGAGGTATCATGTCCCTTCAGATGTGGATCTATTTTCGCCGACCGAGAATGAACGGGCCGATCAGCCTCCGGAGGGCATGGTTGCCGTGAACGAAGCGATCATGGAGGCTGGGCTGCGATTCCCTTTGTCTTCTTCTGTCTCTCATTTGCTGGCGGCTTGGAACATGGCGCCACTCCAGTTGACGCCGAATGCCTGGCTCCAGATCATTTGCGCTCTCACCTTGTTCGGCGGTCACCGACTGTACCGCCTTCCTTCGCCGTTGGAGATGAACCACCTGTTCAAGTTGACGGCTCAGAAAGGGTTAGTCGGAGGCTATCACATTCAAGGCCGATCCATTCGGGTGATCCTCGGAGTCCCGAACAAGGTGCGGGGCGACCCGGCGAAGTGGTTCTGGGTCGGCGGTTCATGGAAGGCATTGGCGAGCAACAATCCCGCGGACGAGCTGAATATTCCAACTGGCTTCCGGGAGAGGAATTCGGGTAAGGGTTCTGACTCTCCCTTAGTTCGGATATATTCTGAACTGATCTAATTTGGTTTCCTTTTTGTAGGTTTCCATATTTCGATGATCGACGAGCTTTCTTTTGATTTTCTGGTCGTCTGGGAGCGGATACGAAGTCTGTCGGACGATGACTTAGACGCTCTCCGGATTAACAAGGAGAGCCGTAGGCTATCTACTCGGTTATTCTGTTTTCCACGACATCTCTCGGTCCCAGGTATGAGTTTATGCGATCTCCAATTGCTTGGCGATCGTTCTGCTTCGAGAGTGCCTGACCGTTTGTTTGATTGCTCTTTATTGTAGAGGTCCGCTTTCCTCGTTTCTTGGAGCCTCCAGCGGAGATAGCCATGTCGAACCCCAGAATTCTGAGCCTTCTTCGTCAGAAAAAGTCATCTCGGGTTCCTCCAGTGGCGTTACCTCTTGCTCCGGAGGTGAGGCCTCCTGTAAAGCCGCTCATTGTGGAGGAGGAAACTCGGGAGGAGGGGCTCCGGACGAACCGCAAGCGGCAGAGGTCAGGATATTCTCCAGTTTCTGCCCCTGCTAGCGAGGTTCCGATCGCCGCGCCTCCGATCACCGCGGTCCCTCCAGTGGATGAGTCTACGCCCTCTGCGGCATTCTTGCGAGAGATGGCAATTGCTGAGGCTGAGACCCCTCGCGGGAAGCCATACTTTGGTCGAGACCCCGAGAGAGCCGAGAGGTAGACTTTGTTCGCTTGCTGAGTTTCGTCACTTGCGTGGGAGATGTGCTAACTTTTGTTGTTTTCTGCAGGGTCTGTAGCACTAACCCTGCTTGTCCGCCGATGGTGCTGGAATTCCTAGCGAGCCGATCTCCTCGCGCGGCCTGCGATGTCCCACTATACGTCAATTGGGCCGTTTCTGCTTTGCCGAAGGCCTGGACGACGGACTTAGATGCGATTGCTCGCCAGCAATCCGGGAATACAATGCAAGCTGCTTTTGCACTCTCTCTCCAGGCGGGGACGATGGCTGCCCAGGCTGTGCAGGAATTCGAGGGGCGCCCTTCTACTACTCGCCTGCAGGCGGATCTCGAGGCGGCTCGGAAAGAGAATGCCGAGTTTGCCGACAGGATCGTGGCTATGGAGAAGGAGTCCTTAGATGCATCCAAACGGGCGATTCAGGACCTTGAGCTGATGAGAGAGAATTATGAACGAGCTCGGGTGGCGGTCGACCGATTTCGGGACCAGATGACAGATGCCCGACGGTTGCAAGTGGCCGCTGAGAAGGAGGTCGACCAACTGAAGGTGACTGTCACTCGTATGAATAGCAAGCTGGAGGCGTCGAGGAGAGAGACGACTACAAGGGAGGCCGAGCTCAGGGTGCGCAACAGGCGGTTGCCGAGTTGAAAGGGAAGCAGGAGGCAACCGAGGCCAATCCCTTTTTCAACGTGGAGTTTGTCAGTGAGTTTGCCTATTATATGGCATTTGCTGACTCACTCCCAGCTGCCAAGAAGGGAGGGCTAGAGGTCGGCCCTCTCGCTGAAAACTTCAAGGCATATGCATTGGAGCACCCTCTTCACCCTACCTTCTCTGTGCCGATCTTGGACCTTTCGGAACTTGGCGTGGATCTGAGCTGGTACCCGACTCCGGCGAAACTTGTTCATCCTGACGTTCCAGAGGACGGGGAGGTAGTTCCGGAAGATGGCAAAGGGTCGCAGGCCGATCCAGAGGTTGAAGGCGAAGGCCAGGCGGGGGCCTGAGGCTCTTCGTTCTTATTGTTTTAGGTTTTTGCCTTGCAATTTTGTAGATTTCTCTTGTAATACTTAGGCCTTCGGGCGACCGTATATGTACTCTAATATTTCAAGTAATGAAATGAATGTTTGTTTCTCCGATTTATTACTTGAATGATTGCTTTTCTGAGTCTTTGCATGACTTTGTACAAATGTGTGACGAGAGATTGTTGCGTGTATAGCTCCAAGTGAATTGATAAACTCATATAGATGACTTTTACAACAAATTCGATCGCTGCACAAACATCTGAAAAATGTCGATCTCCGTATATAATTGAATAGGGATGATCGTCGTATAAATAGCTCCGCACTCTTCCCCCTTATTTTTGTTCACTTAGTGAAAGTAAGGGGCGAAAATAAATCATTGAGTGATCGGTCTTCAATTTTGTCGAATCCTCGAAAGGCCGCCCATCTCGGTCTTGAGGAGCCGTGCACGATCGCGGAGTTCGATGGACTGATCTCCACGACCGTGTCTTATGCGGGAGCGACATTCCGTCTGATGGCTAAGTTCTCGCGACTCACTTAATTGGTAGGGTCCTCCGAAGGATGCGCCTCGCCTCGTATTTAAATGAAGGGCGTGCGGTCTTGGTCTGGAAGATTCCTTGCGCGGGGCGTCGTCGGATTAATCAACTCCATGTCCGCGACTTCTTAGATCTTATTCTACCTCGGGCCGCCATTAAGATGGTGACCCTCGACGGTATACGTTGAGATGGGGGGAGGGACGCGTCGCATTGTCCGAGAAGAACCCACCACGTTAAGTGATGGACCTTTGAGGGCGGGCGAACGTGTCCACAGATTAGTTTTGGAGGGCCCTCAGACTACGCCGACCTCGTATTTAAACGAAGGGCGGGCGATCGTGGCCCAAAGGGACCTTGCATGGGCACAGAGAATGGTTCCATCGTCCTCCACGATCATGGCGACACACTTCTACCTCGGACCATCAAGTCAGATGAAGATCCTCGACGGTATACGTTGTGTAAGGGGAGGAGATCGCCTGCCTAGGTTATTCATGTAGATGACGAACTTTAGAGGGCGAGCGAGTGATCCTCTGATTTGCTTTAGAGAGACCTTCGGCTACGCCCGCCTCGTATTTAAACGAAAGGCGAGCGATCGGAGCCCAAAGGAACCTTGCATGGATGGATCGTCGGTTTAATCGATTTTCGCGACCATGGCGGCACTCTTCTACCTCGGACCATCATGTCAGATGACGATCCTCGATGGTATACGTTGTGCTAGGGGAGGCGATCGCTGCCTAGGTCCATCATGTCGATGACGATCTTTAGAGGGCGAGCGAGTCATCCTCTTTTTTGAAGCGTTTGCTCAGGCAGTAGCCTTTGATTTGATGAGGTGGGAAATCGGGGAGAGACTTCCGAAGTTCCCTTCTATTGATTGAAGCATATAGATACGGTCGCCGAGGTTGATCGAGGGGTCGGCTCGTATGAGCTTTCCGGCCTGTTCGCATTCGACTCGGGAGACCGATGGGGCTCCGGCTAAGCCAATAAACTGTCCAACTTGCCATCCTCGAACAATCTCCAGAGTTGTCTGAGGAGGTCGCGGCATTGGTTGGTGCTGTGGCCGGGACTCTTGTGGTAGGCACAATATTGATTGTGGTCCAGATGACCGTGGTCCCTTATCGCCTTTGGCTTGTTTAGCGGTTCGCGCCCCTTGATGGCGTAGAAAATGTGGGCCGGAATTCGGTTGAACTTGTGGAGGAGATGGGTTTCCACATCCTCAAAGGCCTTGAGAACGCCGGGTGTCTTGGCGACCGTCTTCTTGGTTTTGGCGATCGCCGTCTTTCGAACAGGAGGTGGCGTTTTGACACGCTTTTAGTGTAACTATCGCAAGTGCACGATATCGTATCAAGTAGTAAAGTGGACTTTTTGAGTCCGGTTTATCGATCCCACAAGGAAGTTTTGTTATAATTTGAATTATACACTATTAGTCTATTTTTATAGATACTAAGATGAGTGAAACACACAATTTAAAGAGTTTGGTTTAATTGTTGCAAAGTAAATGCAATAATAGTCTTAATATTTTAAAGAAATAAAAATATTGTAATAATAATAGATTGATTATCGATACAATGAAATAGTTGGGATTACAAACTTAGTTCGTCATTAGTTATAAAAGATGTATTGGAGATCATAAAATGAATTTACTTATTATGTTGTGTAGATTCGATTTTCCTTAAAAAGACGGTTTCTCTTTCGAACTTTAAAACGCCCCTTACATATTGAATCAATCCACTATATTTCTATGTTGATTGGCTTCAATACATAGCATTAGGATTTATGAAAATAACTCAAAGAATCATCTAAGGACTAGGGGTATATTTCTATCCCCTAGAACAACTTAGAGTGAAGATCATTTGATCTAATCAAACATATTTTCTTTCGAAACATATGAAGACCATTAATATCGTCATTTATTGGCCACATAAATAAAGATTGTTCAAACAATGAAAATCACACACAATAATAAGTAATTCATAATAGATCTTTATACAAACATAAATAACATGACTAACCTTGTTTATAATCCCAACTAAAGATTACTTAGCCCATGAAGGGTTTATTACACATATTACAAGCTTTGGTGGTCATTTTTAGTTGAATCAAGAGAAAGAATTGATCCTAACTCCCTTAGTAGATAAAGGAGATAGAAGCAATAAACTCTCTGAACAACATATGTTATACCACACTTACAAAGATCACTCAAGAACACAAGTGTGTTCTTCACACAAAAAGAAAAGTTTACAAAAAATGGAAAACGATCTATGAAATGCGTCAACGATCTATGAAATGCGGCGCCTGTCGCGGATATGCACATGGGCGCTTCTTTGAGATCCAGTCTTCGTAGACTTTGACGGACGAAGGTCTCTGTTCGTGGTACAGGACGGTTGTCCTAAGTCGGGCACCTAAGTCGATCGCTAGGTGCCAAAGGGAGATTGCCTTGAGAGTCGATCGCTAGTTACTCTAAGGTGGTCTGGTATCTCTGCTTAGACGAGTTCGTCGTGGCTCCTTTGGTCGTGGACTCGGTCGCTCGGCCTTTGAAGTCGATCGCTTGTCGAGGTGAATAAATCTCGACACAACCTAAACCATCATCTAATTCATAATCCAAGGCATACATTATTTTGTTCCTCAATATATAATTCATACAACCTCAAGAATCACAACAACAACACTGTAACCATCATTATACGAAGAAGAATGTCAACTACAGTATCAAAATCCAAATCTAAGGGAGGAGTTATTCAACATACCTCGTGAAGAAGAACCACAATGATCAAGCACTTCCAAAAACATCAAGAACTCCAAGTTTCAAGCTTCAAATCAACTCATCAAGGTCTTAACCAATGTATGAGGGTCGGAAATAGGATCAGGAGTGAGGAGGAATGAAGTTTGGGAGGAAAAGATGTATTTCCTCTCGTGAGGAAATGAAAGACCGACCTTAGTTATATAATCCGTCCAGCACTTTACGTACGTTAACACCCATTATTAACGTACGTAAGCCCTCCTAACGTACGCTACATGTCCTGTATAGCATACGTTATCGGCATCCAGAGCCCACTTTGTTATTTTGTGGCATGCATTACAAACGTAGCTTCCTTGCCATAGCGTACGTAATGTAGAGGTTGACTTTCTACAGTATTTTACTTGTTTACGTACATAATGCTCCATCCTTAACCTACGTAAGGCGCGAGGTTGACTCGCCTGTCCACATCCGCACCGAAAGCTGCCGACACCGGTCCCACCTGCCGACTATAGCTCGGACCTGTCTGATTCCCTTCTTAACGTATGTTATGTACACAACTTAACATACGTTAAGCTTGCTTAGTTACGTACGTAAGCTCCATTATTTAATGTACGTAATGGCTTTCATACTTAACCATTTTTACTCCTATCTGCCGTCTCAATATACTGAATATGTACACTCGACATACTGAATACATATACTCGTTTCGATAACATTCTCTTACGATATATCTAATATATGATACCCTTAAATGCAATCGTCGACCAAGTACGACAATTATATAAATGCTCATACAGTATATCCGACATCGAAAGACATATCAAGCATGTAATATCCTAAAATTAAAATCACCTCGCTAGATATACTGGCACGACTGTCACGGTTCCCAAAATTATTCATTCATACTGTATCGGTCCCACTTTGTACAGTACAACACGGATAAAATAATGCGAAAATTCGTAGCGAAATTCTAGGATCTTACAATTCGTTACTTGATTTTGTAGCATACGTAATAGCAGCTCCAGAAGCAGGCAGTATCATTTAGCTCATCCTTTGCGTACATTATATTCTGTGGTTGCATATGTTATGAAGTCTTCAGATAGTTGTTAGTTGTGATGACATATTGGATGACATCAATGGCACATCAACAGTCCAATTTTGAATCCAACATCAAAACCTTAGCGTACGTTATAATCTATCTGTTGCGTATGTTATGATGTATATGACCGTTCAATATGTTGACCTTCTAGAATCTGTCTAACAGTTTATTTTTGAACATTGCATACGTTACCTATACCATGTAGCTTACGTTATGGATGTTTTGTGACGTAGGTTGTCAACTATGTAACCCTGCATATTTATACACTTTTCAACAAGAAATATGTGAGTGATCATTACGTATGTTATTCCACAAGGCTAGTGTACACTATCTATGGTTATTTTGTCTATTTATACATCATGAAAATATGTGGTAAAAATATTGGTTCAACAAAAAATGGAAGATAAAGGGTTTAAGTTGAATTAGGAAAAATGTGAGGGATACTTTTACAAAATGACAAAATAAGGCCATGTTTAGGAAAAACACTTTGGTCAATTTAAAAATGGAAAAAAGGACTTATATGTAACTGATGATCTACTTGTTACCTACATGTAATTAGCAAAATCTAACTGGGGTACATGATAAAATTTGCCCTTATAATAATCAACGAGAAATAGATATTATCAAATAACTTTATATAAATGTGATAATTACAAATCTAGATACATCAATTTCCTAGGGCACTATATCCAACAATCTCCCACCTGCACTAGGACCAGTCATACATAACTCTGAGGCCTACCGATCTAGCATGTTTTTCATGCTTGCATTGTGAGAGAGAATTGGTAAGTGGGTCTGCATCATTCTCTTATGCTACTATTTTGCATATTTTGATATCCCCTCGTCTGAGAAACTCGTTGACCAGGTGATATTTACTGAGCATATGTTTGGATATTTGATGAGACCTATGATCTTTAGCCTGTACAATAACATCATTATTGTCACAATAAATGATTATGGGACCCTGGATGGTCGTCACCAATCATAGCTTAGTAACAAACTTCTTGATCCATACAACTTCTTTAGCTGCATCCGATGCTGCTAGGTACTCAACTTCTATTCGAATCAGCAAGCGTGCTCTGTTAGGAACTTTTCCAACTCACATCACATCCATTCAATACAAACATAAAGCCACTCTGCGATCTAAAATTGGCTCTATCAGTTTAGAAACTTACATCGGCGCAACCATTTATAACATATCTCACTAACTTACCAAAATTCCTAGAAATTATGTTGGTATAATTCCCTTTATGTAACCTGTATTTGATTGGTATCGACTTGTCATGCTAAGGGCAAACGATACATCTAGTGTGTATAAATCATGGCATACATGATTGATCAAGTCGCCAAATCATATGGAATCTTGCTCATGTGGGCTCGCTCATCAGGAGCCGAAGGAGTCTAAGTCGTACTCAGATAAATGCTATATGACATCATCAAGAGTTCTCTCTTAGAGTCTTACATACTGAACCTCTTCAGTGTCTTTCTAATGTAGGTACTCTGACCTAGATCAATCATTTTCTTTGATCTATATCTATAGATCTTGATCCTAGGAATGTAAGTAGCTTCTCCTATGTATTTCATGGACAAACAACTTCCCGACCAAGTCTTGACTGTCTGCAAGGTGGGTATGTCGTTTCCAATGACTAATATGTCATCTACATATAATACTAAGAGGACAACTATGCTCCCACTAAACTGTCTGCAAGGTGGGTAAGTCGATGCATCATCATCATCTGTCACGAGATACCTATATCTCCTAGGTTCATGTTACACCCTATCAGATTTGGGAGGATCATGTGTACTCTGAATTGGCTCTTCAGCTAATTGTTAAGCTTGTTCGGTTACCATCGGTGAAGTAATGTCTTCTTATGGTTCTCGACTTTCCCCGAGAATTACTTCTCTCTCACTGTCCATTTTGGATATAAAATCCCTTTCTAAGAAGATAGCACTTCGAGCAACACTTTGTTCTCTGCGTGTCTATAAAATTAATATCCTTTAGTTTTCTTAGGATATCCAATAAATAAATATTTTTTTAGATCTGGGTACACTTAACGTCTTACGAGCGCTTCACAACCCCAGATCTTTAGAAAAGACAAGTTTGGTCTCTTACCAGTCTATTTCTCAAATGGTGTCTTTTCAACTACTTTAGATGGAACACGATTAAGGATGAATGCTGGTGTTTCTAATGCATGGCCCCAAAATGATAACATAAGCTCCATTCGACTCATTGAACAATATCTAATAAAGTTTGATTCCTCTCCTTAAATACACCATCATGTTGAGGTGTTATAGTATGAGTAAGTTGTGAAATAATTCCATAATTCCTAAGATGATCATCGAGTTCTTGTCTCATGTATTCCCCATCTCGATCCGGTTGAAGTGATTTAATCTTTCTAAGATGATTTTGTACTTTATTCTACAATAGTTTGAACACTTGAAAAGATTCATGTTTATGCTTCATAAGATAAACATATCCAGACCAACTAAAATCATCGGTAGAAATGATGAAGTATTGATATTCGCCTCTGGCATGAGTGCTAAGAGGTCTGCACACATCAGTATGTACTAGGCCTATCAGATCACTAGCCCTTTCTCCATGACATGTGGAAGGATTCTTTGTCATCTTGCCTAAACAAGATTCACATGTTCCCAAATGAATCATCGTAAAAAAGAGTCTAAAAGTCCATCATGATGGAGTTTAGAAATGTGTTTCTAGTTTATGTGGCCAAGCCGACAGTGCAATAGGTAAGACGGATTAAAATCGTTAAACTTAGATTTCCTGGTTGCAATGTTATAGACTTCCAAAATATTGGACTCATCTAAATCAATATTGCAAAGGCCACTATATAACTTTACAGTACCATAAAGCAAGTCATCTGAATAAATAATAATCATCTTATTCTTAATAAGAAAACTATTCACAAACTTAGGTAGAAACTGAAATAATATTCCCGTTCATTGCAGGAACATAATAGCAATTGTTCCAAACTAACAAAATCCCATCGGATAGAAACTAGATCATCAGTTCCAATGCCTAGTGTAACACCCCAAAGTCGACGATTAGTTCAGTGCCGTGAATCCCCAACTGGGACCCACCAGGTGAAACACAGTACAATAATAAACACAACATAATTGTAGTGTCGAACCACATTATGCTACCAAATAATCCGATGAGGAGCTTATATATACATTATAGCTAACATGCACCAAACAATCCAGGAGCGACAAAATACAAGTATTTTCCATACAAAGATGGATATACCGAAACAATATAAATACAAGAGAATAAACAATGCAGTGAAAATGAAACAAAATATATCCGAAAGCAAGAAGACTCGAGCCCTTGACTAGGATCATTGAGATGTTTCCTGTGCCTTAACCTTCCCACTACCTAAAATATGATGAAAACAACATATTTCAACCAAAACCACAGGGTCAGTTTCACAAGATAATAATTCTCAATATGTTGAACATATGCAATCACATATGCTATGTGAACCAACCAATCATCATTTGAAACTGGAACATACGCAATCATACATGCTGTATAAACCCACAAGTTCGATTATGATCTCAAATCATCGAACACATGCGATCAAATGTGAATCGGAAATATTATAACCTAGTCACGTTGAGAACATACGTAATCAAACATACTGTATGAATCAACTAACTGTTACGGATCAAATGATGTTATCATATTAGTCCCAGAGTAGAAAATGTGTCCCTGCACATATCATCGATGCCTGCGGATCCGGGGCAGATGTGTGATACTGTACCTAATTAGTCTCACAAGCACAACCAACCCAAGAGCACAGTCCAATGTGAGGCCAACTACCAAAACATGACTTTATAAGTGCCTGACATGAAAATTCTACATATACCAACAACTGGCATGCCCGTGTGACCCGAAATGTAACAAGATAACAAAAGTGACATATTCAGTAATGACTTAACAATTCCCAACAAAGGACTAAACAACTCAACGCAAGAAATAAGAATCCAACGAAGATCAAATCAACTCATTGAAGTGCAACGAGGGTATAAATAATGTTGGGATTCACACACCAAAAACAAAGGGCGCAACGGAAGCGAAAAACAAGAAGTTAAGACGAATCCCTCAAGAGATGGATTCAAGCTATGTATATACGAATATAAAACGAACAAAGAGGAAGATATAATATCATACCCTTGTAGTCCGTTGATTTAAATCATTGAGAAGACGATGTACCTTACGAATCCAATCCGCAACAAGCTCTTGGATGATCCAACACCGAAAGCACCGCGTCTCTACTTGCCATGCGTTGGAGAAACGATCAGAATGCTTCCACTTCGTTGTCCTCTAAGGACACGGCTTGAACAAAGTGATATGAGATTTTAATATTATCTATAACACTCTAAGTGTATGGATATATATTTTTCCTCTCTTTTTGTCTCAATTTTTCTCTAAGAAAAATATGAAGATGATGACAATGGTGATTGAAGAATGAAGAAGACAACTGAAGTCTCTCTCTCTCTTTCAATGAGAATGAACCGTATGGTACCAATAACAAGGGAAGGAGAAGACTTTCATTAACATGTCTTCACATTCTTTAACCTTGTCCCCTTTACAATAAACATCTAATATTTATTAATACATCACAAGATGCCTTTGATTTTAAAAAATCAAAAGTCTTCCACCATGAAAAGTGGAAGAAACAACATCTTGTTAAGATGTGTGTGTGGGGGGGGGGGGTGCATATTGAAAGAGTTAGGAAGTTCGGTTTGTTTCGGACTCCTGCAAGTCCAATCTGTTAAACTCCATTCCGTCTCGCTGTATTTATATCAATCATTTAATCCAATTAATCAGTTATATTAAATACAATATATGATTCATTTCTCTAAGAAACAATTATACATGTGAATCAAATTAATCACCCAGTAATTTATTTAATTCATTAGGCCGTAAATTAATTTATCCAATAAATTAATTTAGACATTTAATGTCCCAAAATTAATTAGACATCCAATGTTCAATAAATTAGATATTCAATATCTAATATTCATTTAAGAGAGAATAAGATCGATTCATTCCGTCGTCAATCCTGTTGCGTGACTCGGTAGGTCCGTCTCAGTTAGCAATGGGAGGAACCAAAGAATAGTAGCACCACCTAGCTAGCCTGGTGGCCTACACTGTACCCCAACTGAGAACGAATGATTGGGATCATTCCAAAACCTTTTTGTCGTGAATACTAGTATACGTATAAACCTGTCCCTCATCAGTCGCGATCAAGTTTTAGGGTCACGGTCACTCAAACCCTATTTGTACTTGACGCTATGCTCGAGTTAATGCAAATCGAGATCATTGAGATCTTGTGTATCTAATACAACTAGCTCCAATGCTTTGGCCAAAGACTTATGATCTCATCTGCCAATAACTGCATATGACATATACCTGTTCACTTACAGGAGAAAGAATCCCATCTTGGTATTTAGTAGAACCTGCTACTTGCCCGTCAAGATGCATGTCGAGGTTGACCCCCACCTTCCCGCTTTTTGGGTCGAACTACTCTAGTGAAAATATTAACATCACAAGCACATCCCTACTAAATCCTCAAGTCGAAGGTTCACAAATACCTATCACAACCTTTCGATTCCATCATTGACTGTCCCGGAGTGAATTTCGTGTGACGAATCGAGGGTGAGTCGGTTCGAGTATACTAATCTTATTGGCATACCTATAACGTGTGATCCCACTAACTGTTCGTGACGACATGCACTATACAAGTCAAAGAACACGTTATACAAGTCTTCACATAAAATTAACGCCCATTCAAGTTTTATCGACTTGCGAACGATTAAGTATTTGTGCCATAAACCTTTCCAGTGCCAATCCCTTTATCCAATAAGGAGTGGAATGTCTTGTTCTCAAATACAAGGACTGGTTTCTGTATATATTTACGAGTCAAGAATACTAATGTCTTTCAGTACATAAATAAATATGCAATTGCATTATGATAATAATGTACATAACAACAAGTACGATGCCCTCACTCTAACATCCTCTGAGTGGCATTCGAGGGTATACTCCTAACGATCTCCCACTTGCACTCAATGCCACACATTATGGTATCCAATATCCATGTGCTCCAGATGACACTTCAAGCTAATCGGAGTAAGTGGCTTCGTCAGTGGATCAGCGATGTTGTCGGCTGAGTCTACTCTATGCAACACAATGTATCCTTTGCGAACAAATTCTCTTACGAGATGATACTTCCTCTCAATGTGTTTTGTACAGTTGTGAAACCTTGGCTCCTTAGCATGTTCTACAGCTCCATCGTTGTCGTAGAAAAGCAGAACAGGCAGCTCAACACATGGTGTCACTTGAAGTTCGCCGAGAAACTTCTTAACCTAAAACCCTTCCTTAGAAGCCTCGAAGGCTACCTCATACGTATCCTGGCAGGTGGAATTAGCAGTCGCGCTTTGCTTGGCGCTACGCCAAGATACTGCTCCTCCATTAAGAGTATATATGTAGCCAGAAGTAGACATCACATCGTCTTTCTGTCCTTGGAAGTCTGAATCAGTGAAGCCCATCACATTCAGTTCTCCACCACCATATATAAGAACCAGATCTCTAGTCCTTCTCAAGTACTTGAGAACATTCTTTGCGGCAGTCCAATGTTCCCTGCCTGGGTTTGCCTAAAACCTACTTACCACGCTCACAGCGTATGCAATGTCATGTCTCATACACAACATTGCATACATAAGATACCCACGGCCAAAGCATATGGTATATTACTCATTTCTTTCCATTGGTCCTCACTTTGAGGACACATCTTCGAGGAGAGTTTTATTCCATATCGCATCGGTAGGAACCCTCTTTTAGAATCATCCATCTTCAATTGCTTTAAGATCTTATCTATATACAGGGCTTGAGAAAGACCTATCATTCTTTTCACTCTATCCCAGTAGATCCGAATACCAAGAATATGTAGCTTCTCCCAAGTCATTCATGGAGAACCTACTCGAAAGCCAAGCTTTTACAGAACTGAACATTCACACATCATTTCCTATTAGTAGAATGTCATCTACATATAGTACTAAGAATGCGATTTTGCTCTCACTAACCCTCTTGTATACACAAGGTCCCTCTTCCTTTTGCACGAAGTCAAACTCTTTGACTGCCTCGTCAAAATGAAGATTCCAACTACGCGAAGCTTGCTTCAGTCCATAAATGGAACGCTGAAGCTTGCACACCTTATGAATATCGACCTCGGACACAAAGCCTTTAGGATGCTCCATATAGATTTCCTCCTCGAGGAATCTATTAAGGAAAGTCGTCTTTACGTCCATCTGCCATATCTCATAATCATGATAGGCAACTATAGCAAGCATCATGCGAATAGACTTGATCATAGATACGGGCGAGAAGGTATCGTGGTAATCGATCTCTTCTTTCTGGGTATAACCCTTTGCCACAAGCCTGGACTTATAGGTGTCAACCTTGCCATCCCCACCAGTCTTTCTCTTGTAGATCTACTTGTTCCCAATAGGCACTATGCCCTTGGGGTGGTCTAATAGAGTACACACCTGATTGACATGCATCGAGTCTATCTCAGCTTCCACAGCCTCACGCCATTTCGTGGAGTCTACATCTACCATCGCTTGGTCATAAGTCGTTGGGTCGGTCTCTTGGTTATCACCTGGAACCTCATGGAGACCCAGCTCCTTCAAGTGCATAAAACCATACCTCTTAGGTGAATGAGACACCCTACTAGACCTGCAAGGTGGTTGTACTTGTGTTTTAGAAGGTTCGGTTCTATTTTCTTGTACAGGTGTCTCCTGAGAAGTTTTATTGTATTCTTCCAAAGAAATACTTCTACCTGCTCCGCCTACCTGAATGAACTCATCTTCCAGGAAGTGTGCTTGCAAAGCAACAATGATCTTTCAATCTTTGGGCATGTAGAATAGATAACCCATCGTCCCTGATGGGAATCCAATGAAACGTCCCTTCACGGACCTAACTTCCAGTTTCTCCACCTTAGTATTCTTGACATAGGCGGGACATCCCCAAATCCTAATATGATTAAGACTTGGTTTCCTACCCTCCCACATCTCATGTGGAGTCTTAGGAATTCATTTGGGAGGACATCTGTTCAATATATAAGCAGCAGTAAGGAGCGCATAACCCCACAGGTAAATCGGTAAGTCGGTGTAGCTAAGCATGGAACGAACCATGTCCAACAAGGTTCAGTTCCTTTTCTCCGACACACCATTTAACTGAGGAGTTCCTGGAGGTGTGAGTTGTGACACCTTAACAATAAACATCTAATATTTATTAATACATCACAAGATGCCTTTAATTTAAAAAATCAAAAGTCTCCCACCATGAAAGGTAGAAGAAACAACATCTTGTCAAGATGTGTGTGGGGGTGGGGGGTCATATTGAAAGAGTTAGGGAGTTCGGTTCGTTTCAGACTACATCAAGTCCAATCCCGTAAACTCCATTCAGTCTCGATGTATTTATATCAACCAATTAATCCAATTAATTATTGATATCAAATACAATATATAATTCATTTCTCTAAGAAATTATTATACATGTGAATCAACTTAATCACCCAATAATTTATTTAATTCATTAAGTTGTATATTAATTTTTCCAATAAATTAATTTAGTCATCTAATGTCCCGAAATTAATTAGACATCGAATTTCCAATAAATTAGATATCCAATATGTAATATTCATTTAAGAGAGAACCAAAGAGTAGTAGTACCACCTAGCCAGCCTCGCGGCCGACACTGTACCCTAACTGAGAGTGCATGATGGGGATCATTCCAAAACCTTTCTGTCGTGAATATGAGTATATGTATAAACCCTTCCCTCATCAGTCCCGATCAAGTTTTAGGGTCACGATCAGTCAAACCCTATTTGTACTTGACACTATGCTAGAGTTAATACAAATCGAGATCACTGAGCTCCTGTGTATCTAATACAACTATCTCCAATGCTTTGGCCAAAGACTTATGATCTCATCTACCAATTACTGCATAGGACATATACCTATTTTACAGGAGAGAATTCTATCTTGGTATTTAGTAGAACCTGCGACTTGCCCGTCAAGATGCATGTCGAGGTTCACCCCCACCTTCTGGTTTATCGGGTCGAACTACTTTAGTGAAAATCTTAACGTCGCAAGCACATCCTACTAAATCCTCAAGTCGAAGGTTCACGAATACCTATCATAACCTTTCAATTCCGTCATTGACTGTCCCGGAGTGAATTCCGTGTGACGAATCGAGGGTGAGTCGGTTCGAGTACACTAATCTCATTAGCATACATATAACGTGTGCTCCCACTAACTGTTAGTGACGACAGGCACTCTACAAGTCAAAGAACACGTTATACAAGTCTTCACATAAACTTAACGCCTAATCAAGTTTCATCGACTTGCGAACGATTAAGTATTTGAGCTATAAACCTTTCCAATGCCAATCCCCTTATTCAATAAGGAGTGGAATATTTTACTCCCAAATACAAGGAGTAGTTTCTGTATATATATTTATGAGTCATGAATACTAATGACTTTCAGTAAATAAAGAAACATTCAATTGCCTTCTAATAATAATTTACATAACAACAAGTACGATGCCCTCACTCTAACATCCTCTGAGTGGCATTCGAGGGCATACTCCTAACAAATAAGACTCGAGCGGAATTAATAACTTCTCGAAATGCTCAAGCCAATGAACAATATCCGCCGGCTCAGATTAGCCCTCGAGGGTAGGTGGTCGCTGGCGAGAGATATCGCCAATGATACTGCTTACACCCCTCTCTTGCCTCTGAGGTGGCGGAGGAGTAGCCTGTTGATTTTGAGTAGTGGAGTTATGCATCGTCTCCATTAGTTGTGCCATCTGAGTCATTTGGGCCATCATGCCCTGCATAAAAGCGAGTGGGTCAACCCGAACACCCTCTGACTGAGCTGTGTCCCGGGTACGACTCCCTGATAGTGAATGATTACGCCCAGGTGAATGAGTGGCAGCGTCACTGCTCGATGAGTTAGAATTATTCCTAGCATTCGCGCGTGTATTCACACGAGCTCTCGGGTTCCGGCCTGCACCACGGCCCCTTCCCCCGCGTCCTCTGCCAGCCCTTTCCATACTGAAGTGGAAAGTCATATGATGATTATATATCTCGCATGAATATCACAATATGATTATATTATGAAATGATGAAAATGAGCATACGTGCTCAAATACAATGATTACATGAATGATCAACTGAAATGACGTGATTATCTGATGAAATTCTTGAAATGAATATCTTGAATAAGTTAACAAGATTAATGACATGATTCTCAAGATCAACAACTGAACAATGAAATGAACTGAGTGATTAATGAATTCACATGATCGACTTGATCACAAATGAAAATTATAGATGAGGAAATCTTACTGTTCTTTGGTCTGAGGGGCTCGGCTCTTGCACAGGTCACACGTGACGCGAAAGTCCAATGATACTAGTCTGATGAATGATGATTTCAAATGAGACATGACTCGGAAGGTAGTATTCAAAACCATGCTCCGATACCAACTCTGTAACACCCCTAACAAGGCGGATATTACAGTGTCGTGGACCCCCGACTAGGACCCACCAGGCGAATGAAAATGAATGAATTACACGGGATAAATGTAGTACCGAACCACATTACAACATTAATTACTCCGATGAGGAGTTTCATACAACACACCCAAGATATTACAGGATACATGTATATTTTATATGGAGATAAAATATACAACACTGAGTAAAATGAGTATTCAAACGGAATGTCTGCAGCGGAATAAAATGAAGGAAACATAAATGACTGAAAAGACTGGGGGCCCTACTAGTATCATTGGGACTCCTCGCCGTCAACGTGCTCTCCCCGTGCTTTTGCCTTGCCATGACCTGAAAAACAATATCCCCAACGGGGTCAGTTACACAGAACAACAATCCTCAAGAGTTGAATACACACAATCCTGTCGAAACATACACAATCAAACATGCTATATGAATCAACTAACAATATGGCTCAAAGGAATGGTGCCACACTACGTCCGGGATGGAAATGTGTCCGTGCACAAGCCACCAACGAGTATCGATTGAATACACGTGTGGTCTTGTACCTAATCAGTCTCACGAAGCAATCAACTCGTGAGCACAGTCCAATATGAGGCCAACAACCAACACACGATTTAAATGTGCCTGACATGAAAATCCTACACATACCAACCGGCACTCCAGTATGACCCGGAATGCCACGATATAACAAAAGTGACATCGAAAATGAATAATGACTCACCAAGATAAAATGATGGTGAAATGAATGACAGCTCAATGAAATGATTGGAACCGTCGTTCCTCATGAATGAAGTAATTAAGTGACAATTACCAGTTTTAAAACGGTTAGTACCTTATGAATGAATTATGATTATGAATGAACAACAACAAAAGGAATGAATATCCTTTTAACTGAGTAAGAATTAACTTACTCAACACCGATGAAGAATGTCCGTCCACGAACAACGTCCTAAATGAAATGTCGGTCGCTCGAACAACCTTGAATAACACAATTACCAATAATTCGATCAATACACGAATCAAACACGATTATAACCAACTCAAACGTCGATACAACAATATCCACACTCGTAAGTGCACTCTAACGAATACGTTGAAAATATCCTTCCCGTTGGTTACAACCAAACTTAAATTATCGAAACCAACTATCAAAAGATTGATTCAAAGCAGCAAAACAATATCAATGGCATCAATTGTAATAACCGTAACTTTCCACTTTTAGCAGTTTCCATTTTTGGTGTATTTATATTTTTATCAACTCGCTTGTAACCGTTTTGACATTGTGAATCTACCTTATTCTTGGAGTTTTTCCATTTGGACGAGTTTTGGTGATGTTTTCACGTGATTTCATTTTATGACATGTTTTGCCGTATGAACGTTCGATTCTCGTAAAAGTCGTTCGTTTTCATTGTTTCTTGGTTTGTACAAGTTCGTATTGTTGAGTTGGTCATGTTGATACTTTCGGTTTGTAAATCCGACGTCGTTTCGTGACTTTCGGTCACTTGGGCCATTTTTTGTAATTTCCTATAAGTTTAGGGAATTTCGTATTTGTTGTCGTATTTCGGATTCCTGGGTAGTCGGAATGATGTTTTCTTGTGATGGTTAGACTCGTCATCGAATACTCTTCGTAGTCGTATTTTTGGTTCGATAGCAGGTCCGGGTTTCGGGGTCGTCTAATTGTTCGACAAGAATGCTGTAATTGTCGCCCAAGAGGTGTTACGGCCATAACACCCAGAAGTTACGGCCGTAAGTTGGCCACGTTATGGCCGTAAGTATCCCCTGTTACGGCCGTAACAGCCCGCTGTTTTAAAACAGCGGGCAGAGGCTAACACCTCATTTTTCTATCTCTTCTTTCGTTTTCTTCACGGGGCGACTCCAGAGGGCGATTCCACCAGTATTGCTTGGAAATTCTTTGTATTCCATCACCGTAGATTCATGCTAACATATTACCATCAGCGTAATCATCCCCCATCGTCCAAATCCGAGGTATTTTCTTCAAGAACCCTAAGTTGTATAAATTGGGGGTTTTTCGGGTTTTTCGTGATTGATTCCGAATTGTTCATGTATGTTGCGAAATTTCTTACCGATTGTTGTTATTGGGTGATTCTCAATCCGTTTTATTCGAATTAATCCGTGAATTGTTGATACGGGGATATTTTGCGTAAACCCTCGCCCGTATCGATTGAACGCCTATTGTCGTGAATTGTAATCAGGGTTATGGGAGTATTCCTTTCGATTTTTGATGCCCGTTGGGACTGAGTTATGTTAATTCTTCGTTAGGAACCGTTGCCTTCCACTCGGATCATCCGTAGTCATTTTTCACTTCCGATTTTTCGAAGATGTCACAAAGGCAAGTACTTTACATTTGTTTACATGTTCTAGTATTTGAATTATGGCTGTATCGTGGTTGTTGTGGATGGATATGTGTATGTTCACCTAGGGACGGTCCGACGGGGCCTCTAGGGATACGTATTGCCGTGAGTGTGCGTATCGTGAACTGTGGTTAGCCACCCAGGGATGTCCGACGGGGCTCTGCGGGGTACGGTGGTCGTGAGTCTCGTACCAACGGTTAACTTTGAATTGTGATTTGTTGGAGATAATGTGTTTTGTGTTTGTACATTGTAAATATTCCGGAATATAAAACGTTTTCAAAAATGATTTTTGGCGCATTGTTCATCTGATTAGAATGTAGTTCAAATGGATTGTACTTGCACTAGCAGTTGTCGCTAACCCCTTAAATGGGGGAAATACTTTTTGTATTTCAGGTATCGATCGTGGGGACAAACGAGCACTTGAGCCGTATGAGGATGATGGGCGAGCATGATACTGTTCAGTAGTCAATTGTTGGTGTTCAGTTCTGTCAATTATTTTTGATGTCTTGTTTTGGAGTTTCTGTATTATAAAACTGGTTTAAGCACTCGAGTACTTCCTTTTGAAAATTGTTAATGTTGTGTACCCATTTTGGGAAATGGATTGATGTTTGATTCTATTTGTCAGGTTGAAGTCTTTAAATTGAATTGTCGTTTTATTGATGATTGGTTGTCGTTGATCTTGTTGGTACGTTAGCCTGGTGCATTCCACAGTGTGGGGTCCACAGCGCTGTAATATGCCCTGAATGTCTTGGGGGTGTTACATAATATGGTATCGGAGCTTAGGTTTATGGATACCTAGGTTGTCGGTTATTTGGGTCTAGTCGAGTATCGTTTTTGAACAGTATCACTGTCATGCCATCATCTCAGTACGCCGGTGCTCGTAAGTTTTTTCTAACTTGATTCGTTTCGCTGTTCTGTTCTATTCCTGTCTTAGCATCTTGTTGCGTTTTGCGTTTGAATTGTACTTACCCGTTACTTCTTCAGAATTCCTGCTGGTAGAGGACGCGGACGCGGTCGCGGACGTGGTAGGGGACGTGGCGCAGCCGGTGGGGTGGCCATGTCCGATCACTCGGGAACTGATTCGGCGATGCCTTCTTTGTCGAACAGTGTTCCCCCTAGTTCCGGAGGTCAGCAAGACCAGTCTGCTAGTTCCGGTAATGCACATGAGAATGTTGGAGTGGCCAACATTTTGCAACAAGTAGCGAACCAGATGACGCTACTGACTCAGGCCGTTCTAGTTGGCCAAGCTAATGCCAACCCGGTTCCGCCTACTGGATCCGGCAATGATAAGTTACTTCAGGACGTGATTCGTATGCGTCCTCCGCAGTTTCATGGTGCTTCCGACCCCTCTGGTTGGGAGAATTGGCTATTCGAGATGGAGAAAGTATTTGAGGCTGCTAATTGTTCTGAGGAGAGGAAAGTACCCATTGCTCAGTACTTCCTCGCCAAGGAGGCTTCAACGTGGTGGCAAGCGGTGAAACCGCGTGACCGGGCAACTACGTGGGCAGAGTTTCGGGATCTGATGGAAGACGAATTCTGTCCATGGCCAGTGAAAGAGGGGAAGATCCGAGCCTTCTTTGAGGCTAAGCCCCAAGATGTTCCTATTTCTCAAGCTATCAAAGACTACAATCAACAGCTGCATTATGTGAGAAACCAAGTCCGAGATGAGCTTGATAAGATCCGCCACTTTGATATGCGGATGAAACCGAGGGTGCGCCACTACATGGCTGGTCTAGGGTGCACGACTTTGAAAGAGTATCAGAATAAAGCGATGGCTTACGAGATGTCGTTTTCTGCGACAAAGACGGCAGCCGAAGGAAAGAAGCAGAAGACCTCCGGTCAGTTCTCGGGAGGCAAGTCAGGAGGGTATCCGAAGGCTCAGTCTGGTTCGCGAGTCTTCGGGAGTCAGTCGCCATCAGTTGGGAGAGGAAACAGTTCTAGGTCTGCTCCTACTGGTTCCGTTCGTGGTCCTACATGCTTCAACTGTAGTCGTCCGGGCCACATGATGAGTGAGTGTGATAGGCCTCCGATTCAGTGTCTTTCTTGTGGTCGGATGGGTCATCGTGCTAAGTTTTGTACGGATGCAGCTCGGTCTCCAACTACTCAGATATCAGCCCGAGCTGCGGGAGAGCCGAGTGTGAATCAGGAACCGATAGTTCCTCAGCCGCCGCAGAGCTTTGGTAGAGGTTGAGGACGTGGGCAGCCTTCTAGAGGTGGAGCTTCTAGTGCGGGGTCTGTTCCGCCCCGAGTGTACGAGATGAGACGAGCAGGAGACCCTGACGCGACGGTGGCTACAGGTACCGTCCACATCCTTGATCATCCTGTTTCCGTATTGTTCGATTCTGGTGCTACGCATTCTTTTATATCTATGGATTGTGTGCGTCGTCTGCATGTTGATTGCCTAGTTGCTTGTGAGCCTTTTGTTGTTAAACTTCCTAGTGGGGATAGCACGTGGGGGATCGTGAGGTTAGAGATTTTCCAGTGAGTATCGCGGGGAGGGTTTGGCCTTCTAATCTGATTGTGGTAGATATTAGGGATGAGGATTTGATTCTGGGTGAGGATTGGCTGAACCGTCATGGGGAGATCATGAATTATAGAACGAGAACCATTTCGATGTTAGCCTCTGACGGTACCGAGCATTTTTTTGTGGGGCGTAAGCGGAGTAGCCAGAGATTACTGATCAGCGCCTTGAGGGCGGTGAGGCTTCTTTGGGGAGGTTGCACGGGTTATTGGTGTTACGCTTTGAGATCGGAAGAAGGGAGGGTCGAGATCTCGTCTATTCCAGTAGTGTGTGAGTATCCTGATGTCTTTCCAGATGAGTTGCCGGGTTTGCCGCCGGACCGAGAAGTTGAGTTTACCGTCGATTTAGAGCCGGGTGCAGCACCGATCTCTAAGACGCCATACCGTATGGCGCCCGCCGAGATGCTGGAGCTGAAGAAACAGTTGGGAGAGTTGCTAGACATGGGATATATTCGACCGAGCGCTTCGCCTTGGGGCGCACCGGTCCTATTTGTAAAGAAGAAGGATGTGTCACTTCGTTTGTGTATCGACTACCGAGAGTTGAACAAAGTGACCATCAATAACAAGTATCTGCTCCCGAGGATTGATGATTTGTTTGATTAATTGCAAGGGGCAACTGTGTTTTTGAAGATTGATTTGAGATCGGGGTATTATCAGCTCCGAGTGAAGGATACCGACATTCCGAAGACGGCCTTTCGGACGAGATACGGTCACTACGAGTTTGTGGTTATGCCTTTAGGGCTAACCAACGCACCAGCCGTGTTCATGCAGCTTATGAACAAAGTCTTTATCGAGTACCTCGATAAGTGTGTAGTCATTTTCATCGATGACATCCTGATTTACTCGAGGAGCGAGGAGGAGCACGCTCGTCATTTGCATATCGTGTTAGGTATTTTGAGAACTCAGCATCTTTTTGCGAAGTTCTCAAAGTGTGAGTTTTGGTGACAGGAGGTTATGTTTCTCGGTCATGTGATCTCAGCCGAGGGTGTTCGTGTGGACCCACATAAGGTAGAGGCAGTGTTGGATTGGGCGCCGCCCAAGAACGTGAAGGAGGTCCGCAGTTTTCTGGGATTAGCCGGTTATTACCGTAGATTCGTCGAGGGGTTCTCTAAGCTCGCTCGACCGCTGACTCAGTTGTTACGTGTCGAGAAGTTTGTGTGGACCGATGAGAGGCAGAATAGTTTTGAGGAGTTGAAGAAGCGGTTGACGACCGCTCCTATTTTGGCCTTACCGAGTGGTAATGAGGGTTTCTCAGTTTTCAGTGATGCTTCGGGCCAAGGACTCGGATGTGTACTTATGCAGCACGGAAGGACGATTGCCTATGCTTCCCATCAGTTGAAACTGTATGAGTTGAACTACCCTACGCACGATCTTGAGTTGGCCGCAGTTGTATTTGCGTTGAAGATCTGGTGTCATTACTTGTATGGCTCGTCGTGTCAGATTTTCACCGATCACAAGAGCCTGAAGTACATTTTCACCCAGAAAGAGCTTAATATGAGACAAAGGAGATGGTTAGAGTTGATTAAGGACTACGATCTCGAGATCCTTTATCATCCGGGCAAGGCTAACGTGGTAGCAGATGCCTTGAGCCGGAAATCGGTATCGCTTCGGGCGCTTGAGTCACTTACGGCCCAGTTGGGACATCAGCTAGAGTTTATGAGGTTGAGCATTGAGATCGTGCTGCCAGAGAGTTCTGGGCAGTTGCGTACTCTTGAGATTTCTTCATCTCTGGTTGATGACATTAAATCAGGACAGTTGGAGGACCCGATGTTTATTCAGCTTCGAGAGAGTATAGGGAAGGGGAAAGCCCCGGGATTCGTTATTCATGAGGATGGTGTGTTGAGATTTCAAGGTCGGTTGTGTGTTCCGAACGACTCGGGATTGAGACAGAGTATTATGCGAGAGGCTCATGCGTCACCTTACTCAGTCCATCCGGGCTCGAGTAAAATGTATAAAGACCTGAGGAAAAATTTCTGGTGGAACGACATGAAGAATGAGGTAGTTCAGTTTGTGTCTAAGTGTTTGACTTGTCAGCAAGTCAAGATTGAGCATTAGCGGCCAGCCGGGTTGGAAACCACTTCCCATCCCGGAGTGGAAGTGGGAGGATATCTCTATGGATTTTGTCACGGGTTTACCGAGGACGAAGACTGGTATGATATGGTGTGGGTGATTGTAGACCGACTGACTAAGTGGGCACATTTTCTGGGCATCAAGGATACTTGGGGTCCAGAAAAGTTGGCTCGTGTATTTATCGTACAGATAGTGAGACTTCATGGTACGCCGAGGACCATTATTTCAGACAGAGATGGCTGATTTGTATCGCATTTTTGGCAGGCGGTACATAAGGCATTGGGGACACAGTTACGTTTGAGCACTTCGTTCCATCCCTGCATCGATGGGATACCGAACGTACCATTCAGACGTTCGAGGATTTGTTGCGCGCGTGTGCGTTAGACTGGAATAGTGACTGGGAGGAGCATTTGGCCTTAATTGAGTTTACTTATAATAATAGCTGGCACGCGTCGATTAAGATGGCACCATATGAAGCACTTTATGGCCGTCGTTTCCGATCGCCGATCTGTTGGGATGAGCCGTCCGATCTAGTGGGCACCGAGCCAGACCTTGTGTTAGAGACGAGGGACAAAGTTGAATTGATTAGAAAGAGAATGTTGGCTGCTCAGAGTCGATAAAAGTCTTATTCGGATGTTAGGCGTGGACCTTTGGAGTTTGAGGTGGGAGATCATGTTCTGTTGAGAGTGTCTCCGTCGAAGGGAGTTTTCCGTTTCGGGAAAAAGGGGAAGCTCAGCCCGAGGTATATTGGACCTTTCGAGATATTGGAGAGAGTCGGCGAGTTAGCATACTGTTTGGCTTTGCCTCCGTCGCTGAGTCATGTTCATAGCGTATTTCGCGTTTCCTAGTTGAGGAAGTACGTTCTGGATCCGTCCCATATTATTGACTTTGGAGACGTGGAGATCGAGAAGGATGTTACGTTTGAAGAGAGGCCCGTCAAGATTTTGGAGCATCGAGACAAACAGTTAAGGCACAAAACCATTCCTTTGGTTAAGGTGCAATGGTCGAGACACGGGGTAGAAGAAGCGACGTGGGAGTTAGAGGAGGTTATGCGTTCGAGACACACCGAGCTTTTTGATTATTAAGTTTCGGGACAAAACTTTATTTTAGAGGGGGAGAATGTAATATCCGTAACTTTCCACTTTTAGCAGTTTCCATTTTTGGTGTATGTGTATTTTTATCGACTCGCTTGTAACCGTTTCGACATTGTGAATCTACCTTATTCTTGGAGTTTTTCCATTTGGACGAGTTTTGGTGATGTTTTCACGTGATTTCATTTTATGACATGTTTTGCTGTATGAAGGTTCGATTCTCGTAAAACTCGTTCGTTTTCGTTGTTTCTTGGTTTGTACAAGTTCGTATTGTTGAGTTGGTCATGTTGATACTTTCGGTTTGTAAATCCGACGTCGTTTCGTGACTTTCGGTCACTTGGGCCATTTTTTGTAATTTCCTATAAGTTTAGGGAATTTCTTATTCGTTGTCGTATTTCGGATTCCCGGGTAGTCGGAATGATGTTTTCTTGTGATGGTTAGACTCGTCATCGAATACTCTTCGTAGTCGTATTTTTGGTTCGATAGCAGGTCCGGGTTTCGGGATCGTCCGGAATCGTTTGGACAAGAAATGCGTAATCGCGCCCAAGAGGTGTTACGGCCGTAACACCCAGAAGTTACGGCCGTAAGTTGGCCATGTTACGGCCGTAAGTATCCCCTGTTACGGCCGTAACAGCCCGCTGTTTTAAAACAGCGGGCAGAGGTCAACACCTCATTTTTCTATCTCTTCTTTCGTTTTCTTCACGGGGCGACTCCAGAGGGCGATTCCACCAGTATTGCTCAGAAATTCTTCGTATTCCATCACCGTAGATTCGTGCTAACATATTACTATCAGCGTAATCATCCCCCATCGTCCAAATCTGAGGTATTTTCTTCAAGAACACTAACTTGTATATGTTTTTCGGGTTTTTCGTGATTGATTCCGAATTGTTCATGTATGTTGCGAAATTTCTTACCGATTGTTGTTATTGGGTGATTCCCAATCCGTTTTCTTCGAATTAATCCGTGAATTGTTGATACGGGGAGATTTTGCATAAACCCTTGCCCGTATCGATTGAACGCCTATTGTCGTGAATTGTAATTGGGGTTATGGGAGTATTCCTTTCGATTTTTGATGCCCGTTGGGACTGAGTTATGTTAATTCTTCATTACGAACCGTCGCCTTCCACTCGGATCATCCGTAGTCGTTTTTCACTTCCGATTCATCGAAGATGTCACAAAGGCAAGTACTTTACATTTGTTTACATGTTCTAGTATTTGAATTATGGCTGTATCGTGGTTGTTGTGGATGGATATGTGTATGTTCACCTAGGGACGGTCCGACGGGGCCTCTAGGGATACGTATTGCCGTGAGTGTGCGTATCGTGAACTGTGGTTAGCCACCCATGGATGTCCGACGGGGCTCTGCGGGGTACGGTGGCCGTGAGTCTCGTACCAACGGTTAACTTTGAATTGTGATTTGTTGGAGATAATGTGTTTTGTGTTTGTACATTGTAAATATTCCGGAATATAAAACATTTTCAAAAATGATTTTTGGCGCATTGTTCATCTGATTAGAATGTAGTTCAAATGAATTGTACTTGTACTAGCAGTTGTCGCTAACCCCTTAAATGGGGGAGATACTTTTTGTATTTCAGGTATCGATCGTGGGGACAAACGAGCACTTGAGCCGTATGAGGATGATGGGCGAGCATGATACTGTTCAGTAGCCAATTATTGGTGTTCAGTTCTGTCAATTATTTTTGATGTCTTGTTTTGGAGTTTCTGTATTATAAAACTGGTTTAAGTACTTGAGTACTTCCTTTTCAAAATTGTTAATGTTGTGTACCCATTTTGGGAAATGGATTGATGTTGGATTCTATTTGTCGGGTTGAAGTCTTTTAATTGAATTGTCGTTTTATTGATGATTGGTTGTCGTTGATCTTGTTGGTACGTTAGCCTGGTGGATTCCACAGTGTGGGGTCCACGGCGCTGTAATTGTTAGGGATATACCCTCGAATGCCACTCAGAGGATGAGAGAGTGAGAGTATTTGCATTGTAATTATGAATATTTAATAAGGCAATAATTATTTCTATATTATTGTATATCACTGGCATTGTGATTTGGTATATAGAATAATAGTCCTTGCATTTAAGAGCAAACATTCTACTCCTTATGGAGATAAGGAGATAGGCACTGGAAGTGTTTAGAGCTCGAATGCTTAACTCGTTCGCCAGTCGATAAAACTTAACTGGGCAATAAGTTTAGACAAGACTTGTATAACGTATACTTTGACATGTAGAGTGCCGGTCTTCACTAAGAGTTAGTGGGAGCACACGCTATTGGTATGCTAATGAGATTAGTGTACTCGAACACGACTCACCTCGATTCGGTCACATGGATATCACTCAGGGTTTGTCAATGACTGGATCGAAAGGTTGTGATAGGTATACATGGACCTTTGACTTGAGGTTTCAGTAGGAGATGTGCTTGTGACATTGAGTCAGTCATTAGAGTAGTTCGATCCAATCGCCGGTGGGTGGGGTCAACCTCGAAATGCAACTTAGTGGGCAAGTAGCAGTCTCTACTGAATACCAAGATAGAATTCTTTCTCCTATAAGTGAGCAGGTAAATGTCCTATGCGGTTAATGGCAAATGAGATTATAAGTCTTTGGCCAAAGCATTTAGAGCTAGTTGTATTTGAACACGAGAGCTCGATAATCTCAGTTTGCATTAACAGAAAGCATAGTGTCATGTTACAGTAGGGTTTGACTTTTATCCGGTTGGACCGGTTTATTTTCCGCTGCGTAATTCGATTTTAATTACCGAATTCCAACAGTGGTGTGTGTTGTGTGTTTAATTGTTTAATGGGTTGAAGACAAAAGGATGAGATTTCATATCTCATCATTTTGATATCATCTCCATTATATAATGTAAATATCTTCACATTATGGCATGACTTTGTATAAAAAAGTAACACACTCATAAATTCTAAGTGAAATCAGCCGTGAGTTCTTAAGGGGAGGGAGAGAAAAATTTATTTCTTTTCTTGTTCATCTTTGAGAGAAAGAAAAGGAAGAAGAGAAGAGAAGAAAAATACCGTATCAATTCCTAGCCGTGTTCTTTGAGAACGAATTGATATTTTATTTTTCCAATCAATATCCGACGCGTAATAACGTAGAGACATTCGGCAATTTCGGTGTTAGATCATTCAACAAGCTACAACGAATTGGATTCGTGTTCGTGTCGGTAACCGGAGAAAGTTTGTTCGGGTTTCACCTTCGAAGATAATATCATCAAAGGACTACGAGGGTAAGTATTCTTTGATTCTCTTCCTCGTTATTTATATTCGTTTATATGATGCTTGATCGGTCCGTTTTTGGGGTTTGGTTTTATCCGGTTGGACCGGTTTATTTTCCGCTGCGTAATTCGATTTTAATTACCGAATTCCAACAGTGGTATCGGAGCTAGGTCTATGCGATTGTATATTCAATATTTGCATTTGAAATGCTTGATTTTTTTTTTATGATTTAGTATCATAAAAATTTTAATTGTTGATGTTTAATTGTTCATCTAAAAATTATTTTTCATGATTTTATGTTACAATATAAATCTATTTTTCTTTTGAAAAACTGATTTATTTATTTAATATAAAAATTAAAAGAATATTATTTTTGGATTCGGGACGAAAAAAATGAGCCGAAAAATTTGGAGGACTTAGGCCGGGATCATTGGGCCGGCTGGCTGGTCAATGGGCTGGCAATGTCATGTGGCTTGGCCCGGGCCTTGTGTTTTCCAACTCCGTTTTTATATTTCGTTCGGTAAATTAATTTTCCGCAAATTAAATTGAAATTAATTTGACTAAAATATAATTATGGTAATTTTATTTTAAGGGAATTAATTTAATGAAATATTTATTTTGTCCGGAGCAAATTAAAATTAACGGTTAAGTGAATTAATTGGATTAATTCTAATTGTTGGATTAATTTTTATTGATTAGATCAATTTTAGATTAATTATTATTGCCATTTATTTTAATGTAATTGTTGCATTAATTTTGAATGGGGATGTAGTTCATGGACCTAGTTTTGAATCGTTTGTTTCGTTCGATTGGGTTGTAAAGGCCGTTTTGAGCCTATTTATTTTACTAGAAAATTTGTATATGATGCAATTTTTCAAATGTAAAATTTATATATAATGACGAAGACCGGAGGAAGATTCGCTCGAGAAGACGAAGATTCAAGACCGAAGACATGTAATTAGATTACGATGTTTTTGTTCTAGGAACGGTCCATGAACTGCATGTTGTTAGTTTTAGGTTGTGTATGTTTTCATATTGTATGACAAAAAAACAAACCGACAAACTGCGCTTATAAATGGATTAATGTGCAAACTGTAACATATAATCGCGTTAATACTCCCACTTACAAACACTAAGTTATAAAGGTTACGAGGTTTCCTACCCTCCGTCAAACTCATGGAAAATTGAAATCTAAACCAGAATATTATTCTTCCGAGTATGTCGGGGTAATATTTTTGGGGTAAGTTCATAAATTCCTAGAGTGCATTAGATGCCTTTGGTTGTGACAAATCAAACCCCTATAAACCGTATGGGTTGCCGGGTAAGATTCAATTGTCAGACTAATAGGAGTTGATGGTTTAAACTTAGATAGTTCAGCGAGCCATAGAAACCGAATGGGTTGAGGGCAAGTGAACTAGGGGTAAAAGAAGATTGAATCATCCATTAGATGGGTTGGTATTAGACACCACTTTATAAAAAATAATAGAATAGAAACCGTATGGGTTGCCCTCTATTAAACTTTGTAAAGAAATCGATCACCACTATGAAGTCACCCAAGACTTCTGGATTTAACATGGGAGTGTGTAAATGCCGATAAAATAGTGGGAGCCGAGTTATGAATAAAGAAAGTCCTTAAATTCTTTACTCGGATCATAATTAAATAATCACTAACGAATCTTAAATTATTCTCTGCAGTTAACAAAACTCTCAATATGACAATCAACCCACTCGCTATACTACTTGAAAAGAACGTCCTGACTGGTCCGAACTATGTGGACTGGCTTCGGAACTTGAGGATTGTCCTAACTATGGAAATGCTGGGATACGTCTTGGAGGCGACATCCCAGCGGCTCCTGCAAGAACCCGAGCCAATCAGGAAGATGTCGATGCCCATGAGAAATGGGTAAAAGACGACATAAGAGTGCGAGGGTACATGTTAGGCTCAATGACCAATGAGCTTCAACGTGCCCATGAAAAGATGACGTCTTTGAGAGCCATATTATCGCACCTGGCTAAGCTCTATGGAGAGCATAGCCGAACTGCTAGATATGAGATATCGAAGCAATTATTCGGCGCCAGGATGAAGGAAGGAGAGAGGGTTGGGGACCATGTCCTCAAGATGATCTTGATGATTGAGAGATTAGAAGCTCTTGATTTCCAGATGCATGCATCTCTCCAAACTGACCTTATCCTGTAGTCACTTCCTGACTCCTTTTCATAATTTGTCATGAACTTCAACTGTAATGAGATTGCATGTAACTTAGCTGGGCTAACGAAGAAACTGACGACTGCCCAGTCTCAGATGAAGACAAAGGGAAAGGAAGCTGCACTTGTGATTTCTTCTGGGACTTGGAAGTCCAAGAATAAGAAGAAAAAGAACAAGAAGCAGTTAGGTCCAATAGCCAAGATCGACAAGGGAAAGGGCAAGGCCCCAATGGTTCAAAAGAGCAAGAGGGCCAAGAAAACGGATGTATGCCTCAATTGCGGTGAGCTAGGCCACTGGAAGAGGTACTGTCCAAAGCTTGACCGTAATGCGCCTTCAGGTACGGAACTACTGGTTTTAGAAACAAATTGTTCTGTAACTGTATATTCTACTTCTTGGATACTTGATTCCGGTGCGAGTTCTCACATTTGTACAATGAATCAGGATCTGGAACGAAGTAGGAAGTGGATTCAGGGAGGTGATGGTCACCGTCGGAAGTGGGCATAGTGTCGAGGCTTCTGATATCGGATCCCTTATGTTGGATTTAGAATCTGGTTTTATTCTTACTTTAGATGATGTACTTGTTTTGCCCAAGGGGCACAAAAATATTGTATCAATTTCGGTCATGGACCGAAAGGGATTTCACTTCTTTATTGGAGATGGGTCCTGTCGTATTTATTTTAGAAATAAATTGGTTGGTACTGCTACATTATTAAATGGTTTATACCATTTAAATCTAAAGAACAAAACAACTGTGAACACTATAACTAGGAAGCGTGGTAGGGATGAAACGAACCAAGAACTTAAGTGGCATCATAGACTTGGTCATATCGGTCAGACCAAGGTTCATAAAATGGAGAAAGATGGGCTTACGAGTCCCTTGGGATCAGATCCCTATCCAACTTGTGAATCTTGCCTTCAAGGCAAAATGACTAAGTTACCCTTCGCAGGGACTTTTGAAAGAGCTGCTGAAAAACTTGGATTGATCCATACCGACTTCTGTGGCCCTTTTGAAGTGGCACGAGACGGCTTTCAGTATTTCATTACATTCACTGATGACCATACCGGGTATGGATTCGTGTACTTAATGAAACATAAGTCTGAAGCTTTTGATAAATTCATGGAATTTAAAGCCCTAGTTGAAAATCAAACAGGTAACCGTGTTAAGACTCTTCGGTCAGACCGGGGTGGTGAGTACATGAGTACCGAATTTGATGAGTTCTTAAAGGAACTAGGAATAGTGTCACAATTCACTCCTCCAACTACTCCACAATTAAATGGTGTATCATAAAGAAGGAACCGAACTTTGTTGGACATGGTTCGCTCCATGCTTAACTATACTGATTTACCGATTTATCTGTGGGGTTACGCGCTCCTTACTACTGTGCATATCTTGAACAGATGTCCTTCCAAATCCGTTCCTAAGACTCCCCACGAGATGTGGAGAGGTAGGAAACCAAGTCTTAATCACATTAGGATTTGGGGATGCCCTGATTATGTCAAGAAGACTAAAGTAGAGAAATTGGAAACTAGGTCTGTGAAAGGTCGTTTCATAGGATATCCAGCGGATTCCATGGGATATCTATTCTACATGCACGAAGATCATAGGATCATCGTTGCTATACAAGCACACTTCCTGGAAGATCAGTTAATTCAGGAAGGAGGGGCAGGTAGAAATATTTCTTTAGAAGAAACAAAAGAAACACCAAATGAGACACCTATGCAAGATATTAGAACCCAACCTTCTGAAATACAAACACAACCTCGCAAGTCTAGTAGAATTTCTCAATTACCTGAGAGGTATGGCTATCTGCATCAAGAGGAACTGGGTGTCCATGAGATGACAGAAAGTAGTCAAGAGAATGATCCTTCTACATACGACCAAGCGATGGTAGATGTTGACTCCACCAAGTGGCAAGAAGCTATGGAAGCTCAGATAGACTCAATGCATGCTAATCAGGTCTGGACTTTAGTAGATCGTCCTAATGGCATAGTGCCTATTGGAAACAAATGGATCTATAAAAGAAAGACTGATGGAGATGGCAAGGTTGATACCTATAAGGCCAGGCTTGTGGCAAAGGGTTATTCCCAAAGAGAAGGAATCGATTACTTCGAGACCTTCTCGCCTGTAGCTATGATTAAGTCTATTCGCATGATGCTTGCCATAGCATCCCACTTAGATTATGAAATATGGCAAATGGATGTGAAAACGGCATTCCTAAATGGATTCCTCGAGGAGGAGATTTACATGGAACAGCCTAAGTGATTCATATCTCAAACCAATATTCATAAAGTATGCAAACTTCAGCGTGCCATTTATGGACTAAAGCAAGCTTCACGGAGTTGGAATCTTCATTTTAACGAGACAGTCAAAGAGTTTGATTTTGTCCAAAACGAAGAGGAGCCCTGTATTTACAAGAAGGTTAGTGGGAGCAAAATTGCGTTCTTAATACTATATGTAGATGACATTCTACTTATAGGAAACGACGTAGGAATGCTCAGTTCTGTGAAAGCTTGGCTTTCTATAGAGCAATGAAAGACTTGGGAGAAGCTACCTATATTCTGGGTATTCGTCTCTACCGGGATAGAGCTAAAAGAATGTTAGGTCTTTCCCAAGCCCTCTATATAGAAAAGATCCTGAAGCGATTTAGGATGGAAGATTCTAAAAGAGGGTTCCTTCCTATGCAACATGGTGCAAAACTTTCCTTAGAGATGTGTCCTCAAAGTGAGGAAGACAGAAAAGAAATGAGTAAGGTGCCCTATGCTTCGGCAGTAGGTAGCCTCATGTATGCGATGATTTGCACTAGACCGGACATTGCCTATGCTGTGAGCGTAGTAAGTCGGTTTGATCAAATCCAGGCGGGAACATTGGGTCAGTAAAGAACATTCTTAAGTACCTAAGGAGGACTAAAGACTTGGTTCTTACATACGGCGGTGGAGAAATTAGAGTGATGGGCTATACAGACTCAGATTTTCTGGGGACATGGATGCTCGAGATGTCCACATCGGGGTATATCTTCACTCGAATGGTGGGGCGATTTCTTGAGAAGTGCCAAGCAAAGTTCGACCGCTATCTCTACATGTCAAGCCGAATACCAGTGACCACGGAGGTCGCTAAAGAAGCTTTTTGGATTAAGAAGTTCACCGAGGAACTTCAAGTGGTTCCTAATGCGAGAAGCCCGTGACGCTGTTTTGTGACAACGACGGAGTCAGACAGCTAAGGAGCCTAGGGCTCACCACAATACCAAACATATTGCGAGAAAGTATCATTTTGTGAGAGAAATGGTTCAGGAAGGAAATGTTATACTGCAGAGAGTAGACACAGCAAATAACGTTGCTGATCCGCTTACCAAGCCACTATCGCAGAAGGTCTTAGAGAGACATCTGGAGAGTATGGGTATTAGATACCATAGTTTGTGGCATTAAGTGCAAGTGGGAGATTGTTAGGGATATGCCCTCGAATGCCACTCAGAGGATGAGAGAGTGAGAGTATTTGCATTGTAATTATGAATATTTAATAAGGCAATAATTATTTCTATATTATTGTATATCACTGGCATTGTGATTTGGTATATAGAATAATAGTCCTTGCATTTAAGAGCAAACATTCTACTCCTTATGGAGATAAGGAGATAGGCACTGGAAGTGTTTAGAGCTCGAATGCTTAACTCGTTCGCAAGTCGATAAAACTTAACTGGGCAATAAGTTTAGACAAGACTTGTATAACGTGTACTTTGACATGTAGAGTGCCGGTCTTCACTAAGAGTTAGTGGGAGCACACGCTATTGGTATGCTAATGAGATTAGTGTACTCGAACACGACTCACCTCGATTCGGTCACATGGATATCACTCAGGGTTTGTCAATGACTGGATCGAAAGGTTGTGATAGGTATACGTGGACCTTTGACTTGAGGTTTCAGTAGGAGATGTGCTTGTGACATTGAGTCACCATTAGAGTAGTTCGATCCAATCGCCGGTGGGTGGGGTCAACCTCGAAATGCAACTTAGTGGGCAAGTAGCAGTCTCTACCGAATACCAAGATAGAATTCTTTCTCCTGTAAGTGAGCAGTAAATGTCCTATGCGGATAATGGCAAAAGAGATTATAAGACATAGGACAAAGCATTAAGAGCTAGTAATATTTGATACACGAGAGCTCGAATATCTCAGATAGCATTAACAGAAAGCATAGAGTCAAGTTACAGTAGGGTTTGACTTTGACGTGACCCTAATACTTGACCGGGACATATGATTGAAGGGTTTATACGTATACGGTATTCACGACATAATGGTTTTGGAATGATCCGATCATTCGTTCTTAGTTGGGTTACGGTACGAAGCACTAGACTGGCTAAGTGTTACCCGTACTCCTTGGTTCCTCCCATTGCCGACTAAGACGGACCTACGGAGTCGCGCATAAGAATATTTGATGGATAAATATGTATTTATTATCTCTTCATTAATATTGGATATTAGATAGCTAATTTGATTTATTTGATAAATCATGCGGTCTAGTGAATTGAAATTAATTACTGGGTAATTAATTTAATTCATAAATAATTATTTCTTGGAAATATATTATTATAATTTTGTATTTGATAAAATTAATTAATTGGATTAATTATTTAAGTATAAATACATTTGGGATAAAACGAAGTGTATTTAACGGACTAGACACGCGAACGTCCGGTACACGAACCGAGTGGCTCGGGTCGTTTTCTCACCAAACCTATGTAGGCCGCCCCTCCCTTCCTTCCATGTGGTGTGTGTTGTGTGTTTAATTGTTTAATGGGTTGAAGACAAAAGGATGAGATTTCATATCTCATCATTTTGATATCATCTCCATTATATAATGTAAATATCTTCACATTATGGCATGACTTTGTATAAAAAAGTAACACACTCATAAATTCTAAGTGAAATCAGCCGTGAGTTCTTAAGGGAAGGGAGAGAAAAATTTATTTCTTTTCTTGTTCATCTTTGAGAGAAAGAAAAGGAAGAAGAGAAGAGAAGAAAAATACCGTATCAATTCCTAGCCGTGTTCTTTGAGAACGAATTGATATTTTATTTTTCCGATGAATATCCGACGCGTAATAATGTAGAGACATTCGGCAATTTCGGTGTTAGATCATTCAACAAGCTACAACGAATTGGATTCGTGTTCGTGTCGGTAACCGGAGAAAGTTTGTTCGGGTTTCACCTTCGAAGATAATATCATCAAAGGACTACGAGGGTAAGTATTCTTTGATTCTCTTCCTCGTTATTTATATTTGTTTATATGATGCTTGATCGGTCCGTTTTTGGGGTTTGGTTTTATCCGGTTGGACCGGTTTATTTTCCGCTGCGTAATTCGATTTTAATTACCGAATTCCAACAGTAATATGCCCTGAATGTCTTGGGGGTGTTACATCAATAATTCAATAGGAATCCACAATTCAAGATTACAACAAAATCAATCGGAAATCCCCAAATTAACCGAAGTCAACCCCAAGGGTTCTTGAAATAAATCCCCAAAATAGCCATTAAATCCATAGGAATATATTTATCCAAGGTAGATAATCCATATCTAACATATTACAACAACAATCCAAGCTTAGACGAAGAAATCGGAAGGAAAATCCCAAAAATCCGAAATTCTAGATCCAAGAGATTAATACCTTTGATTTGATGTTTTTGAGATGATGAAGTGGTGATTAATCCAACTCAAAGACTTGAAGATGATGATTGATGATTACACCTCGAAGAATACTCTCCAAATCGCTCCAAATCGCCTGGAACCGATGAGAGAATGAGAAGAAATGACAAATGCCGAAATTTGGGCTACACTGTCCAATTTATAGAGATTCCAGTTTAGCGCGCGCTAGCCCCAGTTCTTAGCGTGCGCTAATGGGTGTTTTGGTAAGTCCAGTACTCACTGTCCGACAACGGTAGCGCGCACTACATACCTTCTTGTAGCCTGCGCTACAGCTGAACACTTAGCGTGCGCTAAACCCCAAAATGTTAGCGTGCGCTAACGAATTTGATGATGCCCAGTACTGGAGTCCAGAACCTTCTGTCCTCTAATCTGATCGCGGTAGCGTGCGCTACAATCAATATTTAGCATGCGCTACAACATCGATTGCGTACGTTAAAAACCACTCATAGCATGCGCTATGAATTAATCCAATGCAGTCCAGTAGCCACTGGACTCAACCTGATCCGACCTTAGCGCGCGCTATACCGACTGCATAGCGTGCGCTACTCCGGCCTGCTAGTGCGCGCTACTTACCATTCGTAGCGTGTGCTACTTACAACCCAACTGCAGTCCAGTGCCTTCTGGACTGCCTGCTTGAAGCATACTAGCGTGCGCTAGTGTTGAGAGGTAGCGTGCGCTACCCGTACTCAATTAGCGCACGCTAAAGAGATTACGTAGCGTGCGCTACTCCTCACACACAGCACACTATGAAATGACAACGATGGTAAACACCGCACGATTCTCCAACTAGATTGATGATGAATGACGATTGATACACGATACAATTACTCTGAACGATGAATACAATGATTGAATATGAGTGACAAATGATCATTAATGAGTAAAAAATACTGAGTGACAATTACTGAATGATAAATACTGAATGATAATGACTGAATTACAACCGGGTATTATATATTGGAAGATGAGATCATAAGTCTTTGGCCAAAGCATTGGAGCTAGTCGTATTGGATACACGAGAGCTCGATGATCTCGATTTGCATTAACTCATGCATAGCGTCAAGTACAGATAGGGTTTGACTGACCGTGACCCTATAACTTGATCGGGACATTTGAAAGAAGGGTTTATACGTATACTGGTATTCACGACAGAATGGTTCTTGAATGATCCCAATCATTGGTTCTCAATTGGGGTATAGTGTAGGCCGCCAGGCTGGCTAGGTGGTGCTACTACTCTTTGGTTCCTCCCATTGCTAACTGAGACGGACCTACCGAGTCACACAATAGGATTGATGACGGAATGAATCGAGCTTAATTTCTTTATAAATATTAGATATTGGATATCTAATTTATTGGGACATTGGATGTCTAAATTGATTTATTGAATAAATTAATTTACTGCCCAATGAATTAAATAAATTACTGGGTGATTAATTTAATTCATAGATATAATTATTTCTTGGAGAATTTAATTATATTATTTTGTATTTGATATGATTAATTAATTGGATTAATTAATTGATATAAATACATCGGGACGGAATTGGAATTTATCTGTTTGGACTCGCAGGAGTCCAAAATGAACCGAACTCATCCGATTCCTTCTAGATGGACGTCCCACTTACCTCCATGTGAGTCTTGTATTTTTTCTCCACCATGATGAGTGGAATCTCATGACTTGAGGGGGCAAGATATCATGTGATATCATGGTGTAGGTGTTTTTGTCATGAGATGAAATAGAATAAGAATAAGATATGAAGACTCCCACTCCCACACACACTTGCATCGTGAGTTTCATAGAGAGAGAAAGGTAAATTGTTTTCCTAAGTCTTCATCTTCTTGACTTTCATCTTAAGAGTTTTTTTCTTTGAGAAAAATAGAGAGATTAATTGAGAGATTAAGAATAAACACTTAGAGTGTTGTAGTCTTAATTTAGAAAGCTTCTACAACCTTGCTCTAGCCGTATCCTTGGAGGATAGCAAGGCGTTGTCATTCCGATCGTTTATCCGGTGCGTGGCAAGTAGAGACACTGTGTGTTTGGAGTTGTATCATTCAAGAACTTGAAGAATCGGATTCGTGGGAAGAGCATATAAAGCTTGGGGATCGTCTTCAAGAAGTACACCATTTAATCAATGGACTACGAGGATATGATTTTTTAATCTTCCTTGTTTTTGTTTTATATTCATATATACGTAGCTTGATCGATCCTCGTAGGGATTCAGATCGAATTAGATTCATATTTTGCTTCTAGTGGCCTTCGTTTTAGGCACCGAATCCCAATAGTGGTATCGGAGCGTAGGTCTTGCGATCATATATACGATATTTAGCCTTTGGAATACTTGATTGATTGTCTTATGATTTGGAATCATAATCGTATTAATCGTTGATTTTCTATTGTTCATCTAAAAATTAATTTTTCATGATTTTATGTTACTATATAAATCTATTTTTCTATTGAAAAACTAATTTGAATGTGTATTGTAAATATTAGAAAAATATAAATTTTGGAATCAGGGCGAAAAAACGAGTCAAAAACGTAAATGCAACTTGGAGAACTTGGGTATGCAGGCACTGCAAAGGCGGTCCCATTCTGTGGACCACGCCTAGCCTGGCCGCCATGCTCGGCATCTGCCGCTTTGCCGCAGCGATGGTCGCGATCGAGCGGCTGCTGGCAAGGCCCTGTAACGCCCCAATACTTATTTAAATGCTATTTATTTTGCTAACGATAATGAATTTTGATTTTAATATTTACAGGTTGTCCGATACTTGGACCGATACGTTCCTAGCATAAAATGAAGGAGTTAAAAGGAAAAGATTTCAAAATAAATTATAAGGATCATTTTTAGAATTTATGAAAGTGATTTCGAAAAGTTCCGACGATTTTGATACGATAAAATTTCATTACAAAACACTTATATTGCAAAAATAATATTAAATTATTTTATTACTATTATCGAAAATCTGTTCTGAGCATATCGAAGATTTAATTCCGATGAGTCTGGAACAGGTCGGAAAATCGAATTTGGACATCAGGAAGGGGTCGAACCGACCGAGCCAAGTTGACGGACATCTGCCGGTCACCGTCGGACATCTGCCGGTCACAGCCGGACACGCCTACCAACAGCTGCCAGTCACGGCCGACAGAAGTTTCTCGACCACTATCCGGATAAGGCTGTCCAGCTGTCCGGATAAGGTCGGTCACGACCGACAGAAGCTTCTCGTCCAGCTGTCTGGATAAGGCTTCCAGCTGTCCGGGTAAGGTTGATTTTTAACCGACTTTGAGCCCCTATTTATACATGTTACCGGACGTGTTTTTGTACATATCACATATCAAATTGAAGCTATGGACCTCTACTATAAAACGCCCGTAATATATTTCCCTTACAAAAATTATAAAGGCTTCAAAAAGCCCGATGAAACAAGAAGCTCAAATCTGACAGTTTTTCAAAGCTGTTTGATAAAAGTCCTCAAAGAGATTTCAGATTTTACATCAAGAATTTATGACCGGAAATATGAAAAAGTATTTTCAAGTGCTAGTAGAAGCGTATCCGGGATCCAAGAAGGACAACCGAGCCAAATTCAAAGGAAGATAATTCAATATTTCAGCAAACGAGGTGAGGTTATACTGTTTTAATATGTTACGGTCATCGTTGTGTCGTGTAACATGACGACCCGCGAGGGTCGAAAGAATGAAAGAAATTCGAGACAAGTCTCACACAGATAAGAATGTTTTATGCGCATTACACAACATAATTTTGACGATTTATAAGGGTTTAATCTCACTGAGTATGCTCGCGTACTCACACCTCATCATTTATATTTTTCATGCTAAGGAATCGACGAACGGGACAAGTAGAAGATGAATACATACTCCCAACACGATGAAGTTCTAAATAATAAAAGATGTTATCGCCGTAATTATTATTATTTTTACGAAACACTTGATGTTCTTCAACGAATGTAATTTCAACGGACTATGTCCGAATATTTGATTTCACATGTTTTTGTAAAACTGTACTGATGTTTGAATAAACGAGTTTTATTGAAGATTTACTGACTGAAATATTTCCGCAAATACTCCGAATTTATATAAAAATTTTAAGGAAAAATTGTGCCGTGTAACGTGCCTTTTAATTAAGAAAGTCAGGGCGTTACATAATGGTATCGGAGCAAGACCTCTCTCAGTACGGTGAGATTTGGGGATGAACCAAGCGGAAGCTGGTGAACATGTGACACCCGGGGCCGACGAGGGCGGGGAGTGATCGCCGGTACATTAGAAAAGGGCACGAACAATGAGCGGCTCCGAGAAAGGGGAGTGATCGCCGGTGCAATAAGAAAAAGGGCACGGACAATGAGCGGCTCCTGACAAGGCTTCTAGGCGAAGGGGGACATGACTGAACCGAATTCTCACCAGAACGAGAGGTATTCCAAGACTGTATAGGTATGGGACTATACAGTTAAGGAGGTTTAAAAAAAAGATTTACTTATACAAAACAAGATATTTCAAAACTTTCTTATTTTTAAAAGTATAACGAATAATTACGGCATGATTATATTTTCGGGAGAATATGTGGTTCATCGCTGCTGCCCAACGTCCACTCTGAGGTAATGTTTTCAAGTATTCACTCTTTTATGAAAACATAAAAATTATGGTATGAGTATAATGATTGTGTCGGCAAAAGATTTGAAAGGATATGTGAAAGTATAAATGTTGTCCGAAAGGGACAAAATATGATTTCAAAGAAAGGTTTCAAAGTGATTTTTGCTGACACAATATTTTTAAAGTTATTGATGAAAATACTCATACAAAGTTTGATATAGATTTTCAAAGTTCTTTACGAAGCTCAATTTCGAGGACGAAATTTTTTAAAGGGGGGAGGATTGTAACGCCCAATACTTATTTAAATGCAATTTATTTTGCTAACGATCATGGATTTTGATTTTAATATTTACAGGTTGTCCAATACTTGGACCGATACGTTCCTAGCATAAAATGAAAGAGTTAAAAGGAAAAGATTTCAAAATAAATTATAAGGATCATTTTTAGAATTTATGAAAGTGATTTCGAAAAGTTCCGACAATTTTGATACGATAAAATTTCATTACAAAACACTTATATTGCAAGAATAATATTAAATTATTTATTTACTATTATCGAAAATCAGTTCCAAGCATATCGAAGATTTAACTCTGATGAGTCCGGAACAGGTCGGAAAATCTAATTTGGACATCAGGAAGGGGTCGAACCGGCCGAGCCAAGTTGACGGACATCTGCCGGTCACCGCCGGACATCTGCCGGTCACCGCCGGACACACCTACCGACAGCTGCCAGTCACGGCCGACAGAAGTTTCTCGACCACTATCCGGATAAGGCTGTCCAGCTGTCCGGATAAGGTCGGTCACGACCGACAGAAGCTTCTCGGCCAGCTGTCTTGATAAGGCTTCCAGCTGTCCGGGTAAGGTTAATTTTTAACCGACTTTGAGCCCCTATTTATACATGTTACCAGACGTGTTTTTTTACATATCACATATCAATTTGAAGCTATGGACCTCTACTATAAAACGCCCGCAACATATTTCCCTTACAAAAATTATAAAGGCTTCAAAAAGCCCGATGAAACAGGAAGCTCAAATCTGACAGTTTTTCAAAGGTGTTTGATAAAAGTCCTCAAAGAGATTTCAGATTTTACATCAAGAATTTATGACCGGAAATATGAAAAAGTATTTTCAAGTGCTAGGAGAAGCGTATCCGGGATCCAAGAAGGACAACCGAGCTAAATTCAAAGGATGATATTTCAATATTTCAGCAAACGAGGTGAGGTTATACTGTTTTAATATGTTACGGTCATCGTTGTGTCGTGTAACATGACGACCCGCGAGGGGTCGAAAGAATGAAAGAAATCCGAGACGAGTCTCACACAGATAAGAATGTTTTATGTGCATTACACAATATGATTTTGACGATTTATAAGGGTTTAATCTCACTGAGTATGCTCGCGTACTCACACCTCGTCATTTATGTTTTTCAGGCTAAGGAATCGACGAACGGGACAAGCAGAAGATGAATACATACTCCCAACACGATGAAGTTCTAAATAATAAAAGATGTTGTCGCCGTAATTATTATTATTTTTACGAAACACTTGATGTTCTTCAACGAATGTAATTTCAACGGACTATGTCCGAATATTTGATTTCCCATTTTTTGTAAAATTGTACTGATGTTTGAATAAACGACTTTTATTGAAGATTTACTGACTAAAATATTTCCACAAATACTCCGAATTTATATAAAAATTTTAAGGAAAAATTGTGCCGTGTAACGTGCCTTTTAATTAAGAAAGTCAGGGCGTTACACCCGGGCTTCGCCCGGCCGTGTTTTTCAACTCCGGTTTTTATATTTGGTTTGGTAATTAATTTCCCACAAATTAAATTGGATTTAATTTGACTAAAATCTAATTATGGTAATTTTATTCTTAGGGGAATAAATTTAATGAAATATTTTCTTGTCCGGAACAAGTTAAAATTAACAGTTATTTGAATTAATTGGATTAATTCATTTGGATGGATTAATTTATATTTATTGGATCAATATTTAGATTAACTATGAATGCCATTTATTTAATGTGTTTGATGCATTATTTTTTGAATGGTGATGTGGTTCATGGACCTAGTTTTGAATTGTTCTGTTTTATTCGATTAGGTTTTAAAGGCCGGTTAGAGCCTATTTATTTTACTAGAAATATTTGTATCTAGGATGCAATTTTTCAAATATAAAATTTATATTTAATGACGAAGACCGGAGGAAGATCCGATCGAGAAGATGAAGATTCAAGACCGAAGACTTGTAATTGGATTACGTAGTTTTTGATTCTAGGAATGGTCCATGAACTACATGTTGGTAGCAACTAGGTTGTGAATGTTTATTCATATGGTACGAATGCTCAAACGCGCTTAAATGAATTAATGTGCAAAGTGTAACATTAATCGCAAAAATTCTCCCACAACAAATTATTTAGTTTAAAAGGTTTCAAGGTTTTCCTTCCCTCCATCGAGCTTTCGGAAAATTGAAATCCAAACCGGATGTGCTATGCTTCCGAGTTATCGGGGTAGTCGTTCGGGGAGGATAGATAAATTACCGAGAGCGCATTGGATGCCTTCGGTTGGAGCAAATTTTATCCCTAAAAACCTATTCGGTTTCCATATAAGATTAAGTTGTGAAACTGATTTGCGTCAATGGTATAAACTTAACTTGTTCACGAACTATAGAAACCGTATAGGTTGATGGGAGTGAACAAGGGGAAAAAGAAGATCGAATCATCCATTAGATGGGTTGGTGTTGGACACCACTTTATAAAAATTAATAGACTAGAAACCTATTCGATTGCCCTCTATTGAAATTTATAAAGAACTCGATCACCACTATGAAGTAATGCGAGCAATACTTCCAGATTTCATATGGGATTGTGTTATTCCGATAAAAAAATAGTGGGAACTGGGTTAAAGAATAGAAGAGACCTTAATTCTATACTCAGATCATAATTGAACGAGTCACTAATTAATCTGTCGTACTTAATGCAGACGAATATAACTCTCAATATGACAATGAACCCGCTCGCAATTCTACTCGAGAAGAACACCTTAATCGGACCTAACTTTGTGGATTGGCTCCACAATCTCATGATAGTCCTCAGTGTAGAGGCACTGGGATACATCTTGGAGATGGACATTCCGGCACCTCCGGTGCGTACAAGAGCCAATCAGGAAGTGATTGAAAACCACAAAAGTGGGTTAAGGATGATGTAAAAGTCCGTGCTTATATGATGGCTTCTATGTCTAATGAGCTTCAGAGAGCTCATGAGAAAATGACTTCTACTAGGCAGATTTTATCTCACTTAACTGAACTTTATGGTGAACACAGTCGAACTGCTAGATATGAGATATCCAAGCAACTGTTCGGTGATAGGATGAAGGAAGGTGAGAAGGTTGGGGAGCACATTCTCAAAATGATATCTATGATCGAGAGATTGGAGGCTCTTGATTTTAAGATGGATACTTCTCTTCCGACTGACCTTATCCTACAGTCTCTCCCTGATTCCTTCTCACGCTTTGTAATGAATTTCAACTGCAATGAGATTGCGTGCAACATATCAGGGTTGATGAACAAACTCGTGACCACTCAGTCTCAGATGAAGATTGCGCGGATGAAGGAGTCTACCCTTGTGATTTCTTCTGGAACTCGGAGGTCTAAGAATAAGAAGAAAAAGACCAAGAAGCAGACGGGACCACAAGTCAAGGACCTTAAGGGTAAGGGCAAGGCCCCGATGGTTCCGAAGAGCAAGAAGAAGAAGGAAGCTTGTCTCAAATGCGGTAAGCTGGGCCACTGGGCTAGATACTGTCCCATTCTTCACGGCACTTCAGGTACATAACTTTAGTTTTGGAAAAAAATTGGTCTGCTACTGTATTTTCTACTTCATGGATACTGGATTCAGGTGCTAGTTCTCATATTTGTGCCGTGAATCAGGATCTGGAACAAAGTAGGAAGCTTCGAGCTGGGGAAGTGATGATTACTGTCGGAAGGGGACATAGTGTCGAGGAAACTGAGATAGGATCACTTCTTTTGGGTTTAGAATCCGGCTTTGTTTTAACTTTAGAAGATGTATTTGTTTTGCCCAAGGGGCATAAAGACATTGTATCCAATCCGGTCATGGATCGGAAAGGCTTTTCATTTTTCATTGGTGATGGTTCCTGCAAAATTTATTTTAAAAATAAACTAGTGGGTACTGCTACATTGTTGAATGGATTGTATCATCTAAACCTAAGTAACAAAGTCGTTGTGAATACTATGCCTAGGAAGCATGGTAGGGATGAAACTAATCAAGTTTTGAAATGGCATTTTAGACTTGGTCATGTCGGTCAGACCAAGGTTTACAAAATAGAAAAAGATTGACTTATGGGTCCATTGGGATCGGATCCCTTTCTAACTTGTGAATCTTGCCTTAAAGGCAAAATGACTAAGTCCCCCTTCACAGGGATTTTTGAAAGAGCCGCTGATCAATTTGGATTAGTCTATACCAACGTATGTGGTGCTTTGGAAGCAGCACATGACGGATAACAGTATTTCATTATGTTTACAGATGATCATACTAGGTATGGTTATGTATACTTAATGAAACATAAATCCGAGGCCTTTGAGAATTTCCAGGAATTTAAGGCCTTAGTCGGAAAAACAAACTGATAATCATATTAAAGCACTTCGGTCGGACCGAGGTGGCGAATAAATGAGTACAGAGTTTGCCGAGTTCCTAAAAGATCACGGAATAGTATCACAACTTACATCTCCAGGAACTCCTCAGTTAAATGGTGTGTCAGAAAGGAGGAACCAAACCTTGTTGAACATGATCTGTTCTATGTTGAGCTATACTGCTTACCGATTTACCTGTGGGGGTATGCACTCTTGACTACTGCTTATATCTTGAATAGATGTCATTTCAAATCTATTCCTGAAACTCCACATGAGATGTGGGAGGTCAGTAAACCAAGTCTTAATCACATTAGGATTTGGGGATGTCCCGCCTATGTCAAGAAGACTAAGGTGGAGAAATTGGAAGCTAGGTCCGTGAAGAGACGTTTCATTAGATTCCTATCTGGGACGATGGGTTATCTATTCTACATGCCTGAAGATCGAAAGATCATTGTTGCTTTGTAAGCACACTTCCTAGAAGATGAGTTCATTTAGGAAGTTGGGGCAGTTAGAAGTATTTCTTTGGAAGAATACAATGAAAATCCTCAGGAGACACCTCTGCAAGAAACTGGAACCGAACCTTCTGAACCCAAGTACAACCACCTCGTAGGTCTATTAGGGTGTCTCATTTACCTGAGAGGTATGGCCTTGTGCACCTGGAGGAGCTGGGTCTCCATGAGGTTCCAGATGATAGCCAAGAGACCGACCGAGCGACGTATGACCAAGAAATGGTGGATGCAGACTCCGCGAAATGGCGTGAATGTATGGAAACTGAGATAGACTCGATGCATGTCAATCATGTTTGGACTCTAGTAGACCATCCCAAGGGCATAGTGCCTATTGAGAACAAGTGGATCTACAAGAGAAAGACTGATGGGAATGGCAAGGTTGACGCCTATAAGGCCAGGCTTGTGGCAAAGGGTTATACCCAAAAGGAAGAGATCGATTACCAAGATACCTTCTCGTCCGTAAGTCTATTCGCATGATGCTTGCTATAGCTGCCTACCATGATTATGAGACATGGCAAATGGATTTTAAGACGGCTTTCCTTAATGGATTCCTCGAGGAGGAAATCTATATGGAGTAGCCTAAAGGCTTTGTGTCCGAGGTCGATATTCAGAAAGTGTGCAAACTTCAGCGTTCCATTTATGGACTGAAGCAAGCTTTGCGTAGTTGGAACCTTTGTTTTGACGAGGCGGTCAAAGAGTTTGACTTCGTGCAAAATGAAGAGGAACCTTGTGTATACAAGAGGGTTAGTGGGAGAAAGATTGCATTCTTAGTACTATATGTATATAATAGGAAATATTGTGGGAATGCTCAGTTCTATGAAAGCTTGGCTTTCGATTAATTTCTCCATAAAAGACTTGGGATAAGCTACCTACTTTCTTGGTATTCGGATCTACCGGGATAGAGCAAAGAGAATGATAGGTCTTTCCCAAGCCCTCTATATAGATAAAATCTTAAAGCGATTTAAGATGGATGATTCTAAAAGAGGGTTCCTACCGATGCGACATGGAATAAACCTCTCCTCGGAGATGTGTCCTCAAAGTGAGGAACAACGAAAGGAAATGAGAGATATACCATATGCTTCGGCCGTGGGTAACCTTATTTATGCTATGTTGTGTACGAGACCTGACACTGTGCATGCTGTGAGCGTGGTAAGTAGGTTTCAGGCAAACCCAGGTAGGCAACATTAGATTTCCGTAAAGAACGTTCTCAAGTACTTAAGAAGGCCTAGAGATATGGTTCTGATGTATGGCGGTGGAGAACTAAATGTGGTGGGATTCACTGATTCGGACTTCTAAGGACAGAAAGACGATTCGATGTCTACTTCTGGTTACATATTTACTCTTAATGGAGGAGCAGTATCTTAGAGTAACGCCAAGCAAAGCGCGACTGCTGATTCCACCTGTCAGGCTGAGTATCAAGCAGCCTCGGAGGCTTCCAAGGAATGGTTCTCGATTAAGAAATTTTTGGGAGAACTTCAAGTGATACCACGTGCTATGCTGCCTATTCTGCTGTACTGTTACAACGACGGAGCTGTAGCGCAGGCCAAGGAACCGACGTTTCACAACAGTACCAAACACATTGACAGGAAGTATCATCTAGTAATAGAATTTGTTCGCAAGGGATACATTGTGCTACATAGAGTAGACTCAGCCGACAACGTCGTTGATCCACTGACCAAGCCACTTTCTTAGACTAGCTTGGAGCGTCATATGGAGAACATGGGTATTAGATACCATAGTGTGTGGCATTGAGTGCAAGTGGGAGATTGTTAGGAGTATGCCCTCGAATGCCACTCAGAGGATGTTGAGTGAGGACATTGTACTTGTTATTATGTAAATCATTATGATAAGGCAATTGTTTGTTTCTTTATTTACTGGCAGTTACTGGCATTCCTGACTCGTAAATATATATATAGAAACTAGTCCGTGTATTTGAGAGTATAACGTTCCCCTCCTTATTGGATAAGGGAATCGGCACTGGAAAGGTTTATAGCTCAAATACTTAATCGTTCGCAAGTCGATAAAACTTGACTGGACGTTAAGTTTATGTGAAGACTTGTATGACGTGTTCTTTGACATGGAGAGTACATGTCTAACACTAATGGTTAGTGGGAGCACACGTTATAGGTATGCTAATTAGATTAGTATACTCGAACCGACTCACCCTTGATTCGTCACACGAACTTCACTACGGGACAGTCAATGACGGAATCGAAAGGCTGTGATAGGTATTCGTGAACCTTCGAGTTGAGGATTTAGTAGGGATGTGCTTGTGACGTTAAGATTTTCATTAGAGTAGTTCGACCCAGAAAACCGGGAGGTGGGGGTCAACCTCGACATGCATCTTGACGGGCAAGTAGTAGGTCCTACTGAATGCCAAGATAGAATTCTTTCTCCTATTAGTGAATAGGTTATATGTCCTATGCGGTTATTGGCAGATGAGATCATAAGTATTTGGCCAAAGCATTGGAGCTAGTTGTATTGGATACACGAGAGATCAGTGATCTCGATTTGCATTAACTCATGCATAGCGTCAAGTACAGATAGGGTTTGACTGACTGTGACCCTATAACTTGATCGGGACATTTGAAAGAAAGATTTATACGTATAATGGTATTCACGATAGAATGATTCTTGAATGATCCCAATCATTCGTTCTCAGTTGGGGTATAGTGTAGGCCGCCAGTCTGGTTAGGCGGTGCTACTATTCTTTTGTTCCTCCCATTGCTAACTGAGACGGACCCACCGAGTCGCGCAATAGGATTGACGACGGAATGAATCGAGCTTATTCTGTCTTTATAAATATTAGATATTGGATATCTAATTTATTGGGACATTGGATGTCTAAATTGATTTAATGGATAAATTAATTTACGGCCCAATGAGTTAAATAAATTACTGGGTGATTAATTTAATTGATAGATATAATTATTTCTTGTTTAAATTAATTATATTATTTTATATTTGATATGATTATTAATTGGATTAATTAATTGATATAAATACATCGAGTCGGAATTGGAGTTTATCTTTTTGGACTCGTGGGAGTCCGAAACGAACCGAACTCATCCGATTCCTTCTATATGGCCGCCGCAGTTACCTCCATGTGAGTCTTGTATTTTGTCTCCACCATGATGAGTGGAATTTCATGACTTTAGGGGACAAGATATCATGTGATATCATGGTGTGGGTGTTTTTGTCATGAGATGAAATAGAATAAGAATAAGATGTGAAGACTCCCACTCCCACACACATTTGAATCGTGAGTTTCATAGAGAGAGAAAGGAAAATTGTTTTCCTAAGTCTTCATCTTCTTCACTTTATCTTAAGAGTTTTTTTCTTGGATAAAAATAGAGAGATTAATTGAGAGGTTAAGAATAAACACTTAGAGTGTTGTAGTCTTAATTTAGAAAGCTTCTACAACCTTGCTCTAGCCGTATCCTTGGAGGATAGCAAGGCATTGTCATTCCGATCGTTTCCGGTGCGTGGCAAGTAGAGACGCGGTGTTTTCAGCATTGGATCATTCAAGAACTTGAAGAATCAGATTTGTGGGAAGATCGTCTAAATCTTGGGGAATCGTGTTCAAGGAGTACACCATTTAATCAACGGACTATGAGGATATGATTTTTTAATCTTCCTTGTTTTCATTTTATATTCGTATATACGTAGATTGATCGATCCTTTTAGGGATTCGGATCGAATTAGATTCGTATTTTGCTTCCGCTGCGCTTTCGTTTTAGGCACCGAATCCCAACACTAAGTTCCTAATCCCATTAATATTATTTTATTTTATTTAAAAAAACACATGGATAAATGTATATGATTTTGAATCACCACGTATACCCTATGTTGTCAGTCCAGCACCACAAGATGACCTCTGAAAGACGAACCACCACTAAAATATTAATTAATTTGGAACCGACTACAATGAAATCAAATATTTAATGCGATCGAAATTAATCGATAAAAAATTATCGTCTTCAAATTTCCTGATCAAGAACCCTAGTTTTCAGAAGAAAAAATCCTTCGAACTATTTTCTACACTAAATACTATCATACTACAAAATGGATCCCAAAACTTATTTCAAGGACATCAACATCAAAGCTGTAAGGAGCAAATTACTTTCAGAATTGTTGTGGACTTTGTCGGACTTCTGGAATCTAATAATACTCTACTCATGGGGGCATAATTTTGAAGATGAAGAAAATGGGAATTTACCCTTATCTCAGCATCAACCCTTATGAGATCTACAAGGAGACCGTTATTTGCTTCTTCAATGAAGCGTATGCTACCAAGTTGGGAATACATAGCTTGTTTTTTGGCAAAGAAGTCTCATCACCAAGCATACTATTTGCTGATTCCTTCGGTATGAAGAACCGCGGAATAGCAGTTACGACGCTAAAATTAAACAATCAGAAATTTGGTAGTGCATTAAGATGCCTGACCAGCCAAGCAAGCTGAAGAACATCGCTAAGAAATCTGATATTCAAAAGGAATACAGGTTTATAATGGACATGACCAATAAAATCGTGATGGGTATGTCTGGAAGTTTTGATCAGATGTCCACATCTAAGTACACAGTGATGGGGGCAATGATTCAAATGCAAAGAGTTAGCTGGCCTCACTACATCTTCAGGCAAATGCTTAAAGAAGTAAACAAGGTCAGTTCGAACAAAATCAAGAAGTTTAGCCATAGGTTGTGTTTTGGAACCCAAAACAGCTGGCTATCGGAGTATCTTGATGGCCAAGGGCAAATCAGAGAAGTTCCACACAAACAAACGCCTTGGTCACTTGGACCATGCTGCATTCAGAGCCTTAGCCAAGCAGAAACCTTTAGCCGAATGCATGCTGGCAAAGATAAACTCAGACACCTCATCTTACAAGATGGAGTCTGAATCTGAAAAAGGAGAAGAGGTAGAATCTGCGGTAGCTATGTTCCTCAGCCGAGATCAGCGCAGCTACATTTCTCTCAGCTGAGTGCCTGTGGCTAAGGAACAACAAATTCCTGCACCTGCACCAACAGAGGAGGATGAAGATAGCAACAATATGTCATTGTGTGCTCACTTCAGAAAGAGAAAATCTGCTGAAAAGCAGGATGCCATCACCATCACGTCATCTCCTGAATTTTCCGTAAAGAAATTAAGAGGTCTAATTGACTATCGAACTGGGTCCTCGAAAGACGATGTTGCTGATAAGCCAGAAGTTGAGATGTCAGACGAGATATAATATTTCTTCTATTAATTCTAACTCTCCAAGAGAAGAATTGAAGATTGAAAATATCTCTTAAAATAATTGTAAGGAGAAATAAACTTCTCTTTTTCCTCTCTTTTCTCTTTCCCTCTTTTTCCTCTCTTTCTTGCTCCTTGCCTTCCATAAATGCTCAGCTCTCTTACCTTCCACATGGGAGGGGGAAGCTATCATTTTATAACTTAAAGAAATCCATACTATATTCATTCTCAAGTCTCCCTCACATGTGGAATCAAAGCACAAATCTTACACACGGGTGAAAGACCTCAGATTTGATTCCTTTTGAATACTGGATGAAGAGGGGCGGTCAAAGAGGAAGAATCGAGGGTTGGTTCATTTCGGTCCGTGAAACAGACCGTCGTATATCTAGTATGATAGATAAACCTTGATTCATTTAAATATTAAAACAATTAATTAATCCAAATAATTAATTATATAAAATATAATTTCTATAAGAAAACAATACATATTAAATTAATTATCCAGTAATTTATTTAATTCACTAGACCGATTTAACTTATCCACTAACTTAAAATATGATTTCTCTAATAAATTAAATTATACATCTAATGTCCAATATTCATTAAGAGAAGATATCGTAAATTTAATCCATCATTTATCCTATGCTGCGATTCCATAGGTTCGTCTCAGTCGGCAGTAGGAGGATCCAAATAGTGTAAGTAACACTTAGCCAGTCTCATGGCTCACACTGTAACCAAATGAGAATGAATGATAGGGATCATTCTAAAACCTTTAGTTATGATTACCGTATACGTATAACCCTTTAATCAAATGTCCCGATCAAGTATTAGGTTCACGGTAATGTCAAACCCTATTATAACTTGACTTTATACATTTGCTAATGCAAACCAAGATCACCGAGCTCTCGTGTATCAAATACAACCAGCTCTAAATGATTTGGCCGAAGACTTAAGATCTCATTTTCCACTAGCCGCATAAGATATTTACCTGCTCACTTACAGGAGAAAGAATCCTATCTTGGTACTCAGTAAAGACTGCTACTTGCACACTAAGTTGTTCTTCGAGGTTGAGCCCACCATCGGTGATTGGATCGAACTACTCTAATGACTAACTTAATGTCACAATCATATCTCCTACTGAAGCCTCGAGTCAAAGGTTTATATATACCTATCACAATCTTTCGATTAAGTCATTGACTATCCCAAAGTGAAATCCATGTGACTGAATCGAGGTGAGTCGTGTTCGAGTAAACTAATCCCATTATCATACCTACAACGTGTGCTCCCACTAACCCTTAGTGAAGACAGACACTCTCCATGTCAAAACACATGTTATAGAAGTCTTGTCTAAACTTAATGCCCAGTTAAGTTTTATCGATGAATCGGTTAAGTATTCGATCCCTAAACACTTCCAGTATCTTTCTCCTTATCTTTATAAGGAGTGAAATGTTTGCTCTCAAATGAAAGGATTATTATTCTATATACCAAATTATGATGCCAATTATATATAATAATATTGCAACACTAAATGCCTTATTCAATATATGTTCATAATTACAATATAATGCTCTCACTCTCTCATCCTCTGAGTGGCATTCGAGGGCATATTCCTAACAGCTGTATGTAGATCCTTTGGATGCAGCACCAGCTGTAGATCACGGCTAAAGAAACTCCCTGTTGGTATAAAATCGGATATTTGCGACGTTTGTGCGGAAGCGTAAATAAATTACGGAAAATAAATCACATAAGGATTTATAGAGGTTCGGCTATTAACGAAGCCTACCTCCTCTCTCGATGTATCTTTTTATTTAGGATTAAGATCAAAACCTCTACGCCTCTCTTCTATCGGTCAAGGGATTACCGTTACAAGCTCCTCTTCTATCGGTCCAAGTAAAACCATTTTTCCTTTTCGTAGGACAAGGAATCAACCTCTCTAGCTTTCTATGGGTACTAGATAAACCTCACTTAGATATCGATTACGATTCTAACAATGCCGGATACTTGATCCTAATAACACCGAATCCAATCGTATCTTTTCTTTTACCTCTCGTGTATAATGTTGAATGTATAAACACTCAAACTAACTATATAAGCTCAATTTTACAACAACAATGTAAGTATATGAATATAAGATCAATGTCTTGAATGCTTGGAGTTGTTGTATGGAATAATACCAAAGATGTGGTATTTATAGCCTTCCTTCCTTAAACTATCCGTTAGACTGTTTTGACTAATTAACGTGCGCTAGGCTTTCCTTAATAGCATGCGCTAGGCTTATTAGCATGCGCGTAGCGTGCGCTAGACTGTTCCCAGTTTCAGTCCAGTGGCTTCGTTTATTCCCTTAGCGTACGTTATGCCTTCTGCCTTAGGTACATAACCATCTTGTATTAGCGTGCGTTAATATTACAATATAGCGTGCGCTAATCCAATATATCCGTTGCTTGATTTGTCAAAGTATCCGTTTGATATGCTGACTTTGACCTGCATTTCCCAACGTTCTGATTGACTAGAATTCAAACTGATATTTAGCGTGCGCTAAATATAATTCATTGCGTGCGCTAATACTGACTTCATTGCATACGTCATTATGTGTTAGAATATCTTCTCAATGGTAACATGGCTCGATAGCGTGCGCTACCTCATCAGCTAACTTCACTTCAGGTAACTTCGAACTTGGCTGATATGCAGATGACTTCCCGTTAGCGTGCGCTAACGTGTGATGACTTGCGTGCGCTAATGCAGTCCAGATTGCAACTTTTTGCGTCTTCGTCTGCTTCGTCGTTTTGCTTCGCCTCGATGTTGTTTTGTTGTTTATAAACTTTAATCATCAAAACACAAATTAAATATTGTGTGGAATAAATATTCCAACAATCTCCCCCTTTTTGATGATTACAAAACAATCCTTGAATTGGATAAAATCTGTAAAAATAAAGTATATGTATATGTATACGAATCAAAGTTTTCGGCTTTGATCGTTTCGTTAGCTTCTCCCCCTTTTTGTATGCTTTCTTTTTCTTTTCGACATCTTCGATTTTTCTCATTTTTATCAATTCATCTCCTTCTCCCCCTTTTTGTCTTCATCAAAAAGTGTAAAAATAAATTTAGAGAATACCAATTATCGAATATAAATAATATGCATGATATGGGTAAAACTCCCCCTGAAAATATTATCTCTTCTTAAAAAATTAATTTTTGGGGATCCAACCTATAATTGGTTTTTATTTCGAGATGTGAACGATATTCGAAATGTGTTTTCCTTTAGGAACCCAAATCTTTTTAATTTTTATCGTTCGTCTTGGGCTTCTACAGTTTGAGATATGATGCCCGATTTTCAAACATTTTTCACAACGGGGTATATTAAAATTTAAGGATTCGTTTTTAAAATGTGGTTTGAATCCCAACCCCTCTTTATTTAAAGTAAATTTTTGAACCGAGAGCATATTTTCAAATTTCTCGTTTCCGAGAGAAAATTTCTTCATCAAATTCTTGAGCTCGGTTTGAACTTTAACAAGATCATTCTTTAAAATATTCTTGTTTTCAACGCATTTTGAATGATCGATCTCGACAAATTTTCCCTTTTCTAGAATTTTGGAATTTTCATTTTCCAAAGATTTATATTTAGTTTGAAGGGGTTTAATTTCTTTTAAAGCATCTTGATAATCGGTATATAATAACTCGAATGCTTCAAAAAGTTCGTCGTAAGAATAACTTACTTGGATTTCGACGTCGCTATCGTCGAATGAACTCTGGGCTATGAGCGCGAGATTATTTTGATTTAGAAAATTTTCATCGGGATCTTCGTCGCTCCATGTTGCAACTAAAACCTCCTTTTGTTTTACTCGACAGTTCTTAGCAAAGTGGTCTGGTTTACCACATATTCGACGGGAATTGTCGAATTTTTTAGATTCGCCCGCTTGGATGTCCTTCTTTCTCCGGTTTAATAAGTGTTGGAACTTATTAATATTCTTGGCATAATATGCCGATTCTTCGTCGCTTTCGTCCACCGGAATTTCTTCTTTCTTTCTCGGCACCTTAGCCTTGAAGGCTATCGATTTTTCCTTCTATTTTGGTTTGGCATTCCGAGATTTTAGAACAATTTCGTAGTTGATAAGAGAACCAACGAGAGCACTAAAATCGAGAGTATTTAAATCTTTTGATTCCATTATTGCCATAACTGTACCGTCCAATTCTCGAGGTAGTGATCAGAGAATTTTCTTTACTTTCTCACTGCTCAAAAGTGGTTTTCCGAAACATGCTAATCCATTGGTGATGACCGAAAATCGGTCGAGCATAATCGAGATGGATTCGTCGTCCTTCATTTGGAATAATTCATAATCGTGAAGGAACATGTTTATCTTTGTCTCTTTGACTTCAGACGTACCTTCGTGTGTTACCTCAAGCATTTTCCAAATTTCTTTAGCACTATCACACGATGATATCCGGTTGTGTTCTTACGGATTTAAAGCACAGTATAATAATTGCGTGGCTTTGCAATTATAATGGTTGTTTTTCCAATCCACATTCGTCGGAATTTTGGGACCAAGGCATATCACCTTTCATAATTCGATATCGTAAGCTCGAATGAAAATAGACATTTTCTTCTTCCAAGTCATGAAATCCGATCCATCAAAAAATGGTGGTCAGTTGAGAGCAAGTCCTTCGACGGGAGCAAGTTGAAATGCCATTTTGGATCTTCTCCTCGGATGTTAAGCCGCGTATTTGAGTACCGCTCTGATACCAATTGTTGGTATAAAATCGGATATTTGTGCCGTTTGTGCGGAAGCGTAAATAAATTGCGGAAAATAAATCAGACAAGGATTTATAGAGGTTCGGCTATTAACGAAGCCTACATCCTCTCTCGATGTATCTTTTTCTTTAGGATTAAGATTAAAACCTCTACACCTCTCTTCTATCGGTCGAGGGATTACCGTTACAAGCTCGTCTTCTACCGGTCCGAGTAAGACCGTTTTTCCTTTTCGTAGGACAAGGAATCAACCTCTATAGCTTTCTATGGATAGTAGATAAACCTCACTTAGATATCGATTGCGATTCTAATAATGCCGGATACTTGATCCTAATAACGCCGAATCCAATCGTATATTTTCTTTTACCTCTTGTTTATAATCTTGAATGTATAAACACTCAAACTAACAATATAAGCTCAATATTACAACAACAATGTAAGTATATGAATATAAGATCAATGTCTTGAATGCTTGGAGTTGTTGTATAGAATAATACCAAAGATGTGGTATTTATAGCCTTCCTTCCTTAAACTAGCCGTTAGTCTGTTTTGACTAATTAGCGTGCGCTAAGCTTTCCTTAATAGCATGCGCTAGGCTTATTAGCGTGCCTGTAGCGTGCGCGTAGCGTGTGCTAGACTGTTCCCAGTTTCAGTCCAGTGGCTTCGTTTCTTCCCTTAGCGTACGTTATGCCTTCTGCCTTACGTACGTAACCATCTTGTATTAGTGTGCGTTAATATTACAATGTAGCGTGCGCTAATCCAATATATCCATTGCTTGATTTGTCAAAATATCCGTTTATATGCTGACTTTGACCTGCTTTTCCCAACGTTCTGATTGACTAGAATTCAAACTGATATTTAGCGTGCGCTAAATATCATTCCATGCGTGCGCTAATACTGACTTTATTGCATACGTCATTATGTGTTTGAATATCTTCTCAACGGTAACATGGCTCGATAGCGTGCGTTAGATATAAGGTGTAGCGGCGCTACCTCATCAGCTAACTTCACTTCAGGTAACTTCGAACTTGGCTGATATGCATATGACTTCCCGTTAGCATGCGCTAACGTGTGATGACTTGCGTGCACTAATACAGTCCAAATTGCAACTTTTTGCGTCTTCGTCTGCTTCGTCGTTTTGCTTCGCCTCGATGTTGTTTTGTTGTTTAGCAACTTTAATCAACAAAACACAAATTAAATAATGTGTGGAATAAATATTTCGACACTCCCATCATGTGTGACAGCACGAGCCCAATTGTAATAACGCACAATTCTATATTCTACTAAAGGACCAATACATAGACATGATACATCACTTCATTTGAAATCATTGAGAACATAGTTGTTCGAATCGAAAAGGTCGATATAGACATTCAGATCGCCGACATCTTCACAAAACTTTCAGCACAGTGAGGTTCTGTTCGCTCTGTCACGAATTGGGAATGATACAGCTCAATTAAAACCCCTATAAGTATTTGTTAGTACTCATCAATTGACGAGGAATGTTGTAAGACCCATGATTACAGTGTACACTCTTGTTAACTGTACACATAGACTTACAAGGTCATATCCTCACTGTAGGAAGAATAGGGTACAGTTACCTTCATACAGCTGGAGTGTGCATTAATCAAGGGGAAACACTATAGGACTCTTGAATACAACATTAATCATCAATTGCTGTAAGAACTTGATTCTTTATGTACCAATGAAAGGGGAACGCTGTATTTTTATGGCTACAATATATGTACTGTTGGACTAAAATTAATATTTTAATCATATCTAATTCCATACACCTAAATCTTTTTAAAATCTTATTTAGTTAATGTGGTCTATCTGAATTTAAAATAATTTTCTATTTACTATTAAAAGGACAACTAGACCTTAAAGCCTTTAAACTCGTGACGTCAAATTATTCAAGTCGTCTATACGTGCATAATTGAAGGCTGCAATATGTCAAAGATCGGACCAACATTAAATTCAAAAATGATGGATAAGTACAAGTTACGTCCTGATCGTCTTGTATGTTGATTAAAAAACCATTACTATCCCTTAAATCAGACTGTTCACCGCAACCTAGCCTTTCAGCACCTATAAAGGGCAAGTATGTTGACTTAAAGACTCTTTACTGCTTTTAGAAATATTACGAGCCTACAATATATAAGTTATATACTCAAGAATGTTTCTACGAATTTTTTCTTTCACTATCTTCGAACTTTGCAATGGCTTCATCTCACACATATTACATATCCCTGAAGAAGAAGGAATCCATTATTGATCGAATGATCATCGTTAGATGTTGTGAGGAAATCCCTCACACTATGCCGCAAGTGCACGGTGTCAACAAGTAATAAAGTGATAAGTAAGATATCGTTCCCTCGAGGACTGATTTCACTAAATACCAAAATATAGTCAACTCGTAATTTTATTTGAAGAACAATTATATAGAATTTATCTCCAAACTAATTGCAGAAAAATAAATTGAAAATAATAATAATAATAATAATAATAATAATAATAAGGGTGTAGGATTATGATTTTCACCTCAAACAATCAGGAATGATTTTTATTCAATTCAATTCACTTTTATTCAATTGATTGTAAGCCAGGAATTTCTAAATTATTCTAAAGCCTTTCTCAAGGTCGATAGAAAATACTACGAATTATTAACTCGATATATCCCTATTCGAATTACATAATTAATAGCTAAAACAGTTCAAGAATCCCCACAATAAATAGGCTTCACAATCCCCATGAGTATATCCCTATCTCACGAAAATCATGATTATTCTCACAAGAACTATGCCTAAACTTCATCTCCCGAATCCATAAAGACATTCAAAACAATTCAACTGTTGGCCAGACAATTAAAAAGTATTAAGAACAATAAGAAAAATTCAACTCAATACGAATAATGAGTAAATTGAAATAAAAATAAATAAATCAAACCGTCATATAATCGGTTACAATCACAATCCTACTCGAACAGATCTAGAAACTAAGATGCAGAAAAATTAAGAAAAACCGTAGGGATCCGTGGTATTGTCGTCGCCCACAAATCTCCTCCTTGTGTTCTTCGATCCCGCGATGTCTATCCTCCGATTTGATGATCCGGCCTCTTCTTCCTTCAGCCCTTCCATGCTTATTTATAGCCCTCCTCAGCCTCTAAAACGCGTCCGTGTGATTAGGTCGAGAACAGGCTCCAAAACGGCCCAGGAACGCGGAATATTCAACAAAACCGCCCGGTGGGCCGCGGCTCACTTAATCTGTGCCGCGGCCCCTACTGCTCAGCGAAATGCCTGGGCGCTGCATTTTCCTCCTGGGCCGTGGCTCAGCATCCTTGTGCCGCGGCTCAGGGTACAGTCCACTCGGGGATCGCTGGTTGTCTTCGTGTGCCGCGGCTCACTTGGTTCGTGTCGCGGCCCCCGACCAAAAATTGCCGTTTTCGCTCGTTTTTCGTCGTTTCGGCTTCCGGACTCCGATTTCCTGCAAAACATATAAGAATAGTGCATTAAAAGCTCATTTATGCATTTTTAGGCTAAAAATGGGTATAAACTATTGATAAATAAGCGCATAAAAATGCGCCTAACAAATACCCCCAAATTTGAGCCTTTGCTTGTCCTCAAGCAAAAATCAATTTTAAACAAAATGTATCGTGAATAATCGTGCAAGTCCATAGTGCTCAACTTAATCAATACTACTCTGAAAATCTCAAAGAATAATACGAGTATCGTAATAGTGAGTCACATCCAGGACACTGATTCCACTAAGTAACCAATTTCAGTCCTAATCAATCGTTCATGAAGAAAATCAAGCTCAAAGATTAACAAGCGTGAATTTAACCGACCGTCAATATAAAGGGTTAAAATAAACGAGCCAACTCACCCAGTCCCACAGTCTAGTGGCAAAAATTTAAGAGTTTCATTGTCAAAATTAATCCTCGGACAGCATTCTCTTATGTATGATCAATAATATGATTCGAGTTAACCACTAGGTTTCAGCTCTCGGGATATTTCATCGGGATGATCCTAGGGTGGATTTCCATTCTCATGTATCGGGGAACCGTTTGATGTAAAATACACTCATGGGGCACATGGATGCTTCTAGTTACTAAGTCCCCCTCTACAGCGGAGAAAAAACTCGAATAGCAATTCCCGCATGTCAAGGTTGTTGTTTTACGCGAGAGTGAACAACGGGTCACATGAATACCCCCGGTTACTAGGCTTCCCATCATCGGTAATGCAATATTTCTAAATTATTAATCTATTCAGGGTCGTCATTTTACGCGAGAGTAAACAACGGGTCACGTGAATACCCCCGGTTACTAAACTTGCCATCATAGAATATGCATAATATCTCGACTTTTTCTTTGGGAAAAACTGTCCGACTCTAAACTCAATTTAAGTGCCCACAAGACTAATGTTACTGGATGACTAGCTAACCGAAAAGTATAACCAAACGTATAGACGGTGATTTGAAAACACGTATGTCTCCTTTCTTATCTGCTAAGATTTCTACAAAAACGAAAAAATTTCGGACCTAAATGAATACTCAATGGAAACAGATATCGCTGACTGCAACTCGACTAAAACTCAACCGTTTCTTTCCCAAGAAATCAGTATCGTAACATCAGTTTTACACAAAGAGAAACACGAAAAATTCACGAAAAATTCACGTTTTTTTATCCATCAATAGCATGCAAGAAAAATAAAGCAATGATGAAATCGCAATTTATAACTAAGAAAAATTTAGAAAATTATCGCATGCTTCGATTTATTCCACTACACATAAAATCATCAATATTAGAACTCATGTGAAAATAAAAGAGATAAGGAAAAGTGAAACTTATTCCAAATGTCTTCTTGAACGCCAGCACATGTCTGAGTGGAATCGTCTGTCATACTTCAAGTAATGCCCAACATCACCAGGAACCCCCAAACTTAGTCTCTAGTCATGAAATAACTGTAGACATTAAGCCAAGAAAGACTAGAATATTAAGGATAATAACTCATTGGGGTAAAACAAAATTTTAGAGAAATCAGGGCCACAAGAATACACGAATCCAAACGAAATAAGAAAACAAGAAAAGAAAATTATTAACGAAAAAAATCAAATAAAAACAACTAACTAGAAAGCAAGTAAAAATGATGGGTTGCCTCCCATCAAGCGCTCTATTTTACGTCTTGAGCACGACGTGACAAAAAAATTTAACGTGGCTTCTTTCTAGGGAGATTGGCAAATACCCCCTTCTTGCAATCTATAAGCCTCTTATTCCACAAGGGAGGCTTTGGTTCTTGCCTGGTTGCCAAAAATAATGAGTAAGAATAATTATGCGGACAACCAAAAAATGATGGAAGAATATAATAATGATAAGGGATGAAAAAATAAGCAGAGTTCGAATGGGTAAATAGTAAAGACCTATCATGAACAACATCATTAGAACTCAAAGAATCAGCCTCAACAAAATCAAGAGTAATGGAATCAATCTCTCCCATTATGAATTTAGGAAAAATTATACGCGGCACCATTAATAAAATTTTTGGCACAAAAGTGTTCACCTTATTATTCGAAGTTTGATGATAATTTAATGAAATTTCTTTGGAAACATCATCAATGATAACTTCTTCTACAAGCTCATCACACTTTATGTAATTATCAGGTGCTGGGGGATCGACCTTAAAACTCAGCATGTCTTTCTTTTCAACCTCCCCCTCAACTTCACTACTAAATCGATGAGCTGGAAAATAACCATAGTGAATCTCAAGACCACGACTTGCACATTCTCGCTCAAGAGGGGTACTATCAGGATTTTCGAGAGTGTCTACACATTGTTCAAGCATGGTCTTTTGTTTCGGGGGAGGAGGCTGACTGACCCTATTTGGAAAATTATTAAGAACATCGAAATTTATGAAATGCCAAGGGTCACGATAATCAAAGGAAAACATAATAAAAATATAGAGACTAAAGAAAAAAAACTTTAAATTAAAATTAGAGTCGCTTGGTATTGATATTAGCGAAAAATCAGTCCCCGGCAACGGCGCCAAAAACTTGTTGTGAGGAAATCCCTCACACTATGCCGCAAGTGCATGGTGTCAACAAGTAATAAAGTGATAAGTAAGATATCGTTCCCTCGAGGACTGATTTCACTAAATACCAAAATATAGTCAACTCGTAATTTTATTTGAAGAACAATTATATAGAATTTATCTCTAAACTAATTGCAGAAAAATAAATAGATAATAATAATAATAATAATAATAATAATAATAAGGGTGTAGGATTATGATTTTCACCTCAAACAATCAGGAATAATTTTTATTCAATTCAATTCACTTTTATTCAATTGATTGTAAGCCAGGAATTCCTAAATTATTCTAAAGCCTTTCCCAAGGTCGATAGAAAATACTACGAATTATTAACTCGATATATCCCTATTCGAATTAGATAATTAATAGCTAAAACAGTTCAAGAATTCCCATAATAAATAGGCTTCACAATTCCCATGACTATATCCCTATCTCACGAAAATCATGATTATTCTCACAAGAACTATGCCTAAACTTCATCTCCCGAATCCATAAAGACATTCAAAACAATTCAACTGTTGACCAGATAATTAAAAAGCATTAAGAACAATGAGAAAAATCCAACTCAATACGAATAATGAGTAAATTGAAATAAAAATAAATAAATCAAACCGTCATGTAATCGGTTACAATCACAATCCTACTCGAACAGATCTAGAAACTAAGATGCATAAAAATTAAGAATAACCGTAGGGATCCATGGTCTTGTCATCGCCCACAAATCTCCTTCTTGTGTTCTTCGATCCCGCGATGTCTATCCTCCGATTTGATGATGCGGCCTCTTCTTCCTTCAGCCCTTCCATGCTTATTTATAGCCCTCCCCGGCCTCTAAAATGCGTTCGTGTGATTAGGTCGAGAACAGGCTCCAAAACGGACTGGGAATGCGGAATATTCAGCAAAACTGCCCGGTGGGCTACGGCTCACTTAATCTGTGACGCGGCCCCTACTATTCAGTGAAATGCCTGGGCGCTGCATTTTCCTCCTGGTCCGCGGCTCATCATCCTTGTGTCGCGGCTCAGGGTACAGTCCACTCGGGGCTCGCTGGTTGTCTTCGTGTGCCGCGGCTCACTTGGTTCTTGCCGCGGCCCCCGACCAAAAATTGCCGTTTTCGCCCGTTTTTCGTCGTTTCGGCTTCCGGACTCCGATTTCCTGCGAAACATATAAGAATAGTGCATTAAAATCTCATTTATGCATTTTTAGGCTAAATATGGGTATAAACTAATGATAAATAAGCGCATAAAAATACGCCTAACATTAGATCTGTGCTCCAGGAGCGTATCCTGTCTGAATCTAAGGACATGACCGGGATGAACACGGTGATTACCCGTGTGAAGTAATAGGGCTTATACAGGCTTGGGAGCCTTCATCCTAAGAACTATGGCGAATCTATCATCAAAGAGTTCTAGTTAGATGTTGAATTTAAGTATGAATCTCAGAAGAAAGGTGCTCCCCTTATTGCTATTGTGAGTTTTGTGCAGGACAATGAGATTTCTGTCAACAGGGAGCTGCTTGAATAATTGTATAAGCTTCCCTCTGATGCCCTCACTCTTGAGGACCTGGAAACATATGCAGATGACCACATTGACCTTTATTGATAGTTATTCACTAGAAATCTAAATGCTAAGTACCCTCAACCATCTTGCCACAAGAAGAACTATCCACTTATGTACTTCTATCACTACTACAAAATATGCTTTTTACGATGCTCAAATTACACCGGTTTATCGAAAATCGATGTAAAGATAAAAAATATGGTCGATTTACATCAGTTGTCTCAGGAAACTGATGTAAAACTTTCAAATTTCGGAATTTTTACATCGGTTATAAAGATAACCGATGTAAAAATTGAAGATGTGGCGATCTTACATCGGTTATTACTTAAAACCGATGTAAAATTACTACCATGTTTACATCGGTTATTTAACAACCGATGTGAAAGTTGGAAATGAGTTAATTTTACATCGTTTAATTAGATAACCGATGTAAATTACTTCATGTTTACATCAGTAATACACAACTGATGTAAAAAATGAAATTCTATGTACATTTAACGACGGTTATTGTTTAACCGTCGTCAAATGTGTCACGCCCCCAACATCGGGCAGGACGAGGACGCGACGATATATGTCGATCAATCAATAAGAGTGCAGTAAAGACATTGCGGAAGCTAGAATAACGATCAACAAAAATTCAACAACGATCTTAACCCGATGTTTTAAGATTCGTTGAAATAAAAGTTGGTAATGAAATTACAAAGATCAGAACATTACAGCAGAACTTCTTTCCAGAATTTCAAAAGTACCAAATACGAAACATAACTAATCTATTTCAAGGTGGAATTATACACAATTCTATGTCTCGAAGGTCTTCTACTCGGTCTCTTCAAAAGTCCCCTCATCTTCGGCCGGAATCTCATCCTCTAGTTTAAAATGGAAAACAGTGGGGTGAGACAAAGGGTCTCAGTGAGTGGGTGATCGTGTGCGAGTGTGTCTTACTTTTATTTGAAAACATTTTGATTGATGCATGGTTTTATAAAGTATATGAAATTGGAATCGTTTGCAATATACATTATAATTTTTTTATGAACACAATAAACATTTACAGGTGCGATATTATAATCCTGTCCCCGTGGATGGATGTCAAGTAAAGCAGTTGGTCAATCAGTCAAGCTAGCTTCGAATCCTGCCGATATGGACTTTGGATTCTAGGCTCTCCTTATTACTCCTAGCAAGATAGGCAGTCGCCCCAAGATTTGGACCGTCGCCCCAAGATTTGGACCGTCGCCCCAAGATTTGGACCGTCGCCCCAAGATTTGGACCGTCGCCCCAAGTAGAGCCTTCGCTCTTTTCACACTTAGCGTATGCTTCCTTATCTCTTATCTGGGCTCGGTATGTCCTTAGCTGTGGGTCAAAACCCGGATCACACCATAATTGCGATTATACCCCAAGTCTACGACCCAGGTCCCTCGGAACACTCCGTTCCTCGGTTATGGGAATAGGAAACAACAGTAGCCTCGTTCATGAACTGCAGCCTCGCTGCTCGATCCAAGACTTGGTCTAACCGTCCCTGACACGATTAGGGACTCTAGAGGTGGCTCATACAGTTCAAGAGGTGGCCCCGGATTTTAGGTTGGCTCTCTGGTTCGTATGGGATCAAGAGGTGGCCCCCGTCCGTCGACGTGGCACTTTGCCCCGGTAGAGTTAGAGGCGGACCCGTCCGTGGCACTTTGTTTGTATAGCACTTAGTTCCCGGACGATTCTGATCAGTAGTCAGACGCATGTCACAAGTATCAAGTATGTGTTCGGTTAGTCAGGTTAATAGCGTCTTTTTGACTAAGTACGAAATATGTATTATTTATAATTGTGGCCCGATTTGCTCGAAAGAAAAAAAATTCATAATAAATCTGAGAAATAATCTGAATAATCTTATTAACAGTCTGGGGAGTTTAGATCAGGTATTTATATAATGTGGGCAGGTTCGACGATAACGAGAAATCTTTGGAATAGGTTGAATGGACGCTTTTGCCCTTGAGTTCGAGTTTTAGTTTTTAGAGTAAGGATCGAATTCGGATGGTTGTGAAGATTTGTGAGAATGTAAAAAATATTCCTACGACTCCAGATTTAAGGAAATTTTGAAATTTTCAGTTTCGAGACTGAATTTTCCAGAATTTACTGTTTTGCCCCAAAACTTAGGAAAATTATTCCGGGGCTTATAATGTTATGAAATTAGCTCGGATTTTGATGAAATTTTACGAGATGACTCGTAATAGGTCTGGAATGATAGATTTGTGAAAATTCCAGAAAATTTCGGACTTGGTCCAGAATTCTAATTTTCTTGCGTTTTGACCCCAAAAGTGTTTCGAATTACAATTTTGGTTTATAAGTATAGATATCGAAGTCCGAAGTGTACGAAACTTTACGGACAGCTTATATATGAAGAAATATATGTGGTATAGGGTCCATAATACGTATTTTTGTAAATTTTCAATTTAGTCTCCAAACTACCTAAAATTGCAATTTGTGCCCAATTTTCCGTTTACTCGATTAAATTCTTACTTACGGCCACAAGTATATTATCACATATTAAAACTTAGTCATATGACACTAAAATTCCAGATTTGAGACAAAGTCACGAGAAAGTGCAAGGTAGGTATAAAGATTTCAATTTTTTCACGAAATTGGAATCCGACTATCGAATCGGTTGTCGACTAAAATTGTCAAATCAATTTGCATGATGTTATAACCATAATATGAATATTCAAAATATGTATATACTCAGAAATTTCCAGATTTGTACATGCATCATAATTTCTCATAATATTCATAAATAAAAATCAAGAAATACAAATATTTATATAGAAATGTTAACAAAAACTTGTAGTATAATTTCAACATGCAAAATTTGACATGCAACTCAAGAATATATTTCAAAATTTTCAGATATCACATGCATCATCATAAACAAGAAATAATTGATTTTTGTTTTCAAAATTTTGAAGAATTTCCACTCACTTTAGTTCTTTGTCAGTAGAAGTCGATCCTAGGTCTTGTGAGTCGAAAAGGACCTCTCTTCCTCCTCCTCTACATTTCAGCCCATGCATCAACACACTATGGATTATTACTTTTTGATTGCATATTAGGTTTAAAGTTTTCAATAGTTATACATATAAAAGAAAGTTGTAGGAAAAGAATTACCTATGCCTTGTTAAACTTCTCTTCTTCCTTCTTCTTTTCTTCCTCTAGATTCGTCCCTCTCTCTCTTTCTCTCTCAAATGTAGATTTTTTTTTGTGTGTGTGTATAGGAGTGTAAAATGTAGCTAGGGGGGTGGATGATCATATTTATAGTGTGTAATAGAGGCTTGAGGAAGTGTATGTGTAGTGAGGACTAGGGACAAGATGTTTAAGGTGTGTTGAGGGGTGTCTTGCATGGGGAACATGAGGTTATAAAAAAAATTGATTCCCCTCTTTTTCTTCCCATATGGCCGCCCCATTACATAGATATATGTATTATATATATATATTTGTTATTTTAAGTGTATAATTATAATTGTAATAGTTGGTGATTTAATTAGTTAGTTGGGCTTTGAAGTGTTTTCAAGCCTTAGGAATTTCATCAAGTTGGGCTTGAGCCTTTTAGTGTGTTCATATGTGTAGGTGTTGATACACATGGCCCATTATGAATTTCATGTTCCTATTTCGATTTTTAATTAATTGATTATCTCATTCATAAAATAATTTATGAATAAATAAGTAAAATAAAATGAAACTAGATGTAGATTACAACAATTGTTATTAGAGTACATCATGATTTAATAATTATACATGTAGTAAACTATCGAGTTTAGGGGGTTTTGCAAAATGTAATTTTTGCAATGTGACAATAACTACCTTGTTTACATCGGTTATTTACAACCAATGTGAAAGTTGAAAATGAGTTATTTTTACATCAGTTCGTTGGAAAACCGATGTAAAATAGTTCCTGTTTACATCAATTGTTTATAACCGATGAAAAAATTAAAATTCGGTGTACATTTAATGATGGTTATTGTTTAACCATCGTAAAATGTAATTTGTTCAACTTCTTTTACGACGGTTTTGTTAGAACCGTCATAAATTTACCAATTTTATTATTATACACGAGGAACTAATTTTTATTATTTTTGAACCCTAATACAGACCAGGAGAGGAATACATCTCTTTCCCTCAATCGCTTCCCACGCACCCCGTGTAATATCCTCAATTTCGATTTTCGGTAAATTTCTTTCTTTTAGCAGGAGTTTGTTTTAACAGCTCGCTTGTGACCGTTTCGTTATTCTGAGAATGATTAATTATGCACTTTTTGACATCTGAGTTCGTTTCGGTGTCGTTTTGCTGAGTTCCGTGCCTTTTGGCGACTTTTCCGCATTTGAGTTCGATTTTTGAGAATCTCGTTCGAAACTGTTGTTTCGTGTTCCCCGTAAGTCCGTTTAACTTTCTTAGACGTGTTGTGAACTTTGGTTTGGTTATTCGATCACGTATCATGATTTTCGGACATTTTTGGCCATTTTATAATTTCCCAAAGTTGTGCGTATCCGCCTTCGTATTTATTATTTCGACCCTTTTCATAGTCGCGTGTTAGTTTGATTAGAGCTCAAGCTCTTAGTATGATCATATTCTGGAGCTTTCTGTGTGTATCTTGAACTTGAAGATTCGATCGGAGAAATCCATCGTCGTACCCATTTTTGAGGGTGTTGTTGCTGTTATTTCTGAGTCGTTAGCGCACGCTACATCCGGGTGGTTAGCGCTCTCTAAGGTGCAGTAGTTAGCGCACGTTACTGGTTTGGTAGCGCACGCTAACTGGTAGTTCGAGGCAGTTCAGGAGCTAGTGGATTGGGACTGGAGTCTCGTTAGCGCACACTACGGTTGGTAGATAGCGCGCGCTATCTTGTGCTTAGCGCACGCTATCTGTCCTTTCTAACACACGCTACCTGGTAGGTGCAGATCTATCCAGGAGCCACTTGACTAGATTCTTGGTTCGTGTAATATCCGCAATTTCGGATTTCCGGTAATTTTCTTTTTTCGGCGGAGGCCCATTTAGACAACTCGCTTTTGACCGTTTCGTCATTCGGAGAATATTTAATTCTGCACTTTTTGTCATCCGAGTTCGTTTCGGTGCTGCTTTGTTGAGTTCCGTGCTTTTTAGCGACTTTTCCGCGCTTGAGTTCGGTTATTGCGAATCTCGTTCGAAACTGTCGTTTGGGGTTTTTCGTAAGTGAATTTAACGTTGTTATACGTGTTGTGAGCTTCGGTTTGATTATTCGTTGTCGTATGGTGATTTTCGGGCATTTGGGCCATTTTCGTAATTTCCCAAAGTTTGGGGTAATTACCTTCCGTTGTCGAATTTCGAGCCTTCGGGTGGTCGGAATCGTGTGTTCTACTAGCTCTTAGATTCGTCTTTGTGAGTACTTCGTAACCGCATCTTCGGTTCGTATTCAGGTTCGGGTTTCGGTGTCGTTTTGTTGAGTTCAGGATTACTAAACGACTTTTCTAAGTATGAGTTCGGCTTTGTAAAAATCACCATAAATTCTTGGAAACTCCAAAAAATTCTGAATCTTTTCAGTATTATAGAGCATAAAGTTAGCTTTCCAATGGTTCAAACGGTGAGTCAATCGGAGTCCGGACGAGAGAGTTATGGTCGTTTTAGCTCACCCGCTCGTTATTGGCCGATCACTGCCGGCCGAACTCGGCCGTGTCGTCCGACACGGCCCGTGCCGTACTCGTCCGGAAATGCCGGAGTCTCTGCCTCAGGACCCGACCGTGTCGTCTGGCATGGCCGAGTCGAACTCTTCCGGATAGGCCAGAACCGACTGCCCAGACGCCCGACCGTGTTCCAGGACACGGTCGAGTCGTGCCGAGTCGCTGTCGGACGGGTCACTATCGGAAGGCCCCTCCGCGCCGCGACCGTGTCTAGCAGGACACGGTCGAGTCCATGCCGGCCAGCTGCGCGCCACGACCGTGTCAGGCGGACACGGTCGAGTCTGTCACCTATTTAAGGCCCAGTGATCGTTTTTCGCCATTTTTTCTCCTTCTTCTACTTCTCTTCCGCGGCTGGGGTTGTTTCTATCATGGAGAGATGTTGTTGTTCAATAAATCCATGAAGTCTTGGAGTTCATATCATCAATCATCCATCCTATAACATCCTTTGATCGAGCGAATCAGGTCAGATTTTCTAGAAATCTAATTTTGAGGATTTTGGGTATTTTGTTCGATTTCGTCCATTTAATCCGATTTAACTTAGGATTGTGATGGATTGATGCCTATTTAGATGTATTGTATCATTTCCCTTGTTATCCCATGGTTGGATCGTATCGATTCGTTGTTTTGGTCGAGTTCTTGACCGACGCCTTGAAGGTGTCCGGTAAAATGTCATAGAGGGGTTTTCGGGCGTTCTACGATTATTCTTCCTCGTATGATCGATGATTTATTGATTATATGTTGTTAGGGTCGAATTCTTGTGAAGAACTCGAGTCGGAACCCTTTCGTTCGTTGTATTCTTCGGGGTCCGAGCTTCCCGGTCGAACCGTGTTCTTCGGAGCGTTTGGTAGCGGTTATTAAGGCAAGTATCTTATTATACGACTTGTATCTTGTGAATAGTAATTACGTATGATTTGTATGACGATTTTGCTTGCCTCCGTAAATATGTTCCGTTGAGTTGGTTGTGTTTTCCGAAAATTGAAGGCTTTGTGATAATAGTGATATATTGGTATACGTGTTAGGCGTTGTGCCATTTGTGCAGGATTGCGATGTACATATGAGATGGTTGTACATGTGTTTGTTCAATGTATTGTGTACCGAATGTGTGTTGTGTTGGTTAAGAGTCGTTGTGATGATCATGATGTTTGTGTTGTTTTGGTTTACATGCTTGATTGTACATTTCGGCGTAATGTGGAATGACTTGACATTTAATGATTATGAATTGTGTCGAGTCGATGTGTGTGTGATGCAGGTAGGGTCTGACGAGGCCTCTGGAGTTCGGTACATGATGTGTACGAACAAAGTGTGTGAACCAGGTAGGGTCTGACGAGGCCTCTGGAGTCCGGTACATGACGTGTACGGACAAGATGTGACGAGGCCTCTGGAGTTCGGTACATGATGTGTACGAACGATGTTGTAGCCGGGTAGGGTCCGTTGAGGCCTCCGGAGTTCGGTACATGATGTGTACGAACAGTGTGTGTGGTCCGGGTAGGGTCCGTTGAGGCCTCCGGAGTTCGGTACATGATGTGTACGAGCAAAGGTGTGTGGTCCGGGTAGGGTCCGTTGAGGCCTCCGAGTTCGGTACATGATGTGTACGAACAAAGGATCGTGTAGCAGTGATTGTTCGGGTAACATTTTAAATATGGATCTCGGACGCATAATGATATATTATTTAGTATGCTTTGAAACGAGAATCGGGCTAAGGCCCTATTGTTTACGAAAAGGTTTTGTAAATTGAGACTCGAGGTCCAAAAGATTTTCTGCTTTAAAAATACCCGAGATGATGTGTTCCTTTTCAAATATCTCTTACTTGAGTTCGAAATTCTAGAACTTCTCGGGAACATTTTGATAATGGATTTCCGTATTAAATTCGTAGTTGCTTTTTGCTTGTTACATTTCGTATGGTTTGATACTTGCACTAGTAAAACAGTGGAGTTTTACTAACCCCCGAGTAATCGGGGGGTGGATGTCTGTTTTGCGTCAGTGCACAGTGCAGATCTGGGAGCATCACAGGATTGGCACAAGAGGATGACGAGTGCGATACTAATCATGAGTCGAGAGTTATTTTGATTTTTGTTGTGTTGTCGAGTTGATTTCGATCTTCCATTTGTATTGTATTTCGACCCTGTGTGGGTAATGTTATTTAAGTCGGCTTTTATCGATTGGGTTGTGTGACCTCATCAGTGCATGTATTCACGTGTAAGTGACCATATCGGTCTGTATCATTTTATTGTTTGACCACAGTCGCAAGCACTTGGTTGTTTATGGATGCTTAGCACAGTCGATCCTTGTGGAAAGGGTCTACGGCGTGTAATATTCCCATACGGTTTTGGGGATGTTACATTTATGGTATCGAGCTTAGGTTGCGGAAACCTAGCCGTCGGGTCGAGTCAAGTCGTGATTTGTCGAGTAATGTGTTGTCATGTCGTTTGAGTCATCAGTGACAAGTTGAGTTGTGCGTAGTCACAACGTGTCGGTTATGTTGTCGGACGAGATTAGTATCGTAGGCGGCCGTCACCTCCGTGCGACTGTGGATGTAAGTCTCCTCTTTTATGCGAAGTACTGTATCTCGATTTTATCTTAGTGAGTTAATTGCGGTGCATGATTTTCTTTACACGATTGTGTAATATAATTGTGTTTAGTACTTGTGGCATATAGTATGTGTATAGAATCGGGCACATTATTGTTTTATCTTTGAACCACCGGGTGGTGTGGTATGGTGTGGAAGTTGTAAACCGTGATGGATTTCGAAAAGGTATCGGCGACTGAGTCTTATTTTGAAAATCGATTCCCTTAACCGAGTTTTGACATTATGGCCTTGATCGTTTTGGCGAAATTCTTATGACGGTATTTAGTATTTTGTAAATGGCTTTTGTGAGTTTTTGAAATATTACCGTCATCGGCCCTTTTTGGCGTTTTTGTAAATAGTTTTTATCCTGGTGGGTTCCGGCGCGGGACCCACAACGCTATAATGTTCCGTGTAATTATCTGAGATTTTTGGGCATTCTAGCCCATTGAATTATCTTTGAAAATCTTGAGTATTCTAGAAATAAATTTCGAGACGTACGTTTAAAATGAATTGTTTTCTCATGGTACTTCCAAGGTGCCACGATATGTTTCCGAATTCTTCTACCTCGAGGACCAAAATGTTTTGAGATATTTTTCAATGTTTTATAAACACTTTTACTTAGACCCGAGGGTCGAATATTCTGAAAGTTTTCCACTAAGAGAAAGTGTCCTCATTTTTCTCAAATGCGAAATGGTTTTCCAAAGTCTCGATAACGATGTTTCACGTTTGTACTTTTTTTGAAAGGTGATACTCAAGATCAACCGGTGTTTTTCTAAATTATTTTCAAAAAGTGGTTTTTATTTCTTGTTTTTTTTTAAAACCTATCAATTCCCGTTTGCGTTTGGGAATGTATGTATGATTTTTGCTTTGTCGTTTTGATGTTCCTCCCGAGTATGATCGAATTGGTGGCATGAACTTCGAGGCGTTGCCACGCAATTATTGTACTAGCCCTCTGCGAGGGGTGTGAACTGGTGTTTACTGTTTATCGCCTCGTGGCGATTTGCGTGTTGTCGCACGAGTGTGAGATGTTGAAGCTTGGGTTTGTACGTTTGTGTACATGTGTGATTGTTTCATAATGTTTGTAATTATGTGCTGATTATCGTTCGGGCCGTTGATGTCGCCGAACGATACTGTCGTTGTTGTAGTGTTTGTGTGTGTATTACTTTACGATGGTAATCGTTGTATATGATATGTGTTATGATTCTTTATTATGCTGAGTTGGCATCTCCGGTATGTTGTTTTGCGGTGTTATGTTCCATTGTATCTAGCATCTGTATTTTCGATATGCCGAGCCGAGGCATTTCGAACGTATTGTGCCGGGGGCATGTACGTGCCAATTGTCCTTCTCGTCAGTAACGCTTTTCAAGTGTGGACCCGAGAGACACAGGATCCAGTTTTGCGAGTTGGGTTCCGAGCCTTTCGGGGCGCGAACTTCAGTAAAGATATGAGGATCGGATCTGAGAGGCCCATGGGAGATATTTCTGTCGTTTGCTTTTTGTGTTGTCACCTTACTCCAGTTGTTGTGAGTTGCGGGAACGACATTTCTTTTATTATAGGTCGAATGTAATGCCTGTATCGTTTTGACTTCTGCATTTCCTCTTTCTCAGGTCTATCGACTCGTCGTGTTCGTTGATACTTTATGAACTTGTTCTGTATTTCGGTTTCATCGTTCGAACGAGCTGTGATCTTATTTTGGGTCGATCTGGTTATCATTGTGACTTTTCAATTTCTATTCCCTTTCCTGTGGATCTTATGTGAAGGCACATGTTGTTTTCACCAGATCATATATTGTCTCGAGTCGAGATGTGAATGTAACACCCCCAAATCCTATTGGGTTATTACAGTGCCGTGGACCCCACACCAGGAGATCCACCAGGCAAACATGACTATAATACATTAAATTAAACAACAAGGGAAAATTATAGTCCCTACCATGATATCCGACACAATATTCCGATAAGGAATTTCAACGACAAAAGTGGCCTACATGGCCAAAATGAAATACAACAGCATCCACGAACATCTGTTCGGGTAATACAACACGACAACAACTGACAAGACCGGAGTACACTCCAACTGACTGACCAACAATGAACAACTCGGACTAGTATCGCTCGAATGCCTCGTCGCCAACGTCATGCCCCTATGTCTCAACTCTCTCCTCGCAAGCACCTAAAACATGAAAACATGTTCCGCCCCCACGGGGTCAGTCATCCAGATAATGAACATCAAATACATGTATAACATGATATGCATCCAAAGGCAGAATGAAACGGTACAATGATAATAATAGAACGAGATGCTCACAAACCAATGTAAGAACCGAGCATTCGTGAAATACTATGCCCACGGCATACTATTAATTACTGTTCGACAGGTTAGAACATAAATGCCCAACGTCTATTCAAAATCTCTGAATATCGCAATGAATTACACAACATGAATCCATCAAGAACTGAATTAAACATGAGTCACAATGCCCGAAGGCCCCAATGAAATTATCAAGACAATCACAAAGGCCTGAAAGCCACTCAGCCGAAGCTGTCAAATATCACATTCACATGAAACCGGAATAGCCCGAAGCTATAATTAATGAGGGCTAATAAGGTCATAACCACGACCGTGACCTACTGAGTTGTAGGTGTTGGGAAGCCAACCGCGGAGGTTCAAGCCCCAAACTTACCCATAAGGTCATAAACGCGACCGTGACCTACTAACTTGTAGGTGTTGGGAAGCCAACCGCGAAGGTTCAAGCCCCAAGCTTACCCATAAGATCATAAACACGACCGTGACCTACTGAGTTGTAGGTGTTGGGAAGCCAACCGCGAAGGTTCAAGCCCCAAGCTTACCCATAAGATCATAAACACGGCCGTGACCTACTGAGTTGTAGGTGTTGGGAAGCCAACCGCGAAGGTTCAAGCCCCAAGCTTACCCATAAGAAGCACTAGCCGAGACTAGCCTCCAAAAATATAATAAATCACAAATGACAACGATTCGTAGATTACCGAATTCGTGAGAATGATAGTGTGCTACCTTGAGTCGGCCAACACGATAACAATGATATGAAGGATACCTCGGCACCTTTAATCGGTTACCGACGTCGAAGATGAGAAATGAATACGCTAATGCCTTTAATCGGCCAATACAGTTTTAATGACAACTCCAACAGGAATAACAATGATTTCAACGATGTTTTAGATTGACATCTATATGAACAACAATCGATACATCGATACCGCGAACCGGCTATCGACAATGACATTAATAATGAGTATTACAATGCCTTGAATCGGCCGTTAACGAACAACAATGACGTTTGGCAAAATTGCCGGAAGGTATCGTATCGAACGATCTCTTGATATCAATGAATTCATGAAGAGACTAAGTCTCGGAATGATACAACACATCTATACACATACATGATGACATTAGCTCAATGACTAGTACAAGTATAAAACTTGCCTCAAACCGAAGGCGAGGAAGTCCTTCCACGAACAACGTCCTTAATAGGGAATACCGGCCACTCGAACAACCTTGAATTACACAAGCACCAACAATTCGCTTAATATATGAATCAAACACGAATATAACGAACTCGAAACGTCGATACGATTAAACTAAGTCCATAGAGGCATTAAATCAAACACGTTGTATCCAAACTCCGATTGTTTACAATCAAACCTTAATATACCAATATCAAACCCCCAAGAAGTGTTTCAAACCAACAAAACATCTCCAAAACGATCAATAATCCGTTATGAATATCCAAAAACGTGATTATAACAACAATTAGTCGAAAATCCCCAATTCCAACTCGATTTTCAAGGTGTTCTCGAATAATTCCTCAATAATCCAATGAATCCTTATACAAACTCATAATCATATACATATCCCTTCATATAACATGATTATAACGTCAAAACATCATATCTCAACACAAAATCGAAGTCCAAAGTGTTGAAGGAATTACCTCTTGATGATCCAAGTACTTCGATCCGATGAAAACGTGTAAAAGCGACTATCCAAGCTTCCCGGATGATTGAAGGTGATGAAAATACACACTCAAATGATAATTGATGAAGAAATCTCTCCCTCAAGATATTCTCTCTCGGTTGCGAGTGAAGAAGATGGAAAAATGGAATAAATGAGCTCAAAATGCTCAAAAATGAATTTATAGGGGTTGACTCGCGGCCGGACTCGACCGTGTCCGATGACACGGTCGCGCGCGAAGGGGCCTACCGACAAGTGACCCGTCCGCGGCGCTCGGCATTGACTCGACCGTGTCACGGCACACGGCCGGCCTCCGGCGCAGTTGCCCGCCTATCCGAAGGGTGCGACTTCCGCGCTGCACGACACGGTCGGGTCCTGAGGCGAACATCGCGGCATTATCCGGACGAGTACGGCACGGGCCGTGTCGGACGACACGGCCGAGTCGTTCGGCAGTGATCGGCCAAAATTGAAAAAATGAGCGGGTGAGCTAAAACGACCATAACTTTCTCGTCCGGACTCCGATTGACTCACCGTTTGAACCATAGGAAAGCTAACTCGATGCTCTATAATATTGCAAAGATTTAGAATTTTTGGAATTACCAAAAATTAATGGTGATCTAACAAAGTCGAACTCATATGAGGAAAGTTGAAACAATGAACAATAACGATACACCACTCGAAGTTTTTCCGAATGGTGAACACGGTGAAAGAATATGATTGATGAATGATTATTAATGAGTGAAAATCCACTGAGTGACAATCACCGAATGAATTTACTGAATGATAATGACTGAATTACAACCGGGTATTACATACACCCCCCCTTAAAAGAGTTTCGTCCCTCAAACTAAGGGTCAAACAACTCAGATAACTCTCTCGCATACTATCCTCGGTTCCCAAGTAGCCTTTTCGACTCCGTGTCTAGACCACCGAATCTTGACCAAAGGAATCGACTTATTTCTCCACCGTTTGATTCGCCGCTCCAACACTCGTACGGACGCTTCTCATTTAATGATCATCCGCGATTTCGATTTCGTCGAACTGAAGTATGTGACTCGGGTCGGCAACATACTTCCGCAACTGAGAGACGTGAAGCACATTATGAATTCGGCTCGATGCCGGAGGCAAAGCCAATCGATAAGCTAACTCGCCTACTCGATCCAAATTTTCAAACGGTCCAATGAATCTCGGACTCAACTTCCCCCATCTTCCGAAACGGAAAATACCTCGACTTGGTACCTCAACGATTAGAGGTATATCCGACGATGAACTCGCCGCTAACTATGATCTCAGAAGGTCACGAGAATGAAAGTGACTAAAATGAATGATGAATGATAATTGACTATAAATCCGACCAGGATTAAGAATGGCTCACCAAGGTGAATTAATAACGTCCTGAGTGATAGTTCAAGTGAAATTATTGGAACCGTTGTTCCTCGTGAATTAAATGATTAATTTCATGATGACAAGTCTCAACATGATTGATATATGATGAATGACTTAAGTGAATGAATGAACGACAATGAAATGAATGATTATCCTATTACCGAACAAGAATTAACTTGCTCAAAACCGGTTATGGATGTCATATTGTATCACAGTTAAAGTAAACCACAGTCGAACTCGTAAATGCGAGATGAAGATGCTCTTCCGGACGAAGACGACTAGAAAACGATCCCTTGGACGTCGGAGTCCGATGTTCCTCTCGAGCCTCTTTCCATACCGAGGCGGGAAAGTCACGTTATAATTACCTATCTAGTATGAAGATCGCATTATGATTATGAGACGGAATGATAACAATGAGCATACACGCTCTAACACAATGAATGCATTAATAATGCGGTAAAATGATCGTCCACATGACACCGGAATATGATGAGATCGCATGAAAGATCAAATGAGGTAACATGATTACCTGATGAAATTCCTGAAATGATTACCTTGAACAAGTTAACAAGGTTGAAAATTCAATCCACAAGATCAACAACTGAACAATGAGATGGACTGGATGATTAATGAATTGACTGAGCAAGTGAGTGATGAATGAACTAACTAAGCAATGAGATTGAATAAGTGATTAATGATTAACTGAGTAATGAGATAGACTGAGTGAAGAATGAATTAATTAAGTAATGAGATTGACTGAGTGATGAATGAATTAATTGAGCAATGAGATTGACTGGGTGATGAATGAATTAACTGAATAATGAGATTGAGTGAGTACTGAATGAATTACTTGAGTAATGAGATTGACTGAGTGATGAATGAATTAACTGAATAATGAGATTGAGTGAGTACTGAATGAATTACTTGAGTAATGAGATTGACTGAGTGATGAATGAATTAATCGAGTGATGAGATTAACTGAGTGATTAATGAATTAACTGAACAATGAGATTGACTGAGTGATGAATGAATTGACTGAACAATGAGATTGACTGAGTGATTAATGAATTAATCTGAACAATGAGATTGACTAAGTGATGAAGGAATTAACTGAGTGATGAATGAATTAACTGAGCAATGATATTGACTGGGTGATGAATGAATTAACCGAGTGATGAATGAATTAACCGAGTGATGAATGAATTAATTGAGTGATGAATGAATTCACTGAGTGATGAATGATATTGACTGAGTGATGAATGAATTAACCGAGTGATGAATGAATTATCTGAGTAATGATATTGACTGAGTGATGAACGAATTAACTGAGTGATGAATGATATTGACTGAGTGATGAATGAATTAACCGAGTGATGAATGAATTATCTGAGTAATGATATTGACTGAGTGATGAACGAATTAACTGAGTGATGAATGATATTGACTGAGTGATGAATGAATTAACCGAGTGATGAATGAATTAACCGAGTGATGAATGAATTAATTGAGTGATGAATGAATTCACTGAGTGATGAATGATATTGACTGAGTGATGAATGAATTAACCGAGTGATGAATGAATTATCTGAGTAATGATATTGACTGAGTGATGAACGAATTAACTGAGTGATGAATGATATTGACTGAGTGATGAATGAATTAACCGAGTGATGAATGAATTATCTGAGTAATGATATTGACTGAGTGATGAACGAATTAACTGAGTGATGAATGATATTGACTGAGTGATGAATGAATTAATTGAATGATGAGATTAACAGAGTGATGAATGAATTAACATGATCGACAAGATCAAAATGGTGATTGAGGATTATTAACTGGTGAATGAGTTGATCCATAGCACTTACACAGGTCACACGTGCTCCAAAACAATTAGTCATGAATCAATCATAACAATAATATCACATATATGTTTCAACAAGCATGAATAATTAATGACATGATAAATGTATGAACATAAAGAGAATCGAGTCCTTACACAGGTCATACGAAGCTTCGAGGTCTCGCGATACTAGTCTTCACCGACGACGACTCGATGAATGAATGACTCGTGCGGTCGCACTAATATTACGTCTCACAAAACTCGATCGACTAGATTGTCATAACCACGACAATCCCACTACTACCGCGGTAGGACCACATAACTCACATCTCGGTATTACACAACCCAAATCTACGATACCATTTCGTAACACCCCAAATCCTATCAAGTTATTACGGCCGTGGACCCCACACCAGAGATCCACCAGCAAACATGACTATAATACATTAAATTAAACAACAAGGGAAAATCATAGTCCCTACCATGATATCCGACACAATATTCCGATAAGGAATTTCAACGACAAAAGTGGCCTACATGGCCAAAATGAAATACACAAAGATTCCACGAACATCTGTTCGGGTAATACAACACTACAAAAAATGACAAGACCGGATTACACACCAACTGACGGACCAACCATGAACCACTCGGACTAGTATCGCTCGAATGCCTCGTCGCCAACGTCATGCCCCCGTGTCTCAACTCTCTCCTCGCAAGCACCTAAAACATGAAAACATGTTCCGCCCCACGGGGTCACCATCCAGATAATGAACATCAAATACATGTATAACATGATATGCATCCAAAGGCAAAATGAAACGGTACAATGATAATAATAGTACGAGATGCTCACAAACCAATGTAAGAACCGAGCATTCGTGAAATACTATGCCCACGGCATACTATTAATACCTGCTCGACGTGTTAGAACATAAATGCCCAACGGCGAATCAAAATCCCAGAATATCGCAATGAATTACACAACATGAATCCATCAAGAACTGAATTAAACATGAGTCACAATGCCCGAAGGCCCCAATGAAATTATCAAGACAATCACAAAGGCCTGAAAGCCACTCACCAAGGCTGTCCAAATATCACATTCACATGAAACCTAATAGCCCGAAGCTATAATTAATGAGGGCTAATAAGGTCATAACCACGACCGTGACCTACTGAGTTGTAGGTGTTGGGAAGCCAACCGCGGAGGTTCAAGCCCCAAACTTACCCATAAGGTCATAAACGCGACCGTGACCTACTAACTTGTAGGTGTTGGGAAGCCAACCGCGAAGGTTCAAGCCCCAAGCTTACCCATAAGATCATAAACACGACCGTGACCTACTGAGTTGTAGGTGTTGGGAAGCCAACCGCGAAGGTTCAAGCCCCAAGCTTACCCATAAGATCATAAACACGACCGTGACCTACTGAGTTGTAGGTGTTGGGAAGCCAACCGCGAAGGTTCAAGCCCCAAGCTTACCCATAAGAAGCACTAGCCGAGACTAGCCTCCAAAAATATAATAAATCACAAATGACAACGATTCGTAGATTACCGAATTCGTGAGAATGATAGTGTGCTACCTTGAGTCGGCCAACACGATAACAATGATATGAAGGATACCTCGGCACCTTTAATCGGTTACCGACGTCGAAGATGAGAAATGAATACGCTAATGCCTTTAATCGGCCAATACAGTTTTAATGACAACTCCAACAGGAATAACAATGATTTCAACGATGTTTTAGATTGACATCTATATGAACAACAATCGATACATCGATACCGCGAACCGGCTATCGACAATGACATTAATAATGAGTATTACAATGCCTTGAATCGGCCGTTAACGAACAACAATGACGTTTGGCAAAATTGCCGGAAGGTATCGTATCGAACGATCTCTTGATATCAATGAATTCATGAAGAGACTAAGTCTCGGAATGATACAACACATCTATACACATACATGATGACATTAGCTCAATGACTAGTACAAGTATAAAACTTGCCTCAAACCGAAGGCGAGGAAGTCCTTCCACGAACAACGTCCTTAATAGGGAATACCGCCACTCGAACAACCTTGAATTACACAAGCACCAACAATTCGCTTAATATATGAATCAAACACGAATATAACGAACTCAAACGTCGATACGATTAAACTAAGTCCATAGAGGCATTAAATCAAACACGTTGTATCCAAACTCCGATTGTTTACAATCAAACCTTAATATACCAATATCAAATCCCCAAGAAGTGTTTCAAACCAACAAAACATCTCCAAAACGATCAATAATCCGTTATGAATATCCAAAACGTGATTATAACAACAATTAGTCGAAAATCCCCAATTCCAACTCGATTTTCAAGGTGTTCTCGAATAATTCCTCAATAATCCAATGAATCCTTATACAAACTCATAATCATATACATATCCCTTCATATAACATGATTATAACGTCCAAAACATCATATCTCAACACAAAATCGAAGTCCAAAGTGTTGAAGGAATTACCTCTTGATGATCCAAGTACTTCGATCCGATGAAAACGTGTAAAAACGACTATCCAAGCTTCCCGGATGATTGAAGGTGATGAAAATACACACTCAAATGATAATTGATGAAGAAATCTCTCCCTCAAGATATTCTCTCTCGATTGCGAGTGAAGAAGATGGAAAATGGAATAAATGAGCTCAAAATGCTCAAAAATGAATTTATAGGGGTTGACTACAGCCTGAGACTCGACCGTGTCCGGCATGACACGGCCGCGCGCGCATCCGTCGGCGAGGACTCGACCGTGTCCGGCATGACACGGTCGCGTGCGAAGGGGCCTACCGACAAGGACCCGTCCGCGGCGCTTCGGCATTGACTCGGCCGTGTCCCGCACACGGCCGGGCCTCCGGCGACAGTTGCTCGCCTATCCGGAAGGTGCGACTGCCGCGCTGCACGACACGCCGGGTCCCGAGGCGCACATCGCGCATTATCCGGACGAGTACGGCACGGGCCGTGTCGGACGACACGGCCGAGTCGCTCGGCGTTGATCGGCCAAAATTGAAAAAATGAGCGGGTGAGCTAAAACGACCATAACTTTCTCGTCCGGACTCCGATTGACTCACCGTTTGAACCATAGGAAAGCTAACTCCATGCTCTATAATATTGCAAAGATTTAGAATTTTTGGAATTACCAAAAATTAATGGTGATCTAACAACGTCGAACTCATATGAGGAAAGTTGAAACAATGAACAATAACGATACACCACTCGAAGTTTTTCCGAATGGTGAACACGGTGAAAGAATATGATTGATGAATGATTATAAATGAGTGAAAATCCACTGAGTGACAATCACCGAATGAATTTACTGAATGATAATGACTGAATTACAACCGGGTATTACATACACCCCCCCTTAAAAGAGTTTCGTCCCCGAAACTAAGGGTCAAACAACTCAGGATAACTCTCTCGCATACTATCCTCGGTTCCCAAGTAGCCTTTTCGACTCCGTGTCTAGACCACTGAATCTTGACCAAAGGAATCGACTTATTTCTCCACTGTTTGATTCGCCGCTCCAACACTCGTACCGGACGCTTCTCGTACGAATGATCATCCGCGATTTCGATTTCGTCGAACTGAAGTATGTGACTCGGGTCGGCAACATACTTCCGCAACTGAGAGACGTGAAGCACATTATGAATTCGGCTCGATGCCGGAAGCAAAGCCAATCGATAAGCTAACTCGCCTACTCGATCCAAATTTTCAAACGGTCCAATGAATCTCGGACTCAACTTCCCCCATCTTCCGAAACGGAAAATACCTCGACTTGGTACCTCAACGATTAGAGGTATATCCGACGATGAACTCGCCGCTAACTATGATCTCAGAAGGTCACGAGAATGAAAGTGACTAAAATGAATGATGAATGATAATTGACTATAAATCCGACCACGATTAAGAATGGCTCACCAAGGTAAATTAATAACGTCCTGAGTGATAGTTCAAGTGAAATTATTGGAACCGTTGTTCCTCGTGAATTAAATGATTAATTTCATGATGACAAGTCTCAACATGATTGATATATGATGAATGACTTAAGTGAATGAATGAACGACAATGAAATGAATGATTATCCTATTACCGAACAAGAATTAACTTGCTCAAAACCGGTGATGGATGTCATATTGTATCACAGTTAAAGTAAACCACAGTCGAACTCGTAAATGCGAGATGAAGATGCTCTTCCAAAGACGAAGACGACTAGAAAACGATCCTCGACGCCGGAGTCCGATGTTCCTTCCGATGCCTCTTTCCATACCGAGGTGAAAGTCACGTGATAATTACAGATCTCGTATGAAGATCGCATTATGATTATGAGACGGAATGATAACAATGAGCATACACGCTCTAACACAATGAATGCATTAATAATGCGGTAAAATGATCGTCCACATGACACCGGAATATGATGAGATCGCATGAAAGATCAAATGAGGTAACATGATTACCTGATGAAATTCCTGAAATGATTACCTTGAACAAGTTAACAAGGTTGAAAATTCAATCCACAAGATCAACAATCGAACAATGAGATCGGATGATTAATGAATTGACTGAGCAAGTGAGTGATGAATGAACTAACTAAGCAATGAGATTGAATAAGTGATTAATGATTAACTGAGTAATGAGATAGACTGAGTGAAGAATGAATTAATTGAGTAATGAGATTGACTGAGTGATGAATGAATTAATTGAGCAATGAGATTGACTGGGTGATGAATGAATTAACTGAATAATGAGATTGAGTGAGTACTGAATGAATTACTTGAGTAATGAGATTGACTGAGTGATGAATGAATTAACTGAATAATGAGATTGAGTGAGTACTGAATGAATTACTTGAGTAATGAGATTGACTGAGTGATGAATGAATTAATCGAGCGATGAGATTAACTGAGTGATTAATGAATTAACTGAACAATGAGATTGACTGAGTGATGAATGAATTGACTGAACAATGAGATTGACTGAGTGATTAATGAATTAATCTGAACAATGAGATTGACTAAGTGATGAAGGAATTAACTGAGTGATGAATGAATTAACTGAACAATGAGATTGACTGAGTGATTAATGAATTAATTTGAACAATGAGATTGACTAAGTGATTGACTCAAGTTATCATTGTGACTTTTCAATTTCTATTCCCTTTCCTGTGGATCTTATGTGAAGGCACATGTTGTTTTCACCAGATCATATATTGTCTCGAGTCGAGATGTGAACCTTGGAGTTGTTGTTTGAATTTTATTGTCCTTCGTGATTCGAACGTGATTGTTCGATTTTTGTTGTCTCGATCGTTGTGATTCGATCGTTTGATTGATCGGTTTTTGTTGATCTCGTTTCGTGATTGTTGAACGTTCAGACTCCTTCGTAATTCCCTTAAGTTTGAGAAATTAGTCTCGTTTCGATCTTCCAACCCTTGGGCGGTGGAATTCGTATTTGTTCGGGCCGTTTGGCTCGCTTTGATTGATGAACCGTTGGGTTGGTCAATCGTATTGATTTTTGTTCGTTGTGTTTTTGATTGTTCGGATAATCGACTCGTTTGTATTATCTGTTTGATGACGCTTGTCACTTGTTTATTTTATTATGTCTCTACCGGTGGCGTCGTGTTGGTCGTCGTGGGGCGTGTTTTCACGCTGTATGTTCTTTCGCGTTGCTTGTAACGTTTCACCGTTGGGCGCGATTTTTTCGGTTCTTGTGTATCTCGTTGAGTTTTCTGGCAGATATTGCTTCTCCTACTTGATTTAAGTTTCGGACGAAACTTCTTTTAAGGAGGGTAGAATGTAATATCCGCAATTTCGATTTCGGTAATTTTCTTTTTCGGAGGCCCGTTTAGACAACTCGCTTTTGACCGCTTTCGTCATTCGAGAATATTTAATTCGCACTTTTTGTCATCCGAGTTCGCTTTGGTGCCGCTTTGTCGAGTTCCGTGCTTTTAGCGACTTTTCCGCGCTTGAGTTCGGTTCTTGCGAATCTCGCTCAAACCGCTGCTTGGGTTTTTTCGTAAGTGCATTTAACGTTGTTATACGTGTTGTGAGCTTCGGTTTGATTATTCGTTGTCGTATGGTGATTTTCGGGAATTTGGGCCATTTTCGTAATTTCCCAAAGTTTGGGGTAATTACCTTCCGTTGTCGAATTTCGAGCCTTCGGGTGGTCGGAATCGTGTGTTCTACTAGCTCTTAGATTCGTCTTTGTGAGTACTTCGTAACCGCATCTTCGGTTCGTATTCAGGTTCGGGTTTCGGTGTCGTTTTGTTGAGTTCAGGATTACTAAACGACTTTTCTAAGTATGAGTTCGGCTTTGTAAAAATCACCATAAATTCTTGGAAACTCCAAAAAATTCTGAATCTTTTCAGTATTATAGAGCATCAAGTTAGCTTTCCAATGGTTCAAACGGTGAGTCAATCGGAGTCCGGACGAGAGAGTTATGGTCGTTTTAGCTCACCCGCTCGTTATTGGCCGATCACTGCCGGCCGAACTCGGCCGTGTCGTCCGACACGGCCCGTGCCGTACTCGTCCGGAAATGCCGGAGTCTCTGCCTCAGGACCCGACCGTGTCGTCTGGCACGGCCGAGTCGAACTCTTCCGGATAGGCCAGAACCGACTGCCCAAACGCCCGACCGTGTTCGAGGACACGGTCGAGTCGTGCCGAGTCGCTGTCGGACGGGTCACTATCGGAAGGCCACTCCGCGCCGCGACCGTGTCTAGCAGGACACGGTCGAGTCCATGCCGGCCAGCTGTGCGCCACGACCGTGTCAGGCGGACACGGTCGAGTCTGTCAGCCTATTTAAGGCCCAGCAGTCGTTTTTTCGCCATTTTTTCTCCTTCTTCTACTTCTCTTCCGCGGCTGGGGTTTTTTCTATCATGGAGAGATGTTGTTGTTCAATAAATCCATGAAGTCTTGGAGTTCATATCATCAATCATCCATCCTATAACATCCTTTGATCGAGCGAATCAGGTCAGATTTTCTAGAAATCTAATTTTGAGGATTTTGGGTATTTTGTTCGATTTCGTCCGTTTAATCCGATTTAACTTAGGATTGTGATGGATTGATGATTATTTAGATGTATTGTTTCATTTCCCTTGTTATCCCATGGTTGGATCGTATCGATTCATTGTTTTGGTCGAGTTCTTGACCGACGCCTTGAAGGTGTCCGGTAAAATGTCATAGAGGGGTTTTCGGGCGTTCTACGATTATTCTTCCTCGTATGATCGATGATTTATTGATTATATGTTGTTAGGGTCGAATTCTTGTGAAGAACTCGAGTCGGAACCCTTTCGTTTGTTGTCTTCTTGGGGGTCCGAGCTTCCCGGTCGAACCGTGTTCTTCGGAGCGTTTGGTAGCGGTTATTAAGGCAAGTATATTATTATACGACTTGTATCTTGTGAATAGTAATTACGTATGATTTGTATGACGATTTTGCTTGCCTCCGTAAATATGTTCCGTTGAGTTGGTTGTGTTTTCCGAAAATTGAAGGCTTTGTGATAATAGTGATATATTGGTATACGTGTTAGGCGTTGTGCCATTTGTGCAGGATTGCGATGTACATATGAGATGGTTGTACATGTGTTTGTTCAATGTATTGTGTACCGAATGTGTGTTGTGTTGGTTAAGAGTCGTTGTGATGATCATGATGTTTGTGTTGTTTTAGTTTACATGCTTGATTGTACATTTCGGCGTAATGTGGAATGACTTGACATTTAATGATTATGAATTGTGTCGAGTCGATGTGTGTGTGATCCAGGTAGGGTCTGACGAGGCCTTTGGAGTTCGGTACATGATGTGTACGAACAAAGTGTGTGAACCAGGTAGGGTCTGACGAGGCCTCTGGAGTCCGGTACATGACGTGTACGGACAAGATGTGTGATCCAGGTAGGGTCTGACGAGGCCTCTGGAGTTCGGTACATGATGTGTACGAACGATGTTGTAGCCGGGTAGGGTCCGTTGAGGCCTCCGGAGTTCGGTACATGATGTGTACGAACAGTGTGTGTGGTCCGGGTAGGGTCCGTTGAGGCCTCCAGAGTTCGGTACATGATGTGTACGAACAGTGTGTGTGGTCCGGGTAGGGTCCGTTGAGGCCTCCGGAGTTCGGTACATGATGTGTACGAACAGTGATCGTGTAGCAGTGATTGTTCGGGTAACATTTTAAATATGGATCTCGGACGCATAATGATATATTATTTAGTATGCTTTGAAACGAGAATCGGGCTAAGGCCCTATTGTTTACGAAAAGGTTTTGTAAATTAGGACTCGAGGTCCAAAAGATTTTCGGCTTTAAAAATCCCCGAGATGATGTGTTCCTTTTCAAATATCTCTTACTTGAGTTCGAAATTCTAGAACTTCTCGGGAACATTTTGATAATGGATTTCCGTATTAAATTCGTAGTTGCTTTTTGCTTGTTACATTTCGTATGGTTTGATACTTGCACTAGTAAAACAGTGGAGTTTTACTAACCCCCGAGTAATCGGGGGGTGGATGTCTGTTTTGCGTCCGTGTACAGTGCATTCGGGAGCAACCAGGATTGGCACAAGAGGATGACGAAGTGCGATACTAATCATGAGTCGAGAGTTATTTTGATTTTTGTTGTGTTGTCGAGTTGATTTGATCTTCCATTTGTATTGTATTTCGACCCCTGTGTGGGTAATGTTATTTAAGTCGGTTTTATCGATTGGGTTGTGTGACCTCATCGGTCTGTGTATTCACGTGTAAGTGACCATATCGGTCTGTATCATTTTATTGTTTGACCACAGTGGGCAAGCACTTGGTTGTTTATGGATGCTTAGCACAGTCGATCCTTGTGGAAAGGGTCTACGGCGTGTAATATTCCCATACGGTTTTGGGGATGTTACATTTATGGTATCGAGCTTAGGTTGCGAAACCTAGCCGTCGGGTCGAGTCAAGTCGTGATTTGTCGAGTAATGTGTTGTCATGTCGTTTGAGTCATCAGGTGACAAGTTGAGTTGTGCGTAGTCACAACGTGTCGGTTATGTTGTCGGACGAGATTAGTATCGTAGGCGACCGTCACCTCCGTGCGACCTGTGGATGTAAGTCTCCTCTTTTATGCGAAGTACCTGTGTATCTCGATTTTATCTTAGTGAGTTAATTGCGGTGCATGATTTTCTTTACACAGTATTGTGTAATATAATTGTGTTTAGTACTTGTGGCATATAGTATGTGTATAGAACTGGGCACATTATTGTTTTATCTTTGAACCACCGGGTGGTGTGGTATGGTGTGGAAGTTGTAAACCGTGATGGATTTCGAAAAGGTATCGGCGACTGAGTCTTATTTTGAAAATCGATTCCCTTAACCGAGTTTTGACATTATGGCCTTGATCGTTTTGGCGAAATTCTTATGACGGTATTTAGTATTTTGTAAATGGCTTTTGTGAGTTTTTGAAATATTACCGTCATCGGCCCTTTTTGGCGTTTTTGTAAATAGTTTTTATCCTGGTGGGTTCCGGCGCGGGACCCACAACGCTATAATGTTCCGTGTAATTATCTGAGATTTTTGGGCATTCTAGCCCATTGAATTATCTTTGAAAATATTGAGTATTCTAGAAATAAATTTCGAGACGTACGTTTAAAATGAATTGTTTTCTCATGGTACTTCCAAGGTGCCACGATATGTTTCCGAATTCTTCTACCTCGAGGACCAAAATGTTTTGAGATATTTTTCAATGTTTTATAAACACTTTTACTTAGACCCGAGGGTCGAATATTCTGAAAGTTTTCCACTAAGAGAAAGTGTCCTCATTTTTCTCAAATGCGAAATGGTTTTCCAAAGTCTCGATAACGATGTTTCACGTTTGTACTTTTTTTGAAAGGTGATACTCAAGATCAACCGGTGTTTTTCTAAATTATTTTCAAAACGTGGTTTTTATTTCTTGTTTTTTTTAAAACCTATCAATTCCCGTTTGCGTTTGGGAATGTATGTATGATTTTTGCTTTGTCGTTTTGATGTTCCTCCCGAGTATGATCGAATTGGTGGCATGAACGTCGAGGCGTTGCCACGCAATTATTGTACTGGCCCTCTGCGAGGGGTGTGAACTGGTGTTTACTGTTTATCGCCTCGTGGCGATTTGCGTGTTGTCGCACGAGTGTGAGATGTTGAAGCTTGGGTTTCTACGTTTGTGTACATGTGTGATTGTTTCATAATGTTTGTAATTATGTGCTGATTATCGTTCGGGCCGTTGATGTCGCCGAACGATACTGTCGTTGTTGTAGTGTTTGTGTGTGTATTACTTTACGATGGTAATCGTTGTATATGATATGTGTTATGATTCTTTATTATGCTGAGTTGGCATCTCCGGTATGTTGTTTTGCGGTGTTATGCTCCATTGTATCTAGCATCTGTATTTTCGATATGCCGAGCCGAGGCATTTCGAACGTACAGCCGGGGCATGTACGTGCCAATTGTCCTTCTCGCCGCAACGCTTTTCAAGTGTGGACCCGAGAGACACAAAGATCCAGCTTTGCGAGTTGGGTTCCGAGCCTTCGGGCGCGAACTTCAAGAAAGATATGAGGATCGGATCCGAGAGGCCCATGGGAGATATTTCGCTGTTTGCTTTTGTGTTGTCACCTTACTCCGCTTGTTGTGAGTTGCGGGAACGACATTTCTTTTATTAGAGGTCGAATGTAATGCCTGTATCGTTTTGACTTCTGCATTTCCTCTTTCTCAGGTCTATCGACTCGTCGTGTTCGTTGATACTTTATGAACTTGTTCTGTATTTCGGTTTCATCGTTCGAACGAGCTGTGATCTTATTTTGGGTCGATCTGGTTATCATTGTGACTTTTCAATTTCTATTCCCTTTCCTGTGGATCTTATGTGAAGGCACATGTTGTTTTCACCAGATCATATATTGTCTCGAGTCGAGATGTGAACCTTGGAGTTGTTGTTTGAATTTTATTGTCCTTCGTGATTCGAACGTGATTGTTCGATTTTTGTTGTCTCGATCGTTGTGATTCGATCGTTTGATTGATCGGTTTTTGTTGATCTCGTTTCGTGATTGTTGAACGCCTGCACTCCTTCGTAATTCCCTTAAGTTTGAGAAATTAGTCTCGTTCGATCTTCCAACCCTTGGGCGGTGGAATTCCGTATTTGTTCGGGCCGCTCGCGTTTTGATTGATGAACCGTTGGGTTGGTCAATCGTATTGATTTTTGTTCGTTGTGTTTTTTGATTGTTCAGATAATCGACTCGATTGTATTATCTGTTTGATGACGCTTGTCACTTGTTTATTTTATTATGTCTCTACCGGTGGCGTCGTGTTGGTCGTCGTGGGGCGTGTTTTCACGCTGTATGTTCTTTCGCGTTGCTTGTAACGTTTCACCGTTGGGCGCGATTTTTTTTTCGGTTCTTGTGTATCTCGTTGAGTTTTCCTGGCAGGATATTGCTTCTCCCTACTTGATTTAAGTTTCGGGACGAAACTTCTTTTAAGGAGGGTAGAATGTAATATCCGCAATTTCGGATTTCCGGTAATTTTCTTTTTTCGGCGGAGGCCCGTTTAGACAACTCGCTTTTGACCGTTTCGTCATTCGGAGAATATTTAATTCTGCACTTTTTGTCATCCGAGTTCGTTTCGGTGCTGCTTTGTTGAGTTCCGTGCTTTTTAACGACTTTTCCGCGCTTGAGTTCGGTTCTTGCGAATCTCATTCGAAACTGTCGTTTGGGGTTTTTCGTAAGTGCATTTAACGTTGTTATACGTGTTGTGAGCTTCGGTTTGATTATTCGTTGTCGCATGGTGATTTTCGGGCATTTGGGCCATTTTCGTAATTTCCCAAAGTTTGGGGTAATTACCTTCCGTTGTCGAATTTCGAGCCTTCGGGTGGTCGGAATCGTGTGTTCTACTAGCTCTTAGATTCGTCTTTGTGAGTACTTCGTAACCGCATCTTTGGTTCGTATTCAGGTTCGGGTTTCGGTGTCGTTTTGTTGAGTTCAGGATTACTAAACGACTTTTCTAAGTATGAGTTCGGTTTTGTAAAAATCACCATAAATTCTTGGAAACTCCAAAAAATTCTGAATCTTTGCAATATTATAGAGCATCAAGTTAGCTTTCCAATTGTTCAAACGGTGAGTCAATCGGAGTCCGGACGAGAGAGTTATGGTCGTTTTAGCTCACCCGCTCGTTATTGGCCGATCACTGCCGGCCGAACTCGGCCGTGTCGTCCGACACGGCCCGTGCCGTACTCGTCCGGAAATGCCGGAGTCTCTGCCTCAGGACCCGACCGTGTCGTCTGGCACGGCCGAGTCGAACTCTTCCGGATAGGCCAGAACCGACTGCCCAGACGCCCGACCGTGTTCCAGGACACGGTCGAGTCGTGCCGAGTCGCTGTCGGACGGGTCACTATCGGAAGGCCCCTCCGCGCCGCGACCGTGTCTAGAAGGACACGGTCGAGTCCATGCCGCCCAGCTGCGCGCCACGACCGTGTCAGGCGGACACGGTCGAGTCTGTCAGCCTATTTAAGGCCCAGCAGTCGTTTTTTCGCCATTTTTTCTCCTTCTTCTACTTCTCTTCCGCGGCTGGGGTTGTTTCTATCATGGAGAGATGTTGTTGTTCAATAAATCCATGAAGTCTTGGAGTTCATATCATCAATCATCCATCCTATAACATCCTTTGATCGAGCGAATCAGGTCAGATTTTCTAGAAATCTAATTTTGAGGATTTTGGGTATTTTGTTCGATTTCGTCTGTTTAATCCGATTTAACTTAGGATTGTGATGGATTGATGATTATTTAGATGTATTGTATCATTTCCCTTGTTATCCCATGGTTGGATCGTATCGATTCGTTGTTTTGGTCAAGTTCTTGACCGACGCCTTGAAGGTGTCCGGTAAAATGTCATAGAGGGATTTCGGGCGTTCTACGATTATTCTTCCTCGTATGATCGATGATTTATTGATTATATGTTGTTAGGGTCGAATTCTTGTGAAGAACTCGAGTCGGAACCCTTTCGTTCGTTGTCTTCTTCGGGGTCCGAGCTTCCCGGTCGAACCGTGTTCTTCGGAGCGTTTGGTAGCGGTTATTAAGGCAAGTATCTTATTATACGACTTGTATCTTGTGAATAGTAATTACGTATGATTTGTATGACGATTTTGCTTGCCTCCGTAAATATGTTCCGTTGAGTTGGTTGTGTTTTCCGAAAATTGAAGGCTTTGTGATAATAGTGATATATTGGTATACGTGTTAGGCGTTGTGCCATTTGTGCAGGATTGCGATGTACATATGAGATGGTTGTACATGTGTTTGTTCAATGTATTGTGTACCGAATGTGTGTTGTGTTGGTTAAGAGTTGTTGTGATGATCATGATGTTTGTGTTGTTTTGGTTTACATGCTTGATTGTACATTTCGGCGTAATGTGGAATGACTTGACATTTAATGATTATGAATTGTGTCGAGTCGATGTGTGTGTGATCCAGGTAGGGTCTGACGAGGCCTCTGGAGTTCGGTACATGATGTGTACGAACAAAGTGTGTGAACCAGGTAGGGTCTGACGAGGCCTCTGGAGTCCGATACATGACATGTACGGACAAGATGTGTGATCCAGGTAGGGTCTGACGAGGCCTCTGGAGTTCGGTACATGATGTGTACGAACGATGTTGTAGCCGGGTAGGGTCCGTTGAGGCCTCCGGAGTTCGGTACATGATGTGTACGAACAGTGTGTGTGGTCCGGGTAGGGTCCGTTGAGGCCTCCGGAGTTCGGTACATGATGTGTACGAACAGTGTGTGTGGTCCGGGTAGGGTCCGTTGAGGCCTCCGGAGTTCGGTACATGATGTGTACGAACAGTGATCGTGTAGCAGTGATTGTTCGGGTAACATTTTAAATATGGATCTCGGACGCATAATGATATATTATTTAGTATGCTTTGAAACGAGAATCGGGCTAAGGCCCTATTGTTTACGAAAAGGTTTTGTAAATTGGGACTCGAGGTCCAAAAGATTTTCTGCTTTAAAAATCCCCGAGATGATGTGTTCCTTTTCAAATATCTCTTACTTGAGTTCGAAATTCTAGAACTTCTCGGGAACATTTTGATAATGGATTTCCGTATTAAATTCGTAGTTTCTTTTTGCTTGTTACATTTCGTATGGTTTGATACTTGCACTAGTAAAACAGTGGAGTTTTACTAACCCCCGAGTAATCGGGGGGTGGATGTCTGTTTTGCGTCCAGGTACAGGCAGATTCACGGGAGCAGTCACAGGATTGGCACAAGAGGATGACGAGATGCGATACTAATCATGAGTCAAGAGTTATTTTTATTTTTGTTGTGTTGTCAGAGTTGATTTCAGTCTTACGCTGTATTGTATTTCGACCCCTGTGTGGGTAATGTTATTTAAGTCAGTTTTATCGATTGGATTGTGTGACCTCATCGGTCTGTGTATTCACGTGTAAGTGACCATATCGGTCTGTATCATTTTATTGTTTGACCCTGGTCGGGCAAGCACTTGGTTGTTTATGGATGCTTAGCCTGGTCGATCCTTGTGGAAAGGGTCTACGGCGTGTAATATTCCCATACGGTTTTGGGGATGTTACAGTTCGTTAGCACACGTTACGCGTATTGTCTAACGTACGATAACAGTGTTGCGGGCGGAATGTCTGGGGCGCTGACCCCGTTAGCGCGCGCTAATGCGGTGTGTTTAGCGCATGCTAATAACTGTCCAGTATAAATACTGGACAACATCTTATTCCGCCATTTCTCTCCCTCTTCATCTCTTTTCGTCGGGAGCAAATTCTTGGAGCGATTTTGGGCGATCTTCATCATCAAGTGTCATCTTGGAATGGATTTATGTGTGTTTAACATCATTTAATCCATTGTTCTTCGCCGTATCGAGGTAATTTTCTTGATTCCCTAGAGTTGACTTTTTGGGAGTTTTGTTCTTGATTCCGAATTCAATCCGATTTAGATGAATCGATTGAAGTTAGATGTTGTTGTTAAACATGTTTTATGGATTATATATCCATACCTTCGGTTCATTTCAGCCCGAAGGGTGACTACGGTGTTCTTGAGGTGTAGTGAACATTTAATGTTCGATTAAATGTTCGAATGAGTTTTCCTTCGATAGTTTGATGTGATCTCCATTGTTTTTGGTCTTGATCCTCGTCGTAATCATATTTTTTTGTTTCTTCCGGAGGATTATAGGTGTTCGAGGATTCCGAGTTGATCTCCGTTTTGTATTGGTAATTCGTGTGGTGTTATTCTCGTAGTGTTCGCGGTGCTATTGTATTCTTGATTATGTTCAGGAATTCGGGGATGCCCGACTGCATACCGTTCATCATCTCATTTCGATCGTGGTTTCGAGGAAAGTATTTTTCTTATACGATTTGTGTCCTGCAAATAGAGTTTACATGTTGGATTTACGATGGTTGGTCTACCCTCTTAAATATGATTCATGTGAATTGATTATGATTTGATTATTTTGAACGTTGAGGGCTTTAATGATACCCCTGGTTGTTTAATGTTGTGGAATCGTGTATTCCGTGTTAATTGTGTTGTTGTGTTGTGATTGATTGTTCATGATGAAGGTATTGTGATGAGTATGATAATGGTGTTGGGTAAGTGGCCATCTCTAGTAAGTATTCTTAATGAACTTACATTCTTAGCATATTAGTATTACATGAGTGACGTGTGTGTATGCTCACTATGGGTTAGATCCGATGGGGTCTCGGTAGGGGTCCACAGAGGCGTGGATCCACGAGCTTTGCTTAAGGTGCCATCTTAATGGAAGCATGTCAGCTATTATTATACGTGAACTCGATCAATGGTAGTTGGGCTTCCCAATCGTCCTTCCAATCGAGGACGCATGCCCTCAACATGTCCTCTAATGTGTGAATAGTCCTCTTTGATTGTCCGTCGGACTGAGGATGAAAGGCGGTACTGAGATTGAGCTGAGTTCCCATAGCACGATGAACTGATTTCCAAAAATGAGACACAAATCGTCCGTCACGATCGGAAACGATACTCTTAGGAGTACCGTGCAGTCTCACTATCTCCTTGATGAACAACTGAGCCAGTCTCTCGGGACACCACGTATCCTTGATCTCAAGGAAATGAGCTGATTTAGTTAAGCGGTCCACAATCACCCAGATCGTATTCATGCCACGACGACTCGTCGGCAAACTCGTGATGAAATCCATAGAAATGTCTTCCCACTTCCACTCTGGAATAGGGAGAGGTTTCAACATACCCGCCGGTCGCTGATGTTCAATCTTGACTTGTTGACAGGTTAAGCATCTCGAAACAAATTCTGCGACTTCTCGCTTCATATTACTCCACCAGTAATTTTGTTTCAAGTCCTTGTACATCTTGCTGGACCCCGGATGAACAGAATAAGGGGTAGCATGAGCTTCTCTCAAAATAGAGTTTTTCAACTCGACATTCGCCGGTACGCACAACCGATTCTTAAATCTCAAAAGTCCATCCTCGTGGACCACGAATCCAGGGGCTTTCCCCTGAGCCACATCCTCACGGATGCGCAACAATGCTGGGTCTGAACCTTAATTCTCCCTGATTTCCTCCTCAAGTGACGATGAAATCTCTAACATACAAAGCTGTCCCTGAACTCACTGAAGCCAGACCTCGATCTCGGGTCTAAGGAATTCTTGCTGAAGCTCCTTATGAACTGTTAAACGAGCAAGCATCTGTTCCTGCACGGACTTACGACTCAAGGCGTCGGCGACAACGTTCGCCTCGCCCGGGTGGTAAAGGATCTCGATATCATAATCTTTGATTAATTCCAACCACCGTCTCTGTCGCATATTTAACTCCTTCTGACTAAATATATACTTTAAACTCTTATGATCGGTGAATATCTGACAGGTAACGCCATAAAGATAATGACGCCAAATTTTCAAAGCGAACACCACGGCTGCTAGCTCCAGGCCATGGGTCGGATAATTAACCTCGTAAGGTCTCAATTGCCGTGAAGCATAAGCAATAACCTTCCCATTCTGCATGAGTACACATCCGAGACCCTGTCCGGACGCATCACTATAAACCACAAATCCCTCCGTCCCTTGCGGCAAGGAAAGTACAGGTGCTGACATTAACCGGCTCTTGAGTTCCTCAAAACTCCGCTGACACGCATCGGACCACGTGTATTTCTTATCCTTTCGCAAAAGGTTCGTCAAGGGTTGAGTGATTCTAGAAAATCCCTCCACAAATCGCCGATAATAGCCCGCTAATCCGAGAAAACTTCGGATTTCCTTAACATTCTTCGGAGGTAACCAGTCTCGGATAGCCTCCGTCTTCTGAGGGTCGACACAAACTCCGTCTGATGAAATTACATGTCCGAGAAAAGTCACTTCGGACATCCAGAACTCGCATTTGGAAAACTTTCCATACAGTTGCTCTCGTCTCAACACGTCAAGAACCTGATGAAGATGAACCTCGTGATCCTCTCGGCTACGAGAATAAATCAAAATATCATCGATGAATACAACAACAAACTGATCTAAAAAGTCGATGAAAACCCGATTCATTAACTCCATAAATACCGCAGGTGCATTAGTTAACCCGAACGGCATAACTACGAACTCATAATGACCATAGCGTGTTCGAAACGCCGTCCTCGTGATATCCGACTCTCGAATCCGCAACTGGTGATATCCAGACCTTAAGTCGATCTTGGAAAATACTGAAGCTCCCTGAAGTTGATCTAAAAGATCATCAATACGGGGTAAGGGATACTTATTCTTGATTGTCACTCTGTTCAACTCCCGATAATCAATACACAAACGAAATGAACCATTCTTCTTCTTGACAAACAACACTGGTGCTCCCCACGGAGACGCACTCGGTCGGATATAACCCTTCTCGAACAACTCCTCAAGTTGGTTCTTTAATTCCTGCATTTCGGTCGGGGCCATCCGGTACGGTGCCTTCGATATCGGAGACGTACCAGGCTCCAACTCAATCGTGAATTCCACATCTCTTTGTGGAGGCAAACCAGGTAACTCGTCTGGAAAAACGTCGGCATACTCCCTCACTACCGGAATATCCATCAACATTACTGATGACTTCTCGGTTTTGGTCATGTAGCACCAATAACCAACACATCCATGACTGAGTAATCGCACTGCTTTCATCAAATTAATGACCTTACCCGAACAGCCGGGATTACCTCCCTGAAATACACATTCGACCCCATCGTCTGAAATGATAGTGATCATACGCTTACGGACACTAATGATGGAATCATGACGATCCATCCAATCAATACCCAAGATGACGTCGTCCCTCGGCAAATCTACTACGATTAGGTCTGCTGGCCATACACGACCATGAAACTGAATTAGACAATTCTGAATCTCACGATTACCGATAATTCGTCTACCATCAGGTAGGCCAATGACATAAGGCTCACAACTAGTAGCACTACCCAGACGTAGTCTACTCAAACATGACTCGGAAATGAATGAATGCGATGCACCAGTATCAAAAAGGGTACACACAGGCTGAGATAGAATATCGAGTGTACCTGAAATCATTCAGGCCTCGAGATCATCGGTCTTCTTCATCTCATAAATCCGGGGCTTGCTAGTCCCGGCACCGGACGCTCCCATCTGCTGGCTATAGGCTCCACCTTTAGTCGCTCCTGTCGTTTTAAACGATGCTGATTGAGTGGCCTGATTCTGAACGGCTGACTGCTTAGGGGCTTGAGATGACGTCTGAGTAGGTTTGGAGTCCCTACGGCAAAAAGGGGCCTTATGCCCAACAATTCCACAGTTATGACACGTGACAGACTGTATCGGGCACTTGGTGCTGACATGGCCAAGATCCCCACAGTTATAATAGGTGATGGCCGAGCTGGCCGCTCGTGACTGAGATTCCGCGGGTTTAGACGTCACAGGAGGCTGCTCAGGAAAAGCAGAGCCTGCACGAGGTTCCTTGAAAGTGGCCTGACTGCCGTCAGACTGATTACGGTTCTTAGACTTCTTGCTAGCAGATGAAGGTTGTTGCTTAGCAATCTCTTTGGCAGTAAGCTCGTAAGTTAGAGCTTTCTCAATGAATTCGGCCAACGTGGTGCAATTATGATTAAGCAACTGTAGCCGCATACGAGGTTTCAGCCTCTTGCTGAAATACTTGATCTTGTCCGCCTCAGAGTGAATGATAGATGAGGCGAACAGAAGAAGTTCCTGAAATTTCTCGGCAATGGCGAGAACATCCTAGTCTGATGAGGGGTCGGGAGTGAGTAACTCTGAGAGCTTGGCCTCTCTGAGTGGGGCCGGATAATACCTCTCCATCATGAGAGTCTTGAACTGGTCCCAAGTACACGATCCTTCGGTGGGCTTCAACGACAACCACCAAGAATGCGCGCTCTTGCCCAAGTAGTAAGCTGCAACAGAAACTTTGTGTCCTTCGGGACACTCTACCATAGCAAACAACTTCTCGAAATGCTCGAGCCAATGAATAATATCTGCCGGCTCAGACGAGCCCTCAAAAGTCGGTGGCCTCTGGCGAGAGATGTCGCCGATGATATTGCTCACATTCCTCTCTTGCCTCTGAGGTGGCGGTGGAGGAGCCTGTTGATTTTGATTGACGGAGTTATGCATCGTCTCCATCAGCTGTGCCATCTGGGTCATTTGGGCCATCATGCCCTGCATAAAAGAGAGTGGGTCAACTCAGACACCTTCTGACTGAGCCGTGTCCCGGGTACGACTCCCCGTTAGTGAATGATCGCGTCCAGGTGAATGAGTGGCAGCGTCACTGCTCGATGAATTAGCATTATTCCTTGTGTTTGCACGTGTATTCACACGAGTTCTTGGGATTCGGCCCGCTCCACGGCCTCGTCCTCCTCGTCCTCTGCCAGCTCTTTCCATACTGAAGTAGGAAAGTCACATGATGATTATATTTCCCGCATGAATATCACGTTATGATTATGACATGAGATGATGAAAATGAGCATACGCGCTCTAACACAGTGATTACATGAATGATTAACTGAGGTGACATGATTATCTTGAACAAGTCAACATAATTGATGATTTGATCTTCCTGATCAACAACTGAATAATGAAATGAATTGAGTGATTAACGAGTTAACATGACCGTCCTGGTCGAATGAAAATAATGGTTGAGGATTGTTAACTGATGAATTATGAATGAATGATTCTTGCCAGAAATTATACCATGGCGTTAGAAATCTTACAGTTCTTGGTCTGATTGGCTCGGCATTTGCACAGGTCACACGTGACGCGAAAGTCCAATGATACTAGTCCGATGACGATAATTTCAAATGAGACATGACTTGGAGGGTAGTATTCAAAACCACGCTCCGATACCAACTCTGTAACACCCCAAACTAGGCGGATATTACAGTGCCATGGACCCCCGACTGGGACCCACCAGGCGAATGAAAAAGGATGAATTACACAGGGTAAATGTAGTACCGAACCACATTACAACATCAATTACTCCGATTAGGAGTTTCATACAACACACCCAAGATAATATAGAATACATGTGTATCTTATGTGACGATAAAATACACGACACTGAATGAAATGAGTATTCAAACGGAATGTCTGCAGCGGAATAAATAAAGGAAACATAAATGACTGAATAAATGACTGAAAGGACTGGGGGCCCCTTCTAGTATCACTGGGACTCCCCGCCGTCAACGTGCTCTCCCTGTGCCTTTGCCTTGCCATGAACTGAAAAACAATATCCCCAAACGGGGTCAGTTATACAGAACAACAATGCTCAAGGGTTGAAATTACACAATCATGATATATCTGAAGTTATGAAAAATCCTTAGTTATGAAATACGCTGAAAAGGAGTACCATAGTACACCCGTAGTATTCTGTGCAAGTGTACAAGACGGATGACCGGACACACCCGTCCTTGTACCTAATTAGTCTCACGGAGGTAAACGTTACCGTGTGCACAGTCCAATGTATCACTCCCAATACATGGCCATCATGTGCCCGACTAAAAATTCCACACATCCGCACCCGGCCACGCAATATGAACCCAGAAGGTCATATGAACGAGAATGACCATAATGAATATCAATGAATAATAATAACCTGACAACGTCAAGAATGACTTACCGAGATGAAAGTGATAATGAAGTGATTGATAGTTTCAATGAAATGATTGGAACTGCCGTTCCTCGTTAATGAAGTGATTATTCGACAATTACATGTCTCAATATGATTAATACAATGATTAATGAGTTATGATTATGAATGATCAACAATAAAAGGAATGAATATTCTTTTAACCGAGTAAGAATCAACTTACATAATACCGATGAAGAATGTCCTTCCACGAACAAATGTTCTAAATGAAGTGTCGGTCGCTCGAACAACCTTAATTCAATACAATTACCAACAATCCGTTCAATATACAAATTAAACACGAATATAACGAACTCAAAACGTCGATACGATTAAACCAAGTTCATTGGGGCATTATATCGAACACTTTGAGGCCAACTTCGATTGATTACAACTAAACCTCAATACTACCAACCTCAAATCCCCAAGAAGTGTTTCAAACCAACAAAACATCTTCAATACGATCAATAATCCGTTATGAATATCCAAAAACGTGATTATAACAACAATTAATCGAAAATCCCCAAATCCAACTCGATATTCAAAGTGTTCTTGAATAATCCCTCAACAATCCAATGAATCCTTATACAAACTCATAATCATATACATATCCCTTCATATAACATGATTATAACGTCCAAAACATCATACCTCAACACAAAATCGAAATCCAAGGTGTTGAAGGAATTACCTCTTGAAGATCCAACCACTTCGATCCGAAGAACACGAGTTTAATCGAGTATCCAAGCTTCCTAAATGATTGAAGATGATGAAAAATACACACTCAAATGATTGATGATGGCAAAATCTCTCCCTCAACCCTCTCTCTCGGATAAAGATGGAAAAATGAAGAAATGAGGAAAAATGTCCCGGCCAAGTCCTTAAATACTGCCGGAAGTTACGGCCGTAACTCGGCCCTCTTCTGGCCGTAACATTCCGTGTCAACGGCCTTACGGCCGTAATCGCCAACTCAAATGCGGCCGTAACTTCGGCTTCGTCAGCAGACTTACGGCCGTAACCGCTCCCGAGTTACGGGCGTAACCCGCCTTCATCAAAAAAATCCGCCGACATCCTTACAGCCGTACCCGCACACCTTACGGCCGTAACTCGGATGATACGGCCGTATCCGGCCAAACTTACGGGCGTAAGCCCTCTTCGTCGAAAATGGCCAGGCACCATGCCTGCAGCGTACGGCCGTATCCGGCCAAGCCTTACGGCCGTATCTGCCTCGACTTACGGCCGTATGCCGCAACCCTTACGGCCATAAGTCACCCTTGCCCGACAACACCTGAAATTTACGAACACCACTTACGGCCTTATCCTCCCCTTCATACGGCCGTAACTCGCCTTCGGCCAAAAATGCCTGGGCAGCCTGCTGGACGCGTACGGCCGTAACCGGCCAGCCTTACGGCCGTACCTGCTCAACTTACGACCGTATCACAAGACCTTACGGCCGTAACTCGATGCTGGCCAAGGTGAAAAAATCCGATAACTCCGATTCCTCGCTACGACTGATGAATGATCCGACATATCATACGAATGTCAAAATGAACAAGTCTAACACAAGCCAAAGATGATACTCCCAGTACAAGGCTATCAATCACAATGAAAATGATAATACTCCCATCTCGGTCTCTAAACGGAGATGAAATGACAATCGGTAACTGATATACGATTACAACATGCTAACAGTGAACGCAAATGAATGAATCCTGAATGATGAGTGATTATTAATGAGTGAGAATTACTGAGTGACAATAACAGACTGATAATTACTGAATGAAAATGAATGAATTACAACCGGGTATTACATTTACTTAGACTTGTTAATAGGAGATAAGACCGCATTACATGTATTCGAGTTGGAACTCTATGAAAACTCGGGTTTGTTGATTAGATTTGAGCCTTTTGTACTCAAAATTGGATATAACATGGTTAAGCTTCTACTTCTTGATTAAGTCTTGTTATAGCAACGATTGGCTATAATAGCTCCGATGAAGCCTTTAATTCTTGATTATGTTTTGTTGTAGAATGGATTTACTATAATAGCACCCATTAAGCTTTTACTTCTTGATTCGGTCTTGCTAATAGAAGATAGGACCATATTACCAGTATTCGAGTTGGAACTCTATGAAAACTCGGGTTTATATTTTAGATTCGAGCCTTTTGTACTGAGAATTGGCTATAATAGCTCTGATTAAGATTTTAATTCTTAATTAAGTCTAATTAATAGGACAAAAAACTATGTTACATGTATTCAAGTCGAAACCCTACAAAAACTCGGGTTTATTGGTTAGATTCGAGCCTTTTATACTGACAATTGGCAATAACAACTTTGATTAAGCTTTTACTTCTTGATTAAGTCCTGTTGTATCAAAGATTAGCCATATTTGCTCTAATTAAGCCTTTCTTCTTGATTAAGGCTTGTTAATAGTATATAAGACCACATTACATGCACTCGTGTTGGAACTCTGCGAAAACTCGGGTTTATTGATTATATTCAAGCATTTTATATTGTGAATTCACTATAATAGCCTCGATTAAGCCTTTACTTAGTCTTGTTAATAGGAGATAAGACCGCATTACATGTATTCGAGTTGGAACTCTATGAGAACTCGGGTTTGTTGATTAGATTTGAGCCTTTTGTACTCAAAATTAGATATAACATGGTTAAGCTTCTACTTCTTGATTAAGTCTTGTTGTAGCATGGATTGGCTATAATAGCTCCGATGAAGCCTTTAATTCTTGATTATGTTTTGCTGTAGCATGGATTTACTAAAATAGCACCCATTAAGCTTTTACTTCTTGATTCGGTCTTCCTAATAGAAGATAAGACCACATTACCAGTATTCGAGTTGGAACTCTATGAAAACTCGGGTTTATATTTTAGATTCGAGCCTTTTGTACTGAGAATTGGCTATAATGGCTCTGATTAAGCTTTTAATTCTTAATCAAGTCTAATTAATAGGACAAAAAACTATGTTACATGTATTCGAGTCGAAACCCTACAAAAACTCGGGTTTATTGGTTAGATTCGAGCCTTTTATACTGAGAATTGGCAATAACAGCTTCGATTAAGCTTTTACTTCTTGATTAAGTCTTGTTGTATCAAAGATTAGCTATAATTGCTCTAATTAAGCCTTTCTTCTTGATTAAGGCTTGTTAATAGTATATAAGACTACATTACATGCACTCGAGTCGGAACTCTGCGAAAACTCGGGTTTATTGATTATATTGAAGCATTTTATATTGTGAATTCACTATAATAGCCTCGATTAAGCCTTTACTTAGTCTTATTAATAGGAGATAAGACAGCATTACATGTATTCGAGTTGGAGCTCTATGAAAACTGGGATTTGTTGATTAGATTTGAGCCTTTTGTACTCAAAATTGGATATAACATGGTTAAGCATATACTTCTTGATTAAGTCTTGTTTTAGCAAGGATTGGATATAGTAGCTCCGATGAAGCCTTTAATTCTTGATTATGTTTTGTTGTAGCATGGACTTACTATAATAGCACCGATTAAGCTTTTACTTCTTGATTCGGTCTTGCTAATTGAAGATAAGACCACATTACTTGTATTCGAGTCGGAACTCTATGAAAACTCGGGTTTATATTTTAGATTCGTGCCTTTTGTACTGAGAATTGGCTATGATAGCTCTGATTAAGCCTTTACTTCTTGATTAAGTCTGGTTAATAGGACATAAAACCATGTTACACGTATTCGAGACGGAACTCTACACAAACTCGGGTTTCTTGGTAAGATTCGAGCCTTTTATGCGAGAATTGGCAATAATTTCGATTAAGCTCTTACTTCTTGATTAAGTCTTGTTGTAGCAAAGATTAGCTATAGTAGCTCCAATTAAGCCTTTCTTCTTGATTAAGGCTTGTTAATAGTATATAAGACCATATTACATGCACTCGAGTCGAAACTCTACGAAAACTCGGGTTTATTTATTATATTCAAGCATTTTATATTGTGAATTCGCTATAATAGCCTCGATTAAGCCTTTACTTAGACTTGTTAATAGGAGATAAGACCACATTACATTTACTCGAGTTGGAACTCTATGAAAACTCGGGTTTGTTGATTAGATTTGAGCCTTTTGTACTCGAAATTGGATATAACATGGTTAAGCTTCTACTTCTTGATTAAGTCTTGTTGTAGCAAGGATTGACTATAATAGATCCGATGAAGGCTTTAGTTCTTGATTATGTTTTGTTGTAGCATGGATTTACTATAATAGCACCCATTAAGCTTTTACTTCTTGATTCGGTCTTGCTAATAGAAGATAAGACCACATTACCAGTATTCGAGTTGGAACTCTATGAAAACTCGGGTTTATATTTTAGATTTTGAGCCTTTTGTACTGAGAATCGGCTATAATAGCTCTGATTAAGCTTTTAATTCTTAATTAAGTTTGGTTAATAGGACAAAAAACTATGTTACATGTATTCAAGTTGAAACCCTACAAAAACTCGGGTTTATTGGTTAGATTCAAGCCTTTTGTACTGAGAATTGGCTATAAAGCTCTGATTAAGATTTTACTTCTTGATTAAGTCTTGTTGCAGCAAGGATTAGCTATAATAGCTCCAATTAAGCATTTACTTCTTGATTAAGTCCCATTAATAGGAGAAAAGACCATGTTACATGTATTTGGAGTCGAAACTCTATGAAAACTCGGGTTTATTGATTGGATTGGAGCACTTTGTACTGAGAATTGACTACAGTAGCTCCGATTTATCCTTTACTTCTTGATTAAGTTTGGTTAATAGGAGATAAGACCATGATACATGTATTCTAGTTGGAACTCTATGAAAACTCGGGTTTATTGATTAGATTCGAGCATTTTGTATTGAGAATTCGCTATAATAACTCCCATTAAGCTTTATTTCTTGATTAAGAGATAAGAACATGTTACATGTTTTGAGTCGGAATACTATGAAAACTCGGGTTAATTGATTAGATTCAAGCATTTTTTATTGGGAATTCGCTATAAGAGCCTCGATTAGGCCTTTATTTCTTGATTTAGTATTGCTAATGGAAGATAAGACCACATTACCTGTATTCGAGTTGGAACTCTATGAAAACTCGGGTTTATATTTTAGATTCGAGCCTTTTGTACTGAGAATTGGCTATGATAGCTCTGATTAAGCCTTTACTTCTTGATCAAGTCTGGTTAATAGGACATAAAACCATGTTACACGTATTCGAGATAGAACTCTACACAAACTCGGGTTTATTGGTTAGATTCGAGCCTTTTATACTGAGAATTAGCAATAACAACTCCGATTAAGCTTTTACTTCTTGATTAAGTCTTGTTGTAGCAAAGATTAGCTATAGTAGCTCCAATTAAGCCTTTCTTCTTGTTTAAGGCTTGTTAATAGTATATAAGACCACATTACATGCACTCGGGTCGGAACTCTACAAAAACTCGGGTTTATTTATTATATTCAAACATTTTATATTGTGAATTCGCTATAATAGCCTCGATTAAGCCTTTACTTAGACTTGTTAATAGGATATAAGACCGCATTACATGTATTCGAGTTGGAACTCTATGAAAACTCGGGTTTGTTGATTAGATTTGAGCCTTTTGTACTCAAAATTGGATATAACATGGTTAAGCTTCTACTTCTTGATTAAGTCTTGTTTTAGCAACGATTGGCTATAATAGCTCCGATGTAGCCTTTAATTCTTGATTATGTTTTGTTGTAGCATGGATTTACTATAATAGCACCCATTAAGCTTTTACTTCTTGATTCGGTCTTGCTAATAGAAGATAGGACCATATTACCAGTATTCGAGTTGGAACTCTATGAAAACTCGGGTTTATATTTTAGATTCGAGCCTTTTGTACTGAGAATTGGCTATAATGGCTCTGATTAAGCTTTTAATTCTTAATCAAGTCTAATTAATAGGACAAAAAACTATGTTACATGTATTCGAGTCGAAACCCTACAAAAACTCGGGTTTATTGGTTAGATTCGAGCCTTTTATACTGAGAATTGGCAATAACATGGTTAAGCTTCTACTTCTTGATTAAGTCTTGTTGTAGCATGGATTGGCTATAATAGCTCCGATGAAGCCTTTAATTCTTGATTATGTTTTGCTGTAGCATGGATTTACTAAAATAGCACCCATTAAGCTTTTACTTCTTGATTCGGTCTTCCTAATAGAAGATAAGACCACATTACCAGTATTCGAGTTGGAACTCTATGAAAACTCGGGTTTATATTTTAGATTCGAGCCTTTTGTACTGAGAATTGGCTATAATGGCTCTGATTAAGCTTTTAATTCTTAATCAAGTCTAATTAATAGGACAAAAAACTATGTTACATGTATTCGAGTCGAAACCCTACAAAAACTCGGGTTTATTGGTTAGATTCGAGCCTTTTATACTGAGAATTGGCAATAACAGCTTCGATTAAGCTTTTACTTCTTGATTAAGTCTTGTTGTATCAACGATTAGCTAAAGTTGCTCTAATTAAGCCTTTCTTCTTGATTAAGGCTTGTTAATAGTATATAAGACTACATTACGTGCACTCGAGTGGGAACTCTGCGAAAACTCGGGTTTATTGATTATATTGAAGCATTTTATATTGTGAATTCACTATAATAGCCTCGATTAAGCCTTTACTTAGTCTTATTGATAGGAGATAAGACAGCATTACATGTATTCGAGTTGGAGCTCTATGAAAACTGGGATTTGTTGATTAGATTTGAGCCTTTTGTACTCAAAATTGGATATAACATGGTTAAGCATATACTTCTTGATTAATTCTTGTTATAGCAAGGATTGGCTATAGTAGCTCCGATGAATCCTTTAATTCTTGATTATGTTTTGTTGTAGCATGGACTTACTATAATAGCACCGATTAAGCTTTTACTTCTTGATTCGGTCTTGCTAATTGAAGATAAGACCACATTACCTGTATTCGAGTCGGAACTCTATGAAAACTCGGGTTTATATTTTAGATTCGTGCCTTTTGTACTGAGAATTGGCTATGATAGCTCTGATTAAGCCTTTACTTCTTGATTAAGTCTGGTTAATAGGACATAAAACCATGTTACACGTATTCGAGACGGAACTCTACACAAACTCGGGTTTACTGGTAAGATTCGAGCCTTTTATACTGAGAATTGGCAATAACAGCTCGATTAAGCTTTTACTTCTTGATTAAGTCTTGTTGTAGTAAAGATTAGCTATAGTAGCTCCAATTAAGCCTTTCTTCTTGATTAAGGCTTGTTAATAGTATATAAGACCATATTACATGCACTCGAGTCGAAACTCTACGAAAACTCGGGTCTATTTATTATATTCAAGCATTTTATATTGTGAATTCGCTATAATAGCCTCGATTAAGCCTTTACTTAGACTTGTTAATAGGAGATAAGACCACATTACATTTACTCGCGTTGGAACTCTATGAAAACTCGGGTTTGTTGATTAGATTTGAGCCTTTTGTACTCGAAATTGGATATAACATGGTTAAGCTTCTACTTCTTGATTAAGTCTTGTTGTAGCAAGGATTGACTATAATAGCTCCGATGAAGGCTTTAGTTCTTGATTATGTTTTGTTGTAGCATGGATTTACTATAATAGCACCCATTAAGCTTTTACTTCTTGATTCGGTCTTGCTAATAGAAGATAAGACCACATTACCAGTATTCGAGTTGGAACTCTATGAAAACTCGGGTTTATATTTTAGATTTTGAGCCTTTTGTACTGAGAATCGGCTATAATAGCTCTGATTAAGCTTTTAATTCTTAATTAAGTTTGGTTAATAGGACAAAAAACTATGTTACATGTATTCAAGTTGAAACCCTACAAAAACTCGGGTTTATTGGTTAGATTCAAGCCTTTTGTACTGAGAATTGGCTATAAAGCTCTGATTAAGCTTTTACTTCTTGATTAAGTCTTGTTGCAGCAAGGATTAGCTATAATAGCTCCAATTAAGCATTTACTTCTTGATTAAGTCCCATTAATAGGAGAAAAGACCATGTTACATGTATTTGGAGTCGAAACTCTATGAAAACTCGGGTTTATTGATTGGATTGGAGCACTTTGTACTGAGAATTGACTACAGTAGCTCCGATTTAGCCTTTACTTCTTGATTAAGTTTGGTTAATAGGAGATAAGACCATGATACATGTATTCTAGTTGGAACTCTATGAAAACTCGGGTTTATTGATTAGATTCGAGCATTTTGTATTGAGAATTCGCTATAATAACTCCCATTAAGCTTTATTTCTTGATTAAGAGATAAGAACTTGTTACATGTTTTGAGTCGGAATACTATGAAAACTCGGGTTATTTGATTAGATTCAAGCATTTTTTATTGGGAATTCGCTATAAGAGCCTCGATTAGGCCTTTATTTCTTGATTTAGTATTGCTAATGGAAGATAAGACCACATTACCTGTATTCGAGTTGGAACTCTATGAAAACTCGGGTTTATATTTTAGATTCGAGCCTTTTGTACTGAGAATTGGCTATGATAGCTCTGATTAAGCCTTTACTTCTTGATCAAGTCTGGTTAATAGGACATAAAACCATGTTACATGTATTCGAGACAGAACCCTACAAAAACTCGGGTTTATTGGTTAGATTCGAGCCTTTTATACTGAGAATTGGCAATAACAGCTTCGATTAAGCTTTTACTTCTTGATTAAGTCTTGTTGTATCAAAGATTAGCTATAATTGCTCTAATTAAGCCTTTCTTCTTGATTAAGGCTTGTTAATAGTATATAAGACTACATTACGTGCACTCGAGTGGGAACTCTGCGAAAACTCGGGTTTATTGATTATATTAAAGCATTTTATATTGTGAATTCACTATAATAGCCTCGATTAAGCCTTTACTTAGTCTTATTGATAGGAGATAAGACAGCATTACATGTATTCGAGTTGGAGCTCTATGAAAACTGGGATTTGTTGATTAGATTTGAGCCTTTTGTACTCAAAATTGGATATAACATGGTTAAGCATATACTTCTTGATTAAGTCTTGTTTTAGCAAGGATTGGATATAGTAGCTCCGATGAAGCCTTTAATTCTTGATTATGTTTTGTTGTAGCATGGACTTACTATAATAGCACCGATTAAGCTTTTACTTCTTGATTCGGTCTTGCTAATTGAAGATAAGACCACATTACTTGTATTCGAGTCGGAACTCTATGAAAACTCGGGTTTATATTTTAGATTCGTGCCTTTTGTACTGAGAATTGGCTATGATAGCTCTGATTAAGCCTTTACTTCTTGATTAAGTCTGGTTAATAGGACATAAAACCATGTTACACGTATTCGAGACGGAACTCTACACAAACTCGGGTTTACTGGTAAGATTCGAGCCTTTTATACTGAGAATTGGCAATAACAGCTCGATTAAGCTCTTACTTCTTGATTAAGTCTTGTTGTAGCAAAGATTAGCTATAGTAGCTCCAATTAAGCCTTTCTTCTTGATTAAGGCTTGTTAATAGTATATAAGACCATATTACATGCACTCGAGTCGAAACTCTACGAAAACTCGGGTTTATTTATTATATTCAAGCATTTTATATTGTGAATTCGCTATAATAGCCTCGATTAAGCCTTTACTTAGACTTGTTAATAGGAGATAAGACCACATTACATTTACTCGAGTTGGAACTCTATGAAAACTCGGGTTTGTTGATTAGATTTGAGCCTTTTGTACTCGAAATTGGATATAACATGGTTAAGCTTCTACTTCTTGATTAAGTCTTGTTGTAGCAAGGATTCACTATAATAGATCCGATGAAGGCTTTAGTTCTTGATTATGTTTTGTTGTAGCATGGATTTACTATAATAGCACCCATTAAGCTTTTACTTCTTGATTCGGTCTTGCTAATAGAAGATAAGACCACATTACCAGTATTCGAGTTGGAACTCTATGAAAACTCGGGTTTATATTTTAGATTTTGAGCCTTTTGTACTGAGAATCGGCTATAATAGCTCTGATTAAGCTTTTAATTCTTAATTAAGTTTGGTTAATAGGACAAAAAACTATGTTACATGTATTCAAGTTGAAACCCTACAAAAACTCGGGTTTATTGGTTAGATTCAAGCCTTTTGTACTGAGAATTGGCTATAAAGCTCTGATTAAGATTTTACTTCTTGATTAAGTCTTGTTGCAGCAAGGATTAGCTATAATAGCTCCAATTAAGCATTTACTTCTTGATTAAGTCCCATTAATAGGAGAAAAGACCATGTTACATGTATTTGGAGTCGAAACTCTATGAAAACTCGGGTTTATTGATTGGATTGGAGCACTTTGTACTGAGAATTGACTACAGTAGCTCCGATTTATCCTTTACTTCTTGATTAAGTTTGGTTAATAGGAGATAAGACCATGATACATGTATTCTAGTTGGAACTCTATGAAAACTCGGGTTTATTGATTAGATTCGAGCATTTTGTATTGAGAATTCGCTATAATAACTCCCATTAAGCTTTATTTCTTGATTAAGAGATAAGAACATGTTACATGTTTTGAGTCGGAATACTATGAAAACTCGGGTTAATTGATTAGATTCAAGCATTTTTTATTGGGAATTCGCTATAAGAGCCTCGATTAGGCCTTTATTTCTTGATTTAGTATTGCTAATGGAAGATAAGACCACATTACCTGTATTCGAGTTGGAACTCTATGAAAACTCGGGTTTATATTTTAGATTCGAGCCTTTTGTACTGAGAATTGGCTATGATAGCTCTGATTAAGCCTTTACTTCTTGATCAAGTCTGGTTAATAGGACATAAAACCATGTTACACGTATTCGAGACAGAACTCTACACAAACTCGGGTTTATTGGTTAGATTCGAGCCTTTTATACTGAGAATTAGCAATAACAACTCCGATTAAGCTTTTACTTCTTGATTAAGTCTTGTTGTAGCAAAGATTTACTATAGTAGCTCCAATTAAGCCTTTCTTCTTGTTTAAGGCTTGTTAATAGTATATAAGACCACATTACATGCACTCGGGTCGGAACTCTACAAAAACTCGGGTTTATTTATTATATTCAAACATTTTATATTGTGAATTCGCTATAATAGCCTCGATTAAGCCTTTACTTAGACTTGTTAATAGGAGATAAGACCGCATTACATGTATTCGAGTTGGAACTCTATAAAAACTCGGGTTTGTTGATTAGATTTGAGCCTTTTGTACTCAAAATTGGATATAACTGTAATACCTGAGATTTCTGTTATGTAATTGGAACTTGTGATATTGTAATGATTGTACTTTTGTATGAGTACTATTCTCCGTATTTCATAATCCTTTGTTGTCGAGCGTATAATTTCGTGTATGTGATTTAAAGATTGAAATTCTGTGCATGTAGCGCACGCTACAGGCTACGGGTAGCGTACGCTAAGATGGATTCATAGCGCACGCTACAGAGTGTCATTAGCGCACGCTATGCATGGTCAATTTGATTGAGACGTGCGGTAGGTGAGATCTGGCCGGGGGACCCTTGTCGGATTGTGTCGAATGAATCTGGACGGCTTTCGGGAAAAGCCAAGTCAACGCCTTAGCGCACGCTACAGGTACATGCGTAGCGCACGCTAAGTGCCGAGTACAGTTTAGACTGTGAGCCGTTAGCGCACGCTACGAGCAGGGTCTAGCGCGCGCTAATAGCCATTTATTATAAATAGGACAGCATCCTATTCGTGATTTCAGTTCTTCTCCTCCCATAACCCGAACTCTTACACTTAGAACATAATTCCCTTCATCCTAAACACTTCGTATCAACCTCCTAGTTCGAGATTGAAGATCGTATATCATTGGAGATTGGTGTTCAAGCCTTCGGTGTTGGATTGCTTCATTTTCCTCCGTGTTCTTCACTACTTTGAGGTAGGTGATTCTTCACCGATGAGTAGTAATGTTCCTAAGGAAGTTTGAATCATGTTTGGATAGCAAGTATTTCGTTTATAATCGGTCATCACATGTTAGAAGGATATTTTTGACGTATCGGTACTATATATCGTATGAACCTTTGAACCGTCTTATTATAAGGACTCCTAAGCATGTTCAAATCAATTTATGATCAGTAATCGGATTTTACCCAGTTGCTACGTTGTACACGATAGAATCATATGTTTTGGGACTTGGAATAATCGGAACTTAGAATACTTCTTGAAGATCTTAGAAAAGATATGATGTTGAGTTGTTTATCCGTATATTTGTACCTCATGATCATGGAACTTCCACAAACCTTATTAGCATGATATGCCCGAGGATAACTTGTATTATCACAGTAGAATTCATGAGTTCTTCACCATTCAATCCAGCTTTGCGATTCTCGCCATGCAAGATTATCGCACGCTAACAAGTGAGAGTTAACGTGCGCTATCGGGTTCGATTAACGCATTTAACGTACGTTATGAGACCAGCCGAGTCAGACTGCCAGACCGTGGCTAGCGCACGCTAGTCTTATACGATAGTGTACGCTAACAGCCCGTCTTAGCGCACGTTACGTTGAGTACGTAGCGCGCGCTAAGCAGTCCAAGCAGATTCGTTATTTTGAGCTTTTCGGCCGTAGACCGAATTGTTAGGCTATCGTTCGACTTGAGATGATTTGTATATCGTTCCTTTTGTTAAGGTTCGAGCTTGTTACGTTGATCGAAGGAGGCGGCCTTCGAGCGTGTCGAGAACATTGAAGTGTTTCGTCCTTGCCATTTTCGAGGCAAGTATCATATGTCGAGTTTGATTTATCATGCTTGTGGTTTTGTTCATATTGTTGAATATGAGATGTATTTTTTTGGAAATTCTCGTGATATTTGTTGTTGTTTGTTCGTATTGATGAACATATTGAAATGCATATATGTATGCATAATTGATTGATTATGGTATAAATGATCCGAGGGGGGGTCATGAGGATCTATGCTGAGGGCGCTGGATCGAATGTCCACCATGCGTTGGTCCGACGGGATCATCATGGGGATCTATGCTGAGGGCGCTGGATCGCTGGACGGGTTTTCCACCATGCGTTGGTCCGACGGGATCATCATGGGGATCTATGCTGAGGGCGCTGGATCGCTGGATTACCATGTATTGTGTTGATGAAATCGTGAGGATTCGCATCGTTGGATTCCGGTGGCGGAAGTCCGTTTTGCTTGTTTTATGATGCATTGATGATTTATTGTATGATGATACTTGTACTAGCATTGTTTTGCTAACCCCTTCGGGGGTGGACATTGTTTTGATGTTCAGGTAGCCGAGGAGGGGAGGCAACCACAGATCGCTGTGACGATGAAATGGCTCAGTGATGTGGTTGATATTATTGTGATTGGTCTTCTTGGTTCGTTTAGTACTCGAGTATGTCTGTTTTAATAAAGTCCTTTCGATATGGTTGTATAAGTTAACACATTTGATCGTTTGAATCAAATCTGTATTTGAATTCCAGTTGTTCGATTGGTTTATTTTTATAATTCTTTTAAAATTAGCCTTGTAAATCCTTATCTAAAGGGTTTACGGCGCTGTAATTATTCCGAATATCTCGGGGTGTTACAGAATATGGTATCAGAGCTAAGATTCATGGATATCTTGGCAGTCGGGTTAGTTGGGTCTGTTTACGTTATTTGATTATTGGTCGTTCGTAACATCACTGCTGAGCCAGCATCGTCGTGTGGACCGTGGTTGTAAGTTTCCTAATCTCAAATACTACCGTTTTATTTTATTCATGATTTGTGAACATTGATGGATGTACTTTTAGAAAGTTTGCCCTGGATATTGAGTATTTATGTTTACAGTATGTTGAGAGGAGGTCGTGGACGCGGACGCGGTCGTGGACGCGGACATGGGAATGCGAGGCAAGAAGAGTCGGTATCTACTCCAGAGATAGCCGCTAGTCAAACGGATTCACATTCCGGGGGACAGCAGGGATCGGCAACTAATAATGCAGACCCTAACGTGCCGGGAGTGCTTCAGCAGGTGGTTGCCCAGATAAACCAGTTTGCTCAAGTTGTGGATCGCATGCAGACGGCGATGGGATAGCAGCATAACGTGGATAATCGGGGAGATAAATGGCTTACCGAGGTGGTCAAGTTGCATCCTCCGAAATTTGATGGTTCGACTGTGACGCTTTCTTGGGATCACTGGCTGAAGGAATTAGAGAAGATCTTTGCAGGGATTAACTGTCCCAACGATAGGAAGGTTCCGGTCGCCCAGTATCTTTTGACCGGGGAGGCTTTCGACTGGTGGGAGGCCATTCGACCGGAGGAGCATAATGTTGACTGAACATAATTCAAATTGATGATGGAGGCACAGTATTGTCCTCGCCCAGTTAGAGAGGCCCGAGTTCGGGAGTTTTTCTCACCACAAAATTCTAAGCATTCAGGACGGACGTGATTAAAACTTTTAATCACCAATGACTTATGTGCGCCACTTAGTCAGACCGAGGCGGAGAAGATTTTTCATTTTGACATGCGAATGAAGCCGGAAATTCAGCAGATATGTCCGGATTTGAATGTGCCACCTTGCGATAAAGATTTAGGACAAGGCGTTGGCCTATGACATGAAGGAGGCAACAGAGAGAAATCGATGTAAGCAAAGAAATGTAAGGTGTCCTGCAACTTCACGGAGAATAAGAATAGCGGGCCCCGCTGTCGGTCCTCTTTTCACTCATCCAGAGACCTCCGCATCCTTCTCGAGGAGGAAAGAAGTTCCGGCAGCACCGATCAAGCTTCAGACGCAGGAAAGAAGTGTTACAACTGTGGCAAGGCGGGACATGTTCGACGTGATTGTTTCGCGCCTGCTGTGACCTGTTTCGAGTGTGGACAGGAAGGACATCGTGCAACATTTTGTGGGAATGCGACCCGATCTTTTGGTACTCGCACTCCAGCTCCAGTCCCGAAGGAGACGAGTGTGAACCAGACGCAGCAAAGTGGATTTCAGCAGCAGAATGCTGGGAAGAGAGAGGCTTCCAGTGCTGGGTCCGTTCCTCCACGCCTGTACGAAATGAGGAAATCTGATGATCAGAACACAGCTGTTGCATCAGGTACGATTCAGATCCTTTTGCAACCAGTTAGTGTCTTGTTCGATTCGGGAGCTACGCATTCTTTTATATCTTTGAACTGTGTCAATCGTTTGAACATCTCGTGCTTGTATAATTGTGAACCTTATGTTTTGGGATTACCGAGCGGAGAGAAAATTGTGGGAACACTAGAAGCTAGGGATTTCCCAGTATCTATCGAAGGAAGATATTGGCCATCGAATCTTATTGTAGTTGACATCTGCGGTGACGATTTAATTCTCGGAGATGACTGGCTCAACCGTTATGGAGCTGTGCTGAATTACCGAGAGAGAGTCATTTCCATCATTGCTGATGACGGATCTGAACACTTATTCCGAGGATGGAGACCGGGAAGCTCGGGGAAATTGATCAAGGCAATGAAAGCCGTGAAATTACTGAAGCAGGGATGTCACGGACTTTGGTGCTATGCCATGAGGAAAGAGGAAGGAGTAGAGCTCTCGTCTATTTCAGTTGTGAATGAGTTCTCAGATGTATTTCCTGACGAACTACCTGGGTTACCCCCGCAGAGGGGAGTGGAATTCACTATCGAACTAGAGCCTGGAGCAGCTCCTATTTCCAGAGCACCATACCGCACCGCATGGCGCCAACCGAGATGTATGAACTCAAGAAACAACTGGAGGAATTGTTGCAGAAGGGTTATATTCAACCGAGCGTTTCTCCTTGGGGAGCGCCCGTTCTCTTTGTCCGGAAGAAAGACGGATCCCTCCGACTGTGTATTGATTACAGGGAACTCAATAAGGTGACAATCAAGAACAAGTATCCTATACCTCGGATCGACGACTTGTTTGATCAACTGCAAGGGGCAAGGGTATTCTCGAAGATTGACTTGCGATCAGGATACCACCAGTTGAGAATTAAGGAATCGGATATACCGAAATCTGCTTTCAGATCCCGGTACGGGCATTATGAATTCGTAGTGATGCCGTTTGGACTTACTAATGCTCCTGCAGTATTCATGCAATTGATGAATCGGGTATTCTTGGAATACTTGGATAAATTTGTGGTCGTCTTCATTGATGACATCCTGATATATTCGAAAGACGCAGAGGAACATACTGAACATTTACGTGTGGTTTTGAGCACCTTGAGGAAGGAACAGCTATATGCAAAATTTTCAAAATGCGAGTTCTGTCTTAAGGAAGTAACCTTCCTTGGGCATGTGATATCAGCCGATGGAGTTCAGGTGGACCCGAAGAAAGTCGAAGCAATCTTGGATTGGGAAGCTCCTAAGAACGTGAAGGAAGTCCGAAGCTTCTTAGGACTAGCTGGATATTATCGCCGCTTTGTAGAGGGATTTTCCAAAATTGCTCGTCCGCTCACCCAAATTACATGGTAAAACTCAAAAGTTCATGTGGAATGAGAAGTGCCAGTCGGGTTTTGACGAACTTAAGAGGAGGCCGACGACAGCACCTATACTAGCGCCGCCAGAGGGAACTGACGGATTTATGGTATACAAATGATGCTTCAATCGTGGTCCAGGTTGTGTATTAATGCGTAAGGATAAAGTGATTGCTTATGCTTCTCGGAAATTGAAACCATACGAGATTAATTACCCGACTCATGATATGGAGCTAGCAATTGTGGTTTTGCCTTGAAAATTTGGCGACATTACTTGTACGGCACTCATTGTCGATCCTTACAGATCATAAGAGCCTCAAGTACATCTTCATGTAAAGAATTAAACATGAGGCAGAGAAGGTGGCCGGAATTGATCAAGGATTACGACTTGGAGATTCTCTATCATCCGGGAAAGCAAACGTAGTAGCCGATGCTTTGAGCCGTAAACTGTTTCTCTTCGAGTGTTGGAAGCACTTACGTCCCAAACCAAGATTCGCCGAGAACCGATCCGCGAGGGATTGAACTATGGGCACCGGAATCCAAGGGCAACTTTATGTGATGGAACCGACTTCATCACTAGTCGAGGAGATCAAGTCTAAACAATCGAACGATTCTCCGATTCTTCGATTGTATGACGAAGTAAAGAAAGGAAAAGCCCGTGATTCGTGATACAAGACGATGGAGTTCTGAGATTTCGAGTCGACTTTGCGTTCCCGAGGATGATGATTTGAGACGGACAATTTTGAAGGAAGCTCATAGCACGCCCTATTCTATTCACCAGCAGTAGTAAGATGTATAAGGATTTAAAGCGTAACTTCCGGTGGGGAATATGAAGAAGGACGAGCGGAGTACGTTTCAAGTGTTTGACTTGTCAAGGTTAAGATTGAACATCAACGACCGCTGAATGTTAAAGCCGCTCCGATCCTCGAATGGAAGTGGGAGGATATCTCGATGGATTTCATCACTAGTATGCCAAGGACTAGAACGGGAATGAACATGATTTGGGTTGTAGTTGATCGACTAACCAAGTCGGCTCATTTCCTGGGAATTAAAGATACATGGGGACCCGAGAGATTGGCACGAATATTTATTGCGGAGATAGTCGATCAGACGGACGCCAAAGACCATTATTTCGGATCGAGATGGTCGCTTCGTGTCACACTTCGAAAGCAGCTCATAAGGCTTTGGGAATCGAGCTCAATTTTAGTACGGCTTATCATCCCCAAACGGACGGCCATCCGAAAGGACTATTCAAATCGTAGAAGACATGCTTAGAGCTTGTGCTTTGGATTGGTCAACTAATTGGGAAGTTCATTTGCCATTAGTTGAATTCACCTACAATAATAGTTGGCATGCTTCAATTAAGATGGCACCATTTGAAGCTTTGTACGGAGAAGATGCCGATCACCCCTATGTTGGGATGATTCTTCGATTTGATCGGACGGAACTGCATTGATTATTCAGACTCAAGAGAAGATAGCCTTGATTCGAGAGAGACTGCTGATCGCCAGAGTCGGCAAGTCTTATGTAGATGTACGTCGTCGCCTCTAGAGTTCGCCGGGGACCACGTACTATTGAAGGTGTCTCCTACACGAGGGATTTTCCGTTTTGGGAGAAGAGGTAAGCTAAGTCCGAGATATATCGGACCATTTGAGATCCTAGAGAGAGTTGGGGATTTAGCATACAGGTTGGCCTTACCGCCATCGCTGAGTCATGTTCACAATGTGTTTCACGTATCCCAACTGCGGAAGTATGTACCGAATCCCAGTCACGTCATTGATTTCGACGAGATCGAGATAGCTAATGATGGCACCTTCGAAGAGAGACCAATCAAGATACTTGAGAGCCGGATCAAACAATTGAGGAATAAACCAATACATTTGGTTAAAGTACAATGGTCACGACATGGAGTCGAAGAGGCCACTTGGGAAACGGAGGACGGTATGAATGCTAAACATCCGGAGTTGTTTTCATCCTAAGTTTCGGGACGAAACTTCTTTTTAGGGAGGAAGGATGTAATACCCGAGATTTCTGTTATGTAATTGGAACTTGTGATATTGTAATGATTGTACTTTTGTATGAGTACTATTCTCCGTATTTCATAATCCTTTGTTGTCGAGCGTATAATTTCGTGTATGTGATTTAAAGATTGAAATTCTGTGCATGTAGCGCACGCTACAAAGTTACGGGTATAGTACGCTAAGATTGATTCATAGAGCACTCTACAGAGTGTCATTAGCGCACTCTATGCATGGTCAATTTGATTGAGAAGTGCGGTAGGTGAGATCTGGCCGGGTGACCCTTGTCGGATTGTTTCGAATGAATCTGGACGGCTTTCGGAAAAGCCAAGTCGACGCCTTTAGCGCACGCTATGTACATGCGTAGCGCATGCTAAGTGCCGAGTACGCTTAGATCGTGAGCCGTTAGCGCACGCTACGAAAGGTGGTCTAGCGCGCGCTAATAGCCATTTATTATAAATAGACAAAGATCCTATTCGTGATTTCGCTTCTTCTCCTCCCATAACCCGAACTCTTACACTTAGAACATAATTCCCTTCATCCTAAACACTTCGTATCAACCTCCTAGTTCGAGATTGAAGATCGTATATCATTGGAGATTGGTGTCAAGCCTTCGGTGTTGGATTGCTTCATTTTCCTCCGTGTTCTTCACTACTTTGAGGTAGGTGATTCTTCACCGATGAGTAGTAATGTTCCTAAGGAAGTTTGAATCATGTTTGGATAGCAAGTATTTCGTTTATAATCGGTCATCACATGTTAGAAGGATATTTTTGACGTATCGGTACTATATATCGTATGAACCTTTGAACCGTCTTATTATAAGGACTCCTAAGCATGTTCAAATCAATTTATGATCAGTAATCGGATTTTACCCAGTTGCTACATTGTACACGATAGAATCATATGTTTTGGGACTTGGAATAATCGGAACTTAGAATACTTCTTGAAGATCTTAGAAAAGATATGATGTTGAGTTGATTATCCGTATATTTGTACCTCATGATCATGGAACTTCCACAAACCTTATTAGCATGATATGCCCGAGGATAACTTGTATTATCACGGTAGAATTCATGAGTTCTTCACCATTCAATCCAGTTTTTGGTTTGCAGTATTCTGCCATGCAAGATTAGCGCACGCTAACACGTGTGAGTTAACGTGCGCTATCGGGGTTCAGTTAACGCCCGAAACGTACGTAACGTACGTTATGAGACCAGCCGAGTCAGACTGCCAGACCGTGGCTAGCGCACGCTAGTCTTATACGATAGTGTACGCTAACAGCCCGTCTTAGCGCACGTTATGTTGAGTACGTAGCGCGCGCTAAGCAGTCCAAGCAGATTGGTTATTTTGAGCTTTTCGGCCGTAGACCGAATTGTTAGGCTATCGTTCGACTTGAGATGATTTGTATATCGTTCCTTTTGTTAAGGTTCGAGCTTGTTACGTTGATCGAAGGAGGCGGCCTTCGAGCGTGTCGAGAACATTGAAGTGTTTCGTCCTTGCCATTTTCGAGGCAAGTATCATATGTCGAGTTTGATTTATCATGCTTGTGGTTTTGTTCATATTGTTGAATATGAGATGTATTTTTTTTAGAAATTCTCGTGATATTTGTTGTTGTTTGTTCGTATTGATGAACATATTGAAATGCATATATGTATGCATAATTGATTGATTATGGTATAAATGATCCGAGGGGGGGTCATGAGGATCTATGCTGAGGGCGCTGGATCGAATGTCCACCATGCGTTGGTCCGACGGGATCATCATGGGGATCTATGCTGAGGGCGCTGGATCGCTGGATGGGTTTTCCACCATGCGTTGGTCCGACGGGATCATCATGGGGATCTATGCTGAGGGCGCTGGATCGCTGGATTACCATGTATTGTGTTGATGGAATCGTGAGGATTCGCATCGTTGGATTCCGGTGGCGGAAGTCCGTTTTGCTTGTTTTATGATGCATTGATGATTTATTGTATGATGATACTTGTACTAGCATTGTTTTGCTAACCCCTTCGGGGGTGGACATTGTTTTGATGTTCAGGTAGCCGAGGAGCGGGGAGGCAACCACAGTACCGACAGGACGATGAAAAGGCTCAGTGATGTGGTTGATATTATTGTGATTGGTCTTCTTGGTTCGTTTAGTACTCGAGTATGTCTGTTTTAATAAAGTCCTTTTCGATATGGTTGTATAAGTTAACACATTTGATCGTTTGAATCAAATCTGTATTTGAATTCCAGTTGTTCGATTGGTTTATTTTTATAATTCTTTTAAAATTAGCCTTGTAAATCCTTATCTAAAGGGTTTACGGCGCTGTAATTATTCCGAATATCTCGGGGTGTTACAATAACATGGTTAAGCTTCTACTTCTTGATTAAGTCTTGTTGTAGCAACGATTGGCTATAATAGCTCCGATGAAGCCTTTAATTCTTGATTATGTTTTGTTGTAGCATGGATTTACTATAATAGCACCCATTAAGGTTTTACTTCTTGATTCGGTCTTGCTAATAGAAGATAGGACCATATTACCAGTATTCGAGTTGGAACTCTATGAAAACTCGGGTTTATATTTTAGATTCGAGCCTTTTGTACTGAGAATTGGCTATAATGGCTCTGATTAAGCTTTTAATTCTTAATCAAGTCTAATTAATAGGACAAAAAACTATGTTACATGTATTCGAGTCGAAACCCTACAAAAACTCGGGTTTATTGGTTAGATTCGAGCCTTTTATACTGAGAATTGGCAATAACAGCTTCGATTAAGCTTTTACTTCTTGATTAAGTCTTGTTGTATCAAAGATTAGCTATAGTTGCTCTAATTAAGCCTTTCTTCTTGATTAAGGCTAGTTAATAGTATATAAGACTACATTACATGCACTCGAGTCGGAACTCTGCGAAAACTAGGGTTTATTGATTATATTCAAGCATTTTATATTGTTAATTCACTATAATAGCCTCGATTAAGCCTTTACTTAGTCTTGTTAATAGGAGATAAGACAGCATTATATGTATTCGAGTTGGAGCTCTATGAAAACTAGGATTTGTTGATTAGATTTGAGCCTTTTGTACTCAAAATTGGATATAACATGGTTAAGCATATACTTCTTGATTAAGTCTTGTTGTAGCAAGGATTGGCTATAGTAGCTCCGATGAAGCCTTTAATTCTTGATTATGTTTTGTTGTAGCATGGACTTACTATAATAGCACCGATTAAGCTTTTACTTCTTGATTCGGTCTTGCTAATTGAAGATAAGACCACATTACCTGTATTCGCACTATAAGAATAAACGTCAAAGACTTCAGATAATATCTGAAGTAAAAACGTCATAATTACCGAAGTCTATGTTCGTGTAGTAAAAGGTATACTTTAGACTTCGTTTTTTATGCAAAGTCTAATATCCTATTAACCGAAGTCTATCTCGGTTTTTTTCTATTATGATCCAAATGTGGGGAATAAGTGAAGTAAAATAATGCTTTTAACTTCGATTATTTTATAATTGGCGTAGTAAATAAAGAACTTTTTACCTCAGTTATTGTATAATATATATTAGTATTTTTTGCAGTAATATATATTAATAGTTCACATTTCAATTTAAAATTCATTGCCAAAATCTACATTCAACTATAACTAACCATCAACCACAAGAGCTCAATAATATAAGAACCAACAATTTCATATCATCCAATCTTAAAAAATATAAGATGCGTTCCAACCAATTCAAAACCAGATACATATCATAACAAAGATAAAGAATGTATAATAAGTTTCTATCTATTTCATCATGAATACCACAAATAGGACAAAAAGGATTAAAAAAGACCATATACTTCGAAACGACAAAATCTCTCTTCAGCACATCCAGAAAACCAATTTTCTTCACATCTAGAAGACCAATTTTCTTTAGACACATCTGAACTGCAAGAAAAGTCAGTTTCTTAGAAAAAAATGAAAACTAACAATTGTATTTAGATGTCTACAACAACTCCTACCTCTTCATGGACTCGCGGCGTGACTCTATACTCTATTTTTGCCTTCCAGCTAATCAGATCCTGGCGATATGTAAACCTATTATTACATTAAACCCTACGATTGTTGGTTAAAATAATGCAAACGGTATCTTATTCTCCATCTTTAGCCGCCAGAGGGCTAATGAAGGGGGGTTAAATGAAATTTAAGACTTGAGGTACCTCTCGGGAAAAAACTTGGAACATCCTTGGTCTCCACATTCGAATTTGAGCTGGAATTTCTATCTGACAGTTTGCTTCTTATAACACCAGCTTCAGCTAGAGCTAAATTTAGGCTTCAACACACAATTTATACGATATTTTATTTATTTTTTATTTAGCAAATACAGGATCACAAACCGAGTGATTTCTTAACCAAGTCTTACACTGAATATATTCAAAATCAGGGTCTTCAATCCCCACATCATCAAAGGCGGTAATTCTAGATCCAGAAAGCACAGCTGACGCATTTATACGATGCTTCCTACTCCTGCGAACCGAGTACAACATGGGTGATTGAGGATCATATAACAGGACTTAGTTTAAGATTATAAATGTATGATTCTACGAGTACCTCTCCAGTTGTGAATTCGCCCAAACTAACCACCGAGCATTATTCTCGTCTGGTACATAGTTCATCTGCTTTAACATCATCTTCAATAATCTGCAATCCTTAACCAGAACAGTAAGAAGAAAAGCGCAGAACTGAGAAATATATGTTACGATGAAATATATAAGAATACTGGCTTAAAAGTTGTGAAAATAGAATTATCCAACTGAATAATAGTACTCTCTCCGTTTTACCCATTTTTTCAATTATATCCTTACTTATTAGTTAGGGAATTATTTCATACCCCACATGTCTATATAGACATGACATGTAAGAAAATAGAAACATGACTCATTAAAAGGAAACGGAGTTTATTTTTGGAACATGACTCTTTATGTGGAACATATGAAATAATTAAAAAAACTGAACTTATGTAAATTGAACGTTGTAGAAGATAAAAGTATTATAATGTGAAGCCACTGAAAACATATACCTTGAATGTCTTTAGGGACATGAGAGCTTCTTGTTGAGCAGAATCCACAGCAAGCGGAACTATAATACGCTCAAGCTTTTGTTTTTTCATTGTATTTAAGCTTGTCTCTTACATAAATGAAGCGCAGATTAGCTCGATAGGAACACTAAGATATAGAAAAGTAATACAACGATAGAATCGCCTCAAGAATGATGCTACCTGATGCTACAAATATGGATTCACTCTAACCAAAAATCATTTTACAGAATTGGTAATTAGACAATGTCTTTCCAAAGTGCATTAGACCTTATTAGAAATTACGTGGATTAACTTCGAAATAGCTTGTTAGCAAAAATCACGTGTCCTTACAATTGAATCTGAAACATCAATCACATTTTCATTAGGCACCCGAGCATCTCCAAATAACACATCATGAATAACTTCTTCACTTTCCGTATCATCTGTAATAGTTGAAGAAGGTGCTGGAAATCCATGTAAAGTACTAAACGGGCTTCTGAGACGAAACATATAGCCTGATGAAGCAAAAGCAAGGTCAACTACACTTGAAATTAACCTAATAATACATTAAGTGGAAACCTTAGTGATAGAAAAACTCAACCTCTGTTGGAGAATGAAAAATATGCAAGTAAACCAAGAACTGCAACAACTGAACTCCCAAGACCGATTACAGACAATCTGCAAAAACCTACAAAAACCCATTTCACAACAATCCACACTGCTTAAAAACTACAACAAAATAAAACAAAAATAATCCAAAAGTAAGGTTCACATAAAGCCCATGTATCAAACACTTACCCGTCTTTTTAACAGGTTCGGGAGAAGATTCCTCAATGGCCCAACCATTATAGTCATCAAGGGCAATTTTGTCCTACAAAATCCAAGAAACTTCAAGGCTCGACATTTTCTCAAAGAATCGGAGCCGATGAGAATGTGGTTAGGGTTTTTCAGCCCGAAGTATAATGGGTTGCCCGGAAAACTGAAAGTGGAACGGTGGTGTAACAGAAAAGGGATCCTCGAGGGCAAGCAGAACGATAAGGTTGACATTGAAGAGCACATTGCTTAGGGTTCTCCTTTTTCTGTAACTTTCTTTTCCCCTTGTACTTTTTTATGCGGGCCGATGAAACTATGTGAAGGGTTAATGGACCGTCTCATACATTCAATTAATGGGAGTATGAATCCATACTGTAAAAGTGCACGGGGATCTTCGTTATTTCCATTATGTTCAGTTCAACCCCTAGTTAAATAAATGAAAAGGATAAAGATGAGAGTCCAAACTTTAATGTCGCCTCAGGCCCTCAACCATTTTTTTTTATGTTCTATTTTTCTGATTCCTGAAAATACGGGGACTTCTAGAAGTGGTCTACTCAAACTTGGCAAAGAAAATGTTATTTACTTTGGATCAATTTAGATTGAAACGGTATATTAAAAATGTCGAATTAAATTTAAATTTACTTTTTTAGGTTAATTCAATCTAGCCCTCAAGTTTCAGAACTTATGATTTTTAACCTCAGTCAGCTTCTAATCTCTTCAGATTGAACCTAAAAATATTAATTCACGGTATCAATACATACACTTCGCTATTGTAAAATTTTTTTGGTAAAAAATAAAATTTCACATTTTTTATTTCAGTAATTATCAAATTAGCGAAGTCTTTGTAACTTAAAATTTCTAACTTGCTCCTACTTTTTTGTTTGGTACCATTTACTGAAGTCTATGTGGGTTTTTTACTTCAGTAAATTGAAAAGCGAAGTTGTTGTTCGTTTTTACTTTGCTAATATACATTACCGAAGTGAGATGTACCGAAGTCTTTGATGTTTATTCTACTAGTGTCGAGTCGCAACTCTATGAAAACTCGGGTTTATATTTTAGATTCGTGCCTTTCGTACTGAGAATTGGCTATGATAGCTCTGATTAAGCCTTTACTTCTTGATTAAGTCTGGTTAATAGGACATAAAACCATGTTACACGTATTCGAGATGGAACTCTACACAAACTCGGGTTTATTGCTAAGATTCGAGCCTTTTATACTGAGAATTGGCAATAACAGCTCGATTAAGCATTTACTTCTTGATTAAGTCTTGTTGTAGAAAAGATTAGCTATAGTAGCTCCAATTAAGCCTTTCTTCTTGATTAAGGCTTGTTAATAGTATATAAGACCACATTACATGCACTCGAGTCGAAACTCTACGAAAACTCGGGTTTATTTATTATATTCAAGCATTTTATATTGTGAATTCGCTATAATAGCCTCGATTAAGCCTTTACTTAGACTTTTTAATAGGAGATAAGACCACATTACATTTACTCGAGTTGGAACTCTATGAAAACTCGAGTTTGTTGATTAGATTTGAGCCTTTTGTACTCAAAATTGGATATAACATGGTTAAGCTTCTACTTCTTGATTAAGTCTTGTTGTAGCAAGGATTGACTATAATAGCTCCGATGAAGGCTTTAATTCTTGATTATGTTTTGTTGTAGCATGGATTTACTATAATAGCACCCATTAAGCTTTTACTTCTTGATTCGGTCTTGCTAATAGAAGATAAGACCACATTACCAGTATTCGAGTTGGAACTCTATGAAAACTCGGGTTTATATTTTAGATTTTGAGCCTTTTGTACTGAGAATCGGCTATAATAGATCTGATTAAGCTTTTAATTCTTAATTAAGTTTGGTTAATAGGACAAAAAACTATGTTACATGTATTCAAGTTGAAACCCTACAAAAACTCGGGTTTATTGGTTAGATTCAAGCCTTTTGTACTGAGAATTGGCTATAAAGCTCTGATTAAGCTTTTACTTCTTGATTAAGTCTTGCTGCAGCAAGGATTAGCTATAATAGCTCCAATTAAGCATTTACTTCTTGATTAAGTCCCGTTAATAGGAGAAAAGACCATGTTACATGTATTTGGAGTCGAAACTCTATGAAAACTCGGGTTTATTGATTGGATTGGAGCACTTTGTACTGAGAATTGGCTACAGCAGCTCCGATTTAGCCTTTACTTCTTGATTAAGTTTGGTTAATAGGAGATAAGACCATGATACATGTATTCTAGTTGGAACTCTATGAAAACTCGGGTTTATTGATTAGATTCGAGCATTTTGTATTGAGAATTCACTATAATAACTCCCATTAAGCTTTATTTCTTGATTAAGAGATAAGAACATGTTACATGTTTTGAGTCGGAATACTATGAAAACTCGGGTTAATTGATTAGATTCAAGCATTTTTTATTGGGAATTCGCTATAAGAGCCTCGATTAGGCCTTTATTTCTTGATTTAGTATTGCTAATGGAAGATAAGACCACATTACCTGTATTAGAGTTGGAACTCTATGAAAACTCGGGTTTATATTTTAGATTCGAGCCGTTTGTACTGAGAATTGGCTATGATAGCTCTGATTAAGCCTTTACTTCTTGATCAAGTCTGGTTAATAGGACATAAAACCATGTTACACGTATTCGAGACAGAACTCTACACAAACTCGGGTTTATTGGTTAGATTCGAGCCTTTTATACTGAGAATTAGCAATAACAACTCCGATTAAGCTTTTACTTCTTGATTAAGTCTTGTTGTAGCAAAGATTAGCTATAGTAGCTCCAATTAAGCCTTTCTTCTTGATTAAGGCTTGTTAATAGTATATAAGACCACATTACATGCACTCTAGTCGTAGCGGGATGAAGAGAGACTATGCCTCAACATCACATATAAAGTGTATAAGTGGTAATTTAACCACAAATAACAAAATTTATAAGCAAAACTATGCCTCAAGTGTGGAAATGATCAATATTGGCTAAAAAAACACATCAAACAACTTGCAATCAAGACATACTTCAGTTTCTTGATTTCCAGAAATCTTAAACCAAACGAACAAACTTCGAAAAGTAAATTACCAATCCCAAAAAAAAAATGACACCAAAAAAAAAACTGAATAACAAACTAATAAATTGGTGTGTTCTCCCATATCCCTTCCCGATGATCGTTTCTTGCGGCATGAACACAATCAAATTCATCTTCTTCATTTACGCTGTAGCCTTGATGAAAATGAAGGGATCTCAGAGATATCTTCTTCATCCGTATCATCACCAAATATTTTCCTTTTACTTTGAAGGACAACTGACCAATTCTTGTTACTCGGGTCGGTGACAAAAAATACTTGCTTTGCTTGGCATGCCATGACAAATGGCTCATTTTTGTAGCCCACTTTACTAAAATCAAGCAATGTAAATCCTAACTCATCTACCTTCACACCGCTATTACCATCAACCCATTTACATTTGAAAACAGGAACGGTAAATTTAATATAGTCAACCTCCCATATATCTTCAATAATTCCAAAATAAGAGCTATTTGCACACAACGGGTTTCTATCTTTTGCGCTAGAGAAATGCATTGATTCAGCCACTATTGTAACTCCACTATTCTCGCATAGTACTCTTCTCATCTTTGTCTTTTGTGTAGAAGGAATACCCGTTTATGTCGTATCCGCGCCAACATATGACATCAAAGTTCGGTCCACCACCTAACCATGTAACTATATCCGAATCGAGTGATCATTTGCAACATGATCCTTGAACCATGATAAGAATGTGTTGTTATGCTCATTCACGTAGGACATTTGAGTTTTTGGAGGATTTTGTTCTTTTATGAGTGCCTTATGTGTGTGTTAGTAAGGTTGAACTTCAGAGTGTTTGTTAGGATGTATAGATGTGCTCGTAGCATCTCTTCACGATCAACACTCTTCATTTTCCCCCATGTGTTCCCTTTCCAAGACCTCTACCATCGTGGCGAGACTTAGGAATCCCAATGATTTCGTTTCGTATAAATATTCGTTACAAAATTCAACAAAATTCTTCCGCAACATATCTTTCAACAATAGAGGCTTCCGCCTACGATGATTTTTCACATACCCCTTAAGTATTTTCATGTATCGCTCAAATGGATACATCCATCGTAAATGCACAGTCCACATAATCGTATCTCCTCACTAGATGAATGATTAAATGTACCATAATATCGAAAAAGGAAGGTGGGAAATACATTTCAAGCTGACATAAAATAATTGCAGCTTCATTCTCAAGATCATCCAATACCCGAGGGTCAATCACCTTCATACAAATAACATTGAAGAAGAAACACAATCTACTTATGGTACGTCTTAATTTCTTTGGAAGTATACCTCGAATAGCCACAGGTAAAAGTTGTTGCATCAACACATGATGGTCATGAGACTTTAAGCCTACCAATTTCAGGTCCTTCATTGACACCAACCTCTTAACATTCGAAGAATAACCTTGAGGAACTTTTATGCAACGTAAGCACTCACAAAAACTTCTTTTCTCCTTTTTAGATAATGTATGACAAGCTGGTGGTAGATAAGTTCTCTTACCGCGTGGTACTGGAGATAACTCCTTTCATATTCGCATATCAACCATATCCTTTCGCGCATTCATGTTATCCTTAGTCTTCCCTTGTATGTTGAGAAGTGTTCCTGTAAGACTATGCCTCAACATCATGTGTTAGATTCATGTTAGATTCGAGCCTTTTATACTGAGAATTAGCAATAACAACTCCGATTAAGCTTTTACTTCTTGATTAAGTCTTGTTGTAGCAAAGATTAGCTATAGTAGCTCCAATTAAGCCTTTCTTCTTGATTAAGGCTTGTTAATAGTATATAAGACCACATTACATGCACTCTAGTCGGAACTCTACGAAAACTCGGGTTTATTTATTATATTCAAACATTTTATATTGTGAATTCGCTATAATAGCCTCGATTAAGCCTTTACTTAGCCTTGTTAATAGGAGATAAGACCGCATTACATGTATTCGAGTTGGAACTCTATGAAAACTCGGGTTTGTTGATTAGATTTGAGCCTTTTGTACTCAAAATTGGATATAACATGGTTAAGCTTCTACTTCTTGATTAAGTCTTGTTGTAGCAATGATTGGCTATAATAGCTCCGATGAAGCCTTTAATTCTTGATTATGTTTTGTTGTAGCATGGATTTACTATAATAGCACCCATTAAGCTTTTACTTCTTGATTCGGTCTTCCTAATAGAAGATAAGACCACATTACCAGTATTCGACTTGGAACTCTATGAAAACTCGGGTTTATATTTTAGATTTGAGCCTTTTGTACTGAGAATTGGCTATAATAGCTCTGATTAAGCTTTTAATTCTTAATCAAGTCTAATTAATAGGACAAAAAACTATGTTACATGTATTCGAGTCGAAACCCTACAAAAACTCGGGTTTATTGGTTAGATTCGAGCCTTTTATACTGAGAATTGGCAATAACAGCTTCGATTAAGCTTTTACTTCTTGATTAAGTCTTGTTGTATCAAAGATTAGCTATAGTTTCTCTAATTAAGCCTTTCTTCTTGATTAAGGCTTGTTAATAGTATATAAGACTACATTACATGCACTCGAGTCGGAACTCTGTGAAAACTCGGGTTTATTGATTATATTCAAGCATTTTATATTGTGAATTCACTATAATAGCCTCGATTAAGCCTTTACTTAGTCTTGTTAATAGGAGATAAGACAGCATTACATGTATTCGAGTTGGAGCTCTATGAAAACTGGGATTTGTTGATTAGATTTGAGCCTTTTGTACTCAAAATTGGATATAACATGGTTAAGCATATACTTCTTGATTAAGTCTTGTTGTAGCAAGGATTGGCTATAGTAGCTCCGATGAAGCCTTTAATTCTTGATTATGTTTTGTTGTAGCATGGACTTACTATAATAGCACCGATTAAGCTTTTACTTCTTGATTTGGTCTTGCTAATTGAAGATAAGACCACATTACCTGTATTCGAGTCGGAACTCTATGAAAACTTGGGTTTGTATTTTAGATTCGAGACTTTTGTACTGAGAATAGGCTATAATAGCTCTGATTAAGCTTTTAATTCTTAATTAAGTTTGGTTAATAGGACAAAAAACTATGTTACATGTATTCGAGTCGAAACCCTACAAAAACTCAGGTTTATTGGTTAGATTCAAGCCTTTTGTACTAAAAATTGGCTATAAAGCTCTGATTAAGCTTTTACTTCTTGATTAACTCTTGTTGCAGCAATGATTAGCTATAATAACTCCGATTAAGCATTTACTTCTTTATTAAGTCCCGTTAATAGAAGAAAAGACAATGTTACATGTATTTTGATTCGAAACTCTACGAAAACTCGGGTTTAGTGATTGGATTCGAGCACTTTGTACTGAGAATTAGCTACAGTAGCTCCGATTAAGCCTTTACTTCTTGATTAAGTTTGGTTAATAGGAGATAAGACCATGATACATGTATTCGAGTTGGAACTCTATGAAAACTCGGTTTTATTGATTAGATTCGAGCATTTTGTATTGAGAATTCGCTATAATAACTCCCATTAAGCTTTTATTTCTTGATTAAGAGATAAGAACATGTTACATGTTTTTAGTCGGAATTCTATGAAAACTCGGGTTAATTGATTAGATTCAAGCATTTTATATTGGGAATTCGCTATAAGAGCCTCGATTAGGCCTTTATTTCTTGATTTAGTATTGCTAATAGAAGATAATACCACATTACCTGTATTCGAGTTGGAACTCTATGAAAACTCGGGTTTATATTTTAGATTCGAACCTTTTGTACTGAGAATTGGCTATGATAGCTCTGATTAAGCCTTTACTTCTTGATTAAGTCTGGTTAATAAGAATTGGGCTGCTTGGAATCGTCTTTGCTATCCTACGGATGAAGGGGGTCTTGGGTGTCGGGATCTTAATGACATTATCCGGGCTGCCCATATTAAAATGTGGTGGAGGTTTAGAACTTCTCATAATATTTGGTCGAACTTGTTATTTAAAAAATATTGCTCTAGGCTTCACCCAATGGTTATCAAATTTAATCCTAAAAGTTCTCCGACTTGGAAAAACCTTTGTGGTATTAGAACGATCGCGAATGATAAAATTTTTTGGCATAGTGGTAATGATAATGTGTCTTTTTGGCATGAAAATTGGTGTGAATTCAGCCCCCTCACCAATTTTTACAACAGTAAGTCGAAAGATAAAATTGGTTTTTATTGGAATAATGGGGAGTGGGATAGAAGGAAAATTTATCGCAAACTCCCGATGGGCATTTGTGACCATATTTGCTCCTTACCTACTTCCCCTTATGAAAATAGACCTTCTTGGACTTTATCTACTAATGGGAAATTTACTTTCAAAAGCGCTTGGGATTTAGTTCGTAATAGAAAACCTTCGAATAATATCCTTCGGTTTTGTTGGAATCCATTTATCACACCTACCATCTCTCTATTTATGGTCAAGGTCCTTAATAAATGGATCCCAACTCCGGATGGTCTCCTTCGTAGGGGTATTATTGCCACCAACTCCTGTTATTGTTGTAATGGTGTTGAAAGCCTTTCCCACCTTTTTTTAAATGGCCCAATTGCTACAGAGGTTTGGAAGTTTTTCCATAATATTGCTGGGATCAAAGCCCTTTTCTCATCTGATTTCAATCTTATTATTGCTAATTGGTTTGGTAAAGCCAAGGGAACAATCCACATTTTTCACATCATTCCGATTCTCATTTTATGGTTTATTTGGTGTTGTAGGAATGATAAGAGGGTTGATAATATTCCTTTTACGTCGAAACTTGTGTGTAAGCGTATTTGGAATTACTTAACCAATCTCAAAGGTCATGGCAAAATTACAAGACAATTTTGGAAGGGGGCGGATAGAATTGCCGACTATGTGGGCGTCACTCCAAGCCCGGGCCCGCGCTACAAAATTATGACGGTTCGATGGATGAGGCCTAACAGGGGCTGGTGGAAACTGAATACGGACGGTGCCGCTATTCTTGGCAATCCTCTCCTCATGTTTTCGGAATATCTTGGGGTCCAAACTAATAATTTCGCGGAAATCTATGCTATTTGGAGAGGGCTCGATTTTTGTTTTGATCACAACTTTGTCAAAGTATGGGTGGAAGTAGATTCGAAGGCTGCGCTTCATTTGATCGAGCATTCATCCTCTTGCCATTGGCAACTCCAAGGTCTCATTTTTAAAATTCGTGCTTTCATGGAGAAATTGGAAATTCATTTCTCTCATATTTTTCGGGAGGGTAATGCCGTCGCTGATTTATTAGCGAATCAAGGGTGTGATCGTCAAGACTTCCATCTTCATGATATCTCCAATATTAATGGGAAAATCCGCGGTCTCATTAAACTGGATAAAATTGCTTACCCGTATATTAGGAGCAGAAAATTTTATGTATAATTCAGTAATTTTGGGTGATTCCAAGCAACTCTAGCCTTGTTTGAGGGTCGGCTCCTCTTATTTTCATGTGATTTTCGTTTTGGGACTTGTTGAGGGGTTTGTCCTCCCTCAATCTTTCGGGTGTGTAGAGGGCCTCGTCCACCCTCAACTTGATTTTCGCATTATTAGAGCAATTTTTTTTTTAAAAAAAAAAAAAAAAGTCTTGTTAATAGGAGATAAGACCATGCTATATGCATTCGAGTCGGAACTCTATGAAAAAAAAAAAAAAAAAGTCTGGTTAATAAGACATAAAACCATGTTACACGTATTCGAAATGGAACTCTAAATAAACTCGGGTTTATTAGTTAGATTCGAGCCTTTTATACTGAGAATTGGCAATAACAACTCCGATTAAGCTTTTACTTCTTGATTCGGTCTTGCTAATTGAAGATAATGTTAGGAGTATGCCCTCGAATGCCACTCAGAGGATGTTGAGTGAGGGCATTGTACTTGTTATTATGTAAATCATCAATATAAGGCAATGGATGTTTCTTTATTTACTGTTAGTAACTGGCATTCCTAACTCGTAAATATATATAAAGAAACTAGTCCGTGTATTTGAGAGCAAAACATTCCACTCCTTATTAGATAAGGGGGTCGGCACTGGAAAGGTTTATAGCTAAAGTACTTAATCGTTCGCAAGTCGATGTAACTTGAATTGGCGTTATGTTTATGTGAAGACTTGTATGATGTGTTTTTTGACATGGAGAGTGACTGTCGAACACTAATGGTTAGTGGGAGCACACGTTATAGGTATGCTAATTGGATTAGTATACTCGAACCGACTCACCCTCGATTCGTCACACGGATTTCACTCTGGGATAGTCAATGACGAAATCGAAAGGTTGTGATAGGTATTCGTGAACCTTCGACTTTAGGATTTACTAGGGATGTGCTTGTGACATCAAGATTTTCATTAGAGTAGTTCGACCCTGTAAACCGGAAGGCGGGGGTCAACCTCGACGTGCATCTTGACGGGCAAGTAGCAGGTCCTACTGAATACCAAGATAGAATTCTTTCTCCCGTTAGTGAGCGGGTTATATGTCCTATGCGGTTATTGGCAGATGAGATCATAAGTCTTTGGCTAAAGCATTGGAGCTAGTTGTATTAGATACACGACAGCTCGATGATCTCGATTTGCATTAACGCATGCATAGCGTCAAGTACAGATAGGGTTTGACTGACCGTGACCCTATAACTTGATCGGGACATTTGAAAGAAGGGTTTATACGTATACTGGTATTCACGACATAATGGTTCTTGAATGATCCCAATCATTCGTTCTCAGTTGAGGTACAGTGTAGGCCGCCAGGCTGGCTAGGTAGTGCTACTACTCTTTGGTTCCTCCCATTGCCGACTGAGACGGACCTACCGAGTCGCGCAATAGGATTGACGACGGAATGTATCAAGCTAATTCTCTCATTATGTATATTAGATATTGGATATCTAAATTTGGGACATCGGATGTTTAAATTGATTTATTGGATAAATTGATTTACGGCCTAATGAAATAAATAAATTACTGGGTGATTAATTTAATTCATGAATATAATTATTTCTTGGAGAAATTAATTATATTATTTTGTATTTGATATGTTTAATTAATTGGATTAATTAATCTTTTTAAATACATCGAAACAGAATCGGAGTTTATCTGTTTGGACTCTTGGGAGTCCGAAACGAACTAAAACTCGTCCGTTTCATCCTCATGGCCACCCCCCCCCACTAATACACATGTGTATGTATTGACTTGTCCATATCATGATGTTTGGAATATCATGTGAGGGGACAAGTATCATACACATTATATGGTGGGGTTAGATTCCCACATGCATGAGTTGTTGCAAGTGGTGAGGAGTTGAATAAATGAAGATGATGACAATCACTCACATGTACATGCTTCCATACGTGAGTTGTGAGAGAAAAGAGAGAGAAAAAGTTTTTCTCCAAGTCATCTTCTTCTTCAACTTTGTTCTTGTTTTTCTTAGAGAAAAATATCAAGACATAAAGAGAGAGTAAGATTAAAACACTTAGAGTGTAGTAATCTTTACATATATAGCTTCATCACTTAGCTATAACCGTATCCTTGGAGGATATCAAGGTGATCGTCATCCCGTTCGTTTCTCCGGCGCGTGGCAAGTAGAGACGCGGTGCTTTTGGCGTTGGATCATTCAAGAGCTTGGAGCGGATTGAATTGCAGGGAGATCGCCTAAAGCTTGGGGAATAGCTCGATAGAAGGACACCATTTAATCAATGACTACAAGGGTATGTTTTCTCGTATCTCTTGTGTTTCGTTTATATATTCGTATATACATAGCTCGATCGATCCTCATAGGGATTCAGATCGAATTAATTTTCGTTTTACCGCTTCCGCTGGGCCTTCGTTTTAGGCACCGAATCCCAATAGTGGTATCGGAGGGTAGGTCTTGCGATCGTATATACGATATTGGCATTTGGAATGCTCGATTAGATGGTGAATGATTTGGAATCATTTTAGTCATAATCGTGGTACATGTTTTACGTTCGTTGTAGTTATATTTTTCGTAAGTTTATGTCTAAATATAAATCTTAAATTTCTTGGAAATATGATTTATATTGAAGATATGAATGTTGGAGAATATAGATATTGGATATCCGATCGAAAAACTAGCCCCGAATTGCCATTGGACGGTCCGGGGGTGGTCCGGAAGCAGGGGGCCGCAGCCCAGGGCTCGGGGGCCGCGGCCCAGGGCTGTTGCAGCCGGCCTGGGCAAGCGCTGTACTGGGGGCCGCGGCCCAGGCTCAAGGGGTCGCGGCCCAGAGCCGCTGGGCAGCCCTGCATGTTGCCTGGTGGCGTTTTCGGCCGCGGTTTGGCCTATTTCGGACCCGTTTCGGGCTTGTTTGCTTCGTGTATTCTTAAAAATGATTTCCCTCATTTTAAATTGGATTTAATATGATTAAAATGATTTATGATATTTCATTTTATAAGGGAAAATTGATTTATTGGAATACTTGTGATCGACCGAATTATTTTGAACGTTTTCATATTACCGATTGTGTGAATCGATTTGATCGGTTCGTATTGTTGATTGGATAATGTATCTCTACGCTTTCCATTTATTTAGTATTTATTGGATGAATGCTTTTTGAATGGTGATGTGGTTCGTGGACTTAGTTTTTGAATCGTTCGTTTTATTCGATTGGGTTGTAAAGGCCGTTTTGAGCCTATTTATTTTACTAGAAAAAATTTGTATCTATGATGCAATTTTCAATGTAAAATTTATATGTAATGATGAAGACCAAAGGAAGATCCATTTCGAGAAGACGAAGATTCAAGACGAAGACTTGTAATTAGATTATGGAGTTTTTGTTTTCTAGGAACGGTCCATGAACCACATGTTGGTAGCAACTATGTTGTGAATGGTTGTTTCATATTGTATGAATGCCACAAACGCGCTTAAACGATTAATGTGCAAAGTGTAACGTTAATCGCAAAAATTCTCCCACAACAAATTATTAAGTTTATAAAGTTTCAAGGTTTTCCTTCCCTCCATCGAGCTTTCGGGAAATTGAAATCCAAACAGGATGTGCTATGCTTCCGAGTTATCGGGGTAGTCGTTCGGGGAGGATGGATAAATTACTGGGAGCGCATTGGATGCCTTCGGTTGGAGCAAATTTTATCCCTAGAAACCTGATAGGTTGCCGGATAAGATTCAATTGTGAAACTGATTTGCGTCGATGGTATAAACTTAACTTGTTCACGAACCATAGAAACCGTATAGGTTGACGGGAGTGAACAAGGGGAAAAAGAAGATCGAATCATCCATTAGATGGGTTGGTGTTGGACACCACTTTATGAAAATTAATAGACTAGAAACCTATTCGGTTGCCCTCTATTAAGATTTATAAAGAACTCGATCACCACTATGAAGTAGAGCGACGATACTTCCGGATATCACATGGGAGTGTGTTATTCCGATAAAAATAGTGGAAGCTAGGTAACAAGAATAGAAAAGACCTTAATTCTATACTCAGATCATAATATAACAAGTCACTAATTAATCTGTTATACTTAATGCAGACAAATCTCAATATGACAATGAATCCACTCGCAATTCTACTCGAGAAGAACACCCTGATTGGACCTAACTTTGTGGACTGGCTCCGCAATATGATGATAGTCCTCAGTATAGAGGCACTGGGATACGTCTTGGAGACGGACATTCCAGCCTCTGTGCGTACTCGTGAGCCAATTGGGAAGAGATCGAAAACCACGAAAAGTGGGTTAAGGATGACTTAAAAGTCCGTGCATACATGATGGCTTCTATGTCTAATGAGCTTCAGAGAGCTCATGAGAAAATGACTTATGCTAGGCAGATTCTATCTCACTTAACCGAACTTTATGGTGAGCACAGCAGAACTGCTAGATATGAGATATCCAAGCAACTGTTCGGTGCAAGGATGAAGGAAGGTGAGAAAGTTGGGGAACATGTCCTCAAAATGATATCCATGATCGAGAGATTGGAGGCTCTTGATTTTAAAATGGATACTTCTCTCCAAGCCGACCTTATCCGACAGTCTCTTCCTGATTCCTTCTCACAGTTTGTTATGAACTTTAACTGCAATGAGATTGCATGTAATTTAGCTGGGCTAATGAACAAACTTATGACCGCTCAGTCTCAGATGAAGACTCCGCAGATGAAGGAGTCTGCTCTTGTGATTTCTTCTGGACCTCGGAGGTCTAAGAACAAGAAGAAAAAGACCAAGAAGCAAATTGGACCACAAGTTAAGGACCTTAAGGGTAAGGGCAAGGCCCCGATGGTTCCGAAGAACAAGAAGAAGAAGGATGCTTGTCTCAAGTGTGGTGAGCTGGGCCACTGGGCTAGAGACTGTCCGATTCTTCATGGCACTTCAGGTACATAACTTTTAGTTTTGGAAACAAATTATTCTGCTACTGTATTTTCTACTTCCTGGATACTGGATTCTGGTGCTAGTTCTCATATATGTACCGTGAATCAGGATCTGGAACAAAGTAGGAAGCTTGGAGCTGGAGAAGTTATGATCACAGTCGGAAGCGGGCATAGTGTCGAGGCGACCGACATAGGATCACTTCTTTTGGGTTTAGAATCCGGCTTTAATTTGACTTTAGAAGATGTACTTGTTTTGCCCAAGGGGCATAAAAACATTGTATCCATTCCGGTCATGGATCGAAAAGGCTTTTCATTTTTCATTGGTGATGGTTCCTGCAAAATTTATTTTAGAAATAAACTAGTGGGTACTGCTACATTGTTGAATGGATTGTATCATCTAAATCTCAGCAACAAAGTAGTTGTGAATACTATTACTAGAAAACGTGGTAGGGATGAAACCAATCAATTTTGAAATGGCATCTTAGTCTTGGTCATGTTGGTCAGACCAAGGTTTACAAGATGGAAAAAGATGGACTTATGGGTCCATTGGGATCAGATCCATTTCCTACTTGTGAATCTAGCCTTAAAGGCAAAAAGACTAAGTCCCCCTTCACAGGGACATTTGAAAGAGCCGCTGATAAACTGGGATTAATCCATACCGACATATGTGGTGCTTTAGAAGCAGCACGTGACGGATATCGATATTTCATTACGTTTACAGATGATCATACTAGGTATGGTTATGTATACTTAATGAAACATAAATCCGAGGCCTTTGAGAAATTCCAGGAATTCAAGGCCCTAGTCGAGAAACAAACTGGTAATCATATCAAAGCACTTCGGTCGGACTGAGGTGACGAGTATATGAGTACGGAGTTTGACGAGTTCCTTAAGGAACATGAAATATTTTCACAACTAACACCTCCAGGTACTCCTCAGTTAAATGATGTGTCAGAAAGAAGGAACCGGACCTTGTTAAACATGGTACATTCCATGCTGGGCTATACTGACTTACCAATTTACCTGTGGGGGTATGCACTCCTAACTGCCGCTTATATCTTAAACAGATGTCCTTCCAAATCCGTTCCTAAAACTCCACATGAGATGTGGGAGGGAAGGAAACCAAGTCTTAATCATATTAGGATTTGGGGATGTCCCGCCTATGTCAAGAAGACTAAGGCGAAGCTTTCTCGGACTAGCTAGTTATTATCGGTGATTTGTGGAAGGATTTTCTAAAATCGCTCAACCTATGACGAACCTTTTGTGGAAGGATAAGAAATACACATGGTCTGACATGTGTCAACAGAGTTTTGAGGAACTCAAGAGCCGGTTAATTTCAGCACCTGTCCTTTCCTTGCCACAAGGGACAGAAGGATTCATAGTTTATAGTGACGCATTCGGGCAGGGTCTCGGATGTGTACTAATGCATAATGGGAAAGTGATCGCCTATGCTTCGCGGCAACTAAGGCCTTATAAGGTCAACTATCCGACCCATGACCTGGCAGCCGTGGTTTTCGCATTGAAGATTTGGCTTCATTATCTTTATGGCGTCACCTGTCAGATTTTCACCGATCATAAGAGCTTGAAGTATATATTTACTTAGAAGGAGTTAAATATGCGTCAGAGACGGTGGTTAGAACTGATTAAGGACTATGATATCGAGATACAGTATCACCCGGGTAAGGCGAATGTTGTCGCCGATGCCTTGAGTCGTAAGTCCGTTCAAGAGCAGATGCTTGCTCGTTTAACTGTTCAGAAGGAACTTCAGTAGGAATTCCTTAGGCATGAGGTCGAGGTTTGGTTACAGCGTATACAAGGACAATTATGTATGCTGGAGATTTCATCGCCACTTGAAGAGGCGATCAGAGTGAATCAGGGTTCAGACCCATTTTTATTGCGCATTCGAGATGAGGTGACTCAGGGGAAATCCCCTGGATTTGTGGTCCACGAGGATGGACTTTTGTGATTTAAGAACCGGTTATGTGTTCCAGCGGATGTCGAGTTGAAAAACTCGATTTTGAGAGAGGCCCATGCTACCCCTTATTCTATTCATCCGGGGTCTAGCAAGATGTACAAAGACTTGAAACGAAATTACTAGTGGAGTAATATGAAGCGAGAAGTCGCAGAGTTTGTTTCGAGATGTCTCACCTGCCAACAAGTCACGATATAACATCAACGACCCGCGCGCATTCTGAAACCACTTCCTATCCCAGAATGGAAGTGGGAGGATATTTCAATGGATTTCATCACGAGTTTTCCGATGAGTCGGCGGGGCATGAATACAATTTGGGTGATTGTGGACTGTTTAACTATGTCAGCTCATTTCCTTGAGATTAAGGATATGTGGGGTCCCGAGAGACTTGCCCAGTTGTTCATCAAAGAGATAGTGAGATTTCACGGTACTCCTAAGAGTATCGTTTCTGATTGTGACGGGCGATTCGTGTCACATTTTTGGAAATCCGTTCATCGTGCTATGGGAACTCAGCTCAATTTCAGCATGGCTTTTCACCCTCAGTCCGACTGACAATCAGAGTGAACTATTCAGACGTTGGAGGACATGTTCAGGGCATGCTTCCTCGATTGGAAAGATGATTGGGAAGCCCAACTACTGTTGATCGAGTTCACGTATAATAACAGTTGGCACACTTGGATTCAGATGGCACCTTATGGGGCTTTATACGGTCGTCGTTGTCGATCTCCCCTATGCTGGGATGACTTATCAGAATCAATCGACACTGAGCCCGATATGCTTATAGCCGCCCGCGAGAAGGTAGCTTTGATCAGGAGTCGTTTGTTGACCGCTCAGAGTTGACAAAAATCATATGCCAATAACCGTCGTCGAGCCTTGGAGTTCGACACAGGTGATCACGTTTTGGTCAAGGTATCCCCGAGTCGAGGTATTTTCCATTTCGGGAAGCGGGAGAAGTTGAGTCCGAGATTCATTGGACCGTTGGAGATTTTGGATCGAGTAGGCGATATACCATATCGATTGGCTTTACCTCCAGCCTTGAGCTGAATTCATAATGTATTTCATGTATCTCAGTTGCAGAAGTATGTTTCCGACCCGAGTCACATACTTCAGTTCGATAAAATTGAGATCACGGATGATCATTCGTATGAGGAGCGTCCTGTACGAGTCTTAGAGTGGCGTATCAAACAATTGAGGAACAGGACGATTCCTTTGGTCAAGATGCTGTGGTCTAGACATGGAGTCGAAGAGGATACATGGGAAACCAAAGATAGTATGAGGGAGAGTTATCCCGAATTGTTTGACCCTTAGTTTCGGGGACGAAACTCTTTTTAATGGGGGAGTATGCAATACCCGATTGTAACTTCATTCATTATCATTCAGTATATTGTCACTCAGTAATTTTTCACTCATTAATGATCATTCATCATTCATATTCATTCGTTGTATTCACCGTTCGGAGTAATATTGTATCATGTATCAGTTATTATTCGTCATTCAACCCAGATGGAGAATCGGGCCGTGCATATCATCGTTGTCATATTTGCAGTGGGCTGTGTGTGAGGAGTAGCGCATGCTACGTACTCTCTTTAGCGTGCGCTAATTGAGTACGGGTAGCGCACGCTACCTCTAAGCATTAGCGTATGCTAATGTGGTTTAGGCAGACAGTCCAGAAGGCACTGGACTGAATTTAAGTTATAGTAGCGCACATTACGAATGGTAGGTAGCGTATGCTAAGTTGTGTGGATAGCGCACGCTACGTAATCAGTGTAGCGCGCGCTAAGGTCCGAGCAGGCAGAGCCCATTGGGTACTGGACTGGAATGGAATAATTCTTAGCGCACGCTATGAGTGGATATTAGCGTACGCTAATTGTGTAGTAGCGCACGCTATGTAATTGGTGTAACGCACGCTATCGCGAGCAAGGCAAGAGGACAATAGGTTCTGGACTCAGTTACTGGGCATCAACTTTCAGGTAGCGCACGCTAACACAAGGTTAACATACGCTAAGGAGGAGCCGTTAATGCTCGCTACCAAGTATGTAGCGTACACTAACGATGTAGGCAGTGGATACTGGACTAGCCGGTGTGGTCGCTAGCGCACGCTAAGCATCAGGGGTTAGCGTGCGCTAAACTGGCTCAGGTATAAATTAGATAGTTCAGTCCAGTTACGTCATTTTTCATCTCACTTCCTTCCTTCGGCGTTTTCGGGCGATTTCAGGAGATTTGGAGAGATCTTTTCAAGCTTCACTCACCTATCATCACCTTCAAGCTTCTAAGTCGGATTAATCATCACCTTATCCTCTCCAACACATCAAATCAAGGTAATAATTTCTTGAATCTAGAATTTCGGAGTTCGAGTGTTTTCCTTCCGATCTCTTCGTGTGAGCATGCTATGATGTTGTAATATGTTAGATATGGATTATATACCTTGAATACATGTATTCCTAAGGATTTATTGGTGTATATTGCGTATTTGATGAATATTTGGGGAATTATTCAAGAACCCTTGGGGTTTGACTTTGGATATTTTAGGGGTTTCCGATTGATGTTGTCGTAGGCGTTTCCGATTGATGTTGTCGTAACCTTGAGTTGTGGTTTACTATTGGATCATTGATGTCATTAATGAAGTTTTTTTGGATTGATTTACTTTTGGAGGTTGGTTTTCGATATATTTTTGGGGGATAGTTGTAACCAACGGGAGAATGTTTGCAACGTATCCGTTAGAATGCCCCAATGAGTTTTGGTTATTGTTGTAACGACTTTTGAGTTGGTGATTTGAGAGTTTGTTGGTAATTATGTTATTCAAGGTTGTTCGAGCGACCGGTACTCTCCATTAGAGACATTTGTTCGTGAGAAGACATTTCATCACCAGTGTTGTGTAAGTTAGTTCTTACTCGGTTAAAGGGATATTCATTCCTTACGTTGTTGTTCATTCATACATGTAATTCACTCATAATATATCCTTCATGTTGAAACTTGTAATTATCAACTAATCATGTAACTCACGAGGAACGATGGTTCCAAATCATTTCATTGAAGCTATCACTCGTTGTATCATTATTTCATCTCGGTGAGTCGTTCTTTATCCTTGTCGGATTTTATTCATTATCTCTCATCTTGGTCGCTTTTATTCTTGTGACCTTCCGGGATTGTATTGCGTGGCCGGGTGGCGTATGTATGGAATTTTTAGTCGGGCACAATATGGTCATGTGTATATGCGGGACTCCGGACACATTGGACGGTGCACACGGCAAAGTACTTCCGTTAGATTAATTAAGCCAAGTTGCGGGTGTATATGCGGGACTCTGGACACCCGGCTACTTGTGCAATTACACATTCCATTCAGGCGTACTATGATGCCCATCATTCAACTCCATTTCTTAATTCATTCATGTGATTATTGTATACTGTTCAACTCTTGAGGATTGTTGTTCTGTGTAACTAACCCCGTTGGGGTATATTGTTTTAGGTCATGGCAAGGCAAAAGCACGGGAAGAGAACGTTGATGGCGAGGAGTCCCAGTGATACTAATAGGAGGCCCCAGTCTCTTCATTTCATTCATGTTTCTTGTTATGTATTTTCCGCTACACTTCCTTTTGGTTGTCAATTGTTCAGTGTTGTATATTTTATTTTCATATAAAATATACATGTATTCAGTGTTCCCTGGGTGTGTTGTATTTGAAACTCCTCATCAGATTAGATGATGATGTAATGTGGTTCGGTACTACATTTGTATTATGTAATTTATTAATTTTCATTCGCCTGGTGGGTCCCAGTCGGGGGTCCACGGCACTGTAATATCTGCCTAGTTTGGGGTGTTACATTATCATTGTTGAGTATTATGGCTGACCTCGTCGTGGGCTTTCTTTTTAGGTACTTGGAGTATCGAACCTGTAGCGGTCGTGGAGATAGGAGCTTCCCGGTGGATACTGGCTATGGCTTGCGTTTGTGAATCGAGTACTTTGACTAGTTGTTATATTCCGCTGCTAGAGAATTTTCAACTGTTTGTCCTTTCCGCTGCGTGAGTATTCTTAAATGGCCTTTTGGTTTTTGGCAACTTGAGTTATTTTGGAAAATCATTTTCTAAACTATTTTGTCGGTATGTGGAAGCGATGGCTTAACGTGCACCTTTGAAACTGTTGAGTTTTGGCATTTTGGGCCTTGTAGCTTCAAATGAGATTTTACGACCGTTTTGATAAATAGATTTTATAAATTCTTCCAATATTTTTAAAGATATTACCATCATCGCCTCTTAGGCGTATCTGTAATGTTTGTAAATATGTCTTTTAGCCTTGTGGGTTACGTCCCGGGGCACATGGCGCTGTAATATTCCTTGATGGCTCTGGGGGTGTTACCGACGCTTCTCCGTTTCATCCTTGAAGTCTTTGAACTTTTCAAGGGCTCCAGACTTACGTCGCATCAAATATATATATATCCATATCTCAGGTATCATCTATAAATGTGATGAAGTATTCGAAACCACCCCTAGCCTGGATATTCGTTGGACCACATAGATCCGTATAAACCAATTCTAACACATTCTGAGCAGGATTTCCCATAGTCTTAAAGACCCTTTTGATCATCTTACCTTCCAGACAGGATTCACAAATTGGACATGACTCAACTTGGAGGTCATCTAATGGGCCATTATCTACCAATCTTTGAATCCTACTAAGGTTTACATAACCTAACCGTAAATGCCACATATATGTTTGGTTTATGCTCGAAGGTTCTTTTCTCTTTTTAGGTTTAGACAAGAGTTAAGCGATTTATGTTTATACATGGGAGTTTGTGCAGTATTAATGACATATAGTCCATCAGTAAAAATACCTTTGCAAATATATTCACCGTTTATTCTTATAATAATAGCATCATCATCGAAAGAAACTGAATAACCGTCACATTTTAGTTTAGAAACCGAAATTAAATTCATTCTAAAATCTGGTACTAATAATACATTATTAAGGACTAATATTTAATCATTAATCTTCAACTGCACGACTCCCACTGCAACATCCATAAGCCCACAATAATCGCCCCAGTTGATGGTTATCTCGCCCGCACTAAGCTGCTTGGTTACTTGAAACCATGCGAGTTAAAGCAAACATGATCAGTGGAGCCTGAATCAATTATCCACGAAGTGGAAGAACAAGCTGCCTAACATGTTTTGACTACTAGTTCACGAGACATACCTTTCTTAAGAGCAGGGCAGGCCGCTTTAAAATGTCATTTCTAACCGCATTTATAGCACTTTTCCTTTGGCTTTTTGTTCACCTCAGGCTGAGGAGTCTTGCTCTTTACCTTGAGAGTTTCCACTTGCTTCTGACCCACTTGTTTCTTCTTCTTCCCCCACTTGGGTTTAGAAGTCGAAACACCACTAGCCGGAAGAACTTGATACCCTTGCCTGAAGAGACCTTCCGAAGCTTGAAGCTCTGTTAGTAATCGCCAAGGTATACTCCCTACAATTCATATTAGAGTCGAGGCCGAACTGCTCAAAGCTCCTATGTAAGCTGACTAGGATGATATCAACTTGCGTTTCCGCATCGATAGTAGCCCCTAAGATATCAACTTTGTTTAGATGAGAAATTATCTTTAGAACATGATCCCTTACCGGGGTTCCTTCAAGCATTTGGGTCGTCATCGAGACCCTCACAGAATTTTCCTTAGCCGCCCGGTTCTGATGACCAAACATCTCTCCGAGAGTTTTCATCATTTCTGCGGCCGTGCCCATACTCTAATGCTGATGCTACAGTACATTTGCTAAAGAAGCCAAGATGTAACATCGAGCCATCTCATCAGATTTCTTCCATCCGCGAAATTCTTTCTCCTCATCAAGTGTCGAATCAGCATCTGGCTTCAATGGGCATTCCCCAGTTAGAACAAACTTGTGTTCTTCAGCAGTCAGGAAAATAATAATATTACGTTTCCAATCAGCAAAGTTAGTGCCATCAAGTTTGTTTTCTTTGAGAATTACAGCAAGTGGATTGAAAGACATCTGAGATAAAATTAAAAACACTCATCATATAATGCACAACAAAATATATTGAAAAACCTCAAAACACAATATATATGCTAGCAACCAACACCTCGAAAAATTCGCATATGCAAGCCACAATCGTCTGGACGTTTACAATACACATTTTTCAAGTAGAGTTTAACGTCTTTAATTTTACTATCTAGTCATTTACGTTATGACAAGTAGAATTAATAGTTGGTTCCTCTTGGCCATGTATTAATTAACATAGGTTCCGATGGAGAGTTTATTAATTAATACACCTAAGTGAGCACCATAATTTAACAACCTTAAAATATTATCTTTTAAATAATAGTTCTAGAGATGGAGAGTTCCTATCATGAAAAAATAATATTTACCTTTTGTTATTATTTGAAATTTGAAACTAGTGAACCTATAATTAGCACATCCGATATGGAGGAAGACCCTAATATTAACGCGCATGCTAATTACTCACAATTTAAATTAGTTATGGAGGCCAATTTAATTTTATTTTAAAAATAAATAAATAAATCAATTTAATCACTTAGTTATTTTAGCCTTAAGGTTTTTAATTTTTTTGTCCTAACATGCGAGAAACATATCACGCATACATCCACACATGCCATACATCCAAAACAATAAAAACAAACAATACAATAAATTGGATAATTAAATCCAATTATCATGGCTTTTATTCCTTGTTTTGAATAACGAGAAAAACTTCGTCTTGAAATGTCCTACTGCTTCAAGCATCTTGTCACCTCTTCCCAGTTGGCCCACAAAATTTCCAAATTTGGAAACATTCTTTTCCATGCAAAATTAATTGCACAAGAAAATTTCAAATAAATATTGTACACCAATGAACGCACGAACGGCGGAAAAACGAAATAGGACCCTACAACGGACGACCCGGTCCGAACAGCAGCTTGGACCGCTATCCCATGGCCAGACCGCTTGGCAGTTTTCTGGTCCCAGTCGGTTCGTCCGATTTAGCCTCTTATTCACGTGGGACTTCTTTTTCCTTCGTACTTTGTGATACTCCAACTCAATTACAATTTTACACAAATAAAATACATCGAATTTACAACAAAATTACAAGGAAAAATAAAATATTATTCTAGCCGTGGATTTTCTCACAGGAAAAACTTATACATGCCTCAGAAACGGGCCAAATTACCAAACATGCGTAAATATAAAATAAATCATATTCACCTGCAAGACAATTCTAGCAAAAATATTCCAAAGATCATAATATATGAATATTCTTAAATTTCTAGCAATTAATCACAAAATTAATTAAATTAAACGGAACCTAAAGACCAGCTCCGATACCAATTGTTGGAAATAAAACGTAGCGGAAGCGGCGGGTTTGGATTTACTAAAATTGGCCCTCAAGAATCGGATCTATTTAGGCTCGTCAATAATTAATTAAACAGATCAATAAGCAATTTAAATGAATAATATTAATCTACGCGTCTAAACATGATAATTCGTAGTATTCTTATCTAGATATAAGAGATCTTAGAATACATTACCTTTGAACAAAGTCTTCGAATTTCTCCTTGATCTTCTTGTATTTATACCTTTAGATCTTTTAGAGTATATCCCACCTATATCCGGATGTCATATGGGCAACAATATACCGGACTTCCTTGAACAACAAATTTGGATCGGCCGAACCCTTGTGGCTTAATGTCACTCGATTTCTGTTCCTTTATTTTCTAGTATTAGTAAACACACTTAGAAAATTAACGTGTCATCTAAATTATGGAATCAAAGACACAAGTCAAGTTCCACAATTAAACACAAGAAAAATTGAACTCTCAGGCTTGGTGAGTGATTTATAGGTGTTATGGGCTACTATAGGGATCTTAAGGAGGATTAGGGAAGGACTCCTAAGTAGACCTCGAATTTTCATATTAGGCCTTTCCTAATATATTAAGTCTATTAATATCAACTCAGTCCACTAAAGAGTTAATATTGCACTTCCAAATCAACTTTCAATTTCAAAATCGGGTTCCTTATTAAATATATTATTTCTCGTGTTTAAGATATCGAATGTCCAGTAATTAATTTAACCTATTGACAACTTTAGTTAATTAATATCTTATCCAAGAGTAGTACCACTCGAACCTTATTATTATATCGGAATTAAATCCACCTGCATGGTTTAATATAATAATCATTATCGAGCTCCTGAAGGGAACATCATTAATCCTCACGAGTCGTGACACGATTTCTAGTAATAATTGTCATATAAATTATATTATTGCCAAGATACGAAGCTTATTGAGTCAATCATTTTGACCCTCACCCATGGTAAATCAATACAATAAATATTATAAATACACAATTAAATATTATATACTTAGAATTATAAAATAATAATTATCCGAGATTTACGTTCTTCTTACAGTCAGTACAGAAGACACTATCTCACTTCTATGCAGTTCAATGTATGCAAATACGCTAATGCATTCTAATAGTCAAGACCAACTAATCTCAAGCATACACCACAACCTTTTATATAATTTGTCTAATAATTATATAGGTTGTGAACTATTATATTATTTTATAGGGCACCGATAATGTGATTGTCCGTGTGACACCAACACACCATATTATCTATAATATAAAATGATTGGACATTTTATTTGCATAACCATAACATGAATAAATATGTAAAACATGTGATTAATATTCTCATAGGTAGTTACAGGGAAATAAGGTAATAGAAGCATAAAATATGCTTTGCAGTATACAACCCTAACATCCACCACACTAGACACCTTATATATCAACAACATCAATTGACCACCAAGGTCAAAAGATACGTTAACGGACCGACAAGGTCACTTGACAACATAAAAGACCATCATGGTCAACAACTCCATATCAAGACTAAATTCTAATGCATAAGAAACCAACAACTTGATTTCACAATACAACACACACCCACACCAGAGTGATCAAACGACTAAAAAAAGTCATTGATTACAATAAATACAAAAGAAAAGACTTTGACTTTTGTGTGATTAGCATCGTTGCCCTTCATCCTAAGTCATGTCGATCCAGTGACTGCTCCTGATCTATAAAAACCTGAATGCATCACTGGCACCCACCCCTGGAAACTAGGGGGTTCGCAAACTTGTATTTTATTAGTGTCAGTACATAATATACAAGCTATATGGGGAATATTCGCACAAAATCAAACGAATCACAATGCAACACAAATCATAAGATCCCACATATCACCAAAGGGTATTAGCATGCGCAAAGATACACATCATTCATACAGTTACGCCTTTACAAAAGAGAGGTAAAAATGTAAAGTTTCCAAGAATGTCCCATCGAGTCAAGAGAGATAGATAAACCTTTGGAAAACATATGAAAAAAAACGTTGGTGAAATAGTTTGAAAATGCCATTACTGACTTGGGCCGATTTAAGCAGTTTAAGAAGATTTGAGGATCAACCGAAACAATTTAAGAAGTAGTTTTAAAATCTTTTGGGGTCCTAGACCCAAATGCGCTCTCTCAGCAAAATTCTACTCAAGACCGTTGTTGAGTTGGTACTGCCACTGGAAAGGGGGTTGAATAGTGCGACATAGAGTATTGAAATATTTTTGTGTGCGTAAGTGTGGAATATAAATGGCACTAATATTTATATAGGTTCGACAACGTGCCTATGTCCTCTCTTCTTCACTATCTTTTTCTATAGGTTTAAGATAAACCTCTCCGCCTTATCTTTGATCGTTCTGAGGTAAACTATTATAATCTTGTCTTCAATCAGTCCAAGATAAACTATTACAGTCTTGTCTTTTTGTCGGTACAAGTTAAACCATTTCTTCTTTTCTATTGGACAAGAAAACAGCCTTTCTAGCTTTCTATCAGTACTAAAAAACCTCACTTAGATTTAGATTATGATTCTAATAATGCCGGATCCACGATCTTAGTAACACCGAATCAAATCTACAATCCTTTCTTTCCTCTCGTGTATGATTGAGTGTTCATTTGGTATTCAAGATACAACAACTTCAAGGAACTTTTATAATCATCTGAGATTATTATATACATTATTATTGTTGTAATCGAGCTTAATTGATAAGATTTTGAATGTAGGCTTTAAGCCTTAACTAGCCGTTGCTGCCTGCTCCTCCTTAGCGCTTGCTATATATTGTGTTTAGCGTACGTTAAGCCTTTAGCATATATAAGTCTTTTAATGTTGCGTACGTTATCGTCTGTCCAGTTCAGTCGAGTAGCTATGTTTTCTTCCTTTACGTATGTTAGATCTTCTTGTAGCATACATTAATGTTCATGCGTACATTTTATCATTTGACCTTCTAGAATCAATCCAACGGACTGATCATTTGAATTTGAACAAACATTGTGGTTGTTAGTGACATTTTACAGCGTACGTTAATCTTGTAAAGATTGCGTAAATTAACTTCTTCATTTAACGTGCGTTAACTGTATTGTGACTGTTGTATTAGTTGACCTTCTTGAATCCTCCAACGGGCTGATATTTGAATTCTTATTTCAAACATTATAGCATACGTTGATATATGTGCATATAACGTACGTTGAGACATGCTCTTTGCGTACGTTAGATTCTTTCATTGCGTGCTTTAGCATGCCTGACTGTCATCACACAGTTTCTTCTGATTATATAATTGTGTATGTTAACTTGAATTTTTAGTGTACGTTAAACGTGTTTTTGCTTCATGTCTCTGATTTTCAGTCCAACTCGTGCATCTTCTACCGTTTGTTGATTAATTGTTGTTTTTCTTTGATTATCAACACATCATCAAATTTTTTTAATATATTTATGTGGAATAAAATATTCCAACAATCTTCTCATTTTTGATGATGACAAAACAATAATTTTGTTGGGATTTACACATGTAATACAACAGAAAAATACACAGATCAAAATTTTCGGTTTGGTCTATTTTTGTTAGTTATTTTCTCCCGATCAATCCTTCTCCCCCATTTTGTTATTAGCAAAAAGTATATGAAATATAGTTATGAATATAATTAGTAAAACTCAGTTTGAAAAAAATGGGTATACTCCCGCTGAATATAATAACTCTCCATGGGTTAAATATCAATTTAATAGATGTACAAATAATTAGCTTTGGATTTTGGGGACCCAACCGACTCTGGGTCATTTCTGATTTGGAAAATACATGATATTCGACACTATGGTTCTTTTTGGAATTTTTATTTTCTTAGCTTTAGTCGTCCGTCTTGGACTTTTGCAATTGACATTATGATACCAGATTTTCAAATATTTTTCACAATGGGGTATTTTCATGTTTAATGACTTATTTCTATTGGATTTATTTTTATCAAATTATTCGAATCCAAGTCCTTGTTTATTTAACGAAATTTCTGAATAGAAAGAAGTTCTTCAAATTTTTAATTTCCACATGAAAATTTATTCGATAAATCTTTAAGTTCATTTTGAATTTTTAATAAATCATATTTTAATTTATTATTTTCTAAACAAAGAGAATGATCATTTTCGATTAATTTCTCCTTTACACGTATTTTAGAAATTTCATCTTCCAATATTTATTTCTCAATTTAAGGGATTTATTATCTTTCAGCGAATTTTGAAAGTCCGTATGTATTAATTCGAGAGCGCTAAAAAGTTCGTCTTGAGACGAAGTACTTACCTGGCTTTCGCCATCGCTGTCATCATACGAACTCCTTGCCATGAGTGCGAGATTTTTTGAATCTTTTCTTCTTCATCTTTGTCAAGGTAGCTATGTACACTTCTTTCTTGGAAGTCGGGCCACAATAATTTTTTGCAAAGTGGTCGGGTTTCCCATAATTTCGACAATTATTGTCGAACCTTTTTGACTCATTATGGACTTGCGAGTTGATGTCTTTTCTTCTGCAGTTTAATAGGTCTTAATATTTATAGATTTTTTTGTCATAAAATGCTGATTCTTCATCATCACCATTAACTGGTATTTTTCTTCATTTCTCGACATCTTTTTAGCTTTCAAAGCTATGGTTTTCTCTTTGGGCTTTTGTTTGACATTTCGTGCTTTTAACACAATCTCGTAGTTTATTAGCGAACCGACAAGGGCGCTAAAATCTAACATGTTTAGATCTTTCGACTCCATAACAGCCGTGACCGTTCCATTCCATTCACGAGGTAGTGATCTTAATATTTTCTTCACTTTTTCACTAATCGATAATAGTTTCCCAAATCAAGATAGTCCATTAGTGATGACCGAAAATCAGTCGAGCATATTTGATATGGGCTCATCATCTTTCATCATAAATAATTCGTAGTCATGGAGAAGCATATTTGTTTTTGTCTCATTGGCTTGAGTTGTTCCTCTGTGTGTTATCTAGAGCATTTTCCAAATTTCTTTGATACTTTGACATGAGGAAATACGATTATGTTCTTCCGGATTAAGAGCACAATATAGAAATTGAGTTGCTTTACAATTATAATGGTAATTTTTCCAATCTTCATCGTTAAATTCTTCTAAGTTCTTGAGAGAACCATCGGATTTGGTAGGAATTTTCGGACCAAGGCAGATTACCTTCCAGAGTTTGATATCCTAAGCTTGGATAAAGATTGACATCTTTTCTTCCATGTCATGAAATTCGATCCGTCGAAAAATGGTGGTCGGTTTAAGGCAAGACCTTCTACTTGAGCAAAAGTAAACGCCATCAGATATTTTTCTCCTTGGATGTTAAGCCGACTATTATAGGAGAACCGCTTTGATACCAATTGTTGAGTTGGTACCGCCATTAGTAGGGGATTAAATAGTGCGGTGTGGAGTATTAAACTCTTTTTGCGTGTGGAAGCGATAGATAAGTGCGGAATATAAATGACACAGAGATTTTTAGAGGTCCGGCAATGTGCCTACGCCCTCTGTTCTTCACTATGGTTTTCTATAGGTTCAAGATAAACCTTTCCGCCTTGTCTCCGATCGGTTTGAGGTAAACCATTACAATCTTGTCTTAAATCGGTGCAAGATAAACCATTATAGTCTTGTCCTTTTATCTGTCCAAGATAAACCATTTTTACTTTTCTATTGGATAAGAAAACAACCTTTCGAGATTTCTATTGGTACTAGAAAAACCTCAGTTTGATTTAGATTATGATTCTAATAATGCAGGATCCACGATCCTAGTAACACCGAATCAAATTTACAATCCTTTCTTTCCTCTCATGTATGATTGAGTGAATTAAACACTCAAACTCTTATCAATTAATCTCGATTACAACAATAATAATGTATACAATAATCTCAAATAAATATAGAAGTTCCTTGAAGTTGTTGTATCTTGAATACCAAATTAAGTGGTATTTATAGGCTTAAAGCCTCAACTAGTCGTTGCTGCCTGCTCCTCCTTAGCATGCGCTATATATTGTGTTTAGAATACATTAAGCCTTTAACGTACGTGAGTCTTTCAATGTGGTATACGTTATTGTCTATCCACTGCAGTCCAGTAGCTATGTTTTCTTCCTTTGTGTACGTTAGATCTTCTTGTAGCGTATGTTAATGTTCATGCGTCCGCTGTACCAATTGACCTTCCAGAATTAATCCAACGGATTGATTATTTGAGTTTGAACAAACATTACGTCCATTAGCGTATGTTAATCTTGTAAAGATTCGTACGTTAACTTCTTCATTTAGCGTGCGTTAACTGTATTCTGAAAGTTGTATTAGTTGGCCTTCTAGAATCATCCAACGAGCTGATATTTGAATTAGTATGTCTAACTTTATAGCGTATGTAAATGTGTGCATGTAACGTACATTGGGTCATGCTCTTTGTGTATGTTAGATTCTTTCATTGCGTGCCTTAGCATGCCTGACTCTCATCTCCCAATTTCTTCTGATTATATCACTGTGTATGCTAACTTGAATTGTTAGCATATGTTAAACGTGATTTTGCTTCATGTCTTTGATTTTCAGTCCATCTCGTGCATCTTCGATTGCTTGTTAATTGATTTTTGTTTTTCTTTGATTATAAACACATCATCAAAATCCTTTAATATATTTATGTGGAACAAATGTTCCAACAACCATCAATGACAAACTAACCCTCGGAGATCCCATTAGAAATCTTTGGTCATTTAATCCTTGACTTTTGTACTAATGCCATTATTTCAAAAAGGGTCTCAACCAAATATTTAAAAACACGAGTTCATTTGGTATCAGGGTCGTAGCTATCATACTAGTACCCTCCACTCGAAAGCCTGCCGGGAGCCTCCACTGAAACACCTGTGCACCAGTGTTCACTACACTGTGGCGGTCGCCCTCTAAAACCATGTGACCGCCCCGGTATCACTCCCACAAGAGCCACCCCTTTAGTCACGCATTAGGTGACAACGTTGTTCACCAAACACAGAAGCCACTTATTGTAGCGTACACAGACCAGAATCCAAACCCCACCCTCCGCAGCTTTGGATATGAAACATCACACAAACACAGATTCAGGTTGGAAAACCATGCAAGTTTCAATCAACATATCGTACAACCTCAACCACAAATGTTCGAGGCAAATCACATAACAATTAACATCCATAGAATCTATCAGATAATCAATATAACAACCATAAAGGTCTCACACCCCAGTTCACATATATCAATATCATAAAAAGTCACAAGGTCGAACGTAGTCGGAACAACCCATCACTTGGGTCAAACAACATATCATACAATCCCCATAATCACGACGCATGGATATTATAAACATATATATGTATACATTGTAACACCCCAAAAGGCGGCTATTACAGTGTCATGAATCCCACACTGGGACCCACCAGGCGATATTCAAAACAGATTAAACAAATATTATTTGTGATACCGAACCACAATGAATAGTCATTACTGCGATTAGGAGTTTATTAAAATATGGCCAACGGCCTTATAATACACAGGATCCAAAAAAAAAACAAGTATAAACCATATGGAGATGGAAAATACTTCAAATGTCAAATACAACCAAATAGCAATTTAAATGAAACAGGAAATAACATAACACGGTTTAACATAACCGGACAACAAAAGATGTGGGGGCCCCGAACTAGTATCCTTCGAACCCTTCGCCGTCGACATGCTCTTCCCGTGCCTTGCCTTTGCCTCGACCTAAAATACAATACAAGTATTTCGCCCAACACAGGGTCAGATATACATGATAATCAATTCTTCTGACATTATACAATTCACATATATATAGATTTCAAAGAAATCATTCCGACTATCAATCATACCCCTCGGGCGTATGAAACAATCAGTCACAAGCATCCAATACTATGGACGATTAACAGTATGGCTCAAGATGGACATCACAGTACGCCCGATCCGGAAATGTGTCCGTATACATGTCCGCCCCGTATACGGAATCCAGAATATACGTGGGACAATGTATCTAATTAGCCTCACGAAACTACATCTCGTGTGCACAGTCCAATGCGGAATAATATCCACGCATGACTATATATGTGCCTGGCTAAAAATCCAACACAATGATCAATCGGAACGCAGATATGATTCCGGATATGTCACGATACAACATGACAACGAATTCAACAAATCACATATCCGATTAAGGATCAAGAAAAACTCACCGAAGTGAAAATAAGGCCAACGAGATCAATGATTCAAAACGACGTACTTGGGAATGCAACCCCATGAAGAAAACGAAATAACGTCAAGGACAATGTCAAATCACGACAAACATTTCATGAACAATTGATACATATGAAAGATATAACCAATCACAAGAATCTAATCATCATTATAACCAAGCAAGATAACTTGCCTCAAATCCGTAAGCGAAAGATAGTCATTCTCCAAATGATCAAATGGACGGTATCCTCGGTTAAACACTCAATCGAACAAGCAACCTTGAATGAAACGTAATTCATTCAATAACATACTCACATAATATTAATATTAATTCGTAGGAAACGACGCCCGCAACCTACTCGAATAATTCATTCCACCCTAATGAATACCTTAACGATTAATGAAAGGTTTCAATACATCTAATTCATCTTCCAAAATCGGATTACCATACCAAAAGTGTCCTTTAATTCTCTTGTTATTCTGTGAACAAAACATCTTCAATTCGCCAATAAAATTGCTTTAATCAAATTCTCATGTTCTACAACATCTACTATTATAAAAGGATAGTCATAATGAATTTGATACTCAATCTACCATGACAGTATCATTCATAAACAGCATCATCTTCTTAAGCTATCTATTTAGCATGATGATGAACCACATTCTAAGTTATCAACACATTAGATTAATGAAAAGTTATTGTTGTAATTATCAAGATCCTTATCATTCTTCAAAGACTTGTGAAGCTGAACCATAATGATTGTTAAAGCTTCTAAGATTTCTGAACAAGATCATCTAATCCTATCTTTAACATTATCAAGTTCTTCCCAAGGTAATTAAATACCTTAAATGGTGTTTAAACACTCTATGATATCAAGTTCTTGATTAAATCCAGCTATGATGAAGCTAACCGATCCAACAATGTCTCTCGAGCTAAATTCGTCCAGTAAGATGAGTAATGATAACTACAAACATGGTTACCATCACTACAACATCAAGAACTCATCTAATCTAAACCCTCATTTATCATATTCATCAAGAAGTGTTTAAAAAGTTTAATTATAACCATGTTTTACTTGCTTAATCTAACTCTAGGTGAAGTATAATTCGTCATTAATCATCAACATAAGAAAATAATGCAGAGAGGAAAGTACACCTACCTCCAGAAATGAAGAACAACTTCAATGCTATGAGAAAATATACTCCAAGCTCAAGAACAACTCCTAGTCTCCAAGGAAATGAGCTCCACTCCAAGATTTAAGGCTTAGAAACAAGTTGGTGAAGGTTGATATCGTTTTGGGAGTGCAGAGGGACGATAAATAAAGAGAGAATCGGTTTAGAGTTGTGAAGAAATGAAAAACAAGCTGGTCCTATAAATAGACTGTACATACTTAGCGCACGCTATCGGAATAGTTTAGCGTACGCTAATGCACTTACGTACGCTAACTGGTCGATATTACGTACGTAAGCGGCTTACAGTGGCTACTGTCTTGAATTATCGCAGGTCGTTAGCGCACGCTAATGAGAAATGGGTTACGCACGCTAATAAAAGTTGATTCTAGCCGACATGACAGCTCAGACCTTGTTCACATGCATGCTAACGGCTCGGATCAGCAACATATTTCCTCAACTGGGAGACATGAAACACGTTGTGAATCTTACTCAAAGTCGGTGGCAAAGCTAGTCGATAGGCCAGATCACCTACACGCTCCAAAACCTCAAACGGCCCAATGTACCTTGGGATCAGCTTGCCCCTCTTCCCGAAACGAAAAACACCTCGGGTAGGAGACACCTTCATTAACACATGGTCACCGACCTCGAACTCAACCGGTCGTCGGCGGTGGTCAGCATAAGACTTCTGTCGACTTTGAGCTGTTAACAACCGACTCCTAATCAAAGTGATCTTCTCATGGGCTGCTAACAACATATCGGGTTCCGTACCCAGAGATTCTGACAGTTCGTCCCAACACAAAGGGGACCTACAGCGACGGCCATACAATGCCTCATACGGTGCCATCTGAATCGAAGCGTGCCAACTATTATTATAAGTGAATTCTACCAAAGGCAGTTGGGCTTCCCAATCGTTCTTCCAATTAAGAGCACATGCACTCAACATATCCTCTAGAGTCTGGATGGTTCTCTCCGACTGACCATCGGTCTGTGGATGAAAAGCCGTACTAAAATTCAACTGCGTGCCCATCGCACGATGAACTGCCTTCCAGAAGTGTGACACAAATCGCCCGTCACGGTCTGATACAATACTCTTGGGGGTACCGTGTAGTCCCACAATTTCCTTAATAAACAGCTGGGCCAATCTCTCGGGGCCCCACATGTCCTTAATCTCCAAGAAGTGGGCTGATTTGGTCAGACGGTCCACAATCACCCAAATCGTATTCATTCCTCGACGACTCGTCGGCAAGCTAGTGATAAAATCCATAGATATGTCCTCCCATTTCCACTCAGGAATCGGGAGCGGTTTCAGCATTCTTGCGGGTCGCTGGTGCTCAATCTTAACCTGCTGACAGGTTAAACACCTCGAAATGAATTCGGCAACCTCACGTTTCATATTCCCCCACCAATAATTCTGCTTCAAATCCTTATACATCTTGCTAGAGCCCGGGTGAATAGAGTACGGGGTAGCATGGGCTTCTCTCATGATAGAGTTCCTCAACTCTTCGTCAGCGGGTACACAAACTCGATTTCTAAAACGTATCAATCCATCCTCGTGGATCACGAATCCAGGGGCTTTCCCCTGGGTTACTTCATCCCAAACTCGAGATAAGAATGGGTCCGTAATTTGCTTCGATTTGATCATATCATCAAGAGACGAAGAAATCTCAAGGGTACAAAGTTGTCCCTGAACACGCTGTAACCAAACTTCAATTTCTGACCTCATAAGGTCCAACTGCAACTCCCTCTGTGCTGTCAAACGGCTCAGCATCTGCTCCTGCACGGTTTTACGGCTCAAAGCATCGGCGACCACATTTGCTTTTCCCGGATGATAAAGGATCTCGATATCATAGTCCTTGATTAATTCTAGCCACCTTCTCTGTCTCATGTTTAACTCCTTCTGAGTAAAAATGTACTTTAGGCTCTTGTGGTCTGTAAAGATCTGGCAGGTAACTCCATAAAGATAGTGACGCCAGATTTTTAAAGCAAACACCACGGCTGCTAACTCCAAGTCATGGGTCGGATAGTTAACTTCATAGGGTCGCAATTGTCTCGATGCATAGGCAATCACTTTCCCTTCCTGCATTAGTACACATCCCAGACCATGTCTCGACGCGTCACTATACACCACAAATCCTTCCGTTCCTTTTGGTAAGACCAAAACAGGGGCCGAAATCAATCGACTCTTGAGCTCATCAAAACTCTTTTGACATGTTTCTGACCACAAATACTTCTTGTCCTTTCGCAGTAAGTTAGTCATTGGTTGCGCAATTTTAGAAAATCCTTCTACGAACCGTCGGTAGTAACCTGCTAGGCCGAGGAAACTACGAACTTCCTTCACGTTCTTTGGTGGTAGCCAATCTCGAATGGCTTCCGTCTTTTGTGGGTCCACTCTCACCCCTTCGGCTGATATCACATGCCCGAGAAAGACAACCTCAGGCATCCAGAATTCACACTTAGAAAATTTCCCATAAAGTTGTTCCCGCCTCAATGTATCGAGAACTTGGTGGAGGTGACGCTCGTGCTCTACGTGGTCGCGAGAGTAAATCAGAATGTCGTCAATAAAAACGACTACAAAGCGATCCAGATAGTTAATAAAAACTCGATTCATCAACTCCATGAACACTGCCGGTGCATTAGTCAGTCCAAATGGCATCACCACGAACTCATAATGCCCATAGCGAGTACGGAATGCTGTCTTCGAAATGTCAGACTCTCGAATCCTCAACTGATGATAACCAGATCTCAAGTCGATCTTAGAAAACACGGCGGATCCCTGAAGTTGGTCCAATAAATCATCAATACGAGGCAAGGGATACATGTTCTTGATGGTTACCCTGTTCAGCTCACGGTAATCAATACATAAGCGTAGATATCCATCTTTCTTCCGTACGAATAACACTGGTGCTCCCCAAGGGGACGCACTAGGTCGAATATAGCCTTTGTCAGTCAACTCCTCAAGCTGGTTCTTCAATTCTTGCATCTCAGTCGGAGCCATACGGTACGGTGCTTTTGAGAGCGGGGACGTACCTGGTTCTAACTCAATAATAAACTCCACGTCACGATGAGGAGGTAAGCCTGGTAACTCATCTGGAAATACATCGGGGTAGTCTCGGACTACCGGAATGTCGGCTAATTCAACTGGTCGATCTGCTGTTTTGGTCATATAGCACCAATAACCAATACACCCTTGATTAAGCAGTTTCACTGCTTTCATAGCGCTGATGACTTTCCCAGAACGACTGGGATTATCACCTCGAAAAATACACTCGAAACCATCATCAGAAGTGACGGTTACCATCCGCTTGCGGACACTGAGTATTGCATCATGACGGTCCATCCAATCGATACCCAAGATTATATCATCCTTAGGTAGATCGACTACAATCAGATTTGACAACCACTCACGGTCGTTCAAACGAATCGGACAGTCCTGGGCTTCACGATTTCCAATAATTCTTCTACCATCAGGTAGACCAATCACGTAGGGCTCACAATTGATAACATGGTCTAGAGGCAAACGACTTAAACAAGAAGAAGATATAAAGGAGTGTGAAGCACCGGTATCAAAATGAACACATATAGGCTGGGAGTGGATCTCGAGTATACCTGAAATCATGCTGGCCTCGGGATCGTCAGCTTTCTTCATCTCGTAAATCCTGGGTTTCGATTCGGCACTGTGTGTACCACTTTGATTCCCACGGCCCACTCCCCTATTCACCCCGGTGGTCTGATAGGAAGCGGACGGAGGCGTCCGGTTCTGGACAGAGGATTGAACTGGAGCATGAGACGCTACTGGATCATGTCCGGGCCCACTCCTGCAAAAACGAGCACGGTGACCATTCTTCCCACAAGTATGGCATGTGATGGCAGGCTTTGGGCATTTGAAGTTGATATGCCCCTCGCCCCCACAGTTATGACACACCACGGAAGAGGGAACCGCTCGAGAGTGCGATCCGGCGGGCTTTGACGTCATGGGTGGTTGATCAGAAGGGTTTAGCAATGACTGGGGCTTCCTGAATGTCCCCCGATTACTCTCAGTCTGGTTCTGGTTCTTGGACCTTTTGTTGTTGGACTGTGGTTGTTTCTTGGAAATCTCCTTCGCGGTGAGTTCGTACTCCAGAGCCTTCTCGATGAACTCTGGTAAGGTAGTACAGTGGTGATTCAACAGCTGCATTCTCATTCGGGGTTTAAGCCTCTTGAGAAAGTATTTGATCTTATCGGCCTCTGTTCGGATAATTGTCGTGGCAAAAGGAAGGAGTGCCTGGAATTTCTCAGCAACAGATAATACATCATCATCTTCAGACGGGTCGGGGTTCAATAGTTCCGACAGTTTGGCCTCACGGAGTGGCCCTGGATAGTAACGGTCTAGCATGAGGTTTTTAAATTCCTCCCAAGTGTAAACACCATCAGCTGGCCTTACTGAAAGCCACCAGGTGTGAGCGCCTTTGCCAAGGTAATACGCGGCTACCGAAACGCGATTCTCTTCCGGGCAGTCCACCATCTGGAAAAGTTTCTCAAAATGCTCGATCCAATGCACAATGTCAGCAGGCTCAGAGGAGCCTTCAAAAGTCGGTGGTCGCTGGCGAGAGATGTCGCTGATAATCCGACTCACAGGTCCGCCAATCACTGGAGGAGGATGAGCCCCCTGTTGCTGGCCAGTAGCGGCCCTCTGCATAGCTTCCATTAGTTGACCCATCTGGGTCATATGTGTCATCATGCCCTGCATTACGACGTTAGGATCGACACGCGCATCCCCGCGTCCACTGTGGTGCGATTGTTCCCTAGAAGGTGAACCACTGTCTGCGGAACTCTGATCCGCATTCGCGCGTCTGTTGGCTCGAGGTATCGGGATTCGGCCACTTCCTAGGCCTCGTCCCCCTCTGCCACGACCTCTCAGGTTTCTTTCCATACTGAAAGAATCAATCATAGTGATAACCATAAGTACAGTTCAAGATACTAAAATTCATGCTAAGTTAATAGCAACAAGGAATCACATATTCAAGGAAAACGGTTATCGATACCACAAATGTCGCACCAAATATCATATCGGTGTCAAGTCGAACAATTTCAATTGTATAATCAATTCAGCATTTACCTCGGATTATCACTCAGATAAATCCTGTCACAATTCCTCGAAATAACATGATCAACAAGGAGACCCATACTGATATCAATATCATGCCAGTAATTAAATCATGGCTCATAAAGTACATACCGTATTTGGCTCGTAGGGTCAGGCGCTTGCACAGGTCACACGTGACACGAAGGTCTCTTGATACTAGTTCATTTCTCAATGACTCATAAAAAGGAAACAACTCTCCGATACCATCTTCTGTAACACCCCAAAAGGCGGCTATTACAGTGCCGTGAATCCCACACTGGGACCCACCAGGCGATATTCAAAACAGATTAAACAAATATTATTTGTGATATCGAACCACAATGAATAGTCATTACTCCGATTAGGAGTTTATTAAAATATGGCCAACGGCCTTATAATACACAGGACCCAAAAAAAAAACAAGTATAAACCATATGGAGATGGAAAATACTTCGAATGTCAAATACAACCAAATAGCAATTTAAATGAAACAGGAAATAACATAACACGGTTTAACATAACCGGACAACAAAAGATGTGGGGCCCCCAAACTAGTATCCTTCGAACCCTTCGCCGTCGACATGCTCTTCCCGTGCCTTGCCTTTGCCTCGACCTAAAATACAATACAAGTATTTCGCCCAACACAGGGTCAGATATACATGATAATCAATTCTTCTGACATTATACAATTCACATATATATAGATTTCAAAGAAATCATTCCGACTATCAATCATACCCCTCGGGCATATGAAACAATCAGTTACAAGCATCCAATACTATGGACGATTAACAGTATGGCTCAAGATGGACATCAAAGTACGCCCGATCCGGAAATGTGTCCGTATACATGTCCGCCCCGTATACGGAATCCAGAATATACGTGGGACAATGTATATAATTAGCCTCACGAAACTACATCTCGTGTGCACAGTCCAATGCGGAATAATATCCACGCATGACTATATATGTGCCTGGCTAAAAATCCTACACAATGACCAATCGGAACGCAGATATGATTCCGGATATGTCACGATACAACATGACAACGAATTTAACAAATTACATATCCGATTAAGGATCAAGAAAAACTCACCGAAGTGAAAATAAGGCCAACGAGATCAATGATTCAAAACGACGTACTTGGGAATGCAACCCCATGAAGAAAACGAAATAACGTCAAGGACAATGTCAAATCACGACAAACATTTCATGAACAATTCATACATATGAAAGATATAACCAATCACAAGAATCTAATCATCATTATAACCAAGCAAGATAACTTGCCTCAAATCCGTAAGCGAAAGATAGTCCTTCTCCAAATGATGAAACGGACGGTATCCTCGGTTAAACACTCAATCGAACAAGCAACCTTGAATGAAACGTAATTCATTCAATAACATACTCACATAATATTAATATCAATTCGTAGGAACCGACGCCCACAACCTACTCGAATAATTCATTCCACCCTAATGAATACCTTAACGATTAATGAAAGGTTTCAATACATCTAATTCATCTTCCAAAATCGGATTACCATACCAAAAGTGTCCTTTAATTCTCTTGTTATTCTATGAACAAAACATCTTCAATTCGCCAATAAAATTGGTTTAATCAAATTCTCATGTTCTACAACATCTACTATTATAAAAGGATAGTCATAATGAATTTGATACTCAATCTACCATGACAGTATCATTCATAAACAGCATCATCTTCTTAAGAACACTATCTATTTAGCATGATGATGAACCACATTCTAAGTTATCAACACATTAGATTAATGAAAAGTTATTGTTGTAATTATCAAGATCCTTATCATTCTTCAAAGACTTGTGAAGCTGAACCATAATGATTGTTAAAGCTTCTAAGATTTCTGAACAAGATCATCTAATCCTATCTTTAACATTATCAAGTTCTTCCCAAGGTAATTAAATACCTAAAATGGTGTTTAAACACTCTATGATATCAAGTTCTTCATTAAATCCAGCTATGATGAAGCTAACCGATCCAACAATGTCCTACTGAGCTAAATTCATCCAGTAAGATGAGTAATGATAACTACAAACATGGTTACCATCACTACAACATCAAGAACTCATCTAATCTAAACCCTCATTTATCATATTCATCAAGAAGTGTTTAAAAAGTTTAATTATAACCATGTTTTACTTGCTTAATCTAACTCTAGGTGAAGTATAATTCATCATTAATCATCAACATAAGAAAATAATGCAGAGAGGAAAGTACACCTACCTCCAGAAATGAAACAACTTCAATGCTATGATAAAATATACTCCAAGCTCAAGAACAACTCGAGTCTCTTCGGAAAAAACGGGCCTTATGCCCGGCAATCCCACAATTATAACACGTGATAGATTGCCTCAAACACTTAGTACTATAATGACCCGGCGCTCGACAGTTGAAACAAGTGATGGCCGACTTAGCCGCCCGGGACTGAGACTCCACAGGTTTAGGTACCGTGGGAGGTCGCTTCGAAAAAGTAGATCCCGCACGAGGCTTCTTGAAGGTTTCCTGACTTCCTTCAGACTGACTACGCTTCTTGGATTTCTTGCTAGCAGATGAAGGTTGTCGCTCAGCAATTTCCTTAGCAGTAAGCTCATCAGTAAGAGCTTTCTCGGTTAAATCGGTCAGAGCAGCGTGTTGGAATATTCATTCCACACATTATTTAATTTGTGTTTTGATGATTAAAGTTGCTAAACAAACAAAACAACATCGAGGCGAAACAAAATGACGAAGCAGACGAAGACGCAAAAAGTTGCAATCTGGACTGCTTTAGCACACGCAAGTCATCACACGTTAGCGCACGCTAACGGGAAGTCAACTGCATTCCAGCCAAGTTTCGAAGTAAGCTGAAGTGAAGTCAGCTGTTGAGATAGCGCACGTTACACGTTATCATTAACGCACGATATCGAAGTCTTGTTACCGTTGTGAAGGAATTCAAACACAGAATGACGAATGTAATGAAGTCATCTCTAGCGCACGCTAAGCAGTTTGAATCAAGTCAATCAGAACGTTGGGAAAAGCAGGTCAAAGTCAGCATATCAAACGGATACTTTGACAATACATGCAACAGATATATTGTATTAGCGCACGCTACATTGTGCTATTAACGCACGCTAATACAAGAAGGTTACGTACATAAGGCAGGAGTCATAACGTACGCTAAAGAAGAAACGAATCTACTGGACTGAACCTGGAATAGCCTAGCGCACGCTAATAAAGAAGGCTAGCGCACGCTAGAAAGTCAAAACAGCCAGCAACGGCTAGTTTATGTAAAATGCCTATAAATACTATTCCTATGGTATTGTTTGAGTACAACAACTTCAAGCAAACAAGACATACATCTGAGAATCATATACTTACATTGTTGTTGTAATATTGAGCTTATATTGTTAGTTTGAGTGTTTATACATTCAAAATTATACACGAGAGGTAAAAGAAAAGATACGATTGGATTCAGTGCTATTAGGATCAAGTATCCGGCATTGTAAGAATCACAATCGCTATCTTAGTGAGGTTTATCTAGTACCCATAGAAAGCTAGAGTGGTTGATTCCTTATCCAATAGAAAAGGAAAAATGGTTTTACTCGGACCGATAGAAGACGAGCTTGTAAACGGTAATCCCTCGACCGATAGAAGAGAGGCGTAGAGGTTTTGATCTTAATCCTAAGAAAAAGATACATCGAGAAAGGATGTAGGCTTCGTTAATAGCCGAACCTCTATAAATCCTTGTGTGACTTATTTTCCGCAATTTATTTACGCTTCCGCACAAAACGGCGCAAATATTGGATAATATACGAACAGTTGGTATTGGAGAGGTACTCCATTACACGGCTTAACATCCGAGGAGAAAAAGATCAAAAATGGCGTTTCAAATGGCTCCAGTCGAAGGCCTTGCTCTCAACCGACCACCATTTTTTGATGGTGTGAACTTCATGACTTGGAAGAAAAAGATGTCGATATTCATTCGAGCTTACGACATCGAACTTTGGAAGGTGATTTGTCTTGGTCCGAAAATTCCAATGAATTCCAACGGAACGCTTAAAACTTTTGAAGAATATGACGACTCCGATTGGAAAAACGACCATTTCAATTGTAAGGCAACTCTATTTCTTTATTGTGCCTTAAATCCGGAAGAACACAACTGGATATCATCGTGTGATAGTGCCTAAGAAATCTGGAAAATGCTTGAGGTAACACACGAAGGTACGTCTCAAGTCAAAGAGACAAAGATAAACATGCTCCTTCACGATTATGAATTATTCCAAATGAAGGACGACGAATCCATCTCGATTATGCTCGACCGATTTTTGGTCATCACTAATGGATTAGCATGTTTCGGAAAACCACTTTCGAGTAGTGAGAAAGTAAAGAAAATTCTCCGATCACTACCTCGAGAATGGGACAGTACGGTTACGGCAATTATGGAATCTAAAGATTTAAACAATCTTGATTTTAGTGCTCTTGTTGGTTCTCTTATCAACTACGAGATCGTTCTAAATTCTCAGAATGCCAAACCGAAACCGAAGGAGAGGTCGATAGCCTTCAAGGCTAAAATGTCGAAAAAGAAAGAAGAAATCCCGGTGGACGAAAGTGATGAAGAAATGGCATATTATGCCAAAAATATTAATAAGTTCCAACACTTATTAAACCGGAGAAAGAAGGACACTCAAGCAGGGGAATCGAAGAAACTCGACAACACTTGTCGATTATGTGGTAAACCAGGCCACTTCGCCAAAAACTATCGAGTAAAGCAAAAGGAAGTTTTAATCGCAACATGGAGCGACGAAGATCCAGATGAAGATTTTCTTGACCAAAATAATCTCGCGCTCATGGCCCGGAGTTCATTCGACGATAGCGACGTCGAAAGTCAAGTAAGTAACTCCTACGACGAACTCTTTGAAGCATTCGAATTATTACATACGGACTATCAAAATGCCTTGAATGAAATTAAATCCCTCAAGTATAAATATAAAACTTTGGAAGTTGAAAATTCCAAAATACTTGAAAAGGGGAAATTTGTCGAAATTGATCATTCGAAATGCCCTCAAAATGAAAATATTTTGAAAAATGATCTTATAAAAGTTCAAGATGAACTAAAAATTTTGGCAAAGAAATTCTCGTGCGGCAACGATAAATTTGAACAAATGTTATGTGTTCAAAAATACACTCTAAATAAAGAGGGGTTGGGATTCAAACCACGTTTTAAAAACGAATCCTTAAATTTTAATATACCCCGTTGCGAAAAATGTTTGAAAATCGGGCATCACATTTCAAATTGCAAAAGCTCAAAACGAACGATAAAAATTAAAAAGATTTGGGTTCCTAAAGGAACAAACGTTTCAAATATCGTTCACATCTCGAAACAAAAACCAACTATCGGTTGGATCCCCAAAACTTAATTTTTTTGAAGGGGAGAAGGAGATAATACTTTCAGGGGGAGTATTTTTTGCTTATTAATGCATATTCATTTGTTTCATGCATATTTATATTTCATTATACTCTATATTTTTATACTTTATATTTTGTCACCTTTTGATGAAAACAAAAAGGGGGAGAAGGAGATGAATTGAGATAAAAATGAGAAAAATCGAAGAAGTCGAAAAGAAAAAGAAAGCATACAAATAGGGGGAGTTGAAAAATTGAGAAACGAAAAACGAAGGAGTTGAAAAATAAGGGAGATGTCGAAAAGAAAAGAGAATTGGAGAAACTAACGAAAGGATCAAAGCCGAAAACTTTGATTCGTATATATATACATATATTTCATTTTTACAGATTTTATCTAATTCAAGAGTTGTTTTGTAATCATCAAAAAGGGGGAGATTGTTGGAATATTCATTCCACACATTATTTAATTTGTGTTTTGATGATTAAAGTTGCTAAACAAACAAAACAACATCGAGGCGAAGCAAAACGACGAAGTAGACGAAGACGCAAAAAGTTGCAATCTGGACTACTTTAGCGCACGCAAGTCATCACACGTTAGCGCACGCTAACGGGAAGTCAACTTCATTCCAGCCAAGTTTCGAAGTAAGCTGAAGTGAAGTCAGCTGTTGAGATAGCGCACGCTACACGTTATCATTAACGTACGCTATCGATGTCTTGTTACCGTTGTGAAGGAATTCAAACACAGAATGATGAATGTAATGAAGTCAGCTCTAGCGCACGCTACAAAGAAGGAATAGCACACGCTAAGCAGTTTGAATCAAGTCAATCAGAACGTTGGGAAAAGCAGGTCAAAGTCAGCATATCAAACGAATACTTTGACAATACATGCAACAGATATATTGTATTAGCGCACGCTACATTGTGCTATTAACGCATGCTAATACAAGATGGTTACGTACATAAGGCAGGAGGCATAACGTACGCTAAAAAAGAAATGAAGCTACTGGACTGAACCTGGAATAGCCTAGCGCACGCTAATAAAGAAGGCTAGCGCACGCTAGCAAGTCAAAACAGCCAGCAATGGCTAGTTTATGGAAAATGCCTATAAATATCATTCCTATGGTATTGTTTGAGTACAACAACTTCAAGCAAACAAGACATACATATGAGAATGATATACTTACATTGTTGTTGTAATATTGAGCTTATATTGTTAGTTTGAGTGTTTATACATTCAACATTATACACGAGAGGTAAAAGAAAAGATACGATTGGATTCAGTGCTATTAGGATCAAGTATCCGGCATTTTTAGAATCACAATCGCTATCTTAGTGAGGTTTATCTAGTACCCATAGAAAGCTAGAGTGGTTGATTCCTTATCCAAATGAAAAGGAAAAACGGTTTTACTTGGACCGATAGAAGACGAGCTTGTAAACGGTAATCCCTCGATCGATAGAAGAGAGGCGTAGAGGTTTTGATCTTAATCATAAGAAAAAGATACATCGAGAAAGGACGTAGGCTTCATTAATAGCCGAACCTCTATAAATCCTTGTGTGATTTATTTTCCGCAATTTATTTACGCTTCCGCACAAAACGGCGCAAATATCCAATAATATACCAACACATCGCATTGATGATTAAGAAATTGCATCTGGGCCATCATGCCCTGCATAAAACTGAGTGGATCGACCCGGACACCTTCTGATTGAGTTGTATCTCAGTTACGACTTCCTAACAGTGAGTGATTATTGTTTGGGTTTTGGCCCGCACCCCGGCCTCTCCCCATGCGTCCTCTGCCTGCTCTCTCCATACTGAAGTAGGAAAGTTACATGATAATTATAGAATCGCATGAATACCGCATTATGATTACGTCATGAAATGATAAAAGTGAGCGTACATGCTCTACACAATGATTACGTGAATGATCAACTGACGTGACATGATTATCTGATGAAATTATTGAAATGATTATCTTGAATAGGTTATCAAGATTAATGATATGATCTCCAAGATCAACAACTGAGTAATTAAATGAACTGAGTGATTAATGAATTAACATGATCGACATGATCAAAATGAAACTGATGATTGAGGACTGTTGACTGTTGAATGATGAATGAGTGATTCTTATTGCCAGAAATTATACCATGGCATCAGAAATCTTACTGTTCTTTGGTCTGAGGGGCTCGGCTCTTGCACAGGTCACACGTGGTGCGAAAGTCTAATGATACTAGTCTGACGAATGATGATTTCAATAAGACATGACTCCAAAGGTAGTATTCAAAACCACGCTCCGATACCAACTCTGTAACACCCCAAACTAGGCGGATATTACAGCGCTGTGGACCCACTACTGGAACCCACCAGGCGAATGAAAATTAATGACTTAAATAATATAATTGCAGTACCGAACCACATTATATCATCAATTACTCCGATGAGTAGTTTCATTACAACACACCCACGATCATACAAAATACATGTATATTTTATATGAAGATAAAATATACAACACTAAATAAAATGAGTAATTCAAACGGAAGTCTACAGCGGAAATAAAATGAAGAAAACCCGAATGACTGAAAAGGATTGGGGGCCCCAACTAGTATCACTGGGACTCCTCGCCGTCCACGTTCTCTTTCCGTGCTTTAGCCTTGCCATGACCTGAAAACAACATCCCCCAACGGGGTCAGTTACACAGAACGACAATCCTCAAGAATTGAATAAACACAATCATGATATATCTAAATTATGAAATGAAGCTGAAGAGAGGCATCATAGTACGCCCGTAATGGTATGTGTACGTGCACAAGACGAGTGTCCGGACACACCCACCCTTATACCTAATTAGTCTCACGGAGGTACATTACCGTGTGCACAGTCCAATGTGTCGGTGAACCCAACACATGACCATCACGTGCCCGACTAAAAATTCCACACATCCCCACCCGGCTGCGCAATATGCACTCAGAAGGTCATATCAACAAGAATGACCATGAAGAATACTAATGAATGACAATTCGACAAAGTTAAGGATGACTCACCTAGATGAATCAATAGTAAAATGAATGATAGCTCAATGAAATGATCGGAACAGTCGTTCCTCATGAATGAAGTGATTAATTGACAATGACAAGTCTCGATACAGTTAATACAATATGAATGAGTTATGATTATGAATGAACAACAACGAAAGGAATGAATATCCCTTTAACTGAGTAAGAATTAACTTACCTTAACACTGGTGATGATACGTCCTCTCCCGAACAACATCCTAAGGGAAACTACAGGTCGCTCGAACAACCTTGAATAACACAATTATCAACAACCCACTTAATATACGAATCAATAGCGATCATAACCAACTCAAGATGTCGAGACAATAAATCCAAACTCATTGAGGCATTTCGACAAACACCTTGAAATCAATCTCCCCTCTTAGACAACTAAATCCATTTGTATCGAAAACCAACTACTATTGAATGATCCAAACCACCAAAACACCATCAATACAATCGATAATCTGATAGAAATACTCAAATCGAGTTTACGATAACACTAAATTGCAAAACCCAATTCTAAGTCAACCTTCAAAGTGTTCTTGAGAAAAACTTCCAACAATCCGATGATAACTCCTAAAAACTCATAATCATACGTATATCCATCACAATTCATGATTATACCATCCAAAACATCATGCTCCAACTCAAAATCGAATTCAAGGGTTGAAGAAATTACCTTGGATTAGGATGAAGAATCCACAAACATGTTGTTAATCAACACCCCAACTAAAAGAATATGAAAATCTATGAGTTTTGATGATGTCAAAACACCCCAAAATCGCCCAAAATCGCCCAAGTTAAGAGAGGAAGGAGGAAAGTGATGAAATGAGGATGTTCTTCACAATAAACGCAGAAATACACAAATCTGTACTGTGTGCCGCGGCATAGACTGAGTGTGCCGCGGCCCACGGCCAAAAACGCCCAGCAAAACAACTTTGTGCCGCGGCCCGGCCAGAAGGGGCCGTGGCCCGCGGTACAGCCCGCTCCAGCATCAAAAGATACATGATGCAGTCTTAGCTATTTCGACCATAACTCCTTCGTCCGGACTCCGATTGACTCACCGTTTAAACCATTGGAAATATAACTTGATGCTATATAATATTGAAAAGATTCAGAATTTTTGAAGTTTCCAAGAATTAATGGTGATTTTACAAAGTCAAACTCGTGGAAAAGTCGCTTAAGAACATAGAACTCATTATAACAACACCGAGACGAACTCGGATGACAAAAAGTGTAGAATTAATCATTCTCAGAATGACGAAATGGTAACAATAGAGTCTCTAATATGGACTTCCGCCAAAAAATAAAATTACCAGAAGTCAAAATTGCGGATATTACATACTACCCTCCTTAAAAGAAGTTCCGTCCCGAAACATAAAACAAGTAGGGAGAAGCAATATCCTGCCAGGAAAACTCAACGAGATACACAAGAACACAAATATACCCAACAATAGCATGATTTGAACAAGAACGAAATTTGAAATGGCATGGACTCCAATATCAATCATCGATTAATGAATTAATTATAACGATCAAGATAATATTCTCGCCTCAATTCTCAAGCAAGGTTGAAATAATGAATGATATCGATACACGACTCAACATTAGTCCGAACGGTGAATACGAATAAATGAACATGAATGATGAATGATTATTAATGAGTGAAAATCCACCGAGTGGCAATTACTGAATGAAAATGAATGAGTTCACATCCGGGTATTACGTTGTCCTTTTATATTCGTATATATGTTGTATGATTGGTCCTCTTTAGGGGTTCGGTAAAATTTATTTTTTGCTTCCATTGCGCCGTCGTTTTTGGCATCGAATCCCAACACTTTTTGAAGGGTCCGATATTCATTCATCATGTTTTCAAAGGTATGTGAAGCATTTATAGGGTTAACTGAGGTTGATCTTACCTCATCGTCACTGTCATCATCATCATCTTTCTTTGCCATAAAGCACATGTAGGCTTTATCTTCGATTTCATCATCAGAGGAATCACTGTCGGTAATCGCCTGTAGGCATTTCTTTGTTTTGATAGGTGTGGACATGGATTCTGATTCTCCTGTCAGTGCCTTTAGTTTGTTTCTCCAGACATGACATTCTTCATCCTTCTCTTGTTGTGTAACACCCCCAATCCGCTCAGGGATATTACACGTCGTAGAACCTTTCCTCAAGGATCTACCAGGCTAGTAACAACATGAAACATCTCGATAATGCCTTTAAGGCTAAAATGACTCAGTAGACTGATTTGGCCTTTCAATAAAAACATACAACTCGATTACAACTCATGCCCACGCAGGGGTCAAAACACCACCACACCCGTACAACGGGAAAAATATAGCAGCGGAAAATAAAGTACAACTGAACCAATACACGATGTACGGTTCCTCATGTGATTAGTATCGATCATCTTTCATCATCCTTCGTGTTGACCCTGTGTTATGCTCCAAAACCTGAATGCAAAAACAGACATCCACCCCCCGAATACTCGGGGGTTAGCAAAACTCCACTGTTTTGCTAGTGCAAGTACAAGTGCAAAAATACGAGTCATACAATTCACATTCCACGAATAACAATAACCAGGAATCCTCAAAGATCCAAACGAAACGAAAAGTACTTCCCGAGGCAAGAGTTTGAGAAAACATTCCAAACTCTCGATTGGTCGACCACGTATTAAATACATCTTTTATTCGAGTATTAAATACATCTTTTATTCGAGTACTTCCACAGTACTTTTCGTCAATATGCTCACATCAACGTCAATATGCTCACATCTTGTAAGAAAACTACACAACGTCAATATGCTCACATCAATAACAACAATGTATACTTATGGCAAACCCATAATATACATATGCACAATAACCAAATGAGTATCTTCTATAGGCCATGTGTATGCAACTGACCCGTAAGTATACGGGTGCGTATACTTACTCGAATAAAAGATGTATTTAACCTCGGGAAGTACTTTTCGTTTAATCTCCTACGGGTACAGACACTTACGGCCGCAACTGGCACACATTACGGCCGTAACCGGCCTTCGTCTGGAAGATGCCCAGCGCTCGTACGGCCGTACCCGATCACGCCTTACGGCCGTAACTGGCATTCGTCCGGAAGCTGCCAGGCGCCATATCTGCCAGGTTAAATACATCTTTTATTAAAAGAGTATTAAATACATCTTTTAATACGTGGTCATCTTTTAAACTGCTTGACCACATATTAATAGTTTTCTATTAATCTTGATCACAAATTAATGGAAATAATTTATAAAACAGTTTAAAATGCCATCGAGAGTTTTAATAGAAACAATTTAGGATTATCAAATCCTACTTTTCAAAAACCCAAAAGACGAAAGGGGTCACCACCCCAAAGGTTTACTTCCCGTAAAATGACCTTTACCAAACCGTTGGGATTTTAGCCCCAAATTCGTAAAATGACCTTTACAAAACCATTGGGATTTTAGCCGCAAACCTCATCAACTCACAGTACACGAGAACGACAACAAGGTTCGTCTTCCAACATCAAAATCCACAATTAAAGGATTTAACATAAACAACAAAATACTCTAGTGCCATCCTAGCCAAGTAAGCCAAACGAACAACTTACCTCTTACATACTTAGTCGATGCATGCAATCATGAAAACTATTCGAAAGCACTCATTTCCGGAAATGCCAATAATCCAAATCACATTGCAAAATACACCACAATTAACCGCGGACCCGCAACTTCGTGGACCCCTGTCGAGACCCCGTCGGATCTAACCCACAGTGGTTAAAAGCAAGCTCGCGGTTCCACAGCTTCGTGGAGCCCTACCGAGACCCCGTCGGATCTAACCCGTAGTGAGCATACACACACACACGTTCCTCATGTAATACTAATATGCTAAGAATGTAAGTTCATCAAGAATACTTACTAGAGATGGCCACTTACTCGACGCCGTTATCAAACTCTTCAAAAACACAATGACAAGATTAAACACGGAATACACAATTCCATAACTTTAAACAACAGGGATATCATCAAAGCCTTCACGTTCAAAATGATAAAATCATAAACAATTCCCAAAACACACCGTTCACAAAACACACACGTGTTTTGAAAGAGAGCCTTTAACGAGGCCAAACCGAAATCTTTTGAAACTTCATTTCAATCAACCAAACAAACACACCAAGACGATCACCGATCATCATATCCACAAAATAAGAAATGTATGAGCAAGGTACTTGCCTCAAATAAGAACAACGCGGAGAATCGACCGAAGTAGGTTGACACGAACCGACTACGAACCCGCCGACTCCACCGATCGCCAACTCGCGTTCATAAACTACGAAGGACAATAACAACAATGAAATGAATTCCATAACACAACTCAAAGCCGTTGAATTCAAAGAACAGATGACGAAAGTTCAAGTGTTTTCCCCAAAACGGCCAAGAACACGATTCGTCCCGACAAAACACGAAAATGGAATTCCAAGTCGAAATATGGATATACAATCCATAGAATATGTTTAACAACATCATTTAACCATAATCGATCCATCAAAAATGGATGAAAAATGAGATCGAGAACAAATCCCCTAAAAAGTCGATTCGAAGGAAATCAAGAAATATACTTCGATTCGACGAAGAACAATGGATTAAATGATGTTAAACACAAGAATACTACAAAGATTAATCATACCCATCATGAATTAATCAAATATACGGAACAAATCGGACAAAAACGCAAAAACCTTCAAATTCAAGAATTTAAGGTTCTAAGAAGGATTACCTTGATTCGCTGGATCAAAGGACGATATAGGATGATTGATTGGTGTTATGAACTCAAGAACTTCGTGGATTTGTTGTTAAACAACATGGCTTTGTCACCTTCGAATCGCCAGCCGCGGACAGAAAAGGAAGGAAGTGAAAAACGAGAGGAAATGTGACTGCTCTGTCACATTTATATTGGGCCGGACTAGCGTGCGCTAGGCTGCCGAGCTTGCGTACGCTATCGGCACAGGCCGCAGTCCAGAGACACTGCTCGGACAGGTAGCGTGCGCAGCCTTTCGGCCGTAGCATGCGCTACCTGCCGGTCGTAGCGTATGTAGTCTCCGGCAGTAGCGTGCGCTACCTGCCGATCCACCCGAGTCCAGTACCCCACTGCCTTACTGCCTCGACCCGCTAGCGTGCGTCGGCCGACCGCATAACGTGCGCTACTCCTGCCAGTTAGCGCACGCAGTCTTCCGGCAGTAGCGTGCGCTACGCCGGTTCCTGCCGCGCCCGTCCGGCCGGTGCCCGCAATCGTCCGGCCAGAACCCATAACCGTCCGGCCAGTCCCGCAACAGTCCGGCCAGTGCTTGACCACCAGGGCTCGACGACTCGATTTCCGAAAACGTACGGAACGAACACGACGAAAAGTTCGCGGACAACATCAATGACCCGAAATGAAAACATAATGCAATAATTAATCATACGCGACGAAGAAAAGGGTCGAGACAACAAATACAGATACGGATACCCATAACTTTGGGTAAATTACAAAATGGCCCAAAACGCCCGAAAATCACGATACGTGATCGAATAACCAAACTGAAGTTCACAACACGTCTAACAAGGTTAAACGGACTTACGGGAAACTCGAAACAGCAGTTTCGAACGAGATTCGCAAGAATCGAACTCAAGTGCAGAAAAGTCGCTAAAAAGCACGGAACTCAACAAAACGATACCGAATCGAACTCGGATGTTGAAAAGTGTAGAATTAATCATTCCCAGAATGACGAAACGGTTATGAGCGAGTCGTCAAAACGGACTTCCGCCAAAAAAAAGAAATTACCGGAAATCGAAATTACGGGTATTACATGTTGCTCATCTTTGGGGAGCTTCTGTACTTTAGGATGAGGACATCTATTTGCATAGTGACCTGGTTTCCTACAATTATTACAAAGGTTAGATATCTGGATGATGGCGATTCAAAGCTTACCTTATTGAAAAATTTAGGCCTGTAGAAAGCCTTTTCGGATTTCTTAATGAATTTCCGAAATTTTTGCGTGAGCAAGGCCATTTCATCTTGTGACATGATGTCATCATCACTGTTAGTGGCTTTGGATGTATTGGGGAAGATATGTGTCTCATGTTGGATACAGCAACGAGTGCTGTAGAAAACATAAGAACTTTATGGGCTTCCATCCTGATTCTCCTGTCATCAAATTCACTAATAGAAAACATAAGAACTCTATTAATCATAGATGTATCCATGGTAATAGTAGGATGAATGATAGAGATATAAAAATAAAGTTTTTCAAAAGCTAGTGATTTTTTGGATCTAATTCAGGTTAAAAATTGACCGATTCTTTATAGAATCAATCACTCTGATACCACCTGTTGGCCAAAGTATACTATCGTACAGCTTATAGGGGGCGAATAAGCTATACTCTTTTTCTAAGTTTAAGTTTGCGTAGAGGAAGTCTTAGACTAAGTTGTTTTAAGTACAACAACTAAACAATCTCCTGTAGCTTGGTTCTTACAGGGTTTTCAAGACAATTATACTAAAATCACAGGCAGTAGGAAAACAATAAGGATAGAAAGTAATAACAGACAGCTTAATGTGGTTCGAGGTAATCCCCTCTACGTCCATGGGTCCTCTACAGAAGAGTAAGAAGTTTATTAAAATCAAGTCCTACACAACTATATGATTTTAACTAAACCCGTCGTTGTATCGTTCACACAGATTGATACAGTCAACTGTAGCTTAAGCCATTCACACAGATTGGCTGTAGGATTCTTTGACTTGCTTCTTCTCACATATATTGAAGCTTCGTCTTTGAAATCTATTCTTCCCACACAGGCCGGAATAGCTTGACTTAGTCCACACAGGACTAAGGTGTAATACCCGAGATTTCTGTTATGTATTTAGAACTTGTAATATTGTAATTGTTGCACTTTGATCTAAGTATTATTCTCCGTATTTCATAGTCCGGTATTATTAAGTGTATGATTTCACGAGTGTGACTTAAATTTGTGATTCTGCGCAGTAGCGCACGCTATCGATTAAGTATAGCGTACGCTAAGTTGGATCCATAGCGCACGCTGTGGAGGAACCTTAGCGCACGCTATGTGGGGTCAATATGATTGAGACGTGTGGTAGGTGAGATCAGGCCTGGGATCCTTTTCGGATTGTGTCGGGATGAACCTGGACGGCTTTTGGGAAAAAGCCAAGTCAACGCGTTAGCGCACGCTACTCACATGAGGGTAGCGCACGCTAAAGGCTGAGTACAGTGAAATCAGTAACGTTTCAAATAGCCGTTAGCGCACGCTATGAATATTGACTAGCGCGCGCTAATAATCATTTTCTATAAATAGGACAGCATCCTTTTTCACATTTTCAGATTTTTTTCACTCCTCCATTCGAATTCTTAAACTTAGAAAGACACTCTCTTCGTCCTAAACACTTCTTGCCGGTATCCTAGCTCGTGTTGAAGATTGTAGATCAGTGGAGGATTGTTGTTCAAACCTTCGGCGTCGGATTGCTTCGAATTTCCTCCTTGTTCTTCACTACTTTGAGGTAGGTGATTCCTCACCAATATTAGTAGTATTATGAAGGACGTTTGATCATGTTTATCTAGTCAGTTAATTCGTTAATAGTCGAACATCACGTGTTAGAAGGATATTTTTGACGTTTCGGCACTTATTCTTCGTATAATCCTTTGAACCTTTTTAGTATATGGACTCCTAAGCATATTCATACCGATTATGACCAGTAGGTGAAGGTTATCAAGTTGTTATGTTGTACACTTTGGAATCATGCGTTGTGTAACGTAGGACGAAGGGAACTTAGGATACTTTCTCGAGATCAAGATGAATTTTGGTGTAGTAATGATTATACGTAACCTTGTATCTCGTAGTCGTTTAATCCGTATAGAACTTTCACAAACCTTATAAGCATGATATGCATGGGGGATGACATGTATTATCATCATAGAATTCATGAGTTCATCACCATTAGATCAAGTTTTCTGCCAGTAGTAATCTACCATGCACGGTTAGCGCACGCTAACATACGTAAGTTAACGTGCGCTATCGGGAATAAGTTAACGCACGCTACGTTTGGTACGTAACGTATGCTATGTTATCAGTCGAGTCAATCGGCTGATCAGAGAGAACTGTCAGTCCATGGCTAGCGTACGCTAGACTTAGACGATAGCGTACGCTAACAGGCAGGCTTAGCGCACGTTACGTAGAGTACGTAGCGTACGCTAAGTGGTTGAGGCAGATTGCATATTTTGAGCTTTTGGCCGTAGACCGAATTGTTAGGCAATCGCTCGACTTGAGATGATTTGTATATCATTTCTTTTGTTAAGGTTCGAGCTTGCTACGTCGATCGAAGGAGGCGGCCTTCGAGTATGTTGAGATCATTGAAGTGTTTCGTTCTTGCCATCTTCGAGGCAAGTTCCGATCCCTGAATGGAAGTGGGAGGATATCTCGATGGATTTCATCACCAGTATGCCAAGGACTAGAACGAGAATGAACATGATTTGGGTTATAGTTGATCGACTAACCAAGTCGGCTCATTTCCTAGGAATTAAAGATACATGGGGACCCGAGAGATTGGCGCGAGTATTTATTGCGGAGATAGTCAGATTGCATGGGACGTCGAAGACCATTATTTCGGATCGGGATGGTCGCTTCGTGTCACATTTCTGGAAGGCAGTTCACAGGGCTTTGGGGACTGAGCTCAACTTTAGCACAGCTTCTCATCCCCAAACGGATGGTCAGTCCGAAAGGACTATACAAATGGTAGAAGACATGCTTAGAGCTTGTGCCTTAGATTGGTCGACTGATTGGGAAGTTCATTTGTCGTTGATTGAATTCACTTACAATAATAGTTGGCATGATTCTATTAAGATGGCACCATTCGAAGCTTTGTACGAGAGAAGATGCCGATCACTTCTGTGTTGGGATGAATCTTCGGATTTGATCGGGACGGAACCGGAATTGATAATTCAGACTCAAGAGAAGATAGCTTCGATTCGGGAAAGACTGTTGACTGCCCAGAGTCGACAGAAGTCTTATGCAGATGTACGTCATCGCCCTCTAGAGTTCGACGTTGGGGAACATGTACTATTGAAGGTATCTCCTACACGAGGGATTTTCCGTTTTGGGAAAAAGGGTAAGCTAAGTCCGAGATATATCGGACCATTCGAGATCCTCGAGAGGGTTGGAGATTTAGCATACAGGTTGGCCTTACCGCCATTGCTGAGTCACGTTCACAATGTGTTTCACGTATCCCAATTGCGGAAGTATGTACCGGACCCCAGTCACATCGTTGATTTCGATGAGATTGAGATAGCTAATGACAGCACCTTCGAGGAGAGACCAATCAAGATACTTGAGATTCGGATCAAACAGTTGAGGAATAAACCAATACACTTGGTTAAAGTACAATGGTCATGACATGGAGTCGAGGAGGCCACTTGGGAAACGGAGGACAGCATGAAGGCTAGATATCCGGAGTTGTTTTCATCTTAAGTTTCGGGACAAAACTTCTTTTTAGGGAGGAAGGATGTAATACCCGAGATTTCTGTTATGTATTTAGAACTTGTAATATTGTAATTGTTGCACTTTGATCTAAGTATTATTCTCCGTATTTCATAGTCCGGTATTATTAAGTGTATGATTTCACGAGTGTGACTTAAATTTGTGATTCTGCGCAGCAGCGCACGCTATCGATTAAGTATAGCGTACGCTAAGTTGGATCCATAGCGCACGCTGTGGAGGAACCTTAGTGCACGCTATGTGGGGTCAATATGATTGAGACGTGTGGTAGGTGAGATCAGGCCGGGGATCCTTGTCGGATTGTGTCGGGATGAACCTGGACGGCTTTCGGGAAAAAGCTAAGTCAACGCGTTAGCGCAGGCTACTCACATGAGGGTAGCGCACGCTAAAGGCTGAGTACAGTGAAATCAGTAACGTTTCAAATAGCCGTTAGCGCACGCTATGAATATGGACTAGCGCGCGCTAATAATCATTTTCTATAAATAGGACAACATCCTTTTTCACATTTTCAGATTTTTTTCACTCCCCCATTCGGATTCTTGAACTTAGAAAGACACTCTCTTCGTCCTAAACACTTCTTGCCGGTATCCTAGCTCGTGTTGAAGATTGTAGATCAGTGGAGGATTGGTGTTCAAACCTTCGGCGTCGTATTGCTTTGAATTTCCTCCTTGTTCTTCACTACTTTGAGGTAGGTGATTCCTCACTAATATTAGTAGTATTCTGAAGGACGTTTGATCATGTTTATCTAGTCAGTTAATTCGTTAATAGTCGAACTTCACGTGTTAGAAGGATATTTTTGACGTTTCAGCACTTATTCTTCGTATAATCTTTTGAACCTTTTTAGTATATAGACTCCTAAGAATATTCATACCGATTATGACCAGTAGGTGAAGGTTATCAAGTTGTTATGTTGTACACTTTGGAATCATGCGTTGTGTAACGTAGGACGAAGGGAACTTAGGATACTTTCTCGAGATCAAGATGAATTTTGGTGTAGTAATGATTATACGTAACCTTATATCTTGTAGTCGTTTAATCCGTATAGAACTTTCACAAACCTTATAAGCATGATATGCACGGGGATGACATGTATTATCATCATAGAATTCATGAGTTCATCACCATTAGATCAAGTTTTCTGCCAGTAGTAATCTGCCATGCACGGTTAGTGCACGCTAACATACGTAAGTTAACGTGCGCTATCGGGAATAAGTTAACGCACGCTACGTTTGGTACGTAACGTACGCTATGTTATCAGTCGAGTCAGTCGGCTGATCAGAGAGAACTGTCAGCCCATGGCTAGCGTACGCTAGACTTAGATGATAGCGTACGCTAACAGGCAGGCTTAGCGCACGTTACGTAGAGTACGTAGCGTACGCTAAGTGGTTCAGGCAGATTGCATATTTTGGGCTTTTGGCCGTAGACCGAATTGTTAGGCAATCGTTCGACTTGAGATGATTTGTATATCATTTCTTTTGTTAAGGTTCGAGCTTGCTACGTTGATCGAAGGAGGCGGCCTTCGAGTGTGTTGAGATCATGGAAGTGTTTCGTTCTTGCCATATTCGAGGCAAGTATCGTAATGTGTTAATATTGGTATTTTGAGCATGTGTGTGGTTATTCATGTTGTTGAACATGAGATTTATTTCGTTGAATTGTCATGATATTCTTTATCTAGTGTTTGTATGTTCATGTTGATGGACATGGCGATTTGGCATATATGTATGCATGAGTTATGTTTGTGTTTGTCGTGCGATCTATGCTGAGGGCGCTGGATCGGATGTCCACCTCGTGTTGGTCCGACGGGATCATATTGGGATCTAGGCTGAGGGCGCTGGATCATTGGACGGGTTATTTCCACCTCGTGTTGGTCCGACGGGATCATCTTGGGATCTATGCTGAGGGCGCTGGATCATTGGAATACCCTTGCTGTGTTAATGGAAATCGTGTGGATTCGCATTATCGGATTCCGGTAGCGGAATTCCGTGTGGTGTATCTTGTTATGTATTGTTGATGCATATTTGATTCGTTTAAATGATACTTGTACTAGCATCATTTTGCTAACCCCTTCGGGGGTGGACATTTGTTTTGATGTTCAGGTAGCCGAGGAGCAGGGAAACAGCCACAGTACCGATGTGACGACGAAGGGGTTCAATGATGTTTGTTGTTGTTGGTGATTTGTCTTTCTTGGTTTGATTTTAGTACTCGAGTATGCGTGTCTTATTAATATCATTTCGATATGGTTGTATTAATTACTCGTTGAACCAGTTGGACGGTTTTGTAAACTTGAATTTCCGCAGTATTGATGTCTTATATTTATATTTCTTTTAAATTAGCCATGTAAATTCTTACTTAAAGGGTTTACCGCGCTGTAATTATTCCGAATATCTCGGGGTGTTACAGATTATGGTATCGGAGCTAAGATTCATGGATATCTTGGCAGTCGGGTTTTAAGTTGGGTCTGTTTACGTTATTGATTTACGAGTCGTTTGTAACATCACTGTTCAGACAAAAGTCGTCATGTGGACCGTGGTTGTAACTCTCCTAATCTCTTGTACTACTGTTTTACTTAATTCTGTTTTGTGAGTATTGACGGGCTTTATTTTTGAAAATTTTGTCCTGGATATTGAAAAATTGTGTTTTCAGTATGTTGAGAGGAGGTCGTGGACGCGGACGTGGTCGTGGACGCGGACGTGGTAATATGAGACAAGAGGACTCCACAACTACCCCAGAATTATCGGCTAGTAGAACCGATTCCCATTCTGGAGGGCAGCAGGGATCGGCGAATGACGACGTAAATCCTAACATGCCGGGAGTGCTTCAACAGGTGGTGGCTCAAATAAACCAGTTCGCTCAGGTAGTTGATCGCATGCAGACAGCGATGGGACAGCAGCACCACGAGGATAACCGGGGAGACAGATGGCTTGATGAGGTGGTCAAATTGCACCCGCTAAAGTTTGACGGATCTGCTGAAGCACTTACTTGGGATCATTGGCTAAAGGAGTTAGAGAAAATATTCGCGGGTATTAACTGTCCCGAGGACCGGAAGGTTCCCATTGCCCAGTATTTTCGACCGGGAGGCCTTTGGTAGTAGGAAGCTATTCGACCCGAGGATCATAATGCGGATTGGACGGAATTCAAACTAATGATGGAAGCACAGTATTGTCCTCGTCCAGTTAGAGAGGCAAAGATCCGAGAGTTTTTCTCACCACAGAATTCGGAAGCAACTGTAACAGACATAATCAAAACTTTTAATCGTCAGCTGACGTGTGTCCGACACTTGGTCAGAACGGAGGCAGAAAAGATTTTTCATTTCGATATGCGAATGAAGCTGGAGATTCAGCAGTACATGTCCGGGTTCGAGTGTACTACGTTGCGACAGTATCAACACAAAGCGCTGGCCTACGACATGAAAGAGGCGGCGGTGGAGAAATCAGTGGAGGTAAAGAAGCAGAAAGTGACCGGCAGCTTCTCAGAAAACAAGAGTGGTGGGCCCCACAAGGGCCAGTCTTCCTTTTATTTGGCTAGGAAACCTTCACATCCTTCTAGAGGTGGAAAGAAGTTCCGGACTACATCGTGATTTGACGCATCAAAGAAATGCTACAATTGTGGTCGAGCAGGCATATTCGACGTGATTGCCGCATCTTACGTGACTTGTTACGATTGTGGGCAAGAAGGGCACCATGCGGCTTTACGTGGAGTTGCTACAAGATCCTTTGTTACTCGCACTCCAGTGCGGTTCCAAAGGAGATGAGTGTGAACCAGACGCAGCAGAGTGGATTTCAGAAGAAAATATTGGGAAGAGAGAGACATCCAGTGCTGGGTCCGTTCCTCCGCGCCTGTACGAGATGAGGAAATCTGACGATCAGAACACTGTTGTTGCATCAGGTACAATTCAGATCCTTTTGCAACCAGTCAGTGTCTTATTCGATTCCGGAGCTACACATTCTTTCATATCATTGAACTGTGTTAATCGTTTAAAAATCTCGTGCTTATTTGATTGTGAACCATATATTATGGGTTTGCCGAGTGGAGAGAGAATTGTGGGAACCCTAGAGGCTAGAGATTTTCCAGTGTCTATAGGAGGGAGAGATTGGCCATCGAATCTTATTGTAGTTGACATCTACGGTGACGATTTAATCCTTGGAGATGATTAGCTCAACCGTTATGGAGCAATTCTGAATTACCGAGAGAGAGTCATTTCTATCATTACTGATGACGGATCTGAACACTTATTCCGAGGATGGAGACTGGGAAGCTCGGGAAAATTGATCAAAGCAATGAAAGCCGTGAAATTACTGAAGCAGGGATGTCATGGACTTTGGTGCTATGCCATAAGGAAAGAGGAAGGAGTAGAGCTCTCATCTATTTCAGTTGTGAATGAGTTCTCAGATGTATTTCCTGACGAACTACCTGGGTTACCTCCACAGAGAGAAGTGGAGTTCACTATCGAATTAGAGCCTGGAGCAGCTCCTATTTCCATAGCACCATACCAGATGGTGCCAACCGAAATGTATGAACTCAAGAAGCAACTGGAGGAATTGTTACAGAAGGGTTATATTCAACCTAGCGTTTCTCCTTGGTGAGCGCCCGTTCTCTTTGTCTGGAAGAAAGACGGATCCCTCCGACTGTGTATTGATTACAGGGAGCTCAACAAGATGACGATCAAGAATAAGTATCCTATACCTCGGATCGACGACTTATTTGATCAACTGCAAGGGGCAAGGGTATTCTCGAAGATTGACTTGCGATCAGGATACCATCAGTTGAGAATTAAGGAATCGGATATACCAAATCGCTCGCATCCCTGACGGCATTATGAATTTGTAGTGATGCCATTTGGACTTACCAATGATCCTGCGGTATTCATGCAATTGATGAATCGGGTATTCTTGGAATACTTGGATAAATTTGTGGTCGTATTCATTGATGACATCTTGATATATTCAAAGGACGCAGATGAGCATGTCGAACATTTACGTGTGGTTTTGAGCACCTTGAGGAAGGAACACTGTATGCAAAGCTTTCAAAATGCGAGTTCTGGCTTAGGGAAGTAACTTTCCTTGGGCATGTGATATCAGCTGACGGGGTTCAGGTGGACCTGAAGAAAGTCGAAGCAATCTTGGAATGGGAAGTTCCTAATAACGTGAAAGAAGTCCGGAGTTTCCTAGGACTTGCTGGATATTATCGCCGCTTTGTAGAGGGATTTTCCAAAATTGCTCGTCCGCTCACTCAGCTGTTACGGAAAACTCCAAAGTTTAAGTGGGATGAGAAATGCCAGGCTGGTTTTGATGAACTTAAGAGGAGACTGACGACAGCACCTATATTAGCGTTACCAGAGGGTACTGATGGATTCATGGTATACAGCGACGCTTCAAATCAGGGTCTGGGATGTGTGTTGATGCAAAAGGATAAGGTGATTGCCTATGCTTCTAGGCAGTTGAAACCATACGAGGTTAATTACCCGACTCATGATCTGGAGCTAGCAGCTATAGTCTTTGCATTGAAAATTTGGAGACATTATTTGTACGGCACTCATTGTCAGATCTTTACAGATCATAAGAGCCTCAAGTACATTTTCAGCCATAAAGAATTAAACATGAGGCAGAGAAGGTGGATGGAATTGATCAAGGATTACTACTTGGAGATTCTCTATCATACGGGGAAAGCAAACGTAGTAGCCGATGCTTTGAGCCGTAAACCTGTTTCTCTTCGAGTGTTGGAAGCACTTACGTCCCAAACCAGCATTCAACGGGAACTGATCCGCAAAGGGATTGAAGTATGGGCACCAGGAATCCAAGGGCAACTATATGTGATGGAACTGACTTCATCACTAGTCGAGGAGATCAAATCTAAGCAGTTGGACGATTCTCTGATCCTTCGGTTATATGACAAAGTAAAGAAAGGAAAAGCCCCAAGATTCGTGATACAAGATGATGGAGTTCTGAGATTTCAGAGTCGACTTTGCGTTCCCGATGATGATGATTTAAGACGAGCAATTCTGAAAGAAGCTCATAGTGCACCTTATTCTATCCACCCGGGCAGCAGTAAGATGTACAAGGATATAAAACAAAACTTCTGGTGGGGGAATATGAAGAAGGACGTCGCAGAGTACGTTTCGAAGTGTTTGACTTGTCAGCAAGTTAAGATTGAACATCAGCGACCTGCCGGAATGTTAAAACCGCTTCCGATCTCTGAATGGAAGTGGGAGGATATCTCGATGGATTTCATCACCAGTATGCCAAGGACTAGAACGGGAATGAACATGATTTGGGTTATAGTTGATCGACTAACCAAGTCGGCTCATTTCCTAGGAATTAAATATACATGGGGACCCGAGAGATTGGCGCGAGTATTTATTGCGGAGATAGTCAGATTGCATGGGACGCCGAAGACCATTATTTCGGATCGAGATGGTCGCTTCGTGTCAAATTTCTGGAAGGCAGTTCACAGGACTTTGGGGACTGAGCTCAACTTTAGCACAGCTTATCATCCCCAAACGGACGGTCAGTCCGAAAGGACTATACAAACGGTAGAAGACATGCTTAGAGCTTGTGCCTTAGATTGGTCGACTGATTGGGAAGTTCATTTGCCGTTGATTGAATTCACTTACAATAATAGTTGGCATGCTTCTATTAAGATGGCACCATTCGAAGCTTTGTACGGGAGAAGATGTCGATCACCCCTGTGTTGGGATGAATCTTTGGATTTGATCGGGATGGAACCGGAATTGATAATTCAGACTCAAGAGAAGATAGCTTCGATTCGGGAAAGACTGTTGACTGCCCAGAGTCGACAGAAGTCTTATGCAGATGTACGTCGTCGCCCTCTAGAGTTCGACGTTGGGGAACATGTACTATTGAAGGTATCTCCTACACGAGGGATTTTCCGTTTTAGGAAAAAGGGTAAGCTAAGTCCGAGATATATCAGACCATTCGAGATCCTCGAGAGGGTTGGAGATTTAGCATACAGGTTGGCCTTACCGCCATTGCTGAGTCACGTTCACAATGTGTTTCACGTATCCCAATTGCGGAAGTATGTACCGGACCCCAGTAACGTCGTTGATTTCGATGAGATTGAGATAGCTAATGACGGCACCTTCGAGGAGAGACCAATCAAGATACTTGAGAGTCGGATCAAACAGTTGAGGAATAAACCAATACACTTGGTTAAAGTACAATGGTCACGACATGGAGTTGAGGAGGCCACTTGGGAAACGGAGGACAGCATGAAGGCTAGATATCCGGAGTTGTTTTCATCTTAAGTTTCGGGATGAAACTTCTTATTAGGGAGGAAGGATGTAATACCCGAGATTTCTGTTATGTATTTAGAACTTGTAATATTGTAATTGTTGCACTTTGATCTAAGTATTATTCTCCGTATTTCATAGTCCGGTATTATTAAGTGTATGATTTCACGAGTGTGACTTAAATTTGTGATTCTGCGCAGTACCGCACGCTATCGATTAAGTATAGCGTACGCTAAGTTGGATCCATAGCGCACGCTGTGGGGGAACCTTAGCGCACGCTATGCGGGGTCAATATGATTGAGATGTGTGGTAGGTGAGATCAGGCCGGGGATCCTTGTCGGATTGTGTCGGGATGAACCTGGACGGCTTTCGGTAAAAAGCCAAGTCAACGCGTTAGCGCACGCTACTCACATGAGGGTAGCGCACGCTAAAGGCTGAGTACAGTGAAATAAGTAACGTTTCAAATAGCCGTTAGCGCACGCTATGAATATGGACTAGCGCGCGCTAATAATCATTTTCTATAAATAGGACAGCATCCTTTTTCACATTTTCAGATTTTTTTCACTCCCCCATTCAAATTCTTGAACTTAGAAAGATACTCTCTTCATCCTAAACACTTCGTGCCGGTATCCTAGCTCGTGTTGAAGATTGTAGATCAGTGGAGGATTGGTGTTCAAACCTTCGGCGTCGGATTGCTTCGAATTTCCTCCTTGTTCTTCACTACTTTGAGGTAGGTGATTCCTCACCAATATTAGTAGTATTCTGAAGGACGTTTGATCATGTTTATCTAGTCAGTTAATTCGTTAATAGTCGAACATCACATGTTAGAAGGATATTTTTGACGTTTCGGCACTTATTCTTCGTATAATCCTTTGAACCTTTTTAGTATATGGACTCCTAAGCATATTCATACCGATTATGACCAGTAGGTGAAGGTTATCAAGTTGTTATGTTGTACACTTTGGAATCATGCGTTGTGTAACGTAGGACGAAGGGAACTTAGGATACTTTCTCGAGATCAAGATGAATTTTGGTGTAGTAATGATTATACGTAACCTTGTATCTCGTAGTCTTTTAATCCGTATAGAACTTTCACAAACCTTATAAGCATGATATGCACGGGGATGACATGTATTATCATCATAGAATTCATGAGTTCATCACCATTAGATCAAGTTTTCTGCCAGTAGTAATCTGTCATGCAGGGTTAGCGCACGCTAACGTACGTAAGTTAACGTGCGCTATCGGGAATAAGTTAATGCACGCTATGTTTGGTACGTAACGTACACTATGTTATCAGTCGAGTCAGTCGGCTGATCAGAGAGAACTGTCAGCCCATGGCTAGCGTACGCTAGACTTAGACGATAGCATACGCTAACAGGCAGGCTTAGCGCACGTTACGTAGAGTATGTAGCGTATGCTAAGTGGTTCAGGCAGATTGCATATTTTCAGCTTTTGGCCGTAGACCGAATTGTTAGGCAATCGTTCGACTTGAGATGATTTGTATATCATTTCTTTTGTTAAGGTTCGAGCTTGCTACGTTGATCGAAGGAGGCGGCCTTCGAGTGTGTTGATATCATTGAAGTGTTTCGTTCTTGCCATCTTCGAGGCAAGTATCGTAATGTGTTAATATTGGTATTTTGAGCATGCGTGTGGTTATTCATGTTGTTGAACATGAGATTTATTTCGTTGAATTGTCATGATATTCTTTATCTAGTGTTTGTATGTTCATGTCGATGGACATGGCGATTTGGCATATATGTATGCATGAGTTATGTTTGTGTTTGTCGTGCGATCTATGCTGAGGGCGCTGGATCGGATGTCCACCTCATGTTGGTCCGACGGGATCATCTTGGGATCTAGGCTGAGGGCGCTGAATCATTGGACGGGTTATTTCCACCTCGTATTGGTCCGACGGGATCATCTTGGGATCTATGCTGAGGGCGCTGGATCATTGGAATACCCTTGCTGTGTTAATGGAAATCGTGTGGATTCGCATTGTCGGATTCCGGTAGCGGAAGTTCGTGTGGTGTATCTTGTTATGTATTGTTGATGCATATTTGATTCGTTTAAATGATACTTGTACTAGCATCGTTTTGCTAACCCCTTCGGGGGTGGACATTTGTTTTGATGTTCAGGTAGCCGAGGAGCAGGGAAACAGCCAAGATCGATGTGACGACGAAGGGGTTCAGTGATGTTTGTTGTTGTTGGTGATTTGTCTTTCTTGGTTTGATTTTAGTACTCGAGTACGCGTGTCTTATTAATATCATTTCGATATGGTTGTATTAATTACTCGTTGAACCAGTTGGACGGTTTTGTAAACTTGAATTTCCGCAGTATTGATGTCTTATATTTACATTTCTTTTAAATTAGCCTTGTAAATTCTTACTTAAAGGGTTTACGGCGCTGTAATTATTCCGAATATCTCGGGGTGTTACATAAGGGGCTCAATATTAGGTTTTTGAAGTATCACAAATTGAACAACAGATGTAGGCTTTGTAAGCTTCGTTGTAGTCGTGTTGTTCTTTGTTGAGGACTTAATTATTTCTTCACTCATGATATACGATGTATGTTTAAAGAAATATATTGCTCTTAGATGAAAATCTCAGTTCAATATAACTCTTGTGTTGGCAACACTTCAGTAAATGAGCAATGTCCTCTTGCTTGGGCTATTTATAACCTTGGAATAGGTCCATCATAAATGTAGTCGTTGGTCCGTTGGTGAGATTTAAACAGCTCTGATTGGCGGCTTCAGAATGTATGAATTAAAGATGTTTTGCATTTAATGCTTCGGACATTCTCCGCATTAAATGCTCTTCTGTCGGTAGTCTCCTCGCCTGCATTAAATGCTACTTTTAAACCATGAATACTTTATGAATAAAGAAAGATTATTTCACAACAGTTTAAAGTTTTCTATGTCATGTTGGATTTGTGCTTTACTTTTCCTAAGCAACACTTACATAACCAACGTTTCTTATTTTGTTGTACAATGGAGCTTAACTGTAGGATTTGTCTTCTTTGGCCACTTTATAAAATTGCATTGTAGGGATAGGCTGTAGGGTGCATTTATCAAAACACTTGGTGTATTATTTTTCCCAATAGAGTTGAAGACAACAAAATGATCTACTAAAGATACAATGCTTATGTTATCGGCTCCACACAAGAATGATAACAACAAACTTCCTACATCATAAGTTCCAACAGGAGTTACCATTATGACTGAAGGAATATTTTATTCCTAAAGTATTCCAAGTCCGAAAGGAGTTATACACAGCTAATGCTAATTTAATGCACCATATTCTGGAGTGTGAACAGGCCGTAAATTAAAACTAAGGTTTCAGAGAGCAATAAACGCTGAAGACATAAGGGATAACTTTAATTCAAAATCTTAAAACTGCTAATAAAGATGTCAACGTCTCACCTACCAATAACAACCACAACGATATATCTATGAAGTTGGATTGGAACAAACATAGAAGTTCTGCGAACAAATGAACTTAAACTCAAGAGTCTAAAATAATCTTAAAAAGCTCCCAAGTCCTCAAACCTGAGAATAACATCCTACAATGATTTATCTGAAAAGGCAACATTGTTGTTCTAACCTGATTTTACACCAACTTTAATTGAGAAGCATTCAGTCTTGTGTAGAATAAAGTACCAAGCAATCTTAGGACCTATCTGGGAAGAAGATACTTTGCAGAATCAATCTTCGCTCCTATGGCGAAAGTAGTGCAAATATTCAACTCCAGTTTGAAAACCAATTTGTGTGAACAGTGTTGGCTGCGTAATCAGACGTGTATACAATATAGATTATGATGTATCCTTAGAATTTCATGATTGTTGTGCAGTACTTGTTTTCTAGTGAATACCTCATATGTGGTGCCGTGTGGACGTAGAAGATTATCTTTGTACCACTATAAGTTGTTGTCTATTTACTGCTTTCATTACTGTTTTATAACTGTCTTTTGTTTTAACTAATATACTTACACTTATTACTTCTGTAGGCAAACCTTCATGTAACACAAACAAGTGTTGTAGTTGTTGAGTTTTAATGTTTATAACTTGTGTTTGAGGGGATTTTTGATGATTACGAGTTCTTGAAGAATATAACTATATTGATGAAGGTTTATGATAAATTTATGTAGTAACTATCATAACTCTGAAATGGTTAAAGATATGTTGATTTTAGATTCGAACTCTCGATGAAGATGATAAATATTTAACATAGATACCATGTTTGAGATATTGGTGGTGTTCTTGATATAAATATGATAATAGAAAATGGTGTTATCATAGGCTTTATGTTAGAACAATTATTGTTCTCTGTGTTCTTGAAGAACTCGATTGTCTTGGTGACAAGAGCATTATTATCGCGTTGTTGTCATCATTGAGAGGGGTTTATGATGTTGAATTCATAGTTTTAGACTATGATATTCGTATGAGTAGTTTGATCGGTTCGTGTTGAATCAAGGATATCTATCATGTTGATTTTGATATCGGTGTTCTAGATTTTTTGTAATACCCGAAATTTCTACTACTGTTTTTTAATGTTATTTTATCCGAGTTATGCTATACAGCGTGGAATCTGTACAGTATGGATAAAATAAATGAAGGACTGAGACATCTGTATTGGTATAATTGTCGTACTTGGTCGACAATTGAATTTAAGGATATAGTGTGTCGTGTATATGTATTCGGTATATTGAGACGACGAGCAAGATCACTGTAAATCGCTAAAGCACAGAGCCCTTAACGTACATTAAGTTTAGGAGATAATGTACGCTAAAATGCTAAGTGTTACGTATGCTATGTATAATGCATTACGTACGTAACGAGGGGAATCAGACAGGATCAGGCTATGGCCGACAGGTTGGTCCCGTGATCGGCATATTTCGGCGCAGAATGTGCATGGGCGAGTCGAATCCTCGATAACGTATGCTATGAGTAGTGTTTTACGTACGTTAAACGGACATTTACTGTAGCAAGTTAACGTACATATTACGTACGCTATGGAACAAGTGTTACGTACGTAATCAATCGAACGAAACAAGTCAGTGAGTTCTGGAATCATGTTACATATGCTATGAAGGACCAATAGCGTACGTAAGGAAGCATTATGTATGTTAATGTTGATTGATAACGTACGTAATGGCTGTGCAGATTATAAAATAAGGATCGGTTCCTCATTTCTTCACGAGAGAAAAGCCATTCCTTCCTCCAAACTTTGTCCCTCTGTACATGTAAGTGATAGTAAACCTCTTTTAACTTGGTTATAAGCCTGGAAGCATGGATTTGAGGCTTGAATATGAAGATATTGATGATTCTTGAAGAGTTTGATTATGTTATTCATGTTCTTGAGGTATGTTGATGAACTCTACACATTGAATTCGAATTTTCATGATATTATTGATGAATGATTCGTATGAAGATGATTATGGTGTTGTTGTTACAATTCTTGAGATTATATGAATTATATGTTGAAGGATACGATGGTTTATGTCTTCAATTATGTTATTTGTTATAAACATGATTATGGAATCATGGTGTTCTTGATGTTCTTGATGTTCTTGGTATATTTATCACATCAAAGAGGAAAATGTGATAGGATACATAATGGTTTTAAGTATAATCATGGATTTGAGGATTGAAACCAATGTTATGTTGATTGTAGTGGTAGAATTCGTATGTTCTTGACGAAATACGAATCATGATAACAGTTTTAAATCCGGGAAGATTATAGTTAATCTTATAACAAGATTCTCAATGGTATTGAACTATTTGGGTAGTTCGAATTGCCGATTATGCCGATAGTATTGTCTTACTATGAAATTTACAATAACAACAAGGGAAAATCATAGTCCCTACCATGATATCCGACACAATATTCCGATAAGGAATTTTAACGACAATGATGGGCCTACATGGCCAAAATGAAAATACAACCAGACCCACGAGCCTTGCTCGGGTAACACATAATGACAATGACTGACAAACTGGAGAACACTCCAACTGACTGACCAACATGAACAACTCTGACTAGTATCGCTCGAATGCCTCGTCGCCATCATCATGCCCCTGTGTCTCAACTCTCTCCTCGCAAGCATCTAAAATATAAAAACATGTTCCGCCCCCACGGGGTCAGTCATCCAGATAATGAACATCAAATACATGTATAACATGATATGCATCCAAAGGCAAAATGAAACGGTACAATGATAATAATAATACGAGATGCTCACAAACCAAGGTAAGAACCGAGCATTCGTGAAATACTATGCCCATGGCATACTATTAATACCTGTTCGACAGGTTAGAACGTAAATTCCCAACGGCGAATCATAATTATAGAGTACCACAATGAATTACATGACATGAACCAAACCAGAACTAAATAAATTATGAATCACAATGCCCGAAGGCTCCAATGAAATTACCAAGACAATCATAATTGCCTGAAAGCCACTCAGCCGAGGCTGTCAAATATCACAATCACATGAAGTCAAAACAGCCCGAAGCTGTATCGATTAGGGCAGAAGCCACGGCACGAAGTCGTATCACAATTAGGGTCGAAGCCACGGCACGAAGCCGTATCCCAATTAGGGCCGAAGCCACGACACGAAGCCATATCACTATTAGGGTCGAAGCCACGGCACGAAGCTGTATCACAATTAGGCCATCCAATGGACGTGACCTACTGAATTGTAGGTGTTGGAAACCCAACCGTGAAGGTTCAAGCCCCAAACTTACCCATAATGAGCACTAGCCGAGACTAGCCTCCAAAATATAATTAATCACAAACGACAACGATCCGTAGATTACCGAATTCACGAGAATGATAGTGTGCTACCTTGAGTCGGCCAACACGATAATGATGACTCACGGATGGGCATCGTACTCGACAGTCCCAATTCAATACCTCGATTACCTTAGAATGGTCAATCGATAACAACGACACAACGAATGGGAACTATCCTCGACAGCCCCAATTCAATACCTCGATTGCCTTAGAATGGCCAACCGATAACAATGATGCAGCGGATGATTCAATATCTCAATTGCCTTATAACGGTCAATAAATAACAATGATGCAACGAATGATTGAGCAACTCGATCGCCTTAGAATGGCTAATCGATGACAATGATACAATGAATGATTGAGCACCTCGATTGCCTTAGAACGGCTAATCGATGACAATGATACAATGAATAATTGAGCACCTCGATTTCCTTAGAACGGCCAATCGATAACAAGGATACAATGAATGCCTCGGTACCTTTAATCAGCTACCGACGACGAAGATGAGAATGAATACGACAATACCTTCAATCGGCTAATACAACATGAATAACAGGACGCCAACATTAATAACAATGATTACAACAACGCCTTAGATCGACATCAATGTTGACAACAACAACCGATACATCGATACCGCGAACCGGTGATCGAAAATAACATTAACAACAAATATCTCAATGCCTTACCGGCCATTAATGAATGATAATAAACATTTGGCATAATTGCCGAAGAGTATCGTATCGAACGATCCCCTAATATCAATGAACTTATGAAGATACTAAGTCTCGGAATGATACAACACATTCATACACATATATGATAACATTAATCTCATTGACTAGTACAAGTATAAAACTTACCTCAACCGAAGGCAATGAAATCCTTCCACGAACAACGAACAGCGTCTTCCGATAAACACAAGTACTCGAACAATCTTGAATGAAATACAATTCATTCAATAACACAATATCAATCGAAATCAACAAAATGACCGAAAGAAACTCTTTGAGATATTTAATCGAACACTAAATGTTCAAAGTTCCTCAAGAACTTAAGAATCATCAATCGGGTCGAACGGATTGAAGAAATGGATATACAATCCATAGAACACGATTAATAATGTTTACTAACATCAACCGATTCATCAAATTCGGATGAACAATGAAAATCAAGAAGAAATCCCGAAAATCAAATTCTAGGAGATTTCAAGAAATCACCTCAATCCGACGAAGAACAATGATTAGATGTTGATATGATCACCTAGAGCCTCCTCAAAACATGATTGGATGGAGTAGAATCGATCATAACCCCAAACACTAGTCGGATCGCCCGACTACCGCGAGAAGAAGAAGAGAAAGTGAGAAATGAGGTGAAAACCCGTCTGCCCCCCTTATATACTCCAGTGACGTACGACCAAAATGCACTACCAAATGTCTGTGCGGTTGGTCGTGCGCCAGGCCACTGCCCGGCCACTGATCTAACGCACGAGCAGCACGCACGAGAACTTGCTCGTGCATCCCTGCTGAGTGCCAAAATGACAGGGGAACACAAAAATGACAGGACACGTATGTCTACATACGACCTGCACGACTTACACGATAATAAGTCACGTCCAATCTGTGAAACAGTCATGGAACTCCCAACACAAAGCGACCAATCATGATGATGAAAATATTCTCGTATCGATCCCCGAACAGAGATGAGTGATGAATAAAAACTAATACATGACTCCAAGATACGCCGAAAGATGAACACGAAATGAATGAATACGATGTTAGGAGTATGCCCTCGAATGCCACTCAGAGGTTGTTGAGTGAGGGCATTGTACTTGTAATTATGTAAACCATTTATATAAGGCAAATGAATGTTTCTTTATTTACTGGTAGTTACTGGCATTCCTAACTCGTAAATAAATATATAGAAACTAGTCCGTGTATTTGAGAACAAAACATTCCACTCCTTATTGGATAAGGGGGTCGGCACTGGAAAGGTTATAGCTCAAATACTTAATTGTTCGCAAGTCAATGAAACTTGACTGGGCGTTAAGTTGATGTGAAGACTTGTATGACGTGTTCTTTGACATGGAGAGTGTCTGTTGAACACTAATGGTTAGTGGGAGCACACGTTATATGTATGCTAATTGGATTAATATACTCAAACCGACTCACCCTCAATTCGTCACACGGATTTCACTCCGGGACAGTCAATGACGGAATCGAAAGGTTGTGATAGGTATTCGTGAACCTTCGACTGGAGGATTTAATAGGGATGTGCTTGTGACGTAAATATTTTCATTAGAGTAGTTCGACCCTGTAAACTGAAAGGCGGGGGTCAACCTCGACGTGCATCTTGACGGGCAAGTAGCAGGTCCTACTGAATACCAAGATAGAATTCTTTCTCCTGTTAGTGAGCGGGTTATATGTCCTATGCGGTTATTGGCAGATGAGATCATAAGTATTTGGCCAAAGCATATGAGCTAGTTGAATTAGATACACGACAGCTCGATGATCTCGATTTGCATTAACGCATGCATAGCATCAAGTACAGATAGGGTTTGACTGACCGTGACCCTATAACTTGATCGGGACATTTGAAAGAAGGGTTTATACGTATACTGGTATTCACGACAGAATGGTTCTTGAATGATCCCAATCATTCGTTCTCAGTTGGGGTACAGTGTAGGTCGCCAGGCTGGCTAGGTGGTGCTACTACTCTTTGGTTCCTCCCATTGCTGACTGAGACGGACCTACCAAGTCGCGCATTAGGATTGATGACGGAATGAATCAAGCTAATTCTCTCATTATGAATATTATATATTGGATATCTAAATTTGGGACATTGGATGTCTAAATAGATTTATTAGATAAATTGATTTACGGTCTAATGAATTAAATATATCACTGGGTGAGTAATTTAATTCATGGATATAATTATTTCTTGGAGAAATTAATTATGTCATAATGTATTTGATATGATAAAATTAATTGGATTAATTAAACTATACAAATACATCGGGACGGAATTGGAGTTTATCTGTTTGGACTCTCGGGAGTTCGAAACGAACCAAACTCATCCGTTTCTGCATGGTAGTTGCCCCCCTTAGTTCCACCCACTTTCCTCTTGTCTTGTTGTTTTCATTTTATATGAAAAAGATGACTTTGTGGGGTTTGATCTCATGTGACATGAGCTGTTCACATGAGGGTGGAATAAGAATAAAAGGAGGAAGACTTCTTATCTCTCCTACATGATTTCATATGTGAGATAGGTTAATAGAGAGAGAGTGAGAGAAAACTTTTCTCAAAGTCTTCATCATCTTCTCCAAGTCTTCTTCCATTTTTCTTCACAAGTTCTTGATTTTTCTTGGAGGAAAATTGAGAAATAAAAGAGAGATTGTGAGTTATACACTTAGAGTGTTATAATTTCATATTGGACGCTTCATCACTTAGCTCTAGCCGTATCCTCAGAGGATAGCAAGGTGATTGTCGTTCCGGTCGTTTCTCCGGCGTGTGGCAAGTAGAGACGCGGTGCTCTCGGCGTTGGATCGTTCAAGGGCTTGGAGCGGATTGAATTCGTAGAGATCAAACTAAAGCTTAGGGAATAGCTCAAGAGAAGGAATCCATCTAATCAACGGACTACAAGGGTTAGTTTCTATATCTCTTGTGAATTCGTTTTTGATATTCGTATATACTTAGCTCGATCGATCCTCGTAGGGATTCGGATCGAATTAATTTTCGTTTTACCGCTTCCGCTGGGCCTTCTTTTTAGGCACCGAATCCCAACATACGAATGACGAATGATTATTACTGAGTGAAAAAAATTCTGAGTGGCAATTACTGAATGATAATTAATGAATTCACAACCGGGTATTACATACTTCCCCCCTTAAAAAGAGTTTCGTCCTCGAAACTAAGAGTAAACAACTCGGGAAATGAACTATCCATCAGGATCTGAAAACAACATCTCGAGGAATGCTCCTCAACGCGAAACACTTCGCCTGCACAACTGGGCCAACCCCCAATAAGCACTGACTCACGCCTCAAAAGAAAGCGAGAACGCATATATAGTCCTCGGGACCATATCAATCACACGCCCAAGTCCCCATGACTTGACGTCTTGAATCACAATGAATAATTACCCAGATTACCACGAAATCTCAGGTACAGCACAAAAAGAATGCATCAAATGACCCAAATCTCAAGATCCTCAAATACGATTATTATAAAATAGATCAACAATAAATGCTCCAAAACCACGATACATTAATACAGATTAAGTTACACATTAATCCGAAAACAGAGAAGGGAAAATACAAAAATTAAGGCTACATATCAAATGTACCCAACACCGATATCCTCCAGATAATCGATCTCCTGGATCTCATCGATTTAAGGAGACCCAAATCTGAACTCATTGCTCAATATGATCCCGGGAGGTCACAAGAACAAGAATGATCACAATGAATGATAATGAACCGAAATCCAATAAGGATCAAGAATGACTCATTGGGGTGAAATGATAATGTAATGAGTGATAGCTCAAATGAAATGATTGGAACCATTGTTCCCCGTGAAGTGAATGATTAGTTTGATAATTACAAGTCTCAACGTGATTGATATATGATGAATGAATTATATGAATGAATGAACGACAATGAAATTAATGATTATACTATTACTGAGCAAGAATTAACTTGCTCAAAATTGGTGATGAATGTCGTTACCTCGGGCTCTCGAAGCCTGGTAGGACCCCCTGGATGAAGCACGAGCTGGAGTAACAAAGTCCCCCGAGGCCCTTGAGCTCTCTCGAGATCTACCGGCACTAGAACTCCTGCAGTATTTCCGTAGGTGTCCCGGGTTCCCACACAGAAAACAGACAATAGCTGGCATCGTACACTGAGTAGTCACGTGCCCTGCTGCATCACAGTTAAAGCAAACACCAGTTGAACTCATCGTCTGAGAGGAAGATGCTTTCTCAGCACGAAGACGACTGGAAAACGACCTCTTGGACATTGGAGCCCGATGTCCCTCAGAACGAACTAGCATCCTAGTCCTCTCACCCGAAGAAACTGAAGGATGCTTCTGAGTAAGCTCCTTGATCAACAGCTCTGCTCCAAGAGCCTTTTCGATGAACTCACTAAGTGAATTACAATTGTGATTGAACAACCGCATCCTCAACTGCGGATTTAGCCTCTTGCTAAAATATTTGATCTTATCCGCCTCAATACGGATAACTGACAAAGCAAACTGAAGTAGTCCCTGAAACTTCTCACCAATGACAATAACACCCTCATCCTCGACGGATTCGGGGTTCAAAACCTCTGACAACTTGGCTTCACGAAATGGAGCCAGATAATACCTCTCTAACATGAGAGTCTTGAACTCACTCCAACCACACTCGCGATCGACGGGTTTCACAGAAAGCCACCACGAATCAGCACCCTTACTCAAGTAATAAGCCGCTACTGCCAATTTACTCTCTTCCAGACACTGAACCATGTCAAAGAGTTTATCAAAATGTTCAAGCCAATGAACAATATCAGCTGGTTCCGACGAACCCTCAAAAGTAGGCGGCCTCTGACGAGAGATATCGCCAACAATCTGATTCACTCCTCCAGTCTGTCCATGAAACGGCACCTGGAATCCCTGTTGCGGTGGACTACGAACCATCGAGGTCTGCATGGTCTCCACCATCCGCGTCATCTGAGCCATCTGGGCCATCATGCCCTCCATAAATATGAATGGGTCAACCCGAACACCTTCCGAGTGAGATGCCTCTCGGGCACGACTCCCTGACAGTGAATGATTATCTGCTGATGAATGAGTAGCCTCGCTATTTGATGAATTAATGATATCCCTCGCGTTTGCGTGGGCATGCACACGAGATCCCGGGTTTCGTCCCGCACCGCGGCCTCTTCCCATGCGTCCTCTGACAGCTCTATCCATACTGAAGCAAGAAAGCCACATGATAATTATAGATCCCGCATGAATATCGCATTATGATCACGCGACAGAATGATAACAATGAGCATACACGCTATAACATAATGAATGCATTAATAATGTAATAAAATGATCGTCAACATGACGCCGGAATATGATAAGATCGCATGAAAGATCAAATGAGGTAACATGATTACCTGCTGGAATTCCTGAAACGATTACCTTGAACAAGTTAACAAGGTTGAAAATTCGATCCACAAGATCAACAACTGAACAATGAGATGGACTGGATGATTAATGAATTGACTAGGTAATGAGGTTGAGTGAGTGATGAATGAACTAACTGAGTAATGAGATTGATTGAGTGATGAATAAATTAACTGAGTGATGAATGAATTAACTGAGTAATGATATTGACTGAGTGATGAATGAATTAACTGAACAATAAGGTTAACTGAGTGATGAATGAATTAACTAAATAATGAGGTTGACTGAGTGATGAATGAATTAACTGAGTGATGAATGAATTAACTAAGTAATGATATTGACTGGGTGATGAATGAATTAACTGAGTGATGAATGAATTAACTGAGTAATGATATTGACTGAGTGATGAATGAATTAACTGAACAATAAGGTTAACTGAGTGATGAATTAATTAACTGAATAATGAGGTTGACTGAGTGATGAATGAATTAACATGGTTGACAAGATCAAAATGATGATTGATGATTATTAACTGATGAATGATTTGATCCTTAACGCTTACACAAGGCACACGTGCTCCAAAACAATTAGTCATGAATCAACCATAACACTAATATCACATATAGGTTTCAACAAAGCATGAATAATTAATGACATGATAAATGTATGAACATAAAGAGAACCGAGTCCTTACACAGGTCATACGAAGCTTCGAGGTCTCGCGATACTAGTCTCAACTGACGACGACTCGATGAATCATTGCCTCGTGAAGTCGTACTAATATTACGACTCACAAAACCCGACTGTCCAGATTGTCATAACCTGGCAGTCCCACTACTACCGCGTCCGTAGAGCCACATAACTCACATATCAGGGTATCTCACAACCCAAAATCTCTGATACCATCTTCTGTAACACCCCCAAATCCAATTGGGTTATTACAGTGCCGTGGACCCCACACCCAGAGATCCACCAGTCGAACATGACTAAAATACATTAAATTAAACAACAAGGGAAAATCATAGTCCCTACCATGATATCCGACACAATATTCCGATAAGGAATTTTAACGACAATGATGGGCCTACATGGCCAAAATGAAAATACAACCAGACCCACGAGCCTTGCTCGGGTAACACATAATGACAATGACTGACAAACTGGAGAACACTCCAACTGACTGACCAACATGAACAACTCTGACTAGTATCGCTCGAATGCCTCGTCGCCATCATCATGCCCATGTGTCTCAACTCTCTCCTCGCAAGCACCTAAAATATGAAAACATGTTCCGCCCCCACGGGGTCAGTCATCCAGATAATGAACATCAAATACATGTATAACATGATATGCATCCAAAGGCAAAATGAAACGGTGCAATGATAATAATAATACGAGATGCTCACAAACCAAGGTAAGAACCAAGCATTCGTCAAATACTATGCCCACGGCATACTATTAATACCTGTTCGACAGGTTAGAACGTAAATGCCCAACGGCGAATCATAATTATAGAGTACCACAATGAATTACACGATATGAACCAAACTAGAACTGAATAAATTATGATTCATAATGCCCGAAGGCTCCAATGAAATTACCAAGACAATCACAATGTCCTGAAAGCCACTCAGCCGAAGCTGTCAAATATCACAATCACATGAAGCCAAAACAGCTCGAAGCTGTATCGATTAGGGCCGAAGCTACGGCACGAAGCCGTATCACAATTATGGTCGAAGCCACGGCACGAAGCCGTATCACAATTAGGGCCGAAGCCACCTGTATCACAATTAGGGCCGATGCCACGGCACGAAGCCGTATCATAATTAGGGCCGAAGCCACGGCACGAAGTCGTATCACAATTAGGCCATCCAATGGCCGTGACCTACTGAATTGTAGGTGTTGGAAACCCAACTGTTAAGGCTCAAGCCCCAAACTTACCCATAATGAGCACTAGCCGAGACTAGCCTCCAAAATATAATTAATCACAAACGACAACGATCCGTAGATTACCGAATTCACGAGAATGATAGTGTGCTACCTTGAGTCGGCCAACACGATAATGATGACTCACGGATGGGCATCGTACTCTACAGACCCAATTCAATACCTCGATTAACTTATAATGGCCAATCGATAACAACGACACAACGGATGGGAACTATCCTCGACAGCCCCAATTCAATACCTCGATTGCCTTAGAATGGCCAACCGATAACAATGATGCAGCGGATGATTCAATATATCTATTGCCTTATAACGGTCAATCGATAACAATGATACAACGAATGATTGAGCACCTCGATCGCCTTAGAACGGCTAATCGATGACAATGATACAATGAATGATTGAGCACCTCGATTGCCTTAGAATGGCTAATCGATAACAATGATACAATGAATAATTGAGCACCTCGATTGCCTTAGAACGGCCAATCGTTAACAAGGATACAATGAATGCCTTGGTACCTTTAATCAGCTACCGACGACGAAGATGAGAATGAATACGACAATGCCTTCAATCGGCTAATACAACATGAATGACAGGACGCCAACATTAATAACAATGATTACAACAATGCCTTAGATCGACATCAATATTGACAACAACAACTGATACATAGATACCGCAAACCGGTGATCGATAATAACATTAACAACAAATATCTCAATGCCTTACCGGCCATTAATGAAGGATAATAAACATTTGGCATAATTTCAAAAGAGTATCGTATCGAACGATCCCCTAATATCAATAAACTTATGAAGAGACTAAGTCTCGGAATGATACAACATATTCATACACATATATGAAAACATTAATCTCATTGACTAGTACAAGTATAAAACTTGCCTCAACCGAAGGCGATGAAATCCTTCCACGAACAACGAATGGCGTCTTCCGATAAAGACAAGTACTCGAACAACCTTGAATTAAATGCAATTCATTCAATAACATAATATCAATCGAAATCAACAAAATGACCGAAAGAAACTCTTTGAGACATTTAATCGAACACTAAATGTTCAAAGTTCCTCAAGAACTTAAGAATCATCAATCGGTTCGAACGAATCAAAGATATGGATATACAATCCATAGAACACGATTAATAATGTTTACTAACATCAACTGATTCATCAAATTCGGATGAACAATGAAAATCAAGAAGAAATCCCAAAAATCAAATTCTAGGAGATTTCAAGAAATTACCTCAATCCGACGAAGAACAATGATTAGATGTTGATATGATCACCTAGAGCCTCCTCAAAACATGATTGGATGGAGTAGAATCGATCATAACCCCAAACCCTAGTCGGATCGCCCGACTACCGCGAGAAGAAGGAGAGAAAGTGAGAAATGAGCTGAAAACCCGTCTGACCCCCCTTATATACTCCAGTGACGCACGACCAAAATGCACGACCAAATGTCCGTGTGCTTGGTCGTGCGCCAGGCCACTGCCCGGCCACTGATCTCATGCACGAGCAGCACACACGAGCACCTGCTCGTGTGCCTTGCTCGTGTGTCCCTGATGGTCGCCAAAGTGTACTGTCCGAATCTAATGCCACGCACGAGCAGCACGCACGAGCAGCTGCTCGTGTGTCATGCTCGTGCGTCCCTACTGAGTGCCAAAATGACAAGGGAACACAAAAATGACAGGACACGCATGTCTACATATGACCTGCATGACTTAGATGATAATAAGTCACGTCCAATCTGTGAAACAGTCATGGAACTCCCAACACAAAGCGACCAATCATGATGATGAAAATATTCTCGTATCGATCCCCGAACAGAGATGAGTGATGAATAAAAACTGATACACGAATCCAAGATACGCTGAAAGTTAAACACGAAATGAATGAATACGAATGACGAATGATTATTACTGAGTGAAAAAAAATTCTGAGTGGCAATTACTGAATGATAATTAATGAATTCACAACCGGGTATTACAATAATGTACATCGTGCTTTATGAATTTTGATTCATATTGTGATGATACTGTTGATCATATCGATCTTTTCATATCTTGAGCAATATTGGTTCCAGGTCCTATTTGTACCTTCATTTCATTTCGATGAGTCGTTTGATCCTTGTTGGTTTGTGTTTCACTTGATTGAGTTATTTTAATCCTCATTGGATTCATTGGTCATTATTGGATTTCGTTGTCACTTTTATTATTGTGGCATTCTGGAGTTATACTGGTATGCCAATGGGCAATACGTAGGATTTTCAATCGAGCATATTTAGTCATATACAATGTTTCATATTGAATTTTGCACACGAGAGGGGAACTCTTATATGATTGATTTAGTACACGACTATATGTTTGTTACTCAAACATTGTTGATATGTGCACCAACACATTTACATCTCGGTCGTACTTCATATGAATCTTATGATTTGGTTGATACATACAATATGTGTTGCGTGTGTTTTCGATAGTTAAGATTATAATCTGGTCTATTCATATAGCATGTTCGATTGCGTATATTTGAGATTTGAGATTATGATTTAATTGCTTTTATGTAGAATGTGTGATTGCATATATTTTGTTTTTGAATGATGATTTAGTTGGTTGGTACAGCATGTGTGATTGCTTATGTTCAACATATCGAGATTTATTAACATGTGTAAGTTGGCCCTATGGTTTTGGAAGAATATGTTTTTTATTGTATTTTTGGTCGAGGTAAAGGCCAAGGAACAGGATTAGCATGATGACGATGAAGGATCTCAAGGATACTAGTCAGTGGCCCGAGTCTTCTTGATTCCAGTCGCAATAGTTAGTTGTTCGTATATTATTCCGCTACATTTATACTCCTGTGTATTTTGTATTGTTTTGGTATATCTATCTTCATTTGGATTAGTGGGCGTTGATTGGTCAGAGTACCATATAAACTCCTTGTCGAAGTATCTTATAACATAATGTGGTTCGGTTATGAAGTTATATTATGTTGATTACTATATTGTTATTCGCCTGTTGGGTCCCGGTTGGATCCACCATACCATAATAGTCGTCTAGTTTTTGGGTGTTCCACCTACAACATAGGTGTTGTACTCGCTAAGTCTATGGGACATCATTAACTTGTTGTAACTTGGTCCTTTGACACCTACAGCAAGACGAAGTCTTGTGCAAATTCTTTTAGCGAGAAGTTGGTATAGCTTGCTGGAAAATATCATTCCAAATAATTATATAAAGGTTTTGATGATGTGTTGTCGAACAAAGAAAATAACAATTAATCAACAAGAAGTCAAAGACGCAGAAGCCGGACAGAAAAACAAAAGAAACAAGCAAATAATGCACGTTAGTTTACATACTAGTACACGCTATGGAAGTAAAGATAGTGCACGCTACTAATCAAGATAGAATAAACTGGACGATATCAAGAGGAGAAGATAACGCACACTAGTACATGTACTACCGCACGCTAAATGCACAAGGCAAATCACTTCAGAGAATATGTTAACGCATACTAAGGCAGGAGGATAGCACATGCTAAATAAAGTTCTGACAGTTGTTCAATCTACACAATTAGCGCACGCTAACTGATATACATAGCGCATGCTAAAGTCAAATTTGTACCGTTGATCAGATTACCATTGCACGACTTTTGAATGCGCAAATCATGCATATTGTCAAAGATCTGTAAATCTAGTTTGGACTTGTTAGCGCACGCTAAAGAGTACACTAATGCACGCTAAGTTCAAAATGTATCCATTGGACAAAGACCGATGTCACAAGACCGTTTCAAAGTCAACAAGCCGATAGCGGACGCTAAATACAACAGACAGTAATGGCTAGTTGAAGCTTCATGTAACACCCCAAACTAGGCGGATATTACAGTGCCGTAGATCCCCAACTGGGACCCACCAGGCAAATGAAAATGAATGAATTACACAAGATAAATGTAGTACCGAACTACATTACAACAATAATTACTCCGATGAGGAGTTTAGTTACAACACACCAGGACAATACCGAATACTAGTGTATTTTATATGAAGATAAAATACACAACACTGAATGAAACGGAGTATTCAAATGAAAGTCTGCAGCGGAAAATAAAGGACAATAACATGAATAACTGAAAGATCGGGGCCCCCTACTAGTATCACTGGGACTCCTCGACGTCAGCGTGTTCTCCCGTACTTTTGCCTTGCCAAGACACGAAAAACAAAATCCCCAAACGGGTCGATTACAAAGAACAACAATCCTCAAGGGTTGAAAATACACAATCATGATTATATCTGAAGTTATGAAATATCCTGTCGAAACATACGCAATCAAACATGCTATATGAATCAACTAACAGTACGGCTCAAAGGGTGGCGCCACACTACGCCCGGGAGGGAAATGTGTCCGTGCACAAGCCACCAACGAGTATCGATCGAATACCCGTGTGGTCTTGTACCTAATCAGTCTCACGAGATAATATGACTCGTGTGCACAGTCCAATGTGAGGCCAACAACCAACACACGACATAAATGTGCCCGACATGAAAATCCTACACATACCAACCGGCACGCCAGTATGACCCGGAATGCCACGTTATAACAAAAGTGACATCGAAAATGAATAATGACTCACCGAGGTGGAATGGTAATGAAATAAATGACAGCTCAATGAAAAGATTGGAACCGTCGTTCCTTATGACTGAAGTGATTAATTGACAACAACAAGTTTTGATACGGTTAATATAATGATGAATGAGTTATGATTATGAATGAACAACAACAAAAGGGATGAATATCCTTTTAACCGAGTAAGAATTAACTTACACAATACCGATGAAGAAAGTCCTTCCACGAACAAATGTCCTAAATGAAGTGTCGGTCGCACGAACAACCTTAATTCAATACAATTACCAACAATCCGATCAATATACGAACTAAACACGAATATAACGAACTCAAAACGTCGATACGATTAAACTAAGTTCATTGGGGCATTATATCGAATACGTTGTGGCCAAACTCCGATTGTTTACAACTAAACCTCAACAATACCAACCTCAAATCCCCAAGAAGTGTTTCAAACCAACAAAACATCTCCAATACGATCAATAATCCGTTATGAATATCCAAAAACGTGATTATAACAACAATTAGTCGAAAATCCCCAATTCCAACTCGATATTCAAGGTGTTCTTGAATAATTCCTCAATAATCCAATGAATCCTTATACAAACTCATAATCATATACATATCCCTTCATATAACATGATTATAACGTCCAAAACATCATATCTCAACACAAAAATCAAAATCCAAGGTGTTGAAGAATATTACCTTTGAAGATCCAAGTACTTTAATCCGAAGAACACGCGTTACATCGATTATCCGGGCTTCACGATCGAAAGGAGATGAAGAAAATCAAACACTCAAATGATTTGTGAAGGAAAAACCCTCCCTCAAGCTCTCTCTCTCTCTCGGTTGTAGGTGAAGAAAAGGGAAAGAAATGGGCTGAAATACTCAAAAAATGAATTTAAAGGGGTTGACTGCCCTGCCGGACACGGCCCGTGCCGATCGGCACGGTCGCGGCGCGCAACTGGCCGGCAGGGACTCGACCGTGTCCGCTTGACACGGTCGCGGCACGTAGGGGCCTTCCGAAAGTGACCCGTCCGACAGCGACTCGGCATGACTCGACCGTGTCCTGGAACACGGTCGGCCCGCGCTTCGGTTACGCTTATCCGAAGAGTTCGACTCGGCCGTGCTGCACGACACGGTCGAGTCCACGTGGGCGAGACTTCGCATTTCGGACGAGTACGGCACGGGCCGTGTCGGACGACACGGCCGAGTTCGGTCGGCAGTGATCGGCCAATAACTGAAAAAATGAGCGGGTTAGCTAAAACGACCATAACTCTCTCGTGTGGACTCCGATTGACTCACCGTTTGAACCATTGGAAAGCTAACTCGATGCTCTATAATATTGCAAAGATTCAGAATTTTTTGGAGTTACCAAAAATTAATGGTGATGTAACAAAGTCGAACTCATATGAGGAAAGTTGAAACAATGAACAATAACGATACACAACTCGAAGTTTATCCGAACGGTGAACACGGTGAATGAACATGATTGATGAATGATTATAATTGAGTGAAAATCCACTGAGTGACAATCACCGAATGTAATTACTGAATGATAATGACTGAATTACAACCGGGTATTACATACACCCCCCCTTAAAAGAGTTTCGTCCCCGAAACTAAGGGTCAAACAACTCGGGATAACTCTCCCGCATACTATCCTCGGTTTCCCAAGTAGCCTCTTTGACTCCGTGTCTGGACCACTGAATCTTGACCAAAGGGATCGTCTTGTTCCTCAACTGTTTGATTCGCTGCTCCAACACTCGTATAGGACGCTCCTCATATGAATGGTCGTCGGCGATTATCTGCATATGATTTATGTCGACTCTGAGCGGTCAACAAACGACTCCTGATCAAAGCTACCTTCTCACGGGCGGATATAAGTATATAGGGCTCGGTGCCGATTGATTCTGATAGGTCGTCTCAACACAAAGGAGATCGACAACGACGACCGTACAAGGCCTCGTAAGGTGCCATCTTAATCGAAGCATGCCAACTATTATTATACGTGAATTCGATCAATGGTAGTTGGGATTCCCAATCGTCTTTCCAATCGAGGACGCATGACCTCAACATGTCCTCTAATGTCTGAATAGTTCTCTCTGATTGTCCGTCGGACTGAGGATGAAAGGCAGTACTGAGATTAAGCTGAGTTCCCATAGCACGATGAACTGATTTCCAAAAATGGGATACAAATCGCCCGTCACGATCGGAAACGATACTTTTAGGAATTCCGTGCAGTCTCACTATCTCTTTGATGAATAACTGGGCAAGTCTCTCGGGACCCCACGTATCCTTGATCTCAAGGAAATGAGCTGATTTAGTTAAGCGGTCCACAATCACCCAGATCGTATTCATGTCACGACGACTCGTCGGCAAACTCGTGATGAAATCCATAGAAATGTCTTCCCACTTCCACTCCGGAATAGGGAGAGGTTTTCAGCATACCCGCCGGTCGCTGATGTTCAATCTTAACTTGTTGACAGGTTAAGCATCTCGAAACAAATTATGCGACTTCTCGCTTCATATTACTCCACCAGTAATTTTGTTTCAAGTCCTTGTACATCTTGCTGGACCCCAGATGAACAAAATAAGGGGTAGCATGAGCTTCTCTCAAAATAGAGTTTTTCAACTCGTCATTCGCCGGTACACACAACCGGTTCTTATACCTCAAAAGTCCATCCTCGTGGACCACGAATCCAGGGGCTTTCCCCTGAGCCACATCTTCACGGATGCGCAACAATGAAGGGTCTGAACTCTGATTCTCTCTGATTACCTCCTCAAGTGACGATGAAATCTCTAACATACAAAGCTGTCCCTGAACTCGCTGAAGCCAGACCTCGATCTCGGGTCTAAGGAATTCCTGCTGAAGCTCCATCTGAACTATTAAACGAGCAAGTATCTGCTCCTGAACGGACTTACGACTCAAGGCGTCGGCGATAACGTTCGCCTTGCCCGGGTGGTAAAGGATCTCGATATCAAAATCTTTGATTAGTTCCAACCACCGCCCCTGTCGCATATTTAACTCCTTGTGAGTAAATATATACTTCAACTCTTGTGATTGGTGAAGATCTGACAGGTGATTCCATAAAGGTAACGACGCCAAATTTCCAACGCGAAAACCACGGTTGCTAGCTCCGGCCGTGGGTTGGATAATTAACCAGCTAATCCGAGGAAACATCGGATTTACTTAATATCTTTCGGAGGTTGCCAATCTCGGATAGTATCCGACTTCTGAGGGTCGACACGAACTCTGTCAGATGAAATCACATGCCCGAAAAAGTCACTTCGGACCTCCAGAACTCACATTTGGAAAACTTTCCATAAAGTTGCTCTCGTCTCAACACGTCGAGAACCTGAAGAAGATGAACCTCGTGTTCCTCTCGGCTAAGAGAATAAATCAAAATGTCTTCGATGAAGACAACAACAAACTGATCCAAAAAGTCGATGAAAACCCGATTCATTAACTCCCTGAATACCGCAGGTGCAATAGTTAGCCCGAACGGCATAACTACGAACTCATAATGACCATAGCGTGTACGAAACGCTGTCCTCGCGATATCCGACTCTCGAATCCGCAAATGGTGATATCCGAATCTTAAGTCGATCTTGGAAAATACTGAAGCTCCCTGAAGTTGATCTAAAAGATCATCAATACGAGGTAAAGGATACTACTCTTGATCATCACCCTGTTCAACTCCTGGTAATTAATACACACACGAGACGAGCCATCCTTCTCCTTGACAGATCACACTAGTGCTCCTCACGGGGACGCAATCGGTTGAAGATAACCTTCCTCGAACTATTCCTCAAGTTGAATCTTCAACTCCTGCATTCTGGTCGGGGCCATCCGATACGGTGCCTTCGATAAAGGGGACGTACCGGTACCAACTCACTCCTGAATTCCACTACTCTATGTGAAGGCAACCAGATAACTCGTCTGGAAATACATCGTCAATCGATGACAATGATACCCCGAATGATTGAACACTTCGATTGCCCTAGAATGGTCAATCGATAAAAAGAGATACCAATAATGATTGAACAACTCGATTGCCTTAGAAAGGCCAATCGATGAAGATGATACAATGAATGTTTGAATAACTCGATTGCCTTTGAAAGGCCAATCGATGAAAATGATACAATGAATGATTGAATAACTCGATTGCCATAGAAAGTCCAATCGATGAGAATGATACAATGAATGATTGAATAGTTCGATTGCGGAATTTCTCTGCTTCCGCCATAATAAAAATTCTACTGGAACAACGGGGATTACTTCCCTGAAGAATACATTCGACAACCAACGACGGAAAGACAGCGACCAAACGCTAACAAACACTGAGGATAGTATCAAGACGGTTAAACCAACTAATACCGAAAATTACATCGTCCTAACATAAGTTCACCACGATTAGATCCATCAACCAATCGCGGTCATTAAGCTTAATTCGGTATGATTCCGAAAATTCTTCCATCGTCAGGTAGACCGATGGTATGAGGTCCACAAGCAATAGAACTATCCCGAAATAAGTCTATTCAAGCATGATTCGAAAATGAATGAATGCGGTGTGCCAGCATCAAAAGGTACACACAGGTTGAAATAAAATTACGAGTATACCTGAAATCATTCGGGCCACCGGATCGTCGATCCTACTCATCACATGAATCTGGGACTTGCCGGCCCCCGAACCGGATGCTCCCGTCTGATAAATACAAGATCCAACTCTATTTGCTTCCATTGCCTTAAACGATGATGACAAAGCAGTTTGATTCTGAAACGCTGGTTGTTTCGGGGCCTGAGATGCCGCCGGAGCCGACTTGGAGTCCTTTCGGCAAAAACGGGCCTTATGCCCAAAATTCCCACAATTATAGCACGTGATAGACGGTTTCAGACACTCAGTGCTGAAATGACCCGGCGTTCCACAATTGAAACAGGTGATGGCCGAACTGGCCGCTCGGGACTTAGATCCCGCACGATTATGCGCCGTAGGAGGTCGGTCAGAAACGATAGGACTCACACGAGGCTTCTTGAAGGTTGACTGACCGCCTTCGGGTTGATTACGCTTCGTTGATTTCTTGCTGACAGATGAAGGTTGTTGTTCAGCACTTTCCTTAGCAGCCGTCTCACACGGGAGAGTTCGCTCGATTAATCCGGCCAGAGTGGCGCAATGATGATTGAGCAACTGCACATGGGTCATCATGGCCTGCATAAAAGTGAGTGGATCAACCCGAACATCTCCTGATCGAGCCGAGTCCTGGGCACGATTTCCCGACAGCGAGTGATTATTTCCCGGGTTTCGGCCCGCACCGCGGCCTCTCCCCGTGCATCCCCTGACAGCTCTCCCCATACTGAAGTAGGAAGGTCGCATAATGATTATATTTCCCCGCATGATTATCACGTTATGATTATGTCATGAGATGATGAAAATGAGTATACATGCTCTAACTTAGTGATTATATGAATGATTTACTGAAGTGACATGATTATCTGATGAAATTCTTGAAATGATTATCTTGAATAACTTAATAAGATTGGTAATATGATCATCCAGATCGACAACTGAGTAATGAAATGAATTGAGTAATTAATGAGTTAACATGATCGTCCTAATCATTAACTGAGTAATGAAATGAATTAAGTGATTAATGAGTTAATATGATCGTCCTGATCATTAACTGAGTATTGAAATGAATTAAGTGATTAATGAGTTAATATGATCGTCCTGATCATTAACTGAGTATTGAAATGAATTAAGTGATTAATGAGTTAATATGATCGTCCTGATCATAATGAATGATGATGTTTGAGGATTGTTAATTGAAGAATGATGAATGAATGACTATTGCCAGAAATTATACCATGGCGTTAGAAGTCTTACAGTTCTTTCGGTCTGATTGGCTCGACATCTGCACAGGTCACACGTGACGCGAAAGTCCAATGATACTAGTCCAATGACGATGATTTCAAATGAGACATGACTTGTAAGGTAGTATTCAAAACCACTCTCCGATACCAACTCTGTAACACCCCAAACTAGGCGGATATTACAGTGCCGTAGATCCCCAACTGGGACCCACCAGGCAAATGAAAATGAATGAATTACACAAGATAAATGTAGTACCGAACTACATTACAACAATAATTACTCCGATGAGGAGTTTAGTTACAACACACCAGGACAATACCGAATAATAGTGTATTTTATATGAAGATAAAATACACAACACTGAATGAAACGGAGTATTCAAATGAAAGTCTGCAGCGGAAAATAAAGGACAATAACATGAATAACTGAAAGATCGGGGGCCCCTACTAGTATCACTGGGACTCCTCGACGTCAGCGTGTTCTCCCCGTACTTTTGCCTTGCCAAGACCTGAAAAACAAAATCCCCAAACGGGGTCAGTTACAAAGAACAACAATCCTCAAGGGTTGAAAATACACAATCATGATTATATCTGAAGTTATAAAATATCCTGTCGAAACATACGCAATCAAACATGCTATATGAATCAACTAACAGTACGGCTCAAAGGGTGGCGCCACACTACGCCCGGGATGGAAATGTGTTCGTGCACAAGCCACCAACGAGTATCGATCGAATACCCGTGTGGTCTTGTACCTAATCAGTCTCACGAGACATTGGATCTAGTTGTATTAGATACACGAGAGCTCGGTGATCTCGATTTGCATTAACTCAAACATATAATCAAGTACATATAGGGTTTGACTGTTCGTCACTGTATAACTTGATCAGGACATTTGAAAGAAGGGTTTATACTTTTGCTAGTATTCACGACAGAGTGGTTCTTGAATGATCCCTATCATTCGTTCTCAGTAAGGTCACATTATAGGCTGCGGGACTGGCTAGGTGGTGCTATTACTCCTCGGTTCCTCCATTGCTTACTGAGACGAACCTACCGAGTCGCGCATTAGGGAGACGACGGAATAATTTGAACTGGATCTCTTATTGTGAATTTTAGACATTGGATGTCTAATTTAATTTATTGGATAAATTAAATTGGTCTTCTGAATTAAATAAATTTCTAGCTAATTAATTTAACTGATGAATAATTATTTCTTGGAGAAATAATATTTTGATGTAATTGATTAATTAGATTAATCAATTGTATTAATTTCATTTCAGAGGAACCAAGATGTATCAGTCGGAATGGATACACGACGGTCCGTTTCATGGACGGAAATGAACCAAATCCTACTCTATTATTATGTGGGCTGCCCCACCATAATCATCTTGGAAGATGACCTTTGTCCCTATCTTGCATGTGTTGAGGAGTCTTCCTAACACTTGGGGACAAAATGGGGATGATAAGATGAGATCTTATCATGATCACGCGACTTTGGAATGAAATGAAGACTTTATTATAAAACAAAGCTCATCCATTCCATACTAACACATAAAAATTGGCCTACACAAGATATAGAGAGGGAGAGTTCATTTTGTTCTATATCTTAAACTATTAGAGAGAGAGAGAAAAAAAACAAGAACACAACATATATCACTTGGAGTGATCATATAGTTGAGAGATAAAATCAAGAACAATATATATACATCACTTGGAGTGATTTCATTCTTGAGAAGAAAAGTTCCTACTACTCGTTTCTAGTCGTATCCTTGGAGGATAATCGAGTATATTGTTGTTCCGGTCATCTCCCCGCGTGTGGCTAATAGAGACGCGGTGTTTTCGGCATTTGGATAATCGAGGGGTTGTCAAATCGTATTTGCAGTCATCGGCACCAACTTCAACCATTTAATCAACGGACTACAAGGGTATGATTACGTATCTTCCTCTTTGTTCATTTTTATATTCGCATATACGTAGCTTGTATCGATCCTCTTGAGGGATTCGTATTGCACCTGTGTTTTTCGCTTTCGCTGCGCCCTTCGTTTTGCTTGCGAATCCCAACAGTGGTATCAGACCGTGGTCTTGCAATCGTATATACGATATATTACATTTGGAATGCTTGACTGAATGGTTTAGGTTTTGGAATTATAAAGGTTTAATCATTGTTTATGATTATTTGTTTGTTGTAGTTGTGATTTTCGTAAATTCATATCAAAATATAAATCTTGTATTTCTTGGAAATATGATTCATATTTAAGATATGAAAGTCAAAAAATATAGATATTGGATATCCGGTCGAATATCAAGCCCCAGATTGCCGTTGGATGGAACAGAGGACAAAGCTGAAATTGGCTAGGCCAAAATCAGGACTGCTTCGCGGTCCAGCCTTTGGGATCGCGATCTGGCCCTTTGGATCGCAATCCACTGTGACCGGATCGCGATCCGAGCAATGTTACAACATGTTCCGGGCTCTTTTTTCCGCCCATTTCAGAAAAATTAATCTCCCGTATTTTATATTGGATATAATTTGATTAAAATGGAATATGATATTTCATTTTAACGTGGAAAACTTGATTTGTTGGAATGGTTTTGATTGAGCGAATTACTTTGAACGATTTTATATTACCGATTGTGTGGATTGATTAGATCAATCTATTTATAGTTAATTTTATATAATGGTTAGATCTATATATATTTATTAATTTCATTTATTTAGTATTTATTAGATGAATACTTGTGAATGGGGATGTGGTTCATGCACCTACTTTTGAATCATTTGGTTTTAGTCGATTGGGTTGTAAAGGCCGTTTTGAGCCTATTTATGTTACTATAAAATTTATATAGGATGCGATTTTTCAATGCAAAATTTATATGTAATGACGAAGACCAGAGGAAGATCCGTTCGAGAAGACGAAGATTCAAGACCGAATACTTGTAATTAGATTAGCATATTTTTGTTCTAGGAACGGTCAATGAACTACATGTCGCGCTTAAATAAATTAATGTGCAAAGTGTAACATTAATCGCGAAAATTCTCCCACGTCAAAATATTAAGTTTAAAATGTTTCAAGGTTTTCCTTCCCTCCATCGAGCTTTTAGAAAATTGAAATCCAAACCGGATGTGCTATGCTTTCGAGTTATCGGGGTAGCCATTCGGGGAGGGTCGATAAATTCTGAGAGTGCATTGGATGCCTTTGGTTGGAGCAAATTTTATCCCTAGAAAACTTTTCGGTTGCCGGATAAGATTCAATTGTGAAACTGAATATCGTCTATGGTATAAACTTAACTTGTTCACAAACTTTATAAACTTAACTGAATATCCTCTTGATTTTAGGATGCATGTTTCTCTCCAAACTGACCTTATCCTACAATCTCTTCCTGATTCCTTCTCTCAGTTTGTCATAAACTTCAACTACAATGAAATTACTTGTAATTTAGCTGGGTTGATGAACAAACTTGTAACCGCTCAGTCTCGGATGAAGACTCCGGGTGTGAAGGAATCTACGCTTGTGATTTATTCTAAATCTCGGTGTTAGGAATATTTGTTAGATTTTGATGATGTCATTATTGTAATTCAAATGTTTATTACTTGGCAAAAATGTAAGGAAGAACCAAATGAGTATCTTCCATAGGCCAAATTATGTTAAGTTAAATACTTGGAAAAAATGTAAGGAAGAACCAAATGAGTATCTTCCATAGGCCAAATAGTGTTAAGTTAAATACTTGGCAAAATGTAAGGAAGAACCAAATGAGTATCTTCAATAGGCCAAATAAGTTAGGCTCAAATCGGCTAAGTACAAAGTTACAGATAAGCACATCAGAGAAGTACAGCCGAGTCAAATCAGAGAAGTTCTAGTCATCAAAAAATTTATCAGAGATATTTGACCAGACTGCAGTCAAGTGATCAGCAGACTAAGTCATCTGAAGTCTGACCATCAGATAAGTCAAAATTTATCAAGACAAAAGACTCCAGACAAGTCATCTGATCAGGCAAGTCTCAACAGTCATCAGAGAAGTCATCAACAGAGAAGTCCAAACTGCAGAGAAGATGACTAGACATCAGCCAACTTGACTTATAAGAGATCAACCAAGTACTCCAAGTCCACGTCAGCATGCGTTGAATAGTCAATATTTACGGAAAGTCACATGCAAGCGTGAAGAGATAAATTGGAGAGATTCCCGCAAGGATATGAATTAAATAATTCATCCAGACCTACCACAGAAGACTTTAATCTTATTATATTCAAAAGATGCGGCACCTCACATGCAAAGTCTTCACTGTTGGGATTCCGAAAAAAAAAACGAAATACGCAGCGGAAATAAAAACGAATCCCAAACAGGATCGATCAAGTAACGTATATACGAAAAATAAATACGAAGATAAAGATCATACCTTTGAAGCCTTTGAAATAATTCTTCGTAAAATTGGATGATGATCACGAACCTCGTCCCGAACACGAAATCCCTTTGTTTCAAGCACCGAAAGTTCGAAGCCTCTACTTCACACGCGTCGGAAGTTGCCCGGAAAAATTTCAACGAGACTCCGTTCTCCAAGAACACGGCTAGGGAACTCGTAGGAATTTTTTCTCTCAATTTTTCTTAACTTTTATAACACCTCTAAGATGAAAATTATAGAAAAGAAAAATTTCTCCTCCCTCACTCAAAGCTCACGGCAGGGAGCAGCAAAGAGTATGTGTGTGTGTGTGTGTTTTTCAAGACTTATCATACACCATATGAGTTGGTTTTTATAAAGATATAAAACAACTCATTTATGTAATTATAAATTGAGAAAGAATCTCAACTTAACAATTATTCATGACAAGACAACACAAAACACATGCATGGTGATCATGCCATGTGAGAGGGGGCGGCCCATGTAGGAGTTTCCTAGAAACGAGCCGAGCCACTCGGCTCGTGTACCGGACGTTCGTCAAATGACTCCGTTAAATACACTCCGTTTAATCACCAATGTATTTATATTAATTAATTAATTTAATTAATTAATTATATCAAATACAAATATATTTCTCTAAGAAATATAATTTTATGAATAAAATTAATTACCTGATAACTTAATTTTAATTCATAAGACCGCTATTTGATTTATCTAATAAATCATAATTAGATATCCAATATCTAATATTAATAGAGAGATAATAAATTCACATTTATCCGTCAACGCTCCTGATGCGCGACTCCGTAGGTCCGTCTCGGAGGCATTGGGAGGAACTAATGAGTGCGGGCAAGACTTAGCCAAATTTAGCGGGCCGCACTGTAAACCCCGACTGAGAACGAATGAAAGGATCATTCCAGAACCATTATGTCGTGAATACTATATACGTATAGACCCTTCATCAGATGTCCCGGTCAAGTCTTCGGGTCACGGTAAAGTCAAACCCTACTGTTGACTAAACTCTATACATGTGTTAATGCAAATCAAGACCGACTGATTTATAGTGTATCTAATACGACTATATCAGAATGCTTTGGCCAAAGACTTATGATCTTATTTGCCATTAACCGTATAGGACATTCGCCTGCTCACTAACAGGAGATAGAATCCTTTCTTGGCGTACAGTAAAGATTGCTACCTGCCCGTATAGTCCGCACTTCGAGGTCGACTCAGCAATTAAGCAAATGAGTCTAACTACTCTAATGACAAACTAAACGTCACAGGCACATCTTCTACTGAACCCTCAAGTCAAAGGTCCACGTATACTATCACAACCTTTCGATTCGTCATCGACTCTCCGAGAGTGAATACCGTGTGACTAAATCGAGTATGAGTCCTGTTCGAATATACTGGCCCCACCAATATACTTATAACTATGCTATCAAGACGTGCACACGTCCTAGCATCAGTTATACAAGTCATATTAAAACTTAATGCCCATTTTAAGTTTATTGACTTGCGAACAATTTACGTAAATAAACTTTAAACACTTCCAGTACATTTTCTCTTATCCCATAACGAGAATGGAATGTTCGATTTCTTTACATGGACTTCACTTCAATGTTTACCAAGTCAAGAATGCAATTGAAATACAATATACAGTGAATGAATCGTTTTGCCTTTTTATTAATTATTCCATAATTACAAGTATAATGCCCTTACTCTCTCATCCCCTGAGTGGCATTCGAGGGCATATTCCTAACAATCTCCCACTTGCACTCAATTCCACACATCATGGTATCCAATACCCATGTTCTTCAGATGTCTTTCTAAGACGGCCTGAGATAATGGCTTAGTCAGCGGGTCAGAGACATTGTCTTCTGAGTCTACTCTTTCCAAGAAACATATCCTTTTTCCACCATCTCTCGAACGATGTGGTACTTTCTCTCTATATGCTTGGTATTGTGGTGAGCCCTCGGCTCCTTGGCTTGGGCGACAGCTCCATCATTATAACAGAATAGTGATATAGGCAACTCCGCGTTAGGCACCACTTGAAGTTCTTGTATAAACTTCTGCATCCAAAATGCTTCTTTGCTAGCCTCTCGAGGCGACTTGATACTGCTTGGGTGGAATCTGCAGTAGCGGTTTGCTTGGAGCTTCTCCAAGATACTGCTCCTCCATTGAGAGTAAACAAATACCCAGATGTCGACTTAGAGTCGTCATTGTCTCCTTGAAAATCAGAATCGGTGAATCCAATCACCTTTAGTTCTCCACCACCATAAGTAAGAACTAAATCTCTAGTTCTTCTTAAGTACTTAAGAATGTTCTTTACGGCAGTCCAATGTTCCCTTCCCGGGTTTGCTTGAAATCGACTTACCATACTCACAGCGTAGGCTAAGTCTGGTCTCGTACACAACATAGCGTACATGAGGCTACCCACTGCCGAGGCATAGGGTACCTTACTCATCTCTCTCTTGTCTTCCTCACTTTGAGGACACATTTTCGTGGTGAGATGAATTCCATGTCGCATGGGAAGGAACCCTCTTTTAGATTAATCCATCTTGAATCTTCTCAGGATTTTATCGATATAAAGGGATTTTGAAAGTCCTATCATTCTTCGTGGTCTATCTCTGTAAAGACGGATCCCTAGAATATATGAAGCTTCTCCCAAGTCTTTCATGGAGAACGTTTTAGAAAGCCAAGCTTTCACAGTGCTGAGCATTGCTATGTTATTTCCTATAAGTAGAATATCATCTACATATAGTACTAAGAATGCAATGTTGCTCCCACTGATCTTTTTGTAAACACACGGTTCCTCCTCATTTCGTTCGAAGTCAAAGTCCTTAACTGCTTCGTCAAATCGAAGGTTCCATCTCCGAGAAGCTTGCTTCAGACCATAAATGGCTCGTTGCAGCTTACACACTTTATGAATATTAGCTTTGGACACAAAACCTTTAGGTCATTCCATATAGATTTCCTCCTCGAGGTATCCATTTAGAAAAGCCGTTTTGACATCCATTTGCCATATTTCATAATCATAATAGCGCAATGGCAAGCATCATGCGAATCGACTTTATCATAGCTACGGGCGAGAAGGTATCATGATAATCGATTCCTTCCCTTTGGGTATAACCCTTTGCCACAAGCCTGGCCTTATAGGCATCAACCTTGCCATCCCCATCAGTCTTTCTCATATAGATCCATTTATTTCCAATAGTCCTCATGCCAGTTGGAAGATCTACTAGAGTCCAGACCTGATTGGTATGCATCGAGTCTATCTCAGCTTCCATTGCTTCTTGCCATTTATCAGAGTCTACATCCACTATCGCTTGGTCATAGGTGACAGGGTCGTTTTCACTGCTATCAGGTGTGTCGTGGAGACCTAGTTCCTCGACATGTGTATAGCCATACCTCTCAGGTAAGTGAGATACCCTATCAGACCTTCGAAGTGGAGGTTGTGTTACAATAGGTTCGGTTCTTGATCCCTGATCAGATGTCTCCTTAGGAGTTTCATTATGCTCTTCCAAAGAGATATTTCTACCCGAGCCACCCTCCTGAATGAATTCATCCTCAAGGAAGTGCGCTTGTAATGCCACAACGACCCTATGGTCTTCTGGCATGTAGAATAGATAACCCATCGAGTCCTCTGGGTATCCTATGAAACGTCCTTTTATGGACCTCGCTTCCAGTTTGTCCACCTTAGCCTTTTTGACATAGGCTGGACATCCCCAAATCCTTATGTGATTAAGGCTTGGTTTCTTACCCTTCCACATCTCATGCGGAGTGATAGGAACAGATTTGGAAGGACATCTATTTAGGATATAGGCAGCGGTTAGTAAGGCATACCCCCACAGGTAAATAGGTAAATCAGTGTAATTTAACATGGAGCGAACCATGTCCAACAAAGTCCGATTTCTCCTTTCTTAAACACCATTTAACCGTGGGGTTCTGGAGGCGTGAATTGTGAAACTATTCCATGTTCCTTAAGGAACTCATCAAACTCGGTGCTCATATATTCGCCACCTCGGTCCGACCAAGTGCTTTGATATGACATCCGGTTTGTTTTTCAACTAGGGCCTTAAATTCTTTGAATTTAGCAAAGGCTTGATTTATGTTTCATTAAGTACACAATCCCATACCTAGTATGATCATCTGTGAACGTTATGAAATATTGATATCCATCTCGGGCTACTTCTAAAGCACCACAAACATCGGTATGCACCAATCCAAGTTTATCGGCAACCTTTCAAAAGTCCTGGAAAGGGAACTTAGTCATTTTGCCTCTAAGGCAAGATTCATAAGTTGGATAGGGTTCTACACCCAATGGACTTAAAAGTCCATCTTTTTCCATTTTCTGAACCTTGGTCTGACCAACATGACCAAGTCTAAGGTGCCATTTAAGAGCTTGATTAGTATCTTGCCTACCACGTTTCCTAGTTATAGTGTTCACTGCTGTTTTATTTTTCATGTTTAGATGATATAAACCATTCAACAATGTAGCTGTTCCAACCAATTTATTTCGAAAATAAATTTTACAACTGCCATTGCCAATGAAGAAACAAAATCCTTTCCGGTCCAAGACTGGAATGGATACAATGTTTTTATGCCCCTTGGGCAAAACAAGTACTTCATCTAATGTCAAAATAAAACCAGATTCTAAACCCAGAAGGATTGATCCAATATCGGTTGCCTCGACACTTTGTTCGCTTCCAACAGTGATCATTATTTCCCCAGCTTCAAGTTTTCTACTTCGTTCCAGATCCTGATTGTAATACCCGGTTGAGAATTCATTATTTTCACTCAGTAACTATCACTCAGAATTTTTTTCACTCATTTATAATCATTCATCAGTCATGATTCATTCATTTGCGTTCATTTGGCATGTTGTAACCGTGTATCAGTTACCGATCGTCATTTCATCTCCGTTTGAGTGTCGGAACGGGAGTATTATCATTATCATCCTGATTGGTAGTCTTGTGCTGGAAGTATCATTTCTGGCATGTGTTAGACTTGTTCATTTTCGCATTTGTCGGGTATGTCGGATCATCCATCAGTCGTAGCGAGGTATCGGAACCATCGGATTTTTTCACCTTGGCCAGCCTTGAGTTACGGCCGTAAGGTACTGGGATACGGCCGTAAGTTCAGCGGGTACGGCCGTAAGGCTGACCGGTTACGGCCGTACGTGGTCCATCAGGCTGCCCAGGCATTTTGGCCGAAGGCGAGTTACGGCCGTAAGGAGGGTTAGTTACGGCCGTAAGTGGTGTTCGTAAGTTTCAGGTGTTGTCGACCAAGGGTGACTTACGGCCGTAAGGGTTGCGGCATACGGCCGTAAGCCGAGGAAGGTACGGCCGTAAGGCTTGGCCGGATACGGCCGTACGCTGCAGACAAGGTGTCTGATCATTTTCGACGAAGAGGGCTTACGCCCGTAAGTTTGGCCGGTTACGGCCGTATCATCCGAGTTACGGCCGTAAGGTGTGCGGTTACGGCCGTAAGGGTGTCGACGGATGTTTTTGACGAAGGCGGGTTACGCCCGTAACTCAGGAACGGTTACGGCCGTAAGTCTGGCGAGCTTTTTCGGACGAAGCCGAGTTACGGCCGTACGAGTTGGCCGGTTACGGCCGTAAGGCCGTTGACCTGGAATGTTATGGCCGTAAGAGGGTCGAGTTACGGCCGTAACTTCCGGCAGTATTTAAGGACTCGGCCGGGACATTTTTACTCATTTTCATCCTCTCTTCATTTTGTTCCGAAAGAGAGACTTGAGGGAGGGATTTTGTCATCATCAATCACTTGTGTGTTCGGATTTCATCATCTTGATTCATTGGAAAGCTTGGATAGTCGATTTTTACACGTTTTCATCGAATCGAATTGGTTGGATCTTCAAGAGGTAAACTCTTCAACACCTTGGATTTTGATTCTATGTTGAGATATGATGTTTTGGACGTTATAATCATGTTATATGAAGGGACATGTATATGATTATGAGTTTATATAAGGATCCATTGGATTATTGAGGGATTATTCAAGAACACTTTGAATATCGGGTTGAAATTGGGGGTTTTCGATTAATTGTCGTTATAATCACGTTTTCGGATATTCATTTGGATTATTGATAGTATTCATGAGGTTTTGTGGGTTTGAATCATTCATGGGAAGTTGGTTTCGGATGTAATTGAGTTTTGGTTGTAAACAATTGGAGATTGTTTACAACGCGTTTGTTTTAATGCCCCAATGAGTTTCGGGTATTGTTGTATCGACTTTTGAGTTGGTTGTGATCATGCTTGATTCGTGTATTAAGAGAATTGTTGGTATTTGTGTTGTTCAAGGTTGTTCGCGGCCGATAATTTCATTAAGGACGTTGATCGTGGAAGTACCTTCTCGCCTTCGGTTTGAGGCAAGTTTTATACTTGTACTAGTCAATGAGCTAATGTCATCATGTATGTGTATAGATGTGTTGTATCATTCCGAGACTTAGTCTCTTCATGATTCATTGATATCAAGAGATCGTTCGATACGATACCTTCCGGCAATTTTGCCAAATGTCATTGTTGTTCGTTAACGGCCGATTCAAGGCATTGTATTACTCATCATTAATGTCATTGTCGATAGCCGATTCGCGGTATCGATGTATCGATTGTTGTTCATATAGATGTCAATCTAAAACATCGTTGAAATCATTGTTATTCCTGTTGGAGTTGTCATTAAAACTGTATTGGCCTATTAAAGGCATTAGCGTCTTCATTTCTCATCTTCGTCGACGGTAACCGATTAAAGGTGCCGAGGTATCCTTCATATTACTCTTCTCGATTTGCCGTTCTAAGGTAATCGAAACACTCAATCATTCATGGAATCATCCGCTGCATCATTGTTATCGTGTTGGCCGACTCAAGGTAGCACACTATCATTCTCACGAATTCGGTAATCTACGAATCGTTGTCATTTGTGATTTATTATATTTTTGGAGGCTAGTCTCGGCTAGTGCTTATTATGGGTAAGCTTGGGGCTTGAACCTTCGCGGTTGGCTTCCCAACACCTACAACTTAGTAGGTCACGGTCGTGTTTATGATCTTATGGGTAAGCTTGGGGCTTGAACCTTCGCGGTTGGCTTCCCAACACCTACTACTTAGTAGGTCACGGTCGTGTTTATGACCTTATGGGTAAGCTTGGGGCTTGAACCTTCGCGGTTGGCTTCCCAACACCTACAACTTAGTAGGTCACGGTCGCGTTTATGACCTTATGGGTAAGTTTGGGGCTTGAACCTTCGCGGTTGGCTTCCCAACACCTACAACTCAGTAGGTCACGGTCGTGGTTATGACCTTATTAGCCCTCATTAACTATAGCTTCGGGCTGTTCCGGTTTCAAGTGTTTATGATATTTGGTAACTTCCGCTGAATGACTTTGTGGCCTTTTGTAATGTCTTGGTATTTTCATTGGAGCCTTTGGGCATTATGATTCATATTAAATTCAGTTCTGGTTTGGTTCATGTTGTTTAATTCATTGTGGTATTCTGTGATTATGATTCGTCGTTGGGCATTTATGTTCTAACCTGTCGAACAGGTATTACTAGTATGCCGTGGGCATCGTATTTCACGAATGCTCGGTTCTTACCTTGGTTTGTGAGCATCTCGTATTATTATCATTATTGTACCGTTTCATTCTGCCTTTGGATGCATATCATGTTATACCTGTATTTGATGTTCATTATCTGGATGGTGACCCGTGGGGGCGGAACATGTTTTTCATGTTTTAGGTGCTTGCGAGGAGAGAGTTGAGACATAGGGGCATGATGATGGCAACGAGGCATTCGAGCGATACTAGTCCGAGTTGTTCATGTTGGTCAGTCGGTTGGAGTGTTCTTCAGTTGTCAGTCATTGTCATTATGTATTACAGGCGGATGCTCGTGAATGTTGTATTTTTACCCTTGGCCATGTAGGCCCATTGTTGTCGTTGAAATTCCTTATCGGAATATTGTGTCGGATATCATGGTAGGGACTATGATTTTCCCTTGTTGTTTAATTTAACGTATTTTAGTCATGTTACTTTGGTGGATCTCTGGCGTGGGGTCCACAACTGTAATAACCCAATAGGATTTGGGGGTGTTACAGAAATGGTATCAGAGAGTTGGGTTGTGAAATACCCTGAGATGTGAGTTATGTGGTCCTACCGATGCGGTAGTAGAGGGATTGTCAGGTTATGACAATCTAGTCAGTCAGGTTTTGTGAGTCGTAATATTAGTGCGACTGCACGAGTCATTCATTCATCGAGTCGTCGTCAGTGAAGACTAGTATCGCGAGACCTCGAAGCTTCGTATGACCTGTGTAAGGACTCGATCCTCTTTGTGTTCATACCTTCATCATTTCATAAATTGTTCATGCGTTGCTGAAACCTATATGTGATATTAGTGTTATGATTGATTCATGACTAATTGTTTTGGAGCATGTGTGACTTGTGTAAGCATTAAGGATCAACCCATTTATCAGTTAATAATTCTCAATCATCATTTTGATCTCATCACTCAGTTAATTCATTCCTCACTCAGTCAATTCATTCCTTACTCAGTCAATATCATCACTCAGATAATTCATCCATCACTCAGTTAATTCATTCCTCACTCAGTCAATATCATCACTCAGATAATTCATCCACCACTCAGTTAATTCATTCCTCACTCAGTCAATATCATCACTCAGATAATTCATCCATCACTCAGTTAATTCATTCCTCACTCAGTCAATATCATCACTCAGATAATTCAGCCACCACTCAGTTAATTCATTCCTCACTCAGTCAATATCATCACTCAGATAATTCATCCATCACTCAGTTAATTCATTCCTCACTCAGTCAATATCATTACCCAGATAATTCATTCATCAGTCAGTTAATTCATTCATCACTCAGTCAATATCATCACTCAGATAATTCATTCATCACTCACCAATCTCATCGTTCATTAATTCATTCATCACTCAATCGATCTCATTATTCGATTAATTCATTAATCATTCACCCATCTCACGGTTCAGTTGTTGATTTTGAGGATCGAATTTTCAACCTTGTTAACTTGTTCAAGGTAATCATTTGGAATTTCATCGTGCAATCATGTTACCTTATTTGATGTTTCATACGATCTTATCATACTCGGCGTAATGTCGACGATCATTTCATTAAATCATTAATGCATTCATTGTGCGAAAGCGTGTATGCTCATTATTGTCACTCTATAACGTAATCATAATGCGATATTCATGCGGAATCTATAATCATCATGTGACTTTCCTACTTCGGTATGGATAGAGTCGAGAGGACGCAGGGAAGAGGCGCGGTGCGGGCCGGAACCCGGATCAGTGTGCATGCCCACACGAGCGAGGGATATCATTAATTCATCAAATAGCGAGGCTACTCATTCATCGTGAGATAATCATTCACTGTCGGAGTCGTACACGAGAGGCATCTCACTCGAAGGTGTTCGGGTTGATCCATTCATATTTATGCAGGCATGATGGCCCGGATGACTCGGATGACGCGGATAGTGGAGACCATGCGGACCTCGATGGTTCGTGGTCCACCGCATGAGGATGCAGTGCCATTTCATGGACAGAGGAGGAGTGAATCGGATCGTTGGCGACATCTCTCGTCGGATGCCGCCTACTTTTGAGGGTTCGTCGGAACCGGTGATATTGTTCATTGGCTCGAGCATTTTGATAAACTCTTGACATGGTTCGTGTCCTAAGAGAGTAAAGTGGCGATGCGGCTTATTACTTGAGTAAGGGCGCTTATTCGTGGTGGTTTTACGTGAAACCCATCGATCGTGATTGTATTTGGAGCGAGTTCAAGACTCTCATGTTAGAGAGGTATTACCCGGCTCCACTTCGTGAAGCCAAGTTGTCGAAGTTTTGAACCCCGAACTCGAGGCGAGGGTGTTATTGTCATTCTTGAGAAGTTTCGGGGACTACTTGATTTGCTTCGTCAATTATCCGTACTGAGGCGGATAAAATTAAGTATTTTAGCAAGAGGCTAAATCCGCAGTTGAGGATGCAGTTGTTCAATCACAATTGTAATTCACTTAGTGAGTTCATCGGGAAGGCTCTTGGAGCAGAGCTTTTGATCAAGGAGCTTACTAAGAAGCATCCTTCGGTTTCTTCGGGTGAGAGGACTAGAATGCCGGCTCGTTCAGAGGGACATCGGACCCCGACATCCAAGGGGTCATTTGCTAGTCGTCTTCGTACGGAGGGAGCGTCCTCTTCCAAGGCCACGAGTTCGACCGTTGTTTGCTTTAACTGTGATGTAATAGGACATCGCAGTACCCGGTGCTCGATGCAGGCCGTTATCTGCTTCCTGTGTGGGAGACATGGACACCTTCAGAAATACTGCAGGAGTTCTGGTGCCGGTAGATCTCGAAAGGGTTCACAAGCCTCGAGGGATTTTGTTACTCCAGCCCGTACTTCATTCAAGGGGCCCTATCAGGCTTCGAGAGCCCGAGGTAAGGACATTCATCACCAGTTTTGAGCAAGTTAATTCTTGCTCGGTAGGAGGATAATCATTCATTTCATTGTCGTTCATTCATTCATATAATTCATTCATCATATATATCAATCATGTTGGGACTCATAATTATCGATTAATCATTCAATTCACGAAGAACGACGGTTCTAATCACTTCAGGGAACTATCACTCATGACGTTAATAATTCACCTTGGTGAGTCATTCTAAATCCTTGACGGATTTGTAGTCATTTATCATTCATCATTCATTTTTGTCACTTTCATTCTCGTGACCTTCTGAGATCATAGTTAGCGGCGAGTTCATCGTCGGATATACCTTAAATCGTTGAGATAGAGGAGATCGATGTTATGGAAGGATAGCGATGTTGGGTACATTTGAGATGTAACCTTGTTTTGGATATTGTGTTAATCTATCCATAGTAATGTATCGTAGTGGATCATTTATTGTTGATCTATTTTATTATGATCATATTCGAGAATCTTGAGATTTGGGTCATTTGTTGAGAATTCGTCCCTTTAGAAATCGTTCATGTGATTCGAGACGTCAAGTCTTGGGGACTTGGGCGTGCGATTGATTTGGTCGAGGACTAGATGTGCATTATTGTTTTCGGATCAAGATGGATAGTTCATATCCAGTCGTTCACCCTTAGTTTCGAGGACGAAACTCTTTTAAGGGAGTATGTAATACCGGTTGAGAATTCATTTATTTTCACTCATTAACTATCACTCAAATTTTTTCACTCATTTATAATCATTCATCACCATGATTCATTCATTTGCGTTCATTTGGCATGTTGTAACCGTGTATCAGTTACCGATCGTCATTTCATCTCCGTTTGAGTGTCGGAACGGGAATATTATCATTATCATCGTGATTGGTAGTCTTGTGCTGGAAGTATCATTTCTGGCATGTGTTAGACTTGTTCATTTTCGCATTCGTCGGGTATGTCGGATCATCCATCAGTCGTAGCGAGGTATCGGAACCATCGGATTTTTCACCTTGGCGGCCTTGAGTTACGGCCGTAAGGTCTTGGGATACGGCCGTAAGTTCGGTAGATGCGGCCGTAAGGTGCCGATTACGGCCGTCGTGGTCAGCCAGTGCCCAGGCATTTTGGCCGAAGGCGAGTTACGGCCGTAAGGAGGGTTAGTTACGGCCGTAAGTGGTGTTCGTAAGTTTCAGGTGTTGTCGACCAAGGGTGACTTACGGCCGTAAGGTTTGCGGCATACGGCCGTAAGCCGAGGAAGGTACGGCCGTAAGGCTTGGCCGGATACGGCCGTACGCTGCAGACAAGGTGTCTGATCATTTTCGACGAAGAGGGCTTACGCCCGTAAGTTTGGCCGGTTACGGCCGTATCATCCGAGTTACGGCCGTAAGGTGTGCGGTTACGGCCGTAAGGGTGTCGACGGATGTTTTTGACGAAGGCGGGTTACGCCCGTAACTCAGGAACGGTTACGGCCGTAAGTCTGTCGGCAGGCTTTCGGACGAAGCTGAGTTACGGCCGTACGAGTTGGCCGGTTACGGCCGTAAGGCCATTGACCTGGAATGTTACGGCCGTAAGAGGGCCGAGTTACGGCCATAACATCCGGCAGTATTTAAGGACTCGGCCGGGACATTTTTACTCATTTTCATCCTCTCTTCATTTTGTTCCGAAAGAGAGACTTGAGGGAGGGATTTTGTCATCATCAATCACTTGTGTGTTCGGATTTCATCATCTTGATTCATTGGAAAGCTTGGATAGTCGATTTTTACACGTTTTCATCGAATCGAATTGGTTGGATCTTCAAGAGGTAAACTCTTCAACACCTTGGATTTTGATTCTATGTTGAGATATGATGTTTTGGACGTTATAATCATGTTATATGAAGGGACATGTATATGATTATGAGTTTATATAAGGATCCATTGGATTATTGAGGGATTATTCAAGAACACTTTGAATATCGGGTTGAAATTGGGGGTTTTCGATTAATTGTCGTTATAATCACGTTTTCGGATATTCATTTGGATTATTGATAGTATTCATGAGGTTTTGTGGGTTTGAATCATTCATGGGAAGTTGGTTTCGGATGTAATTGAGTTTTGGTTGTAAACAATTGGAGATTGTTTACAACGCGTTTTTATTGCCCCAATGAGTTTCGGGTATTGTTGTATCGACTTTTGAGTTGGTTGTGATCATGCTTGATTCGTGTATTAAGAGAATTGTTGGTATTTGTGTTGTTCAAGGTTGTTCGAGCGGCCGATAATTTCATTAAGGACGTTGATCGTGGAAGTACCTTCTCGCCTTCGGTTTGAGGCAAGTTTTATACTTGTACTAGTCAATGAGCTAATGTCATCATGTATGTGTATAGATGTGTTGTATCATTCCGAGACTTAGTCTCTTCATGATTCATTGATATCAAGAGATCGTTCGATACGATACCTTCCGCAATTTTGCCAAATGTCATTGTTGTTCGTTAACGGCCGATTCAAGGCATTGTATTACTCATCATTAATGTCATTGTCGATAGCCGATTCGCGGTATCGATGTATCGATTGTTGTTCATATAGATGTCAATCTAAAACATCGTTGAAATCATTGTTATTCCTGTTGGAGTTGTCATTAAAACTGTATTGGCCTATTAAAGGCATTAGCGTCTTCATTTCTCATCTTCGTCGACGGTAACCGATTAAAGGTGCCGAGGTATCCTTCATATTACTCTTCTCGATTTGCCGTTCTAAGGTAATCGAAACACTCAATCATTCATGGAATCATCCGCTGCATCATTGTTATCGTGTTGGCCGACTCAAGGTAGCACACTATCATTCTCACGAATTCGGTAATCTACGAATCGTTGTCATTTGTGATTTATTATATTTTTGGAGGCTAGTCTCGGCTAGTGCTTATTATGGGTAAGCTTGGGGCTTGAACCTTCGCGGTTGGCTTCCCAACACCTACAACTTAGTAGGTCACGGTCGTGTTTATGATCTTATGGGTAAGCTTGGGGCTTGAACCTTCGCGGTTGGCTTCCCAACACCTACAACTTAGTAGGTCACGGTCGTGTTTATGACCTTATGGGTAAGCTTGGGGCTTGAACCTTCGCGGTTGGCTTCCCAACACCTACAACTTAGTAGGTCACGGTCGCGTTTATGACCTTATGGGTAAGTTTGGGGCTTGAACCTTCGCGGTTGGCTTCCCAACACCTACAACTCAGTAGGTCACGGTCGTGGTTATGACCTTATTAGCCCTCATTAACTATAGCTTCGGGCTGTTCCGGTTTCAAGTGTTTATGATATTTGGTAACTTCCGCTGAATGACTTTGAGGCCTTTTGTAATGTCTTGGTATTTTCATTGGAGCCTTTGGGCATTATGATTCATATTAAATTCGATTCTGGTTTGGTTCATGTTGTTTAATTCATTGTGGTATTCTGTGATTATGATTCGCCGTTGGGCATTTATGTTCTAACCTGTCGAACAGGTATTACTAGTATGCCGTGGGCATCGTATTTCACGAATGCTCGGTTCTTACCTTGGTTTGTGAGCATCTCGTATTATTATCATTATTGTACCGTTTCATTCTGCCTTTGGATGCATATCATGTTATACCTGTATTTGATGTTCATTATCTGGATGACTGACCCCGTGGGGCGGAACATGTTTTTCATGTTTTAGGTGCTTGCGAGGAGAGAGTTGAGACATAGGGGCATGATGATGGCAACGAGGCATTCGAGCGATACTAGTCCGAGTTGTTCATGTTGGTCAGTCGGTTGGAGTGTTCTTCAGTTGTCAGTCATTGTCATTATGTATTACCCGAGCGGATGCTCGTGAATGTTGTATTTTTACCCTTGGCCATGTAGGCCCATTGTTGTCGTTGAAATTCCTTATCGGAATATTGTGTCGGATATCATGGTAGGGACTATGATTTTCCCTTGTTGTTTAATTTAACGTATTTTAGTCATGTTCGCCTGGTGGATCTCCTGGCGTGGGGTCCACGGCACTGTAATAACCCAATAGGATTTGGGGGTGTTACAGAAATGGTATCAGAGAGTTGGGTTGTGAAATACCCTGAGATGTGAGTTATGTGGTCCTACCGATGCGGTAGTAGAGGGATTGTCAGGTTATGACAATCTAGTCAGTCAGGTTTTGTGAGTCGTAATATTAGTGCGACTGCACGAGTCATTCATTCATCGAGTCGTCGTCAGTGAAGACTAGTATCGCGAGACCTCGAAGCTTCGTATGACCTGTGTAAGGACTCGATCCTCTTTGTGTTCATACCTTCATCATTTCATAAATTGTTCATGCTTTGCTGAAACCTATATGTGATATTAGTGTTATGATTGATTCATGACTAATTGTTTTGGAGCATGTGTGACTTGTGTAAGCATTAAGGATCAACTCATTTATCAGTTAATAATTCTCAATCATCATTTTGATCTCATCACTCAGTTAATTCGTTCCTCACTCAGTCAATTCATTCCTTACTCAGTCAATATCATCACTCAGATAATTCATCCATCACTCAGTTAATTCATTCCTCACTCAGTCAATATCATCACTCAGATAATTCATCCACCACTCAGTTAATTCATTCCTCACTCAGTCAATATCATCACTCAGATAATTCATCCATCACTCAGTTAATTCATTCCTCACTCAGTCAATATCATCACTCAGATAATTCATCCACCACTCAGTTAATTCATTCCTCACTCAGTCAATATCATCACTCAGATAATTCATCCATCACTCAGTTAATTCATTCCTCACTCAGTCAATATCATTACCCAGATAATTCATTCATCAGTCAGTTAATTAATTCATCACTCAGTCAATATCATCACTCAGATAATTCATTCATCACTCAGTCAATCTCATCGTTCAGTTAATTCATTCATCACTCAGTCGATCTCATTATTCAGTTAATTCATTAATCATTCAGCCCATCTCACGGTTCAGTTGTTGATTTTGAGGATCGAATTTTCAACCTTGTTAACTTGTTCAAGGTAATCATTTCGGGAATTTCATCAGGCAATCATGTTACCTTATTTGATGTTTCATACGATCTTATCATACTCTGACGTAATGTCGACGATCATTTCATTAAATCATTAATGCATTCATTGTGCGAAAGCGTGTATGCTCATTATTGTCACTCTATAACGTAATCATAATGCGATATTCATGCGGAATCTATAATCATCATGTGACTTTCCTACTTCAGTATGGATAGAGCTGTCAGAGGACGCAGGGGAAGAGGCCGCGGTGCGGGCCGGAACCCGGGATCTCGTGTGCATGCCCACACGAACGCGAGGGATATCATTAATTCATCAAATAGCGAGGCTACTCATTCATCAGCAGATAATCATTCACTGTCAGGGAGTCGTACCTGAGAGGCATCTCACTCAGAAGGTGTTCGGGTTGATCCATTCATATTTATGCAGGGCATGATGGCCCAGATGACTCAGATGACGCGGATAGTGGAGACCATGCAGACCTCGATGGTTCGTGGTCCACCGCAACAGGGATGCCAGGTGCCATTTCATGGACAGACTGGAGGAGTGAATCAGATCGTTGGCGACATCTCTCGTCAGATGCCGCCTACTTTTGAGGGTTCGTCGGAACCAGCTGATATTGTTCATTGGCTCGAGCATTTTGATAAACTCTTCGACATGGTTCGAGGTCCTAAGAGAGTAAAGTGGCAGTAGCGGCTTATTACTTGAGTAAGGGCGCTTATTCGTGGTTGTTTTCTGTGAAACCCATCGATCGTGATTGTATTTGGAGCGAGTTCAAGACTCTCATGTTAGAGAGGTATTACCCGGCTCCACTTCGTGAAGCCAAGTTGTCAGAAGTTTTGAACCCCGAATCCGTCGAGGACGAGGGTGTTATTGTCATTGCTGAGAAGTTTGGGGACTACTTGATTTGCTTCGTCAATTATCCGTCTTGAGGCGGATAAAATTAAGTATTTTAGCAAGAGGCTAAATCCGATTGAGGATGCATTGTTCAATCACAATTGTAATTCACTTAGTGAGTTCATCGGGAAGGCTCTTGGAGCGAGCTTTTGATCAAGGAGCTTACTAAGAAGCATCCTTCGGTTTCTTCGGGTGAGAGGACTAGAATGCCGGCTCGTTCGGAGGGACATCGGACCCCGACATCCAAGGGATCATTTGCTAGTCGTCTTCGTACGGAGGAGCGTCCTCTTCAAGGCCACGAGTTCGACCGTTGTTTGCTTTAAGCGTGATGTAATAGGACATCGCGTGCCGGTGCTCGATGCGAGCCGTTATCGCTTCTGTGTGGGAGACATGGACACCTTAAATCTGCGGGAGTTACGAGTGCCGGTAGATCTCGAAAGGGTTCACAAGCCTCGAGGATTTTGTTACTCCGGCCCGTACTTCATTCAAGGGGCCTATCAGGCTTCGAGAGCCCGAGGTAAGGACATTCATCACCAGTTTTGAGCAAGTTAATTCTTGCTCGGTAGGAGGATAATCATTCATTTCATTGTCGTTCATTCATTCATATAATTCATTCATCATATATATCAATCATGTTGAGACTCATAATTATCGATTAATCATTCAATTCACGAAGAACGACGGTTCTAATCACTTCAGGGAACTATCACTCATGACGTTAATAATTCACCTTGGTGAGTCATTCTAAATCCTTGACGGATTTGTAGTCATTTATCATTCATCATTCATTTTTGTCACTTTCATTCTCGTGACCTTCTGAGATCATAGTTAGCGGCGAGTTCATCGTCGGATATACCTTAAATCGTTGAGATAGAGGAGATCGATGTTATGGAAGGATAGCGATGTTGGGTACATTTGAGATGTAACCTTGTTTTTGGATGACTGTGTTAATCTATCCATAGTAATGTATCGTGACTGTGGATCATTTATTGTTGATCTATTTTATTATGATCATATTCGAGAATCTTGAGATTTGGGTCATTTGTTGAGAATTCGTCCCTTTAGAAATCGTTCACTGTGATTCGAGACGTCAAGTCTTGGGGACTTGGGCGTGCGATTGATTTTGTCCCGAGGACTAGATGTGCATTATTGTTTTCAGATCAAGATGGATAGTTCATATCCAGAGTCGTTCACCCTTAGTTTCGAGGACGAAACTCTTTTAAGGGGGGAGTATGTAATACCCGGTTGAGAATTCATTTATTTTCACTCAGTAACTATCACTCAGAATTTTTTTCACTCATTTATAATCATTCATCAGTCATGATTCATTCATTTGCGTTCATTTGGCGTGTTGTAACCGTGTATCAGTTACCGATCATCATTTCATCTCTGTTTGAGTGTCGGAACGGGAATATTATCATTATCATCGTGATTGGTAGTCTTGTGCTGGAAGTATCATTTCTGGCATGTGTTAGACTTGTTCATTTTCGCATTCGTCGGGTATGTCGGATCATCCATCAGTCGTAGCGAGGTATCGGAACCATCGGATTTTTTCACCTTGGCCAGCCTTGAGTTACGGCCGTAAGGTACTGGGATACGGCCGTAAGTTCGGTAGTGCGGCCGTAAGGCTGACGATTCTGACCGTCGTGGTCCAAAGAGTTGCCCAGGCATTTTGGCCGAAGGCGAGTTACGGCCGTAAGGAGGGTTAGTTACGGCCGTAAGTGGTGTTCGTAAGTTTCAGGTGTTGTCGACCAAGGGTGACTTACGGCCGTAAGGGTTGCGGAATACGGCCGTAAGCCGAGGAAGGTACGGCCGTAAGGCTTGGCCGGATACGGCCGTACGCTGCAGACAAGGTGTCTGATCATTTTCGACGAAGAGGGCTTACGCCCGTAAGTTTAGCCGGTTATGGCCGTATCATCCGAGTTACGGCCGTAAGGTGTGCGGTTACGGCCGTAAGGGTGTCGACGGATGTTTTTGACGAAGGCGGGTTACGCCCGTAACTCAGGAACGGTTACGGCCGTAAGTCTGTCGGCAGGCTTTCGGACGAAGCGAGTTCTGGCCGTCTGAGTTGGCGATTACGGCCGTAAGGCCGTTGACACAGAATGTTATGGCCGTAAGAGGGTCGAGTTACGGCCGTAACTTCCAGCGTGTTAAGGACTCGGCCGGGACATTTTTACTCATTTTCATCCTCTCTTCATTTTGTTCGAAGAGAGACTTGAGGAGGGATTTTGTCATCATCAATCACTTGTGTGTTCGGATTTCATCATCTTGATTCATTGGAAAGCTTGGATAGTCGATTTTTACACGTTTTCATCGAATCGAATTGGTTGGATCTTCAAGAGGTAAACTCTTCAACACCTTGGATTTTGATTCTATGTTGAGATATGATGTTTTGGACGTTATAATCATGTTATATGAAGGGACATGTATATGATTATGAGTTTATATAAGGATCCATTGGATTATTGAGGATTATTCAAGAACACTTTGAATATCGGGTTGAAATTGGGGGTTTTCGATTAATTGTCGTTATAATCACGTTTTCGGATATTCATTTGGATTATTGATAGTATTCATGAGGTTTTGTGGGTTTGAATCATTCATGGGAAGTTGGTTTCGGATGTAATTGAGTTTTGGTTGTAAACAATTGGAGATTGTTTACAACGCGTTTGTTTTAATGCCCCAATGAGTTTCGGGTATTGTTGTATCGACTTTTGAGTTGGTTGTGATCATGCTTGATTCGTGTATTAAGAGAATTGTTGGTATTTGTGTTGTTCAAGGTTGTTCGAGCGGCCGATAATTTCATTAAGGACGTTGATCGTGGAAGTACCTTCTCGCCTTCGGTTTGAGGCAAGTTTTATACTTGTACTAGTCAATGAGCTAATGTCATCATGTATGTGTATAGATGTGTTGTATCATTCCGAGACTTAGTCTCTTCATGATTCATTGATATCAAGAGATCGTTCGATACGATACCTTCCGGCAATTTTGCCAAATGTCATTGTTGTTCGTTAACGGCCGATTCAAGGCATTGTATTACTCATCATTAATGTCATTGTCGATAGCCGATTCGCGGTATCGATGTATCGATTGTTGTTCATATAGATGTCAATCTAAAACATCGTTGAAATCATTGTTATTCCTGTTGGAGTTGTCATTAAAACTGTATTGGCCTATTAAAGGCATTAGCGTCTTCATTTCTCATCTTCGTCGACGGTAACCGATTAAAGGTGCCGAGGTATCCTTCATATTACTCTTCTCGATTTGCCGTTCTAAGGTAATCGAAACACTCAATCATTCATGGAATCATCCGCTGCATCATTATTATCGTGTTGGCCGACTCAAGGTAGCACACTATCATTCTCACGAATTCGGTAATCTACGAATCGTTGTCATTTGTGATTTATTATATTTTTGGAGGCTAGTCTCGGCTAGTGCTTATTATGGGTAAGCTTGGGGCTTGAACCTTCGCGGTTGGCTTCCCAACACCTACAACTTAGTAGGTCACGGTCGTGTTTATGATCTTATGGGTAAGCTTGGGGCTTGAACCTTCGCGGTTGGCTTCCCAACACCTACAACTTAGTAGGTCACGGTCGTGTTTATGACCTTATGGGTAAGCTTGGGGCTTGAACCTTCGCGGTTGGCTTCCCAACACCTACAACTTAGTAGGTCACGGTCGCGTTTATGACCTTATGGGTAAGTTTGGGGCTTAAACCTTCGCGGTTGGCTTCCCAACACCTACAACTCAGTAGGTCACGGTCGTGGTTATGACCTTATTAGCCCTCATTAACTATAGCTTCGGGCTGTTCCGGTTTCAAGTGTTTATGATATTTGGTAACTTCCGCTGAATGACTTTGAGGCCTTTTGTAATGTCTTGGTATTTTCATTGGAGCCTTTGGGCATTATGATTCATATTAAATTCAGTTCTGGTTTGGTTCATGTTGTTTAATTCATTGTGGTATTCTGTGATTATGATTCGCCGTTGGGCATTTATGTTCTAACCTGTCGAACAGGTATTACTAGTATGCCGTGGGCATCGTATTTCACGAATGCTCGGTTCTTACCTTGGTTTGTGAGCATCTCGTATTATTATCATTATTGTACCGTTTCATTCTGCCTTTGGATGCATATCATGTTATACCTGTATTTGATGTTCATTATCTGGATGACTGACCCCGTGGGGCGGAACATGTTTTTCATGTTTTAGGTGCTTGCGAGGAGAGAGTTGAGACATAGGGGCATGATGATGGCAACGAGGCATTCGAGCGATACTAGTCCGAGTTGTTCATGTTGGTCAGTCGGTTGGAGTGTTCTTCAGTTGTCAGTCATTGTCATTATGTATTACCCGAGCGGATGCTCGTGAATGTTGTATTTTTACCCTTGGCCATGTAGGCCCATTGTTGTCATTGAAATTCCTTATCGGAATATTGTGTCGGATATCATGGTAGGGACTATGATTTTCCCTTGTTGTTTAATTTAACGTATTTTAGTCATGTTCGCCTGGTGGATCTCCTGGCGTGGGGTCCACGGCACTGTAATAACCCAATAGGATTTGGGGGTGTTACACTGATTCATAGTACAAATGTGAGAAGTGGCACCTGAATCCAGAATCCATGAAGCAGAATATACAGTAGCGGAACAATTAGTTTCAAAAACAAAAAGTTCCGTACCTGATGCGCCATTAATCTTGGGACAAGTCCTTCGCTAGTGGCCCAGCTCACCGCATTCAAGGCATTTGTCCGTAGGTTTTGGACCGCCTACCTTTTAAACCTTTCGGGCCTTGCCCTTTCCTTTTTGCACCCCTTTCTTGGGTTTGTACTGCTCGTAGGTCTTTTTCTTCTTGTTCTTGGACCTCTTAGGCCCAGAAGAAATCACAAGAGCAGCCTCTCTCGGTTTAGTCTTCATGTTAGGATCACCGTCACGGTTTATTCATTAGCCCGACTAATGTGCATGTAATTTCATTACGGTTGAAATTCATTACAAGCTGCGTGAAAGAGTCGGTAGAGATTGAAGGATGAGATCAATTTGAAGGGATAAATCCATATTAAAGTTGAGCACCTCGAGCCTCTCAATCATAGAGATCATCTTGAGGACGTGGTCTCCCACTTTCTCCCCTTCTTTCATCCTAACTGAACAAGCTGCTTTGATATTTCATATCTAGCGGTCCTCATGCTCTCCATAAAGTTCGGTCAAGTGTGCGAGAATGCACTAGCGAAGTCATTTTCTCGTGCGCTCTCTGACTCATTAGTCATTGAGCCCATCATAAAACCACGAACTAGCACATTATCCTTGACCCATTTTTCATGGGCGTCAATGTCTTCTGATTACCCCTAGTCCGGATTGGAGTCGGTGGAATGTCCGCCTCCAAGACGTATCCCGAACTCCATCTGAGTACAATCATCGATTCGCAACGATCAACAAAGTTAGGGCCAGTTAGGAGATTCTTTTCAAGTAGTATTGCAAGTGGGTTTTTAGCCATTTTAGAGAGATTCAATTTCGTTTTCTGCAAAGATTTAGACAAGATTCAATTAGTGACTTGTTTAATTATGACCGAGTATAGAACTTAAGGGCTTGTATAATTCTCGTCTCGGCTCCCACTAATTTTATCGGAATTATACACTCCCATGTTATAATCCGGAAATCATGGTTAGATCGACTTCATAGTGGTGATCAATTTATTTACAAATTTTATGACGCAACCTATCAGGTTTCTTGCCAATTAATTTCTGTAAAGTGGTGTCTAACACCAACCCGTCTAACGAATGATTTGATCTTCTTTTACCCCTAGTCTTCATGCCCTCAACCTATCAGGTTTCTTGGCAATCCAGACTATCTAAGTTGTTGACCATCAACGTCTATCAGTTTGACTATTGAATCTCACCCGGCAACCTATCAGGTTTCTAGGGACGAAATTTATCACCAACCGAAGGCATCTAATGCACTCAAGAATTTTTCAACCTCTACCAAATGTACTACCCCGATAACTCGGAAGCATAGCACACCAGCTCGGGTATCAATTTTCTACGAGTTTGATGGAGGGTAGGAAACCTCGTAACCTTTTCAAACTTAGTCATTTGTAGTCGGGAGAATTTCGCGATTAATGTTACACTTTGCACATTAATTCATTTATACGCGCGTTTGTATGTTTGTCAATCATTCAAAATGAAAAACAGAAAATAGTAACCTAGTTACTACCAACATATAGCTCATGGACCTAATTCCTAAGTACTGGGCCAAGCGAATGACCCAATAAATAAAAAAAATACAGTCTTCGATTCTTCGTCTTATCGGTCGGTTGTCTTCGGTCTTCTTCATACCCAAAATAATAATTACATCATTGAAAAATTGCATCCTATACAAGTTTTTCTAGTAAATATAAATAGGCTCAAAACGGCCTTTACAACCCAATCGAATCGAACAAATAAAAAAAAAACTAAGTCCACGAGCTATATCACCATCACATAAGGATTCCATACAACATGTAATGGCAACGAAATTAAACAATTAATCTTTAATATAAATTAATCTAATTAATCTATAAATTAATCTATTTAATTTTCTACTATATTAATCCAATTAATATAAAGTGGCATTAAAATTAAATAATCAATTAATATTTTAATCCAATCAATATAAAATTAATCTATTCAATTTTAATGGTATTAATCCAATTAATACTAATAATTGTCATTTTAATTCGTTCGAAGTAATCCGGCCAAAATAATATTTTCGTTTAATTTATTTCCCTTAACAAAAAAAAATATTCCAAATATTAATTTAGTCAAATTAAAATCCAATTTAAATTTTGGGAAATAATTACAACAAAATATAAACTTAAAACGGAGTCCCGGATAATCCGGTTTTAGGTCGGCCATGGCCCGATTCAAAATCGGGCCAAAAACCCGAGGGCTGGTGAGCCATCGCTTTCCGGTGGCGATCATTCTCGGCGTGTGGCGAGACATGGCGATCATGGCGAGCATGCTCGGCGGCTGACGGCGGCCAGCGATTACGCCACACCGCTGCCGTGACCCGTTTCTTCGTTTTTCGGCCCGTTTCCAAAAACGTGATGCTACAACGAACAATTTAAAATCTACAATTATTCCAAACATGATTCTAAATCATAATCATCATCCAAAAGCATTCAAAATGCACAAATAATCGTATATACGGAAACATTGACCTCGCTCCGATACCACTGTTGGGATTCCGAAAAAAAAAACGAAATACGCAGCGGAAATAAAAACGAATCCCAAACAGGATCGATCAAGTAACGTATATACGAAAAATAAATACGAAGATAAAGATCATCCCTTTGAAGCCTTTGAAATAATTCTTCGTAAAATTGGATGATGATCACGAACCTCGTCCCGAACACGAAATCCCTTTGTTCCAAGCACCGAAAGTTCAAAACCTCTACTTCACACGCGTCGGAAGTTGCCCGGAAAAATTTCAACGAGACTCCGTTCTCCAAGAACACGGCTAGGGAACTCGTAGGAATTTTTTCTCTCAATTTTTCTTAACTTTTATAACACCTCTAAGATGAAAATTATAGAAAAGAAAAATTTCTCCTCCCTCACGCAAAGCTCACGGCAGGGAGCAGCAAAGAATATGTGTATGTGTGTGTTTTTCAAGACTTATCATACACCATATGAGTTGGTTTTTATAAAGATATAAAACAACTCATTTATGTAATTATAAATTGAGAAAGAATCTCAACTTAACAATTATTCACGACAAGACAACACAAAACACATGCATGGTGATCATGCCATGTGAGAGAGGCGGCCCATGTAGGAGTTTCCTAGAAGCAGGCCGAGCCACTCGGCTCGTGTACCGGACGTTCGTCAAACGACTCCGTTAAATACACTCCGTTTAATCACCAATGTATTTATATTAATTAATTAATTTAATTAATTAATTATATCAAATACAAATATATTTCTCTAAGAAATATAATTTTATGAATAAAATTAATTACACGATAACATAATTATAATTCATAAGACAGCTATTTGATTTATCTAATAAATCATAATTAGATATCAAATATCTAATATTAAAATAGAGAAAATAAATTCAAAATTATCCGTCAACGCTCATGATGCGCCACTCAGTAGGTCCGTCTCGGCCGGCATTGGGAGGAACTAATGAGTGCGGGCGGCACTTAGCCCGACTAGCGGGCCGCCTTTGTAAACCCGGCGAGAACGAATGAAGGGATCATTCCAGAACCATTATGTCGTGAATACTATATACGTATAGACCCTTCATCAGATGTCCCGGTCAAGTCTTCGGGTCACGGTAAAGTCAAACCCTACTGTTGACTAAACTCTATACATGTGTTAATGCAAATCAAGACCGACTGATTTATAGTGTATCTAATACGACTATATCAGAATGCTTTGGCCAAAGACTTATGATCTTATTTGCCATTAACCGTATAGGACATTCGCCTGCTCACTAACAGGAGATAGAATCCTTTCTTGGCGTACAGTAAAGACTGCTACCTGCCCGTATAGTCCGCACTTCGAGGTCGACTCAGCAATTAAGCAAATGAGTCTAACTACTCTAATGACAAACTAAACGTCACAGGCACATCTTCTACTGAACCCTCAAGTCAAAGGTCCATGTATACTATCACAACCTTTCGATTCGTCATCGACTCTCCGAGAGTGAATACCGTGTGACTAAATCGAGTATGAGTCGTGTTCGAGTATACTGGCCCCACCAATATACTTATAACTATGCTATCAAGACGTGCACACGTCCTAGCATCAGTTATACAAGTCATATTAAAACTAAATGCCCATTTTAAGTTTATTGACTTGCGAACAATTTACGTAAATAAACTTTAAACACTTCCAGTACATTTTCTCTTATCCCATAACGAGAATGGAATGTTCGATTTATTTACATGGACTTCACTTCAATGTTTACCAAGTCAAGAATGCAATTGAAATACAATAAACAGTGAATGAATCGTTTTGCCTTTTTATTAATTATTCCATAATTACAAGTATAATGCCCTTACTCTCTCATCCCCTGAGTGGCATTCGAGGGCATATTCCTAACATTCACAACGGTCGAAAGTTGGATTAAAATATGGGAATCCAGCCTTGCAACGTTCAGAAAAATAAACAAAGAAGTTTATTTCTCCAATGGACGGATTTGTTACAAGATTTGCAACGGCTATGAAGAATGCTCAAGGATCGACACTTATATATATCCGAAGATTTGAAGATGAGCAGTACGATGCGAACAAAACACTCAAGCAATCAAAGTTATGAAAACAATCAAAGAAATCATATATCATCGTGAAAAGAGCAGTACTCGAAGTTCTTATTTGAAGAAAGCTCTTAGTTGGAGAAGACATACACTCTTGTCTTAAAACCTGAGTTCGGGGTACTTTGCTGGTTGAAGTTGCGAGACTGATAGGCATTCGAGGATTTGAAGAATCAAGTGGTGCTAGGTAGTCAAAGAGGAGTTGCAACGACATGATTTCCACTGGTTGGAAGTTGTTGTAGTTAAGTAGTAGAATCACTGTAATATTTATCACCGGTTGAGAATTATAGTGGATTTATCTCCAACTGGTTTGGAGAAAGTGGATCAGTAGAGGATTACCCCACCTATCAGACCACTATAAATTGCCTGCGTGTTTTACTGTATTCAGCATCATACTTAACTGTTGCATTCATGCTTTACTGTTCCATTGATTAGTTTTGTTTTCTTCATCAGCTAAATTCCACATATCAAGCAGTTGAGAAACTCAATCTTCGAAGAAAAGAGTTTAAGAGTTTCAATAAGTTTATTCACCTCCCCCCTCTAGACTTATTCTTATACGACTTGTGACCTACAAGTGGTATCAGAGAGGTTGGTTCATTTATTTCACGAACCAGATCCATATATCAAGGATATATATTTTTAAACTCTCACTTTAAAATGGAACACATGCATTCTAGATTACCTGTGTTTTCAGTTGACGAGTGTGATCTTTGGAAGATAAAGATACAGGCACACTTATCTTCAATCCATGATGACATGTGGTGTATCATATAGGACGGTCCGTTCATTTCGAGAAGGACAACACTTTTGAGGAGATTGCAGCTGGGAAGCCGGAAAAGATCACAAAGAAGAGGACGGAACTGACCCCAGAAGAAAGAAAGCCAGCCAACCTAGACAACCGCGCTAGAGATGTGCTATACCAAACCCTTGACAAATCAACAATGGTCAAGATTAAAAATTGCAAAAATGCCAAAGAGATTTGGGATACCCTTGCTGTGATGTGCGAAGGTACCGAGCTAATAAAAGAAAACAAGTTGTCAATCGCTACCCAAAAGTTTGACAACTTCAAGATGAAGACCGGAGAATCCATAGACCAGGTGGACACAAGGTTCACATAAATTATCAACAAAATGAATTCACTGGGAAAATCCTATGGCAACAGGGAGATGGCCCTGAAGGTTCTGAGATCACTTAACCCATAGTGGAATATGAAGGCGGTAGCCATGAGGGAATCCAAAGACCTCAATATAATCAAGATTCAAGAACTATTCTCTAACCTGAAGGCTTATGAATTCGAACTCCCAAGTTCATCATCAAACGAGCCTGCAGAGAAGGGAATAGCGTTTGCAGCCGAGTCCCCGCCAAAAGCCTATCTAAAGTGAAACCTCCAAATCCACTCGATTTCGAGGAAGAAATGGCGTTTATCATGCAAAGGTTCAACAACTTTAGGAAGAATTACTCCAAATATATAAAGAATTATAAGGAGAATCCGAGAAGAAACAGCCGGAAGCTGGAAGGTGGAGTGTTACAACTGCCATTAGATAGGACACATTCAAATCGACTGTCTTGATCTTAAGAAGGATGAGAGCAAGAAGGAGGTAAGCAGAAAAGAAGATCGAAGGAAGGCCCTAATCAGAGAAGATCAAGAGCATGTAGAGTCAAGCAGCGGATTCTTCTCTGATGATGATGACCAGTATGATTGCCCGATGGCCAACCTAGCTGATGAAGAGGTAACATCAAAACCCTCTAATTCAAATAATAGTTCAGCCATGTCACAAGATATGGACTTGCACGAATCTGTAAATCAGCTACTTAAGGATTTTGAGACACTAAAATCTGCACACCTATCTGTATCAGCCGAGAAGACTCAGCTGCAAGATGAGAATAGGCAGCTGAAAAATGATTTTGAAAAACTCAGCCTAGAATTGAATAAAGTAAAATCTGATCTTGAAAACCAGGCTGCAGTTAACTTGAAAAACCAGGCTGATGTCACTACAGCTGAGATAAAGCGATTAACTGTTTTGAATAGTGAAAAATCAGCTGCACTTGCTCATGTCAAAGCCGAATTTACTAAACTGACTCAGGTAAGTAAGACTCAGGCGCAGGAAATAACCACCCTGAAGGCGTCTCTAGCTCTGGACGAATTGTGTACAAATAAAAGGCCACTATATTCCAGATTAGGCCTTGGATATGACCCCACACTCCCTCTAGTTCTAAAACCACTTTCATCAAGGGAGAAACAATTGTCTCGTCTGCTTAGCCTATATACAAACCTGTATTTAAAAATAGGCAATAGACAAGTCACAAGTTTAGGCTGCACCCAAGGTATACAAGGCAGCCACCTAGACAAGCGACTAGGCAATGGCCAAGGCAGAAGCAGCAGGCCAGACAACATGCCCACTATTATCAAAAACTCCCGAAAAACAGATTTCAAAATGTGAGGGGCAAATGAAAACCTCAAGGTTATCCTAATTTTTAAAATGAACAAGTGTGAAGACCTCAAGGATTTAATAAATGGTCTCAGCAAGGTTTAGAAATGGCCCACACTACCAATATTATGAGGCATATCCCGTATACAATCCTAACAGAGGATATAGAACCAGACCTTACACACCTTATAGGGGTAATAACAACAATTTTCACAATCCAAGGAGAAATCAATTCTCCAGGAAACCATCTAACCCCAGAGGACCCACACAAATCTGGGTACCTAAATTTCTGCTTGTATTATTGCAGAAAAGGTGGAAGGACTACTGCCACATCTCCACAAATTCAAACATTGGAGGTGAAGAATGGTTTGTAGATTCCGGATGCTCAAGGCACATGACCGGGAACAAGAAGGTGCTGACAAAATATACCAAAGAAAGAGGTGTTGGAAAGTAAAACGCAGCGGAAGCGAAGTTTGGGAAAGATGATAATCGCGTTTTTCGCATCTACGAGCATAAGATCTATTTAGGCATGCTAATTAATTAATTACTAAGACTAATAAGCAATTTAAATATTATTTATTATTTATTAATTAAATATGTTGATTATTAAAATATCCTAACCTAGATCCAAAGATCATAGGACATTACCTTTTGAAGAGTATTGGTCGATTTCGTCTTGATCACCTTGTATTTCTACCTTTAGACCTTCTAGAGTATGATCTGCCTTGAACCGGACGTTATATGGGCAACGAGCTACCGGATCTTTCTTGGACAACCTTTGGATCGACCGAATTCAATCCCTCACAACTCTCGATTTTCTTTTCTTCAAGTTATTCTGATATGTAGCACGAATAAAAGTGTTCTCTCAATTGTGGAATCAAAGACATAAGTCAAGATCCACAATTAAACGCTTAGAAGAAAAAATCGAAATTCCTTGTGTATGTTTGATGATGAAAATCGGCCATCCAATATGTCCTATATATAGGCTCTTGGACTACCACTAGGGATCTTAAGGAGGATTATGGAAGGACTCCCAATAAATTCATCTTACCTTATTAGGACTCTTCCTAATATAATGAATCTATTAATATGAACTTAGTCCACTAAAAGGTTGATATTGCACTTCCTACCAAAATCCAAAATTACGAAATTGGGCTCCTCATTAAATATATTACTTCCCGTGTTTAAGATATCGAATACCCATTAATTAATTATAAGCTACTGACAGCTTTAATTAATTAATATCTTATCCAAGAGTAGTACCACTCGAACCTTATTATTATATCGGAATTAAATCCACCAGCAGGGTTTAATATAATAATCATTATCGAGCTCCTCAAGGGGACATCATCAACCCGCACGAGTCAGGACACGATTTCTAGTAATAATAATAACTGTCGTATAAACAATATTATTGCCCAAGATACGAGGCTTATTGAGTCGATCATTTTGACTCTCACCTATGGTAAATCAAAGCAATGATTATTATAAATACACAATGAAATATTATATACTTAGAATTAAGAAATAATAATTATCCGAGATTTAAGTTCTTCTTACAGTCAGTACAGAAGACACTATCTCACCTGGATCCAGTTTAACGTATGCAAATACGCTAATGTATGCTAATAGTCAAGACCAACTATTCTCAAGCATACACTACAACCTTTTATATAATTTGTCTAATAATTATATAGGTTGTGAACTATTATATTATTTTATAAGGCACCGATAATGTGATCTTCCGTGTGACACCAACACACCACATTATCTATAATATAAAATAATTAGACATTTCATTTGCATAACCATAACGTGAATAAATATGCAAAACATGTGATTAAATGTAATTAATATTCTCGTAGGTAGTAACAGGGAAATTAGGTAATACAAGCATAAAGTATGCTTTGCAGTATACAATCCTAACAATCTCCCACTTATACTCAAAGCATGCTTTTAAGTATACTACTCTATTACATAGTCTCTCATTTCTCCCACTTATACTCAAAGCAATGCTGCCATACACCGTAATCCCATTCCTTCCACATGCCTTTTAAAAACTTTTGAAGGTAGGCCTTTCGTGAAAGGGTCAGCAAGATTATCTTCCGATGCAACCCTGGTTAGAACTACATCTCCTTCCTTTACAAAGTTTCGTATGATGTGGTACTTGCGGTTGATATGTTTACTTGCCTTGTGGGTTCATGGTTCCCTCGAATTTGCGACTGCACCAGTATTATCACAAGAAAGTGTAATACCTTCTGGCAAATCGGGAATCCCATCTAAGTCCTGCAGGAAGTACTTGAGCCACACTGCCTCCTTGGCTGCCTCAGAGGCTGCCACGTACTCGGCTTCCATGGTAGAGTCCGAGATGCATTTCTGCTTCACACTCCTCCAACTAATGGCTCCACCTCCTAGGCTAAACACATAACCTGAAGTAGACTTGGATTTTTCTTTGTCCGATGAAAAATCTGAGTCAGTGTAACCCACCGGAAATAGGTCGTCTAATTGATATACAAGTATGTACTCCCTAGTCCTTCTCAGGTACTTGAGTATGTGCTTGTAACGCCCGGTTTCTTTTTTTTCGGTACGTTAATTATTTTCATGGTATTTAATTATTTTAAATGATGGGTTTAATTAATTAGCCAAGTTAGATTAAATTACAAGCTTTGGGCTAAGTTAATTGATAGATTTAATTATATTGGGCTAGTAAGAAATGAGTTTTGAGCCTAGCCCATTAGTGTAGTCATTAGGCTTTGTCCTAATATGAATTATAAAAATATCACAAACCCTAACCTCCTCCTCTCTCCCTCATTTTTTCGGCCGATCTCCCATCTCTCCCATCTCTCTCTCATTTTTCTCTTCCCAAAGCCATAATCATCTTCTCCTTCATTTCCTTGTTGGTGTAACAAGGTAAGGTAAGATCTTTAAGGTGTTTTAATCTTTTCTTTTGATTTATAATCAATTAATTGTTTTAAGTGTTGTTTATCATCTAGAAAATTCATCACCACCTCCTATACATGGTGTATGATGAGCCTAGATGATCATATTATGTAAAAGATCTATATGATTCATAAAAATCATCAAGTTGTAACTTGTGTGATTTAAAGAAGATAGATCTTATGGTTTTAACCAATGTTGTTATTGTTATAAGTTGTATGTTATCATCATCTCTAGATTATATCTACACCTATACATGGTGTATGATGGATCTAGATGATTATATAAAAATACAAGGTCTAAATGAATCATGGAAATCACCAAGTTTTATTTAGGTGATAAAATGTGATAGATCTTGTGAATGGTTATAATTCTTGTTAGTTATTATTTTGATTCTCAACATATCCATATCAATATGTTTAGATCTAAGTATACAACGTTATAGCATCTTCTAAGATGTGTATATAGATATTTGTGTATTTGAAAGATCAAGGAACCCTTAAGAAAGGGGAAAATTGTGGTTTGTCATATATTATGTTGATTTGATTCTTTTCCTTGTGACTAAATGAAATACCAATGACCCCTAGCCCTTTTTAGTGCCACCATGTTCATAGGGGACTGAATTTGGGTGATAAACACATCTAGGAATGTGTTTCAAAAGGGAGAGGAATGGATTGGTTAAAAAGATTAAGGGTTGGCTACGATTCTACTTCCATCAGATTTGTAGTCATCTTACAAAAATCATAACTTGAATTCTATAACTCAAACGGATCTCAGACCTGTGCCAAAAGTTTACAAATTGTGTTGGGTAACTTTCTTAAGAAGGTCACTCTCACTAATTAGGACTTTATCCATGGGCAAGAACGGCACCTTTGCTGGTAGGTCTGATCCGGGTCTGATCTGATAGGTCAACTTGTTTTATTCGTTTATAGGGCTTGGGAAATGATCTAATGGGATTCCAAGTTCCCACATGTGTGTTATGACCTAAAGTTGTGATCTGGAGTTTATGGGATGTTATCTCCAAGTATTTCTTGGTCATATTGAGTTCACACTCCAGATCAGTTTTCTGTCATCAGCTTTTAAGGGTTTTGTAATTAGTCATGTTGTGAATTTCATATCTAGAGTTTGGAAAACCCTTTTTGGTCAATTCCAACTCTGAGACTTTGCTATTTATGTCTATTATCTCTGTGATTTTTAGTTTGGACAATGTCTACCCACAAGTTGGGTAGAATTGGCCAACACTACTGATTCCTATGATTTGGGACTGCACTGCGATGTCTTTTTAAAAGCATCATAATAAATTCATATTTTGGAGTTAGAGTGAGTTCTTTACTGTTTTAAAAAGGGGAAAGACTCTAGTTTCTTAGAAAAATTTAATATTGATATGTTATTACTTAGGAAAATTTAGTAAATCCATCTTTAACAGCGGGTCTGTTTTTAGACCTTGCTGTCCAGATTTTTGTTTAAGTCTTTAAGCTTCATCTTTGGGTATATCCTAACTCCTAGTTTATAATAGGTGAAGTTTTGGCATTTGCTCAAGTGTGGTAGCCAGTTTTGATTTAGCAATCTCCCTTAAGTATTCAAGGTGAGTTCTCTCACTCCATTGTCTCAATATTTATGATTGCTAGGTTAGCACGTGAGTGTTAAATTATTATTATGGTATGATAATATGAATGCATGCTTAAATTGTTAATTATACATGTGCACTGTATGTTTATTGTTGAGGGGATCATAGCAATTATCCGGCTTTTGTCCGGTGCGCGTGGTTAGGTATAATTACTCCAATACCCTCCGGGATGTGAGGTGAGGGTAAGATTAACCCAATACTCTTCGGTTTGTGAGATGCGGGTAACCTACTAGCCCTCCTTATAAGCCTTGATTTGTTCTTCGCTTATGTTTAAATGTTAAAACTATATATATTTGAATCTAGGTCTAGTGATTGTGGATATTGGTATAATGTTGTGTTTGAATTCACTAAGCTTTGTGCTTACGGTTTTACTCAACATTTTGAGGTATTACGATTAAGGAGGCTAAGGACTGACGGGAGCATTCGTGACACACTGCGATTTATTTTAAGTCAATGAACATTTTTAGTACTTCCGCTTTTGACATTTCCATATTAGAAAATTTTACTTATGATGTTTTCTTTTGAAGTTAGATAACTTGACTGCCATTATTGGCTTATTAAATTAAATAAATGAAGTTCCTTTATGAATTGGTGTCAAACCTTATATTATTTCGGTAAAAAAAAAAAATAAAAAAAAATAATAATAATAATAAAAATAAAAATAAATTTTGGGTGTTACAAGTTGGTATCAGAGCTTTTCATTTGAGTGAACTAGGCTTTCTTAGGGATGTCTAGACTCAAATTTAAAACATTTTATTTCTCTTGTTCAAAGTTTATAAAAAAAAAAAAAAACTAGCAGTGAAGATGTCACGGTGCCGGTCAGCCAGCCAAGTAAGTTTTATTTACTAATTGAGTTTAAATTTTATTACTTATCAAACACAATAGTATGCTCCATTTATGACATATCCCAAAGACTAGCCTAGGAGGATAATTATATGCCTTTAGTGCTACTATCTACCATGTGAGAATTTAGGCCTTTTAGACCTACCATGAGTGTGAATTAAACTATTACGGCTAGGAGCAAGCTGAAATTTTGAAACTAGACCTGAAACCGAAATTGGAACTTCTATATTGAATAATAGAAGGGCCCCTATTATTCAATATATTGGAGCCGGTTTTGGGGACGGGGCAAGGTTGAAAAGTTTTCAGCAAGTGAGTGTTTTCGATCTCTAAGACAAGCATAGGTTGAATCGTTTTTCTTTTCTTATCAATTTTAGATGGCTCCGCCTGCTCGCCTCAATGCAATTCAAATAGCTCAAGTTAGGGAACTCGTTGCTGAGGAGTTCAATAATGCTTTTAACGAGATCATTCCGAATGTCACGGCTAACATCATTGATCAAGTTCGTGCTCTGCTAGATGAGCGCATGGCAGATGCACCTCCGCCGGGGAGGGCTCCCGATCCTCTGTTCGGGATTTAATGTACTACTACGAGAAGTTCGGCAAGTGCAGCCCACCTCATTGGGATGGGGAGGACGATCCCGATGCGACTAAGCACTGGTTATCCGACGTGGAGGGCGCCTTTATGACTATAGGGTGCCCAGACCGGTTTAGAGTGTTGGTAGCAAAGAACCACCGAGGAAGCGGGGTAAGACATGGTGGAACACCACCACGGGAAGAATGACTGAAGAAGGCCGTAAGGGCGATTACTTGGGCCCGGTTGTGGAATGGTTCGAGGCACGGTATGTGCCTAGGGTGGAGCAACAAAGAATGATGCAGAGTTCATGGCGTTACAACGGACCACCGAGTCAGTAGTGATCTGAACGCCAAGTTCATGGAGATGCTTTCTTTCTGTCCTACTTTTGCTGGAGATGAAGCATGGCTTGTTAGTCGGTACATCTCGATTTTACGTACCGACATCCGGAATTTGTGAGCATGCAAGACTTTGCGACCTTGGGTGCGATCATGGGGCGGCAGAAGAGAGAGATTGAGCCGCAAACTCAATCTAAGAGGAAACTGAGAGCACTTTTTCTAAAACTTCTAATGAAGCTCATAAGAAGACAAAATTTGGGGATAAACCAAGATATGAATACAAGCCATCTGCGAAGCGGTGATCGACCCCAATGGTGTGTTATAAGCGTAAGAAGGAAGGGCATCACTGAAGAATTGCAAGGCTCCAAAAGCTATTACAGTCCCAGTTACTACCATCATTTGCAGTACCGGTTGTTACAATTGCCAAGAGAAGGGGCACAAGAAGCTCGATTGCCCAAAGTCAAGAAGAATGGGAATGCAAATCCCAATCGCTTCGACCTATAACGGACCAACTATGTTGACACGAGGACGTGTCCACCGGCTTACGAGGGAGGAGCTGCGAAGCTGCGATCAGAAAGGTAAACATCTCTTCCTTATCTTTTATCTTATGCTATGCCATAGAGTAATTGTTTTATTGATTAAATATTATGAATCGTGCACTTATACATTAGATTCTCACCTACGCCGTTATGTTTGATTCTGGCGCTACTCACTCCTTCGTGTCACGCACGTTCATAAATCGTTTGGGGCGTGGTGTCGGGAAACTAGCACGTCCCATGGTTATCGAAGTTGCCGACAATCGAACTATCTTCGTTCTTGATGTTTATCGGGGTTGTACCCTTGAATTTTCGGGAGTTGAATTCCCCATTGATCTTATCCCTATTGCTATGAGGGAACTTTGCGTTATTGTGGGTATGGATTGGCTCGATGCATTCGATGCGAAATTCTTTGTCGCAAGAGACAAGTTCGTGTTCAAAACCACAGGGTGGAGAACTTATTATTCAAGGAGATATTCCCATTTGGATATTGCTTCTTGTACCTCTGCTATTGCACTCGATAATGTTCCATTGTTTCCGACTTTGGTGACGTCTTTCTGAGGAACTCCGGGTTTGCCACCTATTAGGCAAGTGGAGTTTCGCATTGATTTAGTACTGGCGCTGCTCCGATCGCCAAATCTCCTTATCGTTTGGCGCCATCTGAGATGAAAGAGCTTCAAGATCGATTCAGGAGCTTAGCGATAAGGGGTTTATACGGCCAAGTTTCGCCGTGGGTGCTCCTATACTTTTCGCGAAGAAGAAGGACGGCTCTCAAAGAATGTGCATAGATTATCGGGAGTTGAATAAACTCACGATAAAGAACCGTTATCCTTTACCTCGTATCGATGATCTTTTTCACCAACTCCAAGGAGCGTCTTGGTTTTCCAAGATTGATTTGCGTTCGGTTATCATCGATGCGAGTTCGTGGATCGTGACATTGAGAAAACGGCGTTTGAACCCGATACGGACACTTTGAATTTGTGGTGATGCCTTTCGGACTCACTAATGCACTCTTGCTTTTATGGATCTTATGAATCGGGTGTGTGGTCCGATGCTCGACCGCTCGGTCATTGTGTTTATTGACGATATTTTGGTCTATTCTAAGACCGAGGAGGAGCATGAAAAGCACATTCGGGAACTTCTTGAGACACTACGGAGAGAACGGCTTTATGCTAAATTTTCTAAGTGTGAATTTTGGTTAGAAGAGGTTCAATTCTTGGGCCACGTGGTGAACAAGGAAGGTATCAAGGTCGATCCGGCCAAGATTGATGCGGTTAAGAAATGGGAAGCTCCTAAATCGCCTTCGAGATTCGTAGTTTCTTAGGTTTGGCCGGTTACTATCGTAGATTTATTGAAAATTTCTCAAAGATTGCTCTACCTCTTACGCGATTGACCAAGAAGTCGGAGAAATTTGTTTGGGGTCCGAACAACGGTTGCATTCGAAGATCTTAAGACGCGGTTGTGTAATGCCCCGGTTTTGACTTTACCTAAGGAGTGGAGGACATGGTAGTGTCTTGCGACGCATCCCTCCCGGGTTTTGGTGCCGTGTTGATGCAACGGGGTAAGGTGATAGCTTATGCGTCTCGCCGACTAAAACCGCACGAAAGGAACTACCCCACTCATGACCTGGAATTAGGAGTCGTTGCTTTTGCTCTCAAGATATGGAGGCACTACCTTTACGGGGTTAAGTGTATCATTTACACCGACCATAAAAGTTTGAAGTACCTTTTCGATCAGCGGGATTTGAATATGAGGCAAAGTTAGATGGTTAGATGTGGTGAAAGATTACGATTGTGAGATTCACTACCACCCCTAAAGCTAATGTGGTAGCCGACGCACTCGATCGTAAGCAATCTGTCGAACCGATTCGAGCTAAATGTCTTCGGATGACTATGGAGACATCATTATTGGGTATGATTCGAGATGCTCAAGATGTGGCGACTCACGAGGAACCTAAATCGTGAAAGGATCGTGAATGAGTTACCTAAGATGGAGCGAGATGGGCGTGGATTACTAACTCGTTATGGTAGGGTTTGGGTTCCATTTCTTGGTGGGAACCGAAAACTCTTATGGAAGAAGCTCACAGTCCAAGTTTTCTATTCATCCGGTGCTACAAAAATGTACCGAGATCTTCGTGAGGGTTATTGGTGGCACGGGATGAAGAATGATGTGGCTCGATATGTAGAAGAGTGCGACATGCCAGAAGGTCAAAGCCGAACACCAGAAACCTCATGGGAAATTGCAACCTTTGGAGATTCCTGAGTGGAAATGGGAGCACTTAACCATGGACTTTATTACAAAACTTCCTAAGACTGCAAAGGGAGCGGATACGATATGGGTAGTTGTGGATCGATTGACGAAGAGTGCTCATTTCCTGGCCATCAAGGAAAGTTCTTGGTGAAAAATTGGCGAGATTTTTGTTCGGAGATAGTTTCATTGCAGGGTGCCCGTATCTATTGTCTCTGATCTAGATACTCGATTCACCTCTCGTTTTTGGCTTATATTCCAAGAAGAATTGGGTACCCGATTGCATTTCAGTACTGCGTTCCATCCGCAAACTGATGGGCAGAGTGAGCGGACGATACAGACTTTGGAGGACATGCTTCGGGCATGTGCAATTGATTTTGGAGGCAGTTGGGATGATCATCTTCATTTAGCCGAGTTTTCATATAACAACAGTTATCATTCAAGCATCGACATGCCCCCGAATGAAGCAATTGTATGGTAGGAAGTGTAGAACCCGGTGTGTTGGGGTGAGGTTGGACAGAGGGTGCTCGGTAGCACCGATATTGTTTTGCAGACCACGGAGAAAATCAAAATGATCAGGGATCATTTCGTCACCGCTAGGAGTCGTCAGAAGAGTTATGCAGATAAGCGGCGCTCCGATCTTGAGTTTCAGGTTTGGGATCATGTGTTATTAAAGGTCTCCCCTTGGAAGGGTGTGATTAGGTTCCGCAAGCGTGGGAAGCTGGGACCTCGGTTTATTGGACCTTATAAGATCATAGCTCGCGTTGGTAAGGTAGCGTACCGGTTGGAGCTGCCTGACGAGCTTAGTTTGATTCATAACACCTTCCACGTGTATCAGTTGAGGAAGTGCATTGTTGAAGATACCGCCGTGGTACCTCTGGAAGACATCCAAATTGACGAACGGCTCAACTATGTTGAGAAACCTATCGCGGTTGTTGAACGAAAGTCAAAGACCCTTCGGAGCGGTAAGACTGTTTATTCTGTTAAGGTTCAGTGGCAGCATAGGAAGGGATCTGAGTGTACATGGGAACCTGAAGACGAGATGAGGGCGCATTATCCCGAGTTATTCAGAGGGACTGACTTCGAGGCCGAAGTCCCTTCTTAGTAGGGGAGAGTTGTAACGCCCGGTTTCTTTTTTTTCGGTACGTTAATTATTTTCATGGTATTTAATTATTTTAAATGATGGGTTTAATTAATTAGCCAAGTTAGATTAAATTACAAGCTTTGGGCTAAGTTAATTGATAGATTTAATTATATTGGGCTAGTAAGAAATGAGTTTTGAGCCTAGCCCATTAGTGTAGTCATTAGGCTTTGTCCTAATATGAATTATAAAAATATCACAAACCCTAACCTCCTCCTCTCTCCCTCATTTTTCGGCCGATCTCCCATCTCTCCCATCTCTCTCTCATTTTTCTTCCCAAAGCCATAATCATCTTCTCCTTCATTTCCTTGTTGGTGTAACAAGCTAAGGTAAGATCTTTAAGGTGTTTTAATCTTTTCTTTTGATTTATAATCAATTAATTGTTTTAAGTGTTGTTTATCATCTAGAAAATTCATCACCACCTCCTATACATGGTGTATGATGAGCCTAGATGATCATATTATGTAAAAGATCTATATGATTCATAAAAATCATCAAGTTGTAACTTGTGTGATTTAAAGAAGATAGATCTTATGGTTTTAACCAATGTTGTTATTGTTATAAGTTGTATGTTATCATCATCTCTAGATTATATCTACACCCTATACATGGTGTATGATGGATCTAGATGATTATATAAAAATACAAGGTCTAAATGAATCATGGAAATCACCAAGTTTTATTTAGGTGATAAAATGTGATAGATCTTGTGAATGGTTATAATTCTTGTTAGTTATTATTTTGATTCTCAACATATCCATATCAATATGTTTAGATCTAAGTATACAACGTTATAGCATCTTCTAAGATGTGTATATAGATATTTGTGTATTTGAAAGATCAAGGAACCCTTAAGAAAGGGGAAAATTGTGGTTTGTCATATATTATGTTGATTTGATTCTTTTCCTTGTGACTAAATGAAATACCAATGACCCCTAGCCCTTTTTAGTGCCACCATGTTCATAGGGGACTGAATTTGGGTGATAAACACATCTAGGAATGTGTTTCAAAAGGGAGAGGAATGGATTGGTTAAAAAGATTAAGGGTTGGCTACGATTCTGCTTCCATCAGATTTGTAGTCATCTTTCAAAAATCATAACTTGAATTCTATAACTCAAACGGATCTCAGACCTGTGCCAAAAGTTTACAAATTGTGTTGGGTAACTTTCTTAAGAAGGTCACTCTCACTAATTAGGACTTTATCCATGGGCAAGAACGGCACCTTTGCTGGTAGGTCTGATCCGGGTCTGATCTGATAGGTCAACTTGTTTTATTCGTTTCTAGGGCTTGGGAAATGATCTAATGGGATTCCAAGTTCCCACATGTGTGTTATGACCTAAAGTTGTGATCTGGAGTTTATGGGATGTTATCTCCAAGTATTTCTTGGTCATATTGAGTTCACACTCCAGATCAGTTTTCTGTCATCAGCTTTTAAGGGTTTTGTAATTAGTCATGTTGTGAATTTCATATCTAGAGTTTGGGAAACCCTTTTTGGTCAATTCCAACTCTGAGACTTTGCTATTTATGTCTATTATCTCTGTGATTTTTAGTTTGGACAATGTCTACCCACAAGTTGGGTAGAATTGGCCAACACTACTGATTCCTATGATTTGGGACTGCACTGCGATGTCTTTTTAAAAGCATCATAATAAATTCATATTTTGGAGTTAGAGTGAGTTCTTTACTGTTTTAAAAAGGGGAAAGACTCTAGTTTCTTCGAAAAATTTAATATTGATATGTTATTACTTAGGAAAATTTAGTAAATCCATCTTTAACAGCGGGTCTGTTTTTAGACCTTGCTGTCCAGATTTTTGTTTAAGTCTTTAAGCTTCATCTTTGGGTATATCCTAACTCCTAGTTTATAATAGGTGAAGTTTTGGCATTTGCTCAAGTGTGGTAGCCAGTTTTTATTTAGCAATCTCCCTTAAGTATTCAAGGTGAGTTCTCTCACTCCATTGTCTCAATATTTATGATTGCTAGGTTAGCACGTGAGTGTTAAATTATTATTATGGTATGATAATATGAATGCATGCTTAAATTGTTAATTATACATGTGCACTGTATGTTTATTGTTGAGGGGATCATAGCAATTATCCGGCTTTTGTCCGGTGCGCGTGGTTAGGTATAATTACTCCAATACCCTCCGGGATGTGAGGTGAGGGTAAGATTAACCCAATACTCTTCGGTTTGTGAGATGCGGGTAACCTACTAGCCCTCCTTATAAGCCTTGATTTGTTCTTGGCTTATGTTTAAATGTTAAAACTATATATATTTGAATCTAGGTCTAGTGATTGTGGATATTGGTATAATGTTGTGTTTGAATTCACTAAGCTTTGTGCTTACGGTTTTACTCAACATTTTCAGGTATTACGATTAAGGAGGCTAAGGACTGACGGGAGCATTCGTGACACACTGCGATTTATTTTAAGTCAATGAACATTTTTAGTACTTCCGCTTTTGACATTTCCATATTAGAAAATTTTACTTATGATGTTTTCTTTTGAAGTTAGATAACTTGACTGCCATTATTGGCTTATTAAATTAAATAAATGAAGTTCCTTTATGAATTGGTGTCAAACCTTATATTAATAAAAAAAAAAAAAAAAAAAAATAATAATAATAATAAAAATAAAAATAAATTTTGGGTGTTACAGTGCTTGATAGCAATCCAGTGTCACAGTCACAGGTTTGGTGATATCTAGCGGCCATGCCACGGCATGTGAGATATCTCTGGTCTAGTGCAAAGCATATCATACATGAGACTTCCCACAGCAGATGCATAAGGGACCATCTTCATGTCATCTATCTCCTTTTTGTGTATTAGGACACATATCCTTAGATAGTTGAATTCCATGTCTAAGGTAGAAAACCTTTCTTGGAATTCTCCATGCTAAACCGCTTCAGCACTGTATCGATATAGGATGCCTGGGATAAGCACAACATCCTTTTCTTTCGATCACGAAAGATCCTGATTCCAAGGATGTCTCCTGATTCTCCTAGATCCTTCATATCGAACTGCTCAGATAGCCATACCCGTATGTCCAACAATTTCTTCACGTTGTTTCCAATCACAAGGATATCGTCTACATACAGTACAAGAAACACCAACACATTTCCATCGCATTTCTTATACACACAACTCTCACTCGAACATTGGACGAATCCATATGACTGGACAACTACGTCAAAACGAGTGTTCCAAGATCTAGATGCTTGCTTAAGTCCATAAATGGATTTCTTAAGTTTGCACACCAAGTGCTATTCTCCTTTAGCAATGAATCCCTCTGCTTGGCGCATATAGATTTCCTTGTCTAGACTCCCATTCAAGAATGCAGTCTTGACATCCATCTGCCAAATCTCCAGATCCAAAGGCGCAGCTATAGCTAAAAGAATCCGGATTAACTTAAGCATGGCTACCGGCGAAAAGATTTTATCATAATCGATACCCTCTTTCTGAGTGTAACCTTTTGCAACAAGCCTCGCTTTGAAGGTTTCAACCTTCCCGTCATGTTCCTTCATTCGCATGTAGACCCATTTACTCCCAATGGATTGTACACCATCAGGTAGCTCTACTATCTCCCACACTTGATTGGAATCTATAGATCCCATTTCTAATTCCATTGCTACTTGCCAGGAATCAGCATCTTTATCTTGGATTGCCTTCTTATAGGTCCAGAGATCTGATTCATCTTCGCCTGGGATTGAGTCCGAAGACTTTCCCACGCCTATGAATCGTTCGGGCTGACGAACAACCTCCCACTACGACGAGGCAAATCCTGAGTTGGTGTAAAAGTATCAGAATCGATACGTGGTGCAGTGTTAGTTGGCGCTTGTACGATTGGTATAGACGGAGTCTCGCCCCTCAGCTCTTCCAAAATTATCTCGCTCATAGGCTTGTGACCAATCATATAATCCTTTTCCAGAAATCGGGCATTTGTGCTAACAATGACCTTCTGATCCTGGGGACTATAGAACAACCCACCCTTCGTTCCCTTAGGATATCCCACAAACATTCGTACTTCTGTATGAGATGCCAACTTATCAGCTTCCTTATTCAGCACATGTGCTGGAGTACCCCAAATCCGAACATGTCCTAGACTGGGCTTACGCCCACTCCACAGTTCTATGGGTGTTTTTGGAACTGATTTCGAAGGTACCAGGTTTAGAATGTATGCCGCTGTTTCTAAGGCGTATCCCCAAAACGAAATAGGTAAATCTCAATAACTCATCATTGATCTAACCATTTCTAAAAGAGTCATATTCCTTCTTTCAGCCACACCATTTTGTTGTGGAGTTCCCAGCGCGGTGAGTTGGGACGAAATCCCCTCATTCGCCAAGAAATCCAAAAACTCTCCACTAAGGTATTCACCACCACGATCAGATCGTAGTGACTTGATACTCTTCCCATGACGCTTCTCCATTTCAGCCTTGAAGTCTCTAAACTTGTCAAAGGCTTCAGACTTACTTCGCATCAAATAGATGTATCCATATCTCGAATAATCATCTATAAACGTGATGAAGTATTCGAAACCACCCCTAGCCTAGATATTCATTGGACCACATACATCCGTATGAACCAATTCTAACACATTCTGAGCACGGTTTCCCTTGGTTTTAAAAACCCTTTTGGTCATCTTACCTTCAGATAGGATTCACAAATTGGAAATGACTCAACTTGGAGGTCATCCATTGGGCCATCATCTCCCAATCTTTGAATCCTTTCAAGGTTTACATGCCCTAATCGTAAATGCCACAAATATGTTTGGTTTATGCTTGAAGGTTCTTTTTTCTTTTTAGGTTTAGACAAAGAGTTAAGTGATTTATGCAGAGGAGTTTGTGCAGTATTAACGACGTATAGTCTATCATTAAAAATACCTTTGCAAATATATTCACCGCTTCTTTTCTTAATAATGGCATCATCATCAAAAGAAACTGAATAACCATTGCTTTTTAATTTAGAAATCGAAATTAAATTCATTCTAAAATCCGGTACTAATAATACATTATTGAGGACTAATAATTTATCATTAATATTTAACACCACGACTCCCACTACAACAGCCATAAGCCTGGAATAATCATCCCAGTTGATGGTAATCTCGCCCGCACTAAGCTGCTTGGTTACCTTTCTTAAGAGCAGGGCAGTCCGCTTTAAAATATCCTTTCTGACGGCACTTGTAGCACTTTCCCTTTGGCTTTTTGTTCGCCTCAGGGTGAGGAGTCTTCCTTTTCACCTTGAGAGTTTCCCCTTGCTTCTGGCCAACCTGCTTCTTCTTCTTTCCCCATTTGGGTTTGGAAGAAGTAGCACCGGTTGCCGCAAGAATCTAATGATAACCTTGTTTGAAGAGACCTTCAGCAGATTGAAGCTCTGTCAGAAGTTCCGCCAAACTATATGTCCTACGGTTCATATTGTAGTTAAGGCGGAACTGCTCAAAGCTTCTAGGTAAGCTGCCTAAGATAATATCGACCTGCGTTTCCGCATCGAAAGTAGCCCCCAGTATGCTCAGTTCGTTCAAATGGGACATCATTTTTAGAACATGATCCCTTACTGGGGTCCCTTTAGACATTTACGTTGTCATCAATACCCTCATTACATTTTGTCTAGCCACCCGGTTCTGATGACCAAACATCTCGGTGAGACTTTTCATCATTTCCGCGGCCGAGCCCATCGTCTGATGCTGATGCTGCAATACATTTGTCAGTGAAGCCAAAATGTAACAGCGAGCCATCTCATCAGAGTTTTTCCATTTTCGGAATTCAGCCAACTCTTCGGGAGTGGCATCCGGTTCTAGTTCTAGAGGGCTCTCTTCGATTAAGACAAATTTATGCCCCTCAGGAGTCAGGACAATGTCAAGATTTCTTTTCCAATCGGAAAAGTTAGTGCCATCAAGTTTATTTTCTTTGAGAATAACAGCTAGTGGATTGAAAGACATCTGAGATAAAAATTAAAAACATCCATCACGTAATGCATAGCAAAATATATCAAAAAACCTCAAAACACAATATATATGCTAGCAACCAACACCTCCAAAAATCCGCACATGCAAGCCACGATCGTGTGGACGTTTACACACACATTTTCCATGTAGAGTTTTACATCTTTAATTTTACTATCTAGTCAAATTATGTTATGACAAGTAAAATTAATAGTTGGTTCCTCTTGGCCATGTATTAATTAACATAGACTCCGATGGGGAGCTTATTAATTAATACACCTAAGTGAACACCATAATTTAACATCCTTAAAATATTATCTTTTAAATAATAGTCCTACATATGGAGATGTCCTATCATAAAAAGTATTATTTACCTTATGTTATCATTTTGAAATTTAGAACTAGTGAACCTATAATTAGCACATCCGATATGGAGGAAGACTCTAATGTCAACGCGCATACTAATTACTTCACAATTTAAATTAATTCTGGAGGCAATTTGATTTTATTTTTAAAAAAATAAATCAATTTAATCACTTAGTTATTTTATCCTTAAGGTTTTTAATTTTCTCATCCTAACATGCAAGGAAACATATCACGCATACATCCATACATGTCATACATCAAAACAATAAAAACCAAAAATAAAGCATGGATAATTAAATTATCCAATTATCATGGTCTTCTTCCTTGAGTTGAAACCGAGAAAATATTCGACTCGATCTCTCCCACTGAATCAGGCATCTCGTTGCTCCTCCTCGGCCGGGCCGTGGATTTCCAAAATTAAAATTTCACTTTTATACAAAATTAATTACATAAAAAAAATTTAATTTTAAATCCCGACTCTCCAGCGGACGCAACGAACGACAGTAAAGACCAGACCAAAGCGGGCGGCCGGCCCAAACCAAAGCCCGAACCAGTGCCGCGGCCTTGCATTGCTCGGTCTTGCTCGCGGCGACCATGTCTGCTCGCGGCGACCATGTCTTTTGCTGGCGCTGCTTGCTTCTTGTCAATTTGCGGCTACCCAGCCATCCCGGTTCTGCTCTATTTCTTCGTGATCCCGTCTTTTCCGAATTCGATTACAATTTTATACAAAATAAAATACATCGAAATTACATCAAGATTACACCAAAAATAAAAACACCTAGAACTACCCGCGGATTTTCTCACGGGAAAAACCATTACATACCTCAAAACCGGGCCAAACCAACAATTGCATAATTAATAAAAATAAATAAATACACCATTCATATAAACCATGATAATTGGATCATATCACGTGCAAGAACACCTCTAGCAAAATATTCCAACATCAAAATATATGTATATTTAAATTGCTATCAATTAATCACCAAAATTAATTAAAATAGCAAAAGCCTAAAAAACCTGGCTCTCATACCAATTGTTGGAAAGTAAAATGCAGCGGAAGCGAACTTTGGGAAAGATGATAATCGCATTTTTCGCATCTACGAGCATAAGATCTATTTAGGCATGCTAATTAATTAATTACTAAGACTAATAAGCAATTTAAATATTATTTATTATTTATTAATTAAATTTGTTGATTATTAGAATATCCTAACCTAGATCCAAGGATCATAGGATATTACCTTTTGAAGAGTATAGGTTGTTTTCGTCTTGATCACCTTGTATTTCTACATTTAGACCTTCTAGAGTATGATCCGCCTTGAACCGGACGTTGTGTGGGCAACGAGCTGCCGGATCTTTCTTGGACAACCTTTGGATCGGCCGAATTCAATCCCTCACAACTCTCGATTTTCTTTTCTTCAAGTTATTCCGATATGTAGCATGAATAAAAGTGTTCTCTCAATTGTGGAATCAAAGACATAAGTCAAGATCCACAATTAAACGCTTAGAAGAAAAAATCGAAATTCCTTGTGTATGTTTGATGATGAAAATCGGCCATCCAATATGTCCTATATATAGGCTCTTGGACTACCACTAGGGATCTTAAGGAGGATTATGGAAGGACTCCCAATAAATTCATCTTACCTTATTAGGACTCTTCCTAATATAATGAATCTATTAATATCAACTTAGTCCACTAAAAGGTTGATATTGCACTTCCTACCAAAATCCAAAATTACGAAATTGGGCTCCTCATTAAATATATTACTTCCCGTGTTTAAGATATCGAATACCCATTAATTAATTATAAGCTATTGACAGCTTTAATTAATTAATATCTTATCCAAGAGTAGTACCACTCGAACCTTATTATTATATCGGAATTAAATCCACCTGCAGGGTTTAATATAATAATCATTATCGAGCCCCTCAAGGGGACATCATCAACCCGCACGAGTCGTAACACGATTTCTAGTAATAATAATAACTGTCGTATAAACAATATTATTGCCCAAGATACGAGGCTTATTGAGTCGATCATTTTGACTCTCACCTATGGTAAATCAAAGCAATAAGTATTAAAAATACACAATTAAATATTATATACTTAGAATTAAGAAATAATAATTATCCGAGATTTATGTTCTTCTTACAGTCAGTACAGAAGACACTATCTCACCTCGATCCAGTTCAACGTATGCAAATACGCTAATGTATGCTAATAGTCAATACCAACTATTCTCAAGCATACATTACAACCTTTTATATAATTTATCTAATAATTATATAGGTTGTGAAATATTATATTATTTTATAAGGCACCGATAATGTGATCTTCTGTATGACACCAACACACCACATTATCTATAATATAAAATAATTAGACATTTCATTTGCATAACCATAACGTGAATAAATATGCAAAACATGTGATTCCAGGTCCATGATTGCAGAAGCAGACCTGCCCAAGAGGTTCTGGGCTGAAGCTGTCAACACATCATGCCATACTCAGAACAGGAGTATGATAGTAGGGAGACATGGCAAAACTCCCTATGAGGTTTGGAATGGCAGAACACCTACAGTTTCTTATTTTCATATCTTTGGTTGTAAGTGTTTCATCCACAACAATGGTAAAACCCAACTAAATGACTTTGAAGCTAAAACTGATGATGGTCTCTTTATAGGATATTCACAAAGAAGCAAGGCATATAGAGTCTTTAACAAAAGAACCTTAGTTGTGGAGGAAACACCTCATGTTGTATTTGATGAATCTACCGTTGAGTACAGGAAACAAGTGGAACTAATTGAGGATAAGCTCAAATCTGCAACCCTAGAAGAAGTCATTGTTCATGACACAGGAATGGTGGACTCACCTGCAGATCAGACAGGACCACCAAACCTACCTGATCCAGTTGCTGCTGATGAAGACCAAACTATAGCTGATAAAGATCCATCTGCAGACCAGACCAGATCCCAACCTGCAGATGACAAGATGGTAGCTGGTCCAGTTGCAGACCAAGGAGATCAGATCCAAGTTGATGCAGACAGAGAGGAAATCCACAAGACAAGATCTACAGGGGGAACAGACCCTGAAGAACAAGACATTCCTAAGTGGCTCAAAGATCACCCTATCCAACAGATCATTGGGAAGCTAACTGATGGAGTCAAGACAAGACAGTCTACTCTACCCGCAGGAATGGCTATGTTTTCATGCTTCATGTCCCAAATAGAACCCACGACAACAGAGCAAGCCCTGGAAGACTATTCTTGGATAAATGCCATGCAAGAGGAGCATGAACAAATGGAAATGAACAATGTTTGGGAACTAACAGACAGACCAGATCATAAGAAAGTTATTGGCACCAAATGGGTGTACAAAAACAAAAGCAACGAAGATGGAGCTGTTTTTAGGAATAAAGCCAGACTTGTTGCTAAAGGATATGCACAGTGTGAAGGAATATATTTTAATGAAACCTATGCACCTGTTGCAAGATTAGAAGCCATCAGACTATTCCTCGCATATGCTGCATTCAAGGATTTTGAAGTCTATCATATGGATGTAAAGAATTCTTTTCTTAATGGAATCCTAGAAGAAGAAGTCTATATGGAGCAACTCCCAGGATTTGTCAAAGGAGACAAAGTCTACAAGCTATTGAAAGCTCTATATGGACTCAAGGAGGCACCAAGAGCTTGGTATGAAACCTTATATGTATTTCTTAAGAAGAACGGTTTCTGCAAAGGGAAAGTGGACAAGACTCTATTCGGAGTGGAGCACGAAGGCCACATATTACTAGTTAAGATATATGTGGATGACATCATATTTGGCTCAACCAACCCAGAGCTATGAAGAAATTCTCAAATATCTTGCATGGAGAATTTGAGATGAGTATGATGGGAAAGCTTAACTTCTTTCTTGGATTACAAGTCAAGCAGATGGAAAATGGAATTTTCATCAATCAAGCCAAATATACCTCACTGCAAGCAGACCAGATATATCTTATGCCGTAGGAGTATGCGCATGATTTCAATCCAAGCTAAAGCAGTCTCACCAAGATGCAGCCAAGAGAATAACCAAATACCTTAAGTCTACAGTCAATGTTGGACTATGGTATCCTAAGGATGATAACTTGGAGCTATCAGGATACTCAGATGCAGATTTCGCAGGATGCAAAATAAATATGAAAAGCACTAGTGGAACGTGCCAATTCCTATGAACCAGACTGATATCCTGGTTTAGCAAGAAGCAGGTTTCTACCTCTATCTCCACAACAGAGTCAGAATACCTAGTTGTAGGAAGTTGTTGTGCCCAGATCTTATGGATCAGACAACAGCTAAGGGACTACAACATTATTTCCAATGAAGTTCCAATTTGGTGTGACAACAATAGTGCTATTGCAATAACCAACAACCCGGTATTGCATTCAAGGACAAAGCACATTGATGTTAAGGAACACTTCATAAGAGATCGCGTGCTTAACAAGAGAGTCAGAGTTGAAAGAGTCAGCACAGACTACCAAATTGCTGACATTTTCACCAAACCTTTGCCAGAAGAAAGGTTTTTGGAGCTGAGCAGGGATCATGGATTACTAGATTGGGAATCTAGTACAGATGAAAAAGCTACCTGAAGCAGATCAGACGAAGGACGGACTAAGCTGATCACAGGAATCAGTCCCTACCTGATACAAACAAGAAGACGAAGGAACTTAGTTGATCAAACCACAGGCGAGAAGTCAAAGGAGTCAACTCACCTGATGCAGAGCAGTCAAGAGTCAAACAGTCAACCAGCTAAGTTTTCTATACCTGACCGACTTCTGAATATTATATTATTATCTGCTATTTGTATAATTCATATTACTATTTGGATCACAAGTGGCATAATACTATATGTTTAAAATACACGTGGCAACTATGAGTTCAATCGACCTCCACTGTGACCAATTAAAATCCAATCGTCCATTTTCAAATTTTCAAAACCTGGACCACCGATTACTAAATTTGAATTTTAAAAAGCCTCAAAAGGTGGATCACTGTTTAAAATAAATGAATATTTAATTACAAATGTCGTTTCATTTTCCTTTTAAGGACGGGAAAAGCCTTTTCACCTTACCTTCACTAAACTTTTGAAACCCTAATTTTCAAAGCAGAAATCCTTTTGAACCCTCAATACACTAGGAAATCGATTATTTTACAGAAATGGAATCCTACTTTGAAGGCGTAAATTTGAAGGCAGTAAAGGACCAAATCATTTTCTCCCTGGTCGTCGATTTTGAAGGACTCCTAGAAACAAATCTGGAGAACAATGGCGTGCTCAACCTCATATGAGCGATGAAAATGAATGGGATCTACCCATTATTGGACATCAGCCCCAAGCATCTGTTCAAGGAGACTGTTATTGCTTTTTTCCGAGAGGCCCGAGTGATCAAATATGGGATTCGGAGCAGAATCTGTGGAATCAAAGTGGATATTTTGCCGAAAACAATCGGAAAAACCTTTGGGATGAAAAACCGCGGTGTGGCGGTCGAAGCCCTAAAGCAGAGCGTAGCCGATACATGGTTGAAAATCAAGGCGGTCGACCAACCGGAGAAATTGAAGCTAACTGCCAAGTGTAATACCGGATTTATTACTGTGTATTTTACCTGTATTCGAACCCTGTATTATTCGGAATTGTGATCTTGAAGATTGGAGTATGATATTTCTTACATTGATATCTTTGTACATAAGTATAACAACATGTAAAATTTCTCATGCAAACTCGTGATAGCGCATGCTAAGAATGTAGCTTAACGCGCGCTATCGGGCTCTTACTAGCGCACGCTACCTATGTAGGAGTTGCGTGCGCTAAGTACTCAATTATTGAGCTGGGCGGCTAACACATGCGCCCGCCGGGACATGGGTCCGGATAAGATTCCCGCAGACGAACCTGGACAGTTTTGAAGTCAACTCTTATTAGCGCGCGCTAAGGAATGCTTAGTAGCGTGCGCCAATCTGCTTTGTGCAGAAAGTTTATATATGGGTCTTTATTCCCATTTCCTTCGTCTATACTTCATTCCTGAGAGACTAGAGAGCAAGAATTTCCTTTCTAACACATATAGAAAACATCTTCTCGATCCTTGAATATTGGATATCACTTGTGAGTGATCATTGAAGTGGAGTAGCACCTTGGAGTGGCATACAACCAACAGGAGTCGGATTTTACCTTACGGTTCAGTGATTTTCGTCATATTAAGGTATGTTCAACCTATCTCCAGACTTAGAGTTGGATTCTAAAGAATTAGATGATCATGTTAACAAGATATTGATTTTCACTAGTGAATTATTCAACATGCATCATGTTTGGAATATAGAGACGATTATGCCTCAAGTACCTTGATTATGAACACCATGATTCGAATCTTATTACAATGAACAAGTAGAGAAAGCTTCTATCATTGGTAATCCAAATCTAGTAGATGACTTCATAGCAATCATGGACTTGACTTTAACATCATTATTGTTAGATGAATCTTAGGGATTGATCATGGAAGGATTTATCTAGTATAGATGGAGTGTTAAACAACTACAGTATGATAATTTTGATTGATATAAAGGTGTCGATATCAACCGTTTAGCCTTTTGAATTGTCGTATGAAGATTGTAGTCGAAATGGAAGATAGTTTCATAATAGTGTAAATATCCTTGAATCCGAAGTTGTTGTTATCCGTTAGATCATTCATATCCGTATGAACATAATATTCATGGAGGCAATATGAACTAACACTGAGGATTTCATTTGGTTTGATCATGTTGAGGTCCGCTTCATCGCCCAAAGAAGAACGCCATGCATGATAGCGCACGCTAAGCTATGTAGATTAACGTGCGCTGCCGAGCACGAGTTAGCGTACGCTACGTTTGGTACGTAACGTATGCTAGGCCATCGACGAGTCGATCGACCGATCGGTGAAATCTTGACCATGCATAGTTAGCGTACGCTAGGCTTTGTTGTTTGCGTGCGCTATCGAGCAGACTTAACGCACGCTACACAGAGTACTTAGCGTGCGCTAAGCAGTTCAGGCAGATTATATTTTATGAGCTTTTGGCCGTAAATAGAATTGTTAGACATTCGTACGACGTGAAATAAATTCTATATTATTTCTTTTGTTAAGGTTCGAGCTTGTTACGTGATTGATTGAGGGGGGTGACCTTCGAGTGTTCGTTTTCGTGGAAGTATTGTTCTTGTCTTCGAATCGAGGCAAGTACCTTATTTGTTTTACGTATTGATGTTATACATATTGTCATTCATGTATGTTATTGTTGTATGTCCACCTCGTGTTGGTCCGACGGGATCATCGGGGGATCTATGCTAGCGTGCGCTGGATCATCGGACGGGTTTTTCCACCACGGATTGGTCTGACGGGATCATCGTGGGTTCTAGGAAGTGAACGCTGGATCGTCGGAATTACCATGTGTATGTTATGATATCATGTTGTGATTATCAGTGGTGTATGTTATGTTTGAGTTTCTCGCAGGAGAAGACTCGTTTGACATTTTATCATTTACGTTACTATTATTCTGCGTGTGACGTTGAATAATATGTTGTGGTACTTGTAATAGCATCGTTGTGCTAACCCCTTCGGGGGTGAACATTTTGTTTATGTTCAGGATCCAGGAGAACGGGAAAACAACCACTGGAGCTGCATGACGACGAGGGTGCAGAGTGATGTTTCGACCGGGTTCATTTGTCTATTGTTTATTGGTTATTTCAATAAGTCATCGAGTACCAAGTCATTTATGATGAATTTGAATTTGGTGATGTATTATTAAGTTTCTGTTGAACAATTGTATTTTCAGTATTTGGTCAGAACTGTTGTATCTTAATTCTGCTATTTCCATTCGTTAGTACCCTTTAATGTTTGTTCAATTTTTCAGCCTTGTAAATCCTCATGTAAAGGATTTACGGCGCTGTAATATTCCTGAATATATCGGGGGTGTTACAGAATATGGTATCGGAGCTAAGATTATGGATATCTTAGCCGTTGGGTTAAAATAGGGGTCATTTACGTCTTTTGAGGTAACCGGCCGTGAATGACATCACTGCACTGCCTACGTCTTCATGCGAACGGTGGTTGTAAGTTCCTAAACTCTATCTCGTTCTTTACATGTTGTGTCTCTTTATTCTTGAATATTAGAACGATGTTGTTTCCTGTATATTGAGTATTTATGCTTACAGTATGTTGAGAGGCGGATGTGGACGTGGTCGCGGTCGTGGACGCGGACGAAGAAATGCTGAAAGGGAAGCGTCACCTTCTAATCAGGCCAGTCATAGCTTAGGCGAGCCGCAACAATCTATTAATAACGAACCAGAACCTACTGTACCAGAGATCCTTCGTCAAGTGGTGAACCAGATGACTCAGTTCGCCCAAATCGTGGACCGGATGCAAGTGGCGGTGGGACTACAGCAGGGAGAGAGACAGCAAGGGATCTCAGACATGGGGAATCGAGGTGACCGGTGGCTACAAGAGGTGGCGAAGATGCAACCACCAAAATTCGACGGTATTTCTGAGACTCCCACCTGGGATCATTGGTTGAAGGAACTGGAGAAAATCTTTGCCTAATTAATCGCCTGTGACGACGGAGAGCCTCTATCGCTCAATACTTTCTGATAGGGGAAGCGTCCGAATGGTGGGAAGCTATCCGGCCTGTAGACCATGATGCTGATTGGACAGAGTTTAAATTGATGATGGAAGCTCAGTACTGTCCACGTCCTGTAAGGGAAGCCAAGGTTCGGGAGTTTTTCTCCGCTTAGCCTTCAGATGTTCCGGTATCGCAGGCAATTAAGACGTTTAACCAACAACTGGCATTTGTTCGACATCTGGTCAGAACAGATGCAGAGATGATGATCCATTTCGATATGAGGATGAAACCAGAAATCCAGAGGTACATGTCCGGTTTTGAATGTACCACACTCCGTCAATACCAGGATAAGGCGTTGGCGTATGAGATCAAGGAAGCAGCTATGGAGAAATTTTCGAAATCCAAGAAACAAAAAGTCTCTGGTACTTTTACAGAGCACAAGAACAGCGGCCCCCGTAAGGCCCAGTCATCCTTTCACTCATTCAAGAAACCCCAGTTAGGAGTGGAAAGAACTTCAGAGCGACATCAACTATTACTGATGTTATCAGGAAATGCTTTAACTGCGCCCAGACAGGGCACTATCGACGGAATTGCCCCCTACCTGCCGTGACTTGTTTTGATTGTGGACGAGAGGGACATTGGGCAGTGTTCTGTGAACAGGCTGCAAAGTCTTTTAGAGCCTGTACCCCACAGCCGGTCCAGAAGGAAGCCAGTATCCAAAAGACGCAGCAAAGTGTTCAGATGCCTCAGAATTTTGGCCGCGGACAAGGCAGAGGACAATGGGACCGAAATGGTACATCGAGTGCCGGATATGCTCCCCCACGTTTGTACGAGATGAGGAGGACAGACGATCAGGATGCTGCTGTCGCATCAGGTACTGTCCAGATCTTTTCCCAGCCAGTTAGCGTTTTGTTCGATACAGAAGCTACGCATTCTTTTATATCTTTATCTTGTGTAAATCGTTTGAATATTTCTGGTTTTCATACTTGTGAACCATATGTTTTTGGTTTACCGAGTGGAGAGAGGATTGTCGGGAATTTAGAAACTAGGGATTTCCCTGTAACATTTGGAGGCAGAGAGTGGCTCTCAAATCTGATCGTGATAGAAATGCAAGGAGACGACCTGATACTCGGAGACGATTGGCTTAATCGATATGGAGCAATTGTAAACTACCGAAGGAGGAATATCTCGCTGATCGCTGACGATGGTTCCGAAATTCTATTTGAGGGATGGAAACCGGGAAGCTCAGGAAAATTGATCAAGGCGATGAAAGCTGTCAAATTGTTGAAACAGGGCTGTACCGGATATTGGTGTTATGCAATGAAGAAAGAAGACGAAATTATGGAACTTTCATCCATTCCTGTTGTGAACGAATTTCCAGATGTATTTCCTGACGAGTTACCTGGACTACCTCCATGAAGGGATGTAGAATTTACCATTGAGCTGGAACCAGGAGCTATACCAATTTCTAAGGCGCCGTATCGTATGGCACCTACTGAGATGTACGAACTGAAGAAGCAACTGGAGGAGTTACTGGACAAAGGCTATATTCAGCCAAGCGTTTCACCCTGGGGAGCGCCAGTTCTTTTTGTCCGAAAGAAGGATGGATCGCTTCGACTGTGTATTGACTATCGAGAGCTGAACAAGATGACGATTAAGAACAAGTATCCGTTGCCACGGATTGATGATCTGTTTGACCAGTTGCAAGGGGAAACAGTATTTTCTAAAATCGATCTGAGATCAGGGTATCATCAGCTGAGGATTAAGGAATCTGATATTCCGAAATCAGCATTCAGAACTCGCTACGGACACTATGAGTTTGTAGTGATGCCGTTTGGTCTCACTAACGCACCTGCTGTATTCATGCAATTGATGAACCGAGTGTTCATCGAATATTTGGATAAATTTGTAGTCGTGTTCATTGATGACATTCTAGTGTATTCTAAGAGCCCGGAAGAACATGCTCAGCATTTGCGGATTGTATTAGAACTTTTGAGAAACGAGCAATTGTACGCCAAACTCTCTAAGTGTGAATTTTGGCTGAAAGAAGTAATGTTCCTCGGCCATGTGGTATCAGCTAAAGGATTCCGAGTTGACCCTCAGAAAATCGAAGCAATTATGGATTGGAAACCTCCAAAGAACGTGAAAGAAGTCCGAAGTTTCTTAGGACTTGCTGGGTATTATCGTCGGTTCGTGGAAACCTCCAAAGAACGTGAAAGAAGTCCCTGAGGGGCGTGGTCTATCAGTTGTATGTTGTGTTATTTCCTTACCCAGTTGTTTCGAATCTCGAAGATTAAGTTCTTTTATTCGAAGTGGATCGCTTTGTGTTTATCTTTCGTTTTCTCGACTATGCACGGTGCTTAGTGTTTTGTGATTGTTCGGATAATTGAATTGATTGTATTATCTATTTGATGACATTTGTCACTTGTTGATTTTATCATGTCTCTACCGGTGACGTTGTGTTAGTCGTCGTGGAGCGTGTTTTCACGCCGTATATTCCTTTGCGTTGCTTGTAACGTTTTGCCGATGGGCGTAAGTTATGCGTTTCTTGTGTATATCGTTGAGTTTTCCTGGCGGTATATTGCTTCTCCCTACTTATTTTAAGTTTCGGGACGAAACTTCTTTTAAGGAGGGTAGAATGTAATATCCGCAATTTCGAATTTCGGTAATTTTCTTTTTTCGGCGGAAGACCGTTTTGACGGCTCCCTCATGACCGTTTCGTCATTCCGAGAATGATTAATTCTGCACTTTTTGTCATCCGAGTTCGTTTCGGTGTTGTTTTGTTGAGTTCCGTGTCTTTTGGCGACTTTTCCGCACTTGAGCTCGATTCTTGCGAATCTCGTCCGAAACTGTTGTTTCAAGTTTCTCGTAAGTTCATTTAATGTTATTATTCATGTTGCGAGCTTTGGTTCGGTGTTTCGATCATGTATCGTGTATTTCGGACGTTTTGGGCCATTTTTGTAATTTCCCAAAGTTTGGGGTAATTACTTCCGTTGTCGAATTTGAAGAGATAAATTCACCACTAGAAGGGGGGTTGAATAGTGGTGATGCGGAATACCGAAATTTCTTGCGAGTAAATAGAAAATAGTGCAGAATTTAAAGACTCAAGAATTTATAGAGGTTCGGCAACTTGCCTACGTCCTCTCTCCGACTTTCTTTTTCTATTGGCTAAAGAAAAACCACAATCTTAACTCGTCTTCTATCGGTCCGAGTTCACAACCGTTACAATCGCTTGTCTTCTATCGGTCCAAGCTCAACCCTTCCCTCAATATAAATGATTGTTTATCTAGTGTTCTATAGGAACTAGATAATCCTCACTATACGAATATGGGAGTATAATCCTAACAATGCCGGATCAAAGATCCTAATAACACCGGATTAGTAACTCTTGATTCGTTTCTTTTACGCTCAAGTGTAAGTGATGCAACACTTACAACCAAATGAAATAATACAAAGAATAATAGATATTACAATTGAAATCGCTCTTGTATCTTTCTTTTCTCACAACTTGTAATGCAATAAAATATATAAATCTGAGCTCAAGAATGCTTTGATTGCTTGTATGCTTGTATGCTTGAATGCTTGAAGTTGTGTGTTTGATACCCAAGTCCTTCGGGTATTTATAGGTGTGAGACATCCTTCAAATTCTGAAAAACATACTATTAGCGTGCGCTAATAGTGCCTTATAACGTGCGTTAACGGTTTTTGACTTGAAATCTCTGAACGGTCACAAAGACTGTTGCAACGGTAAAATACCATGTCTAGCGTGCGCTAGTAATGAAATGGTAGCGTGCGCTAACGTCTGGTCAACTAGTCTTCGATCTTGACTTTGACAATGTCCGATTTTCTCTCCAACGACTCTTTATCCAACGGCTAAATTTATGATTAGCGTGCGCTAGCAAGTATGCATAGCGTGCGCTAGCATTAATTAAATCCAACTTTTCCAGATTTCCCGGATCTGCATTGACTCTTGCCTTCCAACGGTTGAAATTCAAACGGTAATATGCAGACTCCTTTTAGCGTGCGCTAATGACTTTCCCTTAGCGTGCGCTACTGACTTCTTTCATTAACGTACGTTACCTTGTGTAGCGTCCGTAAAAGCCTTAACGAATTGAGTCCAGTAGCTACTGGACTACTAACCATAATATTGGTAGCGTGCGCTAGAGATGATAAGCAGCGTGCGCTATGTCCTTACTTTAGCGTACATAAGATTATATGTGTAGCGTGCGCAACGTCCAGTTCTGATTTCCTTCCAGACTTCACTGACCTCTGGAGACTTGCGATAGCGTGCGTTATATTTGTTGTATAGCGTGCGCTAACTGTAGGTTATTAGCGTGCGCTATCATTAAATAGCTTGCGTGCGCTATCGATCAGGCGACTTCACTAGGCTGCAGCTGACTTGTCTGGACTGTATATGAATGTCCCGATAGCGTGCGCTACAATATGATGAGTAGCGTGCGCTATCTCTATTTTTCTCCTTCAAAATAATATCGAGCCGAGATTGATCTAATTAAATGTTTTGAATGTAATTATCATCAAAATACATTTTGAGTCAACAGAATTTCGAGCCTTCGAGTGGTCAGAATCGCGTGTTCTCTTAGCTCTTAGATTCGTCTTTGCGAGTACGTCGTAACCGTACCTTCGATTTATACTCAGGTTCGGGTTTCGGGGTCGGCCGGGCCGTCGGAGTGGCCACGGCCGAGTCACGGCCGGAGCAGGGCCTGGCCTGGCCGAGTTACGGCCGTAAGGGCCAAGAGTTACGGCCGTATGGCGCCTGGAAGCTTCCGGACGAATGCCAGTTACGGCCGTAAGGCACGATCGGGTACGGCCGTACGTGCGCTGGGCATCTTCCTGACGAATGCCGGTTACGACCGTAAGGCCTGCCGAGTACGGCCGTATGGGCCGAGTTACGGCCGTAATGTGTGCCAGTTACGGCCGTAAGTGTCCGACAGGTGCTGGGCTGATTTTTTGACGAATGCCGGTTACGTCCGTAAGGCCTGCCGAGTACGGTCGTATGGGCCGAGTTACGGCCGTAAGTCACTGCCGGTTACGGCCGTAAGTGTCCGTCAGTGACCGGCTATATAAGGCCTGGCAGCCCATTTTTGTTCATTTCCTCACTTTTCTTGCGGCTATCGGACGGGTGCGACGGGAAATCAAGTTCTTGGTCGATTATAATCATTTCCAAGGCATTTTGGAAGATTCTTGTTGATTATATCATCATCCAATCCGTGTTCTTCGTCGAATCAAGGTATATTCTCGATTTTCCTTCAAGTTGACTTTTTGGAGAAATTGTTCTTGATTTCGTTTCTAATCCGATTTTGATACATCGGTTGGTGTAGTATGATGTTATTAATCGTGTTCTATGGGTTGTATATCCATATATCGAGTTTGTTTAACTTGATTGACGATTCGAGTGTTCTTGGGAATTATTCAACATTTAGTGTTCGATTAAATGTCCCAATGAGTTTCCCTTCGATAGTTTTTTGGGATTTCCGTTGTTTTGGCCTTGATTCTCGTCGTAACCATGTGTTATTGTTCTTTCCGGAGGTTTATAGGTGTTCGAGGATTCCGATGTTGAATCCCGTTTGGTGATTGATGATTCGTGTGGTGTTATTCTCGTAATACTCATGGTGCTATTGCGTTCTTGATATTGTTCGGGGGTTCGGGGCTATTCGACCGCGTATATCCGTCATCTTGTTGCGACTGTGGTTTTGAGGCAAGTATCTTGCCCATACATTTCATGTTTCGTTGATATAATTCTTGATAAATGATTTTATGCGAAATCCAATATTTAATGAACGTAAAAAGGGATTGGTATGTTCTCGATAAATGTTGTCTTTCAACGATAATTCGTATACTTCGTGAATATGTGTTCTCGGAATATGTGTGTTGGTTTTGTATGTTTAAAGATAATATGATCACTTCGAGTGAGTTTGATAGACCGTAATCCTTTGTCGGGGATTACGTATTGTTATTGTGTACTTGTTCGGTAAGAACGTAATGTGTGTGATATTAGTTGTTACTCCTTGAAAGGAGGTTGTGATACTTAATGTTGTTTGGCTTGATAAGTGATTATTGTTGTGTGCTTGATGTATGTGATGTGCCTCCGGGTAGGATTGTTGAATCTCCGGGATCCATACTTGCTAGTATGGGTCGGGCATGACCGTAGGGTTATCCAATCCGGGTATGTCTTGCGGGGACTCCGAGGTTCGTGGCTTGTTAGCCCGATGCCGAGACAACTTGTGGGGTTATCATCGGGTATGTCTTGCGGGGACTCCGAGGTTCGTGGCTTGTTAGCGCGATGCCGGTATAACTTATGGTTGTGGTTTTATTATGTACATATATGTGCTTGTAGTCGCGTGACTGCGGTTACGGTGACATGTGATTTGATATAGTTTCCCTGTGGGTTATTCACTCGGGTTTGTTCTACGGGAGCGTCTGAGGTCCGTGGCTTGCTAGAACGGGACGTGAATAATCTGTGGAAACAGGTTGTTATGGTATGATCGGGTCGTGGACCCCATTTGTTGTTATCGAATTTATGTTTTGGGAAAATGACTTTTGGGCTGTGTCCCTAAATGTTTTTGAAAGGTTCGAGAATTCTTATATCCCAATGTATTCAAAACTCCCGAGGTTGTAAAATGTTTTTTCATAGATGTATATCGGGTTTACCCTATCTTTCGATTTAATCGTTTGATTAAGTGAATCACCTCGGGAAGTATGTATATGATTAACATGTTTCGTGGAGTATGATATGTATGGCTCGTTTTCGTATTTTATACTTGCACTAGCAAAACAGTGTAGTTTTGCTAACCCCCGAGTATTCGGGGGTGGATGTCTGTATTGCATTCAGGTTTTGGAGCAGAGCACAGGGTCGGCATGAAGGATGATGAAAGATGAACGATACTAATCACACGAGGACCCGTTGATGTCGTATTGGTTTAGTTGTACTTTATTTTCCGCTGCTATATTTTTCCCGTTGTACTGTAATACTCGGTTGTAATTCAGTAATTATCATTCAGTATTCATCATTCAGTAATTGATACTCAGTAATTTCATTCATTATTAATCATTTGTCACTCAGATTCAGTCATGGTATTCATCATTCAGAGTAATTGTATCGTGTATCAATCGCCATTCATCACTAATCTGATTGGAGTTTCGTGCCGTGTTTATCGTTGTTGTCGTTTTCATCGTGGGCTGTGCGTGAGGAGTAGCGCACGCTACGTACTCTTTTTAGCGTACGCTAATTGAGTACAGGTAGCGCACGCTACCACTCAGCATTAGCGCACGCTAATGTTACCCTGGTTGCAGTCCAGAAGGTACAGGACTGCAGGTGAGTTATATGTAGCGCACGCTACGAGTGGTAAGTAGCGCGCGCTAGCGGGTTGTAGTAGCGCACGCTAATATATGGTGTAGCGCGCGCTAAGAACAGATCAGGTTGAGTCCAGTGGCTACTGGACTGCAGTGGATTAATTCTTAGCGCACGCTATGTGTTGTTTTTAGCGTACGCAATCGATGTTATAGCGCACGCTAAACAATGGTTGTAGCGCGCGCTATCGAGGTCAGATCAGAGGCAGACAATTTTCTGGACTCCAGTACTGGGCATCAAATATTTAGTTAGCGCACGCTAACAATGGGTTTTAGCGTACGCTAGTAGTATGGCCGTAGCACACGCTACAAAAAGGTACGTAGCGCGCGCTACCGTGTTCGGACAGTGGGTACTGGACTACCCAAATTACTCATTAGCGCACGCTACGCACAAGGGCTAGCGCACGCTAACCTGGACTGACTATAAATTGGACAGTTTAGTCAGACTTCGTCATTTGTCATCTATTTCTCTTCCTCTCGTCGGTTCTTGGCGATTTGGGCGATTTAGAGAGTGTTCTTCAAGGTGTAATCATCAATCATCATCTTCAAGTCTTTGAGTTGGATTAATCATCACTTCATCATCTCCAAAACACCGAATCAAAGGTATTAATTTCTTGGATCTAGAATTTCGGATTTTTGGGTTTTCCTTCCGATTCCTTCGTGTAAGCTTGGATTATCATTGGAATATGTTAGATATGGATTATCTACCTTGGATAAATATATTCCTATGGATTTAATGGTTATTTTCGGAATTATTTCAAGAACCCTTGTGGTTGACTTCGGTTAATTGGGGATTTTCCGATTGATGTTATTGTAATCATGAATTATGGATTCCTAATGGATTATTGATATCATTGAAGTGTTTTGTTGGTTCGAAATACTCAATTTGGTGTTGGTTTCGACATATTCGGATGGATATTCCCGAAGTTGTGTGATGGGTTATGTATTCGTTGGAATGCCCTATGAGTTTGATTATCGTTGTTTTCGACCTTTGGGTTAGTCGTGTTTTGTTGCTTGATACGTGTATTGAACGATTGTTGGTAATGATTGTTATTCAAGGTTGTTCGAGCGACCGGTATCTTGGTTAGGACGTTGTTCGTGGACGGACATTCTTCATCGTTGTTGTGTAAGTTAAATCTTACTCGGTTAAAAGGATACTCATTCCTTTTGTTGTTGATTGTTCATAATCATAATTCATCCATCATAATAATAATCATTTTGAGACTTGTAATCATCGAATAATCATTTCATTCACGAGGAACGACGGTTCCAAATCATTTCATTGGGTTATCAATCACGTCACTATTACTTTCATAACGGTGAGTCATCTTGGCCTTGTATAATTATTATTCATTGATATTCATCATGGTCATTCTCGTTCATGTGACCTTCTGGGTTCGTATTGCGTGGCCGGGTGTGGCTGTGTGGAATTTTTAGTCGGGCACACGATGGTCATGTATTGGGTTCACCGATACATCGGACCGTGCACACGGTAACGCTTACCTCCGTGAGACTAATTAGGTACAAGGACGGGTGTGTCCGGTCATTCGTCTTGTACACTTGCACAGAACATTACGGGCGTACTATGATACTCCTCTTCAGCGTAATTCATAATTAAGGATATTTCATAACTTCAGTTAATTCATGATTGTGTAATTTCAACTCTGGAGGATTGTTGTTCTGTGTAACTGACCCCTATGGGGGATTTTGTTTTCAGGTCACGGCAAGGCAAAGGCACGGGAAGAGCATGTTGACGGCGACGAGTCCCAGTGATACTAGTAGGGGGCCCCAGTCATTTCGTTTGTTTCAGTCATTTCAGTTATTCCGTCATTTGTATTTTTCTGCTGCAACTTCCGTTTGAGATGTTTAATTTGTTCAGGGTGGTGTATTTTATCTCCATATAAAATATACTAGTATTCTGTCTTGTCCTGGTGTAATGTACTTAAACTCCTCATCGGAGTAATTGGTAATATAATGTGGTTCGGTACTACAATTATATTATTTAATTCATCATTTTCATTGCCTGGTGGGTCCCAGTCGGGGATTCACGGCACTGTAATATCCGCCTAGTTCGGGGTGTTACAGAGTTGGTATCGGAGCGTGGTTTTGAATACTACCCTCCAAGTCATGTCTCATTTGAAATCATCGTCATCGGACTAGTATCATTGGACTTTCGCGTCACGTGTGACCTGTGCAAATGCCGAGCCAATCAGACCAAGAACTGTAAGATTTCTAATGCCATGGTATAATTTCTTGCATTAATCATTCATTCATAATTCATCAGTTAACAATCCTCAATCATCATTGTCATTTTGACCAGGACGGTCAGGTTAACTCAGTAATCACTCAATTCATTTCATGATTCAGCTGTTGATCAGGAAGATCAAATCATTAATCTTGTTAACTCATTCAAGATAGTCATTTCAGTAACTTCATCAGATAACCATGTCACGTCAATTAATCATTCATGTAATCGCTGTATTTGAGCGCGTATGCTCATTTTCATCATTTCATAATATAATCATAATGTGATACTCATGCGAGATATATAATCATCATATGACTTTCCACTTCAGTATGGAAAGGGCTGGCAGAGGACGTGGAGGACGAGGCCGTGGAGCGGGCCGAATCCCGAGAGCTCGTGTGAATACATGTGCAAACGCGAGGAATAATGCTAATTCATTGAGCAGCGACGCTGCCACTCATTCACCTGGACGCGATCATTCACTATCGGGGAGTCGTACCCGGGGCACGGCTCAGTCAGAGGGTGTCCGGGTTGACCCACTCGCTTTTATGCAGGGCATGATAGCCCAGATGACCCAGATGGCTCAGTTGATGGAGACGATGCATAACTCCGTCAATCAAAATCAGCAGGCTCCTCCGCCGCCACCTCAGAGGCAAGAGAGGAATGTGAGTAATATCATCGGCGATATCTCTCGCCAGAGGCCACCTACTTTTGAGGGCTTGTCTGAGCCGGCAGATATCATTCATTGGCTCGAGCATTTCGAGAAGTTGTTTGCTATGGTAGAGTGTCCCGAAGGACACAAAGTTTCTGTTGCGGCTTACTACCTGGGTAAGAGCGCACATTCTTGGTGGTTGTCGTTGAAGCCCACCGAAGGATATTACACTTGGGATCAGTTCAAGACTCTCATGATGGAGAGGTATTATCCGGCCCCACTCAGAGAGGCCAAGCTGTCAGAATTGCTCACCCCCGACCCCTCATCAGACGAGGATGTTCTCGCCATTGCCGAGAAATTTCAGGAACTTCTTCCTTTCGCTTCATCCATCATTCATTCAGAGGCGGATAAGATCAAGTATTTCAGCAAGAGGCTGAAACCCCGTATGAGACTTTAGTTACTTAATCATAATTGCACCACGTTGGCCGAATTCATTGGGAAAGCTCTCACCTACGAGCTTACTGCTAAGGAAATTGCTAAGCAGCAACCTTCGTCTGCTAGCAAGAAATCGAAGAATCGTAATCGATCAAGGCGGCGGTCGACAACTTTCAAGAAACCCCGTGCGGGCTCGCTTCGAGCGACCTCCTGTGTCGTCTAAACCCGCGGAATCTCAGTCTCGAGCGGCCAGTTCGGCCATCACCTGTTTTAAATGTGGGGAGCTTGGTCACCTCAGTACCAAGTGTCCTCGACAGACTATCACGTGTCATAATTGTGGGATTGCTGGGCATAAGGTCCGTTTTTGCCGTAGAGACTCCAAACCTACTCAGACGTCATCTCAGGCACCTAAGCAGTCAGCCGTTCAGAATCAAGCCACTCAATCAGCGTCGTTTAAAACGACAGGAGCGACTAAAGGTGGAGCTTTTAGCCAGCAGACGGGAGCGTCCGGTGCCGGGACTAGCAAGCCCCGGATCTATGAGATGAAGAAGACCGATGATCCAGAGGCCCGAATGATCTCAGGTACACTCGATATTCTATCTCAACCTGTGTGTACCCTTTTTGATACTGGTGCATCGCATTCATTCATTTCCGAGTCATGTTTGAGTAGACTACGTCTCGGAAGTTCTACTAGATGTGAGCCGTATGTCATTGGCCTACCTGATTGTAGACGTATTATCGGTAATCGTGAGATTCGTAATCGTCTCGATCTGGCCATGGTCGTGTTTGGCCAGCAGACCTAATCGTGGTAGATTTGCCGAGGGACGACATCATCTTGGGTATTGACTGGATGGATCGTCATGATGCCATCATTAGTGTCCGTAAGCGTATGGTCACTATCATTTCAGACGATGGGGTTGAATGTGTGTTTCAGGGAGGTAATCCCGGCTGTTCTGGTAAGGTTATTAATTCGATGAAAGCAGTGAGATTACTCAATCAGGGGTGTGTTGGTTATTGGTGCTTTATGGCCAACACCGAGAAGTCATCAGTAATGTTAATGGATATTCCGGTGGTGAGGGAATATGCCGATGTTTTTCCAGACGAGTTACCTGGTTTGCCTCCACAGAGGGATGTGGAATTCACGATTGAGTTGGAGCCTGGTACGTCCCCGATATCGAAGGCACCGTACCGGATGGCCCCGACCGAAATGCAGGAATTAAAGAACCAACTTGAGGAGTTGTTCGAGAAAGGTTATATCCGACCGAGTGCGTCCCCGTGGGGAGCACCAGAGTTGTTTGTCAAGAAGAAGGATGGTTCATTCCGCTTATGTATTGATTATCGGGAGTTGAACAGGGTGACGATCAAGAATAAGTATCCCTTACCCCGTATTGATGATCTCTTAGATCAACTTCAGGGAGCTTCAGTATTTTCCAAGATCGACTTAAGGTCTGGATATCATCAGTTGCGGATCCGAGAGTCGGACATCGCAAGGACGGCGTTTCGAACACGCTATGGTCATTATGAGTTTGTGGTTATGCCGTTCGGATTGACTAATGCACCTGCGGTATTCATGGAGTTAATGAATCGGGTTTTCATCGACTTTTTGGATCAGTTTGTTGTTGTCTTCATCGATGACATTTTGATTTATTCTCGTGACCGGGAGGAACACGAGTTTCACCTTCATCAAGTGCTCGACGTGTTGAGACGAGAACAACTTTATGGGAAGTTCTCCAAATGTGAGTTCTGGATGTCCGAAGTGACTTTTCTCGGACATGTAATTTCATCAGACGGAGTTCGTGTCGACCCTCAGAAGACGGAGGCTATTCGAGATTGGCTACCTCCGAAGAACGTTAAGGAAATCCGAAGTTTTCTCGGATTAGCGGGTTATTATCGGCGGTTTGTGGAAGGATTTTCTAGAATCGCTCAACCCTTAACGAACCTTTTGCGGAAGGATAAGAAATACACGTGGTCCGACGCGTGTCAACGGAGTTTTGAGGAACTCAAGAGCCGGTTAATGTCAGCACCTGTACTTTTCTTGCCGCAGGGGACGGAAGGATTTGTGGTTTATAGTGATGCGTCCGGACAGGGTCTCGGATGTGTACTCATGCAGAACGGGAAAGTTATTGCCTATGCTTCACGGTAATTGAGACCTTACGAGGTTAATTATCCGACCCACGACCTGGAGCTAGCAGCCGTGGTGTTCGCTTTGAAGATTTGGCGTCATTACCTTTATGGCGTCACCTGTCAGATATTCACCGATCATAAGAGTTTAAAGTATATATTTACTCAGAAGGAGTTAAATATGCGTCAGAGACGGTGGTTGGAATTAATCAAAGATTATGATATCGAGATCCTCTACCACCGGGCAAGGCGAACGTTGTCGCCGACGCCTTGAGTCGTAAGTCCGTTCGGGAGCAGATGCTTGCCCGTTTAACAGCTCGGAAGGAGATTGAGCAGAATTCCTTAGACCCGAGATCGAGGTCCAGCTTCAGCGAGTTCGGGGCGGCTTTGTATGTTAGAGATTTCATCGTCACTCGAGGAGGCAATCCGAGAGAATCGGGGTTCGGACCCATCTTTTTGCGCATCCGAGAGGATGTGGCTCGGGAAAGCCTCGGATTTGTGGTCCACGAGGATGGACTTTTGAGGTTTAAGAATCGGTTGTGCATACTGGCGAATGACGAGTTGAAAAACTCGATTTTGAAAGAAGCTCATGCTACCCCTTATTCTGCTCATCCGGTCTAGCAAGATGTACAAGGACTTGAAACAAAATTACCGGTGGAGTAATATGAAGCGGAAGTCGCAGAGTTTGTTTCGAGATGCTTAACTCACAACAAGTTAAAATTGAACATCGGCGATCGGCGGGTATGTCAAAACCTCTTCCTATTCCCGAGTGGAAGTGGGAAGACATTTCTATGGATTTCATCACGAGTTTGCCGGCAGTCGTCGTGGCATGAATACGATCCGGGTGATCGTGGACCGCTTAACCAAATCAGCTCATTTCCTTGAGATCAAGGAGACGTGGGGTCCCGAGAGACTTGCTCAACTGCTCATCAAAGAGATAGTCGATCGCACTGCACGGTACTCCTAAAAGTATCGTTTCCGACCGTGACGGACGGTTTGTATCGCATTTTTGGAAATCAGTTCATCGTGCTATGGGAACTCAGCTTAATCTCAGTACCGCTTTTCATCCTCAGTCCGACGGACAATCAGAGAGGACCATTCATACATTAGAGGACATGTTGAGGGCATGCGTCCTCGATTGGAAAGACGATTGGGAAGCTCAACTACCATTGATCGAGTTCACGTATAATAATAGTTGGCATGCTTCGATCAAGATGGCACCTTACGAGGCCTTGTATGGTCGTCGTTGTCGATCTCCCTTGTGTTGGGATGACTTATCAGAATCAATCGGCACCGAGCCCGATATGCTTATAGCCGCCCGTGAGAAGGTAACTTTGATCAGGAGTCATTTGTTGACATTTCAGTCGGCGAAATCATACGCAGATAACCGTCGTCGACCATTAGAGTTCGAGGCTGGTGACCATGTGTTGGTCAAGGTATCCCCGAGTCGTGGTATCTTCCGTTTTGGGAAGAGGGGAAAGTTGAGTCCGAGATTCATTGGACCGTTTGAGATTTTAGATCGAGTAGGCGAGTTAGCTTATCGATTGGCTTTACCTCCGGCGTTGAGCCGAATTCATAATGTGTTTCATGTCTCTCAGCTGCGGAAGTATGTTGCCGACTCGAGTCACATACTTCAGTTCGACGAAATCGAGATTGCCGATGATCATTCATATGAGGAACACCCTATACGAGTTTTGGAGCGGCGAATCAAACAGTTGAGGAATAAGACGATTCCTTTGGTTAAAATTCAGTGGTCTAGACACGGAGTCGAAGAGGCTACGTGGGAAATCGAGGATAGTATGCGGGAGAGTTATCCCGAGTTGTTTGACCCTTAGTTTCGGGGACGAAACTCTTTTAAGGGGGGGTGTATGTAATACCCGGTTGTAATTCAGTAATTATCATTCAGTAATTGATACTCAGTAATTTCATTCATTATTAATCATTTGTCACTCAGATTCAGTCATGGTATTCATCATTCAGAGTAATTGTATCGTGTATCAATCGCCATTCATCACTAATCTGATTGGAGTTTCGTGCCGTGTTTATCGTCGTTGTCGTTTTCATCGTGGGCTGTGCGTGAGGAGTAGCGCACGCTACGTACTCTTTTTAGCGTACGCTAATTGAGTACAGGTAGCGCACGCTACCACTCAGCATTAGTGCACGCTAATGTTACTGCTGCGATCCATACGGTACTGGACTGCAGGTGAGTTATATGTAGCGCACGCTACGAGTGGTAAGTAGCGCGCGCTAGCGGGTTGTAGTAGCGCACGCTAATATGTGGTGTAGCGCGCGCTAAGGACAGATCAGGTTGAGTCCAGTGGCTACTGGACTGCACTGGATTAATTCTTAGCGCACGCTATGTGTTGTTTTTAGCGTACGCAATCGATGTTATAGCGCACGCTAAACAATGGTTGTAGCGCGCGCTATCGAGGTCAGATCAGAGGCACACAGTTTTCTGGACTCCAGTACTGGGCATCAAATATTTTGTTAGCGCACGCTAACAATGGGTTTTAGCATACGCTAGTAGTATGGCCGTAGCGCACGCTACAAAAAGGTACGTAGCGCGCGCTACCGTGTTCGGACAGTGGGTACTGGACTACCCAAATTACTCGTTAGCGCACGCTACGCACAAGGGCTAGCGCACGCTAACCTGGACTGACTATAAATTGGACAGTTTAGTCAGACTTCGTCATTTGTCATCTATTTCTCTTCCTCTCGTCGGTTCTTGGCGATTTGGGCGATTTAGAGAGTGTTCTTCAAGGTGTAATCATCAATCATCATCTTCAAGTCTTTGAGTTGGATTAATCATCACTTCATCATCTCCAAAACACCGAATCAAAGGTATTAATTTCTTGGATCTAGAATTTCGGATTTTTGGGTTTTCCTTCCGATTCCTTCATGTAAGCTTGGATTATCATTGGAATATGTTAGATATGGATTATCTACCTTGGATAAATATATTCCTATGGATTTAATGGTTATTTTCGGAATTATTTCAAGAACCCTTGGGGTTGACTTCGGTTAATTGGGGATTTTCCGATTGATGTTATTGTAATCAAGAATTATGGATTCCTAATGGATTATTGATATCATTGAAGTGTTTTGTTGGTTCGAAATACTCAATTTGGTGTTGGTTTCGACATATTCGGATCGATATTCCCGAAGTTGTGTGATGGGTTATGTATTCGTTGGAATGCCCTATGAGTTTGATTATCGTTGTTTTCGACCTTTGGGTTAGTCGTGTTTTGTTGCTTGATACGTGTATTGAACGATTGTTGGTAATGATTGTTATTCAAGGTTGTTCGAGCGACCGGTATCTTGGTTAGGACGTTGTTTGTGGACGGACATTCTTCATCATTGTTGTGTAAGTTAAATCTTACTCGGTTAAAAGGATACTCATTCCTTTTGTTGTTGATTGTTCATAATCATAATTCATCCATCATAATAATAATCATTTTGAGACTTGTAATCGTCGAATAATCATTTCATTCACGAGGAACGACGGTTCCAAATCATTTCATTGGGTTATCAATCACGTCACTATTACTTTCATAACGGTGAGTCATCTTGGCCTTGTCTAATTATTATTCATTGATATTCATCATGGTCATTCTCGTTCATGTGACCTTCCAGGTTCGTATTGCGTGGCCGGGTGTGGCTGTGTGGAATTTTTAGTCGGGCACACGATGGTCATGTATTGGGTTCACCGATACATCAGACCGTGCACACGGTAACGCTTACCTCCGTGAGACTAATTAGGTACAAGGACGGGTGTGTCCGGTCATTCGTCTTGTACACTTGCACAGAACATTACGGGCGTACTATGATACTCCTCTTCAGCGTAATTCATAATTAAGGATATTTCATAACTTTAGTTAATTCATGATTGTGTAATTTCAACTCTGGAGGATTGTTGTTCTGTGTAACTGACCCCGTTGGGGATTTTGTTTTCAGGTCACGGCAAGGCAAAGGCACGGGAAGAGCATGTTGACGGCGACGAGTCCCAGTGATACTAGTAGGGGGCCCCAGTCATTTCGTTTGTTTCAGTCATTTCAGTTATTCCGTCATTTGTATTTTTCCGCTGCAACTTCCGTTTGAGATGTTTATTTTGTTCAGGGTGGTGTATTTTATCTCCATATAAAATATACTAGTATTCTGTCTTGTCCTGGTGTAATGTACTTAAACTCCTCATCGAAGTAATTGGTAATATAATGTGGTTCGGTACTACAATTATATTATTTAATTCATCATTTTCATTGCCTGGTGGGTCCCAGTCGGGGATTCACGGAACTGTAATATCCGCCTAGTTCGGGGTGTTACATGTACGGGTGTGGTTGTATTTTGACCCCTGCGTGGGCATGAGTTGTATTCGAGTTGTATGTATTTATTGAAAGACCAAATCGGTCTACTGAGTCATTTTGCCTTGAAGGCATTGTCGAGATGTTAAATGTTGTTACCAGCCTGGTAGATCCTCGAGGAGAGGGTCTATGGCGTGTAATATCCCTGAGTGGATTGGGGGTGTTACAGAAAGTACCAAAACCCAAACTGAAACAATCAAACACAATAAACAATGAAACATGAAACACAATCAATCAAATGAAAATGAAAACGAAACTGAAATTTTAGTAATTAGATTAAAAAAGAAACAATTGGAATTCAAATTTTACATAAACCAAATTGATTCAAGGTTCCAGGTTATACCTGGATATAAACCAATACCTTACTCACCCCAAAACCCAACGGCTTGTAACATCCGAATTGCAGTCACCAACCATATGAAACAAAGCAATAAATTAGAAATCAAACCCAGAAAGATAGAACCTATGATGAAAGTACCAAATGAAATTTAGGGTTGAGATGTCTTACCAACAAAGAAGAGATCTGGGGTGACGAGGTCGTCCAAAATAAGCTGCGGTATCGTCGAAGCTAGGAGTGGCTGGAGCTGGAACTGTTCTTGAAGGTGAAATCGTTTCTTAATTGATAAAAACATCCTGATTGTTAACTTTTGTAAATCGCGCAGGATTTTTTGAGGGAAAAAATGGCGCTTCATTTTGGTGAAAATTTTGGCCAAAGTTTAGCGGCAGAGGAGGCAGAGAGAAAGTAGGGTTTGCGGAGAGTGAGTGAAAAACATTCTGCCTGCTTTGGTTTTCTACTCGAGCGGTGGAGAGTAGGAGATTTATTTATTTATTTTTGAGATATTATTAAATAATTTTTATATATTAGTTTCATGTTTATTAAATGAAAATTTCAGATTTATTTTTCTATATTATTAAATAATTTATTTCCAATTTATTTATCTTTCAAAATTAGTAATGAATTATTTGAGATTTACTTTTAACAATTGTATAGTAGTTAAATCAATTTATTATTTGAGATTTACTTTATTTAGACGGGTACAGGTCTATAGATCATAATTGATTGAATCCGGACATAGTTAATCGATCTGGTTGATCGTCTATCGAGTTTATTTTCATTGAATTTTAATTTATTTGGAACTTAAATTTCGTTAACCGAATGAGTTACTGCATATATTCAATTACATCAATCAAAAGTCATATTATTTTGGGATGTATGACACCTTATAAGTGTCATTGAAGATTTTTGCATGTCGTTCTCTATGATGCTAAACGAATGTCATGGTACGTGAAATGGATGACATTTGGAAAATGTCATAAAATATTTTACATGACATTTTTGAATATGTCATGGAAATATATCTTCAACGACATTTACCATTTTTTTCTATGACACTTTAAAATTTTCATAAAGTTCATGACATTTAAAAAGTGTCATTGAATATTATTATTTACAATGGCATTTGTAAAATGTCATTTTTTAAGAGAACGTTTCGGATCCATGACGTTTGGGTCCGAAAATGTCATTGAAATATTTTTTAATAACATTTTTTACCAAATGCCATGAAAATAGTGTCATTAAAAGTGTTGTTTCTACTAGTGTATGCCCACCTACCTGCAGACGAAGAAGGCTCATGTGAGCACTCTCCAGAGGCATCTCACATTTCACCTATGCTGCCGGAGCTGATTCGCCGAATCGTCAGAGAGACAGTTGGAGAGCTGCTTATCTCTGAGATTTCACCTGATCTGCAGTCAATCCACTCCAAACATGACACCCTGCTGCAGAAAAATGCCCCGCAACCACCTCCTCCTACGAATTCCAAGAGATGCCCCTTGGCATGTCAGACTGGATGCATAGAATGGAGCAGCAGATAACTTCTCTAGTTGATGCTGGAAAAAAGGGGGAAGATAGGTTTAAGGGGGAATAGAAGTCAAAGGGGGAAGGTAGCAGACAGGAGGAAGTTTTTGTTCAGGCTGAAGAGATAAGATCGAAGAAGAGGCAAGATATTCTCCAAATTGAAGGAGGACCATCAAGTCTGAAAAGAAAGGAGATATCTGCCCCTAACCAACCTGAAGAGCAGCCTATTGAGAAGAAGAGAAGAACAAGAGAGAAATAAGAACAAAGATTCGAATGGGAAGGCAAACACTTGTGGTATGTTGAAGAATTCTTACCAACAGAATTCATGACCAGTTGGGCGGATGCTAAGAAACAATTCACAGAGCAGTTCTACCTCTGGGAGATTCTCCAAGATAAAGAATGCTCGCCCCAACAGTCATTCATCAACTACATGGATTCTAGATGGCCTACTCTGTGGAAGATCATGCTTAAATATGCAGCCAAATGGCGTGCTTATCCTATGATTCCTCCATTCAGAGCAGTGGAAGCGCCGACCCGTTTGGATAATGAGCTTGACGAGCTAGAGCTTCAAGAAGAAATTAGAAAGCTGTGTGAAGAGCACAAGTTCTCTTCAAAATAAGACCAAGACTTTGCTGCCCTAGTGTCACGGGTCCGAACTGGACTTAGAATTTTTTGCCGAAAATTCCTCCCCGTGCCGGCACTGATTGTCCGCACAACAACCAGTCAGCCTTCGATCCTCACCAAACACTCGTGTTTACCTCACAGCACTCGTGTTTAGTCCGATCAGAGTTACAGCCCAAGGCCACCTTTAGTGTTTGAAGGAGTATGCAGCGGAACACTATCAAAACATGTAAAGGCACACACACAATTTACGGGGACAATTCCCCAACCTTGAATATTATTTGCACTCTCAATAAACAAGGAAAAAGGCCTCGCTGTACAACTCTCAGATCTCACGATCCCTCTCCTCCCTACAAAATTGTACAAAAGTACCTATTTATAGCCCAAGCAAAGGACTACAACGGTTGACAACCCCAATTGCTAGGTTCAGCTCGACACTCCACGTGTCGACGCGTGGCAAAAGACCACCATGCGTCCCTGCCACTTGTCCCGAGCAGTTTCCCAGCAACTTGCCCGCATTTGCCTTGTACTGCCACGTACAAGGTCTTCTGGAACCGTCCCGCAACCGTCCGTAACCGCTTGCTAGTAACCGTCCCACAACCGTCCTGATGGATCCCAGCACTCCACTTGGCACAGTCAGTCCACCAAGTAACTGCCCATATGCTGACGTGTGCCCCGCACGTCTCATAACCGCTTGGAACCGTTCCCGCACAACTGCTCCAAGTAACCGTTCCGTCATGTCGTTGCCTGGAACTATCTCATAACCGCCCCATGCAACTGCCATGACTCGTAACCGTCTCGAACCGACAATGCCAAGCTCGTGCGCGCCAAATCTGGCTTTCCCTCGCGCCCAAGTCTTGTTCCCACATGGTCCGAGCCAATTCCCATAGAATTATGCACAAGTGCCCAGCCACTTGCACATTCTCGAGTCTTGCCCTCAATGATCCGACAATGCTCGCATAAGTCCGCACCTGGTCCGTCCCGTACGAACCATACCGGCCGTAGGCACACAGCCCCGACCTTTGTCCACGCCCGAAGTGTTCGTCGGTTGGGTTGGTCCGATCCGGGTCGGGTTTCACCTCCGGATCGACCCGTGACCCAACCCCATGGCAAGTCCCAGCACCTTGCCAAGTCCTTGGCCGAGCACCTTGGGTCACCCCTTGGGCATGGCCTTCAGTAACTACCTCCCCCCCTATAATAGGCTTAGACGGATAAACCCTGGTGATGGCAGTAACCATTGAAAAGCTGAGGAGTCACTGACCTGCCTCCAGCCTTGAACCAGCCCAAAAACCTCAAAGTAACACGAGATTGTCTTGATTCCATGTCTTAGCTAAGCCTCACACTTGCCAAGAAGCCTCCAAATCACTTTTCATTCCCGTGCCTTAGTGTCGTGCCACGCCACGGTCAGCCAAATGACTCGGCCACCTGCCGAGCCCAGCGAGTCACCCATGTTAAGGGTCTAACAAACCTCCCCCACTAAAAGAAACCGACGTCCTCGTCGGACTAGAAGTGTAGCCCTTAAACATGATACTTAGAAAAAAGTTCGCCTTCCGTTTGCAAAGTAGCTTTGGTTCACCCTTCCGCTGGATCACTTTAATTGATCCCCCATCCGATAAACCTCTGATGATAAGACAGCTACGTACTTCAAACCATCCCAGCAAACCGACTGAATCAGCTTCAACATTCAAGTCTCCTACACTGAATCAGCAACTTCCGTCTAACATTTTACATATATACATAATATGCCTAACTTAACGCCACTTCGACATAATTACATACATATGAAAGCGGACATCCCCTGCTTGCTAGGAAAATAACCAAACACAACTTAACCTAGCAAATATTTACAATGGTCATAAAACGAAAAACTGAAGTAAACTATATACAAGTAAACCAGCTACTAAGTCAATGGGACGGATAACCAATGACTTATCTGGAACGAGTAATAGGCTGCAACTCCTAACTCATTTTTGTATACTTCAGCAATGCGTCCCTTTGACAACTCCGACGGCCATTAACTGAAAGCATCCTCTCAATGCTCGGATGGTCAGTCCAACTGAAACTCGTGGGACTTCTCAGTCGACTGAAAATAACAAGCTAATCGGGACCTTAGCCACCATCCACACCATCATTTCGTCAAAATTAGACATGACCTGGACATGCTTCACCCAGAACAGACATCCTACCATCTTTGCACACCAAGTTCAAAAATGGAAAAACATAGTAGGAACCAACAAAATATATTCAACATATGAACGTATGGAAAACAAATCCTTACTCAACCATGTATCGATCCAAGTCGTCGAATAGCATCCCTACCAAATGCAACAAGTTGTCTTTGCATGCATGTAAGCAACTTGACTTTCCGACCTCGCACCTGAAACCGACATTTGAGCCGCATCAATCACCCATTGACACGAACAGACCACGATCTGCAAGGATCTTCCAACGTCCGGGACAAATCAGCCATCAACCCGCACCAACTTGTCCTTCGGCCAACCATTTCTCGCACCGCTGGCCTGGTGCTCGATGAGCACCATTAGTTCCACATAGTGGCCGGAGGCTTCACAGTATCTGCCTCGCCACGAGCATTCTTCGGGACCTTTTCTGGCATTTCATGCATTAACTGCATTACCCCAAGCCGAGCCAAAGATCACCCTCGTTGCCATTTTCTTCGCACAAGATAGCATTCAATCTTCCCCGCTTTGGGCAATCTCTCATTCGATGGTCACCACTGCAGATGAAACATCCCTTCTTCGTTCGGTCCACATTATTGGACTGAGACGATCCCTCGGCCTGCACTGTTATCTCTTTAGTAGCTCTAAAACCATCAAACTTGCCTTTGCCCTTTCCAGCACCCTTCTTTCCCTGTTCCGGGCCTGGGCCACCAACCCGATAGTCCATCAATCGATCAGCAGCAGCCATGGCAGATTGCAAATCCTTGACACCTTGCCTTCTCAATTCGGTTTGTGCCCAAGGTTGTAATCCAGCCATGAAATTGAACACCTTGTCTTCTTCCGACATATCTTTCACATCCAACAGCAACGTACTGAACCGTTTCACATATTCCCGAACAGTCCCTTTGTGTCTCAACTCACGAAGGGCCTCACGTGCAACCCACGATACGTTACACGGCAGGAACTGCTCCTTGAGTTCCTGTTTCAACATTTCCCACGAACCAATCTTCTCACGATCAGCATTTGCGCCTTCCGACTGACGCGTACGCCACCACAACTTGGCGTCACCAGTAAGGTACATACTGGCTATGGAGACCTTCTCCTCACTTGGAACATGTGCAGCATGAAAGTAAGTTTCCATGTCCCAAAGGAAGTTCTCCAATTCTTTGGCGCTTCTCTCGCCGCCAAATGGTTTTGGATCGGGCATCTTGAACCTGGATGAAGATGACGAGTTCCCTTGACTCCCACAGCCAATAACCGCCATCCTCAACAACCTGCATTCGTCCTTGACTGCACCCAGCCGGACATCCACTGCCTCGCTTACGGAACTGATCTCCTCTTGAACCGATACGAGCCTTCCTTCCACGAAATTAGGGATTTCATCCACAGATTTCTGGAGTACGTCCGCCATAGCACGGAGTTTTTCGAAATAGGTCTCTAGCAATGAGATCCGTTCGAAAACTGCGGCTACAACCGGAACTGTTGGAGGTTGCCCCATCAAAGTCTCCAACCTTTGAATCCTCTCGTCCATAGCCACGATCTCATCTCTGCGATCCGCATCTCTTGCATCTCGAGGTGCCATAACGCAGCAACCTTTTCCTCAGAACCCGCCAACGGGGCTCTGATACCAAATTGTCACGGGTCCGAACTGGACTTAGAATTTTTCGCCGAAAATTCCTCCCCGTGCCGGCACTGATTGTCCGCACAACAACCAGTCAGCCTTCGATCCTCACCAAACACTCGTGTTTACCTCACAGCACTCGTGTTTAGTCCGATCAGAGTTACAGCCCAAGGCCACCTTTAGTGTTTGAAGGAGTATGCAGCGGAACACTATCAAAACACGTAAAGGCACACACACAATTTACGGGGACAATTCCCCAACTTTGAATATTATTTGCACTCTCAATAAACAAGGAAAAAGGCCTCGCTGTACAACTCTCAGATCTCACGATCCCTCTCCTCCCTACAAAATTGTACAAAAGTACCTATTTATAGCCCAAGCAAAGGACTACAACGGTTGACAACCCCAACCGCTAGGTTCAGCTCGACACTCCACGTGTCGACGCGTGGCAAAAGACCACCATGCGTACCTGCCACTTGTCCCGAGCAGTTTCCCAGCAACTTGCCCGCATTTGCCTTGTACTGCCACGTACAAGGTCTTCTGGAACCGTCCCGCAACCGTCCGTAACCGCTTGCTAGTAACCGTCCCGCAACCGTCCTGATGGATCCCAGCACTCCACCTGGCACAGGCAGTCCACCAAGTAACTGCCCATATGCTGACGTGTGCCCCGCACGTCTCATAACCGCTTGGAACCGTTCCCGCACAACTGCTCCAAGTAATCGTTCCGTCATGTCGTTGCCTGGAACTATCTCATAACTGCCCCATGCAACTGCCATGACTCGTAACCGTCTCGAACCGTCAATGCCAAGCTCGTGCGCACCAAATCTGGCGTTCCCTCGCGCCCAAGTCTTGTTCCCACATGGTCCGAGCCAATTCCCATAGAATTATGCACAAGTTCCCAGCCACTTGCACATTCTCGAGTCTTGCCCTCAATGATCCGACAATGCTCGCATAAGTCCGCACCTGGTCCGTCCCGTACGAACCATACCGGCCGTAGGCACACAGCCCCGACCTTTGTCCACGCCCGAAGTGTTCTTCGGTCGGGTCGGTCCGATCCGGGTCGGGTTTCACCTCCGGATCGACCCGTGACCCAACCCCATGGCAAGTCCCAGCACCTTGCCAAGTCCTTGGCCGAGCACCTTGGGTCACCCCTTGGGCATGGCCTTCAGTAACTACCTCCACCCCTATAATAGGCTTAGACGGAAAAACCCTGGTGATGGCAGTAACCATTGAAAAGCTGAGGAGTCACTCACCTGCCTCCAGCCTTGAACCAGCCCAAAAACCTCAAAGTAACACGAGATTGTCTTGATTCCATGTCTTAGCTAAGCCTCACACTTGCCAAGAAGCCTCCAAATCACTTTTCATTCCCGTGCCTTAGTGTCATGCCACGCTCAGTCGGCACAGTCCGCCCAGTGACTCGGCCGCCTGCCGAGCCCAGCGAGTCACCCATGTTAAGGGTCTACCACCTAGTCATAAGGAGGAAATATGGTCTTGCACCCATCAAAAGTAGACATCAGTGCAAAAGTATTTAGACCTCCCAAGCAAACTGTTCGCAGAGGAAGGGGCAGATAGGTTTTGGATGTAAATGTAATTTTTGTAATTGATTAATTTTTCTGTATTTATTCTATTCAAGCCATGTACTTGTAATCAACAAAAAATTAATATATACAGTCATTTGAATGACAACTCCTAGTTGTCTCAAAACAAGACTGATTTTGAGTTTGTGTCTTGCACGTAAGTGCAGACTTGTACATTTGATTATTTGCTTAAGTTTTGCCATCATCAAAATAGGAGAAATTTGTTAGGAATACTTGTTAGATTTTGATGATGTCATTATTGTAATTCAAATGTTTATTACTTGGCAAAAATGTAAGGAAGAACCAAATGAGTATCTTCCATAGGCCAAATTATGTTAAGTTAAATACTTGGCAAAAATGTAAGGAAGAGCCAAATAAGTATCTTCCATAGGCCAAATAGTGTTAAGTTAAATACTTGGCAAAATATAAAGAAGAACCAAATGAGTATCTTCTATAGGCCAAATAAGTTAGGTTCAAATCGGCTAAGTACAAAAGTACAGATAAGCACATCAGAGAAGTACAGCCGAGTCAAATTAGAGAAGTTCTGGTCAACAAAAATTTATCAGAAATGTTTGACCAGACTGTAGACAAGTGATCAGCAGACCAAGTCATATGAAGTCTGACCATCAGATAAGTCAAAATTCATCAAGATAAAAGCCTCCAGACAAGTCATCTGATCAGGCAAGTCTCAACAGTCATCAAAGAAGTCATCAACAGAGAAGTCCAAACTGTAGAAAAGATGAATAGACATCAGCCAACTTGACTTATAAGAGATCAGCCAAGTACTCCAAGTCCATGTCAGCATGCATTGAATAGTCAATATTTACGGAAAGTCACATGCAAGCGTGAAGAGACAAATTGGAGAGATTCCCGCAAGGATATGAATTAAATTATTCATCCAGACCCACCACACAAGACTTTAATCTTATTATATTCAAAAGATGCGGCGCCTCACATGCAAAGTCTTCACAACAGTCGAAAGTTGGATTAAAATATGGGAATGCAGCCTTGCAACGTTCAGAAAAATAAACAAAGAAGTCTATTTCTCCAACGGACGGATTTGTTACAAGATTTGCAATGACTATGAAGAATGCTCAAGGATCGACACTTATATATATCCGAAGATTTGAAGATGAGCAGTACGATGCGAACAAAACTCTCCAGCGATCAAAGTTATCAAAGCAATCAAAGCAATCATATAACATCATGAAAAGAGCAGTACTCGAAGTTCTTATTTGAAGAAATCTCCTAGTTGGAGAAGACAAACACTCTTGTCTTAAAACATGAGTTCGGGGTACTTCACTGGTTGAAGTTGTGAGACTGATATGCATCAGAGGATTTGAAGAATGAAGTGGTGCTAGGTAGTCAAAGAGGAGTTGCAACGACGTGATTTCCACTAGTTGGAAGTTGTTGTAGCTAAGTAGTAGAATCACTGTAATATTTATCACAGGTTGAGAATTATAGTGGATTCATCTCCAACTGGTTTGGAGAAAGTGGATTAGAAGAGGATTACCCCACCTCTGAGACAACTATAAATTTCCTGCGTGTTTTACTGTATTCAGCATCATACTTAACTGTTGCATTCATACTTTACTGTTCCATTGATTAGTTTTGTTTTTGTCATCAGCTGATTTCCGTATATCTATCAGCTGATAAACTCGCTCTTCGAAGAAAAGAGTTTAAGAGTTTCAATAAGTCTATTCACCCCCCTGTAGACTTATTCCTGGACGACTTGTGACCTACACTCGAAAGACCAAGAACAAGAAGAAAAAGACCAAGAAGCACATAGGCTCACAAAGTAAGGATAAGGGCAAGGCCCCGATGGTTCCTAAGAGCAAGAAGAAGGACAAATGTACCAGGTGCTAGTTCTCACATTTATACCAGGTGGTAGTTCTCACATTTTGTTTTGGAAACGAATTGTTCTGCTACTGCATTTTCTACTTCTCTGGATACTGGATTCAGGTGCTAGTTCTCACATTTGTACCATGAATCAGGATCTGGAACAAAGTAGGAAACTTGAAGCTGGGGAAGTTATGATTACTGTCGGAAGCGGGCAAAGTGTCTAAGCAACTGACATAGGATCACTTCTTTTGGATTTGGAATCTGGCTTTGTTTTGACATTGGATGATGTACATGTTTTGCCGAAGGGGCATAAAAATATTGTATCCATTCCAGTCATAGATCGGAAAGGCTTTTCATTTTTTAATGGTGATGGTTCCTGCAAAATTGATTTCCATAATAAACTAGTAGGCACTGCCACATTGTTAAATGGATTGTATCATCTAAACCTAAATAACAAAGTTGTTGTAAACACTATGACTAGGAAGCTTGGTAGGGATTAAACTAATCAAGTTTTGAAATGGCATCTTAGACTTGGTCATATTGGTCAGATCAAGGTTGAGAAAATGGAAAAGGATGGACTTTTGGGTCCATTGGGATCGGATCCCTTTCCAACATGTGAATCCTGCCTTAAAGGTAAAATGACTAAGTCCCTCTTCACATGAACTTTTGAAAGAGCCGCTGATCAACTTGGATTAGTCCATACCGACGTTTGTGGTGCTTTGAAAGCAGCACATGATGGATATCAGTATTTCATTACATTTACGGATGATCATAATAGGTTTGGTTATGTATACATATGAAACATAAATCCGAGGCTTTTCGAAATTCCATAAATTTAAGGCCCTAGACGAAACACAAACTGGTAATCATATCAAAGCACTTTGGTCAAAGCGAGCTGGCGATTATATGAGTACAAAGTTTGAAGAGTTCCTTAAGGAGCATGGAATAGTGTCACAACTCACACCTCCAAGAACTCCTCAGTTAAATGGTGTGTTGGAAAGAAGGAACCGAACCCTGTTGGACATGGTTCGTTCCATGCTTTGCTACACCGACTTATCGATTTACCTATGGGATTATGCACTACTGACTGCTCCTTATTTCTTGAACAAATGTCCTTCCAAATATGTTCCTAAAACTCAGCATGAGATGTGGGAGGGCAGGAAACCAAGTCTTAATCACATTAGGATTTGGGGATGTCCCGCCTATGTCAAGAAGACTAAGGTGGAGAAGTTGGAAGCAAGGTCCGTGAAGGGACGTTTCATTGGATTCTCATCTGGGACGATGTGTTATCTATTTTACATGCTCGAAGATCGAAAAATCATAGTTGCTTTGTAAGCACACTTCCTGGAAGATGAGTTCATTCGGGAAGGTGGAGCAGGTAGAAGTATGTATTTGAAAGAATACAATGAAACTCCTCAGGAGACACCTGTACAAGAAATTGGAACCACACCTTGTGAAACACAAGTACAACCACCTCGTAGGTCTAGTAGGGTGTCTCAAATACCTGAGAGGTATGGCTTTATGCAGTTGGAGAAACTGGGTCTCCATGAGGTTTCAGGTGATAGCCAAGAGACCGACCCCGCGACCTATGACCAAGCGATGGTGGATGTAGACTCCACGAAATGGCGAGAAGCTATGGAAGCTGAGATATACTCGATGCATGCCAATCAGGTGTAGACTGTAACACCCCAATTCACAACTGGTACATTTCACGCCGTAGAACCCTCGTGAGGTCTACCAGGCTAACACATGACATATAAACCACAATGTGATCCCGAATGATGCACTCAAAAGTAAATAAGGCCGTGGCCTCGGCCAAAATATTTTTTTCGTAATACATGAACAGAGGTTAAATACCAATTTATTGCCCACGCAGGGGACTTATACCAAGTTTCAAAATAGACAGTCTAACTTCAATACTCGACAATGCAATGACAAAACATAAAAGTGCAGACTCGAGCCACATCATCAAGCCAGCCCATCCTTTGCATGCGTGTCCCGTGCCTGCTCCTCAGCCCTCCCGGTACCTGAAATGCATAAGACGCATTTCCCCCATTTAAGGGGTTAGCATTCGAATAGCTAGTGCAAGTACACAATTACACAACATTATATACAAAAATGGTTTTACTCAATCATCTCAATCAGAAATCATTTGCCATAAATATTCTGGAATACTACATTGGCAATCAAATCAGTTTTCAATCATCACAATATCACAAAATCACAACTGGTATCCCGTGGCCGTACCCCTTAGTATCGACCCCCAGACATCCCGTCGAACACTCCGGGTGGGATACCACTTCCGCGGCCGTACCCCTTAGTATCGACCCCCAGACATCCCGTCGGACACTCTGGGTGGAAGTTCAATCACACACGCACCCAAGTCCACTTCCGCGGCCGTACCCCTTAGTATCGACCCCCAGACATCCCGTCGGACACTCCGGGTGGAAGGAACACAACTCACACACCCAAAAATCACCATTCATCATTCATTTCGAAAATCACAACATACATAACGAAATGTAATACATGTACTTGCCTTGAACACGATGAAACAAGGGAAACAACGAAGGAATAGGTTTTGGTCCGAACAATCCTCCCAAATCCGCTCCTAACACAATAACGGTATACAAGTCTCAATAATGCGGAAAGGTAAGAATTAATCCTAATTCTACCCGTTGGGACAATTCATCGGACACCAAAAGTGCATAAGGAAATGAAATCGGTCAATGGTGTAACAACGGGATTTCATCCCAACCAATAACAAGAAAACCAAGGGTCACGTGAATACTATCAAAATCTAATAACAACATCGGTTAATTCGAATTAAAACACAAGATCACCACCAAACCCTTCCCAAAATCATACTAGGGTTAAAGGAGTTCTTACCTCTTGAAGATTCAAGCCCTATAATCCGAAGAACACGTGCTAGATCCACAATCCGAGCTACACGATCGAAGGAAGATGAAGAAAAACACACAATCAAATGGTAGATGGAGAAAAATCCCCCCTCTCAACCCTCTCTCTCTCGCGCACGGTGGAAGGAAGGAAAAATGAACTGAATCCGCCGAAAAAAAACGTTGATATAGCGCTGACCGCATTGTGTGCCGCGGCTCAGCTAAACTGTGCCGCGGCACAGGGCCAAAAATTGCGCCCAGTGATCGGCTGACCGCTCGTTGTGCCGCGGCTCATTCGAAGTGTGCCGCGGCTCAGACTCGGCATGTGCCGCGGCCTGTCGGATCGTGCCGCGGCACGCGGTCTGATAGGTTTTGGCCGGCAAGTGCCACACGGTGTGCCGCGGCCCGGACAAGTGTGTCGCGGCACCGACTTCTGCAGTGCGCGGCGCACAATCCTTGTGCCGCGGCACACCTGCATACCGCCGCCAACAATCGGGTAATGTGTGTGCCGCGGCGCACAATCCTTGTGCCGCGACCCACACCCCCCCTCGGGTCCCAAAATGACGAAAAGTGATCCGGAAGGAGAACAAAAGCAATAGGAATCGATATTTGGGCAACAATAACACGAAATGGAAGTACGGAACCCCAAAACGATCTGAGGTACACAACCAAAGTCGAACAAGGAACAAATTCCCTAAATTTCTAGGAAATTACAAAAACGGCCCAAGCATCCGAAAATCACGACACAACGTCGGATTAATAATCCGAAACTCACAACATGCTCTACTCAATCATACGAACTCATGGAAGTAAGAAAATGACGAAATCGAACGAGTTTAACGAGAATTGAATACACATGAGGCAAAATATACCACAAGATGAAATTATGTAAAAACATCATCGAGACCCGTCTAAGCGGAGAAACTCCAAGAACAAAATAGGTTCAGAATTCCAAAACAGTGCCAAGCGAGTTATCCGAAACGAATATACACTAAAAATAGAAATTACTAAAAATAGAAAACGCGGATATTACATTATCTCCCCCTAAAAATAAGTTTCGTCCCGAAACTTACAACACGAATAACTCGGGGTATCTCGACCTCATACTCTCCTCCGTTTCCCACGTGGCTTCCTCGGATCCATGCCTCGACCACTGCACTTTAACCAAAGGAATGGTTTTGTGCCTGAGTTGCTTCACCCGATGCTTTAAGATCTGAATCGGCCTCTCCTCGAAGGTAATGTCGGGCCCCAACTCGATCTCTCCAAAATCAATAATATGTCTAGGGTCCGATACGTACTTCCTAAGCTAGGACACATGAAATACGTTATGCACATGGCTTAGGGACGGCGTCAAGCCTAACCGATACGCAAGCTCTCCAACTCTATCTAAAATTTCGAATGGCCCAATAAACCTCGGACTAAGTTTACCCTTCCGACCGAAGCGGTAAACTCCCCGTGTCGGCGACACCTTAAGCAACACATGGTCTCCCACCTCAAACTCCAACGGCCGGCGACGTGTATCGGCATAAGACTTCTGCCGACTCTGGGCCGTCAACAATCTATCACGAATCAGGGCAATCTTCTCTCTCGTCTCAACTATCATGTCGGGCTCGGTACCAATCAGCTCGGACGCATCGTTCCAACACAATGGCGATCTACACCTTCTCCCATATAATGCCTCAAATGGTGCCATTTTAATCGAGGCGTGCCAACTATTGTTGTACGTGAACTCGATTAACGGTAAGTACGACTCCCAATCATCCTTCCAATCTAAAGCACAGGCTCGTAACATATCCTCTAGCGTCTGTATCGTCCGCTCAGACTGTCCGTCTGTCTGAGGGTGGTAGGATGTACTAAGTCTCAACTCGGTTCCCAAAGCTCTATGAACGGCCTGTCAAAAATGTGATATGAACCGGCCATCACGATCCGAAACAATACTCTTAGGGGTCCCATGCAATCTCACTATTTCCGCAACAAACACTCGTGCGAGCCTATCCGGCCCCCAAGTGTCCTTAATACTTAGAAAATGAGCTGATTTGGTTAGTCGATCAACAACGACCCAAATCATGTTCATTCCCGTCCGAGTCTTAGGCATACCGGTAATGAAATCCATAGAAATATCCTCCCATTTCCTCTCCGGGATAGGAAGTGGTCGTAACAGCCCCGCGGGTCGCTGATGCTCGATCTTAACCTGCTGACAGGTTAGACACCTCGACACAAACTCTCTAACGTCTGTCTTCAAATTACTCCACCAGTAGTTGCTCCTCACATCCTTGTACATTTTACTCGTACCAGGATGTATGGAGTAAGGTGTAGCATGAGCTTCACTCAAGATCTTCTGTCTCACCAATATCACTGCATACACAATGTCTGCCGCGAAACCTCAAAACTCCATCATCGTGAACCACAAATCCAGGGGCTTTCCCCTTCCTCACATCCTCCCTAAACTGGACCAAAAACGGATCGTCATACTGCTTCGCCTTGATATCATCAGTCAAGGACGAAGTGATCTCTAACGCACATAACTGGCCCTGAACTCTCTGAACCCACACCTCAATATTCTGACAGATGAAATCTCGCTGGATCCTACTCTGCAGTGTAAGTACCTCTAACATCTGCAAAGCCATCGGTTTTCGGCTCAACGCATCAGCCACTACGTTGGCCTTACCCGGATGGTAAAGTATCTCGAGGTCGTAATCTTTAATTAGCTCTAACCACCTACGCTGCCTCATATTCAACTCTTTCTGGCTGAAGATGTACTTCAGACTCTTGTGATCCGTAAAAATCTTACACGATGACCCATAGAGGTAATGCTTCCAGATTTTTAAGGCGAAAACGACCCGCAGCTAACTCCAAATCGTGCGTGGGATAATTTACTTCATAAGGTTTCAATTGGCGGGACGCATAAGCAATCACTCTGTCTCTCTGCATCAAAACACATCCTAGACCAAGGCCCGAAGCATCACTATACACTACGAAATCCTCGTTCCCCTGAGGCAATGCTAAAACGGGTGCGGTAGTCAGACGTCTCTTTAACTCGTCAAAGCTGTCCTGCCTGTCTGCAGTCCACTCGAACTTCTGAGTTTTCTGGAGCAACTGAGTGAGTGGTCTAGCGATCTTAGAAAATCCCTCAACGAATCTGCGGTAATATCCGGCAAGATCCAGAAAACTCCTCACCTCCTTCACATTCTTAGGCGGCTCCCAAGCCATCACTGCCTCTATCTTCTGCGGATCTACCCGAACTCCTTCTGCTGAAATCACATGCCCGAGGAACGTCACTTCCTCGATCCAAAACTCATACTTAGAGAACTTCGCGTACAACTCCTCAGCCCTCAAAGTGTCTAATACAATCCGGAGATGTAAGGCGTGCTCCTCCCGACTCCGTGAATAGATAAGAATATCATCGATAAAAACGACTACGAATTTGTCCAGATACTCAATAAAAACTTTGTTCATCAACTGCATGAACACTTCTGGGGCATTGGTTAGCCCGAAAGGCATAACCACAAACTCGTAATGGCCATATCTCGTCCGAAAGGCAGCTTTCGGAATATCGACGTCCCGAATCCTCAACTGGTAGTAGCCCGATCGCAAATCAATCTTCGAAAAGACTGTCGCCCCCTGAAGCTGATCAAACAAATCGTCAATCCTGGGCAAAGGGTATTTATTTTTGATGGTCAGCTTGTTTAATTCTCGATAATCGATGCACAAACGAAGCGACCCATCTTTCTTCTTAACGAAAAGTATGGGCGCACCCCAAGGCGATGCGCTCGGTCGAATATACCCTTTATCTAACAATTCTCCCAACTGGTTCTTCAACTCTAGCATCTCCGATGGTGCCATACGGTACGGTGCTCGATAAATAGGGGCTGCATTCGGCTCAAGATCGATAGGAAACTCCACCTCTCGCTGCGGTGGTAACCCCGGCAAGTCGTCTGGGAAAACATCGGGATACTCACTAACAATTGGGATTGACGACATGTCAACTCCACCATCTTCCGCCTTCAGAGCATAACACCAGTAGCCGAAACAACCCTGGTTCATAAGTTTCATCGCCTTCAAGGCGCTAATCATGCTCCCCGATCTACCCGGCTTACAGCCGACGAGAGTATGCTCGGTGCCATCCTCGGCCATGATCGAGATAGTACGAGTCCGATAGTTCATGATAGCACCGTGATGCTCTAACCAATCGTCCCCGAGGATTAAATCCTCACCCTTGAGGTCGATAACAATGAGGTTCGAGGGCCAGTCTCGGCTCTCGATCCTCACGGGGCAATCCCTAACTTCCCGGTCCCCAACCATACGATCCCCGCTAGGCGTACCCACCACAAACGGTTCACACTCAAACAAGTAGTCAAAGCCAATACGATTCACACAATCCGATGCAATAAAGGAATGGGTAGCACCCGAATCAAAAAGCACGGAAACTGGATGAGAAAGGATCTGAGTGGTACCTGACGCCACTGGAACGCCCGCCTCCTCTGTGGGCCTCATCTGATACAATCGGGGGTGAACTGAACCCAAATTCGACGCTGTACGGCGATCCGGCTGACCCCGACCCCTACCACGGCCCAAACTCTGCGGAACATGAGTAGCTGGAGAGCTGTGATCCCTCTGATCGGCAGTGGTAGTCGGAACTCTAGCGGCCCTGGTGGCTCTCTCACAATGAGTCGCCCGATGCCTGGTCTGCCCGCAAGTGTAGCAAGTAACTGGAGGAAAAGGACAATCCTTCATCAAATGCTCATATTGGTTGCTGTTAAAACAAACCCTGCCACCAGAAGCAACGGATCGAATGAGCGGTTACCACGAGATCCACCGGCCTGATGGAACGGCCTCTTCCCGGTATGGGAGCAGAGCGAGACCTCAAAATCGACCACCCTTCCCGGCCGAGAATCCACCGGTAGTCTTCTGCTTCTTAGCTTCTGAAACCGACTCTGATTCCGGAACCGCCATCTCGATCGCTAGGGCGCGATCCTGGTATTCCTTCAGAGTGGCACACATGAGCGGTGCCATACTCTGCCTAATATGCGGCTTCATTCGCATATTGAAGTAACGGATATTATCAGCCTCCGTTCTTACTTGATCTCTTACGAAACCCAACTGCTGATTGTAAGAAATGATGGCCTGAGAAATAGGTACATCCTGAGGTGTAGCGGTGAAGAATTCCACAATTCTGCGCTCCTTGACTGGCGGCGGACAATACTCTGCTTCCATAGCAGCCTTGAATTCCTCCCAAGTAGCTCGACGGTCTCTGGGCACAACGGCCTCCCACCATTCCGCAGCTTCCTTATCCAGGAGGTACTGGGCAATATGTACCCTCCTGTCTTCAGGACAAGCTATGGCATCAAAGGTCCTGTACAACTGAAAGAGCCAATTCTCCCAACCGAGGGAGTCAGAGGATCCGGAGAAATGAGGAGGGTGCATCTTAGTCACCGTCTGAAGCCACTTACTAGCCTCCTCTTCCGGTGTCAGGGGCGGATTCTGGCGTCCACCCTGAGCTATCTGAGTAAGTTGGGCTACCAACTGCTGAAATCTGCAAGAGCCCCGTATTATTACCCGACGGCACTGAGTGAGAGGCTGAGTCCGCAGAGGACTGAGAAAGTGAGCCCTCCTCATTATCAGCACCCCGACCACGGCCTCGGCCGCGTCCCCTAGCCGGTCTACCACGACCTCTCAACATACTGAAGGAAAATAAGAAAAGAGCAAGATCAGAAAGATTCACAATTCACAAAGTTGGTAACACAAGTCACGATTCCGAACAGCGCAAGAAAACGAATTACAGAAATATAAGAGTTCGAGGAGACTTACAGCCACGGGTCACACGAAAAGACGGTAGCATGATGATATTAGGCTCAACGACTGACTCTAATGACGCAACTGACAGACCCAAAATTCACCGACAGCCTAGGTATTCAAAACCTAATCTCTGATACCATAAATGTAACACCCCAATTCACAACTGGGACATTACACGCCGTAGAACCCTCGTGAGGTCTACCAGGCTAACGCATGACATATAAACCACAATGTGATCCCGAATGATGCACTCAAAAGTAAATAAGGCCGTGGCCTCGGCCAAAACATTTTTTTCGTAATACATGAACAGAGGTTAAATACCAATTTATTGCCCACGCAGGGGACTTATACCAAGTTTCAAAATAGACAGTCTAACTTCAATACTCGACAATGCAATGACAAAACATAAAAATGCAGACTCGAGCCACATCATCAAGCCAGCCCATCCTTTGCGTGCGTGTCCCGTGCCTGCTCCTCAGCCCTCCCGGTACCTGAAATGCATAAGACGCATTTCCCCCATTTAAGGGGTTAGCATTCGAATAGCTAGTGCAAGTACACAATTACACAACATTATATACAAAAACGGTTTTACTCAATCATCTCAATCAGAAATCATTTGCCATAAATATTCCGGAATACTACATTGGCAATCAAATCAGTTTTCAATCATCACGATATCACAAAATCACAACTGGTATTCTGTGGCCGTACCCCTTAGTATCGACCCCCAGACATCCCGTAGAACACTCCGGGTGGGATACCACTTCCGCGGCCGTACCCCTTAGTATCGACCCCCAGACATCCCGTCGGACACTCTGGGTGGAAGTTCAATCACACACGCACCCAAGTCCACTTCCGCGGCCGTACCCCTTAGTATCGACCCCCAGACATCCCGTCGGACACTCCGGGTGGAAGGAACACAACTCACGCACCCAAAAATCAACATTCATCATTCATTTCGAAAGTCACAACATACATAACGAAATGTAATACATGTACTTGCCTTGAACACGATGAAACAAGGGAAACAACGAAGGAATAGGTTTTGGTCCGAACAATCCTCCCAAATCCGCTCCTAACACAATAACGGTATACAACAAGTCTCAATAATGCGGAAAGGTAAGAATTAATCCTAATTCTACCCGTTGGGACAATTCATCGGACACCAAGAGTGCATAAGGAAATGAAATCGGTCAATGGTGTAACAACGGGATTTCATCCCAACCAATAACAAGAAAACCAAGGGTCACGTGAATACTATCAAAATCTAATAACAACATCGGTTAATTCGAATTAAAACACAAGATCACCACCAAACCCTCCCCAAAATCATACTAGGGTTAAAAGAGTTCTTACCTCTTGAAGATTCAAGCCCTATAATCCGAAGAACACATGCTAGATCCACAATCCGAGCTACACGATCGAAGGAAGATGAAGAAAAACACACAATCAAATGGTAGATAGAGAAAAATCCCCCCTTTCAACCCTCTCTCTCTCGCGCACGGTGGAAGGAAGGAAAAATGAACTGCATCCGCCGAAAAAAAACGTTGATATAGCGCTGACCGCATTGTGTGCCGCGGCTAAAGCGTGCCGCACAGGCAGCAAAAATTGCGCCCGATGATCGGCCGACCGCTCGTTGTGCCGCGGCTCATTCGAAGTGTGCCGCGGCTCGACTGCATGTGCCGCGACTGTCGGATCGGCGCCGCGCACGCTGATGAGGTTTTGGCCGGCAAGTGCCACACGGGTGTGCTGCGGCCCGGACAAGTGTGCCGCGGCACTGACTCGGCTGTGTGCCGCGGCGCACAATCCTTGTGCCGCGGCACACGGTACAGCCTGCTCGGCCAACAACTGGGTAATGTGTGTGCCGCGGCCCACACCCCCCTCGGGTCCCAAAATGACGAAAAGTGATCCGGAAGGAGAACAAAAGCAATAGGAATCGATATTTGGGCAACAATAACACGAAATGGAAGTACGGAACCCCAAAACGATCTGAGGTACACAACCAAAGTCGAACAAGGAACAAATTCCCTAAATTTCTAGGAAATTACAAAAACGGCCCAAGCATCCGAAAATCACGACACAACTTCGGATTAACAATCCAAAACTCACAACATGTTCTACTCAATCATACGAACTCATGGAAGTAAGAAAATGACGAAATCGAACGAGTTTAACGAGAATCGAATACACATGAGACAAAATATACCACAAGATGAAATTACGTAAAAACATCATCGAGACCCGTCTAAGCGGAGAAACTCCAAGAACAAAATAGGTTCAGAATTCCAAAACAGTGCCAAGCGAGTTATCCGAAACGAATATACACTAAAAATAGAAATTACTAAAAATAGAAAACACGGATATTACATAGACTCTAGTAGACCGCCCCAAAGACATGGTGCCCATTGGGAACAAGTGTATCTATAAGAGAAAGACTGATGGGGATGGCAAGGTTGACACCTATAAGGCCAGGCTTGTGGCAAAGGGCTTTACCCAAAAAGAAGGGATCGATTACCACAATACCTTCTCGTCGGTAGCTATGATCAAGTCTATTCGAATGATGCTTGCTATATCTGCCTACCACGATTATGAGATATGACAGATGGATTTGAAGAGGGCTTTCCTAAATGGATTCATCGAGGAGGATATGTATATGGAACAGCCTAAAGACTTTGTGTCTGACATCGATATTCATAAAGTGTGCAAGCTTTAGCATTCTATTTATGGACTGAAGCAGGCTTCGCATAGTTGGAACCTTCACTTTGACAAGGCTCTCAAAGTTTGACTTTATGCAAAATGAAGAGGAACCTTGTGTATACAAGAGGGTTAGTGGGAGCAAGATCGCGTTCTTAGTACTATATGTAGGTGACATTATACTAATAGTAAACAATGTGGGAATGCTCAATTCTGTGAAAGCTTGGCTTTCGAGTAGGTTCTCCATGAAAGACTAGGGAGAAGCTACCTATATTCTTAGGATTCGACTCTACCGGGATAGAGCGAAGAGAACGATAGGTCTTTCCTAGCCCTATATATAGATAAGATTTTAAAGCAATTTAAGATGGATGATTCTAAAAGAGGGTTCCTTCCGATGCGACATGGAATAAAACTCACATCGAAGATGTGTCCTCAAAGTGAGGAACAACGAAATGAAATGAGTAATATACCATATGCATCGGCCGTGGATAGCCTGATGTATGCTATGCTATGTACGAGACCTGATATTGCACATGCTGTGAGTGTGGTAAGTAGGTTTCAGGCAAACCCAGGAAAAGAACATTGGACCGCCGTAAAGAACATTCTCAAGTAACTGAGAAGGACTAGATATCTAGTTCTTATGTATGGTGGTGGAGAACTGAATGTGATGGTCATGATATGATATTCCAATAGTGAATATCATTGATAAGGGAATGGAGCAGTAGATCAAAATCAACAGAGATTCCACTAGTCAATATAAGAAATGAGGTAGAAATTAATATGGTTCTTGGTTAAACGAAACCTATAGTATTATTGATATCATTTTAGACACAAAAGGTGTGAATTTCCTTACATGTATATCTTGAGTAGAAGGAAAGTTGAGAGATTCTTGATAAATTTGATAGGTCATTGAGTTAAATAAAATGAGTGAATTGAATCAGCAACTTTCAAATAACATTTCAATAAGAGGAATGGGACTAATGTATTAATAAGGTAATAATTAAAAAGTTGAATGGTGTGAGAATGTAATATATATATATATATATATCAAACTGCATATGTATGAATAAAAGGGATAAATGATGAAGAAATATATGAGAAATCAAAAGGTACAAGTATTTATCGTACATGATCATGTCAATTCACATGCTTATGGAAGGAATAAAGTGAATTACAAGGTAGTTGAATAGACTATCAAATTAAATAGGCATACTAATGATATAAGTCAATCTCTAGATATGTACAACACATGACTTACACGTGAAAAATGTATATTATATGAGCATATAGAATGAGGTAAGATTTGAGAATTCCTCAGTGTGCGGATATGTACTATTAAAGCTTGACATAATAAGCACGATTTGATCGATTATTTTCTACTCGCGGTGGTGGTGGTGATTCCAGTGGAGGAATCATTCGTGACGTGAAAATGCATGTCATGGTGAATGTTGGCTCTATCTCTTACGTGATTTTCAACCGTTAAAAGTGTAGTTATAGTTAAAGAGTTAAATAATTAGAACAATGCAAGAGACCAGTAAGGCATGCATGATGTTGTTGAGGATAGTTAGTTCATAGAATCGCATGGAAGCCCTGGTGCTGAAGGCGCGGTGCTTCTACTATCCTCTCCAACTTTTGCATGTGCATCCTCCGTTGAGTGCGAAATGGCAAAGATTGTAGATGGTACCATCTTGTGCTTGAATATACGTGCCAAACTGTCACTCTCCACATGGAATATATTCATTAAGCAAATAGTTTCTCGCCTCTTTCGGTGGTAAGACTCAGCATCACATCGGGTATTTATCAGCTTTGTCACCAAATTCTAAATATGTTGGGGTCTCTCCTCAGAATGTCAACCATCCATGTCAATATGATCTCAATCATTGCTAATGTATGATCAAGCTGTTGTACTAACAATATACTCCGAGTTTGATCAGTAAGTGATGATGATGTAACTCTACCTACCTCACTCCTCGAATAGCTAATCTGAGTCATTAAGTTCTTGGTTCTCCCAATATGGTGGATACACCTTTCAACTAAATTAACATCAGAATATATAGTTCTCACAACTAAATCCCCTTTAGTGTCGGTGAAGATTTTGCTAGCGAGAAAGAACAACTATGGTAGATAAATAACATAAATGAGTAGACATAGAAAATCATTAAGGGAATAAATCTCAATGAATCAAACCAAGTCCTATTCTTGAAATATGTAGAATTCGCCTCCTGGGATGAGCGAACATATTTATAATGGAACAATTTGACTTGCAATATTAGCATCACACCTTCCAAGCAAGTAGTGAAGCATGTGAAATGGAATTAATGATGCTAGATCGACTACAAAAAAGACGTAGTGACTTGAATAGCTTTCAAAAATTTTGATCAGATACGTCTATTCCAAATGAATAACGATGCGACTGGACTAGATTCAATAATTCATGATTAATGATGTTTTATTCCAAATGAACAACAAAGTAGTTGGGGAAAGGTCCTATGAGGACCATTGAGGTGGACCTTAAGTTAGTTTCTAAATATGTTCCTCACCGAAGATGTCCTAATGCCCATTAAGTTTTACATCATACTATGTGGTAATCCCATCTAAGTCTGAAGAGTCTTATCCTGAACTAGCTCGATATAATTGTTCTTCTTACAAAGCAAGCTTAGATACCACTCCTGTCATGCCCTCACACTGGGGTTGGACGAAAATGCGATAGTTGATGTAATAAATACGTTTGTGATAATAAATTCCAGTAAAATGTACATGTGCCACATCTTAGATGAACTAAGAATGGTATTTGATTCTATAAAAGAAATATTCAAGAGTACAACAGAATTAGAATATAGTTTTAATATAGGAATAAAAGAAATGATAAATACAGCTCCACGAACCCTATGTCTTGTTGGCAATACTCGAGGTCAGACTTCACTTCTCGTCAACATCTTCCCCTTCTTATTCTTTGTTCTCTTTATCTAGTGGGGTTTTATAAAAAATAAAATGGGGAGAGAATAATGGATTCTTAATGAGCTGGCTGGGGTTTTGGGTATTTTACGTGTTTATTATTTTTTTTGAATAAACATAAAATATTTCTCCCACGTTTGAAAAATAAGATTTTAACATGTGGTGCAAATTTTCAAAGAGAATATAATGAATTATGACATAAATATAAAGTCAATCTCCGTAGCTTGCTGCCGAGTATGATGGATGTACAACATCGAGCGCCAAGTGTGTATTTAGCTTCGAGAGGTCATTTATATGACTAAATCCCTTAGCCTCCTCATAACGTCTTAGACCGTTATCAGTGTTTGGCCTTTGACTATCGCCACAACCTTCGCTTTAATAACCGTAGCCTTGGGCATTTGTTGGACCATCACTATAACATTGGCCTGCTCTCACGCTTGGTGACGTGCTTTCTTATCTCTTAGCTGGGCTCGATATGTCCTTAGCTTGGGTCTATGCCCGGATCATATCATAATCATGACTATACCCGAATTCTACGACCCAGTCACCTTAGGAGCTCTCCGTCCTTCGACTTCAAGGGAATAGGATACAGCGGTAGCTTTGCCTAGAACTGCAGCCACGCTGCTCGATTCATGACTTAGACTGACCGCTCCTCAATGCATATAGATTGAAAAAGGGACTCTAGAGATAGTACGGACTCTAGCGGTGGCTCCTGTCCGAAGGTCGTAGCACTTAGCTCCGCACAACACTTACTCCCAATCCTACTGAATAACAAAATATCGTGATTAATGACGATCATGTATTTTGTAAGATGTCATTATGATTGTTTAGTAATAAATAGACTTGGGTAAATGAGAGAAATTAGTTCAACCGGTTGATGGTCAGATGTCTATTGTGTGAGTTTTAACAGATTCTTATGATAAACTCATAAACTTGATTAGCTCGGTACGTATTGATTATGCGTCCGATAATTACGAATTTGGTTGGGAAAAGTCCATTACGATATAGGGATTTATGGTCAGAAGTTGGTGAAAGTTTTACCTTTCATAAACTACAATTTCGCCCTTCTAAGATTTAATTACTATTATTATTTTTAATAAATTATGGTAAATTTGATTAAGTCGGAATGGAGTGATTATACGTCCGAAAAATATGAAGTTTATTGACAAAATTCCGTTATGACATAATGATTTAAAGTTAGAAGTTGCATGAAAGTTTTACCTTTCTAAAATTACAATTCCGCCCTTCCAAGTTTTAAGTACTATTATTGTTATTATTTTTTCTATATTATAACTTTAATTAATTCATTCGGATTCGTTCTAACTCCAAAAATTGTGATTCCAATTTGCATTTTGATTCTTAAATCCCAATGATAAGATTTGCCATATTTAGCAATAATTTTCCTCAATGAAATAATTTGCTCAAATTATCAAAGTAAGTCAAAATTAAAATTCGACAAACTCCAAGATCATCACATGCATGATGAGAAAATATTATTTTCAAGTTAAATATGAGAAATCTAATTTTGATCCTTGCATGCACCATCATATATATATATATATATATATATATATATAATAAATTTGCATTAATTTTTAATAAAGTAAAGAAAGGACATTTTATCCACTTGACTGTGTCTTGTAGGTTGAAAAAAGAATCTTCTCCTCCTCTTTTTCGATATTTCGGCCATGCATAATCACACTATGGATGATCATTTTTTTGATTGCATGTTTATTTTTTAAATTAGAATGAGAAGGAGAAATAAGATAGAAACTAAGGTATGATGTGTAGTTTTTACCTTTTTCCTTCTTTCTTGTTCCTCTTCTTCTTCTTCTTTTGTTCTTTCTATTTTTTTTTTCTTTTCTTCTTCCTCACTTCATCCCTATCTCTATTCTTCTAGGAGTACAGAAATTTTTGCATGTAAAATAAGAAGCCAAGATGTCTTCTTATGCATTTGTACAAAGTTGGTCAAATAAGGCATGAGGAAGGGTAGTCTAAGATTGAGGTAGACATGCATGTCTGATGCACAAGCCACAAGATGATGACTCCCCCCTTTTTCCCTTGTGTGTCCATCTTTTCCCTTGTGTGTCCATCCTTGGCCTTTTTAATAAATTATTATATTTTTTTACTTTGTTTTGTTTGAGTATTTGGGTTATTATTTGAATAAATGAAAGAGATAATTCATGATGGGTGGGGTTAGGTGTAGTTTGGGCTTGATGTAGTGGTTTTAAGTGATATGTGGTCTACTAACTAAGTAGTCATAAGTTCATAATGTCTACAAGTCCAAATTTATATCAGAGGTCTAATAATTAAGTAGTATCATCAAATCAAATAGCCCATTTAGCTAATATATTTGTTAATGTATTTTAGTCAATTCAAAATTATTAAATAATTATGTTATTAAAACTTATAAGATATTATTTAGTTAACGAGACTACATATAAGGAACTAAATTTATTCGACAATGAAATAATCTAAAACTTTATTTTATTTATTGAGAATTAATAATATAATCTACTTACAAAAGAATGGGGTCTCACAAAGACTCTCAAGAGTAAGTTCAAATAATCATCCTATTATGGCAATAACAGCATGAATCATTATAATCTTCACGAGTACATTACTAATACTTAAACATGATGTCTTAAACCATCATCAATCACCAATTCATCAAGTTTAACTAAACTATATCAAATGATAATTATCTCCCAATTCATCACTAGTTTCCTTTACAATAGTTAAACCTCTCAAGAACACTCAAACTACAGGTAATAATTACCAATTAACCAATCAAGATAGTTGAGTATAATTCTTTTAGAACATGATTATAACATCTAAGTATCCCTAACATTAAGGGCATACTCATTTTTAAGCCCTAATCATTATGTTTTTTATTATGGATTCATAAAATAAAAATCATGTTATACTCTATTAAATCAATACCATATGGAGTATTCTTCAACAATATTATCATCATTTCAAAATTACCACAAGATTAGACAACATACCTCTTGAAGATGAAGAACAATCCCCAAAACTTCAAGAACACACTCCAATTTTCAAACTTCTAATCTCAAATCCAAGATGTGAAACTCCAAGATAAAGTGGAAGGGGATTATACTGACTTAGGAGGGCAGGAGGATGATTTATGGATAGGAAACTCAGAGTTAGTTCGTGCACTTTCTCTAACGTATGCTACCTGCAGGGGTTGATGTATGTTAATGACCTTTATATATGCTAACACCTTAGTGTTTATATACGTAAACATCCCCCAGAGGCTACTGCCTCATATCACACATCCTCTTCCATACGTTGTAAAAAAATGACGCACATAATCTCAACCTCATTATGTACGCTAACACAACGATAATGCGTATGTAATGCCCATTGACATGGCTATCTCAATCGAGCCACAAATTCCAGCCATGCATGGCCCCACATGCTGAAAGTTGAGATGCAATCTGATATCCTCGGTTATTAATATAATTTAGCAGCTTAACGTACTTAACACTCATCGAGATAAAGTACGCTAGGCGCTGACAGTAGCGTAGGCTATGCCTAAAGTACTTAGAGAAAATACAACTTACAATGTGTAACACCCCCAAAACCGACCGGGAATATTACAGCGCCGTGGGCCCCATATTGGAACCCACAAGGCTAAAATCATTTTCGCAAACATTTAAAAATGTCAAAAAGCCCTTTGAAAGTACACACACACGCACAGCGGATAAAAACACAGTTCAAAGAATATCGAAAGCCATTTAGAAACATACACACACAGCGGATGAAACATAATTAAATACATTTGCAGCGGAATTATAAAAACCAGAAAGAACACTCGAATCCCAACAACTACGCCATAGCTAGTATCACCGGAAAGCTCATCCCTTCACGACCGCTACTCGCTCGAACTCCGAGTACCTAAAAGATAAAGCCCACGACGGGGTCAGCCATAATACTCAACAATGATAACGATCACATCACAAAAACAATACATATCAATGTAATTACAAGGTAAGAATAATTCTAATATGATCTCACCGAAGTAACCTTACCAACCTGTCACAACCATAACAATCAAATCTTACCATATTCCACGCCTCCTGTCCTTAAGTAATGAATGAATTCAAAAGTAATCACCCGTACTGTATCCGAAACACTACCAAGATTTTCAAACATAAACATATCTCGAGTATTGAAAAATCTGGTCAAGTTCGATTCTGCCGGCTGGGTCGCACAATTGGATCCCAATACTGATAGGAACTGATATCACACGATACATCTGCAAATCAACTGTCCCGAAACAATGGCAAGTCCCGAATATCAATGCAAAACGCGAATGTTGACACAGTCAATAATGATAAACAATTAATGCATCACAACGGAAATATCAATGACATGATATTTCCACACAAGATCGACAAAGGATCAACCACGAACGAGAATGCCATGGTATGGTAACTCCAACAAGATCAAGGAAGAATCCATAACCGAGAATACCGACAATACGGCAAATTCCAACAAGATCAATAAAAGGTCGACAACCGAGAATACCGAAGACACGGTAAGGATCAATGAAGAATCAATAATCGAGAATACCAACGACACGGCAAATCCCAACAAGATCAATAAAAGGTCGACAACCGAGAATACCGACGACCCGGTAAGGATCAATGAAGAATCAATAATCGAGAATACCGACGACACGGTAAACTCCAACAAGATCAATAAGAGTCGACAACCAGAAATACCAATGGTACGATAAACTCCAATAAGATCAATAAAGGGTCAACAACCGAGAATACTGACGACATAGTAAACTCTAGCAAGATCAATAAGGACCAGCGACCGGAAGTACCAACGACACGGTATACTCCAATAGGGATAATAAGGGATCAACAACTGAGAATACCGACGACACGGTAAACTCTAATAACATCAATCAAGGACTAATAACCAAGAATACCAACGGTGAGAGAACTCCCAAATGGAATCAATAAGGATCAATAATGAACCAGATTACCAATGACAGGGTGAACTCCAAACGAGATTTATAAAGGATCGATATCAATGAGTCGACCATCGATATGGTAACTGCGAACGAGGTTAATAAAGGTTCAATGGTGACGGATACACGAGAGAATAAAATCGTCAACCATATACAAATCATATATACGGGATTTCAAAGACAACCCGAATATCGAACAGATCCAATTATACATGGACTGTGAACGACCAATCAATAAGACTCAAGATAGACGTCACGATACAACATGACAACAATCTCGAAGAACACATATCCATCAAGGATCAAAAGACTTCCCAAAAGAGCAACAGTAACTCGATCATGGAAGACCGACACGACCACAATGTCGTATTTCCATCAGACAACAGTCCACATCATGCTCAACAATGCATATAATATTAACACATAAACCCCAAGGCAAAGCGGCCAAGGGTCACGAAGCATCTCACAGAATACCCGGAACATAGGTGCCATATAGGTCTTATCCCCTAACACGCTTCATGCAATCACAAAATACCCCAAGGTCGCAACCAAGGGTCACGAAAGTATCCACACAGAATACCGGAACATAGGTGCCATATAGGTCTTATCCCCTAACACATCGGCCCAACAGATCACTCACACAGAAGAGCACATTACAAAACGTAACATACAATGGTGCACACTCACCGCATGAAATATCAACACACACATGCAATAATGCAACATGATGATTATCATAATCTAACAATATTAATTTACCTCAAGCTGGAGACGCCAACCTTTCCACGACCAACCGCCCTGAACGAATACACGGTTTATCCGACAATCCAAAATGAAGTACAGTCCATAACTAATACCAAACCACCATCCCAATTTCAACATCGACACGATAACTAACCTTGATATCCAGCTTCTCATGCAATAGACCAAATTAAAATTCACGTTCCCATTTCCACTAGACATCCTTAAAATCATATACATTATGATTTATCTTACATACCACCATTCCGACAATTCATAGATTCCATAATACCATTGTTATATGAATCATAAATGAAATGAAAACGAAATCATTTATTAACATTATGAACTGAGCAAGCATAACTTGCCTGGATACCCATACGATGAAGCCACCATCAATCCCGCCGTCTTCATCTACAAGCTCCGCAGCACAACGGTTAACTTCAACGATCACTAAACGCAACCTTCGATTCGGGTGGAGGATGATGTTAATCCATGATTCCAACTTCCAAAACATGTTGTTATAACTTGATTCTACTCAAAACCATCAACTTTGCTGAAGAAATCGCAAAAGGGACGGAGAAAAATGGAAAATGATGAGGGTGACTCGGTCCAGGCCTTATATAGCCGAGACTCGCCGCCGATACGTACGTAATCGCCGTGGCTTACGACGTAACGGCAGCGCCTACCTTACATCCGATTCGTTCGGCACCCTTACGTACGTAACCGGCAGCTCCCTTACGTATGTAATCGGCCATTACGGCCGTAACCGGCCACTGCCTACGTACGTAATCGGCCAGTCCTAGCCCCCAGCGAGTCACTGCCGACCATGCTCGGCCATCCCAACGAGTCACGTCCGGCCATGCTCGGCCATCCAGGTCATCTCGGCCACGACTCGGCCAGTCGCCCTGTAACGTACGTAACACTTGTTCCGTTGCGTACGTAATACGTACGTTGACTTGCTACAGTACATTGGTCGTGTTACGTACGTAACACGTCCTGTATAACGTACGTAACACGTACGTTGACTCACCTGTCAACATCCTCCGCCGAAAGTTGGCGACACAGGGTCCCACCTGCCGACCACGACTCGATCGTTTGATTCCCATGTTACGTACGTAATGTCTCGGCCATAACGTACGTAACTCTACCAATTTAACATACGTAAGCTTCAACACATAACGTACGTAATGGCTTCCATACTTAGCCATTTCCAGCAATTCCTGTCCAACGTCTCGACATAACAAATATGAGCATACGGCATACTGAACACATATACGAAATCCCGAAAGTATTCTCACACGGTACGTCTGATGCACGATATCCTCAATTACAATTGTCGACCAAGTACGGAAATCAATCAAATACTCATACGGTATATCCGACATCGAAAACACAACAAGCATGTAATATCCTAGAATCAAAATACCCTCGATAGACATACTGGCACGACTGTCACGGTTTCCAAAATTATCCACTCATATCGTGTCGGTCCCACTCTGTACAGTACATCCCAGATAAAATAATGCGAAAAATTCATAGTGAAATTCTAGGATATTACACAATGCAACTTCTAACAGTCAAAACAATACGAGCGTCAAACCTAAAATAGTTTAGTTTCAAAATGTCTCGACATAATAAAAATTGTATAAATCTGATTACAATACAATGATACTCATATAATACATATAATAAAATAGTGTAAAAATATAAAATTATAGTGGGATATTACATACTCCCCCCCTTAAAAGAGTTTCGTCCTCGAAATAAAGGGGTAAACAACTTGGGGTATCTCTCCCGCATGCTATCCTTGGTCTCCCATGTATCCTTATCGACTTTGTGTCTCGACCACTGAATCTTCAACAGGGTAATCATCTTGTTTATCAACTGTTTGATCCTTCTATCATGTTTTGGTATAGGGCACCCCTCGAATGTATGATCATCAGCTATCTCAATTTCTTCGAACTGAAGTATGTAGCTAGGATCATCAACATACTTCCTCAACTGGGAGACCTGAAACATGTTGTGAATTCGACTTAATACCGGTGGAAAAGCCAGACAACAGGCCAAATCTCCTACTCGTTCCAAAATCTCAAACAGTCCTATATTCCTCTCATTTAGCTTGCCTTTTTTCCCGAAATGAAAAAGACATTAGGTAGGAGACACCTTAACCAGTACATGGTCACCAATCCTAAACTCAAGTGGTCGTTGACGGTTATCTGCATACAACTTCAACCGGCTTTGACAAATGACTCCTAATCCGAGCGATCGTATAACGGGCCGCTACCACCAGGTTCCATATCCAGAGACTAATACAATGTTGGAATATTCTATATTTATATAAAAGGATTTTGATGATAAGTTCATGGAATCAAAAGAAAAAAATAAAGGATCATCAAGAATTCGAGGACGCAAGAGCTGGGCAGAAAAGCAAAGAAACAAGCATTAGCGCATGTTAAAATAAAGAGCTAGAGCATGCTAGTCATCAAGACAAAGAGTTCTGCATTCTATATTGAAGCAGATAACGCACGCTAATACCAATAATAGTGCACGCAATGATAAAGAGTTAACATACACAATATTAGCAAGTAACGTATGCTAAAGTTTGAAATATCAGCCCATTGGAGGATTTCAGAAGGTCAAACATCACAGCAGTCACAAAGAATAACGTATTTAACATGACAGAATTAGCACGCTATATATGATACAATAATGTACGCTATGAAATGAGAATAACATATGCTATGCGTATTCAAATTCAAACTTAGATCGTTGACGTCACTGATTTCAGGTTACACCAACATACGCTAAGGGGATATATTAACGTACGCTACGGAAGAAGCATAAGCTACTAGACTGATTTGAGAAACAGTTAATGTATGTAACATTAAAGAATAACGTACGCATAAGAGCTTAGTGCTCGCTAACTAATAACATAATGCATGCAAAAGAGAAGCAGGCAGCAACGGCTACTTTGGATCTCAAGCCTATAAATACAAAATCATTTGGTATTAATCAGAACAACAACTTTAAGAAAATTGCTAAACATCTGAGATACATTATATACATTATTGTTGTTGTAATAGAACTTAATTGATAAGAGTATGAATGTTTAATTCACTCAATGATACACAAAGGAAAATAAAGGATTGTAGATTTGATTCGGTGTTTTTAGGATAAAGGATTCGGCATTGTTAGAATCATAATCTAAATCCAAGTGAGATTTTTCTAGTACCGATAGAAAGCTAGAAGGGTTGTTTCCTTATCCGATATAAAAGGAAAAATAATTTATCTTGAACCCACAGAAAGAAAAGATTATAAATGGTTTACTTCAGACCTATCCAAGGCAAGGTGAAAAAGTTTTATCTTGAACCTATAGAAAATATTAGTGAAGAAGAGAGGACGTAGGTATATTGGCTGAACCTCTATAAATCTCTGTGTTATTTCATTCCGCAATTATCTATGCTTCCGAAATCGCAAAGGATTTCAATACTGTTAACTGAACTATTAAAACCTCTTCTAGTGGCGGTATCAAGTCAATAATTAGTCCAAAAAGATAAAAAGTTCCATTGTCTCTTAATCTTGCTCCGGTCGAAGGCCTTACCTTAAATCGACCTCCAATTTTGGATGGATCTAACTTCATGACATGGAAGAAAAAAATGTCAATCCTCATTCGAACCTATGATATCGGGCTTTGGAAGGTAATATGCCTTGGTCCAAAAATTCCTATGAAATCCGATGGCTCTCTCAAAAGTTTCGAAGATTATAGTGATGAGGATTGGAAAAACGATCATCAAAATTGTAAAGCCACACAATTGCTATATTGAGCTCTTAAACCGAAAGAGCATAATCGTATTTCCTCGTGTGATAGTGCTAAAGAAATTTAGAAAATCCTATAGGTAACACATGACGGAACGAATCAATTCAAGGAGATGAAGATAAACATGCTTCTCCACGACTACAAGCATTTCATGATGAAAGATAACAACTATGCTCGATCGATTTCCGGTCATCACAAATGGACTAACTTGTTTTGGAAAACCATTATCATGTAGTGAAAAAGTGAAGAAAATCTTACGATGACTACCTTGTGAATGGGACAGGGTCATCCGTAATACTCAACAATGATAACGATCACATCACATCAATAGTTACATACCAATGAAATAACCAAGTAAGAATACTACTAATGGAATCTTACCGCCATAACCTTACCAACTCGTGGTAATATTCATCGAAATAGTCCTTACCATATTCCACATCTCGTATTCTCAGTAAAACAATGAACTCATACACAAACATCTATATTATATCACAGCAATAGAGATATTATCCGGTTTACCAAAGGAGAATTTGCCGATTAAGGCGTTTTTATAAAAACCAGAAACCTGGTCACATTCTTCCGGTGAGAAGATGGCCGTCGACAGGTCACCGGAGAGATCAATCGAGCCCAGCTTCCCCTCCCGGGAGGTGCCTTTTTGTATTATATCAGTGAAAGATGCTGGACGTGTAACACCCCCGATATATTCAGGGATATTACAGCGCCGTAAATCCTTTACATAAGAATTTACAAGGCTGATTAAAAGAAAAGACAATAACAGATACCGCTTTATGAAATTGCTGAAGTAAAATACAACCGTCTGGTTCAAAAACCGAAATACAAATATCCAATGAAGAGTTATTATTACATCACTAAAATCCAAACATTATAAACGGACGACGTACTCGAGTACTTATTGAAAAAACCAACAAATAACAGACGATAACCCGGCCGAACATCACTTTGCACCCTCGTCATGCATCTCCGGTGGTTGTTTCCCGCTCTCACGGATCTGAACAAACACAATGTTCACCCCCGAAGGGGTTAGCACAACGATGCTAGTACAAGTACAATAATCATACAACAGTGATATAATCAACAATTATATCATAACAAGTTTCTCCAACGAGAATATCCACAACACATATCATATCATAACAGTTTCAACATACTGGTGGTATTCCAACGATCCAGCGCACACAGCTATAGATTCCCATGATGATCCCGTCGGACCAACACATGGTGGAACTACCTTTCCAACGATCCAGCGCACACAGCTATAGATTCCCATGATGATTCCCGTCGGATCAACGCATGGTGGACATATATTCACAACATATTTACACGATACAATCACATCATAATTGTCATAATATAAACAATTCTAATTAAAGTACTTGCCTCGATTAGAAGACAGAACAATACTTCCACGAAAACGAGACACTCGAAGGTCGCCCCTCTCGATCAATCACACAACAAGATCAAACCTTAACAAAAGAAATGATATAGGATTTATCTCACGTCGTATGAATGTTTAACAATTCGATTCACGGCCAAAAGTTCATAAAATGCAATCTACCTGAACTGCTTAGCGCACGCTAAGTACTCTGTGTAGCATGCGTTAAGTCTGCTCGATAGCGCACGCAAACAACAAAGCCTAGCGTACGCTAACTATGCATGGTCAGTACTTCACTGACCAGCCAACTGACTCGTCTGATGGTCTAGCGTACGTTACGTACTAAACGTAGTGCACGCTAACTCGTGCTCGATAGTGCACGTTAATATTCATAGCATAGCGTGCGCTATCTATGCATGGCAGTTTACTGCTGAGCAGTAAACTGTTCTCGCCATGATCGAAACAATGAAATCTTCCGTGATACTTCATGTTACCTCCATGAATATCATATACACACGATTATGAATGATCTTACGGATAATAACATCTTCGGATTCGAGGATATGCATACCATTATAAAACCATATTCCATTTCGACTACAAATCTTTATACGACAACTCAAAAGACTTAACGGTTGATATCAACATCTTATATCAATCAATATTATCATGCTGAAGTTGTTAAACGTTCCATCTATACTAGATAAATCCTTCCATGATCCATCCTTTAGATTTATCCAACAATAATGATTGTTAAAGTCAAGTCCATGATTATTATGAAGTCATCTACTAGATTCGAATTACCAATGATACAAGCTTCTCTTTACATATTCGGTAATAAGATTCGAATCATGATGATTATAATCAAGATACTTAAGGCTTATTCATCTCACTATTCCAAACATGATATACTTGGATAATTCATCTATGAAAATCCATATCTTGTTAACATGATCATCCAAATCGTTAGAATCCAACTCTAAGTCTTGAGATAGATTGAACATACCTTAATATGATGAAAATCACTGAACCGTAAGGTAGAATCCAACTCCGGTTGGTTGTATGCCACTCCAAGGTGCTATTCCTCTTCAATGATTACTCCCAAGTGATAGCCAATATATAAACACCAACAATATGTGTTCTAAGTATGTAGTAGGATATCTCAGCTCTCTGGCCTCTCAAGTATGTAGAAGGAACGAGTAAAATGTAAGCCAAAACGAGTTGTTGTCCTATTTATAATATTCTGCATTTTAACAAGTTAGCGCACGCTACTAAGCATTCCTTAGCGTGCGCTAATAATGGTTGACTTCAGAATTGTCCGGGTGCTTCCGCGGGAATCTTATCCGGACCCATGTCCCGGCTGGCTCATGTGCTAGTCGTCCCGCTCAATAATTGAGTTCTTAGCGCACGCAACCCCTATCTGCATAGCGTGCGCTAATAGGAGCCCGATAGCGTGCGTTAAGATACATTCTTAGCGTGCGCTAACACGAGTTTGCATGAGAAATTTTGCATGCTTCTATACTTATGCATAATGATATTAATGTAAGAAATATCATACTCCAATAATCAAAATCACCAATCCGAATAATACAGGGTTTGAATACAGATGAAATACACCGTAATAAATTTGGATATTACATACTCTCCTACTAAAAAGGAGTTTCGTCCCGAAACTCAAGACGAAAATAACTCGGGATATCTTGACTTCATATCAGCTTCCGTTTCCCAAGTGGCTTCTTCCATTCCGTGGCGTGACCATTGAACTTTGACCAAAACCATTGGTTTGTTCCCCAGCTGCTTAACTTGACTCTCGAGTATCATAACCGGTCTTTCTTCAAACGTCCCATCCTGCGTGACTTCGATCTCGCCGAAATCAATGATATGACTGGGATCTGGTATATACCTCCGTAACTGGGATACGTGGAACACGTTATGAACATGGCACAATGACGGCGGCAATGCTAATCTGTATGCCAACTCCCCAACTCTTTCGAGGATCTCAAATGGTCTGATATACCTCGGACTCAGCTTTCCTTTCCTTCCGAAACGAAAGATTCCCCGAGTAGGAGAAACCTTCAAAAGTACGTGGTCTCCAGTACTGAACTCCAATGGGCGGCGGCGTACATCTGCGTAATATTTCTGACGACTCTGGGCGGTCAACAGCCTTTCACGAATCAAGGCTATCTTCTCTCGAGTCTGCACGATCAACTCTGGTTCTGTTCCGATCAAGTCCGATGAATCGTCCCAGCATAGGGGCGATCTGCATCTCCTTCCGTATAATGCCTCAAACAGTGCCATCTTAATAGAAGCATGCCAACTATTGTTGTAGGTAAATTCAATCAACGGTAGATGAACTTCCCAATCGTTTGACCAATCTAAGGCACAGGCCCTCAGCATGTCTTCCACCGTTTGTATAGTTCTCTCAGATTGTCCGTCAGTCTACGGGTGGTAAGCTATACTGAAGTTCAATTCGGTCCCCAAGGCCTTATGAACTGCTTTCCAAAAGTGAGACACAAAACGGCTATCTCGATCAGAAACAATGGTCTTCGGCGTACCATGCAATCGAACTATCTCTGAAATAAATACTCGTGCCAACCTCTCTGGTCCCCACGTATCCTTAATGCCTAGAAAATGAGCTGATTTGGTTAAACGATCAACTATCACCCAAATCATGTTCATTCCTGTCCTGGTTCTCGGCATATTAGTGATAAAGTCCATCGATATGTCCTCCCACTTCCATTCAGGAATCGGGAGTGGCTTCAACATTCCGGCAGGCCGTTGATGCTCGATCTTAACCTGCTGACACGTCAAGCATTTAGAAACATAGTCCGCTACATCTTTCTTCATGTTGCCCCACCAGAAATTCTGCTTCAAGTCCTTATACATTTTACTGGTACCCGGGTGGATAGAATAGGGCGAACTGTGAGCTTCCTTCATAATCGTCTGTTTCAAAACATCATCATCGGGAACACAGAGTCGGTTCTGAAATCTCAAAACTCCATCATCATGAATTATGAATCCGGGGGCCTTTCCTTTGATCACTTCATCACGTAACCGAATCATCAAAGGGTCATCTGCCTGTCTAGATTTGATTCCTTCGGTTAATGATGAAGTTATCTCCATCACGCACAGTTGTCCTTGGACTCTTTGTAACCACACTTCAATTCCTTCACGAATCATCTCTCGTTGAAGGCTAAGTTGGGAGGTTAGCGTCTCCAGCATCTGAATAGAAACAGGCTTGCGGCTAAGTGCATCGGCCACTACATTTGCTTTGCCTGGATGATACAAAATCTCCAAGTCATAGTCCTTGATTAGATCTAACCATCTTCTTTGCCGCATCTTCAACTCTTTCTGACTGAATATGTACTTGAGACTCTTATGATCCGTAAAGATCTGGCAGTGAGTCCCGTACAGATAATGCCTCCAGATCTTCAAGGCAAAAACCACTGCTGCTAGCTCCAAATCATGTGTTGGGTAATTCACTTCATAAGGTTTCAGCTGTCGTGACGCATAAGCGATCACCTTATCATTCTGCATCAATACGCACCCAAGTCCTTGGTTCGAAGCATCACTGTAAACTATAAATCCTCCAGTTCCCTGTGGGAGTGATAGAATCGGTGCCGTCGTCAATTTCTTCTTCAATTCATCAAAGCTAATCTGACACAATTCATTCCACTCATACTTTTGAGTTTTCTGCAGGAGTCGAGTAAGTGGGCGGGAGATTTTAGAAAACCCTTCCACGAATCGTCGATAATATCCAGCAAGTCCTAAGAAGCTTCGGACTTCTTTCACGTTCTTTAAAGGCTTCCAATCCATAATTACTTCGATCTTCTGAGGATCTACTCGGACTCCTTTAGATGACACCACATGGCCGAGGAACATTACTTCCTTTAGCCATAATTCACACTTAGAAAGTTTGGCGTACAATTGCTCGTTTCTCAAAAGTTCCAACACAATCCGCAAATGTTGCGCATGTTCTTCCGGGTTCTTAGAATATACCAGAATATCATCAATGAACACGACCACAAATTTATCCAAATATTCGATGAACACTCGGTTCATCAACTGCATGAATACAGCAGGCGCATTAGTGAGACCAAATGGCATTACTACAAACTCATAGTGTCCGTAGTGAGTTCTGAATGCCGACTTTGGAACATCAGATTCCTTAATCCTCAGCTGATGGTATCCTGATCTTAGATCGATTTTTGAAAACACTGTTGCTCCTTGAAACTGGTCAAACAGATCAATCCGTGGCAACGGATACTTGTTCTTAATCGTCATCTTGTTCAGCTCTCGGTAGTCAATACACAGTCGAAGCGATCCATCCTTCTTTCGAACAAAAAGAACTGGCGCTCCCCAAGGTGAAACGCTTGGCTGAATATAGCCTTTGTCCAGTAATTCTTCCAGTTGCTTCTTCAGTTCGTACATCTCCGTAGGTGCCATGCGATACGGCGCCTTAGAAATTGGTGTAGCTCCGGGTTCCAGCTCAATCGTGAATTCTACGTCCCGTCGTGGAGGTAGTCCAGGTAACTCGTCAGGAAATACATCTGGGAATTCGTTCACAATAGGAATGGATGAAAGTTCCACAATTTCATCTTCTTTCTTCATTGCATAACACCAGTACCCGATACATCCCTGTTTCAACATTTTGACAGCTTTCATTGCTTTGATCAACTTTCCTGAGCTTCCTGGTTTCCATCCTTCAAACAGTACTTCGGAGCCATCATCAGCGATCAGCGAAATATTCCTCCTTCGGTAATTTACAATTGCTCCATATCGATTAAGCCAATCGTCTCCGAGTATTAGGTCATCTCCTTGCATTTCTATCACAATTAGGTTTGAGAGCCATTTCCTACCCCCAAATAATACAGAAAAATCTCTAGTCTCTAAGTTCCCAACAATCCTCTCTCCACTCGGTAAACCAACAAAATAAGGTTCACAAGTAAGAAAACCAGAAATATTCAAACGATTTACACAATACAAAGATATAAAAGAATGCGTAGCTCCTGTATCGAATAAAACGCTAACTGGTTGGGAAAGAATCTGGACAGTACCTGATGCGACAGCAGCATCCTGATCGTCTGTCCTCCTCATCTCATACAGGCGTGGGGGAACAAATACGGCACTCGATGCCCCCTTTTGGTCCCATTGTCCTCTGCCTCGTCCACGGCCAAAATTTTGAGGCATCTGAACACTTTGCCGCGTCTGTTGGACACTAGCTTCCTTTTGAACTGGCTGTGATGAACGGGTTCCTTTGTATTTGGTGGCGTCTTTACAGAACGTCGCACGGTGCCCTACCTGTCCGCAGTCAAAACATGTAACTGGGGTGCGCAAACAATCGCGCCAAAGGTGGCCTGGGCGACCACAATTAAAGCACTTCCTAGCTGTATCCGTCGTGACTGACATTGTTCCGTAATTCTTTCCGTTCTTAGATGGGTGCGGAGGTTTCTTGAAAGAAAAAGAAGACTGGGCCTTACGGGGCCCACTGCTCTTGTGCTCTGTAAAAGTACCAGAGACTTTCTGTTTCTTCGACTCCATAAACTTCTCCATTGCTGCTTCTTTAATTTCATACGCCAACGCCTTATCCTGGTATTGGCGGAGAGTGGTACATTCAAAACCGGACATGTACCTCTGGATTTCTGGTTTCATTCTCATTTCAAAATGAATCATCATCTCCGCATCTGTTCTGACCAGATGTCGAACAAATGCTAATTGCTGGTTAAACGTCTTAATCATCTGGGATACGGGTTCATCTGATGGCTGAGCAGAGAAAAATTCTCGAATTTTGGCTTCCCTCACAGGACGAGGGCAATACTGAGCTTCCATCATCATTTTAAATTCCACCTAATCGGCATCATAATCTGTGGGTCGGATAGCTTCGCACCACTCGGATGCTTCTCCTATCAGAAAGTACTAGGCAATAGGAGCTCTCCTGTCATTCGGGCAATTAATTCCAGCAAAAATTTTCTCCAGTTCCTTCAACCAATGGTCCCAAGTGGGAGTCTCGGAAAAGCCGTCAAATTTGGGTGGTTGCATCTTTGCCACCTCTTGTAACCATCGGTCACCTCGATTTCCCATTTCTGGAATCCTTTGTTGTCCATCTCCCTGCTGAATTCCTGCCGCCACTTGCATTCGGTCCACGACTGTGCGGCCGAGTCATCTCGGTTCACGACTTGACGAAGGATTTACGGTACACCAGTTCGGTTCGTTATTGATGGATTGCTGCGGCTCGCCTGAGCTATGACTAGCCTGATTAGAAGGCGACGCCTCCCTTTCAGCATTCCTTCATCCGCGTCCACGACCGCGACCACGTCCACGTCCGCCTCTCAACATACTATAAGCACAAGTACTTAATATACAGGAAACAACATTGTTCTAATGTTCAACACTACTACAAAAACAAGCAAAGAGATCTAGACTAAAAGACCCGTTGATAAAGATAACGGGTCTCTTTAATATAAGAGACCTGATATTATAAACAACAGGTCTCTTATATATCAAATGGGCCCACCATTTTTTTGTGATGGACTTAAGAGACCCGTTGTTTTTATTGACGGATCTCTAATGTATAAGAAAGAAGAGACCCGTTGCTTTTGTTGACGGGTCTCTAAAGTGTAAAAACTTAAGAGACCTGTTGTTTAACCCAACCGGTCTCTTCTTTTATTCTTCAGATTAGGGAACTAAGTACTCTCTAATCTCTACATCTCTCCATATCTCTCCCGTCTGTAATCGATCCCTTGGCGGCGATCGTTGCCACTGCGGTTTTCTCCCCGTCTGTAATCGATCCCACTTTGCCATCTCAATTTCTTTTATCTCAATACTCATCACCGTGGTTTCTTCCTGTGGCAGCAAGAAAACCATTCTTGAAAGCCCAAAGGTCAGCGCTGTGATTTGCCCAAAGCTTGGATTATCTTCAAAACCCTTCTTCATTACCGTAGGTTCGTGATTTCTTCATCCTTGCGCTGTGATTACCGTAGGTTCGTGATTTCTTCATCTTCAAAAACCCTTCTTTAAAAACTACTCCTGACGCCTTATCTTCTTCGGTCGTTCAAAACAAACATTGTGTCTCCGTTTCTTCTTGAATGCGTACAGATCATCTTCTTCGGTTTTCCTTCGATAATCTTCTCTTCTACCTCGCCTTCAAATCTTGCAATATATTTCAAGCGCTGTCCCAGCCTTTTCTTCAGGTCAAAACTCTGAATGTTTTCTTATGACTTTCCGTTGGTTGGTTTTTTGATAATGTGTCAAAATTGGTTGAAAAATTATGCCTTTCGGGTTTTATGTGTTTTGATTTCATTGGTAATCTGCACAAAATAGTAAAAGCATCATACATTCCACACTAGGCGTCAAATTCATTGAATTTTGTGTTTCTTCTATTGTCGCTTTTGTCGTTTATATTCGATTCTACATTTCTACACTGGTTTTGATTTTGTTACATGATTAAATTTTTGAATTGTAAGGTTTTTGATTCCGACTATGATGATTGAATTGATTGATAAATTCGTTGGCCTTGATTTGATTGAAATTTGAAATGCCAGGTTCTTCATTCTTCTGTGTATTTGGATTTTTTTAAAAGTTTTTGTGCTTTGTTCACTATTACAAAGATGAGATTCTGGGAGAATTGTACGCAATTTGACTTTGATTGACACTCCCCAATCAATTAAAGAAATAAAAAAGTGAGAGGATAGTGACTTACTTGATGTTGTTTTCTTTGGTATCAAGTTTGATTCAGACATAATAATCAACTGGTACATAATTTCTGTGCTTCTAACAAATAAACAAACACCACATAAATATACTCTGTTAAGACAAGAAACAGTTTAAATTTCTACTGGTTGACTGTATATTGAATTCTCAACTCTGTGCTTAAGCTTTAACTATGTGGATTAGCTCTCTGTTCTTGCAAAGAGTTTTTTTTTTTGAGAAGATATTGCATGAATGTAAAGGAATTTACCATTTTACAATGTTAACGATTTAGTGAAGGTTTTCATTTTCTTTCATTCTTTACTTCCAGAATGTGCCACCTGCTCTAAAAGTACTTTAATTTTTTGTTATCGGGGTTTTTGAATTCTAATGCTGAACTTTTGTGAAGTTTATTTGTTTTAACCATAATCATTAATATGGCCCTTTTTTTCACCATTCATCTCGAGAAACTGGCCCCAATGACCCATACGTATATAAACCATGATACTAAACTAATTTGAATATGTAGGAACTGCCATATCACTTCTATTTTGATTATCATGTAAAAACAGATTATTTAGCTAAGGTATTTATTGAGGTCCTGTCAGATTAGCATGGTAGAAGATTGAAACTTGTTTTGTTTGGATTAATACTTAATTTTATTTTTTAGCTTAGCTTTTCTGGCATACAAGGGATCTCGGCTATTTTCTGGAGTCGATTATGATGCTGGAGTTTGGTTTGGCTATCCGAAGGTCAGAAGTTTATTTTCCTATTTTTTATGTCACCACGTAATCTCATTTGTTGGTTTGTTGACAAAACTATTCTCTCCGTGGTGGCTGAATTACTAAAAGAAAAAGTGATTGTCTTTTTTAAACATATTATTATTGATGTGAAAGTGATGAATGGAATAATCGAAATGAAGAATTTTTCATGGCATTAACGTTCTTCAATTTTGATGTTTTAGTAATGAGTTGTTCTTGAATGATAACCTTTCTGATGGAAGGAGAGAGGATGAACATTACTTTCACATCTAGCTGATTGTATGGTGCATGAATGATCGGTTGCTTCACTTGTTCTCCCAGTTCTAATGCAGGCTGAAGCGTAACGATAGAAGAAAACATGCACAGGCAAATATAGCTATTCGCTAAGAAGAAAAGAGAAATAAATCTAAAAATCTATTGTCAATCAAATAACCATAAACGTTCCTCAAAGAAACCTTTTTATAATAGGGTTTAGAAGACTCCTACTGCAATGGATATCTTACACATAAATAACTTCCTAAAATATAAGATATTATAAAACTTTAGAAGATAATAAAATAAATACTTCAATTAATCCGAAAAGTTCGTAAATATCGTATTATAATTCAATGTCCATCGTTCTCTGAATCTTTGAGGCGATTCGTCCTCGAATCACAATGGAGATCGCTCGACAATGGAGGAGCTCGAGAAAGACGAGATGAGAAAACATAAATTATTCCCTGCAGTCATCAAACTTCAAAACTTTTCTTGGTTTAATCTAATCCCTGGAACACGTGACATACATAAACATGATCATCTGCAATATGACTTACAAATATAATTCTCGTGAGTGAACGAACATGTCAAAAGAGCATCAAGTGTCTCACGAAAAGTTGAGATGTGACAAGACTCCTCAACCCATACATCCCTGAACATCTTCTTCCCTGCAAGCGGCCAGCTAAAAGTTGACAAAACCTAAACCCCCAAGTCACACGCAGGATTTTTCGTAGACATAATAATAGACCATTCAAATGGCCACTCATCATCCATGATGAAAGTTTCGGCCTCCTCACTATAAACCTCATAAAAAGCTGTATCCATATTTGTATCAAAAATTTGTGGTCCATCATAATCACCATCACTTTTTCGTAGCCAATCTCCAAAATAGTGCCAGACATTGGTGGTCAGCAGGATGCCCATCACTTTGTCGTAGCCAATCTCCAAAATAGTCCCCGATATTAAAATCGGTGGTTCATCATATCCACCATCTTTAATGTCAAATTACAGAGGTATTTCGTAGCCACCCTCGGGGATGGAGTCGGCATCTTCCTTATCGAAATTGAAAAATCAAATTGGGTTGGTCTCCTCCCCGTCCGATGAAAAATGTGGAGATGAATGGAAGTTGATACCACATATGCAGCCCTTCCAACCACAGTCCACGACTTTCCTCATGCGCTTGACCCCGACTGGCAGTGAGTTGGGCAAAGGCGGCGTAGAACATATTTTATTGTTGGGTGTGGAATGTGATATTCTTTTGTGCTAACAATTCGATCTGGTAACGCATCAGTACAATGTCATTCTGATGTGGATTTGTTGCAATTTAACCTCGCGCGACTTGCCGTGGTAACCAATGTTGCTAGATAATTTTAGTCACCAGAATGTCTCCAATGTAACGGGCTTTACTTCCCAACTTCTACATCACCTGCGTTAGCAATCCGGAAGGTGTGAAGTTCAAGCACACTAGAAGGGTTTTGTTTTGGAGACATTCTACAAATCATGTTTTAGAGACACTCAACAAATTAAGGAAGAATCTTGTTAAAACAAACACCCACAATTTTCATATTAATTTAAGGTGATCTGTTACAAATGAAGTTCGGGCTATTTATGGCCAAAATTCACAACCTCCCCTAATATGAATAAAATACTGAATTCGAAGGCCTAAAATTTGATCAAAGACCATTCAACATATTCTAGAAAAATAAGACTAATGTTCTAAAACTCGTGACTTAGGACTCGATCTTTGAGGTGGGAACTGGGGATTTTTCATTAATTTGGGGATTAATTCTAGATTAATTGGGAAATATCGAATAGTCTATATTTTAATATTAATAGTATTTGAAATAATATGATGTGATCAAATTGTCTCCACGCTGCATTGCATCTCTTCCCCACGCTGCATTGCATCTCCAGAATACACATGAAGCCAATTGTCTAATTTACATGCTGAATGGAGACAAGATTTACATCCAGAGTACACATAAGTATATAAATACATAATATATAGCATATACCAAATTTAATTCAAATTTCATGCATATATTGAAATATAACATAAATATAAGTTCAATGAGTATATACTGGATTACATTAATAAATTTCTTTTTGGTTGTTTTCCTAACAAGTAGTATTTTCATTCCTATTAACCGTATTACAATTTATGCAGGGGAATTATAAAATTTAGCATTACCAATCGAAAAGATGTCAGGAAAATAAAAAAGAATCCAAGAATTGGGTGGAAGCAACCACAGGTATATTTGGATTCTAAAACTCGTTCATATCTATATATACAATCATGGTTGTTACGTGGGTAAGTCAAGTCGGACGGAGACTCCGGCAAGTCGAGTCGTGACTAGTCGAGACTAATCGACGACTAGTCGACACTAGTCGACAAGCTATAAAATATATATATTGTAATATCCGGAAATTCTACTACTGTTGTTTGATATTATTTTATCCGAGTTATATTGTACAGCATGGAATCTGTACAGTAGGGATAAAATAAATAAAGGACTGAGACATCTGTATTGGTATAATTGTCATATTTGGTTGACAATTACATTTAATAAGTATATGTATTCAGTATGCCGTATGTTCGTATTCTGTATGTTGAGACGTTTGCGAGAAGAGTTGGAAATGGCTAAGTATAGCCTGACTAGCGCGCGCTAATGGTCAAGTATAGCGCACGCTATCGTGCATGGTTAGCGCACGCTAGAGGCAGAATGTAGCGCACGCTAATGCAGTCAGATCAGAAGGAATCTACGCGTGGACCAGGCCACTTTCGGCGCACGATCTGATAAGTCAACGGATGTTGTAATGTAGTGTTAGAGCACGCTAATGCATGTTGATTAGCGCACGCTAACTATATATCGGTCAACAGGGAATCTTGGCTTTATTGGTCGATTTCGGCTAGTGGGGTCGCGAGCATCTTCGTGGTAGGTGTAGACTGTAGCAAGTCAACTGGTATTAGCGCACGCTAAGGTAAATGACTTGCGTACGCTAAGCAGGATGATTTACGTACGTTAATGCATAGGCATTACGTACGTAAGTTAGTTTACGAAGCAAGACAGTAGCCTCTGGGCCTCGATAGCGCACGCTAACAAAGTCAGTTAGCGCACGCTAAGGCGGTAGCGCACGCTAAACATGAGATGTTAGCGCACGCTAATAATGAATATTATAAAAGGGGACAGAAGGGTGCTGAGAAGCATTTCGTCCTTTTTCCTTCTCTCAGCCGAGAGAGAGAGTTGGGATATATTTGAGATTCCAAACACTGGATTAAGGTGAAGTTAATCATCCATAACAACGTTTGAAGCTGGAAATCATTGGTGATTCTTGGAAATGGATTCAAACTTGGAAATCAATCCATTCCTTCAAAAAGGTAATTACTCTTCACTTTGAGATTTCGTTTTGGATTATATATGATGTTCTTGAGCTGATGATTATCATATAAACAAGTTCATAAGTATGATTATGAGTTGGATTACCGGATTATGATAATGTTATTGTTGATATGAAGATATTTATATGAAGTAGATGGTTTCGAATGAGTTGTTATCTTCAAAGAGATATGTTGGATAATGTCTTCCTTCAATTCGGATCTGTGATGTCGTTGTTGTTGGTTCCTTCATATGATGATGAACATGGCATGATTATGAGTTCTTGGTGTTTAGGTTGTTCATGTTAAGAGAGATGAAATATGAATATATGACTTGAATTAAAAGTCGGATGATTACCTATATGTTAAAGGATATTGGATTTCGTTGTTTGATAGCTATGATCATGATTCAGAATCACTTAGAGTTTTTAATAATCGCCAGATGTTGATCGGTATCCGAAATGCATGTAACTGCACGTTATTAGCGCACGCTAAGCCTACTGTCTAGCGCACGCTATCGGGAACAACTTAGCGTACGCTACGGTTAAAGATTAACGTGCGCTAAGTCAACAGGTAGAGTATTATATTCTGTTTCGGTTATGAACTCGTGATCGTTTAAGTTGGTTTGATCAGACTTGTGGTTAACTGAGATATTGTTGAGCCATTGGGTTTGTGAATTGGTTTTAGCAGTTGTTGATTGTTATCGGATGTATGTTATTTGATTTCTTCGATAGGTTGAGATTATTGATCGGCGATTATAACCGGATGTTGTGGTCGTGTTCGAGCGTGTTCGTGAATTGCATGGTCAGGGCCGAGGAGCTCGTAGACGAAGGCATTGTGACTGGTAGCGGCTTCATTATCATCGTATCGGTATCGAGGCAAGTTATTACTTGCTCAGTTATAATATTTAATGAATGGTTTCAGTTTCATTTCGTTTATATGCATATAGCGATGATTATCATTATTGTGAACTCTGGGTATTTGGATCGCCCAGCATTGAGGATAATCGTCGGTGATGATTGGACATCGAGGTTGCTCCCGAAGGACTCGGGGCAAGTATTCCATATTGGTTATGGTTTAGTGTTATCTATTCTGGTCTCGTACATTTTCTTTCATGTTGTTGAACATGGAGCCATTCTAGTAAATTGTCATGTTATCGTGCATGTTATGTTGTTCATGTTGATGAACATATTGAGTTGCATATGTGTATGCATAATTGTATTGTTTATGTTGTGTTGATCCTGTGAGATCATGTGATTTATACGTTGTGTTGATCCTGTGAGATCATGTGATTTATACGTTGTGTTGATCCTGTGAGATCATGAGATCTATGCTGAGGGCGCTGGATCGAATGTCCACCATGCGTTGGTTCGACGGGATCATCATGGGGATCTATGCTGAGGGCGCTGGATCGTTGGACAGGTTTTCCACCATGCGTTGGTTCGATGGGATCATCATGGGGATCTATCTTTGAGAAGTATTTGGATCGTTGGATTACCAGTATTGTGTTGATGGAATCTTGTGAATTCGCATCATTGATTGTATCATATGTTGTTGTTCATATGTGTATTGTTAGTTATCCACCTTATGTTGATCTGATAGGATCAACAAAGGGATCTATGATGAGGGCGCTGTATCGTCGGATTTCCATTGAGTATACATGATTGATATTGCTGTGATCATATTGACATGGTCATATGAGTATGCATTTGTAGGTCCTGTGTTAGGACCGTGTCCGTATTGCATTGATCTGATCTCGGATTAGACTGATATGATTGTCGTGGAACTTCATATCTCGAGGTATGTTCTGTATTTCCTTGGTATTTGTCTTTGATGGAAAATCGGTTATCGTCTTGGGATTTGATGATGTTATCGATGGATCGTATTGGTCGGTAATGGTATATTTCCGTATCGTGAGTTGGTGATGACAGTTTGAGAATCTTGAATATTGTTTGAGGTACAATACAGATATTATGTTCGAGTTTATTGGTTAATCGAGTACAGGATGTAAAATGTGATAAGGGTTATTCTGATGAGAATTACTTGAGTAAGTAAAGTTATGACGGTAAGATTTCATTCGTCGTATTCTTATTCTGTATTCTCATTGGTATGTATTATTGATGGGATGTGATTGATATCATTGTTGGATATTATGGCTGACCCCGTCGTGGGATTTCTTTTAGGTTCTCGGAGTATCGAGCTGGTAGCGGTCGTGAAGAGATGAGCTTCCCGGGGGATACTGGCTAGGACATGTTGTGTGCATTGAGTTTCTTGATTGGTTCTTGTATTTCGCTGCTAGAGCATCTTCATGGTTGGTCTTTTTCCGCTGCGTGAGTATTTTGAAATGCTCTTTTGGTATCTAGTAACTGAGGTTACTTTGGAAATCGTTTTCTAAACTTTTGGGTGTCCGCTGTTTGGCCTTGCGATTTCAGATGAGTTTTTACGACGGTTTTTGATAAATGAATTTTATAAGTCTTTGTGAATTTTTAAAGATAGTACCGTCGTTGGCCTCTTGGGCATTTGTAAATGTTTGCGAAAATTTCTTTTAGCCTTGTGGGTTCCATCTCGGGGCCCACGGCGCTGTAATATTTCCGGTTAAATCTGGGGTGTTACAGAATATGGTATCGGAGCTTAGGTTGAGAAAACCTAGGCATTTGGGTCGAGTTGGGTCGTGTTTTTGTTGCGTCATTCGAGTTGTCGATTGACAAATATTAGAGCCGTGAGTCTTTCTTTGTTCACTCGGGCTTGTGCGTTATCGGATTTGCCAGATCGTCTTGGGCTTGTTATAACTTTCCAAATGGTGTTAATGAGATTCTCTGAATGAGATGTATTGTGTTCTTGAGTCGAACCGATTTGGCAAGCGTGTGTTTTGAAAATATACGTGTCGAGTATTTTCTTGAGTCGAGACATGTGCCGAGATCACGGGGAATCGTCGGCTTCACGATCTGTAAGTATTTGGATTTTGAATTGCATTGAGATTTATTGCCGCTTACGTAGTTAACATGCTTTGAGATTCAGAATATTATATATTATAGTATGAGGTGTGAGTAGGGACAGATTGATGATCTTGAGGAGATATAATTTTGAGAATCGGTATGGTGGTTAGATTTTGGAGCAATTGTGCATTTGGGAGAAATATTGTGCATGGTTGAGAAGAACATATAACATGTTAATTCATTTTGAGATATATGAATTGCTTTTGATCATTTGAAAATGATACTTTTCAAAAGCGAATGTCTTACGGATGTTTTACGGAAAATGATTTTGGGTGAAACCCAATTGATTTTGAAATGGTTTTATAACTCGGGACTTGGGTTCGAAAAGCGGTTTTCTACTTTTAAACTTCTTGTAATGCGGAACGAGTTACGGGCTGAGACCCTAATGTTTCAAACGGCTTTTCTGTTTTCTTAAAACTCCCGAGACTTGTAAAACACTTTACCAATCGTTTACCTATGTTATTTCCGCCTTCCGAGGCTTTGGTTTACTTGTTCAAATGGAATTTCTCGGGAAGTCTTTCTCCGTGTTTGATTTGTTGATTTGTTTCAACGTTTTGTCATATCATGTTTGAGGTGATCCAGGAAGGGTAAATGGTTGACGATACGAGTCATGTGTGGAAAAGGAGTTTAGTCGGAATTTATATATTGAGATTTTGGAACTCGATCGTGTGGTTTTCCGATGGAATATCAGTGGATATTGGTGACGAACCGAATTGGTATACAGGAGTATGGATATAGTCGAGCATTTGCATACTTTTCATTTTTAAAACTTCGAAATCGTGTGGATTCGAAGGAAACTGTTATCGAATACTTGGCACCATCGAGCCAAGTTAATTTTTTCGAAAATTGATTTTGTGGTCTTACCAAAATTTATGTTTTTAGTTTTGAAATTTTTGAAAGAACTTTCGAAAATTTGTATTCTTGACGAGACTTTGTGATTTCAAACTGGTTTTGAAAATGTGATTGATATACATACGCATTTAGTGCATAGTGCATATCATATTGATGGTACGATGGGAAAAGGAATTCGAACTTCGGTATGTTAGTTTGATTATCCGGTGATGATCGGTTGAGTTATCGAACAAGAGAAATATGTTGCGTGTTGTAGATTCATGCACATAATATTATTTTGGAAACTTGGGATTTTGTGAAACCGGAACATATGTGCTATGTGATTCCATTGGTATGGTAGTAGCGCGATTTTACCTTAGTGATTCTGGAATGATTTCCTTGTAAGCGTAGATTTGGGGATGGTGACCCCATACTGGTTGTTTTGGATATTGAGTGGTCGTTTCCACTCCGTGTATGATTGGGTATGATCGTCAGTTTGTGATTGGTTGTTCATATGACGAGGGGTATGTTCGCCAGTCGGATATGTTTATTGAGATCCACTGTATGTGATCGGTGTGTCGTTTTGAGAACTTTGCTTTTTCGTATATCTGTTTCTGTGGTTCTGTGTTGATCGTGTTGGAGTTTACCGTGCGAAGGTATTCTCGATTTTCGTTGATCATTCATTGGTAATATTGGAGTTTATCACGTTGATGATATTCTCGATTGTGTTTTGACCTGCAGTGGTCATATTGGAATTTACCATGTCGATGATAAATTCGGTTGATTGTTGATCATTGTTGGTGATCATCGAGCGTTCGGATTTTGTGTTGATGTTTCGGAATTCGTGTCGTTTGGGCGGTTGTTTCACGGATATATCGGATATTATTCGAATTGGAACTTGATTATGTAATCAAAGTGACGGGATTTGATTCGGGCAGATTATTTGATCCGAAGATGATATATTTTGTCGAGACTCAGGGAATTGTGATCGTAAGCATATTGAGACTGTACAGTGAGATCGTCGACCTGCGTATTTATAAGTATGCAGTTTTGGCTATTCAGAATAATGATGATTGATCAGTGTCGTGATGGCTTTGGGATATTTTGGGTTAAACGGTATGTTTGTTTGTTTTATGATGGATTGCAAGTTTCGAGGACGAAACTTATTTTAAGGGGTGTAGAATGTAATATCCGGAAATTCTACTACTATTGTTTGATATTATTTTATCCGAGTTATATTGTACAGCATGGAATCTGTACAGTAGGGATAAAATAAATAAAGGACTGAGACATCTGTATTGGTATAATTGTCATATTTGGTTGACAATTACATTTAATAAGTATATGTATTCAGTATGCCGTATGTTCGTATTCTGTATGTTGAGACGTTGGACGAGAAGAGTTGGAAATGGCTAAGTATAGCCTGACTAGCGCGCGCTAATGGTCAAGTATAGCGCACGCTATCGTGCATGGTTAGCGCACGCTAGAGGCAGAATGTAGCGCACGCTAATGCAGTCAGATCAGAAGGAATCTACGCATGGACCAGGCCACTTTCGGCGCACGATCTGATAAGTCAACGGATGTTGTAATGTAGTGTTAGCGCACGCTAATGCATGTTGATTAGCGCACGCTAACTATATATCGGTCAACAGGGAATCTTGGCTTTATTGGTCGATTTCGGCTAGTGGGGTCGCGAGCATCTTCGTGGTAGGTGTAGACTGTAGCAAGTCAACTGGTATTAGCGCACGCTAAGGTAAATGACTTGCGTACGCTAAGCAGGATGATTTACGTACGTTAATGCATAGGCATTACGTACGTAAGTTAGTTTACGAAGAAAGATAGTAGCCTCTGGGCCTCGATAGCGCACGCTAACAAAGTCAGTTAGCGCACGCTAAGGCGGTAGCGCACGCTAAACATGAGATGTTAGCGCACGCTAATAATGAATATTATAAAAGGGACGGAAAGGGTCTTTGAGAAGCATTTCGTCCTTTTTCCTTCTTTCAGCCGAGAGAGAGAGTTGGGATATATTTGAGATTCCAAACACTGGATTAAGGTGAAGTTAATCATCCATAACAACGTTTGAAGCTTGAAATCATTGGTGATTCTTGGAAATGAATTCAAACTTGGAAATCAATCCATTCCTTCAAAAAGGTAATTACTCTTCACTTTGAGATTTCGTTTTGGATTATATATGATGTTCTTGAGCTGATGATTATCATATAAACAAGTTCATAAGTATGATTATGAGTTGGATTACCGGATTATGATAATGTTATTGTTGATATGAAGATATTGATATGAAGTAGATGGTTTCGAATGAGTTGTTATCTTCAAAGAGATATGTTGGATAATGTCTTCCTTCAATTCGGATTTGTGATGTCGTTGTTGTTGGTTCCTTCATATGATGATGAACATGGCATGATTATGAGTTCTTGGTGTTTAGGTTGTTCATGTTAAGAGAGATGAAATATGAATATATGACTTGAATTAAAAGTCGGATGATTACCTATATGTTAAAGGATATTGGATTTCGTTGTTTGATAGCTATGATCATGATTCGTAATCACTTAGAGTTTTTAATAATCGCCAGATGTTGATCGGTATCCGAAATGCATGTAACTGCACGTTATTAGCGCACGCTAAGCCTACTGGCTAGCGCACGCTATCGGGAACAACTTAGCGTACGCTACGGTTAAAGATTAACGTGCGCTAAGTCAACAGGCAGAGTATTATATTCTGTTTCGGTTATGAACTCGTGATCGTTTAAGTTGGTTTGATCAGACTTGTGGTTAACTGAGATATTGTTGAGCCATTGGGTTTGTGAATTGGTTTTAGCAGTTGTTGATTGTTATCGGATGTATGTTATTTGATTTCTTCGATAGGTTGAGATTATTGATCGGCGATTATAACCGGATGTTGTGGTCGTGTTCGAGCGTGTTCGTGAATTGCATGGTCAGGGCCGAGGAGCTCCTAGACGAAGGCATTGTGACTGGTAGCGGCTTCATCATCATCGTATCGGTATCGAGGCAAGTTATTACTTACTCAGTTATAATATTTAATGAATGGTTTCAGTTTCATTTCGTTTATATGCATATAGCGATGATTATCATTATTGTGAACTCTGGGTATTTGGATCGCCCAGCATTGAGGATAATCGTCGGTGATGATTGGACATCGAGGTTGCTCCTGAAGGACTCGGGGCAAGTATTCCATATTGGTTATGGTTTAGTGTTATCTATTCTGGTCTCGTACATTCTCTTTCATGTTGTTGAACATGGAGCCATTCTAGTAAATTGTCATGTTATCATGCATGTTATGTTGTTCATGTTGATGAACATATTGAGTTGCATGTGTATGCATAATTGTATTGTTTATGTTGTGTTGATCCTGTGAGATCATGTGATTTATACGTTGTGTTGATCCTGTGAGATCATGTGATTTATACGTTGTGTTGATCCTGTGAGATCATGAGATCTATGCTGAGGGCGCTGGATCGAATATCCACCATGCGTTGGTTCGACGGGATCATCATGGGGATCTATGCTGAGGGCGCTGGATCGTTGGACAGGTTTTCCACCATGCGTTGGTTCGACGGGATCATCATGGGGATCTATCTTTGAGGCGCTGGATCGTTGGATTACGATTGTGTTGATGGAATCTTGTGAATTCGCATCATTGATTGTATCATATGTTGTTGTTCATATGTGTATTGTTAGTTATCCACCTTATGTTGATCTGATAGGATCAACAAAGGGATCTATGATGAGGGCGCTGGATCGTCGGATTTCCATTGAGTATACATGATTGATATTGCTGTGATCATATTGACGTGGTCATATGAGTATGCATTTGTAGGTCCTGTGTTAGGACCGTGTCCGTATTGCATTGATCTGATCTCGGATTAGACTGATATGATTGTCGTGGCACTTCATATCTCGAGGTATGTTCTGCATTTCCTTGGTATTTGTCTTTGATGGAAAATCGGTTATCGTCTTGGGATTTGATGATGTTATCGATGGATCGTATTGGTCGGTAATGGTATATTTCCGTATCGTGAGTTGGTGATGAAAGTTTGAGAATCTTGAATATTGTTTGAGGTACAATACAGATATTATGTTCGAGTTTATTGGTTAATCGAGTACAGGATGTAAAATGTGATAAGGGTTATTCTGATGAGAATTACTTGAGTAAGTAAAGTTATGACGGTAAGATTTCATTGGTCGTATTCTTATTCTGTATTCTCATTGGTATGTATTATTGATGGGATGTGATTGATATCATTGTTGTATATTATGGCTGACCCCGTCGTGGGATTTCTTTTAGGTTCTCGGAGTATCGAGCTGGTAGCGGTCGTGAAGAGATGAGCTTCCCGGGGGATACTAGCTAGGACATGTTGTGTGCATTGAGTTTCTTGATTGGTTCTTGTATTTCGCTGCTAGAGCATCTTCATGGTTGGTCTTTTTCCGCTGCGTGAGTATTTTGAAATGCTCTTTTGGTATCTAATGCGAGGTTACTTTGGAAATCGTTTTCTAAACTTTTGGGTGTCTATTTGTTTGGCCTTGCGATTTCAGATGAGTTTTTACGACGGTTTTTGATAAATGAATTTTATAAGTCTTTGTGAATTTTTAAAGATAGTACCGTCGTTGGCCTCTTGGGCATTTGTAAATGTTTGCGAAAATTTCTTTTAGCCTTGTGGGTTCCATCTCGAGGCCCACGGCGCTGTAATATTTCCGGTTAAATCTGGGGGTGTTACATATATATATATATATATATATATATATATATATATATATATGTGTGTGTGTGTGTGTGTGTGCTCTCAACTGTCAACTGTACGTTGTGTGTGTGTGTGTGTGTGTGTGTGTATATATTGTGTATGTGTTTTTTTTTTTCTAATTTCTGTGTGGTTTTTTTTTTTAATTTATGCACTAGTCCGGCGACTGAGTCGCCTAGTCGACCCAGTCCAGTCGAGCCCCAGTCGCTCGAAAGACTCCCAAAAGCAAGTCAGGTTTCTACATCGGCCTCTCTAGCTCGATTGCTTGACTAGTTGCGACTAGTCGAGCGACGTGACAACCATGTATACAATGCTTATGTATTTCATTAATGCAATAACATAAGTGTTGAATGGTTTGTATTTTCTTAATTCTGTATGTTTTAGTGTCCTTGTCAACCTCAAAACAACAAGTTCTATGGATACTATGTGTGCCGTTATATGCTCGAGATTTTAGAAAAAAGAGTATTATGGATCTCAGGCACTGTATCATTTTTATACCGCACAGTGTAAATTTCTTGATTGATGTGAATGAGTGATTATTGGAATGGGATTAAGGTAAATTTCATGATTGGTGTGAATGAATTTTGTGTAAATTACATGTAAAGTCTGTATATGAGACACGATTCACGAACTGATTACGTGTCGACGAACACGAGTGTTGTAAATGTCTGTTCTATTGTCATTTAGTAAAAGTTTACGAGCAGAAAGTTTACATTTACTTCTTGTTTGGGTTTGGTAGTTTCGTTTCTTTTTGATTTTACTTTACATTACTGTTGTCATTCATTTTATTTACATTGTGTTGTTCGGTTTTCTTGTCTCTTTGAAATTGAAAAGTTTCGTTGTAAATGTCATTCTATTGTCATTCATTTTTTTAGTTTACATTACTTTCTTGTTTGGGTTTGGTAGTTTCTCATTTTTTTAGTTTACATTACTTTTCTATTATGCATTCTATTTTTTTAGTTTCGTCATTCAGTTTTCATGTTCTCTTTGAAATTGTCATGTTACTTTCTTGTTTGGGTTTGGTAGTTTTTGGAAAAAAATCCACCAACTAAAATCGGTTCCGTTAGGTTCCGAGTCGGTTCGGTTCGAGTCGGTTCGGGCAAAAAAGCAGTGACCGAACCGCGAAAAATGTGCGGTTCGGTTCCGGTTCTGCGCTTTTCTTGTTGGAACCGAAAATTCCCATGCATATAAATTGTTATCAGGTTGCAATTAATCACTTGGTAGCTTGAAGTTGATTTGTTCAGAGATTTGGGTTAGAATCATCCATGTTTATTTAAAATGTATGACGAAAATTTGTCTAAAAACTGGGTTTGGAGAGAATTTTAGTTTAACTCCATGTAATCAACCAAGTACCAAACCAGATCTTGTGGTGTTGAGTAGTAGGTATTATTTTGCATCGTTAGTTGTTTTAGCGATATTATTTCGTTAACATGATTATTGATTATTATCTTACAGTTTTTTGCTGTAAAAACTTACTCATCGGAAGAAGTTGATGAGGTTAGAGATATTTGGGCTCAATATTTACTCAAGCAAGAGAATGAAGCGGATGAAGAAAACAAAGATGATGGTATGCAAGTTACTCAATGAATTTTAGTCCCAATTATTCTGAATGATTAGACTTCGGGGTATTATTTTTTCGTTTTTCCATTTGGATATTGCAATAGATGTAATGGTATTATGTTTTTGGAGATTGAAATAGATTTAAAGATATCATTATAGTGTTTGTGTTGTTTTATGTTTTTGGGAACGAGTAGGTTTATGATGTTTTTATGTAATGGTGAGTGTTGTTTTGTGTTTTATTTTTTTGGTACGAGCAGGATTATTATGTTTTTTTTTTAAATATGATAAAGAGACCTGTTAAACTTGAAATCTGGTCTCTCAGAATATTAAAAAAAATCAAAGAGACCCGTTAGATATGAAATCGGCTCTCTCAGTTTCACGATTGGAAATATTAAAAATAAATAAAGAGATCCGGTGAGTATGAAATCGGATCTCTTAGGTTATACAAAAAAAATATTTAAACAATCAAAGAGACCCGTTATGTATAAAAACCGGCCTCTCAGGTTTAAAAAAAAATATTAAAAGAATCAAAGAGACCCGTTAGGTGTAAAATGGGCTCTCTTAGGTTAGATAAAAAAAATATTAAAAAAATCAAAGAGACCCGTTAGGTGTAAAATGAGCTCTCTTAGGTTAGACAAAAAAAAATATTAAAAAAATCAAAGAGACCCGTTAGGTGTAAAATGGGCTCTCTTAGGTTAGACAAACAAAATATTAAAAAAATCAAAGAGACCCGTTAGGTGTAAAATGGGCTCTCTTAGGTTAGACAAAAAAGATATTAAAAAAATCAAAGAGACCCGTTAGGTGTGAAATGGGCTCTCTTAGGTTAGACAAAAAAAATATTAAAAAAATCAAAGAGACCTCATATCTCAAATAACAGGTCTCTTACCGGTTTAAATTAGTTTCCTCCCACTTGCATAACAGACCTGATTTCTTAGATATCAGGTCTCTTATATCTCAAAAACAGACCCCCCCCCCATGAGGCGGTCTCTTTAACAAAGAGACCGCTGAGATAGAGACCCGTCCAGAGGCGGTCTCTTAGGCTTATTTGGACGGGTCTCTTTGCCTATTTTTGTAGTAGTGTCAAGTATAAAGAGATACAACATGTAGAGAATGAGATAGAGTTTTAGGAACTTACAACCACCGTTCGCATGAAGACGTAGGCAGTGCAGTGATGTCATTCACGGCCGGTTACCTCAAAAGACATAAATGACCCCTATTTTAACCCAACAGCCAAGATATCCATAATCTTAGCTCCGATACCATATTCTGTAACACCCCTGATATATTCAGGGATATTACAGCGCCGTAAATCCTTTACATAAGAATTTATAAAGCTGATTAAAAGAAAAGATAATAACAGATACCGCTTTATGAAATTGCTGAAGTAAAATACAACCGTCTGGTTCAAAAACCGAAATACAAATATCCAATGAAGAGTTATTATTACATTACTAAAATCCAAACATTATAAACGGACGACGTACTCAAGTACTTATTGAAATAACCAACAAATAACAAGCGATGGCTTAGGAACATCACTTTGCACCCTCGTCGTCATGCATCTCCAGTGGTTGTTTCCCCGCTCTCCTGAATCCTGAACAAACACAATGTTCACCCCCGAAGGGGTTAGCACAACGATGCTAGTACAAGTACAATAATCATACAACAGTAATATAATCAACAATTATATCATAACAAGTTTCTCCAACGAGAATATCCACAACACATATCATATCATAACAGTTTCAACATACTGGTGGTATTCCAACGATCCAACGCACACAGCTATAGATTCCCATGATGATCCCGTCGGACTAACACATGGTGGAACTACCTGTCCAACGATCTAGCGCACACAGCTATAGATTCCCATGATGATTCCCGTCGGATCAACGCATGGTGGACATATATTCACAACATATTTACACGATACAATCACATCATAATTGTCATAATATAAACAATTCTAATTAAAGTACTTGCCTCGATTAGAAGACAGAACAATACTTCCACGAAAACGAGACACTCGAAGGTCGCCCCTCTCGATCAATCACGCAACAAGATCAAACCTTAACAAAAGAAATGATATAGGATTTATCTCACTTCGTACGAATGTTTAACAATTCGATTCACAGCCAAAAGTTCATAAAATGCAATCTGCCTGAACTGCTTAGTGCACGCTAAGTACTCTGTGTAGCGTGCGTTAAGTCTGCTCGATAGCACACGCAAACAATAAAGCCTAGCGTACGCTAACTATGCATGGTCAGTAATTCACTGACCAGTCAACTGACTCATCTGATGGTCTAGCGTACGTTACGTACTAAACGTAGCGCACGCTAACTCGTGCTCGATAGCGCACGTTAATATTCATAGCATAACGTGCGCTATCTATGCATGGCGCTTTCTTTGGCGATAAGCTATTCTCGCCATGATCGAAACAATGAAATCTTCCGTGATACTTCATGTTACCTCCATGAATATCATGTACACACGATTATGAATGATCTTACGGATAATAACATCTTCGGATTCGAGGATATGCATACCATTATAAAACCATATTCCATTTCGACTACAAATCTTTATACGACAACTCAAAAGGCTTAACGGTTGATATCAACATCTTATATCAATCAATATTATCATGCTGAAGTTGTTAAACGTTCCATCTATACTAGATAAATCCTTCCATGATCCATCCTTTAGATTTATCCAACAATAATGATTGTTAAAGTCAAGTCTATGATTATTATGAAGTCATCTACTAGATTCGAATTACCAATGATAGAAGCTTCTCATTACATATTCAGTGTAATAAGATTCGAATCATGATGATTATAATCAAGATACTTAAGGCTTATTCATCTCACTATTCCAAACATGATATACTTGGATAATTCATCTATGAAAATCCATATCTTGTTAACATGATCATCCAAATCGTTAGAATCCAACTCTAAGTCTTGAGATAGATTGAACATACCTTAATATGATGAAAATCACTGAACCGTAAGGTAGAATCCAACTCCGGTTGGTTGAATGCCACTCCAAGGTGCTATTCCTCTTCAATGATTACTCCCAAGTGATAGCCAATATATAAACACCAACAATATGTGTTCTAAGTATGTAGTAGGATATCTCAGCTCTCTGGCCTCTCAAGTATGCAGAAGGAACGAGTAAAATGTAAGCCAAAACGAGTTGTTGTCCTATTTATAATATTCTGTATTTTAACAAGTTATCGCACGCTACTAAGCATTCCTTAGCGTGCGCTAATAATGGTTGACTTCAGAATTGTCCGGGTGCGTCCGCGGGAATCTTATCCGGACCCATGTCCCGGATGGCGCATGTGCTAGTCGTCCCGCTCAATAATTGAGTTCTTAGCGCACTTAACCCCTATCTGCATAGCGTGCGCTAATAGTAGCCCGATAGCGCGCGTTAAGATACATTCTTAGCGTGCGCTAACACGAGTTTGCATGAAAAATTTTGTATGCTTCTATACTTATGCATAATGATATTAATGTAAGAAATATCATACTCCAATAATCAAAATCACCAATCCGAATAATACAGGGTTTGAATACAGATGAAATACACCGTATTAAATTCGGATATTACAGGACGGACCACAGGGGGGTCCGCCACTTGAAAGTTGGAAGGATCTTCACCCGAGGCCATGGCGGGGGGCGATGAATTTTTCCTTTGGCAGCTTTTGGGAGTTTCTGGAATAACCTCCTCAATATCTGGAATTTCTCCATCTTCAAGGACGGACGGCACACAAGAGGTGTCAAATTTTCTGGCCATCAGCTCCGCCTCTTCCCAGAACGCCTCTGGGAATAGATCCTCTTCGGAACGGACAACCTCAGTAGTTGCAACATTTGGGGATTGAAAAGAAATAATCGGGTGGTAAAGCTCCCGATTCATCTTCAGAGATGTAGTTTGAGCAGTAGAATTCTCCTTCCCCCCAACTGTCATCGCCGATTTGACCGAGAAAGTGGGGGATTTGTATTTTAGGAAATTAGACGTGAGGTTTTTTGCTAGGTTGAAGCTAGAGAAGGGCGGAAGCATCTCCACATCTAGTTTTTTGGTCGATTCCATGGAGGAAATCAACCTGAAAAATGAAAAAATGAAGAGATCCGCCGCTCAAAGGCGGCGGTAGATGGAAGAGAGAAAGACGTTATCAGCAAAATGAGGCTGATAACGGGACGCTAAGTTAAAAAAAGAAGAAAAAAGCGGCGGAGGTTTGAGAGAAGGGAGAGGAAAAATCTAGAGAGAGAAAATAAAACATGTGTTGATATCTCTGCAAAATGAAGAATTTTATGCGAAATTGTGGCTGAAACGTGAATTTAATCTCCTTGGATTTCCTATGAGACTCTTCAAATGGGACCCATTTTTTAACTTCAAACATGAACCGGCTTCAGCCCCCTATTTGGATGAAAATTTTTGATCTCCCCATTCAATGGTTCGATCTGAGGGCATTACAAACGTTAGGATCATTAGTGGGTACTTTTATTAAAGCGGACAATATTACTTTCAACCGCTCACGTCTGAATTTTGCAAGAATTTGTGTGGAAATTAATTTGAAAAATAAGCCCCCGGAAACTGTTGCTATAAAATGTGGTGATGTCTTGATTAAACTTGATGTAGAATATGAAAAACTACCCAAGTATTGTTACCATTGTCATCATGTTGGACATGATATGGGTGAGTGCTATGTTAATAATCCCGAGCTTAAACCTAAAATGTTCGTTAATAAGTTCGAAAACACAAATAATACTAAAAAAGATAAAAAGAAAGAAGAATGGGTTCCTGTTCAGGCTGGCATTTCTAAAAATCAGGTGGCTATTATTAACAAGGGGAAAGACTCTGGAGCTCCCCCATATCTCCCCATACCCCTACTAATGTTTTAGATGTTGAGGACCAGACAGGGTTCGCTAAGGATAATGGCTGTGGCGAGGATAATTCAATCCCGACTGATAACATGTTCGCTGCCCTACAAAATGTCGAAGACATTAATCAAGTAGAACAACAAATTCAAGAGGGCAACTTGGCAAGTAAGAAAAATAAATTGATTTCCCGAGCTGCAGGTACATCGAAGGTAAACCATAATAACCAAAAAAATGATCTTGATAAAGGGCCTACCCCAATACCCCCAAATGTTGTGTTTAATTTCCCCCTGTTTCATTTGATTCTGCTGAATGTTCGAAATGTGATGCTTCCTCGGCTAGTTCATATCCTTTGGCCACTAGTGGGGGTATCCACAATACCCAGAGTGGAGCTCAACAAGAACGCCTACGAATCCCTAATGAGTGGGAATTGTTATCCTCGGATGATGAGTCTGCGAATAGGGATTCTAAGGAAGATATTGATGATGCTAGTTCTGAACCGTATTTTGACCCTAAAGAGTAAGGTTTTGCTCAATCCCTCTCGGATGGCAAAGTCAATGATAAAGGACTGAAGAAAAAGGATAAAGATTTAGTTTTAGCTATCCCGCATCCTGATGATATGGGCCAAAAGCCCGACTCTTCTAAAAAAAAGAGCTAAAATGAAGAATAAAACTCAAACATCTGTGTCGTCTAAGATGGCGACTAGATGCTCCCATAATAAATGATTAATATTATTATTTGGAACGTGAGGGGCATTGGTAATGAATCAGCCCAGAAAATTATTAAATTGCTCAAAAAAGATCACCCTAATATCCTGGCGCTTATGGAGCCTAAAGTTGCTTTGAACTCTTCATTTTTTTTACAGGCTATTTGGGTTTAATAATGTTATTGCTAATGCTAATAATCATATTTGGATTTTTTCGGACCATGACACTAATATTAGTATCTTACATAATGCGGATCAAATGCTTCATGCTCAAGTGATTTATTAGGGGTTGCCACAACCTTTTTTTTCTCACTGTAGTTTATGGTAAAAATACTAAAATTGAGAGGCGTGCTCTTTGGGAGGATCTTATCTCGGTTAGCCAAAACCAAATTCCTTGGATAGTAGGCAGTGATTCTAATATCATCCTTTACCCCCAGGAAAAAAAAGGGGATAACCCACCTATCCTGTCTGAAATGGAGGAATTTAGGGATGCAATCCTTGAATGTGATCTCATGGACGGTGGATATGTGGGATCCCCGTTCACTTGGTATAGTAATTATATATGGCAAAGATTGGATCGGATTTTTTTCTATTCGGAATGGGTCAATCAGTTCCCTCTATGTAGTGTCAGGCACATACCTAGGCACACCTCAGATCATAATTCCCTCCGTTGCAGTTTCAGCCTTGATTCGATTAAACCCAAGGCCTCTTTTAGATTTCAAAACATGTGGGTGCAACATCATCTTTTTCTAAAAACCGCCAAAGATTCCTGGGATATTCCCTCTCCTTTCTCGGGCCTTATTAAATTATCGAACAAACTTTATCGGCTCAAACTCACTCTAAAAGAGTGGAATAAACATACTTTCGACAACATTTTTCAAAACGTCGAGAGGATCCAAAAGGAGGTGGCCGACGCCGAAGGAAAATTTGATACCGATCCTACCATAGAAAATATGGTTAACATTAAAAATTATATTCGTCCCTTATCCTCACGTTGTCTATGGAAGAGTCCTTTTGGAAACAAAAGGCCCGAATGAAATGGACTATGGAAGGGAAAATAAATAGCAAGTTCTTCCATAACTTGGTTAAAAAGAAAAGGCATATCAATCACATTCATAGCATTCATGATAACGGTGACATCATCACGGATGCCGTGGGTATCCCCAATTCGGCCATTGGGTATTTCTCTAATATGTTTAAAAATGAGCCGGTTGACATTGATCGTTTTGATAGTGGGCTCATCCTTAATTCTATTCTTGATAGTGAGAACCTCTCTATGTGTTGCCCACCTACCCTCGATGAGATTAAATTGGTTGTTTTTGATATGGAGGGGGATAGTGTTGCCGGGCCTGATGGTTTTAATGCTAAATTTTTTCAATCTTGTTGGGAGATCGTTCAAAATGATGTGCTTGAGGCAGTGTTAGAATTTTTGGGGGAGGAGCGAGCTCTCCCAAGTGTATTGATCTACTTCTTCAACTCTCATTCCTAAAATCCCATCTCCCAACACTTGGAAAGACTTTAGACCGATAAGTTTGTGCAACACGACGTATAAAATCATATCAAAAATTCTTAGTAAACGTTTGAGTTCTATCCTGCCAAGAATTATTAATCCCGCCCAATCCGGCTTCATCAAGGGCCGCTTAATTATGGATAATATTCTCACGGCCTTAGAGGTGATTCATGATATATCTAGATCTAAGGCCAACACTGTTATTAAACTTGATATGGAAAAGGCTTATGATAGGATTAATTGGGGCTTTCTTTTCAATGTATTAACTCATCTTGGATTTTCGCCTAACCTTATCAAAATGATTCAACAATGTGTTTGCAATGCTTGGTTCTCAATTATCATAAATGGATCCTCGGTTGGTTATTTTAAAAGTGAGCGGGGGCTTAGGCAAGGAGACCCCCTATCACCCCTACTTTTCGTCTTGGCCGAGGACTATCTCTCTATAAGCATTGATCTCACTTTTCAAAAAAACCCGGCCATGTTTTTTGTCATTCGCAAAAATGTTCATATCTCTCATCTTGCTTACGCCGACGACACGTTACTTTTTGTTAATGCGTCCCCTAATAACCTCCAACTTCTTTAATGCTGTCTTCAACATTTTGAAGCGGTTTCGGGGCAAAAAATCAATAACGCTAAAAGTAATTTTTTAATGCATGACCCTTCCCCCGACTATGTTTCTCTTGTCAATAACATAATGGGTTTTACTATGGCGGCCCTCCCCATGACCTACCTTGGTGTCCCCATTTGGAAAGGGAATCCCACGTTTAATATGTTTAATAGCATTATCCGCAAAATCCAAAATAAAGTGTGTACTTGGAATCACCACCTCCTTTCGTTAGGAGGGAGGATTGAGTTGATTATGTCGGTTCTTAATTCCATTGTTTGTTATAGCCTTCAAGTCATCAAACCCACGGCCAATGTCATATTGTTTATTGAAAGACTTTTTAATAAATTTCTTTGGGGGTCTAATGATCGTAAGAAAAAAAATGCATTGGGCCACTTGGAAGAGACTTTGCTTCCCTACCCACGAAGGAGGGTTAGGGTGCCGTGATTTAAATGATTTAATTCATGCGTCGGAGTATAAAATGTGGTGGAGGTTTAGGACTAATAATAACATATGGTCTAATTTCCTCATGGCAAAATATTGTAAAAGGCTTCATCCCATGGTTATTAAAACCAACCCATATGATTCTCCTACTTAGAAAATATTGTGTGCCGTTCATGGTGAGGTTGATAAATTAATTTTTTGGAGTAGTGGTAATGCGAGGACATCTTTTTGGCACGACACTTGATGTGATTTTAGTCCACTTTGTAACTTGTTTCCCACTAAATCCAAAGATTACCTTAATAAATTTTTGAATGATTTGGATGGGGATCACTCCAAACTCAACGAGGTCCTTCCCCAAGGGTATTGTGATTACATTTGCTCTCTTCCCACTAACGTGATTAATAGAAAACCATGTTGGAAGCTTTCGTATAATGGTGACTTCTCATTCAAAAGTGCTTGGGAGAAAGTACGTCAAAGGAAATCCTCTCATTTTATTCTTAAGAAGTGTTAGAATTTTGCTATCACTCCTACTATTTCGGTCTTCATGGTGAGAGTGATTAATAATTGGATCCCTACGCCCGATTGCTTGATTCGTAGAGGGATGATTGCCGACCCTAATTGCTTTTGTTATAACGGAGAGGAATCTCTTCCTCGTTTACTCTTTGACGGCCCCGTGGCCTCTAAAGTGTGGGACTACTTTCTTTCCTTGGCGGGTTAGCCGAAACTCAACACCAGTGATCTTACTCTCATCTTCCCTCTTAGTTCAACAAAGCTATTGGTAAGATTCATATCTTTCATATCATTCCCGTTCTTATTTGTTGGTTTTTATGGTGTTGTAGGAATGATAAAATAATGATGCAAATTCCTTTCACAGTGGATCGTGTTTGTTCCCAGATTTCGAAGTATTTATAATCGCTCAAAGTGGAGGGGAAAAAGCGTATTTTATTTTGGAAAGGGGCGGACAATTTGGCGGATATTATTGGTGTCAAGTTTAAAAACAATTGTTCTCGGAAAGTGATTAGTGTTCATTGGTTGAATCCGCCACTGGGTTGGGTCAAACTTAACACCGACGTGGCGGCCAAAGGGAACCCGGGGCCCACGGCCGCCGGTGGTATTGTTCGCAATCACCTTGGGGCTCCGATTTTTTGGTTTTGGGAATTTGTTGGTCAAAAAACCAACACTTTTGCGGAGTTACATGGTATTTGGAGAGATCTTCTTTTATGCATTGAAAAAGGCTTAGATAATATTTAGATCGAAGTGGACTCCGCCATCTCCCTTAATTTAATTCGGGATAACTCATCGGCTCATTGGCAAGTTCAAAGCTTAATCGTCAAAATTCTTAAGCTCACGTCTAGAATCAATGTTCGCTTTTCCCATATTTATAGGGAAGGTAACTCGGTGACCCACTTTTTTGCGAATCAAGAATGCCACCATCGCGATTATTTTTGCTCGGATGGTCATGTCCTCAAGTGCAGGATCCTTGGTCTTATTCGGTTAGATAAAATTTGCTTTCCTTATTTAAGGTGTAAAACAATTTTTTATCCTTAGTTGACCCCTTTGAGGTTTCCGTTTGGTATTATTGACTTAGGGTGTGTATAGGGACTCTCCCCCCGTACCATTGGGCGTGTAGAGGGCCTCGTCCACCCTCAGTTTCCTTTCTAATATATGCTGTTTTTGTTTTTTTAAAAAAAAAATCTATACTGTATCACAAACAAGACCCAAGATTCTCAAAACATCATTATAACTCACCAATATAGCACATACCAACTCCGACCAGTCCAATCCATCGGATACCATCAAATTGCAATATAATAATCAAATACCAATCAAAAGACAAGTACCAAGAAGGAAATACAAAACATATCTCGAGATACGCAATACCACGATGAACCACGTCAGTCTAATCAGTGATCAGATCAATACAACATACGAACATGGTCCTAACAAAAGACCCACAAATGTATACTCACACGACCACATCAGTATGCTCAACAAGACAACGTCAACGACATGAAAATGACAACATATACTCAGAACGACAACGACAACATATACTCATGGTAATCCGATGATCCAGCGTTCACTGCTTAAATCCCAAGATGATCCGGTCGGACCAACACGAGGTGGAAAACCCTTCCAATGATCCAGCGGACGCTAGCATAGATCCCAAGATGATCCCGTCGGACCAACATGAGGTGGACATACGACAATAATACACAAATGCATGTTAACAACAATACATAATGCATGACGACAACAATACACAAATGCATGATGACATGATAATGATAAAAATAATTAGAGTACTTGCCCCGGATCCTTCGAGAGAAGCATCGATGCCATAACCATACCCAATGATTGTTCTCAATATTTGATTATCCAAATATCATAGATTGTAGATAACTCATATCCTCGTCTTTAGCAAAATATATCCCTGATACCAAAATATACCAATAATGAACATAAACCATGTACCTTATGATTTAACTCCAAAATCCGGAAGACAACATACTATCCAAATCTCCAGAATTCACATTTATACTCATTGCTATATGAATTATAAACGAAATGAAACTGAAATTATTTATTAAATATTATAAACTGAAAAAGTAATAACTTCAATTTATACCGATATGAAAATAGTGAAATCGTTACTAATGTCCCCTCCTTCGTCTACAAGCTCCTCGGCCATGACCAAAGCAATCTACGGACATCCTCGAACTCGAATGCAATGCACGGTTCTAATCATCAATTTTCAAATAATATTTTATTGTTCACTTTGTTGGTAATGTGATTTTTTTCGGTAATGGACGTGCTATTAAGTAGACGAGAGTAAGATGATAGAGTATATATGATCGAACATTTTCTGGGAGGTGTCGTGGATAAGGATCGACTTTGAAAAATCACCATAGATTTTTGATAAGTTCAAAAATACTGAAACTTAATAGTATCATAGAGAAGTTATCTAGCTTTCCAACAATTCAAACGGTGAGCCAATCGGAGTTCGAACAAAGAAGTTATGATCGATTTAGTGGAGACTGCCATACTGCCGGGCACCGTGCGTCACTGCGTGCGTCAGCGGTTGGCAGCCGTTAGGAAGGTTCCGCGAGTGCCCACGCGCATAGCTCTGTCAAGGCTTGCGATAGTCAGCGCGAATATCTCGAACAACGCGTGCAGAAGTCGTCGACAGTGACTCGGCAGTGTGACGTACGTGCTTACATAGGGCGGCCAAGTCAAGGCTGATGTCATCCGTGAAGTTTATTGGGCACCTATTTTTTGGCCTATAAATTCATACCTCTCCCACATCATTTATTCGCCAAAATTACATATTCATATACATAAAATTATCCCCTATATATAGGCGTCTCTATATTTCTCATAGGAGTCCATTTTCCGACGATACATGGTCGTCTTCCGGCAAGTCAGGGTGGCTTTTTTAGTCCAGGACCGCCAATTGTCCGACGAATTTCCTGAGAGAGATTTTCATTAATTTCTCGACCGGAAGATGATCATTTCCCCTGTTCTGAAATATTAACTCGATGAAGGTGTTCAACCTCCAGATTAATTATACTTTGATAATTTTTATCTATTTTAGAAAGATTATTGATATTATTAAATAAATACATCATATTGAAATCTTCATAAAATTAATATTTATTAAGATAGGAATAAATATTGCTTCTAAGATTTGAAGTACTGATATAAATGACTATTTGTATATTCTAAATCAATTTCTGAATTGGTGTAATATACTATAAGTTAATTACATTTAATTGATTATTAAAATTATCAATATTTAAATGTGGTAAATAATTGGATTTAAACTTGGGTAAACTTCTGAAAATTACTTCTAACTTAATGAAGTAGCTTATAACCGAAATATGAGATAATGATTATCTTTATGATTATTTAATAGAAGTATTAAATAATCAATATATGGACTTAAGTATAATCATTCCGGACATAATGAGTATTAAAACTCTTGTGTGTTGAAAGATAAAGATTATGTTGGTCAAATAATTAAACAACCTGTGATATAGACTATGAATAAATATTTATTCCATTATTAAAGTAAAGATAATCAAATATTGAGTAATTATTGATTTAAGGGCTTAGTAAGTCACAAAATGTGGATAATTCATATAACGAGAGTAGTTTGACCGACTCAAGGAAATTTATTGTGTTGAATTCATGTCATATTCATATAATTGTATTATTGAATGAATATTTTCATTCAAGGTTGTTCGAGTATTTGTTGATCATTAAAGGACGTCGTTCATCATTCGTGGGAGGACTTCATCGTCTTCGGCTTGAGGCAAGTTTTATACTTGTACTGGTCAATGAGATTAATATTATCACGTATGTGTATGAATGTAGTGTATCATTTCTAGCCATAGTCTCTTCATGATTTGTTGATATCAGGGAATTGTTCGATACAATACACTTCGGCAATTATGCCAAATATTATTGTTTTTCATCAGTGGCCAATTTAAGGCATTGAGACTCTTGTTATTATTGTTGTCGATAGCTAGCTCGCGGTATCGATGTATCAATTGTTATTGTTGATATTGGTGTTCGATTAAGACATCCATATGAGTGTTGCTATTGATATTGGGTTTTTTCTAGTGATGTTGTATTGGCCTATTGAAGGCATTGACGTATTCGATTATCATCTCCGTCATCGATAACGAATTAAAGGTACTAATGTAATACCCAGTTGTAATTCAGTCATTATCATTCAGTAATTTCATTCGGTAATTATCACTCAGTGGATTTTCACTCATTTATAATCATTCATCAATCATGTTCATTCACCCGTGTTCACCGTTCGGAAAAACTTCGAGTTGTGTATCGTTATTGTACATTGTTTCAACTTTCCACATATGAGTTCGACTTTGTTAGATCACCAATAATTTTTGGTAACTCAAAAAATTCTGAATCTTTGCAATATTATAGAGCATCGAGTTAGCTTTCCAATGGTTCAAACGGTGAGTCAATCGGAGTCCGGACGAGAGAGTTATGGTCGTTTTAGCTCACCCGCTCATTTTTCAGTTTTTGGCCGATCACTGCCGACCGAACTCGGCCGTGTCGTCCGACACGGCCGTGCTGTACTCATCCGGAAATGCCGAAGTCTCTGCCACAGGACCCGACCGTGTCGTGCAGCGCGGCCAGTCGAACTCTTCGGATAAGCGAGAACCGATTGCCCGGGCGCGATCGTGTTCGGGGACACGGTCGAGTCAATCTTGCGGCGATGCGAGTCAGCATCGGACGTGTCACTATCGGAAGGCCCCTTCGCGCCGCGGCCATGTCAAGCGAGGACACGGTCGAGTCCTGCCGGCGATTCGCGCGCGCGGCGTGCCGATCGGCACGGGCGTGTCAAACAGACGATCGGCCCCTTTAATTTCGTTTTTTGAGCATTTCAGCTCATTCCTTCCATTTCTTCCACCTTCATACGAGAGAGAGAGAGTCTTGAGGGAGAGATTTCTTCATCAATTATCACTTGATTGTGGTTTTTAATCATTTTCATTCGGTTGTGAAGCTCGGATCATCGATCTATCGCGTGTTCTTCGAATCATAGTGCTTGGATCTTCAAAGGTAACTTTCATCAAACCTCTTGGATTTTCGATTTGTGCTGAGATATGATGTTTCGGATGTTAAAATCACGTTGTATGAAGTGATATACGTATGATTATGGATATGTTCGATTATTCATTAGATTATTGAAGGATTATTCAAGAACACTTTGAATGTTGTGTTGAATTTGGGGGTTTTCGATTAATTATTGTTGAAATCACGATTTTGGATATTCATAATGGATTATTGATCGTATTGGAGATGTTTTGTTGGTTTGAAACACTTCTTGAGGATTTGATGTTGGTATTTTTGAAGTTTGGTTATAAACAATCGAAGTTGGCCACAAAGTGTTCGATATAATGCCCCAATGAACTTGGTTTATTTGTATCGACGTTTCGAGTTCGTTATATTCGTGTTTGATTCGTGTATTGAACGGATTGTTGGTAATTGTATTTATTCAAGGTTGTTCGAGCGACCGATATCTCAATTAGGACGTTGTTCGTGGAAGAATAATTATCACCGGTGTTGTGTAAGTTAATTCTTACTCGGTTAAAAGGATATTCATTCCTTTTGTTGTTGATCATTCATAATCATAACTCATTCATCATTGTATTAATCATATTGAGACTTGTAATTGTTGAACAATCACTTCATTAACGGGAACGGCAGTTCCAATCATCCCATTGAAACTATCAATCACTTCATTATTACTCTCATCTCGGTGAGTCATTCTTGACTTTGTCAGATTATTATTTATTCATTGATTTTCATTACGGTCATTCTCGTTCATATGACCTTCTGGGTTCTTATTGCGTGGCTGGGTGCGGATGTGTGGAATTTTTAGTCGGGCACATGATGGCCATGTATTGGGAGTGATACATTGGACTGTGCACACGATAACGATTACCTCCGTGAGACTAATTAGGTACAAGGATGGGTGGGTCCGGTCATCCGTCTTGTACACTTGCACAGAACACTACCGGCGTACTATGATGCTCCTCCTCAGCGTAATTCATAACTAAGGATATTTCATAACTTCAGTTAAATCATGTTTGTGTATTTTCAACCCTTGAGGATTGTTGTTACGTATGGCGGCCCATTTGGGATTTTGTTTTTCGTGTCATGGCAAGGCAAAAGCACGGGAATAGCATGTTGATGTCGAGAGTCCCAGTGATACGAGTAGGGGGCCCCGATCTTGCGATTATTCATGTTATTGTCCTTTATTTTCCGCTGCAGACTTTCATTTGGATACTCCGTTTCATTCAGTGTTGTGTATTTTATCTTCATATAAAATACACTAGTATTCGGTATTGTCCTGGTGTGTTGTAACTAAACTCCTCATCGGAGTAATTATTGTTGTAATGTGGTTCGGTACTACATTTATCCTGTGTAATTCATTCATTTTCATTTGCCTAGTGGGTCCGAGTTGGGGATCTACAGCACTGTAATATCCGCCTAGTTTGGGGTGTTACAGAGTTGGTATCGGAGCGTGGTTTTGAATACTACCTTCCGAGTCATGTCTCATTTGAAATCATCGTCATCAGACTAGTATCATTGGACTTTCGCGTCACGTGTGACCTGTGCAAATGCCGAGCCAATCAGACCGGAAGAACTGTAAGATTTCTAACGCCATGGTATAATTTCTGGCAATAGTCATTCATTCATCATTCATCATTTAACAATCCTCATACATCATCATTCATTGTGATTAGGACGGTCATGTTAACTCATTAATCACTTAATTCATTTCATTACTCACTTAATGATCAGGACGATCATGTTAATTCATTTATTACTCAATTCATTTCATTACTCAGTTGTCGATCTGGATGATCATATTATTAATCTTGTTAAGTTATTCAAGATAATCATTTCAAGAATTTCATCAGATAATCATGTCACTTCAGTAAATCATTCATATAATCACTAAGTTAGAGCATGTATACTCATTTTCATCATCTCATGACGTAATCATAATGTGATAATCATACGGGAAATATAATCATTATGCGACCTTCCTACTTCAGTATGGAGAGAGCTGTCAGGGGATGCACGGGAAGAGGCCGCGGTGCGGGCCGAAACCCGAGAAATAATCACTCGCTGCCGGGAAATCGTGTCCAGGACTCGGCTCGATCAGAAGATGTTCGGGTTGATCCACTCACTTTTATGCAGGCCATGATAACCCATGTGCAGTTGAATCATCATTGCGCCACTCTGGCCGGATTAATCGAGAGAACTCTCCCGTATGAGCCAGCTGCTAAGGAAAGTACTGAACAACAACCTTCATCTGTCAGCAAGAAATCAACGAAGCGTAATCAATCCGAAGGCGGTCAGTCAACCTTCAAGAAGCCTCGTGTGAGTCCTATCATTTCTGAGCGACCTCCTACGGCGCAAAATCGTGCGGGATCTCGATCCGGCGGCTGTTCGGCCATCACTGTTTCAATTGTGGGCAGGGTCATTACGGCACTGAGTGTCCAAACCGTCTATCACGTGCTATAATTGTGGGAATTTTGGGCATAAGGCCCGTTTTTGCCGAAAGGACTCCAAGTCGGCTCCGGCGGCATCTCAGGCCCCGAAGCAATCAGCGTTTCAGAATCAGACTACTTTGTCAACGTCGTTTAAGACAATGGAAGCAAATAGAGTTGGAGCTCGTATTTATCAGACGGGAGCGTCCGGTTCGGGGGCCGGAAAGTCCCAGATTCGTGTGATGAGGAGGATCGACGATCCGGTGGCCCGAATGATTTCAGGTATACTCGTAATTTTATTTCAACCTGTGTGTACCTTTTGATGCTGGTACACCGCATTCATTCATTTTCGAATCATGCTTGAGTAGACTTATTTCGGGATAGTCCTATTGCTTGTGGACCTCATACCATCGGTCTACCTGACGATGGAAGAATTTTCGGAATCATACTGAAGTAAGCTTAGTGACCGCGATTGGTTGGTGGACCTAATCGTGGTGAATTTATCTTAGGACGATGTAATTTGTGGTATTAGTTGGTTTAATCGTCTTGATACTATCCCCAGTGTTTGTTAGCGTTTGGTCGCTATCTTTCCGTCGTTGGTTGTCGAATGTGTGCTTCAGGGAAGTAATCCCCATTGTTCCAGTAGAATTATTATTATGGCGGAAGCAGAGAAATTCCGCAATCGAGTCATTCAATCATTCATTGTATCATTCTCATCGATTGACCTTCCTAAGGCAATCGAGTTATTCAATCCTTCATTGCATCATTTTCATCGATTGGCCTTTCTAAGGCAATTGAGCTATTCAATCATTCATCGTATCATTTTCATCGATTGACCTTCCTAAGGCAATCGAGTTATTCAATCCTTCATTGCATCATTTTCATCGATTGGCCTTTCTAAGGCAATCGAGCTATTCAATCATTCATTGTATCATTTTCATCGATTGGCCTTTCTAAGGCAATCGAGTTATTCAAACATTCATTGTACCATTTTCATCGATTGGCCTTTCTAAGGCAATCGAGATGTTCAATCATTCATTGTGTCACTTTTTATCGATTGACCATTCTAGGGCAATCGAAATGTTCAATCATTTGTGGTATTAGTGTCATCGATTGACGATGTATTTCCAGACGAGTTATCTGGTTGCCTTCACATAGAGTAGTGGAATTCAGGAGTGAGTTGGTCCGAAGGCGGTCGGTCAACCTCCAAGAAACCTCGTGCGAGTCCTAACGTTTCTGAGCGACCTCCTACGGCGCCTAATCCTGCGGGATCTCAGTCCCGAGCAGCCAGTTCGGCCATCATCTGTTTCAACTGTGGGGCGCCGGGCCATTTCAGTACTAGGTGTACGACGCCGTCTATCACATGTCATAATTGTGGGAATTCTGGGCATAAGGCCCGTTTTTGCCGAAAGGACTCTAAGTCAGCTCTGGCGGCATCTCAGGCCCCGAAACAATCAGCGATTCAGAATCAGACTGCTTTGTCAGCGTCGTTTAAGACAATGGAAGCAATCAAAGGTGGAGCTCATATTTATCAGACGGGAGCGTCCGGTTCGGGGCAGCGGTCCGGATTCATGTGATGAAGAGGATCGGCGATCCGGTGGCGAACGATCTCGGGTATACTCGTAACTTTATTTCAACTTTGTGTGTACCTTTTGATCTTGGTGCCTTCGCATTCATTCATTTTCAAGTCATGATTGAATAGACTTAATTCGGTTAATCATATTGCTTGTGGACCTCATACCATCGGTGTACCTGACGAGGGAAGATTTTCGGAAATTATACCAAGGTAAGCTTAATGACCGCGATTGGTTAGTGGACCTAATCGTGGTGAACTTATCTAAGGACGATATAATATTGAGTGTCACTTAGATGGATTGTCACGGTATCATTTTCAATGTTCGTAAGCATATGGTCACTATCATTTTCGTCGTTGGATGTCGAATGTGTGCTTCAGGGAGGTGATCCCCATTGTTCCAGAGGAATTTTAATATGACGGAGGCAGAGGAATTCCACAATCGAGATATTCAATCATTCATTATATCATTGTCATCGATTGGCCGTTCATAGGCAATCGAGATATTCAATCATTCATTATATCATTGTCATCGATTGGCCGTTCATAGGCAATCGAGATATACAATCATTCATTGCATCATTTTCATCGATTGGCCGTTCATGGACAATCGAGTTACTTAATCATTTATTATATCATTGTCACCTTTTGGCCGTTCTTAGACAATCGAGGCGTTCAATCATTCGTGGTATCATTGACATCGATTGACGATGTATATCCCCAAGGGCTTACTTGGTTGCCTTCACACAGAGTTGTGGAATTCACGAGTGAGTTGGAGCCAGTCGCCCGCGTTATCGAAGGTACCATATCGGATGGCCCCGACCGAAATGCAGAAGTTGGAGACTCAACTTGAGTAATTGTGCGAGGAAGGTTATCTCCAACCGAGTGCGCCCCCGTGGGGAGCACCAGTGTTATCTGTCAAGGAGAAGTATGGTTCGTTCGTGTGTGTATTATTACCGGGAGTTGAACAGGATGATGATCAAGGATAAATATCCTCTACCCCGTATCGATGATCTTTTGGATCAACTTCAGGGAGCTTCAGTATTTTCCAAGATCGACTTAAGATCTGGATTTCATCAGTTGCGGATTCGAGAGTCGGATATCACGAGGATGGCATTTCGAACACGCTTTGGTCATTATGAGTTTGCGGTTATGCCGGTTGGGTTGATTAATGTACCTGCGGTATTCATGGAGTTAATGAATCAGGTTTTCATCGACTTTTGGATCAGTTTGTTGTTGTCTTTATAGACGACATTTTGATCTTCTCGTGACCGAGAGAAACGCGAGGTCCATCTTCATCAGGTTCTCGACGTGTTAAGACGAGAGCAACTTTATGGAAAGTTTTTCCAAAGGGTAAGAAATACACGTGGTCTGACGTGTGTAAGCGGAGTTTTGAGGAACTCAAGAACCGGTTAATTTCAGCACCTGTCTTTTCCTTACAAGAAGGGACGGAAGGATTCGTGGTTTTTAGTAACGCGTCCAGACATGGTCTCGGATGTGTATTAATGAAGGATGGGAAGGTTATTGCCTATGCTTCACGGCAATTGCGACCTTACGAGGTTAATTATCCGACCCACGACCTGGGGCTAGCAGCCGTGGTTTTCGCGTTCGGAATTTGGCGTCATTACCTTTATGGCGTCACCTGTCAGTTATTCACCGATCATAAGAGTTTGAAGTATATATTTACTCAGAAGGAGTTAAACATGCGATAGAGGCGGTGGTGGGAACTAATCAAAGATTATGATATCGGGATCCTGTGCCACCCGGGTAAGGCAAACGTGGTTGCCGATGCCTCGAATCGTCGTGGCATGAATACGATCTGGGTGATCGAGGACCGCTTAACTAAGTCAGCTCATTTCCTTGGGATTAAGGATACGTGGGGTCCCGAGAGACTTGCCCAGCTGTTCATCAAAGAGATAGTGAGATTGCACGGTACTCCTAAGAGTATCGTTTCTGATCGTGATGGGTGATTCGTGTCTCGTTTTGGAAATCAGTTCATCGTGCTTTGGGAACTCGGCTTATTATTATTGTTTTCATCCTCGGTCAGACGGACAATCAGAGAGGACTTTTCAGACATTGGAGGACATGTTGAGGGCATGCGTCCTCGATTAGTAGACGATTGGGAAGCCCAATTACTGTTGTTTGAGTCCACGTACAGTTTAGTTGGCATGCTGCGATGAAGGTAGCACCTTACGAGGCCTTGTACGGTCGTCGTTGTCGATCTCCCTTGTGTTGGGACGAATTATCAGAATCAATCGGCACCGAGCCCGATATGCTTATAGCCGCCCGTAAGAAGGTAGCTTTGATCAAGAGTCGTTTGTTGACCGCCCAGAGCCGACAGAAGTCTTATGCAGACAATCGTCGTCGACCACTAGAGTTCGAGACGGGTGACCATGTTTTGGTCAAAGTATCCCCGAGCCGAGGTATTTTCCATTTCGGAAAACGGGGAAAGTTGAGTCCGAGATTTATTGGACCGTTTGAGATTTTGGAACGAGTAGGCGAGCTAGCTTATCATTTAGCCTTACCTCCGGCATTGATCCGAATTCATAATGTGTTTCACGTCTCTCAGTTACGGAAGTATGTTGCCACCCCGAGTCACATACTTCAGTTCGACGAAATCGAGATCGCCGACGACTATTCATATGAGGAACGTCCTATACGAGTCTTAGAGCGGCGAATCAAACAGTTGAGAAATAAGTCGATTCCTTTTGTCAAGATTCAATGGTCTAGACACGGAGTCGAAGAGGTTACTTGGGAAACCGAGGATAGTATGCGGGAGAGTTATCCCGAGTTGTTTGACCCTTAGTTTCGGGGACGAAACTCTTTTAAGGGGGGGTGTATGTAATACCCGGTTGTAATTCAGTCATTATCATTCAGTAATTTCATTCGGTGATTGTCATGCAGTGGATTTTCACTCATTTATAATCATTCATCAATCATGTTCATTCACCCGTGTTCACCGTTCGGAAAAACTTCGAGTTGTGTATCGTTATTGTACATTGTTTCAACTTTCCACATATGAGTTCGACTTTGTTAGATCACCATTAATTTTTGGTAACTCCAAAAATTCTGAATCTTTGCAATATTATAGAGCATCGAGTTAGCTTTCCAATGGTTCAAACGGTGAGTCAATCGGAGTCCGGACGAGAGAGTTATGGTCGTTTTAGCTCACCCGCTCATTTTTCTAGTTTTTGGCCGATCACTGCCGACCGAACTCGGCCGTGTCGTCCGACACGGCCGTGCTGTACTCGTCCGGAAATGCCGAAGTCTCTGCCACAGGACCCGACCGTGTCGTCTGGCACGGCCGAGTCGAACTCTTCAGGATAAGCCAGAACCGATCGCTGACGCCCGCCGTGTTCCAGACACGGTCGAGTCAATGCCGGCGGTGCTGAGTCACTGTCGGACGGTCACTATCGGAAGGCCCCTTCGCGCCGCGACCGTGTCAAGCGGGACACGGTCGAGTCCCTGCCGGCGATTGCGCTCCGCGGCCGTGCCGATCGGCACAGCCGTGTCCAATGCACCCGATCAACCCCTTTAATTTCGTTTTTGAGCATTTCACTCATTCCTTCCATTTCTTCCACCTTCATACGAGAGAGAGTCTTGAGGAGAGATTTCTTCATCAATTATCACTTGAGTGTGGTTTTTAATCATTTTCATTCAGTTGTGAAGCTCGGATCATCGATCTATCGCGTGTTCTTCGAATCATAGTGCTTGGATCTTCAAAGGTAACTTTCATCAAACCTCTTGGATTTTCGATTTGTGTTGAGATATGATGTTTCGGATGTTAAAATCACGTTGTATGAAGTGATATACGTATGATTATGGATATGTTCGATTATTCATTGGATTATTGAAGGATTATTCAAGAACACTTTGAATGTTGTGTTGAATTTGGGGGTTTTCGATTAATTATTGTTGAAATCACGATTTTGGATATTCATAATGGATTATTGATCGTATTGGAGATGTTTTGTTGGTTTGAAAAACTTCTTGAGGATTTGATGTTGGCATTTTTGAAGTTTGGTTATAAACAATCGAAGTTGGCCACAAAGTGTTCGATATAATGCCCCAATGAACTTGGTTTATTCGTATCGATGTTTCGAGTTCGTTATATTCGTATTTGATTCGTGTATTGAACGGATTGTTGGTAATTGTATTTATTCAAGGTTGTTCGAGCGACCGATATCTCAATTAGGACGTTGTTCGTGGAAGAATAATTATCACCGGTGTTGTGTAAGTTAATTCTTACTCGGTTAAAAGGATATTCATTCCTTTTGTTGTTGATCATTCATAATAATAACTCATTCATCATTGTATTAATCATATTGAGACTTGTAATTGTTGAACAATCACTTTATTAACGGGAACGGCGGTTCCAATTATCCCATTGAAACTATCAATCACTTCATTATTACTCTCATCTCGGTGAGTCATTCTTGACTTTGTCAGATTATTATTTATTCATTGATATTCATTACGGTCATTCTCGTTCATATGACCTTCTGGGTTCATATTGCGTGGCCGGGTGCGGATGTGTGGAATTTTTAGTCGGGCACATGATGGCCATGTATTGGGAGTGATACATTGGACTGTGCACACGGTATCGATTACCTCCGTGAGACTAATTAGGTACAAGGACGGGTGGGTCCGGTCATTCGTCTTGTACACTTGCATAGAACACTACGGGCGTACTATGATGCTCCTCCTCAGCGTAATTCATAACTAAGGATATTTCATAACTTCAGTTAAATCATGTTTGCGTATTTTCAACCCTTGAGGATTGTTGTTACGTATGGCGGCCCGGTGAGGATTTTGTTTTTGGTCATGGCAAGGCAAAAGCACGGGAATAGCATGTTGATGTCGAGGAGTCCCGGTGATACTAGTAGGGGCCCCGATCTTTCGATTATTCATGTTATTGTCCTTTATTTTCAGCTGAGACTTTCATTTCGATACTCGTTTCATTCGGTGTTGTGTATTTTATCTTCATATAAAATACACTAGTATTGATATTGTCTGGTGTGTTGTAACTAAACTCCTCATCGGAGTAATTATTGTTGTAATGTGGTTCGGTACTATATTTATCCTGTGTAATTCATTCATTTTCATTTGCCTGGTGGGTCCCAGTTGGGGATCTACGGCACTGTAATATCCGCCTAGTTCGGGGTGTTACAACTGAGGCATTTGTTGTGTCGTTGTTATCGATTAGCCGTTCTAAGGCAATCGAGGTATTGAATTGGGGCTGTCGAGGATGGTTCCCATCCGTTGTGTCATTGCTATCAATTGGGTCGTTCTAAGGCAATCGGATTCTTGAATTGGGGTATCGAGGATGGTTCCCATCCATTGTGTCATTGTTATCGATTGGTCATTCTAAAGCAATCGAGGTATTGAATTGGGATTATCGAGGATGGTTCCCATATGTTGTGTCATTGTTATTGACTGGTCGTTCAAAGGCAATCGAGTTATTGAATTGGGATTGTTGAGGATGGTTCCCAACTGTTGTATCGTTGTTATCGATTGGTCGTTCTAAGGCAATCGAGGTATTTGAATTGGGACCGCCGAGGATGGTGTCCATCCATGGTTTATGGTTGTTGTGCTGGCCGACTCAAGGTAACATACTATCATTCTTATGAATTCGGTAATTTTGTGATTGTTACCGCTTGTGATTATTTGTGTTTGGAGGCTAGTCTCGGCTAGTGCTCGATGGGTAAGCTTGGGGCTTGACCCTTCGCGGTTGGTTTCCCAACATCTACAATTCAGTAGGTCACAGTCAGTTCGATGATCTCGTTATGGGTAAGCTTGGGGCTTAGACCTTCGTGGTTGGTTTCCCAACACCTACAATTCAGTAGGTCACGGTCATTTCGATGATCTCATTATGGGTAAGCTTAGGTCTTGAACCTTGGCGGTTGGTTTCCCAACACCTACAATTCAGTAGGTCACGGTCATTTCGATGATCTCATTATGGGTAAGCTTCGGGCTTGAACCTTCGCGGTTGGTTTCCCAACACCTACAATTCAGTAGGTCACGGTCCCAAGGTGATCACATTATGGGTAAATCTAGGGCTTGAACTTATCGCAATTGTTTTCCTGACACTTGCAATTCAGCAGTAACGGTCATTGGATGATCTCATGCAATTTCGGCTGAGGCCTTTTATGCCATTGTGATGATTTGCAGCTTCGGCTGAGGGATTTTATGCCATTGTGATGATTTGCAGCTTCGCCTGAGGGTTTTCATGCCATTTTGATGTATTATGGTTTTGTTAGAGCCTCCGGGCATTGTTGTTTGGATCTATTTCAGCTTTAGATTGGTTTACCTTTGGGTAATTCGTTGGTTGTGTTCTATGTTGATCATTCGCCATTGGGCACTTGTATTATAACCTATTGAGCAGGTGTTGTTCGTATGCCGAGGGCACAGTGTTTCGTGAATGGTATGTTCTTACCATTGTTTGTTAGCATCTCATATTATTGTTGTACTATTTATTTTGCCTTTGAATGCATATCATGTTGTTCATGTATTAGATATTCATTATCGGGTGGTGACCGTCGTGCGGGCGGATCATGTTTTCATGTTTTAGGTATTTACGAGTCACGAATTGTTCTTGGTTCATGTTAGTCAGTTAGTTTTTAGAGTATTCTCCAGCTTGTCAATTGTTGTTAATTTGTGTTATCCGAGCAAGGCTCATTGATGTTGTTGTATTTTCATTTTGGCCGTGTAGGCCCATCATTGTCATTCAAATTCCATATCAGAATATTGTGTCGGATATCATAGTAGGGACTATGATTTTCCTTTTTGGTCAGTTTGATGTATTTTAATCATGTCCGCCTAGTGGATTTCCTGGTGTAGGGTCCACGACCCTGTAATAACCCAATTTTGGGGTGTTACAGAAGATGGTATCAGAGAAATGGGCTGCAAGATACCCTGACATGTGTGTTATATGGCTCCATCGATGCGGTAATAGTGAGATTGTCACGTTATGACAACCTCGACATTGGGGTTTTATGAGTCGTGATAGTTGGACGACTGCATGAGACATTCTTTCATTGAGTCGTTGTCAGTGAGAACTAGTATCGCAAGACCTCGAAGCTTCATATGACATGTGTAAGAACTTTATTCTCTTTTATGTTCATACATTCATTATGTCATTGATTATACATGTTTTCTTGAAACCTGTTTGTGACATTTGTGGTGTGATTGATTCATGATTATTTATTTTGGAGCGTATGGGCTCCGTATCAGCTATGATTAGTGCAATTGATGTAATTGTTTATATATTGAGTATGTATGCTCGTGTTTGGCTATTGACTTAGCATTTTGGTTTGGCTATTGGAGCCTATTTGAGTTATAACCATGATTAAACGTTATTCTTTCAGTATGGAAAGAGAACGTGGCAGAGGGGGTAAAGGCTACAGTGGGCGGAACCCATAACCTCACGCTAATGTGTGTGTAAATGTCTAGATGGATCAGAGTTTGGCTAATGGTGTTACATACGCGACCAATTTGCCTTCAGTAAATTCATGCTCGAGAAGCTGATCAGACTGAGAGTGGACACATCGACCCTTTCTTATTTATGAGGGGCATGATGGCTGAGATGACATGGATGAGATGACATTGATTGTGGAGACCATGCAGGCCTTGATGGTTTGCGGTGCACCACAGCAGCCACCTAAGGCACCGTTTCATGGCCAGACTAGGAGTGTGAGTCAGATTGTTAGCGGTATCTTTCGGCAGAGGCCGCCTACTTTTGAGGGTTCGTCGGAACCAACTGACATTGTTCATTGGCTTGAACATTTTGATAAACTCTTCGAGATGGTTAAGTGTCCGTAAGAGAGTAAGGTGGCAGTAGCAGCTTACTATTTATGTAAAACATGCGATAGAGGCGGTGGTGGGAACTAATCAAAGATTATGATATCGGGATCCTGTGCCACCCGGGTAAGGCAAACGTGGTTGCCGATGCCTCGAATCGTCGTGGCATGAATACGATCTGGGTGATCGAGGACCGCTTAACTAAGTCAGCTCATTTCCTTGGGATTAAGGATACGTGGGGTCCCGAGAGACTTGCCCAGCTGTTCATCAAAGAGATAGTGAGATTGCACGGTACTCCTAAGAGTATCGTTTCTGATCGTGATGGGTGATTCGTGTCTCGTTTTGGAAATCAGTTCATCGTGCTTTGGGAACTCAGCTTATTATTACTGTTTTTCATCCTCAGTCCGACGGACAATCAGAGAGGACTTTTCAGACATTGGAGGACATGTTGAGGGCATGGGTCCTCGATTAGTAGACGATTGGGAAGCCCAATTACTGTTGTTTGAGTCCACGTACAGTTTAGTTGGCATGCTGCGATGAAGGTAGCACCTTACGAGGCCTTGTACGGTCGTCGTTGTCGATCTCCCTTGTGTTGGGACGAATTATCAGAATCAATCGGCACCGAGCCCGATATGCTTATAGCCGCCCGTAAGAAGGTAGCTTTGATCAAGAGTCGTTTGTTGACCGCCCAGAGCCGACAGAAGTCTTATGCAGACAATCGTCGTCGACCACTAGAGTTCGAGACGGGTGACCATGTTTTGGTCAAAGTATCCCCGAGCCGAGGTATTTTCCATTTCGGAAAACGGGGAAAGTTGAGTCCGAGATTTATTGGACCGTTTGAGATTTTGGAGCAGTAGGCGAGCTAGCTTATCATTTAGCCTTACCTCGGCATTGATCCGAATTCATAATGTGTTTCACGTCTCTCGATTCACGGAAGTATGTTGCCACCCAGTCACATACTTGATTCGAAGTGAGATCGCCGACGACTATTCATATGAGGAACGTCTATACGAGTCTTAGAGCGGCGAATCAAGCGGTTGAGAAATAAGTCGATTCCTTTTGTCAAGATTCAATGGTCTAGACACGGAGTCGAAGAGGTTACTTGGGAAACCGAGGATAGTATGCGGGAGAGTTATCCCGAGTTGTTTGACCCTTAGTTTCGGGACGAAACTCTTTTAAGGGGTGTATGTAATACCGGTTGTAATTGATCATTATCATTCGGTAATTTCATTCGGTGATTGTCATGCGGTGGATTTTCACTCATTTATAATCATTCATCAATCATGTTCATTCACCGTGTTCACCGTTCGGAAAAACTTGAGTTGTGTATCGTTATTGTACATTGTTTCAACTTTCCACATATGAGTTCGACTTTGTTAGATCACCATTAATTTTTGGTAACTCCAAAAATTCTGAATCTTGCAATATTATAGAGCATCGAGTTAGCTTTCCAATGGTTCAAACGGTGAGTCAATCGGAGTCCGGACGAGAGAGTTATGGTCGTTTTAGCTCACCCGCTCATTTTTCTAGTTTTTGGCCGATCACTGCCGACCGAACTCGGCCGTGTCGTCCGACACGGCCGTCTTTGTACTCGTCGGAAATGCGAAGTCTCGCCACGAGGACCCGGCCGTGTCGTGCAGCGCGGCCGAGTCGAACTCTTCCGGATAAGCGAACCCATTGCTGGGCGCGACCGTGTTCCAGGACACGGTCGAGTCAATGCCGAAGCGGTACCGAGTCACTGTCGGACAGGTCACTATCGGAAGGCCCCTTCGCGCCGCGACCGTGTCAAGCAGGACACGGTCGAGTCCCTGCCGGCCAGTTGCGCGCCGCGGCCGTGCCGATCGGCACGGGCCGTGTCCGACAGACCAGTCAACCCCTTTAATTTCGTTTTTTGAGCATTTCAGCTCATTCCTTCCATTTCTTCCACCTTCATACGAGAGAGAGAGTCTTGAGGGAGAGATTTCTTCATCAATTATCACTTGAGTGTGGTTTTTAATCATTTTCATTCGGTTGTGAAGCTCGGATCATCGATCTATCGCGTGTTCTTCGAATCATAGTGCTTGGATCTTCAAAGGTAACTTTCATCAAACCTCTTGGATTTTCGATTTGTGTTGAGATATGATGTTTCGGATGTTAAAATCACGTTGTATGAAGTGATATACGTATGATTATGGATATGTTCGATTATTCATTGGATTATTGAAGGATTATTCAAGAACACTTTGAATGTTGTGTTGAATTTGGGGGTTTTCGATTAATTATTGTTGAAATCACGATTTTGGATATTCATAATGGATTATTGATCGTATTGGAGATGTTTTGTTGGTTTGAAAAACTTCTTGAGGATTTGATGTTGGCATTTTGAAGTTTGGTTATAAACAATCGAAGTTGGCCACAAAGTGTTCGATATAATGCCCCAATGAACTTGGTTTATTCGTATCGATGTTTGAGTTCGTTATATTCGTATTTGATTCGTGTATTGAACGGATTGTTGGTAATTGTATTTATTCAAGGTTGTTCGAGCGACCGATATCTCAATTAGGACGTTGTTCGTGGAAGAATAATTATCACCGGTGTTGTGTAAGTTAATTCTTACTCGGTTAAAAGGATATTCATTCCTTTTGTTGTTGATCATTCATAATAATAACTCATTCATCATTGTATTAATCATATTGAGACTTGTAATTGTTGAACAATCACTTTATTAACGGGAACGGCGGTTCCAATTATCCCATTGAAACTATCAATCACTTCATTATTACTCTCATCTCGGTGAGTCATTCTTGACTTTGTCAGATTATTATTTATTCATTGATATTCATTACGGTCATTCTCGTTCATATGACCTTCTGGGTTCATATTGCGTGGCCGGGTGCGGATGTGTGGAATTTTTAGTCGGGCACATGATGGCCATGTATTGGGAGTGATACATTGGACTGTGCACACGGTATCGATTACCTCCGTGAGACTAATTAGGTACAAGGACGGGTGGGTCCGGTCATTCGTCTTGTACACTTGCATAGAACACTACGGGCGTACTATGATGCTCCTCCTCAGCGTAATTCATAACTAAGGATATTTCATAACTTCAGTTAAATCATGTTTGCGTATTTTCAACCCTTGAGGATTGTTGTTACGTATGGCGGCCCAGTGAGGATTTTGTTTTTGAGTCATGGCAAGGCAAAAGCACGGGAATAGCATGTTGATGTCGAGAGTCAGTGATACTAGTAGGGGCCCCGATCTTTCGATTATTCATGTTATTGTCCTTTATTTTCAGCTGAGACTTTCATTTCGATACTCGTTTCATTCGGTGTTGTGTATTTTATCTTCATATAAAATACACTAGTATTGATATTGTCTGGTGTGTTGTAACTAAACTCCTCATCGGAGTAATTATTGTTGTAATGTGGTTCGGTACTACATTTATCTGTGTAATTCATTCATTTTCATTTGCTGGTGGGTCCCGGTTGGGGATCTACGGCCTTTGTAATATCCGCCTAGTTTGGGGTGTTACAACCGAGGCATTTGTTGTGTCGTTGTTATCGATTAGCCGTTCTAAGGCAATCGAGGTATTGAATTGGGGGTGTCGAGGATGGTTCCCATCCGTTGTGTCATTGCTATCAATTGGAGTCGTTCTAAGGCAATCGAGTTCTTGAATTGGGGATCGAGGATGGTTCCCATCCATTGTGTCATTGTTATCGATTGGTCATTCTAAAGCAATCGAGGTATTGAATTGGGATTATCGAGGATGGTTCCCATATGTTGTGTCATTGTTATTGGTAGTCGTTCAAAGCAATCGAGTTATTGAATTGGGATTGTTGTGGATGGTTCCCAAATGTTGTATCGTTGTTATCGTTTGGTCGTTCTAAGGCAATCGAGGTATTTGAATTGGGACCGCCGAGGATGGTGTCCATCCATGGTTTATGGTTGTTGTCTTTGGCCGACTCAAGGTAACATACTATCATTCTTATGAATTCGGTAATTTTGTGATTGTTACCGCTTGTGATTATTTGTGTTTGGAGGCTAGTCTCGGCTAGTGCTCGATGGGTAAGCTTGGGGCTTGACCCTTGGCAGTTGGTTTCCCAACATCTACAATTGATGAGTCACGATCGGTTCGATGATCTCGTTATGGGTAAGCTTGGGGCTTAGACCTTCGTGGTTGGTTTCCCAACACCTACAATTGATGAGTCACGGTCATTTCGATGATCTCATTATGGGTAAGCTTAGGTCTTGAACCTTGGCGGTTGGTTTCCCAACACCTACAATTGATGAGTCACGGTCATTTCGATGATCTCATTATGGGTAAGCTTCGGGCTTGAACCTTCGCGGTTGGTTTCCCAACACCTACAATTGATGAGTCACGGTCCCAAGGTGATCACATTATGGGTAAATCTAGGGCTTGAACTTATCGCAATTGTTTTCCTGACACTTGCAATTCAGCAGTAACGGTCATTGGATGATCTCATGCAATTTCGGCTGAGGCCTTTTATGCCATTGTGATGATTTGCAGCTTCGGCTGAGGGATTTTATGCCATTGTGATGATTTGCAGCTTCGCCTGAGGGTTTTCATGCCATTTTGATGTATTATGGTTTTGTTAGAGCCTCCGGGCATTGTTGTTTGGATCTATTTCAGCTTTAGATTGGTTTACCTTTGGGTAATTCGTTGGTTGTGTTCTATGTTGATCATTCGCCATTGGGCACTTGTATTATAACCTATTGAGCAGGTGTTGTTCGTATGCCGAGGGCACAGTGTTCCGTGAATGGTATGTTCTTACCATTGTTTGTTAGCATCTCATATTATTGTTGTACTATTTATTTTGCCTTTGAATGCATATCATGTTGTTCATGTATTAGATATTCATTATCTGGGTGACTGACCCCGTGCGGGCGGATCATGTTTTCATGTTTTAGGTATTTACGAGTCACGAATTGTTCTTGGTTCATGTTAGTCAGTTAGTTTTTAGAGTATTCTCCGACATCGATTGTTGTTAATTTGTGTTATCAAGCAAGGCTAATTGTTGTTGTTGTATTTTCATTTTGGCCGTGTAGGCCCATCATTGTCATTCATATTCCATATAAGAATATTGTGTCGGATATCATAGTAGGGACTATGATTTTCCTTTTTGGTCTGTTTGATGTATTTTAATCATGTCCGCCTAGTGGATTTCTGGTGTAGGGTCCACGACCTGTAATAACCATTTTGGGGGTGTTACGAGAAGATGGTATCGAAGAATTGGGTGCAAGATACCACGACATGTGTGTTATATGGCTCCATCGATGCGGTAATAGTGAGATTGTCACGTTATGACAACCTCGACATTGGGGTTTTATGAGTCGTGATAGTTGGACGGCGCATGAGACATTCTTTCATTGAGTCGTTGTCAGTGAGAACTAGTATCGCAAGACCTCGAAGCTTCATATGACATGTGTAAGAACTTTATTCTCTTTTATGTTCATACATTCATTATGTCATTGATTATACATGTTTTCTTGAAACCTGTTTGTGACATTTGTGGTGTGATTGATTCATGATTATTTATTTTGGAGCGTATGGGCTCCGTATCAGCTATGATTAGTGCAATTGATGTAATTGTTTATATATTGAGTATGTATGCTCGTGTTTGGCTATTGACTTAGCATTTTGGTTTGGCTATTGGAGCCTATTTGAGTTATAACCATGATTAAACGTTATTCTTTCAGTATGGAAAGAGAACGTGGCAGAGGGGGTAAAGGCTACAGAGTGGGCCAGAACCCATAACCTCACGCTAATGTGTGTGTAAATGTCTAGATGGATCAGAGTTTGGCTAATGGTGTTACATACGCGACCAATTTGCCTTCAGTAAATTCATGCTCGAGAAGCTGATCAGACTGAGAGTGGACACATCGACCCTTTCTTATTTATGAGGGGCATGATGGCTGAGATGACATGGATGAGATGACATTGATTGTGGAGACCATGCAGGCCTTGATGGTTTGCGGTGCACCACAGCAGCCACCTAAGGCACCGTTTCATGGCCAGACTAGGAGTGTGAGTCAGATTGTTAGCGGTATCTTTCGGCAGAGGCCGCCTACTTTTGAGGGTTCGTCGGAACCAACTGACATTGTTCATTGGCTTGAACATTTTGATAAACTCTTCGAGATGGTTAAGTGTCCGTAAGAGAGTAAGGTGGCAGTAGCAGCTTACTATTTATGTAAAACATGCGATAGAGGCGGTGGTGGGAACTAATCAAAGATTATGATATCGGGATCCTGTGCCACCCGGGTAAGGCAAACGTGGTTGCCGATGCCTCGAATCGTCGTGGCATGAATACGATCTGGGTGATCGAGGACCGCTTAACTAAGTCGGCTCATTTCCTTGGGATTAAGGATCGTGGGGTCGAGAGACTTGCCAGTGTTCATCAAAGAGATAGTGAGATTGCGGTACTCCTAAGAGTATCGTTTACGATCGTGATGGGTGATTCGTGTCTCGTTTTGGAAATCGATTCATCGTGCTTTGGGAACTCAGCTTATTATTCTTGTTTTCATCCTCGGTCAGACGGACAATCGAGAGGACTTTTCAGACATTGGAGGACATGTTGAGGGCATGGGTCCTCGATTAGTAGACGATTGGGAAGCCCAATTACTGTTGTTTGAGTCCACGTACAGTTTAGTTGGCATGCTGCGATGAAGGTAGCACCTTACGAGGCCTTGTACGGTCGTCGTTGTCGATCTCCCTTGTGTTGGGACGAATTATCAGAATCAATCGGCACCGAGCCCGATATGCTTATAGCCGCCCGTAAGAAGGTAGCTTTGATCAAGAGTCGTTTGTTGACCGCCCAGAGCCGACAGAAGTCTTATGCAGACAATCGTCGTCGACCACTAGAGTTCGAGACGGGTGACCATGTTTTGGTCAAAGTATCCCCGAGCCGAGGTATTTTCCATTTCGGAAAACGGGGAAAGTTGAGTCCGAGATTTATTGGACCGTTTGAGATTTTGGAACGAGTAGGCGAGCTAGCTTATCATTTAGCCTTACCTCCGGCATTGATCCGAATTCATAATGTGTTTCACGTCTCTCAGTTACGGAAGTATGTTGCCACCCCGAGTCACATACTTGATTCGTAATCGAGATCGCCGACGACTATTCATATGAGGAACGTCCTATACGAGTCTTAGAGCGGCGAATCAAACAGTTGAGAAATAAGTCGATTCCTTTTGTCAAGATTCAATGGTCTAGACACGGAGTCGAAGAGGTTACTTGGGAAACCGAGGATAGTATGCGGGAGAGTTATCCCGAGTTGTTTGACCCTTAGTTTCGGGGACGAAACTCTTTTAAGGGGGGGTGTATGTAATACCCGGTTGTAATTGATCATTATCATTGATAATTTCATTCGGTGATTGTCATGCAGTGGATTTTCACTCATTTATAATCATTCATCAATCATGTTCATTCACCCGTGTTCACCGTTCGGAAAAACTTCGAGTTGTGTATCGTTATTGTACATTGTTTCAACTTTCCACATATGAGTTCGACTTTGTTAGATCACCATTAATTTTTGGTAACTCCAAAAATTCTGAATCTTTGCAATATTATAGAGCATCGAGTTAGCTGTCCAATGGTTCAAGCGGTGAGTCAATCGAGTCCGGACGAGAGAGTTATGGTCGTTTTAGCTCACCCGCTCATTTTTCTAGTTTTTGGCGATCACTGCCGACCGAACTCGGCCGTGTCGTCCGACACGGCCGCCGTCTTGTACTCGTCCCGGAAATGCCGAAGTCTCGCCACAGACCCGACCGTGTCGTGCAGCACGGCCGAGTCGAACTCTTCCGGATAAGCGAACCGATTGCTGACGCCCGACCGTGTTCCAGGACACGGTCGAGTCAATGCCGAAGCGGTACCGAGTCACTGTCGGACAGGTCACTATCGGAAGGCCCCTTCGCGCCGCGACCGTGTCAAGCAGGACACGGTCGAGTCCCTGCCGGCCAGTTGCGCTCCGCGGCCGTGCCGATCGGCACAGGCCGTGTCCAACAGACCAGTCAACCCCTTTAATTTCGTTTTTTGAGCATTTCAGCTCATTCCTTCCATTTCTTCCACCTTCATACGAGAGAGAGAGTCTTGAGGGAGAGATTTCTTCATCAATTATCACTTGAGTGTGGTTTTTAATCATTTTCATTCAGTTGTGAAGCTCGGATCATCGATCTATCGCGTGTTCTTCGAATCATAGTGCTTGGATCTTCAAAGGTAACTTTCATCAAACCTCTTGGATTTTCGATTTGTGTTGAGATATGATGTTTCGGATGTTAAAATCACGTTGTATGAAGTGATATACGTATGATTATGGATATGTTCGATTATTCATTGGATTATTGAAGGATTATTCAAGAACACTTTGAATGTTGTGTTGAATTTGGGGGTTTTCGATTAATTATTGTTGAAATCACGATTTTGGATATTCATAATGGATTATTGATCGTATTGGAGATGTTTTGTTGGTTTGAAAAACTTCTTGAGGATTTGATGTTGGCATTTTTGAAGTTTGGTTATAAACAATCGAAGTTGGCCACAAAGTGTTCGATATAATGCCCCAATGAACTTGGTTTATTCGTATCGATGTTTCGAGTTCGTTATATTCGTATTTGATTCGTGTATTGAACGGATTGTTGGTAATTGTATTTATTCAAGGTTGTTCGAGCGACCGATATCTCAATTAGGACGTTGTTCGTGGAAGAATAATTATCACCGGTGTTGTGTAAGTTAATTCTTACTCGGTTAAAAGGATATTCATTCCTTTTGTTGTTGATCATTCATAATAATAACTCATTCATCACTGTATTAATCATATTGAGACTTGTAATTGTTGAACAATCACTTTATTAACGGGAACGGCGGTTCCAATTATCCCATTGAAACTATCAATCACTTCATTATTACTCTCATCTCGGTGAGTCATTCTTGACTTTGTCAGATTATTATTTATTCATTGATATTCATTACGGTCATTCTCGTTCATATGACCTTCTGGGTTCATATTGCGTGGCCGGGTGCGGATGTGTGGAATTTTTAGTCGGGCACATGATAGCCATGTATTGGGAGTGATACATTGGACTGTGCACACGGTATCGATTACCTCCGTGAGACTAATTAGGTACAAGGACGGGTGGGTCCGGTCATTCGTCTTGTACACTTGCATAGAACACTACGGGCGTACTATGATGCTCCTCCTCAGCGTAATTCATAACTAAGGATATTTCATAACTTCAGTTAAATCATGTTTGCGTATTTTCAACCCTTGAGGATTGTTGTTCTGTGTAACTGACCCCAGCTGGGGATTTTGTTTTTCAGGTCATGGCAAGGCAAAAGCACGGGAATAGCATGTTGATGTCGAGGAGTCCCAGTGATACTAGTAGGGGGCCCCGATCTTTCAGTTATTCATGTTATTGTCCTTTATTTTCCGCTGCAGACTTTCATTTCGATACTCCGTTTCATTCAGTGTTGTGTATTTTATCTTCATATAAAATACACTAGTATTCGGTATTGTCCTGGTGTGTTGTAACTAAACTCCTCATCGGAGTAATTATTGTTGTAATGTGGTTCGGTACTACATTTATCCTGTGTAATTCATTCATTTTCATTTGCACAGTGGGTCCCGGTTGGGGATCTACGGCCTTTGTAATATCCGCCTAGTTTGGGGTGTTACAACTGAGGCATTTGTTGTGTCGTTGTTATCGATTAGCCGTTCTAAGGCAATCGAGGTATTGAATTGGGGCTGTCGAGGATGGTTCCCATCCGTTGTGTCATTGCTATCAATTGGGTCGTTCTAAGGCAATCGAGTTACTGAATTGGGACTGTCGAGGATGGTTCCCATCCATTGTGTCATTGTTATCGATTGGTCATTCTAAAGCAATCGAGGTATTGAATTGGGATTATCGAGGATGGTTCCCATATGTTGTGTCATTGTTATTGACTGGTCGTTCAAAGGCAATCGAGTTATTGAATTGGGATTGTTGAGGATGGTTCCCAACTGTTGTATCGTTGTTATCGATTGGTCGTTCTAAGGCAATCGAGGTATTTGAATTGGGACCGCCGAGGATGGTGTCCATCCATGGTTTATGGTTGTTGTGCTGGCCGACTCAAGGTAACATACTATCATTCTTATGAATTCGGTAATTTTGTGATTGTTACCGCTTGTGATTATTTGTGTTTGGAGGCTAGTCTCGGCTAGTGCTCGATGGGTAAGCTTGGGGCTTGACCCTTCGCGGTTGGTTTCCCAACATCTACAATTCAGTAGGTCACAGTCAGTTCGATGATCTCGTTATGGGTAAGCTTGGGGCTTAGACCTTCGTGGTTGGTTTCCCAACACCTACAATTCAGTAGGTCACGGTCATTTCGATGATCTCATTATGGGTAAGCTTAGGTCTTGAACCTTGGCGGTTGGTTTCCCAACACCTACAATTCAGTAGGTCACGGTCATTTCGATGATCTCATTATGGGTAAGCTTCGGGCTTGAACCTTCGCGGTTGGTTTCCCAACACCTACAATTCAGTAGGTCACGGTCCCAAGGTGATCACATTATGGGTAAATCTAGGGCTTGAACTTATCGCAATTGTTTTCCTGACACTTGCAATTCAGCAGTAACGGTCATTGGATGATCTCATGCAATTTCGGCTGAGGCCTTTTATGCCATTGTGATGATTTGCAGCTTCGGCTGAGGGATTTTATGCCATTGTGATGATTTGCAGCTTCGCCTGAGGGTTTTCATGCCATTTTGATGTATTATGGTTTTGTTAGAGCCTCCGGGCATTGTTGTTTGGATCTATTTCAGCTTTAGATTGGTTTACCTTTGGGTAATTCGTTGGTTGTGTTCTATGTTGATCATTCGCCATTGGGCACTTGTATTATAACCTATTGAGCAGGTGTTGTTCGTATGCCGAGGGCACAGTGTTCCGTGAATGGTATGTTCTTACCATTGTTTGTTAGCATCTCATATTATTGTTGTACTATTTATTTTGCCTTTGAATGCATATCATGTTGTTCATGTATTAGATATTCATTATCTGGGTGACTGACCCCGTGCGGGCGGATCATGTTTTCATGTTTTAGGTATTTACGAGTCACGAATTGTTCTTGGTTCATGTTAGTCAGTTAGTTTTTAGAGTATTCTCCAGCTTGTCAGTTGTTGTTAATTTGTGTTATCCGAGCAAGGCTCATTGATGTTGTTGTATTTTCATTTTGGCCGTGTAGGCCCATCATTGTCATTCAAATTCCATATCAGAATATTGTGTCGGATATCATAGTAGGGACTATGATTTTCCTTTTTGGTCAGTTTGATGTATTTTAATCATGTCCGCCTAGTGGATTTCCTGGTGTAGGGTCCACGACCCTGTAATAACCCAATTTTGGGGGTGTTACAGAAGATGGTATCAGAGAATTGGGCTGCAAGATACCCTGACATGTGTGTTATATGGCTCCATCGATGCGGTAATAGTGAGATTGTCACGTTATGACAACCTCGACATTGGGGTTTTATGAGTCGTGATAGTTGGACGACTGCATGAGACATTCTTTCATTGAGTCGTTGTCAGTGAGAACTAGTATCGCAAGACCTCGAAGCTTCATATGACATGTGTAAGAACTTTATTCTCTTTTATGTTCATACATTCATTATGTCATTGATTATACATGTTTTCTTGAAACCTGTTTGTGACATTTGTGGTGTGATTGATTCATGATTATTTATTTTGGAGCGTATGGGCTCCGTATCAGCTATGATTAGTGCAATTGATGTAATTGTTTATATATTGAGTATGTATGCTCGTGTTTGGCTATTGACTTAGCATTTTGGTTTGGCTATTGGAGCCTATTTGAGTTATAACCATGATTAAACGTTATTCTTTCAGTATGGAAAGAGAACGTGGCAGAGGGGGTAAAGGCTACAGAGTGGGCCAGAACCCATAACCTCACGCTAATGTGTGTGTAAATGTCTAGATGGATCAGAGTTTGGCTAATGGTGTTACATACGCGACCAATTTGCCTTCAGTAAATTCATGCTCGAGAAGGCGATCGGCGAGTGGACACATCGACCCTTTCTTATTTATGAGGGCATGATGGTGAGATGACATGGATGAGATGACATTGATTGTGGAGACCATGCGAGGCCTTGATGGTTTGCGGTGCACCACGGCTGACCACCTAAGGCACCGTTTCATGGCGGACTAGGAGTGTGAGTCGGATTGTTAGCGGTATCTTTCGGCGAGGCCGCCTACTTTTGAGGTTCGTCGGAACCAGCGACATTGTTCATTGGCTTGAACATTTTGATAAACTCTTCGAGATGGTTAAGTGTCCGTAAGAGAGTAAGGTGGCGATGTGACTTACTATTTATGTAAGGCGCTTATTCTTGGTGGCTTCTGTGAAACCCAGCGATCGTGATTGTGTTTGGGGTGAGTTCAAGACTCTCATGTTAGAGAGGTATTACCGGCTCTACTTCGTGAAGCCATGTTGTCGGAGGTTTTACACCCGAATCCATCAAGGATGAGGGTGTGGTTATCATTCTTGAGAATTTTCATAGACTTATTCGGTTTGGTTTGTCAGTTATCCGTCTTGAGGTGGATAAGATCAAGTATTTTAGCAAGAGGCTAAACCCTCGATTGAGGATGCGGTTGTTTAATCATAATTGTAACTCACTTGGTGAATTTATTGAGAAGGCTCTTGAATCAGAGCTTTTGATGTTGGGAGATGAACCTTGTGGTCGATCTTGTGTACTGTGAGTTGATGATATTTGGGGCTAAAATCCCAACGGTTTGGTAAAGGTTATTTTACGGAAAGTAAACTTTTGGGGCGGTGACCCCTTTTGTCTTTTGGATTTTGAAAAGTAGGATTTGATAATCCTAAATTGTTTTCTATTAAAACTCTCGACGGCATTCTAAACCATTTTATAAATTACTTCCATTGATTTATGATATTTCGATTTTGAAATGTTTTCTCAAACTCTTGCCTCGGGAAGTACTTTTCGTTTCGTTTGGATCTTTGAGGATCCTTGGTTATTGTTATTCGTGGAATGTGAATGGTATGGCTCGTATTTGCACTTTGTTCTTGCACTAGCAAAACAGTGGAGTTTTGCTAACCCGAGTATTCGGGGTGGATGTCTGTTTTTGCATTCAGGTTTTGGAGCATAACACAGGGTCGGCACGAAGGATGATGAAAGATGATCGATACTAATCACATGAGGAAGCGTACATCGTGTATTGGTTCAGTTGTACTTTATTTTCCGCTGCTATATTTTTCCCATTGTACGGGTGTGGTTGTGTTTTGACCCCTGCGTGGGCATGAGTTGTATTTTAGTTGTATGTATTTATTGAAAGACCAAATCGGTCTACTGAGTCATGTTAGCCTTAAAGGCATGGTTGAGTTGTTATATGTTGTTACCAGCCTGGTAGATCCTTGAGGAAATGTTCTACGGCGTGTAATATCCCTGAGCGGATTGGGGGTGTTACATAAATGGTATCGGAGCATAGGTTGAGGAAAACCTAGGCTGTCGGGTCAAGTCGTGTTGTTTGTGTCTTGTTTCGTCAGATTTTATTTGACTGAGTCGTGTCGCGATGCGTCGTTTGAGTTTGTTGGTCGTGATTAGTATCGTGGGGCGATCATCATCTTCGTGCGACCTGTGGAAGTAAGTCTCCCTTCTTTGTGTTGTTCCTCGTGTGACACGAGCTATTTTTATGATTATTTGTTAAGTGGTGGAATCCTTATGTGGATTTTGATTTCACGATATGTATTTAGTCGAATCTCGTATTTGATTTATACGAGAGTGTAAATAAACTTGTGATGTCTTTTTATTGTTGTTTTTGTCCGTTGCTGATGATTTTCGAATAGATTTGCACGTTTTACAAGTTCTATTGTGGAAGCTTTGTGCTTATACGCGTTCGACTTGTTCACTAGCCAGTGCGGGAGGGTCCTTAGAGGCCTCGAATGGGGTCAGTGGTTTTGTTCTGAATGTGGTATTTTATCGTTTATTTCCGTTTAAAGACATGTATTGTCTTGATTTTAAACGTTTTGATGCATGTACTAGGATTTGTTTTAGTGAACGTCGATATATGTGAGTTTTGGGCATTCTGGCCAATTGGATTTTTGAAAACCTTGAGTATCTTAGAAAAATAAATTTCGAGACATACTTTTCGAATGAGTTATTTTCTTGTGGTACATCCAAGGTGCCACAATATATTTCAAAATTTTTCTACCTCGAGGACCAAAATGTTTTGAGATATTTTCAATGTTTTAGAAACACTTTTATTTAGACCCGAGGGTCGAATATTCTGAAAGTTTTCACTAAGAGAAAGTGTCCTCATTTTTATCAAATGCGAAATAGTTCTCCAATTTCTCGATAACGATGTTTCACGTTTGTACTTTTTGAAAGGTGATACTCAAGATCAATCGGTGTTCTTCTAAATTATTTTCAAAATGAGGTTTTCGTTTTTAAAACCTATCCATTCCCGTTTGAGGGCTGGGTATATATGTATGATGTTCGCGTTGTCATTTTGATGTTTTCTCCCGAGTATGATCGAATTGGCGGTGTGAGCGTTGAGTCATTTTCCACACATTTGTTGTGTTAGCCCCCTGTGAAAGGCGGGATGTTGGTGTTGAATGTTGTCGCCTCGTGGTGATTTCTGCGTTGTCACGCATGTGCGAGCTTTTAGAGCTTGGTTTGGTATGACCGTGTGCATCGGTTATGGTTCCGTTACGTGTCGGTTGTTTAATGTCTTGTTACCTTGCTCCCGTTTTGTGAATTTCGTGGGCGAGGTCGGAGGTAATGCCCGTACTATTTGGACTTCTGTATTTTCTCTTTCTCCAGTCTATCGATTCGCCCATGTTCGTTGATACTTTATGAACTTGTTCTGTATTTCGGTTTCATCGTCCGAACGAGCTGTGATCTTGTTTTGAGTCGATCTGGTTATCGCTGTGACTTTTCCGAGTTCGGTTCGATTCTTGTGAACCTTGGAGTTGTTTAAATTTTATTGTTCTTCGTGAACATGATTGTTCGCTTTTTGTTGTCTCGACCGTTGTGGTTCGACCGTTTGATTGTTTGGTTTTTGTTGATCTCGTCTCGTGATTGTTGAGCATTCAGATTCCTTCGGAAAATTAGTCTCGTTTTCGATCTTTCAACCCTTGGGCGTGGAATTCCGTATTTGTTCAGCGATTGGCTCGCGTTTTGATTGATGTACCGATGGGTTGGTCAATCGTATTGATTTTCGTTCATTGTGTTTTGTGATTGTTCGGATAATTGACTTGATTGTATTATCCATTTGATGACGCTTGTCACTTGTTGGTTTTATTATATCCCTAACGGCGACGTTGTGTTGGTCGTCATGGAACGTGTTTTCACACCGTATATTCCGTTGTGTCGTTTGTAACGTTTCGCCGTTTGGCGTTAGTTACGCGTTTCTTGCGTATCTCGTTGAGTTTTCCTGGTGGGATATTGCTTCTCCCTACTTGTTTTAAGTTTCGGGAGGAAACTTCTTTTAAGGAGGGTAGAATGTAATATCCGCAATTTTCGATTTTCGGTAAATTTATTTTTTCGGTCGGAGTCCGTTTTGACGACTCGCTCATGACCGTTTCGTCATTCTGAGAATGATTAATTCTACACTTTTTAACATCCGAGTTCGTTTCGGTGTCGTTTTGTTGAGCTCCGTGCTTTTTAGCGACTTTTCCGCACTTGAGTTCGATTCTTGCGAATCTCGTTCGAAACTGCTGTTTCGAGTTTCCCGTAAGTCCGTTTAACTTTGTTAGACGTGTTGTGAACTTCGGTTTGGTTATTCGATCACGTATCGTGATTTCCGGGCGTTTTGGGCCATTTTGTAATTTCTTGAAAGTTACGGGTATCCGTATCTGTAATTGTTGTCTCGACCCGTTTCTTGGTCGCGTATGATTAATTATGGTATTATGTTTTCATTCCGGGTCATTGATGTTGTCCGCGAACTTTTCGTCGTGTTCGTGTTCGTTAAAATGCGTTTTGAAATCGGGTCGTCAAGCCACAGTGGTCGAGTCTTGGCGGACGGTTGCGGGGCGGCCGGACGATTGCGGGCAGGCCGGGCAGTGCGGCGAAACCGGTGTAGCGCACGCCTACGGTCGGAAAAGGCTGCCACGCTAACCGGCGAGTGTAGTGCACGCTTCTCGGCCTAACGCCTGCTCGGAGTGCAGGCGGTGGGGTTACGAGGTTACGGACTCGGTCGGAGTTCGGCGAGTAGCGCACGCTCATCGGTCGTAGCGCACTCTAACCGGCAGGGGTAACGCACGCTGTCGGCCGACTAGCGTACGTTACCAGGGCGAGCTGTTTAGTCCAGAGGCTACTGGAGAGGTCGGCTAGCGCGCGCAGGCGGGAGTCGGGTCGGCAGGTTTGGTCGGCAGGTTTGGTCGGTGGTGCCGGGTCGTGCGGGCCCTGGCCGAGGGTACTCGTCCGATACCGGCCGATAGCGCACGCTAGTCCAGGAAGGCTAGCGCACGCTAGTTCCGGCCTAGTATAAATGTGACAGAGCAGTCACGTTTTCATTCATTTTTCACTTCCTTCCTTATCCGTCCGCGGCTGGCGATTCATGGGTGACGAAGCCATGTTGTTTAACAACAAATCCATGAAGTTCTTGAGTTCATAACATCAATCAATCATCCGTTATCATCCTTTGATCCAGCGAATCAAGGTAATCTTACCTTAGAACCCTAAATTCTTGAATTTGGGGGTTTTTGCATTTTTGTCCGATTCGTTCCGTGTTGTTGATTAATTCATGATGGGTATGATTAATCTTGGTAGTATTCTTGTGTTTAACATCATTTAATCCATTGTTCTTCGTCGAATCGAAGTATTTTTCTTGATTTCCTTCGAATTGACTTTTTGGGGGATTTGTCCTTGATCTCGTTTTTCATCCATTTTCGATGGATCGATTATGGTTAAATGATGTTGTTAAATATATTCTATGGATTGTATATCCATATTTCAACTCGGAATTCCATTTTCGTGTTTTGTCGGGACGAATCGTGTTCTTGGCCGTTTTGGGGAAAATCCTTGAATTTTCGTCATTCGTTCCTTGAATTCAGCGGCTTTGGGTCGTACTTTGGAATTCATTTTCGTTGTTATATTTGTCCTTCGTAGTTTATGAACGCGAGTTGGCGATCGGTGGAGTCGGCGGGTTCGTAGTCGGTTCGTGTCAACCTACTTCGGTCGATTCTTCGCGTTGTTCTTATTCGAGGCAAGTACCTTGCCCATACTTTTCTTATTTTATGGATATGATGATCGGTGATCGTCTTGGTGTGTTTGTTTGGTTGTTTGAAATGAAGTTTCAAAAGATTTCGGTTTGGCCTCGTTAAAGGCTCTCTTTCAAAACGCGTGTGTGTTTTGTGAACGGTGTGTTTGGGAATTGATTATGATTTAGTAATTTTGAACGTTGAAGGCTTTGATGATATCCCTGTTGTTTAAAGTTATGGAATCGTGTATTCCGTATTTAACCTTGTTATCGTGTTTTCTGAAGAGTTTGATAATGGTGTCGGATTAGTGGCCATCTCTAGTAAGTATTCTTGATGAACTTACATTCTTAGCATATTAGTATTGTATGAGTAACGTGTGTGTGTGTATGCTCACTATGGGTTAGATCCGACGGGGTCTCGGTAGGGGTCCGCGGAGGGGTGGATCCGCGAGCTTTCTTTTAACCAATATGGGTTAGATCCGACGGGGTCTCGGTAGGGGTCCACGGAGGGGTGGATCTACGGTTAATTGTGGTGCATTTTACAAATGTGATTTGACTATGGCATTTCCGGAAATGAGTGCTTTTGAATGGTTTTCATGATTGCATGCATCGACTAAGTGTGTAAGAGGTAAGTTGTTCGTTTGGCTTACTTGGCTAGGATGGCACTAGAGTATTTTGTTGTTTGTTTTAAATCCTTTATTTGTGGATTTTGATGTTGGGAGATGAACCTTGTGGTCGTTCTTGTGTACTGTTAGTTGATGATATTTGGGGCTAAAATCCCAACGGTTTGGTAAAGGTTATTTTACGGAAAGTAAACTTTTGGGGCGGTGACCCATTTTGTCTTTTGGATTTTGAAAAGTAGGATTTGATAATCCTAAATTGTTTTCTATTAAAACTCTCGATGGCATTCTAAACCATTTTATAAATTACTTCCATTGATTTATGATATTTTGATTTTGAAATGTTTTCTCAAACTCTTGCCTCGGGAAGTACTTTTCGTTTCGTTTGGATCTTTGAGGATCCTTGGTTATTGTTATTCGTGGAATGTGAATGGTATGGCTCGTATTTGCACTTTGTTCTTGCACTAGCAAAACAGTGGATTTTTGCTAACCCCCGAGTATTCGGGGGGTGGATGTCTGTTTTTGCATTCAGGTTTTGGAGCATAACACAGGGTCGACACGAAGGATGATGAAAGATGATCGATACTAATCACATGAGGAACCGTACATCGTGTATTGGTTCAGTTGTACTTTACTTTCCACTGCTATATTTTTCCCGTTGTACGGGTGTGGTTGTGTTTTGACCCCTGCGTGGGCATGAGTTGTATTTGAGTTGTATGTATTTATTGAAAGACCAAATCGGTCTACTGAGTCATGTTAGCCTTAAAGGCATCGTTGAGTTGTTATATGTTGTTACCAGCCTGGTAGATCCTTGAGGAAAGGTTCTACGGCATGTAATATCCCTGAGCGGATTGGGGGTGTTACAAGATGAAGATGATGAAATGATGATTAATCCAACTCAAAGACTTGAAGATGATGATAGATGATAGCAGCTCGAAGAGAACACTCCAAGTCGCCCGAAATCGCCCGACGTCGCTCAAAAACGAAGAGAAGTGAGAAAATGACGAAACTCAGGCTAACTGTCCAATTTATACTGCTCCAGATTAGCACACGCTATGACCTGCTATTTAGCGTGCGCTAACGAGTTGTATGAACATTCCAGTGAACTCTGGCTGACCCGTTAGCGTACGCTACAACCTAGTAGCATGCGTTAACTCTATCCCATAGCGTGTGTTAACACCAAATGTTAGCGTGCGCTAGCTAAATATCTGTTGTCCAGTACTGAAGTCCAGAACCTTCTGTCCTCTGATCTCATCTCTGTAGTGTGCGCTACAACCAACAAGTAGCGTGCGCTACTACACTGTTTGCGTGTGCTACAACCAACAAGTAGCGTGCGCTATGAATTAATCCAGTGCAGTCCAGTAGCCACTAGACTCAACCTGATCCGTCTTTAGCGCGCGCTACACCAAATATTAGCGTGCGGTACTACAACCCACTAGCGCGCGCTACTTACCACTCGTAGCGTGCGCTGCCTTATAACTCACTGCATTCCGGTACCTTACGGGCAACAGGAGTAACATTAGCGTGTGCTATTCTTTGAGTGGTAGCGTGCGCTACTGTACTCATTTAGCGCGCGCTAGAAAGAGTACGTGGCGTGCGCTACTCCTCACGCCACGACCCACAATGAAAATGACAATGATGATAAACACGACACGAAACTCCAATTAGATTAGTGATGAACGACGATTGATACACGATACAATTACTCTGAACGATGAATACCATGATTGAATAAGAGTGACAAATGATCATTAACGAGTGAAAATACTGAATGATAATTACTGAATGATAATTACTGAATTACAACCGGGTATTACATACACCCCCCCTTAAAAGAGTTTCGTCCCCGAAACTAAGGGTCAAACAACTCGGGATAATTCCCCCGCATACTATCCTCGGTTTCCCAAGTAGCCTCTTCGACTCCGTGCCTAGACCACTGAATCTTAACCAAAGGAATCGTCTTATTCCTCAACTATTTGATTCGCCGCTCTAAAACTCGTATAGGACGCTCCTCATATGAATGTCGTCGGCGATCTCGATTTCGTCGAACTGAAGTATGTGACTCGGGTTGGCAACATACTTCCGCAACTGAGAGACATGAAACACATTATGAATTCGGCTCAACGCCGGAGGTAAAGCCAATCGGTAAGCTAACTCGCCTACTCGATCCAGAATCTCAAATGGTCCAATGAATCTCGGACTCAACTTACCCCTTTTCCCAAAACGGAAGATCCCACGACTCGGGGAGACCTTGACCAACACGTGGTCACCTGCCTCGAACTCTAATGGTCGACGACGATTATCTGCATAAGATTTCTGTCGACTCTGAGCGGTTAACAAACGACTCTTGATCAAAGCTACCTTCTCACGGGCTATAAGCATATCGGGCTCGGTGCGATTGATTACGATAGGTCATCCCAACACAAAGGAGATCGACAACGACGACTGTACAAGGCCTCGTAAGGTGCCATCTTAATCGAAGCATGCCAACTATTATTATACGTGAATTCGATCAATGGTAGTTGGGCTTCCCAATCGTCTTTCCAATCGAGGACGCATGCCCTCAACATGTCCTCTAATGTCTGAATGGTTCTCTCTGATTGTCCGTCGGACTGAGGATGGCGATCGAGATTAAGCTGAGTTCCCATAGCGCGATGAACTGATTTCCAAAAATGCGACACAAACCGTCCATCACGATCGGAAATGATACTTTTAGGAGTACTCTGCAGTCTCACTATCTCTTTGATGAATAACTGGGCAAGTCTCTCGAGACCCCAATTATCCTTAATCTCAAGAAAATGAGCTGATTTAGTTAAGCGGTCCACAATTACCCAGATCGTATTCATGCCAGGACGACTCGTCGGCAAACTCGTGATGAAATCCATAGAAATGTCTTCCTACTTCCATTCTGGAATAGGGAGAGGGTTCAGCACACCCGCCGATCGCTAATGTTCAATCTTAACTTGTTGACAGGTTAAGCATCTCGAAACAAATTCTGCAACTTCTCGTTTCATATTACTCCACCAGTAATTTTGTTTCAAGTCCTTGTACATCTTACTAGACCGGATGAAGCGAGAATAAGGGTAGCATGAGCTTCTTTCAAAATCGAGTTTTCAACTCGACATTCGCGATACGCTGTCGATTCTTAAATCTCAAAAGTCCATCCTCGTGGACCACGAACCCATGGGCTTTCCACAGACCACATCCTCACGGATGCGTAACAATGATGAGTGCGAACCACGATTCTCTCTGATTGCCTCCTCAAGTGACGATGAGATCTCAATATACAAAGTTGTCCACTGAACTGCGAAGCGGACCTCGATCTCGGGTCTAAGGAATTCTACTGAAGCTCCTTGAAGCATTAAGCGGGCAAGCATCTGCTCTGAGCGGACTTACGACTCAAGGCGTCGGCGACAACGTTCGCCTTGCCGTCTGACACCCCGAGATCAAGCGGGAATATTACACGCGCGGACCCTCTCGTGAGGATCCACCGGAGCTAGACATCAACACAACACATTACATTACATACCAGCGAATCAAAATAACGAATCAATAGACCGATTTGGTCTTCCGTCAGCGACTTACAAATCAAAATACATAAACTCATCCCGACTCATACACATGCAAGGGTAAAATACTTGCAACGACGAACAATAAGGCAAATGAAAAGACAATACAATGGACTCAGACTAAGCGAAGTCAAAGCGGCCTTCATGTGATTAGTATCATTCGTCTTTCATCATCCCTCACACCGATCTGTGTCTTGCTCCCGAAAACACGCATGTACTTGGACACGATACGAGATATCCACCCCAGATTACTGGGGTTAGCAAACTCCTTTGTTTCGCTAGTGCAAGTATAAAGTGCAAATATGAGCCATACACAACACATTAGAGAATACAACGAAAGACTTCGAGATATATTTACTTAAAAATAGTTCAAGTCTTGAAAGTAGAAGTGAAGCAAGTAAGCACTTTGAAAACAATTCCAAATCTCGGGAGTTTTGAAAACATTAGAAATTGAAAAGTTCTTAATTCCACGAAAGTCATTTAGGGTCCATGACCCCAAAGTTCATTTTCCAAAATGCAAGTCCGTTGACAAGACACGGGGTCCACGACCCAACCATTCGGTCACAAAACCACGGGGCCTACGACCCGATCATCCACCGATTCACTTACAAGGACACATTACACATAACACATCATTCTTATGCCATTCTAGCGAACACCAAGACTCGATATATAATGTCTCTCGACCCGAGCACAAAGCATTGTGATACTCCGGACAATATCACAATTAACGAAAACATCAACGTCATCCTCAAGATGAAAACCACAACTAGTAACCCAGCGGCCGCACCCCCAGTATCGACCCCGGACATCGTCGGACACTCCGGGTGAAACCACTTCAGCGGCCGTACCCCTTAGTATCGACCCCGGACATCCCGTCGGACACTTGGTGGAAGTTCATCCACACACGCACCCAAGTCCACTTCGTGGCGTACCCCTTAATATCGACCCCACGACATCCCGTCGGACACTCGGTGGAAGGAACAACACACACCACGTTCAAAAATCACGATTTGCAAACCAAAAGCCTCGAAGGTCAATCACGGTATATATAGTCGAGGTACCTTACTAGAATGGCAGTTCATCAACATATACTCACGACCAAGTAATGATACGATTCATGCTAGAATTTCAACGATGCGGCTAGTACAAATAACATAGCAACGAGGAAAATACCTATCGACTACGCGAGCGACATAATGAGATAGGATCATCAATAGGTATACGTTCCATACATATCTCAAGGAAAGGTTAAGCTATAAATCCTCAATGTGATAATCACACAAAACGATACCCCACACATACTTAGACAAGCATATTTAACAACGAAATCATACGAGTCATCTTTAAATGAAGTATTGAAAAGCATATCAATTCCTTTGAAAGTTAATTATAGGTATTCATAAATCACGTATCGTAAATTACCAACTAATATATCCACAAAACACGTAATGTATGGGCAAGATACTTGCCTCGAATAAGAACAACGCGGAGAATCGATCGAAGTAGGTTGGCACGAATCTACTACGAACCGCCGACTCCACCGCACGCCAACACGCGATAATAAACTACGAAGGACCAGAACAACAATGAAATGAATTCCATAACACGACTCAAAGCCGTTGAATTCAAAGAACGAATGGCGAAAGTTCAAGTGTTTTCCCAAGCGACGAGAACACGATTCGTCCCGACAAAATCACAGCGGAATTCTAAGTCGAAATATGGATATACAATCAATGGAATATGTTTAACAACATCATTTAACCACAATTTGCCCAACAAAAACAGGTGGAAAACGAGATCGAGAACGAATCCCCCAAAAAGTCGATTCGAAGGAAATCAAGAATATACTTCGATTCGACGAAGAACAATGGATTAAATGATGTTAAACACAAGAATACTACCAAGATTAATCATACCCATCATGTATTAATCAACAACACGGAACGAATCGGATAAAAATGCAAAAACCCCCAAATTCACGAAATTAGGGTTCTAAGGAAGATTACCTTGATTCGCTCGATCAAAGGATGATAACGGATGATTGGTTGATGTTATAACCTCAAGAACTCCATGGATTTGTTGTTAAACAACATGGCTCCACGATCTCTAAGTCTCCAGCCACGGAAGAGAAAGGTAGGAAATGAAAAACGGATGAAATGTGACTGCTCTGTCACATTTATACTGGGCCGGACTAGCGCGCTAAGTGCCGAGCTAGCGTCGCTTCTCGGCCCATGCGCGATCCGGTGCCCACCTTTGCCCTGCGGCTTCGGCCGGGTAGCGTCGCGACCTTCCGGCCGTAGCGCGCTACGCGATCGTGGCGTGTGCAATGCCGGCGATGGCGTCGCTACTGCCGAGCATGGCCGATTCGAACCCGTGGACTCCATGTCCGGACCGATAAGCGTCGTTAGGCGGCCGATAGCGTGCGCTACACTGCCGGTTAGCGCGCGACCTTCCGGCCGTGGCGTATCTACGCCGGTTCTACCGCACCGTCCATTGGTGCCCGCATCGTCCGGCGATCCATAGCCGTCCGGCGGTGCTCGAACACGGGGCTCGGCGACTCGATTTACAGCGCCGCAGGCGAACACGACGAAAAGTTCGCGGACGACATCAACAACCCGAAATGAAAACATAATGCAATAATTAATTATAAGCGACCAAGAAACGGGTCGAGACAACAATTACAGATACGGATACCCATAACTTTTAAGAAATTACAAAATGGCCCAAAATGCCCGGAAATCACGATAAGTGATCGAATAACCAAACCGAAGTTCACAACACGTATAACAAAGTTAAATGAACTTACGGGAAACTCGAAACAGTAGTTTCGATCGAGATTCGTAAGAATCGAACTCAAGTGCGAAAAAGTCGCTAAAAAGCACGGAACTCAACAAAACGATACCGAAACGAACTCGGATGACAAAAAGTGCAGAATTAATCATTCTCGAAATGACGAAACGGTCATGAGCGAGTCGTCAAAATGGACTCCGGCCGAAAAAGAAATTTACCGGAAATCGAAGATTGCGGATATTACATTCTACCCTCCTTAAAAGAAGTTTCGTCCCTAAACATAATACAAGTAGGGAGAAGCAATATCCCGCCAGGAAAACTCAGCAAGATACGCAAGGAAACGCGTAACTTACGCCCATCGGCGAAACGTTACAAGCAACGCAAAGGAATATACGGCGTGAAAACACGCTCCACGACGACGAACACAACGTCGCCGTTAGGGATATAATAAAACCAACAAGTGACAAGCGTCATCAAATGGATAATACAATCAAGTCAATTATCCGAACAATCACAAAACACAACGGACGAAAATTAATACGATTGACCAACCCAACGGTACATCAATCAAAACGCGAGCCAATCGTTGAACAAATACGGAATTCCACCGCCCAAGGGTTGGAAGATCAGCGAGACTAATTTTACGAACTTGGAAAGGTCACACGATATATAGATCAATTTGGGACAATATCATAACTCGCTCGAATGACAAAGGTGAGAAAGCGACACCGGTCGAAGCATCAGCGAACAGTCAGTCGATACGGTTGGGCCAAGCAGAAGAGAAAGAAAGAAAAATGTGGGTATTACATCATATCACCTTTAAAAGAGGTTTCGTCCGAAACCTAAACAACGAACGAAGTCTTTGGAATAGCAACCTTCCAGACCATACCCTCTTGGTCCACATCCGATCTTCATGGCCATTAGCATTGTGGTCACGGTGTGTCCTCGCGACGGCATACTAAGCGGATTCCCACTAAATACGATTGCCCAACTTCGCAAAATATTATACTAAAGTACCAACTCAGCACGACATATCACATAAGGTAACCAATAGCAACTCGAAAAGAAAATCCACGAGGTACCCTTTTAAAGGAAATCTTTTGAAAATCCTTGGATCTGTATGCTATTTAAAATAAACTTTAAAAGTACTTTTGGTACCTCGGGTTGTTTCATCAAAACTTGTAAACAACATACTTTAATCGTCTCATTTGAAGTCATTTGAAGTCATCATGCCTCTACGTATCATCATCACCGTTAACAACTAACAAGTTAACCATGCATGATCATCAAATCATTCTTACATACTCTAACATTTCCAAATCCGAGTTTGAACTTTACGTCGAGTGAGATTTTTCATCTTTCACTATATATTTCTGAAAATAAAAATCGCATTGGTTTTTGAAATAAAATATTTTTATGGTGTGAAAGATTTTTGAAAATCATTCACTCGAATTATTTGAAAATGCAACAATACGTTAAAATCATTTTCGAAAATTCTCCCAACACTTCACAAACATCACGGGTAATATTTTACAAAATGTTCAAGGTACTTTAAAACAACTCTTTCAAATACCATCGAGGTTTTATTTGAGAATCTAGGCGGATCGCAAATTTCAAACAATTTCCAAAGTTCATACGAAGCCGCGGCTAATCGCACTTGCACAAACTTATGAAGGTTTTAGAAAAGCGTGTTCGAACACACTCGCATGAGACATAATTTATCAATTTGCGAACCCGATCAATTATCACTTAGCGCGAAAAAAAAAAATCATAACGCATATTCATACAAAGCGATTGTCATTACATGACAACACACATAGAATCTGATCCGGGTGATTATTGCTAAGGTTAGGCCTAACGGCTAAAGAAATGTAGTTCCCTAGCCTCTGTCCCGGTGACTAACGCGCTACAACACATATTTAGCGTCGCTACCCATCTTTGCATTAGCGCGCTAGCCACACTTAGCGTGCGCTAACGGTTCTATTTTAGCAACATGATTGCGAACATATATACGACATTCTTTGGAATCGAAGGTCACAAATAAACAATAACATTATTCGAATCTCAAAGCCATCGATTCACATAATTACATCACATCATGAGCAACCATCAAAAGGCAATTGTCATTCAAAACCGAAAAGTTCACAGCAAGGGTCACATCTTGTGTATATTTTGTAGAACTCATTTGAGTTCAAAACTCGTGTTTTGAAAACTTATAGTACAGTGGAAAAGAATTATCAATAATTTGAGTTTTAGAACTTTCGGCCTTGAGGTCAACATACGAAAATCAACTTTTCCTCCCTTGGAGGACATTTTAAAAATTTTACGTGACTCCCGAAAGGATTCGAAACTTAAAATTCCAAGGTTTATACTCTTGCAAGAAAAAGCGATTTATACAAAGATACATTCGACAATATCATTCTACATTTTAGCGCAAGGCGGGAATCAACAAATATATGTCACTTACTCACGATGCACCTTCAAATACTAACTACATAACACATAATCACACAGCTCGTATAGCTCGTGGTACAACTGTAGTAGGAGACTTACATCCACGGATCGCACGAAGATGATGGCATGTACCACGATACTAATCACGGTAGACATTCCAAGCGGCCCGCGTCGCGACACGACATCGATCGGACTCAATCGACAAGACAAGGCCCAACAATACACGTGGACGACGGCTAGGTTTCCGCAACCTAAGCTCCGATACCATAAATGTAAAACCCCAGATCAAGCGGGAATATTACACGCGCGAGACCCTCGTGAGGATCCACCGGGCTAGACATCAACACAACACATTACATTACATGCAAGCGAATTAAAATAACGAATCAATAGACCGATTTGGTCTTAGTCAGCGACTTACAAATCAAAATACATAAACTCATCCCGACTCATACACATGCAAGGGTAAAATACTTACAACGCGAACAATAAGGCAATGGAAAAGACAATACAATGGACTCAGACTAGCGAAGTCAAAGCGGCCTTCATGTGATTAGTATCATTCGTCTTTCATCATCCCTCGCACCGATCCTGTGTCTTGCTCCCGAAAACCTGCATGTACACGGACACAATCTGATATCCACCCCGATTACTCGGGGTTAGCAAAACTCCACTGTTTCGCTAGTGCAAGTATAAAGTGCAAATACGAGCCATACACAACACATTCCGAGAATACAACGAAAGACTTCCCGAGATATATTTAGTTAAAAATAGTTCAAGTCTTGAAAGTAGAAGTGAAGCAAGTAAGCACTTTGAAAACAATTCCAAATCTCGGGAGTTTTGAAAACATTAGAAATTGAAAAGTTCTTAATTCCACGAAAGTCATTTAGGGTCACAACCCCAAAGTACATTTTCCAAAATGCAAGTCCGTTGACAAGACACGGGGTCCACGACCCAACCATTCCGGTCACAAAACACAGGGCCTACGACCCGATCATCCACTGCAATTCACTTACAAGGACACATTACACATAACACATCATTCTTATGCCATTCTAGCCAAACACCAAGACTCGATATATAATGTCTCTCGACCCCGAGCACAAAGCATTGTGATACTCCGGACAATATCACAATTAACGAAAACATCAACGTCATCCTCAAGATGAAAACCACAACTGGTAACCCACGGCCGTACCCCTTAGTATCGACCCCCAGACATCCCGTCGGACACTCCAGGTGGGAAACCACTTCCGCGGCCGTACCCCTTAGTATCGACCCCCAAACATCCTGTCGGACACTCCGGGTGGAAGTTCATCCACACACGCACCCAAGTCCACTTCCGTGGCCGTACCCCTTAGTATCGACCCCCTGACATCCCGTCGGACACTCCGGGTGGAAGGAACAACACACACACGTTCAAAAATCACAGTTGCAAACCACAAGCCTCGAAGGTCAATCACAGTATATATAGTCGAGGTACCTTACTAGAATGGCCAGTTCATCCAACATATACTCACGACCAAGTAATGATACGATTCATGCTAGAATTTCAACGATGCAGCTAGTACAAATAACATAGCAACGAGGGAAAATACCTATCCAACCACGCCGAACGACACAATGAGATAGGATCATCAATAGGCATACGTTCCATACATATCTCAAGGAAAGGTTAAGCTATAAATCCTCAACGTGATAATCACACAAAACGATACCCCACACATACTTAGACAAGCATATTTAACAACGAAATCATACGAGTCATCTTTAAATGAAGAATTGAAAAGCATATCAATTCCTTTGAAAGTTAATTATAGGTATTCATAAATCACGTATCGTAAATTACCAACTAATATATCCATAAAACACGTAATGTATGGGCAAGATACTTGCCTCGAATAAGAACAACGCGGAGAATCGATCGAAGTAGGTTGGCACGAATCGCCTACGAACCCGCCAACTCCACCGCACGCCAACACGCGATAATAAACTACGAAGGACAAGAACAACAATGAAATGAATTCCATAACACAACTCAAAACCGTTGAATTCAAAGAACGAATGGCGAAAGTTCAAGTGTTTTCCCAAAGCGGACGAGAACACGATTCGTCCCGACAAAACACGAAAGCGAATTCTAAGTCAAAATATGGATATACAATCAATGGAATGTGTTTAACAACATCATTTAACCACAATTTGCCCAACAAAAGCGGGTGGAAAGCGAGATCGAAGCGAATCCCCCAAAAGTCGATTTGAAGGAAATCAAGAATATACTTCGATTCGACGAAGAACAATGGATTAAATGATGTTAAACACAAGAATACTACCAAGATTAATCATACCCATCATGGATTAATCAACAACACGGAACGAATCGGATAAAAATGCAAAAACCCCCAAATTCACGAAATTAGGGCTCTAAGGAAGATTACCTTGATTCACTGGATCAAAGGATGATAACGGATGATTGGCTGATGTTATAACCTCAAGAACTCCATGGATTTGTTGTTAAACAACATGGCTCCACGATCTCTAAGTCTCCAGCCGCGGAAGAGAAAGGTAGGAAATGAAAAACGAAATGAAATGTGACTGCTCTGTCACATTTATACTGGGCCGGACTAGCGCGCGCTAGGCTGCCGAGCTAGCGTCTTCTCGGCCCATGCCGCGATCCGGTGCCCACCGCCCTGCGGCTTCGGCGGTAGTGTGCGCACCTTAAGCCGTGCGCGTGCTACTGCCGGTCGTGGCGTGTGCAATGCCCGGCGATGGCGTCGCTACTGCCGAGCATGGCCGATTCGAACCCACAGACTCCACTGTCGGACCGATAAGCGTCGTTAGGCGGCCGATAGCGTCGCTACACTGCCGGTTAGCGCGCGACCTTCCGGCCATGGCGTCGCTCGCCCGGTTCATGCCGCACCGTCCGGCGGTGCCATGTCGTCCGGCGATCCATAGCCGTCGGCGGTGCTCGAACACGAGGGCTCGGCGACTCGATTTCAGCGCCGCAGGCGAACCACGGCGAAAAGTTCGCGGGCGACATCAACAACCGAAATGAAAACATAATGCAATAATTAATTATACGCGACCAAGAAGCGGTCGAGACAACAATTCTGAATACGGATACCCATAACTTTTAAGAAATTACAAAATGGCCCAAAACGCCCGGAAATCACGATACGTGATCGAATAACCAAACCGAAGTTCAAAACACGTATAACAAAGTTAAACGAACTTACGGGAAACTCGAAACAGTAGTTTCGATCGAGATTCGTAAGAATCGAACTCAAGTGCGAAAAAGTCGCTAAAAAGCACGGAACTCAACAAAACGATACCGAAACGAACTCGGATGACAAAAAGTGCAGAATTAATCATTCTCGAAATGACGAAACGGTCATAAGCGAGTCGTCAAAACGGACTCCGGCCGAAAAGGAAATTTACCGGAAATCGAAGATTGTGGATATTACATTCTACCCTCCTTAAAAGAAGTTTCGTGCCGAAAGTTAAAACAAGTAGGGAGAAGCACTATCCCGCCAGGAAAACTCAGCGAGATACGCAAGGAAACGCGTAACTTATGCCCATCGGCGAAACGTTACAAGCAACGCAAAGGAATATACGACGTGAAAACACGCTCCACAACGACGAACACAACGTCGCCGTTAGGGATATAATAAAACCAACAAGTGACAAGCGTCATCAAATGGATAATACAATCAAGTCAATTATCCGAACAATCACAAAACACAACGGACGAAAATTAATACGATTAACCAACCCAACGGTACATCAATCAACACACGAGCCAATCGCTGAACAAATACGGAATTCCACCGCCCGAGGTTGGAAGATCGAAAGCGAGACTAATTTTCCGAACTTGGTTATGTCACAACGATTTATAGATCAATTTGTGACAATATAATAACTTCGCTCGAATGACAAAGGTGAGAAAGCGACACAGTCGAAGCATCAGCGAACACGGTCAGTCGATACGGTTGGGCGAAGCAGAGAGAAAGAAAGAAAAATGTGGGTATTCTTGTTAGGAGTATGCCCTCGAATGCCACTCGAGAGGTTGTTGAGTGAGGGCATTGTACTTGTAATTATGTAAACCATTTATATAAGGCAAATGATTGTTTCTTTATTCTTTGGTAGTTACTAACAATCTAACTCGTAAATAAACATATAGAAACTAGTCAGTGTATTTGAGAGCAAAGCGTTCCACTCCTTATTGGATAAGGGGGTCGGCCTTTGGAAAGGTTTATAGCTCAAATACTTAATCGTTCGCAAGTCGATGAAACTTGGTAGGCGTTAAGTTTATGTAAAGACTTGTATGACGTGTTCTTTGACATGGAGAGTGCACATCGAACACTAATGGTTAGTGGGAGCACACGTTATAGGTATGCTAATTAGATTAGTATACTCGAACCGACTCACCCTCGATTCGTCACACGGATTTCACTCACGGGACGATCGATGACGGAATCGAAAGGTTGTGATAGGTATTCGTGAACTTTCGACTTGAGGATTTAGTAGGGATGTGCTTGTGGCGTCAATATTTTCATTAGAGTAGTTCGACCACCTTAGCCGGAAGGCGGGGTCAACCTCGGCGTGCATCTTGGCGGGCAAGTAGCGAGTCTCTTGAATACCAAGATAAATTCTTTCTCCCATTAGTGAGTGGGTTATATGTCTATGCGGTTATTGGCGAGATGAGATCATAAGTCTTTGGGCAAAGCATTAAAGCTAGTTGTATTAAATACCACGGCGACTCGATGATCTCGATTTGCATTAACGCATGCATAACGTCAAATCTGAGATAGGGTTTGGTAGCCCGTGATCCTAACTTGATCGGGACATTTGAAAGAAGGGTTTATACGTATCTTGGTATTCACGACAGAATGGTTCTTGAATGATCCCAATCATTCGTTCTCGGTTAAGTGCAGTGTAGGCGCCGAGTGGCTAGGTGGTGCTACTACTCTTTGGTTCCTCCCATTGCTGACTGAGACGGACCTACCGAGTCGCGCAATAGGATTGACAACGGAATGAATCAAGTTAATTCTCTCATTATGAATATTAGATATTGGATATCTAAATTTAGGACATTAGATGTCTAAATCGATTTATTGGATAAATTGATTTACGGCCTAATGAATTAAATATATCACCGGGTGATTAATTTAATTCATGGATATAATTATTTCTTGGAGAAATTAATTATGTTATAATGTATTTGATATGTTTAATTAATTGAATTAATTAATCGATATAAATACATCGATATGGAATCGGAGTTTATCTGTTTGGACTCGCGGGAGTCCGAAACGAACCGAACTCGTCTGAATTTCATGTTGGCCCCCCTTCCTCTTTCCACCTTGCTTCCTTTTGTTTCTTGTTCCATTCTTTAATGGATGATTAAGACTTGTGGGGCAAGTGTTGTAGTGGGATGAGTTGTTATCTTGGGTGGGAATAGAATAAAAGTAGAAGACATCATCTCTCAAATGAATCATTCATTTTCTCACGGTTTATGAATAGAGAGAGAGAGAGAAAAGAATTTTTGAATTCATTTCTCAAGTCTTCTTCTTGTTCTTCATTTCTTATTGGTTTTCTTTGAGAAATTTCAAGAGATTAATTGAGAGTTGTGAGTTATACACTTAGAGTGTGATAATCTCATATTGCAAGCTTCATCACCTAGCTCTAGCCGTATCCTCGGAGGATAGCAAGGTGTTGTCATTCCGTTCGTTTTTCCGGCGCGTGGCAAGTAGAGACGCGGTGATTTCGGCGTTGGTTCGTTCAAGAGCTTGGGAATAGCTCAAGTGAAGGTGACCAAGTAATCAACGGACTAAGATGGTTACTTTCTTAAGACCCTTGTTTTTGTTTATATATTCGTATATACGTGGCTCGATCGATCCTCGTAGGGATTGGTCGAATTAATTTTGTTTTACCGCTTCGGTTGGGATTTCGTTTTAGGCACCGAATCCCAACAGTAGTATCGGAGCGTAGGTCTTGCGATCGTATATACGATATTAGCATTTGGAATGCTCGATTAGATGGTGAATGATTTGGAATCATTTTATTCATAATCGTGGTATATATTTTTACGTTCGTTGTAATTATATTTTTCGTAAGTTTATGTCTAAATATAAATCTTAATTTCTTGGAAAAATGATTTATATTGAAGATATGAATGTTGGAGAATATAGATATTGGATATCCGGTCGATAAGCTAGTCCGAAATGCCATTGGGCCAGTCAGGAGAAGTCGGAAGTCGGGGCCACGGCCCGGGGCTGGTGCGGCCGGCAGGCGACCAACATCTTGTGGGCAGCGGCACGATCTCGAGGCCGCGGCACGGGGCTCTTGGCGGCGGCCGGCGGCTGCCGAGCATGATCGGCCATGCAGGCATGTCTGCCGTGATGACTTCGGCCATGGCGAGGCCAATTTCGCCCAGACTTCGATTTTTTCATGTATTCTTGAAAATTAATCTCCCTCATGTTAAATTGGATTTAATATGATTAAAATGATTTATGGTATTTCATTTTATAAGGGAAATTTGATTAATTGGAATATTTATGGTCAAGAATTATTTTGAGCGTTATCATATTCGATTGTGTGAATCGATTGGATCGGTTCGTATTGTTGATTGGATCAATGTATCTCTCGCTTTCCATTTATTTAGTATTTATTGGATGAATGCTTTTGAATGGGGATGTGGTTCGTGGACTTAGTTTTGAATCGTTCGTTTTATTCGATTGGGTTGTAAAGGCCGTTTTGAGCTATTTATTTTACTAGAAATGTTTGTATCTAGGATGCAATTTTGATGTAAAATTTATATGTAATAGCGAAGACCGGAGGAAGATCCATTTCGAGAAGACAAAGATTCAAGACAAAGACTTGTAATTAGATTACGGAGTTTTGTTTTCTAGGGCAGTCCATGAACCACATGTTGGTAGCAACTAGGTTGTGAATGGTTGTTTCATATTGTATGAATGGCAAAAGCGCTTAAGCGATTATTGTGCAAAGTGTAGCGTTAATCGCGATAATTCTCCCACAACAAATAATTAAGTTTATAAGGTTTCAAAGTTTTTCCTTCCCTCCATCGTGTTTTCGAAATTGAAATCAAACCGGATGTCTTATGCTTAGAGTTATCGGGGTAGTCGTTCGGGGAGGACGGATAAATTACAGGGAGCACATTAGATGCCTTCGGTTGGAGCAAATTTTATCCTAGAAACTGCTAGGTTGCGGATAAGATTGATTGTGGCGATTGCGTCGATGGTATAAACTTAACTTGTTCACGAACCATAGAAACCGTATAGGTTGAGGGGAGTGAACAAGGGAAAAAAGAAGATCGAATCATCCATTAGATGGGTTGGTGTTCAACACCACTTTATGAAAATTAATAGACTAGAAACACATTCGGTTGCCCTCTATTAAGATTTATAAAGAACTCGATCACCACTATGAAGTAGAGCGACGATACTTAGGATTTCACATGGGAGTGTGTTATTAGAGAAAATAGTGGGAGAGTGGGTAACAAGAATAGAAAAGACCTTAAATTCTATACTCGAACATAATTGAATGAGTCACTAATTAATGTTATACTTAATGCGAGACAAATCTCAATATGACAATGAATCCACTCGCAATTCTACTCGAAAAGAACACCTTAATGGGACCTAACTTTGTGGATTGGCTCCATGATCGATGATTGTCCTCGGTATAGAGCCTTTGGGATACGTCTTGGAGACGGACATTCGGCGCCTCCTATGCGGACTCGAGCCAATCGGGAAGAGATTGAAAACTACGAAAAGTGGGTTAAGGATGACGTGAAAGTCCGTGCTTATATGATGGCTTCCATGTCTAATGAGCTTGAGAGAGCTCATGAGAAAATGACTTACGCTGGCGATTCTATCTCACTTAGCAGAGCTTTATGGTGAGCACGTGAAGCTGCTAGATATGAGATATCCAAGCAAGCTGTTCGGTGCAAGGATGAAGGAAGGTGAGAAGGTTGGGAACACGTCCTCAAAATGATATCCGTGATCGAGAGATTGGAGGCTCTTGATTTTAAAATGGATACTTCTCTCCAAGCCGACCTTATCTACATTCTCTCCTGATTCCTTCTCACGATTTGTTATGAACTTCATTGCAATGAGATTGCATGTAACTTAGTGGGATAATGAACAAGCTGGTGACCGCTCGGTCTCGGATGAAGACCCCGCGGATGAAGGAGTGCACTTGTGATTTCTTGGACTTGAAGTCTAAGAATAAGAAGAAAAAGACCAAGAAGCGGAGTGGACCACAAGCTAAGGACCTTGAGGGAAAGGGCAAGGCCGATGGTTCCAAAGAACAAGAAGAAGAAGGATACTTGTCTCAAGTGCGGTGGTGGGCCCTTTGGGCTAGAGGCGTCCAGATTCTTCATGGCACTTGGTCTGAGAACTTTTAGTTTTGGAAAAAAATTGTTACCTCTTGTATTTTCTACTTCTGAATCTTTGGATTAAGTGCTAATTCTCATATTTGTACCGTGAATCGGGATCTGGAACAAAGTAGGAAGCTTGGAGGTGGAGAAGTTATGATCACGGTCGGAAGCGGGCATAGTGTCGAGGCGGCCAGACATAGGATCACTTCTTTTGGGTTTAGAATCCGGCTTTGTTTTGACTTTAGAAGATGTACTTGTTTTGCCCAAGGGGCACAAAAACATTGTATCCATTCGGTCATGGACCGAAAAGGCTTTTCATTTTCATTGGTGATGGTTCTGCAAAATTTATTTTAGAAATAAACTAGTGATCTTGCTACATTGTTGAATGGATTGTATCATCTAAATCTCGGCAACAAAGTAGTTGTGAATACTATAACTAGAAAACGCGGTAGGGATGAAACCAATCAAGTTTTGAAATGGCATCTTAGACTTGGTCATGTTGGTCAGACCAAGGTTTACAAGATGGAAAAAGATGGACTTATGGGTCCATTGGGATCGGATCCCTTTCCTACTTGTGAATCTTGCCTTAAAGGCAAAATGACTAAGTCCCCCTTCACAGGGACATTTCAAAGAGCCGTTGATAAACTGGGATTAATCCATACCGATGTATATGGTGCTTTGGAAGCAGCACGTGACGGATATCAATATTTCATTACGTTTACAGATGATCATACTAGGTATGGTTATGTATACTTAATGAAACATAAATCCGAGGCCTTTGAGAAATTCCAGGAATTCAAGGCCCTAGTTGAGAAACAAACTGGTAATCATATCAAATCACTTCGGTCGGACCGAGGTGGCGAGTATATGAGTACGGAGTTTGACGAGTTCCTTAAGGAACATGGAATAGTTTCACAACTAACACCTCCAGGTACTCCTCAGTTAAATGGTGTGTCAGAAAGAAGGAACCGGACCCTGTTGAACATGGTCCGTTCCATCTTGAGCTATCTTGACTTGCCGATTTACCTGTGGGGGTATGCACTCCTGACTGCCGTGTATATCTTGAACAGATGTCCTTCCAAATCCGTTCCTAAAACTCCACATTAGATGTGGGAAGGAAGGAAACCAAGTCTTAATCATATTAGGATTTGGGGATGTCCCGCTTATGTCAAGAAGACTAAGGTGGAAAAGTTGGAAGCTAGGTCTGCGAAAGGACGTTTCATTGGATTCCCGTCTGGGACGATGGGATATCTAATCTACATGCCCGAAGATCGAAGGATCATTGTTGCTTTACAAGCACACTTCCTGGAAGATGAGTTCATTCAGGAAGGCGGAACAGGTAGAAGTATTTCTTTAGAAGAATCTGATGAAACTCCTCGAGAGACACACTGTGCAAGAAAGCTGGAACCGAACTTTACGAAACACAAGTACAACCACCTCGTAGGTCTAGTAGGGTATCTCATTTACGAGAGGTATGGGCTTGTGCACTTGGAAGGAGCGGGGTCTCCATGAGGTTCCATGTGATAGCCAAGAGGCCGACCCAACAACCTATGACCAAGCGATGGTGGATGTAGACTCCATGAAATGGCGTGAAGCTATGGAAGGCGAGATGGACTCGATGCATGTCAATCAGTCTGGACTCTAGTAGACCGCCCCAGGGCATAGTGCCCATTGGGAATAAGTGGATCTACAAGAGAAAGGCGATGGTGATGGCAAGGTTGACGCCTATAAGGCCGGGCTTGTGGCAAAGGGTTATACCCCGAAAGGAAGGGATCGATTACCACGATACCTTCTCGCCGTAACCATGATCAAGTCTATTCGCATGATGCTTGCTATAGTGCCTACCACGATTATGAGATATGGCAAATGGACGTAAAGCGGCTTTCCTTAATGGATTCCTCGAGGAGAAATCTATATGGAAGCGGCCTAAAGGCTTTGTGTCGAAGTCGATATTCGAAAGTGTGCAAGCTTGATGTTCCATTTATGGTGAAGCAAGCGTCGCGTAGTTGGAACCTTCGTTTTGTGAGGCGGTCAAGAGTTTGACTTCGTGCAAAATGAAGAGGAACCTTGTGTATACAAGAAGGTTAGTGGGAGCAAGATCGCATTCTTAGTACTATATGTAGATGACATTCTACTAATAGGAAATGATGTGGGAATGCTCGGTTACGTGAAAGCTTAGCTTTGAGTAATTTCTCCATGAAAGACTTGGGAGAAGCAACCTATATTCTTGGAATTCGACTCTACCGGGATAGAGCGAAGAGAACAATAGGCCTTTCCCAAGCCCTCTATATAGATAAGATCTTAAAGCGATTTAAGATGGATGATTCTATAAGAGGTTTCCTACCGATGCAACATGGAATAAAAGTCACCTTGAAGATGTGTCCTCAAAGTGAGGAACAACGAAAGGTAATGAGTAATATACCATATGCTTCGGCCGTGGGTAGCCTTATGTATGCTATGTTGTGTACAAGACGACATCGCGCATCTTTGTAAGCATGGTGAGTAAGTTTCGAGCAAACCCAGTAGGGAACATTGGGTGCCGTAAAGAACGTTCTCAAGTACTTAAGAAGGACTAGAGATATGGTTACGATGTATGGCGGTGGAGAATTGGATGTGGTGGGATTCAGCGATTCGGACTTCGAGGGTGAAAGGCGACTCGATGTCCACTTCTAGCTACATATTTACTCTTAATGGAGGAGCGGTATCTTGGCATAGTGCCAAGCAAAGCGCGGCTGATTCCACTGTCGGTGAGTATCAAGCGGCCTCGGAGGCTTCAAGGAAGGGTTACGGATTAAGAAGTTTCTAGGAGAACTTCAAATGATACTATGTCTTTGAAATTGCTTTGCTGTCTTTGCGACAACGACGGAGTATGTACACGAGCCAAGAGCCGAGGTTTCACAACATCACCAAACATATTGAGAGGAAGTATCATCTCGTAAGAGAATTTGTTAGCAAAGGGATACATTGTCTTGCATAGAGTAGACTCGGCCGACAACGTCGCCGATCCAGTGACAAGACACTATCTCGGACTAGCTTGGAGCGTCATCACGGAGAACATGGGTATTAGATACCATAGTGTGTGGCATTGAGTGCAAGTGGGAGATTGTTAGGAGTATGCCCTCGAATGCCACTCGAGAGGTTGTTGAGTGAGGCATTGTACTTGTAATTATGTAAACCATTTATATAAGGCAAATGATTGTTTCTTTATTTCTTGGTAGTTCTTGGCATTCCTAACTCGAAAATAAACATATAGAAACTAGTCCGTGTATTTGAGAGCAAAGCGTTCCACTCCTTATTGGATAAGGGGGTCGGCCTTTGGAAAGGTTTATAGCTCAAATACTTAATCGTTCGCAAGTCGATGAAACTTGGTAGGCGTTAAGTTTATGTAAAGACTTGTATGGCGTGTTCTTTGACATGGAGAGTGCTGTCGAACACTAATGGTTAGTGGGAGCACACGTTATAGGTATGCTAATTAGATTAGTATACTCGAACCGACTCACCCTCGATTCGTGACACGGATTTCACTCGGGACGATCAATGACGGAATCGAAAGGTTGTGATAGGTATTCGTGAACTTTCGACTTGAGGATTTAGTAGGGATGTGCTTGTGACATCAATATTTTCATTAGAGTAGTTCGACCACCTTAAGCGGAAGGCGGGGTCAACCTCGGCGTGCATCTTGACGGGCAAGTAGCGAGTCTCTTGAATACCAAGATAGAATTCTTTCTCCCATTAGTGAGCGGGTTATATGTCCTGCGGTTATTGAGATGAGATCATAAGTCTTTGGGCAAAGCATTGGAGCTAGTTGTATTAGATACACGGCATTTCGATGATCTCGATTTGCATTAACGCATGCATAGCGTCAATCTGAGATAGGGTTTGGTGGCCAGTGACCCTATAACTTGATCGGGACATTTGAAAGAAGGGTTTATCATTATCTTGGTATTCACGTGAGAATGGTTCTTGAATGATCCCAATCATTCGTTCTCGATTAAGTGCAGTGTAGGCCGCCCGGCTAGGTGGTGCTACTACTCTTTGGTTCCTCCCATTCTTGTTGAGACGGACCTCACAAGTCGCGCAATAGGATTGACAACGGAATGAATCAAGCTAATTCTCTCATTATGAATATTAGATATTGGATATCTAAATTTAGGACATTAGATGTCTAAATCGATTTATTGGATAAATTGATTTACGGCTAATGAATTAAATATATCAAGGGTGATTAATTTAATTCATGGATATAATTATTTCTTGAAGAAATTAATTATGTTATAATGTATTTGATATGTTTAATTAATTGGATTAATTAATCGATATAAATACATCGATATGGAATCGGAGTTTATCTGTTTGGACTCGCGGAGTCAAAGCGAACCGAACTTCGTCGAATTTCATCTTGGCCCCCTCCCTCTTTCCACCTTGATTCCTTTTGTTTCTTGTTCCATTCTTTAATGGATGATTAAGACTTGTGGGGCAAGTGTTGTAGTGGGATGAGTTGTTATCTTGGGTGGGAATAGAATAAAAGTAGAAGACATCATCTCTCAAATGAATCATTCATTTTCTCACGGTTTATGAATAGAGAGAGAGAGAAAAGAATTTTTGAATTCATTTCTCAAGTCTTCTTCTTGTTCTTCATTTCTTCTTGGTTTTCTTTGAGAAATTTCAAGAGATTAATTGAGAGTTGTGAGTTATACACTTAGAGTGTGATAATCTCATATTGCAAGCTTCATCACCTAGCTCTAGCCGTATCCTCGGAGGATAGCAAGGTGTTGTCATTCCGTTCGTTTTTCCGGCGCGTGGCAAGTAGAGACGCGGTGCTTTTGGCATTGGATCGTTCAAGAGCTTGGGGAATAGCTCAAGAGAAGGTTACCATTTAATCAACGGACTTCGAGGGTTAGTTTCTTACGACTCTTGCTTTTGTTTATATATTCGTATATACGTAGCTCGATCGATCGTCGTAGGGATTAGGATCGAATTAATTTTCGTTTTACCGCTTCCGCTGGGCCTTCGTTTTAGGCACCGAATCCCAACAATTACATCATATCACCTTTAAAAGAGGTTTCGTCCCGAAACCTAAACAACGAGAACGAAGTGCTGGAATAGCAACCTTCCCGACCATACCCTCTTGGTCCACATCCGATCTTCATGGCCATTAGCATTGTGGTCACGACTGTGTCCTCTGCCCAACGGCATACTAAGCGGATTCCCACTAAATACGATTGCCCAACTTCGCAAAATATTATACTAAAGTACCAACTCAGCACGACATATCACATAAGGTAACCAATAGCAACTCGAAAAGAAAATCCACGAGGTACCCTTTTAAAGGAAATCTTTTGAAAATCCTTGGATCTGTATGCTATTTAAAATAAACTTAAAAAGTACTTTTGGAACCTCGGGTTGTTTCATCAAAACTTGTAAACAACATACTTTAACCGTCTCATTTGAAGTCATCATGCCTCTACGTATCATCATCACCGTTAACAACTAACAAGTTAACCATGCATGATCATCAAATCATTCTTACATACTCTAACATTTCCAAATCCGAGTTTGAACTTTACGTCGAGTGAGATTTTTCATCTTTCACTATATATTTCTGAAAATAAATTTCGCAATGGTTTTTAAAATAAAATATTTTTATGGTGTGAAAGATTTTTGAAAATCATTCTCTCGAATTATTTGAAAATGCATCAATACGTTAAAATCATTTTCGAAAATTCTCCCAACACTTCACAAACATCAACAACGGTAATATTTTACAAAATGTTCAAGGTACTTTAAAACAACTCTTTCAAATACCATCGAGGTTTTATTTGAGAATCCTAGGCCGGCTCGCAAATTTCAAACAATTTCCAAAGTTCATACGAAGCCACCGGCTAATCGCACTTGCACAAACTTATGAAGGTTTTAGAAAAGCGTGTTCGAACACACTCGCAATAGACATAATTTATCAATTTGCCGAACCCAATCAATTATCACTTAGCATGACGAAAAAAAAATCATAACGCACATTCATACAAAGCGATTGTCATTACTTGACAACACACATAGAATCTGATCCGGGTGATTATTTGCTAAGGTTAGGCCTAACGGCTAAAAGAAATGTAGTTCCCTAGCCTCTGTCGGGCCCGACTAACACGCGCTACAACACATATTTAGCGTCGCTACCCATCTTGCATTAGCGCGCGCTAGCCCACACTTAGCGTGCGCTAACGGTTCTATTTTAGCAACATGATTGCGAACATATATACGACATTACTGGAATCGAAGGTCACAAATAAACAATAACAATATTCGAATCTCAAAGCCATCGATTCACATAATTATAACACATCATGAGCAACCATCAAAAGGCAATTGTCATTCAAAACCGAAAAGTTCAAAGCAAGGGTCACATCTTGAGTATATTTTGGAGAACTCATTTGAGTTCAAAACTCGTGTTTTGAAAACTTATAGTACACAGTGGAAAAGAATTATCAATAATTCGAGTTTTCAGAAATTTCAACCTTGAGGTCAACATACGAAAATCAACTTTTTCCTCCCTTGGAGGACATTTTAAAAATTTTACGTAACTCCCCGAAAGGATTCGAAAACTTAAAATTCCAAGGATTATACTCTTGCAAGAAAAACGATTTATACAAAGATACATTCAGCAATATCATTCTACATTTTAGCGCAAGATGGGAATCAACAAATATATGTCACTTACTCACGATGCACCTTCAAATACTAACTACATAACACATAATCACACAGGCTCGTATAGCTCGTGGTACAACCTGTAGTAGGGAGACTTACATCCACAGATCGCACGAAGATGATGGCTGTACCCTGATACTAATCACGGCCGACATTCCAAGCAGCGTCGCGACACGACATCGATCGGACTCAATCTCACAAGACAAGGCCCAACAATACATTTGGACCCGGCGGCTAGGTTTCGCAACCTAAGCTCCGATACCATAAATGTAAAACCCCGGATCAAGCGGGAATATTACACGCGCGGACCCTCTCGTGAGGATCCACTGAGCTAGACATCAACACAACACATTACATTACATGCAAGCGAATCAAAATAACGAATCAATGAACCGATTTGGTCTTAGTCAGCGACTTACAAATCAAAATACATAAACTCATCCCGACTCATACACATGCAAGGGTAAAATACTTGCAACGATGAACAATAAGACAGCGGAAAAGACAATACAATGGACTCCGACTAACTAAAGTCAAAACTGGCCTTCGTGTGATTAGTATCATTCGTCTTTCATCATCCGTCGCACCGATCCTGTGTCTTGCTCCCGAAAACTGCATGTACACGGACACAATAGAGATATCCACCTCGATTACTCGGGGTTAGCAAAACTCCTTTGTTTCGCTAGTGCAAGTATAAAGTGCAAATATGAGTCATACACAACACATTAGAATACAACGAAAGACTTCCGAGATATATTTAGTTAAAAATAGTTCAAGTCTTGAAAGTAGAAGCGAAGCAAGTAAGCACTTTGAAAACAATTCCAAATCTCGGGAGTTTTGAAAACATTAGAAATTGAAAAGTTCTTAATTCCACGAAAGTCATTTAGGGTCCATGACCCCAAGTTCATTTTCCAAAATGCAAGTCCGTTGACAAGACACGGGGTCCACGACCCAACCATTCGGTCACAAAACACGGGGCCTACGACCCGATCATCGGCACCGATTCACTTACAAGGACACATTACACATAACACATCATTCTTATGCCATTCTAGCAAGCACCAAGACTCGATATATAATGTCTCTCGACCCCGAGCACAAAGCATTGTGATACTCAGGACAATATCACAATTAACGAAAACATCAACGTCATCCTCAAGATGAAAACCACTGGCTGGTAACCGCGGCCGTACCCCTTAGTATCGACCCCGGACATCCGTCGGACACAGGGTGAAACCACTTAGTGGCCGTACCCCTTAGTATCGACCTCGAGACATCCCGTCGGACACTGCGGGTGGAAGTTCATCCACACACGCACCCAAGTACACTTAGTGGCGTACCCCTTAGTATCGACCCCAGGACATCCCGTCGGACACTCACGGTGGAAGGAACAACACACACACACGTTCAAAATCACGATTTGCAAACCACAAGCCTCGAAGGTCAATCACGGTATATATAGTCGAGGTACCTTACTAGAATGGCTGTTCATCCAACATATACTCACGACCAAGTAATGATACGATTCATGCTAGAATTTCAACGATGCAGCTAGTACAAATAACATAGCAACGAGGGAAAATACCTATCCAACCACGCCGAACGACACAATGAGATAGGATCATCAGTAGGCATACGTTCCATACATATCTCAAGGAAAGGTTAAGCTATAAATCCTCAACGTCATAATCACACAAAACGATACCCCACACATACTTAGACAAGCATATTTAACAATGAAATCATACGAGTCATCTTTAAATGAAGTATTGAAAAGCATATCAATTCCTTTGAAAGTTAATTATAGGTATTCATAAATCACATATCGTAAATTACCAACTAATATATCCACAAAACACGTAATGTATGGGCAAGATACTTGCCTCGAATAAGAACAACGCGGAGAATCGATCGAAGTAGGTTGGCACGAATCTACTACGAACCGCCGACTCCACCGCACGCCAACACGCGATAATAAACTACGAAGGACAAGAACAACAATGAAATGAATTCCATAACACGACTCAAAGCCGTTGAATTCAAAGAACGAATGGCGAAAGTTCAAGTGTTTTCCCCAAGCGGCGAGAACACGATTCGTCCCGACAAAACACGAAAGCGAATTCTAAGTCGAAATATGGATATACAATCAATGGAATATGTTTAACAACATCATTTAACCACAATTTTCCCAACAAAAATGGGTGGAAAGCGAGATCGAAGCGAATCCCCCAAAAGTCGATTCGAAGGAAATCGAGAATATACTTGATTCGACGAAGAACAATGGATTAAATGATGTTAAACACAAGAATACTACCAAGATTAATCATACCCATCATGGATTAATCAACAACACGGAGCGAATCGGATAAAAATGCAAAAACCCCCAAATTCACGAAATTAGGGTTCTAAGGAAGATTACCTTGATTATTTGGATCAAAGGATGATAACGGATGATTGGTTGATGTTATAACCTCAAGAACTTCATGGATTTGTTGTTAAACAATATGGCTCCACGATCTCTAAGTCTCGGCCGCGGAAGAGAAAGGTAGGAAATGAAAAACGAGATGAAATGTATTGCTCTGTCACATTTATCTTTGGCGGACTAGCGCGCGCTAAGTGCCCGACCTAGCGTCTTCTCGGCCCGAGCCGCGATCCGGTGCCCACCTTGCCCTGCGGCTTCGGCCGGGTAGCGTCGCGGCCTTACGGCCGTAGCGCGTGCTACTGCCGGTCGTGGCGTGCGCAATGCCGGCGATGGCGTGTCTACTGCCGAGCATGGCCGATTCGAACCCACGGACTCCACTGTCCGGACCGATAAGCGTCGTTAGGCGGCCGATAGCGTCGCTACACTGCCGGTTAGCGCGTGCGACCTTCCGGCCGTGGCGTCGCTTCGCCGGTTCTGCCGCACCCGTCGGCCGGTGCCGCTATCGTCCGGCGATCCATAGCCGTCCGGCGGTGCTCGAACACGAGGGCTCAGCGACTCGATTTCCAAAAGCGCCGCGGAGCGAACACGGCGAAAAGTTCGCGGGCGACATCAACAACCCGAAATGAAAACATAATGCAATAATTAATTATACGCGACCAAGAAAGCGGTGGAGACAACAATTACGGATACGGATACGTAACTTTTAAGAAATTAAAAATGGCCCAAAGCGCTGGAAATCACGATCGTGATCGAATAACCAAACCGAAGTTCACAACACGTATAACAAAGTTAAGCGAACTTACGGGAAACTCGAAACAACATTTTGATCGAGATTCGCAAGAATCGAACTCAAGTGCGGAAAAGTCGCTAAAAGCACGGAACTCAACAAAATGATACCGAAGCGAACTCGGATGACAAAAGTGCAGAATTAATCATTCTCGAAATGGCCAAGCGGTCATGGCGAGTCATCAAAGCGGACTCGGCCGAAAAGAAATTTACGGAAATCGAAGATTGCGGATATTCTGACCAGTGGTAAAGGATCTCGATATCATAATCTTTGATTAATTCCAACCACCGTCTACTGTCGCATATTTAACTCATACGAGTAAATATATACTTTAAACTCTTATGATCGGTGAATATCGGCGGTAACGCCATAAAGATAATGATGCCAAATCTTGAAAGCGAACACCACGGTTTGCTAGCTCCAGGTCGTGTGTCGGATAATTAACCTCGTAAGGTCTCAATTTCCGCGAAGCATAGGCAATAACCTTTCCATTCTGCATGAGCACACATCCGAAACCCTGTCCGAACGCATCACTATAAACCACAAATCCTTCCATCCCCTGCGGCAAGGAAAGTACAGGTGCTGACATTAACCGGCTCTTGAGTTCCTCAAAACTCCGTTGACACGCGTCGGACCACGTATATTTCTTATCCTTCCGTAAAAGGCTCGTCAAGGGTTGAGCGATTATAGAAAATCCCTCCACAAATCGCCGATAGTAACCCGCTAATCCGAGGAAACTTGGTTCCTTAACATTATTCGGAGGTAGCCAATCTCGAATAGCCTCCGTATTCTGAGGATCGACACGAACTCCATCTAAAGAAATTACCTGTCCGAGAAACGTCACTTCGGACATCCAGAACTCACATTTGGAAAACTTCCCATAAAGTTGTTCTCGTCTCAACACGTCGAGCACTTGATGAAGGTGAAACTCGTGTTCCTCTCGGTCATAAGAATAAATCAATATGTCATCGATGAAGACAACAACAAACTGATCGAAAAGTCGATGAAATCCCGATTCATTAACTCCATGAATACCGCGGTGCATTAGTCAATCAAGCGGCATAACCACAAACACATAATGACCATAGCGTGTTGAAGCGCCGTCCTTGCGATATCGACTCTCGAATCCATGGATGATATCCGGATCTTAAGTCGATATTGGAAAATCTTGAAGCTCCACGAAGTTGATCTAAGAGATCATGAATTCTTGATTGTCACCTGTTGACTCCAGATAATCGATACACAAGCGAAAAGAACCATCATTCTTCTTGACAAATAACCTGGTGCTCCCCAGGGGGCCTTTCGGTCGAATATAACCCTTCTCGAACAACTCCTCAAGTTGGTTCTTTAATTCTGCATTTGGTCGGGGCCATCGATCACGGTGCCTTCGATATCGGGGGCGTGCAGGCTCCAACTCAATCGTGAATTCCACATCCCTCTGTGGAGGCAAAGCCGGGTAACAAATGCGGAAAAACATCGGCATATTCCCTCACTCACGGGATGTCGTCAACATTCTTGATGATTTCTCGGTTTTGGTCATATAGCACCAATAACCAACACACCTGATTGAGTAATCTCCTTGCTTTCATCAAATTAATGACCTTACGAGAATAGCGGGATTACCTCCACGAAACACACATTCAACCCCATCGTCGAAAATGGCGGTGAGCATACGCTTACGGACACTAATGATGGCATCATGGCGATCCGTCAATCAATACCCAAAATGGCGTCGTCCCTCGGAAAATCTACTACGATTAGGTCCGGCCATACCACGACCATGGCCAGATCGGACAATTACGAATCTCACGATTACGATAATTCATCTACCATTAGGTAGGCCGATGACATAAGGCTCACAACTAGTAGCACTACCCAGGCGTAGTCTACTCAAACATGACTCGAGAAGTGAATGAATCGATGCACCAGTATCATACAGGGTACACACAGGTTGAGATAGAATATTGAGTGTACCTGTGATCATTCGGGCCTCTGGATCATCGGTCTTCTTCATCTCATAAATCCGGGGCTTGCTAGTCCCGGCACCGGATGCTCCCGTCTGCTGCCTATAGGCTCCACCTTTAGTCGCTCCTGTCGTTTTAAATGACGCTGATTGAGTGGCTTGATTACGAGCAGTGTTGCTTAGGGGCCTGATATGACGTCTAAGTAGGTTTGGAGTCCCTACGGCAAAAACGGGCCTTATGCCCAGCAATCTCATAATTATGACACGTGATAGTCTGTCTCGGACACTTGGTACTGAGATGACCAAGATCCCCAGATTAAAGCGGTGATGGCGAGGCGCGCTCGAGATTGAGATTACATGAGTTTCGGCGTCACGGGAGGTCGCTCGAAGCGAGCCATACGAGGTTTCTTGAAGGTTGTCGGCCGCCTTGGTGATTACGGTTCTTGATTTCTTGCTAGCGACGAAGGTTCTTTGCTTAGCAATTTCCTTAGCGATAAGCTCATAAGTGAGAGCTTTCTCGATGAATTGACCAGCGTGGTGCAATTATGATTAAGCAATGAAGTCTCATACGGGGTTTGACTATTCTTTGAAATACTTGATTTTATCCGCCTCCGAATGAATGATGGATGAGGCGAAAGGGAGAAGTTCCTGAAAGTTCTCGGAAATGGCGAGAACATCCTCGTCTGTTGAGGGGTCGGGTGTGAGTAATTCTGACAGCTTGGCCTCTCTGAGTGGGGCCGGATAATACCTCTCCATCATGAGAGTCTTGAATTGCTCCCAAGTACATGATCCTTCGGTGGGCTTCAACGACAACCACCAAGAATGAGCGCTCTTACCCAGATAGTAAGCCGCAACTGAAACTTTGTGTCCTTCGGGACACTCTACCATCGCAAATAGCTTCTCGAAGTGTTCGATCCAATGAACAATATCCGCCGGCTCAGATGATCCTTCAAAAGTAGGTGGCCTTTGGCGAGAAATGTCGCCGATGATACTGCTCACATTCCTCTCTTGCCTCTGAGGTGGCGGCGGAGGAGCCTGTTGATTTTGATTGACTGAGTTATGCATCGTCTCCATTAGCTGTGCCATCTGGGTCATTTGGGCCATCATGCCCTGCATAAAAGCAAGTGGGTCAACCCGAACACCATCTGACTGAACCGTGTCCCGGGTACGACTCCCCGATAGTGAATGATCGCGTCCAGGTGAATGAGTGGCAGCGTCGCTGCTCGATGAATTAGCATTATTTCTCGCATTCGCACATGTATTCACACGAGCCCTCGGGATTCGGCCCGCACCACGGCCTCGTCCTCCTCGTCCTCTTCTTGCTCTCTCCATACTGAAGTAGGAAAGTCACATGATGATTATATTCCCCGTATGAATATCACGTTATGATTATGACAGGAGATGATGAAAATGAGCATACGCTCTAACACAGTGATTACATGAATGACTAACTGAGGTGACATGATTATCTGATGAAATTATTGAAATGATTATCTTGAACGAGTTAACAAGATTAATGATATGATCTTCGGATCAACAATGAGTAATGAATTGAATTGAGTGATTAATGAGTTAACGACCGTCTGGTCAAAATGACAATGATGATTGAGGATTGTTAAGCGATGAATTATGAATGAATGATTATTGCCGAAATTATACCATGGCATTAGAAATCTTACGATTCTTGATACGATTGGATCGGCATTTGCACGAGTTACATGTGGCGAAAGTCGATAATACTAGTCCGATGTGATGATTTCAAATGAGACATGACTTGGAGGGTAGTATTCAAAACCACGCTCGATACCAACTCTGTAACACCCCAAACCGGGCGGATATTACGGTCTGTGAATCCCCATTGGGACCCACCAGGCAAATGAAAATGATGAATTAAATAATATAATTGTAGTACCGAACCACATTATATTACCAAGTACTCCGATGAGGAGTTTAAGTACAATACACCAGGACAATACCGAATACTAGTATATTTTATATGGAGATAAAATACATCACCCTGAACAAATAAACATCTCAAATGGAATTTGCAGCGGAAATACAACTGTAGAGAAATAAGCATGACTGAAATAAACGGAATGACTGGGGCCCCCTACTAGTATCACTGGGACTCCTCTCCGTCAACATGCTCTTCCCGTGCCTTTGCCTTGTAACACCCCGAGATATTCGGAATAATTCTGACACCGTAAACCCTTTAGATAAGGATTTACAAGGCTAAATTTTTAAGAAGTGAAAAACAATACAATCGAACAACTGAAGTTCAAATACATATTTTATTCAACCGATCAAATAAGTTAACTTATACAACCATATCGAATTGACTTTATTAAATACAGACGTACTCGAGTCCTAAACGAACCAAGAAGACAATACAATAACATCAACCACATCACTGAGCCATTTCATCGTCTTGTCGGTACTGTGGTTGCCTCCCCTCTCCTCGGCTACCTGAACATCAAAACAATGTCCACCCCCTAAGGGGTTAGCAAAACAATGCTAGTACAAGTATCATCATACAATAAATCATCAATGCATCATAAAACATGCAAAACGGACTTCCGCCACCGGAATCCAACGATGCGAATCCTCACGATTCCATCAACACAATACAAGGTAATCCAGCGATCCAGCGCCCTCAGCATAGATCCCCATGATGATCCCGTCAGACCAACGCATGGTGGAAAACCCTTCCAACGATCCAGCGCCCTCAGCATAGATCCCCATGATGATCCCGTCGGACCAACGCATGGTGGACATTCGATCCAGCGCCCTCAGCATAGATCCTCATGACCCCCTCGGATCATTTATACCATAATCAATCAATTATGCATACACATATGCATTTCAATATGTTCATCAATACGAACGAACAACAACGAATATCACGAGAATTTTCAGAAATACATCTCATATTCAACAATATGAATAAAACCACAAGCATGATAAATCGAACTCGACATATGATACTTGCCTCGAAATTGGCAAGGACGAAACACCTCGATGATCTCAACACACTCGAAGGCCGCCTCCTTCGACCAACGTAACAAGCTCGAACCTTAACAAAAGGAATGATATACAAATCATCTCAAGTCGAACGATGGCCTAACAATTCGTTCTACGGCCCAAAAGTTCAAAATAAACAATCTGCCTGGACTGCTTAGCGTGCACTATGTCTCTTACGTAACGTGCGCTAAGCCTGCCTGTTAGCGTACGCTATCGTGTAAGACTAGCGTGCGCTAGCCACGAACTGACAGTTTGAATCGGCCGATACATAACGCACGCTACGTATGTATTGTGCGTTAACTGAACCCCGATAGCGCACGTTAACTCACATATGTTAGCGTGCGCTAATCCTGCATGGCAGAATACTACTAACAGAAAAACTGGGTTGAAAGGTGGTGAATTCATGAATTCTATGTTGATACAACAAATCATCCTCAAGTCTGTTATGCTAATAAGGTTTGTGGAGGTTCCATGATCATGAGGTACAAATATACGGATAATCAACTCAACATCAAATCTTATTTTCGATCTTCAAGAAATATACCAAGTCCCGACTATTCCAAGTCCCAAAACATATGATTCCTTACGTAAAACATACGAACTAGGTAATCTCCATATCTTGGCGATTGGTTTGGTAGATACATTACATGCTTAGGAATCCTCATAAGAAAAAGTTCAATGGATCATACGATGAATAAGTGTCGAAGCGTCGAAAATATCCTACTAACACATGATGTACGACTAAAAGCGAATCTAACTAACTAGACGAACATAATCAACATCCTTTAGAACACAACTAGTATTGGTGAAGAATCACCTACCTCAAGGTAGTGAAGAACACGGAGGAAAATGAAGCAATCCGACCCCGAAAGCTTGAACACCAATCTCGATGATATATGATCTTCAATCACGAACTAGGATGTTGATATGAAGTGTTTAGGATGAAGGAAGTTATGTTCTAAGTGTAAGAATTCGGGTAATGGGAGAAGAGAGAATGAAATCACGAATAGGATCTTTGTCCTATTTATAAGAATGGCTTATTAGCGCGCGCTAGTGCCTTTCGTAGCGTGCGCTAACGGCCCTTGACTAAGCTGTACTCAGCACTTAGCGTGCGCTACGCATATACATGGCGTGCGCTAAGGCGTTGACTCGGCTTTTCCCGAAATCCGTCCAGGTACATCCCGACACGATCCGACAGGGGTCCCCCGGCCATCTCTCACCTACCGCACGTCTCAATCAAATTGACCACGCATAGCGTGCGCTAAGGAACCTCAGTAGCGTGCGCTATGAACCCACGTTAGCGCACGCTAAACATATCCGATAGCGTGCGCTACATGCGCAGATTTTCAATCTTTAAATCACAACCACGAAATTAAACGCTCGACAACATCGGATTATGAAATACGGAGAATAGTACTCAGATAAAAGTACAATCATTACAATATCACAAGTTCCAATTACATAACAGAAATCTCGGGTATTACATCCTTCCTCCCTAAAAAGAAGTTTCGTCCCGAAACTTAAGATGAAAACAACTCTGGATATCTAGTCTTCATACTGTCCTCCGTTTCCCAAGTGGCCTCTTCGAATCCATGTCGTGACCATTGTACTTTAACCAAGTGTATTGGTTTATTCCTCAATTGTTTGATCCGGCTCTCAAGTATCTTGATTGGTCTCTCTTCGAAAGTGCCATCATTATCTATCTCGATCTCGTCGAAATCAATGATGTGACTGGGGTCCGGTACATACTTCCGCAGTTGGGATACGTGAAACACATTGTGAACGTGACTCAGCGATGGCGGTAAGGCCAGCCTGTATGCTAAATCTCCAACTCTCTCGAGGATCTCGAATGGTCCGATATATCTCGGACTAAGCTTGCCTCTCCTCCCGAAACGGAAAATCCCTCGTGTAGGAGACACCTTCAGTAGTACATGGTCCCCAGCGTCGAACTCTAGAGGGCAAAGACGTACATCTGCATAAGACTTCTGTCGACTCTGGGCAGTCAACAGTCTTTCTCGAATCAAAGCTATCTTCTCTTGAGTCTGAATAATCAGTGCAGTTTCCGTCCCGATCAAATCCGAAGAATCATCCCAACATATGGGTGATCGGCATCTTCTCCCGTACAAAGCTTCAAATGGTGCCATCTTAATTGAAGCATGCCAACTATTATTGTAGGTGAATTCAACTAATGGCAAATGAACTTCCCAATCAGTTGACCAATCCAAAGCACAAGCTCTAAGCATGTCTTCTACAGTTTGAATAGTCCATTCGGACTGATCGTCCGTTTGGGGATGATAGGCTGTGCTAAAGTTGAGCTCACTCCCCAGAGCCCTGTGAACTGCTTTCCAGAAATGTGACACGAAGCGACCATATCGATCCGAAATAATGGTCCTCGGCGTCCCATGCAATCTGACTATCTCCGCAATAAATACTCGTGCCAATCTCTCAGGTCCCCATGTATCTTTAATTCCCAGGAAATGAGCCGACTTGGTTAGTCGATCAACTACAACCCAAATCATGTTCATCCCCATTCTAGTCCTTGGCATACTAGTGGTGAAATCCATCGAGATATCCTCCCATTTCCACTCAGGGATCGGAAGCGATTTTAACATTCCGGCAGGTCGTTGATGTTCAATCTTAACCTGCTGACAAGTCAAACACTTCGAAACGTACTCCGCTACGTCCTTCTTCATATTCCCCCACCAGAAGTTTTGCTTTAAATCCTTATACATCTTACTACTGCCTGGGTGAATAGAATAGGGCGCGCTATGAGCTTCCTTCAAAATTGTACGTCTCAAATCATCATCCTCGGGAACGCAAAGTCGACTCTGAAATCTCAGAACTCCATCGTCTTGTATCACGAATCCTGGGGCTTTTCCTTTCTTTACTTCGTCACATAATCGAAGGATCAGAGAATCGTTCAATTGTTTAGACTTCATCTCCTCGACTAGTGATGAAGTCAGTTCCATCACATAAAGTTGCCCTTGGATTCCTGGTGCCCACACTTCAATCCCCTCGCGGATCAGTTCTCGTTGAATGCTTGATGCAGGACGTAAGTGCTTCCAACACTCGAAGAGAAACAGGTTTTCGGCTCAAGGCATCGGCTACTACGTTTGCTTTCCCCAGATGATAGAGAATCTCCAAGTCGTAATCCTTGATCAATTCCAGCCACCTTCTCTGCCTCATGTTTAATTCTTTCTGACTGAAAATGTACTTGAGGCTCTTATGATCTGTAAAGATCGACAATGAGTGCCGTACAAATAATGTCGCCAAATTTTCAAGGCAAAGACCACATTTGCTAGCTCCGGATCATGAGTCGGGTAATTAATCTCGTGCGGTTTCAATTGCCGAGAGGCATAAGCAATCACTTTATCATACGCATCAACACACAACCCAAACCACGATTTGAAGCGTCATTGTATACCATGAATCCATCGGTTCCTCTGCGGCGCTAATATAGGTGTCGTCGGCCTCCTCTTAAGTTCGTCAAAACCGGCTGGCACTTCTCATTCCACATGAACTTTTGAGTTTTACATAATTTGGGTGAGCGGACGAGCAATTTTGGAAAATCCCTCTACAAAGCGGCGATAATATCCAGCAAGTCCTAAGAAGCTTCGGACTTCTTTCACGTTTTTAGGAGCTTCCCATTCCAAGATTGCTTCGACTTTCTTCGGGTCCACCTGAACTCCGTCGGCTGATATCACATGCCCAAGGAAGGTTACTTCCTTAAGTCAAAACTCGCATTTTGAAAGTTTTGCATACAGCTGTTCATTCCTTAAGGTACTCAAAACCACACGCAGATGTTTGGCATGCTCCTCTGCGTCCTTTGAATATATCAAGATGTCGTCAATGAAGACGACCACAAATTTATCCAAGTATTCCAAGAATACCCGATTCATCAATTGCATGAATACCGCAGGAGCATTGGTAAGTCCAAACGGCATTACTACAAATTCATAATACCCGTACCGGGATCTGAAAGCAGATTTCGGTCTATCCGATTCCTTAATTCTCAACTGGTGGTATCCTGATCGCAAGTCAATCTTCGAGAATACCCTTGCCCCTTGCAGTTGATCAAACAAGTCGTCGATCCGAGGTATAGGATACTTATTCTTGATCGTCATCTTGTTGAGCTCCCTGTAATCAATACACGGTCGGAGGATCCGTCTTTCTTAGAACAAAGAGAACGGGCGCTCCCCAAGGAGAAACGCTAGGTTGGATATAGCCCTTCTGTAACAATTCCTCCAGTTGCTTCTTGAGTTCATACATCTCGGTTGGCGCCAGGCGGTATGGTGCTCTGGAAATAGGAGCTGCTCCAGGCTCTAATTTGATAGTGAATTCCACCTCTCTCTGCGGAGGTAATCCACGTAGTTCGTCGGGAAATACATCTGAGAACTCATTCACAACTGAAATAGATGAGAGCTCTACTCCTTCCTCTTTCCTCATGGCATAGCACCAAAGTCCCTGACATCCCTGTTTCAGTAATTTCACGGCTTTCATTGCTTTGATCAATTTTCCCGAGCTTCCTGGTCTCCATCCTCGGAATAAGTGTTCAGATCCGTCATCAGCAATGATAGAAATGACTCTCTCTCGGTAATTCAGAACAGCTCCATAACGGTTGAGCCAATCATCTCAGAAATTAAATCGTCACCGTAGATGTCGACTACAATGAGGTTCGATGGCCACTCTCTTCCTTCTATAGATCTTTGAAATCCCTAGCTTCTAGGGTTCCCACAATTTTCTCTCCGCTCGGTAATCCCACAACATAAGGTTCACAATTATACAAGCACGAGATTTTCAAGCGATTAACACGGTTCAAAGATATAAAGGAATGCGTAGTTCCCGAATCGAACAAGACACTAGCTGGTTGCAAAAGGATCTGAATCGTACACGATGCAGCAGTGTGTTACGATCATCAAATTTCCTCATTTAAATGCAGGCGCGGAGGAGCGGTCCCGGCCTTTGGATGTCTCTCTCTTCCCAGCGTTACATTCTTTGAAATCCACTGCTGCGTCTGGTTCACACTCGTCTCCTTGAGCTGGAGCTGGAGTGCGAGTACCAAAAGATCGGGTCGCATTCCCACAAAATGTTGCACGATGTCCTTCTGTCCACACTCGAAGCAGTCACAGCGCGCGAAACAATCACGTCGAACATGTCCCGCTTTGCCACGGTTGTAACACTTCTTTCCTGCATCAAGCTTGATTGGTGCTGCCTGGAACTTCTTTCCACCTCGAGAAGGATGCGGAGGTCTCTGGATGAATGAAAAGAGGTGGCCCCTGCGAGGTCCGCTACTCTTATCTTTAGTGAAGTTGCCAGACACCTTGTTTCTTTGCTTCGTCGCTTTCTCTCTGCTGCCTCCTTCATATCAAACGCCAACGCCTTGTCCTGGTACTGTCGTAAGGTGGTACATTCAAATCCGGACATATACTGCTGAATTTCCAGATTCATTCGCATGTCAAAATGAAAAATCTTCTCCGCCTCGGTCCTGACCAAGTGGCGCACATAAGTCAGCTGGTGATTAAAAGTCTTAATCACGTCTGTCACAGATGTTCCCGAATCTTGTGGTGAGAAAAACTCCCGAACTCGGGCTTCTCTAACTAGGCGAGGACAATATTGTGCCTCCATCATCAATTTGAATTCTGTCCAGTCAACATTGTGCTCCTCCGGTCGAATGGCCTCCCACCAGTCGAAAGCCTCCCCGGTCAAAAGATACTGGGCGACCGGAACCTTCCTATCGTTGGGACAGTTAATCCCTGCAAAAATCTTCTCTAATTCCTTCAGCCAGTGATCCCAAGAAAGCGTCTCAGCAGAACCGTCAAATTTCGGAGGGTGCAATTTAATTACTTCGGTAAGCCATCTATCCCCTCGATTTTCCACGTTATGCTGTTGTCCCATCGCCGTCTACATGCGATCCACAACTTGAGAAAGCTGGTTTATCTGGGCAACCACCTGCTGAAGCACTCCCGGTACATTAGGATCTGCATTATTATTTGCCGATCCTTGCTGTCCCCCGGAATGGGAATCCGTTCGACTAGCGGCTATCTCTGGGGTAGATACCGACTCTTCTTGCCTCGCATTTCCACGTCCGCGTCCACGACCGCGTCCGCGTCCACGACCTCCTCTCAACATACTGTAAACATAAATACTCAATATCCAGGACAAACTTTCTCAAAGTACATCCATCAATGTTTACAAGACATGAATTAAATAAAACGGTAGTATCCGAGATTAGGAAACTTACAACCACGGTCCACACGACGATCTTTGGCTCGGCGGTGATGTTACGAACGACCAATAATCAAATAACGTAAACAGACCCAACTAACCCGACTGCCAAGATATCCATAAATCTTAGCTCCGATACCATATTCTGTAACACCCCGAGATATTCGGAATAATTACAGCGCCGTAAACCCTTTAGATAAGGATTTACAAGGCTAAATTTTTAAGAAGTGAAAAACAATACTAGTACAAGTATCATCATACAATAAATCATCAATGCATCATAAAACATGCAAAACGGACTTCCGCCACCGGAATCCAACGATGCGAATCCTCACGATTCCATCAACACAATACAAGGTAATCCAGCGATCCAGCGCCCTCAGCATAGATCCCCATGATGATCCCGTCGGACCAACGCATGGTGGAAAACCCGTCCAACGATCCAGCGCCCTCAGCATAGATCCCCATGATGATCCCGTTGGACCAACGCATGGTGGACATTCGATCCAGCGCCCTCAGCATAGATCCTCATGACCCCCTCGGATCATTTATACCATAATCAATCAATTATGCATACACATATGCATTTCAATATGTTCATCAATACGGACGAACAACAACGAATATCACGATAATTTTCAGAAATACATCTCATATTCAACAATATGAATAAAACCACAAGCATGATAAATCGAACTCGACATATGATACTTGCCTCGAAATTGGCAAGGACGAAACACCTCGATGATCTCAACACACTCGAAGGCCGCCTCCTTCGATCAACGTAACAAGCTCGAACCTTAACAAAAGGAATGATATACAAATCATCTCAAGTCGAACGATGGCCTAACAATTCGTTCTACGGCCCAAAAGTTCAAAATAAACAATGCTGGTGCTTAGCGTGCGCTACGTATCTTACGTAACGTGCGCTAAGCCTACTGTTAGCGTACGCTATCGTGTAAGACTAGCGTCGCTAGCCACGAACTAATAGTTTGAATCGGTGATACATAAAGCACGCTACGTACGTATTGTGCGTTAAGTGAACCCCGATAGCGCACGTTAACTCACATATGTTAGCGTGCGCTAATCCTGCATGGCAGAATACTGCTAACGGAAAAACTGGGTTGAAAGGTGGTGAATTCATGAATTCTATGTTGATAAAACAAATCATCCTCAAGTCTGTTATGCTAATAAGGTTTGTGGAGGTTCCATGATCATGAGGTACAAATATACGGATAATCAACTCAACATCAAATCTTATTTTCGATCTTCAAGAAATATACCAAGTCCCGACTATTCCAAGTCCCAAAACATATGATTCCTTACGTAAAACATACGAACTAGGTAATCTCCATATACTGGCTGATTGGTTTGGAAGATACATAACATGCTTAGGAATCCTCATACGAAAAGGTTCAATGGATCATACGATGAATAAGTGTCGAAACGTCGAAAATATCCTACTAACACATGATGTACGACTAAAAACGAATCTAACTAACTAGACGAACATAATCAACATCCTTTAGAACACAACTAGTATTGGTGAAGAATCACCTACCTCAAGGTAGTGAAGAACACGGAGGAAAATGAAGCAATCCGACCCCGAAAGCTTGAAAACCAATCTCGATGATATATGATATTAAATCACGAACTAGGATGTTGATATGAAGTGTTTAGGATGAAGGAAGTTATGTTCTAATTGTAAGAATTCGGGTAATGGGAGAAGAGAGAACTGAAATCACGAATAGGATGCTGTCCTATTTATAAGAATGGCTTATTAGCGTGCGCTAGTGCCTGCTCGTAGCGTGCGCTAACGGCCCGCTGACTAAACTGTACTCAACACTTAGCGTGCGCTACACATATACCTGTAGCGTGCGCTAAGGCGTTGACTCGGCTTTTCCCGAAAGCCGTCCAGGTACATTCCGACACGATCCGACAGGGGTCCCCCGGCCAGCTCTCACCTACCGCACGTCTCAATCAAATTGACCACGCATAGCGTGCGCTAAGGACACTCAGTAGCATGCGCTATGAACCCACATTAGCGCACGCTAAACATATCCGATAGCGTGCGCTACATGCGCAGATTTTCAATCTTTAAATCACAACCACGAAATTAAACGCTCGACAACATCGGATTATGAAATACGGAGAATAGTACTCAGACAAAAGTACAATCATTACAATATCACAAGTTCCAATTACATAACAGAAATCTCGGGTATTACATGCCTTGCCGTGACCTGAAAATAAAATCCCCCAACGGGGTCAGTTACACAGAACAACAATCCTCAAGGGTTGAAAATACACAATCATGATATATCTGAAGTCATAAAATATCCTTAGTTATGAATTACGCTGAAGAGGAGTATCATAGTACGCCCGTAATGTTCTGTGCAAGTTTACAAGACGAATGACCGGACACACCCGTCCTTGTACCTAATTAGTCTCACGGAGTTAAGCTTTACCGTGTGCACGGTCCAATATATCGGTGAACCCAATACATGACCATCGCGTGCCCGACTAAAAATTCCACATAGCCACACCCGGCCACGCAATATGAACCCAGAAGGTCATATGAACGAGAATGACCACAATGAATATCAATGAATAATAATTCGACAAGGCCAAGATGACTCACCGAGATGAAAATAATAGTGACGTGATTTATAACCCAATGAAATGATTTGGAACCATCGTTCCTCGTGAATGAAATGATTATTCGACAATTACAAGTCTCAATGTGATTAATACCATGATGAATGAGTTATGATTATGAATAATCAACAACAAAAGGAATGAACGTCCTTTTAACCGAGTAAGAGTTAACTTACACAACACCGAAGAAGAATGTCCGTCCACGAACAACGTCCTAAATGAAATGTCGGTCGCTCGAACAACCTTGAATAACACAATTTACCAATAATTCGATCATTACGAATCAAATACGATCATAACCGACTCAAGCGTCGATACAACAATATCGAACTCGAATATATCGAAACCAACTCCACGATGAGTATTTCAAACCATCAAAACACTTTCAATGATATCAATAATCTCATAGGAATCCACAATTTCAAGATTACAACGTCAAACGGAAATCCCCAAATTATCCAAAGTCAACCCCAAGGGTTCTTGATATAAATCCCCAAAATAGCCATTAAATCCGCAGGAATACATTTATCCAAGGTAGATAATCCATATCTAATATATTCCAACAACAATCCAAGCTAACACGAAGAAATCGGAAGGAAAAACCCAAAAATCCAAAATTCTAGATCCAAGAGATTAATACCTTTGATTTGATGAGATGAAGATGATGAAATGATGATTAATCCAACTCAAAGACTTGAAGATGATGATAGATGATAGCAGCTCGAAGAGAACACTCCAAGTTGCCCGAAATCGCCCGACGTCGCTCAAAAACGAAGAGAAGTGAGAAAATGACGAAACTCAGGCTAACTGTCCAATTTATACTGCTCCAGATTAGCGCACGCTATGACCTGCTATTTAGCGTGCGCTAACGAGTTGTATGAACATTCCAGTGAACTCTGGCTGACCCGTTAGCGTACGCTACAACCTTGTAGTGTGCGTTAACTCTGTCCTAATAGCATGCGTTAACACCAAATGTTAGCGTGCGCTAGCTAAATATATGTTGTCCAGTACTGAAGTCCAGAACCTTCTGTCCTCTGATCTGATCTCGGTAGCGTGCGCTACCACCAACAAGTAGCGTGCGCTACTACACCGTTTGGGTGCGCTACAACCAACAAGTAGCGTGCGCTATGAATTAATCCAGTGCAGTCCAGTAGCCACTGGACTCAACCTGATCCGTCTTTAGCGCGCGCTACACCAAATATTAGCATGCGCTACTACAACCCACTAGCGCGCGCTACTTATAACTCACCTGCAGTCCAGTACCTTCTAGACTGCAGCCAGGGTAACATTAGCGTGCGCTAATGCTGAGTGGTAGTGTGCGCTACCTGTACTCAATTAGCGCGCGCTAGAAAGAGTACGTAGCGTGCGCTACACCTCACGCACAGCCCACAATGAAAATGACAATGATGATAAACACGGCACGAAACTCCAATTAGATTAGTGATTAACGACAATTGAAACACGATACAATTACTCTAAACGATGAATACCATGATTGAATAAGAGTGACAAATGATCATTAACGAGTGAAAATATTGAATGATAAATACTGAATGATAATTACTGAATTACAACCGGGTATTACAAATAGGACATAAAACCATGTTACACGTATTTGAGATGGAACTCTACACAAACTCGGGTTTATTGGTTAGATTCGAGCCTTTAATACTGAGAATTAGCAATAACAACTCCGATTAAGCTTTTACTTCTTGATTAAGTCTTGTTGTAGAAAAGATTAGCTATAGTAGCTCCAATTAAGACGTTCTTCTTGATTAAGGCTTGTTAATAGTATATAAGACCACATTACATGCACTCGAGTCGGAACTCTACGAAAACTCGGGTTTATTTATTATATTCAAACATTTTATATTTTGAATTCGCTATAATAGTATAACACCCCAAACTAGGCGGATATTAAAGTGCCGTGGATCCCCAACTGGGACCCACCAGGCAAATGAAAATGAATGAATTACACAAGATAAATGTAGTACCGAACTACATTACAACAATAATTACTCCGATGAGGAGTTTAGTTACAACACACCAGGACAATACCGAATACTAGTGTGTTTTATATGAAGATAAAATACACAACCTTGAATGAAACAGTATTCAAATGAAAGTCTGCGCGGAAAATAAAGGACAATAACATGAATAAGCGAAAGATCGGGGCCCCTACTAGTATCACTGGGACTCCTCGGCGTCGGCGTGTTCTCCCGTACTTTTGCCTTGCCAAGACACGAAAAACAAAATCCCCAAACAGGGTCGATTACAAAGAACAACAATCCTCAAGGGTTGAAAATACACAATCATGATTATATACGAAATTATGAAATATCCTGTCGAAACATACGCAATCAAACATGCTATATGAATCAACTAACAGTACGGCTCAAAGGGTGGCGCCACACTACGCCCGGGATGGAAATGTGTCCGTGCACAAGCCACCAACGAGTATCGATCGAATACACGTGTGGTCTTGTACCTAATCAGTCTCACGAAACAATCAATCTCGTGTGCACGATCGATGTGAGGCCACCAACCAACACACGACTATAATGTGCCCGACATGAAAACCCTACACATACCAACCGGCACGCCAGTATGACCCGGAATGCCACGATATAACAAAAGTGACATCAAAAATGAATAATGACTCACCGAGGTGGAATGGTAACGAAATAAATGACAGCTCAATGAAAAGATTGGAACCGTCGTTCCTTATGACTGAAACGATTAATTGATAACAACAAGTTTTGATACGATTAATATAATGATGAATGAGTTATGATTATGAATGAACAACAACAAAAGGGATGAATATCCTTTTAACCGAGTAAGAATTAACTTACATAATACCGATGAAAAAAGTCCTTCCACGAACAAAAGTCCTAAATGAAGTGTCGGTCGCACGAACAACCTTAATTCAATACAATTACCAACAATCCGATCAATACACGAATTAAACACGAATATAACGAACTCAAAACGTCGATACGATTAAACTAAGTTCATTGGGGCATTATATCGAATACGTTGTGGCCAAACTCCGATTGTTTACAACTAAACCTCAACAATACCAACCTCAAATCCCCAAGAAGTGTTTCAAACCAACAAAACATCTCCAATACGATCAATAATCCGTTATCAATATCCAGAAACGTGATTATAACAACAATTAGTCGAAAATCCCCAATTCCAACTCGATTTTCAAGGTGTTCTTGAATAATTCCTCAATAATCAAATGAATACCTATACAAACTCATAATCATATACATATCCCTTCATATATCATGATTATAACGTCCAAAAAATCGTATCTCAACACAAAAATCGAAATCCAAGGTGTTGAAGAATATTACCTTTGAAGATCCAAGTACTTTAATCCGAAGAACACGCGTTAGCTCGATTATCCGGGCTTCACGATCGAAATGAGATGAAGAAAATCAAACACTCAAATGATTTGAGAAGGAAAAACCCTCCCTCAAGCTTTCTCTCTCGGTTGAAGGTTAAGAAAAGGGAGAAAATGGGTGGAATCTTTGAAAAACGAATTTAAAGGGTTGAGCGCCTGCCGGACACGGTCTGCTTGACACGGTCGCGCGCGGAGGGCCTTTCGATAGTGACCGTCAAGCGGCGACTTCGGCATGACTCGACCATGTCCTGGAACACGGTCGGGCGTGTCGGCGATCGGTTACAGCTTATCCGGAAGAGTTCGACTCGTCCGTGCCAGACGACACGGTCGGGTCTGAGGCGAGACTTCGGCATTTCCGGACGAGTACGGCACGGGCCGTGTCGGACGACACGGCCGAGTTCGGTCGGCAGTGATCGGCCAATAACTGAAAAAATGAGCGGGTGAGCTAAAACGACCATAACTCTCTCGTCCGGACTCCGATTGACTCACCGTTTGAACCATTGGAAAGCTAATTCGATGATCTATAATATTGCAAGGATTTAGAATTTTTGGAGTTACCAAAAATTAATGGTGATCTAACAAAGTCGAACTCATATGAGGAAAGTTGAAACAATGAACAATAATGGTACACAACTCGAAGTTTTTCCGAACGGTGAACACGGTGAATGAACATGATTGATGAATGATTATAATTGAGTGAAAATACACTGAGTGACAATTACAGACTGATAATTACTGAATGGAAATGAATGAATTACAACCGGGTATTACATACTCCCCCCTTAAAAAGAGTTTCGTCCCCGAAACTAAGGGTCAAACAACTCGGGATAACTCTCCCGCATATTCTCCTCGGTTTCCCAAGTGGCCTCTTCGACTCCGTGTCTAGACCACTGAATCTTGACCAAAGGGATCGTCTTGTTCCTCAACTGTTTGATTCGTCGCTCTAACACTCGTACAGGATGCTCCTCGTACGAATGATCATCTGTGATCTCGATTTCGTCGAACTGAAGTATGTGACTCGGGTCGGCAACATACTTCCGCAACTGAGAGACGTGAAACACATTATGAATCCTGCTCAAAGTCAGAGGTAAAGCCAATCGATAAGCTAACTCTCCTACTCGATCCAAAATTTCAAACGGTCCAATGAATCTCGGGCTCAACTTCCCCCGTTTTCCGAAACGGAAAATACCTCGACTCGGGGATACCTTGACCAAACATGGTCACCCGTCTCGAACTCTAGTGGTCGACGACGATTATCCGCATACGATTTCTGTCGACTCTGAGCTGTCAACATACGACTCTTGATCAAAGCGACCTTCTGGACTGTTAAACGAGCAAGCATCTGCTCCTGAACGGACTTACGACTCAAGGCGTCGGCGACAACGTTCGCCTTGCCCGGGTGGTAAAGGATCTCGAGATCAAAATCTTTGATTAGTTCCAACCACCGCCCCTGTCGCATATTTAACTCCTTGTGAGTAAATATATACTTCGACTCTTGTGATTGGTGAAGATCTGACAGGTGATTCCATAAAGGTAACGACGCCAAATTTCCAACGCGAAAACCACGGTTGCTAGCTCCGGCCGTGGGTTGGATAATTAACCGACTAATCAGGAAACATCGGATTTACTTAATATCTTTCGGAGATTGCCAATCTCGGATAGTCTCCGACTTCGAGGGTCGACACGAACTCTGTCGGATGAAATCACATGCCCGAGAAAGTCACTTCGGACCTCCAGAACTCACATTTGGAAAACTTTCCATAAAGTTGCTCTCGTCTCAACACGTCGAGAACCTGAAGAAGATGAACCTCGTGTTCCTCTCGGCTAAGAGAATAAATCAAAATGTCTTCGATGAAGACAACAACAAAGCCCGATCCAAAAAGTCGATGAAAACCCGATTCATTAACTCCCTGAATACCGCAGGTGCAATAGTTAGCCCGAACGGCATAACTACGAAATCATAATGACCATAGCGTGTACAAAACGCTGTCCTCGCGATATCCGACTCTCGAATCCGCAATTGGTGATATCCAGATCTTAAGTCGATCCTGGAAAATACTGAGGCTCCCTGAAGTTGATCTAAAAGATCATTAATACGGGGTAAGGGATACTACTCTTGATCATCACCTGTTCAACTCACAGTAATTAATACACACACGAGACAAGCCATCCTTCTCCTTGACAGATCACACTGGTGCTCCTCACGGGGACGCAATCGGTTGGAGATAACCTTTCTCAAACTACTCCTCAAGTTGAATCTTCAACTCCTGCATTACAGTCGGGGCCATCCGATACGGTGCCTTCGATAACGAGGACGTCCGGCTCAACTCACCCCTGAATTCCCTTACTCTATGTGTAGGTAACCGGATAACTCGTGCGGAAATACATCGTCAATCGATGACAATGATACCACGAATGATTGAACATTTCGATTGCCCTAGAATGGTCAATCGATAAAAAGAGATACCAATAATGATTGAACAACTCGATTGCCTTAGAAAGGCCAATCGATGAAGATGATACAATGAATGTTTGAATAACTCGATTGCCCTAGAAAGGCCAATCGATGAAAATGATACAATGTATGATTGAATAACTCGATTGCCTTAGGAAGGCCAATCGATGAAAATGATACAATGAATGATTGAATGACTCGATTGCCTTAGAAAGGCCAATTGATGAAAATGATACAATGAATGATTGAATGACTCGATTGTCTTAGAAAAGGCCAATCGATGAAAATGATACAATGAATGATTGAATGACTCGATTGTCTTAGAAAATCCAATCGATGGAAAGGATACAAAGAATGATTGAATAACTCGATTGTCTTAGAAAGGCCAATCGATGAGAATGACATAATGAATGATTGAATAACTCGATTGCCTTAGAAAGGCCAATCGATGAGAATGATATAATGAATGATTGAATAGTTCGATTGCGGAATTTCTCTGCTTTTGTCATAATAATACTTCTTCTGGAACAACGGGGATTACTTCCCTGAAACACACATTCGACAACCAACGACGGAAAGATAGCGACCAAACGCTAACAAACACTGAGGATAGTATCAAGACGATCAAGCCAACTAATACCGAAAATTACATCGTCCTAAGATAAATTCACCACGATTAGATCCATCAACCAATCGCGGTCATTAAGCTTAATTAGGTATGATTCCGAAAATTCTTCCATCGTCAGGTAGACCGATTGTATGAGTGTAATACCCGGTTGTAATTCAGTCATTATTCAGTATTCATCATTCAGTAATTGTCACTCAGTAATTTTCACTCATTATTAATCATTTGTCACTCAGATTCAGTCATGGTATTCATCATTCAGAGTAATTGTATCGTGTATCTATCGTCATTCATCACTAATCTGATTGAAGTTTCGTGCCGTGTTTATCATCATCGTCATTTTCATTGTGGGTTGTGCGTGAGGAGTAGCGCACGCTACGTACTCTCTTTAGCGTACGCTAATTGAGTACAGGTAGCGCACGCTACCACTCAGCATTAGCGCACGCTAAGGTTAATTGGCTGCATCCGAAGGTACCGGACTGCGGTGAGATAAGTAACGCATGCGCTACGAATGGTAAGTAGCGCGCGCTAGTGGGTGATAGTAGCGCACGCTAATATTTGGTGTAGCGCGCGCTAAGGTCGGATTAGGTTGAATCCAGTGACTACTGGACTGCATTGAATTTATTCATAGCGCACGCTAGGAGTGGTTTTTAGCGTACGCAAGCGGTATTGTAGCGCACGCTACTTGTTGGTCGTAGCGCACGCTATCGAGGTCAGATCAGAGGACTGATAGTTTCTGGATTTCAGTACTGGGCATCAAATTATTCGTTAGCGCACGCTAACTATGAGCATTAACGCGCGCTAATGATATGACTGTAGCGCACGCTACAAAAAGGTACGTAGCAAGCGCTACCGTGTTCGGACAGTGGGTACTGGACTACCCAAATTACTCGTTAGCGCACGCTACGCACAAGGGCTAGCGCACGCTAACCTGGGCTGGCTATAAATTGGACAGTTTAGTCAGACTTCGTCATTTGTCATCTTTTTCTCTTCCTCCCGTCGGTTCTTGGCGATTTGGGCGATCTAGAGAGTGTTCTTCAAGGTGTAATCATCAATCATCATCTTCAAGTCTTTGAGTTGGATTATCATCACTTCATCACCTCCAAAACACCGAATCAAAGGTATTAATTTCTTGGATCTAGAATTTTGGATTTTTTGGGTTTTCCTTCCGATTCCTTCGTGTAAGCTTGGATTATCATTGGAATATGTTAGATATGGATTATCTACCTTGGATAAATATATTCCTATGGATTTAATGGTTATCTTCGGAATTATTTCAAGAACCCTTGGGGTTGACTTGATTAATTGGGTATTTTCAGATTTATGTTGTTGTAATCATGAATTATGGATTCCTAATGGGTTATTGATATCATTGAAAGTGTTTTGATGGTTTGAAATACTCATCTTGGAGTTGGTTTCGATATACTCGAGTTCGAATATTGTTGTATCGACGTTTGGATCGATTATGATCGTTTTTGCTTGATACGTGTATTGAACGATTGTCGGTACTTATTGTTATTCAAGGTTGTTCGAGCGACCGGCATTTCATTTAGGACGTTGTTCGTGGACGGACATTCTTCATCGGTATTGTGTAAGTTAATTCTTACTCGGTTAAAAGGATATTCATTCCTTTTGTCGTTGTTCATTCATAATCATAACTCATTCATCATTGTATTAATCGTATCAAAACTCATCATTGTCAATTAATCACCTCGGTCATAAGGAACAGCGGTTCCGATCATTTCATTGAGCTATCATTCATTTCACCATCATTCAATCTTGGTGAGTCATTATTCATTTTCATTGTCACTTTTGTCATATTGTGGCATTCCGGGTCATACTGGCGTGCCAGTTGGTATGTGTAGGATTTTCATGTCGGGCACATTATAGTCGTGTGTTGGTTGGTGGCCTCACATTGGACTGTGCACACGAGTCGATTGCTCGTGAGACTGATTAGGTACAAGACCACGCGTGTTTGATCGTTGGTGGCTTGTGCACGGACACATTTCCATCCCGGACGTAGTGTGGCGCCATTCCTTTGAGCCGTACTGATAGTCGATTCATATAGCATGTTTGATTGCGTATGTTTCGACAGGATAATTCATAATTTCAGATATATCATGATTGTGTATTTTCAACCCTTGAGGATTGTTGTTCTTTGTAACTGACCCCGTTTGGGGATTTTGTTTTTCAGGTCTTGGCAAGGCAAAAGTACGGGGAGAACATGCTAACGTCGAGGAGTCCCAGTGATAATAGTAGGGGCCCCAGATCTTTCAGTTATTCTTGTTATTGTCCTTTATTTTCCGCTGCTGACTTTCATTTTAATACTCGGTTTCATTCGGTGTCGTGTATTTTATCTTCATATAAAATATACTAGTATTGATATTGTCTGGTGTGTTGTACTTAAACTCCTCATCGGAGTATTTGGTAATATAATGTGGTTCGGTACTACAATTATATTATTTAATTCATCATTTTCATTCGCACAGTGGGTCCCGATCGGGGATTCACAGACCGTAATATCCGCCTAGTTTGGCGTGTTACAGAGTAGGTATCGGAGCGTGGTTTTGAATACTACCATCCAAGTCATGTCTCATTTGAAATCATCGTCATCGGACTAGTATCATTGGACTTTCGCGTCACGTGTGACCTGTGCAAATGCCGAGCCAATCAGACCAAGAACTGTAAGATTTCTAACGCCATGGTATAATTTCTGGCAATAATCATTCATTCATCATTCATCAATTAACAATCCTCAAACATCATCATTCATTATGATCAGGACGATCATGTTAACTCATTAATCACTCAATTCATTCATTACTCAATTGATGATCAGGACGATCATGTTAACTCATTAATTACTCAATTCATTTCATTACTCAATTATTGATCTGGAAGATCATGTTATTAATCTTGTTGACTTATTCAAGGTACTCATTTCACGAATTTCATCAGATAATCATGTCACCTCAGTTAATCATTCATGTAATCACTGTGTTAGAGCGCATATGCTCATTTTCATCATCTCATGACATAATCATAACGTGATATTCATGCGGGGTATATAATCATTATGCGACCTTCCTACTTCAGTATGGAGAGAGATGTCAGAGGATGCACGGGGAGAGGCCGCGGTGCGGGCCGAAACTCGGGAAATAATCACTCGCTATCGGGAAATCGTACCCAGGACTCGGCTCGATCAGAAGATGTTCGGGTTGATCCACTCACTTTTATGCAGGTCATGATGACCCATATGCAATTGCTTAATCATCATTGCGCCTCTCTGGCCGAATTAATCGAGAGGACTCTCACGTATAAGCCTGCTGCTAAGGAAATTGCGGAGCAACAACCTTCATCTGTCTACAAGAAATCAACGAAGCGTAATCGGTCCGAAGGCGGTCGGTCAACCTCCAAGAAACCTCGTGCGAGTCCTAACGTTTTTGAGCGACCTCCTACGGCGCCTAATCCTGCGGGATCTCGATCCGAGCAGCCTCGGCCATCATCTGTTTCAGCGTGGGGCGCCGGCCATTTCAGTACTAGGTGTACGACGCCGTCTATCACATGTCATAATTGTGGGAATTCTGGGCATAAGGCCCGTTTTGCCGAAAGGACTCTAAGTCGGCTCTGGCGGCATCTCGTGCCCCGAAACAATCGGCGATTCGAATCGATTGCTTTGTCAGCGTCGTTTAAGACAATGGAAGCAATCAAAGGTGGAGCTCATATTTATCAGACGGGAGCGTCCGGTTCGGGGGCCGGCAGGTCCCGGATTCATGTGATGAAGAGGATCGACGATCCGGTGGCCCGAACGATCTCAGGTATACTCGTAACTTTATTTCAACCTGTGTGTACCTTTTGATACTGGTGCACCGCATTCATTCATTTTCAAGTCATGATTGAATAGACTTAATTCGGTTAATCATATTGCTTGTGGACCTCATACCATCGGTGTACCTGACGAGGGAAGATTTTCGGAAATTATACCAAGGTAAGCTTAATGACCGCGATTGGTTAGTGGACCTAATCGTGGTGAACTTATCTAAGGACGATATAATATTGAGTGTCACTTAGATGGATTGTCACGGTATCATTTTCAATGTTCGTAAGCATATGGTCACTATCATTTCCGTCGTTGGATGTCGAATGTGTGCTTCAGGGAGGTGATCCCCATTGTTCCAGAGGAATTTTAATATGACGGAGGCAGAGGAATTCCACAATCGAGATATTCAATCATTCATTATATCATTGTCATCGATTGGCCGTTCATAGGCAATCGAGATATTCAATCATTCATTATATCATTGTCATCGATTGGCCGTTCATAGGCAATCGAGATATACAATCATTCATTGCATCATTTTCATCGATTGGCCGTTCATGGACAATCGAGTTACTTAATCATTTATTATATCATTGTCACCTTTTGGCCGTTCTTAGACAATCGAGGCGTTCAATCATTCGTGGTATCATTGACATCGATTGACGATGTATATCCCCAAGGGCTTACTTGGTTGCCTTCACACAGAGTTGTGGAATTCACGAGTGAGTTGGAGCCCGGTACGCCCCCGTTATCGAAGGTACCATATCGGATGGCCCCGACCGAAATGCAGAAGTTGGAGACTCAACTTGAGTAATTGTGCGAGGAAGGTTATCTCCAACCGAGTGCGCCCCCGTGGGGAGCACCAGTGTTATCTGTCAAGGAGAAGTATGGTTCGTTCGTGTGTGTATTATTACCAGGAGTTGAACAGGATGATGATCAAGGATAAATATCCTCTACCCCGTATCGATGATCTTTTGGATCAACTTCAGGGAGCTTCAGTATTTTCCAAGATCGACTTAAGATCTGGATTTCATCAGTTGCGGATTCGAGAGTCGGATATCACGAGGATGGCATTTCGAACACGCTTTGGTCATTATGAGTTTGCGGTTATGCCGGTTGGGTTGATTAATGTACCTGCGGTATTCATGGAGTTAATGAATCAGGTTTTCATCGACTTTTGGATCAGTTTGTTGTTGTCTTTATAGACGACATTTTGATCTTCTCGTGACCGAGAGGAACGCGAGGTCCATCTTCATCAGGTTCTCGACGTGTTAAGACGAGATCAACTTTATGGAAAGTTTTTCCAAAGGGTAAGAAATACACGTGGTCTGACGTGTGTAAGCGGAGTTTTGAGGAACTCAAGAACCGGTTAATTTCAGCACCTGTCTTTTCCTTACAAGAAGGGACGGAAGGATTCGTGGTTTTTAGTAACGCGTCCAGACATGGTCTCGGATGTGTATTAATGCAGGATGGGAAGGTTATTGCCTATGCTTCACGGCAATTGCGACCTTACGAGGTTAATTATCCGACCCACGACCTGGGGCTAGCAGCCGTGGTTTTCGCGTTCGGAATTTGGCGTCATTACCTTTATGGCGTCACCTGTCAGTTATTCACCGATCATAAGAGTTTGAAGTATATATTTACTCAGAAGGAGTTAAACATGCGATAGAGGCGGTGGTGGGAACTAATCAAAGATTATGATATCGGGATCCTGTGCCACCCGGGTAAGGCAAACGTGGTTGCCGATGCCTCGAATCGTCGTGGCATGAATACGATCTGGGTGATCGAGGACCGCTTAACTAAGTCAGCTCATTTCCTTGGGATTAAGGATACGTGGGGTCCCGAGAGACTTGCCCAGCTGTTCATCAAAGAGATAGTGAGATTGCACGGTACTCCTAAGAGTATCGTTTCTGATCGTGATGGGTGATTCGTGTCTCGTTTTGGAAATCAGTTCATCGTGCTTTGGGAACTCAGCTTATTATTACTGTTTTTCATCCTCAGTCCGACGGACAATCAGAGAGGACTTTTCAGACATTGGAGGACATGTTGAGGGCATGCGTCCTCGATTAGTAGACGATTGGGAAGCCCAATTACTGTTGTTTGAGTCCACGTACAGTTTAGTTGGCATGCTGCGATGAAGGTAGCACCTTACGAGGCCTTGTACGGTCGTCGTTGTCGATCTCCCTTGTGTTGGGACGAATTATCAGAATCAATCGGCACCGAGCCCGATATGCTTATAGCCGCCCGTAAGAAGGTAGCTTTGATCAAGAGTCGTTTGTTGACCGCCCAGAGCCGACAGAAGTCTTATGCAGACAATCATCGTCGACCACTAGAGTTCGAGACGGGTGACCATGTTTTGGTCAAAGTATCCCCGAGCCGAGGTATTTTCCATTTCGAAAAACGGGGAAAGTTGAGTCCGAGATTTATTGGACCGTTTGAGATTTTGGAACGAGTAGGCGAGCTAGCTTATCATATAGCCTTACCTCCGGCATTGATCCGAATTCATAATGTGTTTCACGTCTCTCAGTTACGGAAGTATGTTGCCACCCCGAGTCACATACTTCAGTTCGACGAAATCGAGATCGCCGACGACTATTCATATGAGGAACGTCCTATACGAGTCTTAGAGCGGCGAATCAAACAGTTGAGAAATAAGTCGATTCCTTTGGTCAAGATTCAATGGTCTAGACACGGAGTCGAAGAGGTTACTTGGGAAACCGAGGATAGTATGCGGGAGAGTTATCCCGAGTTGTTTGACCCTTAGTTTCGGGGACGAAACTCTTTTAAGGGGGGGTGTATGTAATACCCGGTTGTAATTCAGTCATTATCATTCAGTAATTTCATTCGGTGATTGTCATGCAGTGGATTTTCACTCATTTATAATCATTCATCAATCATGTTCATTCACCCGTGTTCACCGTTCGGAAAAACTTCGAGTTGTGTATCGTTATTGTACATTGTTTCAACTTTCCACATATGAGTTCGACTTTGTTAGATCACCATTAATTTTTGGTAACTCCAAAAATTCTGAATCTTTGCAATATTATAGAGCATCGAGTTAGCTTTCCAATGGTTCAAACGGTGAGTCAATCGGAGTCCGGACGAGAGATTTATGGTCGTTTTAGCTCACCCGCTCATTTTTCTAGTTTTTGGCCGATCACTGCCGACCGAACTCGGCCGTGTCGTCCGACACGGCCGTGCTGTACTCGTCCGGAAATGCCGAAGTCTCTGCCACAGGACCCGACCATGTCGTCTGGAACGGCCGAGTCGAACTCTTCCGGATAAGCCAGAACCGACTGCCTAGACGCCCGACCGTGTTCCAGGACACGGTCGAGTCAATGCCGAAGCGGTACCGAGTCACTGTCGGACAGGTCACTATCGGAAGGCCCCTTCGCGCCGCGACCGTGTCAAGCAGGACACGGTCGAGTCCCTGCCGGCCAGTTGCGCGCCGCGGCCGTGCCGATCGGCACAGGCCGTGTCCAACAGACCAGTCAACCCCTTTAATTTTGTTTTTTGAGCATTTCAGCTCATTCCTTCCATTTCTTCCACCTTCATACGAGAGAGAGAGTCTTGAGGGAGAGATTTCTTCATCAATTATCACTTGAGTGTGGTTTTTAATCATTTTCATTCGGTTGTGAAGCTCGGATCATCGATCTATCGTGTGTTCTTCGAATCATAGTGCTTGGATCTTCAAAGGTAACTTTCATCAAACCTCTTGGATTTTCGATTTGTGTTGAGATATGATGTTTCGGATGTTAAAATCACGTTGTATGAAGTGATATACGTATGATTATGGATATGTTCGATTATTCATTGGATTATTGAAGGATTATTCAAGAACACTTTGAATGTTGTGTTGAATTTGGGGGTTTTCGATTAATTATTGTTGAAATCACGATTTTGGATATTCATAATGGATTATTGATCGTATTGGAGATGTTTTGTTGGTTTGAAAAACTTCTTGAGGATTTGATGTTGGTATTTTTGAAGTTTGGTTATAAACAATCGAAGTTGGCCACAAAGTGTTCGATATAATGCCCCAATGAACTTGGTTTATTCGTATCGATGTTTCGAGTTCGTTATATTCGTGTTTGATTCGTGTATTGAACGGATTGTTGGTAATTGTATTTATTCAAGGTTGTTCGAGCGACCGATATCTCAATTAGGACGTTGTTCGTGGAAGAATAATTATCACCGGTGTTGTGTAAGTTAATTCTTACTCGGTTAAAAGGATATTCATTCCTTTTGTTGTTGATCATTCATAATAATAACTCATTCATCATTGTATTAATCATATTGAGACTTGTAATTGTTGAACAATCACTTTATTAACGGGAACGGCGGTTCCAATCATCCCATTGAAACTATCAATCACTTCATTATTACTCTCATCTCGGTGAGTCATTCTTGACTTTGTCAGATTATTATTTATTCATTGATATTCATTACGGTCATTCTCATTCATATGACCTTCTGGGTTCATATTGCGTGGCCGGGTGCGGATGTGTGGAATTTTTAGTCGGGCACATGATGGCCATGTATTGGGAGTGATACATTGGACTGTGCACACGGTAACGATTACCTCCGTGAGACTAATTAGGTACAAGGACGGGTGGGTCCGGTCATCCGTCTTGTACACTTGCATAGAACACTACGGGCGTACTATGATGCTCCTCCTCAGCGTAATTCATAACTAAGGATATTTCATAACTTCAGTTAAATCATGTTTGCGTATTTTCAACCCTTGAGGATTGTTGTTCTCAGGTATGGACCCCACTGGGATTTTGTTTTTCAGGTCATGGCAAGGCAAAAGCACGGGAATAGCATGTTGATGTCGAGGAGTCCCAGTGATACTAGTAGGGGGCCCCGATCTTTCAGTTATTCATGTTATTGTCCTTTATTTTCCGCTGCAGACTTTCATTTCGATACTCCGTTTCATTCAGTGTTGTGTATTTTATCTTCATATAAAATACACTAGTATTCGGTATTGTCCTGGTGTGTTGTAACTAAACTCCTCATCGGAGTAATTATTGTTGTAATGTGGTTCGGTACTACATTTATCCTGTGTAATTCATTCATTTTCATTTGCCTGGTGGGTCCCAGTTGGGGATCTACGGCACTGTAATATCCGCCTAGTTTGGGGTGTTACAACTGAGGCATTTGTTGTGTCGTTGTTATCGATTAGCCGTTCTAAGGCAATCGAGGTATTGAATTGGGGCTGTCGAGGATGGTTCCCATCCGTTGTGTCATTGCTATCAATTGGGTCGTTCTAAGGCAATCGAGTTACTGAATTGGGACTGTCGAGGATGGTTCCCATCCATTGTGTCATTGTTATCGATTGGTCATTCTAAAGCAATCGAGGTATTGAATTGGGATTATCGAGGATGGTTCCCATATGTTGTGTCATTGTTATTGACTGGTCGTTCAAAGGCAATCGAGTTATTGAATTGGGATTGTTGAGGATGGTTCCCAACTGTTGTATCGTTGTTATCGATTGGTCGTTCTAAGGCAATCGAGGTATTTGAATTGGGACCGCCGAGGATGGTGTCCATCCATGGTTTATGGTTGTTGTGCTGGCCGACTCAAGGTAACATACTATCATTCTTATGAATTCGGTAATTTTGTGATTGTTACCGCTTGTGATTATTTGTGTTTGGAGGCTAGTCTCGGCTAGTGCTCGATGGGTAAGCTTGGGGCTTGACCCTTCGCGGTTGGTTTCCCAACATCTACAATTCAGTAGGTCACAGTCAGTTCGATGATCTCGTTATGGGTAAGCTTGGGGCTTAGACCTTCGTGGTTGGTTTCCCAACACCTACAATTCAGTAGGTCACGGTCATTTCGATGATCTCATTATGGGTAAGCTTAGGTCTTGAACCTTGGCGGTTGGTTTCCCAACACCTACAATTCAGTAGGTCACGGTCATTTCGATGATCTCATTATGGGTAAGCTTCGGGCTTGAACCTTCGCGGTTGGTTTCCCAACACCTACAATTCAGTAGGTCACGGTCCCAAGGTGATCACATTATGGGTAAATCTAGGGCTTGAACTTATCGCAATTGTTTTCCTGACACTTGCAATTCAGCAGTAACGGTCATTGGATGATCTCATGCAATTTCGGCTGAGGCCTTTTATGCCATTGTGATGATTTGCAGCTTCGGCTGAGGGATTTTATGCCATTGTGATGATTTGCAGCTTCGCCTGAGGGTTTTCATGCCATTTTGATGTATTATGGTTTTGTTAGAGCCTCCGGGCATTGTTGTTTGGATCTATTTCAGCTTTAGATTGGTTTACCTTTGGGTAATTCGTTGGTTGTGTTCTATGTTGATCATTCGCCATTGGGCACTTGTATTATAACCTATTGAGCAGGTGTTGTTCGTATGCCGAGGGCACAGTGTTCCGCGAATGGTATGTTCTTACCATTGTTTGTTAGCATCTCATATTATTGTTGTACTATTTATTTTGCCTTTGAATGCATATCATGTTGTACATGTATTAGATATTCATTATCTGGGTGACTGACCCCGTGCGGGCGGATCATGTTTTCATGTTTTAGGTATTTACGAGTCACGAATTGTTCTTGGTTCATGTTAGTCAGTTAGTTTTTAGAGTATTCTCCAGCTTGTCAGTTGTTGTTAATTTGTGTTATCCGAGCAAGGCTCATTGATGTTGTTGTATTTTCATTTTGGCCGTGTAGGCCCATCATTGTCATTCAAATTCCATATCAGAATATTGTGTCGGATATCATAGTAGGGACTATGATTTTCCTTTTTGGTCAGTTTGATGTATTTTAATCATGTCCGCCTAGTGGATTTCCTGGTGTAGGGTCCACGACCCTGTAATAACCCAATTTTGGGGGTGTTACAGAAGATGGTATCAGAGAATTGGGCTGCAAGATACCCTGACATGTGTGTTATATGGCTCCATCGATGCGGTAATAGTGAGATTGTCACGTTATGACAACCTCGACATTGGGGTTTTATGAGTCGTGATAGTTGGACGACTGCATGAGACATTCTTTCATTGAGTCGTTGTCAGTGAGAACTAGTATCGCAAGACCTCGAAGCTTCATATGACATGTGTAAGAACTTTATTCTCTTTTATGTTCATACATTCATTATGTCATTGATTATACATGTTTTCTTGAAACCTGTTTGTGACATTTGTGGTGTGATTGATTCATGATTATTTATTTTGGAGCGTATGGGCTCCGTATCAGCTATGATTAGTGCAATTGATGTAATTGTTTATATATTGAGTATGTATGCTCGTGTTTGGCTATTGACTTAGCATTTTGGTTTGGCTATTGGAGCCTATTTGAGTTATAACCATGATTAAACGTTATTCTTTCAGTATGGAAAGAGAACGTGGCAGAGGGGGTAAAGGCTACAGAGTGGGCCAGAACCCATAACCTCACGCTAATGTGTGTGTAAATGTCTAGATGGATCAGAGTTTGGCTAATGGTGTTACATACGCGACCAATTTGCCTTCAGGAAAGTCATGCTCGAGAAGCTGATCAGACTGAGAGTGGACACATCGACCCTTTCTTATTTATGAGGGGCATGATGGCTGAGATGACATGGATGAGATGACATTGATTGTGGAGACCATGCAGGCCTTGATGGTTTGCGGTGCACCACAGCAGCCACCTAAGGCACCGTTTCATGGCCAGACTAGGAGTGTGAGTCAGATTGTTAGCGGTATCTTTCGGCAGAGGCCGCCTACTTTTGAGGGTTCGTCGGAACCAACTGACATTGTTCATTGGCTTGAACATTTTGATAAACTCTTCGAGATGGTTAAGTGTCCGTAAGAGAGTAAGGTGGCAGTAGCAGCTTACTATTTATGTAAGGGCGCTTATTCTTGGTGGCTTTCTGTGAAACCCAGCGATCGTGATTGTGTTTGGGGTGAGTTCAAGACTCTCATGTTAGAGAGGTATTACCCGGCTCTACTTCGTGAAGCCATGTTGTCAGAGGTTTTACACCCCGAATCCATCAAGGATGAGGGTGTGGTTATCATTGCTGAGAATTTTCATAGACTTATTCAGTTTGGTTTGTCCGTTATCCGTACTGAGGTGGATAAGATCAAGTATTTTAGCAAGAGGCTAAACCCTCAGTTGAGGATGCAGTTGTTTAATCATAATTGTAACTCACTTGGTGAATTTATTGAGAAGGCTCTTGAATCAGAGCTTTTGATGTTGGGAGATGAACCTTGTGGTCGATCTTGTGTACTGTGAGTTGATGATATTTGGGGCTAAAATCCCAACGGTTTGGTAAAGGTTATTTTACGGAAAGTAAACTTTTGGGGCGGTGACCCCTTTTGTCTTTTGGATTTTGAAAAGTAGGATTTGATAATCCTAAATTGTTTTCTATTAAAACTCTCGACGGCATTCTAAACCATTTTATAAATTACTTCCATTGATTTATGATATTTCGATTTTGAAATGTTTTCTCAAACTCTTGCCTCGGGAAGTACTTTTCGTTTCGTTTGGATCTTTGAGGATCCTTGGTTATTGTTATTCGTGGAATGTGAATGGTATGGCTCGTATTTGCACTTTGTTCTTGCACTAGCAAAACAGTGGAGTTTTGCTAACCCCCGAGTATTCGGGGGGTGGATGTCTGTTTTTGCATTCAGGTTTTGGAGCATAACACAGGGTCGGCACGAAGGATGATGAAAGATGATCGATACTAATCACATGAGGAACCGTACATCGTGTATTGGTTCAGTTGTACTTTATTTTCCGCTGCTATATTTTTCCCATTGTACGGGTGTGGTTGTGTTTTGACCCCTGCGTGGGCATGAGTTGTATTTTAGTTGTATGTATTTATTGAAAGACCAAATCGGTCTACTGAGTCATGTTAGCCTTAAAGGCATGGTTGAGTTGTTATATGTTGTTACCAGCCTGGTAGATCCTTGAGGAAATGTTCTACGGCGTGTAATATCCCTGAGCGGATTGGGGGTGTTACATAAATGGTATCGGAGCATAGGTTGAGGAAAACCTAGGCTGTCGGGTCAAGTCGTGTTGTTTGTGTCTTGTTTCACGATTTTATTTGATCGAAATGTCGCGATGCGTCGTTTGAGTTTGTTGGTCGTGATTAGTATCGTGGGGCGATCATCATCTTCGCGACCTGTGGAAGTAAGTCTCCCTTCTTTGTGTTGTTCCTCGTGTGACACGAGCTATTTTTATGATTATTTGTTAAGTGGTGGAATCCTTATGTGGATTTTGATTTCACGATATGTATTTAGTCGACTCTCGTATTTGATTTATACTAGGAGTGTCGTCGCTTGTGATGTCTTTTTATTGTTGTTTTTGTCCGTTGCTGATGATTTTCGAATCGATTTGCACGTTTTACAAGTTCTATTGTGGAAGCTTTGTGCTTATACGCGTTCGACTTGTTCACTAGCCAGTGCGGGAGGGTCCTTAGAGGCCTCGAATGGGGTTAGTGGTTTTGTTGTGAATGTGGTATTTTATCGTTTATTTCCGTTTAAAGACATGTATTGTCTTGATTTTAAACGTTTTGATGCATGTACTAGGATTTGTTTTAGTGAACGTCGATATATGTGAGTTTTGGGCATTCTGGCCAATTGGATTTTTGAAAACCTTGAGTATCTTAGAAAAATAAATTTCGAGACATACTTTTCGAATGAGTTATTTTCTTGTGGTACATCCAAGGTGCCACAATATATTTCAAAAATTTTCTACCTCGAGGACCAAAATGTTTTGAGATATTTTCAATGTTTTAGAAACACTTTTATTTAGACCCGAGGGTCGAATATTCTGAAAGTTTTCACTAAGAGAAAGTGTCCTCATTTTTATCAAATGCGAAATAGTTCTCCAATGTCTCGATAACGATGTTTCACGTTTGTACTTTTTGAAAGGTGATACTCAAGATCAATCGGTGTTCTTCTAAATTATTTTCAAAATGAGGTTTTCGTTTTTAAAACCTATCCATTCCCGTTTGAGGGCTGGGTATATATGTATGATGTTCGCGTTGTCATTTTGATGTTTTCTCCCGAGTATGATCGAATTGGCGGTGTGAGCGTTGAGTCATTTTCCACACATTTGTTGTGTTAGCCCCCTGTGAAAGGCGGGATGTTGGTGTTGAATGTTGTCGCCTCGTGGTGATTTCTGCGTTGTCACGCATGTGCGAGCTTTTAGAGCTTGGTTTGGTATGACCGTGTGCATCGGTTATGGTTCCGTTACGTGTCGGTTGTTTAATGTCTTGTTACCTTGCTCCCGTTTTGTGAATTTCGTGGGCGAGGTCTGAGGTAATGCCCGTACTATTTCGACTTCGTATTTTCTCTTTCTCCGCCTATCGATTCGCCCATGTTCGTTGATACTTTATGAACTTGTTCTCAGTATTTCGGTTTCATCGTCCGAACGAGCCGTGATCTTGTTTTGAGTCGATCCGTTATCGCCGTGACTTTTCCGAGTTCGGTTCGATTCTTGTGAACCTTGGAGTTGTTTAAATTTTATTGTTCTTCGTGAACATGATTGTTCGCTTTTGTTGTCTCGACCGCTGTGGTTCGACCGCTTGATTGTTCGGTTTTGTTGATCTCGCCTCGTGATTGTTGAGCATTGATTCCTTCGGAAAATTAGTCTCGCTTCGATCTTTCAACCCTTGGCGTGGAATTCGTATTTGTTCGTGATTGGCTCGCTTTAGATTGATGGACCGACGGGTTGGTCAATCGTATTGATGTTCGTTCATTGTGTTTTGTGATTGTTCGGATAATTGACTTGATTGTATTATCCATTTGATGACGCTTGTCACTTGTTGGTTTTATTATATCCCTAACGGCGACGTTGTGTTGGTCGTCATGGAACGTGTTTTCACACCGTATATTCCGTTGTGTCGTTTGTAACGTTTCGCCGCTTGGCGTTAGTTACGCCGTTTCTTGCGTATCTCGTTGAGTTTTCTGGTGGGATATTGCTTCTCCTACTTGTTTTAAGTTTCGGAGGAAACTTCTTTTAAGGAGGGTAGAATGTAATATCCGCAATTTTCGATTTTCGTAAATTTCTTTTTCGGTCAGTCCGTTTTGACGACTCGCTCATGACCGCTTCGCCATTCCGAGAATGATTAATTCTACACTTTTGACATCCGAGTTCGTTTGTGTCGTTTTGTTGAGCTCCGTGCTTTTTAGCGACTTTTCCGCACTTGAGTTCGATTCTTGCGAATCTCGCTCAAATCCGCTTTGAGTTTCCGTAAGTCCGTTTAACTTTGTTAGACGTGTTGTGAACTTCGGTTTGGTTATTCGATCACGTATCGTGATTTCCGGCGCTTTGGGCCATTTTGTAATTTCTTGAAAGTTACGTATCCGTATCAGTAATTGTTGTCTCGACCCGCTTCTTGGTCGCGTATGATTAATTATGGTATTATGTTTTCATTCCGGTCATTGATGTTGTCCGCGAACTTTTCGCCGTGTTCGCTCCGTGACGCTTAAATCGGGTCGCCAAGCCTCGTGGTCGCATCGCCGGACGGTTGCGGGACTGGCCGGACGATTGCGGGCACTGGCCGGACAGGTGCGGCAGAAACCGGTGTAGCGCACGCTACGGTCGGAAGGCTGCACGCGCTAACCGGCAGGTGTAGTGCACGCTATCGGCTGGCCTAACGCACGCTATCGGGTCTGGGCAGTGGGGTTCTGAGGTTCTGGACTCGGTCAGGTTCGGCAGGTAGCGCACGCCATCGCTTGGCCGTAGCGCACTCTAACCGGCAGGGTAGCGCACGCCGTCGGCCGACTAGCGACGCTACTGTGGCGAGCTGTTTAGTCCAGAGGCTACTGGAGAGGTCGGCTAGCGCGCGCAGGCTTCCGGCCGTAGCGCACGCTAGCGGGAGTCGGGTCGGCAGGTTTGGTCGGCAGGTTTGGTCGGTGGTGCCGGGTCGTGCGGGCCCTGGCCGAGGGTACTCGTCCGATACCGGCCGATAGCGCACGCTAGTCCGGGAAGGCTAGCGCACGCTAGTTCCGGCCTAGTATAAATGTGACAGAGCAGTCACGTTTTCATTCATTTTTCACTTCCTTCCTTATCCGTCCACGGCTGGCGATTCATGGGTGACGATGCCATGTTGTTTAACAACAAATCCATGAAGTTCTTGAGTTCATAACATCAATCAATCATCCGTTATCATCCTTTGATCCAGCGAATCAAGGTAATCTTACCTTAGAACCCTAAATTCTTGAATTTGGGGGTTTTTGCATTTTTGTCCGATTCGTTCCGTGTTGTTGATTAATTCATGATGGGTATGATTAATCTTGGTAGTATTCTTGTGTTTAACATCATTTAATCCATTGTTCTTCGTCGAATCGAAGTATTTTTCTTGATTTCCTTCGAATTGACTTTTTGGGGGATTTGTCCTTGATCTCGTTTTTCATCCATTTTCGATGGATCGATTATGGTTAAATGATGTTGTTAAATATATTCTATGGATTGTATATCCATATTTCAACTCGGAATTCCATTTTCGTGTTTTGTCGGGACGAATCGTGTTCTTGGCCGTTTTGGGGAAAATCCTTGAATTTTCGTCATTCGTTCCTTGAATTCAGCGGCTTTGGGTCGTACTTTGGAATTCATTTTCGTTGTTATATTTGTCCTTCGTAGTTTATGAACGCGAGTTGGCGATCGGTGGAGTCGGCGGGTTCGTAGTCGGTTCGTGTCAACCTACTTCGGTCGATTCTTCGCGTTGTTCTTATTCGAGGCAAGTACCTTGCCCATACTTTTCTTATTTTATGGATATGATGATCGGTGATCGTCTTGGTGTGTTTGTTTGGTTGTTTGAAATGAAGTTTCAAAAGATTTCGGTTTGGCCTCGTTAAAGGCTCTCTTTCAAAACGCGTGTGTGTTTTGTGAACGGTGTGTTTGGGAATTGATTATGATTTAGTAATTTTGAACGTTGAAGGCTTTGATGATATCCCTGTTGTTTAAAGTTATGGAATCGTGTATTCCGTATTTAACCTTGTTATCGTGTTTTCTGAAGAGTTTGATAATGGTGTCGGATTAGTGGCCATCTCTAGTAAGTATTCTTGATGAACTTACATTCTTAGCATATTAGTATTGTATGAGTAACGTGTGTGTGTGTATGCTCACTATGGGTTAGATCCGACGGGGTCTCGGTAGGGGTCCGCGGAGGGGTGGATCCGCGAGCTTTCTTTTAACCAATATGGGTTAGATCCGACGGGGTCTCGGTAGGGGTCCACGGAGGGGTGGATCTACGGTTAATTGTGGTGCATTTTACAAATGTGATTTGACTATGGCATTTCCGGAAATGAGTGCTTTTGAATGGTTTTCATGATTGCATGCATCGACTAAGTGTGTAAGAGGTAAGTTGTTCGTTTGGCTTACTTGGCTAGGATGGCACTAGAGTATTTTGTTGTTTGTTTTAAATCCTTTATTTGTGGATTTTGATGTTGGGAGATGAACCTTGTGGTCGTTCTTGTGTACTGTGAGTTGATGATATTTGGGGCTAAAATCCCAACGGTTTGGTAAAGGTTATTTTACGGAAAGTAAACTTTTGGGGCGGTGACCCCTTTTGTCTTTTGGATTTTGAAAAGTAGGATTTGATAATCCTAAATTGTTTTCTATTAAAACTCTCGATGGCATTCTAAACCATTTTATAAATTACTTCCATTGATTTATGATATTTTGATTTTGAAATGTTTTCTCAAACTCTTGCCTCGGGAAGTACTTTTCGCTTCGCTTGATCTTTGAGGATCCTTGGTTATTGTTATTCGTGGAATGTGAATGGTATGGCTCGTATTTGCACTTTGTTCTCGCACTAGCAAAACAAAGGAGTTTGCTAACCCCCGAGTATTCGGGGGGTGGATGTCTGTTTTTGCATTCAGGTTTTGGAGCATAACACAGGGTCGGCACGAAGGATGATGAAAGATGATCGATACTAATCACATGAGGAACCGTACATCGTGTATTGGTTCAGTTGTACTTTACTTTCCACTGCTATATTTTTCCCGTTGTACGGGTGTGGTTGTGTTTTGACCCCTGCGTGGGCATGAGTTGTATTTGAGTTGTATGTATTTATTGAAAGACCAAATCGGTCTACTGAGTCATGTTAGCCTTAAAGGCATCGTTGAGTTGTTATATGTTGTTACCAGCCTGGTAGATCCTTGAGGAAAGGTTCTACGGCATGTAATATCCCTGAGCGGATTGGGGGTGTTACAAGATGAAGATGATGAAATGATGATTAATCCAACTCAAAGACTTGAAGATGATGATAGATGATAGCAAATAAGAGAACACTCCACGTCGCCCGAACTCGCCCGACGTCGCTCAAAAACGAAGAGAAGTGAGAAAATGACGAAACTCAGGCTAACTGTCCAATTTATACTGCTCCAGATTAGCGCACGCTATGACCTGCTATTTAGCGTGCGCTAACGAGTTGTATGAACATTCCAGTGAACTCTGGCTGACCCGTTAGCGTACGCTACAACCTAGTAGCATGCGTTAACTCTATCCCATAGCGTGTGTTAACACCAAATGTTAGCGTGCGCTAGCTAAATATCTGTTGTCCAGTACTGAAGTCCAGAACCTTCTGTCCTCTGATCTCATCTCTGTAGCGTGCGCTACAACCAACAAGTAGCGTGCGCTACTACACTGTTTGCGTGTGCTACAACCAACAAGTAGCGTGCGCTATGAATTAATCCAGTGCAGTCCAGTAGCCACTGGACTCAACCTGATCCGTCTTTAGCGCGCGCTACACCAAATATTAGCGTGCGGTACTACAACCCACTAGCGCGCGCTACTTACCACTCGTAGCGTGCGCTACTTATAACTCACCTGCATTCCAGTACCTTCTGGACTGCAACCAGGGTAACATTAGCGTGTGCTATTGCTGAGTGGTAGCGTGCGCTACCTGTACTCAATTAGCGCGCGCTAGAAAGAGTACGTAGCGTGCGCTACTCCTCACGCACAGCCCACAATGAAAATGACAATGATGATAAACACGACACGAAACTCCAATTAGATTAGTGATGAACGACGATTGATACACGATACAATTACTCTGAACGATGAATACCATGATTGAATAAGAGTGACAAATGATCATTAACGAGTGAAAATACTTAATGATAATTACTGAATGATAATTACTGAATTACAACCGGGTATTACATACACCCCCCCTTAAAAGAGTTTCGTCCCCGAAACTAAGGGTCAGACAACTCGGGATAATTCCCCCGCATACTATCCTCGGTTTCCCAAGTAGCCTCTTCGACTCCGTGCCTAGACCACTGAATCTTAACCAAAGGAATCGTCTTATTCCTCAACTATTTGATTCGCCGCTCTAAAACTCGTATAGGACGCTCCTCATATGAATGTCGTCGGCGATCTCGATTTCGTCGAACTGAAGTATGTGACTCGGGTTGGCAACATACTTCCGCAACTGAGAGACATGAAACACATTATGAATTCGGCTCAACGCCGGAGGTAAAGCCAATCGGTAAGCTAACTCGCCTACTCGATCCAGAATCTCAAACGGTCCAATGAATCTCGGACTCAACTTACCCCTTTTCCCAAAACGGAAGATCCCACGACTCGGGGAGACCTTGACCAACACGTGGTCACCTGCCTCGAACTCTAATGGTCGACGACGATTATCTGCATAAGATTTCTGTCGACTCTGAGCGGTTAACAAACGACTCTTGATCAAAGCTACCTTCTCACGGGCAGCTATAAGCATATCGGGCTCGGTGCCGATTGATTCTGATAGGTCATCCCAACACAAAGGAGATCGACAACGACGACTGTACAAGGCCTCGTAAGGTGCCATCTTAATCGAAGCATGCCAACTATTATTATACGTGAATTCGATCAATGGTAGTTGGGCTTCCCAATCGTCTTTCCAATCGAGGACGCATGCCCTCAACATGTGCTCTAATGTCTGAATGGTTCTCTCTGATTGTCCGTCGGACTGAGGATGAAAAGCGGTACTGAGATTAAGCTGAGTTCCCATAGCGCGATGAACTGATTTCCAAAAATGCGACACAAACCGTCCATCACGACCGGAAATGATACTTTTAGGAGTACTGTGCAGTCTCACTATCTCTTTGATGAATAACTGGGCAAGTCTCTCGAGACCCCAAGTATCCTTAATCTCAAGAAAATGAGCTGATTTAGTTAAGCGGTCCACAATTACCCAGATCGTATTCATGCCAGGACGACTCGTCGGCAAACTCGTGATGAAATCCATAGAAATGTCTTCCTACTTCCATTCTGGAATAGGGAGAGGGTTCAGCACACCCGCCGATCGCTAATGTTCAATCTTAACTTGTTGACAGGTTAAGCATCTCGAAACAAATTCTGCAACTTCTCGTTTCATATTACTCCACCAGTAATTTTGTTTCAAGTCCTTGTACATCTTACTAGACCCCGGATGAACAGAATAAGGGGTAGCATGAGCTTCTTTCAAAATCGAGTTTTTCAACTCGACATTCGCCGGTACGCACAATCGATTCTTAAATCTCAAAAGTCCATCCTCGTGGACCACGAACCCATGGGCTTTCCCCTGAACCACATCCTCACGGATGCGTAAAAATGATGGGTCTGAACCCTGATTCTCTCTGATTGCCTCCTCAAGTGACGATGAGATCTCCAATATACAAAGTTGTCCCTGAACTCGCTGAAGCCAGACCTCGATCTCGGGTCTAAGGAATTCTCGCCAAGCTCCTTTCCGAATCGTAAACGGGCAAGCATCTGCTCCTGAACGGACTTACGACTCAAGGCGTCGGCGACAACGTTCGCCTTGCCCGTGCAACACCCCCAGATCAAACCGGGAATATTACACGCCGCAGACCCTCTCCGTGAGGATCCACCAGGCTAGACATCAACACAACACATTACATTACATACCGACGAATCAAAATAACGAATCAATAGACCGATTTGGTCTTCCGTCACTGACTTACAAATCAAAATACATAAACTCATCCCGACTCATACACATGCAAGGGTAAAATACTTGCAACGACGAACAATAAGACAGCAGAAAAGACAATACAATGGACTCCGACTAACTGAAGTCAAAACTGGCCTTCATGTGATTAGTATCATTCGTCTTTCATCATCCCTCACACCGATCCTGTGTCTTGCTCCCGAAAACCTGCATGTACCTGGACACGATACAGATATCCACCCCCCGATTACTCGGGGGTTAGCAAAACTCCACTGTTTCGCTAGTGCAAGTATAAAGTGCAAATATGAGCCATACACAACACATTCCGAGAATACAACGAAAGACTTCCCGAGATATATTTACTTAAAAATAGTTCAAGTCTTGAAAGTAGAAGTGAAGCAAGTAAGCACTTTGAAAACAATTCCAAATCTCGGGAGTTTTGAAAACATTAGAAATTGAAAAGTTCTTAATTCCACGAAAGTCATTTAGGGTCACAGCCCCAAAGTTCATTTTCCAAAATGCAAGTCCGTTGACAAGACACGGGGTCCACGACCCAACCATTCCGGTCACAAAACACAGGGCCTACGACCCGATCATCCACTGCAATTCACTTACAAGGACACATTACACATAACACATCATTCTTATGCCATTCTAGCCAAACACCAAGACTCGATATATAATGTCTCTCGACCCCGAGCACAAAGCATTTTGATACTCCGGACAATATCACAATTAACGAAAACATCAACGTCATCCTCAAGATGAAAACCACAACTAGTAACCCGCGGCCGCACTCTTAGTATCGACTCCCGCACATCCCGTCTGACACTCCGGTGGGAAACCACTTCGCGGCCGTACTTTAGTATCGACCCCCGCACATCCTGGCCGGACACTTCGGGTGGAAGTTCATCCACACACACACCAAGTCCACTTCCGTGGCCGCACTTCTTAGTATCGACCTTCGACATCCCGTCGGACACTCCGGGTGGAAGGAACAACACACACACACGTTCAAAAATCACAGTTGCAAACCAAAAGCCTCGAAGGTCAATCACAGTATATATAGTCGAGGTACCTTACTAGAATGGCCAGTTCATCCAACATATACTCACGACCAAGTAATGATACGATTCATGCTAGAATTTCAACGATGCAGCTAGTACAAATAACATAGCAACGAGGGAAAATACCTATCCAACCACGCCGAACGACATAATGAGATAGGATCATCAATAGGTATACGTTCCATACATATCTCAAGGAAAGGTTAAGCTATAAATCCTCAATGTGATAATCACACAAAACGATACCCCCACACATACTTAGACAAGCATATTTAACAACGAAATCATACGAGTCATCTTTAAATGAAGTATTGAAAAGCATATCAATTCCTTTGAAAGTTAATTATAGGTATTCATAAATCACGTATCGTAAATTACCAACTAATATATCCACAAAACACGTAATGTATGGGCAAGATACTTGCCTCGAATAAGAACAACGCGGAGAATCGATCGAAGTAGGTTGGCACGAATCTACTACGAACCGCCGACTCCACCGCACGCCAACACGCGATAATAAACTACGAAGGACAAGAACAACAATGAAATGAATTCCATAACACGACTCAAAGCCGTTGAATTCAAAGAACGAATGGCGAAAGTTCAAGTGTTTTCCCCAAAACGGCCAAGAACACGATTCGTCCCGACAAAATACGAAAACGGAATTCTAAGTCGAAATATGGATATACAATCAATGGAATATGTTTAACAACATCATTTAACCACAATTTGCCCAACAAAAACAGGTGGAAAACGAGATCGAGAACGAATCCCCCAAAACGTCGATTCGAAGGAAATCAAGAATATACTTCGATTCGACGAAGAACAATGGATTAAATGATGTTAAACACAAGAATACTACCAAGATTAATCATACCCATCATGGATTAATCAAAAACACGGAACGAATCGGATAAAAATGCAAAAACCCCCAAATTCACGAAATTAGGGTTCTAAGGAAGATTACCTTGATTCGCTCGATCAAAGGATGCTAACGGATGATTGGTTGATGTTATAACCTCAAGAACTCCATGGATTTGTTGTTAAACAACATGGCTCCACGATCTCTAAGTCTCCAGCCGCGGAAGAGAAAGGTAGGAAATGAAAAACGGATGAAATGTGACTGCTCTGTCACATTTATACTGGGCCGGACTAGCGCGCGCTAGGCTGCCGAGCTAGCGTGCGCTATCGGCCCATGCCGCAGTCCAGTGCCCACACTGCCCTACTGACTCGGCCAGTAGCGTGCGCAGCCTTCCGGCCGTAGCGCTACCCGCCACCGTAGAAGGCAGTAATGCCCGCATGCAGAGCGTGCGCTACTCGCCGAGCATGACCGATTCCGTAACCCGTGACTCCACTGCCTGCACTGATAGCGGCGTTAGCAGCCGCCGATAGCGGCGCTACACTGCCGGTTAGCTGCAGCCTCTTCCGGCCGTAGCGTACGCTACGCCGGCTCGCCGCACTGCCGGCCGGTGCCCGCAATCGTCCGGCCACCCCGCAACCGCCTGCCGGCTGCTCGAACACTGTGGCTCGACGACTGATTTCAAAACGCACTAACGAACACGACGAAAAGTTCGCGACGACATCAACAACCCGAAATGAAAACATAATGCAATAATTAATTATAAGCGACCAAGAAACGTGTAGAGACAACAATTACGTATACGGATACCCATAACTTTTAAGAAATTACAAAATGGCCCAAAATGCCCTAAATCACGATAAGTGATCGAATAACCAAACCGAAGTTCACAACACGTATAACAAAGTTAAATGAACTTACGGAAACTCAAACAAGAGTTTCGATCGAGATTCGTAAGAATCGAACTCAAGTGCGAAAAGTCGCTAAAAAGCACGGAACTCAACAAAACGATACCTAAACGAACTCGATGACAAAAAGTGCAGAATTAATCATTCTCGAAATGACGAAACGGTCATGAGCGAGTCGTCAAAATGGACTCGCCGAAAAAGAAATTTACCGGAAATCGAAGATTGCGGATATTACATTCTACCCTCCTTAAAAGAAGTTTCGTCCCTAAACATAATACAAGTAGGGAGAAGCAATATCCCGCCAGGAAAACTCAGCAAGATACGCAAGGAAACGCGTAACTTACGCCCATCAGCGAAACGTTACAAGCAACGCAAAGGAATATACGGCGTGAAAACACGCTCCACGACGACGAACACAACGTCGCCGTTAGGGATATAATAAAACCAACAAGTGACAAGCGTCATCAAATGGATAATACAATCAAGTCAATTATCCGAACAATCACAAAACACAACGGACGAAAATTAATACGATTGACCAACCCAACGGTACATCAATCAAAACGCGAGCCAATCGCTGAACAAATACGGAATTCCACCGCCCAAGGGTTGGAAGATCGAAAACGAGACTAATTTTCTGAACTTGGAAAGGTCACAACGATATATAGATCAATTTGGGACAATATCATAACTCGCTCGAATGACAAAGGTGAGAAACGACACCAGGTCAGAAGCATCAACGAACAGAGTCGAGTCGATACGGTAGGACGAAACAGAAGAGAAAGAAAGAAAAATGTGGGTATTACATCATATCACCTTTAAAAGAGGTTTCGTCCCGAAACCTATACAACGAGAACGAAGTGCTGGAATAGCAACCTTCCCGACCATACCCTCTTGGTCCACATCCGATCTTCATGGCCATTAGCATTGTGGTCACGACTGTGTCCTCTGCCCAACGGCATACTAAGCGGATTCCCACTAAATACGATTGCCCAACTTCGCAAAATATTATACTAAAGTACCAACTCAGCACGACATATCACATAAGGTAACCAATAGCAACTCGAAAAGAAAATCCACGAGGTACCCTTTTAAAGGAAATCTTTTGAAAATCCTTGGATCTGTATGCTATTTAAAATAAACTTTAAAAGTACTTTTGGTACCTCGGGTTGTTTCATCAAAACTTGTAAACAACATACTTTAATCGTCTCATTTGAAGTCATTTGAAGTCATCATGCCTCTACGTATCATCATCACCGTTAACAACTAACAAGTTAACCATGCATGATCATCAAATCATTCTTACATACTCTAACATTTCCAAATCCGAGTTTGAACTTTACGTCGAGTGAGATTTTTCATCTTTCACTATATATTTCTGAAAATAAAAATCGCATTGGTTTTTGAAATAAAATATTTTTATGGTGTGAAAGATTTTTGAAAATCATTCACTCGAATTATTTGAAAATGCAACAATACGTTAAAATCATTTTCGAAAATTCTCCCAACACTTCACAAACATCAACGACGGTAATATGTTACAAAATGTTCAAGGTACTTTAAAACAACTCTTTCAAATACCATCGAGGTTTTATTTGAGAATCCTAGGCCGGATCGCAAATTTCAAACAATTTCCAAAGTTCATACGAAGCCGCCGGCTAATCGCACTTGCACAAACTTATGAAGGTTTTAGAAAAGCGTGTTCGAACACACTCGCAACAGACATAATTTATCAATTTGCCGAACCCAATCAATTATCACTTAGCGCAACGAAAAAAAAAAATCATAACGCATATTCATACAAAACAGTTGTCATTACATGACAACACACATAGAATACAGTCCCGGGTGATTGACTGCTAAGGTTAGGCCTAACGGCTAAAAGAAATGTAGTTCCCTAGCCTCCGTCTGCATCGACTAACGCGCGCTACAACACATATTTAGCGTGCGCTACCCATGCTGCATTAGCGCGCGCTAGCCTTACACTTAGCGTGCGCTAACGGTTCTATTTTAGCAACATGATTGCGAACATATATACGACATTACTGGAATCGAAGGTCACAAATAAACAATAACAATATTCGAATCTCAAAGCCATCGATTCACATAATTACAACACATCATGAGCAACCATCAAAAGGCAATTGTCATTCAAAACCGAAAAGTTCAAAGCAAGGGTCACATCTTGAGTATATTTTGTAGAACTCATTTGAGTTCAAAACTCGTGTTTTGAAAACTTATAGTACACAGTGGAAAAGAATTATCAATAATTTGAGTTTTTAGAACTTTCAGCCTTGAGGTCAACATACGAAAATCAACTTTTTCCTCCCTTGGAGGACATTTTAAAAATTTTACGTGACTCCCCGAAAGGATTCGAAAACTTAAAATTCCAAGGTTTATACTCTTGCAAGAAAAACGATTTATACAAAGATACATTCAGCAATATCATTCTACATTTTAGCGCAAGACGGGAATCAACAAATATATGTCACTTACTCATGATGCACCTTCAAATACTAACTACATAACACATAATCACACAGGCTCGTATAGCTCGTGGTACAACCTGTAGTAGGGAGACTTACATCCACAGATCGCACGAAGATGATGGCTGTACCCTGATACTAATCACAGCCGACATTCCAAACGACGCGTCGCGACACGACATCACCGACTCAACTGACAAGACAAGGCCCAACAATACACGATCGACCCGACACCTAGGTTTCAAACCTAAGCTCCGATACCATAAATGTAAAACCCCCATCAAACCGAATATTACACGCCGTGCACTTCTACGTGAGGATCCACCAGGCTAGACATCAACACAACACATTACATTACATACCGACGAATTAAAATAACGAATCAATAGACCGATTTGGTCTTCCGTCACTGACTTACAAATCAAAATACATAAACTCATCCCGACTCATACACATGCAAGGGTAAAATACTTGCAACGGCGAACAATAAGACAGCGGAAAAGACAATACAATGGACTCCGACTAACTGAAGTCAAAACTGGCCTTCATGTGATTAGTATCATTCGTCTTTCATCATCCCTCGCACCGATCCTGTGTCTTGCTCCCGAAAACCTGCATGTACCTGGACACAATACAGATATCCACCCCCCGATTACTCGGGGGTTAGCAAAACTCCACTGTTTCGCTAGTGCAAGTATAAAGTGCAAATACGAGCCATACACAACACATTCCGAGAATACAACGAAAGACTTCCCGAGATATATTTAGTTAAAAATAGTTCAAGTCTTGAAAGTAGAAGTGAAGCAAGTAAGCACTTTGAAAACAATTCCAAATCTCGGGAGTTTTGAAAACATTAGAAATTGAAAAGTTCTTAATTCCACGAAAGTCATTTAGGGTCACAACCCCAAAGTTCATTTTCCAAAATGCAAGTCCGTTGACAAGACACGGGGTCCACGACCCAACCATTCCGGTCACAAAACACAGGGCCTACGACCCGATCATCCACTGCAATTCACTTACAAGGACACATTACACATAACACATCATTCTTATGCCATTCTAGCCAAACACCAAGACTCGATATATAATGTCTCGTCCACGAGCAAAATGCTTTGTGATAATACTGACAATATCACAATTAACGAAAACATCAAAGTCATCCTCAAGATGAAAACCACAACTGGTAACCCACGGCCGCACTCCTTAGTATCGACCCCCGCACATCCCGTCGACACCTGTGGGAAACCACTTCGCGGCCGCACTCTTAGTATCGACTTCAAACATCCTCGCCGACACTCCGGTGGAAGTTCATCCACACACGCACCCAAGTCCACTTCCGTGGCCGTACCCTTTAGTATCGACTCTCGACATCCCGCTTCTGACACTCCGGTGGAAGGAACATCACACACACACGTTCAAAAATCATAGTTGCAAACCACAAGCCTCGAAGGTCAATCACAGTATATATAGTCGAGGTACCTTACTAGAATGGCCAGTTCATCCAACATATACTCACGACCAAGTAATGATACGATTCATGCAAGAATTTCAACGATGCAGCTAGTACAAATAACATAGCAACGAGGGAAAATACCTATCCAACCACGCCGAACGACACAATGAGATAGGATCATCAATAGGCATACGTTCCATACATATCTCAAGGAAAGGTTAAGCTATAAATCCTCAACGTGATAATCACACAAAACGATACCCCACACATACTTAGACAAGCATATTTAACAACGAAATCATACGAGTCATCTTTAAATGAAGTATTGAAAAGCATATCAATTCCTTTGAAAGTTAATTATAGGTATTCATAAATCACGTATCGTAAGTTACCAACTAATATATCCATAAAACACGTAATGTATGGGCAAGATACTTGCCTCGAATAAGAACAACGCGGAGAATCGATCGAAGTAGGTTGGCACGAATCGCCTACGAACCCGCCGACTCCACCGCACGCCAACACGCGATAATAAACTACGAAGGACAAGAACAACAATGAAATGAATTCCATAACACAACTCAAAACCGTTGAATTCAAAGAACGAATGGCGAAAGTTCAAGTGTTTTCCCCAAAACGGCCAAGAACACGATTCGTCCCGACAAAACACGAAAACGGAATTCTAAGTCAAAATATGGATATACAATCAATGGAATGTGTTTAACAACATCATTTAACCACAATTTGCCCAACAAAAACGGGTGGAAAACGAGATCGAGAACGAATCCCCCAAAAAGTCGATTTGAAGGAAATCAAGAATATACTTCGATTCGACGAAGAACAATAGATTAAATGATGTTAAACACAAGAATACTACCAAGATTAATCATACCCATCATGGATTAATCAACAACACGGAACGAATCGGATAAAAATGCAAAAACCCCCAAATTCACGAAATTAGGGTTCTAAGGAAGATTACCTTGATTCGCTGGATCAAAGGATGATAACGGATGATTGGTTGATGTTATAACCTCAAGAACTCCATGGATTTGTTGTTAAACAACATGGCTCCACGATCTCTAAGTCTCCAGCCGCGGAAGAGAAAGGTAGGGAATGAAAAACGAAATGAAATGTGACTGCGCTGTCACATTTATACTGGGCCGGACTAGCGCGCGCTAGGCTGCCGAGCTAGCGTGCGCTATCGGCCCATGCCGCAGCCGGTGCCCACCGCCCTACCGACTTCGGCCAGTAGTGTGCGACCTTCCGCCAGCCGTGCTACCTCACGGCCGTAGCGTGTAATGCCCGGCAAGAGCGTGCGCTACCCGCCGAGCATGACCGATTCGTAACCCCTGACTCCACCGCCTGCACCGATAAGCGGCGTTAGGCGGCCGATAGCGTGCGCTTACACTGCCGGTTAGCGCGCTGCAGCCTTCCGGCCATAGCGTACGCTTACGCGGTTCATGCCGCACCTGTCCGGCGGTGCCTGCAATCGTCCGGCCACCAGAACCGTCGGCGGTGCTCGAACACTGTGGCTCGACGACTCGATTTCCGAAAACGCACGGAACGAACACGACGAAAAGTTCGCGGACGACATCAACAACCCGAAATGAAAACATAATGCAATAATTAATTATACGCGACCAAGAAACGGGTCGAGACAACAATTACAGATACGGATACCCATAACTTTTAAGAAATTACAAAATGGCCCAAAACGCCCGGAAATCACGATACGTGATCGAATAACCAAACCGAAGTTCAAAACACGTATAACAAAGTTAAACGAACTTACGGGAAACTCGAAACAGTAGTTTCGATCGAGATTCGTAAGAATCAAACTCAAGTGCGAAAAAGTCGCTAAAAAGCACGGAACTCAACAAAACGATACCGAAACGAACTCGGATGACAAAAAGTGCAGAATTAATCATTCTCGAAATGACGAAACGGTCATAAGCGAGTCGTCAAAACGGACTCCGGCCGAAAAAGAAATTTACCGGAAATCGAAGATTGCGGATATTACATTCTACCCTCCTTAAAAGAAGTTTCGTGCCGAAACTTAAAACAAGTAGGGAGAAGCAATATCCCGCCAGGAAAACTCAGCGAGATACGCAAGGAAACGCGTAACTTATGCCCATCGGCGAAACGTTACAAGCAACGCAAAGGAATATACGACGTGAAAACACGCTCCACGACGACGAACACAACGTCGCCGTTAGGGATATAATAAAACCAACAAGTGACAAGCGTCATCAAATGGATAATACAATCAAGTCAATTATCCGAACAATCACAAAACACAACGGACGAAAATTAATACGATTAACCAACCCAACGGTACATCAATCAACACACGAGCCAATCGCTGAACAAATACGGAATTCCACCGCCCAAGGGTTGGAAGATCGAAAACGAGACTAATTTTCCGAACTTGGAAAGGTCACAACGATATATAGATCAATTTGTGACAATATAATAACTCGCTCGAATGACAAAGGTGAGAAACGACACCAGGTCAGAAGCATCAACGAACACAGTCGAGTCGATACGGTTGGACGAAACAGAAGAGAAAGAAAGAAAAATGTGGGTATTACTGTTAGGAGTATGCCCTCGAATGCCACTCAGAGGTTGTTGAGTGAGGGCATTGTACTTGTAATTATGTAAACCATTTATATAAGGCAAATGATTGTTTCTTTATTTACTGGTAGTTACTAACAATCCTAACTCGTAAATAAACATATAGAAACTAGTCCGTGTATTTGAGAGCAAAACGTTCCACTCCTTATTGGATAAGGGGGTCGGCACTGGAAAGGTTTATAGCTCAAATACTTAATCGTTCGCAAGTCGATGAAACTTGACTGGGCGTTAAGTTTATGTAAAGACTTGTATGACGTGTTCTTTGACATGGAGAGTGCCTGTCGAACACTAATGGTTAGTGGGAGCACACGTTATAGGTATGCTAATTAGATTAGTATACTCGAACCGACTCACCCTCGATTCGTCACACGGATTTCACTCCGGGACAGTCAATGACGGAATCGAAAGGTTGTGATAGGTATTCGTGAACTTTCGACTTGAGGATTTAGTAGGGATGTGCTTGTGACGTCAAGATTTTCATTAGAGTAGTTCGACCCTGTAAACCTAAGGCGGGGTCAACTCGACGTGCATCTTGACGGCAAGTAGCAGTCCTATCAATACCAAGATAGAATTCTTTCTCCCATTAGTGAGCGGGTTATATGTCCTATGCGGTTATCGCGATGAGATCATAAGTCTTTGGGCAAAGCATTAAAGCTAGTTGTATTAAATACACGACACCGATGATCTCGATTTGCATTAACGCATGCATAACGTCAAGTACAGATAGGTTTGACCGACCGTGATCCTATAACTTGATCGACATTTGAAAGAAGGGTTTATACGTATACCGGTATTCACGATGTAATGGTTCTTGAATGATCCCAATCATTCGCTCTCGCCTGGGGTACAGTGTAGGCCGCCAGTCGCTAGGTGGTGCTACTACTTGGTTCCTCCCATTGCCGATCGAGACGGACCTACCGAGTCGCGCAATAGATTGACAACGGAATGAATCAAGTTAATTCTCTCATTATGAATATTAGATATTGGATATCTAAATTTAGGACATTAGATGTCTAAATCGATTTATTGGATAAATTGATTTACGGCCTAATGAATTAAATATATCACCGGGTGATTAATTTAATTCATGGATATAATTATTTCTTGGAGAAATTAATTATGTTATAATGTATTTGATATGTTTAATTAATTGAATTAATTAATCGATATAAATACATCGATATGGAATCAGAGTTTATCTGTTTGGACTCGCGGGAGTCCGAAACGAACCGAACTCGTCCGAATTTCATGTTGGCCCCCCCTTCCTCTTTCCACCTTGCTTCCTTTTGTTTCTTGTTCCATTCTTTAATGGATGATTAAGACTTGTGGGGCAAGTGTTGTAGTGGGATGAGTTGTTATCTTGGGTGGGAATAGAATAAAAGTAGAAGACATCATCTCTCAAATGAATCATTCATTTTCTCACGGTTTATGAATAGAGAGAGAGAGAGAAAAGAATTTTTGAATTCATTTCTCAAGTCTTCTTCTTGTTCTTCATTTCTTATTGGTTTTCTTTGAGAAATTTCAAGAGATTAATTGAGAGTTGTGAGTTATACACTTAGAGTGTGATAATCTCATATTGCAAGCTTCATCACCTAGCTCTAGCCGTATCCTCGGAGGATAGCAAGGTGTTGTCATTCCGTTCGTTTTTCCGGCGCGTGGCAAGTAGAGACGCGGTGATTTCGGCGTTGGATCGTTCAAGAGCTTGGGGAATAGCTCAAGAGAAGGTTACCATTTAATCAACGGACTTCGAGGGTTAGTTTCTTACGACTCTTGCTTTTGTTTATATATTCGTATATACGTAGCTCGATCGATCCTCGTAGGGATTCCGATCGAATTAATTTTTGTTTTACCGCTTCCGCTGGGCCTTCGTTTTAGGCACCGAATCCCAACAGTGGTATCGGAGCATAGGTCTTGCGATCGTATATACGATATTAGCATTTGGAATGCTCGATTAGATGGTGAATGATTTGGAATCATTTTATTCATAATCGTGGTATATATTTTTACGTTCGTTGTAATTATATTTTTCGTAAGTTTATGTCTAAATATAAATCTTAATTTCTTGGAAAAATGATTTATATTGAAGATATGAATGTTGGAGAATATAGATATTGAATATCCTATAAAAACTAGTCCCGAAATGCCATCGACGGTCCGGGAGGGGTCCGAAGTCGGGGCCACGGCCTGTGGTCGGTGCAATGCCTGGCAGCACCATCAGACCGTGGGCCGCGGCACGCTCTGTGGGCCGCGCACGTGGCTCAAGGGCAGCCGGCCGGCACCGCCGAGCATGATCGCCATGCTGCATGTCTGCCGGCAGTGACTTCGGCCATGGCAGCCAATTTCGCCCACTCGATTTTTTCATGTATTCTTGAAAATTAATCTCCTCATGTTAAATTCGATTTAATATGATTAAAATGATTTATGGTATTTCATTTTATAAGGGAAATTTGATTAATTGGAATATTTATGGTCAACCGAATTATTTTGAACGTTATCATATTACCGATTGTGTGAATCGATCGATCGGTTCGTATTGTTGATCGATCAATGTATCTCTACGCTTTCCATTTATTTAGTATTTATCGATGAATGCTTTTGAATGGGGATGTGGTTCGTGGACTTAGTTTTTGAATCGTTCGTTTTATTCGATTGGGTTGTAAAGGCCGTTTTGAGCCTATTTATTTTACTAGAAATGTTTGTATCTAGGATGCAATTTTTGATGTAAAATTTATATGTAATGACGAAGACCGGAGGAAGATCCATTTCGAGAAGACAAAGATTCAAGACAAAGACTTGTAATTAGATTACGGAGTTTTTGTTTTCTAGGAACGGTCCATGAACCACATGTTGGTAGCAACTAGGTTGTGAATGGTTGTTTCATATTGTATGAATGGCACAAACGCGCTTAAACGATTAATGTGCAAAGTGTAACGTTAATCGCGATAATTCTCCCACAACAAATAATTAAGTTTATAAGGTTTCAAAGTTTTTTCCTTCCCTCCATCGTGTTTTCGGGAAATTGAAATCCAAACCGGATGTGCTATGCTTCCGAGTTATCGGGGTAGTCGTTCGGGGAGGACGGATAAATTACCGGGAGCACATTAGATGCCTTCGGTTGGAGCAAATTTTATCCCTAGAAACCTGCTAGGTTGCCGGATAAGATTCAATTGTGAAACTGATTTGCGTCGATGGTATAAACTTAACTTGTTCACGAACCATAGAAACCGTATAGGTTGAGGGGAGTGAACAAGGGGAAAAAGAAGATCGAATCATCCATTAGATGGGTTGGTGTTCAACACCACTTTATGAAAATTAATAGACTAGAAACCTGTTCGGTTGCCCTCTATTAAGATTTATAAAGAACTCGATCACCACTATGAAGTAGAGCGACGATACTTCCGGATTTCACATGGGAGTGTGTTATTCCGAGAAAATAGTGGGAGCTGGGTAACAAGAATAGAAAAGACCTTAAATTCTATACTCAGAACATAATTGAATGAGTCACTAATTAATCTGTTATACTTAATGCAGACAAATCTCAATATGACAATGAATCCACTCGCAATTCTACTCGAAAAGAACACCTTAATGGGACCTAACTTTGTGGATTGGCTCCGCACCGATGATTGTCCTCGCATAGAGGCACTGGGATACGTCTTGGAGACGGACATTCCGGCGCCTCCTATGCGGACTCGAGCCAATCAGGAAGAGATTGAAAACTACGAAAAGTGGGTTAAGGATGACGTGAAAGTCCGTGCTTATATGATGGCTTCCATGTCTAATGAGCTTCAGAGAGCTCATGAGAAAATGACTTCGCTAGGCATTCTATCTCACTTAACCGAGCTTTATGGTGAGCACAGCAGAATCGCTAGATATGAGATATCCAAGCAACTGCTCGTGCAAGGATGAAGGAAGGTGAGAAGGTTGGGGAACACGTCCTCAAAATGATATCCATGATCGAGAGATTGGAGGCTCTTGATTTTAAAATGGATACTTCTCTCCAAACCGACCTTATCCTACATTCTCTCCCCGATTCCTTCTCACGCTTTGTTATGAACTTCAACCGCAATGAGATCGCATGTAACTTAGCCGGGCTAATGAACAACCGGTGACCGCCGCCTCGATGAAGACCCGCGGATGAAGGAGTCTCGCACTTGTGATTTCTTCCGACTTCTAAGTCTAAGAATAAGAAGAAAAAGACCAAGAAGCGGACTCGACCACAAGCTAAGGACCTTGAGGGAAAGGGCAAGGCCCCGATGGTTCCAAAGAACAAGAAGAAGAAGGATACTTGTCTCAAGTGCGGTGAGCCGGGCCACCGGGCTAGAGACTGTCCGATTCTTCATGGCACTTCGTGCATGTAACTTTTAGTTTTGGAAAAAATTGTTCTCATCGTATTTTCTACTTCCTGATATCGGATTCTCGTGCTAATTCTCATATTTGTACCGTGAATCAGATCTGGAACAAAGTAGGAAGCTTGAGCCGAGAAGTTATGATCACAATGAAGCGGGCATAGTGTCGAGGCGACCGACATAGGATCACTTCTTTTGGGTTTAGAATCCGCTTTGTTTTGACTTTAGAAGATGTACTTGTTTTGCCCAAGGGGCACAAAAACATTGTATCCATTCCGGCCATGGACCGAAAAGGCTTTTCATTTTTCATTGGTGATGGTTCCTGCAAAATTTATTTTAGAAATAAACTAGTGGGTACCGCTACATTGTTGAACGGATTGTATCATCTAAATCTCAAGAACAAAGTAGTTGTGAATACTATAACTAGAAAACGCGTAGGGATGAAACCAATCAAGTTTTGAAATGGCATCTTAGACTTGGTCATGTTGGTCGACTCAAGGTTTACAAGATGGAAAAAGATGGACTTATGGGTCCATTGGGATCGGATCCCTTTCCTACTTGTGAATCTTGCCTTAAAGGCAAATGACTAAGTCCCCCTTCACAGGACATTTCAAAGAGCCGCTGATAAACCGGGATTAATCCATACCGATGTATATGGTGCTTTGGAAGCAGACGTGACGGATATCAATATTTCATTACGCTTACAGATGATCATACTAGGTATGGTTATGTATACTTAATGAAACATAAATCCGAGGCCTTTGAGAAATTCCAGAATTCAAGGCCCTAGTTGAGAAACAAACCGGTAATCATATCAAATCACTTCTGGTCGGACCGAGGTGGCGAGTATATGAGTACGGAGTTTGACGAGTTCCTTAAGGAACATGGAATAGTTTCACAACTAACACCTCCAGTACTCCTCGCTAAATGGTGTGTCGTAAAGAAGGAACCGGACCCGTTGAACATGGTCCGTTCCATGTCGGGCTATACCGACTTGCCGATTTACTCGTGGGGTATGCACTGATCGCCGTGTATATCTTGAACAGATGTCCTTCCAAATCCGTTCCTAAAACTCCACATTAGATGTGGGAAGGAAGGAAACCAAGTCTTAATCATATTAGGATTTGGGGATGTCCCGCTTATGTCAAGAAGACTAAGGTGGAAAAGTTGGAAGCTAGGTCTGCGAAAGGACGTTTCATTGGATTCCCGTCTGGGACGATGGGATATCTAATCTACATGCCCGAAGATCGAAGGATCATTGTTGCTTTACAAGCACACTTCCTGGAAGATGAGTTCATTCAGGAAGGCGGAACAGGTAGAAGTTTTTCTTTAGAAGAATACAATGAAACTCCTCGAGAGACACCTGTGCAAGAAACTGGAACCGAACTTTCTGAAACACAAGTACAACCACCTCGTAGGTCTAGTAGGGTATCTCATTTACCTGAGAGGTATGGGCTTGTGCACTTGGAGGAGCGGGGTCTCCATGAGGTTCCATGTGATAGCCAAGAGACCGACCCAACAACCTATGACCAAGCGATGGTGGATGTAGACTCCGCAAAATGGCGTGAAGCTATGGAAGCTGAGGTGGACTCGATGCATGTCAATCAGGTCTGGACTCTAGTAGACCGCCCCAAGGGCATAGTGCCCATTGGGAATAAGTGGATCTACAAGAGAAAGACTGATGGTGATGGCAAGGTTGACGCCTATAAGGCCAGGCTTGTGGCAAAGGGTTATACCCAAAAGGAAGGGATCGACACACGATACCTTCTCGCCCGTAGCCATGATCAAGTCTATTCGCATGATGCTTGCTATAGCCGCCTACCACGATTATGAGATATGGCAAACGGACGTAAAGACGGCTTTCCTTAATGGATTCCTCGAGGAGGAAATCTATATGGAGCACCTAAAGGCTTTGTGTCCGAAGTCGATATTCGTAAGTGTGCAAGCTTCATGTTCCATTTATGGATCAAGCAAGCGTCGCGTAGTTGGAACCTTCGTTTTGACGAGGCGGTCAAAGAGTTTGACTTCGTGCAAAATGAAGAGGAACCTTGTGTATACAAGAAGGTTAGTGGGAGCAAGATCGCATTCTTAGTACTATATGTAGATGACATTCTACTAATAGGAAATGATGTGGGAATGCTCACCTGTGAAAGCTTGGCTTTCGAGTAATTTCTCCATGAAAGACTTGGGAGAAGCAACCTATATTCATGGAATTCGACTCTACCGGGATAGAGCGAAGAGAACAATAGGCCTTTCCCAAGCCCTCTATATAGATAAGATCTTAAAGCGATTTAAGATGGATGATTCTATAAGAGGTTTCCTACCGATGCAACATGGAATAAAACTCACCTTGAAGATGTGTCCTCAAAGTGAGGAACAACGAAAGGAAATGAGTAATATACCATATGCTTCGGCCGTGGGTAGCCTTATGTATGCTATGTTGTGTACAAGACCTGACATCGCGCATGCTGTAAGCGTGGTGAGTAGGTTTCGTGCAAACCCTGTAGGGAACATTCGATCGCCAGAAAGAACGTTCTCAAGTACTTAAGAAGGACTAGAGATATGGTTCTGATGTATGGCGGTGGAGAATTGGATGTGGTGGGATTCACTGATTCGGACTTCCAAGGACTGAAAGACGACTCGATGTCCACTTCTAGCTACATATTTACTCTTAATGGAGGAGCAGTATCTTGGCATAGTGCCAAGCAAAGCGCGACTGCTGATTCCACCTGTCAGGCTGAGTATCAAGCACTTCTGAGGCTTCCAAGGAAGGGTTCTCGATTAAGAAGTTTCTAGAGAACTTCAAATGATACTATGTGCCGAGTCACTGTCTACTGCATCGCGACAACGACGGAGTCAGTAGCACGTGCCAAGGAGCCGAGGTTTCACAACATCACCAAACATATTGAGAGGAAGTATCATCTCGTAAGAGAATTTGTTAGCAAGGGATACATCAGGCCGCATAGAGTAGACTCGGCCGACAACGTCGCCGATCCACCGACCAAGACACTATCTCGTACTAGCTTGGAGCGTCATCTGGAGAACATGGGTATTAGATACCATAGTGTGTGGCATTGAGTGCAAGTGGGAGATTGTTAGAGTATGCCCTCGAATGCCACTCAGAGGTTGTTGAGTGAGGCATTGTACTTGTAATTATGTAAACCATTTATATAAGGCAATGATTGTTTCTTTATTTACCGGTAGTTACCGCATTCCTAACTCGAAAATAAACATATAGAAACTAGTCCGTGTATTTGAGAGCAAAACGTTCCACTCCTTATTGGATAAGGGGGTCGGCACTGGAAAGGTTTATAGCTCAAATACTTAATCGTTCGCAAGTCGATGAAACTTGACTGGGCGTTAAGTTTATGTAAAGACTTGTATGACGTGTTCTTTGACATGGAGAGTGCCTGTCGAACACTAATGGTTAGTGGGAGCACACGTTATAGGTATGCTAATTAGATTAGTATACTCGAACCGACTCACCCTCGATTCGTGACACGGATTTCACTCCGGGACAGTCAATGACGGAATCGAAAGGTTGTGATAGGTATTCGTGAACTTTCGACTTGAGGATTTAGTAGGGATGTGCTTGTGACATCAATATTTTCATTAGAGTAGTTCGACCCTGTAAACCGGAAGGCGGGGGTCAACCTCGACGTGCATCTTGACGGGCAAGTAGCAGTCCTATCAATACCAAGATAGAATTCTTTCTCCCATTAGTGAGCGGGTTATATGTCCTATGCGGTTATCGCGATGAGATCATAAGTCTTTGGGCAAAGCATTCGAGCTAGTTGTATTAGATACACGACACCGATGATCTCGATTTGCATTAACGCATGCATAGCGCCAAGCATGTATAGGGTTTGACCGACCGTGACCCTATAACTTGATCGACATTTGAAAGAAGCGGTTTATACGTATCGGTATTCACGATGAATGGTTCTTGAATGATCCCAATCATTCGCTCTCGCTGGGGTACAGTGTAGGCCGCCAGCCGCTAGGTGGTGCTACTACTTTGGTTCCTCCCATTGCCGATCGAGACGGACCTACCGAGTCGCGCAATAGATTGACAACGGAATGAATCAAGCTAATTCTCTCATTATGAATATTAGATATCGATATCTAAATTTAGACATTAGATGTCTAAATCGATTTATTTGATAAATTGATTTACGGCCTAATGAATTAAATATATCACCGGGTGATTAATTTAATTCATGGATATAATTATTTCTTGAAGAAATTAATTATGTTATAATGTATTTGATATGTTTAATTAATTGGATTAATTAATCGATATAAATACATCGATATGGAATCGGAGTTTATCTGTTTGGACTCGCGGGAGTCCGAAACGAACCGAACTCGTCCGAATTTCATCTTGGCCCCCCTCCCTCTTTCCACCTTGCTTCCTTTTGTTTCTTGTTCCATTCTTTAATGGATGATTAAGACTTGTGGGGCAAGTGTTGTAGTGGGATGAGTTGTTATCTTGGGTGGGAATAGAATAAAAGTAGAAGACATCATCTCTCAAATGAATCATTCATTTTCTCACGGTTTATGAATAGAGAGAGAGAGAAAAGAATTTTTGAATTCATTTCTCAAGTCTTCTTCTTGTTCTTCATTTCTTCTTGGTTTTCTTTGAGAAATTTCAAGAGATTAATTGAGAGTTGTGAGTTATACACTTAGAGTGTGATAATCTCATATTGCAAGCTTCATCACCTAGCTCTAGCCGTATCCCTGAGGATAGCAAGGTGTTGTCATTCCGCTCGCTTTTCCGGCGCGTGGCAAGTAGAGACGCGGTGCTTTTGGCATTGGATCGTTCAAGAGCTTGGGGAATAGCTCAAGAGAAGGTTACCATTTAATCAACGGACTTCGAGGGTTAGTTTCTTACGACTCTTGCTTTTGTTTATATATTCGTATATACGTAGCTCGATCGATCGTCGTAGGGATTAGGATCGAATTAATTTTCGTTTTACCGCTTCCGCTGGGCCTTCGTTTTAGGCACCGAATCCCAACAATTACATCATATCACCTTTAAAAGAGGTTTCGTCCCGAAACCTAAACAACGAGAACGAAGTGCTGGAATAGCAACCTTCCCGACCATACCCTCTTGGTCCACATCCGATCTTCATGGCCATTAGCATTGTGGTCACGACTGTGTCCTCTGCCCAACGGCATACTAAGCGGATTCCCACTAAATACGATTGCCCAACTTCGCAAAATATTATACTAAAGTACCAACTCAGCACGACATATCACATAAGGTAACCAATAGCAACTCGAAAAGAAAATCCACGAGGTACCCTTTTAAAGGAAATCTTTTGAAAATCCTTGGATCTGTATGCTATTTAAAATAAACTTTAAAAGTACTTTTGGTACCTCGGGTTGTTTCATCAAAACTTGTAAACAACATACTTTAACCGTCTCATTTGAAGTCATCATGCCTCTACGTATCATCATCACCGTTAACAACTAACAAGTTAACCATGCATGATCATCAAATCATTCTTACATACTCTAACATTTCCAAATCCGAGTTTGAACTTTACGTCGAGTGAGATTTTTCATCTTTCACTATATATTTCTGAAAATAAATTTCGCATTGGTTTTTAAAATAAAATATTTTTATGGTGTGAAAGATTTTTGAAAATCATTCTCTCGAATTATTTGAAAATGCATCAATACGTTAAAATCATTTTCGAAAATTCTCCCAACACTTCACAAACATTAACGACAGTAATATTTTACAAAATGTTCAAGGTACTTTAAAACAACTCTTTCAAATACGATCGAGGTTTTATTTGAGAATCCTAGGCCGGCTCGCAAATTTCAAACAATTTCCAAAGTTCATACGAAGCCACCGGCTAATCGCACTTGCACAAACTTATGAAGGTTTTAGAAAAGCGTGTTCGAACACACTCGCAATAGACATAATTTATCAATTTGCCGAACCCAATCAATTATCACTTAACGCAACGAAAAAAAAAAATCATAACGCACATTCATACAAAACAGTTGTCATTACTTGACAACACACATAGAATACAGTCCCGGGTGATTGACTGCTAAGGTTAGGCCTAACGGCTAAAAGAAATGTAGTTCCCTAGCCTCTGTCTGCATCGACTAACACGCGCTACAACACATATTTAGCGTGCGCTACCCATGCTGCATTAGCGCGCGCTAGCCTTACACTTAGCGTGCGCTAACGGTTCTATTTTAGCAACATGATTGCGAACATATATACGACATTACTGGAATCGAAGGTCACAAATAAACAATAACAATATTCGAATCTCAAAGCCATCGATTCACATAATTATAACACATCATGAGCAACCATCAAAAGGCAATTGTCATTCAAAACCGAAAAGTTCAAAGCAAGGGTCACATCTTGAGTATATTTTGGAGAACTCATTTGAGTTCAAAACTCGTGTTTTGAAAACTTATAGTACACAGTGGAAAAGAATTATCAATAATTCGAGTTTTCAGAAATTTCAACCTTGAGGTCAACATACGAAAATCAACTTTTTCCTCCCTTGGAGGACATTTTAAAAATTTTACGTAACTCCCCGAAAGGATTCGAAAACTTAAAATTCCAAGGATTATACTCTTGCAAGAAAAACGATTTATACAAAGATACATTCAGCAATATCATTCTACATTTTAGCGCAAGATGGGAATCAACAAATATATGTCACTTACTCACGATGCACCTTCAAATACTAACTACATAACACATAATCACACAGGCTCGTATAGCTCGTGGTACAACCTGTAGTAGGGAGACTTACATCCACAGATCGCACGAAGATGATGGCTGTACCCTGATACTAATCACGGCCGACATTCCAAACGACGCGTCGCGACACGACATCAGTCAGACTCAATCTGACAAGACAAGGCCCAACAATACACGACTGGACCCGACAGCCTAGGTTTCCGCAACCTAAGCTCCGATACCATAAATGTAAAACCCCCAGATCAAACCGGGAATATTACACGCCGCAGACCCTCTCCGTGAGGATCCACTAGGCTAGACATCAACACAACACATTACATTACATACCGACGAATCAAAATAACGAATCAATAGACCGATTTGGTCTTCCGTCACTGACTTACAAATCAAAATACATAAACTCATCCCGACTCATACACATGCAAGGGTAAAATACTTGCAACGATGAACAATAAGACAGCGGAAAAGACAATACAATGGACTCCGACTAACTAAAGTCAAAACTGGCCTTCGTGTGATTAGTATCATTCGTCTTTCATCATCCGTCGCACCGATCCTGTGTCTTGCTCCCGAAAACCTGCATGTACCTGGACACAATAGAGATATCCACCCCTCGATTACTCGGGGGTTAGCAAAACTCCACTGTTTCGCTAGTGCAAGTATAAAGTGCAAATATGAGTCATACACAACACATTCCGAGAATACAACGAAAGACTTCCCGAGATATATTTAGTTAAAAATAGTTCAAGTCTTGAAAGTAGAAGCGAAGCAAGTAAGCACTTTGAAAACAATTCCAAATCTCGGGAGTTTTGAAAACATTAGAAATTGAAAAGTTCTTAATTCCACGAAAGTCATTTAGTGGTCACAAACCCAAAGTTCATTTTCCAAAATGCAAGTCCGTTGACAAGACACGGGTCCACGACCCAACCATTCCGGTCACAAAACACAGGCCTACGACCCGATCATCCACCGTAATTCACTTACAAGGACACATTACACATAACACATCATTCTTATGCCATTCTAGCCAAGCACCAAGACTCGATATATAATGTCTCTCGACCCCGAGCACAAAGCATTGTGATACTCCTGACAATATCACAATTAACGAAAACATCAACGCTATCCTCAAGATGAAAACCACAATCGGTAACCCGCGGCCCTACCCCTTAGTATCGACTCCTGCACATCCCGTCGGACACACCGGGTGGGAAACCACTTCCGTGGCCGCATTCTTTAGTATCGACTCGAGACATCCCGTCTGACACTCTGGGTGGAAGTTCATCCACACACGCACCCAAGTACACTTCCGTGGCCGCACTTTAGTATCGACTTCCGCACATCCCGTCGGACACTCCGGGTGGAAGGAACAACACACACACACGTTCAAAAATCACAGTTGCAAACCACAAGCCTCGAAGGTCAATCACAGTATATATAGTCGAGGTACCTTACTAGAATGGCCTGTTCATCCAACATATACTCACGACCAAGTAATGATACGATTCATGCTAGAATTTCAACGATGCAGCTAGTACAAATAACATAGCAACGAGGGAAAATACCTATCCAACCACGCCGAACGACACAATGAGATAGGATCATCAGTAGGCATACGTTCCATACATATCTCAAGGAAAGGTTAAGCTATAAATCCTCAACGTCATAATCACACAAAACGATACCCCACACATACTTAGACAAGCATATTTAACAATGAAATCATACGAGTCATCTTTAAATGAAGTATTGAAAAGCATATCAATTCCTTTGAAAGTTAATTATAGGTATTCATAAATCACATATCGTAAATTACCAACTAATATATCCACAAAACACGTAATGTATGGGCAAGATACTTGCCTCGAATAAGAACAACGCGGAGAATCGATCGAAGTAGGTTGGCACGAATCGACTACGAACCCGACGACTCCACCGCACGCCAACACGCGATAATAAACTACGAAGGACAAGAACAAAAATGAAATGAATTCCATAACACGACTCAAAGCCGTTGAATTCAAAGAACGAATGGCGAAAGTTCAAGTGTTTTCCCCAAAACGGCCAAGAACACGATTCGTCCCGACAAAACACGAAAACCGAATTCTAAGTCGAAATATGGATATACAATCAATGGAATATGTTTAACAACATCATTTAACCACAATTTTCCCAACAAAAATGGGTGGAAAACGAGATCGAGAACGAATCCCCCAAAAAGTCGATTCGAAGGAAATCAAGAATATACTTCGATTCGACGAAGAACAATGGATTAAATGATGTTAAACACAAGAATACTACCAAGATTAATCATACCCATCATGGATTAATCAACAACACGGAACGAATCGGATAAAAATGCAAAAACCCCCCAAATTCACGAAATTAGGGTTCTAAGGAAGATTACCTTGATTCGCTGGATCAAAGGATGATAACGGATGATTGGTTGATGTTATAACCTCAAGAACTTCATGGATTTGTTGTTAAACAATATGGCTCCACGATCTCTAAGTCTGCAGCCGCGGAAGAGAAAGGTAGAAAATGAAAAACGAGATGAAATGTGACTGCTCTGTCACATTTATACTGGGCCGGACTAGCGCGCGCTAGGCTGCCGACCTAGCGTGCTTATCGGCCTGTGCCGCACCCAAGGCCCACACTGCCCTACTGACTCGGCCAGGTAGCGTGCGCAGCCTTCTGGCCGTAGCGCGTGCTACCTGCCGGTCGTAGCGTGCGCAATGCCCGACAGTAGCGTGTGCTACCTGCCGAGCATGACCGATTCCAGAACCCGTGGACTCCACTGTCCAGACCCGATAGCGTGCGTTAGGCCAGCCGATAGCGTGCGCTACACCTGCCGGTTAGCGCGTGCAGCCTTCCGGCCGTAGCGTACGCTACGCCGGTTCCTGCCGCACCCGTCCAGCCGGTGCCCGCTATCGTCCGGCCAGTCCCGCAACCGTCCGGCCAGTGCTCGAACACCAGGGCTCAACGACTCGATTTCCAAAAACGCACGGAACGAACACGACGAAAAGTTCGCGGACGACATCAACAACCCGAAATGAAAACATAATGCAATAATTAATTATACGCGACCAAGAAACGGGTGGAGACAACAATTACAGATACGGATACCCGTAACTTTTAAGAAATTAAAAAATGGCCCAAAACGCCTGGAAATCACGATACGTGATCGAATAACCAAACCGAAGTTCACAACACGTATAACAAAGTTAAACGAACTTACGGGAAACTCGAAACAGCATTTTCGATCGAGATTCGCAAGAATCGAACTCAAGTGCGGAAAAGTCGCTAAAAAGCACGGAACTCAACAAAATGATACCGAAACGAACTCGGATGACAAAAAGTGCAGAATTAATCATTCTCGAAATGACGAAACGGTCATGAGCGAGTCATCAAAACGGACTCCGGCCGAAAAAGAAATTTACCAGAAATCGAAGATTGCGGATATTACAGCCCGAGTGGTAAAGGATCTCGATATCATAATCTTTGATTAATTCCAACCACCGTCTCTGTCGCATATTTAACTCCTTCTGAGTAAATATATACTTTAAACTCTTATGATCGGTGAATATCTGATAGGTAACGCCATAAAGATAATGATGCCAAATCTTCAAAGCGAACACCACGGCTGCTAGCTCCAGGTCGTGTGTCGGATAATTAACCTCGTAAGGTCTCAATTTCCGCGAAGCATAGGCAATAACCTTTCCATTCTGCATGAGCACACATCCGAAACCCTGTCCGAACGCATCACTATAAACCACAAATCCTTCCATCCCCTGCGGCAAGGAAAGTACAGGTGCTGACATTAACCGGCTCTTGAGTTCCTCAAAACTCCGTTGACACGCGTCGGACCACGTATATTTCTTATCCTTCCGTAAAAGGCTCGTCAAGGGTTGAGCGATTATAGAAAATCCCTCCACAAATCGCCGATAGTAACCCGCTAATCCGAGGAAACTTCGGATTTCCTTAACATTATTCGGAGGTAGCCAATCTCGAATAGCCTCCGTATTCTGAGGATCGACACGAACTCCATCTAAAGAAATTACCTGTCCGAGAAACGTCACTTCGGACATCCAGAACTCACATTTGGAAAACTTCCCATAAAGTTGTTCTCGTCTCAACACGTCGAGCACTTGATGAAGGTGAAACTCGTGTTCCTCTCGGTCATAAGAATAAATCAAAATGTCATCGATGAAGACAACAACAAACTGATCCAAAAAGTCGATGAAATCCCGATTCATTAACTCCATGAATACCGCAGGTGCATTAGTCAATCCAAACGGCATAACCACAAACACATAATGACCATAGCGTGTTCGAAACGCCGTCCTTGCGATATCCAACTCTCGAATCCGCAACTGATGATATCCAGATCTTAAGTCGATATTGGAAAATACTGAAGCTCCCTGAAGTTGATCTAAGAGATCATGAATTCTTGATTGTCACCCTGTTCAACTCCCGATAATCGATACACAAGCGAAAAGAACCATCATTCTTCTTGACAAATAACACTGGTGCTCCCCACCGGGACGCACTCGGTCGAATATAACCCTTCTCGAACAACTCCTCAAGTTGGTTCTTTAATTCCTGCATTTCGGTCGGGGCCATCCGGTACGGTGCCTTCGATATCGGGACGATTGTGCTCCAACTCAATCGTGAATTCCACATCCCTCTATGGAGGCAAACCTGTAACTCGTCTGAAAACATCGGCATATTCCCTCACTACCGGGATGTCCGTCAACATTACTGATGATTTCTCGGTTTTGGTCATATAGCACCAATAACCAACACACCCCTGATTGAGTAATCTCACTGCTTTCATCAAATTAATGACCTTACCAGAATAGCCGGGATTACCTCCCTGAAACACACATTCAACCCCATCGTCGAAAATGACAGTGAGCATACGCTTACGGACACTAATGATGGCATCATGACGATCCATCCAATCAATACCCAAAATGACGTCGTCCCTCGGAAAATCTACTACGATTAGGTCCGCTGGCCATACACGACCATGAAACTGAATCGGACAATTCTGAATCTCACGATTACCGATAATTCATCTACCATTAGGTAGGCCAATGACATAAGGCTCACAACTAGTAGCACTACCCAGACGTAGTCTACTCAAACATGACTCAGAAGTGAATGAATGCGATGCACCAGTATCAAAAAGGGTACACACAGGTTGAGATAGAATATTGAGTGTACCTGTGATCATTCGGGCCTCTGGATCATCGGTCTTCTTCATCTCATAAATCCGGGGCTTGCTAGTCCCGGCACCGGATGCTCCCGTCTGCTGCCTATAGGCTCCACCTTTAGTCGCTCCTGTCGTTTTAAATGACGCTGATTGAGTGGCCTGATTCTGAACGGCTGACTGCTTAGGGGCCTGATATGACGTCTAAGTAGGTTTGGAGTCCCTACGGCAAAAACGGGCCTTATGCCCAGCAATCTCATAATTATGACACGTGATAGTCTGTCTCGGACACTTGGTACTGAGATGACCAAGATCCCCACAGTTAAAACAGGTGATGGCCGAACTGGCCGCTCGAGATTGAGATTACATGAGTTTCGACGTCACAGGAGGTCGCTCAGAAAAAGCAGAGCCCGCACGAGGTTTCTTGAAGGTTGTCTGACCGCCTTCAGACTGATTACGGTTCTTCGATTTCTTGCTAGCAGACGAAGGTTGCTGCTTAGCAATTTCCTTAGCAGTAAGCTCATAAGTGAGAGCTTTCTCGATGAATTCAGCCAACGTGGTGCAATTATGATTAAGCAACTGAAGTCTCATACGGGGTTTCAGCCTATTGCTGAAATACTTGATTTTATCCGCCTCCGAATGAATGATGGATGAGGCGAAAGGGAGAAGTTCCTGAAAGTTCTCGGAAATGGCGAGAACATCCTCGTCTGTTGAGGGGTCGGGTGTGAGTAATTCTGACAGCTTGGCCTCTCTGAGTGGGGCCGGATAATACCTCTCCATCATGAGAGTCTTGAATTGCTCCCAAGTACATGATCCTTCGGTGGGCTTCAACGACAACCACCAAGAATGAGCGCTCTTACCCAGATAGTAAGCCGCAACTGAAACTTTGTGTCCTTCGGGACACTCTACCATCGCAAATAGCTTCTCGAAGTGTTCGAGCCAATGAACAATATCCGCCGCCGATGATCCTTCAAAAGTAGGTGGCCTTTGGCGAGAAATGTCGCCGATGATATCGCCACATTCCTCTCTTGCCTCGAGGTGGCGGCGAGGAGCTGTTGATTTTGATTGACCGAGTTATGCATCGTCTCCATTAGCCGTGCCATCTCGGGTCATTTGGGCCATCATGCCCGCATAAAAGCAAGTGGGTCAACCCGAACACCATCGATCAACCGTGTCCTGTACGACTCCCGATAGTGAATGATCGCGTCCAGTGAATGAGTGGCGCTGTCAGCTCGATGAATTAGCATTATTTCTCGCATTCGCACATGTATTCACACGAGCCCTGGATTCGGCCCGCACCACGGCCTCGCCCTCCTCGCCCTCTTCTTGCTCTCTCCATACCGAAGTAGGAAAGTCACATGATGATTATATTCCCGTATGAATATCACGTTATGATTATGACAGAGATGATGAAAATGAGCATACGCCTAACACGTTGATTACATGAATGACTAACCGAGGTGACATGATTATCTGATGAAATTATTGAAATGATTATCTTGAACGAGTTAACAAGATTAATGATATGATCTTCCGTATCAACAACCGAGTAATGAAATGAATTGAGTGATTAATGAGTTAACTCGACCGGCCCGGTCAAAATGACAATGATGATTGAGGATTGTTAATCGATGAATTATGAATGAATGATTATTGCCGTAAATTATACCATGGCATTAGAAATCTTACGCTTCTTGGTCCGATTGATCGGCATTTGCACAAAGTTACATGTGACGCGAAAGTCCAATGATACTAGTCCGATGACGATGATTTCAAATGAGACATGACTTGGAGGGTAGTATTCAAAACCACGCTCGATACCAACTCAGTAACACCCCAAACCAAAGCGGATATTACAAAGGCCGTGAATCCCCGACTGGGACCCACCAGGCAAATGAAAATGATGAATTAAATAATATAATTGTAGTACCGAACCACATTATATTACCAAGTACTCCGATGAGGAGTTTAAGTACAACACACCAGGACAATACCGAATACTAGTATATTTTATATGGAGATAAAATACATCACCCTGAACAAATAAACATCTCAAATGGAATTTGCAGCGGAAATACAACTGTAGAGAAATAAGCATGACTGAAATAAACGGAATGACTGGGGCCCCCTACTAGTATCACTGGGACTCCTCTCCGTCAACATGCTCTTCCCGTGCCTTTGCCTTGTAACACCCCGAGATATTCGGAATAATTACAGCACCGTAAACCCTTTAGATAAGGATTTACAAGGCTAAATTTTTAAGAAGTGAAAAACAATACAATCGAACAACTGAAGTTCAAATACATATTTGATTCAACCGATCAAATAAGTTAACTTATACAACCATATCGAATTGACTTTATTAAATACAGACGTACTCGAGTACTAAACGAACCAAGAAGACAATACAATAACATCAACCACATCACTGAGCCATTTCATCGTCTTGTCGGTACTGTGGTTGCCTCCCCGCTCCTCGGCTACCTGAACATCAAAACAATGTCCACCCCCTAAGGGGTTAGCAAAACAATGCTAGTACAAGTATCATCATACAATAAATCATCAATGCATCATAAAACATGCAAAACGGACTTCCGCCACCGGAATCCAACGATGCGAATCCTCACGATTCCATCAACACAATACAAGGTAATCCAGCGATCCAGCGCCCTCAACATAGATCCCCATGATGATCCCGCTGCATCAACGCATGGTGGAAAACCCTTCCAACGATCCAGCGCCCTCAGCATAGATCCCCATGATGATCCCGTCGGACCAACGCATGGTGGACATTCGATCCAGCGCCCTCAGCATAGATCCTCATGACCCCCTCGGATCATTTATACCATAATCAATCAATTATGCATACACATATGCATTTCAATATGTTCATCAATACGAACGAACAACAACGAATATCACGAGAATTTTCAGAAATACATCTCATATTCAACAATATGAATAAAACCACAAGCATGATAAATCGAACTCGACATATGATACTTGCCTCGAAATTGGCAAGGACGAAACACCTCGATGATCTCAACACACTCGAAGGCCGCCTCCTTCGACCAACGTAACAAGCTCGAACCTTAACAAAAGGAATGATATACAAATCATCTCAAGTCGAACGATGGCCTAACAATTCGTTCTACGGCCCAAAAGTTCAAAATAAACACCGCTCGATCGCTTAGCGCACTATGTCTCTTACGTAACGGCGCTTAAGCTCGCCCGTTAGCGTACGCTATCGTGTAAGACTAGCGTGCGCTAGCCACGAATCGACAGCTTGAATCGCCGATACATAACGCACGCCACGCACGTATTGTGCGTTAATCAACCCCGATAGCGCACGTTAACTCACATATGTTAGCGTGCGCTAATCCTGCATGGCAGAATACTGCTAACAGAAAAACTGGGTTGAAAGGTGGTGAATTCATGAATTCTATGTTGATACAACAAATCATCCTCAAGTCTGTTATGCTAATAAGGTTTGTGGAGGTTCCATGATCATGAGGTACAAATATACGGATAATCAACTCAACATCAAATCTTATTTTCGATCTTCAAGAAATATACCAAGTCCCGACTATTCCAAGTCCCAAAACATATGATTCCTTACGTAAAACATACGAACTAGGTAATCTCCATATACTGGCCGATTGGTTTGGAAGATACATAACATGCTTAGGAATCCTCATAAGAAAAAGTTCAATGGATCATACGATGAATAAGTGTCGAAACGTCGAAAATATCCTACTAACACATGATGTACGACTAAAAACGAATCTAACTAACTAGACGAACATAATCAACATCCTTTAGAACACAACTAGTATTGGTGAAGAATCACCTACCTCAAGGTAGTGAAGAACACGGAGGAAAATGAAGCAATCCGACCCCGAAAGCTTGAACACCAATCTCCAATGATATATGATCTTCAATCACGAACTAGGATGTTGATATGAAGTGTTTAGGATGAAGGAAGTTATGTTCCAAGTGTAAGAATTCGGGTAATGGGAGAAGAGAGAACTGAAATCACGAATAGGATGTCAGTCCTATTTATAAGAATGGCTTATTAGCGCGCGCTAGTGCCTGCTCGTAGCGTGCGCTAACGGCCCGCTGACTAAACTGTACTCAGCACTTAGCGTGCGCTACGCATATACCTGTAGCGTGCGCTAAGGCGTTGACTCGGCTTTTCCCGAAATCCGTCCAGGTACATCCCGACACGATCCGACAGGGGTCCCCCGGCCATCTCTCACCTACCACACGTCTCAATCAAATTGACCACGCATAGCGTGCGCTAAGGAACCTCAGTAGCGTGCGCTATGAACCCACGTTAGCGCACGCTAAACATATCCAATAGCGTGCGCTACATGCGCAGATTTTCAATCTTTAAATCACAACCACGAAATTAAACGCTCGACAACATCGGATTATGAAATACGGAGAATAGTACTCAGATAAAAGTACAATCATTACAATATCACAAGTTCCAATTACATAACAGAAATCTTGGGTATTACATCCTTCCTCCCTAAAAAGAAGTTTCGTCCCGAAACTTAAGATGAAAACAACTCTGGATATCTAGTCTTCATACTGTCCTCCATTTCCCAAGTGGCCTCTTCGAATCCATGTCGTGACCATTGTACTTTAACCAAGTGTATTGGTTTATTCCTCAATTGTTTGATCCGGCTCTCAAGTATCTTGATTGGTCTCTCTTCGAAAGTGCCATCATTATCTATCTCGATCTCATCGAAATCAATGATGTGATCGGGTCCTACATACTTCCGCAGCTTGGGATACGTGAAACACATTGTGAACGTGACTCACGATGGCGGTAAGGCCACCGTATGCTAAATCTCCAACTCTCTCGAGATCTCGAATGGTCCGATATATCTCGGACTAAGCTTGCCTCTCCTCCCAAACGGAAAATCCTCGTGTAGAGACACCTTCGCAGTACATGGTCCCTGGGCCGAACTCTAGAGGGCAAAGACGTACATCCGCATAAGACTTCGTCGACTGGCGCCAACAGCCTCTCTCGAATCAAAGCTATCTTCTCTTGAGTCCGAATAATCAATTCTCGTTCCGTCCCGATCAAATCCAAGAATCATCCCAACATATGGGTGATCGGCATCTTCTCCCGCATAAAGCTTCAAATGGTGCCATCTTAATTGAAGCATGCCAACTATTATTGTAGGTGAATTCAACTAATGGCAAATGAACTTCCCAATCTTGACTAATCCAAAGCACAAGCTCTAAGCATGTCTTCTACATTTGAATAGTCCATTCTGACCGATCGTCCGTTGGGGATGATAGTCGTGCTAAAGTTGAGCTCACTCCCTGCAGCCCCGTGAATCGCTTTCCGTAAATGTGACACGGCGACCATATCGATCCGAAATAATGGTCCTCGGCCCCATGCAATCGACTATCTCCGCAATAAATACTGTGCCAATCTCTCGTGTCCCCATGTATCTTTAATTCCTGTGAAATGAGCCGACTTGGTTAGTCGATCAACTACAACCCAAATCATGTTCATCCCCATTCTAGTCCTTGGCATACTAGTGGTGAAATCCATCGAGATATCCTCCCATTTCCACTGTGGATCTAAGCGATTTTAACATTCCTACAGTCGTTGATGTTCAATCTTAACCTCACGACAAGTCAAACACTTCAAACGTACTCCGCTACGTCCTTCTTCATATTCCCCACCGTAAGTTTTGCTTTAAATCCTTATACATCTTACTACCGCCTGGGTGAATAGAATAGGGCGCGCTATGAGCTTCCTTCAAAATTGTACGCCTCAAATCATCATCCTCGAACGCAAAGTCGACTCAAATCTCGTAACTCCATCGTCTTGTATCACGAATCTCGGGCTTTTCCTTTCTTTACTTCGTCACATAATCAAGGATCGAGAATCGCTCAATTGTTTAGACTTCATCTCCTCGACTAGTGATGAAGCCGCCCATCACATAAAGTTGCCTCGATTCCCGGTGCCCACACTTCAATCCTCGCGGATCGCCGTTGAATACCGGTCCGGGACGTAAGTGCTTCCAACACTCAAGAGAAACAGTTTTCGGCTCAAGGCATCGGCTACTACGTTTGCTTTCCCCGCATGATAGAGAATCTCCAAGTCGTAATCCTTGATCAATTCCACCACCTTCGCCTCATGTTTAATTCTTTCATCAAAATGTACTTGAGGCTCTTATGATCTGTAAAGATCTCGACAATGAGTGCCGTATAAATAATGTCGCCAAATTTTCAAGGCAAAGACCACACTGCTAGCTCCGCATCATGAGTCGGGTAATTAATCTCGCACGGTTTCAATTGCCGAGAGGCATAAGCAATCACTTTATCCTTCGCATCAACACACAACCCAAACCCCGATTTGAAGCGTCGCGTATACCATGAATCCATCGGGCCTCCTCGGCGCTAATATAGGTGTCGTGCCACCTCCTCTTAAGTTCGTCAAAACCACTGCACTTCTCATTCCACATGAACTTTTGAGTTTTCTCAGAATAAATTGGGTGAGCGGACGAGCAATTTTGGAAAATCCTCTACAAAGCGGCGATAATATCCAGCAAGTCCTAAGAAGCTTCGGACTTCTTTCACGCTTTTAGAGCTTCCCATTCCAAGATTGCTTCGACTTTCTTCGGTCCACCGAACTCCGTCTACCGATATCACATGCCCAAGGAAGGTTACTTCCTTAAGTCAAAACTCGCATTTTGAAAGTTTTGCATACACTGCTCATTCCTTAAGGTACTCAAAACCACACGCAGATGTTTGGCATGCTCCTCTGCGTCCTATGAATATATCAAGATGTCGTCAATGAAGACGACCACAAATTTATCCAAGTATTCCAAGAATACCCGATTCATCAATTGCATGAATACCGCAGGAGCATTGGTAAGTCCAAACGGCAGTACTACAAATTCATAATGCCTGCACGGATCTCAAAGCGATTTCGTCTATCCGATTCCTTAATTCTCAACTGGTGGTATCCTGATCGCAAGTCAATCTTCGAGAATACCCTTGCCCCTTGCAGTTGATCAAACAAGTCGTCGATCCGAGGTATAGGATACTTATTCTTGATCGTCATCTTGTTGAGCTCCCTGTAATCAATACACAGTCAGAGGGATCCGTCTTTCTTCCGAACAAAGAGAACGGGCGCTCCCCAAGGAGAAACGCTAGGTTGGATATAGCCCTTCTGTAACAATTCCTTCAGTTGCTTCTTGAGTTCATACATCTCGGTTGGCGCCAGGCGGTATGGTGCTCTGGAAATAGGAGCTGCTCCAGGCTCTAATTTGATAGTGAATTCCACCTCTCTCTGCGGAGGTAATCCAGGTAGTTCGTCGGGAAATACATCTGAGAACTCATTCACAACTGAAATAGATGAGAGCTCTACTCCTTCCTCTTTCCTCATGGCATAGCACCAAAGTCCCTGACATCACTGTTTCAGTAATTTCACGGCTTTCATTGCTTTGGTCAATTTTCCCGAGCTTCCTGGTCTCCATCCTCGGAATAAGTGTTCAGATCCGTCATCAGCAATGATAGAAATGACTCTCTCTCTCGGTAATCTGTAATGCTCCATAACGGTTGAGCCAATCATCTCCGAGAATTAAATCGTCACCGTAGATGTCGACTACAATGAGGTTCGATGGCCACTCTCTTCCTTCTATAGATACTGGGAAATCCCTAGCTTCTAGGGTTCCCACAATTTTCTCTCCGCTCGGTAATCCCACAACATAAGGTTCACAATTATACAAGCACGAGATTTTCAAACGATTAACACAGTTCAAAGATATAAAGGAATGCGTAGTTCCCGAATCGAACAAGACACTAATCGTTGCAAAAGGATCTCGAATCGCACTGATGCAACAAATTGTTCGATCATCAAATTTCCTCATTTCGTAACAGCGGAGGAACGGTCCCAAAGATCGATGTCTCTCTCTTCCCAACGCTCGCTGAAATCCACTCGCCGGCTCTGGTTCACACTCGTCTCTTCGAATCGAGCCGGAGTGCGAGTACCAAAAGATCGGGTCGCATTCCCACAAAATCTTGCGCGATGTCCTTCCCGCCCACACTCAAAGTCAAGCGCGAAACAATCACGCCGAACATGTCCCGCTTTGCCACGCTTGTAACACTTCTTTCCCGCATCTCAAACAGCTTGGTGCCGCCGAACTTCTTTCCACCTCGAGAAGGATGCGGAGGTCTCTGGATGAATGAAAAGAGGATCGCCTCGCGAGGTCCGCTACTCTTATCTTCTCGTGAAGTTGCTGACACCTTCTCGCTTTGCTTCCGTCGCTTTCTACCGCCGCCTCCTTCATATCATGTGCCAACGCCTTGTCCTGCATCGTCGTAAGGTGGTACATTCAAATCCGACATATCTACTGAATTTCCGGCTTCATTCGCATGTCAAAATGAAAATCTTCTCCGCCTCGCCTCACCAAGTGTCGCACATAACTCAGCTGGTGTTTAAAAGTCTGATTCGCGTCTGACACTGTTGTTCCCGAATCTTGTGGTGTGAAAAACTCGCGAAATAGGGCTTCTCTAAATGGGCGAGGACAATAGTGTGCATCCATCAGCCAATTGAATTCTGTCCACCAACATTGTGCTCCTCCGGTCGAATGGCCTCCCACCACCGAAAGCCTCCCTGGCCAAAAGATATTGGGCGACCGGAACCTTCCTATCGTTGGGACGCTTAATCCCGGCAACAATCTTCTCTAATCCCTTCAGCCAGTGATCCCAAGAAAGCGTCTCAGCAGAACCGTCAAATTTCGGAGGGTGCAATTTAATTACTTCGGTAAGCCATCTATCCCCTCGATTTTCCACGTTATGCTGTTGTCCCATCGCCGTCTACATGCGATCCACAACTTGAGAAAACTGGTTTATCTGGGCAACCACCTGCTGAAGCACTCCCGGTACGTTAGGATCTGCATTATTATTTGCCGATCCTTGCTGTCCCCCTAATGGGAATCCGCTCGACTAGCGGCTATCTCTGGGGTAGATACCGACTCTTCTTGCCTCGCATTTCCACGTCCGCGTCCACGACCGCGTCCGCGTCCACGACCTCCTCTCAACATACTGTAAACATAAATACTCAATATCCAGGACAAACTTTCTCAAAGTACATCCATCAATGTTTACAAGACATGAATTAAATAAAACGGTAGTATCCGAGATTAGGAAACTTACAACCACGGTCCACACGACGATCTTTGGCTCAAGCAGTTGATGTTACGAACGACCAATAATCAAATAACGTAAATGCACTCCAACTAACCCGATCGCCAAGATATCCATAAATCTTAGCTCGATACCATATTCGTAACACCCCGAGATATTCGGAATAATTACAGCGCCGTAAACCCTTTAGATAAGGATTTACAAGGCTAAATTTTTAAGAAGTGAAAAACAATACTAGTACAAGTATCATCATACAATAAATCATCAATGCATCATAAAACATGCAAAACGGACTTCCGCCACCGGAATCCAACGATGCGAATCCTCACGATTCCATCAACACAATACAAGGTAATCCAATGATCCAATGCTTCTCAAGATAGATCCCCATGATGATCCCGTCGGACCAACGCATGGTGGAAAACCCGCCCAACGATCCGGCGCCCTCAAGATAGATCCCCATGATGATCCCGCTGACCAACGCATGGTGGACATTCGATCCGCGCCCTCAAAGATAGATCCTCATGACCCCCTCGGATCATTTATACCATAATCAATCAATTATGCATACACATATGCATTTCAATATGTTCATCAATACGGACGAACAACAACGAATATCACGATAATTTTCAGAAATACATCTCATATTCAACAATATGAATAAAACCACAAGCATGATAAATCGAACTCGACATATGATACTTGCCTCGAAATTGGCAAGGACGAAACACCTCGATGATCTCAACACACTCGAAGGCCGCCTCCTTCGATCAACGTAACAAGCTCGAACCTTAACAAAAGGAATGATATACAAATCATCTCAAGTCGAACGATGGCCTAACAATTCGTTCTACGGCCCAAAAGTTCAAAATAAACAATCTGCCTGGACTGCTTAGCGTGCGCTACGTATCTTACGTAACGTGCGCTAAGCCTGCCTGTTAGCGTACGCTATCGTGTAAGACTAGCGTGCGCTAGCCACGAACTAATAGTTTGAATCGGCTGATACATAACGCACGCTACGTACGTATTGTGCGTTAAGTGAACCCCGATAGCGCACGTTAACTCACATATGTTAGCGTGCGCTAATCCTGCATGGCAGAATACTGCTAACGGAAAAACTGGGTTGAAAGGTGGTGAATTCATGAATTCTATGTTGATAAAACAAATCATCCTCAAGTCTGTTATGCTAATAAGGTTTGTGGAGGTTCCATGATCATGAGGTACAAATATACGGATAATCAACTCAACATCAAATCTTATTTTCGATCTTCAAGAAATATACCAAGTCCCGACTATTCCAAGTCCCAAAACATATGATTCCTTACGTAAAACATACGAACTAGGTAATCTCCATATACTGGCTGATTGGTTTGGAAGATACATAACATGCTTAGGAATCCTCATACGAAAAGGTTCAATGGATCATACGATGAATAAGTGTCGAAACGTCGAAAATATCCTACTAACACATGATGTACGACTAAAAACGAATCTAACTAACTAGACGAACATAATCAACATCCTTTAGAACACAACTAGTATTGGTGAAGAATCACCTACCTCAAGGTAGTGAAGAACACGGAGGAAAATGAAGCAATCCGACCCCGAAAGCTTGAAAACCAATCTCCAATGATATATGATCTTCAATCACGAACTAGGATGTTGATATGAAGTGTTTAGGATGAAGGAAGTTATGTTCTAATTGTAAGAATTCGGGTAATGGGAGAAGAGAGAACTGAAATCACGAATAGGATGCTGTCCTATTTATAAGAATGGCTTATTAGCGCGCGCTAGTGCCTGCTAGTAGCGTGCGCTAACGGCCCGCTGACTAAACTGTACTCAGCACTTAGCGTGCGCTACACATATACCTGTAGCGTGCGCTAAGGCGTTGACTCGGCTTTTCCCGAAAGCCGTCCAGGTACATTCCGACACGATCCGACAGGGGTCCCCCGGCCAGCTCTCACCTACCGCACGTCTCAATCAAATTGACCACGCATAGCGTGCGCTAAGGACCCTCAGTAGCGTGCGCTATGAACCCACATTAGCGCACGCTAAACATATCCGATAGCGTGCGCTACATGCGCAGATTTTCAATCTTTAAATCACAACCACGAAATTAAACGCTCGACAACATCGGATTATGAAATACGGAGAATAGTACTCAGACAAAAGTACAATCATTACAATATCACAAGTTCCAATTACATAACAGAAATCTCGGGTATTACATGCCTTGCCGTGACCTGAAAATAAAATCCCCCAACGGGGTCAGTTACACAGAACAACAATCATCAAGGGTTGAAAATACACAATCATGATATATCTGAAGTCATAAAATATCTTTAGTTATGAATTACGCTGAAGAGGAGTATCATAGTACGCCCGTAATGTTCTGTGCAAGTTTACAAGACGAATGACCGGACACACCCGTCCTTGTACCTAATTAGTCTCACGGAGTTAAGCTTTACCGTGTGCACGGTCCAATATATCGGTGAACCCAATACATGACCATCGCGTGCCCGACTAAAAATTCCACATAGCCACACCCGGCCACGCAATATGAACCCAGAAGGTCATATGAACGAGAATGACCACAATGAATATCAATGAATAATAATTCGACAAGGCCAAGATGACTCACCGAGATGAAAATAATAGTGACGTGATTTATAACCCAATGAAATGATTTGGAACCATCGTTCCTCGTGAATGAAATGATTATTCGACAATTACAAGTCTCAATGTGATTAATACCATGATGAATGAGTTATGATTATGAATAATCAACAACAAAAGGAATGAACGTCCTTTTAACCGAGTAAGAGTTAACTTACACAACACCGAAGAAGAATGTCCGTCCACGAACAACGTCCTAAATGAAATGTCGGTCGCTCGAACAACCTTGAATAACACAATTTACCAATAATTCGATCATTACACGAATCAAATACGATCATAACCGACTCAAACGTCGATACAACAATATCCAAACTCGAATATATCGAAACCAACTCCACGATGAGTATTTCAAACCATCAAAACACTTTCAATGATATCAATAATCTCATAGGAATCCACAATTTCAAGATTACAACAACGTCAAACGGAAATCCCCAAATTATCCAAAGTCAACCCCAAGGGTTCTTGATATAAATCCCCAAAATAGCCATTAAATCCGCAGGAATACATTTATCCAAGGTAGATAATCCATATCTAATATATTCCAACAACAATCCAAGCTAACACGAAGAAATCGGAAGGAAAAACCCAAAAATCCAAAATTCTAGATCCAAGAGATTAATACCTTTGATTTGATGAGATGAAGATGATGAAATGATGATTAATCCAACTCAAAGACTTGAAGATGATGATAGATGATAGCAGCTCGAAGAGAACACTCCAAGTTGCCCGAAATCGCCCGACGTCGCTCAAAAACGAAGAGAAGTGAGAAAATGACGAAACTCAGGCTAACTGTCCAATTTATACTGCTCCAGATTAGCGCACGCTATGACCTGCTATTTAGCGTGCGCTAACGAGTTGTATGAACATTCCAGTGAACTCTGGCTGACCCGTTAGCGTACGCTACAACCTCGTAGCGTGCGTTAACTCTGTCCTAATAGCATGCGTTAACACCAAATGTTAGCGTGCGCTAGCTAAATATCTGCTGTCCAGTACTGAAGTCCAGAACCTTCTGTCCTCTGATCTGATCTCGGTAGCGTGCGCTACAACCAACAAGTAGCGTGCGCTACTACACCGTTTGGGTGCGCTACAACCAACAAGTAGCGTGCGCTATGAATTAATCCAGTGCAGTCCAGTAGCCACTGGACTCAACCTGATCCGTCTTTAGCGCGCGCTACACCAAATATTAGCATGCGCTACTACAACCCACTAACGCGCGCTACTTATAACTCACCTGCAGTCCAGTACCTTCTAGACTGCAGCCAGGGTAACATTAGCGTGCGCTAATGCTGAGTGGTAGTGTGCGCTACCTGTACTCAATTAGCGCGCGCTAGAAAGAGTACGTAGCGTGCGCTACACCTCACGCACAGCCCACAATGAAAATGACAATGATGATAAACACGGCACGAAACTCCAATTAGATTAGTGATTAACGACAATTGAAACACGATACAATTACTCTAAACGATGAATACCATGATTGAATAAGAGTGACAAATGATCATTAACGAGTGAAAATATTGAATGATAAATACTGAATGATAATTACTGAATGATAATTACTGAATTACAACCGGGTATTACAAATAGGACATAAAACCATGTTACACGTATTTGAGATGGAACTCTACACAAACTCGGGTTTATTGGTTAGATTCGAGCCTTTAATACTGAGAATTAGCAATAACAACTCCGATTAAGCTTTTACTTCTTGATTAAGTCTTGTTGTAGAAAAGATTAGCTATAGTAGCTCCAATTAAGACGTTCTTCTTGATTAAGGCTTGTTAATACTATATAAGACCACATTACATGCACTCGAGTCGGAACTCTACGAAAACTCGGGTTTATTTATTATATTCAAACATTTTATATTTTGAATTCGCTATAATAGTATAACACCCCAAACTAGGCGGATATTAAAGTGCCGTGGATCCCCAACTGGGACCCACCAGGCAAATGAAAATGAATGAATTACACAAGATAAATGTAGTACCGAACTACATTACAACAATAATTACTCCGATGAGGAGTTTAGTTACAACACACCAGGACAATATCGAATACTAGTGTGTTTTATATGAAGATAAAATACACAACACTGAATGAAACAGAGTATTCAAATGAAAGTCTGCAGCGGAAAATAAAGGACAATAACATGAATAACTGAAAGATCGGGGGCCCCTACTAGTATCACTGGGACTCCTCGACGTCAGCGTGTTCTCCCCGTACTTTTGCCTTGCCAAGACCTGAAAAACAAAATCCCCAAACAGGGTCAAGATAAAGAACAACAATCCTCAAGGGTTGAAAATACACAATCATGATTATATCTGAAATTATGAAATATCCTGTCGAAACATACGCAATCAAACATGCTATATGAATCAACTAACAGTACGGCTCAAAGGGTGGCGCCACACTACGCCCGGGATGGAAATGTGTCCGTGCAGAAGCCACCAACGAGTATCGATCGAATACACGTGTGGTCTTGTACCTAATCAGTCTCACGAAACAATCAATCTCGTGTGCACAGTCCAATGTGAGGCCACCAACCAACACACGACTATAATGTGCCCGACATGAAAACCCTACACATACCAACCGGCACGCCAGTATGACCCGGAATGCCACGATATAACAAAAGTGACATCAAAAATGAATAATGACTCACCGAGGTGGAATGGTAACGAAATAAATGACACCAATGAAAAGATTGGAACCGCTGCTCCTTATGGTCAAACGATTAATTGATAACAACAAGTTTTGATACGATTAATATAATGATGAATGAGTTATGATTATGAATGAACAACAACAAAAGGGATGAATATCCTTTTAACCGAGTAAGAATTAACTTACACAATACCGATGAAGAAAGTCCTTCCACGAACAAAAGTCCTAAATGAAGTGTCGGTCGCACGAACAACCTTAATTCAATACAATTACCAACAATCCGATCAATACACGAATTAAACACGAATATAACGAACTCAAAACGTCGATACGATTAAACTAAGTTCATTGGGGCATTATATCGAATACGTTGTGGCCAAACTCCGATTGTTTACAACTAAACCTCAACAATACCAACCTCAAATCCCCAAGAAGTGTTTCAAACCAACAAAACATCTCCAATACGATCAATAATCCGTTATGAATATCCAGAAACGTGATTATAACAACAATTAGTCGAAAATCCCCAATTCCAACTCGATTTTCAAGGTGTTCTTGAATAATTCCTCAATAATCAAATGAATCCCTATACAAACTCATAATCATATACATATCCCTTCATATATCATGATTATAACGTCCAAAAAATCGTATCTCAACACAAAAATCGAAATCCAAGGTGTTGAAGAATATTACCTTTGAAGATCCAAGTACTTTAATCCGAAGAACACGCGTTAGCTCGATTATCCGGGCTTCACGATCGAAATGAGATGAAGAAAATCAAACACTCAAATGATTTGAGAAGGAAAAACCCTCCCTCAAGCTTTCTCTCTCGGTTGAAGGTGAAGAAAAGGGAGAAAAATGGGCTGGAATGCTGAAAAAAACGAATTTAAAGGGGTTGACTGCCCTGCCGGACACGGTCCTGCTTGACACGGTCGCGGCGCGGAGGGCCTTTCGATAGTGACCCGTCCGACAGCGACTCGGCATGACTCGACCATGTCCTGGAACACGGTCGGGCGTGTCGGCAGTCGGTTCTGGCTTATCCGGAAGAGTTCGACTCGGCCGTGCCAGACGACACGGCCGGTCACGAGGCGAGACTTCGGCATTTCCGGACGAGTACGGCACGGGCCGTGTCGGACGACACGGCCGAGTTCGGTCGGCAGTGATCGGCCAATAACTGAAAAAATGAGCGGGTGAGCTAAAACGACCATAACTCTCTCGTCCGGACTCCGATTGACTCACCGTTTGAACCATTGGAAAGCTAATTCGATGATCTATAATATTGCAAGGATTTAGAATTTTTGGAGTTACCAAAAATTAATGGTGATCTAACAAAGTCGAACTCATATGAGGAAAGTTGAAACAATGAACAATAATGGTACACAACTCGAAGTTTTTCCGAACGGTGAACACGGTGAATGAACATGATTGATGAATGATTATAATTGAGTGAAAATACACTGAGTGACAATTACAGACTGATAATTACTGAATGGAAATGAATGAATTACAACCGGGTATTACATACTCCCCCCTTAAAAAGAGTTTCGTCCCCGAAACTAAGGGTCAAACAACTCGGGATAACTCTCCCGCATATTATCCTCGGTTTCCCAAGTAGCCTCTTCGACTCCGTGTCTAGACCACTGAATCTTGACCAAAGGGATCGTCTTGTTCCTCAACTGTTTGATTCGTCGCTCTAACACTCGTACAGGATGCTCCTCGTACGAATGATCATCTGCGATCTCAATTTCGTCGAACTGAAGTATGTGACTCGGGTCGGCAACATACTTCCGCAACTGAGAGACGTGAAACACATTATGAATCCTGCTCAAAGTCAGAGGTAAAGCCAATCGATAAGCTAACTCTCCTACTCGATCCAAAATTTCAAACGGTCCAATGAATCTCGGGCTCAACTTCCCCCGTTTTCCGAAACGGAAAATACCTCGACTCGGGGATACCTTGACCAAACATGGTCACCCGTCTCGAACTCTAGTGGTCGACGACGATTATCCGCATACGATTTCTGTCGACTCTGAGCTGTCAACATACGACTCTTGATCAAAGCGACCTTCTGGACTATTAAACGAGCAAGCATCTGCTCCTGAACGGACTTACGACTCAAGGCGTCGGCGACAACGTTCGCCTTGCCCGGGTGGTAAAGGATCTCGATATCAAAATCTTTGATTAGTTCCAACCACCGCCCCTGTCGCATATTTAACTCCTTGTGAGTAAATATATACTTCGACTCTTGTGATTGGTGAAGATCTGACAGGTGATTCCATAAAGGTAACGACGCCAAATTTCCAACGCGAAAACCACGGTTGCTAGCTCCGGCCGTGGGTTGGATAATTAACCAGCTAATCCGAGGAAACATTGGATTTACTTAATATCTTTCGGAGATTGCCAATCTCGGATAGTCTCCGACTTCTGAGGGTCGACACGAACTCTGTCAGATGAAATCACATGCCCGAGAAAGTCACTTCGGACCTCCAGAACTCACATTTGGAAAACTTTCCATAAAGTTGCTCTCGTCTCAACACGTCGAGAACCTGAAGAAGATGAACCTCGTGTTCCTCTCGGCTAAGAGAATAAATCAAAATGTCTTCGATGAAGACAACAACAAACTGATCCAAAAAGTCGATGAAAACCCGATTCATTAACTCCCTGAATACCGCAGGTGCAATAGTTAGCCCGAACGGCATAACTACGAACTCATAATGACCATAGCGTGTACAAAACGCTGTCCTCGCGATATCCGACTCTCGAATCCGCAATTGGTGATATCCAGATCTTAAGTCGATCCTGGAAAATACTGAGGCTCCCTGAAGTTGATCTAAAAGATCATTAATACGGGGTAAGGGATACTACTCTTGATCATCACCCTGTTCAACTCCTGGTAATTAATACACACACGAGACAAGCCATCCTTCTCCTTGACAGATCACACTGGTGCTCCTCACGGGGACGCAATCGGTTGGAGATAACCTTTCTCAAACTACTCCTCAAGTTGAATCTTCAACTCCTGCATTCTGGTCGGGGCCATCCGATACGGTGCCTTCGATAACGGGGACGTACCGGCTCCAACTCACCCCTGAATTCCCTTACTCTATGTGAAGGTAACCAGATAACTCGTCTGGAAATACATCGTCAATCGATGACAATGATACCACGAATGATTGAACATTTCGATTGCCCTAGAATGGTCAATCGATAAAAAGAGATACCAATAATGATTGAACAACTCGATTGCCTTAGAAAGGCCAATCGATGAAGATGATACAATGAATGTTTGAATAACTCGATTGCCCTAGAAAGGCCAATCGATGAAAATGATACAATGTATGATTGAATAACTCGATTGCCTTAGGAAGGCCAATCGATGAAAATGATACAATGAATGATTGAATGACTCGATTGCCTTAGAAAGGCCAATTGATGAAAATGATACAATGAATGATTGAATGACTCGATTGTCTTAGAAAAGGCCAATCGATGAAAATGATACAATGAATGATTGAATGACTCGATTGTCTTAGAAAAGCCAATCGATGGAAAGGATACAAAGAATGATTGAATAACTCGATTGTCTTAGAAAGGCCAATCGATGAGACTGACATAATGAATGATTGAATAACTCGATTGCCTTAGAAAGGCCAATCGATGAGAATGATATAATGAATGATTGAATAGTTCGATTGCGGAATTTCTCTGCTTTTGTCATAATAATACTTCTTCTGGAACAACGGGGATTACTTCCCTGAAACACACATTCGACAACCAACGACGGAAAGATAGCGACCAAACGCTAACAAACACTGAGGATAGTATCAAGACGATCAAGCCAACTAATACCGAAAATTACATCGTCCTAAGATAAATTCACCACGATTAGATCCATCAACCAATCGCGGTCATTAAGCTTAATTAGGTATGATTCCGAAAATTCTTCCATCGTCAGGTAGACCGATTGTATGAGTGTAATACACGGTTGTAATCCAGTCATTATTCAGTATTCATCATTCAGTAATTGTCACTCAGTAATTTTCACTCATTATTAATCATTTGTCACTCAGATTCAGTCATGGTATTCATCATTCAGAGTAATTGTATCGTGTATCTATCGTCATTCATCACTAATCTGATTGAAGTTTCGTGCCGTGTTTATCATCATCGTCATTTTCATTGTGGGTTGTGCGTGAGGAGTAGCGCACGCTACGTACTCTCTTTAGCGTACGCTAATTGAGTACAGGTAGCGCACGCTACCACTCAGCATTAGCGCACGCTAAGGTTAACTGCCGCTCCGGAAGGTACTGGACTGCAGGTGAGTTATAAGTAACGCACGCTACGAATGTTAAGTAGCGCGCGCTAGTGGGTGATAGTAGCGCACGCTAATATTTGGTGTAGCGCGCGCTAAGGTCGGATTAGGTTGAATCCAGTGACTACTGGACTGCATTGAATTTATTCATAGCGCACGCTAGGAGTGGTTTTTAGCGTACGCAAGCGGTATTGTAGCGCACGCTACTTGTTGGTCGTAGCGCACGCTATCGAGGTCAGATCAGAGGACTGATAGTTTCTGGATTTCAGTACTGGGCATCAAATTATTCGTTAGCGCATGCTAACTATGAGCATTAACGCGCGCTAATGATATGACTGTAGCGCACGCTACAAAAAGGTACGTAGCAAGCGCTACCGTGTTCGGACAGTGGGTACTAGACTACCCAAATTACTCGTTAGCGCACGCTACGCACAAGGGCTAGCGCACGCTAACCTGGGCTGGCTATAAATTGGACAGTTTAGTCAGACTTCGTCATTTGTCATCTTTTTCTCTTCCTCCCGTCGGTTCTTGGCGATTTGGGCGATCTAGAGAGTGTTCTTCAAGGTGTAATCATCAATCATCATCTTCAAGTCTTTGAGTTGGATTATCATCACTTCATCACCTCCAAAACACCGAATCAAAGGTATTAATTTCTTGGATCTAGAATTTCGGATTTTTTTTGGGTTTTCCTTCCGATTCCTTCGTGTAAGCTTGGATTATCATTGGAATATGTTAGATATGGATTATCTACCTTGGATAAATATATTCCTATGGATTTAATGGTTATCTTCGGAATTATTTCAAGAACCCTTGGGGTTGACTTCGGTTAATTGGGGATTTTCCGATTGATGTTGTTGTAATCATGAATTATGGATTCCTAATGGGTTATTGATATCATTGAAAGTGTTTTGATGGTTTGAAATACTCATCTTGGAGTTGGTTTCGATATACTCGAGTTCGAATATTGTTGTATCGACGTTTGGATCGATTATGATCGTTTTTGCTTGATACGTGTATTGAACGATTGTCGGTACTTATTGTTATTCAAGGTTGTTCGAGCGACCGGCATTTCATTTAGGACGTTGTTCGTGGACGGACATTCTTCATCGGTATTGTGTAAGTTAATTCTTACTCGGTTAAAAGGATATTCATTCCTTTTGTCGTTGTTCATTCATAATCATAACTCATTCATCATTGTATTAATCGTATCAAAACTCATCATTGTCAATTAATCACCTCAGTCATAAGGAACGACGGTTCCGATCATTTCATTGAGCTATCATTCATTTCACCATCATTCAATCTTGGTGAGTCATTATTCATTTTCATTGTCACTTTTGTCATATTGTGGCATTCCGGGTCATACTGGCGTGCCGATTGGTATGTGTAGGATTTTCATGTCGGGCACATTATAGTCGTGTGTTGGTTGGTGGCCTCACATTGGACTGTGCACACGAGTCGATTGCTCGTGAGACTGATTAGGTACAAGACCACGCGTGTTTGATCGTTGGTGGCTTGTGCACGGACACATTTCCATCCCGGACGTAGTGTGGCGCCATTCCTTTGAGCCGTACTGATAGTCGATTCATATAGCATGTTTGATTGCGTATGTTTCGACAGGATAATTCATAATTTCAGATATATCATGATTGTGTATTTTCAACCCTTGAGGATTGTTGCGTTTGGGGATTTTGTTTTTCAGGTCTTGGCAAGGCAAAAGTACGGGGAGAACATGCTAACGTCGAGGAGTCCCAGTGATACTAGTAGGGGCCCCCGATCTTTCAGTTATTCATGTTATTGTCCTTTATTTTCCGCTGCAGACTTTCATTTGGATACTCCGTTTCATTCAGTGTCGTGTATTTTATCTTCATATAAAATATACTAGTATTGATATTGTCTGGTGTGTTGTACTTAAACTCCTCATCGGAGTATTTGGTAATATAATGTGGTTCGGTACTACAATTATATTATTTAATTCATCATTTTCATTCGCCTGGTGGGTCCTACTGGGGATTCACGGACCGTAATATCCGCCTAGTTTGGGGTGTTACAGAGTTGGTATCGGAGCGTGGTTTTGAATACTACCCTCCAAGTCATGTCTCATTTGAAATCATCGTCATCGGACTAGTATCATTGGACTTTCGCGTCACGTGTGACCTGTGCAAATGCCGAGCCAATCAGACCAAGAACTGTAAGATTTCTAACGCCATGGTATAATTTCTTGCAGTAATCATTCATTCATCATTCATCAATTAACAATCCTCAAAAATCATCATTCATTATGATCAAGACGATCATGTTAACTCATTAATCACTCAATTCATTCATTACTCAATTGATGATCAGGACGATCATGTTAACTCATTAATTACTCAATTCATTTCATTACTCAGTTATTGATCTGGAAGATCATGTTATTAATCTTGTTGACTTATTCAAGGTACTCATTTCAAGAATTTCATCAGATAATCATGTCACCTCAGTTAATCATTCATGTAATCACTGTGTTAGAGCGCATATGCTCATTTTCATCATCTCATGACATAATCATAACGTGATATTCATGCGGGGTATATAATCATTATGCGACCTTCCTACTTCAGTATGGAGAGAGATGTCAGAGGATGCACGGGGAGAGGCCGCGGTGCGGGCCGAAACTCGGGAAATAATCACTCGCTATCGGGAAATCGTACCCAGGACTCGGCTCGATCAGAAGATGTTCGGGTTGATCCACTCACTTTTATGCAGGTCATGATGACCCATATGCAATTGCTTAATCATAATTGCGCCTCTCTGGCCGAATTAATCGAGAGGACTCTCACGTATAAGCCTGCTGCTAAGGAAATTGCGGAGCAACAACCTTCATCTATCTACAAGAAATCAACGAAGCGTAATCGGTCCGAAGGCGGTCGGTCAACCTCCAAGAAACCTCGTGCGAGTCCTAACGTTTCTGAGCGACCTCCTACGGCGCCTAATCTCGCGGATCTCGCCCGAGCAGCCGGCCGGCCATCATCTGCTTTAACCGTGGGGCGCCGGGCCATTTCAAGACTAGGTGTACGACGCCGTCTATCACATGTCATAATTGTGGGAATTCCGGGCATAAGGCCCGTTTTGCCGAAAGGACTCTAAGTCGGCTCGCGGCATCTCGTGCCCCAAACAATCGGCGATTCGTAATCGACCGCTTTGTCGGCTGTTTAAGACAATGGAAGCAATCAAAGGTGGAGCTCATATTTATCGACGGAGCGTCCGGTTCGGGGGCCGGCAGTCCCGGATTCATGTGATGAAGAGGATCGACGATCCGTGGCCCGAACGATCTCAGGTATACTCGTAACTTTATTTCAACCTGTGTGTACCTTTTGATACTGGTGCACCGCATTCATTCATTTTCAAGTCATGATTGAATAGACTTAATTCGGTTAATCATATTGCTTGTGGACCTCATACCATCGGTGTACATGACGAGGGAAGATTTTCGGAAATTATACCAAGGTAAGCTTAATGACCGCGATTGGTTAGTGGACCTAATCGTGGTGAACTTATCTAAGGACGATATAATATTGAGTGTCACTTAGATGGATTGTCACGGTATCATTTTCAATGTTCGTAAGCATATGGTCACTATCATTTCCGTCGTTGGATGTCGAATGTGTGCTTCAGGGAGGTGATCCCCATTGTTCCAGAGGAATTTTAATATGACGGAGGCAGAGGAATTCCACAATCGAGATATTCAATCATTCATTATATCATTGTCATCGATTGGCCGTTCATAGGCAATCGAGATATTCAATCATTCATTATATCATTGTCATCGATTGGCCGTTCATAGGCAATCGAGATATACAGTCATTCATTGCATCATTTTCATCGATTGGCCGTTCATGGACAATCGAGTTACTTAATCATTCATTATATCATTGTCACCTTTTGGCCGTTCTTAGACAATCGAGGCGTTCAATCATTCTTGGTATCATTGACATCGATTGACGATGTATATCCCCAAGGGCTTACTTGGTTGCCTTCACACAGAGTTGTGGAATTCACGAGTGAGTTGGAGCCCGGTACGCCCCCGTTATCGAAGGTACCATATCGGATGGCCCCGACCGAAATGCAGAAGTTGGAGACTCAACTTGAGTAATTGTGCGAGGAAGGTTATCTCCAACCGAGTGCGCCCCCGTGGGGAGCACCAGTGTTATCTGTCAAGGAGAAGTATGGTTCGTTCGTGTGTGTATTATTACCAGGAGTTGAACAGGATGATGATCAAGGATAAATATCCTCTACCCCGTATCGATGATCTTTTGGATCAACTTCAGGGAGCTTCAGTATTTTCCAAGATCGACTTAAGATCTGGATTTCATCAGTTGCGGATTCAAGAGTCGGATATCACGAGGACGGCATTTCGAACACGCTTTGGTCATTATGAGTTTGCGGTTATGCCGGTTGGGTTGATTAATGTACCTGCGGTATTCATGGAGTTAATGAATCAGGTTTTCATCGACTTTTGGATCAGTTTGTTGTTGTCTTTATAGACGACATTTTGATCTTCTCGTGACCGAGAGGAACGCGAGGTCCATCTTCATCAGGTTCTCGACGTGTTAAGACGAGAGCAACTTTATGGAAAGTTTTTCCAAATGTGATTTCTGGATGTCCGAAGTGACTTTTCTCGGATAGGTAATTTCATCAGATGGAGTGCGGGTTGATCCTCAGTAGACGGAGGCTACCCAAGATTGGTTACCTCCGAGAAATGTTAAGGAAATCTGAAGCTTTCTCGGATTAGCCGATTACTATCAGCAGTTTGTGGAAGGATTTTCTAAAATTGTTCAGTCAATTCATTCATCACTCAGTTAACCTCATTGTTCAGTCAATTCATTCATCACTCAGTTAACCTCATTGTTCAGTCAATTCATTCATCACTCAGTTAATCTCATTGTTCAGTCAATTCATTCATCACTCAGTTAACCTCATTGTTCAGTCAATTCATTCATCACTCAGTTAATCTCATTGTTCAGTCAATTCATTCATCACTCAGTTAACCTCATTGTTCAGTCAATTCATTCATCACTCAGTTAATCTCATTTTTCAATTAATTCATTCATCACGGAGTCAATCTCATTGTTCGATTAATTCATTAACCATCCAGCCCATCTCACGGTTCAGTTGTTAATCTTGTGAATCAAATTTTTCAACCTTGTGAACTTGTTCAAGGTAATCATTTCAGGAATTTCATCAGATAGGCTTGTTACCTCACTTGATTTTTCATGCGATCTTCTCATATCGCGGCGTCATGTCGACGATCGTTTTATTGCATTATTAATGCATTCATTTTGTTAGAGCGTGTATGCTCATTGTTATCATTCCGTCTTGGAATCATAATGCAATTTTCATACGAGATCTGTAATTATCACGTGACTTTCCTGCCTCGGTATGGAAAGAGTTCGGAGGGACATCGGACTCCGACGTCCAAGAGATCGTTCTAGTCGTATTCGTGCTGGGAGAGCATCTTCATCTCGCATTTACGAGTTCAACTGTTGTATGCTTTAACAGTGTTGCAACAGGACATTCATCACCGGTGTTGAGCAAGATAATTCTTGCTCGGTAATAGGATAATCATTCATTTCATCGCCGTTCAACTATTCGCTTAGGTCATTCATCATATATCAATCCCGTTTAGACTTATATTTATCAACCAATCATTCGCTTCACGGGGAACAATGGTTCCAATAATTTCATTCGAGTTATCACTCATTTCGTTATTAGTTCACCTCGGCGAGTTATCCTTGATCCTTGTTGGATTTCTAATCATTTATCATTCATCATAGTCACTCTCGTTTTGGTAACCTTTCGGGGTCATATTAAGCGGTGAGTTCAGATTTGGGTCTTCGTTGAATCGATGTGATCGAGGAGATCGATGGTATGGAGGATATCGATGTTGAGTACATTTGATATATAGCCTTGCCTTTCAGATGACTATAACTCAATCCGTATTAATGTGTCGTGGTTGTGGATCATTTATTGTTGATCTATCCTATAATGATCGTATTTGAGAATCTTGAGATTTTGAGATCGTTTGATGCATTCCTTTTGGTGTCGTACCGAGACTTCGTGATAATTTGGGAAATCGTTCATTGTAATCCGAGACGTCAAGACTTGGGACTTGGGCGTGCGATTGATTTGGTCCCAAGAACTATTTGGACATTATTGTTTGCAGATCGTGATGGATAGTTCATGTCCCGAGTTGTTTACCCTTAGTTTCGAGGACGAAACTCTTTTAAGGGGGGGTGTATGTAATACCCGGTTGTAATTCAGTCATTATTCAGTATTCATCATTCAGTAATTGTCACTCAGTAATTTTCACTCATTATTAATCATTTGTCACTCAGATTCAGTCATGGTATTCATCATTCAGAGTAATTGTATCGCGTATCTATCGTCATTCATCACTAATCTGATTGAAGTTTCGTGCCGTGTTTATCATCATCGTCATTTTCATTGTGGGTTGTGCGTGAGGAGTAGCGCACGCTACGTACTCTCTTTAGCGTACGCTAATTGAGTACAGGTAGCGCACGCTACCACTCAGCATTAGCGCATGCTAAGGTTAACTTGCCGCATCCGAAGGTACTGACCGCAGTGAGTTAGGGTAACGCACGCGCTACGAATGGTAAGTAGCGCGCGCTAGTGGGTGATAGTAGCGCACGCTAATATTTGGTGTAGCGCGCGCTAAGGTCGGATTAGGTTGAATCCCGTGACTACTGGACTGCATTGAATTTATTCATAGCGCACGCTAGGAGTGGTTTTTAGCGTACGCAAGCGGTATTGTAGGGCACGCTACTTGTTGGTCGTAGCGCACGCTATCGAGGTCAGATCAGAGGACTGATAGTTTCTGGATTTCGATCGGGCATCAAATTATTCGTTAGCGCACGCTAACTATGAGCATTAACGCGCGCTAATGATATGACCAGAGCGCACGCTACAAAAGGTACGTAGCGCGCTACCGTGTTCGGACAAAGGTACTGGACTACCCAAATTACTCGTTAGCGCACGCTACGCACAAGGCTAGCGCACGCTAACACGGGCCGCTATAAATTGGACAGTTTAGTCAGACTTCGTCATTTGTCATCTTTTTCTCTTCCTTTCGTCGGTTCTTGGCGATTTGGGCGATCTAGAGAGTGTTCTTCAAGGTGTAATCATCAATCATCATCTTCAAGTCTTTGAGTTGGATTATCATCACTTCATCACCTCCAAAACACCGAATCAAAGGTATTAATTTCTTGGATCTAGAATTTCGGATTTTTTTTGGGTTTTCCTTCCGATTCCTTCGTGTAAGCTTGGATTATCATTGGAATATGTTAGATATGGATTATCTACCTTGGATAAATATATTCCTATGGATTTAATGGTTATCTTCGGAATTATTTCAAGAACCCTTGGGGTTGACTTGATTAATTGGGGATTTTCCGATTGATGTTGTTGTAATCATGAATTATGGATTCCTAATGGGTTATTGATATCATTGAAAGTGTTTTGATGGTTTGAAATACTCATCTTGGAGTTGGTTTCGATATACTCGAGTTCGAATATTGTTGTATCGACGTTTGGATCGATTATGATCGTTTTTGCTTGATACATGTATTGAACGATTGTCGGTACTTATTGTTATTCAAGGTTGTTCGAGCGACCGGCATTTCATTTAGGACGTTGTTCGTGGACGGACATTCTTCATCGGTATTGTGTAAGTTAATTCTTACTCGGTTAAAAGGATATTCATTCCTTTTGTCGTTGTTCATTCATAATCATAACTCATTCATCATTGTATTAATCGTATCAAAACTCGTCATTGTCAATTAATCACCTCAGTCATAAGGAGCAGCGGTTCGATCATTTCATTGAGCTATCATTCATTTCACCATCATTCAATCTTGGTGAGTCATTATTCATTTTCATTGTCACTTTTGTCATATTGTGGCATTCGGGTCATCTTGGCGTGCGGTTGGTATGTGTAGGATTTTCATGTCGGGCACATTATAGTCGTGTGTTGGTTGGTGGCCTCACATTGGACTGTGCACACGAGTCGATTGCTCGTGAGACTGATTAGGTACAAGACCACGCGTGTTTGATCGTTGGTGGCTTGTGCACGGACACATTTCCATCCCGGACGTAGTGTCGCGCCATTCCTTTGAGCCGTACTGATAGTCGATTCATATAGCATGTTTGATTGCGTATGTTTCGACAGGATAATTCATAATTTCAGATATATCATGATTGTGTATTTTCAACCCTTGAGGATTGTTGTTCTTTGTAACTGACCCCGTTTGGGGATTTTGTTTTTCAGGTCTTGGCAAGGCAAAAGTACGGGGAGAACATGCTAACGTCGAGGAGTCCCAGTGATACTAGTAGGGGGCCCCGATCTTTCAGTTATTCATGTTATTGTCCTTTATTTTCCGCTGCAGACGTTCATTTGGATATTCCGTTTCATTCAGTGTCGTGTATTTTATCTTCATATAAAATATACTAGTATTCGGTATTGTCCTGGTGTGTTGTACTTAAACTCCTCATCGGAGTATTTGGTAATATAATGTGGTTCGGTACTACAATTATATTATTTAATTCATCATTTTCATTCGCCTGGTGGGTCCCAGTCGGGGATTCACGGCACTGTAATATCCGCCTAGTTTGGGGTGTTACAGAGTTGGTATCGGAGCGTGGTTTTGAATACTACCCTCCAAGTCATGTCTCATTTGAAATCATCGTCATCGGACTAGTATCATTGGACTTCCGCGTCACGTGTGACCTGTGCAAATGCCGAGCCAATCAGACCAAGAACTGTAAGATTTCTAACGCCATGGTATAATTTCTGGCAATAATCATTCATTCATCATTCATCAATTAACAATCCTCAAACATCATCATTCATTATGATCAGGACGATCATGTTAACTCATTAATCACTCAATTCATTCATTACTCAATTGATGATCAGGACGATCATGTTAACTCATTAATTACTCAATTCATTTCATTACTCAGTTATTGATCTGGAAGATCATGTTATTAATCTTGTTGACTTATTCAAGGTACTCATTTCAAGAATTTCATCAGATAATCATGTCACCTCAGTTAATCATTCATGTAATCATCGTGTTAGAGCGCATATGCTCATTTTCATCATCTCATGACATAATCGAACGTGATATTCAAGCGGGGTATATAATCATTATGCGACCTTCCTACTTCGGATGGAGAGAGATGTCGAGGATGCACGGGGAGAGGCATGCGGGCCGAAACTCGGGAAATAATCACTCACTATCGGGAAATCGTACCCAGGACTCGGCTCGATCAGAAGATGTTCGGGTTGATCCACTCACTTTTATGCAGGTCATGATGACCCATATGCAATTGCTTAATCATCATTGCGCCTCTCTGGCCGAATTAATCGAGAGGACTCTCACGTATAAGCCTGCTGCTAAGGAAATTGCGGAGCAACAACCTTCATCTGTCTACAAGAAATCAACGAAGCGTAATCGGTCCGAAGGCGGTCGGTCAACCTCCAAGAAACCTCGTGCGGGTCCTAACGTTTCTGAGCGACCTCCTACGGCGCCTAATCCTGCGGGATCTCAGTCCCGAGCAGCCAGTTCGGCCATCATCTGTTTCAACTGTGGGGCGCCGGGCCATTTCAGTACTAGGTGTACGACGCCGTCTATCACATGTCATAATTGTGGGAATTCTGGGCATAAGGCCCGTTTTTGCCGAAAGGACTCTAAGTCAGCTCTGGCGGCATCTCAGGCCCCGAAACAATCAGCGATTCAGAATCAGACTGCTTTGTCAGCGTCGTTTAAGACAATGGAAGCAATCAAAGGTGGAGCTCATATTTATCAGACGGGAGCGTCCGGTTCGGGGGCCGGCAGGTCCCGGATTCATGTGATGAAGAGGATCGACGATCCGGTGGCCCGAACGATCTCAGGTATACTCGTAACTTTATTTCAACCTGTGTGTACCTTTTGATACTGGTGCACCGCATTCATTCATTTTCAAGTCATGATTGAATAGACTTAATTCGGTTAATCATATTGCTTGTGGACCTCATACCATCGGTGTACCTGACGAGGGAAGATTTTCGGAAATTATATCAAGGTAATCTTAATGACCGCGATTGGTTAGTGGACCTAATCGTGGTGAACTTATCTAAGGACGATATAATATTGAGTGTCACTTAGATGGATTGTCACGGTATCATTTTCAATGTTCGTAAGCATATGGTCACTATCATTTCCGTCGTTGGATGTCGAATGTGTGCTTCAGGGAGGTGATGCCCGTTGTTCCAGAGGAATTTTAATATGACGGAGGCAGAGGAATTCCACAATCGAGATATTCAATCATTCATTATATCATTGTCATCGATTGGCCGTTCATAGGCAATCGAGATATTCAATCATTCATTATATCATTGTCATCGATTGGCCGTTCATAGGCAATCGAGATATTCAATCATTCATTATATCATTGTCATCGATTGGCCGTTCATAGGCAATCGAGATATACAATCATTCATTGCATCATTTTCATCGATTGGCCGTTCATGGACAATCGAGTTACTTAATCATTCATTATATCATTGTCACCTTTTGGCCGTTCTTAGACAATCGAGGCGTTCAATCATTCGTGGTATCATTGACATCGATTGACGATGTATATCCCAAAGGGCTTACTTGGTTGCCTTCACACAGAGTTGTGGAATTCACGAGTGAGTTGGAGCCCGGTACGCCCCCGTTATCGAAGGTACCATATCGGATGGCCCCGACCGAAATGCAGAAGTTGGAGACTCAACTTGAGTAATTGTGCGAGGAAGGTTATCTCCAACCGAGTGCGCCCCCGTGGGGAGCACCAGTGTTATCTGTCAAGGAGAAGTATGGTTCGTTCGTGTGTGTATTATTACCAGGAGTTGAACAGGATGATGATCAAGGATAAATATCCTCTACCCCGTATCGATGATCTTTTGGATCAACTTCAGGGAGCTTCAGTATTTTCCAAGATCGACTTAAGATCTGGATATCATCAGTTGCGGATTCGAGAGTCGGATATCACGAGGACGGCATTTCGAACACGCTTTGGTCATTATGAGTTTGCGGTTATGCCGGTTGGGTTGATTAATGTACCTGCGGTATTCATGGAGTTAATGAATCAGGTTTTCATCGACTTTTGGATCAGTTTGTTGTTGTCTTTATAGACGACATTTTGATCTTCTCGTGACCGAGAGGAACGCGAGGTCCATCTTCATCAGGTTCTCGACGTGTTAAGACGAGAGCAACTTTATGGAAAGTTTTTCCAAAAGTGATTTCTGGATGTCCGAAGTGACTTTTCTCGGATAGGTAATTTCATCAGATGGAGTGCGGGTTTATCCTCAGTAGACGGAGGCTACCCAAGATTGGTTACCTCCGAGAAATGTTAAGGAACCAAGCTTTCTGGATTAGCCGATTACTATCGGCCAGTTTGTGGAAGGATTTTCTAAAATTGTTCAGTCAATTCATTCATCACTCAGTTAACCTCATTGTTCAGTCAATTCATTCATCACTCAGTTAACCTCATTGTTCAGTCAATTCATTCATCACTCAGTTAATCTCATTGTTCAGTCAATTCATTCATCACTCAATTAACCTCATTGTTCAGTCAATTCATTCATCACTCAGTTAATCTCATTGTTCAGTCAATTCATTCATCACTCAGTTAACCTCATTGTTCAGTCAATTCATTCATCACTCAGTTAATCTCATTGTTCAATTAATTCATTCATCACGGAGTCAATCTCATTGTTCGATTAATTCATTAACCATCCAGCCCATCTCACGGTTCAGTTGTTGATCTTGTGAATCAAATTTTTCAACCTTGTGAACTTGTTCAAGGTAATCATTTCAGGAATTTCATCAGATAGGCTTGTTACCTCACTTGATTTTTCATGCGATCTTCTCATATCGCGGCGTCATGTCGACGATCGTTTTATTGCATTATTAATGCATTCATTTTGTTACAGCATGTATGCTCATTGTTATCATTCCGTCTTGGAATCATAATGCAATTTTCATACGAGATCTGTAATTATCACGTGACTTTCCTGCCTCGGTATGGAAAGAGTTCGGAGGGACATCGGACTCCGACGTCCAAGAGATCGTTCTAGTCGTATTCGTGCTGGGAGAGCATCTTCATCTCAGACGACGAGTTCAACTGTTGTATGCTTTAACAGTGTTGCAACAGGACATTCATCACCGGTGTTGAGCAAGTTAATTCTTGCTCGGTAATAGGATAATCATTCATTTCATCGCCGTTCAACTATTCGCTTAGGTCATTCATCATATATCAATCCCGTTTAGACTTATATTTATCAACCAATCATTCGCTTCACGGGGAACAATGGTTCCAATAATTTCATTCGAGTTATCACTCATTTCGTTATTAGTTCACCTCGGCGAGTTATTCTTTATCCTTGTCGGATTTCTAATCATTTATCATTCATCATAGTCACTCTCGTTTTGGTAACCTTTCGGGGTCATATTAAGCGGTGAGTTCAGATTTGGGTCTTCGTTGAATCGATGTGATCGAGGAGATCGATGGTATGGAGGATATCGATGTTGGGTACATTTGATATATAGCCTTGCCTTTCAGATGACTATAACTCAATCCGTATTAATGTGTCGTGGTTGTGGATCATTTATTGTTGATTTATCCTATAATGATCGTATTTGAGAATCTTGAGATTTTGAGATCGTTTGATGCATTCCTTTTGGTGTCGTACCGAGACTTCATGATAATTTGGGAAATCGTTCATTGTAATCCGAGACGTCAAGACTTGGGACTTGGGCGTGCGATTGATTTGGTCCCAAGAACTATTTGGACATTATTGTTTGCAGATCGTGATGGATAGTTCATGTCCCGAGTTGTTTACCCTTAGTTTCGAGGACGAAACTCTTTTAAGGGGGTTGTATGTAATACCCGGTTGTAATTCAGTCATTATTCAGTATTCATCATTCAGTAATTGTCACTCAGTAATTTTCACTCATTATTAATCATTTGTCACTCAGATTCAGTCATGGTATTCATCATTCAGAGTAATTGTATCGTGTATCTATCGTCATTCATCACTAATCTGATTGAAGTTTCGTGCCGTGTTTATCATCATCGTCATTTTCATTGTGGGTTGTGCGTGAGGAGTAGCGCACGCTACGTACTCTCTTTAGCGTACGCTAATTGAGTACAGGTAGCGCACGCTACCACTCAGCATTAGCGCACGCTAAGGTTAACTTTGCCGCATCCCGGAAGGTACCGGACCGCAGTGAGTTATAACGCACGCTACGAATGGTAAGTAGCGCGCGCTAGTGTGTGATAGTAGCGCACGCTAATATTTGGTGTAGCGCGCGCTAAGGTCGGATTAGGTTGAATCCGGTGACTCCGGACTGCATTGAATTTATTCATAGCGCACGCTAGGAGTGGTTTTTAGCGTACGCAAGCGGTATTGTAGCGCACGCTACTTGTTGGTCGTAGCGCACGCTATCGAGGTCAGATCAGAGGACTGATAGTTTCTGGATTTCAGTACTGGGCATCAAATTATTCGTTAGCGCACGCTAACTATGAGCATTAACGCGCGCTAATGATATGACTGTTGCGCACGCTACAAAAAGGTACGTAGCGCGTGCTACCGTGTTCGGACAGTGGGTACTGGACTACCCAAATTACTCGTTAGCGCACGCTACGCACAAGGGCTAGCGCACGCTAACCTGGGCTGGCTATAAATTGGACAGTTTAGTCAGACTTCGTCATTTGTCATCTTTTTCTCTTCCTTTCGTCAGTTCTTGGCGATTTGGGCGATCTAGAGAGTGTTCTTCAAGGTGTAATCATCAATCATCATCTTCAAGTCTTTGAGTTGGATTATCATCACTTCATCACCTCCAAAACACCGAATCAAAGGTATTAATTTCTTGGATCTAGAATTTCGGATTTTTTTTGGGTTTTCCTTCCGATTCCTTCGTGTAAGCTTGGATTATCATTGGAATATGTTAGATATGGATTATCTACCTTGGATAAATATATTCCTATGGATTTAATGGTTATCTTCGGAATTATTTCAAGAACCCTTGGGGTTGACTTCGGTTAATTGGGGATTTTCCGATTGATGTTGTTGTAATCATGAATTATGGATTCCTAATGGGTTATTGATATCATTGAAAGTGTTTTGATGGTTTGAAATACTCATCTTGGAGTTGGTTTCGATATACTCGAGTTCGAATATTGTTGTATCGACGTTTGGATCGATTATGATCGTTTTTGCTTGATACGTGTATTGAACGATTGTCGGTACTTATTGTTATTCAAGGTTGTTCGAGCGACCGGCATTTCATTTAGGACGTTGTTCGTGGACGGACATTCTTCATCGGTATTGTGTAAGTTAATTCTTACTCGGTTAAAAGGATATTCATTCCTTTTGTCGTTGTTCATTCATAATCATAACTCATTCATCATTGTATTAATCGTATCAAACCTCGTCATTGTCAATTAATCACCTCAGTCTTAAGGAGCAGCCGGTTAGATCATTTCATTGAGCTATCATTCATTTCACCATCATTGATCTTGGTGAGTCATTATTCATTTTCATTGTCACTTTTGTCATATTGTGGCATTAGGGTCATCTTGGCATGCGGTTGGTATGTGTAGGATTTTCATGTCGGGCACATTATAGTCGTGTGTTGGTTGGTGGCCTCACATTGGGTGTGCACACGAGTCGATTGCTCGTGAGGCCCGATTAGGTACAAGACCACGCGTGTTTGATCGTTGGTGGCTTGTGCACGGACACATTTCCATCCCGGACGTAGTGTGGCGCCATTCCTTTGAGCCGTACTGATAGTCGATTCATATAGCATGTTTGATTGCGTATGTTTCGACAGGATAATTCATAATTTCAGATATATCATGATTGTGTATTTTCAACCCTTGAGGATTGTTGTTCTTTGTAACTGACCCCGTTTGGGGATTTTGTTTTTCAGGTCTTGGCAAGGAAAATGTACGGGGAGAACATGCTAACGTCGAGGAGTCCCAGTGATACTAGTAGGGGCCCCCGATCTTTCAGTTATTCATGTTATTGTCCTTTATTTTCCGCTGCAGACTTTCATTTGGATACTCTGTTTCATTCAGTGTCGTGTATTTTATCTTCATATAAAATATACTAGTATTCGGTATTGTCCTGGTGTGTTGTACTTAAACTCCTCATCGGAGTATTTGGTAATATAATGTGGTTCGGTACTACAATTATATTATTTAATTCATCATTTTCATTCGCCTGGTGGGTCCCAGTCGGGGATTCACGGCACTGTAATATCCGCCTAGTTTGGGGTGTTACAATGAGGTCCACAAGCAATAAGACTATCCCGAAATAAGTCTATTCAAGCATGATTTGAAAATGAAAGAATGCGGTGTACCGGCATCAAAAGGTACACACAATTTGAAATAAAATTATGAGTATATCTGAAATCATTTGGGCCACCGGATCGTCGATCTTCCTCATCATATGAATCTGGGACTTGCCGGCCCCCGAACCGGACGCTCCCGTTTGATAAAGACGAGCTCCAACTCTATTTGCTTCCATTGCCTTAAATGACGATGACAAAGCAGTCTGATTCTGAAACGCTGGTTGCTTCGGGGCCTGAGATGCCGCCGGAGCCGACTTGGAGTCCTTTCGGCAAAAACGGGCCTTATGCCCAAAATTCCTACAATTATAGCACGTGATAGACGGTTTCAGACACTCAGTGCTGAAATGACCCAGCTTTCCACAATTGAAACAGGTGATGGCCGAACTGGCCGCTCGGGACTGAGATCCCGCACGATTATGCGCCGTAGGAGGTCGCTCAGAAATGATGGGACTCATACGAGGCTTCTTGAAGGTTGACTGACCGCCTTCGGATTGATTACGCTTCGTTGATTTCTTGCTGACAAATGAAGGTTGTTGTTCAGCACTTTCCTTAGCAGTTGGCTCATACGGGAGAGTTCTCTCGATTAATCCGGTCGGAGTGGCGCAATGATGATTGAGCAATTGCCCATGGGTCATCATGGCCTGGATAAAAGTGAGTGGATCAACCCGAACATCTTCTGATCAAGCCGAGTCCTGGGCACGATTTCCCGGCAGTGAGTGATTATTTCTCGGGTTTCGGTCCGCACCGCGGCCTCTCCCCGTGTATCCCCTGACCGCTCTCTCCATACTGAAGTAGGAAGGTCGCATAATGATTATATTTCCCGCATGATCAGCACATTATGATTATGTCATGAGATGATGAAAATGAGTATACATGCTCTAACTTAGTGATTATATGAATGATTTACTGAAGTTACATGATTATCTGATGAAATTCTTGAAATGATTATCTTGAATAACTTAACAAGATTGATAATATGGTCATCAGTTGACAATCGAGTAATGAAATGAATTGAGTAATTAATGAGTTAACATGATCGTCCTGATTATTAACTGAGTAATGAAATGAATTAAGTGATTAATGAGTTAACATGATCATCCTAATCACAATGAATGATGATATTTGAGGATTGTTAATTGATGAATGATGAATGAATGACTATTGCCAGAAATTATACCATGGCGTTAGAAATCTTACAGTTCTTAGATTCGATTGGCTCGGCATTTGCACAGGTCACACGTGACGCGAAAGTCCAATGATACTAGTCTGATGACGATGATTTCAAATGAGACATGACTCGGAAGGTAGTATTCAAAACCACTCTCCGATACCAACTCTGTAACACACCAAACTAGGCGGATATTACAGTGCCGTGGATCCCCAACTGGGACCCACCAGGCAAATGAAAATGAATGAATTACACAAGATAAATGTAGTACCGAACTACATTACAACAATAATTACTCCGATGAGGAGTTTAGTTACAACACACCAGGACAATACCGAATACTAGTGTATTTTATATGAAGATAAAATACACAACACTGAATGAAACGGAGTATTCAAATGAAAGTCTGCAGCGGAAAATAAAGGACAATAACATGAATAACTGAAAGATCGGGGCCCCCTACTAGTATCACTGGGACTCCTCGACGTCAGCGTATTCTCCCCGTACTTTTGCCTTGCCAAGACCTGAAAAACAAAATCCCCAAACGGGGTCAGTTACAAAGAACAACAATCCTCAAGGGTTGAAAATACACAATCATGATTATATCTGAAATTATGAAATATCCTGTCGAAACATACGCAATCAAACATGCTATATGAATCAACTAACAGTACGGCTCAAAGGGTGGCGCCACACTATGCCCGGGATGGAAATGTGTCCGTGCACAAGCCACCAACGAGTATCGATCGAATACACGTGTGGTCTTGTACCTAATCAGTCTCACGAAACAATCAATCTCGTGTGCACAGTCCAATGTGAGGCCACCAACCAACACACGACTATAATGTGCCCGACATGAAAACCCTACACATACCAGCAAACGCACGCCCGAGATGACCCGGAATGCCACGATATAACAAAAGTGACATCGAAAATGAATAATGACTCACCGAGGTGGAATGGTAACAAAATAAATGACAGCTCAATGAAAAGATTGGAACCGTCGTTCCATATGACTGAAACGATTAATTGATAACAACAAGTTTTGATACGATTAATATAATGATGAATGAGTTATGATTATGAATGAACAACAACAAAAGGGATGAATATCCTTTTAACCGAGTAAGAATTAACTTACACAATACCGATGAAGAAAGTCCTTCCACGAACAAAAGTCCTAAATGAAGTGTCGGTCGCACGAACAACCTTAATTCAATACAATTACCAACAATCCGATCAATACACGAATTAAACACGAATATAACGAACTCAAAACGTCGATACGATTAAACTAAGTTCATTGGGGCATTATATCGAATACGTTGTGGCCAAACTCTGATTGTTTACAACTAAACCTCAACAATACCAACCTCAAATCCCCAAGAAGTGTTTCAAACCAACAAAACATCTCCAATACGATCAATAATCCGTTATGAATATCCAGAAACGTGATTATAACAACAATTAGTCGAAAATCCCCAATTCCAACTCGATTTTCAAGGTGTTCTTGAATAATTCCTCAATAATCAAATGAATCCTTATACAAACTCATAATCATATACATATCCCTTCATATATCATGATTATAACGTCCAAAACATCGTATCTCAACACAAAAATCGAAATCCAAGGTGTTGAAGAATATTACCTTTGAAGATCCAAGTACTTTAATCCGAAGAACACGCGTTAGCTCGATTATCCGGGCTTCACGATCGAAAGGAGATGAAGAAAATCAAACACTCAAATGATTTGAGAAGGAAAAACCCTCCCTCAAGCTTTCTCTCTCGGTTGAAGGTGAAGAAAAGGGAGAAAAATGGGCTGGAATGCTGAAAAAAACGAATTTAAAGGGGTTGACTGCCCTGCCGGACACGGCCCGTGCCGATCGGCACGGTCGTGTCGCACAGCTGGCCGACAGGGACTCGACCGCGTCCTGCTTGACATGGTCGCGGCGCGGAGGGCCTTCCGATAGTGACCCGTCCGACAGCGACTCGGCATGACTCGACCGTGCCCTGGAACACGGTCGGGCGTGTCGACAGTCGGTTCTGGCTTATCCGGAAGAGTTCGACTCGGCCGTGCCAGACGACACGGTCGGGTCCTGAGGCATAGACTTCAGCATTTCCAGACGAGTACGGCACGGGCCGTGTCGGATGACACGGCCGAGTTCGGTCGGCAGTGATCGGCCAATAACTAAAAAAAATGAGCGGGTGAGCTAAAACGACCATAACTCTCTCGCACGGACTCCGATTGACTCACCGTTTGAACCATTGGAAAGATAATTCGATGATCTATAATATTGCAAGGATTTAGAATTTTTGGAGTTACCAAAAATTAATGGTGATCTAACAAAGTCGAACTCATATGAGGAAAGTTGAAACAATGAACAATAATGGTACACAACTCGAAGTTTTTCCGAACGGTGAACACGGTGAATGAACATGATTGATGAATGATTATAATTGAGTGAAAATACACTCAGTGACAATTACAGACTGATAAATTACTGAATGAAAATGAATGAATTACAACCGGGTATTACAAATAGCCTCGATTAAGCCTTTACTTAGACTTGTTAATAGGAGATAAGAACGCATTACATGTATTCGAGTTGGAACTCTATGAAAACTCGGGTTTGTTGATTAGATTTGAGCCTTTTGTACTCAAAATTGGATATAACATGGTTAAGCTTCTACTTCTTGATTAAGTCTTGTTGTAGCAAGGATTGGCTATAATAGCTTCGATGAAGCCTTTAATTCTTGATTATGTTTTGTTGTAGCATGGATTTACTATAATAGCACCTATTAAGCTTTTACTTCTTGATTCGGTCTTGCTAATAGAAGATAAGACCATATTACCAGTATTCGAGTTGGAACTCTATGAAAACTCGGGTTTATATTTTAGATTCGAGCCTTTTGTACTGAAAATTGGCTATAATAGCTCTGATTAAGCTTTTAATTCTTAATTAAGTCTAATTAATAGGACAAAAAACTATGTTACATGTATTCGAGTCGAAATCCTACAAAAACTCGGGTTTATTGGTTAGATTCGAGCCTTTTATACTGAGAATTGGCAATAACAGCTTCGATTATACTTTTACTTCTTGATTAAGTCTTGTTGTATCAAAGATTAGCTATAGTTGCTCCAATGAAGCCTTTCTTCTTGATTAAGGCTTGTTAATAGTATATAAGACAACATTACATGCACTCGAGTCGGAACTCTGCGAAAACTCGGGTTTATTGATTATATTCAAGCATTTTATATTGTGAATTCACTATAATATCCTCGATTAAGCCTTTACTTAGTCTTGTTAATAGGAGATAAGACTTCATTACATGTATTCGAGTTGGAACTCTATGAAAACACGGGTTTGTTGATTAGATTTGAGCCTTTTGTACTCAAAATTGGATATAACATGGTTAAGCTTATACTTCTTGATTAAGTCTGGTTGTAGCAAGGATTGGCTATAGTAGCTCCGATAAAGCCTTTAATTCTTGATTATGTTTTGTTGTAGCATGGACTTACTATAATATCACCGATTAAGCTTTTACTTCTTGATTCGGTCTTGCTAATTGAAGATAAGACCACATTACCTGTATTCGAGTTGGAACTCGGGTTTATATTTAGATTCGAGCCTTTTGTACTGAGAATCGGCTATAATAGCTCTGATTAAGCTTTTAATTCTTAATTAAGTTTGGTTAATAGGACAAAAAACTATGTTGCATGTATTCAAGTCGAAACCCTACAAAAACTCGGGTTTATTGGTTATATTCGAGCCTTTTGTACTGAGAATTGGCTATAAAGCTCTGATTAAGCTTTTACTTCTTGATTAAGTCTTGTTGCAGCAAGGACTAGCTATAATAGCTCCGATTAAGCATTTACTTCTTGATTAAGTCCCGTTAATAGGAGAAAAGACCATGTTACATGTATTTTCAATCGAAACTCTACGAAAACTCGGGTTTATTGATTGGATTCGAGCACTTTGTACTGAGAATTGGCTACAGTAGCTCCGATTAAGCCTTTACTTCTTGATTAAGTTTGGTTAATAGGAGATAAGACCATGATACATGTATTCGAGTTGGAACTCTATGAAAACTCGGGTTTATTGATTAGATTCGAGCATTTTGTATTCAGAATTCGCTATAATAACTCATATTAAGCTTTTATTTCTTGATTAAGAGATAAGAACATGTTACATGTTTTTAGTCGGATTTCTATGAAAACTCGGGTTAATTGATTAGATTCAAGCATTTTATATTGGGAATTCGCTATAAGAGCCTCGATTAGGCCTTTATTTCTTGATTTAGTATTGCTAATAGAAGATAATACCACATTACCTGTATTCGAGTTGGAACTCTATGAAAACTCGGGTTTATATTTTATATTCGAGCCTTTTGTACTGAGAATTGGCTATGATAGCTCTGATTAAGCCTTTAATTCTTGATTAAGTCTGGTTAATAGGACATAAAACCATGTTACACGTATTCGAGATGGAACTCAACACAAACTCGGGTTTATTGCTAAGATTCGAGCCTTTTATACCTAGAATGGGCAATAACAGCTCCGATTAAGCTTTTACTTCTTGATTAAGTCTTGTTGTAGCAAAGATTAGCTATAGTAGCTCAAATTAAGCCTTTCTTCTTGATTAAGGCTTGTTAATAGTATATAATACCACATTACATGCACTCGAGTCGGAACTCTACAAAAACTCGGGTTTATTTATTATATTAAAGCATTTTATATTGTGAATTTGCAATAATAGCCTCGATTAAGCCTTTACTTAGACTTGTTAATAGGAGATAAGACCACATTACATGTACTCGAGTTGGAACTCTATGAAAACTCGGGTTTGTAGATTAAATTTGAGCCTTTTGTACTCGAAATTGGATATAACATGGTTAAGCTTCTACTTCTTGATTAAGTCTTGTTGTAGCAAGGATTGGCTATAATAGCTCCGATGAAGGCTTTAATTCTTGATTATGTTTTGTTGTAGCATGGATTTACTATAATAGCACCCATTAAGCTTTTACTTCTTGATTCGGTCTTCCTAATAGAAGATAAAACCACATTACCAGTATTCGAGTTGGAACTCTATGAAAACTCGGGTTTATATTTTAGATTCGAGCCTTTTGTACTGAGAATTGGCTATAATAGCTCTGATTAAGCTTTTAATTCTTAATTAAGTCTAATTAATAGGACAAAAAACTATGTTACATGTATTCGAGTCGAAACCCTACAAAAACTCGGGTTTATTGGTTAGATTCGAGCCTTTTATACTGAGAATTGGCAATAACATCTTCGATTAAGCTTTTACTTCTTTATTAAGTCTTGTTGTATCAAAGATTAGCTATAGTTGCTCCAATTAAGCCTTTCTTCTTGATTAAGGCTTGTTAATAGTATAGAAGACTACATTACATGCACTCGAGTCGGAACTCTGCGAAAACTCGGGTTTATTGATTATATTCAAGCATTTTATATTGTGAATTCACTATAATAGCCTCGATTAAGCCTTTACTTAGTCTTGTTAATAGGAGATAAGACCGCATTACATGTATTCGAGTTGGAACTCTATGAAAACTCGGGTTTGTTGATTAGATTTGAGCCTTTTGTACTCAAAATTGGATATAACATGGTTAAGCTTATACTTCTTGATTAAGTCTTGTTGTAGCAAGGATTGGATATAGCAGCTCCGATGAAGCCTTTAATTCTTGATTATGTTTTGTTGTAGCATGGACTTACTATAATATCACCGATTAAGCTTTTACTTCTTGATTCGGTCTTGCTAATTGAAGATAAGACCACATTACCTGTATTCGAGTTGGAACTCTGTGAAAACTCGGGTTTAGATTTAGATTCGATCCTTTTGTACTGAGAATCGGCTATAATAGCTTTGATTAAGCTTTTAATTCTTAATTAAGTTTGGTTAATAGGACAAAAACTATGTTACATGTATTCGAGTCGAAACCCTACAAAAACTCGGGTTTATTGGTTAGATTCGAGCCTTTTGTACTTAAAATTGGCTATAAAGCTCTGATTAAGCTTTTACTTCTTGATTAAGTCTTGTCGCACCAAGGATTAGCTATAATAGCCCCGATTAAGCATTTGCTTCTTGCTTAAGTCCCGTTAATAGGAGAAAAGACCATGTTACATGTATTTTGAGTCGAAACTCTACGAAAACTCGGGTTTATTGATTGGATTCGAGCACTTTGTACTGAGAATTGGCCACAGTAGCTCCGATTAAGCCTTTACTTCTTGATTAAGTTTGGTTAATAGGAGATAAGACCATGATACATGTATTCGAGTTGGAACTCTATGAAAACTCGGGTTTATTAATTAGATTCGAGCATTTTGTATTGAGAATTCGCTATAATAACTCCCATTAAGCTTTAATTTCTTGATTAAGAGATAAGAACATGTTACATGTTTTTAGTCGGATTTCTATAAAAACTCGGGTTAATTGATTAGATTCAAGCATTTTATATTTGGAATTCGCTATAAGAGCCTCGATTAGGCCTTTATTTCTTGATTTAGTATTGCTAATAGAAGATAAGACCACATTACCTGTATTCGAGTTGGAACTCTATGAGAACTCGGGTTTATATTTTAGATTCGAGCCTTTTGTACTGAGAATTGGCTATGATAGCTCTGATCAAGCCTTTACTTCTTGATTAAGTCTGGTTAATAGGACATAAAACCATGTTACACATATTCGAGACGGAACTCTACACAAACTCGGGTTTATTGGTTAGATTCGAGCCTTTTATACTGAGAATTGGCAATAACAGCTCCGATTAAGCTTTTACTTTTTGATTAAGTCTTGTTGTAGCAAAGATTTGCTATAGTAGCTCCAATTAAGCCTTTCTTCTTGATTAAGGCTTGTTAATAGTATATAAGACCACATTACATGCACTCGAGTCGGAACTCTATGAAAACTCAAGTTTATTTATTATATTCAAGCATTTTATACTGTTAATTCACTATAATAGCCTCAATTAAGCCTTTACTTAGACTTGTTAATAGGAGATAAGACCACATTACATGTACTCGAGTTGGATCTCTATGAAAACTCGGGTTTGTTGATTAAATTTGAGCCTTTTGTACTCGAAATTGGATATAACATGGTTAAGCTTCTACTTCTTGATTAAGTCTTATTGTAGCAAGGATTGGCTATAATAGCTCCGATGAAGGCTTTAATTCTTGATTATGTTTTGTTGTAGCATGGATTTACTATAATAGCACCCATTAAGCTTTTACTTCTTGATTCGGTCTTCGTAATAGAAGATAAGACCACATTACCAGTATTCGAGTCAGAACTCTATGAAAACTCGGGTTTATATTTTAGATTCGAGCCTTTTGTACTGAGAATTGGCTATAATAGCTCTGATTAAGATTTTAATTCTTAATTAAGTCTAATTAATAGGACAAAAAACTATGTTACATGTATTCGAGTCGAAACCCTACAAAAACTCGGGTTTATTGGTTAGATTCGAGTCTTTTATACTGAGAATTGGCAATAACAGCTTCGATTAAGCTTTTACTTCTTTATTAAGTCTTGTTGTATCAAAGATTATCTATAGTTGCTCCAATTAAGCATTTACTTCTTGAATAAGTCCCGTTAATAGGAGAAAAGACCATGTTACATGTATTTTGAGTCGAAACTCTACGAAAACTCGGGTTTATTGGTTGGATTCGAGCACTTTGTACTGAGAATTGGCTACAGTAGCTCTGATTAAGCCTCTACTTCTTGATTAAGTTTGGTTAATAGGAGATAAGACCATGATACATGTATTCGAGTTGGAACTCTATGAAAACTCGGGTTTATTGATTAGATTCGAGCATTTTGTATTGAGAATTCGCTATAATAACTCCCATTAAGCTTTATTTCTTGATTAAGATATAAGAACATGTTACATGTTTTGAGTCGGAATTCTATGAAAACTCGGGTTAATTGATTAGATTCAAGCATTTTATATTGGGAATTCGCTATAAGAGCCTCTATTAGGCCTTTATTTATTGATTTAGTATTGCTAATAGAAGATAAGACCACATTACCTGTATTCGAGTTGGAACTCTATGAAAACTCGGGTTTATATTTTAGATTCGAGCCTTTTGTACTGAGAATTGGCTATGATAGCTCTGATTATGCCATTACTTCTTGATCAAGTCTGGTTAATAGGACATAAAACCATGTTACACGTATTCGAGACGGAACTCTACACAAACTCGGGTTTGTTGGTTAGATTCGAGCCTTTTATACTGAGAATTAGCAATAACAACTCCTATTAAGCTTTTACTTCTTGATTAAGCCTTGTTGTAGCAAAGAATAGCTATAGCAGCTCCAATTAAGCCTTTCTTCTTGATTAAGGCTTGTTAATAGTATAAAAGACCACATTACATGCACTCGAGTCGGAACTCTACGAAAACTCGGGTTTATTTATTATATTCAAACATTTTATATTGTGAATTCACTATAATAGCCTCGATTAAGCCTTTACTTAGACTTGTTAATAGGAGATAAGACCGCATTACATGTATTCGAGTTGGAACTCTATGAAAACTCGGGTCTGTTGATTAGATTTGAGCCTTTTGTACTCAAAATTGGATATAACATGGTTAAGCTTCTACTTCTTGATTAAGTCTTGTTGTAGCAAGGATTGGCTATAATAGCTCCGATGAAGCCTTTAATTCTTGATTATGTTTTGTTGTAGCATGGATTTACTATAATAGCACCCATTAAGCTTTTTCTTCTTGATTCGGTCTTGCTAATAGAAGATAGGACCATATTACCAGTATTCGAGTTGGAACTCTATGAAAACTTGGGTTTATATTTTAGATTCGAGCCTTTGGTATTGAGAATTGGCTATAATAGCTCTGATTAAGCTTGTAATTCTTAATTAAGTCTAATTAATAGGACAAAAAACTGTTACATGTACTCGATTCGAAACCCTACAAAACCCCGGGTTTATTGGTTAGATTCGAGCCTTTTATACTGAGAATTGGCAATAACAGCTTCGATTAAGCTTTTATTTCTTGATTAAGTCTTGTTGTATCAAAGATTAACTATATTTGCTCTAATTAAGCCTTTCTTCTTGATTAAGGCTTGTTAATAGTATATAAGACCACATTACATGCACTCGTGTCGGAACTCTGCGAAAACTCGGGTTTATTGATTATATTCAAGCATTTTATATTGTGAATTCACTATAATAGCCTCGATTAAGCCTTTACTTAGTCTTGTTAATAGGAGATAAGACCGCATTATATGTATTCGAGTTGGAACTCTATGAAAACTCGGGTTTGTTGATTAGATTTGAGCCTTTTGTACTCAAAATTGGATATAACATGGTTAAGCTTCTACTTCTTGATTAAGTCTTGTTGTAGCAAGGATTGGCTATAATAGCTCTGATGAAGCCTTTAATTCTTGATTATGTTTTGCTGTAGCATGGATTTACTATAATAGCACCCATTAAGCTTTTACTTCTTGATTCGGTCTTCCTAATAGAATATAAGACCACATTACCAGTATTCGAGTTGGAACTCTATGAAAACTCGGGTTTATATTTTAGATTCGAGTCTTTTGTACTGAGAATTGGCTATAATAGCTCTGATTATGCTTTTAATTCTTAATTAAGTCTAATTAATACGACAAAAAACTATGTTACATGTATTCGAGTCGAAACCCTACAAAAACTCGGGTTTATTGGTTAGATTCGAGCCTTTTATATTGAGAATTGGCAATAACAGCTTCGATTAAGCTTGTACTTCTTGATTAAGTCTTGTTGTAGCAAAGATTAGCTATAGTAGCTCCAATTAAGCCTTTCTTCTTGATTAAGGCTTGTTAATAGTATATAAGACCACATTACATGCACTCGAGTCGGAACTCTATGAAAACTCGGGTTTATTTATTATATTCAAGCATTTTATACTCTGAATTCTATATAATAGCCTCGATTAAGCCTTTACTTAGACTTGTTAGTAGGAGATAAGACCACATTACATGTACTCGAGTTGGAACTCTATGAAAACTCGGGTTTGTTGATGAAATTTGAGCCTTTTGTACTCGAAATTGGATATAACATGGTTAAGCTTCTACTTCTTGATTAAGTCTTGTTGTAGCAAGGATTGGCTATAATAGCTCCGATGAAGGCTTTAATTCTTGATTATGTTTTGTTGTAGCATGGATTTACTATAATAGCACCCATTAAGCTTTTACTTCTTGATTCGGTCTTCCTAATAGAAGATAAAACCACATTACCAGTATTGGAGTTGGAACTCTATGAAAACTCGGGTTTATATTTTAGATTCGAGCCATTTGTACTGAGAATTGGCTATAATAGCTCTGATTAAGCTTTTAATTCTTAATTAAGTCTAATTAATAGGACAAAAACTATGTTACATGTATTCGAGTCGAAACCCTACAAAAACTCGGGTTTATTGGTTAGATTCGAGCCTTTTATACTGAGAATTGGCAATAACAGCTCCGATTAAGCTTTTACTTCTTGATTAAGTCTTGTTGTAGCAAAGATTAGCTATAGTAGCTCCAATTAAGCCTTTCTTCTTGATTAAGGCTTGTTAATAGTATATAAGACCACATTACATGCACTCGAGTCAGAACTCTATGAAAACTCGGGTTTATTTATTATATTCAAGCATTTTATACTGTGAATTCTCTATAATAGCCTCGATTAAGCCTTTACTTAGACTTGTTAATATGAGATAAGACCACATTACATGTACTCGAGTTGGAACTCTATGAAAACTCGGGTTTGTTGATTAAATTTGAGCCTTTTGTACTCGAAATTGGATATAACATGGTTAAGCTTCTACTTCTTGATTAAGTCTTGTTGTAGAAAGGATTGGCTATAATAGCTCCGATGAAGGCTTTAATTCTTGATTATGTTTTGTTTATAACACCCCAAACTAGGCGGATATTACAGTGCCGTAGATCCCCAACTGGGACCCACCAGGCAAATGAAAATGAATGAATTACACAAGATAAATGTAGTACCGAACTACATTACAACAATAATTACTCCGATGAGGAGTTTAGTACAACACCCAGGATAAAATAGAATACATGTGTATTTTATGTGACGATAAAATACACAACACTGAATGAAATGAGCATTCAAACGGAATGTTTGCAGCGGAATGAATAAAGGAAACATAAATGACTGAATGAATGATCAATGCATCGGCCCCCCTACTAGTATCACTGGGACTCCTCGCCGTCACCGTGCTCTCCCCGTGCCTTAGCCTTGCCATGACCTGAAAAACAACATCCCCCAACGGGGTCAGTTACACAGAACAACAATCCTCAAGGGTTGAAAATACACAATCATGATATATCTGAAATTATGAATTATCCTGTCGAAACATACGCAATCAAACATGCTATATGAATCGACTAATCAGTACGGCTCAAAGGAATGGCGCCACACTACGTCCGGGATGGAAATGTGTCCGTGCACAAGCCACCAACGATCAAACACGCGTGGTCTTGTACCTAATCAGTCTCACGAGCAATCGACTCGTGTGCACAGTCCAATGTGAGGCCACCAACCAACACACGACTATAATGTGCCCGACATGAAAATCCTACACATACCAACCGGCACGCCAGTATGACCCGGAATGCCACAATATGACAAAAGTGACAATGAAAATGAATAATGACTCACCAAGATTTAATGATGGCGAAATGAATGATAGCTCAATGAAATGATCGGAACCGTCGTTCCTTATGACTAAGGTGATTAATTGACAATGACGAGTTTTAATACGATTAATACAATGATGAATGAGTTATGATTATGAATGAACAACGACAAAAGGAATGAATATCCTTTTAACCGAGTAAGAATTAACTTACACAATAACGATGATGAATGTCCGTCCACGAACAACGTCCCAAAATAAAATATCGGTCGCTCGAACAACCTTGAATAACACAATTACCAATAATCCGATCATTACGCAAATCAAAAACGATCATAATCGACTCAAACGTCGACACAACGATATCCGAGCTCGAATGAATCGAAACCAACTCCAAGATGAGTATTTCAAACCATCAAAACACTTTCAATGATATCAATAATCCATTAGGAATCCATAACTCATGATTACAACAACATCAATCGGAAAATCCCCAATTAACCGAAGTCAACCCCAAGGGTTCTTGAAATAATTCCGAAAATAACCATTAAATCCGTAGGAATATGTTTATACAAGTTAGATAATCCATAACTAACATATTCCAATGATAATCCAAGCTTACACGAAGAAATCGGAAGGAAAACCCCAAAAATCCGAAATTCTAGATCCAAGAGATTTATACCTTTAATTCGATGTGATGAAGATGATGAAATGATGATCAATCCGAAAGATGAGCTTGAAGATGATGATTGATGATTACACCTCGAAGAATCCTCTCCGAATCGCTCGAAATCGCCCAAAACTACCGAAGGAATGAAATGAGATGAAAAATGACGAACTCTGACTAAACTGTCCAATTTATACTCAGTCCAGGTTAGCGTGCGCTAGCCCTTGTGCATAGCGTGCGCTAACGAATAATTTGGGTAGTCCGGTACCTTGTCCGAACACGGTAGCGCGCGCTACGTACCTATTTGTAGCGTGCGCTACGGCCATACTACTAGCGTGCGCTAGCGAAATATTTGACGCCTTGATCGGAGTCCGTAAAGCTGTCGACCTCGATCGGCCCGATAGCGTGCGCTACAACCATTGTTTAGCGTGCGCTAATATATTGGTTGCGTACGCTAACAACAATGCATAGCGTACGCTATGAATTAACCCGATGCAGTCCAGTAGCCACTGGACTCAACCTGATCCGTCCCTAGCGCGCGCTACTCCACACATATAGCGTGCGCTACTACAACCCATTAGCGCGCGCTACTTACCACTCGTAGCGTGCGCTACAAATATTCTCACTGCCGGATCCGGCAGCCAAGGTAACCTTAGCGTGCGCTAAAGGCCGAGCGGTAGCGTGCACTACCTATACCCAATTAGCGTACGCTAAAAGGAGTATGTAGCGTGCGCTACTCCTCAAGCACAGCTTGCAACGAAAATGACAATGATGATAAACACGGCACGAAACTCCAATCAGATTAGTGATGAATGAAGATTGATACACGATACAATTACTCTGAATGATAAATACCATGACTGAATACGAGTGACAAATGATCAATGATGAATGAGATTACTGAGTATCAATTACTGAATTATAATTACTGAGTGATAATTACTGAATGATAATTACTGAGTTACAACCGGGTATTACATTGTTGTAGCATGGATTTACTATAATAGCACCCATTAAGCTTTTACTTCTTGATTCGGTCTTCCTAATAGAAGATAAAACCACATTACCAGTATTCGAGTTGGAACTCTATGAAAACTCGGGTTTATATTTTAGATTCGAGCATTTTGTACTGAGAATTGGCCATAATAGCTCTGATTAAGCTTTTAGTTCTTAATTAAGTCTAATTAATAGGACAAAAAACTATGTTACATGTATTCGAGTTGAAACCCTACAAAAACTCGGGTTTATTGGTTAGATTCGAGCCTTTTATACTGAGAATTGGCAATAACAGCTTCGATTAAGCTTTTACTTCTTTATTAAGTCTTGTTGTATCAAAGATTAGCTATAGTTGCTCCAATTAAGCCTTTCTTCTTGATTAAGGCTTGTTAATAGTATAGAAGACTACATTACATGCACTCGAGTCGGAACTCTGCGAAAACTCGGGTTTATTGATTATATTCAAGCATTTTATATTGTGAATTCACTATAATAGCCTCGATTAAGCCTTTACTTAGTCTTGTTAATAGGAGATAAGACCGCATTACATGTATTAGAGTTGAAACTCTATGAAAACTCGGGTTTGTTGATTATATTTGAGCCTTTTGTACTCAAAATTGGATATAACATGGTTAAGCTTATACTTCTTGATTAAGTCTTGTTGTAGCAAGGATTGGCTATAGCATCTCCGATGAAGCCTTTAATTCTTGATTCTGTTTTGTTGTAGCATGGACTTACTATAATATCACCGATTAAGCTTTTACTTCTTGATTCGGTCTTGCTAATTGAAGATAAGACCACATTACCTGTATTCGAGTTGGAACTCTGTGAAAACTCGGGTTTATATTTAGATTCGAGCCTTTTGTACTAAGAATCGGCAATAATAGCTCTGATTAAGCTTTTAATTCTTAATTTTGGTTAATAGGATAAAAAACTATGTTACATGCATTCGAGTCGAAACCCTACAAAAACTCGGGTTTATTGGTTAGATTCGAGCCTTTTGTACTTAAAATTGGCTATAAAGCTCTGATTAAGCTTTTACTTCTTGATTAAGTCTTGTCGCAGCAAGGATTAGCTATAATAGCCCCGATTAAGCAGTTACTTCTTGCTTAAGTCCCGTTAATAGGAGAAAAGACCATGTTACATGTATTTTGAGTCGAAACTCTACGAAAACTCGGGTTTATTGATTGGATTCGAGCACTTTGTACTGAGAATTGGCCACAGTAGCTCCGATTAAGCCTTTACTTCTTGATTAAGTTTGGTTAATAGGCGATAAGACCATGATACATGTATTCGAGTTGGAACTCTATGAAAACTCGCGTTTATTGATTAGATTCGAGCATTTTGTATTGAGAATTCGCTATAATAACTCCCATTAAGCTTTAATTTCTTAATTAAGAGATAAGAACATGTTACATGTTTTTAGTCGGATTTCTATGAAAACTCGGGTTAATTTATTAGATTCAAGCATTTTATATTTGGAATTCGCTATAAGAGCCTCGATTAGGCCTTTATTTCTTGATTTAGTATTGCTAATAGAAGATAAGACCACATTACCTGTATTCGAGTTGGAACTCTATGAGAAATCGGGTTTATATTTTAGATTCGAGCCTTTTGTACTGAGAATTGGCTATGATAGCTCTGATCAAGCCTTTACTTCTTGATTAAGTCTGGTTAATAGGACATAAAACCATGTTACACGTATTCGAGACGGAACTCTACACAAACTCGGGTTTATTGGTTAGATTCGAGCCTTTTATACTGAGAATTGGCAATAACAGCTCCGATTAAGCTTTTACTTCTTGATTAAGTCTTGTTGTAGCAAAGATTAGCTATAGTAGCTCCAATTAAGCCTTTCTTCTTGATTAAGGCTTGTTAATAGTATATAAGACCACATTACATGCACTCGAGTCGGAACTCTATGAAAACTCGGGTTTATTTATTATATTCAAGCATTTTATACTGTGAATTCGCTATAATAGCCTCGATTAAGCCTTTACTTAGACTTTTTAATAGGAGATAAGACCACATTACATGTACTCGAGTTGGAACTCTATGAAAACTCGGGTTTGTTGATTAAATTTGAGCCTTTTGTACTCGAAATTGGATATAACATGGTTAAACTTCTACTTCTTGATTAAGTCTTGTTGTAGCAAGGATTGGCTATAATAGCTCCGATGAAGGCTTTAATTCTTGATTATGTTTTGTTGTAGCATGGATTTACTATAATAGCACCCATTAAGCTTTTACTTCTTGATTCGGTCTTCTTAATAGAAGATAAGACCACATTACCAGTATTCGAGTCGGAACTCTATGAAAACTCGGGTTTATATTTTAGATTCGAGCCTTTTGTACTGAGAATTGGCTATAATGGCTCTGATTAAGCTTTTAATTCTTAATGAAGTCTAATTAATAGGACAAAAAACTATGTTACATGTATTCGAGTCGAAACCCTACAAAAACTCGGGTTTATTGGTTAGATTCGAGCCTTTTATACTGAGAATTGGCAATAACAGCTTCGATTAAGCTTTTACTTCTTTATTAAGTCTTGTTGTATCAAAGATTAGCTATAGTTGCTCCAATTAAGCATTTACTTCTTGATTAAGTCCCATTAATAGGAGAAAAGACCATGTTACATGTATTTTGAGTCGAAACTCTACGAAAACTCGGGTTTATTGATTGGATTCGAGCACTTTGTACTGAGAATTGGCTACAGTAGCTCCGATTAAGCCTCTACTTCTTGATTAAGTTTGGTTAATAGGAGATAAGACCATGATACATGTATTCGAGTTGGAACTCTATGAAAACTCGGGTTTATTGATTAGATTCGAGCATTTTGTATTGAGAATTCGCTATAATAACTCCCATTAAGCTTTATTTCTTGATTAAGATATAAGAACATGTTACATGTTTTAAGTCGGAATTCTATGAAAACTCGGGTTAATTGATTAGATTCAAGCATTTTATATTGGGAATTCGCTATAAGAGCCTCTATTAGGCCTTTATTTCTTGATTTAGTATTGCTAATAGAAGATAAGACCACATTACCTGTATTCGAGTTGGAACTCTATGAAAACTCGGGTTTATATTTTAGATTCGAGCCTTTTGTACTGAGAATTGGCTATGATAGCTCTGATTAAGCCTTTACTTCTTGATCAAGTCTGGTTAATAGGACATAAAACCATGTTACACGTATTCGAGACGGAACTCTACACAAACTCGGGTTTATTGGTTAGATTCGAGCCTTTTATACTGAGAATTAGCAATAACAACTCCGATTAAGCTTTTACTTCTTGATTAAGTCTTGTTGTAGCAAAGATTAGCTATAGCAGCTCCAATTAAGCCTTTCTTCTTGATTAAGGCTTGTTAATAGTATATAAGACCACATTACATGCACTCGAGTCGGAACTCTACGAAAACTCGGGTTTATTTATTATATTCAAACATTTTATATTGTGAATTCGCTATAATAGCCTCGATGAAGCCTTTACTTAGACTTGTTAATAGGAGATAAGACCACATTACATGTATTCGAGTTGGAACTCTATGAAAACTCGGGTCTGTTGATTAGATTTGAGCCTTTTGTACTCAAAATTGGATATAACATGGTTAAGCTTCTACTTCTTGATTAAGTCTTATTGTAGCAAGGATTGGCTATAATATCTCCGATGAAGCCTTTAATTCTTGATTATGTTTTGTTGTAGCATGGATTTACTAAAATAGTACCCATTAAGCTTTTTCTTCTTGATTCGGTCTTGCTAATAGAAGATAGGACCATATTACCAGTATTCGAGTTGGAACTCTATGAAAACTCAGGTTTATATTTTAGATTCGAGCCTTTGGTACTGAGAATTGGCTATAATAGCTCTGATTAAGCTTTTAATTCTTAATTAAGTCTAATTAATAGGACAAAAAACTATGTTACATGTACTCGAGTCGAAACCCTACAAAATCTCGGGTTTATTGGTTAGATTCGAGACTTTTATACTGAGAATTGGCAATAACAGCTTCGATTAAGCTTTTACTTCTTGATTAAGTCTTGTTGTATCAAAGATTAGCTATATTTGCTCTAATTAAGCCTTTCTTCTTGATTAAGGATTGTTAATAGTATATAAGACCACATTACATGCACTCGTGTCGGAACTCTGCGAAAACTCGGGTTTATTGATTATATTCAAGAATTTTATATTGTGAATTCACTATAATAGCCTCGATTAAGCCTTTACTTAGACTTGTTAATAGGAGATAAGACCACATTACATGCATTCGAGTTGGAACTCTATGAAAACTCGGGTCTGTTGATTAGATTTGAGCCTTTTGTACTCAAAATTGGATATAACATGGTTAAGCTTCTACTTGTTGATTAAGTCTTGTTGTAGCAAGGATTGTCTATAATAGCTCCGATGAAGCCTTTAATTGTTGATTATGTTTTGTTGTAGCATGGATTTACTATAATAGCACCCATTAAGCTTTTTCTTCTTGATTCAGTCTTGCTAATAGAAGATAGGACCATATTACCAGTATTCGAGTTGGAACTCTATGAAAACTCGGGTTTATATTTTAGATTCGAGCCTTTTGTACTGAGAATTGGCTATGATAGCTCTGATTAAGCCTTTACTTCTTGATCAAGTCTGGTTAATAGGACATAAAACCATGTTACACGTATTCGAGACGGAACTCTACACAAACTCGGGTTTATTGGTTAGATTCGAGTCTTTTATACTGAGAATTAGTAATAACAACTCCGATTAAGCTTTTACTTCTTGATTAAGTCTTGTTGTAGCAAAGATTAGCTATAGTAGCTCCAATTAAGCCTTTCTTCTTGATTAAGGCTTGTTAATAGTATATAAGACCACATTACATGCACTCGAGTCGGAACTCTATGAAAACTCAGGTTTATTTATTATATTCAAGAATTTTATACTGTGAATTCGCTATAATAGCCTCGATTAAGCCTTTACTTAGACTTGTTAATAGGAGATAAGACCACATTACATGTACTCGAGTTGGAACTCTATGAAAACTCGGGTTTGTTGATTAAATTTGAGCCTTTTGTACTCGAAATTGGATATAACATGGTTAAGCTTCTACTTCTTGATTAAGTCTTGTTTTAGCAAGGATTAGCTATAATAGCTCCGATGAAGGCTTTAATTCTTGACTATGTTTTGTTGTAGCATGGATTTACCATAATAGCACCCATTAAGCTTTTACTTCTTGATTCGGTCTTCTTAATAGAAGATAAGACCACATTACCAGTATTCGAGTCGGAACTCTATGAAAACTCGGGTTTATATTTTAGATTCGAGCCTTTTGTACTGAGAATTGGCTATAATAGCTCTGATTAAGCTTTTAATTCTTAATTAAGTCTAATTAATAGGACAAAAAACTATGTTACATGTATTCGAGTCGAAACCCTACAAAAACCCGGGTTTATTGGTTAGATTCGAGCCTTTTATACTGAGAATTGGCAATAACAGCTTCGATTAAGCTTTTACTTCTTTATTAAGTCTTGTTGTATCAAAGATTAGCTATAGTTGCTCCAATTAAACATTTACTTCATGATTAAGTCCCGTTAATAGGAGAAAAGACCATGTTACATTTATTTTGAGTCGAAACTCTACGAAAACTCGGGTTTATTGATTGGATTCGAGCCCTTTGTACTGAGAATTGGCTACAGTAGCTCCAATTAAGCCTCTGCTTCTTGATTAAGTTTGGTTAATAGGAGATAAGACCATGATACATGTATTCGAGTTGGAACTCTATGAAAACTCGGGTTTATTAATTATATTCGAGTATTTTGTATTGAGAATTCTCTATAATAACTCCCATTAAGCTTTATTTCTTGATTAAGATATAAGAACATGTTACATGTTTTGAGTCGGAATTGTATGAAGACTCGGGTTAATTGATTAGATTCAAGCATTTTATATTGGGAATTCGCTATAAGAGCCTCTATTAGGCCTTTATTTCTTGATTTAGTATTGCTAATAGAAGATAAGACCACTTTACCTGTATTCGAGTTGGAACTCTATGAAAACTCGGGTTTATATTTTAGATTCGAGCCTTTTGTACTGTGAATTGGCTATGATAGCTCTGATTAAGCCTTTACTTCTTGATCAAGTCTGGTTAATAGGACATAAAACCATGTTACACGTATTCGAGATGGAACTCTACACAAACTCGGGTTTATTGGTTAGATTCGAGGCTTTTATACTGAGAATTAGTAATAACAACTCCGATTAAGCTTTTACTTCTTGATTAAGTCTTGTTGTAGCAAAGATTAGCTATAGCAGCTCCAATTAAGCGTTTCTTCTTGATTAAGGCTTGTTAATAGTATACAAGACCACATTACATGCACTCGAGTCGGAACTCTACGAAAACTCGAGTTTATTTATTATATTCAAACATTTTATATTGTGAATTTGCTATAATAGCCTCGATTAAGACTTACTTAGACTTGTTAATAGGAGATAAGACCGCATTACATGTATTCGAGTTGGAACTCTATGAAAACTCGGGTCTGTTGATTAGATTTGAGCCTTTTGTACTCAAAATTGGATATAACATGGCTAAGCTTCTACTTGTTGATTAAGTCTTGTTGTAGCAAGGATTGGCTATAATAGCTCCGATGAAGCCTTTAATTCTTGATTATGTTTTGTTGTAGCATGGATTTACTATAATAGCACCCATTAAGCTTTTTCTTCTTGATTCGGTCTTGCTAATAGAAGATAGGACCATATTACCAGTATTCGAGTTGGAACTCTATGAAAACTCGGGTTTATATTTTAGATTCGAGCCTTTGGTACTGAGAATTAGCTATAATAGCTCTGATTAAGCTTTTAATTCTTAATCAAGTCTAATTAATAGGACAAAAAACTATGTTACATGTACTCGAGTCAAAACCCTACAAAACTTCGGGTTTATTGGTTAGCTTCGAGCCTTTTATACTGAGAATTGGCAATAACAGCTTCAATTAAGCTTTTACTTCTTGATTAAGTCTTGTTGTATCAAAGATTAGCTATATTTGCTCTAATTAAGCCTTTCTTCTTGATTAAGGCTTGTTAATAGTATATAAGACCACATTACATGCACTCGTGTCGGAACTCTGCGGAAACTCGGGTTTATTGATTATATTCAAGCATTTTATATTGTGAATTCACTATAATAGCCTCGATTAAGCCTTTACTTAGTCTTGTTAATAGGAGATAAGACCGCATTATATGTATTCGAGTTGGAACCCTATGAAAACTCGGGTTTGTTAATTAGATTTGAGCCTTTTGTACTCAAAATTGGATATAACATGGTTAAGCTTCTACTTCTTGATTAAGTCTTGTTGTAGCAAGGATTGGCTACAATAGCTCCGATGAAGCCTTTAATTCTTGATTATGTTTTGCTGTAGCATGGATTTACTATAATAGCACCCATTAAACTTTTACTTCTTGATTCGGTCTTCCTAATAGAATATAAGACCACATTACCAGTATTCGAGTTGGAACTCTATGAAAACTCGGGTTTATATTTTAGATTCGAGTCTTTTGTACTGAGAATTGGCTATAATAGCTCTGATTATGCTTTTAATTCTTAATTAAGTCTAATTAATAGGACAAAAAACTATGTTACATGTATTCGAGTCGAAACCCTACAAAAACTCGGGTTTATTGGTTAGATTCGAGCCTTTTATACTGAGAATTGGCAATAACACCTTCGATTAAGCTTTTACTTCTTGATTAAGTCTTGTTGTATCAAAGATTAGCTATAGTTGCTCCAATTAAGCCTTTCTTCTTGATTAAGGCTTGTTAATAGTATTTTAGACTACATTACATGCACTCGAGTCGGAACTCTGCGAAAACTCGGGTTTATTGATTATATTCAAGCATTTTATACTGTGAATTCACTATAATAGCCTCGATTAAGCCTTTACTTAGTCTTGTTAATAGGAGATAAGACAGTGTATTCGAGTTGGAGCTCTATGAAAACTGGGATTTGTTGATTAGATTTGAGCCTTTTGTACTCAAAATTGGATATAACATGGTTAAGCTTATACTTATTGATTAAGTCTTGTTGTAGCAAGGATTGGCTATAGTAGCTCCGATGAAGCCTTTAATTCTTGATTATGTTTTGTTGTAGCATGGACTTACTATAATAGCACCGATTATGCTTTTACTTCTTGATTCAGTCTTGCTAATTGAAGATAAGACTACATTACCTGTATTCGAGTTGGAACTCTATGAAAACTCGGGTTTATATTTTAGATTCGAGACTTTTGTACTGAGAATCGGCTATAATAGCTCTGATTAAGCTTTTAATTTTTAATTAAGTTCGGTTAATAAGACAAAAAACTATGTTACATGTATTCGAGTCGAAACCCTACAAAAACTTGGGTTTATTGCTTAGATTCGAGCCTTTTGTACTAAAAATTGGCTATAAAGCTCTGATTAAGCTTTTACTTCTTGATTAACTCTTGTTGCAGCAAGGATTAGCTATAATAACTCCGATTAAGCATTTACTTCTTGATTAAGTCCCGTTAATAGGAGAAAAGACCATGTTACATGTATTTTGATTCGAAACTCTATGAAAACTCGGGTTTATTGATTGGATCGTAGCACTGTGTACTGAGAATTAACTACAGTAGCTCCCATTAAGCCTTTACTTCTTGATTAAGTTTGGTTAATAGGAGATAAGACCATGATACATGTATTCGAGTTGGAACTCTATGAAAACTCGGGTTTATTGATTAGATTCGAGCATTTTGTATTGAGAATTCGCTATAATAACTCCCATTAAGCTTTTATTTCTTGATTAAGAGATAAGAACATGTTACATGTTTTTAGTCGGAATTCTATGAAAACTCGGGTTAATTGAGTAGATTCAAGCATTTTATATTGGGAATTCGCTATAAGAGCCTCGATTAGGCCTTTATTTCTTGTTTTAGTATTGCTAATAGAAGATAATACCACATTACCTGTATTCGAGTTGGAACTCTATGAAAACTTGGGTTTATATTTTAGATTCGAGCCTTTTGTACTGGGAATTGGCTATGATAGCTCTGATTAAGCCTTTACTTCTTGATTAAGTCTTGTTAATAGGACATAAAACCATGTTACACATATTCGAGACGGAACTCTACACAAACTCGGGTTTATTGGTTAGATTCGAACCTTTTATACTGAGAATTGGCAATAACAACTCCGATTAAGCTTTTACTTCTTGATTAAGTCTTGTTGTAGCAAAGATTAGCTATAGTAGCTCCAATTAAGCCTTTCTTCTTGATTAAGGCTTGTTAATAGTATATAAGACCACATTACATGCACTCGAGTCGGAACTCTACGAAAACTCGGGTTTATTTATTATATTCAAACATTTTATATTGTGAATTCGCTATAATAACCTCGATTAAGACTTTACTTAGACTTGTTAATAGGAGATAAGACCGCATTACATGTATTCGAGTTGGAACTCTATGAAAACTCGGGTTTGTTGATTAGATTTGAGCCTTTTGTACTCAAAATTGGATATAACATGGTTAAGCTTCTACTTCTTGATTAAGTCTTGTTGTAGCAAGGATTGGCTATAATAGCTCCGATGAAGCCTTTAGTTCTTGATTATGTTTTGTTGTAGCATGGATTTACTATAATAGCACCCATTAAGCTTTTACTTCTTGATTCGGTCTTGCTAATAGAAGATAGGACCATATTACCAGTATTCGAGTTGGAACTCTATGAAAACTCGGGTTTATATTTTAGATTCGAGCCTTTTGTACTGAGAATTGGCTATAATAGCTCTGATTAGGCTTTTAATTCTTAATTAAGTCTAATTAATAGGACAAAAAACTAAGTTACATGTATTCGAGTCGAAACCCAACGAAAACTCGGGTTTATTGGTTAGATTCGAGCCTTTTATACTGAGAATTGGCAATAACAGATTCGATTAAGCTTTTACTTCTTTATTAAGTCTTGTTGTATCAAAGATTAGCTATATTTTCTCTAATTAAGCCTTTCTTCTTGATTAAGGCTTGTTAATAGTATATAAGACCACATTACATGCACTCGTGTCGGAACTCTGCGAAAACTCGGGTTTATTGATTATATTCAAGCATTTAATATTATGAATTCACTATAATAGCCTCGATTAAGCCTTTACTTAGTCTTGTTAATAGGAGATCAGACCGCATTACATGCATTCGAGTTGGAACTCTATGAAAACTCGGGCTTGTTGATTAGATTTGAACCTTTTGTACTCAAAATTGGATATAACATGGTTAAGCTTCTACTTCTTGATTAAGTCTTGTAGTAGCAAAGCCAAAACCAAAACCAAACATACCCAGTATATCCCGCTCAGAGCAGGGTCTGGGGAGGGTGAGATGTACGCAGACCATGCCCCTAATTATTACGGTAGGGAGGCTGTTTCCGTGAAGACCCCCAGCTTAGTGCACAACAGAATCTTGTGTGATAAATACGAAGGAAAACAAATGATTCGAAAAAGCTCGAGACCATACCTGAGCCCATGGCTTGATCCACATGGGACTTACCTAAGGGGAATTTGGCTACTTCACTCCCAATGAATGCTGCTCTAACAAAAGAGAGGTTGGATCTGCGCACAACTCCCTATCAAAAATACACCACACGCTAAGACAATAGGATAAAATATACAATAAAAGTAAAAAAATGCAATACTCTGTAATACCCGGTTGTAATTCAGTAATTGTCATTCAGTATTTATCATTCAGTAATTGATACTGAGTAATTTCACTCATTAATGATCGATTGTCACTCATATTCAATCATGGTATTCATCATTCAGAGTAATTGTATCGTGTATCAATCGTCATTCGTCACTAATCTAATTGGAGTTTCGTGCCGTGTTTATCATCGTTGTCATTTTCGTTGTGGGCTGTGCGTGAGGAGTAGCGCACGCTACGTACTCTTTTAGCGTCGCTAATTGAGTACAGTAGCGCCACGCTACCACTCAGCATTAGCGAACCCTAATGATACCACAGTTGCGATCCGAGTCTTGGACTCCGGGTGAGTTATTTGTAGCGCACGCTACGAGTGGTAAGTAGCGCGCTAGCGGTTGTAGTAGCGCACGCTAAATATGTGGAGTAGCGCGCTAGGGCGGATCGAGGTTGAGTCCGGTGGCTCTTTGGATGCCTTTGATTAATTCATAGTGCACGTTATGAGTGATATTTAGCGTCGCAATCGATATTATAGCGCACGCTAATCGTTGGTTGTAGCGCACGCTATCGAGATCAAATCGAGAGGACGAAGGTTACGGATTCCGATCGGGCATCACATAATTCGTTAGCGCACGCTAACAATGGGTATTAACGCACGCTAATGGCATGACCGTAGCGCACGCTACAAAAGGGTACGTAGCGCGCGCTACCGTGTTCGGACAGTGGGTACTGGACTACCCAAATTACCCGTTAGCGCACGCTACGCACAAGGGCTAGCGCACGCTAACCTGGAATGGCTATATATTGGACAGTTAGCCTGAGTTCGTCATTTTATCATCCTTTCTCATTCCCTCATCGGTTTCGGGCGATTTTGGGCATTTTGGAGAGTTCTCTTCGAGCTTCTATCATCCATCATCATCTTCAAGTCTTTGAGTTGAATTATCATCACTTCATCATCTCCTTTACATCGAATCAAAGGTATTAATCTCTTGGATCTAGAATTTCGGATTTTTGGGTTTTTCCTTCCGATTTCTTCGTGTAAGCTTGGATTATCATCGGAATATGTTAGATATGGATTATCTACCTTGGATAAGTATATTCTTACGGATTTAATGGTTATTTTCGGAATTATTTCAAGAACCCTTGGGGTTGACTTCGGTTATTTGGGGATTTTCCGATTAATGTAGTTGTAATCTCGAATTGTGGATTTCCTAATGGGTTATTGATATCATTGAAGTGTTTTGATGGTTTGAAATACTCACCTTGGAGTTGGTTTCGATATATTCGAGTTAGGATATTGTTGTATCGACGTTTGAGTCGGTTATGATCGTATTTGATTCGCGTAATGATCGAATTATTGGTAATTATGTTATTCAAGGTTGTTCGAGCGACCGGCATTTCATTTAGGACGTTGTTCGTGGACGGACATTCTTCATCGGTATTGTGTAAGTTAATTCTTACTCGGTTAAAAGGATATTCATTCCTTTTGAGGTTGTTCATTCATAATCGTAACTCATTCATCATTGTATTAACCGTATCAAAACTTGTCATTGTCAATTAATCACCTCAGTCATAAGGAACGACGGTTCCAATCATTTCATTAAGCTGTCATTCATTTCACCGTCATTTAATCTTGGTGAGTCATGATTCATTTTCGTTGTCACTTTTGTCATATTGTGGCATTCCGGGTCATACTGGCGTGCCGGTTGGTATGTGTAGGATTTTCATGTCGGGCACATTATAGTCGTGTGTTGGTTGGTGGCCTCACATTGGACTGTGCACACGAGTTGATGGCTTCGTGAGACTGATTAGGTACAAAACCACACGTGTATTCGATCGATACTCGTTGGTGGCTTGTGCACGGACACATCTCTATCCCGGACGTAGTGTGGCGCCATTCCTTTGAGCCGTATCATTTGTTGATTCATATAGCATGTATGATTGCGTATGTTTCGACAGGATATTGTATAACTGTGGATAACTCATGATTGTGTATTTTCAACTCTTGAGGATTGTTGTTCTGTGTAACTGACCCCGTTGGGGGATATTGTTTTTCAGGTCATGGCAAGGCTAAAGCACGGGGAGAGCACGATGTCGGCGAGGAGTCCCAGTGATACTAGAAGGGGGCCCCAGTCTTTTCAGTCATTTATGTTTCCTTCATTTATTCCGCTGCAGACATTCCGTTTGAATATTCATTTCACTCAGTGTTGTATATTTTATCTCCATATAAAATATACTTGTATTCAGTATCATCCTGGGTGTGTTGTATTAAACTCCTCATCGGAGTAATTAATTGTGTAATGTGGTTCGGTACTACATTTACCCTGTGTAATTCACTCATTTTCATTAGCCTGGTGGGTCCCAGTCGGGGGTCCACGGCACTGTAATAAAAACCTAGTTTGGGGTGTTACAGAGTTGGTATCGGAGCGTGGTTTTGAATACTACCTTCCGAGTCATGTCTCATTTGAAATCATCGTCATCGGACTAGTATCATTGGACTTTCGCGTCACGTGTGACCTGTGCAAATGCCGAGCCAATCAGACCAAGAACTGTAAGATTTCTGATGCCATGGTATAATTTCTGGCAATAATCATTCATTCATAATTCATCAGTTAACAATCCTCATTCATCATCTTCAATTGTGATCAAGTCGATAATGTTAACTCATTAATCACTCAATTCATTTCATTACTCAGTTGTTGATCTTGAAGATCATATCATCAATCTTGCTAAATTGTTCAAGATAATCATTTCAGTAATTTCATCAGATAATCATGTCACGTCAATTAATCATTCTTGTAATCGCTGTATTTGAGCGCGTATGCTCATTTTCATCATTTCATAATATAATCATAATGTGATACTCATGCGAGATATATAATCATCATATGACTTTCCACTTCAGTATGGAAAGGGTTGGCAGAGGACGAGGGGCAAGAGGCCGTGGTGCAGGCCGAAACCCAAGGACTCGTGTGAATACACGTGCGAATGCCAGGAATAATGCTAACTCATCGAGCAGTGACGCTGCCACTCATTCACCTGGACGTGATCATTCGCTATCAAGGAGTCGAACCCGGGACACAGCTCAGTCAGAGGGTGTTCGAGTCGACCCACTCGCCTTTATGCAGGGCATGATGGCCCAAATGACTCAGATGGCACAACTAATGGAGGCGATGCATAACTCCACTACTCAAAATCAACAGGCTCCTCCGCCGCCACCTCAGAGGCAAGAGAGGGGTGTAAGCAATATCATTAGCGATATCTCTCGCCAGCGACCACCTACCTTTGAGGGCTCATCTGATCCGGCGGATATTGTCCATTGGCTTGAGCATTTCGAAAAGTTATTTGCTATGGTGGATTGCCCTCAAGGGCATAAAGTTTCATTTGCGGCTTACTATCTTGGTAAGAGCGCTCATTCATGGTGGTTATCGTTGAAGCCCACAGACGGATCATGTACTTGGGATCAGTTCAAGACCATCATGATGGAGAGGTACTATCCGGCCCCACTCAGGGAGGCCAAGTTGTCGGAACTACTCACTCCCGACCTTTCGACCGATGATGATGTTCTCGCCATCGCCGAAAAATTTCAGGAACTTCTTCCGTTCGCCTCATCTATCATTCACTCTGAGGCGGACAAGATCAAGTATTTCAGCAATAGGCTGAAACCTCGTATGCGGCTACAGTTGCTTAATCATAATTGTGCCACTCTGGCCGAGTTCATTGAGAAAGCTCTCACTTACGAGCTTACTGCTAAGGAAATTGCTAAGCAACAACCCTCATCAGCTGGCAAGAAGTCTAAGAACCGTGTCAGTCGGCGGGAGTCGTGCCACTTTCAAGAAACCACGTGCGGGCTCTACCTTTTACGGCGTCCTCCGATGACGCCTAAACCCGCGGAATCTCGGTCTCGAGCGGCCGGTCGGCTGTCACCTGTTTCAACCGTGAAGAACAGGTCATTTCAGCACCAAATGTCCGGGCGATCGTCACGTGCCTGGCTGGGATTGCTGGGCATAGGGCCCGTTTTTGCCGAAGGGACTCTAAACCTACTCCGGCATCATCTCAGGCCCCAGGTCATTCAGCGGTGCAGAATCAGGCCACTCAGTCAGCATCGTTCAAGACGACAGGAGCTAAAGGCGGAGCCAAGAGCTATCAGATGGGAGCGTCCGGTTCGGGGGCTGGCAAGCCCCGAATTTATGAGATGAAGAAGACCGACGATCCGGAGGCCCGAATGATCTCAGGTACACTCGATATTCTATCTCAACCTGTGTGTAGCCTTTTTGATACTGGTGCATCGCATTCATTCATTTCCGAGTCATGTTTGAGTAGACTACGTCTGGGTAGTGCTACTAGTTGTGAGCCTTATGTCATTAGTCTACCTGATGGTAGACGAATTGTCGGAAATCGTGAGATTCAGAATTGTCCGATTCAGCTTCATGGCCGTGTATGTCCAGCGGACCTAATCGTAGTAGATTTGCCGAGGGATGACGTCATCTTGGGTATTGATTGGATGGATCGTCATGATGCCATCATTAGTGTCCGTAAGCGTATGATCACTATCATTTCAGACGATGGGGTCGAATGTGCGTTTCAGGGAGGTAATCCCAGTTGTTCTAGTAAGGTCATTAATTTGATGAAAGCAGTAAGATTACTCAATCAGGGAGGTGTCGGTTATTGGTGCTATATGACCAAAACCGAGAAATCATCAGTAATGTTGACGGACATTCCGGTAGTGAAGGAATATGCCGATGTTTTTCCAGACGAGTTACCTGGTTTGCCTCCACAGAGGGATGTGGAATTCACGATTGAGTTGGAGCCTGGTACGTCCCCGATATCTAAGGCACCGTACCGGAAGGCCCCGACCGAAATGCAGGAATTAAAGAACCAACTTGAGGAATTGTTCGAGAAGGGTTATATTCGACCGAGTGCGTCCCCGTGGGAGCACCAGTGTTATTTGTCAAGAAGAAGGATGGTTCGTTCCGCTTGTGTATTGATTACTGGGAATTGAATCGGGTGACGATCAAGAATAAGTATTCTTTACCCCGTATTGATGACCTCTTAGATCAACTTCAGGGAGCTTCAGTATTTTCCAAGATCTACTTAAGATCTGGATATCATCAGTTGCGGATTCGAGAGTCGGATATCGCAAGAACGGCATTTCTAACACGCTATGGTCATTATGAGTTTGTGGTTATGCCATTTGGGTTGACTAATGCACCTGCGGTATTCATGGAATTAATGAATCGGGTTTTCATAGACTATATGGATCAGTTCGTGGTTGTCTTCATTGATGACATTTTGATTTATTCTCGTGACCGGGAGGAACACGAGTCTCACCTTCATCAAGTTCTCGACGTGTTGAGGCGAGAACAACTTTATGAGAAGTTTTCCAAATGTGAGTTTTGGATGTCCGAAGTGACGTTTCTCGGACACGTAATTTCATCAGACGGAGTTCGTGTCGATTCTCAGAAGACGGAGGCTATTCGAGATTGGCTACCTCCGAAGAATGTTAAGGAAATCCGAAGTTTCCTCGGATTAGCGGGTTATTATCGGTGATTTGTGGAGGAATTTTCTAAAATCGCTCAACCCATGACGAACCTTTTACGGAAGGATAAGAAATACACGTGGTCCGACGCGTGTCAACGTAGTTTTGAGGAACTCAAGAGCCGGTTAACTTCAGCACCTGTCCTTTCTTTACCGCAAGGGACGGAATGATTTGTGGTTTATAGTGATGCGTCCGGGCAGGGTCTCGGATGTGTACTCATGCAGAACGGGAAAGTTATCGCTTATGCTTCACGGCAATTGAGACCTTACGAGGTTAATTATCCGAACCATGACCTGGAGCTAGCAGCCGTGGTGTTCGCATTGAAGATTTGGCGTCATTATCTTTATGGCGTTACCTGTCAGATATTCACCGATCATAAGAGTTTAAAGTATATATTTACTCAGAAGGAGTTAAATATGCGACAGAGACGGTGGCTGGAACTAATCAAAGATTATGATATCGAGATCCTTTACCACCCGGGCAAGGCGAACGTTGTCGCCTACACCTTGAGTCGTAAGTCCGTTCAGGAGCAGATGCTTGCTCGATTAACAGTTCAGAAGGAACTTCAGCAGGAATTTCTGAGACCCGAGATCGAGGTCTGGTTACAGCGAATACAAGGGCAACTTTGTACGTTGGATATTTCATCGTCACTTGAGGAGGCGATCAGGGAGAATCAGGGTGTGGACCCATTTTTGTTACGCATTCGAGAGGATGTGACTCAGGGGAAAGCCCCCGGATTTGTGGTTCACGAGGATGGACTTCTGCGTTTTAAGAATCGGTTATGCGTTCCGGCGAATGACGAGTTGAAAAACTTGATTTTGAAAGAAGCTCATTGTAATACCCAATTATAATTCAGTAATTATCACTGAGTAATTATCATTCAGTATTTATCGTTCATTAATTGATACTCAGTAATTTCATTCATTATTGATCATTTGTCACTCATATTCAGTCATGGTATTCATCATTCAGAGTAATTGTATCGTGTATCAATCGTCATTCATCACTAATCTGATTGGAGTTTCGTGCCGTGTTTATCATCATTGTCATTTTCGTTGCGAGTTTTGCGTGAGGAGTAGCGCACGCTACATACTCCTTTTAGCGTACGCTAATTGGGTATAGTTAGCGCATGCTACCACTCAGCTTTAGCGCACGCTAAGGTTGCCCTGGCTGCAGTCCAGAAGGTACTGGACTGCAGGTGAGTTATAAGTAGCGCACGCTACGATTGGTAAGTAGCGCGCGCTAGCGGGTTGTAGTAGCGCACGCTATATGTGTGGTGTAGCGTGCGCTAGGGACGGATCAGGTTGAGTCCAGTGGCTACTGGACTGCACTGGATTAATTCATAGCGCACGCTATGGGTTATTTTTAGCGTACGCAATCAATATTATAGCGCACGCTAATCATTGGATGTAGCGCACGCTATCGAGGTCAGATCAGAGGGCAGACAGTTTTCTGGACTCCAGTACTGGGCATCAATATTTCGTTAGCGCACGCTAATAATGGGTCTTAGCGCACGCTAGTAGTATGGACGTAGCGCACGCTACAAGAAGGTACGTAGCGCGTGCTACCGTGTTCGGACAGTGGGTACTAGACTACCCAAATTACTCGTTAGCGCACGCTACGCACAAGGGCTAGCGCACGTTAACCTGGACTGACTATAAATTGGACAGTTTAGTCAGAGTTCGTCATGTATTCATCTCATTTCATTCCTTCGGTAATCTTGGGCGATTTCGAGCGATTCGGAGAGGATTCTTCGAGGTGTAATCGTCAATCATCATCTTCAAGCTCATCTTTCGGATTGATCATCATTTAATCATCTTCATCACATCGAATCCAAGGTATTAATCTCTTGGATCTAGAATTTCGGATTTTTGGGTTTTCCTTCCGATTTCTTCGTGTAAGCTTGGATTATCATTGGAATATGTTGGATATGGATTATCTACCTTGGATAAGTATATTCTTATGGATTTAATGGTTATTTTCGGAATTATTTCAAGAACCCTTGGGGTTGACTTCGGTTAATTGGGGATTTTCCGATTGATGTTGTTATAATCATGAATTATGGATTCCTAATGGATTATTGATATCATTGAAAGTGTTTTGATGGTTTGAAATACTCATCTTGGAGTTGGTTTCGATATATTCGAGTTCGAATATTGTTGTATTGACGTTTGGATCGATTATGATCGTATTTGATTCGTGTATTGATCGATTGCTGGTAATTAATGTTGTTCAAGGTTGTTCAAGCGACCGACATTTCATTTAGGACGTTGTTCGTGGAAGGACATTGTCATCGGTATTGAGTAAGTTAATTCTTACTCGGTTAAAAGGATATTCATTCCTTTTGTTGTTGTTCATTCATAATCGTAACTCATTCATCATTGTATTAATCTTATCAAAACTTGTCATTGTCAATTAATCACCTCAGTCATAAGGAACGACGGTTCCGACCATTTCATTGAGCTATCATTCATTTCACCATCATTTAATCTTGGTGAGTCATTATTCATTTTCGTTGTCACTTTTGTCATATTTTGGCATTCCGGGTCATACTGGCGTGCCGGTTGGTATGTGTAGGATTTTCATGTCGGGCACATTATAGTCGTGTGTTGGTTGGTGGCCTCACATTGGACTGTGCACACGAGTTGATGGCTTCGTGAGACTGATTAGGTACAAGACCACACGTGTATTTGATCGATACTCGTTGGTGGCTTGTGCACGGACATATTTCCATCCCGGACGTAGTGTGGCGCCATTCCTTTGAGCCGTACTGATTAGTCGATTCATATAGCATGTTTGATTGCGTATGTTTCGACAGGATAATTCATAATTTCAGATATATCATGATTGTGTATTTTCAACCCTTGAGGATTGTTGTTCCGTGTAACTGACCCCGTTGGGGGATACTGTTTTTCAGGTCATGGCAAGGCTAAGGCACGGGGAGAGGATGGTGACGGCGAGGAGTCCCAGTGATACTAGTAGGGGGCCCCAGTCTTTTCAGTCATTATGTTTCTTTTATTTTATTCCGCTGCAGACATTCCGTTTGAATATTCATTTCACTCATTGTTGTATATTTTTTCTCCATATAAAATATACTTGTATTCAGTATCATCCTGGGTGTGGTGTATAAAACTCCTCATCGGAGTAATTGGTGTTGTAATGTGGTTCGGTACTACATTTACCTGTGTAATTCATTCATTTTCATTCGCCTGGTGGGTCCCAGTCGGGGGTCCACGGCACTGTAATATCCGCCTAGTTTGGGGTGTTACAGAGTTGGTATCGGAGCGTGGTTTTGAATACTACCCTCCAAGTCATGTCTCATTTGAAATCATCGTCATCGGACTAGTATCATTGGACTTTCGCATCACGTGTGACCTGTGCAAGTGCCGAGCCAATCAGACCAAGAACTGTAAGATTTCTAATGCCATGGTATAATTTCTGGCATTAATCATTCATTCATAATTCATCAGTTAACAATCCTCAATCATCATTGTCATTTTGACCAAGACGGTCAGATTAACTCATTAATCACTCAATTCATTTCGTTATTCAGTTATTGATCAGGAAGATCAAATCATTAATCTTGTTAACTCATTCAAGATAATCATTTCAGTAACTTCATCAGATAATCATGTCACGTCAACTAATCATTCATGTAATCGCTGTATTTGAGCGCGTATGCTCATTTTCATCATTTCATAGTATAATCATAATGTGATACTCATGCGAGATATATAATCATCATATGACTTTCCACTTCAGTATGGAAAGGGCTGGCAGAGGACGTGGCGGACGAGGCCGTGGAGCGGGCCGAATCCCGAGAACTCGTGCGAATACACGTGCAAATGCCAGGAATAATGCTAACTCATCGAGCAGCGACGCTGCCACTCATTCACCTGGACGCGATCATTCACTATCAGGGAGTCGTACTCGGGACACGGCTCAGTCAGAGGGTGTCCGGTTGACCCACTCGCATTTATGCAGGGCATGATGGCCCAAATGACCCGGATGGCTCGGTTGATGGAGACGATGCATAACTCCGTCAATCAAAATCGCAGCTCCTCCGCCGCCACCTCGCAGGCAAGAGAGGGGTGTAAGCAATATCATTAGCGATATCTCTCGCCGACCACCTACTTTTGAGGGCTCATCTGAGCCGGCGGATATTGTTCATTGGCTTGAGCATTTTGAGAAGTTATTTGCTATGGTGGATTGCCCTGAAGGGCATAAAGTTTCAGTTGCGGCTTACTATCTCGGTAAGAGCGCTCATTCATGGTGGTTATCGTTGAAGCCCACAGACGGATCATGTACTTGGAATCGATTCAAGACTCTCATGATGGAGAGGTACTATCCGGCCCCACTCAGGGAGGCCAAGTTGTCGGAATTACTCACTCCCGACCTTTCGGCGGATGATGATGTTCTCGCCATTGCCGGAAAATTTCAGGAACTTCTTCCGTTCGCCTCATCTATCATTCACTCGAAGCGGACAAGATCAAGTATTTCAAAGCAAGAGGTCAAACCCCGTATGAGACTTCGATTACTTAATCATAATCGTACCACTCTGCCGAGTTCATTGAGAAAGCTCTTACTTACGAGCTTACGGCTAAGGAAATTGCTAAGCGGCAACCTTCGTCACGCTAGCAAGAAGTCCAAGAACCGTAATCGATCGACGAGTCGCCACTTTCAAGAAACCACGTGCGGGCTCTACTTTTTCTCGAGCGACCTCCCACGGCGTCTAAACCCGCGGAATCTCGGCCGCGAGCGGCCTTCGGCCATCACCTGTTTCAACTGTGAGGAACAGGTCATTTCAGCACCAAATGTCCGGCAGTCATTACTTGCCACAATCAGGATTGCTGGGCATAGGGCCCGTTTTTGCCGTAGGGACTCTAAACCCACTCCGGCGTCATCTCAAGCCCCAGGTCATTCAGCGGTGCAGAATCAGGCCACTCAGTCAGCGTCGTTCAAGACGACAGGAGCTAAAGGCGGAGCCAAGAGCTATCAGACGGGAGCGTCCGGTTCGGGGGCCGGCAAGCCCCGGATTTATGAGATGAAGAAGACCGATGATCTCGAGGCCCGAATGATCTCAGGTACACTCGATATTCTATCTCAACCTGTGTGTACCCTTTTTGATACTGGTGCATCTCATTCATTCATTTCCGAGTCATGTTTGAGTAGACTACGTCTGGGTAGTGCTACTAGTTGTGAGCCTTATATCATTGGCCTACCTGATGGTAGACGAATTATCGGAAGTCGTGAGATTTAGAATTGTCCGATTCAGCTTCATAGTCGTGTATGGCCAGCGGACTTAATCGTAGTAGATTTGCCGAGGGACGACATCATCTTGGGTATTGATTGGATGGATCGTCATGATGCCATCATTAGTGTCCGAAAGCGTTTGGTCACTATCATTTCAGAAGATGGAGTCGAATGTGTGTTTCAGGGAGGTAATTCCGGCTGTTCTGGTAAAGTCATTAATTTGATGAAAGCAGTAAGGTTACTCAATCAGGGATGTGTCGGTTATTGGTGCTATATGGCCAAAACCGAGAAATCATCAGTAATGTTAGCGGATATTCCGGTGGTGAGGGAATATGCCGATGTTTTTCCAGACGAATTACCTGGTTTGCCTCCACAGAGGGATGTGGAATTCACGATTGAGTTGGAGCCTGGTACGTCCCCGATATCGAAGGCACCGTACCGGATGGCCCCGACCGAAATGCAGGAATTAAAGAACCAACTTGAGGAGTTGTTCGAGAAAGGTTATATCCGACCGAGTGCGTCCCCGTGGGGAGCACCAGTGTTGTTTGTCAAGAAGAAGGATGGTTCATTCCGCTTATGTATTGATTATCGGGAGTTGAACAGGGTGATGATCAAGAATAAGTATCCCTTACCCCGTATTGATGATCTCTTAGATCAACTTCAGGGAGCTTCAGTATTTTCCAAGATCGACTTAAGATCTGGATATCATCAGTTGCTGATTCGAGAGTCGGATATCGCGAGGACGGCGTTTCGAACACGCTATGGTCATTATGAGTTTGTGGTTATGCCGTTCGGATTGACTAATGTACCTGCGGTATTCATAGAGTTAATGAATCGGGTCTTCATCGACTTTTTGGATCGGTTTGTTGTTGTCTTCATCGATGACATTTTGATTTATTCTCGTGACCGGGAGGAACACGAGTTTCACCTTCATCAAGTGCTCGACGTGTTGAGGCGAGAACAACTTTTTGGGAAGTTTTCCAAATGTGAGTTACGGATGTCCAGTGACTTTTCTCGGACATGTAATTTCATCAGACGGAGTTCGTGTCGATCCTCAGAAGACGGAGGCTATTCGGGATTGGCTACCTCCGAAGAACGTTAAGGAAATCCGAAGTTTTCTCGGATTAGCGGGTTATTATCGGCGGTTTGTGGAAGGATTTTCTAGAATCGCTCAACCCTTAACGAACCTTTTGCGGAAGGATAAGAAATACACGTGGTCCGACGCGTGTCAACAGAGTTTTGAGGAACTCAAGAGCCGGTTAATGTCAGCACCTGTACTTTCCTTGCCGCAGGGAACAGAAGGATTTGTGGTCTATAGTGATGCGTCCGGACAGGTCTCGGATGTGTACTCATGCGAGCAGGAAGGTTATGGCTTATGCTTCACGGCAATTGAGACCTTACGAGGTTAATTATCCGACCCACGACGTGGTGCTAGCAGCCGTGGTGTTCGCTTTGAAATTTTGGCGTCAGTCTCTTTATGGCGTTACCTGTCAGATATTCACCGATCATACGAGCTTAAAGTATATATTTACTCGAAGGAGTTAAATATGCGCGAGACGGTGGTTGGAATTAATCAAACATTATGATATCGAGATCCTCTACCACCCGGGCAAGGCGAACGTTGTCGCCGACGCCTTGAGTCGTAAGTCCGTTCAGAGCAGATGCTTGCCCGTTTAATTCGAAGGAGATTCGGCGGAATTCCTTAGACCCGAGATCGAGTGCAGCCGGCGAGTTCGAGCGGCTTTGTATGTTAGAGATTTCATCGTCACTCGAGGAGGAAATCCGAGAGAATCAGGTTCGGACCCATCATTGTTGCGCATCCGAGAGGATGTGGCTCGAGGAATGCCCCTGGATTTGTGGTCCACGAGGATGGACTTTTGAGGTTTAAGAATCGGTTGTGCGTATCGCGAATGACGAGTTGAAAGACTCGATTTTGAAAGAAGCTCATGCTACCCCTTATTCTGTTCATCCGGTCCAAAGAAGATGTACAAGGACTTGAAACAAAATTACTGGTGGAGTAATATGAAGCGAGAAGTCGCAGAATTTGTTTCGAGATGCTTAACCTGTCAACAAGTTAAGATTGAACATCAGCGACCGGCGGGTATGCTGAAACCCCTTCCTATTCCCGAGTGGAAGTGGGAAGACATTTCTATGGATTTCATCACGAGTTTGCCGACGAGTCGTCGTGGCATGAATACGATCTGGGTGATCGTGGACCGCTTAACTAAATCAGCTCATTTCCTTGAGATCAAGGAGACGTGGGGTCCCGAGAGACTTGCTCAATTGTTCATCAAAGAGATAGTCAGACTTCACGGTACTCCTAAAAGTATCGTTTCCGATCATGACGGACGGTTTGTGTCGCATTTTTGGAGATCAGTTCATCGAGCTATGGGGACTCAGCTTAATCTCAGTACCGCTTTTCATCCTCAGTCCGACGGACAATCAGAGAGGACTATTCAGACCTTAGAGGACATGCTGAGGGCATGCGTCCTCGATTGGAAAGACGATTGGGAAGCCCAACTACCATTGATCGAGTTCACGTATAATAATAGTTGGCATGCTTCGATCAAGATGGCACCTTACGAGGCCTTGTATGGTCATCGTTGTCGATCTCCGTTGTGTTGGGACGACTTGTCTGAATCAATCGGCACCGAGCACCATATGCTTATAGCCGCCCGTGAGAAGGTAGCTTTGATCAGGAGTCGTTTGTTGACAGCTCAGAGTCGACAGAAATCATATGCGGATAACCGTCGTCGACCATTAGAGTTCGAGGCAGGTGACCACGTGTTGGTCAAGGTATCCCCGAGTCGTGGTATCTTCCATTTTGGGAAGAGGGGGAAATTGAGTCCGAGATTCATTGGACCGTTCGAGATTTTGGATCGAGTAGGCGAGTTAGCTTATCGATTGGCTTTACCTCCGGCGTTGAGCCGAATTCATAATGTGTTTCATGTCTCTCAGTTGCGGAAGTATGTTGCCGACCCGAGTCACATACTTCAGTTCGACGAAATCGAGATCGCCGACGATCATTCATATGAGGAACGTCCTATACGAGTTTTAGAGCGGCGAATCAAACAGTTGAGGAATAAGACTATTCCTTTGGTTAAAATTCAGTGGTCTAGACACGGAGTCGAAGAGGCTACTTGGGAAACCGAGGATAGTATGCGGGAGAGTTATCCCGAGTTGTTTGACCCTTAGTTTCGGGGACGAAACTCTTTTAAGGGGGGGTGTATGTAATACCCAGTTATAATTCAGTAATTATCACTCAGTAATTATCATTCAGTATTTATCGTTCAGTAATTGATACTCAGTAATTTCATTCATTATTGATCATTTGTCACTCATATTCAGTCATGGTATTCATCATTCAGAGTAATTGTATCGTGTATCAATCGTCATTCATCACTAATCTGATTGGAGTTTCGTGCCGTGTTTATCATCATTGTCATTTTCGTTGCGAGTTGTGCGTGAGGAGTAGCGCACGCTACATACTCCTTTTAGCGTACGCTAATAGGGTATAGGTAGCGCACGCTACCACTCAGCTTTAGCGCACGCTAAGGTTGCCCTGGCTGCAGTCCAGAAGGTACTGGACTGCAGGTGAGTTATAAGTAGCGCACGCTACGATTGGTAAGTAGCGCGCGCTAGCGGGTTGTAGTAGCGCACGCTATATGTGTGGTGTAGCGTGCGCTAGGGATGGATCAGGTTGAGTCCAGTGGCTACTGGACTGCACTGGATTAATTCATAGCGCACGCTATGGGTTATTTTTAGCGTTCGCAATCAATATTATAGCGCACGCTAATCATTGGATGTAGCGCACGCTATCGAGGTCAGATCAGAGGGCAGACAGTTTTCTGGACTCCAGTACTGGGCATCAATATTTCGTTAGCGCACGCTAATAATGGGTCTTAGCGCACGCTAGTAGTATGGACGTAGCGCACGCTACAAGAAGGTACGTAGCGCGCGCTACCGTGTTTGGACAGTGGGTACTGGACTACCCAAATTACTCGTTAGCGCACGCTACGCACAAGGGCTAGCGCACGCTAACCTGGACTGACTATAAATTGGACAGTTTAGTCAGAGTTCGTCATTTATTCATCTCATTTCATTCCTTCGGTAATCTTGGGCGATTTCGAGCGATTCGGAGAGGATTCTTCGAGGTGTAATCGTCAATCATCATCTTCAAGCTCATCTTTCGGATTGATCATCATTTCATCATCTTCATCACATCGAATCCAAGGTATTAATCTCTTGGATCTAGAATTTTGGATTTTTGGGTTTTCCTTCCGATTTCTTCGTGTAAGCTTGGATTATCATTGGAATATGTTGGATATGGATTATCTACCTTGGATAAGTATATTCTTAAGGATTTAATGGTTATTTTCGGAATTATTTCAAGAACCCTTGGGGTTGACTTCGGTTAATTGGGGATTTTCCGATTGATGTTGTTATAATCATGAATTATGGATTCCTAATGGATAATTGATATCATTGAAAGTGTTTTGATGGTTTGAAATACTCATCTTGGAGTTGGTTTCGATATATTCGAGTTCGAATATTGTTGTATCGACGTTTGGATCGATTATGATCGAATTTGATTCGTGTAATGATCGATTGTTGGTAATTAATGTTGTTCAAGGTTGTTCAAGCAACCGACATTTCATTTAGGACGTTGTTCGTGGAAGGACATTGTCATCGGTATTGAGTAAGTTAATTCTTACTCGGTTAAAAGGATATTCATTCTTTTTGTTGTTGTTCATTCATAATCGTAACTCATTCATCATTGTATTAATCTTATCAAAACTTGTCATTGTCAATTAATCACCTCAGTCATAAGGAACGACGGTTCCGACCATTTCATTGAGCTATCATTCATTTCACCATCATTTAATCTTGGTGAGTCATTATTCATTTTCGTTGTCACTTTTGTCATATTGTGGCATTCCGGGTCATACTGGCGTGCCGGTTGGTATGTGTAGGATTTTCATGTCGGGCACATTATAGTCGTGTGTTGGTTGGTGGCCTCACATTGGACTGTGCACACGAGTTGATGGCTTCGTGAGACTGATTAGGTACAAGACCACACGTGTATTTGATCGATACTCGTTGGTGGCTTGTGCACGGACACATTTCCATCCCGGACGTAGTGTGGCGCCATTCCTTTGAGCCGTACTGATTAGTCGATTCATATAGCATGTTTGATTGCGTATGTTTCAACAGGATAATTCATAATTTCAGATATATCATGATTGTGTATTTTCAACCCTTGAGGATTGTTGTTCGTATCGACCCGTTGGGATACTGCTTTTCGTGTCATGGCAAGGCTAAGGCACGGGAGAGCATGGTGACGGCGAGGAGTCCCAGTGATACTAGTAGGGGGCCCCAGTCTTTTCATCATTATGTTTCTTTTATTTTATTCCATTGAGACATTCCGTTTGAATATTCATTTCACTCATTGTTGTATATTTTATCTCCATATAAAATATACTTGTATTGATATCATCACAGGTGTGTTGTATAAAACTCCTCATCGGAGTAATTGATGTTGTAATGTGGTTCGGTACTACATTTACCTGTGTAATTCATTCATTTTCATTCGCCTGGTGGGTCCCAGTCGGGGGTCCACGGCACTGTAATATCCGCCTAGTTTGGGGTGTTGCACTCATGCTACCCCTTATTCTGTTCATCCGGGGTCTAGTAAGATGTATAAGGACTTGAAACAAAATTACTGGTGGAGTAATATGAAGCGAGAAGTCGCAGAATTTGTTTCGAGATGCTTAACCTGTCAACAAATTAAGATTGAACACCAGCGACCGGCGGGCATGCTGAAACCTCTCCTTATTCCAGAATGGAAGTGGGAAGACATTTCTATGGATTTCATCATGAGTTTGCTGATGAGTCATCGTGACATGAATACGATCTGGGTGATCGTGGACCGCTTAACCAAATTGGCTCATTTCCTTGAAATCAAGGATACGTGGGGTCCCGAGAGACTGGCCCAGTTGTTCATCAAGGAGATAGTGAGATTGCACAGCACTCCTAAAAGTATCGTTTCCGATCGTGACGGACGATTTGTGTCTCATTTTTGGAAATTAGTTCATCGTGCTATGGGAACTCAGCTTAATCTCAGTACCGCTTTTCA